>JALAZF010000242.1:4338009-6891018 GCA_022829125.1 Lathyrus tuberosus
CTTTGTTGGAGCAGCTCTTCCCTCAAGAGTTGGTTTGTAACCTAACCCTTGGTACTTTTCTCTCTCTGGGACTTCGACGATCTTGCCCCAACCTTCAGGTACTCCTCCTCGTAGAGCAGATTGAATGCTTTTAAGAGAAACAAAAGATGGACAACCACAGGCCACTGATTCCTTATCATCAAGCATAACGGCATTTGCTATCTCAAGAGCCTGGAAATAAGTTTCCAAAGCATCTTCATCTGCTTCAATGTAACAAAACGAGGACAAATTGCTGACCATCAGGTCTTCCTCACCATGTATAATAACCAACTTCTCCTTGGCCACGAACTTCATCTTCTGATGCAGGGTAGAGGTTACAGCGCCAGCCTCATGGATCCATGGTCTACCCAACAAACAACTGTAGGCAGGGTTAATATCCAGGATCTGAAAAAGGATGCTGAATACTTGAGGGCCAATCAAGACAGGTAGCTCAATCTCACCCATGACCGATCTTCTTGAGCCATCAAAAGCTTTGACAATGAGTGAAGTGGGTCTCATTATAGCTCCTTGGTAAGACAGCTTCTCGAGAGTTCCTTTTGGCAAAACATTCAAGGATGAACCGGTATCTACAAGAACTCTGGCCATCGTATCCTCCTGACATTTCACTGATACATGTAAGGTAAGATTATGATTCCTTCCTGCTCGAGGTAACTCCTCGTCACTGAAGCTGAGAGTGTTACAAGCTGTAATGTTGGCGACAACATGGTCAAACTGTCCAGCTGTTATATCTTGGGCTACGTGTGTCTGGGCTAATACCTTTTGCAAAGCTGATCTATGAACAGGTGAATTGACTAATAGAGACAAGATCGAAATCTTGGATGGGGTCTGATGGAGCTGATCTACCACTTTGTAATCACTCCTCTTGATAATCCTTAGGAACTCTTCATCTTCTTCTTTAGAAATTACCTCATTTCCTTTGTCTTTAGGCGGTGTGGGGACAACAGTTTCCCTGGGTGTGGTTTCTTTGAAAGAAGGAGTGTATACTCTACCGCTTCAGGTCACCTTCCCAGTTCTAACTATATTGGTTACTTATTCAACAGTAGTTCCCACCTCTTTCCTTGGAACTATGTCTTCAACAACGATTCCCATCTCTTTCCTTGGAATCACGTCTTCTCGCCTCCTGCTATTCTCATAGACCCATGGCACGACCTTGGTCCCTCTGAACTTAAATGGAACAGGTTGTCGGGTGTCACATTGCTTGGAATGATTGATAGTGGAAGCATCACTCGCTCCAGGATTGTTGAAAACGGGTACTGGTTTATTTAATACAGGAATTACAGACCCAGACTTAGGTGTGTTGGACCCGGATACCTGCCCTCTTGGCTTTGGTAGGTTAAACACAGGTTCGATTCCTGCAACTCTATTTTCCTTTTCTTTGCTGAACACCTGTAGAAACCCTTCATTGATCAGATACTGAACATCGTCTTGGGCTAAACGGCAGCCTTTGATACTGATATTACATTCTTCACAGTCATCATGGCAAACTTTAACTAACCCTGCTTTAAATAGCTTAGCATGAAAAGCCTTGATAAGGGATTTGATCCTTGTTGCATCCAGAATTAATACCTCATCCTTTTCATCTTCGATGGCATTAGTAGCCCCATGGGTAGGCAAAGGATTATTTTTCACATTCGGTTGATTATCAGCAAATGAAAGGATATTCTTCTCCATCAACCCCTTCACTACATTTTTCAACGCTAAACAACCCTCCAAATCGTGACCAGCCCCTCCTTGATGAAAAGCACAATTCGCATTTGGGTTGAAGAAAGGCATGGACTTCTCGGTTGGTGGTCTCAAAGGTCTAGTAACGATCAGCCCTTGCTCCACTAAGGAAGGGTAGAGCTCCATATAGGACATTGGTATAGGTGGAAATGTTGGCTTTCCCCCTTGCCTCTTGTGGGGAGAATTCTGCTGTGGAACCTGTTGCCTTGGTTGTTGATAGTTATGGTTTTTAGGCCATTGCTGATAGGCTGCTTGTTGATAAGTTGGCGCCTGCTGCGCTGCTTGGTGGTTGAAAGTAGGTGTAACAGCAGCTATGTAGGGTTACTGAGCATACTGCATTTGGTAGATCGGATGCTAAGAGAAGTTTAGTCTCTGCTGTTGCTGGTACATTGGTTGCTTCCATCGAGGGCTCTGGGTCTTTCCTGCCATGATGGCATTAGTTTCTCCTTCTCTCTTTTTGTGGGAGTGACTAGGAGATTTCTTAGCACTGACGCCAGTTGAACTGCTCGGAGAACTGATTACCTTTCCACTCTTTAATCTTGCCTCTACCTTCACGCCAATTGCAATAATATCGGCGAAATTAGCACTAACACTGCTGATCATTCTCTCATAAAACTCAGGCTTTACTGTGTCTACAAACCAATAAGCCAACTCTTTCTCGGTCAAGGGCGGTTCAACCTGAGATGTCGTTTCTCTCCATTGTTGTGCATATTCTTTGAAGGATTCAGTACTACTCTGGGCCATACTCAATAACTGCCTATGGTCAGGGGCTAGATCCATATTGTACTTGTAGTGTTTCATAAAAGCATCAGTCACATCCTGGGAACAATGGACCTGGGACTGGTCTAGACTTAAACACCACTTAGCAGCAGCCCCCTTCAAACTGTCTTGAAAACAATGGATCATTAGTTTGTCATTACGTACGTGCGCGGCCATTCTTCGGTAGTACATGTTTAAATGAGATTTGGGACACGTGGTCCCTGAATACAACTCAAAATTTGGTAATTTGAATTTGGGTGGAATTACCAAATCTGAAACCAAGCACGTATCCTTAATGTCAGTGCTAAATGCATTACTTAACTCCATCGCCTTCATCTTCCTCTGCATTGTTTCAACACTTTCTCTCAATTTCTCGTGTCGATCATCCCCTTCTTCTGACACATCAACGTAATTGTAAGGATGGTGGTTTTGGAAGACCGGATGCACTTGTGTTTGTATTGCTGGCGGAGCAAAAGTCGGAATAGCTTGCAGAGTCTCATTGACCAGAGGAACTGTTTGCTGAGTTGTCAAAGGAACTGTAGCACAGATGAAATCACTTGGCATGCCCAACGTATGGTTCATGACAGGGATGATAGGAGGTTTTACCGTTGTAGTGATGATTTCGGAGACCACAGTGGCCTGGGTGTCCATCTTTGCTCTCATAACATTAATAGCCTCGAGGATTTATCCCATCCCTCCTCGTATCTCATTTAGTTCATTGTTGACTCTGTCCATTTCTCCGTATGCCTCTGACATCCTGAATCAAGCTTGGGCCCGAGTGTTGTAGTTGTGTCTGGGATTCAGTGTGACGATTCAAGTGGGAACACGGTGACATGAGATAAAGACAAGGAAAAATGCACATGGCGATGCAAATGAGGATGCAAATGCAAATGCAAGCTAAACTATCAAGAAACCAAAGAAATTTTGCAAATAATATAGACAATATATTCTTTGACAAAATAAACTTCTTCATTCAAGAATCTGGTGAGCATTACATCAGGAGCAGTGTATCCTCATACTCTAAGTACATAAGTAGAAATATATCAACAAAGGAAATATCAATAGTAACACTAAGGATTAGATCCACTGGTTGATGATCCCTCTCCTCCATTAATCATTCTCATCAATTTGCTGATACGTTCTTTTGTCTCCTCTCTTGCAAGAACCAACTCTCCTAAATCTTCCACCATCCTCTGCTTTGTCTTTGAGGGTGATTCGTGGCGAGGAAGTGGCTTCATCATCACACGGGCTATGTCACGAGACCATTGTAAATGGGACTCTGTGACTGGGCATTCAGCTTTCCATAGTTGTCTGTTAATTTGGCGCCAAGTGCGCTCTAATTGCATCTTCATTTCAAAACCTCCCCTCTCATCATAAAACATCATTTGCATATCATCATCATCTGGAACTCCCTCCTTCAGATGACCTAGCTGACGGCGTGCAAGGACAAGGTTGTAATTTATACAACTGTTTCTCACCATGAGAGGCACATTGGGGCAATCCCCACAGCTATGGATTATAACAATTTCGTCATCAGTTGAATCCTACCACTCGATGTCGGTATGCTTCAATTCCATTAGCTTCCTGGACCAAATCTTGCAATCCTCAACCTCCCAAGAGGTTGGTGTCTTCGGCAAGTACGATTTGAACCACTTATAGAAAAGAGCCACGCAACAGACGATTTGCCCACAGCCTCTCGTATACCTGGTTTGAATGGCATGGTAGACATCGGCTAGCAGTGTTGGAACTGGATTATTGATTGTGAAGATCTGAATGGCTTGATCATCCACAAAATTTTTGGCGTTTGGGAACAGAAACAAATCGTAGATCATCAGAGCGAGGGTTGATTCAAACAAAGCCTCATTTCCTCTGTTCTTGAAGTAAAGAGCCTTTTCCAACAAGAACTGGGCGGGAAGCCCACGCTTTCCTCCTTTGTTAGTCAGGTTAGCCTGGATGTCAGACAATCTAATTCTGGTTGCTCTGGCGATGTCTCTGGAGGAGGGCATTTCTTCAATCCCAGAAAAGATGGGAGCTTCTCTGACAGGAATCGCTATCATGGCTGAGAATTTCTCTAGGGTTGGCACCAACTGGAATTCAGGGAACACAAAACAGCGGTACGCAAGATGATACAACTGGACCAAGACTTCAAGGGGTCCTTCAGTTACTGGGACTCTCATCAGTAGAATGATACACACATACCTATCAGCAAAGGCTGGCTGGTCTTCAACCATCTCTCCCAACCACAATAAATGCTCCAACTCTGGTAGTTCAAAGAAATAAGGCCAAACTCTTTTCCCTGCAGCATCCATTTCTATAAAATATGCAAAACAAAATTAGTATCTTGATAGTTTAGCAAAGAATGCAAGATGCAATGCAAAGTTTCATGGAATTCAGACACTCGCAGAATATCAAGAGATATCAAAAGACCTCATTCTCATTAAATAAAAGGTGAATTACAAGAGTTAATATACTTTCAAAAGCCCTAAACATGAAGCTAAATAAAAGCTAGAAAGTTCTAAGGAGATTCTCCTAAGAGTCTCATGTTGAGTCTTCTGATTTCTTTCTCCATCTGGTCCCTTTCTGTGACGAAGCTGTCGATGATGGATTTCCAAGCAGGAGGCTGAGTGTTAGAGGGACTTGGACCTTCCAGGGCTTTTCTATTCTTGTATGAGAGTAACTCTTCGTTCTTGTCCTGTAGTTGTTTATGGAGTTCCAGGTTTTCTTCAACAACCACTTGATATTTGAGTTTTCAGGCCTCCTCTAACCTTTGGGCTTGTCTTAAAGAAATCTCCAGCTCTTCTTCTCTTGACATAAAGTATAAAATAGGCTCTTTCTTCAAAGCAATTGGTTCCTGCCTCTTGTAGGGCATCTTTAACTCTATGGCTCTTCTTCGGACCCATTGGAGATAGGGCTCCAATGACACGCAGTTAGGTCTTCCCAAAGAACTTCTTCCTCTTTTGAGCTTGCTCCTCCAAGCATTCAAGATCAGCTTCTTCTGCTCTTCGTTCTTGTCATATGCTTCAAAGTAGATGTTTTCCAGATGAATACTGAGAGGTTTATCCTCCAAAGGGTACCCTAATTGGCGTCGTGCCAATACAGGGTTGTAGCTGATTCCACCTTTAATGACAAGAAGAGGCATGTTGCCATAGTTTCCACAGCTATCTGTAATCAGGATTCCATCATACACCCGATTATACCAGTCAATGTCTTCATGGAAGAGTGCCATAATTCTCTGAGACCGCCATTTTTTCTTGGAATCCCAGAATGCGCTCGCCTTTGGTAGATGCAAAATAAACCATCTATACAACATGAGGACGCAGTAAGTAATTTTTCCGTTACCATGAGTATTTCTTGTGTGGACTAAATGATAAGCTTCAGCAAGCAGGGTAGGTACCGGATTTTGTTTCAAGAAGATTTTGATTGCGTTCAGATCCACAAAGTTGTCAATATTCGGGAACAAGAAAAGTCCATAGATGAGTAACGCAAAAACAGCTTCAAAGGCATCCCGGTTGGAGTATTTAGCAAAATAACGAGCCTTTTCAAACAAAAACTTAGCAGTTAACCCAAAAATTCCTCCCTTAGAAGTTAAATTGCTTTTGATGTCAACTAACTCCAGATGAGTTTTCTTGGCTATTTCTTCTTCTTTAGGATCCTTCTCGAAGATAGGAAAAGGGAACTCATCCTTGATAGACAAACCAATTATCTGAGATTATTCCTCAAGGGTGGACAAGAGTTGATAGTCAGGAAACGTGAAGCAGTGATACTTTGGATCATAAAACTGAAGCAGAGTTGAGAGGAGTCCTTCATCAATGTCTTTCTTCAACAAAACCCACAACTTCCAATATCTGTCTATGAATCCTTCAGGGTCTGTTAGCAAATCTCCTAATCTCCTTAGGTCACCCAGTTTTGGACTCTTGAAAGTGTATATGATAGTGTTTCTTCTTGAACTGTCCATGATATCCCTCTGATATTCACAAAAAGAGAAGTCTGAGTCCCATGAAACAGATGAATGCTTATGATGTATGAATGCAAAGCACACACAAAGATACACACAAAACACAAATAAATGGGATAGGTTTGAGCATGGAGCCAGGGTTTACCCTTCCCATTGGTATGTACTACTGGTTTTCATCTGTTGAACAGGGTTCTAAGAAAGTTCCCAGAGTCGACAACCCATCTTTCGAATTTTATCGACTTCCCAAATGACTTGGTAATCAATAAAATTCTCAAGAGAATCTCGTCTGAGTGTAGTATCGCGTGACAACCAATTCAGAAATAGACTTCATCATGGTCACCGTACTACATCCTAAAAGGCCAAGTAGGGTTTGGAAACTATGGTCCTCAATATCAAGGGCACCTAGGTCGAAAGTAGCACGTTTTCACGAATAGACTCGTTCAATATGACTAGACTCTCAAGAGGGCCTCAACTGAGTGATGGTGTCTCAAGTCAACTTTTTCAGGAATCGACTCCCTCAAAGCCTCCTTGAATATACCATCGTCCTATCATAAGTGCTCTCAAATCCGGGTTAGGATTTATCTCACCACTCAAGAACCAAGTCAACCAAAAGATCTCAAGCAAAGCATATATATAGGTAATCAAACAGATATATACAAACATGGCACACAAGCATAAATAAAACAAGCAAAAACAAGGTGGGCTTATCCCTCAAATCAGAAGTGTCCCCAGTGAAGTCACCATTTCTGTTGCGGTGAGAATCGGATAACAAGCTATTAATTAACTTGCATCACATTTCTTTGAATTCACCACCGACTTTGATTTATCCAAAGGAAAGGTTCAAGATCGAGAAAAAACCTAAAGGGGGGAGATCTAAAGTTCGGGGGTTGGTTACGCCTAGGGAAGGTATTAGCATCCTAAACGTCTGTAGTACTCTACGGGAACCTCTTGTTAATATTTGTGTTATGTCTCACTCGCTTGCTAGGGGTGCTATGCTAAAGGTTGAAACCCTAGGGGTTAGTATCTAAGTATACTCGACCAGGTATCGCACCTTGCGCCTACGTATCCTGACGGGAGTGGAATCAGAGTATCCTTAGTTCACCGAGCTAAGGGTGAATGAGGAACCATTGACCATGGCCAAAGTTCCAAGGGGAAATGAATACGAGCTAATTTTAGAGTTCACGGTAACTCTCTAAATCTAAGTTATAGGCAGAAAGTGAGTTCTCATGATGGTGAGAATCACATAGAGTTCAAAACTCTAACCTATTACTAAGTTATGATTTCATGGCTCTCATGAGGCCAAGAAAAGGGATAAGCTATTATGAGGTTAAGGTAGGGTGGTTTAATGACTCAAGAGTCAATTTAGGAGGACTTTCCTTTGGAATGGGGGGGATAATAGTTTTAAATTACCATGAAATAAAGAGTTATATGAATTTAATAAGATGATGTAAAAAGACATAAACAAGATATTAGGATAAAACAAAGTTCATAATATCATGCAAAGGTAGAATTATTCATATTAGACAATGCTCAAACATAATAAACAAAGATAACATCATGAGATGAATAAAAAAATGCAATAAAACCTTAAAAGAATTTCCAATTTCCACATGAATAAAAGCAAATAAGATTAAACATTTTCAACCATTTCTTTTTATATTCAACAAGTGGATCCAATTAGAAACAAATAGCAAAAAGAATGGAAGAAAAAGGATGAAAAATAACAAGTTATGAAGGTTTGAAATTAAAGCATAAACTTAAAAATAAACAAGACAAACAAGTAGTAAAAAAGAAGGAAAGGGCATTCCTAGGGATTGAACCCAGGACCCTGCGTGTTCAAGCTTAAAACATTACCAACCAAGCCAAGCGCGCATTCTGAACATGTAATGAGAGCATTGATATATATGTAAAGGAAGCGAAAATCAGAAAATAAAATAAAAGGACTGGGGCGAGGGGGATTTGAACCCCAATCCTAAGGGTCAGATAGGCGCGTGCTAGTGTGTGCTTGCCACTGGGGTGGCTGTTACATCCAGTAATAAACATAACTTAATTAATACATAACCCTTGCGCGTGCACATGATCAAAATTAACAAAGCATCCAAACTCACACAGCCAGCCTAAACATCATGCCATGCCATTAATCTCTCAAACCATTGTCAATTAGGAAAGAACAAAAGCATATGATTAAAACCTTAACATATGAATTGCCAAACAGATTAAACACCAAGCAATGTTTTTTTTACCATACGAACTAAACATCCACAAAGTAAAGGAAAACTTGAATACATAGTGCAACAGATTCAAACGCAGGCACGGCAGCCAAAATTTAGCAAACACATAACACATTAGAATGGAATCTATGACAGGACTCGACTTGGATGTAACTACTAAACAAATCATGTAGGCTAGGGATCCAAATCAGCATGGTATTAGGTTGGTAAATTCATACATAGGCAGTCAATAGATTGGAGATTAAAACCCTACGGATGGGTTTATATGGGTTGAGCATACATGTGAATTGATAAATGTCATGTTAGACCAATCAACTGAAAAGGACATCACACAGTTCTTATAAGATAATCTTGACAATAAAACACATAACATGGTGATTTGTAAATTCAGTTGGTTTGTGGAAAAGTGTGTAAATTTGTCAATATATCAAAGTGATTTCACAGGTAATGTTCAATGTAAGACCAATATTAGCAGATTCCAACCAAGTCATCATAAGTCAAACCAAATACATAAACTTAACAAATCCACAAACCAAATACATCAGTTTTAAACAATTGACTTAGAACAAAAATCGTGACCTAGCAGGTACAAGGCAGTTTGATACAGACACATATGTTTAACCAGGTTTAAATCAGTTTGATACATACATCCAGCATATTCACAAATTGGAAACATACTAAATAACAATTTAATGTCAGTGCATATATCACAAAACTCAGCATAGCCTGATTACAGTTCAGCATACAAAGGGATGATGATAGTTCATACAACTTAATTACACATCAAGGCAAGATCAATAGGCACATAAATTAAACACAAAGTCTAGCAATGTCCCTGTCAAAGAGATGTTTTGGAAAGTTTACATTCAGTCCTAATAACATGATGATTGAAAACAAGATTCATGGCATTTTAGAAGCACCACGCTGTCATAAAACAAGGGTTCAAACAGAATTGTATACATATATGGGCAGTGACATCCCAAATCAAATAACAGCTAAGCATGAATATCAGATACAAGTATGATCAGTCATGTTTCCAATGATAAACACACAACAAAAACAACATCCTGATGATCAAGGGCCATATAAGCTAAACACATATACTCTAGGCAAAACAGGACATATTACAAGGCAACATAGCAATCCAATTCATTCAAGTGATACCATTCAAAACAGACAGTGGCATATGACATGGTAAAAGCCAACTTGGGCAATAATCATGAAGAGACATACATAACACACATATGGACCAGGTTCAAGGCAGGCTGGTACATATTATAAGCACAAACTGTATCAAACATTCATAACTTAGAAGCATGTCAAAAGACAATTCAAGGCTAGCATACATATCTTAAACACAAAGCTTGACATGGAGAACAAAAGCATGATGTCACAAAACAGAACCTTTTGAAATTAACAGCTTCACCAAAATAGTTTTAGCATGCACAAAGTGAAATATCATGATATGACAGGTCATGGAGTATTGAGAGGCACATGATTAAATAGGAACAACTCAATGCAAATTGACAGCAACAAAATTCTCATCCTAAGTTTAACATTCATGAACATGAACCTTACACATACATTAAACCAATATCATACCAATGAGCTGCAACACAAGAAGTCAAAGACATAAAGTAACTATTTACATATCTTAGCACACCAAACTTAGGCACATGAGTCAAAAATAGTTTCTATGATTCAAGACACAATTCAACAAGCATTAACCTTAGACAAATCTTTAGATACAAAGCATGGAAATAAGTTTAAGCACACAAACTGATTATTCATTAGTGATGACAGAAAAAGAATACAAATGACATTTAATGCAAGCAACTTTTAAACAAGCATTGATAGATAGGTTTACTAATCATAAAATACATCAGAAACAAGTATGGAACTAAGATTCAAGAATCTCTCATCTCAAAATAACATCCAAGCACCAAGACATACATAAATAGGTTAACAATTCCATTCATCTAAACTTGACAGTACAACACCAAAGTGAAATCTTACAGCCAATCAATGAACAAAACCAAAGCATTATCATCATGGTGATATCTCAATCATAATAACTCGAAACAAAAAACAGCATACATGCCTATCTCAATATATCAGCAAAGCAAACAAAATCATTCTACTTCATGATATCAAGCCGAGTGCAAACAGTCAATCAGATTCAAATACACTTTAGCAAGTTACATATGTATGAAAAATAACATGAAGCGCATACAACAGTTATGATTGAGACATGATATAATGATATCAGTTGAGCATGAACATTGAAAGGAAAAGAATAGTTACCAAGTGGAGTAATGTCCACTGCACCCTCAAGTGTGCTGAATGCTCTCCTTCTGAACTAGCAAGAGAATTCCAAGGCAACCTTTCTCCTTTCTTGCTCATGAAACTTAGAACTCAGAGATTATTTGAGTATTTTGTGAAAATTGTTGGTGAGTTTAAGTGTTGAGGTGAGCTCCTTTTATAGGTTGAGCAGACGGGCTTTGGTTCTTTGAGTCCAATGAACAAACACATGATATGCTGAGTAGAAAAATAGGGTTTGCAACGTCTCCTTTCAAATTCAAATTTGGTCAACTTCTTGGAGACAAACGCGCTTCCCCTGCTGCACAAAAACCTCAGAGGTGCAGGGTAAATTTCATGACTTCGTGCATTGCTTAAAACTCCTTCTTTGTTGTCATAAGAGTGGGTATCAAATGAGGCAATGGTTGGGATTGCGCAAGGGTATCTGCAGGCGAAAGCAGTTCGTATGCTGAAACGAGCAACTCTTCAGAACAACTTTTAATGAATCAAGGCAATGAAAGCTCAAATGGGAAGTGATTTGGAGATTTTCAAAAGTGAATTAACGCGCCAAGAATTGGGTTATAGAAATGGTTTGGGATGAACCTGTTATGAATCCTCTTGAATTTTCTTCTTCTCTTCTGAAACTCGAAAACACGACAAAGGAGAAGAAATATTTTTGGTTGTTTTACTTCTTTCCAAGCCACGCGGCGTCTCCTCATTGGCTTAAAGGATAGAGTTGAAAACTCAATGCCATCTTGCATGTTTCCTATTGGTCCTCAGCCAATGAGCTTCATTTCAATTATAATTTGTAACATGATTTGCAACGTAGATGGGCCTATGGTGATGGGCTGAAAGATCAAATGTTTTAAGGTTTGGTTTTTTCTTTCTCTTTTTTTAGTTAGCAAGAAGAAATGGCTTAGAAAAGGAAATAAATAATAGGTGAAATTTGATAAGTGAAATGGTTATGGTTTAGGAAAATTGATATTGACACATAGAGATGAAATTGGATAAAAATTTGATTAATAGATGACTATTGAAATTGGTTAGGAATTAAGAAAGGCAATTGAGGGTGAATAAAATGGATAGAAAAATTGTTATGGAGAGGGTTATGGAGAGGGTTATGAGATATCTCTTTGAACATGAGAAACTTGCTTGATTCAGTGCTCCATCCAAAATCTTGATTGATCAACTCTTGAATCTTCTTAAGATAAAACCTGATTCACAAATGAAACAAAAGCAAACAAAACCTGGCAAAAGGGTTAGATATGCAACCTGCTTGACCTAATATGACATGCAAAAGATCAATGGATCTAAGGGTAAAATTTGGGGTACAACACACTTGAAATCAGATTTATTAAACTTCTTCCCATTGTCACTCTTAATCCTCTTGATATGCATATTAAACTGCCTTTTGACTAGATTGCTAAAACTAATCAAATGTTGTAAATCATCTCTCTTGTGTTTCATTAAATATATCAATGTTCCACGAGTGTAGTCATCTACAATGATTAGAAAGTAATGTGATCCAATGTTTGTGACAGTGTGGTATTTTCCCCATAAGTCAATGTGAATCAATTCAAAAGGTGCTTCAGCTTTATTAATACTTAAATGGATATGGTTTCTACATTATTTTGCCTTGTGGCATACATCACAACAGTTTTATCAATCAAAATTGCATTTGACTAAATGTGAAATATGCTAAAGGACTTAATTTGAAGGATGTCACATTATGATGTGCCATAAGGTTTCCATGTCCTTCTTAGCTGGACCTATGAATCCTTGTTAATGTTGCTTTGTGAATAGATAAACACCTCCATGCAGGCCACTAGATCCAATCTTCTTCTTCGAGGCTTGGCCATGTATTGTGCAAGAATCTTGATCATAAATCACATAACAGTTTAAATCATATGTTAGTTTATGAATTGAAACCAGATTGCATTTAAAGTCAGAAACCAATAACACGTCTTTTAACGTGATGAAACATGATAAATTCACATTTCTCATATTTTCAACTAAGGTTTAAATCCCTGTTGGTGTAGTTATGTAGATTTGGTTTTGTCGCATTGATCAACCATGTTTCCACCATTGAATCTTCCTTCTCCCAATCATAGTACACTTCAGATTGACTTGATGGTTTCTTGATGCTTACATCAATGAAACCCAGTTTCGTCTTCGCACACAAAGTCGTCTTGATTGATCTTGCCCATGTGCAGTAATTTTCTCCATTCAACAATGTTGTCACGAGTGGAGTTTCATGATTATCATAGTTGTTTATATGATAGGCTTGTGTGTTCTTTGTTTCTAGTTTGGAAATATTTTTCTTCTCCAATATCCTTTCTGAATCGAAACTGTGCTTGGATTCCATAATAGAAAGTTAACTTGAAAAATTTATTGTATTTTTATTGTTTTTGATTACACATGACATACCATTATATATGATGGGTCATCAAGAGGGGCAAGCATACACATTGGTTTAAACACTCACCTAAAGGTCAAAGAGTCACCCAAACAAGTGAGAAAAACACCACATATTCACCCAAAATCTTAAGGTGATAGGTGTATGAGTCCTCTTACTTATAAAATGCTTAATCTCCACTTTCCTAAGCAATGTGGGAGTTAGAACTCTCACTTATTTCTCAATACAACTCACACTTGTTTCTCAACAATCTCCCCCTCAAGTATGAGTTCATCCACTATGTTCCCCCTCAAGTGGAAGCTCTTTCATCCAATGTTTGTACTGCCATTGAGAGACACATTTAACTCGTTATGGGCACTTCAACGGAACATGTTGCCTGACCACCGTGTCATGAAGACTTTCGACAAATGGAGTCAGTCCCTTACTTGAACCATGACTCTGATACCACTAATGGATCATCAAGAGGGAGAAGCATACACATTGAGTCAAACACTCACCTAAAGGTCAAAGACTCATCCAAACAAATGAGAAAAATACCAAATATTTACCCAAAACCTTAAGGTGATAGGTGTATGGGTCCTCTTACTAATAAATTGTTGGCAAAATACCCAAATTGGTCCCTTAAGTTTACCTCTGGGTCCAATTTGGTCCCTTAATTTTAAAAAGTCCTAAAGTGATCCCTTAAGTTTTTAAATGGTGCCACGTTAGTCCTTACCGTCACCAACGTTAGTCAAAGTCAATGGGTTTGTACACTTGGCGAACACGTGGGGCTGAAGTGTGATTAGTCATGCCATATGGATGCCATGCGGATGCCATGTGGAATTGGAATGCCTAAAAAAGAAATGGAAACTGAAACGAATCCATTGTTCAGAAGGAGCGAAAGAAGTGAAGTTGGTGGAACCCTAGCGCAACCATTGTTGCATGTTGAAGGCGATTCAGCTGCGTTTTGAAGCAATCTCTACTCTTCAAGTTGATATCGAAGACAACCAGGTATGGTTTCTACTGATTGAAGTGAAAATGTTTCTATTTTGTTCGTTTTAGGGTTTTAGTGATTGACCTGAAATGTAGCTTCTAGTGATTGAACTGAAATATTGCTCTTTTTTGCGCTTCTTTTTAGGACATAGGATATAGTTTGATATGGCTGAGTATTTGAACTTGAAAATCCACCACAGTGGTGAATTTGTTGATGAAGAAATGAATGTATACGAAGGGGGACAGGTAGTTGAGTTGAAAATAGATTCTGATAGATGGAGTTATTTTGAACTATTAGGTTGTTTTAAGGATTTTGGGTACAATTCGATTGAGAAGATATATTATAGGGATCCAACCTTTGGGATGAACTTGTTGGTTGATGACAAAGTGTCATACCCCAAATTTTGACCACTAAGATTTCCCATCATTGTGTAAATCATCACCACAATATGGATGAACCATCATGCCTCATCAGTCTCCCCAAAGATGGGTGAGCATTCACTACTATCAAACATTAGGATTTCAAGCCCTCTCTGAGCCTTAGACAAAGGATCAATCAAGAAATTACATGATCTTCAACTTGTCTAACCTCTCAAACATCCATAAAGGATCAAGAGGACTTCCACATCAAGAATCAAGCACAATGTTGCAGCATTCCAGGTGGATTAAGCCTCAAGATCGACAGTGTCACCAAATTAGGGTTTTGGTCGACCAAGGCCTCCAGATGGAAATTTTCCTCTGGGCATGAGCCAATGCTTCAAAGCATAACATAAAATACTCCATGGGAACTCATGGACCCAATCATCAAGTCAATTTAGCCTCAGGGGATGCATTCACTAAAAATCAGGAATTATGGTTTCTTGACCTAATTCACCCCTAAGTTGACTTTTGGGACAAATCATGAGCCAAGACCTCAATAAATGATTTGAGGGTCTCCAATACACCACATTGATCCATTTTCAACAATGGATTGATCCAAGAAGCTTGATTCCCAAGTTTCAAGTTCATTAAAACCACAGTTAGGGTTTCGCGGAAAAAGTCAATTGTATCTTTGACTTTTGACCAGGACATGCTCCCAGACCCTAGGACATGATTCAATACACCCTATAACACCTATGAAATCAATCCATCAAGTTTGATTTAGGTCAAGGACTTGATTTCATAGAGGATCGCACAGTTTGGAGTTCATCTGATAAAAAGTCAACTGTGCCCAAAAGTCAAAGTTTGACTTTTTGATTTTTTGATCAATTGTTCCCTAACCCTAAAATGATGTTAATGTGTGATTGGAATCATCATTCATCAAGAAAAGTCAAAGAAAGTGGGATAACTTGTAAAAGGGGTGACCATAAAAAACTTAGAAATGTTCTAAGTTATGGAACAAAGTGGCTAGGGTGCCAACTTCCAAGGATCATAACTTGAGATCCAAGCAACCATTTGGGCTGATCCAAAGATGGATTTGTAGCTCTCATGGCATACTTTAAAAGTGACAACTACACCTCATTCCAATTCCTCGTGGATTTTAAGTTATGGAGTGACCAAAATGACAAAAAGTGAAAATGTCACTTTTTTCCAACACTTAGTGAAATTTTCACTAAGTCAGAATCTGCCTTGTCTTTTTTCCAAATGTAGGGGAATTTTTCACCCAGATCCAAAAGGTATCAAGATAAACTATGATCACACATGTGTTGTATCATATGAGAGCTTTCCAAAATGGCCAAGAACCCCATGAAACTCCACTTGAGCCATGAGATATGACAATGGCAATATGCCTTGCTGCAAACTGTCATGGCAAGGCAGATTTGTGCATTTTGCTCGATTTGGGCAATTTTTGCAAATGACAAACAAGTCTATCCATCTGAACACCTCAGGGGGAGACCAAGGAGGGACAAGCACTAATCCATAAGCCTCCCAAGTCTTTGGAACCAAAATTTGCATGCCAAACCTAGAAATGCCTAAAAGGGGGACAAGACTCCAATTTTGTTTTGGAGCATTCAATGGATGCACCAAGGTGGCATGGACTGAACCATTTCCAATTGAATGAGTCAAGGATAAGATCTGAACTAGGGAACCACAGCTCTGTGCTCTAACCTCTAGTCAATGGCTAGAGGAGACTTGGATTCCCATTGATCAACATTGGCCAAACCTCTGCTGCAGTTGCCATTCCTTATTGTAGCTAAAACAAACTTGCTCTACTATAAATAGAGCTCAATTGTGATCAGTTTGAGTACACCAAAGCCATCAAACAGATGCTTTCCTCAAAATCTCCTTCTCACTTCCAATTTTACCTTCTAAGGTAAGTCACTATCGGGTTTTGAGTTTGAGAGCTATTCCAACCAAACCAATCACACACACACACACCTCATAAACATCATATAGAAGTGATCCAAACACTCACATAACATCTGTAACACCAAAATCACAAAATCACTTGCCAACTACTCAAGTTCTTAACAGAGGTGCAGTTGAGGTACCATCTCAAGTTTCAGCTTGTTTCAAACCACTCCAAGCATTCAGACACATCACTTGGCACCTAAGAAAGCTATCCACATCATTGGTACCTAGCTGTAACACCTCCAACACAAAACACGATCACCAACTGCAAGAGGTAAGCCTCAACTTGGGCATCTCATGATTCATGCATATTTCCTCGCACAATACTTTTGTCAAATGTTCATAATCATGCATAGAATGTTTCCTCTTAATTAATTGCTTTGTTTGAATCGTGTATCAAAATTCTCAGCCTTCATGTAAATTTTAGGGTTCTTGAGGTTTTGTCTTGATTTATTATTCCACACTTAAAACAAATGAAATTAAAGACCATAGACATGATCGTGAGGTGAAAACGAGCAGATTGATATGTGGTTTGTGATTTCATCAAGTATTCAGTGAGATGGGAGAGAAAACGCAAATTTGTAGAAACAGAGGGATGGCGCGTGTTCTTGGCATGTTCTTGGCGCCATTTTTTTGAATATTTGAATATTTGAATTTTGTGATTTTATTTAACTGATTCAAAAATTAATTTCTCTCTGAGTTTTAATGATTTTGAGTTGATTCTTTTTTTAATAATTCACAAAAATGTTAAAATATTTTATTTTACCAAAAAATCCCAAAAATATTATTTATTTCATATATTTGATACTTTTACAAAGAATTAATGTTTTATTTGTTTTTTGACATGTAAAATGTTTTTTCCTTCTTGATTTTCCAAATTTAATTGGTTTCCAATCATTTTGTGGACTAAAACATGATTTTTGAAACATTAATCCAAGATCACAATTTGTTTTTCACACATGTTTAACAATTTTGATCATTTTAATTGAATTTTTATTCAATTAAAATATATTTTTGAAAACAAATTAGGGTTTTGATTAATTCAACCCTCATAAAACTTTTTCAAACACTTTTGGGCCTCTATTAGAGTGTAAGACTCATCCCCTTTGTAAATACATAACCTCTTTGGGCCTCAGTCATTGTATAAGTCCCACTGTATTTTCAAACCCCCGACGTGATCGTCTTCTTTTTAAAACAATAAACCTTGGGCCTCTCCTTGAGCTATAAGTCCCATTCCTTTTCTTAAAATAAATCTTTGGGCCTCTAATAGAGTGTAAGACCCAACCCCCTTGAAAACCAAAACATTTTTGGGCCTCAGTCATTGTATAAGACCCACTGCGTTTTCAAAAATCTCGGCGCGATCGCCATTTCGAAACGAAAATCATCTGGGCCTACCCTTGTGTTGTAAGTCTCATTTATTTCCTTTAAATAAACTTTGGGCCTCTAATAGAGTGTAAGACCCAATCCCCTTTTGACCAAAACCATTTTGGGCCTCAGTCGTTGTATAAGTCCCTATACAAAACAACAGTGCCATCAATGTTAAAACTTGGGCTTCTCCTTGAGCTGTAAGCCCCAACAAACTTTTCAAAGCACTTTCTCCTTTGATTTTGAATATAATTTTGTTATCGAAGTTTTCTTTGTGAACAACTAACAAAACATCATGGAAGCTCTACAATGGGTAAGTGTTTATCCGCTTTCATTTATCGCTTTCATATGTATATAACTGTATTGTGGGGCTGCTTCACTGTAAGTCTTCTTTCACATCCTTTTATATACTTGTCAAATATCAACTATGTAATACTAGTATAGTTATTTAGAGTTTTCCCCGGCAACTACGTCTAGCACTAGGTAAAGCCTTGTTGGTCACTCTTAAATACAAACAAAACTAGATCCCCCGTAGGATTCCAGATACAGTCTTCCCTTCTCTTGGGGTTAAATAATATGGAACAAAGTGAAAGGCAGTATTCTCGGTGAACTTTTTCTCAGACTGTCACCCTTAGAAATTGTCAAAGAAACTCTACTCCCTAGAGTTGATCTATTCTCCGTGAATAGCATCTCTTGAGTTTCTTCCAAATTCTTAAACTTTCCTGGAATGATCTCTTCTCGGTGAATTGCATTTCTTGAACTTCTCTTGGTTTGGGGACCCACAGGCTTCCTAAAAGCATCCCCGCCTCCTCTTGGGCATTGTACAAGGACCCTTCGGCTTCTTAGAAGTTCTCATGCCTTCTCTTGGGCATAATACAAGGACCCTGACGACCTCTTAAAGGTATAAGATAGAACTTAGTCATCCTTTGCTAGAGCAGCCTTTCCAGTGTCAAACCTCCGGCCATTTTTAGGGTTGATACTCATCCCTTAATGTCCGTGCCTCCTCTTGGGCATTGTACAAAAGATAAAACTCTAGACTTGGACAGTCTAAGCCCATTGAGTCTCAAATACATTCTCAAGTTTCCTTTCAAATATAGGAAAAACACTGATCACTCAGAAACCCGGCCTCTCTCATGAGGGCTCTCCCACTTGGCCCTGCCTATGGATCTAATCCTCAGCAACAAGATAGCCTCCTCTTGGGCTTTGTACAAATGACTCTCCCCAGTGGAGCTAACATTTTCATACTCTCTCTTTGAGTCAAACCCTTTTTTAGCCTCCGTCTTAGGCTTCGTATAAGACAGATAAAAGTACTCTCTTGTTGAGTCAAACCTTTTAGCCTCTGTCTTGGGCTTCGTACAAGACACCTATAAAAACCCACTCTATTGTTGAGTATAAAAGACTCTCTTGTTGAGTCAATCTCTTTTTAGCCTCCATCTTGGGCTTCATACAAGACACGTATAAAACACTCTCTTGTTGAGTATAAAAGACTCTCTTGTTAATTCAATCCCCTTTTAGCCTTTATCTCGGGCTTCGTATGAGACAGCAAAACACTCTCTTGTTGAGTCAGTCACCTGTCAAATAGGCTCTCTTGTTGAGTCAACCTTTTAGCCTCCGCCCTGGGCTTTATACAGGACAAACAAAAGTACTCTCTTTTTGAGTCAAACCCTTTAGCCTCCGTCTTGGGCTTCGTACAAGACACATAAAAAGCACTCTCTTGTTGAGTCAGTCACTTGTTAGTACTCTCTTGTTGAGTCAACCCTTTTTTCCTCTATCTCGGGCTTCGTACGAGACAACAAATAAAAGACACCCTCTTGTTAGGTCAATCGCCTCCTCTTAGGCTTTGTATAAGGAAACCTCGGTTGAGTCAATTAACCTTTTAGCATCAAATATGTGCCTTGCTCACAGTATACAAACATCAACAACTCCTCTTTAGAGATGACAAATTCTCTCTCATCCAAAACCCTTTAGCTTCATATCTTAGGCTTTGAACAATATACAAATCACCTTTAGCTTCATGTCTTAGGCTTTGAACAAGACACCAAAACAACCTTTTTCCTCCCATAGAATAGGAGGAACTACGATCGCTCTGATTTCCTTGTTTCATTAAACGGGAATACGTAGGCATAAGATTGCAAAAATCTTAGCGAGCATACTAATCAAAAACCAAAATCCAGTACCTTCACATATCAATCAAAAGCATCAAATCTAAACACCTACCCAAAAACCTAGCCCATAGTCCAGACATTCTATTCTTAACAAAATAACCGAAGAGGGGCCCATATCTTAATAGCATCTGTAAACCAACAGTTTTGACTGTTTAACCTCAGTTTGCGAGCAGGGTTAATTGGAGACATCTATTTCTCTTCCTTAATCAGCTTAACAGGATAAAAAATGAATCGAACTGTAGTACCCAAGTGATAGTGATTCAAGACCACAAAAATCGCGCTACAGAAAAAATGACACCCACCGTGGGGCCCTATCCTATTCTTATAATCTTCGGTAGAAACCTTAAGTTTAGAAAACGCCACAGAAAGGTGGCAACCACAGGGGGAGGCATTATTTCTAGCCTCTTTTTAAGGTGAAGTCCTTAAATTCACCAAGCATCACAGAAATGGCAACTCTGTTGGGGAGTCATTGTCTGTATAGGATCATAAGACTAGAGGTCTAAGATGATTAAGACAAATATATATACTGCTTTTCCTAATTGATATCTGTGTTTATTTTTCTACTAATGGGAATGCGTGTGATGTTGCATGTGGAAAGATTGAGTATACACCTAAGATAGGTGATGGCATTATACGGGTAATCTTACGGGGAGTGAATCCCAGTTAAGAGTCCCCGGTCGACCATCAAACTCAATGGAGACTCCCTTTGCAGATACATTGCCTATACGACTTCAGTTGTTGAAAGTAGTGTGGTCGACTGGGTTATTTGAGAAGCTGAGGTTTTTAGTAGACTGAAACCATTTTGTAGTGCGGAAGCTATCGGTAATAGTTGTCACGCGATACTACCCTCATTTGAGATCACTCTAAGATACATCAGCTTGCTGGCGATCCGCTTGCTGTTGTTATCCCGAGAGGGGTCAATGATTTTACGGACAGGTACAAAAAATCACCAGTATAAACCTTTGGGGGATGGGTAGAGCCTTGACTTCATGACACCGACCCTTTGACCCCATGTTTTTTCTATGTTTTTGTGTGCTGCATTCATACATTCATTTAAAAAACATTAAAACAAAAAAAAATATTCTCATCTAGTCTCTCTTTTTCAAATTAAACTAAGACAATGATTGCAAATGTCAGATAAAGAGATTGCTAATGGATTTCGGTAGAAGAAAAACTCATAAGTATACCTTCAAGGTTCCAAAGTTAGAGGATTTAAGAGGTTTGGCTAGGATGATCACCAACCCTGAGGCTTTCAGAGCCAAGTATGGAGGACTGCTGTCTCTATTAAGGGTCCATGTAATTGAAGGAATCCTGTCTACGCTCATTCAGTTCTACGATCCGGTTTATCACTGTTTTACATTCCCGGATTATCAGTTAGCACCAACACTGGAGGAGTATTCTCACCTGACTGATTTACATATCACTGATCAAGCTCCCTTTTCTGGACTGGAAGAAATTCCAAAAGATCAAACCATTGCAAGAGCAATTTATTTGGACGAGTCAGAAGTCAGGACTCACATGACCACTAAGGGTGGCATCCAAGTTTTTCCAGTCCAATTCTTGATAAAGAAAGCCCTGTACTTTGCTAGTATAGGGAACGTGGCCACTTTCGAGAGCATCTTTGTTTTGCTCACCTACGGGTTATTTTTGTTTCCCAACATAAATAACTTTGTAGATATCAATGCCATTAAGATATGTCTGTTTGGAAATCCCATACCAACCTTACTCGCTGATACGTATCATTCAGTACACTTAAGGAATTTATACAGCAGAGGAATGATCACATGTTGTATGCCCCTGCTTTACAAATGGTTCATTTCCCATTTGCCCAAGTCTGCTGCCTTTTGGGATCAAAAGAATACTTTACGTTGGTCGCAGAGAATCGTATCTCTTACCAACTCTGACATTGATTGGTATAATCGAATCTATGACGGGACCAGAAGCATTGACCGTTGTGGAAATTTCCCAAATGTACCCCTTATAGGAACTAAGGGGGGAATCAATTATCATCCAATTTTAGTTCGTCGTCAATTTGGATACCCGATGAGGCATGTCCTACGTAATGCTCATCTGGAAGGTCTTTTCTTCAAGGAAAGAGAAAATGATAGGGTACTCAAGACAGAAATAGTGCATGCTTGGAAACACGTTCATAGGAAAGGAAGAGAGTCTCTAGGAAAACCAGACTGTGTCTCGGTGGAAAATCAGGATGACCAGAGGAATTTGCTCGCTCCTTTCACTTGGCAAAGGAATGACAACCCGACAACGGTTGAAGAGCCCCGGTCAAAGAAAAGGAAAGCACCTGAGTTCTCTTCAGAGAGGACTCAAGATCCATTAGTTTAGATTTCCTTTTTCAGCACTTTGTAATCTACTGTATTTCCATTTCCGCAATCTTTGAATTCAATAAAACGGGGTTTCCCCACTGTATGATATTTGCAATCCAAATTGTTGATGTTTCTTTTGATTAAACAAAAAATAATTAATAAAATCATTGCATATCATTCATCATTCTCGCATAAACGCATTCTTCTTCCCCGCGAATCTCACGTTTGTGTCTCGGTTCTAGAGTCAAAATGTCTTATTCGTACAATACTCAGGCCAATCGACAGAAAAAGATGGATGATCTCGAGGAAGAGAACAGAGAGTTGAGAAAAGAGATCGACACTCTGAAAGAAGATCTGAGAAAGCTTCATAACAGCATGCAAGCTCTAGCAGAAGCTCAGATGCAACAACAACAGACTGTGATCTCAGAGATCACATCTACGCCCATAGTGGAATAGTTTGATCCCAGGTATAAAATGCCGAAAGATCGTCCCTGGGGCATGCCACTCAACTATATGCCGGAAGGATATATTCCGCCAATCATGGAAGATCTGGAAACTGCAACAGGAACCGCTGGGCCTGAAGGTTACAAACTTCTGGAGAGCGAAGATGCCAGGGGCATGACAGCAACTCCTGAAGGTTACAAACTTTGGGAGGCACCAAGAGTCTCTGCCGTAATGACTGTACCACCGCCCGTGGTACACACTGTCCCGGAAGGAAAGATTCCATAGATACCTTCTGGTGGAAACGAAAGTATGTTCGACAGAATGAATGAGTTCCAGGAATAGTTCCTAGAGATGCATAAAGAATTACAAACCATTCGCGGTCAGGATCTATTTGGAAAGGACGCCGCAGACATTTGTTTGGTCCCCAATGTGAAAGTTCCGCTCAAATTCAAAGTGCCCGAATTTGAAAAATACAAGGGCAACTCTTGCCCTCAAAGCCATTTGGTGATGTACGCTCGGCAAATGTCAACTCAGACAGAGAACCACCAGCTACTGATCCATTACTTCTAGGATAGTTTAATCGGTGCCGCACTCAAGTGGTACATGGGTCTAAACCGCACTAAGATCGCTACTTTCAGAGATCTTGGAGCTGCCTTCGTTCAACAATATAAGTATAACTTGGACATGGCACCGGACAGAGATCAACTCAGATCCATGTCACAGAAGGACAAGGAAACCTTTAAGGAGTACGCTCAGATATGGCGTGAAATTTCCGCCTAGATTTGTCCACCTATTGAGGAAAAAGAGATGACAAAGATCTTCTTGAAAACCTTGAGCTCGTTTTATTACGACCGAATGGTCGCCAGTGTGCCCAGTGACTTCACCGAGATGGTGGGCATGGGAGTTCTTCTTGAGGAAGCCGTCCGAGAAGTACATTTAGTTAAAGACGCTGGATCATCAAGTAGTACAAAAAGATACGGTAGTGCTCTCCCTAAGAAAAAAGAGCAAGATATTGGGAATATCTCTCTCGGAAAGCAAAGGCGATGTTACCAGCCAGTAGCAGCTGTAACTCCTGCTATTAACCCTGCGCCTGTTCCAACGTATCAACCTCAAGTTGCGCAACGCCAACCAAATCAACAACAATATCAGCAAAGGACACAATAGCCTCTTCAGCAGGCTCGTCCTCCATATAACAACAACCGTACAACGCGACCACTAGGGTTCGACCCTATACCCATGTAGTACGCAGAACTGTTTCCACTATTACTGGTCAAGGGGCATGTCCAAATCAGGTCTCCTCTTACAGTACCGAAAAATCCACCTTTTTGGTTCAACGCGGATCAGACCTGTCCTTACCATCAAGAAGGACCAGGGCATAACATAGAAAACTGCCTCAGTTTCAAATCCAACGTACAAAAACTTGTTAGGAACGGGGTCTTATCTTTCAAGGATACGAATCCAAATGTTCTCACGAACCCGTTGCCTCAACACGAGAAAGCTGCAGTAAATTTGATAGAAGGAGAGTCTAGCGACAACTATCAAATTCATGATGTACTCTTATTGAGGACTAATTTGGTCAAGATGCATCGCAGACAGAGCGGGTATGGGAACATACCACCTCATAACTATCACCAGTTTGATATCTGCCCGAAAAATAATCAAGGATGTTCTGTGGTGCAATCATCTCTACAGGAACAATTGGATCTCGGGTGGATCCAAGAGCACTGAATTCGTGGGGTCAACATGACTTATATGAATTCCAACATCATTCAGAACCACAACATCCATGCGATGAATGCTAAACTGGTGGCAATGCACTCAAGGCAAAGCCAATATCATAATCTGTCACGGCACGATTACAATTCATGTCTGATTTGCTCGGTAAACAATCAGGGATGCTCTTTTGTACAAGAGGCCCTCCAGCGTCAGATGGATCTTGGGTGGATCCAGGACTACCATGATAAAAATCCTTATCAGATTAACATGATTCAGATCTTCGATATTCGCTTGATGAATACCAGCTTGGTGGAGTTACACGCTAAGCAAGTCCAGCTTGGTTTTCTGACTTCGCATAATTATCAGAACTGTAAAGGATGTTGTGAGAGTGGCCAGGGATATGCTCTCGTTCAAAGAACTTTGCAACACTTGTTAAACCATTGGTGGCTTCCGATCTATCTAGATGAAGACACTCAACAAGTCAGTATGATTAATAGGAACCCTACTAGACATCAAAGTTAGGATGTTTGATCTATGGAAGCGGACCTAGTAAGGTTACACTGCATTCAAAGTGGACGTGGCCAGGTGCCACCACATAACTACGAGCGCTGTAGAGTCTACTCGGAGAATAACCAAGGATGCTACCTTGTGCGAGAAGCCCTTCAGAGTCAGTTGGACCGCGAAGAGATTCAACCATGTCCAGTTTCGGCGTCCATCAACTTGATGCCCGACTACTTCGCTGATCAAATCAAGGATGTCGTTGTAATCTCTGATCGCGAGAGGACCAAATATGTTTGTATTATCATCCCTCTACTGGATGAATCAAAGGTTCTTAGCCTGGAACTGATTGAGGTTACTTACGACAGTCAGAAAAATCAGAAGGCTCCTGTAGTTTTCTATCTACCGGGACCATTACCGTATGAATCAGCTAAGGCGATCCCTTACAAATATGGTGCAACAATAATTGAGAATGGAAAGAAAATTCCATTACCCTCCGTCGTGAATATTGCAGACATCAGTCGAGTAACGCGGAGCGGTCGAATCTTCAACCGAGGAGTTGGAAAACCTAACAAGGAAAAGGAACTTCAGACAAAAGCTCCCGATCAACCGGTCGGTCACTCCAGTGATCCCGACCTTTCAAAGAACGATGATGAGATGCTGAAGCTCATCCAAAGGAGTGAATATAACATTGTTGATCAACTGTTACAAACTCCTTCAAATATCTATGTGCTATCACTTTTACTCAGTTTCGAAGCCCACATAGAGGCTCTACAGAAAGTCTTAGAGCAGGCCTTTGTGGAATAGGATGTGTCAATACGACAGTTCGATAACATCGTCTCTAACATCACTTCCAGCAACAACTTAGGGTTCAGTGATGAGGAATTGCTAGAAGAAGGCAAAAGTCACAACATGGCGCTCAATATCACAGTCAACTATCAGGACGATGCCTTAGCCAATGTACTGGTAGATACTGGATCGGCCATCAATGTTATGCCGAAGTCCACTTTAATGCGACTATCATTCAAAGGATCCCCGATGAGGGGCGGTGAGGTCATCGTCAAAGCATTTGACGGATCTCAGAAAGCAGTTATCGGCGAAGTCGGCCTTTCCATAACTATCGGTCCTCACACTTTCCTAATCACTTTCCAGGTCATGGATGTTCGGGCAGCGTACAGCTGTTTATTAGGAAGGCCTTGGGTACACCAGGCTGGGGCAGTCACTTCGATGCTGCACCAGAAACTGAAGTTCGTCAAGAACGATCAGGTCATCACGGTGTTTGGAGAACAAGCCTTGATCGTGAGTAACCTGTCATTATCTACTTGTGTAGAACCCGAGAAGGTTGTTGGAACTCAGTTCCAAGCACTTTCGGTGAGCAATGAGAATCAATCAGAAAAAGGAACGTCGATTTCCTCGTACAAAGATGCTCTCAAGGTGATCAAAAATAGCAGTGCAAAAGGATGGGGACAGCTTGTCATTCCTACTGATAACAAAACAAAGAAGGTTCTTGGTTTTTCCTCAACCTGTACCCAGATTGCTACTAACGATGAAAGTCTTCAACCCATTTAGAACTTCTTCCATAGTGGAGGTTTCCTTCACCCAATATCTCAAGAAGTTCATACCATCAACAAGGGAGATTCCTCCGATACAGATGAGGAGTGGAAGTCCTATCTTAACGAGGACGGTTATATCTCTCAGGAAGAGGTGCCTACGCCATTTTGCTATCCCGGACAGAGTCTGAGATTTATACCCAGGTCAGATGTCAGAGCGATATACGGAGATTGTGATCCAGAAGGATGTCGTGCTCCACCAAACTCATTAGAGGAGGACACTCTAATGAAAGACAACTTTGACCACGACTATTATGGCCCAATGGATGGCCTGCCTATCTGGCAGCCGTATCCAGGAGACTTGGGGCAAGAAAATCAGCTGAACAATGAAAATCAGTTGAGCATCATTGAAAAGAATACTTGCGTCCCCACCATGTCATGGGAACAACACTCAGGTCATTCAGAAAATATCATGTACGACGATGAATTGGCAAAGCTTTTTGGACCAGAATTCATCAACTATGCTTTTCCCGAGGTCAACGTCATCGAATGAGATGACTCCTCCAGTTCCAAAGAAGTGTGGGACACCTTAGGACAACCAAGTGGAAAATACGACTATATGGTCAAGTACACTGCTCCTGAGAGCTCTCGTATCAGGCTTGAAGACATTCACCTGAGAGCACAAATACCATGCAAGATACAACAGAAGAGTTCGTCTACGACAGCTTTTCCTGGGAAACAGATTCTAACGATCCTGCTCCACCAGAAATCAGCCTTATTTCTGAAGACAAATCAAGGAAGGTACCAGACTTTGTGATTCACCGAGGAGTTCGCCGCCAATGGGTTGCTGTCGATGTTCCGAAAATTGTTCATAAGTCAAAGTAATTGTCTTCTTTAACTTTTCACCCTGCCCAGGTGAAACGGATGTTTTGATAGGGCTCACTTTCTGTAAATATCCCTCTTCGCTTTGCCCAAAGCAACAGAGTTTTGTTTTATAGGGCTGTAGTTTCAAGAATCGACAAAATCATAAATAAAATAACGTTGTTCTGTAATTTCCGCATTTATTGCTGTTTTCTCTTTTCGCTTTTTCAAAAAATGGTAATCCTAAAAAACAATTCAATATTAAAAACAAGCAGTTTTCAGAAAAACACTGCACACACTCTTGCATTCTCTCTATCTCTTCTAAAAAATAATCCTCACGTCATGCAGATTTTTTGTTTTAAACCTCGTTGAAACATACGATCTGATGCCTTCTCCCAACTTTGAATTTCCGGTATTTGGGGTTGAAGAAGAAGTTGACGACGAAATTCCAGAAGAGATCTCCCGATTACTCAGACAGAAGGAAAGGTCCATTGAACCTCACAAAGAGCCGTTGGAAACCGTCAACTTGGGCTCAGAGGAGGAGAGAAAAGAGGTCAGGATTGGGGCACTGCTCCGTCCAACTGCCAAAGAGAGTTTGACAAAGCTTCGCAAAAAGTTTCCCAATGTATTTGCTTGGTCCTATCAGGACATGCTGGGGTTGGATACCAGCATCGTGGAACATCATCTACCGTTAAGATCGGAATGTCCTCCGGTGAAACAAAGGCTGAGACGGACTCACCCGGACATGGCCATCAAAATCAAAGAAGAGGTACAGAAATAGATTGACACGAGTTTCCTCGCTATGTGAGAATGTCCTCAATGGTTTGCCAACATCGTACCCATTTTTAAAAAGGACAGAAAGGTCAGAATGTGTGTCGATTACAGAGATCTAAACAAGGCTAGTCCAAATGACGACTTTCCCTTACCACACATTGACATGCTGGTAGACAGTACAGCAAAATTCAAAGTCTTCTCCTTCATGTATGGATTCTCGGGCTATAATCAGATAAAAATGGCGCCGAAATACATGGAGAAAACTTCATTTATCACCCCATGGGGTACTTTTTGTTACAAGGTAATGTTGTTCGGTTTGAAGAACGCCGGGGAAACCTATCAAAGGGCCATGACTACTCTATTTCATGACATGATACACAAGGAAATTGAGGTATAAGTCGATGATATGATTGCCAAATCTAAGACAGAAGAGGAGCATGTGACCCACCTGTCAAACCTATTCGAGCGGTTGAGAAAGTATAAACTCTGCTTGAATCCCAACAAATGCACATTCGGTGTCCGATCAGGGCAAATTTTAGGGTTCATCGTTAGTCAGAAGGAAATTGAGGTTGATCCTAACAAGGTCAAGGCCATTCAAGAAATGCCTTCTCCGAAAACTGAAAAACAAGTCAGAGGATTCCTGGGACGTCTTAATTACATCTCCGGATTTATATTCCTTATGACCGCGACATGTGCGCCGATTTTCAAATTACTCAAAAAGAATCAGGACTGCGTTTGGACAGGAGACTGCCAAACCGCCTTCGACAGTATTAAGGAATACCTGTTGAACCCACCGATTCTATCACCTCTAGTGGAAGGAAGACCACTGATCATCTACTTAACAGTCCTAGAGGACTCAATGGGTTGTGTACTTGGCCAACAAGACGAAACCAAAAGAAAAGAGTCTGCCATCTACTATTTGAGCAAGAAATTCACCGACTGTGAGACTCGGTACACTATGCTTAAGAAAACTTGATGCGCTTTGACTTGGGTAGCCAAACGTCTTCGCCAGTATATGATTCGTCACACTACTTGGTTAATCTCCGAAATGGATCCAATCAAGTATGTCTTTGAAAAACCTGCTATCACGGGAAGGATTGCCCGTTAACAGATGTTGTTATCAGAATACGACATCGAATATCACACTCAGAAAGCCGTTAAAGGGAGAATTTTAGCCGATCATTTGGCTCATCAACTGATTGACGATCAGGAATCAATCAGGTTTGACTTCCCAGACGAAGATGTCATGTATTTGAAAATGAAAGATTGCGATGAACCGCTACCCAGTGAAGGGCCAAAACCAGGTTCCCAATGGGGACTAATTTTTGACGGAGCTATCAATCATTACGGAAATGAAATTGGGGCAATCATCATAACCCCTCAGGGTACCCACATTCCTTTCACCGCTAGACTTACATTCAAGTGCACAAACAACGAGGCCGAATACGAAGCTTGTATCATGGGTCTCGAAGAAGCGATCGACTTAAGGATCAAGAAATTGGATGTATATGGCGACTCAGCCCTGGTTATCAATCAAATCAAAGGAGATTGGAACACATACCAATCAGGACTGGTTCCTAATAAAGACTACGCGAGAAGGTTGTTACCCTTCTTCATAGAATCGAGTTTCACCACATCCCACGTGAAGAGAATCACATGGCTGATGCATTAGCCACTCTCTCTTCCATGATTAGTGTAGGTCAATGGAACTACCTACCTAAGATCGACATAATGCACCTTGAAAGGCCCGCTTACATCTTCACGATTGAAGCAATCTGTCGCTCCCGGGATTTTCATCCAAGTACAAACGCGAAAGTGGCACCGAAACAGAGTCGCCAGCAATGTGTATTTATCCCAAGAGAGGGAAAGGAAACACTGCATAAACCTGAAAGAAAGGATAGAGCATGGTCTTGCGACCAAGAGAACTGGGTTTGGGAGTCGGTTACGCGCAGGGAAGGTATTAGCACCCCCGCGCGTCCATCGTACCCGATGGGATCCACGCTTGTTGTCTCGATTAAAGGGTGTAAGGAAAGGATACTGGAAAAGGACTGCTAGCTGGAGAACTGGAAAAGGAAAGGAGAGAGAAAGAGAAACAAATGTAGGGAAAATAAAAGAAGTGCTCGAATGGGCCCTACCTCACTGCCTACGTATCTCATCGGGAACATGAGAATCAGAGCGACGTAGTTCCCCTCAGCTAAGGGAAAGCTGTTTGTGTTTTTTAGTGGAAACGCCAATGTTCGCGTCCTAGCAGTTAGGTGTTGCAGCTCGCTGTATGGAGACTTAGGCGTTACCTGTTTGCGATAGAATGGAAATGACCCATCCTTAAGGAATGAGTGAGTGAGATGGGAAGAGAATTGTTTGTTTGTTTTTGTCTTTTAGAAAGAAGTGTCTTGTTTATTTGATGTTTTGCAACATATATTGGATTTAAGTCCCTCATGTAAGATCGAATGCCTCGCATATCGACCCAAGACGGGACGTACGCTAAACATTCTAGGAAAGTGAGAGAAGACCCCTCACCTCCTTATTCTCACATGAAAGGCTCAAATACAATATTTGTTATGCCTTTATTAAGTGCTTTTTACTTTTGTTTTGAGATGAGAAGAAGAGACTCAAATGGAAGCCAAAGGTGAAAACTAAAGGGGACTAAGACTCACCCTAATGTTATCATACATGGAGGTTCCTATGGTTAATGTGGTTTAAGAAACCTAATCCTAAAAGAAAGGAGAAGAAGAATGAAAGAAGCAACTTACTTCCAAGATGGAAGTTAAGTTGATCTTAAAGAGGGATGAAGAAGAAGTTATTCAAAGAAAGCACATAAATGCTTATCATAATCACAATTTGAATTATTAAAAGAAATAAGAGAAGATGAAAGAAAGAATTTCATGTGGAAGCATATCCACACACTTACTTACCATTTGCACCTACATGAAAAGGTTAGTTCAAAAACTATTTACAAGTAGTAAAATGAAGAAAGAATACCAAACAATAATCAAACCAATTAAGAACCAATGAATAAGGATCCTAAGAGATTAAAATCAAGCAAAGTCAGAACCTATGTCCTAAGGGTGTTCTCTAATGTTAAGACACCAAACACAAATGAATTAGGTCCAATCAAATGTCCTAATCATCAAAGAAGTGCACTATGGAAGGAATAGATGAAGAATGGGTGAATATGCAAGGTGATCATGCATTAATGCTTCATAAAAGAACAAAGTCAGAACCATATATCATTTATCCATGTGTTAAGATGCACATAGATCATCACACAAATCATGAATAAAAGGATACAAATAGAAGAGGTAAGAAGAAGTAGAAGTAAGGAGGATAAGCAAGTATCAATTACATGCACAAAATGACATATTAAGGATGCATAACATGTAACATGATTAAAGAATGCATAAAGGCAGTAGCATATTATAAATGAGATGCAAATGGAATGAAGGAAATGGCATACAAAATGTAAGCACAAGACAAGTAGAGCACAAGAAGAGATAAGGGATGAAAACATGTCAAAGTTCAAATTAGAATGTATAAACTCATACCAAATGCACACACAAGTCAAGGTGACCTATAATGAAACTAAGATGACCTATAATATCCTATAAATGACATATAAAAGATGCACAAGCATTCATCAAATGGTGGCATAAATGCCTCATCAAAACATATAAGAATAAGATAGAATAATGGTCATACATGTGACTTCAAGTGCAAGGCATCAAACCAATATCAAAGCACATGAAAAAAAATGTGAAAATAGATCCTAAACAATCCAAGTCAGAAGCAACATATGCATAAAAAATTCAAGGCAGAACTCAAAAGAAAAGTGCATCAAAAGGCCTCATGAAACACATTGTAACACACCACAAGAAAGTGAAAAGATGAACATACAAGCATGTGATAAAATGACTTTAAAAATCAAAAGAAAATTGTTTTAGATGATTTAAGATGTCCTTTAACCAATACAAAAAGAATGGATGAAAACAGTGTATGAGATGAGAGAAAGAAAATGCACAAGTTGGAGTGTCAATGAAAAACATCAACCAAAAAGAAATTGAAAAAGAATTATGCAATTATGCTCAAAACTTCACAAAGTCAGAATTAAAAATAATAGAAAATTAATTAAATGCATAAAGAACAAACATGAATTTATTTAGGATTTTTAGAAATGTTTTACTATTTTTTAAAATATGAAAATCAAACAGATATGGAAAAGAAATTAAAAATAATAAAAGAAATGGGGAGGGGGTGCAGCGTGAGTAAAAGAGTAGTTCAAAAATAACATTGGGCTTAACAGGGGTGTGCAAATATCAATTAAGACCCAGTCCACTTAAACGTGTGATTGTGTGTGATGGAATGTACACTCAGTTCCAACGTAATTCAATCATAGGCGTTGGATCAAGTCAACAGGATCAATCTCAAAAAGTAAAAGAATCCAATGATCCATAACACGTGAACACAACAATTATCATGCATGCACGCTCATACAAACAAGTCAAAATCAGAAAGTGATAAAAAGAAAGCACGTGAGAGGCATGTGATATTTTAATGCATTGGCAATATAATGAACGTTGGATTAAAAAGATGATGATCAAGCATACAAGATGAGTGGATTAGATGTGAGGCATATGATAACAAGCATGATGCACACACACACAAACATCTGAGGTCAAAATAGAACACGTGCACGTTATGTGTCTTTTTAATGTGCTGGCAAGGTGATGGTCGTTGGATGATGATGATCTAACGGACAGGGTATGATCTGGCCTAAAACCCTAGCATTAAACCTCACCGGCCAGAGAAGGACCTCCAGTCATCTTCTCCGGCCACACTCCGCCGCCTGCAAATTCCAAATATCCCAGAAACGTGCAAACTATATACCAAAATGAAGCTGAAGTCATGTACATTCCAAATCTACCACTGAAAATCACATATCATGCACACATAGAGAGATTCGAACACCAACAGTTTTGCCCTAATTTTTAGTCTAAACTCCTAAGGAGCTCTATCAACTAGCCGGATACTCAGGAGCTTCTACTAAGCTTCAAAACAACAAGAAAACAAGCTCAAATTACATGAATCCGAAGCCATAAGGTTGATGAAATTAGAACCTGAAATTTGGAGAAGATTGAGTTGTAAGAAAACCAGAGAATCCTGTGTGATCTTGAGCTCACGATTTGGCCAAATAAAGGCTTTGGAATGTGAAATTTCAGAGAGAAGTATAGTGGATCTTGAACTGTGGTGGTTGTGTTGAGCTTGCTTTCACTCCATCAATGGTGTTCAATGATGCTTGATGATGATGATGATGAGTAACAAAGGTGAGGTCGTGCAATGGTAGAGAAAGTTCAGAGAGAATTCAGAGAAAAGAGTGAGGATGATTTCTGAGATTGTGAAAAAAATGAGAGAGATCCCTTGAAATTGTGAAGAGTTTGAGTTATATACTTGAGGTTAGAAATTAACTCCAATGGTTAATTGAGTTGGTTAAATGAGTTTGGCTATGGTTAACTGAGTGTACCCTAACTAACTGAGTCAAGTTAGTTAGGGGCGAGTTAGGAGAGGTTGTGATATGGTGAGGAATGTTCATGGTGTTATGGTGAGGTTGATGGAAAAGAGTGGTGGTGATGCTTCTGATGTGTAGCTGCAGCATGACTTACATAGCAAGCTTTATGTTTTTCCTCTTTTGTGTATGGCAAGGCATGTCATGGAGTGTGTAAGGATGGTGTTTGTTCATAATGGGAAAGGAATGTATGGTGTAAGCATGTGTGTGAACTAATACAACAACACTAATGTCATAACATTCTCCACCTGTCTTCAAAACAAATCAGTGGCAACCATAGATGTTTAAGAATGAATTTCTCTCAATGTGGTGCATGAAATGATGAGTTTTTTGTGTCATTGGAAAGAGAGAACCTAGTAGAACAAGATTGGTGTTGGAATTAAATTGAAATGAGACCTTAAACACACTTGAAAATGGCCATGAACTCAATGGATCCAACACTTATTTGTGGGCGTGTAAACTTGGCATGGCATGGCAATGGTGACCTATGAATTTTCAGCATGAACACCTCAACTTTGGCCCATCATAACTCCATCATAACTTGCTCAAATGGAAAAATGTCCAACATCAAAGTTGAAGAGGACATTGAGATGAACAACTTTGATGTTCAACATGTTTTCATTTTAAGCCTCCTTCAATGAGAAAAATGGATTGACATCTTTCCCACCATGTGTTTGACAAAATTATGGCGCATGGGCCTGGTCTTGCTTGGTCATGACTTGGTTTTTGACCTAGTTTTGCCAAACTTTGAATGAGCATAACTCCCTCAATTTTGATCTAATGGAAGAGTTCTTTATATAGATTTGAAGCTTAGAGTGTGAACTTTAATTGGCTCAACTTGGACCTGAGGTTTGGAGCTTTTATCTTGAAGAAAGAGAGCCTCAAAGTGTGGTGCAAAATGGTCCAAACTTGCCATTTTTGGAAACCCTAAATTTCCAAAAATATAAACTTTGTGCATTTCTTGATTTTTCATGATTCCTCCATCATTTCTTAATCAAATCTTGTCCAATGAACATATGTAACTTGAATTTCATTAATTTGACCTTAAAAAGTCAGGAGTTGACTTTTTTCACTGCACAGTTGACTTTTTCCCCAATTTCTTGATTTTGAATCCTCTGACCAATTGAAACCCTTCTGAAACCAATTGATGGGCAATTTTCCATCCCTATACACTTAGGAACATAAGGAATACCATGAGATCAAGTTTTGTTCAAAAAATCAGAAATAAACTGATTTTATGTCAAACCCTAATTTTGGTACCCTTTGGTTAGGAGGAAATAGAACATCCTCCAAATCCAAATTCCTCTGAATATGATGTATATCCCATCTAAAAAAGATGAGATATGACATTTGGAGGTGATAAAAACTCAAAAAGCTTGCCCATTTGAGGGTCAGATCCCAATTTTAGACTGTTTTGTGTAGGAGATTATGCACTATCCAATCTTCTTAATGAATTCCCAACTTCCAATGCCTTGTGGGATCAATTGAGATGACATATGATATAAGAGACCCTTGAGGCTTGTTTGAAGACCCTTGGCTCTTATTCTCTTGCTTTGGATGATTAACACCTTTGAAAACCACTGATCACATGCCCTTATGCAACCAATGATATGCAATTTATTACCTACTATGGAATGCAAATGAGTAAAGCATAGACCAATTTATTGAGAAAACATTGAAGAAACGAAAAACACAAGAAAGGGGGTTTGAATTGGGGTTTTCAAAAAATTAAAGCAAAAAGAACACGTTGGTTATCCAGGTTCGTTTGAACTCAAACTACTCCCGTCCACCCGCCAAGGTGATTTCGCCTCTCTCTCTTGAGGACTTAATCCACTAAACAATAAGGATTACACAATCACATAGACAACTGTCTATGTCTTCTTGAGTTTTAACCACAGCTCGGTTATCTCAAGGAATTACAAAGGTAAAAGAACAAGTGTGTATAAGGTGCTTCTAATAAGCTATATCACAACTGTGATGTTTACACGATATTTTGATCGAATTGGAAAACTGATGAAACTTGTTGAATTGTAAGGAGTATGTGCGCAAGTATATTTTGTCATCTGCAAGGGCTCCTTTAAATAGATGAAATGATTTGATCCGTTGGAGACGTGAGAACTATTTTTGGAGGTTGATAAAATGCCATTGAATGCTCTTTCCAAAAATACAGATTTTGTCTGGCCCAAACCGTTACTTTGAGATACTCATAAATATAAAGGATAGCGTATCATAGTCCATGTTGAATTGTTGAGTTATCAGAGTTTCTGGATCAAGGAAGCTTTGGTGCTGAAAGCGTGACACATTCTTCATCAGAACTTCGCTTGATTAGAACTTCGCTAGTTTAGATCTTGTGATACTTCCATATCAGAACTTTGCTAGTTTAGATCTTGTGATACTTCCATATCAGAACTTCGCTTGATTAGAACTTCGCTAGTCTAGATCTCGTGATGCTTCTATATCAGAACTTCTTAACATTAGAACTTCCCTACATATCATAATAAATAAATTAAGGAGCATCAAGTTCTAAATAATATAGTGTTTGTTATCATCAAAACTATTAGAAATGTAGAATCAATTCTTGTTCTAACAATCTCCCACTTTTTGATGATGACAAAAACTTATATTTTGATAATCAATTAAAAGAGTATGGAGTATAGAGGACTCCCCCTGAGTTGAAGATTTCCTTGAAAATGTTTTGATTTAAGATTTCCAAGAAGTTCTGATTGCCATTTTCCTGCTTTCTTAACAATATGTGGAAACAGAGAGGTTAAAATGTTCGAGACATAGTCCCGGTGCACTGTTATATTTCAAAATATTCTACGTTCTTCCCCTTTGTCATTAATCAAAAAGCAAACAAAATACATGAGAACATAAGTAAACAACATGAGCAAGATAATAGCACAAAATAAGCAAGATACGAGAGACATAAAAGAATCTAAGATTGAGGAGCAGGTGGAAGTCTTGTGAACAATGCTTCCAGAAGGCCTTTGATCTGATTAGTGGATTCTTCTTGCTTGCCAAGCATCCCTTTAATTTTTGCGTTTGTTTCATCCTGTTTGTCCAATCTTTTTCTTACTGCCTCATTCTCTTTCTTTAACTCATCCAGAGTTTTCAGCACTAGAGCAGATGAAGATGACTCTACAGAAGGTACCAAATCCTCAGAGCTTTTAGCAGAATCTTTCTTTGGAGAGGCTTCAGGTGATTTTTCTTCGACTTCAGCAATTACCAGAGTTTGATGTCCAGAGATTTCTTCCTGAGGTTCTACAACCATAGGGGTTTTCCAGCCTAGATGAAGAATGGGTTTCTTTTCCCAGAATCTTAGAACTTGCTCATTGAAGATCTTCATATGGTCACAGAAGTTCTGTTGGGCTATGTCATAGCTGAGTTCCTTCATCTTCTGAGATTCAGAATTAAACCACTTTCTGAATTTGGTCCAGATGTAGTCAGAAGCAGCTGGATTCAGATTATCCATACAACCCTGCTTTAGAAAGTTAAACCATTTCTGCATTTCCACCTCAAATGCCAATAAAGAGTTACCAACATCTGTTTTGGAGATTTTTGGTTTTGGTTTTGGAATGGCTATTTTGAGAGAGGTTGAGGTAAGTTTGTCTAGAGCTTCTAAGTCAATTATAGTTCTGAGGGGATCTTCTGAGAGATTTGTTGGAGAAGAGTCAGAAATGAGAATGGGAGAGGTAGGTGATGTAATTTTTGAAGAGATGACGTCTTGAGGGGGACTGGTGAAATTAGGTGAGGGTTGAAAGAAGTTGAGAGGACAGTTGATACCAGGAATAGAGGTGTCAGAGTTTTGAATTTGATGTTCTGGTTGGGAAGAAGTGAAGAGAGGTTCAAGATCAATGTCAGACAGAACTTGTGCAAGTTCTGGTTGTGGGTCAATAAAATCAGAAGGAGTGGGGTCAATGTCGATGTCAAAATCGTCAAGGGTTTGTGGTGAAGGTGATGGATTTTCATAAGGTTTAGGAGAATATGGGGTTTCAGATGTGGGTACCAATATGGATTCGACGACAGAAATGAAAGAAGAGTTACCTTTCTTTTTAGCAGCTTTGGGGGTTTTCTGAGGGGTTCCTTCAGAGGCTTTCCTTTTTCTTGATGTTCTGATGGCAACTTCTGGAGGTGCTTGCCTTAGCTATTGCAAAGAAACTTCTGGAATGGTTCCATCAGATTTACACGCATCCAGATATCTGAGAACAATTTCTGGATGAGTATCTGCTGAGAAGAGAGGAAAATCTTTCAGAGGTATTTTCCTGGTGGTGATGACTTCCTTACTGAATTGGGTTGGATCATTCTTGATGGTCTCAATGATTTTCATCTTCTTGAGGTTCTTTGCATTGAGTGGTCTTCCAGCAATAGTTTCTAGATCAGAGATTTTCTGAGCTTCAGTTAGGTGTTCTATCAGCTTATTCTCTATTAGAATATCTGAGATAAGTCTACCTAGAGGGATCCAATCTCTCTTGGTTCTTTCGTCTTCTCTTGTTTCCTTGACAGTGTTCTTCAGATGACTGAATAGACTATGAGGAAGATTCACTTTGGTAAAGGTGGAGATGAGGTACAGAAGGTAGTGTTGATTGTTGTTGATGTAGTCAGAAGAGCTTGTAGGTTTCCTGTGATAGATACAACCAAGAATGATTCTGGCCCAAATTCTGTGACGATCCTTTAGGTCTTTGATTTTGTTGGAGTGTTATCCGGAGGTGAAGATTTCCCTTGAGATAGTTTTTAGGTCAGAGCTCTTTTCCATCTCACTGCATCTAATTCCTGATCCATCATGATCAATCAGTTTACCAATAAGATCTTCAGTGATGACAATCTTCTTTCCCATTATGTACGAAGTTACTTGATGATTTGATACAGATGCAAAAATCCAGAATTCCTTAACGAGTTTGGGAAAAACTAGACCCATTAAGCGATTAAAGTATTTGGTTCATCCTTGAAACTCAACCTCAGGAGTAAGGTCATACCCATTTTCTTTCATGCTTTCAAAATCCACGATGAGTTCACAGAGAACTTCAAGAGAGGCAATGGGAGTGAGAAGAGTTCTTGAGGGCTCAACGTACCTTTCTTCAATGATTTGGTCAGCAGATTCTTGAGACATTGCTTGTTGAGAGCTTTGTTGAGAGCAGGAGGCCATTGTTCATAGACTTAGGGTTTTGTAGAACACAGAGGAACAAGAAATGTAGAAAGCAAAACAAGAATTGCAAATAAGAGAAGAAGGCGATAGAGAGCTAAGTGAGTGATAGTGAGCGTGTGAGGGTGTTAGAAGTTACATATATATAAGAGTGATCAAGAAATAAATAGCAATTAAATACAATAAACATAATGATTAATAGCTGTAATGATTTCTGACAAGGGAGATAGCGTGAAAAATTTTGGGAACAGTTACCGATGTGACTTAGCGCCTCGATATGTCAACACAGACGTTTCAGTTTTCCAGAGTTTGACACGTGTTCATCGTCAGAGAAAATCTGGAGCGTAGGTTGACAGGTGTTTTCTAGAGTGAACTTAGTGATCTATCCTTGAAATGAAAAGATCAGATCTTTTGAATAGATTCTGAGGCAATCTTTCTTCTCACTTCTGAAGAATTATTGGTCAGATGTTCACAAAGAGAAATTCTGAGAGTTAAAAATATAGAAATTACATTTTCATTCTGGACATAATTCCATACAGAGATTTTTCAGAATGAAATTAAATCTATCTTCAGCAAGGGGTTTGGTGAAAACATCAGCCCATTGATGATCTGTGTCTATAAATTTTAAACAAAGAATTCCCTTCTGAGTATAGTCCATAATGAAGTGATGTTTAATTTCTATATGTTTAGCCCTAGAATGCAAAATAGGATTTTTAGAAAGACAGATGGCAGAAGTATTGTCACAGAGGATAGGGATGTAACTCTCGTAAATGTGAAAATCTTCAAGCTGATTCTTCATCCAGAGCATCTGAGTACTGCATCCAGCTGCAGCTATATATTCAGCTTCAGCAGTTGATAGTGCAATGGTGGATTGTCTTTTGCTGGACCAAGAGATTAGGTTGTCTCCCAGAAACTGGCAGCTTCCAGAGGTACTTTTTCTTTCTATTCTTTCAGATATCTGAAAATTCGCTTAACTGCTGTTAAGTGAGATTCTCTAGGATCTGATTGGAATCTAGCACAAAGACAGACGCTATAGAGAATATCAGGTCTTGAAGCAGTTAAATAAAGGAGAGAACCAATCATACCTCTGTAGAGCTTTTGTTCTACTTTCTTACTTACCTCATCCTTTTCCAGAATGCATGTGGGGTGCATAGGAGTTTTGGAAGGCTTACTTTCTGACATTTCAAATTTCTTCAGAAGATCTCTGACATACTTGCTTTGATGTATGTAAGTTCCTTCTGGAGTTTGATTGATTTGAATTCCCAAGAAAAACTTGAGTTCTCCCATTAAGCTCATTTCAAATTCTTCCTGCATAGTCTTAGCAAATTCTTTGCCCAAGGAGCTTTTAGTGGATCCAAAAATTATATCGTCTACGTATATTTGACAGATCAGAATGTGATTTTTAAATGACTTACAGAATAGAGTTGTGTCCACCTTCCCTCTGGTAAAATCATTTTCTAAGAGAAAGTTACTTAGTCTCTCATACCAAGCTCTGGGAGCTTGTTTTAGACCATATAACGATTTCTTAAGTTTATAAACATATTCTAGATGTTTTGTGTTTTCAAAACCAGGGGGTTGATGTACGTAAACTTCTTCATCAATGTAACCATTTAAAAACGCACTTTTGACATCCATCTGATAAAGAGTGATGTCATTATTTACAGCAAATGAAATTAAAAGTCTGATAGATTCTAACCTTGCGACTGGAGCAAAGGTTTCTGTATAGTCTATCCCTTCTTGCTGACTATAACCTTGTGCAACCAGTCGTGCTTTGTTTCTGACAACTTCTCCTTGTTCATTCAGTTTGTTTCTGAAGAGCCATTTGGTTCCAATGATGTTGAAGCCTTTGGGTTTAGGTACTAGATCCCATACGTCATTTCTGGTGAACTGATTCAATTCTTCCTGCATTGCGAGTATCCAATCATTGTCTGAGAGTGCTTCGTTAATAAAAGTGGGTTCAACCAGAGAGACTAATCCCATGAGAGATTCTTCATTCTTTTTGAAAGAGGATCTTGTTCTGATTGGGTCATCTTTCTTTCCCATAATTTTGTCTTCGGGATGTGTTAGAGAACTTCTGGATTATCTTTTCTGGATGGGTTCTTCAGAATTTGTTGTGACATTAGAATTTCCTTCTGTTGTGTTTGACTGTTTTTCTGATGATTTGGTTTCAGTGCCTGTAATTTGAACTTCTATTTCTACAAGAGATTCCTCATGCTTTGGCTTTTGAAGGCCAAGCTTATCATCAAATCTGACACAAATGGATTCTACCACATTTCGTGTTTTTGTGTTATATACTCTGTATCCTTTTGAACGTTCAAAGTATCCTAACATGAAACACTTTTGTGCCTTAGAATCAAACTTGTTCAGAGGATCATTAGTGTTTAAAATAAAGCAAGTACATCCAAATGGATGAAAGTATGAAATGTTGGGCTTTCTGTTCTTCCACAATTCATATGGAGTCTTTTCCAGAATAGGTCTTATAGAGATTCTATTTTGAATGTAACACGCTGTATTAACTGCTTCTGCCCAAAAGTGTTTAGCCATGTTAGTCTCATTGATCATGGTTCTGGCCATTTCTTGTAGAGTTCTATTTTTGCGTTCTACAACTCCATTTTGTTGTGGAGTTCTAGGACAAGAGAAATCATGAGAAATGCCATTTTCATTAAAAAATATTTCCAAATTTTTGTTTTCAAATTCCCCACCATGATCACTTCTGACTTTTACAATTCTAAACTCTTTTTCATTTTGAATTTGGTTACAGAAAGTAGAGAATACAAAGAGTGACTCGTCCTTGTGTTTTAAGAACTTTACCCATGTCCATCTGCTATAGTCATCTACGATCACTAATCCATACTTCTTACCACTGATGGATACAGTTTTCACTGGTCCAAACAGATCTATATGTAGAAGTTCTAGTGGTCTGGAGGTAGAAACAACATTTTTTGGTTTAAAAGAGGGTTTAGAAAACTTGCCTTTTTGACATGCTTCACACAGAACATCTGAGCTGAACTTCAGGTTAGGAAGTCCTCTGACCAGATTGAGTTTGTTAATTTGAGATATTCTTCTCATACTAACATGCCCCAATCTTCTGTGCCAGACCCATTGCTCGTCGTCAGCAGACAAAAGACATTTTACATTCTGACTTTTTAGTTCAGAAAGATTTATTTTATAAATGTTGTTCTTTCTCTTTCCATTAAAGAGGATTGTTCCATCTTTCTGACTAACTGCCTTGCAGTACTTTTGATTGAAGATTATATCATAACCGTTATCACTTAATTGACTTATGGATAACAAGTTATGCATTAATCCTTCTACTAATAAAACATTAGATATAGAAGGTAGAGTACCGTTACCTATGGTTCCCGAGCCAATGATTTTCCCTTTCTGATTGCCTCCGAAACCTACATACCCTCCAGCTTTAAGTTCCAGACTTTGGAACATATGCTTTCTTCCCGTCATGTGTCGCGAGCATCCAGAGTTCAGGTACCATGATTGGTGTTTCAATTTTGCTGTTAAAGACATCTGCAACGTATAGGATTTTATCCTTAGGTACCCATATTTCTTTGGGTCCTTGTTTGTTAGTGTTTACAGAATTATGATTGAGTTTTGGTTTCTCAACAGAATTTGAAGAGTAATATTCACTAGTATATTTTATATCATGTTTGTGTCCATATGTGAAGTGAGAGTTTAAGGGTGCGTATTTTATGATCATATCATCAACTTGTTTAGGTTTATAAGGAGCTTCTCCTCTAGGATTAACATATCCTATGCCTTTTCTCCCATTTCTACTAACTCCATAGATCATTGAATCCATTTTGCTTCTGTCTATGTTTTTAGCTAGAAATTTTTGAAAATCATAGTCGTAATGTTTTAAAATGTTATCAGAACTAGTGGGAACTACTGAGTCAGATTTTTTCTGAGATTTTTGAGATTCAAAGGGGTTGAGTTTTGAAATGGTTTCTTTTAACTCAGAATTTTCTGCTTTCAGTTTTCTGTTCTCTTCAGACTCAAATACCAGACCATGTTTCAAATTCTTATATTTGATCTGAAGTTTCTGATAATTTTCAAAAATTTCATATAGACTTTCTTCTAATTGAGATCTATAAAATTTAGAGAATGCCTCTTTAGTTTCTGAGTCAGAATCTGATTCTGATGAGTTTGAGTCATCTGATATGTTGGCCATTAGGGCAATGTTGGCGTGTTCATTTTCTGATTCGGATTCTGCTTCAGAAGATTCCGAGTCATCCCAGGTAGCCATAAGACTTTTCTTTCTTTCCTTGTTAAACTTCTTATTTGGATTTTCTTTCTGCAGCTTAGGACAATCACTTTTGTAGTGTCCAGGTTCCTTGCATTCGTAACACACCACCTCTTTGTTTCTTGACTTTTTGTGTCCAAAAGATGGTTCAAAATGACTGCTTGATCTTCTAGAGTTTCTGAATTTCCTTTGTCTATTTTTCCATAGTTGTTGGACTCTTCTGGAAAGGAGTGATAGTTCATCTTCTTCTGAGGACCCACCAGAGCTTTCTTCTTCTGCCTGAAAAGCTTTAGTTTCATATTTATATTTAGATTTGAGAGCAACAGACTTACCTTTCTTCTGGGGTTCATCTTCTTCTAATTCTATCTCGTGACTTCTTAGAGAGCTGATCAGTTCTTCAAGAGATATTTCGTTGAGGTTCTTGGAGAGCTTTAGTGTTGTGACCATGGGTCTCCACACCTTTGGTAAGCTTCTGATGATCTTCTTGACATGATCTGCTATTGAGTACCCTTTATTCATAACTTTTAATCCAACAACCAGAATTTGAAAGCTTGAGAACATTTTCTCAATTATTTCATCTTTTTCCATTTTGAAGGCTTCGTACTTCTGGATGAGTGCCAGAGCTTTGGTCTCTTTGACTTGAGTGTTCCCTTCATGCGTCATTCTCAGAGAGTCAAATATGTGTTTGGCTGATTCTCTGTTTGTGATTTTCTCATATTCTGTGTGAGAGATCGCACTTAGGAGAATCGTTCTGGCCTTGTGATGATTTCTGAAATCTTTCTTCTGTTGATCCGTCATATTTTTCCTTTCAATCTTCTGACCGTCTTTTCCAACAGGATGAGTGTAACCATCAGTTACCATATCCCAGAGATCGTCGTCATGAGTCAGAAAGAAACTTTCGATTAAGTCTTTCCAGTAATCAAAACTTTCACCGTCGAACACTGGTGGTTTGCCACTGATTTTGTCATTGTAGTTCTGAACGGGTTCCGCCATAGTGTTTTTCTTGAAGGATCTTTTTCTAACACTGTTAAGTGTTAGCACCCAGAACCATGCGCTCTGATGCCAATTGAAGAAACGAAAAACACAAGAAAGGGGGTTTGAATTGGGGTTTTCAAAAAATTAAAGCAAAAAGAACACGTTGGTTATCCTGGTTCGTTTGAACTTAAACTACTCCCGTCCACCCGCCAAGGTGATTTCGCCTCTCTCTCTCTTGAGGACTTAATCCACTAAACAATAAGGATTACACAATCACATAGACAACTGTCTATGTCTTCTTGAGTTTTAACCACAGCTCGGTTATCTCAAGGAATTACAAAGGTAAAAGAACAAGTGTGTATAAGGTGCTTCTAATAAGCTATATCACAACTGTGATGTTTACACGATATTTTGATCGAATTGGAAAACTGATGAAACTTGTTGAATTGTAAGGAGTATGTGCGCAAGTATATTTTGTCATCTGCAAGGGCTCCTTTAAATAGATGAAATGATTTGATCCGTTGGAGACGTGAGAACTATTTTTGGAGGTTGATAAAATGCCATTGAATGATCTTTCCAAAAATACAGATTTTGTCTGGCCCAAACCGTTACTTTGAGATACTCATAAATATAAAGGATAGCGTATCAGAGTCCATGTTGAATTATTGAGTTATCAGAGTTTCTGGATCAAGGCAGCTTTGGTGCTGAAAGCGTGACACATTCTTCATCAGAACTTCGCTTGATAGAATTTCACTAGTTTAGATCTTGTGATACTTCCATATCAGAACTTTGCTAGTTTAGATCTTGTGATACTTCCATATCAGAACTTCGCTTGATTAGAACTTCGCTAGTCTAGATCTCGTGATGCTTCTATATCAGAACTTCTTAACATTAGAACTTCCCTACATATCATAATAAATAAATTAAGGAGCATCAAGTTCTAAATAATATAGTGTTTGTTATCATCAAAACTATTAGGAATGTAGAATCAATTCTTGTTCTAACAATCTCCCACTTTTTGATGATGACAAAAACTTATATTTTGATAATCAATTAAAAGAGTATGGAGTATAGAGGACTCCCCCTGAGTTGAACATTTCCTTGAAAATGTTTTGATTTAAGATTTCCAAGAAGTTCTGATTGCCATTTTCCTGCTTTCTTAACAATATGTGGAAACAGAGAGGTTAAAATGTTCGAGACTTAGTCCCGGTGCACTGTTATATTTCAAAATATTCTACGTTCTTCCCCTTTGTCATTAATCAAAAAGCAAAACAAATACATGAGAACATAAGTAAACAACATGAGCAAGATAATAGCACAAAATAAGCAAGATACGAGAGACATAAAAGAATCTAAGATTGAGGAGCAGGTGGAAGTCTTGTGAACAATGCTTCCAGAAGGCCTTTGATCTGATTAGCGGATTCTTCTTGCTTGCCAAGCATCCCTTTAATTTTTGCGTTTGTTTCATCCTGTTTGTCCAATCTTTTTCTTACTGCCTCATTCTCTTTCTTCAACTCATCCAGAGTTTTCAGCACTAGAGCAGATGAAGATGACTCTACAGAAGGTACCAAATCCTCAGGGCTTTTAGCAGAATCTTTCTTTGGAGAGGCTTCAGGTGATTTTTCTTCGACTTCAGCAATTACCAGAGTTTGATGTCCAAAGATTTCTTCCTGAGGTTCTACAACCATAGGGGTTTTCCAGCCTAGATGAAGAATGGGTTTCTTTTCCCAGAATCTTAGAACTTGCTCATTGAAGATCTTCATATGGTCACAGAAGTTCTGTTGGGCTATGTCATAGCTGAGTTCCTTCATCTTTTGAGATTCAGAATTAAACCACTTTCTGAATTTGGTCCAGATGTAGTCAGAAGCAGCTGGATTCAGATTATCCATACAACCCTGCTTTAGAAAGTTAAACCATTTCTGCATTTCCACCTCAAATGCCAATAAAGAGTTACCAACATCTGTTTTGGAGATTTTTGGTTTTGGTTTTGGAATGGCTATTTTGAGAGAGGTTGAGGTAAGTTTGTCTAGAGCTTCTAAGTCAATTATAGTTCTGAGGGGATCTTCTGAGAGATTTGTTGGAGGAGAGTCAGAAATGAGAATGGGAGAGGTAGGTGATGTAATTTTTGAAGAGATGACGTCTTGAGGGGGACTGGTGAAATTAGGTGAGGGTTGAAAGAAGTTGAGAGGACAGTTGATACCAGGAATAGAGGTGTCAGAGTTTTGAATTTGATGTTCTGGTTGGGAAGAAGTGAAGAGAGGTTCAAGATCAATGTCAGACAGAACTTGTGCAAGTTCTGGTTGTGGGTCAATAAAATCAGAAGGAGTGGGGTCAATGTCGATGTCAAAATCGTCAAGGGTTTGTGGTGAAGGTGATGGATTTTCATAAGGTTTAGGAGAATATGGGGTTTCAGATGTGGGTACCAATATGGATTCGACGACAGAAATGAAAGAAGAGTTACCTTTCTTTTTAGCAGCTTTGGGGGTTTTCTGAGGGGTTCCTTCAGAGGCTTTCCTTTTTCTTGATGTTCTGATGGCAACTTCTGGAGGTGCTTGCCTGAGCTATTGCAAAGAAACTTCTGGAATGGTTCCATCAGATTTACACGCATCCAGATATCTGAGAACAATTTCTGGATGAGTATCTGCTGAGAAGAGAGGAAAATCTTTCAGAGGTATTTTCCTGGTGGTGATGACTTCCTTACTGAATTGGGTTGGATCATTCTTGATGGTCTCAATGATTTTCATCTTCTTGAGGTTCTTTGCATTGAGTGGTCTTCCAGCAATAGTTTCTAGATCAGAGATTTTCTGAGCTTCAGTTAGGTGTTCTATCAGCTTATTCTCTATTAGAATATCTGAGATAAGTCTACCTAGAGGGATCCAATCTCTCTTGGTTCTTTCGTCTTCTCTTGTTTCCTTGACAGTGTTCTTCAGATGACTGAATAGACTATGAGGAAGATTCACTTTGGTAAAGGTGGAGATGAGGTACAGAAGGTAGTGTTGATTGTTGTTGATGTAGTCAGAAGAGCTTGTAGGTTTCCTGTGATAGATACAACCAAGAATGATTCTGGCCCAAATTCTGTGACGATCCTTTAGGTCTTTGATTTTGTTGGAGTGTTATCCGGAGGTGAAGATTTCCCTTGAGATAGTTTTTAGGTCAGAGCTCTTTTCCATCTCACTGCATCTAATTCCTGATCCATCATGATCAATCAGTTTACCAATAAGATCTTCAGTGATGACAATCTTCTTTCCCATTATGTACGAAGTTACTTGATGATTTGATACAGATGCAAAAATCCAGAATTCCTTAACGAGTTTGGGAAAAACTAGACCCATTAAGCGATTAAAGTATTTGGTCCATCCTTGAAACTCAACCTCAGGAGTAAGGTCATACCCATTTTCTTTCATGCTTTCAAAATCCACGATGAGTTCGCAGAGAACTTCAAGAGAGGCAATGGGAGTGAGAAGAGTTCTTGAGGGCTCAACGTACCTTTCTTCAATGATTTGGTCAGCAGATTCTTGAGACATTGCTTGTTGAGAGCTTTGTTGAGAGCAGGAGGCCATTGTTCATAGACTTAGGGTTTTGTAGAACACAGAGGAACAAGAAATGTAGAAAGCAAAACAAGAATTGCAAATAAGAGAAGAAGGCGATAGAGAGCTAAGTGAGTGATAGTGAGCGTGTGAGGGTGTTAGAAGTTACATATATATAAGAGTGATCAAGAAATAAATAGCAATTAAATACAATAAACATAATGATTAATAGCTGTAATGATTTCTGACAAGGGAGATAGCGTGAAAAATTTTGGGAACAGTTACCGATGTGACTTAGCGCCTCGATATGTCAACACAGACGTTTCAGTTTTCCAGAGTTTGACACGTGTTCATCGTCAGAGAAAATCTGGAGCGTAGGTTGACAGGTGTTTTCTAGAGTGAACTTAGTGATCTATCCTTGAAATGAAAAGATCAGATCTTTTGAATAGATTCTGAGGCAATCTTTCTTCTCACTTCTGAAGAATTATTGGTCAGATGTTCACAAAGAGAAATTCTGAGAGTTAAAAATATAGAAATTACATTTTCATTCTGGACATAATTCCATACAGAGATTTTTCAGAATGAAATTAAATCTATCTTCAGCAAGGGGTTTGGTGAAAACATCAGCCCATTGATGGTCTGTGTCTATAAATTTTAAACAAAGAACTCCCTTCTGAGTATAGTCCATAATGAAGTGATGTTTAATTTCTATATGTTTAGCCCTAGAATGCAAAATAGGATTTTTAGAAAGACAGATGGCAGAAGTATTGTCACAGAGGATAGGGATGTTACTCTCGTAAATGTGAAAATCTTCAAGCTGATTCTTCATCCAGAGCATCTGAGTACTGCATCCAGCTGCAGCTATATATTCAGCTTCAGCAGTTGATAGTGCAATGGTGGATTGTCTTTTTCTGGACCAAGAGATTAGGTTGTCTCCCAGAAACTGGCAGCTTCCAGAGGTACTTTTTCTTTCTATTCTTTCAGATATCTGAAAATTCGCTTAACTGCTGTTAAGTGAGATTCTCTAGGATCTTATTGGAATCTAGCACAAAGACAGACGATATAGAGAATATCAGGTCTTGAAGCAGTTAAATAAAGGAGAGAACCAATCATACCTCTGTAGAGCTTCTGTTCTACTTTCTTACTTACCTCATCCTTTTCCAGAATGCATGTGGGGTGCATAGGAGTTTTGGAAGGCTTACTTTCTGACATTTCAAATTTCTTCAGAAGATCTCTGACATACTTACTTTGATGTATGTAAGTTCCTTCTGGAGTTTGATTGATTTGAATTCCCAAGGAAAACTTGAGTTCTCCCATTAAGCTCATTTCAAATTCTGCCTGCATAGTCTTAGCAAATTCTTTGCCCAAGGAGCTTTTAGTGGATCCAAAAATTATATCGTCTACGTATATTTGACAGATCAGAATGTGATTTTTAAATGACTTACAGAATAGAGTTGTGTCCACCTTCCCTCTGGTAAAATCATTTTCTAAGAGAAAGTTACTTAGTCTCTCATACCAAGCTCTGGGAGCTTGTTTTAGACCATATAATGATTTCTTAAGTTTATAAACATATTCTAGATGTTTTGTGTTTTCAAAACCAGGGGGTTGATGTACGTAAACTTCTTCATCAATGTAACCATTTAAAAACGCACTTTTGACATCCATCTGATAAAGAGTGATGTCATTATTTACAGCAAATGAAATTAAAAGTCTGATAGATTCTAACCTTGCGACTGGAGCAAAGGTTTCTGTATAGTCTATCCCTTCTTGCTGACTATAACCTTGTGCAACCAGTCGTGCTTTGTTTCTGACAACTTCTCCTTGTTCATTCAGTTTGTTTCTGAAGAGCCATTTGGTTCCAATGATGTTGAAGCCTTTGGGTTTAGGTACAAGATCCCATACGTCGTTTCTGGTGAACTGATTCAATTCTTCCTGCATTGCGAGTATCCAATCATTGTCTGAGAGTGCTTCGTCAATAAAAGTGGGTTCAACCAGAGAGACTAATCCCATGAGAGATTCTTCATTCTTTTTGAAAGAGGATCTTGTTCTGATTGGGTCATCTTTCTTTCCCATAATTTTGTCTTCGGGATGTGTTAGAGAACTTCTGGATTATCTTTTCTGGATGGGTTCTTCAGAATTTGTTGTGACATTAGAATTTCCTTCTGTTGTGTTTGACTATTTTTCTGATGATTTGTTTTCAGTGCCTGTAATTTGAACTTCTATTTCTACAAGAGATTCCTCATGCTTTGGCTTTTGAAGGCCAAGCTTATCATCAAATCTGACACAAATGGATTCTACCACATTTCGTGTTTTTGTGTTATATACTCTGTATCCTTTTGAACGTTCAGAGTATCCTAACATGAAACACTTTTGTGCCTTAGAATCAAACTTGTTCAGAGGATCATTAGTGTTTAAAATAAAGCAAGTACATCCAAATGGATGAAAGTATGAAATGTTGGGCTTTCTGTTCTTCCACAATTCATATGGAGTCTTTTCCAGAATAGGTCTTATAGAGATTCTATTTTGAATGTAACACGCTGTATTAACTGCTTCTGCCCAAAAGTGTTTAGACATGTTAGTCTCATTGATCATGGTTCTGGCCATTTCTTGTAGAGTTCTATTTTTGCGTTCTACAACTCCATTTTGTTGTGGAGTTCTAGGACAAGAGAAATCATGAGAAATGCCATTTTCATTAAAAAATATTTCCAAATTTTTGTTTTCAAATTCCCCACCATGATCACTTCTGACTTTTACAATTCTAAACTCTTTTTCATTTTGAATTTGGTTACAGAAAGTAGAGAATACAAAGAGTGACTCATCCTTGTGTTTTAAGAACTTTACCCATGTCCATCTGCTATAGTCATCTACGATCACTAATCCATACTTCTTACCACTGATGGATACAGTTTTCACTGGTCCAAACAGATCTATATGTAGAAGTTCTAGTGGTCTGGAGGTAGAAACAACATTTTTTGGTTTAAAAGAGGGTTTAGAAAACTTGCCTTTTTGACATGCTTCACACAGAACATCTGAGCTGAACTTCAGGTTAGGAAGTCCTCTGACCAGATTGAGTTTGTTAATTTGAGATATTCTTCTCATACTAACATGCCCCAATCTTCTGTGCCAGACCCATTGCTCGTCGTCAGCAGACAAAAGACATTTTACATTCTGACTTTTTAGTTCAGAAAGTTTTATTTTATAAATGTTGTTCTTTCTCTTTCCATTAAAGAGGATTGTTCCATCTTTCTGACTAACTGCCTTGCAGTACTTTTGATTGAAGATTATATCATAACCGTTATCACTTAATTGACTTATGGATAACAAGTTATGCATTAATCCTTCTACTAATAAAACATTAGATATAGAAGGTAGAGTACCGTTACCTATGGTTCCCGAGCCAATGATTTTCCCTTTCTGATTGCCTCCGAAACCTACATACCCTCCAGCTTTAAGTTCCAGACTTTGGAACATATGCTTTCTTCCCGTCATGTGTCGCGAGCATCCAGAGTTCACGTACCATGATTGGTGTTTCAATCTTGCTGTTAAAGACATCTGCAACGTATAGGATTTTATCCTTAGGTACCCATATTTCTTTGGGTCCTTGTTTGTTAGTGTTTACAGAATTATGATTGAGTTTTGGTTTCTCAACAGAATTTGAAGAGTAAGATTCACTAGTATATTTTATATCATGTTTGTGTCCATATGTGAAGTGAGAGTTTAAGGGTGCGTATTTTATGATCATATCATCAACTTGTTTAGGTTTATAAGGAGCTTCTCCTCTAGGATTAACATATCCTATGCCTTTTCTCCCATTTCTACTAACTCCATAGATCATTGAATCCATTTTGCTTCTGTCTATGTTTTTAGCTAGAAATTTTTGAAAATCATAGCCGTAATGTTTTAAAATGTTATCAGAACTAGTGGGAACTACTGAGTCAGATTTTTTCTAAGATTTTTGAGATTCAAAGGAGTTGAGTTTTGAAATGGTTTCTTTTAACTCAGAATTTTCTGCTTTCAGTTTTCTGTTCTCTTCAGACTCAGATACCAGACCATGTTTCAAATTCTTATATTTGATCTGAAGTTTCTGATAATTTTCAAGAATTTCAGATAGACTTTCTTCTAATTGAGATCTATAAAATTTAGAGAATGCCTCTTTAGTTTCTGAGTCAGAATCTGATTCTGATGAGTTTGAGTCATCTGATATGTTGGCCATTAGGGCAATGTTGGCGTGTTCATTTTCTGATTCGGATTCTGCTTCAGAAGATTCCGAGTCATCCCAGGTAGCCATAAGACTTTTCTTTCTTTCCTTGTTAAACTTCTTATTTGGATTTTCTTTCTGCAGCTTAGGACAATCACTTTTGTAGTGTCCAGGTTCCTTGCATTCGTAACACACCACCTCTTTGTTTCTTGACTTTTTGTGTCCAGAAGATGGTTCAAAATGACTGCTTGATCTTCTAGAGTTTCTGAATTTCCTTTGTCTATTTTTCCATAGTTGTTGGACTCTTCTGGAAAGGAGTGATAGTTCATCTTCTTCTGAGGACCCACCAGAGCTTTCTTCTTCTGCCTGAAAAGCTTTAGTTTCATATTTATATTTAGATTTGAGAGCAACAGACTTACCTTTCTTCTGGGGTTCATCTTCTTCTAATTCTATCTCGTGACTTCTTAGAGAGCTGATCAGTTCTTCAAGAGATATTTCGTTGAGGTTCTTGGAGAGCTTTAGTGTTGTGACCATGGGTCTCCACACCTTTGGTAAGCTTCTGATGATCTTCTTGACATGATCTGCTATTGAGTACCCTTTATTCATAACTTTTAATCCAGCAACCAGAATTTGAAAGCTTGAGAACATTTTCTCAATTATTTCATCTTTTTCCATTTTGAAGGCTTCGTACTTCTGGATGAGTGCCAGAGCTTTGGTCTCTTTGACTTGAGTGTTTCCTTCATGCGTCATTCTCAGAGAGTCAAATATGTGTTTGGCTGATTCTCTGTTTGTGATTTTCTCATATTCTGTGTGAGAGATCGCACTTAGGAGAATCGTTCTGGCCTTGTGATGATTTCTGAAATCTTTCTTCTGTTGATCCGTCATATTTTTCCTTTCAATCTTCTGACCGTCTTTTCCAACAGGATGAGTGTAACCATCAGTTACCATATCCCAGAGATCGTCGTCATGAGTCAGAAAGAAACTTTCGATTAAGTCTTTCCAGTAATCAAAACTTTCACCGTCGAACACTGGTGGTTTGCCACTGATTTTGTCATTGTAGTTCTGAACGGGTTCCGCCATAGTGTTTTTCTTGAAGGATCTTTTTCTGACACTATTAAGTGTTAGCACCCAGAACCATGCGCTCTGATGCCAATTGAAGAAACGAAAAACACAAGAAAGGGGGTTTGAATTGGGGTTTTCAAAAAATTAAAGCAAAAAGAACACGTTGGTTATCCTGGTTCGTTTGAACTCAAACTACTCCAGTCCACCCGCCAAGGTGATTTCGCCTCTCTCTCTTGAGGACTTAATCCACTAAACAATAAGGATTACACAATCACATAGACAATTGTCTATGTCTTCTTGAGTTTTAACCACAGCTCGGTTATCTCAAGGAATTACAAAGGTAAAAGAACAAGTGTGTATAAGGTGCTTCTAATAAGCTATATCACAACTGTGATGTTTACACGATATTTTGATCGAATTGGAAAACTGATGAAACTTGTTGAATTATAAGGAGTATGTGCGCAAGTATATTTTGTCATCTGCAAGGGCTCCTTTAAATAGATGAAATGATTTGATCCGTTGGAGACGTGAGAACTATTTTTGGAGGTTGATAAAATGCCATTGAATGCTCTTTCCAAAAATACAGATTTTGTCTGGCCCAAACCGTTACTTTGAGATACTCATAAATATAAAGGATAGCGTATCATAGTCCATGTTGAATTGTTGAGTTATCAGAGTTTCTGGATCAAGGCAGCTTTGGTGCTGAAAGCGTGACACATTCTTCATCAGAACTTCGCTTGATTAGAACTTCGCTAGTTTAGATCTTGTGATACTTCCATATCAGAACTTTGCTAGTTTAGATCTTGTGATACTTCCATATCAGAACTTCGCTTGATTAGAACTTCGCTAGTCTAGATCTCGTGATGCTTCTATATCAGAACTTCTTAACTTTAGAACTTCCCTACATATCATAATAAATAAATTAAGGAGCATCAAGTTCTAAATAATATAGTGTTTGTTATCATCAAAACTATTAGGAATGTAGAATCAATTCTTGTTCTAACAAACATGAGGGCAAATTTTGAGATATTACAGCTGCCCCTATTCAATCAACTGTGAATCTGAATGGATGAAAGCAACGACTATCAGGGATTCAAGATACATAGGGATTGAATACAAAAAATAACCGAGAAAATTTGCACTGTGTGGATAAAGAAAAATGTTGTAAATGAAGCAATGGTAAGGAAGAAAAGTTTGTGAGAAAGAATTTAGAACCATTGAACCCCATAGGAAACCTGTCGAGAATTGGTGAACTTCCTGTCGGGAACTGGTGAACTACCTGTCGGGAACTGGTGAACTACTTGTCGGGAACTGGTAAGCTTGGACCTGGGTTACCTATCGGGGATGGGCAAGTGTACCTGTCGGGAACTGGCAGGGTTCAAACTAAAGGGAGCTGTCGGGGACGGCTACAGTTTCTAACCAAAGCTTACCTATCAGGGATGGGTAAATGGACCTGTCGGGAACTGGTATGGTTAAAACTCAAAGGTGTTGTCGGGGACGGCTACAGTTTATAACCAAGGCTTACCTATCGGGAATGGGTAAATGGACCTGTCGGGAATTGGTAAGGTTAAAACTCAAAAGTACTGTCGGGGACGGCTACAGTTTATAACCAAGGCTTACCTAACGGGAATGGGTAAATGGACCTATCGGGAACTGGTATGGTTAAAACTCAAAAGTGCTGTCGGGGACGGCTACAGGAATCCTCTTGGGAATGGTTCCAAAAAACTTGTAAGCTGAGAGATGTGACTCTGTGGGGAGAAAAGTGATGAAACCCTTTGCGCTGCTTTGAGATATCCGTTGGGGAATAAACGAGACATTCTTTCTGGCTTTGTCAATGATATAAGGAGCAAAGTTTTGGGCTCTCGCACGAGTTATCAAAACTGGCCTATGCTTCACATGCAGATGTTTGAATTTTTCCATGGCGTAATGCTCCATATCAAATGGAAATGCTACGCGTTTTTGAGGATGCAATGATTACTATATGAAAAATGCAAAGAGGTCCTCAGCAAAATAAATGCTGAGGGAAGGAAGGTAACTCTGTTGGGGATAACAAGCTGGATTGACTTTGTGGTCGCAACCGTACTGGGGAATACAAATTGACCTGATCTCCTGATCTGGGCACTGACTTGACAAACCTGTTGAGGCTGCTGTAGGAAATGACAACTTTGTTGGGGAGGCATCATCTGAACCAGTCTACCTGGGGAATAACTATAACCATAGAACTCCGCTGGGGAAATGAGCTTACAACAAACTCTGCTGGGGAGAGCCACTTCAGAGCATCTCGTGCTGGAAATATCCCTTGAGAGGATTTTACAGAAGACCACGCCTCTTCAAACTCTACTGGGGATAATAGATTTGGAACACCTCCTGCTGGGGAATTTCCAAAATGCTACATGCTTAGGACGGCGACTTCACTGGGGATTCACAACCGTTATCGACACAAAAAAGCTTGTAGCTGTTGGAAGTACTGAATAGGAGAATCGACTTAATAAGATACAACACTGCCTATTTGAAACTGACATATTAATGTCAAATCGTCGTGCGCGACCGTCGGCCAGACGATGGATTCAAACAGTAAACATTGTGACGAAAGAGTGAAATGAGAATCTTTTTCCGAACATGATGGCTTCAATACTACCGTTTGACAATGTTGTTGGAAATCATGAAGCTCTGTAAATACGCTGGGGATGACCACCTCCAAAAAGTACTTTCCTATTGAGGAACCGTCTCTGCTTGGGGAGGGACGATCATTCGCGCTTCGTAAAGGATTTTAGCTTTAAAGACGTTATACACCTTTGCATAGCTATCCAGTGAACTCTCAACACCTGCAAACAAAAGAATGCTCACATATGCCCCAGGGTAACATGGGTTTTGGCAGTATTCACCCAAGCACACCCGTCATTTAAATCAATTTTAAATGTTTTCCTTTTATGCATGTTATTGTAGAACCCCAATGTTTTCACATGCAACTGTTTATCAAAAATTTGGACGTTTGTGTAAACAAAACAAATTAAAAACAAAACAAACAGATAGAATTATTCTGAATAACGACCATTTATTGATTGAAGAGCCTGAAAATAGGCATTTACATCAAGAAGCAATTCCTGGAAAGAGGTAATTACCAAAACAGAAAAGAAACTATCCTAATGGCAATGTGAAACTGGAACTCCATTGAGTTTCAACCCTGCTATAGTTCATATATCTTTAAGACTCTCCAATAGCTTAGCCTTCAAAGGGGGACGATTGAACTGATTCCTATCCTTCGGAGTGTTCATTGATTGAGACGAGACAATACAGATTACTCAGATCGCAGTTTTCGCTAAATCTCTCTTTTGCCTTGATCGCCCTTTACGGGTTTTCAATCCACCGAGATACCCTTTTTTGCCTAAGTTGCCCTTGCTGGTTTTCAACTTACCGGGTGTACTTTCTTTTTTATTTTTTATCCCTAATTTTTGCCCGAACCTTTTTCTCTTTTTTTTTTTGTTTTTTTTTATTCGCCGGGATGCCCTTTTTTGCCTGGACTCTCTTTTTACTGTCCAGCGGGTCTTTTTATGCGAAGTATTTTTTAACTGCGCCTGAGTTCACAGGTGACAGAAAATCTTCACCGTCCATTGTTGTAAGCATCAAGGCTCCGCCCGAGAAAACCTTCTTAACAACATATGGACCTTCATAATTAGGAGTCCATTTGCCCATGTGATTTGTATTCGGAGGAAGAATCCTTTTCAATACCAAGTCGTCTGTCTGGTAAGTCCGAGGGCGCACTTTCTGGTCAAATGCCTGTTTCATTCTCCTCTGATACAGTTGTCCATGACATACTGCAGCCAACCGTCTTTCTTCGATGAGACTCAACTCATTGAACCTCGCTCGAACCCATTCAGCCTCGTCAAGTTTAACATCCATCATGACCCTTAAAGAAGGGATCTCAACTTCCACCGGTAGCACTGCTTCCATACCGTATACAAGCGAAAACGGGGTTTCCCCAGTAGATGTATGAACAGAAGTACGGTACCCATGCAAAGCGAAAGGCAGCATTTCATGCCAATCCTTATACGTCACCACCATCTTTTGCACAATCTTCTTGATATTTTTGTTGGCTGCCTCGACGGCACCATTCATCTTCGAGCGATAAGGAGAAGAATTATGATGTTCAATTTTGAAGCTCTGGCATAGCTCTTGCATCATCTTATTGTTGAGATTAGAACCATTATCCGTAATGATCCTTTCAGGCACCCCATATCGGCAAATAATCTCCTTCTTAATGAATCGGGCTACCACCTGCTTAGTGACATTTGCAAAAGAGGCAGCTTCCACCCACTTGGTAAAGTAATCAATAGCCACCAGAATGAATCGATGTCCGTTGGAAGTAGCAGGCCCAATATTCCCAATCATATCAATGCCCCACATAGCAAAGGGCCATGGAGAGCTCATCACATTCAGAGGGTTTGGTGGCACATGCACCTTGTCAGCATAGACTTGGCATTTGTGGCATTTTCGGGCGTACTTAAAGCAATCAGCCTCCATAGTTAGCCAGTAATACCCAGCTCGCAATAACTTCTTGGCCATAGCATGCCCACCAGCATGGGTACCGAAAGATCCTTCGTGCACTTCCTGCATTAACAGGTCTGCTTCGTGTCTATCCACGCATCTGAGCAAGACCATGTCAAAGTTTCGCTTGTAAAGCACATCCTCGTTCAAGAAGAAACTTCCTGCCAAACTCCTCAGAGTCTTCTTGTCATTGTTTGATGCCCCAGCCAGATACTCTTGACTCTTCAGGAAACGCTTGATATCAAAATACCAAGGTTTATCATCATTCGTTGTATCGGCAGCAAACACATGAGCGGGTCTGTCTAGCCTCATCACATCAATCTTGGGTATATGGTTCCACCAATTCACCTGAATCATGGAAGACAATGTTGCTAAAGCATCAGCCATTTGATTCTCGTCACGAGGTATATAGCACAATTTTACTGTTGTAAAGAAAGTCAACAGTCTTCTCGCATAGTCTCTGTAAGGAATCAAGTTCTGCTGGTTGGTATGCCAATCTCCATTGATCTGGTTGATCACTAGGGCAGAGTCACCAAATATCTCGAGAGTCTTGATCCTTAAATCAATGGCTTCTTCAATACCCATGATACAAGCCTCATATTCCGCTTCATTTTTGGTGACATCAAAAGTCAACCTGGCAGTGAAAGGTATGTGTGATCCTTTCGGAGTGATAAGGACTGCCCCAACACCACTTCCATTCATGTTAACGGCCCCATCGAACATCAGTTTCCATTTGTCATCAGGATCCGGCCCTTCGTCAACCGAAGGCTCTTCACAATCTTTAGCCTTGAGAAACATGATGTCTTCATCAGGAAAGTCAAACCTCATTGGCTGATAATCATCAATAGGCAACTCGGCAAGATAATCAAATAACACACTCCCTTTGATAACTTTCTGGGAAGTGTATTATATATCGTATTCAGTCAAAACCATCTGCCACCAAGCGACCCTTCCATTAAGAGCTGGCTTCTCAAAAATATACTTGACTGGATCCATTTTTGAAATCAGTAGGGTTGTGTGAGTGAGCATATACTATCTCAATCGCATAGCAGCCCATCCTAGTGCGCAGCATGTCTTCTCAAGCATCGAGTACCTGGACTCGCAATCGGTGAATTTTTTGCTCAGGTAGTATATAGCATGCTCTTTCCTACCTGTCTCGTCGTGTTGACCGAGAACACAACCCATTGATCCATCACGTACAGAGAGATACATAATCAGTGGCCTCCCAGGGACTGGAGGCATGAGAATCGGAGGATTTTGCAAATATTCTTTTATTTTATCAAAGGCCTTTTGACAATCATTGTTCCACCGGATTGATTGATCTTTTCTCAATAACTTGAATATTGGTTCGCAAGTCGTGGTAAGATGAGATATAAATCTCACAATATAATTCAATTTTCCCAAAAATCCACGAACTTGTTTTTCTGTTCTTGGCTCCGGCATTTCTTGAATGGCTTTTACCTTTGCTGGATCCACCTCGATTCCTTTTTCACTGACAATGAAACCCAGAAGCTTACCAGATCTTACCCCAAAAGTACACTTATTCGGGTTCAGCCTCAGTCTGAAATGTCGCAACCGTTCAAACAACTTTTTCAAATTTATCAAGTGCTCTTCTTCCTTTTGTGATTTGGCAATCATATCATCCACATAAACTTCAATTTCTTTGTGAATCATATCGTGGAAAAGCGTCACCATGGCACGCTGATATGTTGCCCCAGCATTCTTTAAACCAAACGGCATCACCTTATAGCAGAATGTGCCCCAAGGGGTAATAAATGTAGTTTTCTCCATATCCTTCGGCGCCATCTTAATCTGGTTATATCCGGAAAACCGATCCATGAAAGAAAACACAGAGAATTGGGTCGTATTATCTACCAACACGTCAATGTGTGGTAAAGGAAAATCATCTTTTGGGCTCGCCCTATTCAAATCTCGATAATCCACGCACATTTTGACTTTACCATCCTTCTTCGGCACATGCACAATATTAGCGATCCATGGTGGATAACTAGTAATAGCTAGAAACCCCGCATCCAACTGCTTTTGCACCTCCTCTTTTATTTTAATGGCCATTTCAGGTTTGGTTCTCCGAAGCTTCTACTTGACAGGATAACAATCCTCTTTCAGCGGCAATCTGTGCACAACGATGTCCGTATCCAACCCCAGCATATCTTGATAAGACCAGGCGAAGATGTCAACATACTCTCGCAGCATCTCAATCAGCTCTTTCTTTACATTCTCTTCCAAGCTTGCCCCTACTTTGACCTCCTTCTTTACCTCTTCAGTACCGAGATTGACAACTTCTATAGATTCCTGATGAGGCTGAATGGCTCTCTCTTCCTGCTTTAATTATCTAGCCAACTCTTTAGGAAGTTCACAGTCTTCCTCATCCCCTTCTTCAGCTTGGTATATTGGATTATCAAAGTCATAATAAACCATAGTAGGGTCGTAATCAACAAGATCCAGGGAATTATTTCTGCATGAATGATAATTCATGCTTTTAGAAATTGCCTTTTTTGAAAGGAAAAGAAGAAATAAAAATGCAAGAAAACTGCAAAGAAAAACATTGCCATTTTTATTTATCTGATAAAAATAAAATAAAATGAAAGACACGGAACACAATTTTGAATACAAAACGTCCTTTTATTAATGATAAAAATTTGTATGAGAACAAATGGGGCCCTACAATGAAGTCACTATGCCTTGGGCAGAGCATAGGACCTTTGCATGCTTAATGAAAGAAAAACATAGAAAATTACTTATTTGGCAGAGTAACTTGGATGAGATCCTCTGAAAACCAATTGTTCAGCTTCACTCCTAGGGCACATAGGTGCACCCAATTGTCCAGGTCACAGTCACTATCTTCACCATCTTCAATTGCTGCACAAATCTGGCTTGGATGTAAGACTCCTCCACTTGAGAAAATAACTGGCCCTTAGCGCTCTTGACCCTTTATCATTGGAACTCGAGGAGGTTTATAACCGATTCCGCTCTTATCATCCTTGAAATGTAGCTCAATCACTTGTCCCCAACCTTCCGTATGATCAGACTGCACCACTTCCAAAGCCTGCTTATACGAAGTCATAGAGGTTCCCACCCTTGCCTCACCAGACGGAGAATCTTTCACCATATTCATAGTTTCAAATGCCTGACAGAGAGTTTCGTGGATTTCTCCGTCCATCTCCACGTACTTGAAAGACAACAGATGACTAACGAAAATATCTTCCTCTCCGCATACCGTAATAACCTGACCGTCAACTACAAATTTTATCTTCTAATGCAAGGTTGAAGATACGGCCCCAGCAGCGTGGATCCATGGACGACCCAATAGACAGCTATAGGCCGGTTGGATGTCCATCACATAAAACACTGTATTAAAGACCTGGGGTCCTATCTGGACAGGCAGCTCTACCTCTCCAAACACTGATCTCTTTGACCCATCAAATGCTTTCACCACTAGATCACAAGGCCTAAGTACAACCCCTTCCACATCCAGCTTTGCTAATGCTTTCTTAGGCAACACATTGAGGGACGAGCCAGTGTCCACCAATACATGGGATAACATAGCACCTTTACATTCCATTGATATGTGGAGAGCCTTATTGTGGTTTCTTCCTTCTGGCGTTAAGTCAAAATCTGTGAACCCTAGACCGTTACCGGCATTAACATTGGAAATCACACTTTCAAGCTGGTTCACTGATATTTCTTGTGGTACATACGCCATATTCAAATTTTTGAGCAAAGCATTCCGATGTGCTTCGGAACATAGCAACAATGACAATATAGAGATCTTAGAAGGAGTTTGATGTAGGTGGTCAACGATCTTATAATCGCCCTTCCTGATTATTCTCATGAACTCCTCAGCATCTTTCTCCAATGACTTATCAGATTCTGCCCCTGGCACTGGTTCATCACTTATCACCTGCTTTCCTTTAGCTTTCTCTGATGCTTCAGTATCGTCTTTCCTGAGTGTCTGAGGAGCAAAAAGCCTTCCGCTGCGAGTAAAACTGCCCAATCCTCCAACATTTCCGATACTTAAACCACTTTCTTTAGGAGTCTGCACCTCTTGCCTCTGTCCTTGACTATTAGTTCCATAGTACCACGGGATAGCAACCTTGTTCTCATTTGGGACATGACTGGGAACAGTTATAGTTATAGGAGCTACTCGTTCAGGTGCAGAAGTCTGTACGGGAGCAGGCACCGGAATTTCCACAGGATCAAAGTAGATCGTAATAGTAGAAACTTCATCATCCTTCTTTTTCAACTGATCAAATTGTAAACGTCCTTCATCCATCATGCTCTGAAGCCTATTTCTCAACTTCACACAACCATTATCAGCAATCAAACAATCTTCACAACTTTCTGAACAACCAGGAAATATATCCCCTTTCAGCAGATGGTCTTTCACAATTTTCAAAGGAGTCTTGACATCATTAATGTCCCTCACCAGATTCAAACTTCCATCTTCCTCAATGAAATTCACCCCTGGTCCACTATGCGGAGGCATGGGATTTTGAATTACATTAGGCCTCGGAGCAAAATTAATAGCCTTTGAATCGACAAGATCTTGAACCACATGTTTGAAAGCCTTGCAATTCTCCACATTGTGACCCGGCGCATTTGAGTGAAATTCACACTTTTCATTTGCATCATACCCAAAAGGTAATTTGCCCGCTGGGGGAGCCAAAGTCCTCAATTATACCAACTTCAAATGAAGTAAATTATGTAGCATTTGTGAGCATGTCATAGGGAAAGCATCAAAATGTCGGTCATTCATTCTCTTTCTTGGGTGATACTGCCTTTGATCTACAGGTTGAGCCTCAGTACCCAGAGTTGGAATGGTTATAGATGCTGATTGATGATATGAACCCTGTCGTCCTCTACCTCTCCCCCCTTGTGCATATGCAGCATTAGCATCACCTTCACGCTTTCTGTTATTGTTACCAAAAAACTTCTTTGCGGGAGCTGAACTTGTACCACTTTTGTCCTGAATCTTCCCCATCTTTAGCAAACTCTCGATTCTCTCTCCAACAATTACTATGTCATCAAACCTAGTGGATGGACAAGCAGCCAACCGATCGAGATACGGACCTTGCAAAGTATTCATGAACATATCAGCCATTTCTCTATCTGCCAATGGAGGTTGCACTTGAGCAGCAAGTTCACGCCACCTCTGGGCGTACTGCTTAAAACCTTCCTTAGGGTCTTGTGTCATGCTTTGCAACTGAGTGGGATTCAGTGCCATGTCAATGTTATATTGGTATTGCTTTAAGAAAGTCAAGTACAACTTTTTCCAACTTCTGATGCGAGCCCTGTCCAACTTTATATACCGTTCCAGTGAGGCTCCAGACAAGCTGTCCTGGAAAAAATACATCCATAACTTCTGATCATCAGAATAAGCAGCTATCTTCCGGTTATATGCCTGGAGATGAGTTTTGGGACAAGTACTACCATTGTACTTGTCAAAAGTAGGTGGTTTAAACTTCGGGGGAATCTTGACACCCTGTACTAGTCCCATATCTTCAACATCAATTCCCAAAGGATTCTGACTTTCTATAGCCTTCACTCTTTCAGCCAGTCCCTCGTATTTCCTGTCATCATGGTAGAATCCCATATCAGCATTAAGTACGGAAAACTGATCATCCTGACGATCTTCCACCAGCCCATTGTTGCCAGGAACAAATCCCAAGTTAACTCCAACCGGAGGAGGAGTAACAACAGGAGGATTGCCAACAGGAGGGTTGACAATAGGAGGGTTACCCCTAGGGGGATTAACGTGATCACCAGTAGGAATCTCTGTCTCCAACCTCTGGATGGTAGCTCGCATGTCTTCTTGCCCTGCTCTTAGGTCCTGTTGCCCCTGGGAAACACCCTACATCAAATTCATAAACTGTTCCATGCGTGCCCTTAACTCAGCCAACTCTGTCTGTACCTGGTCCATGACTTTAGCTTGATTTCGTCTGGTTGCGTATCGGTGAATGTGGGAATCAGCTATTATGCCTGAAACCAAATAAAGGTTAGAGAGCTCCTGCAACAAGTACCTGAAAAGCAAACAACAAAATGCAAAATGATATGTGATGCAATGCAAATGCCATGTTTATTCATTTTGAAGTGTTCCTTCCTTCGATTCTAGTTTGATTGAAAGGGAACAGCGCACATTCCTGCAATTGCTAATATTGATAGAGCATCAGAGGTGTATATTAATAATTCAGAATACCCATCATATACGGCCCAGTGAGTGTGTGAATCATTATATAATTTGATGAAGAATCCACCTCAATAATACCAAACGAAACACCATTAACATAAATGAAAACCCACAACCAGGTGTGGAACATTCAGATACAAATTGGTTCTGAACAAATACAACTGAATAGCATGAATACAAGAAAAAGAAAACCCATCAACAAGCCTGATGGTGAGTTCCCAGAATAACAACAAAACAACTCAGACACTGAGTCCATACAAATCCTCCCGGACTTCCTTGAGAAGTGCTTCAGTAACTGGATCATTAGGGTGCTCCGTAAGACTTCTGATCAGCTGACTCCTTATCTTGACAACTTCCTCCAGCTTTCTGATTTGATCTTTTACGTCTAACTCTTTGACTCTCTTTACTCCGGCGCGGACTTTCAGATCTTCAATCTCCTGGTTGGCTGAACTAAGTTGCTTGAGAAATTCGCCTTCTTTACTCTTCAAACTCTTTCTCAACTCATCATTTTCAGCCCTGATTCTCGCTTCAATCTCCCTTCAGCACTCGAAGAACTCATCCCATCTCTGCTGCCCTTTGGCAAGTGCATTTTTAGACTTTGACAACTGCTCGTTGATACGCTTGCACGCCTCTTTTAATGCCATCTCATTTTGCTTGACCTTGCGAATATAGATAGTGTATTCTGTAATTCTTTTCTCATTAGCCTCATGACGCTCAGTTAACTTCTGAAGTTCATACTCAACATTACTCTTTTCACAAAGCGTCTTTCGGAGTCCTTCACTTAGCTTCTCATTCATTTTGACTGTCTTATCCATCTCCGCCTTAAGCTTGTTATATTCAGCAACACTTATCGTGGTCACTGGTTCAACAGCAACTGGATTCGACGGACTTTCCCTAGAGAACAGCAAAAGGATGATCTAAACTCTTCTTTTTAACCATGCATCATACTGAGGAGACGACACGTTGTTGCACTTGCCAAAGACAACTTTACCCTTTGTTTGCAAATTTCCCCAAGCTCCGGCCGCTTGCCTTACCAATAAAAGATTATCCTTCACAGAGAAGAAGAAAGATTCTTCCACTTCGATATCTCTCGGAGGATCTATCAAAGCAAATCCCAACTGTCTCCTTAGGATAACAGGATTGTAATTGATGTAACCCCTTATTCCCAAGAGTGGCACATTTGGATGTCTTCCACAGCTACTGACAAAATCCCCACCCATCGTTCTTTGATTAAACCAACGAATATCTTTTGCCGTCAACTGAATCATCCTTTTAGCCCAATTCTTTGCAGGATAAGGATCCAGGAAAGCCTCAGAATTTGGTAAGTGTCTCATGAGCCATTTATGAAACAGAGGTGCACAACATCTAACCAAACCCCCTCTCTTCTTCTCATTCTTATAATGCACAGAATAATACAAGTCCCCCAAGAGCGTAGGTATAGGATTCTTTAACACAAAGATATGGATGGCTCTCATGTCTACAAACTTGGGCTCATCAGTAAACAACATAATCCCATATATGCTCAAGGCCAGAATAGCACAAACTGTTTCCCATTGAGCTTTAGCAGCACATTCTTCAGATTTGGCAACCAAGAAATCCAGATGAAATCCAGATAAACCTCCTTTGGTGGCGAGGTTATCTATCACCACAGGTACGCTCAGATAGAGGGCCTTAGCTATCTCCTCAGGCTTTGGAGGGCGCATATCAGAGTTAAAAGGAATCTGGTATTTGAGAGGCACATCTAGAAGAATGGCATACTCTTCTAGCATCGGGGCCAACTGAAAGTCCGAGAAAGTGAAGCACCTTAACTGTGGGTCATAAAACTGCAAGCAAGTATGAATGACACTCCTCTCTAAAGCATTCAAATCATCAACCATAGTCAGAATCTCCCCATGAGCCTTCCGAAACATACCCACATGATCTGGAGTAATAAGAGAAACCATCCTCTGCAACTGACCCACCTTGGTGTCAAAGAACGTGTAATGCACATTGTTCTTCCTCGGAACCTCCATATCTGCAAAGGGAACCATCAACCAGAATCGAAAGGAAGTATACCCTGCAAATGAATAAACATGAAGGTTAAATGCAAGAATGCTAATGATGATATGTATGCAAGAGCATGTGATCAATGCTGCCCATATATTACTGAACCCACTGTGCTGCAGTTTGAATTTGGTGAGATATACAAAACCAGGATCAAAAGTCCAATAACAAATCCAGAACAAATATGAACTGGTCAGGATCAAAGGTTCAGTAACAAATCCAGAGCAATAAAAAAACCAGGTATGATAAAGGTCAAGGGTTCCTACACACCTGTAAACAATCCCCCCAATCTCACATGTATGTACTAGAAAGTGAGGATCTTCAAATTCAGATCTCGGAATGAGAAGCAATAGCACATTCAGCCCGAAGGATACAATGCTATCGCCAAACAAAGAGATTGTCCTCTGATTCACCTCAAAGTAAAGAGGGGTCATCCTAAAAGGTCATCCAGACTTAACAGCTCTTCCAGATAGCTCTACCATTGTAGGAGATCCACAACACAGAATTCTCTAGAGAGAAACACATCCAGATTGTGTTTCATATTCCCTCCTCGCACCGAAATGGAACGCAAGAGGATATGAAACACACTAAACATAAGTGCACTCAGGCCTATGTATTGGGCCTATCTCTCAGAATACCTCATCCCGCCAAACAGAAAACAGCACAGTCCAGTATAGCATAATATAACATATGAAATGAAAATGCTAAAATGCGGTAAATACAGTAGTATACAGTAAGTCGGTAATACAGTAAATAGCAATACAGTACAACAGTAAATGCAGCATCAAAGTAAACACCCAATGAAAGAAAAACAAGCAAGCGCTAGGATTGACTCGCTAAGGAAACCAGAGATCCTGGGTTCGATCCCAAGCAGAGTCGCCAGCTGTCGCTCCCGGGATTTTCATCCAAGTACAAATGCGAAAGTGGCACCGAAACAGAGTCGCCAGCAATGTGTATTTATCCCAAGAGAGGGAAAGGAAACACTGCATAAACCTGAAAGAAAGGATAGAGCATGGTCTTGCGACCAAGAGAACTGGGTTCGGGAGTCGGTTACGCACAGGTAAGGTATTAGCACCCCCACACGTCCATCGTACCCGATGGGATCCACGCCTATTGTCTCGATCAAAGGGTGTAAGGAAAGGATACTGGAAAAGGACTGCTAGCTGGAGAACTGGAAAAGGAAAGGAGAGAGAAAGAGAAACAAATGTAGGGAAAATAAAAGAAGTGCTCGAATGGGCCCTACCCCACTGCCTACGTATCTCATCGGGAACATGAGAATCAGAGCGACGTAGTTCCCCTCAACTAAGGGAAAGCTGTTTGTGTTTTTTAGTGGAAACGTCAACGTTCGCGTCCTAGCAGTTAGGTGTTGCAGCTCGCTGTATGGAGACTTAGGCGCTACCTGTTTGCGGTAGAACGGAAATGAAGCATCCTTAAGGAATAAGTGAGTGAGTGAGATGAGAAGAGAATTTTTTGTTTGTTTTTGTCTTTTAGAAATAAGTGTCTTGTTTATTTGATGTTTTGCAACATATATTGGATTTAAGTCCCTCATGTAAGATCGAATGCCTCGCATATCGACCCAAGACGGGACGTATGCTAAACATTCTAAGAAAGTGAGAGAAGACCCCTCACCTCCTTATTCTCACATGAAAGGCTCAAATACAATATTTGTTATGCCTTTATTAAGTACTTTTTACTTTTGTTTTGAGATGAGAAGAAGAGACTCAAATGGAAGCCAAAGGTGAAAACTAAAGGGGACTAAGACGCACCCTAATGTTATCATACATAGAGGTTCCTATGGTTAATGTGGTTTAGGAAACCTAATCCTAAAATAAAAGAGAAGAAGAATGAAAGAAGCAACTTACTTCCAAGATGGAAGTTAAGTTGATCTTAAAGAGGGATGAAGAAGAAGTTATTCAAAGAAAGCACATAAATGCTTATCATAATCACAATTTGAATTATTAAAAGAAATAAGAGAAGATGAAAGAAATAATTGCATGTGGAAGTATATTCACACACTTACTTGCCATTTGCACCTACATGAAAAGGTTAGTTCAAAAACTATTTACAAGTAGTAAAATGAAGAAAGAATACCAAACAATAATCAAACCAATTAAGAACCAATGAATAAGGATCCTAAGAGATCAAAGTCAAGAAAAGTCAGAACCTATGTCCTAAGGGTGTTCTCTAATGTTAAGACACCAAACACAAATGAATTAGGTCCAATCAAATGTCCTAATCATCAAAGAAGTGCACTATGGAAGGAATAGATGAAGAATGGGTGAATATGCAAGGTGATCATGCATTAATGCTTCATAAAAGAACAAAGTCAGAACCATATATCATTGATCCATGTGTTAAGATGCACATGGATCATCACACAAATCATGAATAAAAGGATACAAATAGAAGAGGTAAGAAGAAGTAGAAGTAAGGAGGATAGACAAGTATCAATTACATGCACAAAATGACATATTAAGGATGCATAACATGTAAAATGATTAAAGAATGCATAAAGGCAGTAGCATATTTTAAATGAGATGCAAATGGAATGAAGGAAATGGCATACAAAATGTAAGCACGAGACAAGTAGAGCACAAGAAGAGATAAGGGATGAAAACATGTCAAAGTTCAAATTAGAATGTATAAACTTATACCAAATGCACACACAAGTCAAGGTGACCTATAATGAAACTAAGATGACCTATAATATCCTATAAATGACATATAAAAGATGCACAAGCAATCATCAAATGGTGGCATAAGTGCCTCATCAAAACATATAAGAATGAGATAGAATAATGGCCATACATGTGACTTCAAGTGCAAGGCATCAAACCAATATCAAAGCACATGAAAAAAAAAAGTGAAAATAGATCCTAAACAATCCAAGTCAGAAGCAACATATGCATAAAAAATTCAAGGCAGAACTCAAAAGAAAAGTGCATCAAAAGGCCTCATGAAACACATTGTAACACACCACAAGAAAGTGCAAAGATGAACATACAAGCATGTGATAAAATGACTTTAAAAATCAAAAGAAAATTTTTTTAGATGCTTTAAGATGTCCTTTAATCAATGCAAAAAGAATGGATGAAAAACAGTGTATGAGATGAGAGAAAGAAAATGCACAAGTTGGAGTGTCAATGAAGAACATCAACCAAAAAGAAATTGAAAAAGAATTATGCAATTATGCTCAAAACTTCACAAAGTCTGAATTAAAAATAATATAAAATTATTTAAATGCATAAAGAACACACATGAATTTATTTAGGATTTTTATAAATGTTTTACTATTTTTTAAAATATGAAAATCAAACAGATATGGAAAAGAAATTAAAAATAATAAAAGAAATGGGGAGGGAGTGCAGCGTGAGTAAAAGAGTAGTTCAAAAATAACATTGGGCTTAACAGGGGTGTGCAAATATCAATTAAGACCCAGTCCACTGAAACGTGTGATTGTGTGTGATGGAATGTACACTCAGTTCCAACGTAATTCAATCATAGGCGTTGGATCAAGTCAACAGGATCAATCTCAAAAAGTAAAAGAATCCAATGATCCATAACACGTGAACACAACAATTATCATGCATGCACACTCATACAAACAAGTCAAAATCAGAAAGTGAGAAAAAGAAAGCACGTGAGAGACATGTGATATTTTAATGCGTTGGCAATATAATGAACGTTGGATTAAAAAGATGATGATCAAGCATGCAAGATGAGTGGATTAGATGTGAGGCATATGATAACAAGCATGATGCACACACACACAAACATCTGAGGTCAAAATAGAACACGTGCACGTCATATATCTTTTTAATGCGCTGGCAAGGTGATGGTCGTTGGATGATGATGATCTAACGGACAGGATATGATCTGGCCTAAAACCCTAGCATTAAACCTCACCGGCCGGAGAAGGACCTCCGGTCATCTTCTCCGGCCACACTCCGCCACCTGCAAATTCCAAATATCCCAGAAACGCGCAAACTATATACCAAAATGAAGCTGAAGTCATGTACATTCCAAATCTACCACTAAAAATCACATATCATGCACACATAGAGAGATTTGAACACCAACAGTTTTGCCCTAATTTTTAGTCTAAACTCCTAAGGAGCTCTATCAACTAGCCAGATACTCAGGAGCTTCTACTAAGATTCAAAACAACAAGAAAACAAGCTCAAATCACATGAATCCGAAGCCATAAGGTTGATGAAATTAGAACCTGAAATTTGGAGAAGATTGAGTTGTAAGAAAACCAGAGAATCCTGTGTGATCTTGAGCTCACGATTTGGCCAAATAAAGGCTTTGGAATGTGAAATTTCAGAGAGAAGTAGAGTGGATCTTGAACTGTGGTGGTTGTGTTGAGCTTTCTTTCACTCCATCAATGGTGTTCAATGATGCTTGATGATGATGATGATGATGAGTAACAAAGGTGAGGTCGTGCAATGGTAGAGAAAGTTCAGAGAGAATGCAGAGAAAAGAGTGAGGATGATTTCTGAGATTGTGAAAAAAATGAGAGAGATCCCTTGAAATTGTGAAAAGTTTGAGTTATATACTTGAGGTCAGAAGTTAACTCCAATGGTTAATTGAGTTGGTTAAATGAGTTTGGCTATGGTTAACTGAGTGCATCTTAATTAACTGAGTCAAGTTAGTTAGGGGCGAGTTAGGAGAGGTTGTGATATGGTGAGGAATGTTCATGGTGTTATGGTGAGGTTGATGGAAAAGAGTGGTGGTGATGCTTCTGATGTGTAGCTGCAGCATGACTTGCATAGCAAGCTTTATGTTTTTCCTCTTTTGTGTATGGCAAGGCATGTCATGGAGTGTGTAAGGATGGTGATTGTTCATAATGGGAAAGGAAAGTATGGTGTAAGCATGCGTGTGAACTAATACAACAACACTAATGTCATAACATTCTCCACCTGTCTTCAAAACAAATCAGTGGAAACCATAGATGTTTAAGAATGAATTTCTCTCAACGTGGTGCATGAAATGATGAGTTTTTTATGTCATTGGAAAGAGAGAACCTAGTAGAACAAGATTGGTGTTGGAATTAAATTGAAATGGGACCTTAAACACACTTGAAAATGGCCATGAACTCAATGGATCCAACACTGATTTGTGGGCGTGTAAACTTGGCATGGAATGGCAATGGTGACCTATGAATTTTCAGCATGAACACCTCAACTTTGGCTCATCATAACTCCATCATAACTTGCTCAAATGGAAAAATGTCCAACATCAAAGTTGAAGAGGACATTGAGATGAACAACTTTAATGTTCAACATTTTTTCATTTGAAGCCTCCTTAAATGAGAAAAATGGCTTGACAACTTTCCCACCATGTGTTTGACAAAATTATGGCGCATGGGCCTGGTCTTGCTTGGTCATGACTTGGTTTTTGACCTAGTTTTGCCAAACTTTGATTGATCATAACTCCCTCAATTTTGATCCAATGGAAGAGTTATTTATATAGATTTGAAGCTTAGAGTGTGAACTTTAATTGTCTCAACTTGGACCTGAGGTTTGGAGCTTTTATCTTGAAGAAAGAGAGCCTCAAAGTGTGGTGCAAAATGGTCCAAACTTGCCATTTTTGGAAACCCTAAATTTCCAAAAATAGAAACTTTGTGCATTTCTTGATTTTTCATGATTCCTCCATCATTTATTAATCAAATCTTTTCCAATGAACATATGTAACTTGAATTTCATGAATTTGACCTTAAAAAGTCAGGAGTTGACTTTTTTCACTACACAGTTGACTTTTTCCCCAATTTCTTGATTTTGAATCCTCTGACCAATTGAAACCCTTCTGAAACCAATTGATGGGCAATTTTCCAGCCTTATACACTTAGGAACATAAGGAATACCATGAGATCAATTTTTGTCCAAAAAATCAGAAATAAACTAATTTTATGTCAAACCCTAATTTTGGTACCCTCTGGTTAGGAGGAAATAGCACATCCTCCAAATCCAAATTCCTCTGAATATGATGTATATCCCATCTAACAAAGATGAGATATGACATTTGGAGGTGATAAAAACTCAAAGAGCTTGCCCATTTGAGGGTCAGATCCCAATTTTAGACTGTTTTGTGTAGGAGATTATGCACTATCCAATCTTCTTAATGAATTCCCAACTTCCAATGCCTTGTGGGATCAATTGAGATGGCATATGATATAAGAGACCCTTGAGGCTTGTTTGAAGACCCTTGGCTCTTATTCTCTTGCTTTGGATGATTAACACCTTTGAAAACCACTGATCACATGCCCTTATGCAACCAATGATATGCAATTTATGACCTACTATGGAATGCAAATGAGTAAAGCATAGACCAATTTATTGAGAAAACATGAGGGCAAATTTTGAGGTATTATACAGTCATAGATGACAAACCTTGGTATCACGATATCAAGTGCTTCCTTCAGAAACAGGAGTACCCACCTGGGGCATCCAGAAAGGACAAAAATACCCTCAGAAGGCTGGCAAGCAGTTTCTTCCTGAGCGGTGATACACTCTATAAGAGAAACTTTAACATGGTCTTGCTCCGATCCGTAGACAGACCAGAAGCAGAAATGCTGATAAAAGAAATTCACGAAGGATCCTTTGGCACTCATGCCAACGGACACGCAATGGCGAGAAAAATTTTATGAGCAGGGTACTACTGGTTGACCATGGAATCCGACTGCTACAAGTACATGAGAAAGTGTCACAAGTGTCAGATATACTCCGACAAAATCCATGTACCACCAACACATCTCAAAGTTCTCTCTTCCCCATGGCCTTTCTCCATATGGGGAATCGACATGATTGGCATGATCGAACCCAAGGCTTCAAACAGACATCGGTTCATCCTGTTAGCCATTGACTATTTCACCAAGTGGGTCGAAGCAGCATCATAAGCCAATGTAACCCGACAAGTGGTGGTCTGATTTATCAAAAACAATATCATCTGCCATTATGGTGTTCCTAGCCAGATCATTACTGATAATGGATCTAACTTGAATAATAAAATGATGAAAGAGTTGTGCACTGAGTTCAAGATCGAACACTATAACTCATCTCCCTACCGACCTAAGATAAACAGCGTGGTAGAAGCGGCTAATAGGAACATCAAGAAGATCGTTCAAAAAATGGTCGTAACCTACAAAGACTGGCACGAGATGCTACCCTTTGCTCTGCACGGTTATCACACATCTGTCCGTACTTCAACAGGGGCAGTCCCTTTCTCTCTAGTATATGGCATGGAGGCAGTGCTCCCCATCGAAGTAGAGATCCCATCAATTCAGGTATTGATGGAAGCTAAGCTAACAGAGGCTGAGTGGTGTCAAAGTCGACACGACGAACTGAATCTGATCAAAGAAAAGCGAATAATAACACACGGTCAGTTGTATCAGCAAAGAATGAAGAAGGCATTCGACAAAAAGGTTCGACCTCGCGTCTTCAGGAAAGGAGACCTTGTGCTCAAGAAGATACAATCATTTCTCACTAATTCTCGGGGTAAGTGGACTCCGAATTATGACGGCCCCTATGTGGTCAAGAAAGCTTTCTCAGGCGGCGCTTTGAGACTTACAACCATGGACGGAGAGGAATTTGCCTACCCCACGAATGTTGACGTAGTCAAGAAATACTTCGACTAAACTAAAAAAAACGTCTCGGTGGATTAAAAACCCGAAAGGGCGGTCCAGGCATAAATTAGAGACATAATCAAAAATCATCCCGGTGGATTGGAAATCTCAAAGTACAATCCAGGCAAAAGTTAGCGATAATGGCAAGTAACTACGTCTGACACGGGTAAATCCTCAGTAGCAGTCATGCCATCCATCAGAAAACTCCAGTTAAGGTCATCTTCGACAGAAGCTCAGGATGTCCAGAATTCAAAGTTGGTAGAAGGATAGTGGTCGTTATGTTTCAATGTAGCCCTTTCCCCTTAAATTACCATTTTCTAACTTTGTAAATGCTCTAAGGAATCACGCGTTTGGCTGATTTCCATCCTATCAATAAAATTTGAGCCCTTGTGCTTTTGTTTGTAATTCCTGTTTGTTTTAGCTTTACAGAACGACATTTTTAACATGATTAACGATTCTTGAAATAAAACAAAAATGAATTTACTTGTCAACTTTTTCTACTTTTTAAATAAAGATGGAAATTCCTTTTGACCGTAGAACATCGAAAGAACATCGATCGCTTCTCTAGAAGTAATCGAGCTTCAAAGTGCAGAATTAAAGTACTCCTTCAAAACCAGTGCGCCTGAATGAAGGATCAGCTATGTCAGATGTGAATACTTCATCTGACATCCCCGGCAGAGTTCTTACCTCCTAAGCCCGACCAAGTTTGTTATCCACCGGGATTATCTCTCCTAAGCAAGGCAGAATTGCTATTATGAACGAATGGTGCTTCTTCGCCCCCTGCAGTGGCCGAGTATCTAGTCGTGTTCATCCGTTAGTTTGTATGTCGCGTCAGTTTTGTCAGCATAAACATACATACATCATGCATTATTGATTTACATTCGCATTCATATTGCATCACCATCACTCTGGTCAGTCTTATCCCCAAGTGATAAAAGTCCTCTCAATCGAGTTGTCAGTTCTTTCCTCGTCAGGAAGTGAACCATCTAAACGATCTCTTCCAGTTTATTTCTGGATTGTAGTTGGTCCATTGACCACTTTGATAACTTGAACCTCTGAAAGACCAGAGAACCCTCGACAAACGTCACTCTTCACCATTGAAGATGATATCTGCGCTTTCCTGGATTAAGGAAAATCCCCAGAGAAAGCCTCTTAATCAGAGATTTGGCAATACAGTAGTTTTTCTCTGAAAAAGCCCGCTGACGAAAAGGTCATCAGCACCTCAAAATTGGATCACACCATATGGCATTTCTCCGAGAAGATCCCGAGAAAAGTATGATGTAATACCCCAAGCGGAAACAGTATCTCAAGAGACTCGTTTTCCCCAATAGAGTCGACAAATGGCGTCTCCAACAGAGAAGTTTGTGCACCTCTACAACTCAGATGACTGGGTTCCCCAGCAACTCTGACATCAAAATTTTTTCTGTCATATGGCATCTCCCCAGGAAAATTCGGCGAGAAGTTTAAGGAAAACCGCTACGGATAGCGTCCCTTGTTAAGAAAGTTTATTGACAAAAGAAACTAAGACCAGTTCCTTGGTAGGAAACCAGGATCGAGGGGAAGTTTATATCAGAAACTGAGACCAATTCCTTGGTAGGAAACCAGGATCGAGGGGAGGTTTATATCAGAAACTGAGACCAGTTCCTCGGTAGGAAACCAGGATCGAGGGGAAGTTTATTTCAGAAACTTAGACTAGTTCCTTGGTAAGAAACCAGGATCGAGGGGAAGTTTATTTCAAAAGAAAACTGAGACCAGTTCCTTGGCTGAAGACCAGGATCGAGGGGAAGTTTACCTTTTCTAAGCATCATTGCTTAGCAAAAGAAGAAGGATGTGTGAACTGCCATTCCTAACCACCATCAAAATTTCGGGTATTCCGATATTTAATCCTCTTGTACCCCGAATGCCCGAATACCTTCGCCATCACACCTTCGGGTCCAAGAAGATTAAATAGGGGCATTTGACATACCCCAAATTTTGACCACTAATATTTCCCATCATTGTGTAAATCATCACCACAATATGGATGAACCATCATACCTCATCAGTCTCCCCAAAGATGGGTGAGCATTCACTACTATCAAACATTAGGGTTTCAAGCCCTCTCTGAGCCTTAGACAAAGGATCAATCAAGAAATGACATGATCTTCAACTTTTCTAACCTCTCAAACATCCACAAAGGATCAAGAGGACTCCCACATCAAGAATCAAGCACAATGTTGCAGCATTCCAGGTGGATTAAGCCTCAAGATCGATAGTGTCACCAAATTAGGGTTTTGGTCGACCAAGGCCTCCAGATGGAAATTTTCCTCTGGGCATGAGCCAATGCTTCAAAGCATAACATAAAATACTTCATGGGACCTCATGGACCCAATCATCAAGTCAATTTATTCTCAGGGGATACATTCACTAAAAATCAGGAATTAGGGTTTCTTGACCTAATTCACCCCTAAGTTGACTTTTGGGACAAATCATGAGCCAAGACCTCAAGACATGATTTGAGGGTCTCCAATACACCACATTGATCCATTTGCAACAATGGATTGATCCAAGAAGCTTGATTCCCAAGTTTCAAGTTCATCAGAACCACAGTTAGGGTTTCGCAGAAAAAGTCAACTGTATCTTTGACTTTTGACCAGGACATGCTCCCAAACCCTAGGACATGATTAAATACACCCTATAACACATATGAAATCAATCCATCAAGTTTGATTTAGGTCAAGGACTTGATTTAATAGAGGATCGCACAGTTTGGAGTTCATCTGATAAAAAGTCAACTGTGCCCAAAAGTCAAAGTTTGACTTTTTGATTTTTTTATCAATTATGGTTCCCTAACCCTAAAATGATGTTAATATGTGATTGGAATCATCATTCATCAAGAAAAATCAAAGAAAGTGGGATAACTTGTAAAAGGGGTAACCATAAAAAACTTAGAAATTTTCTAAGTTATGGAACAAAGTGGCTAGGGTGCCAACTTCCAAGGATCATAACTTGAGATCCAAGCAACCATTTGGGCTGATCCAAAGATGGATTTGTAGCTCTCATGGCATACTTTAAAAGTGTCAACTACACCTCATTCCAATTCCTCATGGATTTTAAGTTATGGAGTGACCAAAATAACAAAAAGTGAAAATGTCACTTTTTTCCAACACTTAGTGAAATTTTCACTAAGTCATAATCTGCCTTGTCTTTTTTCCAAATGTAGGGGCATTTTTCACCAAGATCCAAAAGGTATCAAGTCAAACTATGATCACACATGTGTTGTATCATATAAGAGCTTTCCAAAATGGGCAAGAACCCCATGAAACTCCACTTGAGCCATGAGATATGACAATGGCAATATGCCTTGCTGCAAATTGCCATGGCAAGGCAGATTTGTGCATTTTGCTCGATTTGGGCAATTTTTGCAAATGACAAATAAGTATATCCATCTGAACACCTCAGGGGGAGACCAAGGAGGGACAAGCACTGATCCATAAGCCTCCCAAGTCTTTGGAACCAAAAGTAGCATGCCAAACCTAGAAATGCCTAAAAGGGGGACAAGACTCCAATTTTGTTTTGGAGCATTCAATGGATGCACCAAGGTGGCATGGACTGAACCATTTCCAACTGAATGAGTCAAGGATAAGATCTGAACTAGGGAACCACAGCTCTGTGCTCTAACCTCTAGCCAATGGCTAGAGGAGACTTGGATTCCCGTTGATCAACATTGGCCAAACCTCTGCTGCAGTTGCCATTCACTATTGCAGCCAAAACAAACTTGCTCTACTATAAATAGAGCTCAATTGTGATCAGTTTGAGTACACCAAAGCCATCAAACATATGCTTTCCTCAAAATCTCCTTCTCACTTCCAATTTTGCCTTCTAAGGCAAGTCACTATCAGGTTTTGAGTTTGAGAGCTATTCCAACCAAACCAATCACACACACACCTCATAAACATCATAGAAGTGATCCAAACACTCACATAACATCTGTAGCACCAAAATCACAAAATCACTTGCCAACTGCTCAAGTTCTTGATAGAGGTGCAGTTGAGGTACCATCTCAAGTTCCAGCTTGTTTCAAACCACTCCAAACATTCAGACACATCACTTGGCACCTATGGAAGCTATCCATAACATTGGTACCTAGCAGTAACACCTCCAACACAAAACACGATCACCAGCTGCAAGAGGTAAGCCTCAACTTGGGCATCTCATGATTCATGCATATTTCCTCGCACAATACTTTTGCCAAATGTTCATAATCATGCATAGAATGTTTCCCCTCAATTAATTGCTTTGTTTGAATCATGTATCAAAATTCTCAGCCCTCGTGTAAATTTTAGGGTTCTTGAGGTTTTGTCTTGATTTCTTATTACACACTTAAAATAAATGAAATTAAAGACCATAGACATGATCGTGAGGTGAAAACGAGCAGATTAATATGTGGTTTGTGTGATTTCATCAAGTATTCAGTGAGATTGGAGAGAAAACGCAAATCTGCAGAAACAGAGGGATGACGCGTGTTCTTGCAATGTTCTTGATGCCATTTTTTTGAATATTTGAATATTTGAATTTTGTGATTTTATTTAATTAATTCAAAAATTAATTTCTCTCTGAGTTTTAATGATTTTGAGTTGATTCTTTTTTTAATAATTCACAAAAATGTTAAAATGTTTTATTTTACCAAAAAATCCGTAAAATATTATTTATTTCATATATTTGATATTTTTGTAAAGAATTAATGTTTTATTTGTTTTTTGACATGTAAAATGTTTTTTTCTTCTTGATTTTACAAATTTAATTGGTTTCCAATCATTTAGTAGACTAAAACATGATTTTTGAAACATTAATCCAATATCAAAATTTGTTTTTCACACATGTTTAACAATTTTGATCATTTTAATTGAATTTTTATTCAATTAAAATATATTTTTGAAAACAAATTAGGGTTTTGATTAATTCAACCCTCATCAAACTTTTTCAAACACTTTTAGGCCTCTATTAGAGTGTAAGACCCATCCCCTTTGTAAATACATAACCTCTTTGGACCTCAGTCATTGTATAATTCCCACTGTATTTTCAAACCCCCGACGTGATCGTCGTCTTTTTAAAACAATAAACCTTGGGCCTCTCCTTGAGCTATAAGTCTCATTCCTTTTCTTAAAATAAATCTTTGGGCCTCTAATAGAGTGTAAGACCCAACCCCCCTTGAAAACCAAAACATTTTTGGGCCTCAGTCATTGTACAAGACCCACTGCGTTTTCAAAAATCTTGGCGCGATCGCCATTTCGAAACGAAAATCATCTGGGCCTACCCTTGTGTTGTAAGTCCCATTTATTTCCTTTAAATAAACTTTGGGCCTCTAATAGAGTGTAAGACTCAATCCCTTTTTGACCAAAACCATTTTGGGCCTTAGTCGTTGTATAAGTCCCGATACAAAACAACAGTGCCATCACTGTTAAAATTTGGGCCTCTCCTTGAGCTATAAACCCCAACAAACTTTTCAAAGCACTTTCTCCTTTGATTTTGAATATAATATTGTTATCAAAGTTTTCTTTGTTGAAAAACTAACAAAACAACATGGAAGCTCTACAACGGGTAAGTGTTTATCTGCTTTCATTTATCGCTTACATATGTATAAAACTGTATTGTGGGACTGCTTCACTGTAAGTCTTCTTTCACATCCTTTTATATACTTGTCAAATATCAAATGTGTAATACTAGTATAGTTATTTAGAGTTTTCCCCGGCAACTACGTCTAGCACTAGGTAAAGCCTTGTTGGTCACTCTTAAATACAAACAAAACTAGATCCCCCGTAGGATTCCAGATACAGTCTTTCCTTCTCTCGGGGTTAAATAATATGGAACAAAGAGAAAGGCAGTATTCTCGGTGAACCTTTTCTCAGACTGTCACCCTTAGAAATTGTCAAAGAAACTCTACTCCCCCGAGTTTATCTATTCTCCGTGAATAACATCTCTTAAGTTTCTTCCAAATTCTCGAACTTTTCTGGAATGATCTCTTCTCGGTGAATTGCATTTCTTGAACTTCTCTTGGTTTAGGGACCCACAGGTTTCCCAAAAGCATCCCCGCCTCCTCTTGGGCATTGTACAAGGACCCTTCGGCTTCTTAGAAGTTCTCATGCCTTTTCTTGGGCTTAATATAAGGACCCTGACGACCTCTTAAAGGTATAAGACATAACTTAGTCATCCTTTGCTAGAGCAGTCTTTCCAGTGTCAAACCTCTGGCTATTTTTAGGGTTGATACTCATCCCTTAATGCCCGTGCCTCCTCTTGGGCATTGTACAAAAGATAAAACTCTAGACTTGGATAGTCTAAGCCCATTGAGTCTCAAAGACATTCTCAAGTTTCCTTTCAAACATAGGAAAAAACACTGATCACTCAGAAACCCGGCCTCTCTCATGAGGGCTCTCCCACTTGGTTCTGCCTATGGATCTAATCCTCAGCAGTAAGATAGCCTCCTCTTGGGCTTTGTACAAATGACTCTCCCTGTAACGCCCCAGTTTTAGTCAGTTTTATTTAATCGAGTTTAGTTGATTATTTTATTATTATATTATTTTATTTTTGACTTTTATTTAGAAAAATGTTATTTTTCAATGTTGTGATATTTTGTCGTGTTTTGAGAGCGTTTGCGAGATATTTGAGCGTAGGGGTATTTTGGTCTTTTGCTTGGGTAGATATTATGTTTTTCATTTAAATAGAATAGAAAGATAGAAAGAAAGGGAGAAAAAGAAAAGAAAACAGAAAAATAGAAAGAGAAGAGAAGAGAAAAGAGAAGGAAAGAAGGGAGAAGAGGAAAAGAGAGGAAAGTCGAGAAAACTCCGTCTAAAGCGCGAATAATCGGGTAAGGGTGAGAAGTTTCAATTATATCTCGCTTGTGTATGTATATGTGTATGTTTTGTGTGGATGTTTTGGTTGTTTTCAATATGTTTCCGTTTATGCCGTATTGGACGAAATCGATAGAAACCGATGTTTCTACGGTCGGAAAGTCGTGTAAATACATGTGTTGGTTAATTATATGTATGTGAGCTGCTGTTTAAAGTTTCACGAAGTTTGGTTATGTTTCGGTTAGTTTTCGGTATGGTTCCGTGTATTTTTCCGTTTAGGTCGAATCGATAGAAATCGATGTTTTTACGGATGAATTTCGAAATAAATTACGTAGTTGTATCGAGGAAGGTTAGGTCGTCGTATAGCGTGCTTTTCATTCGATTTGGTGACGTTCGAAAATTCTGGTTTTTAAACGGTTGAAATTTAATCGAAAAATCGAACGTCGTAGAAATTTCGTTTATGTGTTCTAAATTGTTCTTATGTATTTGGTGTTTATGAGTATATGTTTGTTTCGGTGAAAATGTTCGATTTAGTCGAGTTTTTGGGTGTTTCGGAAAAGGACAGCATAGGTGTAATTGAGAAAATCTGGTTTTTTGTGAAAAACAGGGTTAGGGATCGATACATAACCCCTAGGCATCGATCCCTACTGTGAAAATTGGGAAAAATGGCATTTTAGTACAGCAGGGATCGATACATGCGAGTTAGGGATCGATACCTACTGTGCTGAAACAGAAAATTCTGTTTTTCGGGGAAACTTCGGAAATTCATATCTTTTGATCCGTAACTCGGAATGGGACGTTCTTTATACCGTTGGAAAGCTAACGAAATGTTCTTTCTTTTAAAATTAGGTTGGAGGTCAGTGGATGATTTAATTAATTCGTGTTTTTGGAAAAATAGTCGAGTTGTCGGGTTTTCATCGCGTTAAATGCGCACGGTTGAGGTTTTACCGTGTGTTGTGCTTTTGTTATGTAACGTGGAGCTTTTATGTGGTTTATATGATGTGAATATACATGATGGATGTGTATGACTTGTGTGATGATTCTTTGATGATAATTGGTTGTTGTGGAATACTTTGTTGATGGTTTGTGGCCGTTGGGCATTGATATAGATCATTTTGGTTGTGATTGATATGCATGATTATTATATATGCATGAACATTTATTTAGCATGAGTCGTGCATGTGTCAAGCATAATACCATGCGCTCTTGCTATTTGGATTCTATATGAATCCGTTGTACGTTCGTGTGCCTTACACACTATGGGACGATAGCGACGTTACAACTGATCGTGTGCTTGATGATAAGTGGAAGCGATCGGATTGTGTGCCTGATCCATATAGGTGGAAGCAATCCATAAACGTCGTGTGCTTATTTATAAGAGGAAGCGACGGGGAACATCGTAGGCCCGACGGGGAGTTACTCTATGTAACGAGCGATGATTCCAAGAGTTCCTGGGGGACTAATGTATCACCAATTGAGTCGGTACCGCATTTGCATCTATATAGAGTCGTTGGTCGATCTCTATGGTATGCATTGATCATCTTTTGTATATTTGCATTGATGAATGAATATGGAAAAGTATGCTTTGTGGAAGTATGGAATTAATGGAATATGCATGATTATATGCTTGGTTTCGTATAGATATATACATTGTGATGTATATGAGTGAGTTGTGATGAATGGTGGTGTGAATTGTGAAGGGATGTGTTATGTGTGGAAAATCATGATTCGATTTATTATGTGTGATATATTATGTATTGGTGCCATGCTATATGTGTTAGTATGTGATGTATGCGGTGAGAAATATTACATATGTGAATTATCTGTGTTGTGGCATATTATTATGCAAACTTGTTATAGTTGTTATTTCTCACCCTTCTGCTGGAATATGCTTTTTATGGCATAGTGCAGATTGTCAGCTTTAGAGGCTTGGAGGCTTTTGTGGAGATTAGTCCTCCGTTCCGTTGTCGTTCGTGGTGTCTGCTCTGATACGTAGCACGGGAGTCGGGGAACGTTTTGTTATATGTATATAATTGTTGAATATATTTTGTATTTATATTTTGATGTTCTAAAACCATTTATTTGTAAAACAAGTCAGTTATGGATCTTTCCGCTTTATTCCATAATTGACCATCCTTTTGTAAGGAAAAGTTTCCCTTTGTGTTATGTATCAAAGATGTTGAACAGGGATTGTATTTTATTTCTTTAAATGTGGCATCCCTGTTTCTGTCGGAAAAATAAAATTTTAGTTACTCTGATTATTTATTATGTGTTATTTATTTCGCGATGGGAATTGGGGTGTTACACTCCCCAGCGGAGCTAACCTTTTCAGACTCTCTTGTTAAGTTAAACCCTTTTTTAGCCTCCGTCTTAGGCTTCATATAAGACAGATAAAAGTACTCTCTTGTTGAGTCAAACCTTTTAGCCTCCGTCTTGGGCTTCGTACAAGACACCTATAAAAAACCCACTCTCTTGTTGAGTATAAAAGACTCTCTGGTTGAGTCAATCTCTCTTTAGCCTCCGTCTTGGGCTTCATACAAGACACATATAAAACATTCTCTTGTTGAGTATAAAAGACTCTCTTGTTGAGTCAATCCCCTTTTAGCCTTTATCTCGGGCTTCGTACGAGACAGCAAAACACTCTCTTGTTGAGTATAAAAGACTCTCTTGTTTAGGGGTGGCAAACGGGCATGCCCGCCCCGTTTAGGCCCGCCCCGCAAAAGCCCGCAAAAAAAACGGGGCGGGCAAAGGTGGAGATGCGGGCTCATTTTCTAGGCCCGTCCCATTTAATGATGGGCCCGCGGGCATGCCCGCCATTCTCTTTAATTTTTTTTTAATAATAATATATTAATTAAAATAATTTATATTAATAATAATAGTATAATGATGAAAATAAATAAAAAGAAAATAGATGTAGATGTAATGTATATTTAAATTTAATTAATAATAATATCAATAATCTTAATTTAATTATTTTTATTTTATTGAAATTATTTTATGAATAATTGAATTTAATTATGGAAACTATATTAATTAATTATTCAATTATTAATTATGTATGTTAGAATAAGTTTTAGTGGGAAGCCTACAAGAATTTAATTATAATTTTCAAACCAAAGCATTTTTCTAGTGGAGCTTAGGGAATATAATAATAATAATAATAATAATAATAATAATAATAATAATAATAATAATAATAATAAGATAATATAAGATATAATAATAATAATAATAATAATAATAATAATAATAATAATAATATAAGATAGAATGGGTTGTTTTTACCCGCGGGCATACCCGCCCCGTTTAGGCCCGCCCCGCAAAAGCCCGCAAAAAAACGGGGCGGGGCGGGGCGGGCATACTTAAATATGCGGGTTCAAAATTCAGACCCGCCCCGCAAAAAATGACGGGTAAAACGGGCTTTCCCCGCGGGCCGGGCCCGTTTTGCCACCCCTACTCTTGTTAAGTCAATCACCTGTCAAACAGGCTCTCTTGTTAAGTCAACCTTTTAGCCTCCGCCCTGGGCTTTATACAGGATAAACAAAAGTACTCTCTTGTTGAGTCAAACCCTTTAGCCTCCGTCTTGGGCTTCGTACAAGACACATAAAAAGCACTCTCTTGTTGAGTCAGCCCTTTTTGCCTCTATCTCGGGCTTCGTATGAGACAACAAATAAAAGACACCCTCTTGTTGGGTCAATTACCTCCTCTTAGGCTTTGTATAAGGAAACCTCAGTTGAGTCAATCAACCTTTTAGCATCAAATATGTGCCTTGCTCACAATATACAAATATCAATAACTCCTCTTTAGAGATGACAAATTCTCTCTCATCCAAAACCCTTTAGCTTCATATCTTGGGCTTTGAACAAGATACAAATCACTTTTAGCTTCATGTCTTGGCCTTTGAACAAGACACCAAAACAACCTTTTTCCTCCCATAGAATAGGAGGAACTACGATCGCTCTGATTTCCCTATTTCGTTAAACGGGAATACGTAGGCATAAGATTGCAAAAATCTTAGCGAGCATACTAATCAAAAACCCAAAATCCAGTACCTTCACATATCAATCAAAAGCATCAAATCTAAACACCTACCCAAAAACCTAGCCCATAGTCCAGACATTCTATTCTTAACAAAATAACCGAAGAGGGGCCCACATCTTAATAGCATCTGTAAACCAACAGTTTTGATTGTTTAACCACAGTTTGCGAGCAGGGTTAATTAGAGGCATCTATTTCCCTTCCTTAATCAGCTTAACAGGATAAAATAATGAATCGAACTGTAGTACCCAAGCGATAGTGATTCAAGACCACAAAATCGCGCTACACAAAGGTGCTTTAGAGACTTCTGATCTCTATAGGGTGCATCTTAGTGTTGGCATTTATATTCAACACGCATTGTCATAACCTGATTACTATGATGGTCCTGTTGATGAAATAGTTGTAGAGCAAAATGAAACTCTGGATGAAACTGAACAAGTCATTGCTGCAATGTTGAAGGAAGCATTTAATGGGGGTTTGAAGGAAACTGAGCAGATGGAAGGGGATGGTAGTTGTAAGAATAGTGCAAAGGAAACTGCTGGTAGGGAGAATGTTGTTAGTGAAAATGATGAGAGGAAAAATGTTGTTAGGGAAAAAGTTAATAGTGAAAATGTTGTTATGGAAACTGATGGAAGTGTTAATAATGGACAAGATGGTGGTGTTTTCAATGATGTATTTAGTTTTGAAGATAGTGAGGATGAAAGCTTCATCTATGATAGTGCAATGGAGGTAGCATTTGATGATGAATCAGATGTGTATGATGATGATTTGGATGAGGAACAAGGGGATAATTTAATTGATTATGTGAATGAAGATGATGACCAAGAGGGGAACAAAAAAAAGGTAAAAAAAAGTGGCAGGAAAACAAAGATGAGTTTAAAGGTAGTGATAATGAAAGTGATGATTTACAAAGTGGGTGTGATAGTGATGATAGTAGTGGAGTCGGGAGAAAAAGTATCCCATGTTCAAGTTACAAAAAGACATGGCCAATTACAAATGGGAGGTTGGAATGTACTTTATTACCAAAGTTGATTTCAAGGAAGCTATAACCTCTTATGCAGTCCAATCTGGTAGGAACCTGAAGTTCACTAAAAATGACAAGGTTAGAGTGAGGGTTAGGTGTAAGGATGGTTGTGAGTGGGAAGCTTACTGTGCTAAGTTACCTAATGAGGATTTTTGGCAACTAAGGAAGATAATAGATAGTCATAGTTGCAGTAAAGAGTACAATGTGAAGTTGATGAGTGTGAAATGGTTAAGCAAAAGGCTACAAAATTCATTGAAAACCAACCCTAAATTGAAGGAAAAAGCACAAAAGAAGTGGAAAGTAGGGGTCAATAAGACTAAGGCCATAAGAGCTAGTTTGCTGCTAGAGACATGGTTGATGGATCTTTCCTAGGTGATTATACAAGGATTTATGACTATTTCCATGAGTTATTGAGATTAAATCCCGGATCTACTGTGAAACTGAATGTCCAACCTGCACAAGAGGGTATTGATGATCAAAGACCCCATTTTAGAAGGCTATACATTTGCTTTGCAGTTTGTAAGGAAAGCTTCAAATTATGCAGACATTTCATTGGTCTTGATGGATGTTTTTTGAAAGGGCTATGTGGAGGTCAAATATTGGCAGCCATAGGTAGAGATCCAAATGATCAAATTCTACCAATAGCTTTTGCAATAGTTGAAAGTGAAAATAAGGATAGCTGGACCTGGTTCTTGGAGCTGCTTATTGATGATCTTGGTGGGAGAGAAAATTGCCTCACATACACTTTTATATCTGACTAACAAAAGGTATATTACTTGTCTATTTCAGTTACTTGTTATGCTTATACTTGTCTATTTCAGTTACTTGTTCAATACTTGTTATGCTTATACTTGTTATGTTCATTACTTGTTATGTTCAATACATGTTATGCTTATACTTGTCTTATGTTCAAAACTGATTGCATAGGGATTATTACCTGCCATGGATGAACTGCTACCTAGAGTTGAGCGAAGATTTTGTGTCAGACATCTATATAACAATTTTAGGAAAAGATATCTTATCAAGATGTTGAAGGAAATCATTTGGAAGGCAGCAAAGTCAACATACTACCAAGCCTGGGAAAGAGAGATGAAAGGAATAAAGGATGTCAATGTAGAGGCCTACAAGCACATGATGAGCACCCCACCTAGATTCTGGAGTAGATCATATTTCAAGATACATAACAAATATGATGCTGTTCTGAACAACATGTTTGAGGCATTTAATAGTGTAATCCCGGATTCTAGAGCCAAGCCATTGATTACCATGGTAGAAGAAATAAGGACATACATGATGGAGAGATGGGCAACAAACAGGTTGAGATTTCAGAACATGGCAGATGTTGAAGTGTTACCAAACATAAGAAGGAAAATTGAGAAAACCAGCCCATACACAAACCTCTGGCTTGTCAGGTAAGATACATGAACTTAACCTAAGTTTAATATTATGTCTGATGAAGTTTTTCAAACAACTATGTATGATCATCATGTGTTCATGTTTTAGGATGTCTGATGAGCATATATTTGATGTGAGGCACCTTGAAAACCAAGCTGACAAGTTTTCAGTAGATTTGAAGGGGCATAGTTGTTCATGCAGAAGATGGGAGCTTATAGGCTTACCTTGTGTTCATGCACTGTCATCTATGAAGAGTATGAACTACATAATTGATGACTACATTCCAAATATTACAGAAAGGCAAGATATATGGAAGTGTATAAACATGTTATTTTTCCAGTTAATGGGTCTAATCTTTGGGTAAGGACTGAGTATCCTGGTGTGCTGCCACCCAAATATAGGAAGATGCCTGGAAGGCCAAAAAAGAGAAGGAATTTAGAGCAGGGTGAGATAGATGGTTCAGGCAAAAAAATGAGAATGACTGGTTTCAATGTTAGGTGTAGCAGATGTAAGAAACCAGGTCACAACAAGCTTACTTGCAAGGTGACCCCATCTAGCCAGCAGGCCTCACAGCAGCCATCTCGGTAGGCATCTCAGCGGGCATCCCAACAACCATCAACACAAGTTTCACAAGGAGTAACTCATGAATCTCAGCAACCATTCCAACAACCATCAACACAAGTTTCACAAGGAGTCACTCATGAATCTCAGCAACCATCCCAAGCATCTAAAGCATCTCATGGAAGGGCAGCAAAACAACCAATTAAGAAGGGCCAATCATCTACTTTAGCATCTCATGGAAGGGCCAAGAAGTTACCTATCAGAATGCCAACTAAGCCTTTCATACCACCAGGACTTACCACAAGACTGACTGCAGCCAAGACTGCTGTTGGGGCAACAACAAGGAGATCCACACCTACTAAGAGATCAACTGTTGGGCCAACTTGGAAATTTTAATTTAAGTCTATGGAATTTTGTGTTCACTTTGTTAGTTTAAGTTTGAACCTTTACCACTCTGTTAGTTTCTGTCTGTTATCTGTCACAAGCTATGACTTGTGTATTTTGGGTATGACTTATGTATTTTGGGTGTCACTTATGCATTTTGGGTGTCACTTATGTATTTTGGGTATGACATATGTAATTTGACAAAAGTTATCAATATGTATTTTGGCTATGACTTATGGTTTCAATGTTATCACTATGTATTTTGCCTATGACTTATGTAATCTGACTTATTTACAAATGATACAACAAATTGTAACAACTGATACAACAAATTGTAACATCAACAACAAATTAAACAACTGTTATAAACAAATGCAAACAAATTATACAACAACTGTTATAAACAATGCTTATAGAACAAACTTATAGTAACAACTGTTATAAACAATGCTTATAGAACCAGCTTATAAACAAATGCAAACAAATAATACAACAAATTTCAAAAATTATTTGTCTATTCATTTCAAATGGTACATACTTATAGAACCAGCTTATACAAATATAATACTTATTTATTCATTTCAACTTGAACAAACTGATACAAATCAAAGTGTTCCCCTAATTCATTCTAAAAATTACTACAATTATAATCATAAACAACATCAAATTCCAAAGTTTTTTCCACTTCATAATGTTCTTCATTTCCCTTTTAAGATTCATCATTTGTTGCCCAAGTTCTTCATTCACCATTTTTCCTTCTGCAACTGCCTTTGATAGCTTTTCAACTCTATCCATCCAAAACTGCTCATTTTCATCTCCAACATCTTCATAAAACCAACCAAAGTACCCACACCCAGCTTGCATAGATCCCTAAAAAATTCATAGGCTACAAATCAATTAGTTGCAGCAACATTTGTTTTCCAAATTACAAACATTTACATGAAATATACCTTATAACTAGGACAACCCCAGAAATGTTTTTCATAGTTCTTAACAGTTGTTGCCCTTCGAAGAACGGTCTGGTCCCCACAATAACATAAGGGTTTCCAACCGGAGCTTGTATAAAGATTCGAACCTTCCTTGGAAGAACAACCACCTTCTGCATTTTTTTGTTTCAGCAATGACGAAGATCCGCATGATTTCATCCTTGAATCTCTAGCTCTAGCCGTAACTTAAATTTCTGAATCAATTTGGGGAAGAAATGAGGTGCAGCAACGTCTTAAGGAAGAAGACGATACAACAGGCCGGCTCATCAGCCACGTCTGCACACATTGACGGACATTAGAGGGTCACTGACGGAAAATACCAATTTGACACCATTTAAAAACTTAAGGGATCACTTTGGAACTTTTTAGAATTGAGGGACTAAATTGGACCCCGAGGTAAACTTAAGGGATCAATTTGAGTATTTTGCCTAAATTATTTAAAACCTCCACTTTTCTAAATAATGTGAAACTTAGAACTCACATTTGTTTTTCAACACAACTCACACTTGTTTTTCAACAATATATACGCTGATAATATATCTTTTAAAGTTTGAAAACACCCCTAACAAATCCTAACAAACTAATAACAAACTATTAAATTTATCTCTAATACTAACAAATTAAGAACTACTAAATTTATCTTTAATAAATGTAATAATTTGAAAATAATATACAAAAATTGATTTGTAAATAAAGTTAAAACTAAAAATAAACTAGTAATCGCCAAACAAAAATAAACTAGTAATCGCCAAACAATATTGATTTATAATATAATTTCTTAGGATTCAATGTAATTAATTTTGAAGTTATTTTATTTGAAATTTTGCATTTGAACTCGGATTACCATGTTTCTTCCATCCTTTAAAATATCGAATAGCATTTATTTTAAAACAGATCAAAATAATAATAAAAATGAAAAATTATTAAATTTTATTAAGAAGTTAAGTTATTAAAAATGATTAAATATGTTTTTAGTTCTAATAAAGTTTGAAATTTTATTTTTAATCCCTCCTGAGTTTTGGCAACGGTTTTAGCTAGTTTTGGCAACGGTTTTTTTGTAAAAACCGTTGCCAAAAGATAAGGAATGACTAAAAATGAAATTTCAAATTTTATAGGGACTAAAAACATATTTAACCCTATTTAAAAAGAGTTATTAAGTAATAGCTATTTTGTTTGCCAATGAAACTTCAATTCATCAATTTTTTTGGTGTAGAAATCAGTTGTCCTTAGTTTGCAAAGGAGACGATGACAATGATCGATAAAGTTTTTTGTAAATTTGAATTTAAAATCTCTGATTAAATTAAAAGATATCACAACCGCTCTTGAGTGATTATCAATTTGGTTTAATGGTGTTCATTTTTCATCACAGTATTTATTCAACACATTTTATATTTTTATTTTGAAGAAATATTTATAAAAAAACATCTAAACACAAAAAAAAAAAAAAAAAAAAAAAAAAAAAAAAAAAAAAGATAATGCTGGCGCAGTAACAATGTTATGGGCTCAATCATAACACATAGTAAAATTTAGAGATATACTGAGGGGATTCAATTATTGTAATTTACGCAATAATTTCTATTACTATATATTTATTTAAATTAACATTTAATAAAAAAAAATCATTTATACATATGTGGATTATTAAAAATCATGTCAATGTAAACCCGCCAGTGCTTACAAAATAATGTATTTGAGATAGAAAACACAAATTTATTATTAATGTGATAACAATTACTTTTGACATATTTTTTGGTCCTTCAAAAATACTCCAACACACTTTTAAAAGTCAAGTAATATTACCTTTTTTTCATTTTCCAAAAATACAAATCCAACTGAAAAATCATCTATATAGAAATAACACCACAATTTCTTAAGAGTGGCTGGCTCATTATCACTTGGGAGCAATCCCTTAAAATACCCTTGGGCTTGTAATGCTTCATTCTTGGACTTTTTTCCATTGCACTTAAAACTCACATTTTTTTATCCAAATCATTTTGGATATTGCTAAAAAAATCTAAAAGATTAATACCAAAAAAAGTACACCTCCAGAAAAATATTTAGTTCCAAAATATACTTCTAAATAAATATATTTTGATATATGGCTCTAACGATTTTGAATTCGCAAGCAAACCGTCCTGCGGCAGATCGGGTGGTATCCTTACGATGTGGAACTGTAATCATTTTTCAGCTGGTAGCATCATCAGCTCTGATTCGGTAGTTTGGATAGAAGGGGAGTGGGGTGAAGATAAGATCAGAATGATTATAGTAAACATTTATGCTCCTTGCGACGTCAGAAAAAAAAAGAATGTTATGGGCGGATTTATCGGCTAAAATTAAAGAGAAGTGTGGAGTTCGAATATGTGTGGTGGGAGATTTTAACTCCATCAGATCGGAAGAAGAAAGAATTAGGGCAACAGTATATAATCGTCGTGCAGATATGGAAGAATTCGACAACTTCATCTCAGATGTGGGTTTTATAGACTTGCCTTTGCATGGTAGGAAATTCACCTGGTCGAGGTTGGGAAACACAACGATGAGCCGTTTGGACAGATTTCTATTATCTGAAGAATGGCTTAGGTCGTGGCCTAATTGCAATCAGTGGGCATTAGATAAGGGTTTATCCGACCACTGTCCTATTATGCTAGGCGCCGATGTGCAAAAATGGGGTCCGAAGCCTTTCCGTATGTTGAGCTATTAGAGGAACATCGAGGGTTACCGTAACTTCGTTAAAGATCAGTGGATGAACTTCAAGGTGGAGGGTTGGGGAATGTACGTGTTGAAGGAAAAATTGAAGATGATTAAAGCCAAGTTAAAAGAATGGCACAAAGAACATACGCAGAATTTGGATGGAAAAATAAAAGTAGTTATGGAGGAGATCAACAGGTTAGAGATTAAAGGTGAAACGGCAGAGTTGACCTCGGGGGAGACAAAGCGCAAGAGAGATTTGACTGAGAAACTTCATTATCTCGTGAATCTTAATAGCAGCATCCAATACCAAAAGGCGTGTAACAGGTGGTTGAAAGAAGGAGATGCTAATCCTAAATATTTTCACGGGTGTATCAATAAAAGAAGGAAAGATAACGAAATTCTCGCGCTGGAGATTAACGGGAAAATATCTAAGGATGCTTTCGAGATCAAAAAAGAAATAGGAGAGCATTTTCAGAAATGCTTTAAAGGGAGGGGTGTTAGAACTGTCCCTGCTAACATGGAGTTCAAAAGTTTGACAGAATCAGGTAGAAACAACCTGGTTATAGAATTTTCCGAGGCAGAAGTGCGTAGTGCGATATGGGAATGCGATAGCCTAAAAATTCCAGGCCCAGATGGAGTATATTTCGAATTCTTAAAAAAAATTGGGAGACCATTAAAAGTGAATTTATGAGGGTTATGTCAGAATTTCATAAATTCGGTCGTAAGTGATAGAACAATTTATGAATGATGAAAAGAATTGAAAGAAATATTGGATATTGTGTTTCTTGAAATTGAGAGAAGAGAGATGAATGAATAGAGAGTGTATACTTTCATTAATGACTGAAATTCATCAGTTACTTTACACAGCTTATAAAGTTATATATATATACACCAAGACATGTAACAGCTTTATTACACAAACTAAAACTAGTTCTAACTAACATAGAATTACAAAACCAAATAGTAGATTGTGATGTTGTGACATCACACCTAACATCACACATCTGATCTAACTAATATTGAATTACAAAACCAATACACCTCCTTAATTCATTTAGTTAGATACTTCAGTCATTCCAAGTTTCATCTTCAAGTAATCAAAGCTGCTTGACTTCAAAGGCTTTGTGAGCAAATCTGTTATCTGCTCATCTGTCTTGCAATGTTTCATTTCCAACTTTCCATTGTTCACCTGGTCTCTTAAGAAATGGAACTTGGTTTCAATATGTTTACTCCTACCATGTGCAACTGGATGTTTTGCTAAGTCTATGGCTGACTTGCTATCAGTTCTGAGCTCCATCTTTTCAGTCTTCACCAGCTTCAATTCCCTCAGTAACATGTTGATCCATTGAGCTTGACATGCTGCCATAGAAGCTGCAATATACTCAGCTTCACACGAAGATACTGCCACAACTGGTTCCTTTCTTGAACTCCATGAAAAGGCTGCATTTCCAATCATAAACACACAGGCTGCAGTGCTTTTCCTGTCATCTTTATCACCACTCCAATCAGAATCTGAGTAGCCTACTAGATCATCATCTTGGTCCTTGCTGTATTGAATACCATAGCTGCTTGTACCCTTCACATATCTCAAAATTCTCTTGGCTGCAACTAAGTGTGAGGTGGTAGGTTTTATCATGTATCTGCTGATCAAACCTACACCATAAGTAATATCAGGTCTTGTATGGCACAAGTACCTCAAGGAGCCCACAATTTGTTTGAATAAGGTTGAATTTACTTCTTTCTCATCATTAACCAAAGACAACTTTACTCCTGTATCAACTGGAGTTGAAATTGGTTTACAATTCAGCATATTAAACCTTTTCAAAACATCTTGTGCATATTTCCTTTGATGAATCACCACTCCTTTTGAATTCATTTCAAACTCAATTCCAAGGAAATATGTGAGATTGCCTAAATCAGACATCTCAAACATCGTCATCATGTTTCTCTTAAAGTCCTCCATCTCAGCTTCATTGCTTCCAATTACTATCATATCATCCACATATAAGCATACAATAAGCTTATTTGTGGTATTTCTGCAGTAGATTCCATGTTCATTTACACACTTCATGAAACCTTGTTGAACAAGAAAACTGTCTATTTTCCTATTCCAAGCCCTTGGGGCTTGCTTTAAACCATACAGAGCTTTATTAAGCCTGTAGACATGCTCTTCCTTTCCCTTTATCTCAAATCCTGGTGGCTGATTTACATACACCTCTTCTTCTAGCTCACCATTGAGAAAAGCAGACTTTACATCTAGCTGATACATGGACCAATTTTTCTTGACTGCTATAGCAACAATCAATCTGACTGTTTCCATCCTTGCTACTGGAGCATACACTTCATAGTAATCTTGTCCATACTTTTGTAGAAAGCCTCTTGCAACTAATCTAGCCTTATACTTAGCAACTTGACCATTTGGCTTCAGTTTTGTTTTGAACACCCACTTAACATCAATACACTTCTTATCAGCAGATAGTTGAACTAAGCTCCATGTTTCATTCTTCTCTATAGATTCTAGTTCTTCAATCATTGCTTTCTTCCAATGTTGTTGTTTAAGAGCTTCCTCAAAAGACACGGGTTTAGTTTCAGCAAGCATTGCTAGTTGCACTATGTCACCTTCATCTGTAACAGCTTGATCAGGAAACCTCTCATAATTTCTCAACCTGACTGGTGGTTGAATGTTCGTTGTTGATCTATTTGTCACTTGTGCACCTCCTTCATTTGTGTCCTCAACAATTTCTTCTTGTTCCTCAGTCTCACCTTCTTCTGTCTCTGAATCAGCTAGATAAAATTGACTATCAAACTTGTTTGATGCTTTATCTTTCCAGTTCCAGCACTTTGATTCATCAAACTTTACATCTTTGTTGAACACTATCTTCTTGCTACTTGGATCATAGAGTTTGTAAGCACCAGTTGAGTGATAACCAACCATAATCATTACCTGAGATTTATCATCCAGTTTTCTCCTTAATTGGTCAGGTACATGTCTGAAACATACTGAGCCAAAGATCTTCAGATGTTGGACACTTGGTTTTACTCCACACCATGCCTCTTCTGGTGTCTTGTCTTGCAGCTTCTTTGTTGGACTTCTATTGATGAGATATGCTGCAGTAGCAGCTGCTTCTCCCCACAAGTAATGAGGCATCTGCTTTTGGTTCAACATGCTTCTTATCATATTTACCAAAGTTCTGTTCTTTCTCTCTGAGATCCCATTGTGTTGGGGTGTGTATGGTGCAGTGACTTCATGATTTATGTCATTTGATGAGCAGAAATCATTAAATTCAGTGGAAGTATACTCACCTCCTCCATCTGTTCTCAATCTGCTAATTACTTCTCCACTTTCATTTTGAACTAGCAGTCTAAACTTCTTGAACACACCAAACACTTCACTTTTCTTAGCTAACAAGTAAATCCATACTTTTCTAGTAAATTCATATATGAATGTTACAAAATAGTTATTCCCTCCTACTGACTTTACTTCCAGAGGTCCATATACATCTGAGTGAATTACCTCAAGTTTCCTGGTTACATTGAATGGTACATCTGCATTGTATGAATTCCTGGCTTGCTTTCCAGTGCAACACATATCACACACTTCATCAGGAAAATTTATCTTTGGCAAGCCTTGTACCATGTTCTTCTCATGAAGCATATTCAAGTCTCTAAAGTTGATATGCCCATATCTTTGATGCCATAACTAATCTTCCTTCTTAGTTTCTGATAGCAAACACTTATCTTCAATCACACTGATGTTGATTTTGAAAGTTCTTTGTTTTGACAATGGAGCTTTCAGAATCAACCTATTCTTGCTATCAAAAACCTTCATGGCTTGTACTTCCATTTTCATAGTATATCCCTTCTGCAGTAATTGACCAATACTGATGAGATTGCTCTTCATATTTGGTACATACAATACATCTGTAATGCATGCCTTCTTACCATCCTTCCTATAAATCAATATTTTCCCAATTCCAGCTGCACAGACTATGCTATTGTCTGCAAATCTTATCTTTCTATTTATTGAGTCATCTAATTCAGAAAACCATGATTTCTTGCCTGTCATATGGTTTGAACACCCAGTGTCCAAATACCATTCATCACTTCTTGCTTCTTCCTCCTTATCTGTTGCCATCAAGAGTACTTCATCAGAATCTGACTCCTCATTTTGAGCAAATTGAGCTTCATCTTTGCTTCTTGGAACCTTCTTCGATCTACATTCAGATGCATAATGTCCCCACTTCTGACAATTATAGCACTGAATTTCCTTCTTATCTTTCTTGGATTTTCCTTTCTTCACATACTGGGCCTGTAATGCTTGATCAGAAGATGCATTTTTACCTCTTTCTTTGATTCTATCAGTCAACCTCAATTCACGAGTTTCAAGACTTGCTTGCAGTTCTTCTATCTTCATAGAATCTAGGTCCTTAGATTCTTCTAAAGCAACCACAATGTGATCAAATCTTGGTGTTAAAGTTCTGAGAACTTTCTCCACCTTCATCACATCAGTGAAAGCTTCACCATTCCTTGTCATCTGATTTGTGAGATTAATCGGCTTATCAAAGTACTGACTTATGGTTTCTTCTTCTTCCATCGCCAACACTTCATATTGTCTTCTTAATGCTTGAAGCCTCACCTTCTTCAGTTTACCATCCCCAGAATACAATTTCTCCATCGCATCCCACGTCTCCTTTGCACTTTCATAATGCATGATCTTTTCAAAGATCTCATTGCTTACACTCTGATGAATCAAGAACATGGATTTCCCATCTTTCTTCTTCAAATCTTTATGTGCTGCTTGTTGTACCTCAGTTGCATTCGCTGCTAATGCTGGTACCCTTTCATCCACAACTTCAAGAACATCCTGGAAGCTGAATATAACCTTCATCTTCACTATCCATTGATCAAAATTCTTTCTTTCGAACACTGGTAGATGTGTAGAAATATTATTGTTATGAGTTGCCATACTTCACGAATTCTCCAACAACAATGATCGAACCGAGCTCTGCTATACCAATATGATAGAACAATTTATGAATGATGAAAAGAATTGAAAGAAATATTGGATATTGTGTTTCTTGAAATTGAGAGAAGAGAGATGAATGAATAGAGAGTGTATACTTTCATTAATGACTGAAATTCATCAGTTAGTTTGCACAGCTTATAAAGCTATATATATACACCAAGACATGTAACAGCTTTATTACACAAACTAAAACTAGTTCTAACTAACATAGAATTACAAAACCAAATAGTAGATTGTGATGTTGTGACATCACACCTAACATCACACATCTGATCTAACTAATATTGAATTACAAAACCAATAGTATAGTGAAAGGCGAAAATAGCTCGTTCATAGTCCTCATTCCGAAGAAAAGTAACCCTTCTAGGATCTCGGAGTATAGACCGATATGTTTGATCGGTTGTATATACAAAGTGATCTCAAAGGTGCTCGCTAACAGACTGAAGAAAGTGATCAATAATTTTATATCGGAGAACCAATCAGCTTTCATTGTCGGTGGACAAATCTTAGACGGAGTTCTTGTGGCGAACGAAATAGTAGATGAAGCAAGGCAGAAAGGAAAAGAAGTTGTTCTATTCAAAGTGGATTTCGAAAAGGCTTACGACACGGTGGATTGGAGCTATCTGCTTTTGGTGATGGAAAAAATTGGTTTTCACGACAAATGGCAGAAATGGATTCTAGAATGTTTAAGATCATCTTCAGTTTCGGTTCTTGTCAACGGGAGCCTAACTAAGGAATTCACAATGGGTCGAGGTTTAAAACAAGGAGATCCTCTTTCTCCTTTTCTTTTCCTAATTGCAGCTGAAGGTCTTAGCGTCTTGATGAAGAAAGCTGAGGTATTGGGGGAATTGATGGGCTACAAGTTTGATAGAGGTGATAGTCGTTTCTCACATCTTCAATACGCGGATGACACGATGATTATTTGCGAGAAGAGTTGGCAAAACATCAGAATGATTAAGTCCATTCTGCTACTGTTTGAGAGTATGTCAGGCCTGAAAGTCAACTTTCTTAAAAGTTCGATTGCTGGGATAAATGTCGATAGCGTGTGGATCACGGAAGCAGCAAAGATATTAAATTGTAGAGTGGGTGCCTTTCCGCCAAATTACCTGGGATTACCTATTGGGGCCGATCCAAATAGAATAGAGACATGGAATAAGTGATTAAGAAGGTGAAACACAGACTGAGTCGGTGGAAGAGCAGCATGCTATCTATCGGAGCCAGGGTGGTTATTCTGAAAGCGGTGCTTTCCGCGATTCCGGTTTATTTCCTATCATTCTTCAAGGCACCGGCAGGTGCAATAACTAAGCTCGAATCCATCTTTAAGCAGTTCTTGTGGGGTGGGGTGGAAGAGAAGAGGAAAATTAGCTGGGTAAAGTGGGAAAAGATATGTAGGTCGGTCGGAGAAGGGGGTCTGGGCATTAGGAATTTAAGGCTGTTCAATATGGCATTACTAGATAAGTGGGTGTGGAAAACTAGCTTTGATAGACAAGGCATCTGGTTCGAAGCATTAGCAAATAAATACGGCATGAATAATGGGGAGATAATTAGGGGAGAGAATGGAGGTTCAAAATGGTGGAAGAGCATAAACGAATTAGACATAGATAGATTCGTTTCAACATCAGAGTATTCGGTGAAAGATGTTTATAAAGGTATGGCGTCTAATGACATAATTGAATCTAATTGTAAATGGAGTAAGATATGGTCCAAGGATATCCCGACAAAGGTTTCGTGTTTGATTTGGAGAATGCTTCAAAATAGAGTCCCAACAAGAGATAACCTAGTTAAGAGGGGTGTGTTGCCTCAGGGGCAGACTGGGTGCAGGGGCGATTGCGGGTGTGAGGAGTCGGTCACTCACATCTTCTTCGAGTGTCCAAAATTCGCAGGTACCTGGCACATCATTTGTAGGTGGCTTGGAGTAAAAACAGCTTTTCCCAATGACGGTTGGAAGCATATGGATCACTTCGAAAATTTGTTAAATGGTGGCAGAGAAAGCTATAGGAAATTGATCACCATTTGGGCGTCTAATGTGTGGAATATTTGGAAGAACAGGAATGTCAACATATTCAGAAACTCGGAGGTGTCCACAGAGAAAATAGCTGAAGATTCGATAGTCACAGCATGGAAATGGCTCAAGATAAAGTCCAATCTCATTTGTGAAGATTTATCTTCGTGGTTTATGAACCCAAAAGCGTGCATCGGATGCATAGACATAGGTGGGTAGTTTCTGCACATAGTGGTGTATTCTGGAACAGGCCAGTGGTTTCGTGTGTGTTTAGTGTGGCTGTCGTGGTTTGGTGGCTTGTTCTTGGTTGGGCGCAGCGACGGAGCCAGAGATTTTAAATTGTGGGGGCAGCATATTATTTTATAAATTAGTTATATTATATATATATATATATATATATATATATATATATATATATATATATATATATATATATATATATATAATCTTTAAAATATATTTAATAATTTTTTTAAATTTTTTATTTGTGTAATATTTTCAAATTTATGATTAACTAAAATATTCATCTATCTATTTTTATATAATTTATGATGATGGTACGAATAATTATTTGCAATATTTAGTGATTATTTTGTCTTTAAAAAAATTTGGTGATGATATTTTAATGTTAAAATAAAAATATAAGAAAGAAAATTATTATTTAAAATTTTAGTGAAAAATTGTGGTAAAATTAGGTGCAAAATTAATTTAACTATATTTTATCCAAATATATTTCAATATAAAAAAAAAAACTCACAATCATATCCAACATGACTCCAAACAGTTATTTATATACCCTATGACTTAACATTTAATTTTTAGTAACACATCAATAGCAATAATACTTTATTAATTATTTGTAGATTATAATATATTAAATAAATAGTCTTTTTAATTGTATTATAAATATATTAATAGTATTTAAATATTAATCATGAAATTTTAGTGGGGGCACATGCCCCCATAGCTACCTACATGGCTCCGTCCCTGGTTGGGCGTTCAGGCCAGTTGAGCTATTTGGTATTATTCTGGCCTGTTGCATGGCCAGGTTTTCTTATCTGTAGTTGCATTGGAGGTTGGGCCTGCTCTAAAAATTCATTTTGTTGATTCTGGTTGTCTTTTGTTTAGGGCCAAGCCAGGAGGTTCCATAGGCGATGTTCAAGCCAATTATTGGATTCGATTTTTGGGTTGGTTGAGTTGGATTCTGTATTGGGAGATCTTTTTGGTTTGGTTCAGAGGTTGTGTGGTCTTGTTGCCTCGTTAGTTGATCGTTTCTCCCGACTTGCGTTGGGGTGATGTTGCTTAGGTTGGTAAGTGTTGGTTTGCATCTTTAGTAGCAGTGCGTGGCAGGATTGGGAGTAGGGGCGATGCAGCGGTTGTATGTTTTTGGTTCAGGCTTGGTGTATCATGTTGAGTCCGGAAATAGTTGGTGCTACGTGGGTTCGTCATTGGAGTTTTATCGCCCTCTGTTATAATGCATTTAGATGTTGGTGAATTGCTTTTGGGTTGTTTCAATTTTTATTATCGTCTCAGGTTTCAAGCTATGCATTTCCTGTCATCACCTGTCATCATACATTAGGAGCTTTGGTGCATTGGTCTTGGAATTATCGGTTTGCAGGTTTCAAGCTATGCATTTCCTGTCATCACCTGTCATCATACATCAGGAGCTTTGGTGCATTGGTCTTGGAATTATCGGTTTGGCAGTGTTTCGTTGCGGATATTTCCTCGTGGTTTGCTGGTTGGCATTCTGTTTTGGGGTGGTGTTTTGATCCAGGTTGCTGCTGTTGCTTAGCTCGCAGGCTGTCTCCGCGAGCTGCATCGTAGTTCTCTTGGCTCTTGCGGTTGGTTTTCGGGGACTGTTTCGTCGTTTTTTCCTAGTGCGTTTTTTTGCTAGTGCTGCTGCTGTGCTTTATTTGGTTTGGTTGGAATTTTTTCTTGCTGGAGGATTCTTAGGTGCTTTTGTATTTGGTATTGGGGTTTTTTGTGTAATGCCTGGCTGTTTGCTGTCTGTATTTTGATTGTTAGCAGCTGAACTCTTGCGGTTTTGTTGGTGTATTTTGCAGCTAGCATTTCTTATGCTAGCTTGTTTAATAATATTATTTCCTTTTGCCTTCTTCAAAAAAAAAACTATATTCATAGGAGTAGAAATGCTGTGAGAATTTCAACTATTATTTTGAAAGCATATACGAAATTGATACAAAATGTTCCAACTTGTGCTATGTGGATGCTTCTAACATGAAAGACCAAAGACAGCACCATCAAACAACAAAACAAAAACACATACTACAATATATACACACATAGGCTCTTCTCTTTTATGACAGCAGAATTATACAACACTTGTGGTAGAACAACTTATAAAAAAAGCTCAAAGCTCATCATCTCCACGTTTTCCACCCAATTTATCTTTCAAATTTTGTGATTTTTGCTTTGCCTTCTCAGCAATGTATTCCCCTGCCCCTGTTCATCACACATACAATAAGCACTTAAGATTACAAAATGTGTCTTTCTCTATGTTACCATGCGCATACCAGAAATGTTAGTAATAGAAAACAAGTTTGAAATGTACAAACCAGATGCAGCGTTTTTCTGAGCACTATCAGTTGCATGTTCAGAAGCCTCTTTGGTTCTCTGAGCAGCATCATTTGCATGTTCAGAAGCCTCTTTGGTCTTCTGAGCAGCATCACTAGCGTCGTCTTTGGACTTGTATGAAGCATCATTGGCATACTCTCTGGTCTTTTCTGCAGCATCACCTGCATAATCTTTGGCCTTCTGTGCAGCATCACCTGCATAGTCTTTGGTCTTATACGCAGCATCACCTACGGCATAATCTTTGGCCTTCTGGGCAGCATCTTTTGTCTTCTCTGCAGAATCACTTGCATATTCTTTCGCCTTTTCTGCAGTATAGTCGTTTGTCTTGTATGCTGCATCTTTCGACTTCTCCGCTGCATCACCTGCATACTCTTTAGTCTTCTTTGCAGTATTGTATGCTGCATCACCAGCATAATCTTTAGTCTTATATGCTGCATCTTTGGTCTTCTCTGTGGCGTCACTTGCATACTCTTTAGTCTTCTCTGCTGCATCACTAGCATACTCTTGAGACTTATGCGCGGCACCAGTGACATATTCTTTGGCCTTCTGTGCAGCATCAGTAGCATATTCTTTAGCCTTATGCAAAGCTTCACCAGCAAAGTCTCTAGTGTCCACTGGAGAATCATCAGTATAATAACAACCAGTTTTCTCAGTAGCATCACCTGCACAATGTTTGGTCTTCCCAGCAGCATCAGTGGCATAATCTCTTATCTTTTGAGAAGCATCCCAAGCACTGTTTTTGGTTTTCTCAGTGGCATCTTGGCCTTGATCAGAGGCTTTTTTAGCAGTTTCACTTGCATAATCTTTGGTTTTCTGTGCAGTGTCTGAAGCATAGTCAGATGCTTTGTGAGTTGCGCTATCCTTGTCTTTGAAGCCAAGTCCTTCAGTGAGTTTCTCTTTGGCCCATCCAGTCCATGTTTCTGCGGCTTCTTTCCCTTCCTTTCCCGTTTCTGATGCTTTGTTGGCAGTTTCCATGGTCTTGGCTTTCACATCTTGAAAATCATGAGCTTCCTCTTCTTTTGAGGGCGTGTGACCAACACTTGAGGATTTACAGTTAACGGCAAACAACACAAGTAACACAAATGTCACCAAAACAACCCTTGTAGCCATCACCATGTGGTAGCTTTATCAGTGTGACAACAACAAAATGAAAGGGAAAAATGTATGACAAAAATCGAAAACTTCTTTTTGTGATGTGATTTGCAAATTGTAATATAGAATTTGAGAGAAGAGAGAAGGTGGTTGAATGATGAGAGAGGTTAGTATAGTGGAAGTTTATAAAAGAGGAGTTGAGGGGCATGGTTGCAGAGTAACATGCAACGTGGCTGGTTTAAGAACATGTGGAATTTTACGTGTCAGTTATAGAAACAAAGAGAGTTTCATCATTACTGGTTTCTTGTTTTGGTTTTCATATTGCGGTTTTCATGTCGGCGTGTACGTGTCATAAACAACAAAGATGCACCGTTTGATTCATTTGATATTTTTTATAATAAAATAAAGGGGATAACTTTTCAACCCATCACAAAAAGTTGGATAGTATACTTTCAATCAATTAATTAATGTCATATTATTTTATTATATTTAATTATTTATTTAATAGTTTAAATTTTGTAGCTTTCTAATACAATTTACTCTAATTTATTCTATGGATAATTTCATCCAACTTTTTAAAATGAATAGATATTTGTTCATGTCGACGTGTACGTGTCATAAACAACACAGATGCACCGATTGATTTAGCTTCTTCCAGTTCTATCCACGCCACCGTCACATTTATTTAATTTTTTTAGAATATTTCATGAGATTGAAGTGTGATTTCTTAGTATTCAAACTATTTCATTTATTAAAAAATAATAGTTGGAAGAGAAGATAAGAGATATTTTCAACAAAAAAATGTCCTAGATTCGAATTTAGGTGCTAAGCAATGTTAAATTTTATTGAGAAAGAACTTTCTCATTTAATATAGTCTTTTTTTAATACGATAGATTAATCTTTATAATTTACAAAACATATTTGTTTCTACTAAAAAAAACTATTTCATTTAAACTATTGAGAAAGAACTTTGTTAATTATTGTAGTCTTCTCCAACTCGAAGATGTTTGTTTCTACCAAAAAAGTATTTCTACCAAAAAAGTATTTCATTTAAACGTCTATTGAAAAAGAACTTTATCATCCGAAAATGTATTTCATTTAGCCATTTCTTAATACACCACCCAAATTTTTTAGGCACCACGTAAAATTTTATTTTTGCGTCCTGATTTCGGATGTGCACATCCGGACGTACCAATTTTTTAAAAAACATGATGAGTTCCGGATATGCATATCCGGACAAATTCCGGATCTGCAGATCCGAAACAATTTCTTATTAATTCGCGCTAGACCTTCTTCTTCGCCCTCATTCTTTACATTTTCATTTTCCAAACACCAAACTCTTTCAAACTCTCAAATTCTCAATCACAAAAATTTCGACTTTTTTCACTCGAGTTCGGCGGAGAGCAACTTCTACAATGATCAAGACACTTCAAATTCTCCATATCTCAATTTAATCGGTAAGTTTTCGAATTTTAGAGTTTCAGAGTTATTTTCGAGTAATCGATTTAGAGTTGATATTTAGGTGAAGAAATTGTTAGGTAGTATGAATAACATATGTTAGAGAGAATGTAGGTATTGTTTGCTGCGTCAAACGGACGATCAGGGCATTAAAATGCTCTTTTCCATGGTACAGCAGCCATGGCTGCAATATTTGAACTTGAAAATACGTACCGGATGTGCAGATCTGGAAGGATTTTAACGTTAAATATTCTGAGTGCTTCCGGATGTGCACATCCGAAAAAACCCAACGTTAAATATTCTGAGTACTTCCGGATGTGCAAATCCGAAAGGTCTCTATTTTTTTTTTGCTTAAATAATGTTTTCGTCCCTGTAAGTTGGCGAGTTTTTGGTTTTGGTCCCGTAATATTTGATTTCTTTTTGCGATTAGTCTCTGACGTTAAACTTCTGTTACAAAAATGATGATGTGGCTAACGTCGCTGACGTGGCAAGAGGACTTGAACCCATGACTTTTGCTTCCACAACATAGTTCTTAGCCACTAGACCATTCAACTCACTTGTGTTTTTATTTGCAACAAATTTATATATTACATAAATCCAGTATTTACTATTTAATACTTATATTTAAAATACTGCACTTATTTAATACAATTAGTATAAATTATTTTATACTGATAATATAAATTATTTTATAGAGTTTAATATTTAATACTTATTAATATAAATAAAAATTATTTAATATAAACATTTATATATACTGTTAGTATAAATTATTTAAAATAATTAGTATAAATTATTTAATATAGTTAATATAAATTATTTAATACAGTTAGTATAAATTATTTTATATAATTTAATATTTAATACTTATTAATATAAATATAAATTATTTTATAAATTAGTATAAATAATTAGTTTATTAAATATTTCATTAATTTAATATTCTAAATATTTAATATTTTAATTATTAATTATCATAATTATTTATTATTTAGTATCGTAATTATTTACTATTAACTAATAATACAATATTATTTACTAATAATTATTTATTATTTATTATCGTAATTATTTATTATTTATTATCGTAACTAATAATTATTTATTATTTAAATAACTAAATAATTTTAATATTAATAATCATAATTATTTAATATCTCATTTATTTAATTTACAGTAATTAATATTATAATTATTTAATAAATTAAACTATTACTAATAATTTACTGTAATTAATTAATACTCTAATTATTTAATAAATTAAACTAAATAAATTTACTGTAATTATTTAGCAAATTTAACTATTAAAAATACTAATTAAACTATTTAATATTTAAATTATTAGTTTAAACTAATAATACTTATAATAATTATTTAATATTTAGTTTAAATTAATTAATAATAAAGTATTATTTACTAATAATACAGTATTAACTAATACTGTTATTAACTAATAGTGAAATATTTTATAATTACTTTATTAAATATTTAGTAAATAATATTGTATTTATATTAATAATACTGTAAATAATTACTATATTAATAAGTAGTTTTTATTTATTATTATTTAAATACTAAAATAGTTGAAATATTAATTAGCGAAACATATGCATTATAATTTTAATTGCTTTGATGAAATATTAAAATAAAATATGAAATATTAATTTTAGTGAAATATTATTTAATTAGTTTGTTAAATAATTTTAATTACAGTATTATTAAATAATTTCAACTATAACAATATTAATTATTAATTAATAAAATAATTAATTATTTCAACTAATAATTTTAAGTTACAGTATTATTTACTAAATATTTCATAATTATTAGTATAATTACAAAATTATTTACAGTATTAATGATTAGTATAAGTTGCAGTATTAATTATTTAGCAGTATTAATTATTTACAGTATTAATTATTTTAACTAATAATTTTAAGTTGCAGTAATATGTTAGTATATTAGTATGTTAGTATATTACTATTAGTATATTTAATAGATGCAGTAATATTAGTATATTAGTATATGCATTACAAATATAAACAAAAGGAAGTAAATGGCTTGGTGGAAATATGTTGTTGTGGTAATCTAAAGGTCCTAGGTTCGAAACTACATTGGGTCTTTTTTTGAAAGATTATGCATTCATCATTTAACACTCAACAAACAAAACAATGCTTATGTGGAATTATTGGAAATTAAAAATAATAGAAAATGATTAAAAAAAAAAAGCGACGTGGAATTATTGGATATTAATATAAATGAAAAATGATAAAAACAAGCTTGTCACGTCAACGACGTTAACCACATCATCATTTTTGTAACAGAAGTTTAACGTCAGGGACTAATCGCAAAAAGAAATCAAATGTTAAGGACTCAGACTGAAAGAAAAAAAATTCAGGGACGAAAACCAAAAACTCGCCAATTTACAGGGACGAAAATACTATTTAAGCCTTTTTTTTTAATTATTTTTAAAAAAATCTAATTTATTTATTATGCTTTGTAGATTACATGGCTGGCAGAGACGACCGTATCATACATGGACGGACAGCTCAACACGCATCTGTCCGACGTGAGCGGATGCAGTCTACAGCCGAGGCTTCCGGCGCAGAGGGAGTTGGGGTAGCCCCTACAGCTGAGGGACATCCTACACCACAGCCATCCACATCACAGGTTCAGGCCACTTCCACATCACAGGTTCAAGCCACTCCCCCGTCAGTCGCCGATTCTACATCTCGGAGGCGTCGGGCTTCTACTGCTGGTTCATCAGGTTCTCATCCCCCACGCAGGCGGCGTCGGGAGACTTCTGTTCCATCAGCTGCTCCTATTTCATCCTCTGTCCCTGTTCCTGTTCCTGAGGGTGATCACCCAGCACATGAGGGTGGTGACGCTGATGACGATTTCGATGAGCTGGACGGTTACCCCGGGGACCGTCTAATATGTCCCTACTCGTGGGGTACTCTGAGCATACTGCCAGATATGTCTGGCTAGGAGAGGTAACCTTTCTTGGTTTATTTATAGAATTGTTTTCGTTGAAAATATGTTCATTTGTAACATTGTTTTATTTGGAAATTTTCAGGAGAAAGATTCACAGAAGTTCTATAACCATGGGGGCAAGGTTGTGGACATGCTTGCAGCGCTGTCAGGGGATGAGTGGTTCACGTCTGTGTTAACCCTCATTTTCGACGCTAGAAAGAATCAAAGTTATTTTAAGTTAAAAAATTATTTTTAACGTAAAAAAGGCTTCGACCCAGTTTTGGTGAAACCTGAGTCGAATAGGGGTTTTGAAAACCTCAAAAAAGGCTAAGTGTTGGGAGATGCTTCGACCGTGAGAATGTTGAAACGCGCGTTGCAGTTATCACATTGAGGCTGGAGGGAAAATTTCAAATGTTTGAATTTCAAAAGGATCAGTTGCTGAACGTGGGAGCAGTTGAAATGGAGAAAGGCGCCAAGAGGACACGTTTGGAAGCATAACCACCACTTAGTAGTTATTTCTTAGCACTATAAATAGGAGTTGTTTCTATAGAATAGGGGTGTTCGTATTTTTGTACAAGTTACTCAAAGTACCCGTGTGTAGAGAAACGAGTTCGTGAGAATGTACGCAATGTAACGCCACTTTCTTTCATCAATGCAATTTATCTTCATCATGTTTATGTTTCAGCACTTTACATTTTCCTGAACTTTACCTTTCATGTCTTAACTTTTCCTTGAATCTTTATTTTCAGTCAAGTTTATTTTAAACCTTGTTTTTACTTTCATTTAAAAGCTTTCAACATTTATCTTCTTGCATCTTTACATTCAAGCATTTAATCTTCAAGCATTTACTTTCAAAGTCTTTTATCTTCAAGTCATTTATTTTTAAAGTCATTTATCTTTCCGCATTTACTTTCGACTGCACTTTTATCAATTCCAGTCTTTATTTTCAAGAACGTGGAGTTCATTGCATTTTATCTTCAAAAACTTTTACATCATTGCATTTACTTTTAAAGTCATTTATTTCCTCGTCATTTACTTTCAACAATCATTTATTTTTCTGCATCTTTTACATTCAAGAACGTGGAGTTCAAGCACTTTTATATTTTTGTCATTTATCTTCAACAGTAATTTATCTTCCTGCATTTTTATCAATTCAAGTCTTTATCTTCAAGCCTTATTTTCAAAGCTTTTTACTTCTTGTCTGTTACTTTCGACGCCTTTAAATTCTGCATTCTTTATTTACAGCCTTTTAACTTCCAAGCTTTTACTTTACTGCAAGTAGTCGAACGTGGAGTTCACTTAGGTTTCTTTTTTCAGCATTGTCAAACGTGGAGTTCAGTTTACATTTCCTTTATTTCAAGTTATATTCACTTTCTCTTAAAATTTAGCACATGTCCTAGGATTTGTGTGGTCGATCCTGCAAGTTAGTCAGTTTTATTTAAAATTGATAGACCAGAGGTTGTTTACCAAAATTCACAGTAAACAAATTGGCACGCCCAGTGGGACCTAGTGTTAAGTTTTATACTTTTTGTTAACCTTATCTTTCTTGGTGAAGAAATACTTTCGTTGTATGTTATTGAAAAGTGGGAAGTTAGCCACAACAAACGAAGGAATACCAAAGAGAAGATACACTAAGAGAATGGCAACTAATGTTAACCAACAAGTTGATCCTCAAGGGAGTATTTCAAACACTCAGTCAAGTAGCAGTATGGGGTCTCAAAGCACACCATCACCAGTGTCTTCGACAGGAGGACATACGTCACCTTTATTAGTAGTGTCTGAACCAGGATCAACATGCACAAAATCATATACTCAACCTGTGATAGAATACATAGGACCACAAAGTCCTAATTCACCAACACCCCCAGGAGGAAATTCAATGTACCGGTATTTCCCTCCTCCAGGTTTTCCACATCCAGGGTCAAGGAGTCAACCCTATGGGATGCCTACATCAATGATGCAAAATCTGCATAATGCTCCACCTGTATTTTCAGAGAATGTAGTGTCTTCGCCATTACAAGGATCAGGATCAGGGGGTCGAAACAATCAGAGTATAGGTGTTGGTTACTCCGTGCAAGCGTCTAGTCTTACAAATACATCCATAAATTGTTTGAGACAACAGATGGATGAAAGTAAAATGCAAATGGTGCATACGTTGTCTCAGACAATGGGAGAAGTTTTTCAACCCTTGATTCAGAATACGACTCAAACTAACTAACAATTAGCTACACAATTGGCACGCATAGCTGATTTCATGGGAGTACCAGCGGTGGATCAAAGAGCAACTGTTGTCGAAGATATCCCAAGACGTCATCCACGTCATGTACCTGAGGTGAACTTGAAAGATCAAGAGGTGATTGGTCATTTTAGAGTCAAACCACCAAGAAACCAGATGCCAATCTAGATAGAGGAAGAGCTAGTAGTGATGGTGAACATGAACCAAAATGCTGATCAGTTCCTTAGAGAGGTTCGACATCAAAATCAAGCAGAAGAAAATAATCTCGCAGCCATGGTTGAAAGGATAATGACCAGAAATGGTGTGAATCTTGGCTTCACAAGGCCAAATTATACTTCGCCTATAGTGGATTATATTCTCCAATCAGAATTACCCCCTAGGACGAAGGTTCCAAAGTTCAGCAAGTTTTCAGGAGATACTACTGAATCTACTGTCGAACATGTGGCTAGGTATTTGATTAAAGCAGGCGAAATTGCAGCTGACGAAAGCCTTAGGATCAAATACTTCCCAAGTTCCCTTACCAAGAATGCCTTCACATGGTTCACTACTTTGCCTCCAAATTCCATATACAATTGGACCCAGTTAGAGCGTTTGTTTCATGAACAGTTCTACATGGGGCAAACTAAGATTAGTTTGAAAGAATTGGCTAGCATCAAACGCAAAGTTACTGAGCCAATTGATGATTACCTGAATAGGTTTCGACTTCTTAAAGCCAGGTACTTTACACAAGTACCAGAACATGAGTTAGTTGAAATGGCTGCTGGGGGTCTTGATTATTCCATTAGGAAGAAATTAGATACCCAATATCTTAGAGATATGGCCCAGATAGTTGATAGAGTCCGACAACTAGAAAGGCTAAAAGAGGAAAAGGCTAAATTCAGCAGGGGTAAAAAAGTAGCCTTTGTCGAATGTAATGAAGATGTGGAGAATTTGTATGATGAAACATCTTATTTCGACGGAAATGAGGTTGATGTTGCTGAGTTAAAGCAAGGTCCACCTTCTGCCTGCAAATTATTAGCTCCTTCAAATGGAAAAAATCCTGCCGAATCTAACGACAAATTTCCTAAGAAAACATACACTTTCGACGTCACAAAATGTGACGAAATTTTTGATTTGTTAGTTAAAGATGGGCAAATGATAGTGCCTGTTGGTGCTAAGATGCCACCTTTAGAACAAAGAAAGAAAAGAGGTTTTTGTAAGTACCATAATTTTTTGGGTCATAAAACTTCTCAATGTTTTCTTTTCAGGGATTTGGTGCAAAATGCTATTCAAGAAGGGAGGCTGAAGTTTGGTGACAAAGGCAAAGCTCAGATGAAAATTGACTCTGACCCATTGCAAGTTGCAGAGGCTAACTATATAGAGCCTCACGAGGTTCAGATGGTCGAAGCCACAGAAGGATTTGATCAATCAGTCAACATGGTGGAAGTCACTGAGGACTTCGCCACCAATCCCGTGGTAACTGAAGGTTTTAATAAGGCTGCGAATGGCTTGAATGCTGATGGGGCCAGTTTAATGTTGGTGACCAAAAAAGCTGCTGACAAGTTTGTTGAGATGGATAATGCTGCCAAGATATTGGATATGTCAATAAGCAAATTGAAGATAAATGCCACTGAGGGCATTAACATGGTCGAATTGGTTGAAGAATCTGATGCTAGCTCAGGCAGTATCAGTACCAACGAGGCTATGGGCAGGAACGCCCCCAAAGTCCAAGTTGTTAAAGAGTTGGAAGATGACATGCTATTGGTAGGAGAGATGATGAACATGGATGGTTGTTTGGTAGAAAACTGGATATGTATGGCTGCTGAACAATTATTCAAGACATCTCCTGATGTTGAAAGAGTCAATGCTGAGGAAATGGTCGAAGCTGAAAAGACTGCTTGGCAGAAGGCTTCCCAAAAAGCTGCAAGAGCAGCAGCAAGTGGTGGTTGTCTGGAAAAGACCACTGAAAGTCTTGAAGCTCATTTCTCCAAGATGCGCTTAAAGGATAAAATTGATGTCAATATGGTCGAAATTACATATCAAAAAGCAGTGAGTAAGGCAGGTGAACAAGAAGAGCGCAACAAAATAGCTTATCCTAAGCAAGAGGAGACAATTGTGGATTTTCTGCACCGTTGCCAGAAGAAAGGTTCTGGAGTAATGTTATGTCCTAGATGCAGCGCCATTTTTGATGAGAAAGTTGCCCACAAGTTAGAAGGTGTCAAAAAAGCTGGTGGAAGCTGGGGGCAGAAGGTAAATAAAGGTCCCAGAAGTTTTGACCATAGACGACTTTCGACAGGGTTGAAAAACCAAGTACCAGGAGTTAGGCCAGGTACATTCAAACCAGCTGCGAATGTGCCAACAGGTAGTTGGATCAAGCCTATCGAAGGAAGAGGATAGAAGAAGAAGTGGGAGAAATTTGATGTGGAAAGAGGCTCTTCATTTGAGTATAGAAAAGAGAACCATACCACCAACAAGTCAGCATACATTTCTCAAAATTACAAGGGTAAAAATCCCATGTCTAGATCACAATGCGAAGATAGCAACCTAGGCGAAAGGCTATCAGGGAGGCTCAGGTACAAGGAGAGTCAAGCACCAATATTGATAATCAAGCTGGGACAATTGAGAAGATGCCCATAAGGCAAAAGCTGTTCAATGTTCAGCCAGAGAAGAAAGTTGAAGATGATGAGAATATGACTGATAATTTCGACAGTGAGTCAGCAGCTTCTCTAGATATTATTGTGAATGTGGTATCAGTGATGCCAAAAGAATTTGGTCAAGTTTCAGAGGTCGAAGACTTGGATCAAACTACTGAATTAGAAATGTTTGCACACAAGCCTGTGTGTTATTACATCATGAACAATGGGTGCGTCGAAGAACAGAATGCTTTTATTGAACGCCCCACAGAGGCAATGAAGGGTCATCTGAAGCCTCTCTACATTACTGGTAAAGTAGAAAATGTTCCTGTTAACAAAATCTTGGTGGATTATGGTGCAACTGTTAATTTAATGCCAAGATTTTTGCTGAGCAAGATTGGGAAGTTTGAGACTGATACCAAACCCCACAACATGGTTCTGTCGAACTATGAAGGAAAAGTTGGTTCCACTCTAGGAGTGATTCAAGTGGATCTTACTGTGGGAACCATTACCAGACCAACAGTGTTTATGGTCGTTGAGACAAAAGCTAACTACAATCTACTCTTGGGTAGGGAGTGGATTCATGGAATAGGTGTTGTACCTTCATCTATGCATCAAAGAATCACCATTTGGAGACCAGATGGGATAGTTGAAAATATTGAAGCTAATCAAGGGTACTTTAAGGTGCCTATTAATCATGTGGATAGTAGACAGTTTGAGAAACATTTGGCGAACATTGCTCCATGTCCTCCAGCCGACTTTGAGTTTACGCCTGAGGAAGAAATGTTTGATTCATTGTATTTACACCCTGTCGAAGGTTTCAGATGGGACAGGGAAGTACCAGGAGGAAGGTTGCCATGCTTAGGCTCACCTCCAATAGAGCCCACAGGATGTGGAAATGAATTCAGTGATCATGACTGAGTTCGAAGCTTTAAAAAGGATTTTGGCCTATGTGGATGAAACAAAACTACAAGCGGCTTTGGAAGCTGCCAATGACTATATCGCTGGCGAAGCCATTTCTGAATTTTATCAAGAAATTCCTGGTAAGGACTTCGACCCAAAACCTCCAGCTAAGGTTGAAACTGGAGAGCAAATCCAGAGGCTCGACGCCATCTATGAAGACGAGCCTTTGGGATTTGAGAAGGATCCGTTGGCGAATAATATCAAAATGCTAGCACAAGATCCTTTAGAAGAAGTTGACCTCAGTGAGGGGACAACCAAAAGGCCTACCTACATCAGTGCCAACCTTGATCCCCAGTTGAAGGTTGAAGTGGTTCAGTTGTTGAAAGATTTCAAGGACTGCTTTGCCTGGGATTATAATGAGATGCCTGGTTTGAGCAGGGAGTTGGTCGAACACAGGTTACCTATGACACCTGGAAAAAAACCAGTCAAGCAAAATCCAAGACGGTTTGCACCAGAGATATTGTCAAAGATCAAAGAGGAAGTCGAAAGACTGCTTCGTTGCAAATTCATTCGCACGGCAAGGTATGTCGAATGGTTGGCTAATATAGTACCGGTTATTAAAAAGAATGGATCTTTGAGAGTTTGCATTGATTTTAGAGATTTAAACTCTGCAACTCCTAAAGATGAATATTCAATGCCAGTAGCAGAAATGTTAATAGATTCTGCAGCAGGACATGAATATCTTAGTATGCTGGATGGATATTCTGGCTACAACCAAATATTCATTGTTGAGGAAGATGTTCATAAAACTGCTTTTAGATGCCCTGGAGCCTTAAGCACCTATGAATGGGTAGTGATGCCTTTTGGTCTTAAAAATGCTGGTGCCACTTATCAAAGGGCGATGAATTCAATCTTCCATGATTTTATAGACACATTCATGCAAATTTACATTGATGATATTGTTATAAAATCTATTTCTGGGAAAAGTCACATTGACCATCTTCGACAGTCCTTTGAAAGGATGAGAAAATATGGTCTTAAAATGAATCCTCTCAAATGTGCTTTTTGTGTGCAGGCAGGGGATTTCCTAGGCTTTGTGGTCCACAAGAAAGGGATCGAAATAAATCAGAATAAAACCAAAGCCATAATGGAGGCGAAAGCACCATCAACTAAAAAGGAGTTGCAGTCGTTGTTGGGCAAGATCAACTTCTTAAGAAGGTTTATATCCAACCTGAGTGGCAAAACACAAGCCTTTTCGCCATTGCTTCGGTTCAACAAAGATGGTTTTGAGTGGGGGCAATTACAGCAGGAAGCCTTCGACAAAATCAAGGAGTACCTAAGCCACCCTCCAATTCTTTCACCACCTTGTAGAAACAAGAGTATGAGATTGTATATAGCTGCATCAGATAAAACTCTAGGGAACATGTTAGCTCAGGAGGATGAAAATGGAGTTGAAAGAGCCATTTATTACCTTAGTCGAGTTTTAAATGATGCAGAAACTAGGTATAGCATGATTGAAAAGTTATGTTTATGCTTGTATTTCTCTTGTAGTAAATTGAAGCAATATATAAAGCCAGTTGATGTGTATGTTTCTTCCCACTTTGATGTTGTAAAATATATGTTATCTAAGCCTATTTTGCATAGTCGAATTGGCAAATGGGCATTAGCATTAACAGAATTTTCTCTAACATATCAACCTTTAAAAGCTGTGAAAGGGCAAATAGTTGCAGACTTTATAGTTGACCACTCCATAAATGAAAATGATTTGAATAATGTTGAATTAAAATCCTGGAAGTTATACTTTGATGGATCAAGTCATAAAAATGGAACAGGAGTGGGAATATACATTATTTCTCCTGAAAAAATTCCAACAAAATTCAAGTACAAGGTCGAAGGACCTTGCTCTAACAATGAGGCTGAATATGAAGCATTAATTGATGGCCTTGAAATTTTGTTAGAATTGGGGGCAACTAGAGTCGAAATAATGGGAGACTCAGAATTAGTTATAAAACAAATCACAAAGGAATATAAATGTGTTAAAGAAAATCTCATTATGAACTTTGTGATAGCCAATAGATTATTAAAGAAATTTGAGGTAGTGGTCATCCAACACATACCTAGAATAGAGAATCAAGTTGCTAATGACTTGGCTCAAATTGCCTCTGGATACAAAGTGTCGAAGGAAAATCTTCAAGAAGTAATTGAAGCAAGAGGTAAAGTGGTGGTTGTTGGATTGTGCCCATCAGACTTAGAAACAACTAAGCTTGGATGCATAGATGGCGAAAATTTTGAAATTTTTGCTATAGATAATTTGACAGATGAAGACTGGAGGAAGCCTATAGTTGAATATTTGCAAAATCCAACGGCTTCGACAGAGCGAAAAATCAGGTATCAAGCTTTAAGCTATGTACTTTTGGGTAATGAATTGTTTAAAAAGACCCCTGAGGGAGTCTTATTGAAATGCCTTAGTGAAGCAGAGGCATATTTGGCTCTTTCGACAGTACATAGTGGGGCATGTGGAGCACACCAAGTTGACTAGAAGATGAAATGGTTGTTGTTTCGATAAGGCATGTATTGGCCGACTATGCTGAAAGATTGCGTAGAATTTGCTAAGGGTTGCCAAGAATGTCAAATTCATGCTGGCATACAGCATATCCCTGCAAGTGAATTACATTCCATAGTGAAACCATGGCCTTTCAGAGGATAGGCTTTGGATATAGTGGGAGAGATTCGACCAGCATCTTCAAAGAACCAAAGATATATTTTGGTGGGAATTGATTATTTCACCAAGTGGATTGAAGCAATACCACTGGCGAATATAGGTTAAGAAGATGTTATTGAATTCATTCAAAATCACATTATTTATAGATTTGGTATTCCTGAAACAATCACTACGGATCAAGGATCAGTGTTTACTGGTCGAAAGATGTAGGAGTTTGCCAAAGAAATAGGTTTTAAGTTATTGACTTCTACACCTTATTATGCTCAGGCCAATGGGCAAGTCGAAGCTGCCAATAAGGTAGTGATTGGACTAATTAAGAAGCATATAGGAAAGAGGCCTAGAAATTGGCACAAGACATTAGACCAAGTTCTTTGGGCATGTCGAACATCCCCTAAAGAGGCTACTAATACTACCCCATTTCGACTTACTTTTGGTCATGACGCAGTATTGCCTGTTGAGATTTATTTACAATCTATAAGAGTTCAAAGACATTATGAGATTCTCTTTGAGGACTATTGGGAAATGATGATGAATGAATTAGTGGATTTGGACGAAGAAAGGCTTAGAGCCTTGGAGTTGTTAAGAAGACAAAAGACAAGGGTCGAAGAATCCTACAACAAAAAGGTTAAGTCTAAATCTTTTGCATGTGGGAATTTAGTTTGGAAAGTGATTTTGCCTATGGATCGAAAGGATAGAACACTAGGCAAATGGTCTCCTAAGTGGGAAGGTCAATTCCAAGTCATACAAGTTTTCTTTAATGGAGCTTATGAAGTGGAAGAGTTAGACAAAGATAAAAGAATCTTGAAAGTAAATGGCAAGTATTTGAAAAAATATAAGCCTATGTTGCAAGAGATTCATATTAAAACGTAAGTTTTATTTTAAGAAAGGAAAGCCAAAATAGGTCAACTCAGGCTAATATGGCATACAAAGCAAAGGAGAATCAACATAACATCTTTCAAAGATAGGAAAGATTATTCATAATCTCTCAAGTCAATGGATTTGAGGAAGTCCATGTAGTCTGCGTCTGGCTCATTATCATCAAAGTCCTGGGTGTTGGAACGCCCTTTCTTAGAGATCCTCATGTTGGTTTCTCGCTTTTTTGCTCTGGAAGTTGCTCCAGTAGAGGCTTCAGGTTTCTTTGTTGCCTCCGTTTTCTTGGTTTCTTCAGTTTCTTTTGCCTTATCAGCTGTCTTCTTGGCTGATGACTTCTCTGAGTTGTTCATAGTTACCTTGATGAATGAACATGGTTCAGATGGAAGAGAATTTATAGAGGCGAAGTATTGATTGGATTTACCAGTCAAACGGTGAAACCATGTGAATTATTCTTGGAAGTATGCCTGAGGGCTATGCTATAAATGTCAGTTTAAAGCTAGAGGCTTATGCCTTGGAGTTTTAAAGCTGAAAAGATTGGCTTTCCAAGAAAAAGATAGAATGCCTTAATTGCAAATTTGACTTAGATGTGAGGCAATAAATAAAATGCATCATAATATAATATGAATCGAAGGCAGTTAATGGCGAAATACTAAGGATTACTTAATTAGTGCCAAAGGCATAAAAACTGTCATTACATAAAGGCCTGAAAAGTCCAAGAAACAAATGATGGTTAAACAAATAAAGGTTTCGAAAGTATCAGAAGGGAAGCCTCGACGCCAACTGAGCAAAGGCTTCTATGTGATGTTTGAGGTGAGCATTGCACAAAGATTCATCAAGTGTGGCTGCTGCGAGCTCTTTTTCATATCTTTGGGTTGCCTCAATACGATCCATAGCATTCTTCATTTCTTTAGCCATCTTAGTGTCGTCGAAATGTTGCAATTCACGGTTGCGTTTTTCAGCATTTTCAATTTTGGCTTGTAGCTCCGTGATTTGTTGCTTCCAGGCTTCAATATCCTTCTGGTTAGAGGCTATCTCATCTTGTTTTTTCTTTTGATCAACCTCCATACGTTTGACCTCTTCATACGATTCTTTTGCACTACACCAGGCTGAACTCTCATGACCAGATGTTTCTTCTATGGTATTCCTGATAGATGGAAGCAGCTTTATTTCTGCAGCTATTTGGTTCACCACAGCGGTTAACTCTATCAGAAAACCAGAAACGTCTGGATTAAGGGTGGTGAGCTCAAGCTTTTCAAGGGTGTCCTTCAGATAAGTGGTTGCAGTGGGGTCTGAGGCCAAAAATCTGTGAATGTCCCCCTTGAAGAATTTTTTCTTTATGGCTTGGAGGATTGGTTTGGCGAAATCATCTGATGCTGAAGTCGAAGTGCCAGAAGAAGAAGAACCATACTTCTGCCCGAGTATTAATTTGGAATACTCACATGGGTTCGACCACTCGAGGGCTGTCAGTGAGTCTCCGGGATTTGGAACGTTAGCCAAAGGTTGCTGGACCACGGGCGAAGAAGTATGGTGAGGGGTAGGATCTGGTTGGTCTTCTTCCTCTTCTTCTTCTTCTGATTCTTCTCCTTCATCCTTTTCTTCTTCAGTTTCGACTGCCACTCCTCCATCATTTTCTTCAGCAGTTGGTTGGAGGTTGGCCTGGTCATCAGCTGGTTCAGGATGTGGTTCATGTGTTTCTTCAGGGGCAGCTTGTCCAGGATTGTCGTTTTGAGGTTGAGCCTCAGGACCACCTTCTTCTTCGACAACCAGTTGATCAGTATCCATGAAGTTAGCCAGGTCGAAAAGTGGTGGACTTGAAGCATCATCATCATCAGAGTTAGAGCCATCACCCTGTGCATTCTGTGTAGTAGTTTGGGCAGGAGGGTTGGTGGGGTCTGCAGCTAGAGGATTAGGTTGATTAATTTCACTTAAACCCAAGCCAAGATCAGATGATGGATGGTAAGTTGGTTCACCTTGGCTGTTGAGGAGTGTAGTGGTGAAACTTCCTGCAGCGTGTTGAGGGGTGGGATTGTTGATTATGTCGGTAGCAAAATTGCCCGAAGCTGGTTGAGGGTCAGGATTATTGATTATGTTTTCCTAAAGAACACAAGTGAAGAAAATGAGATTGAAAGAATTTGGGCGAAAGACGTCAGTATAATGAAAAAATGGTGCACATACCTGAGCTTGTACAGCAGCAGGACTTGAGTTACCACTTTCATGGTCGCCAGGAGGTGTTTGGGTGGCTACCATGGAAGGTTGTTTTTCGACACCACTTGTTGTGGGTGCCTTTTCAAGTATTTTGGCCACCTTCGAAGGAGGTGGGCCAGCAGGTCCAGATGCTTTTATTGGTTTTCTTCTTTTCTTTGTAAGAACCTCCTCAGGAGCTTCATCTGAAGATATAACAACAGCTGGGGCATCTTTTTTACCTTTCTTTGAAGGTGTAGGAGGTTTTCGACTAGTCTGAAAAGGTGATGCAAATGTGAGAAGTGATTCACATAATAAGAACATAGGCAAGGGGTGTGAAACATACCTGTTTTCCTTCTGGTTCTTTGCTACTTTGTGTAGCAGCAGCCCTGGCTGAAGGAGCTTTCCTAGGCACAGTTGAAAGACAGTGAAAATTGTTACAAGTTAATGATTAAATGGTTAGTTATAAAGCCATGGAATAAGGGCTTCAAACCTTCATATATTTCAGATTTGACACGAACATCCTGAATTCCTATATGAAGGTGTCCTTTGAAACTGTCTAGCGTATTCTTAGTCGGAACCACTCGTTGAGCTTTTGGCTGAGACTGCTGTCGAAGAAGTTCTAAGTGTTCACCACAGACAAACCAATCTGGAAATGGAGGGGCAAGTGCCACTCCAAAATCAGCATTAGGCAGTCGAGGGAACTTTGGAGAGAAAAGTTCAAAAGCTACCTCATAACGTTTCTCACGAGGGACGTCTGAAGGGATTTTTAGTTGATCCAACTGTTGTAGAAATTTTCTCTTTAAAGGAATAGCAGCCTCGTGAATGGTTCGACCAAGATCATCTGGTCGATAGACAGTTTCAAAGTATTTTTGGAAAACCTGTATTTCTTGGAGGTGAGTGAACTTACTCTTCTTCGTCTTGTCCTGCACATCAATAAAAGCTTGGTCAAGCAATGAAGAAAATGTAGCCACATCAAGAAAATGCTCATTGTAGTGCTTCGACCACCAGTGGTGGAATGATGAAGTGCATAAGAAAGAAGGCTCAAAAAACACAGGAGACAGAACTCCTCCTCTCTCATTCCAGCTGACGAGTGTACTGGTGACATATTCTTCACCAAAGCTTGCAGTGTGAAGGATTACTTGGCCTTTCTTCTCATATAAACATTGAGGAAAACTCTGGGCCAACCCAAATTATCGAGAGACAAGATTTGGTTAGTAAGCAATCAATGCTGATAGGCCTCTCCCCAAGTTCAGCCTTTGGACAATGAATCTGGGAATTAAAAAGGCTTCCCAAATAGCAACAGATTCATTGTCAAGAGTCTTGTGAGGATTTGGAAATGGCCTTGTAAACCACACAGGGTCATATCTTCTTTGAGCAAAGGGTTCCATGCTGGGAGTAAACTCATAGCGCTTGGCAAACATCATGATATAGCTGGTGAAGGCCCCTTGAAGGGTTTCACCATCATCATTGGGCATAACTTTGATCAAACGGGGCCATTAGACGCCTCTCTCCCTTATCTCAGCGGAGGCTTCGTCAACTAGCCCTTTTCTGGGAAGGCTAGCTTCAAATGTTGCATTGAGCCACAGTTGAAGCAGCCAAAGAGGTCCACTCAAGTGGACAGAACCTTGAGCTTCCATGTGCCTCAGTCGAGAAGCCCCTTCACTGATGGACTCATAAAGGTTCGCCAGGATGAGTTCACTTAAGCAGACCCCACTGTTGTTGTGAAGCTGGTTAGCAAGGGGCAAGTACTTCTTAGCCACTTGCAAGGACTTTGTACAGAAAACATATCTCGACAGCCATACTGTGAGAAATGCAATGTGTTCTTTATCAGATACTTCATCATGACCTGTGTCGAAGTAGTGTTTGATGAAGTGGGTGTAGGTGAGTTTGGAACTTGAAATACCTATGATATCCTCAGCATCTTCTTCAGGGTTATAAATAAGGCCATCTGGGCGAAGCCCTATGATGGCAGCCAAGTCGAACAGTGTAGGGGTAACCATTCCACATGGCAGATGGAAGGTGTAGTGGGTGTTGTCCCAAAAATATAAGGACGCTGCCAGCATGTTCAAGCAGTATGGTACGCTGGTCTTCGACAGCATAAGAAGGTCATAAATCCCTATGTTTTTCCAATGTTCAGACTTGACCTTTTCCATCTTTTCCATCCATTGGTCAAAATCCTTCAAAGGAGTAACAGCTCTTACTAGCCTTGTGCCATCAGTGAGATAGCTAACATTGATCTTGGGCAGTGGAATTTCTTCAGGAGAGGTTTCATCAGAAACGTTGATCTTGGAAAAGCTTTTTTGCCCTAATGGCCTTGTTTTCCGGTAAGAGGGGAGAAACTCACTTAGTTTCTCATTAGAAATGTCAACATTAGCTAGAGGACCAGACAGTGCATAAGGTTTGTCAGAAACGACTAAAGGAATCATTACCTGAGACTTATATATGGCTCATGCCTCTTTGGTGGTGGGTTCCGGCAGGCAACGGCGATTATCCACTATTTGGGGGGCTGGGATATTTGCAAATGGAGGAATGGCTTGTTTGAATTGAGTAGCCTTGCCTCTTTGGGTTTTCTTTGGTTGAGGATTCACTTGGGAGGACGCCATTGTTAGAGAAAATGAAAAGAAGTGGTGCTTTTCTGGGTTTTGCGTGAAGAAAACTGAAAAAGAAGAGAAGGTTGCTTGAGAATATGAAAGTGTGGAAAGTTCACCAAATGGTGAAAACGGATATTTATAGACGTTTGAAAATCCCAAGAGCCTTGGATCCACCGTTGAAGTTGAGAAGGTAGTGGGACGCGTGTCTTTCTCTTGGAAACGTGATGAGTAGTAGCAGTTATGTTCAGACTGCAAACATATATTTTCAAGAAAGGAGTTATGATGAGTGCGGCTGAAGAGACGTTTAAGGGTTTGTCATGATGGCATGATGTCATAAGCGTGGGTTAAAGAAACTGAACAGTTGAGCCACTGAGTGATTAGTGGATTATTCAGTTGAAGCCATGCAAACAAGCGCCGAAATGGTTGTTAAATCAAAAAATGACCTTCTTACCAATTCTGGCGAAAGGACATTTCTTGGGGGGCAATTTGTTAACCCTCATTTTCGACGCTAGAAAGAATCAAAGCTATTTTAAGTTAAAAAATTATTTTTAACGTAAAGAAGGCTTCGACCCAGTTTTGGTGAAGCCTGAGTCGAATAGGGGTTTTGGAAACCTCAAAAAATGGCTAAGTGTTGGGAGATGCTTCGACCGTGAGAATGTTGAAACGCGCGTTGCAGTTATCACATTGAGGCTGGAGGGAAAATTTCAAATGTTTGAATTTCAAAAGGATCGGTTGCTGAACGTGGGAGCAGTTGAAATGGAGAAAGGCGCCAAGAGGACACGTTTGGAAGCATAACCACCACTTAGTAGTTATTTCTTAGCACTATAAATAGGAGTTATTTCTATAGAATAGGGGTGTTCGTATTTTTGTACAAGTTACTCAAAGAAACTCAAAGTACCCGCGTGTAGAGAAACGAGTTCGTGAGAATGTACGCAATGTAACGCCACTTTCTTTCATCAATGCAATTTATCTTCATCATGTTTATGTTTCAGCACTTTACATTTTCCTGAACTTTACCTTTCATGTCTTAACTTTTCCTTGAATCTTTATTTTCAGTCAAGTTTATTTTAAACCTTGTTTTTACTTTCATTTAAAAGCTTTCGACATTTATCTTCTTGCATATTTACATTCAAGCATTTAATCTTCAAGCATTTACTTTCAAAGTCTTTTATCTTCAAGTCATTTATTTTTAAAGTCATTTATCTTTCCGCATTTACTTTCGACTGCACTTTTATCAATTCCAGTCTTTATTTTCAAGAACGTGGAGTTCATTGCATTTTATCTTCAAAAGCTTTTACATCATTGCATTTACTTTTAAAGTCATTTATTTCCTCGTCATTTACTTTCGACAGTCATTTATTTTTCTGCATCTTTTACATTCAAGAACGTGGGGTTCAAGCACTTTTACATTTTTGTCATTTATCTTCAACAGTAATTTATCTTCCTGCATTTTTATTAATTCAAGTCTTTATCTTCAAGCCTTATTTTCAAAGCTTTTTACTTCTTGTCTGTTACTTTCGACGCCTTTAAATTCTGCATTCTTTATTTACAGCCTTTTAACTTCCAAGCTTTTACTTTACTGCAAGTAGTCGAACGTGGAGTTCACTTAGGTTTCTTTTTTCAGCATTGTCGAACGTGGAGTTCAGTTTACATTTCCTTTATTTCAAGTTATATTCACTCTCTCTTAAAATTTAGCACATGTCCTAGGATTTGTGTGGTCGATCCTGCAAGTTAGTCAGTTTTATTTAAAATTGATAGACCAGAGGTTGTTTACCAAAATTCACAGTAAACAGTCTGCACTTGCTACCTCTGGTCTTGGAGGCCTGTCTAAGATTGGGTATCCCCAGATCATGTACGGTATGCTGATGGCCTTTGTTGAGAGGTGGCACCCTGAGACATCCTCATTCCATCTACCGTACGGCGAGATCACGATCACACTCGACGACATCTCGTGCCTTTTACATCTACCGATCACGGGTACCCTTCTCCGTCACGGAAGGATGTCGAAGGGGGACGCGATGGAGATGCTGATTGAGGAGCTTAGGCCTACCCCAGAGGAGGCACTTGCTTAGGTCACCTAGTTGAGAGGCGCCCACGCCCGGTTCTCCTTTCTGACACGCAGATTTGGTGAGGAGCTTGAAGAGGCACGACGGGCAGCAGGGGATGCAGCTGAGGTGGAGATCCACAGGCAGCGTGCCCTGAGATGCTACTACCTGTTTTTGCTCGGCACGCAGCTGTTTGTGGACACCAGCGCCTATTATGTTGATGTCGTTTACCTCAGGTACCTTTTGGATCCCACAGAGATCCATGGGTACAACTGGGGGGCGGCTACGCTGGCATACACCTATGCTAGGCTCTCAGATGGTTGCCTCTGGGCAGCCAAGACTGTGGCAGGCAGTTGTACGCTATACGTGGTAACAATCTAATATTCTAAGTCATTTTTTCAATTCTTTTCTTTCTATATTTATTATAATGTTTGACTCTGATGTTATGTTTTCCATTTCAGGCGTGGATATTACAGCACTTTCCCAAGATTACTGGTTGGGGGAGTGTCGACGGGTACACTGAGGATATGTCACGTGCTGCTGCATTTCTCCTGCTCAGAGGGAACCAGGCACCCGACCCCTACAGAGTGTATCTTGATCGGATGGCTGCTGAGGACGTTTTTTATCACCCCTATGCCGATCACCGTGTGACGCGCCCGTTCGATGAGGTTTCTCTGTTCTCAGGATGGTTGGCATGCAGTTCGACCATTACTGCTCGATACCTGCCGGAGCGCGTCTTGCGCCAGTTCGGTTACACGCAGACGATCCCGAGGATGCCTCATGAGTCTGGTCCTCTAGGCTTGACCCGCGTGCAGATATATGAGATATATGCTGACTTCCAGTCCCACTTGGTACCGAAAAAGGCTCGGGCGACCAGAGCGCCGAGAGATTGGAGCGTTGCTGCCGGGTACATCATGTGGTTCTACACCGTCTCACACCCATGCATGGTGCCCACTGCTGAGGGATCGCCACCCAGACCTGCTCACCAGGAGATATTAGAGGAACGACAGTCTCAGCTGGACCATACTCAGGATGTCCTACCTCGCTGTCATGAGATAGAGCAGATAGCGTGGGCGGCCATTGCGGACGATCAGCTCCCTGAGGGCTCTGGTGCCAGACGTGTCGTGGATAGGATTATTGAGATTGCTCGGGGGGCGCTTCAGTACCGCAGACATCGAGCCAGGACGGCGGGTCAGAGCAGAGGAGCAGGGGAGCCAGGAGAGATTCTTCGTCATACGCAGTAGTTTTTTTTTTATGTATTCTATTTTTATTACATGTATGTACTGTATTTTGACATAGATTTATTATGTATATATATCATTTTATTTTATATATGGATGTTGTCGAATGTATATTAAGTTGCGACGATATATTAACATATGCGACCAACCAACAAAACTGATTTTAAAAAAAAATAAAATTCTGCTTTTTTCCAGATCTGCAGATCCGAAATTTTTCCGAATGTGCATATCCGGAACACATCAACGTTTTTTAAAAAATTGGTGCGTCCGAATGTGCACATCCGGAATCAAGAGGCAAAAACGGAAATTCACGTGGTGCCTAAGAAACATAGGTGGTGTATTAAGAAACACTCTTTCATTTAAACTTCTATTAAGAAAGAACTTTGTCATTCATTGTAATCTTATCTAACTCGAGAGATTAATCTTTAGAGTTTGCAGAAGATACTTGTTTCTACCCAAAAACTATTTCATTTAAACTTATCTTAGCAAAATGATATCATGGTTAAAGCACATAAAGATACATACTTTTTTTGGGTTCAAAACAAATCTACATTTGTCTCCAATAAGGAGAAATTAATCTTAAACTACTATCATGAAAATATCTCTAAATACATATCATTCAAAAAGCTCTTGCTTGTAGCTCAAGATATCTCCTACCAGTCATGATGTCAAGAAGAAATCAGAGTTGTTGTACAACTTTGAAAACTAAAAATGGCTCCCCCAAACACTATTCCATCAAATCAATAAATTAAATTATTAGAAAATGGCAATGACTAAAGTCCACACAGAAAAATACATGGTCTTGGTTCTATCCAAATTGAAGTAATTTGTTCACTGCTAGGTAACAATTGATCGAGAGTAAAACATGAAAAAATAAACTGACTAATCTCTAGATAGGAAGCACGTGAATATGGAGACTCAAACCATCTCTATTGCCATTCTCTATCATGGTTGAAAATATTTGCATCTTGCTTTATTCAAAATTCCCTCACAGAAATTGTCATTGTTCTTGCTTGCTGGTAAAAATAACCATATAATTCCAAACAGCCAGTATTAAGCATCTACAAGGATAGTACAAAACATGAGACAGTAACTACAAATTCACTGTTATAGTATCAAACATCAAAAACATACTCTTAAATTTGGGATGCATCATGACACGCTGTATTATATGAAGACAGCAAATAAAAAACTTTCTGAGAGAGACTTACTATGCTGCAAAACTATGGAAGTTTGCACGTCTTCCGGTTGTGGCCAAGCCCTTTGCATTTGCCACATTGAAGCTGACGTTTAATTATGTCTATCGATTCAACCTGCTTTGTTTTTGGCCGGCCAGGAGGCCGCTTAGTTGGTGGAGGGGTTACTATGGTAACTGCCATATCCGGTTCAACCTGGACTGGTCTGTCAATATCCGGAAGAGCGTGAATTGATTCTGCATACGTTAATCTGTAATTCTCAACTGTGAAGTATCTGGAACAGTAATCATATAGGTCCCTACCAACACATTGAAAGACAGCAACAGCATGGCAGCAAGGAAGGCCACTAAGTTTCCATCCCCTGCAGCTACAATCCCAATTGTCAATATCAACCATTTCAACAGATTCTCCACAGACCTCAAATGTGGTACCTTGTGAGAGCAACACTTGTAGTGAGCGAGCATCTGACGCTTCCTTTTGGATCATTTCCTCCTTGGAAGGTGTCAATTTTGTTATCCATTGATTAGACTCCTCTCGTCGCGTGCTAATTGTTTCCATCATATTACCTCGTAATACATCAATCATTTGAGTAATTGGCAACTCGTGTGCCTCTGAGACCCAACTGTAAAACTGCTGTCCAAAATTTGATGTCATATGATTATACCTAGTTCCATTGAAGAATGCATTGGACCAGTGCTCTGGCTCACTTTGTAAGACCCAGTTGTAGGCTTCAGGAGAAATACCTTTTATATTCTCAATACTACGTTCGAAAATTTCCGGTTTGGTCGCGTATGCAGCGGCATAAAAATCATTAACCATGAAACGTCTGGCTTCATGAGAGAATTGCCCCTTCAAGTCTCTGTTCAGTTTGTCAGCAAGATGACGTAAACAATAGCCGTGGTAGCAGTTTTCAAATATCTCAGACAATGACTTTTTTAGCCCATTCTGAAAATCTGAAACAAATGTAATCTGTTCAGATGTTGATAAAGCTGATTTCAGCTCCTGCAGAAACCAATGCCAGTTGTCTTCAGTTTCGGCATCTACAACAGCAAAGGCTACAGGAAAAATGCCATCATTTCCATCGACAGAAATTGCAGCTAATAATTCTCCTTGATACTTTGAGTTTAAAGGAGTTCTGTCAAGGAAAATGAGAGGGCGGCAGGCTTGCTGGAAACCAGTTAATGAGGCATAGAATGATACAAAAAGACGATGGAAACTTGAGTCCTCTTTCGTAGTGAATGTTGCAAAACTACCTGGATTTGTCTCTTTTATCTTCTCACAGAAGAATGGCAATTGAGTATATGCTTCTTTATAGGAGCCTTGAAGTTGTTCTCTAGCGATTTCTTTTGCACGCCATGCTTGAGAATAATTTAACTGTATCCCATACTCGCGCTTTATGTCATCTGCAATATCCTTTGGCTTGTAATTGGGTGAAGCTTTCAATTTCTCTTTTATAATACTTCCCACCCAACCTCTAGTTGCACGATACCCAGCTTTGACAGCTGATCCTTCACAAGTATGGTTTCTGGTCATTTTCTTGATGCAAATCAACTGAGTGGTTGACAACTTTGATGCATATATTCTCCAGGGACAGCCTTGAGATTTACATTTGACCGTGACACGATGACTATCGTTTTTCTTATATCTGTAAGCAAAACCATGCGCAATAGAGTATTTATGCAATGCCTCTCGGAATTCACTAAAACTATTAAACCTTTGGTCGACACCAGTGATGGTATTTTCCCACTGCTGTGCTGCTCTATGAGGCCTATCATCATTGGCCCCAGAACAAAGAGATTGAGAAGGGGCTTCATTAGCTACATCTATCTCAACTTGTTCAATGGATTGGGCGGCATCAACGGCAGCTATGTTAATAGGGAGAACATCAGGAACAACAGCTTCTGACACAGTTGTCCTGCTTGACCTGCATTACCATAAGTTCTATAAAATTTCAAAAAAATTCACAAGTAAATGCATACGGATATAAATTGTTTAATACTATATGTTATGCAAGGTTATCAAGATCGGGATCTTACATATGATCGAGAGGGGATAACAAAATCGTAAAACATAAAATCGTAAGATACTACTAAAATGAAAAATAATACTAGATATTTGAAGTATTTTTACATGATATTTTGCTAGGCAAGTGTATTCGCGGGAAATGACCTTTTATCATATTTTTTAGACATGTATAATTAAGCTTTTATACTTATTACCATTTATCACAAGAATTTGTTAGACATTAGGGACATATTTGGTCCATTATATTAATTAGTTTATCATAAGTCTAATTTAAAACAAACCCTACAAGTTACAATATATATGTTTATTCTCTAAACCCTAAATCAAAAACTTATCATTTCAAAAGGCATGCATTCATGACCTCCTCATCATAATTGTTGCGCCTCTGCATCTCGGTGGTGGCCGGAAAACGGCAGATCAAGATCCCTCGTAATCAATGATTTTATGATTCTTTTCACAGATTAGCTACAACACACGATTCTAATTAAGATATGGATCGTTGGAGGTGAGTGAGGAGGTAAAATCTCAAAATTTCAAGATTTAAATCCAGATTTTGACAACCATGATGTCATGGTCATTCATATTGGTCCCAACCACAACATCCCAACTATGCAGGTCACATTTTCATCTAGAAACAAATGAAATATGGCTATCAAATCGTGAATTTAAAAGACCTACTTTCAGAATCGTAAATCTCATCATAATGAATTGGAACTCTTCTATAATGAACTGGGACTCAATATGAGATTCATGTTCATGCACACTAGAGATTCGTATCAAGATGTAAAATGTGGTTAAAAGAAAAATGCACAACTTTCTAACATCATATACGTTGATTTCTACAGTTACGAACCAATTTAAACTACATGATATCTATCATTAGCAAATAAAGTCTATAAAAAAGAACATAAGGAATGATAAAACAAAAGAACTTGAGAATAACTACCAACCTACTAGCAGGCATGTTGGAAGTATTTCGTGCCGCAACTTCCTCAGTTAACACAAACACATCAACAGTGGTAGCATCTCCAAGAAAACTAACCATGCGTTGTAAATCCTTATCTTTCGAAACCGTAATGAGTGTTCTCTTATTGCCAGGAAGAAAGTACTTAATGCTCATGGTGTCCACATTGCAGTTAAACATATCAGCAATTTCAGACTTGAAATCAGACAAAATAGTCTCCTGATCAATGTCAATTGCATAAGCATCACCTCCACTGTATGACATTGATCCATCTGCATTGCTCACAAACTCACCTCCTGATTGACATATAGCTATCACTTTCTTTGTAACTGTAGCCATAGCCTATCATGAAGTAGCAATTTTTCCTTAATTTTTAAGTAGTGATAAAATGTAACTGTCAGAGTCAAATATCAGTGACATTATGAACCCGTAATTGCAAAAAGCCCAAAATCCTACCGTTTCATTCAGTATCAAATCATAAAATTGAAATTCACAGAACAAAAAATATAATCTTCGATTCAAAATTGTCGTAAAAATTCAATTTTTAATAGAAGAAAACACTGTCCATGGAAGAAATCAGTGATTTTGATGAGGGGAAAATGAAGTTAAAACCCTTGGAACAGAAAAATAAAGCGAGGGAAAACGACGAAAGAGAAAGGGAATGAGATAGAAACCTAAACAGCAGAAATGGAGGAGACCGTCGCCAATCAGAGAGTCTAATTTTCTGAAACTGTTATTATCTCGCTACGACGACGTATTTTCTTTTTGTTTTTTCTTTTTCTTTTAGGTTTTCATAAATTATCAATTTGCTGAGCCAATATGTAAATAAATTTATATATTTCATGTAAAATTAAAGAAAACAACTAATCTCATTAAAAGATTTACAATTGGAGGGCCTACCGTCCAAATTGTATATTATGGGAATGATGAGTAATTTATACTAGGAGATAGCAATGATAGATTAGTGATATGTGAAATTTACTGTTGGTACAATAGTATGAAGTTGAACATAATGATATATAGCAAAAGAATTTGAAGCATAACGTGCAAGAAAGAATTAAAAGTTTCATGTGGATGTTTAGACATGATAGATTTTTCACAAATCAGACGAAAAGCACAAAAGGAATGGAAGGAGTAGCTTGCAATTTGTGTGGAATTGTGTGCGAAACTAGCTTGCATGTATTTAGGGATTGTCCTAAATCCATGCAATTATGGATTAACAGAGTTATTGGAAACATTAGTCGAGGTCTTTTCGACCTAGAGCTTTCAATTTTAAATTGGGTTAGAATGAATATAGATAAAACGGTTGGTGGGAGGAAAGAATGGAGTCAATTTTGGACAATGGGATGTTATAGCTTTTGGAGTTGGCACAAGAAAGAGAAGCATGAAAACATGTATGAGCGACATATACATCTGGGTAACTATGTGGCTCAGTTGATAAAAGACTACACGATTGCTAGTAGCGACATCAGAATGATCTTGGGTGGTGGGAAAGATAGGTTGGAAATCCCCCAAGAATAATTTGGTTAAACTCAATACGGATAGGGCGTCCGAGACAAATAAGGTAGCTGTATGCAGAGACATTATTCGAGACAATCAAGGTAAATGCATTGGTGAATTGTCGAAGATTGGTGTGACTAAGGCTGAATTGTGAGGCGTGTTTGAAGTGTTAAAAATTCGAAATGGATAGGATTGAAATATGTGGAGTTAAATGTGGACTCTATAGTGGTAGTGAACATGCTTGAAAAAGGTTCAGTAAAATATAGATGGTTATTCATTGATCAAACAATTCCACAAATTCATGGACTGACATGAAAAAGTTCAAGTGGTTCACACTTATGGAGAAGCGAATAAGTGTTCGGATGTGTTGGTGAACCAAGGAGTAACTAGTGAAAGGGGTCACTACTTTTTAGAAGAAATTCCAATGTCAATTAAAATGTTATTAAAGATGATGTGAATGGTGATATGCTAAATTAGTGGTAATTTAGTGTTTTTGGACTTAGACCCTCTTATTTATAAAAAAAATTGTATTAACTACGAACAAGGTCCAACTCAATGTGACTATCTCAACTACAACTAGTTTTAATTAAATCTCTTTTCATGAAGAAAAAAAAAATCAAATCTCTCTCATATAAATATTTAGAAGAATATTTTAATAATTAATAAATATCTAAATTTTATTTAATTGGATATAGATGAAAATTAATTTTATACTATCAATATTTATTCCCTTCATTTATTATAGCATGATATTTTCATTGAAAACTTAGCTACAAAGATGGATGAAAGGTAAATGTCAAGTTATAGATGTTAATTTGTATTCACTAGTGTGGATTCCTATAAGATATGTTTTATTCGGAGTCTTAAATGTGAAGAATTTTTTTTCGAGGGAACGTGATTGAATAACAACGTTTTTTTAAGGGACATTGGAGACGAAGAACATATTTCTCATCCCATGGAGTTTTTGTTTAGCTTTGATTCGCATAAAATCTTTAAAAATATATATTTTTAAATTTATATGTTATTTCTTTTGTCTTATCATTAATTTCTTTTAAAAAAAAAATTAAAACATATTTGTAATGTTAGTAAAAAAGGAAATCTAAATGATTATTTTAAATTTTTTGAATTATTATCAAAATAATAAATTTATAGTAGAAAATTAATTTCTACATTTTTTTGGTTTGTTTTAAAAAAAAAAAATTGATTTAAAATGATATATTACTTGTTTATGGATGCATCTCCCACTCACCATCCTGTCCCATTAACACCCCTAAGTTGATGAGATGGAAACATGCCTTAGGATAAGCGAATTAGTATGGATTATCGTTAAATTTTTATTGTAGTGTTTTTGAATTTTGAAACTCAATGTGTCTTTATGTCTAAACTTTTCTTATATGCATCTCTTCCTTACTTTCCATTCATCTAAGTTAGATGATTTTATGTTCATTGTTTTGTTAAAAATTTTTTTTTCTTTTGTATGTCACTGAATCTGGTGACTAGATTTTCTGAGGGATTAAAAGTATGAAATCTTCAAATGGCAGAGAGAAAATCTAGGTTTTTGTTATAAAGTGGTTTTTCGAAAATGGACAATATGATAATAGCAAAAATAGATATTAACCTTATAATTAATTGTTGAATTGTAATTCCTTGTGTTGAAGCAGGTTGCTCGACATAAGTAAGGAAATGTCGAAATGTCTATGTGTGTCGAATTAGGTTAGTTGTCGAAATATTGACTTAACTTTATTTGTTTTGGTTAGATGAGTTAGTTAGGTTAGATAGGGTTTGCTTGGTGTGCAAGCAAACTCAACCTATAAATATGTAGGTACCTTATTATTGATTATAACACAATAGAGAAGTGCAGTTGCACAGCTGAATAAAAAATCTTAGTTTAAGAACAGAGAGAAACTCTACAAAAAAAAAAAATTCTTCTTCTTCCCCTTTCACGTTGAAACCCTAATTCCCTTTCTTCCCCAATTCAAATTTTCTTTTCTTATTTCATCATCATCATTGTTTAACGAAATCTTGCAACCAAGAGTGGTTGATTTAATCTAGTGAAGAGTCAAGAATAGGAGAAGTAATTAATCATAAAATTGATTCTGGTTTATCAAGATTTGGTTCAGAATTCATCAAGTTTTGGTGAAATTCATGAACGAGAATCAAGTGTATTTCTAACATTTGGTATCTAGAGCACTGATTAAGCGATTCATGGGAAGCAAAACACAATGGCAATGAATCATATGAATGGACATTTTCCAGTGAGTCTCCCAATTCTGAAGGGTTGCAATTATGAGAATTGGTGTAAATAGATGAAGGTTATTTTCTCTTATCAAGATCTTTGGAATTTTGTGAAGGAGGGAGTGATGTAGCTTGCAGAAAACGTAACAGATGAACAAAAGGTTGCACACAATGAATTGAAGAAGAAAGATTATAAATCTCTCCTTATAATCCATCAATGTGTTGATCCAGATAATTTTGAAAAGGTTAGTGATGTAGAATGATCAAAAGAATCATGGGAAATTCTGGAGAAATCATCTGGAGGCGCAGAGAATGTGAAAGATGTGAGGCTACAAACTCACAAAAAAACATATGAATTGCTTCAGATGGAAGAAAGTGAAAGCATAAATGATTTTTTCCCTTGTGTTACAAAACTGGTGAATCAAATCAAGATATGTGGATAAGTGTTGACATCAAGATGAGTTGTTGCAAAGATCTTTAGGTCATTGGCTCCAAAGTTCGACCACATGGTAGTAGCCATAAAAGAGTTGGAAGATTTGTCAACATTGACAAAAGAAGAGCTTCAAGAAATACTTGAATCTCATGAACAAAGAATGGATGAAAGAGCTGCAAGCAAGTCGAAAGGTAATATGGCTTTGCAGGCGCAATCAAGAAGAGAAAAGAAAGGCAAAGGAAAGTGGTTTGATAACAAAGGTAGAGAAGGTTACAATAATTCAACTGGTAAAAATCAACAAGAAAGAGGATGGTCGAATCAGAAAAAGTCCTCATACCAAAGCAACCAAAGAGGTGATATTACAGGTAGAGGAAAAGGTGGTGGTCGAAAACCTGACAAAAGTCACATTCAGTGTTTCAATTGTCAGAAGTATGGTCAATAATCTAGTGATTATCCTGAAAAACAAAAGAAACAAGAAAATAATGCAAAGTTTGCAAAGCAATAAGAAGTAAAGATGTTGTTGATGGTCACAACAAGAGATGAAGAAAGATTCCAGGACCAATGGTACTTAGACTCAGGATGCTTAGCACATATGACTGGTAGAAAAGATTGGTTTGTCAACATAAAATCCTCAATGAAGAACATGGTAAAATTTGCAAATGGCAATACTCTAGCAGCTGAAGATATTGGTGATGTTATGATTATGAGAAAAGATGGCAAGAGGTCAGTAATTTCCAATGTATTATACATACCAGTCATGAAGAGTAATTTGCTCAGCATATGGCAGTTAGTCAAAAAACTATTAAGTGTCTATTAAAGAAAACATGATGAGAGTTCTCGACTCAGGTAGAAGGTTAATCTTGAAGGCTCTCGTGTCTCAGAATAGAACCTTCATAATTGTGCAATGCAACTGCAGCTAGCAGGGATGAATAGATATGACACTATAAACTTGGTCATCTCAATTTTAAAGACATTAGAGATCTGAAAAGAAGAAATATAGTTTCAGGATTACCAGAAATTGACATTCCAAATGAAGTGTGTGAAGAATGTGTGTAGATGAAGCAACACAAGAACAACTTCAGCAAGGATGTAGGAAGCAATTAGAAGGCAATTCTTGAATCATATACTTTGATGTATGTGGTCCTATCCAGGTGGATTCGATTGGAGGTAACAGATACTTTGTCACATTCATAGATTATTTTAGTCAAAAAATGTGCACTTACCTTATCAAGAATAAAAGTGAAGTAGTCGAGGTATTTGTCAAGTTTAAATCTATGGTTGAAACACAAAGTGGTCAAAAGCTCAAGATTTTGAGGATTGATTTTTGTAGAGAATATGTGTCGAAAGACTTCGACATATTACGTGAGAAATAAGGGATTGTGCATGAGGTGGGTCCACCTTACACTCCACAACAGAATAGAAATGCAGAAAGGAAGAACAAAACCATCATGAACATGGTGATAAGTATGTTGAAAGGCAAGCATCTACCCAAAGAATTATGGGGAGAAGTTGTGTCGACTGTAACATACATCTTGAATAGATTTCCAACGAAGAAGATAGAAGGAATCACGCTAGAAGAATGTTGGTCTGATTTCAAGCTTTGCTTGAGTCATCTGAAGGTATTTGGATCTATAACACATAGACATGTACCTGATCAGTTGAGAAGAAAACTTGATGACAAGTCGAGTAAAATGATCATAATAGGATATCATTCGATTAGAGGATACAAGTTGTTCGACCCAGTGAACAAGCAAGTAATGATCAGCAGGGACATAATCATATATGAGCTTAAGGAATGGGAATGGACTGAAAATGTAAAGAAAGAATCAATGAGAATATTATATGAAGAACCAACAAGTGAAGTCGAAAGAGAAATTCGACAAGAAGAACTCAGAGGTCAAGCAAGCACAAGCATACCTCAAAGAATAAGACACATGCATGCACACATGCCTGCAAGATTGCAAGAATGTGTGATTACATAAGATGGTGTGGTCGATGATGAAGGTGAGCTAGTACATTATTTTTTTCTATGCATATGTCGAACCAATTAATGCAGCTGAGGCATTGAAGGATTCAAAGTGGATGAAAGTAATGAATGAGGAACTGAGGTCCATCAAAGTCAACAATACTTGGTCACTTGTCGAATTTCATCAAGGCAGAAAGGAAATCGATGTGAAGTGGGTATACAAGGTGAATTTGAATCCCAAATGAGAAGTAACTCGATACAAGGCAAGGCTTGTGGCAAAAGTATTTCTTCAAAAAGAAGGAATCAACTTCGGCGAGGTTTTTGCACCTATTGCTAGGATCGAAACAATCAGGCTGGTTGTTGGTCTAACAAAAATGAACGACTGACAAATGTGTCAGATGGATGTGAAATGTGCATTCATGAATGAACCCTTTAGAGTTAAGATAATTGTATCCTATTAAGATCTTGCTGCTTATGGTGTACTATTTGGTAAATTATCTTCTTACTTGCTTTGACTGTCACAAAAAGTTACTCACTAACACCGTATTACTTGAAGCTTAGAATGAGGATTTTACTTACGCCTTTTTGATCCCGAAAATCTTTGAAATTTCATGCTCTGTTTTGTTCTTATTTTTCTGTTTTGAATTTTGACTTTAGAATTTTGCTCGGAGTGCAAAAGTTCAAGCGTGGGGGAATTTGATTAGTGCATTTCATGCACATCCTTTCATTATTATGTTGCGACAATTCTAGAGTGTCTTTTATTTTTTTAAATATTTTAGTGTGTTTCCTAAGTTTAGCTTATTTGTACCTTTATTTTAATTATGTATCTTATTCTCAACTTAAATAGTAATTTGACACCTTTTCATTGTACAGGTCATAACTTGAGCTACAAAATGCCATTTGATGTGTTCTAATAGGTGTTGGAAAACTGAGAGGATAAGCTACAAGTTTTGAGTTCAAGTAAAAAGCTAATTAAGAGTGCAGATGGGTGGAATAATTTGTTTTATCTCCAGACTCGATAAAATAATTAGTTTTGGGCCAGTTTTTATGTTTTTCGGGTCGGATGCTATTAGGGCCCGATTTCCTTTTTATTATTTAAGTAAATCCGCAGCTTTGTTTTCATTAACTTAGTATTCACGAAATTAGAAGAGTTGTTACGAACTCTATTGAGAACTAACGCCCTAGAGATTGATATATTGTAACCGTGTCTTTTTCCACTTTTAGGTTTTTTATAATTTCCAAAGCAATTTAAATTTCTTTTCAATTCTTTCTGTAAATATGATTGCTTTTGTTTTTTTAATTTGATTGATGCTTATAGAATAGGATTGATTTATTTTGACCGATGTAAGTTTTGTACTGTAACCACGTTTTCTTAATTTGCGTATGCTTAATTCGGAAATTAGGAACACATGTCATATATTAGTATTAATTGAGCTTGTTATTGTTGTTGTAATCAAAAGGGAATTAAAACGATTTAGGGATTTGGAATTATATTAATCGATGATAAGTTGGAGACCGGTTAATAGATTAATTTGTCAATATTATTCGTAATCAAATTTTATTAATCGTAATCTTAATCGAAACCTCAAACCCCCATCATTGTTTCGATCAGTTGGTTAAATCATTCAAGAGTCCTTGCATTGCGACTTGAGTATTGCTTCCGTTTGCTACATTTTTAAACTTGGTTTTGCCCCGTGTGCGACAGCGAATCACACATCTAGCATCCACTCAAAACAAGCTTCTTCCAAAAGCAATCTTTTGCATCTTCTGAATGAATTAAAAACGAAACAAATCTGAAGATAATCAAAGATAAACAGAACCCAATCCGCAAGCCAAGATGTCACACAACGTGTGTTAAACATCTTGCTCGACAAGTTTCCTAGAGAAAGTAGCCAATTACTTGGAACAACAAAAACTCAATATGAGAAGTATGAATAACGTCTGGGCCAAGATGTTATACAACATGTCAAAAGATCTTGTTTAACAAGTTGCTTATAGAAAAACCTTTCTGTTAAGCAACTATAGGTAAAACTTGGACTTGAACAAACTTGAACACTGAAAAAACTGTAACAAGCCATGGAATCACACATATAACCAAATGAGCCAAGATATGCTCCACAACTTTCAGAACATCTTGCTTTCCATTTTGCCTATAAAAATACGCCAATCCAAAGGAACAACAATCTCTCTCTTTGGCTATTTTTTAAGCAATGTATATACTAGGCACTTTTTCAACATTGCACCATGGCCACCACAATTTGTGTTGAACATCTTGCTCAACAAGTTTCCTACAAAAATTAGCCAATTACTTAGAAAAACAAATAATCATTCTGAGCAGTATGAATAAAGCACATGCCAATATGAACAACGCCTTTGGCTATTTATAGGCAAAGCATAAATTAGACATTTCTTCAAGGTTGCACAACAGCTAGTGCACAAGAGACAAATATTATAAGAAAATATTATCAAAGAATTGGGTTCTTATTTTTCTCCCCGTATTTGCCTCAAAAGAGACAAAGGACATCAAACAAGTACTAGGAGCTTATAAAATCCAAAGCGAGCCATAACATAAAAAAAACAACTTAATTAAGAAACCAACAGCAGCAAATCCTACAAACAGACATGATGTTACACACATTCTTTTAGACATTCTTCATATAACAGCAACACACAACTTCTTACGAACACCATTTGGAAGCATTAAACTTTCTTTCAAATCATAATATCACATCTCCCCTTAATTTTCTCAAATGGACACATGCACTAGAGAACAAAAACACATACATCACAAATCATTACTAAACATAAACATTGTAGTAGCAGCAACAAGAGGTTAAGATGAAGAAGCTCAAATATAACGAGACTATGTCTCACATGAATAAAAACCTTTGATAATGTGACTTCTCATAGGCTCTTAGGGGAAAGCAACATACAAAATTCCTTCAACAACAACCTGAATAATTCCATCAATAGGTATCACAATGTCCACCACATGTTTCCCAACATGTTTTTCTACAAACAACGTGTAACTCGTGGACAACACACTTGGAGCAACATCAATCTTACCAACATAAGTACTAATATCTTTCTTTTAAACACTCATAATACCACATAGTAAAGAGGAAACACTAATAGGGGGTTAGATGACATGAGACTCATCATGTTTTACAAAATTGATAAAGATAACATTCTCCACAACAGTTGAGTATAACTACTTCCAACATATATACTTTGGGAATCAAAGGTGTAATCCTTCCTTTTCTTCACTTGAAAACCAGATAAGTATGTCAGTTCACCTACCATGCCTATCTCGAATTCATCTTACATTTGTTGAACAAGATGATCTAACATCGTACTTGACATTATTTGAAATAGACTGTCTTTAACAAAAATTAGAAATTATCATAATGACACTTTCAAGGTTGTTGACATCAGTACTAGCATCCTGACAGACTTCCACATAATCATCATTCGCAATGACACCATCCATGTCACTGACATCATTACTAACATCCTGATTGACTTCTACATTCAAGTACCTATTGAGGAAGGCACTTTTCACATCCATCTGATAACATGTAAATATAAAGCTACAAATTAAACCTAGAAATATTCTGATGGCTTCAAGATGATCAATAGGAGTAGAAGCGTCATTAAGGTGAACCCATTTGACTTATGCATAGTCTTGTGCTACAAGTTGTGCCTTCTTTTTATTAACAATCTCATTACTTTTTTTGTTCAGAGGAACCTCCATGTCATTCAAGTTATCATTAACATCTTCCTCCACATCATCTTGGACATGATCATCATCACTCACATAAGGTCACATCATTATTCTCCTTATGAATTTGAGACTTTGTCTCCAACATCAACAACTTGATTTCCCATATTGGTTTCCTGGGTTTCATTAGTAAAAATCTTTTGAATGAGGGGATCGTTTCTTACTTGCTTATACATGAGTAGGACATCAAGAATGTTTTCATCAGAAGTCATATCAGACTCATCAAAATGTGGAATATTGTGGAAATAATGTATGGGACATGTTTTCGGACATACAACTTATAAGTGAAATTTAACACACTAAGAGGAACACCAGTTTTAGCTTCACCAAACACAATATCATGTTTTTGAATAGTGAAAATTCCATAAATATGAGAAGGAGCCCCAATAGGAAGAATTATGCCATAATCACTAATCTTTTTTATCTTCTTCTTCTAAACCATCGTTGGTTGTTCAATGTTGGGAGGACCTCCGGCCTGACCATCAGCATTCCCTTCAATAACAACTCCTTTCACGAGTCTCATAAATTCCATAAGTGGTAATTCAGAAATAGAAGTAAGATGTTGAAACATCTTATATGAAATCTTGGTTTGCTTCCCAACTTGACACACATCATAAATTTTACCTTCTTCAATTTTGAGATCAGACATACAATAAACAACTTTCTCTTTAACAAAGCCCTTTGTAATCCCATGATTTTTGGGCCATTGCTTAGTTTTTGTATCTAAAAAGTCATCCATGATGTCAGGAACATGTTCTTTGACGTTCTGCAGCATAGTGTTGGCAACGATCATCTTCCTCTCAACACATTTATTTCTCGTAGTGCTATCACCAAATGTAACATAGTTTCTTTCTCTTGTCAAGTGTCTAGTGCAACTACTATCAAAATAACAATCTTCACAAGAAAATACCTTGAGGGAGGTACAAGAAATATGAAAAAGAATACTAGGCTTGCCACACCAAACTTGTTTATGATGCATTTCAGGCTTCTCATTTCACTGAAGATGCATATGTTGATGATGTGGTTTTCTACCATACAATTTATAACAATACAGTGAAATGGAGTAAAACAAATTAATGCACTAATAATAATGTTTGATAGGATGTTGAGACTTGTTACCTGACATTGTTCATTATGTTTTCTGAATAGGAGTAACACACATATTCTCTGAATTTGATGGCTCACCAGTATATATAACACCTTTCATGTCTTTGATGAGTGTAGTGAAAGTCACAACATTGTTTACTTGATTAGATTCACCTTCCTCATCATTAGTGACATTGTAGATTTTTCTTTGTGTCCTTGGAAAACATGAGAATTCGGCTAGAATATGTCCAAAATCTTTGCATTTAAGGCATTGGATCCAGTTGATATTTTCACCACCCATTCCTTAACGCTAAAAGTTACACCTCTTGAAATTGTATTGCCGTTTGTCTTGAACATTTGTAGAGACATTATTTCTAGATCTCATATTTAGTTTTCTTATGAATTTACTAAAGATCTTAGCAAGCCTGATATTTTCCTCAGTATCATAATTTACTTGGTCTTCACAATCTTCATAATTGTCTTAAGCTCTATTCTTTGGAGAATTCTCAATACCATAAAGAATATTTGGTCGATGAACTGCTCCTCCTTTTTTAAATTATCCATTGATCAGTGGTTTTCATACGTCATTTCGCTATTTGTTTTAATTACCATTTTGTTATTGTTTAGTTGTTTTACTTCTCTTTTACCGCATTTTATGTCGTGGTTGTGTTCTTTAGTGTTTTCAGGTTCACATAAACATTCATGAAGAATCGGAGCGAAACATCGAGAAAAATCGCAAAATTTGGAATGAAATTGGAATGAGGACAGTGGGCTGACACGGGTGCCCGTGTCGCCTGACACGGCCCGTGTCAAAAGGCCTGGAGCAACACGCATTTGAAATTGAAATTTTGAGAAGAAGGCAGAATGCTGACACGGGGGGTCGTGTCAGCTTGCCTGGCAAGAGATCGTGAAAAAAGGAATTGGTGGTCAAGAGGCAGAATGCCAACACGGGTACCCGTGTCAGCTGAAACGGCCCGTGTTGGCCTGGGCGAGAAAAATATTGACTTTGATTTTTAAAGTTGTTTTTGGGAGTCAAGGGGCAGATGGGGAATTTCCTTGGACATTAGAAACTTGTGGCTATTTTAGGGTGATTTTAGAGAGAAAAAAACACCTTTTACTTCAGGAAAAAAGTGACGACCGGGAGGAGACGATCAAGGGGATTTGGAGAAAAAGATCGTTCATGCGCGGAAGCAATTGAAGGATCATTTTCACTCCGATCAAATTGTAATGTCAACTTTTAATTTTATTATTGTCTTTGTTTTGAATATTATGAGAGGCTAAACCCCCCAGTGCTAGGGGGTGTCCCTGAATTGCGATGTAATGAACCGTTGTTGAATTATTTGATGAGTTTATGCTTTCTTACCTTAATCTTTTGTTATGCAAATAAATTAATACTTTTTCGTTTGTACAAATTGGGAACGATTTACGGTTAGTGATTTGGCCTGAAAAACCAATCTATTGTTTTTGCATAATACATTACGGTAGATATTGCCTAGGAATGGGGATATCCCGTAGTGACTAAAAACCTTGTCAGAACTATTGCTTGATGTTCTTCCTTGACTGCTAAGGAATTAGGGTCAAGGGAGAATCTCAAAGGTTTTTCGGTTAAGGAATTTAAGAAAAATATTTGAGGGTTAGTAAAATTAAGGTTTTGAGACATATATCTCTGACGATAATTTCGGGTTCTTGCTGAGCAATTCATACACCTTTCCTAGCATAATTTCTCATAAGTGTTAAAGTCATTTTATTATTCTGCTCTTTTCTTTCTGTCATTAAAATTATTTGAAAAATCAAAACCCAAAAAGGAACTTTTGTCTAATTGAAATAACATCTACACTTACAAATTATACGCAGTCCTCGAGAGATCGATTCTGGGGATAACCCCACTTATTACTACATCGTTAAAATAGTACACTTGCTATTTTTCCGATCAAGTTTTTGGCGCCATTGTTGGGGACTGCCAAATTTTAAGTGTTTGTTAATTCAATTAGAATTTTGACACTCAGTGACTAAAATTTTATTTTTTTGTTACTTTTATTTTCATTTTTTACTTTTGGATTATTACTGTTGCTACTAATCTGCGTCTAACATTTTTATGCGAGGAGAATCCTCAGCAAATTTTCCTTTTGATGCAGAAATTGAAAGAACGCTACACGAGAGGCGTAGACAAGTAAAACTTGCAGCGTCTGAAGCTGAACCGTCCAAGCACTCAAACTCAGGTTCAGAGTCAGACGAAGATACAGTGACCATGGCTGGAAATCAACCAGCGGAGAGACTTCTGGGCGATTACGGTGGGGCAAATGCACCAGCTGGTAGGTTAACAATTGTGAACCAACCGGTGAATGTGCCGAATTTCCAGCTGCATCCTAGCACCATCACTCAACTTGAGAGGAGACCTTTCACCGAAAACGTTAATGAAGATGCCAACAAACATCTGCAGAGATTTCTGACTATGAGCACCACTCTCAAGATTGAGGGTCACACTGAGGAAGCGAAAAAATTAAGAATGTTTCCTTTCACTCTGGCGGAAGAGGCTGAAGAGTGGTTCTATTCGTTACCTGCTGGGAGTATTGCCACTTGGGAAGAGATGGAGAAGGCGTTTCTGAATGAGTATTTTCCGGCCTCTGTTTATATCCGAAAAAGATATGATATTGTAAACTTTAAACAGAAGGACGGAGAATCTCTCGGAGACGCATACAAGAGGTTCAAGAAGGTTTTGGTAGCCTGTCCGACTCACAACATGGATCAAACTGAGCAGATGCAGATGTTCGTCAATGGCCTCCGAATAAAGACTAAGCAACTAATTGATATAGCTGCCGATGGCTCATCTAATTTTACAACAGCCACTGGTGTCAAAAAGATCATTGAAGCCATAGCCGCTAACGAACATTTAGAGTTGTATGATCGAAGTGTGAGTAAATTTGAGGGTGTGATTGATTTGAAGTTGAATAATCAGGTTGTGAAGGTAGAAGATCATATTGCTGCAGAAGTTGAAAGAAGGTTAAAGGCTATGAAAGTGGGTATGCAAAGTGTGGCACAAGTTCAAACTGGTCAACCCATGAGTTGTGAGATTTGTAGTGGACCCCATTATACTGCACATTGTGTTGCGACTCTGCAACAAATTGAAGAGATAAAATTCCTAAAGCAGAATAATCCCTACGCTCAAACTTATAATCCAGGGTGGAAGAATCATCCTAACTTCTCCTGGAAAGATCAGAATCAACAACAATATTCACAGCAGCAACCAGCCCCTCAGAAAGCACAATGGGAGATTGCCATTGAGAAGATGGAAGCTCATAACATACCATTTCAGGAAGAGACCCGGAATAGTTATAGGAATACCACAACCTCCATAAAGAATCTGGAGGTTCAATTGGGTCAGATAGCTCAACAAGTTGCAAATTCTCAAGCACCAATCGCCCTCCCAAGCGCCACCATACCAAATCCGAAGAATCATGAGAATGTCAATGTTGTTACCACAGAAAACCAGGAAGTTGCAGAAGAAGAAGACAGACCAACCGAAGAGAAAAGAAAATATGCGGTTAAACCTAAGATCAAGTTACCGTACCCCTCAAGAGTGACAAAGAAGGAGACACAAGAAAAAGACTTTGAGAAATTCAGCTTATTGTTCAAAAAGTTAGAGATTAATATGCCTTTCTTTGAAGCACTTGAACAAATGCCGCTATATAAGAAATTCATGAAGGAGGTCATTGGGAAGAAGAAACCTAGTGGAGAGGAGGTAAAGAGTCTAAGTGAGGAGAGTAGTGGGGAATCCCAAGGTAGGAGAATTCCAATCAAACGGAAAGACCCTGGTTCTGTATCAATTCCCTGTACCATAAAGGACCGATTTTTTAAGAAAATCTTGATTGATTCAGGTGCTAGTGTGAGTCTCATGCCCCTCTAAATTTTCAAAAAGCTGGGTATAAAGAAAATAAGTGAAACGGGAACAAATCTGAAGTTTGCCGACCTCACTACCAAACGGTCATACGGCTTAGCAGAAGATGTGCTGGTGACTATTGAAAACTTCACCTATCCAGTAGACTTTGAGATCATTGATATACCCGAGGATAAGGAGATAACTATCATACTAGGTCGACCATTTTTTATGACTAGTCGGTGCAGTATGGATGTTGAGACTGGTACTCTAACCTTGAAATATTTTGAGGAGGAAATAACCTTAAAAGTGTTGGAGCTCGAGAAGCAAGGTCAAGAGGAAAGTAATCACCCCTCAGTTGGAATAATCCGAACAGTGGAAAAAGGCAAAAGCTCAAAACCACTTCTTGAAAAAGTCTCTGGATTAATCCATCAGGTTGCAGCATCTGAGTCATCTTTTACACCTAGCAAGACTCCAACATCCAGTCAAAAAGTCAATAAGAGGAAGAAACACCAAAGAAAGAAGAGAAAGAAATATCAAAGGAAGAATGTGGAAGTTAGATGTGAGTTGAATCACAAGGTAGCTCTTAGTCCTGAATCTGACCGGTGCTCTATTGCGGAAAGGTCAAGCAACAAAAGCAAAAAAACGTGTAACCTGAAATACCCCCCATAGCATTGGGGAGTAACCCGTCGAGCCATGCGACGTTAAACGAAGTGCTACGTAGGAGGCAACCCACGCTTGTCTGATTAATTACTTTCTATTTGCTATTTGTTTTTGTTTAGGTTACAGGAAATAATTTGGATCCTACATGTGCAAACGATGATGTAGCAGTGGTGTTGCATTACCGTCAATATCCAGAGAAGGATCTCTGTGAGTGACCTCTCTCGCTCTTGTTCTAACACATTGGGACCAATGTGTAGTTCAAGTTTGGGGGAGGATTTACTGCTTTTAGTTTTTCCTTTTTGTGCGGGTCATGTCTGTTTTGTGTGTTGAAAACCATTCTGAATTCTCCCCGAATTTGAACCATTAAAATTTTTCTTATGAATACTGTGGTTTTGAGGTGGTCAAGAAAGTATATAGAGTTTGAGGGAAGAGGAGTTAGAATTAGGGACATTGGGAAAGTTTGAAAACTTAGGAATGACCCAAATACCCTAGATTCCCTGAAGTAAGGAAACGAGTCCAACGTGTAGATTTGTGCCATAGTACTTGGATTTGAGAAGTATTCCCCGATTAGTTCATAATGATAGTCCGGCATGACTAAAAATAATTGCATGTACAGGGTTGATTGAGAGAATGACCTAAGGCACCGAAAAAAAATGAATAATGGTGATAAAGACAACTTGTCCTTCTAAGTTGGGTAACCCTCACCCGGTTACTTAACCTAACGGCGGTTGAGTCTCAATTGTCGTCCCAAAGTGGACTAATAAACGCCAATAAGCGAGAAAAAGAGATAATGGTGCCTAGAAAAACTTTCGATCAATTTTGTACATGTGAGGGATAACGAAAAAAATGCCTTAATCTGATTATCCGAATGAAAGGGGTAGAGAATCAAAGAAAAGACTTAAGCCCAAAGCATAGTTGGAGAGGTAACCGAAAGGGGGATTTGGGTCCGTGGTTTTACCGCGGTATGTGTTTGTGTAATACCTTTGTTAACGGACGAGTACCAAGAGAACTAGTTTTATCCGATCGGAACAAAGACTCACGTATGAGTATCGACACACCTTACCTTCACAAGTCTTTCATTTGATATGGACCATTTGATCTGAAAAATATTTATGCAAGCTTGTTGCTTGAGGTCAAGCAACGGTTTAAGTTTGGGGGAGTTTGATCAGTGGTTTTCATACGTCATTTCGCTATTTGTTTTAATTACCATTTTGTTATTGTTTAGTTGTTTTACTTCTCTTTTACCGCATTTTATGTCGTGGTTATGTTCTTTAGTGTTTTCAGGTTCACATAAACATTCATGAAGAATCGGAGCGAAACATCGAGAAAAATCGCAAAATTTGGAATGAAATTGGAATGAAGACAGTGGGCTGACACGGGTGCCCGTGTCGCCTGACACGACCCGTGTCAGAAGGCCTGGAGCAACACTCATTTGAAATTGAAGTTTTGAGAAGAAGGTAGAATGCTGACACGGGGGGTCGTGTCAGCTGACACGGCCCGTGTCAGCTTGCCTGGCAAGAGATCGTGAAAAAAGGAATTGGTGGTCAAGAGGCAGAATGCCAACACGGGTACCCGTGTCAGCTGACACGACCCGTGTTAGCCTGGGCTAGAAAAATATTGACTTTGATTTTTAAAGTTGTTTTTGGGAGTCAAGGGGCAGATGGGGAATTTCCTTGGACATTAGAAACTTGTGGCTATTTGAGGGTGATTTTAGAGAGAAAAAAACACATTTTACTTCAGGTAAAAAGTGACGACTAGGAGGAGACGATCAAGGGGATTTGGAGAAAAAGATCGTTCATGCACGGAAGCAATTGAAGGATCATTTTCACTCCGATCAAATTGTAATGTCAACTTTTAATCTTATTATTGTTTTTGTTTTGAATATTATGAGAGGCTAAACCCCCCCCCCCCCCCAATGCTAGGGGGTGTCCCTGAATTGTGATGTAATGAACCGTTGTTGAATTATTTGACGAGTTTATGCTTTCTTACCTTAATCTTTTGTTATGCAAATAAATTAGTACTTTTTCGATCGTACAAATTGGGAACGATTTACGGTTAGGGATTTGGCCTGAAAAACCAATCTATTGTTTTTGCATAATACATTATGGTAGATATTGCCTAGGAATAGGGATATCTCGTAGTGACTAAAAACCTTGTCAGAACTATTGCTTGATGTCCTTCCTTGACAGCTAAGGAATTAGGGTCAAGGGAGAATCTCAAAGGTTTTTTGGTTAAGGGATTTAAGAAAAATATTTGAGGGTTAGTAAAATTAAGGTTTTGAGACATATATCTCTGACGAAAATTTCGGGTTCTTGCTGAGCAATTCATACACCTTTCCTAGCATAATTTCTCATAAGTGTTAAAGTCATTTTATTATTCTGCTCTTTTCTTTCTGTCATTAGAATTATTTGAAAAACAAAACCCCAAAAGGAACTTTTGTCTAATTGAAATAACATCTACACTTACAAATTATACACAGTCCTAGAGAGATCGATTCTGGGTATAACCCCGCTTATTACTACATCGTTAAAATAGTACACTTGCTATTTTTTCGATCATCCATCTTGAACAAAATAAGAACCCTGTGTCGCGGTGAAAATTGGATACCATAGTTATTGGTTAACTAGGATCACATTTTTAATGTCACCACCGGTCTTTGATTTTATCCAAAGGAAGGGAGAAAAACCGAATTCCCACAATGCAATGCAAATGCACTAAGATTCTAAGTTCGGGGGTTGGTTATACCTAGGGAAGGTGTTAGCATCCTAGATATCTGTAGTACTCTACAGGAACCTCTTGATTCATTTATGTTATTTGTTATCTGTCTTGCTAAGGGTTTAAGGGTAGGTAGTTTATAATGGTTCCTAAGTGTGCTCGACAAGACATCGCATCTTATGCCTACATATCCTGTCAGGAGGGAATCAGAGCATTTGTAGTTCTTCAATAAAGATGCTAAGTGCTTAAAGGTTTAGGAAAAGAAGATAAGTCATCATCTTAAGAAAGACCACCACAGTTTTTTTGAAAATGTGTGTATGTTGTGGGGCATGGGATTGTATGTCCCTTCCTTTGAGATGATTAACATCTAATTTTCTTGTGTGGAGAATTTGGTAGGCTAAAGTTTGATTAAAGAAATCAAAGTTTGTGGGGGACTAATCTAGGAAATCTATCTTAAGTTGTCTAATTGACTTATCTTAAAGGTGACGATTATGAATGCAAATGATATGCACCATGCACAATAACATGGTTATCATGCATGGGATTTTCCTTTGGATATTAATGCGATTAAATTATGTTATTTAGACGAGCGTGCTAGCTGAGTGATGCTAGACTTGTGTCGGGTGACCAAAAGGTTGAATGCGATGCCAAAGGCAATCGACTTACATGGGTAGAAAATTGGCTCGACGTTGGATCGGGAATTTTTGCTTTTGAAATGGTTTTGACAAATGGTAACAAGCATTCATCAAATACGATAGTAAACATAGTAAGATATGATAACAAACATAGACCAGATGAACAAACATGCAAACATACACTCAGGCGCATGACGAGGGTTTAACGAGTTTTGATTTTTTGTTATAGGTGATTACTTAATTTGAAAAAGAGTTAAAGATTTTCTAAAGATTTTAATTATTTGTGAGTTTAAAGTTATGTTAAAGGAGTTTATTAAAGTTTTCTTAACAAAGAAGATTTTTAATTATTTTAAAAGGTTCTATTTATCCCTTTAGTTTTAAACAAAATCTTAGCAACTAGAAAAAGATGTTAATATTTGGATGAATGAAAGATTTAATTTTTTAATGTTTTGGTGAGGAACAAGTTTTTATTAGCAAGGGAGATTATACTTGAGATGATTTTTTAATTAGAACTTAATAAAAAGGTTTTAAATGTTATAAAGATTTTTGTTTAATTTAAAAAAGTGTTAATGAACTCTTAATATAAAACTTGAAAAAAGGGTTTGATTTATATTTTAAACAAAAGTATTTTTTTTTTACTAAAAGTATTTTTTTTTTAAAACAGAAGATTTTAATTATAAAAAGGGTTATTATTATTTTTAGGTTAGAGTTAATAAAACGGAGGAATCGTATACCACGCCGGGAGAGAGGGTCCATCATAGACCCTCAAATCCTAATCGCTGATCATGGTGCACTGAAAACTAACGCACAAGCTCTGAGGGTGCACGATGGTATGGTGGGTGCGCATGCAGGCGATAACGCGCCTCAAACAAAAAAGGAAATGGAGAAAGAACTCTCCCATTTCTCAGTTTCCACTCTCTCTCGCCTTTCTCCTCTCAACTTCCAATTAGGGTTTAAGAACCCTCGACGCCAATGCTCTCCGTCCCTCTTCTCACTCGATTGAGCTAATATCAAAACAAGAAACAAAGAAACCCCACCCCAGCAAACCCTACCCAATTCATTAATTTGACGAGTTAGAAGAGAAATCAGCAAGAAAAGTAAAGGGGAAGGGACGCCGACGAGGACGATGGAGAACCGCGACTGCTACCTCAAGATCTTTTGTTCCAAGGTGAGCCTTTTTCCTTCGTGTGTGTATGTGTGTTGTTGTTGGTCTACTGATGTGTGGTTCTTTTGCTCGTAGATGTCGTTGTTAGCCTCCTTCCCCAACTGTGTGCATGCGCGATTTCTGTTCGCGTGTCTGTTGCAGTAGATATTGTGAAGTTGCAACTTCGAATCGTCTCCAAATCGCAACACCCAAATAGAAATGCAAACCAAAACCAAACTTCGAGAGGTATCGAAGAGAAATTCAGGTTTTATACTATCTTCTTCTTCTACTTCGATTTTCAATTTTGGTTGGTATTAGTTTATGAATGACTTTGGTTGTGAGATTATTGATTTTGAGAGTTTGTTTATGTAGGTTGGAGATAGGGTGTTTACGAAAAGGTTCTTGGTGATGGAATGAAGGTGGGTGGTGTTGATTGTGCTTCAGGTTTTGTCAAAGAGTGTGAAAGAGGAACAAAGGGGCTATGGCTACCACATCAACCTCGCTTGAAAGATAAGTTAATCTTAAAACTTATTCTCTTTTTTTTTTAACTCTGGATGTGTACGGTTTGATGGATCTGTGGTCTTGATGGATAATTTGATGAGGGAATATTAGTTGATATGCGGTTTTTTGATATTTCTGCTCTGTCAATGCGTGTGTATGTATTGTAATTGTTATGTGTTTGTGGTTTGTGTATTGGTCTGGTGTGAGGGTATGGCGTGAGGCTTTGTGGTTTATTGAAGGTATTTTTAGATGGAAGTATTGAAATGAAGGTTTGATGGAGGTTTTGTTTATGGTATGAGTATGAATGAATTTGTGTATTTTCTGGCAAGGTGTTTTGGCATAATGATATGATGAAATGATGTACTGATATGGTGAATTGGAGTACTGATAAATTGAACTGGTGCATATGAATTGATGTTTGGTTGTGTATGGCGATTTGTCTGATATGAAAATGGTTTGCTGATAAGTGATTGGTGTAAGGTTTTGATAGGTTTTATGTGGTTTTTGATTTTGGTGTTCTTGGTTGTATAAGTTCTGATGTGAACGAAACCCCTTTTTTTTTATGCTCTGAACTGGTTTTTTTTTTAATTGTGGTATCTGTTCGTGTAGAGATGTGGTTTTTTCTTGTCCTCCTGATGGTTTTTGTGTATCCTCTTATATAGGCCTGAGTGTCTGAACATGCCTGTTAGTTTTAGGGGAGTTTTCGAAATTGTGTCTGATGTGTTTATTTGGTTTAGCAAGCAATTGATACTGTCTACAACCTATTTAATCCTGTCTTGAGATCTTGATATTGATTTTATTAAGATGATTTTGTATGTGGGCTGCAGGTACCGAGATAGAAGCAAGAAACAACGAGGATCTTTTTGGTGATATTTCAAACCTTTTGCAGCCTTTTGAAGCATGCTGGTCCACTTGCAGTAGAAGACTTTTAGACTTGCTGCATAACTTGATATCTCACCAATATTTAATTGGTTATCATTAAAATTTCCTCCCTTGCTGGCTGGGACGCGTGCAGCTGCGTTTTTCTCAATAAAGGCTCATGGCACTTAGGCATGTGACTAATTTTTGAAGGCTCAATGCGAATATCTTCATCAAGAAAACTTCTTTCTTTATAATGGCCATTTTATTTGTTTTTTATTGGATGTAGAAATGTCTCCAGTCAATAATAACACGAACACATTTCTCTTCTTGCGAGGTTACTTTGCAAATTTTGTCTTTGCTTTTATTCAATTCTTTTGTAACCATGGATTTAAGTATATGGATGAAATCCTCTCACTTGTAGCTTAAAATATGATGAAAACAAAAAAAAACTCCTGGTGACACTTTAGCTCTTGGACATATATGTGAAACTTGATTCCAAATTAGGATGAAATTTTGAGAAACATGCCTTTTACGGCTCACCAATCACACTTGGAATCATCACGAAATTTGAGTTTAGCTCATGTCACAGTAAAAGGAATCCTTTTGCACTTCTTGAAAATACCATGGAGTGTGGTCTCAATTGAATTGAACTCAAGTGGATCATTTCTTGCTAAAATCTCAAATTTAATTAAAGCTTGAATCTTGCAACTTGAATAAATAACTTGAACATGAAGTTTGTAAAAAAAATGAACCATATGAACTTCACCTTGATAGCATCTCTTTATAACTTGATTCAAAACTTTTATCCGAGCTCACCACTTCATATTGATCACAAGCTTCTAACAAGAGAATCTCAACTCTTTCTCAAGAGGATGATGATCCAATTTCTTGAGTAAGAATAAAGTCCTACCTGACCTTTTGTTTCCCACACAATCAAAGGTTTAGCTGGCGATGAAACTTGATACACGAACCATGCCCTGAGGTATTCATTAGAAATAATGACCCGGCTTGCCACACAACCAGTGACCAGCCTTAGGGGTACCAAATTCCATACCAGAGGGTATTCTGTGAGGAAGCAACTGAGGAGTCTTGAGGGAGAAAAGGCTTGGTAGTGGTTTAGGGATCAAGAGGGGTGAGGGCACAATCTTGACAGGAATCCACGAACATCTTATAAAGACTAGAGAACCTCCACAAACACACACACACAGAACAACCTTCAAGTCTTCGAGCCTTCTACAGCAACACCTGCACTCGCAAATGAAACAAACCAGCATAATCTAGATAAAGTGGTTAGTTATGCACGGATAAGCTAGAATGCTATGCAAAGAACAAAGCGGGGATCGTAGGGTCAAAAATTAGGGTGCGTCACCCTGAAACACACCTAAACATAACAAGGTGTCTGCTCTGATGCCAGTTGTAATTTTGTTCTTCAGAAAGACAAATGTCTATCAAAATGTGCGGGGCAATGTGTATGGCAAGTTAAATGTGTAATAAACAGAAAAAAGGTAGAATAAAAATAACACATGAATTATTAACCTAGTTCAGTGCAATATCACTTACGTCTAGGGGGAATTCAATCCAATAAAGGAAATCCCCTCTCAATAGTAAAAGTATAAATAGTCTTAAATGAACAAACCTTGTTCAATGCATATCTTCCTAATATTACCCATGAATTTCTATTCAGGATTCCCTATAAAACGACTTCACTCCCGATAGTCAGAAGGATAAATCGACTTAGTCTGAACTCTCCCAGTTTAAGGTCACTTTCCTAATACTACCCATGAATATTCGTTCAGGCCCCCTCTGAATAAGAGACCCTTATCACTTTCACTCAAACACTCTCCCGATGTTTTACAATTACAATAATAAGATAGATGGTATAACAATCTTAAAACTCAATACTCTATTTGGCTAATTTAGATTTGAAGCACATGAATAGAGTGTACAAAATACAAACAAAAAAAAAGACTCAAATAAAATAAAATTCTTCTAATGATTAGATATTTTCTCTTGAAGTATGAGTCTTCACAAAGGAGATGAACTACTTATATAACCACAAAAGTCCATCTCCAAAAGCTCATAAGGATTTAGGTCATGAATTCGGTTGGCCTTCTAAAAAGCACATGAGATAAATCTTCAATAATGATGATTTACAATACTGATTGATTACCTTGAATAAATATGAATCTCTTGACTATTCTTGATATATTTGATTTATATAACATCCTCCAAAAACACACATTATCAATCAGATCTTTATTAGAAAGATTGAGATCCTTGATTAATACAAATTAAGCATACCACATGCAATCTTGCTAAAATAAGATATTTTCCAAATCCAAGCTCAAGCTAGCACACTTATATCTCTAATATCAGAAAAGGAAATAAATCATAAAAGGACAATATATACTTCAATTTATTTTGCTCTCCAAGTAACCAGTCCGAGACAGATGTCTCACAAATCGTGGAACATTTGGCTTGACATCTATCCACGTGAAAAAATTTTGAATCTTTAACAAATCAAAGAAAATCTTTACTTGTTATAAATCACAATTCCAGCTTCTCAGGTAAATAGTTCAGAATAAATCTCTTGTAAAAACTGAACCACACTTTATCTTTTCATATCCAATTTCATCCTAATCTTGAATAAAAAAATATGAAAAAAATCTCCCTTCAAGGAATATTCAAATAAATATTTTCTTCAAAGAAAATCCAATCCAATCAAATCTTCTTATTTGAATAAAGTCTTTTCCAAATTAATTTGGATTAACAAGCCTCTTCCAAAAGAAATCTTATGCATCTTCTGAAGGAATTAAAATCGAAAAAAACTGAAGATAATTAGAACCCAATTCGCATGAAAATATGTCACATAACATATGTTGAACATCTTGATCGACAAGTTTCCTACATAAATAAGCCAATTACTTGGAACAACAAAAACTCAGTCTGAGAAGTATGAATAACGCCTAAGCCATGATGTCATACAACATGTCAAGACATCATGTTCAACAATTTTCTTACAAAAAAATCTTTATGTCAAGCAACTCTAGCAGAAACTTGGACATGAAGAAACTTGAACACTGAACAAACTTGAACCAACTCTGGAATCACACATAGAACCAAATAAGCCAAGATGTGCTCCACGACTTTCACAACATCTTGATTTGCATTTTTTCTATAAAAATAAATCAATATAAAGGAATAACAACCCATTTATGCTTCCATTACGGGGTACTCTACATGAAGTACACGAAGAGAAAAAAAATAAAAGAGAAAAAAGACTTTAGGGAGACCGACGGGTCTACTTCCGCAGAGAAACATTCTTTCCATCTTTGACCACTTGATCCAACCAGATTTGCTCCCTGGAGATAGTCAAAGGACAGTGGAAATGCTTCACTTGATACAAATCATCCTCAAAAGACTGCAAAACTTCCTCTAGGGTAGCGCTTGTACAATCGGCTAATTTTTGAGCCAGTGAAGCATTATGAAGGTGTAAAGACTCTAATTCCCTTGGACCAGGTGACAGACTTCCCCAAATAGAAGTCAGAGTCTGGTTTTTCTTCACCACGGTCTTCACCATATGAGTCACCCAGTCAGAGAGAGAACCAACAAGATTAAGGGGAAGCAATGCATTTTCCACCCGGTGAGAGAGGTAGAATTTTTTTGTACTTCCTGTAGATATTTATTGTGTTGAAGCTTTAGATCACAAACGCTCTCCTCCAGTCGTTGTTTCTTGACACGGTGCTAGTCGGACCAAAGAGCCTCCCAGTGGCGAGATCTACCGAGGGCTAAATCAGAATTACAACAAACATATTGAGCCACAATAGCTAGTTCTTCCTCTAGAGCAGTCTTAGGAAGATTAGTAAAGTAAGAGTAGTCCTCGTCCAAAGGAGATGTTTGGCGGCCCCCGACTGAACGAGAGCTGGACCACTTCATCAATGAACGGGCATTTAAACCCAGGACACTCGGTAAAGTCGGCAGGATCTCCAAAGCAATGTCACTCTCGGCCGGTTGTATTCCCCGCCTTATAAATTGGAGATATACCTTATTATTTATAAAATATTAACACACTTATTGGTAAAGAAAATATGTCAGGAACAGGAAGATTAAAAACAAAAGATCCTAAAGTTTCTGGGGCTTAAAAAAGATGACTTTTCTATCTTCCTATGAACGGGTTTCTATCAACAATCGAACATCAATAAGACACTACAAATGTTTCTTTTCAACCTCCTCTACGGGGGTACCTCCTCCGAAGTATCCCAGGTTGCTGATGAAACTCATCAACCGTTTCTTATAATACAAAGGCTCATCAGAAAGATCTTCTTCTATATATACATATATATTGTTCCCATAAGAAAGTGTCCAGTACTTAGGTAACAACTCAACACATCTTCCCTTCACTCCATCCCCAACAACGCAAACTGTGGTGTGCTCCTCCGGGTGAGTACGGGTGACCAGAAAAGAACCGATCTTCGAAAGACTGTAACTAAGGAAGAGGTTCGAATTTGGGCACACTCGATCCCAAATAAATTAATCATCTGCCCCGTGTCCGAGTCACAGAGCCACAGTGACATTTAAAAAGATGAAAGAAAAGGGTCACAAAAGACTTTCCTTTCAGATATTCACATCAATGATGGTATACCTTCACGCACGCCAAACTTGTTTGGTGAAGTTATGAAGGAGCCATCGCCAAATGCTTTGGAAGTTCTATCACGAAGGCAGTGAAAGGTAGGAGAAGACCCAGGACCGAGAAAGTACATTCATAAAAGGAAATGGCGCAATCCCCATACTTGTCGCATATTGTTTTGTCCTCGTTGGCACTCAACACTCCAAGTAAGAAGGTGGACCGACTTCGCTAAAGGCGTCATCTAGACCATGTTTTTTAGCAAAAGCAGAAATAGTGGAAGAGTATACATAATCCACCTAAGAAGATGGAGTAATCTTCTGGAACTTGTGAATACTCTTCTGTAATTTCTTACCCATAATGCACAAACTTTTCAGATGTAAGGAAGTAATAACGCTAAAGAGGATGGTTGTTAAGTTGGGAAAGTTACTCAAAGAAAGTAGCGATGATTCTTCAAAATGCTATTATCTAGCATGCAAAAGACTTCACAAAACGTGTCAAATCACTCGTACGAATTACTCAAGAGCTTTGGATCCCAAGAGCCATAACGATGATAATTCTGAAAAGAAGTTTTGAAGCATGAAGCATTAAATGCACAAATCTCTAAGAAATTGAAACATTTCTATTTCACCCATCTGAAGGTGATCAATGGAGTGATCGACTATCGAGGCTGGTGTACCAAGTCCTCACCTTGCTACACACAATCAACATAATAAACAACATAACAACATAATTATGCAACTTGAAAAGCGACTCGTAATATGCATGTGGTACCATTGGAGCAGAACTCCCAACTTAGAAATTTGCCAATTAATATTGACGTCAACAAGGCATAAGCCTTCAACTTAATATTTTGCCAATCCAGGCCAACTTATCGAGCATCAGCTCCAACTTGATATGCTATGCAATGCGATCCAACATGAATATCATAATAACAACAATAATAGTTATATAACCGCACAACAACAAATCAACAATTGGCCATAGGCCTACAACTTAACAATAATAACAAATCAACATTGGTCATAGGCCTACAACTTAACAACAACAACAAATCAACATTGGCCATAGGCCTACAACTTAACAACAACATTCACACCTGCAACTTTATGATTAACCACAACAATTACCACTAATGTAATGCACACCATAACTAATTTATGTTACAAACTTTTACTCAAAATTATTCGGACAGTGCTACTAAACCGATTAAATAATCTTCTGCTATATTTACCAACTGCTTTATCCCACTAATTCATCACTGCTACTGCTATATTATTATCCTACTAGTTTGTCAATGCTACTGTCATATTATTAATACTATTACTTATATACCTACAGTGATTCTCACTCAATGAATTGCTATTGTTAATTATAATGATTCTCAAATTAATTATGTTTCTGCAAAAATATTTACTGGGTTCAATCATGCCAGACATACAGCAGACAGAAACCACAACGCAGAAACAGGAAAATGCACAGACCCGTGTGACCATTGTCACACTTTCATGACCTTCGTCACAGATGTGTGTGACGGTTGTAACAAGGGGGTGACGGTCGTCACATTCCCCAGACGGACGCCCCAACATTTGGGACGGTCGTCCCAAGCTCTCATTGCGTGACGGTCGTCCCACCTCCATGGCGGTCGTCACACTCCCAATTCCTTCGTCCTCAGCATTCCTTCCACTCCTGTTTTCCTCGTCCCAGTTTCACATACTCATACCAATTCCATGACAGACACCCATCTCAGTATAACAGCAACACATAAACCACAATTAAATAACACAAACTAATTTTCCACAACCGATCAACTTAGAATTCAACTTCGGTATCAACAAAAACAGAAAGACACAACATAGGCAATTCTATAAACTAACCCCACATATCATTCATCAACTATCCAGTTATAGAGTCAGAACCCCACCCTTACCTTGGATTGAAGGTCGCTCTAAATCTCCGATTGGGTTCCCGTTCTCGCAGCCGCCTCTCCGTGTTTATTTCCAAACCCTTGCTCCTCTTCTTCTTCTTCGTAACTGCTACTACTAATTTTCTTTGCAACTTCCCGTACTTCTCCCAAGAGCCTCTTTTCTATTTTACTGATAACCTAATTTTTCTTATTTTTCTCAATAATCTTATAATTCTATTAATTTTAATAATTCCCCTTGGGCCTAATTCTTGCACCCTACGATTTACTACTTCTAACCACAAGTAAGCCCACTAATGGTTTTATAATTCTAATCTACCAACATTATATTATTTCTACAACTTAAATCAACTTAATTAAATTAATTCAACTAAAGCCAACATATCTTGAATTAATTAATTTGACCAAAACCGACATAGCGACTCAACACAGCATTTTCGACAACCAACACAAATCAAACAAATAATACGGAGATATTTAATTAAATAATTAATTAACTAACCTGGCATTACAGCTCTCCCCCGCTTAGAATATTTTCGTCCTCGAAAATTTACCTTGTTCAAACAGCTCGGGATAGGATTCCCGTATCTTGCTTTCCAACTCCAACGTCATACTTTCTCCGGCAGCTCCTAACCAGACTACTTTTACCAACGCAATCTCCTTGCCTCTTAGAATCTTCATTTCCCGATCCGCGATCCGTACAAGCATCGTTTCCATAGTAATATTATCCCGTACTTGCACATCATCCATATAGATTACATGAGATGGATCTGGAACATACTTCCAGAGTTGTGACACATGAAACACATCATGTAAATTCGACAGATTAGGCGGTAAAGCCACTCTATAAGCAACATTCCCAACTCTGTCCGAAATTTGATATGGACCAATAAAACGAGGGGTGAGCTTCTTAGACTTCAATGCACGCCCAACACCTGTCACCGGCGTAACTCTCAAAAACACATGGTCACCTGCTTGGAATTCTAAATCCTTCCTTCGCTTGTCATGATAACTCTTCTGCCTACTTTGAGAAGATTTCATCTTTTCTTGGATTAACTTCACCTTCTCAATAGTTTCTCGAACAATTTCAGGTCCAAGCACTACACTTTCTCCAGATTCGTGCCAACATAAAGGAGTCCTACATCTCCGACCATATAACGCTTCAAAAGGTGCCATTCCAATACTGGAATGGTAACTGTTATTATACGTGAACTCGATCAATGGAAGATAAGTATCCCACGAACCTCCCTGCTCAAGAACACAAGATCTCAACAAATCCTCCAACAACTGAATAGTCCTCTCTGTTTGACCATCCGTCTGAGGGTGATACCCCGAACTCAACCTCAACTTAGAACCCAACGCCTCTTGCAAACGCTTCCAAAAATCAGAAGTAAACCTCGGATCTCTATCAGACACAATACACAGAGAAACACCATGCAACTTTACAATTACGCTAGTATAAATCTCTGCCAACTTCGATACTAGAAAACTGATGTTAATAGGAATAAAATGAGTCGACTTCGTAAGCCTATCAACAATCACCCAAATCGAATTGTGTCCTCTTGAAGTATTAGGTAATCCCGTCACAAAATCCATTGAAATGTTATCCAATTTCTATTCTGGAACTTCTAACGGTTGCATCAACCCTGCAGGCTTCTGATCTGACAAGTTAAACATGCATACACAAAAGGAGCTACATCACACTTCATTCCAGGCCACCAAAACAATTTCTTCAAGTCCTGATACATCTTTGTAGCTCCCGGATGAATACTTAAATTGCTCCTATGACTTTCCTCGAGAATTACTTTCTTCATCTCTGCCTCATCAGGAATACAAATTAGATTTCGGAATCTTAACACACCTTGCGCATCTAACTTGAAATCATCATTCTCAGATTGATCGATTCCAACCATCGAATCTACTAGTTTCACGTCTAACTTCTGAGCTTCCTTGATACTATCCAGAAAATCATTGTTAATCTTCAGCATCCCCAACATCACACTCTGCGGTGTCACTTCGCAAACTAAGCTCATATCTCTGAATTGCTCAATTAATTCCAATTCTTTAACCATCATCGCCGACATATGCAAAGTTTTCTGACTTAGGGCGTCAGCCACAACATTAGCTTTACCTGGATGATAGTTCAAACCGAAATCATAATCTTTTAATAATTCCAACCATCTTCGTTGTCTCATATTCAATTCCTTCTGATCAAACAAATACTTTAAGCTCTTATGGTCACTAAACACTTCAAATCCCGAACCATAAAGATAATGCCTCCAAATTTTCAGCACAAAAACAACTGCAGCAAGTTCTAAATCATACGTAGGATAGTTCTTTTCATGAGTTCTCAACTGTCTCGACGCATAAGCAACTACCTTAACATTCTGCATAAGCACACCTCCTAAACCCATCTTAGAAGCATCACAATACACCACAAAAGGTTCTCCTGGATTAGGTAATGTCAAAACCGGAGCCGATGTCAATCTCTTCTTCAATTCCGCAAAACTTTCTTCACATTGAATGTCCCACACAAAAGCTTTACCTTTACAAGTCAACTTAGTCAACGGAAGTGCTAACTTAGAAAATCCTTCGATAAACCTTCGGTAATAACCGGCTAGTCCCAAAAAGCTTCTAATCTCGGTAGCGGACTTTGGAGTTTCCCATTGTAACACAGTGTAGCGGCAAAATAGTGAGTTTAAGCTATTGATTAACTTAACTCGAAAAGCAAGAGTCGCCACCGCACTTTTATTTTATCCAAAAAGGAAAGGAAAAAGAGCGAACAAAACCTACACAAGCTCTAAACAAGAACAAGGGAAGAGAAACCGGGTAAGGGGGTTGGTTACGTTAAGGGAAGATGTTAGCACCCAAAACGTCTATAGTACTCTATAGGAGCCCTTTGAAATATCTACCGCTTTTGGTCTGAAAAAGTTTGCTTGAAAAGTGATTGAGGAGATGAGAAGAGAAATTTTTTTTTAAGATTTTTGTGTTTGGAGAGACTTGTCGCCTCATGCCTACGTACCCACGATGTGCAATGTAGGATCAAAACCCCGTAGTTCGTGGTACAAAGAATGAAAATTTGTTTGTTTTGGTTGTTTTTAAATGTAAAGACAAGTCGTCATTTCCAAGCGAATAATTCCGCTTAAAGAAATGAATCATGTCTAAACTTATGAAAAAGTTTAAAAGGAAAAGTGCACGAGGGCACAAAAGAGGTTGATGAGTTTGGTGTTTTTTAAAGTCTTTTGAGAAAGGTGACAATATGCTTATGTAATTTAGCATTTGTTAAGAAATGAAAGGAAAAGAGTAAAATTAACTTGACAAAGTCAAGGTTTGATTATGAAAGAAGTGAAAGTTTGAAATCAAGAATGTTTTGAAAAAGGGAGAGAGTTTTGAAAATTGAAGAATGGGGAGGAGAAGAAGTGACTATCCTAGAGCATAAAGTAAAAGCTAAGGATAAGAAACATCTACCCACAAAAGTAACCTTCCAAGTCTTCGAACCATAATTCCAAAGCAAAGGGAGAAAGGTCCTAAGTTCTAAGTCCAAGGTTCCAAGAATAGTATTGGATGTCCAAGGTCAAGGTGTAAAACTCCATGTCCATTGCATAGGATAGTAACCATAGTCCAAGATTAGAAGCACAAGTTTTTTAGAGGTTTTGGCCTTTATTAATGTTTTTGGTCCAAGTGGACAAAGAGAAAAAGGCATAAGCATAAACATGTGTCCAACGGACAAAAGGCAAATTGCAGAAGCATAAACATATGTCCAACGGACAAAGGAAAAACTGTGGAAGCATAAACATGATATGAAATGATAAAAATGAAGCATAAAAGTAAAAGAGATAAGGAGCGAGAAGGAATTGTAAATGATTAGTACAATAGTAATGTTAGTAAGTTAATGATTAGTTGTTAGAGTTAGTGATCAATTATAATTGAATAATTGCACTTAGGTCAAGATTAATGAGAACTCATTAGAGGATTGATAAGACCAAAGCCTCATAACAACAAGTTTCATAAGTTTTGAACCAAAAGACAAATAATCAACTATTCTTGATAGTTTTCCGATGCGGGACAAATATTGCGCTATGTTAAGCAACCGCCGAGTAATTTACGGAGTAATTACCCTACAATGAGGCCGGTCAATAGCTCTATGTGCTAATGTATGCTAGATGAACGATATGTAAATCGTCATCCGAAAGCAATACCGCACGAAAAGAAAAATGGTAGCGATCTAGTCTTGATCGAAATTCAATAAAGGAATTCCAAGATCAATTAGACTTTTATCGATCAAAAAGAAAAAGAATCAAGATGAAGAGAAGTGGATCTAACATTTATGATCCACACAACCAACATTAAAGAGAAATGAAAAGAAAATAAAATCAAGACTATTTTTAATAATCTTTTCAAGAAAATGTTTTAAAAACAAAATTTTAAAATGTCAAGATCTACAACAATAGTAAATCAAGGTTTTAAAATAATAAGACAGAAATTGAGAAGAAAATTATTATAAAAAAAAAAGTAAAGAAAATCTTTAAAAAAAAGAAGAATAAAAGAGAGGGAGGTGCGGAAGTCAAAATAATGGTGGTGGTGGTAACAACATGGGCCAAGCCCAATCAAATAAACCTTGAATCCAATTAAAGAAAAACAGAAAAAAAAAATGAACAAAGTTCATCTTCTTCATTCTCTCAAGACAACAACGGTTACTGTAGCATGACGGAGGAGGGAACACGGCGATTCCATCACGGCGGCGTGACGGAAGTCGAAAATTGCGTGGTTGTGATCGGGATTCAACATTCTACTCAAATATGTTGACAATTTCAAGGATTACACAAACACAAGTTTGAATTCAAACCGTAAAAAGTCGTCGAAGACCCGTCAAATACCTTTGAACCAACGGTAAGAAAATTGTTTCAATTCTTCTCCAGTTCTTCTTTGAATGCGTTATTGAAGACTTTGTTGCCGATCGAGTTGTGTTTGTGAATCGTTGCGAGAAGTTGTTGAAATTTGTTGGAAGATTGTATGAAGTGAAATCGTGATGTGGTTTGTTGTTGTTGATGGAATTGTGAGGATTTACAGGTTTAATGTTGGATTTGGATTGACGAATTAATGGAAGTTTTTACTGGTTTGTGATGAATTGAAAGAAGTGAATTGAATTGATGAAGGTGATGGAATAAGGTTTTGGAAATTGGAGTGTGTAGGTGAATTGAAGACTTGAGGAAAGGTTGAGGATAGTTCAGAAATGATTTTAGCAGCATGTTTTTGGCTCTCAAGCTTGAGGAATTGGAGTGAAAGAGCTTGTTATTTATAGAGGAAATAGAGAATGAAAGTGTTGTCGTTTTAATTCTTCCTCTGCGTTTTGATGCTCACGCGTATTGCAAATGTTTGCAGCGATGCCGTTTTGGTTTTCTTTCGCAGTCTGTGTATGTCGTTTTCACTTTTGTTGTGCAGGGTTAAACTTTATGAAATCTCATGGCTTGTGGTTTGACTTGTTGAAGCCGGCTTGATGCAGTGTATTGTAACGTGAAGTAGCAGCTGGTGATTCCGTGGCTTGCGACTTGGAAGCTGGTTTGGACGTGTGGTGACGGCTTGTGTTGTTGGAGCTTGGAGTAGTTGCGTTTTGGTTTTGGAGTTTGGACGGCTGCACTTGGCTTGGAATATGAGCTGAAGTTTGGTTTTATGGAAATGGCTAGGAGGCTCACGTGAAAAGTCGCTGCAGCTTGTGTGAAATTGGTTTTTTGCGTTGGCTTTTGGTAGCAATAGGATATCTTTTCTTCTCCTTTTTTTTTTAGTTTTTGTTGTAAGTGGTTTGGCAAATGGTAGTCGGCCGTGTAGAATCATGTGGCTTGGTTTGGATGTTTGCTTTTTTTTTCAAATTTTTTTTTTGTTGTAATTGCAAATGGGCTTTAGAATATATTATGAAAAAATGGACAATAAATTTTTTTAGGTAATGTGATTTAAAAAAATAATAATGAATTATGGAAATGAAAAGGGTATTGAATTTTGAATTGGAAATGGATTTGGAAATATGGATTAAAAAGTGGTTTGAATTAAAATGTGGACAAAAAGTGGGTTTTGGTTAATTGCTGTGTTGAAATGGATATGAATACATGGACTTTGGTGTATTGGATTCAAAATTGGTTAGAAAAAAAAAGAGAATTTTGTGTAAGTGGATAATTGGATATTAATGGATAGAAATGGTTTAGTAATGGAAAAAAATGGATAATAAAGGTTTAGGAGAAATGGATATGGAAATGGATAACCAAACTAGAAATGGATCACGGATGGCCAATCTTTATTTTTCTTTAGCCCAAAACCAATCTTGACTTTTTCCATAAGCCTCTGATAAAGTGCACACAGCTACCATTGAATAAGCCACAAGTGACAACAACCATTTGAATCTGACTTTCTGAACCCAAAACTCGCATGAACTACTGCTTGATAAACTGAAGAACCTCAGCACAAGACATCTTGCTTTTGAACAACCACATGTGACTTGAAATCACTTCATTGTCTTTGACAAACCTAGACAACACACAGAGAGAGAAACAAGCAAGCGGCAACATATTTTTGGTATTTTTGGTTAGAGGTTAGATAAACAGAAGCAAGTAAGAATAAGAAAATCACACAGGTGCTCAGGAGAAACACAGATCGTGATCTTGTTTGTGGTAATGATATGCAAATGAAATGAGTGAAATCTTAGGGGTAAAAATTAGGGTCTTACAGCTGCCCTTATTTAAGTTTCTTCTATCAGGAGATATGAAGGTTGAAAACTTCGTCTCGACAAGATTGAAGATACTTAAATACAGAAACCCGAATTTTTAGCCATAAGATGTCACAAGATGATATGAATGCAAAGGATGAAACAGACTGCGGGGAAGCTTGAAACAAGAGAGTATAAGGTAAATTGAGAGAAATGGCATGAAAAGACACGCTGGGGACACACAAGCTATTTCTGGAGATCTGTCAAGGTGACAAGAAGTATCCATCAATAGTTGGAAAGAGAGGTACAAGACCCTGGGAAGACAAGTAGTGACATCCAAGAATAGCATTGAATGGAAACTACGAACGAGACAAAAGGTATGACAAAAAATGTCCAAGAATGGCATTGGACAACAACAAGAAAGTTTCTGGTAAAAACAACAGTGTCATCTAAGAATAGCATTGGATGGAGGTGAAAAAAATTCTATTGAGAATAAGATATCCAAGAATAACATCGGATAAAAGGAACTACAACATTCAAGAATGGCATTGAATGAGGCAACAGTAAATATCAGAGTCATCTAAGAATGGCATTAGATATAAACAAAATTCCACTTGATTAACTTCATTGGGGACATCCAAGAATGGCATTGGATGGCAAGGGTAAACATCGGAGGTATCCAAGAATAACATTGGACTTGGTTGGGGAAAAGGTGTCCAAGAATGGCATTGGACAAAAGAAATCTCAACATCCAAGAATGGCATTGGATTATATGAGAAAGGTTCTGGAAAATATCATAAGTATCCAAGAATGGCATTGGATAAAAAGAGTTCACGATATCCAAGATTGGTGTTGAATAAAGTGAGCAGGGACTTTCAGGAATGGCACTGAAAGGTAAAGGCAAAACACTACATTCAGGAATGGCACTGAATGCAAAGGTAAATATTCGTCCAAGAATGGCACTGAATGAACAGATAAAAACTTTCAGGAATGGCACTGAAAGTAAAAGGAGAAAAATCATCCAGGAATGACACTGAATGAGCAGATGAAACTTTCAGGAATGGCACTGAAAGTAAAGGCAAATCACTACATTCAGGAATGGCATTGAATGATAGTGAGAAAGACATCCAGGAATGGCACTGAATGCAAAGGAGAAAACTCATTCAGGAATGGCACTGAATGAATAGATAAAACTTTCAGGAATGGCACTGAAAAATATCCAAGCAGATAGATAAAGGGGATTATAAAAGAGAGGCAAAACTTCCAGGAATAGCACTGGGAAAGATAAGAGGAACAAGATATCCAGGAATGGCACTGGAAATCAAAAGAGACAGACATTCAGGAATGGCACTGGAGTGAAAGAAAGCAAAGATCCAGGAATAGCACTGGAATGGAAAAAGGCAAACATCTAACAACAACAATAGATGCACAGGGAAACAAAACAACATCTAGGAATAGCACTGGAAAGAAAGAAGATAAGCAAGACATCCAGGAATAGCACTGGAAGACAAACAAGACAGGTAAACGACAACATTCAGGAATGGCACTGAATGAAAAGGCAAGTAAAAGTTTTGGTAGGTGCCAAGTAAGTTGGACTTTGGTCACAAGGTAAGATGTTGAAAGCAACAGAACCTCGGAAAAGTGCATATGAGCGCGAAGCACACTTCGAGCTATGAAAATCTTTCTATGCAATGATATATGAATGATTTATGTATGCAATGCAAATGATAGAGACAACTGAGATAGACTCCTTTGTGAGGGAAGAATGGAACTCTGATTCCTCAACACAGGGAACACTGCCCACTTTGCTTGGAGAGAAGATGTTGGACACATCTCTGTCACACTTATGAATTGTATCATGCCGATGGTCTTTTGAGGAAAGACATCTTGAGGATTCTTGAAGAAGACTGAGCCAGATTGATTGACTGATGAGGATAAACTAATCATGGCTTCAGTTTGACTGCTGTAGGGGAAAAATGAACTAATCATGGCTTCAATTCTTGAAAAGACCGTTGAGGATAAACTGATCATGGCTTCAGCTTGACTATTGTTGGGGATGAACTAATCATGGCTTCAGTTCTTAAAATGACTGTTGAGAAGGTTAAACTCAGTATGAGTCTTGAAAGAGATCTTCTGGCTAACCAATTCTGAGAATAACTTGCACTGAGCAACAAATCTTGAACTAATTCACAACAGGATATGGAAGCAATGTGCCCCTGATAGGATCACTGACCAAGTTTCTCAACTGTTTGAAAATTTCTTGATGAGGAAAGTTTGCCTGCAAACAAGGTTATTCAAACGAACATGGTAATTTTAATGCAAAGCTCAATGCAATTTTAAAATCAAAAAAATCATTTTTGGAATGATATTATTGATGCAAAGCAAAATGAATCACTTGTCAAAACACGACGGTTTAGACATGCAAAGTGAAAGAGAAAGCAAAGGTAAGACATCAAAGCAAATGATTGGCAACAAACATAGGAGTCAGTTTACGTAACCTTGCTGTAGTATGCTTTCAAAAGAAACCTGGCTTCAATTAGGTCTTTTGAAGGTTGTAACGTGGTCTGGTTCACGGCTTTTGAAACAAAGAATATAGGCTCAAAGTTTATTTGTACCCAACCCATTCTTCGTGATGATCTCCAGTCCTATGCTCAGTTAATTCAAACTATGCATTCATGTTCCAAGAGATTTTGGAATTGTAACACTGTTATGATGATGGCTCAAGAGATTTTTGAGATGGCAGTCATTCTTTCTTACAACATTTTGTTGTTTTTTAGGAGGACCTTAGTCAACTCGTTTTGTCTTTGAGGATTTTGGCAACTTCTTAATTTTTCTTTTATTATCCCTAACTTTTGCCTGAACTGTGTCATTTGAACTTACAGTCAGCGGGATGCCCCAATTTTTGCCTAAGTCTCCTTCATAGGTTTTGACTTAACGGGCTTTTCATTTGATTTTTTTATTCTCGTTTTTTTTTTGAAATATAGTGACTGCCTGGCTTAATGATTACGGTGAACCATCATTGGCTTTTGATTTGAAAGACATCTTCGACACTTCTTTGATGTGTGCGAAGGAAAGCTTGTTATTGCAACCTTTATTGGAAAGTATTTTGCATGCACAGTCAAATTAACTGAGAACTATTCATCCCCAGGTTAAGATTGCGGGTTTTTCGTACAGAAGGAAACTCCAACTTCTAGGCTCGAAGGGGTTGACAAAGGATTAACTTCCTTATTTCTCCAGTGTTTGGGAGTTGAAACAATGCCTGTATATCCTCAACCAAGTTTTAATTGAAAGCATACAATCCAGCAATTTCAGGTATTTTGCTTTCATCATCCTCCCTTCAATCTTTTCATAAACAAAAGCCTGATAAAGAAAGTGAACAGGAGATATATTTTATTTTGTGAAAAAGAAAGCATAAAGATGCACACAGTGGATATAAATGAATTGAATCAAAACATTGCATTGCTCATTTCATTGAAATTACCATGAAAGTGCAAATAAAGTTCAAAAGCAAACAGTCAATACAATCAAAGAAAAATGTAAACAGAAAGAAACAGGGCCTAGTGATTAATCAGCAACAAGGATGAGCTGTCCTATCTGAAGAACTGGCTTTAGGAGATGATCTGTCTGAACTGACTCAAACTTCACTTGGCATGCTCTCTGACTTCTTCAATGTATCCAGGTTCTCCCTGACTTTCAGATTATAGACTAGCAGCATGGTACATGAAAGGATTCTCAGGAACAGCTTGAGCAACAAAATGCACAACAGGCTGAGGTTCAGTGAACAAAGGAGCTGAAGATACTGGTGAGACAAACACATGAGTAGTTGCAAAGGGTGGAGAGTAATTCGGAGGTAACCCAAATTCTGGCCAAGTAGAAGCTGGTTGCTGAGTCAGTGGAGGGTCAACAGTAGTAGATGAAGTTTCAACAATCACAGTCCTCTGAGGTGGTTCACCTCTGGCGATCAAAACTTGCCGCATTTCTGTGAGCTTGGTCATACCGGCCTTCAACTCATCAATTTCCATTCTGACTTCGGCGTTGTGTTGTTCTTGGTTTTCTATTCTCAATCTGACAGCAGCTCTAGTTTCGTAGTTGTGTTGAGGAAACAGCTTGACAGCGAACAGATAACTGAAGAAGGAGACAGTTGAAGTGAGTTTCTGAGACAACTGGGAAGAAATGCATATGTATGCTCATGGATGCAAGAGTGCATGGATGCAACAACCACAAACAAGATCACTCAAAGCACACGGGTTCAAAGGTTCGCTCTGAAGAGAACACCGGAATACCAGGTTGATAAGTCCACATTGATAAGAAATCCAAAGTATCGGGCATGTTGGAAGTAAGGGTTTCCTGCAAACCTGTAAACACCCGCCCATTCTCACATGTGGGTACTAAAAAGCCGGGATCCTCAGTTTCAGATTCTCGATTTGAGAAGCAATAGTACATTCATCCCTCGGGGTACAATACTATTGCCAAACAAAGAGGTCGTCCACTAATTCCCCTAAAAAGGATATCCTATAGCAAGTTCCCAGCATTGGGTCCTCGGATCGAGACTGTGCAATGGGTTTGCCACCGAACGTGGTCTACCACTGTCACATCCTGGGAGGAGTGCCGTTACTGAGTCCTCGGGAAATGGTCTCCAGAGTCGACAATTCCTCAAGAGAATACCTACTGGCCTGCACCAACGTACAATAGCAGGTAGCTCCTGATAGAACCTCGTCTGGTTGTGGGTCTCATGAAAGACAATACGTGGCCACCCCCACGCAAGCGTCACGACTATCCACTCTAATACCTATATATATGCTCAAGCCTAGGTAGTGGGCTTATCTCTCAGAACACCCTGCCCACCAAACAGAAAATCCAGCCAGCACAAAACAGACAAAAAGCATTAAATAAATCAAAGTAGGCTAAACCCCTCAAGGGATGGACCAGCAAGAGGTCAATCTATCCCCAGCAGAGTCGCCACTTTTCTGTAGCGACAAAATAGTGAGTGTAAGCTATTGATTAACTTAACTCGAAAAGCAAGAGTCACCACCGCACTTTTATTTTATCCAAAAAGGAAAGGAAAAAGAGCGAACAAAACCTACACAAGCTCTAAACAAGAACAAGTGAAGAGAAACCGGGTAAGGGGGTTGGTTACGTTAAGGGAAGGTGTTAGCACCCAAAATGTCTATAGTACTCTATAGGAGCCCTTTGAAATATCTACCGCTTTTGGTCTGAAAAGGTTTGCTTGAAAATTGATTGAGGAGATGAGAAGAGAAATTGTTTTTTAAGATTTTTGTGTTTGGAGAGACTTGTCGCCTCATGCCTACGTACCCACGATGTGCAATGTAGGATCAAAACCCTGTAGTTCATGGTACAAAGAATGAAAATTTGTTTGTTTTGGTTGTTTTTAAATGTAAAGACAAGTCGTCATTTCCAAGCGAATAATTCCGCTTAAAGAAATGAATCATGTCTAAACTTATGAAAAAGTTTAAAAGGAAAAGTGCACGAGGGCACAAAAGAGGTTGATGAGTTTGGTGTTTTTTAAAGTCTTTTGAGAAAGGTGACAATATGCTTATGTAATTTAGCATTTGTTAAGAAATGAAAGGAAAAGAGTAAAATTAACTTGACAAAGTCAATGTTTGATTATGAAAGAAGTGAAAGTTTGAAATCAAGAATGTTTTGAAAAAGGGAGAAAGTTTTGAAAATTGAAGAATGGGGAGGAGAAGAAGTGACTATCCTAGAGCATAAAGTAAAAGCTAAGGATAAGAAACATCTAACCACAAAAGTAAGCTTCCAAGTCTTCGAACCATAATTCCAAAGCAAAGGGAGAAAGGTCCTAAGTTCTAAGTCCAAGGTTCCAAGAATTGCATTAGATGTCCAAGGTCAAGGTGTAAAACTCCATTGTCCATTGCATAGGATAGTAACCATAGTCCAAGATTAGAAGCACAAGTTTTTTAGAGGTTTTGGCCTTTATTAATGTTTTTGGTCCAAGTGGACAAAGAGAAAAAGGCATTAGCATAAACATGTGTCCAACGGACAAAAGGCAAATTGCGGAAGCATAAACATATGTCCAACGGACAAAGGAAAAATTGCGGAAGCATAAACATGATATGAAATGATAAAAATGAAGCATAAAAGTAAAAGAGATAAGGAGCGAGAAGGAATTGTAAATGATTAGTACAATAGTAATGTTAGTAAGTTAATGATTAGTTGTTAGAGTTAGTGATCAATTATAATTGAATAATTGCACTTAGGTCAAGATTAATGAGAACTCATTAGAGGATTGATAAGACCAAAGCCTCCTAACAACAAGTTTCATAAGTTTTGAACCAAAAGACAAATAATCAACTATTCTTGATAGTTTTCCGATGCGGGACAAATATTGAGCTATGTTAAGCAATCGCCGAGTAATTTACGGAGTAATTACCCTACAATGAGGCCGGTCAATAGCTCTATGTGCTAATGTATGCTAGATGAACGATAAGTAAATCGTCATCCGAAAGCAATACCGCACGAAAAGAAAAATGGTAGCGATCTAGTCTTGATCGAAATTCAATAAAGGAATTCCAAGATCAATTAGACTTTCATCGATCAAAAAGAAAAAGAATCAAGATGAAGAGAAGTGGATCTAATATTTATGATCCACACAACCAACAACAAAGAGAAATGAAAAGAAAATAAAATCAAGACTATTTTTAATAATCTTTTCAAGAAAATGTTTTAAAAACAAAATTTTAAAATGTCAAGATCTACAACAATAGTAAATCAAGGTTTTAAAATAATAAGACAGAAATTGAGAAGAAAATTATTATAAAAAAAAAAGTAAAGAAAATCTTTAAAAAAAAAAGAAGAATAAAAGAGAGGGAGGTGCGGAAGTCAAAATAATGGTGGTGGTGGTAACAACACGGGCCAAGCCCAATCAAATAAACCTTGAATCCAATTAAAGAAAAACAGAAAAAAAAATGAACAAAGTTCATCTTCTTCATTCTCTCAAGACAACAACGGTTACTGTTGCATGGCGGAGGAGGGAACACGGCGATTCCATCACGGCGGCGCGACGGAATTCGGAAATTGCGTGGTTGTGATCGGGATTCAACATTCTACTCAAATATGTTGACAATTTCAAGGATTACACAAACACAAGTTTGAATTCAAACCGCAAAAAGTCGTCGAAGATCCGTCAAATACCTTTGAACCAACGGTAAGAAAATTGTTTCAATTCTTCTCCAGTTCTTCTTTGAATGCGTTATTGAAGACTTTGTTGCCGATCGAGTTGTGTTTGTGAATCATTGCGAGAAGTTGTTGAAATTTGTTGGAAGATTGTATGAAGTGAAATCGTGATGTGGTTTGTTGTTGTTGATGGAATTGTGAGGATTTACAGGTTTAATGTTGGATTTGGATTGACGAATTAATGGAAGTTTTTTCTGGTTTGTGATGAATTGAAAGAAGTGAATTGAATTGATGAAGGTGATGGAATAAGGTTTTGGAAATTGGAGTGTGTGGGTGAATTAAAGACTTGAGGAAAGGTTGAGGATAGTTCAGAAATGATTTTAGCAGCGTGTTTTTGGCTCTCAAGCTTGAGGAATTGGAGTGAAAGAGCTTGTTATTTATAGAGGAAATAGAGAATGAAAGTGCTGTCATTTTAATTCTTCCTCTGCGTTTTGATGCTCACGCGTATTGCAAATGTTTGCAGCGATGCCGTTTTGGTTTTCTTTCGCAGTCTGTGTATGCCGTTTTCACTTTTGTTGTGCAGGGTTAAACTTTATGAAATCTCATGGCTTGTGGTTTGACTTATTGAAGTCGGCTTGATGCAGTGTATTGTAACGTGAAGTAGCAGCTGGTGATTCCGTGGCTTGCAGCTTGGAAGCTGGTTTGGACGTGTGGTGATGGCTTGTGTTGTTGGAGCTTGGAGCAGCTGCGTTTTGGTTTTGGAGTTTGGACGGCTGCACTTGGCTTGGAATATGAGCTGAAGTTTGGTTTTATGGAAATGGCTAGGAGGCTCACGTGAAAATTCGCTGCAGCTTGTGTGAAATTGGTTTTTTGCGTTGGCTTTTGGTAGCAATAGGATATCTTTTCTTCTCCTTTTTTTTTAGTTTTTGTTGTAAGTGGTTTGGCAAATGGTAGTGGGCCGTGTAGAATCATGTGGCTTGGTTTGGATGTTTGCTTTTTTTTTCAATTTTGTTTTTGTTGTAATTGCAAATGGGCTTTAGTATATATTATGAAAAAATGGACAATAAATTTTTTTGGGTAATGTGATTTAAAAAAAAATAATGAATTATGGAAATGAAAAGGGTATTGAATTTTGAATTGGAAATGGATTTGGAAATATGGATTAAAAAGTGGTTTGAATTAAAATGTGGACAAAAAGTGGGTTTTGGTTAATTGGTGTGTTGAAATGGATATGAATACATGGACTTTGGTGTATTGGATTCAAAATTGGTTAGAAAAAAAAAAGAGATTTTTGTGTAAGTGGATAATTGGATATTAATGGATAGAAATGGTTTAGTAATGGAAAAAAAATGGATAATAAAAGTTTAGGAGAAATGGATATGGAAATGGATAACCAAACTGGAAATGGATCACGGATGGCCAATCTTTATTTTTCTTTAGCCCAAAACCAATCTTGACTTTTTCCACAAGCCTCTGATAAAGTGCACACAGCTACCACTGAATAAGCCACAAGTGAACAACAACCATTTGAATCTGACTTTCTGAACCCAAAACTCACATGAACCACTGCTTGATAAACTGAAGAACCTCAGCACAAGACATCTTGCTTTTGAACAACCACATGTGACTTGAAATCACTTCATTGTCTTTGACAAACCTGCACAACACACAGAGAGAGAAACAAGCAAACGACAACATATTTTTGGTATTTTTGGTTAGAGGTTAGATAAACAGAAGCAAGTAAGAATAAGAAAATCACACCGGTGCTCAGGAGAAACACAGATCGTGATCTTGTTTGTGGTAATGATATGCAAATGAAATGAGTGAAATCTTAGGGGTAAAAATTAGGGTCTTACACACAGCATCTACTTTAGATGGATCCACAGCAATGCCACTACCCGAAATGACATGACCAAGAAAACTAACTTCCTTTAACCAAAATTCATATTTGGACAGTTTTGCATATAACTTCTTCTCTTTCAAAACTTGCAATACTAGTCTTAAGTGTTCTGCATGCTCTTCTTCCGATTTAGAGTAAATTAATATATCATAAATAAACACCACCACAAACCGATCCAAATAAGTATGAAAGATACGGTTCATGTACTCCATGAATACTCCCGGCGCATTAGTAACACCGAAAGGCATCACTGAATACTCATAATGTCCATAACGCGTTCTGAAAGCCGTCTTCTGAATATCTTCATCCTTCACTTTAATCTGATGATAGCCCGACCTCAAATCAATCTTGCTAAACACACGAGCACCTACCAATTGATCCATCAAGTAATCTATTCTCGAAAGCGGATACTTGTTCTTAATCGTCACTTTATTTAATTGTCTATAATCAACACAGAGCCTCATACTTCCATCTTTCTTCTTTACTAACAACACTGGAGCTCCCCACGGCGATACACTTGGCCTCACAAACTTCTTTTCAAGCAATTCCTCCAATTGTTTCTTTAATTCTGACAATTCAGATGCAGACATCCTGTATGGTGCCATAGACACAGGTCTGGTACCAGGTACAAGGTCAATTGTAAATTCTACTTCTCTTTCTGGCGGTGCATCAGGAATTTCATCAGGGAAAACTTTAGGAAATTCACGCACCACTTGCAACTCCTCAATTACAGCTCGGCTCTCAACAGATAACGACGTCATCACTAAGAACATCTGAGCTCCTTCTTGCATCCACTGCTGTAACTCCCTAAAAGACAATAAACTAGCTTCTTCCTCTTCAGGAGTAGAAAATCTCACTGACTTGTTATAACAATTGATATGAACATAGTTATATTCTAACCAGTTCATTCCCAAGATTACATCCATCCCAGATAACGGCAAACACACCAAATCAACAGTAAAGTCTCTGTCGAAGATCGTCAAAGGACACTTTAAACACACAAGAGAAGTAGTCACCGATCCCTTAGCCGGAATCTCGACGACCATTTCTCCATTCATATAAGACAACACAAGACCCAATCTTTCAACACATTCAGCAGCAATAAAACAATGAGTAGCACCAGTATCAATCATAGTGATTAAAGGAGTACTATTAATGAAACATGTACCTCTGATGAGTTTGTCCTCCGTAGTTGTCTGAGTCCCAGCCAAAGCGAACACTTTCCCACCAGTTTGCACCTTCTTTGGCTTGCACTCAGATATGGCATGCCCAATCTTACCACAACGAAAACACCTCTTCACCTCAGCAATACACACATTACTCTTATGACCAGGTTTCCCACATTTGAAACAAGTTATGCCAGCAGGAGCATCTCCCCCACTAGTCCTCTTGCCATCAGCCACTTTCTGTTTACCTTTTCCAGCTGGAGCATCATAAGGCTTGCCACGATTCTGTTGGTGCTTGCTCTTCCTCTCATTAATGATCTTATAATGAGCATTGGTATCCTCTTCAAAAATTCTGCAACTATCAATCAAATCAGCAAAAACACGAATCTTCTGATATCCAACTGCCTTCTTGATCTCTGGGCGCAACCCACTTTCAAACTTGATGCATTTTGAAAACTCAGCATTATCATCGTTATAGTGCGGATAAAACTTAGCCAATTCAACAAACTTTGCAGCATAATCAGTAACCGACATGTTTCCTTGCTTCAGCTCAAGAAACTCGATTTGCTTCTTACCACGAACATCCTCTGGATAATACTTCCTCAGGAACTCTCTTCGGAACACATCCCAAGTGATACCTTCACCTGCAGTTTCCAACCTCTGACGTGTCTCTAGCCACCAGTCATCAGCCTCGACTGCTAGCATATGAGTCCCATATCGAACCTTCTGCGCTGGAGTGCAGTCCATCACACGGAAGATTCTCTCCATCTCTTTCAACCAATCCAATGCTCCATCAGGATCATACTTGCCCTTGAAGGTAGGCGGATTCTCCCTTTGAAAAGTTGCCAAACTGCGAGATCCAGCATTCTCGTCAGCGTTCGGCTGATTCTGCGAAGCCTGAGTCATTGCTTGCATCGCAGCAGCAATTGCAGCATCGTTCCTTCCAGCCATCTCAACTTATCACTACAACACAAACAAAGGTTAGAACTAGTTAACAATACTCGATTGTCAAACAAACTACGACTCGAAAACTTGGTCGGACGGACCGACCTGCTCTGATACCACTAATGTAACACCCCATTTCTACCCGACGAATATTTATAAAATCAGAGTTACGAAATTTCAACATACGAATAGGATGCTACATTCACAACTCACAACAACAACATTTAATCGCATTTTAACATAGATACATAACACTAAAAGCTTGGGTGAAATGATAACAACATAATTTAGTCTTTGTAAACCAAAACAACTTTTATAATTAAGCAACGGAGTCACAAACTTCAACTTAAATGACAGAACGACTTTATCCAACTTAAAAAATCTTCAAAATAATAATCTTTAAAAGAAACAACTTAAAAATTCAGCAACAATAGGAAAAGCAACAATAAAAGAAACAAGCGTTCATCCCCCCCCCCCCCCCGAGTGTTATGTATCAGAGCGACGACACCGACTCGAACTAACGAAGGTAGACAGTCTTCACTCCGGATTACCTGCAGGATGGCGTATAAACCATCACCATACACAGAAGGGGTGAGATATCGAACAATATAATCGAATATATGATAAATAACATATTAGATTAGACTATAAACAATCACCACTTCACAACTCACAATCAACATCAATCAACATAATAAACAACATAACAACATAATTATGCAACTTGAAAAGCGACTCGTAATATGCATGTGGTACCATTGGAGCAGAACTCCCAACTTAGAAATTTGCCAATTAATATTGACGTCAACAAGGCATAAGCCTTCAACTTAATATTTTGCCAATCCAGGCCAACTTATCGAGCATCAGCTCCAACTTGATATGCTATGCAATGCGATCCAACATGAATATCATAATAACAACAATAATAGTTATGTAACCACACAACAACAAATCAACAATTGGCCATAGGCCTACAACTTAACAACAACAACAAATCAACATTGGCCATAGGCCTACAACTTAACAACAACAACAAATCAACATTGGCCATAGGCCTACAACTTAACAACAACATTCACACCTGCAACTTTATGATTAACCATAACAATTACCACTAATGTAATGCACACCATAACTAATTTATGTTACAAACTTTTACTCAAAATTATTCAGACAGTGCTACTAAACCGGTTAATTAATCTTTTGCTATATTTACTAACTGCTTTATCCCACTAATTCATCACTGCTACTGCTATATTATTATCCTACTAGTTTGTCAATGCTACTGTCATATTATTAATACTATTACTTATATACCTACAGTGATTTTCACTCAATGAATTGTTATTGTTAATTATACTGATTCTCAAATTAATTATGTTCCTGCAAAAATATTTACTGGGTTCAATCATGCCAGACATACAGCAGACAGAAACCACAACGCAGAAACAGGAAAATGCACAGACCCGTGTGACCATCGTCACACTTTCATGACCTTTGTCACAGGTGTGTGTGACGGTCGTAACAAGGGGGTGACGGTCGTCACAATCCCCAGACGGACGCCCCAACATTTGGGACGGTCGTCCCAAGCTCTCATTGCGTGACGGTCGTCCCACCTCCATGGCGGTCGTCACGCTCCCAATTCTTTCGTCCTCAGCATTCCTTCCACTCCTGTTTTCCTCGTCCCAGTTTCACATACTCATACCAATTCCATGACAGACACCCATCTCAGTATAACAGCAACACATAAACCACAATTAAACAACACAGACTAATTTTCCACAACCGATCAACTTAGAATTCAACTTCGGTATCAACAAAAACAGAAAGACACAACAGAGGCAATTCTATAAACTAACCCTACATATCATTCATCAACTATCCAGTTATAGAGTCAGAACCCCACCCTTACCTTGGATTGAAAGTTGCCAATTGAGATGTACCTTAGATGTAAGGGTCATTAGATGTACCTTGGATCTCAAAATTATCATCCTGATAATTACAAAAGATCTCAATTGCAAATACATCTAATGACTATCTACAACTCACTCCTAACAAATAGCGAGTTCTCTCTCTCTCTCTCTCTCTCTCTCTCTCTCTCTCTCTCTCTCTCTCTCTCTATATATATATATATATATATATATATATATATATATATATATAACACCAAATTAAATTAACAAGTTTCAAGTTCAATTTCACTTTTTACCATTCTTTCTCACATACTGACTTATGCAACAGACTGTTAACCTTGCAGATCTTCCCACTCCATTGCATCTAAAGTTTTAATCCAAAAAAATTATCGAGACTAAGATTATGTATAGAATAGTATAGATAAGTATAATATTTAAAATTGCAAAATTAAATAATATTTGTTACTCTAAACTCATAAACATGTATTTTTCTTTTAAATAAAATATATGTTTTTTATTTACAATTTCTCAATTATAATTTATAAAAAATTAATATAATATAAATTTATTGAATGTTTTTATATAAAAAATATTAGAATAATTATAATTTAATATAAAAAGACTAATTTATAAAGAGATAAAAACAATGAAAACGCAAAAAATTTATGACTCTTGAGATAGTGATTAAGAATAAAATTTAAAGGAAGATGGATAAAGAAGAATAACGCATTGAAGTTGATGTATGTTTGTGAGATGAGTTGTGCAGCAGCAGCAGCAGCAACAACAAAACTGGTTGCTCCGTTTCCATCTCCAACTTCCCTTCTTTCGGTATGTATCAATCAATAGTTTTCTCTATCACTTTCTTCTTCTCTCTCCTCATAATTAGTATCAGTTTTTTTTGGTGAATTTCTTAGTTGAATTCTAGTGATGCTGTGGAAGTGAAACCCAATCAAAATGGGTATAAATGGCGCTTGGTTTTGGCATATGATGGAACCAGATATGCAGGCATGTCTCTTTAACTATATCAACAAAAAAAATCACATGGGTCATTTTGTTATAGTTGAATTTTTCTTTTTTCCGACATATAATATATGATTTGAGCATGTGCTTATAAGCGGAGACAATTCTCACCTTACAAGTCGGTTTTATATTTTCAGGTTGGCAATATCAGGAGTCTCCCCCTACTGTACAATGCGTGGTCGAAAAAGCTTTAATTCAAACAACAAAGCTTCAAAGGAAGGATCTTCAGTTGGTTGGTGCAAGCAGAACTGATGCAGGAGTCCATGCCTGGGGCCAGGTCATACACACCCTTGTTCCTTTTAAGCCATTTTCATCTTTTATCTTGCAAACATTGGATTGGAATTTCATATCTTGTTACTACTGCAGGTTGCTCATTTTTTTACGCCGTTTAATTACGAAAACTTGGATAGAATTCACGCGGCTCTGAACGGTCTTCTTCCTTCCGATATCCGACTTAGAGAGATCAGCCCTGCGTCCGCTGAATTCCATGCTCGCTTTTCTGTAAAAAGTAAGATTTATCATTACAAGATTTACAGTGATACCGTCATGGATCCGTTCCAGCGCCATTTTGCTTACCATAATATGTATAAACTCAATAGCGCTGCTATGAGAGAAGCTGCAAAATATTTTATCGGGAAGCATAATTTCTCTGCTTTCGAAAATGCTTCTCATAATGATCGCGTAGCAGATCCAGTGAAGCATATTTTCCGATTTGACGTGAAAGAAATGGTACTTAACATTATTCATATTCGCACTAAATTTGCCATGATTGAACTATGTTGGTTTATTTTTCGGGAACTAGGAATACTATTAAGTTGATCATTTCAACACCTATGTGTAGGGAGCTCTTTTGCAGCTAGAAGTTGAAGGTTCGGGTTTCTTATACAGACAAGTCCGAAACATGGTGGCTTTGTTGCTTCAAGTAGGTAAGGAAGCGATTCCTCCTGACATCGTTCCAGATATTTTGGCAAGTCGAGATCGCAGGGAGCTTGCGAAATACTCGTTTTATCTTCCACCGCACGGTCTTTGTCTTGTTTCCATCAACTATAATGAAAGTCACTTGTTGCCTCCACCAGATTGCCCTGCAAAGAGTTTTGGTATGCACTATACCATAAGAAAATGCAAAGCTGTATTCTATTGATAATAACTAGGTAGCAGAACAAACAGTCTCTGATATTTACACATTCATTGGATGTTTGTGCTTGATGCTTCATAATCATTATGTTGCTGGAGCAGTGGAGGCTAAAATAGGATTTAGCTTAAAGGCTGTTTCATAGATGTAATTGGGAAGTTCTGTATTTGATATGTTATATTTGGTTAAATTAAAAAATTTAGGTAAATGATATCTATGTTTTACACTCATCAATTGTGAAAATTCATTTGTGAAGCAGCCACTTTGACTTAATTGACAGCTGAAGAAGGTTTTAGCAAAGTGTGCATTACAGGTACAATGGAAAGCTTCTTAGGCTTAGTTCTGTGTCATGCTATTGTGGCTTTGTCAGCATTTTCAAGTTCTCAAATCAGATTGTGCAAAACCTAGTCATACTTTTTTAGTAAAACAAAAATGATGTCTATAACTGGTTACAATTTACTTTTGAAAAGAATGGTTTTAAAATCGACTTTAAAGTTCAAAACTAGTTTTTTTGTTGCCTTTTAAAAGAAAGACACTATTTTTCTCCGCTTTTGCTACTAAAAACCCTCCATATAAAGGGTATTTTTGAACTATACAAAATTGTTGTTGAGTATGGCTTATATTAAGAAAGAGGAATACAATATGTAAAAATTTCAAATGGGTCTTAGGTCGAACTCTTTGTTCTAAGTAGGTGATTGGGGTGCGAGGCAGTAGCTCCCGCAATATGGTTGAAGGGTATTATTGTAAACTGAGTTGTAGTATTATATATATATATATATATATATATATATATATATATATATTGTTTGTAGCATTGTAATTTTGACTATTAGCCAGAATTAAAGGAACTATAACTAATTTATAGTCACAGAGGTAGGTATCATTGACCGAATTGCGTTAACAATGATCGATTGTGTTCATTGTTTTTTATTTTTGTTTCTCTTTAATCTTTTATACTTGTTGTTCTAACAAAAGATATGAGAGGACAATTAACCCTGCTGTGAAATTCGAGGTGACAGGTTAGATGTAACACCCCCTTTCTATACCCCCAAATAATCACATAATCATTTAGGCACATATTAAAAATTTCATCAGAGTATAATTATAAACATAGTATATAAAAAGTTTGTCACATTATACATGAAATTAAAACATTCAACACCTGCTCAACAATTAATATGCAACAGTGGGGTAACTTTGCAACAGAGGAACTTAGTCCTTACACCCACATCTCAATATTTAGAATAAAAGCGGAAAATCTAAACATTGAATAACATCAACATATATATATATATATATATATATATATATATATATATATATATATATATATCATCAAGTATTATCCACCAACATAATCCATGTTTACATAAACATTCATCAACAAGATACATGTACAAATGTATCACAAAAGAATCATATACATCCTAGCTACCCGGTGCTACATATCAGAGCCGACCGACCAAAAGAATGAAGACACGCTTCACAAAAGACCATCAGCATACCTACTATGCAATGCCTCATAGAGCATCATAAAACAGCAGAAGGGTGAGAAATATTATCATAATAACAATGCATATAATTATATATCTTAGCATAAAAATACACATATTCTACATTCTCACCACAATTCATCACAACTCACTCATATACATCACAATGTATATATATATATATGCAAAACCAAGCATATTCGTCATGCATACTTTCACAATTCTTATCACTCCACATAAACATACATATTCATGTTTATTCATCAATGCACAATTATAAAGATGATAAATGCAAATCATAGAGACCGACTCACGACTCTATGCAAATGCAATGCGGTACCGACTCAATCATCTCAAGTTCACTCAGGAACTTCTTGGAACCATCGCTCGTTACCAATGTAACTCTCCGTCGGGCCTACGATGTTCACCCATTGCTCACACCTCACATAGGCACACAATGTTTATGGATCGCTCACACCCCACACGGACACACGACCCGATCGCTCACACCCCACATGGGCACACGATCGTCTATAATCATAGCTCACACCCCACATGGGCACACGACGTTATAGCGGATTCCCTCTGGAACCAATCCGTCGCTCACACCCCACATGGGCACACGACATTACAAGATGCATATCATGATGCTTGACACCCAAGAACTCATGACAATCAAATGCATCTTCACACATATATGCAACCATAATCATGCATATATTTCAACTCATCATCATTATTCATGCATTCATCTCATACCATCACATACAATCTATATACATTCACATCAATGCAATATTGTATGATTCACATCCAAAACACACCAAATAAAACGGTAAAAGTCGCTAAATAACATTATTCGCGACTTTCCGACATAATTAAATCGGTTAACAATTTCCTAAACATCATCATAATAAAGTACATTTCATAAGCTCTCTAACGCATCAAACCACACCTCAAGCCGAAACACAGATCAAAAGTTACAGAGAAAACAAATTGGGAAAACTGCTACATTCGCGGTGCGAAGCTCCTAGCGAGTCCTTCGCTACTTCATTCGCAGTGCGAGTGTACCAGCGAACCAAGGCAGAAGCAAAATAGCCTAGAAAATTCTCATCGTTTGCAGTGCGAACACCCCAACGAATGCTCGCTACCCCATTCGCAATGCGAAGCACCCAGCGAATCAAGGCAGAAGCTAGCGCATCCTTCTCTACCACATTCGCAGTGCGAACACTCAGCGAATGGTCGCTACCCACTCGCTAGCCATTCGCAGTGCGAACCTGCGTTTTCAGAAAAACCCAGCAGCGCATCAGTTCATCCAAAAATCATGTTTTCACCACCCAAAACATTTCCAAACTGTCATATAATCATCAAAACCTAATTCAATCATGATGACAAGTATTCTATTACGTTTACACCGATTTTCAACCGTAAAACCATCGATTCCTCACAAAAATCTCAATTCAAACCTAGAACTCAAGCTATGGAAAACAAGAAAACATCCAAGCAAACACATACATAATGATATACATTGATGAGATAATAAGATTTCACACCCTTACCCGATTAAATCGATTCCTAGAAGTTGTTTTGAAGATTTCCAAGTTTTTCCTCTTTTTCTTCTCTTTTCTCTTCTTCCTCCTTCTTTCTCTCCTTTTTCTCTCTATTTCCCTTTTCTTTCTCTTTCTCTCCTATTTCTTCTTATCTCTTTTTCTTTTCTTTATTTTCTACTCAAATTCAATTAATTCATTTTCTCACAAAATTCTACACTTAATCACTTTTCTACCAATTTTACTAAATTTCTAACTTATCATTAATTGAGAAATGTCCAAAATACCCTCCATTCTAATTTCCCCGAAAACTCTCAAAAACGGTAAAATATCCTAACATGTCAACATAGCATATTAACACACCAATTTCACAAATAAAATAATTTATCACTCAATTTAAATAAAAGACTCAACAAAATGGAAATAATCGGAATCGGGGTGTTACATTAGACACGACGAGTAATATTAGATTATGACAAAGAAGGGTGGATGATTTGTTGGCTCAACAAAGTTTACAGAAGGCGCTACGTGAGACGAAACCGGCTGACATGGAGAATACCAATTGGGGAGAGGTGCATGAGAAAGTTGCGAAATTGATTCGTCTATGTGTTTTAGATGAGGTGATGTATCATATCCTGAACCTAACAACGCCAAAAGAGGTTTGAGACAAATTGGAGAGCTAGTATATTTCTAAGACGCTAATGAACAAATTGTTTGTGAAGCAGCGACTATACAGTCTGAAGATGCAATAAACATCTTATTTGGAACATGTCAATGTCTTCAACAATTTAATCACCGACCTGGTGAGGCTTTGCGTGAAGATTGATGACAAAGATAAGACAATTATTTTGTTGTATTTGTTACCAGGTTCTTATGACCACTTGGTGACTACTCTTACCTGTGGGAAAGACACTATTAATCTTGATGTGATTACTACTACACTTTTGTCTCATTCTCAAAGGGGAGAAAAAATGTAGAGGAAGAAACTCAAGGCGATAATCTGTATGTGAAAGGGGTCTTGATCGTGGGCGGAACAAGGGTAAAGTATGTTCTGGAAAGAAGAAGTCTACACCCAAGAATAAAAAAACAATTGAGTGTTATAATTGCAAATAGATTGGACATTGGAAGAGGGACTGTCCAAACAGAAAGCAGGGCTCATCCAATTCTGCAAATGTGGTTCATATCAATGATAATGGAAGTGAAACATGTATACTTAGTGTTTCATCCAGCAAATGCACAAACGCGTGAATTCTTGACTATGGTTCTTCTTACCCCATGGCGTCGCACAGGGAATGGTTCACTACATTCAAACCAGGTAATTTTGGATTTGTTTATCTAAGTGATGATAAAGCATGTATTATCAATAGAATGATACAAATTAAAATTTTCATGGACGATGGTGACGTGCGAACATTGAACGATGTCAAGTATATTCTAGAATAGAGGGAGAACTTAATTTCTCTAGGTACACTACAAGAAAATAGTTTCTCTTACAAGTTTGATAGAAATAAAGACATCATGAAGGTTAGCAAGAGTTCCTTGAATGTGATGAAAGCAAGGAAGATTGCAAGTAACAAATATAAATTGTTGTGAAACACTGTTGCAAATGATATTGCAATAGTTGAGTCTGAAAATGATATAACCAAACTATGGCATATGCGTTTGAGCCATCTCAACGAGCGTGGAATGATGAAACTTGGCAAGAGAAATCTATTTAAGGGAGTTCATAGTTGCAAGATGAATTTGTCTAAGTATTGTGTAATTAGGAAACAGTGTCATGTTCGACTCAAGACCGCAAAACACAAAATAAAGGGAATTTTAGACTATTTGCATTCAGATGTATGGGCCTACCAAAGAGGTTTTCATGAGTGGTTTCAAGTATTTTATGACTTTTACAGATGATTGTTCTTGCAAGTTTTGAATGTATTTTTTGAAGAAGAAATCTAAAGTCTTTATCAAACTCAAGTTGTGGAAGGCAGAGATAGAGAATCAAATAGGAAAAAATCAAGTATTTGTGGTCAAATAATGGGACAGAGTACAATGATTCGAGTTTCAAGAAGTTTTTTGAAGAACACGATATTCAAAGGCATTTCTCACTACGTAAGACACCCAACAAAATAATGTGGCAGAGAGAATGAATAGGTTTTTAACTGAAAGGGCGAGATGTCAGTTGTTAAATGTTGGACTATCAAAAGGTTTTCGAGCAAAGAAAATTAACATGGTGTGTTATCTTACCAACAAGTCACCAAGGACTTCATTGGAAGGGAAGGTTGAAAATGAGGTATAGACACGTAATCATATTGATCTTGACACTTTAAGGATTTTTGGGTGTCTATCTTATGAGTCTATATCTCGTGAATATCAATCCAAACTTGATCCAAAGTCGGAGAAACGTGTCTTAGTCGGTTACGCAAAAGGTGTGAAGGGTTCAAGTTATTGGATATGATTAAAAACAAGATGGTAATCAACGGAGATGTTTTTTTATGAGAAATTAATGTTGGAGCAGTCAGTTGCAACATATGTGTCAGCATTTGAAGAAATTTCTAGGAAATATTTATGTGGATGTTGATCTGCCACTAGTGAACAATATGCATGTAGTGTCTGAACTACAAGGGGAACCAAATTCTGATATTGAAATTGACCACAAAGCTGAAGTTTCAGGTGGAGTATATGATTATATTTTTGCACATGACATAGAGCATCATTCAACTAACCCACTAGAAAGATATGGGTATTAAGACTTTATAGCCTATGCACTTCTTACTAGTTCTTGAAACCTTTCACCTTTCGAGAGGTTATAGCTATTCAGGTGAAAGATAAGTGGACGAGTGCATTAATGGAGGATATTGAGTCCTTGAAAAAATATCAGACATGGGAGTTTGTTCAGCTTCCTAAGGGAAAAGATCATCGGTTGTAAGTGGGTTTTCAAGAGAAAACCAGGAGTAACAAAAAAAAATAAGGGAAAAAATTCAAGGCTCGTCTTGTAGCAAAGGGATACTCACATCAAAAGTGGATTGGCTATAATGAGATTTTCTCTCCGGTCTCCAAACATACTTTTATCATAGAAGTGTTAACTTTTTGGTAGCCAATCGGGAAATGTATTTAGAACAGATGGATGTGAAGATGGCATTTCTTCACGGTAATCTAGATGAGCAAAATTACATGGAGAAAATTGAAGATATCATGTATGGTTTTTTGTCTCCAAGTAAATTGTACAAGCATTTTTTTATTCATACAACTTCAAATTGGCTATAGGAGGTGTGAATATGATTGTTGTGTTTATGCTAGGTGCCTTTTGATGATGACTCTTTTATTTTCCTGTTATTGTATGTTGATGATATGTTGATTGAGTCTAATTGAAAATCACATTGGAAAAGAAGTTTGACATGAAAGACTTAGGTGATGCTAAGAAGATTATTGGTATGAAAATTCACAAGAATATGGGTGCTAGAAAATTATGACTCTTAGAAAAACTATGCTAAAAAGGTGTTAGACAAGTTTGACATGAGTAATTTGAAGACTGTGAGTACTCTATTGACGAATCATTTTACACTCTCATTGGATTAGTGTCCAAAGACTGATGCAGAAGTTGAGTATATGTCAAAAGTTTCTTATGTTGGTGTCATTGGTTGTTTAATGTATGTTATGGCCTGCACTAGACCATATTTGACACAAGTTGTATGTCAAGTTTGTAAGTTTATGTTAAAATTGGGCAAGCGTCATTGGAAAGCAGTCAATTGAATTTTCTGATACTTGAAGGATACAATGGGTCATGGAATCATGTTTACAATGAACATTATGATTCTTCAGTTGTAGGATATGTTAATTCATACTATATTGGTGATATGAACGACAAAATGTCTACAACAAGGTATGTCTTTACTTTAGTAAGATGACCTATTTGTTGAAAATCATTGGTTCAATCCATAAGAGTTATGTCGACAATTGAAGCAGAGTACATGGTGGCAGGTGAAGCTGCCAAAAAATTCATATGGCTTACAAGATTGGTGAGAGATTGGGTGTTGAGCAATGTAGATTTCGATTGCATTGTGATAGTCAGAATGTCATTTATTTGGCAAACAATCACTTGTATAATGTCAGGACCAAATATATTAATGTAAGGTTTCACAAGATCAAAGAGTTACTTGAATCTAGACAGATATTACTTAAGAAAAAATTCATACTTCAAATAATTTGTTTCATGTTTCTCAGCATTAAGTAAGAGGTGTACCTCTTCATTTTCAGGATGTGATTATCATGCTAGAAGTCTTCGTATGCAAGATAAATATTGTTGAGTATGACTCATATTAAGATAAAGAGAAATACAATACGTGAAAATTCAAAGAGTCATAGGCTCAGCTATTTGTTCTGAATAGATGACTAGGGTGCATGAGCAATAGCCCTGATGTACAGTTCATGAGTATTATTGCAACACTGTAACCCTAATTATTAGACATAAACAAAGGGAATTATAATTGCTTTATAGTCGTCAAAGGAAACTATAGATGCCGTCGTAGAGGAAGATACCATTGACCAAAGTGTGTTAATAAAGATTGATCATGTTCATTGTCTTTTACTCTTGTTTCTCTTTAATCTTATATACTTGTGGTTGTTGTTCTAAGACAAATTTAGAACATTTATATCCTATTAACATTAAATTTTTGGAATTACTGAATGTCCCAGGTTATGCCATTCATGCTTCCAAAGGGAATAAAAGATCTTACCAAAAAGGAATTGCATAACATTAACATCTATCATAATTGTAGGAATGTAATTCATATGAACCAAATACAGGATACAAATTTGCTTGGCATATTCCTATAATGTTTTGCCAAGTTATGATGTGATCACATCATATTAACATAAATTACGAATTACAATTCAGATGATACCAATTTCAGTCATTTGGAAACAAAATCCATAGTCCCTAGTAATGTTTATTTCCCTTTTTGTTTGGGTCTCTACTCTCCTCTAACCAAACCAAAGCAAAAGTGATTCTTCAGTTCTTTGAGGACTTGAAATCAGCTTAAATAATACACGGTATCATCATCATCATCATCATCACAATGTAAAAATATTGTTACAATGATACATCTACTTATAAGTTATAATGTCAAATGCAGATTCTTTATTTCTGATATTTATCCTCCTCATTTTTCTTCCATTGTCTCTAGGAAGAAGCTTCATTATTGATTTGTGAACAATAGTGTGTGTATGAGTCGTGCGCGAGGTTCTGCAGAACACAGAGAAACACATCAATGTCAGTTCAAAACTCAAATCATATGACCCAACTTTTATGGCTATAATGACAAGGTAAGAAAAAAGGTTGTTTGAATACCTGTTCCTGAGAGCGGAAATACATGAACGGCGTATAATATAAAAAGTTTGACACCCTAGACGTGTAAATATCAGCATATCTGCGACGATATATTTTAACAGTTCAATATCAAAAGAGCGAAATGATAAGACAAGATCGTGAACATCAATAAGAAAACACAAGCACCTACTTCTCAATTTGTCTCATCAAGTGGCTCTTATCCCACAATCCAGCACGAGATAGAAATCCCCACCTAATGCAGACAATTAAGCCAAGTTAATCACAAACGCTCTTTGTAAAACAACAGAAAAAGCCGAGTACAATTACATAGTTTTTAAATGAAAAAGGTTTATTCTTTGAACTTACCTTGAATTGAAGAGCTCCCCGTCCGCCTCCAGCATTGGCGCAATTTTCTCATCTAGTCGTTGCATAACAATAAGTAGCTTTTGCATGCTTTCAGTGAGGTCTTCATCATCCATGTTAGTTGCTGCAAGGGTCTTCAAGTACAATGAAAATCTTACTATTGGTGTTAAAGTAATAATAGGACCAAAACTTAAGCACCTAATAATAAAGAATAACTAGCATATACAATAGGATTATAGGACCAAAACTTACTTGAGCAGGGCGGTCTTTGCTTCGCCTTTGCAGAGCTAGTCGAAGTTGGTTAAAGAGATCTCCCACAACTTCCTTTTGATTTATAAGCTCTATCAATGATTCTCTATCACTTTGGCAATTAATCAAGGCATTGTACTGAAATTTGAAGAAATAAATGTTAATTCAGAAATTTCTTTACTACGAAATGAGGCCAGTGTGAACTGATTATACTAACCTCTTCTTCAAGTTCTCTACAAATCAACGCTGTTCTCCATCTCAAGTGGAGTTTGGATTGACTGACATCAGTGTAAATATGGTCACCAACATACAAAATCTCATCTCCGTGGATACCTAGAGAATTTTCAACCATCTGTGCACTTCCCCCCGAGTACAAACCACCTGCAGAAGACGGCAAAGCACAATAACCATTAGTAAAATTGGCAGTTCAATCATCCGTAGTCAAAACTAGAATGATTGTTGTTTAAGTTGTATTAAAGAGAAATTTTAAAGAAAATGTAGCTATTTTGCATTTCTTATATTTGCTTCAAGAGTACAAATTACCAGGTTGAGCCTTGAAGCACGGACGCATTAGACCCTCGCCTGTCACCACTTCATACATGGGGCTTGACGTTTGGAAGAACTCTGGTTTTCTCGCTGACACAATTACCTATCCATTAAAAAGAGCCACGTCTATTTATGAAAGGCTTATCACACAATAGGATAAGGTTGATAATGAACAAAGTAATGAAGAGGATATAGAGCACTTATCGTCACTCCAATGTCAAGAGAGTTCAATTTTACTGAAAAAATAAGTTAAATGAACTTACAATGTCAAAAAGATCTCTCCAACTCATATCGTTCGGAAGGAATCTATTAAAAGAATGTCGCATCATTTTGTCTGTGTAAAGAAAGTCCGAGTTGGTAATAAGCACAAGTTTTTTTCCAGCCTGTTTCATGAAGATAACAGAGTAAGCAGTATAAGGGCATCACGTGCTATGCAAAAAAATTAAAAGATTCGAGGTAATACCTCTTTCTGATCCAAAAGTGCCAAAGGTAATTCTGGATCAGGCTCCACAAACTGTTCTGGCTTAGACATGATCTCACTCTGCATAATTTTCATAAGTCATTTTGTGTGAAATGTTAATAAAGAACAACATCAAAATTTCGTAGCAGCCAAGACAGCAAGAAGAATGTGTTGACCTTAAGACGACCTTCAACATGAGCCCAGAAAAGAGCTTTTCCAACAGCCTGAAAGTTGTGCCAATGGTAAAGAAAACAACTCCCTCATCAAATTTAATGAGTAATATTTTACAAACTTTTCTGCACCACATTACCTTATAAAGACCTTTATAATCAAGGGGGCCAAGTTCTGCCGGTATGGTCCCATCATCCAATCTATCAACCATCTGAAATAAATTATATCATTAATAAGGTCTCATTATAATATAATAATCCCTTTTGTAGCACCAACACGTCACTGAAAAAAGCTGTGTCAGTGTCAGTGTCGGACACCGACACCAACACGAACCAACACAACCCATCACCCTTTGGAGAGATAAAGAAAAACCACATAATACTACTGCAAAATGAACAATATAGAAGAATGTATCTCTGTTTCTGAAATTGCAACATACCTGCATGTAGGCCACTGCTTCAGAAACAGAGAATAGTGTGTTGAGAAACTCCCATCGGCTCTCTTTTCGCAGGTCCACCAGTTCTCTCCCGTACATCTCACTTCCATTGCATACAAAATTAAGTAGCACTACAGAAACTATTACACCAGTTTTCTATAAATGACATCTACTAAGCTATTAATGTGTGTGAGCATAGGTGCATGTTGAGTAATAGTGTATATATACATATGTCAATGTGAATACTTTGCTACAAAGCTTTCAATCAACGAGCAGTACATGATCCATGTCAACGTGCAAATGTACAATAATGCACAAATCTACGGTTGTTTCAGAAGATGGACCTAAGCTGAACGCTTGACTCTATTGTTTTGGCTATTAAAATTAAGCATCAGTTTTCAAAACATCATGTTTATCTTGAATGCACTTTGTTGCTATCCTAAACCGATGCCTGTCTTGATAAGCTAGTTAGTGAATAATGTGATGATATAACAAGAGAGAGACTCTGCATGGATTTCCATTATGAAAAATTAAAATTACAAGGCCTGACACTTACCTAACAGCACGAGTAGATAACATTTTGGTGCCATGCATGGCTCTTTTTACATAACCAAATCGATCAGCTTTAACCAAGTTGCCTCTCTCTTTGTCTATGACAAGGCCTCTAATTACCTGAACAATTAACAATAAAACGCAAAGATCACTCCAACAAACAAGAGATATTATGGATTGGATTTACAAATGCCTTAAGCTTGCTAGAGAGAACATGTTACCAGATCAGGATCAAATGCAAGTCCGTCAACAGGAAAGCCCATGTTCTTAAGGTTTTCCATACAGTAGTCATAAGCCCGTCCTTCCCAAGCCTACAGTTCCAAGTAATGCAACAATCAATAACCTCTTTCATACAAACTATATGATACATGGGAAAGAGGTGTACCATCACATTATAATGGATAAGGGTATAGTCCATGTCATATCCAATGGCACTAATTGACCGCAGATTCAACGTACGGGTGCAGAATATTCCACGGGGTGAATTTCTGGATGAAGAGGGGCTCTACATGAGGAAACAAAAACAGTGAGTTTTACTTACTGTCTATCTTTACACGAAACAACACCGTAGTAAAAATCCTAACAAAGAAGACTGAAAGTGCAAAATTGAAGGATTTCAATGATAGAGAAATAAGCCGATGATAGCAAAAGTAGATTACATCAAACATCAACCTTTCGAAAACGTTTATAAAAATATGGATATGCACACAGCAATGAGTTGCCACAAGATATATAGATAACACTTTCATTTATGAACTAATATCATAGAACACAAGGATGTAGACCAAAGAATCATTCAAGCCAAAAACATTAGCAAACTCGAAAAAGGCGCAAGCAAGCAAAAATACTGCACCGGAATGCCCAAGTCTCTAAGCAAATCTTCTGCCTCTCTAGTCTCTGATCTAGCCACTTCCTCGATTGGACCTTCAAATGCATCATCACCAATTCCTTCAAGGTAAGACACCAGTATTTTAGATGTTAGCATTAATTAACAAAAGACACATTCAATGTAAGAACATCGGATTCTGTTTGGTTTGAGGAAACATTTTCGACTTTAACGGATAATAACAACAAAATAAGCAAGGAGACACTTTTGTGTTTATTAGGATAACAAAACATCACATGGCATTCACAATTTTCTAAACAAATATTTGAAATAATAAATAAAATACAAGCAATATAAAAAAAATTGAAATGAAATAGTGAAAATCGAAATGGGCAGCAAGAAAAAATAATGGGAATTTAGTAAAGTTAAAAAATTTACCAAAAGCCTCAAGCTGTTCCAACTTGACATTCAAATCACCCTTTGTGCTCTCGCCGAGGTAATCCACATCACACTTGTTCGGCGGAGTCACCGAGAAAACATCTCCTCCGATGGACTTTGAGTCTATGGTGCAACAACAAGGTGTCAGAACTTTGGCTAACCTGATATAGGCAGTGTTATGGGAAGTAGGTATCCTGAAAGCTGTGTTTGTGGTGGGTGCCAGTGGCGAGGAAGCATCAACACCGTGAACGGCGGCGAACATAGAGAGAAGCTTTGCTGCATTCATGTGTAGGCGTGGGGTTGAGGAGGAAACAGAATCTTTGTCGGGGAACACTGAAAGTGAAAGTGTGAGTGAATGCGTGAATGTGAATTGTGGATAGGAATAGGAGCAAAACAGAAAAAACAATTTTTTTTTTTTTGGATTTGATGAGTGATTGGTTTATAGGCCCAAAGCCTTTACTAATTGTTATTTAAAAAATAAGTTCAAAAATATGTGAGGGGGATCAGAAACTCTTTGAATTTAAAATAGAGGAATTAAAACTGTTTAAATTTAAAATAGGGGGCCAATTTCGTGAGTAACATAAAATAGGGGGACCCAAACTATAATTAAGCCAAAATATTTATTGGCTAAAATACAGTTTTGGTCCCCCTGTTTATCAAAATTCACGGTTTTGGTCTCCCTGTTTTTTTTTTTAATAGTTTTGGTCCCCCACCCCTCACTGTTCATGTACGGACGTGTACTGTTCATGTACGGACATGTACGGACAAGTTACTGTTCATCACTTTTTTTGGGCCAAAATTGGAGTGGGGGACCAAAACTGTTAAAAAAAAATAGGGGGACCAAAACCGTGAATTTTGACAAACAGCGGGACCAAAACTGTATTTTAGCCATATTTATTTAATATTTATATTCGTCTCAAAGTACAAATGTCTAACAACTCTTATTTGATAAGAGTTGTCAAAGGTTTTAGGATTATTGTAGTATTGAGATTTAATCCAGTTTATCAGACGAGACTTTAGTCGAGTTTTCTTAGGTGGGACTTAGTCTAGTCCCTCAGGCGAGACTTAGTTGAGTCTTCCTTGAGGTTTGAGAAGATTCTCATAATACAGGTTCTCGTAGATGGCTAGAATTTTCCTGTGAAAATCTAGCAAGTTAATTATCCAGTAGGGTTGCAAGCATCTTATTGTGGAAGTTCAACACTTTAATTACCCCTATAGGGCGGTAAGGATCTTCCTGTGGAAGTCCAGCAGTTTAATTATCTTGTATAGAGGAAATGACCTTCTTATTAAATTTCAATGGTTTAATTACTCTGTAGGGTGACAAGGGTATTTTTGTGGAAGTCCATCAGTTTAATTTGATAGTTGAACCATCATAACTCGTTGCAAATTTTAGAGTTTTTTACAAGATTTTTCGAAAACAGTAGATTTGCAAGCTCCCCCTGAATTTAAGACTTTAAAATAATCTTAACATATAAAACATCTTAACCAGCATGAAGGAAATAACTTCCCAAAAAGCCTGGTTACGGAAGTAGAGGCCTGGTTGCATAAGTGTTTTATAATTGACTTTGCCTTAAGTGTCAAAAGTTATGGTTATCAGCCTTGTATCAGAGCTTGATCTGTCAGAACTTATATAAGCATTGGATATCTTTAGGGCTTATATATCAGCCTTGTTGTGTACTTCTGGTTAACTCAGACTTAAAACAGCCTAGTTAATGTCTTCTGAGGAATTCTTAACTCCTGAAAAAACTTGGTTAACCTGAAACATGATGAGCTTATTCAAAGTTCTCAAAACAGTTAATCAGAGTCAGAAATAAGATTAAGAAAGACAAATGTTTGGGTTTCACAATGGAAATAGGTATGTATCAAAATAGTATATCACTCTTCTCCACCTTTGTCATCAATCAAAAAGAAAGAAAATAGACAAAGTAAAGCCAAACAGAAATTCATTTCATGGATAAAGATGCACAGTACATAATCATAAATGAAAAGAAAAACTTAGAAACTAATGAAGCAACAAGTTTTAAAATCAGGTGTCTAAGAAGAGGGTGGCAATCTTGACATAATGGCTTGAAGCATCCCTTCAATCTTTGTGTTGGTTCCAGCTTGAGCCTTGAACATCTCATCGTGTTTGTCCAACCTTTATCTTACAACCGCATTCTCTGCCTTGAGCTCTTTTAAAGTCATCATCAGTAAAGAAGGTACAGAGCTTGAATCTCCAGCTACCACAACATCCTTTGTTCCAGAAACGGTTCCTAATTATGTATCTAACGGAGGGGGAGGAGGAAGAAGGGCTTCCACAATAGGTGCAGGGAGCATAAGGGTTGGAGGAACCTTCTGAAGCAAGGGTTCAACTATACCAGAGAATTCGGCATGGAAGTTCCTTTGAGTCTCCTTTAAGCATAAGAATTCCAACTCTTCAGAACTGAAGTCAATCTATTTTTTAAAGTTGTTACACAGAGCATGAACTTCAGAGAGGTTTGCATTAGAGGTGTAAAATTCAGTGAGAGAGTTCAGTTTGGCAGCAACCTCGCTTACAAACTGCATAAACAATTCATCCAAGGATGTGGGACGGATGTTACATTGAAAGTTGGTTTGGTCAGAATATATATGGGGAGTTCTGTCGGGTATGGCAATGATTTCAACATCTAAATCAGAATCAGAGTCATTAGGATCTGATTTTTTAATGGGAGAGTTAGGGTGAGTGGTGTTTTCTGGTTGATTGATTAGGGATAAAAGTGAGGGTGGAAGATGTGGTTGAGATGTAGGCACGATAATGGTTCTAAGGGGTTCAAAAAATGATGGTGGTGGTATTGGTTATTCAAGAGTTATAATGGGATTTGAAATGGTATCATTTGGATTGGTAGTTTGGGAAGCATGAACTGTTTGGAAGTGAACTTGTTCAGAAATATGGATAGGTGAAATAACAGTAGTAGATGGGATGCATGAACTATTATCAACAGAATGAAAAGGAGTTTCAGAAAAAACGGAGTTACTCAAGACAGTTCCAGCAGAAGGAGTAGCAACAACAGCTCTGGGTTCTTCAGCATAAGTGTATAGAGTCCTTATGATATTTTTAACCTTCTTAGGCCTTCCATCATCATGCTTCTTGAAACTCTTCCTCTTTTTAGAAGAAAATTCATAAACTTGGTCTATATCACTTGCTTCACTGCTAGCATAGTATTCCATCAAAACATTTAGAGGATCTGGCTTTTAGAAGATTGGAAAGTCTTCCAAAGGGATCCTTCTGTTGGAAGTAACTCTCGTGGAAACTTCAGCAGGGTTGCTTTTCACTTCAGGTATAAGGCCCATGTTCTTCAAACTTCTGACATTAACACCTTCCCAACCTGTGGTTCTAGCTTGTCATACTCTAAATTTTGACCACAAGATTTCACATTATTGTGCAAATCATCACCACAATATGGAGGTACTTTTATGCCTCATCAATCCTCTCAAAGATTATTGAGCATTCACCTCAAACAAAGATTAGGGTTTTTGAGCCCTCTCAAAGCATTTAGGCAAAGGACCAATCAAGAATTGACATGATCTTCAACTATTCAAACCTCTCAAACATCCATAAGGTATCAAGAGGTCTCCCACATCAAGAATCAAACATAGGAATGCAACATTTCAAGTTGATCAAGCCTCAAGATCACCAGTGTCACCAAATTAGGGTTTTGGTCGACCAAGGCCTCCAGAGGGAAATTTTCATCTAGGCATGAGCCAATACTTCAAAAAATGATTCAAGAAGCTCAAAGGGACCTCATGGATCCAATCATTGGTTTAAAATAGCCTTAGGGGATGCATTCATCAAAAATCAGGAATTAGGGTTTCTTGACCTAATTCACCCCTAGGTTGACTTTTAGAGCAAGGCATGAGCCAAGACCTCAAAAAATGTCTTGGAGACCTTAAATATCTTATATTGATCCTCTCACAAGTTTAAATTAACAGAAAGAACTTGATTAATAAGCAATGCAAGGACTCAAATTCATCTGGACCACAAACTAGGGTTTCTGAGAAAAAGTCAACCATACCTTTGACTTTTGACAAAGACATAATCTCAAACCTTAGGAAATTATTCAAAACACTCTAAAACACCTATGGAATCCATACATTAGGTTTGATTTAGCCCAAGGACTTGATTTCATAAAAGATCACAAAGTTTGAAATTCATCTGATAAAAAAGTCAACTGTGCCCAAAACCAAGTTTGACTTTTGAGATTTCTTGACAAACATGACTTCTTCAAGTAAAAAACAATGTTAAATTATAGTTTGGATCATCATCCATCAATAAAAATCAAGAAATGTGAGGTTACTTGCAAAGGGGGTAATCTTAAGAAACTTAAAATTTCACTAAGTTATGGAAAGAGGATGATTTTTACCCAACTTTGCAAGACCATAACTTATGATCCAAGCAACCATTTTATTTCATCCAAAGCTCAAATGAAATCTCTCATTACATACTAGAAAAGTGTCCTTCGGACCCATAGTCAAAAGATGCATGGATTTTGAGTTATAAAGCCATGAAGTTAGGGTTTGATGGGATTTTCACTTTGACACTTAGTGAAATTTTGAGATAGAATCTGTTTTCATTTTTTCCAACTTTGAGGTCATTTTTCTCCATGATCCATAATGATCCAAGACCAAAGGTAAACATCAAAGTTAAAGTATGATGTGCAAGCTTTCCAAAGAGTACAAGAACATCATCAAACTCCATTTGAGCAAAGAGATATGGAGTGGTCAATATGCCTTGCTGCAAGCTGTTTTGCAAAATCAGTTTGATCACTTACTTGCCATGCACGATTTTCTTGTCAAGTGTGATGATCAATGCCACTCACATTCAATGCATAACAGAAGAAATCACAGCAAACCTACAAATTTGAGTCAAAAGGTCAAGAAATACTTCAAGTTGGAGTAATGGTTTTTATCACATTATGCCTTGAATTCAAAGGCATTTATGTGCAATAGTGCACATTCAACAAAAGGACATTCCTCAGTCAAGATGCTCACATAAACAACAATAAAAATGACTGAGGAATGTGGAATTGGTCAATTGGTAGTTGAGCTATTTGGAAGCATTGGTGTACCTTTCATTAGAGGTAATGATATTATTCCAAAACCATTGAACCAAGTTCTTATCTTCCAATGTGAAGTTGTTCATCTAAGACAAATCTATTCTTCTATAAATAGGGGTCACATTGCTTCATTCAGATCACACAAAAACAACCACAATGCTTGTTTTCTCACAAATCCTCTTTCTTGCAAAATTCAAAGTTCTCAAAGAGTGAAAACTTGGAATTCTCAAACCAGTCCAATTCCACTCAAACCAAGCATCCAAACACTTCACATACGCATCATAGAAGTGATCAATAACCTCAAAACACTTCTGTCACATCAGAATCACCAAGTCACTGTCCTTTTTCTCAAATTTTCTTCAAAGCTGCAGATAGGGTCGAGCCAAGTGATACAGAGGTTTTCAATTCATTCTAATAATTGGAACACCGTCCTTGGGGGTCAAGGAAGTTATCTAGATCATCATCTTGCATCTGTAACACCTACATTGCAGAGTTCGATTCTCACTTGCAAGGTAAGCTTCCTCAAATCTGAACTCTATGATCCATGCATCATAAATGTGTTTTCAAGTTACCAACATGTTTCTGCACTTATGTAGAGTGTTTCCCCTTAATTAATTGCTTTCTATCCATCGTGTATGAGTTTCATAGTGTTCTTGCAAAAATTAGGGTTCATTTGTTCTTCACATGATTTCTCACTCTACACTTAAAAGAAATGCAATTAATTGATATCATTGGAATCCTTGTTAAAAAACGAGCAACTTTCATGTTTACAACAGTCAATTTCATTGCGTATTTAGTGAGATAGGGGAGTTTTTGCAAATCTGAAAATGGAGGGTGGCACGAGGAAGAAGATGATGTTCTTCGCGCCCTTTTTCAAGTTTTTGAATTTTTTATTATATTTATTTTTTTCAATTAATTTCAAAAAAATCATTTCTCTCTCATTTTTAATCTTTTTCAAATGATTTTTTAAACATAAATCATTTATAAATTTTAATATTTAATTCAACAAAAAAATCAAAAAAATATTTTATATTTGATATATTTTTGAAATTTTCTAAGAATTTATTTGTAATTGTTTTAAACATTTTTAAATAAATTCTTCTTCTTGATTTTTCAAAATCAATTGAATTTCAAATCATCTTGTGAATTAAAACATCTATTTTTAAACATTTTTCTAAGTTTAAAACATGTTCATTAAATATATTAGGTATTTTATATCATTTTTTATTTAATTTTCTTTGAAAAAATTGTATTTTAATTAAAATTAGGGTTTTCCCTTGATTTTTAATTTTTCAAACTTTATTTGAAACATTTTGGGCCTCTATTAAGACCCAACCTCTTTTATAAATAAATAATTCATGGGCCTTTATCATAGTATAAGTCTCGGTGCGATTTTCAAAATAACGGCGCGTTCATTATTTTTCATCTGGGCCTCTCCTTGAGTATAAGCCCCACTTTTCTTCATTTCAATAAACATTTTGGGTCTCTAATAGAGTGTAAGACCCAAACCCCTTTGTACATAAATAAATTTTGGGCTTCTGCTATAGTATAAGTCTCATAACGTCTTTCGGTATCGCAGTGCGATCACTGTTTTCAAAATAAGTCATTTGGGCATCTCCTTGAGTATAAGCCCCAACCTTTTTGTATATAAACTTTGGGAGTTTATCTTTCCCTAAAAAGACTTGGATAGTCTCAGCTTCCTCTTGGGCTTCATACAAGTAGACTTAGAAAGTCTCACCCTCATAGTCTACTCTTGGACTTCACACAAGGGTCCACGGGTTTCCTAAAAGCATAGGATAGATCTTGATCATTTTACCAACACATCAATCCCCAAGAGAGTTAAAATCTCTAAGGTTTTCAAACTCACCTTTAAACCCCTTTGACCCCAACAAGGCTTAATTCTCACCTAAAAATCCCAACCATGGTAAATTTACCATCAACAAATCCCCAACAGATTTAGAGCCTCATGGCATCTGGTAAATCAACTCTGCTCAAATCAACAGTAAGAGTTAATTTCCCTTTGGATTCCTCAAAACAATATAGACCTTCTCCTGGATTTCAATAATCCTCAGCAAGAATCAGCCTCCTCTTATGTTTTATATAATGATTTTCCCAGACAGACTCAATCTTGGGCTTTGTACACGACACATATAACCCTCCCCAGTGGAGTCAGTTTCCTTTAGCTTCAACCTTGGGCTTTGATCAAGACACATAAAAATCAACATCCCTACAAATGAGACCATGAGTCTTCTCTGTAGGAAGATGCCTCTTCTATACATCACATATCAAAACAAACAATCAAAACTTTTTTCTAAATAATTGTTGTAAGTGTTATCCTTTCCTTTGAGGGAGAAACCTTTCCTTTGGATTTGACTAAAGGGAAAATGTTATCCTGATGTCTATCTGATTCAAATTGATCAAGGATTAAATTGAATCAAGATATTCCAAAGGAATATGTGAATCAAAACCATATAGGCGTATCAAAACACTTACAATAAAATTGATAAATAACTAGAAAATGATTAGATTTTAATTTAAAATAACCAGGAAAAACTAATTAATTAATTAAGATAAAATCTAATTGAAAATTGGTGAATAAATTAAAATCTAATTAATAATTAGATTTTTAATCTAATTAAAAGCTAAAAGAACTAAATTCTAAAAAAATTAGAAATAACTCTAATTGAAATTATTTAAATTAAATCTAATTATTTAACCATAAAATAATTTAAAATATAAACATGATAAAATAAATAATAAAAATAATAAAAATAAAATGCAAGAAAAATAAAAGGTAAAGAAATAAAATAAAAATAAAATGATAATGACTTGAATTAAAAAAAGAAATATTGGGTCAGGCTTACGACAGATCCAGTGCAGCGTAGGTCCATGAGGTCTGATATGCACCCACGGCCATGATCGTCCAATCAGATGATCTGGCCTTGTCAACAAATCAAATGGTCAAGCGCTAGGGTGCTCAGTAAGCAACGAGAGTGATGCACACGGGAATGCAACGATGATGATGATGCGCTCTGATAATGACGTGTGTCATCATCATAAACCCAGATGTAGACCAAAGAACGACACGTGTACAGGTCTATCACAATATGAAAAGAGAAAAATAATGAGTCTGAGCCTCATTATCATTCCTAGTCCTTTCTCTCTCTTACCTCAAACGACTCTCTCCTTCTCAAACTTCTTTCCGCAAAAATGCCTTCGCCGGGAAACACGAGGAAGCTGCCGGAGAAGGTGAAGTGCGGCGGAAACCGTCGTCTTCTCCGGCGAATACCCGTCCAATTGCTTCGAATCCAAAACTAACCCCTATTTAATTTTCATCCTTATCACGGTTCCAAACATTAATCTCTCAAAAAAACAAGGAAAACTCACAAATCAAACCATTCCCAAATAAAACCCTAAACTTAAATCAATGCAGAAATAAACCAAGGTAAAAGAGTCGAGGCAGAAATAACATTCAGAGCACTTGTACGACAACTACGATGAGCAAACGTTCAAAATATAGAGAAATGGAAATTTGATCAGTTACCTCTTGGAGACTGCTTTCTGCTGAGTTTCGATTCACTCTTCCCAATGGTTTTCTCCTCCTTCTTCGTGAATTAGCGTTGTAGTTTGAGTTCTTCGGTGATTTTACTCTGGCGCGTCCCCCTTTTGTGTATGATGGCTTTTCTCAATGTCTGTATGTGAATCTTTTCTCTGTCCTGCTGTTGTGTCTGTATATGTGTGCGGTAGTTTTTTCTGGTGTGTTTCTGAAGGTGTGTGTGCTTTGAACGTTATGCGTCCCCTTTTCTGCAGAACGTGTGTGTGTTTTGAATTTTGTGTCGATTTTCGCTCTGCTGTGTATGTGTGTTTTTTCTTACTGCACTGCTGTTGTTTTTATAGACTTAGGGGATTAAATTTCTCAATCTCAACATTAAATACAAGATTCTTTGTAATTCTGCACTTGATTGCTCTGTACGATTCTATGCTGATTTCATATGATTGTGTGATTAAGACCTTCCATTTTCGTATGATTTGATTGAAATCATTATTACTTTTGATGTTGTGATTATGAAGAAACTTTCTGACTTTACTTTGCGAAATTAACACTTGAGAATTTCGATTTGGAATGACATAATAGTGATGATTTATTTCTGATTTAATTTGAACATGTCTGATTTATGTTGAACTTTGTTATGGAAATCGAAACTTGCCGTTTTCCAAATCCTTATGGTTGATTGTGTATAAGACAATATTTTCTTGGAAATCAATACTCATGATTCTTTCCTTTTTCAATTCCAGGATATTTTGGAAACTAATAACTTTTGATTGATTTGGTCTGTTGAGGAGTACTAACAGTGTTTTGTTGAAGGGAGTTCGCAGCATTGTTCTGCTGTATAGTTGTTGTAGAACCTTGTGAGTTTGATGGCTGCATCTAAGAGATCTTTTGATTTTCATGCGACTATACTGAAGTAACTTAAGATTGTGACTGTGTTGTCGACGACATATAAATTGAGGGAAGTTGTCCGGGTTGCAAAGACGAGATGGTTTTCCTAGGCCAAGATGAATTTATGTGATTCTGTTCCTAATCATTTCTTTTTTCAGACTCTTCAAAACAAGGTTGTTCATGCTTTTGTTTTTTTCATGTACACTGCTTGTTACCTAATGCTTGAAAGCATGCTTGTCGTAAAAATCATCTCTGTTATAATACTTACAGTGTTCATCTATGATTCATTCTGAATAACTTGCTTGACATCACCTCTTTTATTATTTTCATGTGGATGATGCTTACTTGGAGGGACATCTTGGATTAAGGCTTGATGGAGCTTGGATTGGCAAACAAGGGAGATTGCTTAACTCATGGAATTGACTCAAACATGGCGCAAAGCTTTGATACTTGAAGATGCTCGGTTGTGGCATTATGTTTGGTTATCTTTCAGCTGCTTGTTCCGTTCTAAGAATAGGTCATGGCAGTACAAGATTGCAGCATGTGAAGAACAAGATAGATTGCAAACGTGACCGCTATTCAGAGTTCCCTTCGTATTTGATAGAACAAACTTCAACTTCTTCAGTCGGATTTGTGATGCAAAAACCCTTAAAAGCTTTGATGACAGAGCTATATGCATTCATTCCTTGTCATCCATTTCCTTGTAAAAAATTGTCATGGGCCCCTTGTAATTTTAAATGTTTGTAAAGAGCATAGGAGCTTGTGAGCTTTATAACAAACTTTGCAACCTAAAAATGAACTTGTCTTGTGACTGCAGAAAGGGGGACGCATAATGTTAAGAGCACGCACACCTTCAGAAACACACCAGGAAAAACTACCGCACACATATACCGACACAATAGCAGGACAGAGAAAAGATTCACATACAGACATTGAGAAAATCCATCATACACAGAAGGGGGACGCGCCAGAGTAAAATCACCAAAGAACTCGTACTACAACGCTAATTCAAGAAGAAGGAGGAGGAGAAAACCATTGGGAAGAGTGGATCAAAACTCACCGGAAAGCAGTCTCCAAGAGGTAACTGATCAAATTTCCATTTCTCTGCATTTTGAACGTTTGCTCATCGTAGTTGTCGTACAAGTGCTCTGAATGTTATTTCTGCCTCGACTATTTTACCTTGGTTTATTTCTGCGTTGATTTAAGTTTAGGGTTTTATTTGGGAATGGTTTGATTTGTGAGTTTTCCTTGTTTTTTCGAGAGATTAAGGTTTGGAACCGTGATGAGGATGAAAATTAAATAGGGGGTTAGTTTTGGATTCGAAATAATTGGACAGGTATTCGCCGGAGAAGACGGCGGTTTCCGCCACACTTCACCTTCTCCGGCAGCTTCCTCGTGTTTCCCGGCGAAGGCATTTTTGCTGAAAGAAGTTTGAGAAGGAGAGAGTCGTTGGAGGTGAGAGAGAGAAAGGACTAGGAATGATAATGAGGCTCAGACTCATTATTTTTCTCTTTTCATATTGTGATAGACATGTACACGTGTCGTTCTTTGGTCCACATCTGGGTTTATGATGATGACAAGAATTTGTAACAACATTTTTAACACTTTCCATTATGAACTTTTTTCCAAAAGTTGATGAAAATGTCACAAGTGAGCAGGAAGCTTGAATTCCTCTATCGTGCACGACACTAACCAGAGATTTTTTGTCTTCATGAATTTGAAATTGGTATCGGTGATTAGAGACTTGAATAAACGGTTTGAAAGCTTGCTTAAACTTGTGATATGAGACTCGTGATGAATTTTGGAATCAATTCAAACTTGTGATCTTTCAAAATTTGAATACTTGAATCTTTGAACATTGATTTTGCAACTTGAGTTTTGTGAAGATCATGGACTTGAAATTAAAACTTGGATAGATGTAAAATTTAGCACTGAGCTTGCGCGTTATATCCATAACTTGAATTGGTCCACAAACTCGTACAATACCTCTGCAAGACATCCTCCTATTGAATCAAGTCTTAGGACAAAATAAATGCCCAAGAAATCAATATCACTTGCACCATTCTTGAATCCATGACCATTAGCCTTAATCTTCAATTAAATCATAACCAATCACATAAGAATTCAATCCCTAATCCACATGAAATACGTTGACAAAGTTCAAATGATCTTTTAGATAAACAAAAGCACCATCTTTAAGCCAACCAAATTGAATTATTGTAACTCAAAACATTATGTACCCAGGCTTTGATGTCACCCATAAACCAAGTCACACTTCTTTGTCACCTTAACCTTAGTGAACCCACGACCTCCTCGTTTGCACCATGACTTAATTTCAAGTACTCTCAATTGAAGCAATGATGAAGCATTAATCATACACCCTAACATCTTAATCCTGAGGCATCCTTGACCCATACATTACCAATACCTGATCTCAATTTTAATGAGATATAGCCAGAAAGTCCATCCAAGATATCTTCAAAGTATTGAACCAAGAATGGCCCAAGAATGAAGAAAGGATTCTGGAAGCAGAGCCCAGATCAAGTAGAAAACCCTAATACCGCTTTAAATCAGGATTAACTAGTCAGGTCTTAAAGTTCTTGACAGAGAGAACGAATGTCATTCTTAATTGAGACCAATGTTCCTGTACAAAATCGTTAGTAATAAAGCATACAAATATGCAAGATGATGCACAAAGAGGTGGGATCTTATGGTCAAAAATTAGGGTATGACATGGATGTCTAGGATTAGATTTCCTAAGAGGTTTAGGCCTTGTTTTACATTTATTTTTCTGCTATCTTACTTGCTTTTTCATTTTTATATCATACGTTGTCATATTACTTGATATATTTGTTTAAATTACTGTTATCTGGGAATGTGATTAATACGCATGTGGTGAGTCTGAGAGAACATTAAGATAAGTGGTGGCATATTCAAGAAGGCTTATAGGGAGTGAGTCCCGACCAAGCTAACTTGAGAGTCCGCCGAATCAGTGGAGATACCCTCGTGGAATTATTAATGTTGAACGAGCAAGTCGTGAAAGCATTGTTTTTCCCATTGGGTACCATTGAAACTGAGGATTAATAAACATTTAACCATTTGACCATTTGGTAGTGCGGTAACTATCGGGAATACTTGATACGCGATACTACACTCAAAGGAGATTCATCTTGGGATATTACAGCTCTCATGAGTCAGTCGGTTTGCTATTAATATCCTTAAGAGGGGTCAATAATTTTGGGAACCTTTGTTAGAACCCGTTCTACAGGTATAAAAATTGACCTTTAGTACACACCTTGGGGATGGGTAGATCCATGGCTTGTTGATTGCAGAATAGGGCAAGCAAGCAAAAATATTTATTTTCGGAAGAATTCCCTCCGGGATTTATGTCGTGTCCACAGAGATCGGTTCGAGGGAAAGAATGTCGTTCGACAGTCTCTCGCGTTTATGAGTTTGGGGTTTAAATCGTTTAAAGTGGTAAAACAGAAAAGTAAACATTAAAACATAAAAAGAAATTCATTTTTCAGAGACACACTTATCAGGCACTGCATACAATCGACTCCTCACAAACTTAAACTTACCGACCAGTTATACTCTACCTACAATACTCCTCAATATCACCCAGCATCACTCACAACTTAGGTTATGTCTAACGCAAAGTTGAGATAACAACCGTGTCACTCTCTTCGTCACTCTCGCGAGCGAAGCCTCGAAACACAGAAGGCATTAAGATTCGACGCCTATTGAAGATTGTCAGCTCCTAAATCTATCTCTAGAGTCCAGAAACTAATAGATAATCGTCCCTAATCGAAGTTCGTGAGGGTTATGTCTAACGCAACCCAAACCCCGCGCATAAAGCAAAAATCAGAGACAATTACCAATAAAGATTTGTAAAGAAAGTTTTATACAACGCCATGGGCGACAAATATACATGAGTTTGCAGCAAATACATATACACAACCCAACCATAAAGAAAAACACAAAGAAGAAAAGAAATGAACCAAACATCTCGCGGATTTTCGGAGCCGTTCGACGATCAATCCACCCCGGTTCATCCGTATGCATGCTCCATAGTTGTTTTCTAAGCAAAGCAATGAAAAATGAAGTTTGATGGAAATGGGATCAAGAAACCCCAAAACCATCCCTATAAAAAGTAACTGAATTGAACTATATACATTGTAAATTCTGCATGGTTCGTAGTGCAAACGATCATTCGCAGTGCGAATGACTCAAAAAATGGCACTTTAAGTGCCTCTGATTGCTAAACCGCCTTTGCTTTCCTTCGTTGGTTCGCTGTGCGAATGCTCGCTGACTGGTTCGCAGTGCGAACCTTGGCTTATTTCTCTTTTGTAACTCACTGCCAGCCTTCACTGCAACCCTCGCCGGACCTTCGCAATGCGAACACTCGCTGCCAGTTCGCAGTGCGAACAAGACAGAAAACCAGTCCTTATTTTGGCCACAACTTCTTCACCGAAACTCCGATTTACGCACGGTTTGAAGCGCCGGAAAGCTTATTCAATGCTCTTTATGAATATGGAAAAATCCCATTGCTGGAACATCTGTAAAAATAAATGAAAAACAATTAAACTCAATGATATTTACACGGTACCGCACTATACACCGAAAACGTAAAGTAAACATATTTACGAACAAAGCGGGGTTTATTCAACCAATTTTAACACAAAGTAATGATAAGTACAACAAAACTTATATACAAAAATAGGTACATTTTGCACTTATCAAACTCTCCCCAACTTACATAATTGTTTGTCCACAAACAAGAATCAAACAAACTTGAAAATGCACAAGCAATATCCAAAGAATGACGAATCAACAGGTTTTGAAAAACGGAAACGAATGAATGGTTCAAATGAAAATGGTACACACAAAAAGTAAATACTTACCACTAAACTACGACGACAACATAGTCACAAAACAAATGCAAAATACAAAAATCATGCCAAAAATTCTAAAACAACACAAGTTCCAAAGTGAATCACACCTAGTAAAAACAATCATCGGTAGATGAAAAACACACAATAAGGTACTTTACACTCACACAACACTCATGCAAACAAAAGATTAAATTATGCATACATCCACAAATTCACATTGAAAATACAAAGGCAAGAATCACAAGGGCTTTTCAAGGTTGTAGCGTGGTCGGGTAAACAAACAAGGGGCAATTTCTCAAGGTAATTGAAACAAAAACTTGCCTAAACCTAAGGGAGTGAAAACTCACAAAGATTCACACACAAAATTTCAACCAACTTCTTCCAAAATCCCAAGTGCTACAAAACACACAATACTTATTTAGCACAATTATTGAAACTCTTTTTGTTTCCTTTTTCAAGGATTTTTCTTTTTCACTTTTTTCTTTTCTTTTCTTTGTCATATTTCTCTCTTTTTTCTTTTCTTTTTCAATCCTCATAGAATCTGAATACACAATCATTCTCTCCCCAACTTGAATTCAACCGCACCATCATGTGAATACTCCCTACTTTCTAAGGCAAGGAAAAAATCCATACAACAACACAAAGTTGAGGTCCAAGAAAAAACAAAATCCATTCAAAAATAAGTGAACTAAATACTCATAGACAAACATTAAGTTCAAATAGAAACATGGATCAAAAAGCTCAAAGGGGTTACAAATTCTCACACACTCACAAGGTGAATTGACTATTTGGCTAGGGTGGTTGTGCTCAAAATGAAACAATTGCCTTGATCCTTTTCATGCATTCATATAATCAACACAAACAAAAGATTCAACATAATAAAATCCAGTTAGAACAAGAACGTTGGTTCTCCGCGCATATATGAACAATGGAAAACCACCTCACAAAAAGGTTGGGAACTAAAGTGATTCACAACAAGAACAAGTATACAAAAGAATGAATGGCATGAAAGTTTGTAAAATGCCTAAGTATCATGAATATGCTAAAGTATAGAAAACGATAAATACATACCTCAGACGTGTACAAAACTTAACAAGATCATTACCATACATCTGCAAGTTGAAACGAACCAACTTGGAAAATCACAAAAGCATCCTCAAGTAAGTCAATCAAAATCTGTGAGCAAACAACAACCAAAAACATTCGAAAAGAAAAACTATAAAACATGCTTGTTTTACGTCGTAAGCTCGACGCCTTTACGGTGCTTAATTAGAAACTTCCTTCATTCATGCCATGGTGATGTCTCACCGCGCAACCAAAAGCAAACGTCCTAACCAAACACTTAAACAAACATTACGGGAACAAAATGTATACAACACTTGAACAAACATAATGGAAACAGACAATATATACAATATGTACAAAACTCAAAAACAAAGAAACTATCGCAATGCGATTCAATATCAAAACCAATCCCCGGCAACGGAGCCATTTTGTTGATTGCAGAATAGGGCAAGCAAGCAAAAATATTTATTTTTGAAAGAATTCCCTCCGAGATTTATGTCGTGTCCACAGAGATCGGTTCGAGGGAAAGAATGTCGTTCGACAGTCTCTCGCGTTTATGAGTTTGGGGTTTAAATCGTTTAAAGCGGTAAAACAGAAAAGTAAACATTAAAACATAAAAAGAAATTCATTTTTCAGAGACACACATATCAGGCACTGCATACAATCGACTCCTCACAAACTTAAACTTACCGACCAGTTACACTCTACCTACAATACTCCTTAATATCACCCAGCATCGCTCACAACACAGGTTATGTCTAACGCAAAGTTGAGATAACAACCGTGTCACTCTCTTCGTCACTCTCGCGAGCGAAGCCTCGAAACACGGAAGGCATTAAGATTCGACGCCTATTGAAGATTGCCAGCTCCTAAATCTATCTCTAGAGTCCAGAAACTAACAGACAATCGTCCCTAATCGAAGTTCGTGAGGGTTATGTCTAACGCAACCCAAACCCCGCGCATAAAGCAAAAATCAGAGACAATTACCAATAAAGATTTGTAAAGCAAGTTTTATACAACGCCATGGGCGACAAATATACATGAGTTTGCAGCAAATACATATACACAACCCAACCATAAAGAAAAACACAAAGAAGAAAAGAAATGAACCAAATATCTCGCGGATTGTCGGAGCCGTTCGACGATCAATCCACCCCGGTTCATCTGTATGCATGCTCCATAGTTGTTTTCTAAGCAAAGCAATGAAAAATGAAGTTTGATGGAAATGGGATCAAGAAACCCCAAAACCATCCCTAAAAAAAGTAACTGAATTGAACTATATACGTTGTAAATTCTGCATGGTTCACAGTGCGAACGATCATTCGCAGTGCGAATGACTAAAAAATGGCACTTTAAGTGCCTCTGATTGCTAAACCGCCTTTGCTTTCCTTCGTTGGTTTGCAGTGCGAACAAACCATTCGCAGTGCGAATGCTCGCTGACTGGTTCGCAGTGCGAACCTTGGCTTATTTCTCTTTTGTAACTCACTGCCAGCCTTCGCTGCGACCCTCGCTGGACCTTCGCAATGCGAACACTCGCTGCCAGGACAGAAAACCAGTCCTTATTTTGGCCACAACTTCTTCAGCGAAACTCCGATTTACGCACGGTTTGAAGCGTCGAAAAGCTTATTCAATGCTCTTTATGAATATAGAAAAATCCCATTGCTGGAACACCTGTAAAAATAAATGAAAATCAATTAAACTCAATGATATTTACACGGTACCGCACTATACACCGAAAACGTAAAGTAAACGTATTTACGAACAAAGCGGGGTTTATTCAACCAATTTTAACACAAAGTAATGATAAGTGCAACAAAACTTATATACAAAAATAGGTACATTTTGCACTTATCATGGCTCCATGCTCGTGACGATGAACCCTTAAACCCATGTTTTCAAATGTTTTTGTTTGCTGCATTCATGCATCCATGCATTTCATTCATTAAAAAACTCTTTTTAACAAGAAAAAAAAAACGCACAAGTACACCTTCAAGGTTCCAAAACTGGAAGACCTAAGGAAATTGGGAAGGATGATTACTAATTCCAAAGCCTTCAGAGCTAAGCACGGAGGACTATTGTCTCTTTTGAAAGTCAACATGGTTGTAGCAGTCTTGTCTACATTGGTTCAGTTCTACGATCCAGTATACCGCTGCTTCACTTTTCCAGACTATCAGCTCATGCCCACATTGGAAGAGTACTCTCATCTGATTGATTTACCTATCACTGATCAAGATCCTTTTTCTAGACTGAAAGAAACTCCAAAAGATCAAGTCATTGCAAGAGCAATCTCTTTAGAAGAGTCAGATATCAGAACTCACATGACCACCAAGGGAGGAATCCAGGGTTTACCAGCTAAATTCCTGATGGAGAAAGCCCTATACTGGCAAAATATACTTTGCTAGTATAGGAAATATAACTGCTCTCGAGGATGTCTTTGTTTTGCTCATATATGGGTTATTCCTTTTTCCCAGCATTGACAACTTCATCGACACCAATGCTTTTAAGATATTCTTAATTGGGAACCCAGTCCCAACCTTGCTCGCAGATGCTTATCATTCTGTACACTTTAGAAACTTGTACAGTGGAGGGATGAACACATGATGTGTACCATTACTCTACAAATGGTTTATTTCCCACTTACCCAAACCTGCTGCTTTTTGGGATCACAAGAGTGGCCTGCGATGGTCACAGAAGATTATGTCTCTTACTAATTCTAACATAGATTGGTACAATCGGATCTATGACGGAATAAAAATCATCGACAAATGTGGAAATTTCCCCAACATACTGTCACACCTTAATTTTTGACCCTAAGATTTTGTTTCTCTCTACATAGCATATCACGCATTTCATCTCGCATAACACCCAATTTATCAGCCAAAATAAATTTGTTGGAATTACAGCCGAATCGGTCAAATTAAAAGTCAACTATGCGAGAAATTAGTGGACAGAGAATTTTAAATCGAGCCTGCAGACGTCAGCGATATTAATCTACATGCCGCGTAGTTTAACCTGGCGTGCTCGTTTAAATTTTTCGACCACTTTTCGGTCGCATTTCTGGACAGCTTAGACTATTTCAGCGGGTAAAATTTATTTCGAAATTTGACCAAACGCTGTATTTTTCTAATACGTATATTTTGCGCTGATCATTTTGGTGTGTTCGTTTTATTTTTCTAAGCACTTTGATATTGGCCTAATTATTCGTTTTTAATCGATTTTAATTCTTTTTTTTAATTAGTATTCTTTATTTAAATTAATCAGTTTTAGATTTTTGTTTTTATCATAGTTTTTATTATTTAATATTTTTTTCTTTTCTAATTTTATTTGTTTTATTATTTTATTCTTTTTTTATTTATATTGGAAAACTTAAGACTTAAGTTTGTAAAAGTTGTTTTAGTTTTATTCTTGTAATAAAGGTACTTACAACTGCTACTACTCTAGACATGCTACGCGATTCCCCCTCATTTGGGTAGAGACGTGGACAAGTCAACATAAGGAACAAAGAATTTCCTGCGCCTCACACATACCAAAATACACTTCATATTTTTTTTACTACTTACCATCATTAACTCACTAACCTCCCTCATAAAGGTTCTCTCCATTGTTTTCATTTGGCAGTACAAGAAACTTCAAACAAAAATAATAAGCTCTCACACTTCATATTACCATTAACAAACTCACTACACAAACCTTCAATGTATACTGTAAAACTCCTTCAAGGGCCATCATAATAAGAAGGGTTAATACCCCTTTTGCCCCCTGCCATATGGGCGAAATCCCAAAAACAACCCTGTAAAAAAAACAGATTCCCCCCTTGTCATTTAAAGATTCTACTGTTTTGACCCCTCTTGAAATCCAGTCAACAATTTCTATGACGTGGCAATGTTTTTTATTTTTTATTATTATTTTTAATTACGTGGACGAATTATGTGGCATTTTTTTTAATTTTTTATTTTTTAAATTTCATGTGGCATTTTTTTGTATTATTTTTTATTTTTAATTTAATTCTATTTATTTTCAAATTAATAATTTAAAAATTATTTTATTTGGGCCAAGTACATATTCCAAATTTTTCAGCCCAAGTACATATTCCAAATTTATTAGCCCATGTATTTTTCCATTTAATATAAGTTACACAACTCTCTTATATAAAACCTATATTTTTGCCTACTTCAAACGATGTGGGACAACAGTTCTCTTCATCATCAATTTGCTTCACACTGTTCATCAATTTTTCCTGCATCAATTTTCAACATCCACTCTTGAAAACGTGAAACCGTGAGCTGAGATCTTCTCTTCTTCAGGTCATTCAACATCCACTACACAAACATATTCATCAACTCATCCTCAATCTATCCTCATCTTCAAATCACCTTCAGCAATCCTGCACCTTAAACATCTTCAAATGGCTCTCTTATTTTTATAATGTTTAATTTCATGCACTAAATTTTCTTCTAATTATCTCATGTTCAGTTTTATTTTTCTTCAAATATGTTTCTGGATTCACATTATGATAAAGTTGTTTTCTTAGGCTTCTTTAAATATTTTTCGGGGGAAATCATGTTTATAGTATTTCAAAGTCACATTTCATTTTGTTTCAACTTTGGTTCCTTGTCTTATACTCATAACCACTGCTTTTTCCCATGCTTTCATATTTCTTGGTTTTTGATTTCTTTTATTCATAAATTTAGTTCTATCTTCTCTGCACTTAGGATTTGTATTCATTTGACAAACATCTTGATTTTCTTATATGGAAGATACAATCAGAATTTTTTTGATATAATGGGGTATTTTTGTTATTCTGTTTGATTCTAAAATGTTTTACATATGCTATATAGTAACTCCTTTATAGTGAAACTTTGCTTCTTTATTGTTGCAGTTTTACCAAGAGAAAACCAAATGAAAGTATGAAGTTTATTGTGATATTTTTCTTTGGAGGATTTCTTGGCTTATTTATAGGATTATCACTTCCAACATTCTCCACAACAAAGGTGCTCATGAATTCAGTATTTTCTGTATTTCATGTTATCATGTTACTATTAGAATGAAATTCAATAATTAACTGAATAGATCATATAAGTGCTTATGTCCATAGCTAATAGATTTTTCTATGTACAAAGAATTTGATTAAGTTGCTACTAACTTGTAGGATTTAACTTCTAAGCCAAGGTATCTAGTGACATTCACTGTTGGATATCAGCAGAAAAACAACATTGATGCAGCTGTTAGAATATTGTGGGAATGTATGTCAAATCAGATACTATACTTATTGAGGAACAATCTCAGGAGCTATTTCCTAATTATGATATCTTTCTACTCCACTGTGGTTAACTTAACTTGCACATGTTGAGATTTTGCAACAGTACTGTGCTACAATTTGGCATGGATGAAACCATTCATGCGTTATCTAACGTGGATGTAAAACCATGCATGAGTTTTCGCCTAACAATTAAGTTTTTGAAGAATTGGTTCATGCGATGGTATTGAAGCTTTTAAAAATAAGAGAGCCATTTGAAGATGTTTAAGGTGCAGGATTGCTGAAGGTGATTTGAAGATGAGGATAGATTGAGGATGAGTTGATGAATTTGTTTGTGTAGTGGATGTCCCACATCGTATGAAGTAGGCAAAAATATAGGTTTTATATAAGAGAGTTGTGTAACTTATATTAAATGGAAAACTACATGGGCTAATAAATTTGGAATATGTACTTGGGCTGAAAAATTTGGAATATGTACTTGGCCCAAATAAAATAATTTTTAAATTATTAATTTGAAAAAAAATAGAATTAAATTAAAAATAAAAAATAATACGAAAAAAATGCCACATGAAATTTAAAAAATAAAAAATAATAAAAAATGCCACATAATTCGTCCACGTAATTAAAAATAATAATAAAAAATAAAAAACATTGCCACGTCATAGAAATTGTTGACTGGATTTCAAGAGGGGTTAAAACAGTAGAATCTTCAAATGACAAGGGGGGAATCTGTGTTTTTTTTACAGGGTTGTTTTTGGGATTTCACCCATATGGCAGGGGGCAAAAGGGGTATTAACCCTAATAAGAACATAAATCACCATGTAGCAGCTCCATTCATATTCCACATCTCGACTCACCTCCTCCAACAAACCACAAAGAAAATATCCATACACTCAACCACAGCTCTGCCATGTTCTTCTTTCCCCTTCGCTCCGCCTTTTACTTCCACCACAACCTTTTCTTTTACACCTTGTTTACCCTTATTGAGGGGAACTACGAATGCTCTGATTCCATTCCCGTAAGGATACGTAGGCACGAGATGCGATGTCTTGGCGAGCATACTTAGTGTATATACCCCTAGGTCTTTACCTTATCATACCTTTAGCAAACATATAACAAATAACACAATAAAACAAGAGGTTCCTGTAGAGTACTACAGATACTTAGGATGCTAGCACCTTCCTTAGGTATAACCAACCCCTGAAACTTAGATTCTCTTTTGCTTTGCATTGCATTACATACTCATAGGTTAGTCGTTCTTTTTCCCTTCCCTTGGATAAGCTAAAGATCAGTGGTGAATTGTGATTTGTGATTCAAGTTAACCAATAGCTTGATATCTGATTCTCACCGTGACAGGAATGACGACTTCACTGGGGATATCTGTCCCTAAGAGGGTTACACCTATCTTGTTTTATATGTGTTATTTGTTTGTATACTTATATTTGTTGTATACTTGTATATCTGTATATTTGTATACTTGTATATATTTGTATATATTTGTTGTTGTGTGCTTGGGTTTTTCTGTATGCAAGGTTGCTACTTTGAGTGGTGAGGATATGTCATATACCCAGACTTGAGTGCACCTATGATAGCAAGATGGTATATTCAAGAAGACTTTGAGGGATTCGATTCCCGAAAAAGTTCACTTGAGAAACCACCACTCAGTTGAGGTCCTCTTGAGAGTTAGTCATGTTGAACGAGTCTATTTGTGAAAACGTTACTACTCTCGACCTAGGAGCCCATGACACTGATGACCATTAGTTACCTTTAACCCCACTTGGCCTTTTAGGATGTAGTGCGATGGCTATGAGGGAGTAGTCCCAAAATGGTTGCTACGCAATACTACACTCAGATGTGACTCTCTTGAGAATATTATTGACTACCGAGTCATTCGGGAAATCGATAATATCCGAAAGATGGGTTGTTGACTCTGGGAACTTTTTAGAACCATGTTCTGTAGATCATGAACCCATAGTACATACCATTTGGGATGGGTAGACCATGGCTCAATGCTCGTGATCTTCAAACCTAGGCCCTTGTTTGTTTGCATGTATATATGTGAATATGTGAATATGTGTATACCTGTGTTTGTGCATTCATACATCCATGCATTCATGCACCATTTTCTCTAACTTTTTTAATGGAACTTAGAGTTATTTTGCAAACATCATAGGTTTTGCCATGATTTTGGAAGTTATACTCTATTTTGAAATCCTTCAATTTTTAATGAGATTTTCAGCCATTCAAAGTGTTATCCACTTTATGGTGTTTGCAAATATAACTTTTGAGCTCCTTGAAATGCATTTGCATTTGCACAACATACATCATATAGCATTGCATCATTTGCATGCCTTTCCATAACAACTCATTCGACATTCTGTCCTTGTATCAATCAGCTGATTTCCTGGTATTTGTATCGAGCTTGAAGTAGTTACTGAAGGAAAATGAAGAGAACAGAGAATGTTGACCCCATGTCAGGCTTTAGAGTGATGACTAACCCGATGTTTGGTTTTCCTCCTGACGACAATGCTCCACAAGTGGATGTTCCTACACGATCTCAGCCTATGCAAGATAACTTAGCTGTTCAAGTTGATGAAAGAGATAGCTAATTTCTGAGGTATATGCCAAATCCTCAGAATGTCTACCCTGTGACAAATGTGAATGATCCTAGAGTTGCGGAAATCGAGGAAGGAGTTTGCGATCTCGAAGAACAATTGAAGATGATGAAAGAACTCAATGCATCTGGTCTTAAGGCTCATGACTTGTGTCTAGTTACTGGCGTGGTTATTCCCCCGAAGTTCAAAATGCCTGTCTTTGAGATATACAAGGGTGTTAGCTGTCCAAGGTACCATTTGACGATGTTTTGTCGAAAGATAACCGCTTATATCGACAACGAAAAGCTGATGATTCACTGCTTTCAAGAAAGTTTATGTGGGGCATCCTTGATGTGGTATATGAAGCTAGAAAGGAACCATATTCAGTCTTGGGAAGACCTAGCTGACGCTTTTGTGAAGCAGTACAATTACAATGTAGACATGGCCCCAGACAACAATCAGTTGATGAGAATGAGTCAGAAGGACAACAAATCCTTTAGGGAGTACGCACAAAAGTGGAAAGAATTGGCAGCCCAAGTTCATCCACCACCCCAAGAGAAAGAGTTGGCCAAGATGTTTCTAAGAACGCTGTCAGACTCTTATTATGTCAGGATGGTGGACATTGTGCCATTAGAATTCTCAAAAATTGTGGAAGTCGGAGTAACCATCGAGGGCGCATTCAAATGTGGAAGAATCCAAGATAACTCGAATAGCCAAGCTGATGAAGAAAAATCTGTTAGCGATTCCCAAGAGGAAGATAATGTTGATGTTGATGCAATTTGGGATTCTCCTCAGATCTTGTAAACTCCAGTTCCGGTGCCTTATCACCAATATAGGTATGCATCGCCTGTTCTGTGCCAGCAATCACTACCTCGTGGACTTCCGTATCAACAACAAAGGTTGGTTCCTCAGGATCAACGTAAGAATCGACAAGCTCAGAATCTAAATTATCAGAATTAGCTCCAGAATCAGCAGAGACCTCCGATTAGTCCAGAAGGAGAGACTTGTCAGTTTGATCCAATCCCAATTACTTACAGTCAATTATGGTCATGTTTTACCCGAAAGTCGGTGATGACACCCCGAAAGACCAGAGCCATGAAGTCTCGCCCTCCTTGGTTTAACTCGAATGTCAGTTGTGAATTTTATGATGGAGCAGTGGGGCATTCGATTGAAGATTGCAAGGTTTTCCAGGAAAAGGTTCAAGAGATGATCGACGATGAGGTGTTGACCTTCAAGGGAGAAAACCCAGTTGTGAATGGAACACCTTTATGCTGATGAATATGAAGACTCAAGAGAGTCCTTTCCCAAGATCATCAGGCTTTTGTTTGTTTGTTTACATTTGTTATTATTTCTTTGATTGTAAAAGTATGATTTATATGTAAGAACTTGTTGGTTTTGAATTATTAATGCAAATATGTTTGTCTTGAAGAAATTCATTTGTATTCACTCTTAAAATTCTTTTTCTGCTTTATAATGCCAACTTAACCCAACCTCTTGCCTAGGCAGAGAATTGGAGGGAGGATGACGAAATTGAAAACGCAAGATCTCTTGTCGTATGTGATCTGCTGTCGCGCACGGATCAAAACAAGTATTTTTGAAAACAGTAGTAACAGTAACGGTAACTCGAGTATCATTCTCACAAGGATTCTTGTAATGTTATTAACCAACACAGTAACAGTTTATGGGTGGGTTTGGTTTTGATTTAGAAAAAATAATGAAAATAAGTGATTATAAAAAAAATGATTATCAAAATAAGCTGAAACGGTTAATCTGCTGTTTTAGTTTCCTAACTTATCATCGATCCAAATAATTCCCGATTTCTAAGCGGACTCTATCCCCTTTTCGATTATAATAACAATCAAACAAGCGCAATTGATATTATACGATACATGTTCCTAATTTCCGAATTAAGCAAACGGATGAGATATAGTAACCGTAAATTAAGCAAACATGAGAAACATACGCGGATTAAGCAAACACGATTAAAGTATAAGAACATGCAATCATCGAAATAAATCAATCAACCCTAAGATAAATCAAATTAAGCAAACAAGATATCACAAATAAGAATTGAAATGGAAATAGATTTGATTGGAAATTAAAAGAACCTCAAAGTGTCGGCGGAAACCGATTACAGCAGATTAATCCGAAGAAGTTAGTTCTCCATAAGATTCGTACAAAGCAAAAACCAAAATTCAATAGTGAAAAGAACGTTATGAACATTAGTAGTGCTACTACTAGGTATGGGGAAGCATAACAAAATCCGGTTCTAACCCAAATGGGTCGAAAAACAAAAAAAAAATGGCCCAAAACTAAATATTCCTAAAGGAAGAATTCGGGTCCTAAATTCAACGAATTATTCGAGCCTATTATACTCCGAATTAGCTTCTTAGTAAAACATGAAAGTTTTAGCTCTTTGTCCGATTCTCGTAGCTCCAGTTATGATCCGAACATTGGACATGTATCAAATAACCGCTAAAGCTAAAAATAAGCTGCGAAAATAGATTAACGGCAAACAAAGACTTAATTATAAAAACATAATAAAACACTAAAATAAATGAAACAAACTAAGGAAATGCCTAAGTACAAACATAAGAGATGTGCATTAAAATGAACTGATCAAATTCCCCCACACTTGAACTTTTGCACTCCGAGCAAAATAGTATCAAGACTCATGAAAAACAATAGCATTCGGATACTCATTCTAGGCTACAAACTCTTCTTCGGTCAAGATTGTATTGATAGATACTAATTTTGCACACTAAGGATATCGTAAGAACATAAATTTGCAATTGTACGGTTATAAACCTCTCTCCTATACAAACCAATATGAATCATGTTATTATGCCTAAGCCTAACTTACTCATCCTCCTTTTTGCTCTCTTTCATTCTAATGCAATCACATTAAGCCCGTTATCTATTCACACACATGGTAAATAAGTCTGTTAGTGACTATGATCCATATCTTGTCAACAATTCAAAATTAACCACTTTACAGCAACAACAACATTTTTTTCTTTTTTTGAAGGTTTCACAACCGTTAGCCTAAGTGACCGGGTGAGGGTCACCTAACTTAGAAGGCGGATTCCTATTCATATTTCTTATTAAGTACGGGATTATTCACTTATTTGCATCAGCTTAGTTACTTAGTGTGTGCTTTTTAGATGGTGCTAACTGCTAGATAAACTACTTAAGAGCTACTAAAGGATGAGAACTCAAGGCTATGTCATAACAAGTATTTAAATTGGTTTCCATATTTGGGAGACTTAAGGTGTTAAAACGGTACCGGTCTTATGAATTTTTCCCAAGTCTCCACAATCTAACCTCAAATTAATCTATAGCCTAAAAATTTCAAAAGATGCATTGTGTTTTTAAGTATTTTTTTTAAAAAAAATTTCACTTAAAGAAAACAAAACAAAACAAAGAAAACTGAAATAAATAAAACAAAGTAAATGGTTCCCTCCCCCACACTTAAAACACGCATTGTCCTCAATGAAAGAACAAAAATATAAAATAAGAGTGAGAGAAAGGAAAGAACATACCCGAGTAGTCAAGGTGGATAGGGGATCACATAAGTAGCCTTTCCCAAAGAGAGATCTTCTGCAGGCCCCTCTTCCAAAGTGGAGATGTCATAAAGTATCTTTGGGTAACATCCATTGACCTTGAAATATTTATTAGTGCCTTCGCCTTTTATTCCAGAATCAAAGAAGAATCTTCGATAAGTAAAATTGTCGAATGGGCATGTGGACGTGATTTCTTTTTTCACAACATCAAGAATCAAAGAATTAAGGGGCTTCCTCGCTACTTTTCTTTCATCTTCCATCGAGGTCCATCCAATTCCCATCTTATGTTTCTTCAAAACCTGCAAAAGCTTATTTTCTTGATCAAAATCATGGTTAGAAGAAATTATAACTATAAGCTTTTCTTTCATCTCTAAATAAGCATATTTTAGATTATTATGAAGTGGTTTAAGCTTTAAGGAAAGAGGAGGTTGTTCAATGGAAGGCATGGTCGGGGCAGCAGGGATGTCAAGAGCCTCAGCCGCATAAACGACATCATGAAAAGCATCACCCCGCAAGACAACATTAATCTCAGCACAAACATAGCAAACATTAGTGTCAGTACATAAATCGCAAGAGTAAGTATCATCATAATCTAATAAGGATGGAAAATCAGATAACAACTCAGGATGAGTATCATCAACTAAATCATACAATAACTCTTTTGGATTCACTATTGTTTGGGCAGGCAGTTGGTTTGATTCTTGAGCTTGCTGCATGACATTCACTAAAGTGGCAAGCTGTCCAATCTGTGTTTATAAAGCCTGAATACTAAAATCTGTTCGTTGTTGAAATTGGAGATCATTTATAGCCATTTGCTTGACAAGGTCCTCTAGTGAAGGTTCGGAAGGTGTAGAGCACACAATTTGGAATTCCTTCAGATTCTTATTCGGATCCTCACCTGCAAGACCATTAAACCTTGGCAACAAGTGTATTAAACCAGAATTCCATTCGAAAGGTACAGTAACAGCAGGATATTCAATATATAAATCATTATAATTCATATCATGAGCAGCAAGTTCTCTATGATTTCTTTGGTTAGCCATATTAAATTTAAAAGAAAAAAATCAACAAATAAAAAGAAAACACAGAACTAATTCAGCAATGCAGCAACAATTAGGAAAATACCAGCAATGTCCCTATTAAGAAAAAGAATGGAAAAATAGAAAAGCGAACAAAATAAAATCTAAAAATTATGAAAATATAACTAAAAATTAAATCAAATCAGAATAAGTCTCTACAAAAAAATTCAGATTTTTTTGAAAATATAAAAATAGAAAATAAATCAAATAAAATAGGAAAATAAGGAATTTACGATTTTCAAGGTCAAAATATTTTAGAATCTTATTCTAAATGAGTATTAATCAGTGATTTTTTCTTCTAATTTTTTGGAAAAAATTCGGAGCGAATCCAAAAAGTAGCTTCCAAACATACCTGATAGGATAAAACGCTTACCACTGCACTGCAACCCTGAAAATTAACACGCAAAAACAAAAAACAAAAAATCTAACAAAACTATAAACTAAAATTCTAAAATTGGCTAAAATCAACAAGAATCCTCGGCAACGGCGCCAATTTGATCCGCTGTCGCGCACGAATAAAATACGAGTATTTTTGAAAACAGTAATAATAGTAATGACAACTCGAGTATCGTTCTCACAAGGATTCTTGTAATGTTATTAACCAACACAGTAACGATTTATGGGGGGTTTTGGTTTTGATTTAGAAAAAATAATGAAAATAAGTGATTATAAAAAAGTGATTATCAAAATAAGTTGAAACGGTTAATCTGCTATTTTAGTTTCCCAACTTATCATCGATCCAAATAATTCCCAATTCCTAAGTGGACTCTATCCCCTTTTCGATTATAATAATAATCAAACAAGCACAATTGATATTATACGATACATATTCCTAATTTTTGAATTAAGCAAATGGATGAGATATAGTAACCGTGAATTAAGCAAACACGAGAAACATATGCGGATAAAGCAAACACGATTAAAGTATAAGAACATGCAATCATCGAAATAAATCAATCAACCCTAAGATAAATCGAATTAAGCAAACAAGATATCACAAAGAAGAATTGAAAGGAAATAGATTTTATTAGAAATTAAAAGAACCTCAAAGTGTCGGTGGAAACTGATTACAACAGATTAATCCGAAGAAGTTAGTTCTCCATAAGATTCGTACAAAGCAAAAACCAAAATTCAATAGTGAAAAGAACGTTATGAACATTATTATGGCTTCTACTAGGTATAGGGAAGCATAACAAAATCCGGTTCTAACCCAACTGGGTCGAAAAACATAAAAAACCCGGCCCAAAACTAAATATTCCTAAAGGCAGAATTCGGGTCCTAACTTCAACGAATTATTCGAGCCTGTTACACTCCGAATCAGCTTCTTTGTAAAACATGAAAGTTGTAGCTATTTGTCTCAGCTTTCCAACAACTGGTAGAACGCGTAAATCTGATTCACGTAGCTCCAGTTATGATCCGAACAGTGAACAAGTATCAAATAACCGCTAAAGCTGAAAATAAGTTGCGAAAATAGATTAACGACAAACAGAGACTTAATTATAAAAACATAATAAAACACTAAAATAAACAAAACAAACTAAGAAAATGCCTAAGTACAAACATAAGAGAATGTTCATTAAAATGAACTGATCAGTATGCTTTTGAATAAAACCCTGCTGATGATGTAAGGCATTGTTTCAAATCCCCAAACACCGGAGATATAAGGGAGATAGACCATCTTGAACCCTTTTGAGCTTTGAAGTAGGAGTTTTCTTCCAAATAAAAAAACCCTCAATTTTAAACTAGGGCAGGGTAGTTCTCAGTTAACTTGGTTGTGTGTTCATGCAAGACACCTTTCATTTAAAGGTTACACTCACAAATTTTCCTTCGTACACATCAAGCAAGTGTCGAAGATGTCTTTCAAGTCAAATGCCAATGCTGGTTCACCGTAATTATTAAGTTGGTTAATCACTTTCCTTACTCCAAAAATGAGTCGAGTCCCTTTCAAGGCAAAAGCTAAGAAAGATGGGGAAGCTCATGACCTTGCCTTATACAAAAAGGTTTGTATGACAAGCGAAATAAGGAAATCTTTAAATCCTTCACCTTGAAAATCCTCAATGGCAAACAATTTGGTAAGGAAGTAGTGATTGCCATTTCAAAAGTCCATTGACTTCTGAACCACCATTATTATCATCAGAATAATTTCTAACCTGTGGGAACCTGAGTGCATAGTCTGAGTTGACTGAGCATAGGATTGGAGAACATCACGAAGAAGAGGTGGGTACAAATAAATTTTGAGCCTTATATCCTTTGTTTCAAAAACTGTGAACCAAGCCACGTTACAACCCTCAAATGACCTAATTGAAGTAGGGTTTATTTCGAAAGCATACTCAATGTGATAAGGTTTCCTGACTCCTACGAGCTATGCTCAAAATTTGTGTTGGGTTTGTAAAATTAATGTCATGTCCTAACAAGTGATTCAGTCACAAGTTATTGCGATATCTTTTCAATAAAAACTTCAAGACTAGCATGTGTGTTGCATTAGCAGTTTAAGAATTAACATTTTTCTGCTTGCTAACATTGCTTGATATCATAGAAGCTTGCATGAGAACATCAGTGATGAGCTCAATCTTTTGAGACTTGAAACTCTGATGAAGATGGCGAATCATTTAAAAAAGATGACCATATCCAGGGGCATGTTAACTGAAGACTCTGCTGAACAGGGGCAAGTTTGTTTCCAAGTTGTTGCCTTCATAGTCTGATCATCCCTAAGGGAGCAAGTTTGAAGACTCAGTTGTAGAACATCATCAATCTAGGACAGTTACGTCGAGATTCGATAAATCTCTCCAAGAGTTTGAAGACATTGGAACATCTTGGATGCCAAGTTTTCTGTAAAGTCCTCTTGAGATGACTTCTTCTCATAAGCCATGTAATCTGGGGCATTTGAGAATTGAAGATTATTTTATCCATTCACAACAACTATTGTTCGAAATGGCGACTACCACGCAGTTCATCAATGCAGAACATCTTTGTTCTCACAACATTCTTCACCCATGTCCCCAGTAAGTGGTCGCGACAATTCCCTAATGAATCCCTACTTCAAGCAGCTATGGCATGTCTGGTGTAAGAATTCCCTAGTTGGTAACCTAAGAATTCTCAGTGAATTTCCTTGGCTTCTACCTTCCCAATGAAGTGAATTCTATTTCACTCCTCAGTGAATTTCTTACAACTTCAATCTTCCTTAGCGAGGTGAATGTTTATTTCATCCAAATGGAGTCTCGACTCTGACATCTTCAGCTGCGATTTTGATCCGAGCTTCCCCAATGAAGTGAATATTTATTTTATCCCTTGTGAGGCCTCAGCTCTGGCATCTCTAATTACAACTCTCATTCAGACTACTTCAGTTCGTCGTGGATATTGATTCCCCATGAAGTCTCTCCAATTATGAGTTTGATCCTTCGCAAGTGGATCTTTCTCATCTCCAACAGAGTAGCAAGAGTCACCTTGACAATCCCATCAGTGAAGTCATGGTGTTCATCCCCAAGTGAATCACTCTCTTTTTCCTCAGAGAAGTTTGAAGCCTTGATGCAAGACTGTGGTTCCAGACGTGACTTCCCATTCATCCCAGTGATGTTCTCTATCTTGTGAAGATTGGCCGAGTATCCGTGTTGAGATGTTTATTTCATCTCTAGTTTACTTTCTTCTCTTGTTTATTTTGTCAGCATAAGCATAACATGACATACATTCATTCATACAGATATTCATGGCATATGCGCATTTTTGCATTTTTGTGATGTTTGTTTGCTTGATTTATTCACTTTGGCTGCATTTATCCCCTAGTGACTGGGTTTGTCTTCTCCCTCCATGTAGAGTCGTCAGCCCTAAGCAGAAAATAACACATCCTTTTTAATTCCCCACAGAGTTCGATCCTCATGGAAGATGGTTGCTTTAGTTTTCTTTTTCATTTTTTGGATAAGATAAGCCCCAGTTGAGTTCATTTCTCATGGGATAGAGTCTTGCTTGACCGTTTCTTTTCAGTTATTTCTTGAATTGAACTTTGGTCCCTGACAATCACAATTTTGAGTCTCTCTAGGCTGTTGAACCTAGATCGAGCGTGTATTTATTTTGCATTTTGTCTCCCCAGGAAGAATCTACTTGAAGATCACTTTTGAAGACAAAATCTCTCTCCAGCAGTGTTGTTACAACATCTTCTTGGAACTTATACCCAGACAACAAGTGGTAGCTCTTTATTTGAGCAGCTTTGTTTTGGTCTCAGGTTTTCTATTTGGATGACAAATGGCAGTCTCTTTTCAAGACAGTTTGTCTATCCCCCAGCCAATTATCAAGATTATCAACTGTCCTCCATCAAATGGCATCTCTCCGAAAATCCATCAGAGAAGTTTGTGGAAAACTTTACAAGTATTTCTCTTTATTTGAGAATTCTTGTTACAAGGTTTTTATTTGCTCCGATGCAATTTCAGACTACAACAATATTGCTCCTCAGTGATGTTCTCCCAATGAGTCCACTACCCAATTTGCTTCCATCAAATGACATCTCCTCGAGAAGTTTGGTGAAGATTCACTTGATCTTTCTCTTTATTTTGGAAGACATGTTTACCAGTCAACCGACCTGCATCTCCTTTGAAGATCCCCGACGAAACTTCCAAATCTCAAGTAAGTTATGGATTCCCGCTGAAGTCGTAGATCTTCAGTGAAGTTCCAGTTCCCTGTGAAAGATACTCTCCCATAAGTATTCGTCATTCCATGAAGAAACTGAGACTAGTCCGTGGTCCAAGACCCGGTACGAGGGGAGGTTTGTTTACCCTTTTGAAGCTAATGGAGCTTGATCAAAGAAGAAACTAAGACCAGTCCACGGTCTAAGACCCGGTACGAGGGGAAGTTTGCTTACCCTTCTCAAGCGAAGACCTTGATTGAAGAAGAAACTGAGACCAATTCGCAGTCCAAGACCCGATACGAGGGAAAGTTTGACTACCCTTCTCAAGCGAAGACCTTGATTGAAGAAGAAACTGAGACCAGTCCACAGTCCAAGACCCGGTACGAGGGGATGTTTGTTTACCCTTTTCAAGCTAATGGAGCTTGATCAAAGAAGAAACTGAGACTAGTCCGCGGTCTAAGACCTGGTACGAGGGGAGGTTTGTTTACCCTTTCTAAGTGAAAGACCTTAGTCAAAGAAGAAACTGAGACCAGTCTGTGGCTTGTGACACGAGGCGATGGGAGGTTTATCATCTTTTTAAACATATCATTTGATTATTTGACGTTGGCTCTATTTCATATTCTTTGGTTAATCTCGATAGTAGATTCTCCGACAAGTTTAAAATAGAATGTTCAACAAACCTCGGCAGAAGGTATTTTCTTTTATTTCCTGGCAAGTCTCTGCAGAAGATTTCCAGTAGACCTCGGCAGAAGGTGTTTCATTTGCAAATTCTCTGGTTATTCTCGGCAGTAGATCTTCAACTGATTTTGATAGGAGATGTTTCTTTCTTTCCAGAATCTCGACAGTAGATTCTCTGGTTGACTCTGATGCATCTTTAAACTTCAACAAATAGTTGTCCTCTTTTCAAGATTCCCTGGTTAATCTCGACAGCGGATTTCCCAGTAATTTTGCTAGTTGACATTCTTCAATAAACCTTGGCAAAAGGTATTCCCAAACGAGGTCCTAAGTCTCAACAGTAGACTCCTCCAGTGGATATCTCTTGAAATCCCCACAGTTGGCCTCGACAGTAGGTTCTCCGAGTGAAAGTTGTTAAAAGATTTCATCACAAGTTCATCACCCTGTGTTTAAGATATCTTGTGATTGTCAATTGTTAGGCTTTTACTCAGTGCTTTGTAGTCTCTTCCCCGATGGAGTTGGATTGTTCCCCCGTGGAGTCTTGTTTGCTGTTGGGTCTTTCATTCTTTAGTTGTGCTTCAGCAATATTTTCTGTATGCAGTTATCCCCTGTGACATCATTTCTCCACAAGATCTTTATCTTGCATTTCATATCATACCATATCATATCATGTGCATTTTGTGGCATCTTAGGTCCAAAAATTGTGCATGTTTGTATTTAAGTCTCTCCTATCACGTCGAGACGAAGATTTCAATCTCCATATCTCCGGATAGAAGAAACTTAAATAGAGGCATCTGTCACACCCTAATTTTTGACCCTAAGATTTTGTTTCTCTCTGCATAGCATATCACGCATTTCATCTCGCATAACACCCAATTTATCAGCCAAAATAAATTTGTTGGAATTACAGCCGAATCAGTCAAATTAAAAGTCAATTATGCGAGAAATCAGTGGACGGAGAATTTTAAATCGAGCCTGCAGACGTCAACAATATTAATCTACGTGCCGCGTAGTTTAACCTGGCGTGCTCGTTTAAATTTTTCAACCACTTTTCGGTCGCATTTCTGGACAGTTTAGACTGTTTCAGCGGGTAAAATTTATTTTGAAATTTGACCAAATACTGTATTTTTCTAATACGTATATTTTGCGCTGATCATTTTGGCGTGTCCGTTTTTATTTTTCTGAGCACTTTGATATTGGCCCAATTATTCGTTTTTAATCGATTTTAATTCTTTTTTTAATTAGTAATCTTTATTTAAATTAATCAGTTTTAGATTTTTGTTTTTATCATAGTTTTTATTATTTAATATTTTTTTCTATTCTAATTTTATTTGTTTTATTATTTTATTCTTTTTTTTACTTATATTGGAAAACTTAAGACTTAAGTTTGTAAAAGTTGTTTTAGTTTTATTCTTGTAATAAAGGTACCTACAGCTGCTACAACTCTGGACATGCTACGTGATTCCCCCTCATTTGGGTAGAGACGTGGACCAGTCAACATAAGGAACAAAGAATTTCCTGCGCCTCACACATACCAAAATACACTTCATTTTTTTTTGCTACTTACCATCATCAACTCACTAACCTCCCTCATAAAGGTCCTCTCCATTGTTTTCATTTGGCAGTACAAGAAACTTCAAACAAAAATAATCAGCTCTCACACTTCATATTACTATTAACAAACTCACTTCACAAACGTTCAATGTATACCGTAAAACTCTTTCAAGGGCCATCATAATAAGAACATAAATCACCATGTAGCAGCTCTATTCATATTCCACATCTCGACTCACATCCTCCAACAAACCACAAAGAAAATATCCATACACTCAACCACAGCTCTGCCATGTTCTTCTTTCCCATTCGCTCTGCCTTTTACTTCCACCACAACCTTTTCTTTTCACTAACCTCCCTCATAAAGGTCCTCTCCATTATTTTCATTTGGCAGTACAAGAAACTTCAAACAAAAATAATCAGCTCTCACACTTCATATTACTATTAACAAACTCACTTCACAAACGTTCAATGTATACCGTAAAACTCTTTCAAGGACCATCATAATAAGAACATAAATCACCATGTAGCAGCTCTATTCATATTCCACATCTCGACTCACATCCTCCAACAAACCACAAAGAAAATATCCATACACTCAACCACAGCTCTGCCATGTTCTTCTTTCCCATTCGCTCTGCCTTTTACTTCCACCACAACCTTTTCTTTTACACCTTGTTTACCCTTATTGAGGGAGACTACGAATGCTTTGATTCCATTCCCGTCAGGATACGTAGGCACGAGATGCGATGTCTTGACAGCATACTTAGTGTATATACCCTAGCTCTTTACCTTAGCATACCTTTAGAAAACATATAACAAATAACACAATAAAACAAGAGGTTCTTGTAGAGTACTATAGATACTTAGGATGCTAGCACTTTCCCTAGGTATAACTAACCCCCAAACCTTAGATTCTATTTTGCTTTGCATTGCATTGCATACTCATGGGTTATTCGTTCTTTTTCCCTTCTCTTGGATAAATTTAAGATCGGTGGTGAATTATGATTTGTGATTCAAGTTAACCAATAGCTTGATATTTGATTCTCACCGCGACATATACCCCTCATTGGTACTAGGGGAGGAATCAACTACCATCCCATTTTAGCTCGTCGTGAACTTGGATACCCGATGAAGAATATACCACATAATATTCATCTGGAGGGTCTTTTCTTCAAGGAAAGAGAAAATGGCAGGGCACTAAAGAGAGAAATAGTGCATGCCTGGCAACATGTTCACAAGAAGGGGAGAGAGTCCCTAGGAAGGCCAAATTGCATCTCTGCAGAGCCTTATCTCCACTGGGTACAAACTAGGACCATCAAACTAAAGATGCCTTACCCTCGTCAAGAAGTTTTTCCCTTAAAGGAATATGTCCTTTACTTCATGTCTCATGCAGAAAAAATCCAGATCGCTCTTAACAAAGTCCAACGTGAGAAGAACTCTTGGAATAACAAGTACCAGATTATTAATTTGGAGTGCACAAAGATCCAAGAACTATTGAAGGAAAATGATACTCTGATTGAGATATTAGAGCAGCATGTTATAGAAAGTCAGGAAGAACGAAGAAATTTGCTCTCTCCTTTCACTTGGCAAAGGATCATCGACCCGACAACGGTTGAAGGGACCCGATCAAAGAAAAGAAAAACTCAGGAACTAGCATCCGAGCTTTCCTCAGAGAAAACTCAGGATCCATAGGCCTAATTTTCATTCTCGCACTTTGTGAAATACTGTACTTTTCCCTTGTAAATTACTGCAATATTTTGAGTTCAATAAAAGGATTCCCACCGCTGTTTGATATTTGCAACATAATTGTTAAAAGTTCCTTTGAAAACTAAAAAAAACTAAAAAAAACATTCTCATTTTTTGCATATCATTCATCATTCTCACATAACACATCTTTGTCATTGAGTCTCACACATGTGTCGCACTCTAGAGTCAAACTGTCTCATTCGTACGATACTCAGGCCAATCGACAAAATAAAATAGACGATCTCGAAGAAGAGAACAGAGAATTGAGAGAAGAAATCAACGCTCTGAAGGAGAGTTTGTAGAAACTCCACAACACGATTGAATCCCTGGCCGCAACTCAGGATCAACAACCTCAAAGGACTGCGATCTCAAAGATTACGTCTACACCAACGTTTGAGACACCTGGCAGTCATCCTCAGTACAATACGACCAAAGGTTTTACCTGGGGTATGCCTATACATTTTATACCTGAAGTATATATACCTCCGGTCACTGAAGACCCAGAATTCGTAGCAGGAACCTCCAGACCTAAAGGTTACAAACTTCAAGTAAATGAAGATGCAAGGGTTATGACAGAAACTCCTGAAGGTTACAAACTTCAGGTCACTGAAGCACCAAGAGTTACCGCCATAATGTTTATACCACAACCGGTGGTACAAAGTATTCCAGAGGAACAATTTCTGTAGGCCACTTCTGGCATAAACGAAGAAGTATACAAAAGGATGAATGAATTCTAGGAACAATTCTTGGAAATGTAGAAGGAACTGCACGCCATTCATGGATAAGACTTGTTTGGCAAGGATGCCGCTGACCTCTGTTTGGTCCCTAATGTAAAGATACTGCACAAATTCAAGGTGCCTGACTTTGAAAAATACAAAGGCAACTCTTGCCCCTAAAGTCATTTGGTAATGTACGCTCGGAAAATGTCTACCAAGACAGGAAACCAACAGCTACTAATCCATTACTTCCAAGACAGTTTAACCGGTGTCGCACTCATATGGTACATGGGTTTAAACCGCGCCAAGATTAGTACTTTCAGAGATCTTGGGGCAGCTTTTGTTCAATAATATAAATACAATCTAGACATGGCACCAGATAGGGACCAACTCAGAGCAATGTCCCAAAAAGATAAAGAAACCTTCAAGGAGTATGCTCAGAGATGGCGTGAAATCGCCGCCCAGATCTGTCCTCCTCTCGAGGAAAAGGAAATGACAAAGATCTTCCTGAACACATTAAGCTCGTTTTATTATGGTCGGATGGTTGCCAGTGCACCTAGTGACTTCACTGAAATGGTGAACATGGGGGTACACCTTGAGGAAGCAGTCTGAGAGGGACTATTGGTCAAAGATGCAGAACCATCCAACAGTACTAGAAGATACGGTAGTGCTTTTCAAAAGAAGAAAGAGCAAGATATCAGTAATATCTCTCTGGGTAAGCAAAGAAGAAGGTATCAACCTCGATAGGTAGCAGCAGTAACTCCCGCTATCAACCCAGCACCAGCTCCGACATATCAACCTCAGGTGGCTCAGAGCCAGCCAAATCAACAACAGTATCAGCAAATGCAGCAACAACCTCTTCAGCAGGCTCGCCCATCATACAATAAAAACAATTGTATCACACGGTTGCCAGGGTTTAACCCTATACCAATGTTATATACAGAGTTATTTCCACTTCTGCTGGCCAGGGGGCACGTCCAAATCAGGACTCCTCTCACAGTACCGGATAATCCACCTTTTTGGTTCAAAGCAGATCAAACTTGTCCTTACCATCAAGGAGGATCAGGACATAACATTGAGAATTGCCTCAGCTTTAAATCTGATGTACAGAAGCTCGTTAGAAACTGGGTTTTATCTTTCAAAGATACTAATCCAAATGTTCAAACGAATCCGTTACCGCAACATGAGAAAATTTCAGTAAACTGGATAGAAAAAGAACTCGGCGGCAGCTATCAAATTTGTGATGTGCGCCTACTGGGAACAAACTTGGTGAAAATGTATTGCAGACAGAGCGGGTACGGCCATGTACCCTCTCACAACTATCATCAATGTGATATATGTTCTAAGAACAATCAAGGGTGTGTCATTATACAAGCAACTCTTCAAGAGCAAATGGATCTAGGCTGGATTCAGGATCACAGGATTTGTGAAGTAAACATGGCCCATGAACATCCAAACATTGTTCAAAATCATGACATCCGCGCAATGAACGTCAATTTAGTGGCAATGCATTCAAGACAGAGTCAATATTACAACTTGCCACTACATGACTATAGCACTTGCCCGATTTGCTCAAAAGATAATCAGGGATGCTCTTTCGTACAAGAGGCCATCCAGTGTCAAATGGATATCTGATGGATACAAGACTAGCATGAAAGGAATGATCATCAGATCAACATGGTTCAGATCTTCGACATTCGCTTAATGAATACCAGTCTAGTGGAACTACATGTCAAGCAAGTCAAACTTGGTTTCCTATCCCCACATAGTTATCAAGACTGCAAAGAATGCTCCGAAAACGATCAAGGTTGTGCACTTGTACAAAGAACTCTTCAACATCGGTTGGACCACTGGTGGCTCCCAATCTACCAGGATGAAGACACGCAACAAGTTAGCATACCTAATGAAAATCCTGATAGACATCAAAGCTGTGATATCCGCTTATAGAAACAGATCAGGTAAGGATGCACTGCATACAAATTGGGTACGGTCGAGTACCACCTCATAACTATAAACGCTGTGGAATCTGTTCAGAAAATAACCAAGGATGTTACCTTGTGCGAGCATCTCTCCACCATCAGTTGGGCCAAAAGGAAACTCAACCATGCTTGAATTCTCAATCAATCAACATGGTACAAGGTTGCTTCCCTGTTCAAAACAAGGACCGAGCATTACTAGACAAAAGCATTATCACAGTCTCCAATAAAAGAGAACCTGTTAATCATGGAATTACCAAGGATGTTTTTACCATAATTCCTCTGCTCAATGAGTCAAAGATCCCTCTTGACAGTAGAAAAGTTCCCAACCTAGAGCCGATTGAGGTTGTTTATGACAGTCGAAAGACCCAAATAACCCCTATGGTTATCTACTTACCAGGACCAATACCGTACAAATCAGAGAAAGCTATTCCATACAAGTATGATGCAACTACGATAGAAGATGGAAAAGAAATTACACTACCATCCGTTGTAAACATCATTGATATCAGTCAAGTTACCCCTAGCGGTCGAGTCTTCAACAGAGGAGTTGGAGAACTTACAAAAGAAAAGGAACCTCAAGTTGAAGTTCCTAATCAACAAATTGGTCAATCCAGCAACACGGAACCTGTGAAGAATAACAATGAAATGCTAAAGCTCATCTAGAAAAACGAGTACAACATTGTGGATCAATTGTTACAAACTCTGTCTCGGATCTCTGTGTTATCTCTCCTGCTCAGTTCAGAAGCTCACGGAGAAGCTCTATAGAGAGTCTTGGAATAGGCCTTTGTGGAACACGATGTAACAGTAGGTCAGTTTGATAGCATTATCTCCAACATCACTTCCTGCAACAATTTTGGTTTCAGTGATGAAGAACTTCCAGAGGAAGGCAAGAACCATAACATGGCATTCAATATCACAGTTAATTGGCAGGACGATGCTTTAGCCAGCGTACTGGTAGACACAGGTTCATCCTTAAACGTCATGCCAAGGTTAACTTTGGTACGACTATCTTTTCAAGGTACTCCCATGAGATGCAGTGAGATCATCGTAAAAGCCTTTGACGGATCCAGGAAAACAGTTATCGGCGAAGTAGATCTTCCCATAACCATCGGTCCCCATACTTTCTAAGTCACTTTCCAGGTCATGGACATTCGAGCGACATACAACTGTTTATTAGGATGGCCTTGGATACATGAAGCAGGGGCAGTTACTTCGACACTTCACCAGAAGCTGAAGTTTGTCAAGAACGACAAGTTGGTCACAGTATGTGGAGAACAAACTTTAATTGTGAGCAACCTATCATCATTTTCATACTTAGAACCAGAGGAGGTTGTTGGAACTTAGTTTCAAACACTCTTGATAAGCAATGAGAATCACCAAGAAAGAGGAACGTTGATTTCCTCATACAAGGACGCTCTTCGAGTAAGGGGGAGTGATAACATAAAAGGATGGGGAAAGATTATAATTCCTGCTAATAACAAGATGAGAAAACACCTTGGTTTTTCTCCAACCTGTACCCAGACTACAAAGAAGGATGAAAGCTTTCGTCCCATTCAGGATTTCTTCCACAGCGGGGGTTTCCTTCACCTGATATCTCAAGAAGTCCACACCATTGAGGAGAACGACTCTTCTGATACAGATGAAGAGTGGAAATCCTATTTTAACAATGAAGGTTATATATCTCAGAGAGAAACGTACGTGCCACGCTGCTCTCCCAAGCAAAGTCCCAGATATATACCAATATCAGATGTCAGGATGATCTACGGAGATTGTGATCCCAGAGGATGTCGTGCTCCACTCAACTTATTAGAGAAAAACACTGATGAAAGACAACTTTAACTATGATTCTTATGATCCCCTGGATGATTTGCCTATTTGGAGGCCTTACAAGAAAGACTTGGGGCAAAAGAATCAGCCGGATAATGCATATCTACTGAATGATCTTGAAAAGAATACACATGTTCTCCCAGAGTCATGGAATCCTTACCCAAAACATTCCGAGAATGTCCAACACCATGTTGATGAATTTGCAAAGATCGCAGGACAAGAATTTATCAACTTTGCATTTCCTGAAGTCAATGTCATCGAGGAAGATGACTCATCTATCCCCTTAGAAACTTGGGACACCTTGGGGCAGCCAAGCGGCAAGTACGACTTTCTAGTCAAATACACTGCTCCCAAAAGCTCTCGTATCAGATATGAGGACATCCAGCCAACTGGATGGGGAGATTCTCTTAAGAATGAAAGTATCATCGAAAATATAACAGAAGAGTCCTCTTATGATAACTCTGCATGGGAAGAAGACTCCAATGATCCCACTCTGCCAGTAGTCAGTGTTATTACTGAAGACAAACCAAGAAGGAAAGTATCGGACTTTGTGATCCATAGAGGAGTTCGTCGCCATTGGGTTGCGGTTGATGTCCTGAATGTCGTTCATAAATCGAAGTAATTGTCGTATCTTTGTTTTGACCTCTCACCTGGCCCGGGTGAAATGGATGTTTTATAGGGCTTACTTTTCTGTAAATGTCCCTCTTCGCTTCGCCCAAATCGAAAAAGTTCTGTTTTATAGGGTTGTGTTTCAAGAATAGACAAATCATAAATAAATAATGTCATTCTGAATTCCTGCATTTATTGCTATTTTCACTTTTCGTTTTTTTTCTTCAGAAAATGGTAATCCTAAAAAATAACCTAAAATAAAGACAAGCGTTTTAAAAAAAAATACACTGCACACACTTTTGCATTCTCTCTGCCTTTTCTAAAAAGGAATCATCACGTCGTGCAGATTGTTGGTTTTAAACCCCATTGAAACATACGATCCAATGCCTTCTCCCAACTTTGAATTCCCGGTATTTGAAGCTGAAGAAGAAGAGGACGAAGAAATTCTAGAAGAGATCTCTCGACTACTCAGACAAGAGGAAAGATCCATTGAACCTTACAAAGAGCCGTTGGAAACGGTCAATTTAGGTTCGAAAGAAGAAAGGAAAGAAGTTAAGATTGGAGCACTGCTCAGTCCAACTGTCAGAGAAGGCTTGATAAAACTTCTCAAAGAATTTCCAGATGTGTTTGCTTGGTCCTACCAAGACATGCCAGGGTTGGATACCAGCATCGTGGAACATCACTTTCCATTGAAAACATAATGTCCTCCGGTAAAACAAAAACTGAGAAGGACTCATCCAGATATGGCCATCAAAATTAAGGAGGAAGTGCAGAAACAAATTGACGCAGGTTTCCACGCCAGTCCAGAGTATCCTCAATGGCTAGCCAACATAGAGCCAGTTCCAAAGAAGGACGGGAAAGTCAAAATATGTGTAGATTACATGTATTTAAACAAAGCAAGCCCAAAGGATGATTTCCTTTACCACACATTGATATGCTGGTAGACAACACAACAAAATTCAAAGTCTTCTCCTTCATGAATGGATTCTCGGGCTATAATCAAATCAGAATGGCGCCTGTAGACATGGAGAAAACTTCATTCATCACCCCATGGGGTACCTTTTGTTACAAAGTAATTTCGTTTGGTCTAAAGAATGCATGGGCAACTTATCAAAGGGCGATGACAACTCTGTTTCACGATATGATGCACAAAGAAATTGAAGTGTACGTCGATGACATGATTGCCAAATCTAAAACAGAAGAAGAACATGTAGAACACTTATCAAAGTTGTTCCAGCATTTGAGGAAATACAAACTCTGCTTGAACCCCAATAAATGTACATTCGGTGTTCGTTCAGCAAAGCTCTTGGGATTCATCATCAGCCAAAAAGGAATTGAGGTTGATCCCGACAAAGTTAAGGCCGTTCAAGAAATTCCTTCACCAAAGACTGAAAAACAAGTAAGAGGATTTTTGGGACGTCTCAATTACATCTCAAGATTCATTTCCCTCATGACCGCGACATACGCGCCAATCTTTAAACTATTAAGAAAGAATCAAAGTTGTATATGGACAGAAGACTGCCAAAAAGCTTTTGACAGCATCAAAGAATATATGGTGAATCCACCGATTCTGTATCCTCCAGTAGAAGGAAGACCACTGATCATCTACTTAACAGTCTTGGAAGACTCCATGGGTTGTGTGTTTGGCCAACAAGACGAAACAAAAAGAAAAGAGTCTGCCATTTATTACTTAAGAAAGAAGTTCACAGACTGTGAAACTCGATACACTATGCTCGAGAAAACTTGTTGTGCTCTGGCTTAGGCAGCTAAACGTCTTCGCCCGTACATGATCTGTCACCCTACTTGGTTAATCTCTAAAATGGATTTGATCAAGTACGTCTTCGAAAAGCCTGCTCTCACAGGAAGTATTGCCCGTTGACAGATGTTGTTATCAGAATACGACATCGAGTACCATGCTCAGAAGGCCATCAAAGGAAGTATTTTAGCCGATCATTTGGCTCATTAACCGATTGACGATCAGGAATCAGTCAAATTTGACTTCCTAGACGAAGATGTGATGTACTTAAAAATGAAAGATTGTGATGAACCGCTACCAGACGAAGGGTCAGAGCCTGGATCCCAATGGGGACTAATATTCGACAGAGCTGTCAACACTTATGGAAATGGAATTTGGGCAATCATTGTTACACCTCAGGGCACCCATATTCCTCTCACCGCCAGATTGGCATTCAAATGTACAAATAATGAGGCTGAATACGAAGCTTGCATCATGGGTCTCGAAGAAGCTATTGACTTAAGGATAAAGAACTTGGATGTGTATGGAGACTCGGCCCTGGTTATAAATCAGATTAAAGGAGAGTAGAACACATATCAATTAGGATTGATTCCTTACAAAGATTGCGCAAGAAGGTTGTTGCCCTTCTTAAATAAAATTGAGTTTCATCACATTCCTTGTGAAGAAAACCACGTGGCTGATGTATTAGCTACTCTATCCTCCATGATTAGTGTGAATCGATGGAACAATGTGCCTAAGATCGACATAATGCGTCTTGATAGGTCTGCTTACATATTTGCAGTTGAAGCAATCATAAATGATAACCCATGGTATCATGATATCAGGTGTCTCCTTCAAAAACAGGAATACCCGCCTGGGGCAACTTCTTCCTAAACAATGATATACTCTACAAGAGATACTTCGACATGGTTTTGCTCAGATGTGTAGACAGACCAGAAGCAAACATATTAATGAAAGAAATTCATGAAGGATCCTTTGGCACTCATGCCAATGGACACACAATGGCAAGAAAAATTATGAGAGCAGGATATTATTGGCTGACAATGGAATCTGATTGCTACAAGTACATGAGAAAATGTCATAAGTGTCAGATATACGCCGACAAAATTCATGTACCACCAAAGCATCTCAACGTTCTTTCTTCTCCATGGCCTTTTTCTATATGGGGAATCGACATGATTGGCATGATCGAGCCCAGGGCTTCGAATGAACATAGGTTCATCCTAGTAGCCATTGACTATTTCACCAAGTGGGTCGAAGTAGTATCATACACCAATATGACCCGACAATTAGTGGTCTGATTTATCAAGAACAATCTCATATGCCGTTATGGTGTTCCAAGCCAGATCATTACGGATAATGGATCCAACCTGAACAACAAGATGATGAAAGAGTTGTGTGTTGAGTTCAAAATCTAACACCATAACTCATCTCCCTATCGACCTAAAATGAATGGAGCGGTAGAAGCGGCTAATAAGAACATTAAGAAAATCATTCAGAAAATGGTTGTAACCTACAAAGATTGGCATGAGATGCTACCCTTTGCTCTCCACGGTTATCGCACACCCGTCCGCACTTCAACAGGGGCAACCCCTTTCTCTCTAGTATATGACATGGAAGCAGTGCTCCCCATAGAAGTAGAGATCCCGTCAATGAGAGTATTGATGGAAGCCAAGTTAACAGAAGATGAATGGTGTCAGAGCAGATACGATGAACTAAATCTAATCGAAGAGAAGAGAATGACGACTTTATGCCATGGTCAGTTATATCAACAAAGAATGAAGAAGGCATTTGATAAAAAGGTTCGACCCTGTGTCTTCACAAAAGGAGACCTCGTGCTCAAGAAGATACAATAATTTCTCACTGATTCTAGGGGCAAATGGACTCCGAATTACGATGGCCCTTACGTTGTTAAGAAAGCCTTTTCAGGCGGTGCCTTGAGACTCGCAGCCATGGATGGAGAGGAGTTTACCTACCCCACAAATGTTGATGTAGTCAAGAAATACTTCGCCTAAATAAATAAAAAACGTCTCATTGGATTGAAAGCCCGAAAGGGCGGTCCAGGTAAAAATTAGAGACATAAACAATGACCATCTCGATGGATTGAAAACCTGAAAAGGCAATCCAGGAAAAAAATTAGGGATTTACGGAAAGTAGCTGCATCCGACAAGATTGGCTCCTCAGAGGCAACGTCATCTGTTAAGAAATTCTTAATCAAGTTCATCTTCGAGAGAAGCTCGAAAATACCCAGAGTTCAAAGTTGGTGGAAGGATAACGATCATTATGTTTCAATGTAGCCCATTTTCCTTTAAATTACCATTTTCTAAATTTTTTAATGCTCCATGGGATCATGCGTTTGACTGATTACCATTCTATCAATAAAAATTTGAGCCCTTGCGTCTTTTGTTTACAATTCTCGTTCATTCTGCTTAGCAAAATGACATGCTTATTTGATTAACATTTTTGAAACAAAAAAATGAATTTACTTTTGCTTTCAAATTTACTTCTGCTTTTAAAATAAGGATGGCAATTTCCTTTTGATTAATGAGCACAAGAAGGAACATCGACTGCTTCTCCAGAAATGATCAAACCTCGAAATGCAGAATCAAAATACTCTTTGTGATCAGTACACCCTGAATAAAGGATCAATTACTACAGATGAAATGTCCTATATGTCATCCTCGGTAGAGTTTTTGCCTCTGAGAACCGATGATTGGTTGTTCACCCCAGTAGGATCTACCCTTGAAAAGCAAGAATGAGCTTCTATCCCTAGCAGGTTCGTACCTCCAGAAATCAGAACAAACACAGAAATCCCTGTTCCCAAACAGAAGTGCTACCTTTAAATTCTCCAGTGATACCCCCATCTCCCAGACCGACTGAGTATCCAGTTGTGTTCATCACCAGTCTATATGTCATGTTTGTCTTGTCAGCATTCCATACATACATCATGCATAATTGATTCATATTCTTATTCATATTCATGTTGCATTACTATCACTTTGGTCATACACATCCCCAAGTGATAAACGTCTTCTCTCCGATAAAGTTGTCAGTCTTCCTTTCTACGTCAGATAAGATAAAATCCCAGTTAAGTTCCTTCCTCGTCAAGAAGTGTATCATCTAAACAACCTCTCTCCAGTGTATTCCTGGATTGAAATTGGCCCTCAACCACTTTGATAACTAGAACCTCTGAAAGACAAGAAGCCATTTAGTCATACACCTTTGGAACTTCACTCTTCATCAATGAAGATGGTATTTTGCTTTCTCGGATTAAAGAAAATCCCCAAAGAAAGCCTCTCTACAGAAAACTCTTGGCAATACGACATTTTCTCCCCGAAAAATTTTCTTTCAATGAAGTCATCAGCACCTCAAAATTAGGTTACATTGTAATACCCAAAATTTTGACCACTTAGATTTCCCATCATTGTGAAAATCATCATCACAATATGGATGAACCATCATGCTTCATTAGTCTCCCCAAGGATGGGTGAGCATCCAATACAATCAAAATTAGGGTTTCAAGCCCTCTCTGAGTGCTTAGACAAAGGATCAATCAAGAAATGACATGATCTTCAACTTGTCTAATCTCTCAAACACCCACAATGGATCAAAAAGGACTCCCACTTCAAGGATTAAGCACAAGGCTGCTCCCTTCTAGGTGGATCAAGTCTCAAGATCGACAGTGTCACCAAATTAGGGTTTTGATCGACCAGGGTCTCCAGATGGAATTTTCATCTGGGCACAAGGAAATGATACAAAACATAACCTAATATGCTTCATGGAACCTCATGAACCCATGCATCAAGTCAATTTTGCCTCAGGGGATGCATTCATCAAAAATCAGGAATTAGGGTTTCTTGACCTAATTCACCCCTAAGTTGACTTTTGGGACAAACCATGAGCCAAGACCTCAAGAGATGATTTTAGGGTCTCTAATACACCATATTGATCCATTTGGAACAATGGATTGATCCAAGAAGCTTGAGCAACAAGTCTCAATTTCATCTGCACCACAATTAGGGTTTTAAGGGAAAAGTCAACTGTAACTTTGACTTTTGACCAAAACATGCTCCCAAACCCTAATACATGATTGAATATACCTTATGACACCCATGGAACATGTCCATCAAGTTTGATTTAGGTCAAGGACATGATTTCCTGAAGAATTGCACAGTTTGGAATTCATCTGATAAAAAGTCAACTGTGCACAAAAGTCAACTTTGACTTTTTGAGATTATTCACCAAAATGGATTTTTAACCCTAAAATGATGTTAATGTATGATTTGAATCATCATTCATCAAGAAAAATCAAGAAAAGTGAGATAACTTGTAAAAGGGGTAACCATAAAACTTAGAAATTTTTCTAAGTTAAAAATAAAGTGGCAAATGTACCAACTTTGGAGGACCATAACTCCTAAACCACAAGGCCATTTTTTCTCATACAAAGATGGATTTGTAGCCCTCATTATCACCTACAAAAACTTCAACTACAAGTCATTCCAATCCATTAAGGATTTTGAGTTATGGAGTGATCAAAGTGGCTGAAAAGTGAAAATGTCACTTTTTCCAACACTTAGTGAAATTTTCACTAAGTTAGATTCTGCCTCACTTTTTGCCAAATGTAGGGGGATTTTTCACTTAGAATAAAAAAAGATCAAAACCAAACTTGTTCAAACAGTTGTTGTATCATGTAAGAGCTTTCCAAAATGGCCAAGAACATTGCCAAATTCAACCTACACCATGAGATACAACATTGCCAAGTTGCCTTGCTGAAATCTGTCAAGGCAAGGCAGAATTTGCACTTTGGCTCGATTTGCCAAAATCAACCAAATTCAATTGCTCCAATCCACTTGGACACCTCAGAGGATTGAATCCAAAGGGGACAATCACTGAGCCAAGCCTCCAAGGTCCAAGGAACAAGGAATAGCATATTGAACCTAGAGTTGCCAAAATAGGGACAAGACTTCAAATTTGGAATGAGGCATTCAATGGAACCATCAAGGTGGCATGGACTGAGCCATTCTCATCTGAAATCAGTCAAGACTTATCCAAGACCAAGGGGACCAAAGCTCTGTGCCCTAACCTCTAGTCAATGGCTAGAGGAGACTTGGATTTTCATTTGCCAACATTGGCCAAACCTACTTACCAGCTGCCATGCACTATTCCTTACAAAACAAACTTGCTCTACTATAAATAGAGCTCAATTGTGGTCAGTTTAAGTACACCAAAGCCATCTAACAGATGCTTTCCTCAAAATCTCTTTCTCTTGGCAAAAATGCATTTCTTAGCAAGGTAGCTATCGGGTTTTGAGTTTGAGAGCAATTCTGCACAAACCAATCACTCACACACCTCACTTACATCACATATGAGCTGATCAAACACTCAGATAACATCTGGAACATCAAAATCTCAAAATCACTTGCCATCCACACAAGTTTGAAGTGAAGTTGCAGCTGAGATGCCATAAACTGATCCAGTCTATTTCAATTCAATCCAAGTGTTCAAACACACTCCATATGGTGTAGGGAAGCTGTTCAGATCATCACCACTCATCTGTAACACCTCCAAATCAAAAATCACTCTGAACTTGCTGTCACGGCTTGGAGGTAAGCACATACTTGGTCATCTCTCAATCTATGCATATTTCCTTGCACAATAATTTGGCCATATGTTCATAATCATGCATGGAATGTTTTCCCTCAATTAATTGCATTGTTTGAATCGTGTATAAAAAATCCCAGCCTTCATGCAGAAATTAGGGTTCTTGAGGTTTCTTCGTGATTTCTTGTTGTATGTTTAATTTAAATGAAATTAAAGTACATAGACATGATCGTGAGGTTGAGACGAGCATAATGATATGTGGATTGCATGATATGATTACGTATTCATGGAGATTGGATAGAAAATGCAAATCTGAGAAACCAAGAACACGCGCGTGTTCTTCAGCTTGTTCTTGGCACCATTTTTAGAAATTCAAATATTTGAATTTTGTGATTTTGTTTAATTGATTCAAAAATTAATTTCTCTCTGAGTTTTAATGATTTTGAGTTGATTCTTTTTTTAATAATTCACAAAAATGTTAAAATATTTTATTTTATCAAAAAATCCCAAAAATATTATTTATTTCATATAATTGATATTTTTGTAAAGAATTAATATTTTGATTGTTTTTGGCATTTTAAATATTTTTTCTACATTGATTTTGCAACTTTTAATGCTTTCTAATTATTTTGTAGGTCAATACTTAATTTTTGAAGCATTAATCCAAGATCACAATTTGTTTTCCATGTGTTAAACAATTTTTGATCATTTTAATTGAATTTTTATTCGATTAAATACATTTTGAAAACAAATTAGGGTTTTGGATTAATTCAACCCTCTTAAATCATTTTCAAAACACTTTGAGCCTCTATTAGAGTGTAAGACCCAATCCTTTTTTTGACCAAATCATTTTTGGGCCTCACTTATTGTATAAGTCCCGATACCGTCAAAAAAACAAACGGCGCGATCGTCGCCTTTTCAAAAATCATCTGGGCCTACCCTCGAGTAGTAAGACCCATTTACTTTTCTTCAAAACTTTTTGGGCCTCTTGAGAGAGTGTAAGACCCATCCCCCCTTGTACAAAAACTTTTTGGGCCTCACTCATTGTATAAGTCCCTCTGTACAAGTAAACGGCGCGATCGTCGCCCGTTTAAAAATAAAAACCATTTGGGCCTACCCTCGAGTAGTAAGACCCATTTCTCTTTTCTTTAAACCTTTTTGGGCCTCTTGAGAGAGTGTAAGACCCATCCCTTTGTACAGAAAACCTTTTTGGGCCTCAGTCACTTGTATAAGTCCCTCTGTACAAATTCAAAACAACAGTGCGCTCACTGATAAAACCTTGGGCCTCTCCTTGAGCTGTAAGCCCCAAATCTTTCTTTTTCAAAGCACTTTCTCCTTTAATTTTGAATATACTGTTGTTTTCAATCTTTCTTTGTTGAACAACTAACCAAACAGCATGAAAGCACTACAACCGAGTAAGTGGTTATCGCTTTCATTTACTGCTTTCATATTATAAACTGTATTGTGGGGCTGCTCACTGTAAGTCTCCTTTCATAAACTCATATCTACTGTGTAATAATAGTATAGATATTTCGAGTTTCCCCGGCAACTACGTCTAGAACTAAGTGACGCCGTTTCATTTATTCATAGAAATAGACGCCTAGATCCCCAATAGGAGCACCAGATACAGTCTTCTCTTCGGCTGTCCTCCTTAGGAATCGTCAAGAAGCTCTACTCCCCAAGATGAATGTATTCTCCGTGAATGGCATCTTTGAGTTTCTTCCCAATTCTCGAACTTTCCTGACTTGATCTATTCCTTGTGGATAGCTTGCCTTGAATGTCTCGGGGTTTGGGTACCCACTACGGTCATAATCTTGGACCTTAACTAAGGAACCCTCTTTAAAAGCTAAAAGTCGCTGGATAGTAAACCTCGCACGTTTACCAGTGGTTTTTATCTTTAAAAGAGTTATCTCTCCTAATGGAAAGGAGATGATAGACCCACGGTCTTCTTAAAAGCATCGGCCTCCTCTTGGGCATTATTCAAGGACCCTACGGCTTCTTAGAAGTATTCACAGCCTCCTCTTAGGCTTCGTATAATGATCTCTTCCTTCGGGAATGATAGCCTCCTCTTGGGCTTCGTACAAGGACCCGTCGGCTTCTTAAAAGTTCCCAGCCTCCTCTTGGGCTTCGTACAAATTGTCCCGACGACCTCCTAGAGGTATAGGAATAGAACCTAGTCATCCTCATAGAACAGTCCTTTCATAGAGTCTACTACTGTTTCTCAAAGCATAGTACGAAAGATAAAACTCTAGACACGGACAATCTAACTTCCTTGAGTCTAAAGACATTCTCAAGCACCCTTCGTTAAATAAGAAGGAAACCCGCAGACTCAGATAGTCTCGATACCCTTTGGATTTCCCGTTTCCTCAAAGAGAAGGAAATATCCCTGATCCTCAAATCAAATCCCTGAGTACAGTGTTGCTCATATAAGAACTGATTTTCTCTTTTAAATCAGTATATTGGATCTGTCACTCAACTGAAATAGTTACAATAGCCTCCATCTCGGGCTTCGTACGAGATACCAAAATTCTCCCCAGTAGAGTCAAAACAACCTTTTCGCCTCTCTCTCGGGCTTTGTACGAGATACAAAAACACTCTCTTACTGAGTATAAAAGATTCTCCAACTGAGTCAACTCTTTGCTAGCCTCCTCTTAGGCTTTGTATAATGATATGCCCCACTGGGTCAAAAACTTTTAGCCTCTCTCTCGGGCTTTGTACGAGACACAAAATAGCCTCCTCTTAGGCTTTGTATAATGATTTTCCTAGCGGAAATTAGCCTCCTCATAGGCTTTGTATAAGAAAACCACTGGTTAATCCAATCGACCTTTTAGCATCAAAGTTGTGCCTCGTTCACAGTACACAAACATCAACAACTTCTTTCCCTTCATCTAATCGCTGTAAGCGGCAAGCCTCTGGATCATCTACATCCATGCCACTGTCCCTCTTTTAGCATGAGAAATTCCTAAGGAAAGATGGCATTGCTCTACACTGAGTTAAAGTCTTCTCCTTCAGGTTAAAACCCTTTCTTCGGAAATTATGGCATTGCTCGGATCCACGTATCCCAGTTAAAGTAATTCTCCTCCTCCCCTCTTTAGAGATGATAAATTCTCTCTAAAGCCGAGGTCTTTCAGCTTCACGTCTTGGGCTTTGAACAAGACACAAATAGACCTTTTAGCTTCACATCTTTGGCTTTGAACAAGATACAAATCACCTTTCGCTTCATGTCTTGGGCTTTGAACAAGACACTAAAAACCAATTTCCTCCCATAGAATAGGAGGAACTACGAACGCTCTGATTTCCCTGTATCGGTAAACGGGAATACGTAGGCATAAGATCGAAAGAAAAGATCTTAGCGAGCGCAATCAACAAAAAACCCAAATCCTATATCTCCATCAATCAAAAGCAGTGATTCAAAAGCATCAGTCCTAACATCCTAATCCTTATTCCCCGCCAGAAACATTAAGCCCTAGAAAGAAAGAGAACAGTATTGGCGAAAATACAAATAACCAGTACAAAGGCCCCCCCACATTGATAGCATTCGTAACCTAACATATCGCTGTTTAAACTCAGTATGCAAGCAGGGTTAATTGGAGACATCTATTTCCCTTCCTTATTCAGCTCACAATAGGATAAAAAATGAATCGACCTGTAGTTTTAAGCTCAAACCGCAGAGAGCGACCAGCGCTTAAGAACCGCGTCCAAAATCGCTCGCTACAGAAAAGTGGCGCCCACCGTGGGGCTGATTCCTTTCTTTCTACTTCTCTTGTGTGAAAATTACACAAATGGCGACTCTGCTGGGGAGTCTCCTTTTCTGCCTTAGGGCATCATCCCCATTTTCTACGGAAAATGGAAACTCTGTTGAGGAGAAAGATTGACCTATGCTGGTCCATCTCTTAGGCAGGGAACCACAGATTGGGGCTTCCGCCGGGGAACCCATTTCTGTCAGGAACTTAAGATTCATAGCTTTATAAGTCTAGGATGATTAGGACAAATATATATACTGCTTTTCCTAATTGCTATACGTGTTTATTTTTCTGCTACTGGGAATGCGTGTGATGCCGCATGTGGTGAGATTGAGTATACACTTAAGAAAAGCCAACCTTTTTCGTAGTGCGGAAGCTATCGGAAATAGCTGTTACGCGATACTACCCTCATTTGAGGCTGGTGATCTATTCTCGGTGAATGGCACTTACTCTAAGATTGCACACAACTCGCTGGCGATCCGCTTGTTGTCTGCCTTCCTGGGAGGAGCTGATGATAATGAGTACAGGTACAAAAATCACCCTAGTATAAACCTTTGGGGATGGGTAGAGCCTTGACTTCATGACAACGACCCTTTGACCCCATGTTTTTTCTATGTTTTTGTGTGCTGCATTCATGCATTCATTTAATAAAACATTAAAACATTCAAAAAAAAATTTCTCTTCTAGTCTCTCTATTTTTCAAATTAAACTAAGACTGTGATTGCAAATATCAGAGAAAAAAGATTGCATTAATGGATTTCGGTAGAAGGAGAACTCACCAGTATACCTTCAAGGTTCCAAAACTAGGGGATTCGAGAAAGTTAGCGAGGATGATCGTTAACCCAGAGGCTTTCAGAGCCAAGCACGGTGGTTTGCTACCACTGTTAAGAGTCCATGTGATTAAGGGAATCATGGATGCGCTCATTCAGTTTTACGATCTGGTTTATCACTGTTTCACATTCCCGGATTACCAGCTAGCACCAACGCTTGAGGAGTATTCTCATCTGACTGATTTACATATCACTGATCGAGCTCCATTTTCTGGACTGGAAGAAATTCCAAAGAATCAAACTATTGCAAGAGCAATTCATTTGGACGAGTCTGAGGTCAAGACTCACAAGACTACTAAGGGTGGCATCCAAGGTTTGCCAGCCCAGTTCCTGACCAAGAAAGCTCTGTACTTTGCTAGTATAGGGAACATGACTGCTTTTGAAAGCATCTTTGTCTTGCTCACCTACGGATTATTTTTGTTTCCCAACATCAATAACTTCGTCGATATCAACGCTATTAAGGTTTTTCTCATTGGAAACCCTGTGCCGACTTTGCTCGTAGATGCATATCATTCTGTACACTTAGGAAATTTGTACAGCAGATGGGAGATCACATTCTGTGTACCTCTGCTTTACAAATGGTTTATCTCTCACTTGCCCAAGTCTGCTGCTTTTTGGGATTGCAAGAGTGTCTTACGTTGGTCGCAGAAGATCATGTCTCTCACCAATTCCGATATAGATTGGTGTAATAGGATTTTTGAGGGAATCAGAATCATTGACCGTTGTGGAAACTTCCCCAGCGTACCCCTCATAGGAACTAAAGGAGGAATCAACTATCATCCGATATTAGTTCTTCGTCAATTTGGATACCCGATGAGACACATCCCACTGGGTGTTCATCTGGAAGGTCTTTTCTTCAAAGAAGGAGAAAGTGACAGAGCACTAAAGATGGAAATAGTGCAAGCTTGGAAACATGTTCATAAGAAAGGACGAGAGTCTCTGGGAAAACCGGACTGTGTCTCGGTGGAGCCTTATCTCCATTGGGTACAAACTAGAGCTCTCAAGGTAAAAATGCCTTATCCTCGTTACAGAATTCTTCCACCGAGGGAAATTGTCATGTACTTCATGACGGAAACTGAAAGGCTTCAGGTTACTCTCAACAAAGTTCAAAAGGAAAGAAGGTCTTGGAAGAACAAGTACCGCACCCTCGATGTAGAGTGTATCCAAATACATCAATTACTAAAAGAGAAAGATGCTCTGATTGAAATTTTGGAGCAGCATGCTGTAGAGAATCAAGATGACCAAAGGAATTTGCTCACTCCTTTCACTTGGCAAAGGAATGACAACCCGACAACGGCCCAAGCGCCCCGGTCAAAGAAGAGGACTCGAGACCCATTAGTTTAGGTTTCTGTTTCTGCACTTTGTAATCTACTGTATTTCCATTTCTGTAATCCTTTGGAATTCAATAAAAAGGGGTTTCCCCACTGTTTGATATTTGCAATCTAATTGTCGAAGTTTATTTTGATTAAACCAAAAAACAATTAATATAATCATTGCATTCATCATTCTCACATCGCGTATTCTTCTTCCCTACGAATCTCATGTTTGTGTCTCGATTCTAGAGTCAAACTGTCTCATTCGTATAATACTCGGGCCAATCGTCAGAAAAAGATGGATAATCTTGAGGAAGAAAACAGAGAGTTGAAAGAAGAGATCGACGCTCTGAGAGAGGATACGAGAAAGCTTCGTAACGACATGCAAGCCATGGCAGAAGCTCAGCTACAAAGAACTGTGATCTCAGAGATCTCCTCAACGCCCATCATAGAAAAATATGATCCTAGGTATCAAATGCCGAAAGATCGTCCTTGGGGCATGCCTGTTAACTATATCCCGGAAGGATATGTTCCGCCGATCACTGAAGATCAGGGAATCGCAACAGAAGCCACTGGGCCTGAAGGTTACAAACTTTGGGAAAGCGAAGATGCCAGGGGCATACTCAAGACTCCTGAAGGTTACAAACTTCGGGAGGCACCAAGACTTACTGCCGTAGTCACGGTACCACCCCCTGTGGTGCACACTGTCCCGGAAGGACAGATTCCACCAACACCTTCTGGTAAGAAGGAAACTACGTTTGACAGAATGGATGAATTCCAGGAACAGTTCCTGGAAATGCAGAAAGAGCTGCAAGCCATTCGCGGTCAGTATCTATTTGGAAAGGACGCCGCAGACCTCTGCTTGGTCCCAAATGTAAAAGTCCCGCACAAGTTCCAAGTGCCCGACTTTGAAAAATACAAGGGTAACTCTTGCCCTCAGAGCCATCTGGTGATGTACGCTCGGCGGATGTCAGCCCAGACGGAGAATCAGGACCTGCTGATTCATTACTTTCAGGATAGTTTAACCGGTGCTCCCTTAAAATGGTACATGGGTTTAAACCGTGTTACGATCAGCACTTTCAGAGATCTTGGTACTGCCTTTGTCCAACAATACAAATACAATTTGGACATGGCACCCGACAGAGATCAACTCAGATCAATGTCGCAAAAGGACAAGGAAACCTTTAAGGAGTATGCTCAAAGGTGGCGTGAAATTGCCGCTCAAATTTGTCCACCTCTTGAGGAAAAAGAGATGACAAAAATCTTCTTAAAGACCTTAAGCTCATTTTACTATGACCGAATGATTGCCAGTGCACCCAGTGATTTCACCGAAATGGTTGGCATGGGTGTACGTCTTGAGGAAGCCGTCCGAGAAGGACGTTTGGTAAAAGACACTGGATCAACGAGCGGTACTAAAAAATAAGGTAGTGCTCTCCCTAAGAAAAAAAAACAAGATATTGGGAATATCTCTCTCGAAAAGCAAAGGCGACGTTATCAACCAGTAGCAGCTATTACTCCTGCTATCGGCCCCGCGCCTGTTCCTATGTATCAACCTCAGGTTGTGCAGTGCCAACCTGACCAACAAAGGACACAACAGCCTCTTCAGCAGGCTCGTCCTCCATATAACAACAACCGTACAATACGGACACCAGGATTTGATCCTATACCCGTAACGTATGCAGAACTGTTTCCGTTACTGTTAGCCAAGGGGCACATCCAGACTAAGTCTCCCCTTTCAGTTCCGGAAAATCCGCCTTTCTGGTTTAAGGTGGATCAAACATGCCCTTATCATCAAGGAGGTTCAGGGCATAACATTGAGACTTGCCTCAATTTCAAATCTGACGTGCAAAAGCTTGTTAGGAGCGGGCTCTTATCTTTCAAAGATACGAACCCTAATGTTCTTACGAACCCGCTGCCTCAACATGAGAAGGCTGCAGTCAATCTGATTGAGAAAGAGACTAACAATGTCTATCAAATTCACGATGTACTCTTATTGGGGGCCAATCTGGTCAAGATGCATTGTAGACAGAGTGGATATGGCCATGTGCCACCTCATAATTATCACCAGTGTGATATCTGCTCTAAAGACAACCAAGGGTGTTCTGTAGTGCAAGCAGCTCTACAGGAACAGATGGATCTCGGATGGATCCAAGAGCACCGAGTTCGTGGAGTTAACATGGTCTACACGAATTCTAATGTCATTCAAAACCACGACGTCCGTGCGATGAATGTTAACTTGGTGGCGATGCACTCAAGGCAAAGCCAGTATCATGATCTGCCGCGACACGATTACAGTTCCTGTCTGATTTTCTCGGTAAACAAACAGGGATGCTCTTTCATACAAGAGGCCCTCCAGCGTCAGATGGATCTTGGATGGATCCAAGACTACCATGATAGGAACTCCTATCAAATCAACATGGTTCAGATCTTTGACATTCGCGTGATGAATACCAATCTGGTAGAGTTACATGCTGAGCAGGTCCGACTCGGATTCTTAATATCACACGATTATCAAAATTGTAAAGCGGGTTACGAAAACGATCGAGGTTGTACCCTTGTCCAGGAGGCACTTCAGCACTTGTTAAATCACTGGTGGATGCCAATCTATATGGATGAAGATACTCAGCAGATTAGTATCAATAACAGGAATCCTACTCGTCGTCAAAGTCAGGATGTCCGATCAATGGAAGATAACCTAGTGAGGTTACATTGCATTCAAAGTGGCCGTGGCCAGGTGCCACTACACAACTATGACAGTTGTAGCGTCTGTTCGGAAAGTAACCAAGGGTGTTACCTTGTGAGAGCAGCTCTTCAGGGTCAGATCGATCATGGAGAAATTCATCCATATCCAGGTTCAGGACCCATCATTTGGTCGCCGAACTACCTTGCCGATCAAGTTGAGGATGTTGTCACGATCTCTGGTCATCACTATATCAGGGATGTTTATACCATCATCCCTCTACTTGACGAATATAGAGTTTCCAACCGGGAACGGATCGAGATTACTTATGATGGTCAGAAAAATCAGAAGGTTCCCATAGTCATCTATCTACCGGGGCCACTACCGTATGAATCAGCTAAGGCAATCCCTTACAAATACGGTGCAACAATAGTCGAGAATGGAAAGGAAATTCCATTACCCTCCGTCGTGAATATTGCAGACGTCAGTCGTGTAACACGGAGTGGTAGAATCTTCAACCGAGGGGTTGGGGAAGCTAACAAAGAAAAGGAACTTCAGGCAGAAATTCCTGATCCACCAGTCAGTCAATCTAGTAATCCCGACTGTTCAAAAGACAAAGATGAGATGCTAAAGCTCATCCAAAGGAGTGAATATAACATTGTTGATCAACTGTTACAGACTCCTTCAAAGATCTCAGTATTATCAATGTTACTCAGTTCAGAAGCACACAAAGAGGCTCTACAGAAAGTCTTGGAGCAAGCCTTTGTGGAACAAGATGTAACAATCAGACAATTCGATAGCATTGTCTCTAACATCACTTCCTGCAATAATTTGGGATTTAGTGATGAGGAATTACCTGAAGAGGGTCGTCGTCATAACATGGCGCTCAACATTACAGTTAACTGCCAGGGCGATGCTTTAGCCAACGTACTGGTAGACACAAGGTCAACCCTGAATGTTATGCCGAAGTCCACTTTGACGCAATTATCATTTAAGGGCCCTCCGATGAGAGTCAGCGAGGTCGTCGTCAAAGCATTCGACGGATCCAGAAAAACAGTTATCGGCGAAGTTGATCTTCCCATAACTATTAGTCCTCACACTTTCCAAATCACTTTCCAGGTCATGGACATCCGGGCAACATACAATTGTTTATTAGGAAGACCTTGGATACATCAGGCTGGAGCGGTTACTTCAACCCTCCACCAAAAGCTAAAGTTCGTCAAGAACGATCAACTTGTCACGGTTTGTGGGGAACAAGCCTTGCTTGTAAGCAACTTGTCATCATCTACTGGTATAGAACCCGAGGAGGTTATCGGAACTCAGTTCCAAGCACTATCGGTGAGCAAGGATAATCAGTTCAAAGAAGGAACTTCAATTTCTTCATACAAAGATGCTATCAAAGCGGTCGAGAGTACCGATACGATAGGATGGGGACGGCTTGTCATTCCTATTGACAATAAAACAAAGAAGGGTCTTGGTTTTTCTGCAACCTGTACCCAGACAGCCGCCAACGATGAAAGTCTTCATCCCCTTCAAAACTTCTTCCACAGTGGAGGTTTTCTTCACCCAATGTCTCAGACAGTTCATGCTATTAATGAGGAAGATCCCTCTGACACAGATGAAGAATAGAAGTCCTACCTTAACGAGGACGGCTATATGTCTCAGGAAGAGGTGTCTATGCCTTTTTGCTTTCCTACAGAAAGTCCGAGATTTATACCAAGATCAGATGTCGAAATGATCTACGGAGATTGTGATCCAGAAGGATGCCGTGCTCCGCCAAATTCATTAGAGGAAGACACTCTGATGAAAGACAACTTTGATTACAATTACTATGGCCCAATGGATGGTCTGCCAATGTGGCAGCCTTACCCAGGAAACTTGGGGCAAGAAAGTCAGCCGAGTAATGAAACTCAGCTGAGCGTCATTGAACAGAATACCTGTGTCCCCGCCATGTCATGGGATCAACACTCAGGTCATTCGGAAACTACTCAACATGACGATGAATTCACAACGTTTGCAGGACTAGAGTTCATCAACTATGCTTTTCTTGAGGTCAACGTCATCGAGAGGGATGACTTCTCCAGTACCAAAGAAGTTTGGGACACTTTGGGACAACCAAGTGGAAAATACGATTTTATGGTCAAGTACACCGCTCCCGCAAGCTCCCGTATCAGGCTCGAAGATATCCAGCCAACTGGATGGGGAGATACAGCTGAGAGTACAAATACTATGCAAAATGCAACAGAGGAATCCTCCTACGACAATTCTTCCTGGGAGACAGATTCCAACGATCCTGCTCCACCAGAAATCAGCGTCATTTCTGAAGACAAATCAAGGAAGGTGCCAGACTTTGTGATTCATCGAGGAGTTCGCCGCCAATGGGTTGCCGTCGAGGTTCCGAAGGTCGTTCATCAGTCAAAGTAATTGCCATCTTTAACCTTTCACCCTGCCCAGGTGAAACGAATATTTTGATAAGGCTCGTTTTCTGTAAATTTCCCTCTTCGCTTTGCCCAAAGCGACAGAGTTTTGTTTTATAGGGCTGTAGTTTCAAGAGTCGACTTGTTCATTAATAAAATAACGTCGTTCTGTAATTTCCGCATTAATTGTTGTTTTCTCTTTTTGCTTTTTCAGAAAATGGTAATCCTAAAAAACAAGCAGTAAAATCAAAACACTGCACACACTTGCATTTTCTCTATCTCTTCTAAACACGAATCATCACGTCATGCAGATTGCTTGTTTTATACCCCGTTGAAACATATGATCCGATGCCTTCTTCCAACTTTGAGTTCCCGGTATTCGAGGCTAAAGAAGAAAATGACAACGAAATTCCAGAAGAGATCTCCCGACTACTCAGACAAGAGGAAAGGTCCATTGAACCTTACAAAGAGCCGTTGGAAACGGTAAACCTGGGTTCAGAAAAAGAGAGAAAAGAAATCAGGATCGGAGCACTGCTCAGTCCAACTGTCAAAGAAAGTTTGATAAAGCTTCTCAAAGAATTCCCCGATGTATTCACTTGGTCCTATCAGGATATGCCAGGGTTGGATACCAGCATCGTGGAACATCACTTACCGCTGAGATCGGAATGTCCGCCAGTAAAGCAAAGGTTGAGACGCACTCGCCCGGACATGGCCATCAAAATCAAAGAGGAGGTACAGAAACAGATCGACGCGGGTTTCCTCGCTACATCTGAATATCCTCAATGGTTAGCCAACATCGTACCCGTTCCCAAAAAGGACGGAAAGGTCAGAATATGTGTCGACTACAGAGATCTGAACAAGGCAAGTCCAAAGGACGACTTTCCTTTACCACACATTGACATGCTGGTAAACAGTACAGCAAAGTTTAAAGTTTTTTCCTTCATGGATGGATTCTCGGGCTATAACCAGATCAAAATGGCGCCGAAAGACATGGATAAAACTTCGTTCATTACCCCATGGGGTACCTTTTGTTACAAGGTAATGCCGTTCAGTTTGAAGAATGCTGGGGCAACCTATCAAAGGGCCATGACTACTCTGTTTCATGACATGATACACAAAGAAATCGAGGTATATGTCGATGATTTGATTGCAAAATCAAGAACTGAGGATGAGCACGTTGAACATCTGTCAAAATTGTTCGAACGTCTAAGAAAATTCAAGCTCCGCTTGAATCCCAACAAGTGCACCTTCGGTGTCCGTTCGGGGAAATTACTAGGGTTCATCGTCAGCCAGAAAGGAATTGAAGTTGATCCTGACAAGGTCAAGGCCATTCAAGAAATGCCTTCTCCGAAAACTGAAAAACAAGTCAGAGGATTCCTGGGACGTTTGAACTACATCTCCAGATTCATATTCCTTATGAACGCCACGTGTGCGCCAATTTTCAAATTACTCAAAAAGAACCAGGATTGCGTTTGGTCAGAAGACTGCCAAACCGCCTTCGACAGTATCAAGGAATATCTGTTGAATCCTCCGATTCTATCACCTCCAGTGGAAGGAAGACCACTAATCATTTACCTCACAGTCCTAGAGGACTCAATGGGATGTGTACTTGGCCAACAAGACGAAACTAAAAGGAAAGAGTCTGCCATTTACTATCTAAGCAAGAAATTCACCGACTGTGAGACTCGGTACACAATGCTTGAGAAAACTTGTTGCGCTTTGGCTTGGGCAGCCAAACGTCTTCGCCAGTACATGATTCGTCATACTACTTGGTTGGTCTCCGAAATGGATCCAATCAAGTACGTTTTCGAAAAACCTGCTCTCACGGGAAGGATTGCCCGTTGGCAGATGTTACTATCAGAATATGACATAGAGTACCATGCTCAGAAAGCCGTTAAGGGAAGTATTTTAGCCGATCATTTGGCTCATCAACCGATTGACAATCAAGAATCAATCGGGTTTGACTTCCCAGACGAAGATGTCATGTATCTAAAAATGAAAGATTGCGATGAACTGCTACCCAGTGAAGGGCCAGAACCAGGTTCCCAGTGGGGACTTATCTTTGACGGAGCAGTCAATCATTATGGAAACGGAATTGGGGCAATCATTGTTACCCCTCAGGGTTCCCACATTCCGTTCACTGCCAGACTTACGTTCAAGTGTACCAACAACGAGGCCGAATACGAAGAATGTATTATGGGTCTCGAAGAAGCGATTGATTTAAGGATCAAAAACTTGGATGTATACGGCAATTTAGCCCTGGTCATTAATCAGATAAAAGGAGATTGGAACACATACCAATCAGGATTGATTCCTTACAAAGACTATGCAAGAAGGTTGTTACCCTTCTTCAACAGAGTCGACTTTCATCACATCCCTCGTGATAAGAATCACATGGCTGATGCATTGGCCACTCTCTCTTCCATGATTAGTGTGGGTCGATGGAATGACATACCTAAGATCGACATCATGCGCCTTAAACGGCCCGCTTACATCTTCACGATTGAAGCAGTCATAGACAACAGACCTTGGTATCACGATATCAATTGCTTCCTTCAGAAACAAGAGTACCCATCTGGGGCACTCAGGAAAGACAGGAAAACCCTCAGAAGATTGGCTGGAAACTTCTTCCTGAGCGGTGACACTCTCTATAAGAGAAATTTTGACATGGTCTTGCTCCGATGCGTCGACAGACCAGAAGCAGATATGCTCATGAAAGAAATTCATGAAGGATCCTTTGGCACTCATGCCAACGGACACACAATGGCGAGAAAAATTCTCAGGGCCGGGTATTATTGGTTGGCAATGGAATCCGACTGCTACAAGTACATGAGGAGGTGTCACAAGTGTCAGATATACTCCGACAAAATTCATGTACCGCCATCACATCTCAAAGTTCTTTCTTCCCTGTGGCCATTTTCCATATGGGGAATCGACATGATTGGTATGATTGAGCCCAAGGCTTCAAACGGACATCGGTTCATCCTGGTAGCCATTGACTATTTCACCAAGTGGGTCGAAGCAGCGTCATTCGCCAATGTAACCCGACAAGTGGTGGTCCGATTTATCAAAAATAATATCATCTGCCGTTATGGTGTTCCAAGCGAGATCATTACTGATAATGGATCTAACTTGAACAATAAGATGATGAAAGAGTTGTGTGCAGAGTTCAAGATCGAACACCATAACTCATCTCCCTACCGACCCAAGATGAACGGAGCGGTAGAAGTGGCTAACAAGAACATCAAGAAGATTGTTCAAAAGATGGTTGTAACCTATAAAGATTGGCACGAAATGCTACCCTTTGCTCTTCACGGTTATCGAACATCTGTCCGGACTTCAACAGGGGCTACCCCTTTCTCTCTAGTATATGGCATGGAGGCAGTGCTCCCCATAGAAGTAGAGATCCCATCAATCAGGGTATTGATGGAAGCTAAGCTCACCGAAGCTGAATGGTGTCAAAGTCGACACGACGAACTGAACCTGATCGAAGAAAAGAGAATCACGACACTATGCCACGGTCAGTTGTATCAACAAAGAATGAAGAGGGCATTCGACAAAAAGGTTCGGCCTCGTGTCTTCAGAAAAGGAGACCTCGTGCTCAAGAAGATACAATCATTTCTCACTGATTCTCGGGGCAAATGGACCCCAAATTATGATGGCCCCTATGTGGTCACGAAAACTTTCTCAGGCGGCGCCTTGAGACTTGCAACCATGGACGGAGAAGAATTTGCCTACCCCACGAATGTTGATGTAGTCAAGAAATACTTCGCCTAAAACAAAAAAAAAAAACGTCTCAGTGGATTGAAAACCCGAAAGGGCGGTCCAGGCAAAAGTTAGAGACATGAAAAAAAAAATCATCCCGATGGATTGGAAATCTCATAGTACAATCCAGGCAAAAGTTAGGGATAATGGCAAGTAACTATGTTCAACAGAGGCAAGTCCCTCAGCAGTAGTTACATCATCTATCGGAGGAAATCTCCAGTCAAAGGTCATCTTCGACAGAAGCTCAGGATGCCCCGAATTTAAAGTTGGTAGAAGGATAATGGTCGTTATGTTTCAACGTAGCCCTTTTCCCTGTAAATTACCGTTTTCTAACTTTGTATATACTCTTTGGAATCACGCGTTTGGCTGATCTCCATCTTATCAATAAAATTTGAGCCCTTGTGCTTTTGTTTGTAATTCTTAACTTGTTTTAGCTTTACAGAACGACGTTGTTTAAACTTAATCAGCGATTCTTGAAATAAAACAAAAATGAATTTACTTGTTAAAATTTTTTCTGCTTTTAAATTAAAGACGACATTTCTTTTGACTGTTGAACATCAGAAGAACATCGATCGCTTCTTCCGAAGTAAGCGAACTTCAAAGTGCAGAATCAAAGTACTCCTTCTAAACCAGTTCGCCTGAATGAAGGGATCAACTGTGTCAGAGACCTTATTTCGTCTGACATCCTCGGCCGAGTTCTCATCTCTTAAGCCCGATCAACATAGCTCCCAACGAGACTATCTCTCCTAAGCAAGGTGGAATTGCTATTTTGAATCAATGGTACTTCTTCGCCCCGCGATGGCCGAGTATCCAATCGTGTTCATCCATTAGTTTGTATGTCGCGTCTGTTTTGTCAGCATATACATACATACTTCATGCATTTTATTTGCGTTCGCATTTCGTATTGCATCACTATCACTTGAGTCGGTCTTGTCCCCTAGTGATAAACAGTTTTCTCAATCGAGTTTGTCAGTTCTTTCCTCGTCAGGAAAGGTTGCGTCTGAACAATCTCTCTCCACCAGTGTATCTTTAGAGCAGAGTCGGCACTTGGCCACTTTGATAACTTGGACCTCTGAAAAGCCAGAGAAAACTCTCAATAAACATCACTCTTCGCCATTGAAGATGATATCCTTGCTTTCCTGGATTAAGGAAAATCCACAGAGAAAGCCTCGTGATCAGAGATTCGGCAGCATGCCAGCTTTGCTCCGAAAGGACCGCTGATGAAAAGGTCATCGGCCCCACAAAATTGGACCCCATCATATGGCGTTTCTCCGGGAAGATCCCGAGAAAAGTATGATGAAAGATCCCAAACAAAAATAGTCTCTCAAGAGACTCGCTTTCCCCAGTAGAAACAAATGGCGTCTCCAAAATAGAGAAGTTTGTACACCTCTACAACTCAGACGACTGGGTTCCCCAGCAGGTCTGACATCAAAAGTTTTTTCCACTCAAATGGCATCTCCCCAGGAAAATTCGGCGAGAAGTTTGAGGAAAGCCGCTACGAATAGCGTCCCTTGTCAGTAAAGTTTATTGACAAAAGAAACTAAGACCAGTTCCTTGGTAGGAAACCAGGATCGAGGGGAAGTTTAAATCAGAAACGAAGACCAATTCCTTGGTAGGAAACCAAGAACGAGGGGAGGTTTATTTCAAAAGAAACTAAGACCAGTTCCTTGGTAGGAAACCAGGATCGAGGGGAAGTTTAAATCAGAAACTAAGACCAGTTCCTTGGTAGGAAACCAAGAACGAGGGGAGGTTTATTTCAAAAGAAACTGAGACCAGCTCCTTGGTTGAAGACCAGGATCGAGGGGAAGTTTTTACCTTTTCTAAGCATCATTACTTAGCAAAAGAAGATGAATGCGTAAGCTACCATTCATAACCACCATCAAAATTTCGGATATTCCGATATTTAATCCTCTTGCACCCCGAATGCTCGAATCCCATCGTCATTCATACCTTCGGGTCCAAGAAGATTAAATAGGGGCATCTGTAATACCCCAAATTTTGACCACTTAGATTTCCCATCATTGTGAAAATCATCATCACAATATGGATGAACCATCATGCTTCATTAGTCTCCCCAAGGATGGGTGAGCATCCAATACAATCAAAATTAGGGTTTCAAGCCCTCTCTGAGTGCTTAGACAAAGGATCAATCAAGAAATGACATGATCTTCAACTTGTCTAATCTCTCAAACACCCACAATGGATAAAAAAGGACTCCCACTTCAAGGATTAAGCACAAGGCTGCTCCCTTCTAGGTGGATCAAGTCTCAAGATCGACAGTGTCACCAAATTAGGGTTTTGATCGACCAGGGTCTCCAGATGGAAATTTTCATCTGGGCACAAGGCAATGATCCAAAACATAACCTAATATGCTTCATGGAACCTTATGAACCCATGCATCAAGTCAATTTTGCCTCAGGGGAGGCATTCATCAAAAATCAGGAATTAGGGTTTCTTGACCTAATTCACCCCTAAGTTGACTTTTGGGACAAACCATGAGCCAAGACCTCAAGAGATGATTTGAGGGTCTCTAATACACCATATTGATCCATTTGGAACAATGGATTGATCCAAGAAGCTTGAGCAACAAGTCTCAATTTCATCTGCACCACAATTAGGGTTTTAAGGGAAAAGTCAACTGTAACTTTGACTTTTGACCAAGACATGCTCCCAAACCCTAATACATGATTGAATATACCCTATGACACCCATGGAACATGTCCATCAAGTTTGATTTAGGTCAAGGACATGATTTCCTGAAGAATTGCACAGTTTGGAATTCATCTGATAAAAAGTCAACTGTGCACAAAAGTCAACTTTGACTTTTTGAGATTTTTCACCAAAATGGAATTTTATCCCTAAAATGATGTTAATGTATGATTTGAATCATCATTCATCAAGAAAAATCAAGAAAAGTGAGATAACTTGTAAAAGGGGTAACCATAAAACTTAGAAATTTTTCTAAGTTAAAAATAAAGTGGCAAATGTACCAACTTTGGAGGACCATAACTCCTAAACCACAAGGCCATTTTTTCTCATCCAAAGATGGATTTGTAGCCCTCATTATCACCTACAAAAACTTCAACTACAAGTCATTCCAATTCATTAAGGATTTTGAGTTATGGAGTGATCAAAGTGGCTGAAAAGTGAAAATGTCACTTTTTCCAACACTTAGTGAAATTTTCACTAAGTCAGATTCTGCCTCACTTTTTGCCAAATGTAGGGGGATTTTTCACTTGGAATCAAAAGAGATCAAAACCAAACTTGTTCAAACAGTTGTTGTATCATGTAAGAGCTTTCCAAAATGGCCAAGAACATTGCCAAATTCAACCTACACCATGAGATACAACATTGCCAAGTTGCCTTGCTGAAATCTGTCAAGGCAAGGCAGAATTTGCACTTTGGCTCGATTTGCCAATATCAGCCAAATTCAATTGCTCCAATCCACTTGGACACCTCAGAGGATTGAATCCAAAGGGGACAATCACTGAGCCAAGCCTCCAAGGTCTAAGGAACAAGGAATAACATGTTGAACCTAGAGTTGCCAAAATAGGGACAAGACTTCAAATTTGGAATGAGGCATTCAATGGAACCATCAAGGTGGCATGGACTGAGCCATTCTCATCTGAAATCAGTCAAGACTTATCCAAGACCAAGGGGACCAAAGCTCTGTGCCCTAACCTCTAGTCAATGGCTAGAGGAGACTTGGATTTTCATTTGCCAACATTGGCCAAACCTACTTACCAGCTGCCATGCACTATTCCTTGCAAAACAAACTTGCTCTACTATAAATAGAGCTCAATTGTGGTCAGTTTAAGTACACCAAAGCCATCTAACAGATGATTTCCTCAAAATCTCTTTCTCTTGGCAAAAATGCCTTTCTTAGCAAGGTAGCTATCGGGTTTTGAGTTTGAGAGCAATTCTGCACAAACCAATCACTCACACACCTCACATACATCACATATGAGCTGATCAAACACTCACATAACATCTGGAACATCAAAATCTCAAAATCACTTGCCATCCACACAAGTTTGAAGTGAAGTTGCAGCTGAGATGCCATAAACTGATCCAGTCCATTTCAATTCAATCCAAGTGTTCAAACACACTCCATATGGTGTAGGGAAGCTGTTCAGATCATCACCACTCATCTGTAACACCTCCAAATCAAAAATCACTCTGAACTTGCTGTCACGGCTTGGAGGTAAGCACATACTTGGTCATCTCTCAATCTATGCATATTTCCTCGCACAATAATTTGGCCATATGTTCATAATCATGCATGGAATGTTTTCCCTCAATTAATTGCATTGTTTGAATCGTGTATCAAAAATCCTTGCCTTCATGCAGAAATTAGGGTTCTTGAGGTTTCTTCGTGATTTCTTGTTGTATGTTTAATTTAAATGAAATTAAAGTACATAGACATGATCGTGAGGTTGAGACGAGCATAATGATATGTGGATTGCATGATATGATTACGTATTCATGGAGATTGGATAGAAAACGCAAATCTGAGAAACCAAGAACACGCGCGTGTTCTTCAGCTTGTTCTTGGCGCCATTTTTAGAAATTCAAATATTTGAATTTTGTGATTTTGTTTAATTGATTCAAAAATTAATTTCTCTCTGAGTTTTAATGATTTTGAGTTGATTCTTTTTTTAATAATTCACAAAAATGTTAAAATATTTTATTTTATAAAAAATCCCAAAAAAATTATTTATTTCATATAATTGATATTTTTGTAAAGAATTAATATTTTGATTGTTTTTGGCATTTTAAATATTTTTTCTACATTGATTTTGCAACTTTTAATGCTTTCTAATTATTTTGTAGGTCAATACTTAATTTTTGAAGCATTAATCCAAGATCACAATTTGTTTTCCATGTGTTAAACAATTTTTGATCAATTTAATTGAATTTTTATTCGATTAAATACATTTTGAAATTTTTGGGCCTCTTGAGAGAGTGTAAGACCCATCCCTTTGTACAGAAAACCTTTTTGGGCCTCAGTCACTTGTATAAGTCCCTCTGTACAAATTCAAAACAACAGTGCACTCAGTGATAAAACCCTGGGCCTCTCCTTGAGCTGTAAGCCCCAAATCTTTCTTTTTCAAAGCACTTTCTCCTTTGATTTTGAATATACTGTCGTTTTCAATCTTTCTTTGTTGAACAACTAACCAAACAGCATGGAAGCACTACAACCGAGTAAGTGGTTATCGCTTTCATTTACTGCTTTCATATTATAAACTGTATTGTGGGGCTGCTCACTGTAAGTCTCCTTTCATAAACTCATATCTACTGTGTAATAATAGTATAAATATTTCGAGTTTCCCCGGCAACTACGTCTAGAACTAAGTGACGCCGTTTCATTTATTCGTAGAAATAGACGCCTAGATCCCCAATAGGAGCACCAGATACAGTCTTCTCTTCGGCTGTCCTCCTTAGGAATCGTCAAGAAGCTCTACTCCCCAAGATGAATGTATTCTCCGTGAATGGCATCTTTGAGTTTCTTCCCAATTCTCGAACTTTCCTGACTTGATCTATTCCTTGTGGATAGCTTGCCTTGAATGTCTCGGGGTTTGGGTACCCACTACGGTCATAATCTTGGATCTTAACTAAGGAACCCTCTTTAAAAGCTAAAAGTCCCTGGATAGTAAACCTCGCACGTTTACCAGTGGTTTTTATCTTTAAAAGAGTTATCTCTCCTAATGGAAAGGAGATGATAGACCCACGGGCTTCTTAAACGCATCGGCCTCCTCTTGGGCATTATTCAAGGACCCTATGGCTTCTTAGAAGTATTCAGAGCCTCCTCTTAGGCTTCGTATAATGATCTCTTCCTCCGGGAATGATAGCCTCCTCTTGGGCTTCGTACAAGGACCCGTCGGCTTCTTAAAAGATTCCAGCCTCCTCTTGGGCTTCGTACAAATTGTCCCGACGACCTCCTAGAGGTATAGGAACAGAACCTAGTCATCCTCGTAGAACAATCCTTTCATAGAGTCTACTACTGTTTCTCGAAGCATAGTACAAAAGATAAAACTCTAGACTTGGACAGTCTAACTTCCTTGAGTCTCAAAGACATTCTCAAGCACCCTTCGTTAAATAGGAAGGAAACCCGCAGACTCGGATAGTCTCAATACCCTTTGGATTTCCCGTTTCCTCAAAGAAAAGGAAATATCCCTGATCCTCAAATTAAATCCCTGTGTACAGTGTTACTCATATAAGAACTGATTTTCTCTTTTTAAATCAGTATATTAGATCTGTCACTCAACTGAAACAGTTACAATAGCCTCCATCTCGAGCTTCGTACGAGATACCAAAATTCTCCCCAGTGGAGTCAAAACAACCTTTTCGCCTCTCTCTCGGGCTTTGTACGAGATACAAAAACACTCTCTTACTGAGTATAAAAGATTCTCCAACTGAGTCAACTCTTTGCTAGCCTTCTCTTAGGCTTTGTATAACGATATGTCCCACTGGGTCAAAAAATTTTAGCCTCTCTCTCGGGCTTTGTACGAGACACAAAATAGCCCCCTCTTAGGCTTTGTATAATGATTTTCCTAGCGGAAATTAGCCTCCTCTTAGGCTTTGTATAAGAAAACCACTGGTTGATCCAATCGACCTTTTAGCATCAAAGCTGTGCCTCGTTCACAGTACACAAACATCAACAACTTCTTTCCCTTCATCTAATCGCTGTAAGCGGCAAGCCTCTGGATCATCTACATCCATGCCACTGTCCTCTTTTAGCATGAGAAATTCCTAAGGAAAGATGGCATTGCTCTACACTGAGTTAAAGTCTTCTCCTTCAGGTTAAAACCCTTTCTTCAGAAATTATGGCATTGCTCGGATCCGCGTATCCCAGTTAAAGTAATTCTCCTCCTCCCCTCTTTAGAGATGACAAATTCTCTCTAAAGCCGAGGTCTTTCAGCTTCACGTCTTGGGCTTTGAACAAGACACAAATAGACCTTTTAGCTTCACATCTTGGGCTTTGAACAAGATACAAATCACCTTTCGCTTCATGTCTTGGGCTTTGAACAAGACACCAAAAACCAATTTCCTCCCATAGAATAGGAGGAACTACGAACACTCTGATTTCCCTGTTTCGGTAAACGGGAATACGTAGGCATAAGATCGAAAGAAAAGATCTTAGCGAGCGCAATCAACAAAAAACCCAAATCCCATATCTCCATCAATCAAAAGCAGTGATTCAAAAGCATCAGTCCTAACATCCTAATCCTTATTCCCCGCCAGAAACATTAAGCCCTAGAAAGAAAGAGAACAGTATTGGCGAAAATACAAATAACCAGTACAAAGGCCCCCCCACATTGATAGCATCCGTAACCTAACAGACCGCTATTTAAACTCAGTATGCAAGCAGGGTTAATTGGAGACATCTATTTCCCTTCCTTATTCAGCTCACAATAGGATAAAAAATGAATCGACCTGTAGTTTTAAGCTCAAACCGCAGAGAGCGACCAGCGCTTAAGAACCGCGTCCAAAATCGCTCGCTACATACATCACATAGCATCTCTCCGAAAAAAGGAAGTGTGATGTAATCTGTAACGCCCCGGTTTTTGTTATTTTTATTTAATTGAGTCGTTTGATTATTTTATTATTATATTATTTTATTTTTGACTTTTATGTGAAAATATATTATTTTTCATCGTGAATATGTTTTATCGCGTTTTGGGAACGTTTGCGAGATATTTGAGTGTAGGGGTATTTTGGTCTTTTGTTTGGGTAGATATTATATTTTTCATATAATAGAAATAGAAAGAGAGAAAAATAGTAAGGAAAGAAAAAGAAGAGAAGAAAAAGAGAAAGAAGGAAAGAGAAGAGAAAGAAGAAAAGAGAGAAAACTTGGAAAATCTAGGAATCGATCAACCGACTTTTCTAAACACGATTTAATCGGGTAAGGGTGCGAAACTCGATTATACTATGCTTGTGTATGATTATGTATGTGTGTGTGTGGATGTTTGTGGTGTTCTATGGTTTTCAATTCTAGGTCGGAACGATAGAAATCGATGTTTTTGCAGTTGGAAATCGGTGTAAATGTGGTAGAATACTTGTTACCATGATTAGATTATGTTCTGATTGTATGTGTTGGTTTGAAAGTGTTTTGGTAGGGAAAATATGGTTTTGGGTTATGTAACAGCGCTGCTGGGTTTTGCTGAATTCGCAGGTTCGCACTGCGAATCCCCTAGCGAAGGGGAAAGCGAGCATTCGCTGGCTATTCGCACTGCGAAGGTGAGGGCGAGCATTCGCCAGAGACTCGCACTGCGAACTTTGTGTTGTTTTGTGTTGTTTCCTTTCTGATTTGGTTCGTTGGGAGACTCGCACTGCGAATGACTCGCTAGGAGCTTCGCATTGCGAACATGACAACTTTTCCCAATTTGTTTTCTTTATAACTTTTGATCCGTGAGTCGGTTGGAGGCGTGGGTTGGTGCGTTGGAAAGCTTTTGACATGTTCTTTCTTATATTATTGGTTTAGAGACTAGTGGTCAATTTAATTATGTCGGGGATTGGAATGGTGTCGTTTTGTCAACTTATACCATTGTAAGTGTGTGTAATTGATGTGTATTATGCAATATGCTGTTGATATGAATGTTGTATGACTTGTGTGCTGTTGTGTGATGAAAATGCATGTGATAAGATGTTGTGATGATGGTTTGTGGCCTAAGGGCAAGTAAATGCAATGTGTTGTATTTGATGATATATGCATGATTATGGATGTGTATATGTGTGCATTTGAATGTCATGAGTCATTGTATGCCAAGCATCATGATATGCATGTTGGTGAAGTCATGTGCCCTAGTGGGTGTGAGCGACGAAACAATTCCAGAGGGAATCTGCTATAACATCGTGTGCCTTATACAAAGAGGTGTGAGCGATGATTATGGACGATCGTGTGCCTTATACAAAGAGGTGTGAGCGATCGGGTCGTGTGCCTTATACAAAGAGGTGTGAGCGATCCATAAACGTCGTGTGCCTTATACAAAGAGGTGTGAGCGACGGGGAACATCGTTTGCCCGACGGGGAGTTACACTAAGTAACAAGCGATGATTCCAATAGTTCCTGAGTGAACTAGTGTTGAGAATGATCGATGGATGGTACCGTATATGCATTGCATAGAGTCGTTGTGTCGGTCTCAGTGCATTTGCATAAACCATGAATGGATTGATTATGTGTGGAATTGTGGATGAAATTGATGAGTTAATATATGTATATATGTTGATGACATTTGTAGTGTGCATGGTTGATATGCCTTGGTGATGGATATATGAAATATACTATGTGTTGTTTATGTTTGAATTCTGGTATAAGTTGTGGTGAGAATATTTTATATGTGTAATTTCGTGTTATTATATAATTGTAAGCAATTGTATTATGATTGTGTTTCTCACCCTTCTGTTGTTTTTAAATGCTCTATGAGGCATTGCAGATTAGATGCTGGAGGTCTTTTGTGAAGCTTAGGTCTTCATTCTTTTGTCGGTCGGCTCTGATATGTAGCACCGGGTAGTCGGGGAGATCGAGTGTGATTATTTTGTATTATGTAGATGTATCTTTTGGTTTGTACCTGTATGATGTTGTATATGACAGACAAACTTTTTATGATATATATATATATATATATATATATATATATATATATATATATATGAGATTCAGTTACAGATTTTCCGCTTTTATTCTGTATCTGAATTGTGGGTGATAGGAACTAGGTTCCTTTGTTATGTACTACCTGAATTGTTGCATATCTATATGAGCAGGTTATTGCGTGATTTTTAATTCCTTTGATGTGACGCTCTCGTCTATGTCGTGAATTGTTAATTATACTCTGATTAATTGTTATCGCTTTAATAGCCTGGGGTGTAGAAGGGGGTGTTACATTAAGTGGTGTCAGAGCCAGTCCGTGTCATTCCTTGTCGGCGTTTGTGTTTGGATGAGCTGTTTGTTTAACCATAGTTGTTGTTATTGGATATGAATAGAATATGGCTGGTAGGAATGATGCTACTTTGGCTGCTGCTATGCAAGCTATGGCTCGGGCTGTGCAGGGTGCACCTAATGCTGCTGGTAATGATGAGTTCAGGAAGAACAAACCGTCTGTCTTTAAAGGAAGATATAATCCTGATGGTGCTCAGATTTGGCTTAAGGAGATTGAAAGAATCTTCTGAGTGATGGATTGTGCGGAGGATCAGAATGTGAGACTGGGTACTCACATGTTGCTGGAAGAAGTTGATGATTGGTGGGTTAGTACACGTCATGTGTTGGAAGCTGCAGAGGAAGAGATCACTTGGGCTGTGTTTAGCATTGAGTTTCTGAGGAAGTATTTTCTTGAAGATGTAAGAGGAAAGAAGGAAATTGAGTTCTTGGAGTTGAAACAAGGTAGTATGTCTGTTGTTGACTATACTGCTAAGTTTGTGGAGCTTGTGCAGTTTTATCCACATTATGCTGAAGCGACTGCGGAATTTTCTAAGTGTGTGAAGTTTGAGAATGGATTGCGTCCTGAGATTAAGCAGGCAATCGATTATCAACGGATTAGGAGGTTTTCTGATTTGGTGGATTGTTGTCGTATTTACGAGGAGGATAGTAAGGCTCGTTCTACTCACTATAAGAGTGTGAGCGAGAGGAAAGGGAAGCAACAGTTTTGTAGTGGTCCTTATGTGGCACCAGCTGATAAAGGTAAACAAAGAGGTAATTTTGAGAAAAGACCAAGTGGGGGAGGTATGTCTGGTCCTCTGAGATGTTATAGGTGTGGTGACCTAGGACATTGTCAGTTTGAATGTAGGAAAGATATGAGAAAGTGTTCCAATTGCGGAGGTTTAGTGCATATTGCAGTGATTGTAAAAGGAATGTGGTGAAGTGTTTCAATTGTGGTGAACCTGGTCATGTTAGTACGAAGTGTCCGAAACCGAAGCAAGCTCCAACTGGTGGGAAATTTTTTTCCTTGGCAGGAACTCAGACTACAAGTGCAGACCGTCTGATCAGAGGTACTTGTTTTATTAATAGTACGCCTTTAGTTGCTATTATTGATACTGGAGCGACTCATTCATTTATTTCGTCTGAGTGCGCAAAGCGTTTGAACCTTGTGTTGTCTTCGATGGATGGAGAGATGGTTATTGATACTCCAGCAATGGGGTCAGTAGCTACTTCTTTGGTTTGTTTAAGTTGTCCTTTGACCATTTATGGTAAAGACTTTGAGATGGATTTGGTGTGTTTTCCGTTGGAGGGTTTAGATGTGGTTCTGGGTATGAATTGGTTGCAATTCAATCGGGTTCATATTGATTGTTATCATAAGCTAGTAAGATTTCCTTCTCTTGAGGAAGACGAGGACTCGAGTTTCTTATCTACCAAAGAGTTGAAGAAACTTTTGGCGGACGAAGCTCAGTTGTTCGGGTTGTTTGCATCGTTGACTGTGGATAGTCAAGTTTTACTTGATGTGTTTCCTGTTGTGTGTGATTTTCTGGATGTGTTTCCAGAGGATATTTTAGATGTGCCGCCAGAGAGAGAGGTGGAGTTTTCTATAGATCTAGTTCCTGGTACTAGACCTGTGTCGATGGCACCATATCGAATGTCGACATCTGAGTTGGTTGAGTTAAAGAAGCAATTGAATAAATTGTTGGAAAAGAGGTTTGTGAGACCGAGTGTGTCGCCTTGGGGTGCTCCAGTTTTATTGGTGAAAAAGAAATATGGGAGTATGCGATTGTGTATTGATTATCGCCAGTTGAATAAGGTGACGATTAAGAATAAGTATCCGCTTCCGAGAATTGACGATCTGATGGATCAGTTGGTAGGTGCGTGTGTGTTTAGTAAGATTGACTTGAGGTCGGGTTATCATCAGATAAGGGTGAAAGAGGAAGATATTCAGAAGATGACTTTTAAGACACGTTACGGTCATTATGTATATTCTGTGATGCCGTTCGGGGTTTCTAATGCGCCAGGTGTGTTTATGTAGTACATGAATCGTATTTTCCACGAGCATTTGGATTGTTTTGTTGTTGTGTTTATTGATGATATCTTGATTTATTCTAAGTCCCGGGAGGAGCATGCGGAGCATTTGCGTGTTGTGTTGCAAATTTTGAAGGAGAGGAGACTTTTTGCTAAATTGTCCAAGTGTGAGTTCTGGTTGTCAGAAGTGAGTTTTCTTGGGCATGTGATTTTAGGTAACGGTATCGCTGTGGATCCATCTAAAGTAGAAGCAGTTCTATAATGGGAGGCTCCGAGATCTGTTACTGAAATTAGAAACTTTTTGGGTTTAGCCGGATATTATCGAAGGTTCATTGAAGGTTTTTCTAAGTTAGCACTTCCATTGACCCAGTTGACTTGTAAAGGTCAAGCGTTCATTTAGGATATTCGGTGTGAGGAAAGTTTTAGTGAGCTGAAGAGAATATTGATGACAGCTCCGATTTTGATTTTGCCGAATCCTACTGAACCGTTTGTGGTATATTGTGATGCGTCCTTGATTGGGCTAGGTGGAGTGTTGATGCAAGAAGGTAAGGTGGTAGCTTATGCTTCGAGGCAATTGAGGGTGCATGAGAAAAATTATCCTACTCATGATCATGAGTTTGCGGCTGTGGTTTTTGTGTTGAAGATTTGGAGGCATTATCTCTACGGTGCAAGATTCGAAGTCTTTAGTGATCATAAGAGTTTGAAATACTTGTTTGATCAGAAAGAGTTGAATATGAGGCAATGTAGATGGTTGGAATTTTTGAAGGACTACGATTTTAGCTTGAATCACCATCCTGGTAAAGCTAATGTGGTAGTCGATGCGTTGAGCCGAAAATCGTTGCATATGTCTGCTTTGATGGTTAAGGAGTGGGAACTTTTGGAAGCGTGTAAAGATTTGAGTTTGGTGTGCGAATTGACGTCTGCCAGTGTAAGGCTTGGTATGTTGAAGGTAACTAATGATTTTCTGTTGACCGTTAGCGAGAAACAGAAATTGGATGTGAAATTTGTGGATTTGATGACGGTTGGAGATGCAAGTAAAAAGGGTGACTTTAAAGTGGATGATCAGGGTGTTTTAAGGTTTCGTGGTAGGATTTGTATTCCTGATGATTCGGAGTTGAAAAGGATGATTTTGGAGGAAGGACACCGGAGTAATTTGAGTATACATCCGGGAGCTAATAAGATGTATCAAGATTTGAAGAAGTTTTTCTGGTGGTCTGGATTGAAGCGAGATGTGGCTCAGTTTGTATATTCCTGTTTGACGTGTCAGAAGTCTAAGGTAGAACATCTGAAGCCTAGTGGTTTGTTACAACCGTTGGATATTCCTGAGTGGAAATGGGATACCATTTCTATGGACTTTGTGACAGGGTTGCCGAACACTCAGCGGGGACATAATGCGATTTTGGTGGTTGTGGATAGACTGACTAAATCGACGCATTTCATTCCGATTGACATCAGTTTTTCTTTGGAGAGGTTGACAGAGATTTATATCAGTGTGATTGTGAAATTGCATGGGGTTCCATTGAGCATTGTTTCAGATCGAGATCCGAGGTTTACTTCCAGATTTTGGGAAAGTTTGCAAAAGGCTTTAGGATCTAAGTTGAGGTTGAGTTCTGCTTATCATCCTCAAACGGATGGACAGACGGAGAGAACGATTCAGTCGTTGGAAGATTTGTTACGAGCTTGTGTTCTTGAACAAGGTGGTGCGTGGGATAGTTATCTTGCGTTGGTGGAATTCACGTATAACAACAGTTTCCATTCGAGTATTGGAATGGCACCGTTTGAAGCGTTGTATGGACGAAGATGTCGAGCACCGTTGTGTTGGCACGAATCTGGTGAGAGTTCGGTGGTTGGACCGGAGTTAGTGCAACAGACTACGGACAAGGTGAAACTTATTCGTGAGAAAATAAAGGCTTCTCAGAGTAGGCAAAAGAGTTATCATGATCGAAGGAGGAAAGATCTTGAGTTTCAAGAGGGCGATCATGTATTTTTGATAGTTACGCCGGTGACGGGTGTTGGTCGTGCATTGAAGTCGAAGAAGCTTACTTCTCGGTTTATTGGACCTTACCAGATATCTGCGAGAGTTGGTGTTGTGGCTTATAGGGTGGCGTTGCCGCCGAGTCTTTCAAATTTGCATGATGTGTTCCATGTTTTACAGCTTCGGAAGTAAGTTCCGGATCCGTCGCATGTGATTCCGATAGATGAGGTTGAGGTAAGGGAGAACCTTACGGTTGAGGCGTTACCAGTTAGGATTTTGGATCGCGAATTAAAGCGGTTAAGGGGCAAGGATATTGCACTTGTGAAAGTGGCGTGGGGAGGCGCTGCTGAGGGAAATTTGACTTGGGAGTTGGAGAGTCGGATGCGGGAGGCGTATCCGGAGTTGTTCGTCTCAGGTAATATTTTTGAGGACGAAAATTTCTAAGTGAGGGAGAGTTGTAACGCCCCGGTTTTAGTTATTTTTATTTAATTGAGTCGTTTTGATTATTTTATTATTATATTATTTTATTTTTGACTTTTATGTGAAAATATATTATTTTTCGTCGTGAATATGTTTTACCGCGTTTTGGGAACGTTTGCGAGATATTTGAGTGTAGGGGTATTTTGGTATTTTGTTTGGGTAGATATTATATTTTTCATATAATAGAAATAGAAAGAGAGAAAAATAGTAAGGAAAGAAAAAGAAGAGAAGAAAAAGAGAAAGAAGGAAAGAGAAGAGAAAGAAGAAAAGAGAGAAAACTTGGAAAATCTAGGAATCGATCAACCGACTTTTCTAAACACGATTTAATCGGGTAAGGGTGCAAAACTCGATTATACTATGCTTGTGTATGATTATGTATGTGTGTGTGTGGATGTTTATGGTGTTCTATGGTTTTCAATTCTAGGTCGGAACGATAGAAATCGATGTTTTCGCGGTTGGAAATCGGTATGCGGTAGAATACTTGTTACCATGATTAGATTATGTTCTGATTGTTATGTGTTGGTTTGAAAGTGTTTTGGTGGGGAAAATATGGTTTTGGGTTATGTAGCAGCGCTGCTGGGTTTTGCTGAATTCGCAGGTTCGCACTGCGAATCCCCTAGCGAAGGGGAAAGCGAGCATTCGCTGGCTATTCGCACTGCGAAGGTGAGGGCGAGCATTCGCCAGAGACTCGCACTGCGAACTTTGTGTTGTTTCCTTTTTGACTTGGTTCGCTGGGAGACTCGCACTATGAATGAAGAAGCAAAGGACTCGCTAGGAGCTTCGCATTGCGAACTTGACAACTTTTCCCAATTTGTTTTCTTTATAACTTTTGATCCGTGAGTCGGTTGGAGGCGTGGGTTGGTGCGTTGGAAAGCTTTTGACATGTTCTTTCTTATATTATTGGTTTAGAGACTAGTGGTCGATTTAATTATGCCGGGGATTGGAATGGTGTCGTTTTGTCAACTTGTACCATTGTAAGTGTGTGTAATTGATGTGTATTATGCAATATGCTGTTGATATGAATGTTGTATGACTTGTGTGCTGTTGTGTGATGAAAATGCATGTGATAAGATGTTGTGATGATGGTTTGTGGCCTAAGGGCTAGTAAATGCAATGTGTTGTATTTGATGATATATGCATGATTATGGATATGTATATGTGTGCATTTGAATGTCATGAGTTATTGTATGCCAAGCATCATGATATGCATGTTGGTGATGTCGTGTGCCCTAGTGGGTGTGAGCGACAAAACAATTCCAGAGGGAATCCACTATAACATCGTGTGCCTTATACAAAGAGGTGTGAGCGATGATTATGGACGATCGTGTGCCTTATACAAAGAGGTGTGAGCGATCGGGTCCTGTGCCTTATACAAAGAGGTGTGAGCGATCCATAAACGTCGTGTGCCTTATACAAAGAGGTGTGAGCGATGGGGAACATCGTTTGCCCGACGGGGAGTTACACTAAGTAACAAACGATGATTCCAATAGTTCCTGAGCGAACTAGTGTTGAGAATGATGGATGGATGGTACCGTATATGCATTGCATAGAGTCGTTGTGTCGGTCTCTATGCATTTGCATAAATCATGAATGGATTGATTGTGTGTGGAATTGTGGATGAAATTGATGAGTTAATATATGTATATATGTTGGTGACATTTGTAGTGTGCATGGTTGATATGCCTTGGTGATGGATATATGAAATATACTTTGTGTGGTTTGTGTTTGAATTCTGGTATAAGTTGTGGTGAGAATATTTTATATGTGTAATTTCGTGTTATTATATAATTGTAAGCTGTAATACCCCAAATTTTGACCACTTAGATTTCCCATCATTGTGAAAATCATCATCACAATATGGATGTACCTTTATGCTTCATCAGTCTCCCCAAAGATGGGTGAGCATCCACTACAATCAAAATTAGGGTTTCAAGCCCTCTCTGAGTGCTTAGACAAGGGATCAATCAAGAAATGACATGATCTTCAACTTGTCTAATCTCTTAAACATCCACAATGGATCAAAAAGGACTCCCACTTCAAGGATTAAGCACAAGGCTGCTCCCTTCTAGGTGGATCAAGTCTCAAGATCGACAGTGTCACCAAATTAGGGTTTTGGTCGACCAGGGCCTCCAGATGGAAATTTTCATCTGGGCACAAGCCATTGATCCAAAACATAACCTAATATACTTCATGGAACCTCATGAACCCATGCATCAAGTCAATTTTGCCTCAGGGGATGCATTCATCAAAAATTAGGAATTAGGGTTTCTTGACCTAATTCACCCCTAAGTTGACTTTTGGGACAAACCATGAGCCAAGACATCAAGAGATGATTTGAGGGTCTCTAATACACCATGTTGATCCATTTGGAACAATGGATTGATCCAAGAAGCTTGAGCAACAAGTTTCATTTTCATCTGCACCACAATTAGGATTTTAAGGGAAAAGTCAACTGTAACTTTGACTTTTGACCAAGGCATGCTCCCAAACCCTAATACATGATTGAATATACCCTATGACACCCATGGAACATGTCCATCAAGTTTGATTTAGGTCAAGGACATGATTTCCTGAAGAATTGCACAGTTTGGAATTCATCTGATAAAAAGTCAACTGTGCACAAAAGTCAACTTTGACTTTTTGAGATTTTTCACCAAAATGGATTTTTAACCCTAAAATGATGTTAATGTATGATTTGAATCATCATTCATCAAGAAAAATCAAGAAAAGTGAGATAACTTGTAAAAGGGGTAACCATAAAACTTAGAAATTTTTCTAAGTTAAAAATAAAGTGGCAAAGGTACCAACTTTGGAGGACCATAACTCCTAAACCACAAGGCCATTTTTTCTCATCCAAAGATGGATTTGTAGCCCTCATTATCACCTACAAAAACTTCAACTACAAGTCATTCCAATTCATTAAGGATTTTGAGTTATGGAGTGATCAAAGTGGCTGAAAAGTGAAAATGTCACTTTTTCCAACACTTAGTGAAATTTTCAGTAAGTCAGAATTCTGCTTCACTTTTTGCCAAATGTAGGGGGATTTTTCACTTGGAATCAAAAGAGATCAAAACCAAACTTGTTCAAACAGTTGTTGTATCATGTTAGGGCTTTCCAAAATGGCCAAGAACATTGCCAAATTCAACCTACATCATGAGATACAACATTGGCAAGTTGCCTTGCTGAAATCTGTCAAGGCAAGGCAGAATTTGTATTTTGGCTCGATTTTCCAAAATCAGCCAATTGCAATTGCTCCAATCCACTTGGACACCTCAGAGGATTGAATCCAAAGGGGACAATCACTGAGCCAAGCCTCCAAGGTCCAAGGAACAAGGAATAGCATGTTGAACCTAGAGTTGTCAAAATAGGGACAAGACTTCAAATTTGGAATGAGTGATGACACTGAATTTCACCGTATTTTTGACTCCGATTTCGCATGCATTCTTAGTCTTTTAATGTCATTTTATTATGTTATTATTATGTTTTTCTTTGTTTTCAGGTTTTTAGTCTAATCGGAGCCCCGAGCGAGAAAAGGAGCCGAAATGAGCTAAAATAGAGAAAATCAGCATTTTGCACTTATGGAATCCACTCTGGCGGCCGCCACAGGGTCTTCCATGACGTGGCCATGTCTCAAACTCCTCCCAACTATTTTTCCCCATGATCTCCAACTGCCCAAGCAATTTTACACTCATGGCGGGCGCCATGGTGTTGTGGCGGGCGCCACAAGAGCAAAACAAGTTCCCGCCCAAATTCAAATGCTAGGGGCATCCTTGTCTTTTCCACATGTTTCCTTGCCTATAAATAGGACTTTAGATTTTCGTTTTTCCTCATCCAAGTTCAGTTGTTCATAAGCATATATCAGTGTAATAGTGGTAATCGCTTCACATCGAGGTGTTACTACATTCGAGAGATCGAGTCTGTAAGAGCCTGTGAGATTGAGTCTTGGAGCACTCTGGAAGGAAGTTAATCCTGCCGCCATTTTACTTTCAGTTCGCGTTTTATTCAACCACTCCGATTGGAGCAGGTTTTTATTACTTTACCTTTTGTCAACTTTATTTCTTGCACTGTCTTTTAATTTCATTTATTTTCCGCACTGCTTTACTTTCATTTACTTTCCGCACTCGCATTACTTTCATTTACTTTCCGCACTCGCACTACTTTCATTTACTTTCCGCACTCGCACTTAAATACCTTTTTTTATGAAAAATCTAAAAATGAACTTTTACTTTACCATGTCTGGCTAATTTTATAAAGGTTAGAATGTGAAGATCATAACCGAACCGATAATCTGTACAATTGTTAGTGGAAACACTTAAGGGCTATTTTAACTTTCAATATAAGTTTTCCTGTTCTTAAATTCCGTTGGGTAAGATCGAAAGCCGTCCAACGCCTATCTAAACTTAATTGTTTTTAAACTATTTCAAAAACAGCGAAAGCGCTTTGTTTAGTTTATTAGGAGTTTTTAATTTAAAAGGAAAAGAGATTTTAAAACCATTTTCAGACGCGTTAAGAAGTTTAAAGTCTGGTTCGTAAGAACCTCTTTTTTTTAGAAAATCCAGGTTAAAATACTTTTCAACTTGGTCAAGATACTATATTTCTTAAAAATAGGTTTACTACTCTAACGCAATGCGCGCCTTTTTATCCGTGACAATAAGAGGGTTTGATTAGGGGGTACAACTCGGTTCTGAGTATGCGAAAGCGACAGTTCCTGTCAAATTAGTTCTTTTCAAAGTAGAAAACATTGCCCGTAAGTAGTTCTATTAGCAAGTACTTGGATTATCAATTGGTTGTGTGAATTGCATTCGAACCTGTCTTTATCAATTAATTTTAATTACTTTATTTACTACCGTGCACTCTTCAAAACTACTATTTTCAATCACCTTAGATACACACCTTAACAATAGATAGCGATAGATTGACACTTGGTCTCTATGGATACGATAATCTTTTATATTACTCTGACGCGTTCGTACACTTGCGAAAAAATATGCATCAATGAGGCATTCAATGGAACCATCAAGGTGGCATGGACTGAGCCATTCTCATCTGAAATCAGTCAAGACTTATCCAAGACCAAGGGGACCAAAGCTCTGTGCCCTAACCTCTAGTCAATGGCTAGAGGAGACTTTCATTTCCATTGGCCAACATTGAGGAAACCTACTTACCAGCTGCCATGCACTATTCCTTGCAAAACAAACTTGCTCTACTATAAATAGAGCTCAATTGTGGTCAGTTTAAGTACACCAAAGCCATCTAACAGATGCTTTCCTCAAAATCTCTTTCTCTTGGCAAAAATGCCTTTCTTAGCAAGGTAGCTATCGGGTTTTGAGTTTGAGAGCTTTTCCAATCAAACCAATCACTCACACACCTCACATACATCACATATGAGCTGATCAAACACTCACATAACATCTGGAACATCAAAATCTCAAAATCACTAGCCATACACACAAGTTTGAAGTGAAGTTGCAGCTGAGATGCCATAAACTGATCCAGTCCATTTCAATTCAATCCAAGTGTTCAAACACACTCCATATGGTGTAGGGAAGCTGTTCAGATCATCACAACTCATTTGTAACACCTCCAACCCAGAATTTGATTTGCTCTTGCTGTCACGACTTGGAGGTAAGCCTAAACTTGGTCATCTCTCAATCTATGCATATTTCCTCGCACAATAATTTGGCCATATGTTCATAATCATGCATGGAATATTTTCCCTCAATTAATTGCATTGTTTGAATCGTGTATAAAAAATCCTAGCCTTCATGCAGAAATTAGGGTTCTTGAGGTCTCTTCGTGATTTCTTGTTGTATGTTTAATTTAAATGAAATTAAAGTGCATAGACATGATCGTGAGGTTGAGGCGAGCATAATGATATGTGGATTGCATGATATGGTTACGTATTCATGGAGATTGGATAGAAAATGCAAATCTGGGCAAACTGAAAAAACGCGCGTGTTCTTGGTGTTGTTCTTGGCGCCATTTTCATATATTTGAATATTTGAATTTTGTGATTTTGTTTAATTGATTCAAAAATTAATTTCTCTCTGAGTTTTAATGATTTTGAGTTGATTCTTTTTTTAATAATTCACAAAAATGTTAAAATATTTTATTTTCACAAAAAATCCCAAAAATATTATTTATTTCATATAATTGATATTTTTGTAAAGAATTAATATTTTGATTGTTTTTGGCATTTTAAATATTTTTTCTACATTGATTTTGCAACTTTTAATGCTTTCTAATTATTTTGTAGGTCAATACTTAATTTTTGAAGCATTAATCCAAGATCACAATTTGTTTTCCATGTGTTAAACAATTTTTGATCATTTTAATTGAATTTTTATTCAATTAAATACATTTTGAAAACAAATTAGGGTTTTGGATTAATTTAACCCTCATAAATCATTTTCTTTAAACCTTTTTGGGCCTCTATTAGAGTGTAAGACCCAATCCTTTTTTTGACCAAATCATCTTTGGGCCTCACTTATTGTATAAGTCCCGATACCGTCAAAAAACAAACGACGCGATCGTCGCCTTTTCAAAAATCATCTGGGCCTACCCTCGAGTAGTAAGACCCATTTATTTTTCTTCAAAACTCTTTGGGCCTCTTGAGAGAGTGTAAGACCCATCCCCCCTTGTACAAAAACTTTTTGGGCCTCACTCATTGTATAAGTCCCTCTGTACAAGTAAACGGCGCGATCGTCGTCCCTTTAAAATTAAAAACCATCTGGGCCTACCCTCGTGTTATAAGCCCCACTCTTTTCTTTAAACCTTTTTGGGCCTCTCGAGAGAGTGTAAGACCCATCCCTTTGTACAGAAAACCTTTTTGGGCCCCAGTCACTTGTATAAGTCCCGATGTACAAAGTCAAACAGTGCGCTCACTGATAAAACCCTGGGCCTCTCCTTGAGTTGTAAGCCCCAAATCTTTCTTTTTCAAAGCACTTTCTCCTTTGATTTTGAATATACTGTTGTTTTTATCTTTCTTTGTTGAACAACTAACCAAACAGCATGGAAGCACTACAACCGAGTAAGTGGTTATCGCTTTCATTTACTGCTTTCATATTATAAACTGTATTGTGGGGCTGCTCACTGTAAGTCTCCTTTCATAAACTCATATCTACTGTGTAATAATAGTATAGATATTTAGAGTTTCCCAGGCAACTACGTCTAGAACTAGGTGACGCAGTTTCACTTATTCGTAGAAATAGACGCCTAGATCCCCAATAGGAGCACCAGATACAGTCTTCTCTTCGGCTGTCCTCCTTAGGAATCGTCAAGAAATTCTATTCCCCAGAGATGAATTATTCTCGGTGAAACTTCTCTTGAATTTCTTCAAACCTCAGAACTGTTCAAACTCTCTTGAAAAGATAAAAGTTGCTGGATAGTAAACCTCGCACGTTTACCAGTGGTTTTATCTTTAAAAGAGTTTTCTTGAACTTTTCTTTGGTTTGGGACCCACGGGCTTCTTAAAAGCATCGGCCTCCTCTTGGGCATCGTACAAGGACCCACAGGCTTCCTATAAGCAACCCGGCCTCCTCTTGGGCATTATTCAAGGACCCTACGGCTTCTTAGAAGTATTCAGAGCCTCTTCTTAGGCTTCGTATAATGATCTCTTCCTCCGGGAATGATAGCCTCCTCTTGGGCTTCGTACAAGGACCCGTCGGCTTCTTAAAAGATTCCAGCCTCCTCTTGGGCTTCGTACAAATTGTCCCGACGACCTCCTAGAGGTATAGGAACAGAACCTAGTCATCCTCATAGAACAGTCCTTTCATAGAGTCTACTACTGTTTCTCGAAGCATAGTACAAAAGATAAAACTCTAGACTTGGACAGTCTAACTTCCTTGAGTCTCAAAGACATTCTCAAGCACCCTTCGTTAAATAGGAAGGAAACCCGCAGACTCGGATAGTCTCAATACCCTTTGGATTTCCCGTTTCCTCAAAGAAAAGGAAATATCCCTGATCCTCAAATTAAATCCCTGTGTACAGTGTTACTCATATAAGAACTGATTTTCTCTTTTTAAATCAGTATATTGGATCTGTCACTCAACTGAAACAGTTATAATAGCCTCCATCTCGAGCTTCGTACGAGATACCAAAATTCTCCCCAGTGGAGTCAAAACAACCTTTTCGCCTCTCTCTCGGGCTTTGTACGAGATACAAAAACACTCTCTTACTGAGTATAAAAGATTCTCCAACTGAGTCAACTCTTTGCTAGCCTCCTCTTAGGCTTTGTATAACGATATGCCCCACTGGGTCAAAATCTTTTAGCCTCTCTCTCGGGCTTTGTACGAGACACAAAATAGCCTCCTCTTAGGCTTTGTATAATGATTTTCCTAGCGGAAATTAGCCTCCTCTTAGGCTTTGTATAAGAAAACCACTGGTTGATCCAATCAACCTTTTAGCATCAAAGCTGTGCCTCGTTCACAGTACACAAACATCAACAACTCATTTCCCTTCATCTAATCGCTGTAAGCGGCAAGCCTCTGGATCATCTATATCCATGCCACTGTCCCTCTTTTAGCATGAGAAATTCCTAAGGAAAGATGACATTGCTCTACACTGAGTTAAAGTCTTCTCCTTCAGGTTAAAACCCTTTCTTCGGAAATTATGGCATTGCTCGGATCCGCGTATCCCAGTTAAAGTAATTCTCCTTCTCCCCTCTTTAGAGATGATAAATTCTCTCTAAAGTCGAGGTCTTTCAGCTTCACGTCTTGGGCTTTGAACAAGACACAAATAGACCTTTCAGCTTCACATCTTGGGCTTTGAACAAGATACAAACCACCTTTTGCTTCACGTCTTGGGCTTTGAACAAGACACCAAAACACCAATTTCCTCCCATAGAATAGGAGGAACTACGAACGCTCTGATTTCCCTGTTTCGGTAAACGGGAATACGTAGGCATAAGATCGAAAGAAAAGATCTTAGCGAGCGCAATCAACAAAAAACCCAAATCCCATATCTCCATCAATTAAAAGCAGTAATTCAAAAGCATCAGTCCTAAACATCCTAATCCTTATTCCCTGCCAGAAACCCTTTGCCTAGAAAAAAGAAAGAAAGAACCGTATTGGCGAAATACGAATAACCAGTACAAAGTCCCCCCACATTGATAACATCCGTAATCTAACAGACCGCTGTTTAAACTCAGTATGCAAGCAGGGTTAATTGGAGACATCTATTTCCCTTCCTTATTCAGCTCACAATAGGATAAAAAATGAATCGACCTGTAGTTTTAAGCTCAACCGCAGAGAGCGACCAGCGCTTAAGAACCGCGTCCAAAATCGCTCGCTACATAAGCAATTGTATTATGATTGTGTTTCTCACCCTTCGGCTATTTTTAAATGCTCTATGAGGCATTGCAGATTAGATGCTGGAGGTCTTTTGTGAAGCTTAGGTCTTCATTCTTTTGTCGGTCGGCTCTGATATGTAGCACCGGGTAGTCGGGGAGATCGAGTGTGATTATTTTGTATTATGTAGATGTATCTTTTGGTTTGTACCTGTATGATGTTGTATATGACAGATAAACTTTTTATGATATATATATATATATGAGATTCAGTTACAGATTTTCCGCTTTTATTCTGTATCTGAATTGTGGGTGATAGGAACTAGGTTCCTTTGTTATGTGCTACCTGAATTGTTGAATATCTATATGAGGAGGTTATTGCGTGATTTTTAATTCCTTTGATGTGACGCTCTCGTCTATGTCGTGAATTGTTAATTATACTCTGATTAATTGTTATCGCTTTAATAGCCTGGGGTGTAGAAGGGGGTGTTACATTAAGTGGTATCAGATCCAGTCCGTATCAGTTTGTGTCAGTCCTTGTCGGCGTTTTTGTTTGGATGAGCTCTTTGTTTAACCATAGTTGCTGTTATTGGATATGAACAAAATATGGATGGTAGGAATGATGCTACTTTGGCTGCTACTATGCAAGCTATGGCTCGGGCTGTGCAGGGTGCACCTAATGCTGCTGGTAATGATGAGTTCAGGAAGAACAAACCGCCTGTCTTCAAAGGAAGATATGATCCTGATGGTGCTCAGATTTGGGTTAAGGAGATTGAAAGAATCTTCCAAGTGATGGATTGTGCTGAGGATCAGAAGGTGAGACTGGGTACTCACATGTTGCTGGAAGAAGTTGATGATTGGTGGGTTAGTACACGTCATGTGTTGGAAGCTGCAGAGGAAGAGATCACTTGGGTTGTGTTTAGCATTGAGTTTCTGAGGAAGTATTTTCCTGAAGATGTAAGAGGAAAGAAGGAAATTGAGTTCTTGGAGTTGAAACAAGGTAGTAAGTCTGTTGTTGACTATACTGCTAAGTTTGTGGAGCTTGTGCAGTTTTATCCACATTATGCTGAAGCGACTGCGGAATTTTCTAAGTGTGTGAAGTTTGAGAACGGATTCCGTCCTGAGATTAAGCAGGCAATCGGTTATCAACGGATTAAGAGGTTTTCTGATTTGGTGGATTGTTGTAGTATTTACGAGGAGGATAGTAAGGCTCGTTCTACTCACTATAAGAGTGTGAGCGAGCGAGAGGAAAGGGAAGCAACAGTTTCGTAGTGGTCCTTATGTGGCACCAGCTGATAAAGGTAAACAAAGAGGTAATTTTGAGAAAAGACCAAGTGGGGGAGGTATGTCTGGTCCTCTGAGATGTTATAGGTGTGGTGACCTAGGACATTGTCAGTTTGAATGTAGGAAAGATATGAGAAAGTGTTCAATTACGGAGGTTTAGGGCATATTGCAGCTGATTGTAAAAGGAATGTGGTGAAGTGTTTCAATTGTGGTGAACCTGGTCATGTTAGTACGAAGTGTCCGAAACCGAAGCAAGCTCCAGCTGGTGGGAATTTTTTTGCCTTGGAAGGAACTCAGACTACAAGTGCAGACCGTCTGATCAGAGGTACTTGTTTTATAAATAATATGCCTTTAGTTGCTATTATTAATACTGGAGCGACTCATTCGTTTATTTCGTCTGAGTGCGCAAAGCGTTTGAACCTTGTGTTGTCTTCGATGGATGGAGAGATGGTTATTGATACTCCAGCAATGGGGTCAGTAACTACTTCTTTGGTTTGTTTAAGTTGTCCTTTGACCATTTATGGTAAAGACTTTGAGATGGATTTGGTGTGTTTGCCGTTGGAGGGTTTAGACGTGGTTCTGGGTATGAATTGGTTGTAATTCAATCGGGTTCATATTGATTGTTATCATAAGCTAGTAAGATTTCCTTCTCTTGAGGAAGACGAGGACTCGAGTTTCTTATCTACCAAAGAGTTGAAGAAACTTTTGGCGGACGAAGCTTAGTTGTTCGGGTTGTTTGCATCGTTGACTGTGGATAGTCAAGTTTTACTTGATGTGTTTCCTGTTGTGTGTGATTTTCCGGATGTGTTTCCAGAGGATATTTCAGATGTGCCGCCAGAGAGAGAGGTGGAGTTTTCTATAGATCTAGTTCCTGGTACTAGACTTGTGTCGATGGCACCATATCGAATGTCGGCATCTGAGTTGGTTGAGTTAAAGAAGCAATTGAATGAATTGTTGGAAAAGAGGTTTGTGAGACCGAGTGTGTCGCCTTGGGGTGCTCCAGTTTTATTGGTGAAAAAGAAATATGGGAGTATGCGATTGTGTATTGATTATCGCCTGTTGAATAAGGTGACGATTAAGAATAAGTATCCGCTTCCGAGAATTGACGATCTGATGGATCAGTTGGTAGGTGCGTGTGTGTTTAGTAAGATTGACTTGAGGTCGGGTTATCATCAGATAAGGGTGAAAGAGGAAGATATTCAGAAGACGGCTTTTAGGACACGTTACGGTCATTATGAATATTCTGTGATGTCGTTCGGGGTTTCTAATGCGCCAGGTGTGTTTATGGAGTACATGAATCGTATTTTCCACGAGCATTTGGATCGTTTTGCTGTTGTGTTTATTGATGATATCTTGATTTATTCTAAGTCCCGGGAGGAGCATGCGGAGCATTTGCATGTTGTGTTGCAAATTTTGAAGAAGAGGAGACTTTTTGCTAAATTGTCCAAGTGTGAGTTCTGGTTGTCAGAAGTGAGTTTTCTTGGGCATGTGATTTCAGGTAACGGTATCGCTGTGGATCCATCTAAAGTAGAAGCAGTTCTACAATAGGAGGCTCCGAGATCTGTTACTGAAATTAGAAACTTTTTGGGTTTAGCCGGATATTATCGAAGGTTCATTGAAGGTTTTTCTAAGTTAGCACTTCCATTGACCCAGTTGACTTGTAAAGGTCAAGCGTTCATTTAGGATATTCGGTGTGAGGAAAGTTTTAGTGAGCTGAAGAGAAGATTGAAAAGAACTCCGATTTTGATTTTGCCGAATCCTACTGAACTGTTTGTGGTATATTGTGATGCATCCTTGATTGGGCTAGGTAGAATGTTGATGCAAGAAGGTAAGGTGGTAGCTTATGCTTCGAGGCAATTGAGGGTGCATGAGAAAAATTACCCTACTCATGATCTTGAGTTAGCGGCTGTGGTTTTTGTGTTGAAGATTTGGAGGCATTATCTCTACGGTGCAAGATTCGAAGTCTTTAGTGATCATAAGAGTTTGAAATACTTGTTTGATCAGAAAGAGTTGAATATGAGGCAATGTAGATGGTTGGAATTTTTGAAGGACTACGATTTTAGCTTGAATTACCATCCTGGTAAAGCTAATGTGGTAGCCGATGCGTTGAGCCAGAAATCGTTGCATATGTCTGCTTTGATGGTTAAGGAGTGGGAACTTTTGGAAGCGTTTAGAGATTTGAGTTTGGTGTGTGAATTGACGTCTGCCAGTGTAAGGCTTGGTATGTTGAAGGTTACTAATGATTTTCTGTTGACCGTTAGCGAGAAACAGAAATTGGATGTGAAATTTGTGGATTTGATGACGGTTGGAGATGCAAGTAAAAAGGGTGACTTTAAAGTGGATGATCGGGGTGTTTTAAGGTTTCGTGGTAGGATTTGTATTCCTGATGATTCGGAGTTGAAAAGGATGATTTTGGAGGAAGGACACCGGAGTAATTTGAGTATACATCTGGGAGCTAATAAGATGTAACAAGATTTGAAGAAGTTTTTCTGGTGGTCTGGATTAAAGCGAGATGTGGCTCAGTTTGTATATTCCTGTTTGACGTGTCAGAAGTCTAAGGTAGAACATCTGAAGCCTAGTGGTTTTGTAGCAACCGTTGGATATTCCTGAGTGGAAATGAGATAACATTTCTATGGACTTTGTGACAGGGTTGCCGAACACTCAGCGGGGACATAATGCGATTTTGGTGGTTGTGGATAGGCTGACTAAATCGGCGCATTTCATTTCGATTGACATCAGTTTTTCTTTGGAGAGGTTGGCAGAGATTTATATCAGTGTGATTGTGAAATTGCACGGGGTTCCGTTGAGTATTGTTTCAGATCGAGATCCGAGGTTTACTTCTAGATTTTGGGAAAGTTTGCAAAAGGCTTTAGGATCTAAGTTGAGGTTGAGTTCTGCTTATCAACCTCAAACAGATGGACAGACGAAGAGAACGATTCAGTCGTTGGAAGATTTGTTACGAGCTTGTGTTCTTGAACAAGGTGGTGCGTAGGATAGTTATCTTGCGTTGGTGGAATTCACGTATAACAACAGTTTCCATTCGAGTATTGGAATGGCACAGTTTGAAGCGTTGTATGGACGAAGATGTCGAACACCGTTGTGTTGGCACAAATTTGGTGAGAGTTCGGTGGTTGGACCGGAGTTAGTGCAACAGACTATGGACAAGGTGAAACTTATTCGTGAGAAAATGAAGGCTTCTCAGAGTAGGCAAAAGAGTTGTCATGATTAAAGAAGGAAAGATCTTGAGTTTTAAGAGTGCGATCATGTATTTTTGAGAGTTACGCCGGTGGCGGGTGTTGGTCGTGCATTGAAGTCGAAGAAGCTTACTTCTCGATTTATTGGACCTTACCAGATATCCGCGAGAGTTGGTGTTGTGGCTTATAGGGTGGCGTTGCCGCCGAGTCTTTCGAATTTGCATGATGTGTTCCATGTTTCACAGCTTCAGAAGTATGTTTCGGATCCGTCGCATGTGATTCCGATGGATGAGGTTGAGGTAAGGGAGAACCTTACGGTTGAGGCGTTACCAGTTAGGATTTTGGATCGCGAATTGAAGCGGTTAAGGGGCAAGGATATTGCACTTGTGAAAGTGGCGTGGGGAGGCGCTGCTGAGGGCAATTTGACTTGGGAGTTGGAGAGTCGGATGCGGGAGGCGTATCCGGAGTTGTTCGTCTCAGGTAATATTTTCGAGGACGAAAATTTCTAAGTGGGGGAGAGTTGTAACGCCCCGGTTTTAGTTATTTTTATTTAATTGAGTCGTTTTGATTATTTTATTATTATATTATTTTATTTTTGACTTTTATGTGAAAATATATTATTTTTCGTCGTGAATATGTTTTATCGCGTTTTGGGAACGTTTGCGAGATATTTGAGTGTAGGGGTATTTTGGTCTTTTGTTTGGGTAGATATTATATTTTACATATAATAGAAATAGAAAGAGAGAAAAATAGTAAGGAAAGAAAAAGAAGAGAAGAAAAAGAGAAAGAAGGAAAGAGAAGAGAAAGAAGAAAAGAGAGAAAACTTGGAAAATCTAGGAATCGATTAACCGAATTTTCTAAACACGATTTAATCGGGTAAGGATGCGAAACTCGATTATACTATGCTTGTGTATGATTATGTATGTGTGTGTGTGGATGTTTGTGGTGTTCTATGGTTTTCAATTCTAGGTCGGAACGATAGAAATCGATGTTTTCGCGGTTGAAAATCGGTGTAAATGCGGTAGAATACTTGTTCCCATGATTAGATTATGTTCTGATTGTTATGTGTTGGTTTGAAAGTGTTTTGGTGGGGAAAATATGGTTTTGGGTTATGTAACAGCGCTGCTGGGTTTTGCTAAATTCGCAGGTTCGCACAGTGAATCCCCTAGCGAAGGGGGAAAACGAGCATTCGCTGGCTATTCGCAATGCGAAGGTGAGGGCGAGCATTCGCCAGAGACTCGCACTGCGAACTTTGTGTTGTTTTGTGTTGTTTCCTTTCTGACTTGGTTCGCTGGGAGACTCGCACTGCGAATGAAGAAGCGAAGGACTCGCTAGGAGCTTCGCATTACAAACATGACAGCTTTTCCCAATTTGTTTTCTTTATAACTTTTGATCCGTGAGTCGGTTGGAGGCGTGGGTTGGTGCGTTGGAAAGTTTTTGACATGTTCTTTCTTATATTATTGGTTTAGAGACTAGTGGTCGATTTAATTATGTCGGGGATTGGAATGGTGTCGTTTTGTCAACTTGTACCATTGTAAATGTGTGTAATTGATGTGTATTATGCAATATGCTGTTGATATGAATGTTGTATGACTTGTGTACTGTTGTGTGATGAAAATGAATGTGATAAGATGTTGTGATGATGGTTTGTGGCCTAAGGGCAGGTAAATGCAATGTGTTGTATTTGATGATATATGCATGATTATGGATGTGTATATGTGTGCATTTGAATGTCATGAGTCATTGTATGCCAAGCATCATGATATGCATGTTGGCGATGTCGTGTGCCCTAGTGGGTATGAGCGACGAAACAATTCCAGAGGGAATCCGCTATAACATCGTGTGCCTTATACAAAGAGGTGTGAGCGATGATTATGGACGATCGTGTGCCTTATACAAAGAGGTGTGAGCGATCAGGTCGTGTGCCTTATATAAAAAGGTGTGAGCGATCCATAAACGTCGTGTGCCTTATACAAAGAGGTGTGAGCGACGGGAAACATCGTTTGCCCGACGAGGAGTTACACTAAGTAACAAGCGATGATTCCAATAGTTCCTGAGTGAACTAGTGTTGAGAATGATGGATGGATGGTACCGCATATGCATTGCATAGAGTTGTTGTGCCGGTCTCTGTGCATTTGCATAAATCATGAATGGATTGATTGTGTGTGGAATTGTGGATGAAATTGATGAGTTAATATATGTATATATGTTGGTGACATTTGTAGTGTGCATGGTTGATATGCCTTGGTGATGGATATATGAAATATACTTTGTGTTGTTTGTGTTTGAATTCTGGTATAAGTTGTGGTGAGAATATTTTATATGTGTAATTTCGTGTTATTATATAATTGTATGCAATTGTATTATGATTGTGTTTCTCACCCTTCTGATGTTTTTAAATGCTCTATGAGGCATTACAGATTAGATGCTGGAGGTCTTTTGTGAAGCTTAGGTCTTCACTCTTTTGTCGGTCGGCTCTGATATGTTGCACCGGGTAGTCGGGGAGATCGAGTGTGATTATTTTGTATTATGTAGATGTATCTTTTGGTTTGTACCTGTATGATGTTGTATATGACATACAAACTTTTTATGATATATATATGAGATTCAGTTACAGATTTTCCGCTTTTATTCTGTATCTGAATTGTGGGTGATAGGAACTAGGTTCCTTTGTTATGTGCTACCTGAATTGTTGCATATCTATATGAGCAGGTTATTGCGTGATTTTTAATTCCTTTGATGTGACACTCTTGTCTATGCCGTGAATTGTTAATTATACTCTGATTAATTGTTATCGCTTTAATAGCCTGGGGTGTAGAAGGGGGTGTTACATAATCTCCCCAGCAAATGGCATCTCCAACAAAGAAGTTTGCACACCTCTGCAGTTCAGACCAATGGTTTTCCCCAGCAAGTCTGACATCAAATCGTTTTTCCATCAAATGGTATCTCCCCAGCGAGAAGTTTGGTGGAAACCATCACAAATAACATTCCTTGTCAAGAGAAAAACTCGACAAGAAAGAAACTGAGACCAATTCCATGGCTGAAGACCAGGATCGATGGGAAGTTTATTTTAAAAGAAAATTGAGACCAGTTCCATGGCTGAAGACCAGGATTGAGGGGAAGTTTATTTCAAAAGAAACTAAGACCAGTTTCGTGGCTGAAGACCAGGATTGAGGGGAAGTTTTACCCTTTTATAAGTAGCATTGCTTATAAAAAGAAGATGGATGAGCAAATAACTGCTATTCACAATCACAATCAAAATTTCGGGTATTCTGATATTTAATCCTCTTTTACCATGAATGTCCGAACGTCTTCGCCATTCACACCTTCAGGTCCAAGAAGATTAAATAGGGGCATCTGTTATACCCTAAATTTTAACCACAAGATTTCACATCATTATGCAAATCATCACCACAATATGGAGGTACTTTCATGCCTCATCAATCTTCTCAAAGATATTTGAGCATTCACCTCAAACAAGGATTAGGGTTTTTGAGCCCTCTCAGAGCATTCAGGCAAAAGATCAATCAAGAATTCACATGATCTTTAACTTGTCAAACCTCTCAAATATCCATAAGGGATCAAGAGGTCTCCCACATCAAGAATCAAGCATAGGAATGCAACATTTCAAGTTGATCAAGCCTCAAGGTCACCAGTGTCACCAAATTAGGGTTTTGGTCGACCAAGGCCTCCAGAGGGAAATTTTCATCTGGGCATGAGCCAATACTTCAAAACATGATTCAAGAAGCTCAAAGGGACCTCATGGATCCAATCATGGGTTCAAACTAGCCTCAAGGGATGTATTCATCAAAATCAGGAATTAGGGTTTTTTGACCTAATTCACCCCTAAGTTGAATTTTAGAGCAAGGCATGAGCTAAGACCTCAAGAAATTTTTTGGAGACTATTAGGTGCAGATTTGACCTAAAAATGACATATCTTTCTTTTCACTTTTTCTACTATTTTCTCATGTTTTCATTGGTTTTATCCATGATTGTTGTTGTTGTTCTAACAATGAGAATATACCTTTGGTGCTTGTAATGCGTGTGTTATTGTACAGGAAAAGGCATAAATTGATCAAAGTGTAAGACACAAGAAAATGGTGTAAGCTGCTAAAGAGAAGAGGAAAACAACAGCAGGTTCGCTTTGCGAACTCTGGCGAATTGCCAGCGAAGCTTCGCTTTGCGAACTCTGGCGAGGTCTCTAGCGAATGGTCCCCGATTTTGGTAGGGGCAAAAGGCACTAAAGTTCGCTTTGCGAGTGATCCTTCGCATTGCGAACTCACGAGAATTTCTGGGGCATTTTAACTATTCAGAGGCACCTGAAGTGCCTATTTTTACCATTAGCTGTGCGAATGAATGGTTCGCTTTGCGATCTGTGAAATTTCTGATTGCATTATAAATAGAACTTTCACACTTTTTAGATTAAGTTTTTGGATTGTTGATACAACTTGTAATTAAAGAACAGAACTTGATATTTCTTCATTCCAAGGGAGAAAAGGTAGGATCTTTGACCTCTTGTTGGATGAGGATGGAATCTCTTGATACCTTATGTATTTCATCTAATGTATGTTTGTGAATATGTTTTGTTTCTCTATTGTTTGTTGTCATGGATTGATTATTCATGGTCTTGACAAAACCTTTACAAATCCTTGATCTTAGATTTTCATCTATCAATGAGTAAAACTTTTGACATGGTTTTGTGAATTGATATTCACTTTATATTTTGTTGTATTGTGTTAATTAAGTAGCATGGCTAGCATGAGTAGGATCGATACGATATTGCGAGGATGCGTGATAATAGTGATGAAGAACGATATTCACATTCATTTGGAAAATTAGTTGAATACATGTAAAAAGGATTAAACTTATGTACGTATTCTGATCATTGGCATTTTATATAAAGCAATCATTTATCTGATGTGGGTGTCATCTTTGTTTACCTGTTTATCTTTGATTTGAACCGCTATAGACATATACTCTTCAGATCTGGATCTAAGATGATTATCTTTTTTGTTCTGAACTCTAGAGATAGATTTAGGCTTAACACTTGCGTGAGTATCAGCTCTTAATGCTCTGTGTTAGTTTTTGTTACGTGAGACATCACCAATGAGGAAATACGGTCGATCTCTCGATGTTGCGTTAGACATAACCTCTGTCGTGGGTGATACGTGAGGATATTAGGCAAATGATTAATTTATGTATAATATGATTAGAAGAATGCATGTGTTATCAATTGATGAGATCCAATTCCAACAAGGCTCTGTTTATAATTCAGTCTTTATTTTATATTTTTCGTCTTTACATTTTCCGCATTTTACTTTGGTTCCTACTTAAAACCAAAGCTTTTGAACCATGAGCTTAGAAACATAGAAATCGTCGAATGGCATTTTTGCCCTCGCACTGATCCCTGTGGAGAACGACAAAACTGGGTTACTTATATATTTTTGCTTGCTGCTATTCTAGCTCCAACAAAATGGCGCCGTTGCCGGGGATCGGTGTTTAGATATGGAATTGCATCGCGATAGTTTCTATATTTTTGAGCTTTGTACATTTGTTTATATTATATGTATTTGTTTTCTTTTATGTTTTCTCTAGTGTGATCAGGAATGATGAGAACTCCTTCTAGATTGGTTGCTATTTGTATAAAAGTATTTAATAAAGCTTCGACCGAGTCTGGATGGTGAGATTTGAAAGTATGCGAGGTAAATTGTATCGCTTTATAGAATGTTAGAATGATTTAAGAATTTTGTGTTTTGTGCAAATGTGTATTATTGTTTCATGTTGCAACTTGTTTGAATGCTTGTTTCACTTAGGTCCAAAAGCCACAAATTGTGAGAAACCTCCATTGTTTACTAAATGCTTGGACGACTGATAAATTTGTTTAATTCGTTTGATTCATGCTTTATCCGTTGATTATTGTGATTTTGTGGAAGCATTAGAAATGATCAAGGCATTTGTTTATATTGAGCACAACTGTATCCAAAAGTATCTTACCCGTGGGTAGAGAGAATTCGTTAGCCCCTTTGAGCCTAAACAGTTTAGATCTCATTTTAGTGATGAACTTTGTTTATGTACATATTGTGAAAGTGTGGTTCATCATTGAATTTTGCGAGGTTCTAAAAATTTCTTCTTGAACCTTTGAACATTGTTATAATTTGATTTCCTTGCCTTAAAAATCAAGGAGCATTCACTTGAGGTTTGGTTGAATTCAAGTTGGGGAGAATGAAAAAGAAGAATGGTAGGTTGCTAAAACTTTCGAAAAATTTCAAACAGGCATGAAAAGAAAAAGTGTGAATATGAATGTGAAAAACAAAAGGAAAAGAATGCTTGTTTGAATGAGAAAAATAGAGAGTGAAATAATTGTGCATAAGGAAGTTTGAGAAGGTTTGTGGTAAAGGAATGAAAATGGTGAATGGAGTTGTGATGTGTAAATACCATGTATAGTGAATGTTTCTTTTTGCATCGGCAATTTTGATTCAATGGCCTTCATAAATGTCCCTTTATTGTTAACCCGACCAAGCTACAACCATTAAAAGCCCTTAGTGATCTTTTTGCTTCCATGTTTTCATTTTTGATTGTTAGATGTTGTATGAATTGAGTTGTTATTAGCAATGTTTGTCAGGTGAGTGAAATTGCCCCGCGGTTGCAAACGCGTTAATTTCTTCATTATTATTTTGAAGAGGAGTGTTAGAGTGATTCAAGTGTGAAAATTTAGTTGTTCTTTGAACCATTCCATGATATTTCTTTAAGAAATTAATTCTTTGTCATTGTTCAATTTTATTGAGTGGTGAATGTTGCTTGTGCACATTTTCATGCTTGACTTTGGTTGAATCTTATGCTTGAGCAAATCCTCTTGTTTTAATGAGAGGCATACTTTGCTTGAGGACAAGCAAAAATCTAGTTGGGGAGAGTTGTTAGGTGCAAATTTGACCTAAAAATGACATATCTTTTTTTGCACTTTTTCTACTCTTTTCTCATGTTGTCATTGGTTTTATCCATGATTGTTGTTGTTATTCTAGCAATGAGAATATACCTTTGGTGCTTGTAATGTGTGTTATTGTGCAGGAAAAGGCATAAATTGATCAAAGTGTAAGACACAAGAAAATGGTGCAAGCTGCCAAAGAGAAGAGGAAAACAACAGCAGGTTCGCTTTGCGAACTCTGGCGAATTGCCAGCGAAGCTTTGCTTTGCAAACTCTGGCGAGGTCTCTGGCGAATAATCCCAGATTTTGGTAGGGGCAAAAGACACTAAAGTTCGCTTTGCAAACGAGAAAGCGAGTGTTCGCTTTGCGAGTGATCCTTCGCATTGCGAACTCACGAGAATTTATGGGGCAGTTTAACTATTCAGAGGCACCTGAAGTGCCTATTTTTACCATTCGCTGTGCGAATGAATGGTTCGCTTTGCGAACTGTGAAATTTATGATTGCATTATAAATAGAACTTTCACACTTTTTAGATTAAGTTTTTGGATTGTTGATACAACTTGTAATTATAGATCAGAACTTGATATTTCTTCATTCCAAGGGAGAAAAGGTAGGATCTTTGATCTCTTCTTGGATGAGGATGTAATCTCTTGATACCTTATGTATTTCATCTAATGTATGTTTGTGAATATGTTTTGATTCTCTATTGTTTGTTGTCTTCGATTGATTACTTGTGGTATTGACAAAATCTTTACAAATCCTTGGTCTTAGATTTTCATATATCAATGAGTAAAACTTTTGACATGGTTTTGTGAATTGATATTCACTTTATCTTTTATTGTATTGTGTTGATTAAGTAGCATGGCTAGCATGAGTAGGATCGATACGGTATTGTGAGGATGCGTGATAATAGTGATGAAGAACGATATTCACATTCATTTGGCAAATTAGTTGAATACATGTAAAAAGGATTAAACTTATGTACGTATTCTGATCATTGGCATTTTATATAAAGCAATCATTTATCTGATGTGGGTGTCATCTTTGTTTACCTGTTTATCTTTGATTTGAACCGCTATAGACATATACTCTTCAGATCTGGATCTAAGATGATTATCTTTTTTGTTCTGAACTCTAGAGATAGATTTAGGCTTAACACTTGCGTGAGTATCAGCTCTTAATGCTCTGTGTTGGTTTTTGTTACGTGAGACATCACCAATGAGGAAATACGGTCGATCTCTCGATGTTGCGTTAGACATAACCTCTGTCGTGGGTGATACGTGAGGATATTAGGCAAATGATTAATTTATGTATAATATGATTAAAAGAATGCATGTGTTATCAATTGATGAGATCCAATTCCAACAAGGCTCTGTTTATAATTCAGTCTTTATTTTATATTTTTCGTCTTTACATTTTCCGCATTTTACTTTGGTTCCTACTTAAAACCAAAGCTTTTGAACCATGAGCTTAGAAACATAGAAATCGTCGAATGGCATTTTTTCCCTCGCACTGATCCCTGTGGAGAACGACAAAACTGGGTTACTTATATATTTTTGCTTGCTGCTATTCTAGCTCCAACAAACTGGCGTCGTTGCCGGGGATCGGTGTTTAGATATGGAATCGCATCGCGATAGTTTCTATATTTTTGAGCTTTGTACATTTGTTTATATTATATGTATTTGTTTTCTTTTATGTTTTCTCTAGTGTGATCAGGAATGATGAGAACTCCTTCTAGATTGGTTGCTATTTGTATAAAAGTATTTAATAAAGCTTCGACCGAGTCTGGATGGTGAGATTTGAAAGTATGCGAGGTAAATTGTATCGCTTTATAGAATGTTAGAATGATTTAAGAATTTTGTGTTTTGTGCAAATGTGTATTATTGTTTCATGTTGCAACTTGTTTGAATGCTTGTTTCACTTAGGTCCAAAAGCCACAAATTGTGAGAAACCTCCATTGTTTACTAAATGCTTGGACGACTGATAAATTTGTTTAATTCGTTTGATTCATGCTTTATCCGTTGATTATTGTGATTTTGTGGAAGCATTAGAAATGATCAAGGCATTTGTTTATATTGAGCACAACTGTATCCAAAAGTATCTTACCCGTGGGTAGAGAGAATTCGTTAGCCCCTTTGAGCCTAAACAGTTTAGATCTCATTTTAGTGATGAACTTTGTTTATGTACATATTGTGAAAGTGTGGTTCATCATTGAATTTTGCGAGGTTCTAAAAATTTCTTCTTGAACCTTTGAACATTGTTATAATTTGATTTCCTTGCCTTAAAAATCAAGGAGCATTCACTTGAGGTTTGGTTGAATTCAAGTTGGGGAGAATGAAAAAGAAGAATGGTAGGTTGCTAAAACTTTCGAAAAATTTCAAACAGGCATGAAAAGAAAAAGTGTGAATATGAATGTGAAAAACAAAAGGAAAAGAATGCTTGTTTGAATGAGAAAAATAGAGAGTGAAATAATTGTGCATAAGGAAGTTTGAGAAGGTTTGTGGTAAAGGAATGAAAATGGTGAATGGAGTTGTGATGTGTAAATACCATGTATAGTGAATGTTTCTTTTTGCATCGGCAATTTTGATTCAATGGCCTTCATAAATGTCCCTTTATTGTTAACCCGACCAAGCTACAACCATTAAAAGCCCTTAGTGATCTTTTTGCTTCCATGTTTTCATTTTTGATTGTTAGATGTTGTATGAATTGAGTTGTTATTAGCAATGTTTGTCAGGTGAGTGAAATTGCCCCGCGGTTGCAAACGCGTTAATTTCTTCATTCTTATTTTGAAGAGGAGTGTTAGAGTGATTCAAGTGTGAAAATTTAGTTGTTCTTTGAACCATTCCATGATATTTATTTAAGAAATTAATTCTTTGTCATTGTTCAATTTTATTGAGTGGTGAATGTTGCTTGTGCACATTTTCATGCTTGACTTTGGTTGAATCTTATGCTTGAGCAAATCCTCTTGTTTTAATGAGAGGCATACTTTGCTTGAGGACAAGCAAAAATCTAGTTGGGGAGAGTTGTTAGGTGCAGATTTGACCTAAAAATGACATATCTTTTTTTGCACTTTTTCTACTCTTTTCTCATGTTGTCATTGGTTTTATCCATGATTGTTGTTGTTATTCTAGCAATGAGAATATACCTTTGGTGCTTGTAATGTGTGTTATTGTGCAGGAAAAGGCATAAATTGATCAAAGTGTAAGACACAAGAAAATGGTGCAAGCTGCCAAAGAGAAGAGGAAAACAACAGCAGGTTCGCTTTGCGAACTCTGGCGAATTGCCAGTGAAGCTTTGCTTTGCAAACTCTGGCGAGGTCTCTGGCGAATAATCCCAGATATTGGTAGGGGCAAAAGACACTAAAGTTCGCTTTGCAAACGAGAAAGCGAGTGTTCGCTTTGTGAGTGATCCTTCGCATTGCGAACTCACGAGAATTTATGGGGCAGTTTAACTATTCAGAGGCACCTGAAGTGCCTATTTTTACCATTCGCTGTGCGAATGAATGGTTCGCTTTGCGAACTGTGAAATTTATGATTGCATTATAAATAGAACTTTCACACTTTTTAGATTAAGTTTTTGGATTGTTGATACAACTTGTAATTATAGATCAGAACTTGATATTTCTTCATTCCAAGGGAGAAAAGGTAGGATCTTTGATCTCTTGTTGGATGAGGATGTAATCTCTTGATACCTTATGTATTTCATCTAATGTATGTTTGTGAATATGTTTTGATTCTCTATTGTTTGTTGTCTTGGATTGATTACTTGTGGTATTGACAAAATCTTTACAAATCCTTGGTCTTAGATTTTCATATATCAATGAGTAAAACTTTTGACATGGTTTTGTGAATTGATATTCACTTTATCTTTTATTGTATTGTGTTGATTAAGTAGCATGGCTAGCATGAGTAGGATCGATACGGTATTGTGAGGATGCGTGATAATAGTGATGAAGAACGATATTCACATTCATTTGGCAAATTAGTTGAATACATGTAAAAAGGATTAAACTTATGTACGTATTCTGATCATTGGCATTTTATATAAAGCAATCATTTATCTGATGTGGGTGTCATCTTTGTTTACCTGTTTATCTTTGATTTGAACCGCTATAGACATATACTCTTCAGATCTGGATCTAAGATGATTATCTTTTTTGTTCTGAACTCTATAGATATATTTAGGCTTAACACTTGCGTGAGTATCAGCTCTTAATGGTCTGTGTTGGTTTTTGTTACGTGAAACATCACCAATGAGGAAATACGGTCGATCTCTCGATGTTGCGTTAGACATAACCTCTGTCGTGGGTGATACGTGAGGATATTAGGCAAATGATTAATTTATGTATAATATGATTAGAAGAATGCATGTGTCATCAATTGATTAGATCCAATTCCAACAAGGCTCTGTTTATAATTCAGTCTTTATTTTATATTTTTCGTCTTTACATTTTCCGCATTTTACTTTGGTTCCTACTTAAAACCAAAGCTTTTGAACCATGAGCTTAGAAACATAGAAATCGTCGAATGGCATTTTTTCCCTCGCACTGATCCCTGTGGAGAACGACAAAACTGGGTTACTTATATATTTTTGCTTGCTGCTATTCTAGCTCCAACAAAATGGCGCCGTTGCCTGGGATCGGTGTTTAGATATGGAATCGCATCGCGATAGTTTCTATATTTTTGAGCTTTGTACATTTGTTTATATTATATGTATTTGTTTTCTTTTATGTTTTCTCTAGTGTGATCAGGAATGATGAGAACTCCTTCTAGATTGGTTGCTATTTGTATAAAAGTATTTAATAAAGCTTCGACCGAGTCTGGATGGTGAGATTTGAAAGTATGCGAGGTAAATTGTATCGCTTTATAGAATGTTAGAATGATTTAAGAATTTTGTGTTTTGTGCAAATGTGTATTATTGTTTCATGTTGCAACTTGTTTGAATGCTTGTTTCACTTAGGTCGAAAATCCACAAATTGTGAGAAACCTCCATTGTTTACTAAATGCTTCGACGACTGATAAATTTGTTTAATTCGTTTGATTCATGCTTTATCCGTTGATTATTGTGATTTTGTGGAAGCATTAGAAATGATCAAGGCATTTGTTTATATTGAGCACAACTGTATCCAAAAGTATCTTACCCGTGGGTAGAGAGAATTCGTTAGCCCCTTTGAGCCTAAACAGTTTAGATCTCATTTTAGTGATGAACTTTGTTTATGTACATATGGTGAAAGTGTGGTTCATCATTGAATTTTGCGAGGTTCTAAAAATTTCTTCTTGAACCTTTGAACATTGTTATAATTTGATTTCCTTGCCTTAAAAATCAAGGAGCATTCACTTGAGGTTTGGTTGAATTCAAGTTGGGGAGAATGAAAAAGAAGAATGGTAGGTTGCTAAAACTTTTGAAAAATTTCAAACAAGCATGAAAAGAAAAAGTGTGAATATGAATGTGAAAAACAAAAGGAAAAGAATGCTTGTTTGAATGAGAAAAATAGAGAGTGAAATAATTGTGCATAAGGAAGTTTGAGAAGGTTTGTGGTAAAGGAATGAAAATGGTGAATGGAGTTGTGATGTGTAAATACCATGTATAGTGAATGTTTCTTTTTGCATCGGCAATTTTGATTCAATGGCCTTCATAAATGTCCCTTTATTGTTAACCCGACCAAGCTACAACCATTAAAAGCCCTTAGTGATCTTTTTGCTTCCATGTTTTCATTTTTGATTGTTAGATGTTGTATGAATTGAATTGTTATTAGCAATGTTTGTCAGGTGAGTGAAATTGCCCCGCGGTTGCAAACGCGTTAATTTCTTCATTCTTATTTTGAAGAGGAGTGTTATAGTGATTCAAGTGTGAAAATTTAGTTGTTCTTTGAACCATTCCATGATATTTGTTTAAGAAATTAATTCTTTGTCATTGTTCAATTTTATTGAGTGGTGAATGTTGCTTGTGCACATTTTCATGCTTGACTTTGGTTGAATCTTATGCTTGAGCAAATCCTCTTGTTTTAATGAGAGCCATACTTTGCTTGAGGACAAGCAAAAATCTAGTTGGGGAGAGTTGTTAGGTGCAGATTTGACCTAAAAATGACATATCTTTTTTTGCACTTTTTCTACTCTTTTCTCATGTTGTCATTGGTTTTATCCATGATTGTTGTTGTTATTCTAGCAATGAGAATATACCTTTGGTGCTTGTAATGTGTGTTATTGTGCAGGAAAAGGCATAAATTGATCAAAGTGTAAGACACAAGAAAATGGTGCAAGCTGCCAAAGAGAAGAGGAAAACAACAGCAGGTTCGCTTTGCGAACTCTGGCGAATTGCCAGCGAAGCTTTGCTTTGCAAACTCTGGCGAGGTCTCTGGCGAATAATCCCAGATTTTGGTAGGGGCAAAAGACACTAAAGTTCGCTTTGCAAACGGGAAAGCGAGTGTTCGCTTTGCGAGTGATCCTTCGCATTGCGAACTCACGAGAATTTATGGGGCAGTTTAACTATTCAGAGGCACCTGAAGTGCCTATTTTTACCATTCGCTGTGTGAATGAATGGTTCGCTTTGCGAACTGTGAAATTTATGATTGCATTATAAATAGAACTTTCACACTTTTTAGATTAAGTTTTTGGATTGTTGATACAACTTGTAATTATAGATCAGAACTTGATATTTCTTCATTCCAAGGGAGAAAAGGTAGGATCTTTGATCTCTTGTTGGATGAGGATGTAATCTCTTGATACCTTATGTATTTCATCTAATGTATGTTTGTGAATATGTTTTGATTCTCTATTGTTTGTTGTCTTGGATTGATTACTTGTGGTATTGACAAAATCTTTACAAATCCTTGGTCTTAGATTTTCATATATCAATGAGTAAAACTTTTGACATGGTTTTGTGAATTGATATTCACTTTATCTTTTATTGTATTGTGTTGATTAAGTAGCATGGCTAGCATGAGTAGGATCGATACGGTATTGTGAGGATGCGTGATAATAGTGATGAAGAACGATATTCACATTCATTTGGCAAATTAGTTGAATACATGTAAAAAGGATTAAACTTATGTACGTATTCTGATCATTGGCATTTTATATAAAGCAATCATTTATCTGATGTGGGTGTCATCTTTGTTTACCTGTTTATCTTTGATTTGAACCGCTATAGACATATACTCTTCAGATCTGGATCTAAGATGATTATATTTTTTGTTCTGAACTTTAGAGATAGATTTAGGCTTAACACTTGCGTGAGTATCAGCTCTTAATGCTCTGTGTTGGTTTTTGTTACGTGAGACATCACCAATGAGGAAATACGGTCGATCTCTCGATGTTGCGTTAGACATAACCTCTGTCGTGGGTGATACGTGAGGATATTAGGCAAATGATTAATTTATGTATAATATGATTAGAAGAATGCATGTGTTATCAATTGATGAGATCCAATTCCAACAAGGCTCTGTTTATAATTCAGTGTTTATTTTATATTTTTCGTCTTTACATTTTCCGCATTTTACTTTGGTTCCTACTTAAAACCAAAGCTTTTGAACCATGAGCTTAGAAACATAGAAATCGTCGAATGCCATTTTTTCCCTCGCACTGATCCCTGTGGAGAACGACAAAACTGGGTTACTTATATATTTTTGCTTGCTGCTATTCTAGCTCCAACAAAATGGCGCCGTTGCCGGGGATCGGTGTTTAGATATGGAATCGCATCGCGATAGTTTCTATATTTTTGAGCTTTGTACATTTGTTTATATTATATGTATTTGTTTTCTTTTATGTTTTCTCTAGTGTGATCAGGAATGATGAGAACTCCTTCTAGATTGGTTGCTATTTGTATAAAAGTATTTAATAAAGCTTCGACCGAGTCTGGATGGTGAGATTTGAAAGTATGCGAGGTAAATTGTATCGCTTTATAGAATGTTAGAATGATTTAAGAATTTTGTGTTTTGTGCAAATGTGTATTATTGTTTCATGTTGCAACTTGTTTGAATGCTTATTTCACTTAGGTCCAAAAGCCACAAATTGTGAGAAACCTCCATTGTTTACTAAATGCTTGGACGACTGATAAATTTGTTTAATTCGTTTGATTCATGCTTTATCCGTTAATTATTGTGATTTTGTGGAAGCATTAGAAATGATCAAGGCATTTGTTTATATTGAGCACAACTGTATCCAAAAGTATCTTACCCGTGGGTAGAGAGAATTCGTTAGCCCCTTTGAGCCTAAACAGTTTAGATCTCATTTTAGTGATGAACTTTGTTTATGTACATATTGTGAAAGTGTGGTTCATCATTGAATTTTGCGAGGTTCTAAAAATTTCTTCTTGAACCTTTGAACATTGTTATAATTTGATTTCCTTGCCTTAAAAATCAAGGAGCATTCACTTGAGGTTTGGTTGAATTCAAGTTGGGGAGAATGAAAAAGAAGAATGGTAGGTTGCTAAAACTTTCGAAAAATTTCAAACAAGCATGAAAAGAAAAAGTGTGAATATGAATGTGAAAAACAAAAGGAAAAGAATGCTTGTTTGAATGAGAAAAATAGAGAGTGAAATAATTGTGCATAAGGAAGTTTGAGAAGGTTTGTGGTAAAGGAATGAAAATGGTGAATGGAGTTGTGATGTGTAAATACCATGTGTAGTGAATGTTTCTTTTTGCATCGGCAATTTTGATTCAATGGCCTTCATAAATGTCCCTTTATTGTTAACCCGACCAAGCTACAACCATTAAAAGCCCTTAGTGATCTTTTTGCTTCCATGTTTTCATTTTTGATTGTTAGATGTTGTATGAATTGAGTTGTTATTAGCAATGTTTGTCAGGTGAGTGAAATTGCCCCGCGGTTGCAAACGCGTTAATTTCTTCATTCTTATTTTGAAGAGGAGTGTTAGAGTGATTCAAGTGTGAAAATTTAGTTGTTCTTTGAACCATTCCATGATATTTGTTTAAGAAATTAATTCTTTGTCATTGTTCAATTTTATTGAGTAGTGAATGTTGCTTGTGCACATTTTCATGCTTGACTTTGGTTGAATCTTATGCTTGAGCAAATCCTCTTGTTTTAATGAGAGGCATACTTTGCTTGAGGACAAGCAAAAATCTAGTTGGGGAGAGTTGTTAGGTGCAGATTTGACCTAAAAATGACATATCTTTTTTTGCACTTTTTCTACTCTTTTCTCATGTTGTCATTGGTTTTATCCATGATTGTTGTTGTTATTCTAGCAATGAGAATATACCTTTGGTGCTTGTAATGTGTGTTATTGTGCAGGAAAAGGCATAAATTGATCAAAGTGTAAGACACAAGAAAATGGTGCAAGCTGCCAAAGAGAAGAGGAAAACAACAGCAGGTTCACTTTTCGAACTCTGGCGAATTGCCAGTGAAGCTTTGCTTTGCAAACTCTGGCGAGGTCTCTGGCGAATAATCCAAGATTTTGGTAGGGGCAAAAGACACTAAAGTTCGCTTTGCAAACGAGAAAGCGAGTGTTCGCTTTGTGAGTGATCCTTCGCATTGCGAACTCACGAGAATTTATGGGGCAGTTTAACTATTCGAGGCACCTGAAGTGCCTATTTTTACCATTCGCTGTGCGAATGAATGGTTCGCTTTGCGAACTGTGAAATTTATGATTGCATTATAAATAGAACTTTCACACTTTTTAGATTAAGTTTTTGGATTGTTGATACAACTTGTAATTATAGATCAGAACTTGATATTTCTTCATTCCAAGGGAGAAAAGGTAGGATCTTTGATCTCTTGTTGGATGAGGATGTAATCTCTTGATACCTTATGTATTTCATCTAATGTATGTTTGTGAATATGTTTTGATTCTCTATTGTTTGTTGTCTTGGATTGATTACTTGTGGTATTGACAAAATCTTTACAAATCCTTGGTCTTAGATTTTCATATATCAATGAGTAAAACTTTTGACATGGTTTTGTGAATTGATATTCACTTTATCTTTTATTGTATTGTGTTGATTAAGTAGCATGGCTAGCATGAGTAGGATCGATATGGTATTGTGAGGATGCGTGATAATAGTGATGAAGAACGATATTTACATTCATTTGGCAAATTAGTTGAATACATGTAAAAAGGATTAAACTTATGTACGTATTCTGATCATTGGCATTTTATATAAAGCAATCATTTATCTGATGTGGGTGTCATCTTTGTTTACCTGTTTATCTTTGATTTGAACCGCTATAGACATATACTCTTCAGATCTGGATCTAAGATGATTATCTTTTTTGTTCTGAACTCTAGAGATAGATTTAGGCTTAACACTTGCGTGAGTATCAGCTCTTAATGCTCTGTGTTGGTTTTTGTTACGTGAGACATCACCAATGAGGAAATACGGTCGATCTCTCGATGTTGCGTTAGACATAACCTCTGTCGTGGGTGATACGTGAGGATATTAGGCAAATGATTAATTTATGTATAATATGATTAGAAGAATGCATGTGTTATCAATTGATGAGATCCAATTCCAACAAGGCTCTGTTTATAATTCAGTCTTTATTTTATATTTTTCGTCTTTAGATTTTCCGCATTTTACTTTGGTTCCTACTTAAAACCAAAGCTTTTGAACCATGAGCTTAGAAACATAGAAATCGTCGAATGGCATTTTTTCCCTCGCACTGATCCCTGTGGAGAACGACAAAACTGGGTTACTTATATATTTTTGCTTGCTGCTATTCTAGCTCCAACAAAATGGCACCGTTGCCGGGGATCGGTGTTTAGATATGGAATCGCATCGCGATAGTTTTTATATTTTTGAGCTTTGTACATTTGTTTATATTATATGTATTTGTTTTCTTTTATGTTTTCTCTAGTGTGATCAGGAATGATGAGAACTCCTTCTAGATTGGTTGCTATTTGTATAAAAGTATTTAATAAAGCTTCGACCGAGTCTGGATGGTGAGATTTGAAAGTATGCGAGGTAAATTGTATCGCTTTATAGAATGTTAGAATGATTTAAGAATTTTGTGTTTTGTGCAAATGTGTATTATTGTTTCATGTTGCAACTTGTTTGAATGCTTGTTTCACTTAGGTCCAAAAGCCACAAATTGTGAGAAACCTCCATTGTTTACTAAATGCCTGGACGAGTGATAAATTTGTTTAATTCGTTTGATTCATGCTTTATCCGTTGATTATTGTGATTTTGTGGAAGCATTAGAAATGATCAAGGCATTTGTTTATATTGAGCACAACTGTATCCAAAAGTATCTTACCCGTGGGTAGAGAGAATTCGTTAGCCCCTTTGAGCCTAAACAGTTTAGATCTCATTTTAGTGATGAACTTTGTTTATGTACATATTGTGAAAGTGTGGTTCATCATTGAATTTTGTGAGGTTCTAAAAATTTCTTCTTGAACCTTTGAACATTGTTATAATTTGATTTCCTTGCCTTAAAAATCAAGGAGCATTCACTTGAGGTTTGGTTGAATTCAAGTTGGGGAGAATGAAAAAGAAGAATGGTAGGTTGCTAAAACTTTCGAAAAATTTCAAACAAGCATGAAAAGAAAAAGTGTGAATATGAATGTGAAAAACAAAAGGAAAAGAATGCTTGTTTGAATGAGAAAAATAGAGAGTGAAATAATTGTGCATAAGGAAGTTTGAGAAGGTTTGTGGTAAAGGAATGAAAATGGTGAATGGAGTTGTGATGTGTAAATACCATGTATAGTGAATGTTTCTTTTTGCATCGGCAATTTTGATTCAATGGCCTTCATAAATGTCCCTTTATTGTTAACCCGACCAAGCTACAACCATTAAAAGCCCTTAGTGATCTTTTTGCTTCCATGTTTTCATTTTTGATTGTTAGATGTTGTATGAATTGAATTGTTATTAGCAATGTTTGTCAGGTGAGTGAAATTGCCCCGCGGTTGCAAACGCGTTAATTTCTTCATTCTTATTTTGAAGAGGAGTGTTAGAGTGATTCAAGTGTGAAAATTTAGTTGTTCTTTGAACCATTCCATGATATTTGTTTAAGAAATTAATTCTTTGTCATTGTTCAATTTTATTGAGTGGTGAATGTTGCTTGTGCACATTTTCATGCTTGACTTTGGTTGAATCTTATGCTTGAGCAAATCCTCTTGTTTTAATGAGAGGCATACTTTGCTTGAGGACAAGCAAAAATCTAGTTGGGGAGAGTTGTTAGGTGCAGATTTGACCTAAAAATGACATATCTTTTTTTGCACTTTTTCTACTCTTTTCTCATGTTGTCATTGGTTTTATCCATGATTGTTGTTGTTATTCTAGCAATGAGAATATACCTTTGGTGTTTGTAATGTGTGTTATTGTGCAGGAAAAGGCATAAATTGATCAAAGTGTAAGACACAAGAAAATGGTGCAAGCTGCCAAAGAGAAGAGGAAAACAACAGCAGGTTCGCTTTGCGAACTCTGGCGAATTGCCAGCGAAGCTTTGCTTTGCAAACTCTGGCGAGGTCTCTGGCGAATAATCCCAGATTTTGGTAGGGGCAAAAGACACTAAAGTTCGCTTTGCAAACGGGAAAGTGAGTGTTCGCTTTGCGAGTGATCCTTCGCATTGCGAACTCACGAGAATTTATGGGGCAGTTTAACTATTCAGAGGCACCTGAAGTGCCTATTTTTACCATTCGTTGTGCGAATGAATGGTTCGCTTTGCGAACTGTGAAATTTATGATTGCATTATAAATAGAACTTTCACACTTTTTAGATTAAGTTTTTGGATTGTTGATACAACTTGTAATTATAGATCAGAACTTGATATTTCTTCATTCCAAGGGAGAAAAGGTAGGATCTTTGATCTCTTGTTGGATGATGATGTAATCTCTTGATACCTTATGTATTTCATCTAATGTATGTTTGTGAATATGTTTTGATTCTCTATTGTTTGTTGTCTTGGATTGATTACTTGTGGTATTGACAAAATCTTTACAAATCCTTGGTCTTAGATTTTCATATATCAATGAGTAAAACTTTTGACATGGTTTTGTGAATTGATATTCACTTTATCTTTTATTGTATTGTGTTGATTAAGTAGCATGGCTAGCATGAGTAGGATCGATACGGTATTGTGAGGATGCGTGATAATAGTGATGAAGAACGATATTCACATTCATTTGGCAAATTAGTTGAATACATGTAAAAAGGATTAAACTTATGTACGTATTCTGATCATTGGCATTTTATATAAAGCAATCATTTATCTGATGTGGGTGTCATCTTTGTTTACCTGTTTATCTTTGATTTGAACCGCTATAGACATATACTCTTCAGATCTGGATCTAAGATGATTATATTTTTTGTTCTGAACTCTAGAGATAGATTTAGGCTTAACACTTGCGTGAGTATCAGCTCTTAATGCTCTGTGTTGGTTTTTGTTACGTGAGACATCACCAATGAGGAAATACGGTCGATCTCTCGATGTTGCGTTAGACATAACCTCTGTCGTGGGTGATACGTGAGGATATTAGGTAAATGATTAATTTATGTATAATATGATTAGAAGAATGCATGTGTTATCAATTGATGAGATCCAATTCCAACAAGGCTCTGTTTATAATTCAATCTTTATTTTATATTTTTCGTCTTTACATTTTCCGCATTTTACTTTGGTTCCTACTTAAAACCAAAGCTTTTGAACCATGAGCTTAGAAACATAGAAATCGTCGAATGGCATTTTTTCCCTCGCACTGATCCCTGTGGAGAACGACAAAACTGGGTTACTTATATATTTTTGCTTGCTGCTATTCTCGCTCCAACAAAATGGCGCCGTTGCTGGGGATCGGTGTTTAGATATGGAATCGCATCGCGATAGTTTCTATATTTTTGAGCTTTGTACATTTGTTTATATTATATGTATTTGTTTTCTTTTATGTTTTCTCTAGTGTGATCAGGAATGATGAGAACTCCTTCTAGATTGGTTGCTATTTGTATAAAAGTATTTAATAAAGCTTCGACCGAGTCTGGATGGTGAGATTTGAAAGTATGCGAGGTAAATTGTATCGCTTTATAGAATGTTAGAATGATTTAAGAATTTTGTGTTTTGTGCAAATGTGTATTATTGTTTCATGTTGCAACTTGTTTGAATGCTTGTTTCACTTAGGTCAAAAAGCCACAAATTGTGAGAAACCTCCATTGTTTACTAAATGCTTGGACGACTGATAAATTTGTTTAATTCATTTGATTCATGCTTTATCCGTTGATTATTGTGATTTTGTGGAAGCATTAGAAATGATCAAGGCATTTGTTTATATTGAGCACAACTGTATCCAAAAGTATCTTACCCGTGGGTAGAGAGAATTCGTTAGCCCCTTTGAGCCTAAACAGTTTAGATCTCATTTTAGTGATGAACTTTGTTTATGTACATATTGTGAAAGTGTGGTTCATCATTGAATTTTGTGAGGTTCTAAAAATTTCTTCTTGAACCTTTGAACATTGTTATAATTTGATTTCCTTGCCTTAAAAATCAAGGAGCATTCACTTGAGGTTTGGTTGAATTCAAGTTGGGGAGAATGAAAAAGAAGAATGGTAGGTTGCTAAAACTTTTGAAAAATTTCAAACAAGCATGAAAAGAAAAAGTGTGAATATGAATGTGAAAAACAAAAGGAAAAGAATGCTTGTTTGAATGAGAAAAATAAAGAGTGAAATAATTGTGCATAAGGAAGTTTGAGAAGGTTTGTGGTAAAGGAATGAAAATGGTGAATGGAGTTATGATGTGTAAATACCATGTATAGTGAATGTTTCTTTTTGCATCGGCAATTTTGATTCAATGGCCTTCATAAATGTCCCTTTATTGTTAACCCGACCAAGCTACAACCATTAAAAGCCCTTAGTGATCTTTTTGCTTCCATGTTTTCATTTTTGATTGTTAGATGTTGTATGAATTGAATTGTTATTAGCAATGTTTGTCAGGTGAGTGAAATTGCCCCGCGGTTGCAAACGCGTTAATTTCTTCATTCTTATTTTGAAGAGGAGTGTTATAGTGATTCAAGTGTGAAAATTTAGTTGTTCTTTGAACCATTCCATGATATTTGTTTAAGAAATTAATTCTTTGTCATTGTTCAATTTTATTGAGTGGTGAATGTTGCTTGTGCACATTTTCATGCTTGACTTTGGTTGAATCTTATGCTTGAGCAAATCCTCTTGTTTTAATGAGAGGCATACTTTGCTTGAGGACAAGCAAAAATCTAGTTGGGGAGAGTTGTTAGGTGCAGATTTGACCTAAAAATGACATATCTTTTTTTGCACTTTTTCTACTCTTTTCTCATGTTGTCATTGGTTTTATCCATGATTGTTGTTGTTATTCTAGCAATGAGAATATACCTTTGGTGCTTGTAATGTGTGTTATTGTGCAGGAAAAGGCATAAATTGATCAAAGTGTAAGACACAAGAAAATGGTGCAAGCTGCCAAAGAGAAGAGGAAAACAACAGCAGGTTCGCTTTGCGAACTCTGGCGAATTGCCAGCGAAGCTTTGCTTTGCAAACTCTGGCGAGGTCTCTGGCGAATAATCCCAGATTTTGGTAGGGGCAAAAGACACTAAAGTTCGCTTTGCAAACGGGAAAGCGAGTGTTCGCTTTGCGAGTGATCCTTCGCATTGCGAACTCACGAGAATTTATGGGGCAGTTTAACTATTCAGAGGCACCTGAAGTGCCTATTTTTACCATTCGCTGTGTGAATGAATGGTTCGCTTTACGAACTGTGAAATTTATGATTGCATTATAAATAGAACTTTCACACTTTTTAGATTAAGTTTTTGGATTGTTGATACAACTTGTAATTATAGATCAGAACTTGATATTTCTTCATTCCAAGGGAGAAAAGGTAGGATCTTTGATCTCTTGTTGGATGAGGATGTAATCTCTTGATACCTTATGTATTTCATCTAATGTATGTTTGTGAATATGTTTTGATTCTCTATTGTTTGTTGTCTTGGATTGATTACTTGTGGTCTTGACAAAATCTTTACAAATCCTTGGTCTTAGATTTTCATATATCAATGAGTAAAACTTTTGACATAGTTTTGTGAATTGATATTCACTTTATCTTTTATTGTATTGTGTTGATTAAGTAGCATGGCTAGCATGAGTAGGATCGATACGGTATTGTGAGGATGCGTGATAATAATGATGAAGAACGATATTCACATTCATTTGGCAAATTAGTTGAATACATGTAAAAAGGGTTAAACGTATGTATGTATTCTGATCGTTGGCATTTTATATAAAGAAATCATTTATCTGATGTGGGTGTCATCTTTGTTTACCTGTTTATCTTTGAATTGAACTGCTATAGACATATACTCTTCAGATCTGAATCTAAGATGATTATCTGTTTTATTTTGAACTCTAGAGATAAGTTTAGGCTTAACACTTGCGTGAGTATCAACTCTTAATGCTATGTGTTGGTTTTTGTTGCGTGAGACATCACCCATGAGGCAATACGGTCGATCTCTCGATGTTGTGTTAGGCATAACCTCTGTCGTGGGTGATACGTGAGGATATTAGGCGAATAATTGATTTATGTATAATATGATTAGAAGAATGCATGTGTTATCAATTGAAGAGATCCAATTCCAACAAGGCTCCATTTATAATTCAGTCTTTATTTTATATTTTCCATCTTTACATTTTCCGCATTTTACTTTGGTTCCTTCTTAAAACCAAAACTTTTGAACCATGAGCTTAGAAACATAGAAAACGTCGAATGACATTCTTTCCCTCGCACTGATCCCTGCGGAGAACGACAAAACTGGGTTACTTATATATTTTTGCTTGCTGATATTCTAGCTCCAACAGAGACCTAAAATATCTTATATTGATCCTCTCACAAGTTTAAATTAACACAAATAACTTGATTCATAAGCAATGCAAGGACTCAAATTCATCTGGACCACAAACTAGGGTTTTTGAGGAAAAGTCAACCATACCTTTGACTTTTGACCAATACATGATCTGAAACCGTAGAAAATGATTCAAGACACTCTAAAACACCTATGGAATCCATCCATTTGGTTTGATTTAGCCCAAGGACTTGATTTCATAAAGGATCACAAAGTTTGAAATTCATCTGATAAAAAAGTCAACTGTCCCCAAAACCAAGTTTGACTTTTGAGATTTCTTGACAAACATGCCTTCTTCAAGTCAAAAACAATGTTAACTTATGGTTTGGATCATCATCCATAAAAAAAAATCAAGAAAAGTGAGGTTACTTGCAAAGGGGGTAATTTTAAGAATCTTAAAATTTCACTAAGTTATGGAAAAATGATGATTTTTATCCAACTTTGCAAGACCATAACTTATGATCCCAGCAACCATTTTCTTCCATCCAAAGCTTAAATGAAAGCTCTCATTACATACTAAAAAACTATCCTCCTGGCCTATAGTCAAAAGATGCATGGATTTTGAGTTACAAAGCCATGTGTAATACCCCAAATTTTGACCACTTAGATTTCCCATCATTGTGAAAATCATCATCACAATATGGATGTACCTTTATGCTTCATCAGTCTCCCCAAAGATGGGTGAGCATCCACTACAATCAAAATTAGGGTTTCAAGCCCTCTCTGAGTGCTTAGACAAGGGATCAATCAAGAAATGACATGATCTTTAACTTGTCTAATCTCTTAAACATCCACAATGGATCAAAAAGGACTCCCACTTCAAGGATTAAGCACAAGGCTGCTCCCTTCTAGGTGGATCAAGTCTCAAGATCGACAGTGTCACCAAATTAGGGTTTTGGTCGACCAGGGCCTCCAGATGGAAATTTTCATCTGGGCACAAGGCAATGATCCAAAACATGACCTAATATGCTTCATGGAACCTCATGAACCCATGCATCAAGTCAATTTTGCCTCAGGGGATGTATTCATCAAAAATCAGGAATTAGGGTTTCTTGACCTAATTCACCCCTAAGTTGACTTTTGGGACAAACCATGAGCCAAGACCTCAAGAGATGATTTGAGGGTCTCTAATATACCATATTGATCCATTTGGAACAATGGATTGATCCAAGAAGCTTGAGCAACAAGTCTCAATTTCATCTGCACCACAATTAGGGTTTTAAGGGAAAAGTCAACTGTAACTTTGACTTTTGACCAAGACATGCTCCCAAACCCTAATACATGATTGAATATACCCTATGACACCCATGGAACATGTCCATCAAGTTTGATTTAGGTCAAGGACATGATTTCCTGAAGACTTGCACAATTTGGAATTCATCTGATAAAAAGTCAACTGTGCACAAAAGTCAACTTTGACTTTTTGAGATTTTTCACCAAAATGGATTTTTAACCATAAAATGATGTTAATGTATAATTTGAATAATCATTCATCAAGAAAAATCAAGAAAAGTGAGATAACTTGTAAAAGGGGTAACCATAAAACTTAGAAAATTTTCTAAGTTAAAAATAAAGTGGCAAAGGTACCAACTTTGGAGGACCATAACTCCTAAACCACAAGGCCATTTTTTCTCATCAAAAGATGGATTTGTAGCCCTCACTATCACCTACAAAAACTTCAACTAAAAGTCATTCCAATTCATTAAGGATTTTGAGTTATGAAGTGATCAAAGTGGCTGAAAAGTGAAAATGTCACTTTTTCCAACACTTAGTGAAATTTTCACTAAGTCAGAATTCTGCTTCACTTTTTGCCAAATGTAGGGAGATTTTTCACTTGGAATCAAAAAAGATCAAAACCAAACTTGTTCAAACAGTTGTTATATCATGTTAGGGCTTTCCAAAATGGCCAAGAACATTGCCAAATTCAACCTACATCATGAGATACAACATTGGCAAGTTGCCTTGCTGAAATCTGTCAAGGCAAGGCAGAATTTGCATTTTGGCTCGATTTGCCAAAATCAACCAATTGCAATTGCTCCAATCCACTTGGACACCTCAGAGGATTGAATCCAAAGGGGAAAATCACTGAGCCAAGCCTCCAAGGTCCAAGGAACAAGGAATAGCATGTTGAACCTAGAGTTGCCAAAGTAGGGACAAGACTTCAAATTTGGAATGAGGCATTCAATGGAACCATCAAGGTGGCATGGACTGAGCCATTCTCATCTGAGATCAGTCAAGACTTATCCAAGACCAAGGGGACCAAAGCTCTGTGCCCTAACCTCTAGTCAATGGCTAGAGGAGACTTTCATTTCCATTGGCCAACATTGAGGAAACCTACTTACCAGCTGCCATGCAATATTCCTTGCAAAACAAACTTACTCTACTATAAATAGAGCTCAATTGTGGTCAGTTTAAGTACACCAAAGCCATCTAACAGATGCTTTCCTCAAAATCTCTTTCTCTTGGCAAAAATGCCTTTCTTAGCAAGGTAGCTATCGGGTTTTGAGTTTGAGAGCTTTTCCAATCAAACCAATCACTCACACACCTCACATACATCACATATGAGTTGATCAAACACTCACATAACATCTGGAACATCAAAATCTCAAAATCACTAGCCATCCACACAAGTTTGAAGTGAAGTTGCAGCTGAGATGCCATAAACTGATCCAGTCCATTTCAATTCAATCCAAGTGTTCAAACACACTCCATATGGTGTAGGGAAGCTGTTCAGATCATCACAACTCATCTGTAACACCTCCAACCCAGAATTTGATTTGCACTTGCTGTCACGACTTGGAGGTAAGCCTAAACTTGGTCATCTCTCAATCTATGCATATTTTCTCGCACAATAATTTGGCCATATGTTCATAATCATGCATGGAATGTTTTCCCTCAATTAATTGCATTGTTTGAATCGTGTATCAAAAATCCTAGCCTTCATGCAGAAATTAGGGTTCTTGAGGTCTCTTCGTGATTTCTTGTTGTATGTTTAATTTAAATGAAATTAAAGTACATAGACATGATCGTGAGGTTGAGGCGAGCATAATGATATGTGGATTGCATGATATGGTTACGTATTCATGGAGATTGGATAGAAAATGCAAATCTGGGCAAACTGAAAAAACGCGCGTGTTCTTGGTGTTGTTCTTGGCGCCGTTTTCATATATTTGAATATTTGAATTTTGTGATTTTGTTTAATTGATTCAAAAATTAATTTCTCTCTGAGTTTTAATGATTTTGAGTTGATTCCTTTTTTAATAATTCACAAAAATGTTAAAATATTTTATTTTCACAAAAAATCCCAAAAATATTATTTATTTCATATAATTGATATTTTTGTAGAGAATTAATATTTTGATTGTTTTTGGCATTTTAAATATTTTTTCTACATTGATTTTGCAACTTTTAATGCTTTCTAATTATTTTGTAGGTCAATACTTAATTTTTGAAGCATTAATCCAAGATCACAATTTGTTTTCCATGTGTTAAACAATTTTTGATCATTTTAATTGAATTTTTATTCAATTAAATACATTTTTGAAAACAAATTAGGGTTTTGGATTAATTCAACCCTTATAAATCATTTTCAAAACACTTTGGGCCTCTATTAGAGTGTAAGACCCAATCCTTTTTTTGACCAAATCATCTTTGGGCCTCACTTATTATATAAGTCCCGATACCGTCAAAAAATAAACGGCGCGATCGTCGCCTTTTCAAAAATCATCTGGGCCTACCCTCGAGTAGTAAGACCCATTTATTTTTCTTCAAAACTCTTTGGGCCTCTTGAGAGAGTGTAAGACCCATCCCCCCTTGTACAAAAAACTTTTTGGGCCTCACTCATTGTATAAGTCCCTCTGTACAAGTAAACGGCGCGATCGTCGCCCGTTTAAAATTAAAAACCATTTGGGCCTACCCTCGAGTAGTAAGACCCATTTCTTTTTCTTTAAACCTTTTTGGGCCTCTTGAGAGAGTGTAAGACCCATCCTTTTGTACAGAAAACCTTTTTGGGCCCCAGTCACTGGTATAAGTCCCGCTGTACAAAGTTAAACAGTGCGCTCACTGATAAAACCTTGGGCCTCTCCTTGAGCTGTAAGCCCCAAATCTTTCTTTTTCAAAGCACTTTCTCCTTTGATTTTGAATATACTGTTGTTTTTGTCTTTCTTTGTTGAACAACTAACCAAACAGCATGGAAGCGCTACAACCGAGTAAGTGGTTATCACTTTCATTTACTGCTTTCATATTATAAACTGTATTGTGGGACTGCTCACTGTAAGTCTCCTTTCATACACTCATATCTACTGTGTAATAATAGTATAGATATTTCGAGTTTTCCCCGGCTACTACGTCTAGAACTAGGTGACGCCGTTTCACTTATTCGTAGAAATAGACGCCTAGATCCCCAATAGAAGCACCAGATACAGTCTTCTCTTCGGCTGTCCTCCTTAGGAATCGTCAAGAAATTCTATTCCCCGGAGATGAATTATTCTCGGTGAAACTTCTCTTGAATTTCTTCAAACCTCCGAACTGTTCAAACTCTCTTGAAAAGATAAAAGTTGCTGGATAGTAAACCTCGCACGTTTACCAGTGGTTTTATCTTTAAAAGAGTTTTCTTGAACTTTTCTTTGGTTTGGGACCCACGGGCTTCTTAAAAGCATCGGCCTCCTCTTAGGCATCGTACAAGGACCCACAGGCTTCCTATAAGCAACCCGGCCTCCTCTTGGGCATTATTCAAGGACCCTACGGCTTCTTAGAAGTATTCAGAGCCTCCTCTTAGGCTTCGTATAATGATCTCTTCCTCCGGGAATGATAGCCTCCTCTTGGGCTTCGTACAAGGACCCGTCGGCTTCTTAAAAGATTCCAGCCTCCTCTTGGGCTTCGTACAAATTGTCCCGACGACCTCCTAGAGGTATAGGAACAAAACCTAGTCATCCTCATAGAACAGTCCTTTCATAGAGTCTACTACTGTTTCTCGAAGCATAGTACAAAAGATAAAACTCTAGACTTGGACAGTCTAACTTCCTTGAGTCTCAAAGACATTCTCAAGCACCCTTCGTTAAATAGGAAGGAAACCCGCAGACTCGGATAGTCTCAATACCCTTTGGATTTCCCGTTTCCTCAAAGAAAAGGAAATATCCCTGACCCTCAAATTAAATCCCTGTGTACAGTGTTACTCATATAAGAACTGATTTTCTCTTTTAAATCAGTATATTGGATCTGTCACTCAACTGAAACAGTTACAATAGCCTCCATCTCGAGCTTCATACGAGATACCAAAATTCTCCCCAGTGGAGTTAAAACAACCTTTTCGCCTCTCTCTCGGGCTTTGTACGAGATACAAAAACACTCTCTTACTGAGTATAAAAGATTCTCCAACTGAGTCAACTCTTTGCTAGCCTCCTCTTAGGCTTTGTATAACGATATGCCCCACTGGGTCAAAATCTTTTAGCCTCTCTCTCGGGCTTTGTACGAGACACAAAATAGCCTCCTCTTAGGCTTTGTATAATGATTTTCCTAGCGGAAATTAGCCTCCTCTTAGGCTTTGTATAAGAAAACCACTGGTTGATCCAATCAACCTTTTAGCATCAAAGATGTGCCTCATTCACAGTACACAAACATCAACAACTCCTTTCCCTTCATCTAATCGCTGTAAGCGGCAAGCCTCTGGATCATCTATATCCATGCCACTGTCCCTCTTTTAGCATGAGAAATTCCTAAGGAAAGATGGCATTGCTCTACACTGAGTTAAAGTCTTCTCCTTCAGGTTAAAACCCTTTCTTCGGAAATTGTGGCATTGCTCGGATCCGCGTATCCCAGTTAAAGTAATTCTCCTTCTCCCTTCTTTAGAGATGACAAATTCTCTCTAAAGTCGAGGTCTTTCAGCTTCATGTCTTGGGCTTTGAACAAGACACAAATAGACCTTTCAACTTCACATCTTGGGCTTTGAACAAGATACAAACCACCTTTCGCTTCACGTCTTGGGCTTTGAACAAGACACCAAAACACCAATTTCCTCCCATAGAATAGGAGGAACTACGAACGCTCTGATTTCCCTGTTTCGGTAAACGGGAATACGTAGGCATAAGATCGAAAGAAAAGATCTTAGCGAGCGCAATCAACAAAAAACCCAAATCCCATATCTCCATCAATTAAAAGCAGTAATTCAAAAGCATCAATCCTAAACATCCTAATCCTTATTCCCCGCCAGAAACCCTTTGCCTAGAAAAAAGAAAGAAAGAACCGTATTGGCGAAATACGAATAACCAGTACAAAGGCCCCCCCACATTGATAGCATCTGTAATCTAATAGACCGCTGTTTAAACTCAGTATGCAAGCAGGGTTAATTGGAGACATCTATTTCCCTTCCTTATTCAGCTCACAATAGGATAAAAAATGAATCGACCTGTAGTTTAAGCTCAACCGCAGAGAGCGACCAGCGCTTAAGAACCGCGTCCAAAATCGCTCGCTACAGAAAAGTGGCGCCCACCGTGGGGCCCGTTCCTTTCTTTCTGCTTCTCTTGTGTGAAAAATTACACAAATGGCGACTCTGCTGGGGAGTCTCCTTTTCTGCCTTAGGGCATCATCCCCGTTTTCTACGGAAAATGGGAACTCTACCGAAGAGAAAGATTGACCTATGCTGGTTCATCTCTTAGGCAGGGAACCACAGATTGGGGCTTCCGCCGGGGAACCCATTTCTGTCAGGAACTTAAGATTCATAGCTTTATAAGTCTAGGATGATTAGGACAAATATATATATACTGCTTTTCCTAATTGCTATACGTGTTTATTTTTCTGCTACTGGGAATGCGTGTGATGCCGCATGTGGTGAGATTGAGTATACACTTAAGAAAAGCCAACCTTTTTCGTAGTGCGGAAGCTATCGGAAATAGCTGTTACGCGATACTACCCTCATTCGAGGCTGGTGATCTATTCTCGGTGAATGACATTTACTCTAAGATTGCACACAACTCGCTGGCGATCCGCTTGTTGTCTGCCTTCCTGGGAGGAGCTGATGATAATGAGTACAGGTACAAAAATCACCCTAGTATGAACCTTTGGGGATGGGTAGAGCCTTGACTTCATGACAACGACCCTCTGACCCCATGTTTTTTCTATGTTTTTGTGTGCTGCATTCATGCATTCATTTAATAAAACATTAAAATATTCAAAAAACCTTCTCTTCTAGTCTCTCTGTTTTTCAAATTAAACTAAGACTGTGATTGCAAATATCAGAGAAAAAGATTACGCTAATGGATTTCGGTAGAAGGAGAACTCACCAGTATACCTACAAGGTTCCAAAACTAGGGGATTTGAGAAGGTTAGCCAGGATGGTCGTTAACCCAGAGGCTTTCAGAGACAAGCACGATGGTCTGCTACCACTATTAAGATTCCATGTGATTAAGGGGATCATGGATGCGCTCATTCAGTTCTATGATCCGGTTTATCACTGTTTCACATTCCCGGATTACCAGCTGGCACCAACGCTGGAGGAGTATTCTCATCTGACTGATTTACATATCACTGATCGAGCTCCATTTTCTGGACTGGAAGAAATTCCAAAGAATCAGACTATTGCAAGAGCAATTCATTTGGACGAGTCTGAGGTCAGGACTCACCTGACCACTAAGGGTGGCATCCAAGGTTTGCCAGCCCAGTTCTTGACAAAAAAGGCTCTATACTTTGCTAGTATAGGGAACGGGACTGCTTTTGAAAGCATCTTTGTCTTGCTCACCTACGGGTTATTTTTGTTTCCCAACATCAATAACTTCGTCGATATCAATGCTATTAAGGTTTTTCTCATTGGAAACCCTGTGCCGACTTTGCTCGCAGATGCGTATCATTCTGTACACTTAGGAAATTTGTACAGCGGAGGGGAGATCACATGCTGTGTACCTTTGCTTTACAAGTGGTTTATCTCTCACTTGCCCAAGTCTGCCGCTTTTTGGGATTGCAAGAGTGTCTTACGTTGGTCACAGAAGATCATGTCTCTCACCAACTCTAATATAGATTAGTGTAATAGGATTTATGAGGGAATCAGAATCATTGACCGTTGTGGAAACTTCCTCAGCGTACCCCTCATAGGAACTAAAGGAGGAATCAACTATCATCCGATATTAGTTCTTCGTCAATTTGGATACCCGATGAGACACATCCCACTGGGTGTTCATCTGGAAGGTCTTTTCTTCAAAGAAGGAGAAAACGACAGAGCACTAAAGATGGAAATAGTGCATGCTTGGAAACAGGTTCATAAGAAAGGACGAGAGTCTCTGGGAAAACCGGACTGTGTCTCGGTGGAGCCTTATCTCCATTGGGTACAAACTAGAGCTCTCAAGCTAAATATGCCTTATCCTCGTTACGGAATTCTTCCACCGAGGGAAACTGTCATGTACTTCATGACGGAAACTGAAAGGCTTCAGGTTACTCTCAACAAAGGTCAAAAGGAAAGAAGGTCTTGGAAGAACAAGTACCGCACCCTCGACGTAGAGTGTATCCAAATACAACAACTACTGAAAGAGAAAGATGCTCTGATTGAAATTTTGGAGCGGCATGCTGTAGAGAATCAAGATGACCAAAGGAATTTGCTCACTCCTTTCACTTGGCAAAGGAATGACAACCCGACAACGGCCCAAGCGCCCCAGTCAAAGAAAAGGAAGATACCAGAATCAGCACCCGATTTCACTTCAGAGAGGACTCGGGACCCATTAGTTTAGGTTTCTATTTCTGCACTTTGTAATCTACTGTATTTCCATTTCTGTAATCCTTTGAATTTCAATAAAAAGGGATTTCCCCACTGTTTGATATTTGCAATCTAATTGTCGAAGTTTATTTTAATTAAACCTAAAAACAATTAATATAATCATTGCATTCATCATTCTCACATCGCGTATTCTCCTTACCTACGAATCTCACGTTTGTGTCTCGATTCTAGAGTCAAACTGTCTCATTCATATAATACTCGGGCCAATCGTCAGAAAAAGATGGATGATCTTGAGGAAGAAAACAGAGAGTTGAAAGAAGAGATCGACACTCTGAGAGAGGATATGAGAAAGCTTTGTAACGGCATGCAAGCCATGGCAGAAGCTCAGCTACAAAGAACTGTGATCTCAGAGATCACCTCAACGCCCATCATAGAAAAGTATGATCCTAGGTATCAGATACTGAAAGATCGTCCTTGGGGCATGCCTGTTAACTATATCCCGGAAGGATATGTTCCGCCGATCACTGAAGATCAGGGAATCGCAACAGAAGCCACTGGGCCTGAAGGTTACAAACTTCGGGAAAGCGAAGATGCTAGGGGCATACTGAAGACTCCTAAAGGTTACAAACTTCGAGAGGCGCCAAGACTTACTGCCGTAGTCACGGTACCACCCCCTGTGGTGCACACTGTCCCAGAAGGACAGATTCCACCAACACCTTCTGGTAAGAAGGAAACTATATTTGACAGAATGGAGGAATTCCAGGAACAGTTCTTGGAAATGCAGAAAGAACTGCAAACCATTCGCGGTCAGGATCTATTTGGAAAGGACGCCGCAGACCTCTGCTTGGTCCCAAATGTGAAAGTCCCGCACAAGTTCCAAGTGCCCGACTTTGAAAAATACAAGGGTAACTCTTGCCCTCAAAGCCATCTGGTGATGTACGCTCAGCGGATGTCAGCTCAGACGGAGAATCAGGACCTGCTGATTCACTACTTCCAGGATAGTTTAACCGGTGTCGCACTCAAATGGTACATGGGTTTAAACCGTACTACGATTAGTACATTCAGAGATCTTGGTACTGCCTTCGTCCAACAATACAAATACAATTTGGACATGGCACCCGACAGAGATCAACTCAGATCAATGTCGCAAAGGGACAAGGAAACCTTTAAGGAGTATGCTCAAAGGTGGCGTGAAATTGCCGCTTAAATTTGTCCACCTCTTGAGGAAAAAGACATGACAAAAATCTTCTTAAAGACCTTAAGCTCATTTTACTATGACCGAATGGTTGCCAGTGTGCCCGGTGATTTCACCGAAATGGTCGGCATGGGTGTACGTCTTGAGGAAGCCGTCCGAGAAGGATGTTTGGTAAAAGACACTGGATCAACGAGCGGTACTAAAAAATACGGTAGTGCTCTCCCTAAGAAAAAAGAGCAAGATATTGGGAATATCTCTCTCGGAAAGCAAAGGCGTCGTTATCAGCCAGTAGCAGCTGTTACTCCTGCTATCGGCCCCGCGCCCGTTCCTATGTATCAACCTCAGGTTGCGCAGAGCCAACCTGACCAACAAAGGACACAACAGCCTCTTCAACAGGGTCGTCCTCCATATAATAACAACCGTACAACACGACCATCAGGGTTTGATCCTATACCCATGTTGTACGCAGAGCTGTTTCCGTTACTGCTGGCTAAGGGGCACATTCAGACTAAGTCTCCCCTTTTAGTTCCGGAAAATCCACCTTTTTGGTTTAAAAAGGATCAGACATGCCCTTATCATCAAGGAGGTTCAGGGCATAACATTGAGACTTGCCTCAATTTCAAATCCGACGGGCAAAAGCTTGTTAGGAGCGGGCTCTTATCTTTCAAAGATACGAATCCTAATGTTCTTACGAACCCGCTGCCTCAACACGAGAAAGATGCAGTCAATCTGATTGAGAAAGAGACTAACAATGTCTATCAAATTCACGATGCACTCTTATTGGGGACCAATCTGGTCAGGATGCATTGTAGACAGAGTGGATATGGCCATGTGCCACCTCATAATTATCACCAGTGTGATATCTGCTCTAAAGATAACCAAGGATGTTCTGTAGTGCAAGCAGCTCTACAGGAACAAATGGATCTCGCATGGATCCAGGAGCACTGAGTTCGTGGAGTTAACATGGTCTCTACGAATTCTAACGTCATTCAAAACCACGACATCCGTGTGATGAATGTCAACTTGGTGGCGATGCACTCAAGGCAAAGCCAGTATCATAATCTGCCGCGGCACGATTACAGTTCCTGTCTGATTTGCTCGGTAAACAAACAGGGATGCTCTTTCATACAAGAGGCCCTCCAGCGTCAGATGGATCTTGGATGGATCCAAGACTACCATGATAGGAACTCCTATCAAATCAACATGGTTCAGATCTTCGATATCCGCGTAATGAATACCAACCTGGTAGAGTTACATGCTGAGCAGGTCCGACTCGGATTCTTAATATCACATGACTATCAAAGCTGTAAAGCGGGTTGCGAAAACGATCGAGGTTGTACCTTTGTCCAGGAGGCACTTCAGCACTTGTTAAATCACTGGTGGATGCCAATCTATATGGACGAAGATACTCAGCAGATTAGTATCAATAACAGGAATCCTACTCGTCGTCAAAGTCAGGATGTCCGATCAATGGAAGGTAACCTAGTGAGGTTACATTATATTCAAAGTGGGTGTGGCCAGGTGCCACCACACAACTATGACAGTTGTAGCGTCTGTTCGGAAAGTAACCAAGGGTGTTACCTTGTGAGAGCAGCTCTTCAGGGTCAGATCGATCATGAAAAAATTCATCCATATCCAGGTTCAGGACCCATCATTTAGTCGCCGAACTACCTTGCCGATCAAGTTGAGGATGTTGTCACGATCTCTGGTCATCACCAGATCAGGGATGTTTTTGCCATCGTCCCTCTACTTGACGAATCTAGAGTTCCCAACCAGGAACGGATCGAGGTTACTTATGACGGTCAGAAAAATCAGAAGGTTCCCATAGTCATCTATCTACCGGGGCCACTACCGTATGAATCAGCTAAGGCGGTCCCTTATAAATACGGTGCAACAATAATCTAGAATGGAAAGGAAATTCCATTACCCTCCGTCGTGAACATTGCAGACATCAGTCGTGTAACACAGAGCAGTCGAATCTTCAACCGAGGGGTTGGAGAATCCAACAAAGAAAAGGAACTTCAGCCGGAAATTCCTGATCCACCAGTCAGTCAATCTGGTAATCCTGACTTTTCAAATGACAATGATGAAATGCTAAAGCTCATCCAAAGGAGTGAATATAACATTGTTGATCAACTGTTACAGACTCCTTCAAAGATCTCAGTATTATCGCTGTTACTCAGTTCAGAAGCCCACAGGGAGGCTCTACAGAAAGTCTTGGAGCAAGCCTTTGTGGAATAGGATGTAACAATCAGACAATTCGATAGCATTGTCTCTAACATCACTTCCTGCAATAATTTGGGATTTAGTGATGAGGAATTACCTGAAGAGTGTCGTCGTCATAACATGGCGCTCAACATTACAGTTAACTGCCAGGGCAATGCTCTAGCCAACGTACTGGTAGACACAGGGTCATCCCTGAATGTTATGCCGAAGTCCACTTTGACGCAATTATCATTTAAGGGCCCTCCGATGAGAGTCAGCGAGGTCGTCGTCAAAGCATTCGACGGATCCAGAAAAATAGTTATCGGCGAAGTTAATCTTCCCATAACTATTGGTCCTCACACTTTCCAAATCATTTTCCAGGTCATGGACATCCGGGCAACATACAGTTGTTTATTAGGAAGACCTTGGATACATCAGGCTCGAGCGGTTACTTCAAACCTCCACCAAAAGCTAAAGTTCGTCAAGAACGATCAACTTGTCACGGTTTGTAGGGAACAAGCCTTGCTCGTGAGTAACTTATCATCATCTGCTTGTGTGGAACCCGAGGAGGTTATTGGAACTCAGTTCCAAGCACTATCGGTGAGCAAGAACGATCAATCCGAAGAAGGAACTTCAATTTCTTCATACAAAGATGCTATCAAAGCGGTCGAGAGTACCGATACAAAAGGATGGGGACGGCTTGTCATTCCCACTAACAATAAAATAAAGAAGGGTCTTGGTTTTTCTGCGACCTGTACTCAGACAGCCGCCAACGATGAAAGTCTTCATCCCCTTCAAAACTTCTTCCACAGTGGAGGTTTTCTTCACCCAGTGTCTCTGACAATTCATGCTATCAATGAGGAAGATCCCTCAGACACAGATGAAGAATGGAAGTCCTACCTTAACAAGGACGGCTATATGTCTCAGGAAGAGGTGCCTATGCCTTTTTGCTTTCCTACAGAAAGTCCGAGATTTATACCAAGATCAGATGTCGAAATGATATATGGAGATTGTGATCCGGAAGGATGCCGTGCTCCGCCAAATTCATTAAAGGAAGACACTCTGATGAAAGAAAACTTTGATCGCAATTACTATGGCCCGATGGATGGTCTGCCAATGTGGCAGCCTTACCCAGGAAACTTGGGGCAAGAAAGTCAGCCGAGTAATGAAACTCAGTTGACCATCATTGAACAGAATACCTGTGTCCCCGCCATGTCATGGGATCAACACTCAGGTCATTCAGAGACTACTCAACATGAAGATGAATTCGCAACGTTCGCAGGACTTGAATTCATCAACTATGCTTTTCCCGAGGTCAACGTCATCGAGAGGGATGATTTCTCCAGTTCCAAAGAAGTTTGGGACACTTTGGGACAACCAAGTGGAAAATACGACTTTATGGTCAAGTACACCGCTCCCGAAAGCTCTCGTATCAGGCTCGAAGATATCCAGTCAACTGGATGGGGAGATACAACTGAGAGCACAAATGCTATGCAAAATGCAACAGGGGAATCCTCCTACGACAATTCTGCCTGGGAGACAGATTCCAATGATCCTACTCCACCAGAAATCAGCGTCATTTCTGAAGACAAATCAAGGAAGGTGCCAGACTTTGTGATTTACCGAGGAGTTCGCCGCCAATGGGTTACCGTCGAGGTTCCGAAGGTCGTTCGTCAGTTAAAGTAATTGCCATCTTTAACCTTTCACCCTGCCCAGGTGAAACAGATGTTTTGATAGGGCTCGCTTTCTATAAATTTCCCTCTTCGCTTTGCCCAAAGCGACAGAGTTTTGTTTTATAGGGCTGTAGTTTCAAGATTCGACTTGTTCATTAATAAAATAACGTCGTTCTGTAATTTCCGCATTAATTGCTGTTTTCTCTTTTTGCTTTTTCAGAAAATGGTAATCCTAAAAAAAAACATTCAATAATAAAAACAAGCAGTAAAATCAAAACACTGCACACACTTGCATTTTCTCTATCTTTTCTAAACACGAATCATCACGTCATGCAGATTGCTTGTTTTATACCCCGTTGAAACATACGATCCGATGCCTTCTTCCAACTTTGAGTTCCCGGTATTCGAGGCTAAAGAAGAAAATGACAACGAAATTCCAGAAGAGATCTCCCGACTACTCAGACAAGAGGAAAGGTCAATTGAACCTCACAAAGAACCGTTGGAAATGGTAAACTTGGGTTCAGAAAAAGAGAAAAAAGAAATCAGGATCGGAGCATTGCTCAGTCCAACTGCCAGAGAGGGTTTGATAAAGCTTCTCAAAAAATTCCCCGATGTGTTCGCTTTGTCCTATCAGGATATGCCAGGGTTGGATACCAGCATCGTAGAACATCACTTACTGTTGAGATCGGAATGTCCGCCAGTAAAGCAAAGGTTGAGACGCACTCACCCGGACATGGCCATCAAAATCAAGGAGGAGGTACAGAAACAGATCGACGCGGGTTTCCTCGCTACATCTGAATATCCTCAATGGCTAGCCAACATCGTACCCGTTCCCAAAAAGGACGAAAAGGTCAGAATGTGTGTTGATTACAGAGATTTGAACAAGGCAAGTCCAAAGGACGACTTTCCTTTACCACACATTGAAATGCTGGTAGACAGTACAACAAAGTTCAAAGTTTTTTCCTTCATGGATGGATTCTCGGGCTATAACCAGATCAAAATGGCGCCGAAAGACATGGAGAAAACTTCGTTCATTACCCCATGGGGTACCTTTTGTTACAAAGTAATGCCGTTCGGTTTAAAGAATGTCGGGGCAACCTATCAAAGGGACATGACTACTCTGTTTCATGACATGATACACAAAGAAATCGAGGTATATGTCGATGATTTGATTGCAAAATCAAGAACAGAGGATGAGCACGTTGAACATCTGTCAAAATTGTTCGAACGTCTAAGAAAATTCAAGCTCCGCTTGAATCCCAACAAGTGCACCTTCGGTGTCCGTTCAGGGAAACTACTAGGGTTCATCGTCAGCCAGAAAGGGATTGAGGTTGATCCTGACAAGGTCAAGGCCATTCAAGAAATGCCTTCTCCGAAAACTGAAAAACAAGTCAGAGGATTCCTGGGACGTTTGAACTACATCTCCAGATTCATATTCCTTATGACCGCCACTTGTGCGCCGATTTTCAAATTACTCAAAAAGAACCAGGATTGCTTTTGGTCAGAAGACTGCCAAACTGCCTTCGACAGTATTAAGGAATATTTGTTGAATCCTCCGATTCTATCACCTCCAGTGGAAGGAAGACCACTAATCATTTACCTCACAGTCCTAGAGGACTCAATGGGATGTGTACTTGGCCAACAAGACGAAACTAAAAGGAAAGAGTCTGCCATTTACTATCTGAGCAAGAAGTTTACCGACTGCGAAACTCGGTATACGAGGCTTGAGAAAACTTGTTGCGCTTTGGCTTGGGCAGCCAAACGTCTTCGCCAGTACATGATTCGTCATACTACTTGGTTGGTCTCCGAAATGGATCCAATCAAGTACGTTTTCGAAAAACCTGCTCTCACGGGAAGGATTGCCCGTTGGCAGATGTTACTATCAGAATATGACATAGAGTACCATGCTCAGAAAGCCGTTAAAGGAAGTATTTTAGCCGATCATTTGGCTCATCAACCGATTGACGATCAAAAATCAATCGGGTTTGACTTCCCAGACGAAGATGTCATGTATCTAAAAATGAAAGATTGCGATGAACCGCTACCCAGTGAAGGGCCAGAACTAGGTTCCCAGTGGGGACTCATCTTTGACGGAGCAGTTAATCATTATGGAAACGGAATTGGGGCAATCATTGTTACCCCTCAGGGTATCCACATTCCTTTCACTGCCAGACTTACGTTCAAATGTACGAACAACGAGGCCGAATACGAAGCATGTATTATGGGTGTCGAAGAAGCAATTGATTTAAGGATAAAAAACTTGGACGTATACGGCGATTCAGCCTTGGTTATCAACCAGATCACAGGAGATTGGAACACATACCAATCAGGATTGATTCCTTACAAAGACTATGCAAGAAGGTTGTTACCATTCTTCAACAGAGTCGACTTTCATCACATCCCTCGTGATGAGAATCACATGGCTGATGCATTGGCCACTCTTTCTTCCATGATTAGTGTAGGTCGATGGAATGACATACCTAAGATCGACATCATGCGCCTTGAATGGCCCACTTACATCTTTGCGATTGAAGCAGTCATAGACGACAGACCTTGGTATCACGATATCAAATGCTTCCTTCAGAAACAAGAGTACCTATCTGGGGCACTCAGAAAAGACAGGAAAACCCTCAGAAGATTGGCTGGAAACTTCTTCCTGAGCGGTGACACTCTTTATAAGAGAAATTTTGACATGGTCTTGCTCCGATGCGTCGACAGACCAGAAGCAGACATGCTCATGAAAGAAATTCATGAAGGATCCTTTGGCACTCATGCCAACGGACACACAATGGCGAGAAAAATTCTCAGGGCCGGGTATTATTGGTTGACAATGGAATCCGACTACTACAAGTACATGAGGAGGTGTCACAAGTGTCAGGTATACTCCGACAAAATTCAATAACCGCCATCACATCTCAAAGTTCTTTCTTCCCCGTGGCCTTTTTCCATACGGGGAATCGACATGATTGGCATGATTGAGCCCAAGGCTTCAAACGGACATCGGTTCATCCTGGTAGCCATTGACTATTTCACCAAGTGGGTCGAAGCAGCGTCATTCGCCAATGTAACCCGACAAGTGGTGGTCCGATTTATCAAAAACAATATCATCTGCCATTATGGTGTTCCAAGCGAGATCATTACCGATAATGGATCTAACTTGAACAATAAGATGATGAAAGAGTTGTGTGCAGAGTTCAAGATCGAACACCATAACTCATCTCCCTACCGACCCAAGATGAACGGAGCGGTAGAAGCGGCTAACAAGAACATCAAGAAGATTGTTCAAAAGATGGTTATAACCTATAAAGATTGGCACGAGATGCTACCCTTTGCTCTTCGCGGTTATCGCACATCTGTCCGCACTTCAACAGGGGCTACCCTTTTCTCTCTAGTATATAGCATGGAGGCAGTGCTTCCCATAGAAGTAGAGATCCCATCAATTCGGGTATTGATGGAAGCTAAGCTCACCGAAGCTGAATGGTGTCAAAGTCGACACGACGAATTGAATCTGATTGAGGAAAAACGAATCACGGCACTATGCCACGGTCAGTTGTATCAGCAAAGAATGAAGAGGGCGTTTGACAAAAAGGTCCGACCTCGTGTCTTCAGGAAAGGAGACCTCGTGCTCAAGAAGATACAATCATTTCTCACTGATTCCCGGGGCAAATGGACCCCGAATTATGATGGCCCCTATGTGGTCACGAAAGCTTTCTCAGGCGGCACCTTGAGACTTGCAACCATGGACGGAGAGGAATTTGCCTACCCCACGAATGTTGATGTAGTCAAGAAATACTTCGCCTAAACTAAAAAAAAAAACGTCTCGGTGGATTGAAAACCCGAAAGGGCGGTCCAGACAAAAGTTAGAGACATGGAAAAAAAGAATCATCCCGATGGATTGGAAATCTCATAGTACAATCCAAGCAAAAATTAGGGATAATGGCAAGTAACTATCTTCAACAGAGGCAAGTCCCTCAGCAGTAGTTAACATCATCTATCGGAGGAAATCTCCAGTCAAAGGTCATCTTCGACGGAAGCTCAGGATGCCCCGAATTCAAAGTTTGTAGAAGGATAGTGGTCGTTATGTTTCAACGTAGCCCTTTTCCCTGTAAATTACCATTTTCTAACTTTGTATATACTCTTTGGAATCACGCGTTTGGCTGATCTCCATCTTATCAATAAAATTTGAGCCTTTGTGCTTTTGTTTGTAATTCTTAGCTTGTTTTAGCTTTACAGAACGACGTTGTTTAAACTTAATCAGCGATTCTTGAAATAAAACAAAAATGAATTTACTTGTTAAAACTTTTTCTGCTTTTAAATTAAAGATGGCAATTTCTTTTGACTGTTGAACATCAGAAGAACATCGATCGCTTCTCCCGAAGTAAGTGGATTTCAAAGTGCAGAATCAAAGTACTCCTTCTAAGCCAGTATGCCTGAATGAAGGGATCAACTGTGTCAGAGACCTTGTTTCGTCTGACACTCCTCGGCCGAGTTCTCATCTCCTAAGCCCGATCGACATAGCTCCCCGCGTGGACTATCTTTCCTAAGCAAGGTGGAATTGCTATTTTGAATCAACGGTACTTCTTCGCCCCGCGATGGCCGAGTATCCAATTGTGTTCATCCATTAGTCTGTATGTCGCGTCTCTTTTGTCAGCATAAACATACATACTTCATGCATTTTATTTGCGTTCGCATTTCGTATTGCATCACTATCACTTGAGTCGGTCTTGTCCCCTAGTGATAAACAGTTTTCTCAATCGAGTTTGTCAGTTCTTTCCTCGTCAGGAAGTGTTGCGTCTGCACAATCTCGCCACCAGTGTATCTTTAGATCAGAGTCGGCACTTGGCCACTTTGATAACTTGAACCTCTGAAAGATCAGAGAACCTTCAACAAATGTCACTCTTCTCCATTGAAGATGATATCCTCGTTTTCCCGGATTAAGGAAAATCCACAGAGAAAGCCTCGTGATCAGAGATTCGGCAGCACGCCAGTTTTGCTCCGAAAAACCACTGATGAAAAGGTCATTGACACCTCAAAATTGGACCCCATCATATGGTGTTTCTCCGGGAAGATCCCGAGAAAAGTATGATGAAAGATCCCAAACGAAAATAGTCTCTCAAGAGACTCGCTTTCCCTAGTAGAATCGACAGATGGCGTCTCCAACAAAGAAGTTTGTACACCTCTACAACTCAGATGAATGGGTTCCCCAGCAAGTCTGACATCAAAACTTTTTCCACTCAAATGGCATCTCCCCAGGAAAATTCGGCGAGAAGTTTGAGGAAAGCCGCTACGAATAGCATCCCTTGTCAGTAAAGTTTATTGACAAAAGAAACTAAGACCAGTTCTTGGTAAGAAACCAGGATCGAGGGGAAGTTTAAATCAGAAACTAAGACCAGTTCTTGGTAAGAAACCAGGATCGAGGGGAAGTTTAAATCAGAAACTAAGACCAGTTCCTTGGTAGGAAACCAAGAACGAGGGGAGGTTTATTTCAAAAGAAAACTGAGACCAGTTCCTTGGCTGAAGACTAGGATCGAGGGGAAGTTTACCTTTTCTAAGCATTATTGCTTAGTTAAAGAAGATGAATGGTAAGCTACCATTCATAACCACCATCAAAATTTCGGATATTCCGATATTTAATCCTCTTGCACCCCGAATGCTCGAATCCCTTCGTCATTCATACCTTCGGGTCCAAGAAGATTAAATAGGGGCATCTGTAATACCCCAAATTTTGACCACTTAGATTTCCCATCATTGTGAAAATCATCATCACAATATGGATGTACCTTTATGCTTCATCAGTCTCCCCAAAGATGGGTGAGCATCCACTACAATCAAAATTAGGGTTTCAAGCCCTCTCTGAGTGCTTAGACAAGGGATCAATCAAGAAATGACATGATCTTTAACTTGTCTAATCTCTTAAACATCCACAATGGATCAAAAAGGACTCCCACTTCAAGGATTAAGCACAAGGCTGCTCCCTTCTAGGTGGATCAAGTCTCAAGATCGACAGTGTCACCAAATTAGGGTTTTGGTCGACCAGGGCCTCCAGATGGAAATTTTCATCTGGGCACAAGGCAATGATCCAAAACATGACCTAATATGCTTCATGGAACCTCATGAACCCATGCATCAAGTCAATTTTGCCTCAGGGGATGTATTCATCAAAAATCAGGAATTAGGGTTTCTTGACCTAATTCACCCCTAAGTTGACTTTTGGGACAAACCATGAGCCAAGACCTCAAGAGATGATTTGAGGGTCTCTAATATACCATATTGATCCATTTGGAACAATGGATTGATCCAAGAAGCTTGAGCAACAAGTCTCAATTTCATCTGCACCACAATTAGGGTTTTAAGGGAAAAGTCAACTGTAACTTTGACTTTTGACCAAGACATGCTCCCAAACCCTAATACATGATTGAATATACCCTATGACACCCATGGAACATGTCCATAAAGTTTGATTTAGGTCAAGGACATGATTTCCTGAAGAATTGCATAGTTTGGAATTCATCTGATAAAAAGTCAATTGTGCACAAAAGTCAACTTTGACTTTTTGAGATTTTTCACCAAAATGGATTTTTAACCCTAAAATGATGTTAATGTATAATTTGAATCATCATTCATCAAGAAAAATCAATAAAAGTGAGATAACTTGTAAAAGGGGTAACCATAAAACTTAGAAAATTTTCTAAGTTAAAAATAAAGTGGCAAAGGTACCAACTTTGGAGGACCATAACTCCTAAACCACAAGGCCATTTTTTCTCATCCAAAGATGGATTTGTAGCCCTCACTATCACCTACAAAAACTTCAACTAAAAGTCATTCCAATTCATTAAGGATTTTGAGTTATGGAGTGATCAAAGTGGCTAAAAAGTGAAAATGTCACTTTTTCCAACACTTAGTGAAATTTTCACTAAGTCAGAATTCTGCTTCACTTTTTGCCAAATGTAGGGAGATTTTTCACTTGGAATCAAAAGAGATCAAAACCAAACTTGTTCAAACAGTTGTTGTATCATGTTAGGGCTTTCCAAAATGGCCAAGAACATTGCCAAATTCAACCTACATCATGAGATACAACATTGGCAAGTTGCCTTGCTGAAATCTGTCAAGGCAAGGCAGAATTTGCATTTTGGCTCGATTTGCCAAAATCAACCAATTGCAATTGCTCCAATCCACTTGGACACCTCAGAGGATTGAATCCAAAGGGGATAATCACTGAGCCAAGCCTCCAAGGTCCAAGGAACAAGGAATAGCATGTTGAACCTAGAGTTGCCAAAGTAGGGACAAGACTTCAAATTTGGAATGAGGCATTCAATGGAACCATCAAGGTGGCATGGACTGAGCCATTCTCATCTAAGATCAGTCAAGACTTATCCAAGACCAAGGGGACCAAAGTTCTGTGCCCTAACCTCTAGTCAATGGCTAGAGGAGACTTTCATTTCCATTGGCCAACATTGAGGAAACCTACTTACCAGCTGCCATGCACTATTCCTTGCAAAACAAACTTGCTCTACTATAAATAGAGCTCAATTGTGGTCAGTTTAAGTACACCAAAGCCATCTAACAGATGCTTTCCTCAAAATCTCTTTCTCTTAGCAAAAATGCCTTTCTTAGCAAGGTAGCTATCGGGTTTTGAGTTTGAGAGCTTTTCCAATCAAACCAATCACTCACACACCTCACATACATCACATATGAGCTGATCAAACACTCACATAACATCTGGAACATCAAAATCTCAAAATCACTAGCCATCCACACAAGTTTGAAGTGAAGTTGCAGCTGAGATGCCATAAACTGATCCAGTCCATTTCAATTCAATCCAAGTGTTCAAACACACTCCATATGGTGTAGGGAAGCTGTTCAGATCATCACAACTCATCTGTAACACCTCCAACCCAGAATTTGATTTGCTCTTGCTGTCACGACTTGGAGGTAAGCCTAAACTTGGTCATCTCTCAATCTATGCATATTTCCTCGCACAATAATTTGGCCATATGTTCATAATCATGCATGGAATGTTTTCCCTCAATTAATTGCATTGTTTGAATCGTGTATCAAAAATCCTAGCCTTCATGCAGAAATTAGGGTTCTTGAGGTCTCTTCGTGATTTCTTGTTCTATGTTTAATTTAAATGAAATTAAAGTACATAGACATGATCGTGAGGTTGAGGCGAGCATAATGATATGTGGATTGCATGATATGGTTACGTATTCATGGAGTTTGGATAGAAAATGCAAATCTGGGCAAACTGAAAAAACGCGCGTGTTCTTGGTGTTGTTCTTGGCGCCATTTTCATATATTTGAATATTTGAATTTTGTGATTTTGTTTAATTGATTCAAAAATTAATTTCTCTCTGAGTTTTAATGATTTTGAGTTGATTCATTTTTTAATAATTCACAAAAATGTTAAAATATTTTATTTTCACAAAAAATCCCAAAAAATATTATTTATTTCATATAATTGATATTTTTGTAGAGAATTAATATTTTGATTGTTTTTGGCATTTTAAATATTTTTTTCTACATTGATTTTGCAACTTTTAATGCTTTCTAATTATTTTGTAGGTCAATACTTAATTTTTGAAGCATTAATCCAAGATCACAATTTGTTTTCCATGTGTTAAACAATTTTTGATCATTTTAATTGAATTTTTATTCAATTAAATACATTTTTGAAAACAAATTAGGGTTTTGGATTAATTCAACCCTTATAAATCATTTTCAAAACACTTTGGGCCTCTATTAGAGTGTAAGACCCAATCCTTTTTTTGACCAAATCATCTTTGGGCCTCACTTATTGTATAAGTCCCGATACCGTCAAAAAACAAACGGCGCGATCGTCGCCTTTTCAAAAATCATCTGGGCCTACCCTCGAGTAGTAAGACCCATTTATTTTTCTTCAAAACTCTTTGGGCCTCTTGAGAGAGTGTAAGACCCATCCCCTCTTATACAAAAAACGTTTTGGGCCTCACTCATTGTATAAGTCCCTCTGTACAAGTAAACGGCGCGGTCGTCGCCCGTTTAAAATTAAAAACCATTTGGGCCTACCCTCGAGTAGTAAGGCCCATTTCTTTTTCTTTAAACCTTTTTGGGCCTCTTGAGAGAGTGTAAGACCCATCCCTTTGTACAGAAAACCTTTTTGGGCCCCAGTCACTGGTATAAGTCCCGCTGTACAAAGTCAAACAGTGCGCTCACTGATAAAACCTTGGGCCTCTCCTTGAGCTGTAAGCCCCAAATCTTTCTTTTTCAAAGCACTTTCTCCTTTGATTTTGAATATACTGTTGTTTTTGTCTTTCTTTGTTGAACAACTAACCAAACAGCATGGAAGCGCTACAACCGAGTAAGTGGTTATCGCTTTCATTTACTGCTTTCATATTATAAACTGTATTGTGGGGTTGCTCACTGTAAGTCTCCTTTCATACACTCATATCTACTGTGTAATAATAGTATAGATATTTCGAGTTTTCCCCGGCTACTACGTCTAGAACTAGGTGACGTCGTTTCACTTATTCGTAGAAATAGACGCCTAGATCCCCAATAGGAGCACCAGATACAGTCTTCTCTTCGGCTGTCCTCCTTAAGAATCGTCAAGAAATTCTATTCCCCAGAGATGAATTATTCTCGGTGAAACTTTTCTTGAATTTCTTCAAACCTCCGAACTGTTCAAACTCTCTTGAAAAGATAAAAGTTGCTAGATAGTAAACCTCGCACGTTTACCAGTGGTTTTATCTTTAAAAGAGTTTTCTTGAACTTTTCTTTGGTTTGGGACCCACGGGCTTCTTAAAAGCATCGGCCTCCTCTTGGCATCGTACAAGGACCCACAGGCTTCCTATAAGCAACTCGGCCTCCTCTTGGGCATTATTCAAGGACCCCACGGCTTCTTAGAAGTATTCAGAGCCTCCTCTTAGGCTTCGTATAATGATCTCTTCCTCCAGGAATGATAGCCTCCTCTTGGGCTTCGTACAAGGACCCGTCGGCTTCTTAAAAGATTCCAGCCTCCTCTTGGGCTTCGTACAAATTGTCCCGACGACCTCCTAGAGGTATAGGAACAGAACCTAGTCATCCTCATAGAACAGTCCTTTCATAGAGTCTACTACTGTTTCTCGAAGCATAGTACAAAAGATAAAACTCTAGACTTGGACAGTCTAACTTCCTTGAGTCTCAAAGACATTCTCAAGCACCCTTCGTTAAATAGGAAGGAAACCCACAGACTCGGATAGTCTTAATACCCTTTGGATTTCCCGTTTCCTCAAAGAAAAGGAAATATCCCTGATCCTCAAATTAAATCCCTGTGTACAGTGTTACTCATATAAGAACTGATTTTCTCTTTTAAATCAGTATATTGGATCTGTCACTCAACTGAAACAGTTACAATAGCCTCCATCTCGAGCTTCGTACGAGATACCAAAATTCTCCCCAGTGGAGTCAAAACAACCTTTTCGCCTCTCTCTCGGGCTTTGTACGAGATACAAAAACACTCTCTTACTGAGTATAAAAGATTCTCCAACTGAGTCAACTCTTTGCTAGCCTCCTCTTAGGCTTTGTATAACGATATGCCCCACTGGGTTAAAATCTTTTAGCCTCTCTCTCGGGCTTTGTACGAGACACAAAATAGCCTCCTCTTAGGCTTTGTATAATGATTTTCCTAGCAGAAATTAGCCTCCTCTTAGGCTTTGTATAAGAAAACCACTGGTTGATCCAATCAACCTTTTAGCATCAAAGCTGTGCCTCGTTCACAGTACACAAACATCAACAACTCCTTTCCCTTCATCTAATTGCTGTAAGCGGCAAGCCTTTGGATCATCTATATCCATGCCACTGTCCCTCTTTTAGCATGAGAAATTCCTAAGGAAAGATGACATTGCTCTACACTGAGTTAAAGTCTTCTCCTTCAGGTTAAAACCCTTTCTTCGGAAATTATGGCATTGCTCGGATCCGCGTATCCCAGTTAAAGTAATTCTCCTTCTCCCCTCTTTAGAGATGACAAATTCTCTCTAAAGTCGAGGTCTTTCAGCTTCACGTCTTGGGCTTTGAACAAGACACAAATAGACCTTTCAACTTCACATCTTGGGCTTTGAACAAGATACAAACCACCTTTCGCTTCACGTCTTGGGCTTTGAACAAGACACCAAAACACTAATTTCCTCCCATAGAATAGGAGGAACTACGAACGCTCTGATTTCCCTGTTTCGGTAAACGGGAATACGTAGGCATAAGATCGAAAGAAAAGATCTTAGCGAGCGCAATCAACAAAAAACCCAAATCCCATATCTCCATCAATTAAAAGCAGTAATTCAAAAGCATCAGTCCTAAACATCCTAATCCTTATTCCCCGCCAGAAACCCTTTGCCTAGAAAAAAGAAAGAAAGAACCGTATTGGCGAAATACGAATAACCAGTACAAAGGCCCCCCCACATTGATAGCATCCGTAATCTAACATACCGCTGTTTAAACTCAGTATGCAAGCAGGGTTAATTGGAGACATCTATTTCCCTTCCTTATTCAGCTCACAATAGGATAAAAAATGAATCGACCTGTAGTTTAAGCTCAACCGCAGAGAGCGACCAGCGCTTAAGAACCGCGTCCAAAATCGCTCGCTACACCATGAAGTTAGGGTTTCAAGGGATTTTCACTTTGACACTTAGTTAAATTTTGAGACAGAATCTGTTTTCATTTTTTCCAACTATGAGGTCTTTTTTATCCATGATCCATAATGATCCAAGACTAAAGGTAAACATCAAAGTTGAAGTATGATGTGCAAGCTTTCCAAAGAGTACAAGAACATCATCAAACTCTATTTGAGCAAAGAGATATGGAGCGATCAATATGCCTTGCTGCAAGCTGTTTTACAAAATCAGTTTGATCACTTACTTGCCATGCACGAGATTCTTGTCAAGTGTAATGATCAATGCCACTCACATTCAATGTATAACAGAAGAAATCATAGCAAACCTACAAATTTGAGTCAAAAGGTCAAGAAATACTTCAACTTGGAGTAATAGCTTTTGTCACATTATGCCTTGAATTCAAAGGCATTTATGTGCAATAGTGCACATTTAACAAAAGGACATTCCTCAGTCAAGATGCTCACATAAACAACAATAAAAATGACAGAGGAATGTCGAATTGGTCAATTGGTAGCTGAGTTATTTGGAAGTATTGGTGTACCTTGCATTAGGGGTAATGATACCATTCCAAAACCATTGAACCAAGTTCTTACCTTCCAATCTGAAGCTGTTCATCCAAGACAAATCTATTCTCCTATAAATAGAGGTCACATTGCTTCATTCAGATCACATCAAAACAACCACAATGCTTTTTTTTCTCACAAATCCTCTTGCAAAATTCAAAGTTCTCAAAGAGTGAAAACTGGGAATTCTCAAACCAGTCCAATTCCACTTAAACCAAGCATCCAAACACTTCACATAAGCATCATAGAAGTGATCCATAAACTCAAAAGACTTATGTAACATCAGAATCACCAAGTCACTATCCTTTTGCTCAAATTTTCTTCAAAGCTGCAGATAGGGTCGAGCCAAGTGATCCAGAGGTTTTCAATCCATTCTAATCATTTGAACACCATCCTTGGGAGTCAAGGAAGTTGTCCAGATCATCATCTTACATCTGTAACACCTACATTGCAGAATTCGATTCTCACTTGCAAGGTAAGCTTCCTCAAATCTGAACTCTATGATCAATGCATCATAAATGTGTTTTCAAGTTACCAACATGTTTATGCATTTATGTAGAGTGTTTCCCCTCAATTAATTGCTTTGTATCCATCACATATGGAGTTTCATAGTGTTCTTGCAAAAATTAGGGTTCATCTGTTCTTCACATGATTTCTCACTCTACACTTAAAAGAAATGCAATTAATTGGTATCATTGGAATCCTTGTTAAAAAACGAGCAACTTTCATGTTTACAAAAGTCAATTTCATTGCGTATTCAGTGAGATAGCGGAGTTTTTGCAAATCTGAATATGGAGGGTGGCACGAGAAAGAAGATGATGTTCTTCGCGCCCTTTTTCAAATTTTCAAATTTTTTATTATTTTGAATTTGTTTCAATTAATTTCAAAAATTCATATCTCTCTCATTTTTAATCTTTTTCAAATGATTTTTTAAAAATAAATCATTTATACATTTTAATATTTAATTCCACAAAAAAATCAAAAAAATATTTTATATTTGATATATTTTTGAATTTTTCAAAGAATTTCTTTTTAATTGTTTTAAACATTTTTAAATAAATTCTTCTTCTTGATTTTTCAAAATCAATTGAATTTCAAATCATGTGAATTAAAACATCTATTTTCAAACATTTTTCAAAGTTCAAAACATGTTCATTAAATATATTTGGTATTTTATATCATTTTTTATTTAATTTTCTTGAAAAAAAATGTATTTTAATTAAAATTAGGGTTTTTCCTTGATTTTTAATTTTTCAAACTTTATTTGAAACATTTTGGGCATCTATTAGAGTGTAAGACCCAACCTCTTTTGTAAATAAATAATTCATGGGCCTCTGTCATAGTATAAGTCCCGGTGCGATTTTCAAAATAGCGGCGCGTTCATTATTTTTCATCCGGGCCTCTCTTTGAGTATAAGCCCCACTTTTCTTCATTTCAATAAACATTTTGGGCATCTAATAGAGTTTAAGACCTAAACCCCTTTGTACATAAATAAATTTTTGCCTCTGCTATAGTATAAGTCCCACAACGTCTTTCGGTATCGCAGTGCGATCACTGTTTTCAAAATAAGTCATCTGGGCCTCTCCTTGAGTATAAGCCCCAACCTTTTTGTACATAAACTTTGTTTTAAACAATAAACAACCTCTAAGGGCCTCTCCTTGAGTTGTAAGCCCCATACCCCTATTTTTAAAGTCATCTGTCTATTTTAAACTGGTACTAGGAGGAACATTATTCCCGGTGAAACTGCTCTTAGACCACTTGGGCCTCTCTTTGAGTTATAAGCCCCAAACTTTCTTTTTAAATCAATTTAATAAACTTTATTTCAAATTAAAATTCAAAGTTTTCTCAAAACGTTCTTCAATTTCTCAAAACCCTAATCATACAATCATCATCAATACAATCAATCACGATACACTTGGGCCTCTTTTCAAAGTGTAAGACCCAACATCTTTTCAATTCAATGCATACTTGTTTATATACCTGTTAATTCACTTATCTGTATATACTTGTGCATATCTGTCTATAGTTTTCCCAGCAATTAGGTCTACACTTAGGTCAAACCAGAGGATACTTCTAACTTAGTCAATAACTAGTTCCATCATAGGAAACTTCCCTCAATACAGTCTGCCTTCTCTTGGGATTTATTCAATATGGAACAGAGAAAGGCATTATTCCCGGTGAAACTTTTCTCAAAACTGTCAAAACTTAGAAACATATATAAAAGAAATTCATCTCACTAGAGAGGATTAATTCCCGGTGAAACCTCTTTTGAATTTCTTCAAACCTTAGAACTGTTCAACAAAGAAAGGATTATTCCTAGTGAAACCTTTCTTGAACTTTTCTTAGGATTGGACCCATAGGCTTCTTAAAAGTTCCCCATAACCTCCTATTGGGCTTAGTACAAGGACCCACAGGCTTCTTAGAAGCATCCTAGCCTCCTCTTGGGCTTAGTACAAGGACCCTCAAGCTTTCTACAAGCATAGGATAGAATTCAGTCATCTCTACTAATTCAATCCTCAGGAAATTCAAAACTCTAGAATACCCAATCATTCAAGGGTTAATCTTCATCCCTTAAACCAACACCCTCCTCTTGGGCATCATACAAAGATCTCTCTCCAACTAGAGTCTACCTCTTCCTAAAAAGACTTGGATAGTCTCAGCCTCCTCTTGGGCTCCACACAAGTAGACTTGGAAAGTCTCACCCTCATAGTCTACTCTTGGACTTCACACAAGGATCTACAGGCTTCTTAAAAGCATAGGATAGATCCTGATCATTTTACCAACACACCAATCCCCAGGAGAGTTAAAACCTCCAAGGTTTTCAAACTCATCTTCAAAACCCCTTTGACCCCCAACAAGGCTTAATTTTCACCTAAAAATCCCAGCCAGGGTCAATTTACCATCAACAAATCCCCAACAAAATCAGAGCCTCATGGCATCTGGTAAATCAACTCTGCTCAAAACAACAGCAAGTGTTAGTTTCCCTTTGGATTCCTCAAAATAATATAGACCTTCTCCTGGATTTCAATAATCCTCAGCATGAATCAGCCTCCTCTTAGGCTTTATATAATGATTTTCCAAGACAGACTCATTCTTGGGCTTTGTATAAGACAAATATAACCCTCCCCAGTGGAGTCAGTTTCCTTTAGCTTCAACCTTGGGTTTTAATCAAGGCACACAAAAATTAACATCCCCACAGATGAGACCATGAGTCATCTCTGTAGGAAGTTGCCTCTTGTATACATCACATATCAAAACAAACAATCAAAACCTTTTTCCAAATAATTGTTATAAGTGGCACACTTGTCGATTCAAAATCCAAGCTGGAGTCCTTCCCTTATCATGGCCAAAACTTCCCTTTCATTTAAATAGCTATAAGTGGAAAGCCTTTGGATTCTATACATCCAAGCCAATGTCCTTCTCTTAGCATGAAAGATTCAAAAAGGAAAAAGTGGCATTGCTCTACACTGAGTTAAAGCTTTTTCCTTCATAACATCTCTCTTATAAAAGAAATTATGGCATTACTGGATTCCATAAATCCCAGTTAAAGTAATTTCTCTATATAACCAATTACTCAACATCTGTGATGAATAGGTGAGATTTCTCCCTTTAGAGATGACAAATTCTCTCTCAATCACCCCTTTAGCTTTAATCTTGGGCTTCAAACAAGACATAAATACTCTGATAGCTTCAATGTTGGGCTTTAAACAAGACACTAAACTTTCCTCCCATAGAAATAGGAGGAACTACGATTGCTCTGATTTCCCAAATCTCTTTACGGGAATACGTAGGCATAAGATTGTGAAATCTTAGTGAGCACACAAATCAAAAATCTTAGGTCCAGATACCTTCCCAAAAACAATAGAAAACCGGAAAAAAAACAAAAGCATTCTCTTAACCCTCCCAAAGGAGAAACTTTCCCAATCAACAGCAGATAAACATAAGAAAGCTTTTCAAACAGTAGAAATACATGCAAAAGAAGGTTTCTATAGATTACTATAGATACTTTGGGTGTTAATAACTTCCCTTTGTACAACCAAACCCCGATCCCCGATCTCTTATCATTTGTTAAAGAAAAACACTTGTGTGCAGGGTTAGTTTAAGATATCTTCCCCTTCCTTTCAAGATTCATAGGATAAATACATAAATCAGAAAGTAGCACCAAATGCGGTAGGTGGCCGTGTCACCAAAAGACCGACGCTACACAGCTCTTTGGTGATATTAGCTTCTTTTAGAGAGTCTATCAGCTTACTTTCCATAAGAATATCAGATATCAGCCTTCCAGGGGGAATCCAATTCCCCTTCTTCTTGCTTTCATTTTTGTTTTCTTTCATGATATCCCTTTGATATTGAAAGAAAAGTAAAGGGAGGTGATAAGTACAAATTGTAGCTATTTTTTAATATAAATTTTGTTGCACTTATCGATACTTTTTGTTAAAAACGTTCGAATAAACCCTGTTTTGTTTGTAAATACGTTTTCTTTACATTTTAGTGTATATATTGTGTATCGTGTAAATATCATTGAGTTTAATTGATTTTCTCTCATTTTTGCAGGCATTCAATCAATTATATCTTGCCATATTCATAAAGAGCATTGAATAAGCTTTCCAACGCTTCAAACCGGGTGAAAAACAGAGTTACGGTTCAAAAGTTAATGCCAAAACAGTGCAGGATTTTTGTTGTCTACTGTCAGCTGAGCCTCAACAGCGCCGGGCGGTATATTGCAGGGTCGGGCGCTCCAGAACAATGTTGGATAACTTACAAAATAAGCCACCTTTCGCCGTCGGGTGACCCAGAATACTGTCGGGCGAAACTGGACAGGCATAAACACCATTAAAGGGCCAAAAACACAATTTTAGAGTATGGTTGGGTAATATTTGTTCCCAATGAATCAAACTTTCATTTTTCAGTTGGATTAGCCTAGAAAACAACATGGAAGCTTGCATACGGATGAACCAGGGTGGATTTCTCATCGATCGGCTTTGACAATCCGCGAGATGTTTGGTTTATTTCTCTTCTTCTTTGTGTTTTTCTTCTTTGTTGGGTTGTTGTATATGTATTTACTTTGAACTCATGTATATTTGTCCCTCATGGCGTTGTATAAAATTTACTTTACAAATCTTTATCGGTGATTGTCCTTTATTTTTGCTTTATGCGCGGGGTTTGAGTTGTGTTAGAGATAAACATCACAAACTTTGATTAGGGATGATTATTTGTTAGTTTCTGGATGCTAGAGATAGATTTAGAGCTAACAATTTGTAAAGGCGTCGAAGCTTAATGCCTCCGTATCTTTAGTCGGGTGTGAGAGTGCCGATGATGGTAACACGGCTGTTCTCTCAGCTCAGTGTGTCAGAGATGAACACTGTTGTGAGCGATGCTGGTCGATATTGAGGAGTATTATAGGTTCAGTGTAACTGGTCGGTAAGTTTAAGTTTGTGAGGAGTCGAATATGTGCATGCCGGATAAGTTTCTTCTCTCTGAAGAATGATTTCTTTTTATTTTAATGTTAACTTTTCTACATTTACTTTAAACCAATTTAATCCAAACTCATAAACGCGAGAGATTTTTGAACGACATTCTTTCCCTCGAACCGATCTCTGTGGACACGACATAAATCCCGGAGGGAATTCTTCCAAAAATAAACATTTTTGCTTGCCGCTTTACCGCTTCAACAAAATGGCGTTGTTGCCGGGGATCGATTTTGATATTGAATCGCATTGCGATAGTTTCTTTGTTTTTGAGTTTTGTAGATATCGTATATATTGTCTATTTTCACTTGTTTATATTGATACTTGTATATGTTTACCATATTTGTGAATTTTACATGTTTTACATACTTGTGAATATAATGTATATATTTGTTTCTCTTCACGTTTGCCAAAAGTGTGGTTAGATATGTAGTTCCCGTTAGAGCTCGAAGAGATGAGAACAAAGGCGGGAGTGAAAGCATTTGGAACTTCCGAAGCAACGTTTTGGTTTGTAAATAATAGGCGTCGAGCTTATGACGTAAAACAAGCATGTTTTATTGTTTTTAGTTTCTAATGTTTTTGTTTGTTGTTTGGATTCCAATTTTGGTCCAACTATTTGAAGTCGCTTGAGGTGTTTGTCCAATTTTGATCGTTTCAACTTGCAAACGCGTGGTAATGATAGTGTTTAAAGTTTGGTACGCGTCCAAGGTTTGTGTTTATCGCTTTCTAGACTTTAGCATATTCATGATACTTAGGCTTTTTACAATTTCTATGCCATTCATTATTTTGTATACTTGTTCATATATGAATCACTTTAGTTCCCACCCTTTTTGTGAGGAAGCCTTCTATTGTTCATATATGCACGGAGTACAAACATTCTTGTTTGAACTGGATTTTATTATGCTTAATCTTTTATTTGTGTTGATTATATGAAAGTATGAAAAGGATCAAGGCATTTTGTTTCATTTTGAGCACAACTACCTAGCCAAATAGTCAATTCACCTTGTGAGTGTGTGATCATTTGTAACCCCTTTGAGCCTTTGGTCATTATTCATGTTGTTTGAGCTTGATGCTTGTCTATGAGTGTCAAATTCATTTTTTGTGTGGATCTTGATTGTTGTTTTTACTTGAACCCTCAACTTTGTGTTGTTGTATGAATTTTTACCTTACCTTAGAAAGTAGAGAGTATTCACATGATGATGTGGTTGAATTCAAGTTGGGGAGAGAATGATTGTTTACTTATTGGTTGTTTTCTATGAGGATGAAAAAGAAAATAAAAAAGAGAAAAATATGAAAAAGAAAAGAAAAAAGAGAAAAAGAAAGAAACATAAAATCCTTGAAAAAGGAAACAAAAAGAGTTCAAATAATTGTGCTAAATAAGTATTGTATTTTTTGTAACACTTGGGATGAAAGAAGAAGTTGATTGGAATTTGGTTTTTGAACTTTTGTGAATTGATCACTCCCTTAGGTTTAGGCAAGTTTTTGTTTCAATTACCTTTAGAAATTGCCTCTTGTTTGTTTACCCGACCACGCTACAACCTTGAAAAGTCCTTGTGATTCTTGCTTTTCTATGTTCAATATGATTTTTGGATGGTTGCATAATTTAGTCTATTGTTTGCATGATTGTTGTGTGAGTGATAAGTCCCTCATTTAGTGTTTTTCATCTACCGGTGATTGTTTTTGCTAGGTGTGATTTGCGGGTTGAACTTATGTTGTTTTAGAATGTTTGGCATGATTTTTGTATTTTGCATTTGTTTCGTGACTATGTTGTCGTCGTAGTTTAGTGGTAAGTATTTACTTTGTGTGTACCGTTTTTCATTTAAACCGTTCATTTGTCCGATTTTCAAAACCTGTTGATTCGTGATTCTTTGGTTTTCACTCTGTTTCTTTGAGTTGTTTGATTCTTGTTTGAGGACAAACAAATGTAAGTTGGGGAGAGTTTGATAAGTGCAAATTGTAGCTATTTTTGTATATAAGTTTTGTTGCACTTATCGATACTTTTTGTTAAAAACGTTCGAATAAACCCCGCTTTGTTTGTAAATACGTTTTCTTTACATTTTAGTGTATATATTGCGTATCGTGTAAATATCATTGAGTTTAATTGATTTTATCTCATTTTTGCAGGTATTAAATCAAGGATATCTTACCATATTCATAAAAATCATTGAATAAGCTTTCCAACGCTTCGAACCGGGCGAAAAACAGAGTTACGGTTCAAAAGTTATGGCCAAAACAGTGCAGGAATTTTGCTGTCTACTGTCAGCTGCACCTTAGCAGCGGGCCGGGCGCTCCATAACAATGTTGGATAACTTACAAAATAAGCCGCCTTTCGCCATCGGGTGACCCAGAATACCGCCAGGCGAAATTGGACGGGCAGAAACACCATTAAAGGGCCAAAAACAGAATTTTTAGAGTATGGTTGGGTAATATTTGTTCCCAATGCATCCGCGAGATGTTTGGTTTATTTCTCTTCTTCTTTGTGTTTTTCTTCTTTGTGTTTTTCTTCTTTGTTGGGTTGTTGTATATGTATTTACTTTGAACTCATGTATATTTGTCCCCCATGGCGTTGTATAAAATCTGCTTTACAAATCTTTATCGGTGATTGTCCTTTATTTTTGCTTTATGTGTGGGGTTTGAGTTGTGTTAGAGATAAACATCGCAAACTTTGATTAGGGATGATTATCTTTTAGTTTCTGGATGCTAGAGATAGATTTAAAGCTAACAATCTGTAAAGGCGTCAAAGTTTAATGCCTCTGTATCTTGAGTTGGGTGCGAGAGTGTCGACGATGGTAACACGGTTGTTCTCTCAGCTCAGTGTGTCAGAGATGAATACTGTTGTGAGCGAGTCTGGGTGATATTGAGGAGTATTGTAGGTTGAGTATAACTGGTCGGTAAGTTTAAGTTTGTGAGGAGTCGATTATGTGCATGCCGGATAAGTTTCTTCTCTCTGAAGAATGATTTCTTTATATTTTTTATGTTTACTTTTCTGCATTTACTTTAAACCAATTTAATCCAAACTCATAAACGCGAGAGATTGTCGAATGACATTCTTTCCCTCGAACCGATCTCTGTGGACACGACATAAATCCCGGAGGGAATTCTTTCAAAAATAAATATTTTTGCTTGCCGCTTTACCGCTTCAATAGGAGGTTCACCTTTTACTTAGTAGCTATGTAGTAGAGAGCATATTGTTGATCACCATTGATGTAATTTGTAGAATTTGTTGGCTTTATGTGATGAATACACCCCAGAAGAATTTTGGCCCGAATTCTCATATGAGGTAAAAGATCTTTGATCTTATTGGAGTGTACTCCAGAAGTGAATATAACTTTTGAAATCTCAATAAGATCATAATTTCTCTCCAGCATCTGGTAACATCTTTTACCAGCCCCATCATGCCCAATGAGTTTGGCAATAAGCTTTTTTGAGATGACTATCTACCTTCCAAGAACAAAGGAAGTAACTTGGAAAGTTGAAGTCTTAACATGAGTCCAAAATTATCTAACTAGATGAAAGAAAAATGGACCTTAAAGACGATTAAAATACTTCTCCCAACCTTGAAGTTTAATGTCATTCAAGAAGTTGAATCCATTATCTTTTAGATTCTTAAAATCCACCATGAGTTCATAGAGAACTTCCAACTCATTTGCAGGAGTAAATAATGTGAGTTCAGGAGTGTTGTAAGGTTCTTCAGAGAACACTTCTTGATCAGATCCTAAAATAGATTTTGAATAACTAGTTTGTAAGAGATTAGGAGTTTATTGTAGTTATTGTTGCGACGATGAAGTACCACGAATAACCCTTTGAGCAGATGAAACTAGTTGTCGTTGTTGTTGAGCTTGTTCTTTAGATTGTGCCATTGTTGGTGATGAATAACGATTTAGGGTTTCAGAGAAATTTTTGGTTTGAAAGAGAGAAAGTGTGGAAAGTGAAAGTAGTGAAGGTGTGTGAAGCGAGTGAAGTGGGTTTATACAAGGGTTTTAGAAATCATGAAAAAAAATTAGAATAGTGCATGAAATCTAACAAGGGGTAAAGCGTGAAGATTTTACCTGATCCCAAGTGCCATACCCCAAATTTGACACTCAGATTCGTTGATGTTCGTCATATCATCATAAGTCATCCTTTTCGCATTTTCAGTTAAACATCTCATTAATCATGCATCCTTAGTCGATTTTATCATTCCATGCCATTTAGATAATTATTTTAGTTTATATTTTTAATTTAGTTTGTATTTTTAATTTAGTTTATGTTTATAATTTAGTTTATATTTAATTTAGCTTATTTTCAATTTTAGTTTTAATTTTAAACTTAATTTAATTTTAATTTAGTTTACTTTTAATTTAGTTTACTTTTAATTTTAGTTTACTTTTAATTTTAGTTTAAATTTAGTTTAATTAGTTTAATTTTTTTAATTTAGTTAATTTTATTTTAATTTTAATTTTAATCATAATTATTAGTTTTTATCTTCATTTAGATTTTAAGTTTGTTTTTAATTAGTTTAGTTTAATTAATTTTCAAAGTTTACAAAAATAACAATTACACAATAGTCCATTTATTTGTTTTATTCTACAAATCTCAAAAAGGTCATTTGGCCCCAAATCCCATAAGTTCCTACACTACAAACTTTGACCAAAACTTGCCCTGCAACAGTGCTACAGCTTCGTGCCAAACCACCTGCACCAAAAGCCAAAACCTCATCCGAATTACGCACACCTTGCAAACCTCCCACACAAACCCGTACACAACTTTGCAGCACAAGCCAACAAAAGTTTCATCAGAACCAAGTTTACGCACCAACTTCTGAGGTGCAAAGCCTCACTCTCCAGGCCAAACAAAATGTTGCACACCACAATATCCTGCCACAAGACAACAAAAACCTTGACCTTACAAACTTCTGCTTCCTGCACCATTGACCAGGCACAACAACGATTCCACACAACAACATAAACCTGCACACACTGAGAGCAGCAACTCAAACTTTGCAAATAATGACATGAATGACAATGACAACATCCTCCAAGTCTATAACAACGACTACAACGTATGCAAAGTGAGAATGATGTATCAAGGCAATAGAAGACAAGATCAAACTTCAGGGACAAGCTTGAGTGGGTTTAAAAATAATAAATAAAAATTGAAAGGGATGAGCAAAGTGAAAAACCATGATAAAAAAACAGAAGTGAAATACTCAGAAAAATGAGAGGGCAGAAGAAGAAATTAAGCCTTTAAAAATAAACCTCTTGAAACCACATCAGGGACCATCATCCTCCCAGTTCATCTTCATCACCACAACAGCCAAACCTCTGCCTAGCTCACTAACCTTCTTCATCACTCTCAAAACCGGCCGAAAATGTAACACCCCACTTTCCCATTTATGAAAAATACACAAAATTCTATGAAATAATCAGAGTTTTTACACCAAAAATAAAGTAGGATGCCACATTCATAAAACCAACATCAAACTCCTTTTATCAAATGAAATAAAACAGCGGAAAATAATTTATTTATTCATTTCACGGCCACATGCCAACAACTTCGAAAAAACTCCACATAACTCGTGGTTCACCATAAATTCATCAAAGAGAAAGATACGTAACAAAAACGAATAACAAATAACAAATGATTGAAATCCCCATAATTCCCGTGTTACGTATCAGAGCGACTCCTACAACTCGAACAAGCAACACGCACTCTAGCAACCTAAGTACCTGGATTATCTGTACTCCCAAAGAAGCACAGACAACAACAACAAAGGGGTGAGAATTACATTCAATACTTAACGGTGAACAATACATGATAAGGGTAAGTATTCACACACAATCATACAAATACGACCCACTGGTCAACAAATCATCACTATACAAATAACACATTTAAAAAATGGTGCAATGCGACTCAACATTAGACACAATGCATGTGGTACCAACATCATGGTTCATTCAATCGAACCCGGATAGATCACATACACCCCTACTTGGCAATGATCTATCCTCACCATTCTCCATATCGGAGTACGGATGAATCACATACACTCCTCCTGAGCAATGATTCATCCTACCAACACCATGAAATGCATGACACAATTATGCATATGAAACACATGTACAATGGCATATATATATATACATGTTCACGATCCTCCTGATCACACCTGAATCACACATCAACATTCAACCCCATACGATTGCTTCGTACAACAACAATCAACTATTAATTAATTAATTCCCTAAAATTATTAAATTAATTATTTTCGTCACCAATTTCACACTACTCAAATTCTGGCATCTAATCCCTACCTCCCAAACCATAAGAAACTGCGTTGGACGCGAAATCGGGAAAGAAATTGCAGAACACCAAAATTTTCCACGCACACTGGTCATACGCGTATTGCCACACTCTCCCGCCTAAGCATACGCGTAATACCTCTCCCCTTTACGCGTATTGCCTCAAGTGCCCAAGTCCTTACGCGTATTGCCTTGTGCCTTACGCGTACGGACAGAGACGTTTTCAGACTGAAAATCCCAAATTCCAACCCATTACGCGTACGGCCCTCCTAGTACGCGTATTTCCTCCCTTCATACGCGTATTGCCTCACATTATGCCTTGCTATACACGTATCAACACGTGTGTTACGCGTACGGCCCCCCAGTACGCCCAGCCATACGCGTATCGCCCTCCTTGGTACGCGTATGGGCAGAAGCTGTGAAATTACCCATTTTTCTCATCTCAGTACGAATTCTACCACATTGATCCCTATTCTACCATTCTTAATGATCCTAAGATGAGTTCTACATCAGTTTTATGTCCCATTATTCATCTAACATCTTTTCCTAACATTACTAAATCAGATCTACGAGTTCTATGTCTAATTCCTCTCCTACAACCTGCACCAAAACAAGATCTGCAACATAATGCATCCTTACAACAGTAACAACAACAGAATTCAAGATAGGACAAATTGATTCTCAAATAATTTCATCATCAAACCAATCTTACAACAATAAATCCACACAACAGAAATAATCATACAATTTCTTACGGGGTTAAGGACTCCCCACTACCCTATCATGATAGAATCACCAATATTAAACCCATTCTCCCCCCTTACCTCGAATCTTTGATCAATTTTCTGCGAAAATCCGATGAAGATGATAGTCCTAACACACCCTTGTTCTTCCTCTTCTTAGCCTTTCTCCTTCTCTCTCTAAAAATTCTGATTATGGCTAAACCCCCACCAATTTTTCACTAATCATCTCTAATTACCAAACTGCCCTTATTATTTTCTAGGGTTAATTGTGATTTACACCTCTGGCATATGAGCGAGTTTTGATTTATCCCCCTACATGCCTTTAGGCAACGGTTTTTTTTGAAAAAATCGTTGCCAAAACCTGCCTATGGCAACGGTGGGGGGGGGGGGGGGGGGGGGGGGGTAAACCAAAACACGCTCATATGTCAGGGGGGTAAATCACAATTAACCCAATTTTCTATTATCCCATAATATAATTAATTATATCAGATTTTTATTTAATTAATAATAAAATAATAATAAGTATAATAATAGTCCTAATAATAATAATAATAAGAATAATAATAACACTACTAACCATATTACTATTATTATTTTCACTCCTATATCATTATTATTAGCTAAGATTTTTAATCCCCACTAATTAAATAAGGCACTACCCTTCACTCACCCTTAACAAGGCCAAACAATACAAATTAACACACGACGATTAAATAATTAAAATGGGGTGTTACAACTCTCCCCCACTTAAATTATTTTCGTCCTCGAAAATGTACCTGATGGAAATAGCTCCGGATACGACTCTCGCATCCTGCTCTCCAGCTCCTAGGTTACACTTCCGCCAGCAGATCCTCCCCAAGCTACTCTCACCAGAGGTATCTCCTTTCCTCTGAGTTGTTTCATCTTGCGATCTTCGATCCTTATCGGCATCTCCTCCACAGTAAGATTATCCCTGATCTGCACCTCATCCCTCGGAATAACATGAGATGGATTAGACACATACTTTCGAAGTTGCGACACATGAAACACGTCATGCAAGTTCGAAAGTTCCGGCGGGTAACGACACTCTATAAGCAACTGCACCAACCCTCTGCAAGATTTGACACGGTCCAATAAACTTAGGATCTAACTTCTTCGATTTTAATGCAGGTCCCACACCGGTCACTGGGTTAACTCTCAGGAACACGTGATCACCTTCACTGAATTCCAAATCTTTCTTCCGATTGTCATGATAACTTTTCTGTCTACTCTGAGACGCTTTCATCTTCTCACGGATCATCTGAATTGTCTCAGTAGTCTGTTGCATAATTTCCGGTCCAAGTACCACATTCTCACCAGTCTCATACCAACACAGAGGCGTTCTACATCTCCTACCATACAAAGCTTCAAAAGGTGCCATCCCAATACTAGAATGGTAGTTATTGTTGTACGTGAACTCAATCAATGGCAAATGAGTATCCCATGCACCACCTTTTTCCAATACACAGGCTCTCAGCAAATCCTCCAACGACTCAATAGTCCTCTCTGACTGACCATCGATCTGTGGATGATAAGCCGAGCTCAACTTCAACTTATAATCCAAGGCTTCCTGCGGACTCCTCCAAAATTTTGAAGTAAACCTCGGATCTCTATCTGACACTATGCTCGACGAAACACCATGTAACTTCACAATTATTATGATATAAATCTCCGCCAGCTTCGACAACGGGAAACTGATGTTAATTGGTATAAAATGTGCAGACTTCGTAAGTCGATCCACCACTACCCAAATAGCATCAAAGCCTCTCGCCGTATTTGGCAAACCAGTAACAAAATCCATAACAATACTGCCCCATTTCCATTCCAGAATTTCCAACGGTTGCATTAATCCCGACGGCTTCTGGTGCTCTACTTTCGACTTCTGACATATCAAACAAGCATAAACAAACTGAGCTATGTCCCTCTTCATACCGGACCACCAAAATAACTTCTTCAAGTCTTGATACATCTTTGTAGCTCCCGGATGAATACTCAAGCTACTTCGATGACTTTCCTCTAAGATTGCCTTTTTCAATTCCTCATTATCCGGTACACAAATTCTGCCCCGGAACCTCAACACACCAACATTATCCACTTTAAAGTCACTATCAGAATCATCCCCTCCTGTAGGAATCAAGTCCACTAATTTCACATCCAGTTTCTGATTTTCTTTAATTACATCCAAAAAGTCATTATTCACCTTTAGCATACACAATCTAATACTTTCTGGTGTAGTTTCACAAACCATACTCAAGTCTCTGAACTGCTCAATCAATTCCATTTCTTTCACCATCAAGGCTGACATATGGATTGTCTTCCGACTCAGAGCATCTGCTACAACATTAGCTTTTCCCGGATGGTAACTCAAATTGAAATCATAATCCTTTAACAACTCTAACCACCTTCTCTGCCTCATATTTAACTCCTTCTGATCGAATAAGTATTTCAGACTCTTGTGATCACTGAATACTTCAAATCTTGATCCATACAAATAATGCCTCCAGATTTTTAACACGAATACCACTGCAGCTAATTCAAGATCATGAGTAGGATAGTTCCTCTCATGCATCCTCAACTGTCGTGAAGCATAAGCCACTACTTTTCCATCTTGCATTAACACACCGCCTAATCCCATCTTAGACGCATCATAATACACTACAAAAGGATCATTTGGACTTGGTAGAATTAACACTGGTGTTGTAGTCAATTTATTCTTCAGTTCCTCAAAACTTTCCTCACAGGCAGTATCCCAAATAAAAGCTTGATTCTTCCTGGTTAGCTGAGTCAATGGCAATACCAGTTTAGAAAACCCTTCAATGAATCTTCTATAGTAACCTGCTAAACCCAAAAAGCTTCTAATCTCCGTTGCTGTTTTCGGAGGCTCCCACTGAAGTACTGCACTTACTTTAGATGGGTCCACCGCTATACCATCACCAGAGATAACATGACCCAAGAAACTCACAGTCTTCAACCAGAATTCGCACTTCGAGAACTTTGCAAACAATTTATTATCTTTCAACACCTGCAATGCGATTCTCAAGTGTTTTGCATGGTCCTCGCCAGACTTAGAATAAATCAGTATATCATCAATAAATACCACAATAAATTGATCCAGATAAGAGTGGAAGATGCGATTCATATATTCCATAAACACACCCGACGTATTAGACACTCCGAAAGGCATCACTGCATATTCGTAATGTCCGTAGCGAGTTCTGAAAGCAGTCTTCTGAATATCACCTTCCTTTACTCTAATCTGATGGTAACCCGACCTCAGATCAATTTTACTGAAAACACGAGCCCCTACCAGCTGATCCATTAAGTCATCAATCCTCGGGAGTGGATACTTATTCTTAATGGTCACTTTATTCAACTGACGGTAATCAATGCACAGACGCATACTACCATCCTTCTTTTTCACCAATAACACTGGAGCTCCCCACGGCGACACACTTGGTCTAATAAACTTCTTATCGAGCAATTCCCTGACCTGAGATTTCAACTCTGCCAATTCTGATGCAGACATCCTGTACGGTGCCATAGAGATAGGTCTGGTACCCGGTACAAGATCAATAGTGAATTCAACTTCCCTTGTCGGAGGCAATTCTGTGATGTCGTCTGGAAACACTTCAGGAAATTCATTCACCACTGGTAATTCATTAACTGAAGTCTTGGTTTCAACAGATAACGAGGCAAACACCACAAACAGCTTTGCTTCATCCTCCAACAACGCCCTCAACTCCCTGCTAGATAGCGAATATGCTAATGCTTCCTCTTTAGGAGTAAGAAATAGTAACGTCTTCCTGAAGCAATCAATATAAACCCGGTTGAACTCCAACCAGTTCATTCCCAAAATAACATCGAGATTACCGAGTGGCAAACAAATCAAGTCCACTCTGAAATCTCTACCAAACATGGTCAGTGGACACTTCAAACACACCAAAGAAGTAACCACTGAACCAATAAATGGAGTTTTAATCGTCATCCTCTGCTTTAGAGTAGATGGCACAATCCCTAATCTCTTCACACAGCCAACATAAATAAAGAAGTGCGTTGCACCCGTGTCAATGATAGCAATCAAAGGAATATCATTAATAAAGCAAATACCTTTGACGGAACACTCATCATCAGTGGATTGGGCTCCCACCAAGGTAAACACCTTCCCACCAGTTTGAGACGCCTGGGACTTCGTTGGCTTCTCACAGTGAGTGCTGATGTGACCCTTCTCTCCACAATTTTAACAAGTAGGCATAGTGGCTCTGCAATCTGCTATAACATGACCAGGCTTACCACACTTAAAACACTTCTTCACCTCATTCGGATAGTTATTAGCACGGTGACCTGCACCACCACATCGGAAACACTCGAGAGTGTCAGAACCTACTCCTTTCTCCTTTGGTTTCTTTCCTACGTCAGTTTTCTGTTTCCCCTTATCAGCTAGAGCACTGTAAGGAGTACCTCCAAACCTCTGCTTACCCTTATTCTCATTCACAGCCTTGTAATGAGCAATTCTGGCTTTGTTATCATTGTCATAGATTCTGCTTCTGCTTACCAGTTCTGGATAATTTCTTATTTTCTGACAAGCAATGCCCAGTTTGATCTCGGGACGCAGCCCATTCTCAAACTTCAAGCACTTCGAAGTCATAGCTTCCTCAGTATTATAATGAGTACAATACTAAACCAACTCTTCAAACCGAGCAGCATATTCAGCAACTGTCTTATCACCCTGTTTCAGCTCCAAAAATTCAACCTCCTTTGCACTACGAATGTCTTCCGAAAAATACTTTTCCAGAAACTCAGCTTGAAACACTGCCCAAGTAATCTCAGTACCTGCAGCTTCCAATCTCTGACGACTGTTGTCCCACCAGGCCTCAGCCTCCCCTTCCAGCATATGAGTACCAAACCGTACCTTCTGAGTGTCACTGCATTCCATGGTCCTGAAGATCTTCTCAACAGCCTTCAGCCATTTCTGTGCAGCCTTTGGATCCAAAATACCTCCCTCATATGTAGGCGGCTTATTGCTCTGGAACTGTGCCAAGTCACGAAACTGAGCACCTCCAGCCTGATTGGCGTTCTCTACAGCTTGTGCCATGGCTTGCATAGCAGCAGCAAGAGCAACATCATTCCTTCCTGCCATACTGGTCAACAATCAACATAAGGTCAGAACACACAAACGACTCCTATACTAAGGACAGACTCAACGACTACACCTGGCCGGACGGACCGACCTGCTCTGATACCAATTGTAACACCCCACTTTCCCATTTATGAAAAATACACAAAATTCTATGAAATAATCATAGTTTTTACACCAAAAATAAAGTAGGATGCCACATTCATAAAACCAACATCAAACTCCTTTTATCAAATAAAATAAAACAGCGAAAAATAATTTATTTATTCATTTCACGGCCACATGCCAACAACTTCGGAAAAACTCCACATAACTCGTGGTTCACCATAAATTCATCAAAGAGAAAGATACGTAACAAAAACGAATAACAAATAACAAATGATTGAAATCCCCATAATTCCCGTGTTACGTATCAGAGCGACTCCTACGACTCGAACAAGCAACACGCACTCCAGCAACCTAAGTACCTGGATTATCTTTACTTCCGAAGAAGCACAGACACAACAAAAACAAAGGGGTGAGAATTACATTCAATACTTAACGGTGAACAATACATGATAAGGGTAAGTATTCACACACAATCATACAAATACGACCCACTGGTCAACAAATCATCACTATACAAATAACACATATAAAAAATGGTGCAATGCGACTCAACATTAGACACAATGCATGTGGTACCAACATCATGGTTCATTCAATCGAACCCGGATAGATCACATACACCCCTACTTGGCAATGATCTATCCCCACCATTCTCCATATCGGAGTACAGATGAATCACATATGCTCCTCCTGAGTAATGACTCATCCTACCAACACCATGAAATGCATGACACAATTATGCATATGAAACACATGTACAATGGCATATATATATACATGTTCACGATCCTCCTGATCACACCTGAATCACACATCAACATTCAACCCCATACGATTACTTCATACAACAACAATCAACTATTAATTAATTAATTCCCTAAAATTATTAAATTAATTATTTTCATCACCAATTTCACACTACTCAAATTCTGGCATCTAATCACTACCTGCCAAACCATAAGAAACTGCATTGGACGCGAAATCGGGAAAGAATCGCAGAACACCAAAATTTTCCACGCACACTAGTCATACGCGTACTGACCTGAGTCATACGCGTATTGCCACACTCTCCTGCCTAAGCATACGCGTAATACCTCTCCCCCTTACGCGTATTGCCTCAAGTGCCCAAGTCCTTACGCGTATTGCCTTGTGCCTTACGCTTACGGACAAAGACGTTTTCACACTGAAATTCCCAAATTCTAACCCATTACGCGTACGACCCTCCTAGTACGCGTATTTCCTCCCTTCATATGCGTATTACCTCACATTCTGCCTTGCTATACACGTATCAACACGTGTGTTACGCGTACGGCCCCCCAACACGCCCAGCCATACGCGTATCGCCCTCCTTGGTACGCGTATGGGCAGAACCTGTGAAAATACCCATTTTTCTCATCTCAGTACGAATTCTACCACATTGATCCTTATTCTACCATTCTCAATGATCCTAAAATGAGTTCTACATCAGTTTTATGACCCATTTTTCATCTAACATCTTTTCCTAACATTACTAAATCAGATCTACGAGTTCTATGTCTAATTCCTCTCCTACAACCTGCACCAAAACAAGATCTGCAACATAATGCATCCTTACAACAGTAACAACAACAGAATTCAAGATAGGACAAATCGATTCACAAATAATTTCATCATCAAACCAATCTTACAACAATAAATCCACACAACAAAAATAATCATACAATTTCTTACGGGGTTAAGGACTCCCAACTACCCTATCATGATAGAATCACCAATATTAAACCCATCCTCCCCCCTTACCTCGAATCTTTGATCAATTTTCTGCGAAAATCGGATGAAGATGATAGCCCTAGCACACCCTTGTTCTTCCTCTTCTTAGCCTTTCTCCTTCTCTCTCTAAAAATTCTGATTATGGCTAAACCCCCACCAATTTTTCACTAATCATCCCTAATTACCAAAGTGCCCTTATTATTTTCTATTATCCCATAATCTAATTAATTATATCAGATTTTTATTTAATTAATAATAAAATAATAATAAGTATAATAATAGTCCTAATAATAATAATAAGAATAATAATAATAACACTACTAACCATATTACTATTATTATTTTCACTGCTATATCATTATTATTAGCTAAAGTTTTTAATCCCCACTAATTAAATAAGGCACTACCCTTCACTCACCCTTAACAAGACCAAATAATACAAATTAACACACGACGATTAAATAATTAAAATGGGGTGTTACAGAAAACGTATCAGTCCCCCTTACCACCTTTAACAAATAACTTACAGTGTCTTACACATCCCAAAATCATCTTCTCCATAACTAAACTCACTCCATAGACAACACACAACAATGTTCATTTATGCACAAAACAACACACGAAGTTAAATTCTTCTGAAACCTCCCATCCTCACGTGACAACAACAACTTCTCATAACCATATACTCGTCCTCCGATGTTCTTATTTCCCGACCACAACCCATCTTCCTCTTCCAACCACATATACACCGTGCCGCCGTGAAAGGGACAGAGAGGGTGATTCGCGGGAGAGAAACAGAAAACCACGCGAGATTAAGGTAGTACCTTGCTTTCATCATTTTGCCTTGATTTTACTTGAACGATGGAAGGAAATGAAGTAGCGATCTGTTTTGTTTGCGTAGCTGTGTTCTGAGGAATGGATAGGAGAGTCTGTGAAATGGCAATTGAGTTTGCTTTCCTTGTTTTTAAAAAAAAAAACCTTATTGTGTTGTTGTTGGGCTCTCAAAGCCCATGAACCTTTCTCACAGACCCTATACATACGATGCACCCTTCTGTTTTTTAAAATTATTTTATTGATGGCCTTTTTTAGTTTAGTTAATTAGAACTTATTTAATTTTAGGATTAATTAGCTATTCAGTTTCAATTAGAATGTAGTATTTAGTTAGTTTTTAAACCTAATTAGTTCATTAGTTTTTAATTAGAATTAGAATTAGGTATTAGAACTTAATTATTATTTTTAGATTTAGATTTAATTAGGTTTTAATTAGAATTTAATTGAATTAACCTTTTATTAGAATTTAGTTCATTTTTAGATTTTAGTTTAATTAGATTTTAATTATTAGTTATTAATTTAATTAGTTTAATTAGTTAATTAGAGTTTTAATTGAAGTTTTAGTAAAATTAGTTATTTTAGAGCTAGTTTTTCTTTCTTTTAGAATTTAATCATTTAGTTTTTTTTAATTAGAACTTAGGTATTTAGTTTTTTTTTTAATTCTAACCCATATTAGTTTTAAATTAGAAATTTTTGTTTAATTAGATTTTATTTAATTTTAAAGTTAATCTTTACATTTTTCATCTTTCACTTTAATTAATTCCCGATATTCATTCTGAGTTTAATTATCTTCGCTTTTGGCTGTCATTAATACCTGATTTGTGATGCCTATTCTCTTATGATTTGCCTGTTTATTTCATTCCAAAGGAAAGAATTTTTCCGTTGACTGCCATGTCATAGCTTAGGAAACTTTAGGTCCTTCCCCTTAACCTAACCTTAGGTTCAGAGTCACCGCACTCTTTGTGTGTGTTTTGCCACGGACACTTATCTCCCATTCATCCTAGCCTTAGGATTAGAGTCACCGTACTTTATGTGGACTCCCCGCCATGGACGTTTACTTCCCCCGTTTTACCTAGCCTTAGGTTTGGAGTCGTCGCTCTCCATGTAGGTGTCTTGCCATATGCACTCATTTTCCCTTGGAACCGTGACAACAGTCAAGAGTTCCTCACCCCTATTGAGGGGAACTACGGACGCTCTGATTTCTCAAAGTACTTTTTGAGAATACATAGGCATAGGATTGTGAGGTCCTAGCGAGCCACCTTTTCTTTTTTCCGCCTTTTTATTTCTCCACCTTTTCTTTTTACACCCTTTTACTCCATAGTGAGGGGAACTACGAACGCTCTAATTCCCTTCCCGTTAGGATACGTAGGCACGAGATGCGATGTCTTGGCGAGCATATTTAGTGTATATACCCTAGGTCTTTACCTTAGCACTTTCCCTTAGTAAGCAACCTTTAGCATAACACAAATACTAACAAGAAGTTCCTATAGAGTACTACAAATACTTAGGATGCTAGCACCTTCCCTAGGTATAACCAACCCCCGAACCTTAGATCTCTAGCTTTGTTGTTATATAGAACACTTAGGGTTTTCTTTGATCTTTTCCCTTTCATTTGGATAAATTAAAGTTCGGTGGTGAACTTCAAGATTTGTGATTCAAGTTAATTAATAGCTTGATATCCAATTCTCACCGCAACATAAATGACGACTTCACTGGGGAAACTCCCCTAAGAGGGTTAAGCCCACCTTGTTTGTATTTGTGTTATATTACATGTTTGCTTGTTTGTATATTTGTACATATTTATATCTATACATATGCCTGTTGTGCTTGGGTTTTTTTTTGTGTGCAGGGTTGTTACCTTGAGTGGTGAGATATGTCCTAACCCGGACTTGAGCATACACCTATGGTAAGATTGTGTTATAATCAATAGTTAGCTGTTGGGAGTAGTCCTAACATGTATAGCATATGATAACCACGCTCAGTCGAGGGCCCTTCAAATATCTCAAGGTTGATAAATGTTTTTCCCCCTCGGGGTTTGGTGGGGGTGTTGGTGCATTGAATGATCCCTGATGACCATTGTGTTAGGACCTCCGGCTCCTTCACAGTTTTTGAGTTCAAACCCTCATACTTAGAAATAATACCAAGCGTATAACCCGGAAGAAGATTTTTCTTACCTAGAGAACCTGACAGGGCAGGCTCCTGAGGAGGAATTGTCAACTCTGGCGTACTATACCCGACACGCTTCTGCTGCTCTAACCATCGGTGGGGCCAATCATTGGGATGCTTTCTTCACTACTACGAAAAACCCATTTAACAACGGTTGGGAATGACATATAATGACGCGGGCGAAGGCGTTGTTATGTAGATTGTTGTTGTAAGTTCGCTGTTTCTACAACGGTCTGGAAACTGTTGTTGAAAGGTAGGACGCGCGCCATATATCACAATGGTTATGATAATAAACCGTTGCGATACATACACTTAGGTTCTGGGTTCGAAACCCATAAGTAGCGAATTTATATAAAACATAAATTACTTATGATATCGATTACAATATATAACCGTTGTTGTAAGTACCCTAAGTTTATTATATTAAATGTAGATTGCTTGTTTTCCAAACACCTCACTAAATAAATATACATGGATTAAATTTGATGAAGATGTCTATAATCTGCAAATTAAACTGTTCTTGAAAACCAACTTAAACAAACCAATGTTGTTTTCTGATTGCATTAGTCTCATCGTGCATTTCACGCTCTTTTACATATATTGTGGTTTATTGATCTGACTCCTTCGATATATCGCTATCTTCGATTATAGTTAAATTTCCATAAGATTAACAAGACATTGGATAATTTGCCTCATCTTTGATTTAACTATAATGGAATATGACGATGCATCTAAGGAGCCAGATCATTATACCATAATCTATATATAAAAGAACGTGAGATAAATGATGAGAGGCATGCAATCAGAAAACAACATTGGTTTGTTTAAGTTGGTTTTCAAATACAACTTAATTTGCAGATTATAAATATCTATGTCAAATTAACTGAATGTATTTTAAGTGAGGGTTAGTGAAACAAACAATCTACATAGAATATAATAAACTCAAACAAAATTCTATACCAGATCCAGATATTATAAACTCATATAATACACTTGCTACCACCAGCAAACTTTAAGTGAGGGTTAGTTAAACAAACAATGTAAATAGAATATGATAAACTCAAACAACATTCTATACCAGATCCAGAAATTATAAACTGATATAATACGCTTGCTTTCACCAGCATCATCACCCTGTATCATCCCCTTAACCTGAAAGGAAACAAAACAAACTTCAAAAATGAGCATCCTCAGTTAAAAACAAACCCTAAAACCATAATCCAGTGATGAGTAAAGAGAGAAACAGGAATAACGCACCTTTTAATGAAACTAATCGCAGAACAGGAATCAATTATGATGTTGAACTAGTTTGGGAAGCTATGAAAAAGAAATATAAGGAGGAAGAAGCTTACACAAAAGCTTCATACTTCTTATACTTCTTTTCATTGCTTCTAAAACTAGATAAAGTTTGCTTACACTGTTGTTTCTTCATTTACTAACATCTTGTTCGTGATGCTATGAAAAAAAGTACAAGGTGGATGAAGTTTCCATCATAGCTTCATGTTTCTTATACATTTTTCCATAGCAACACAAACATTATGAAGTTTCCAAAGTATGGTCTTTGTTAAGGTAGTGAAAACGAATATGAAAAAATGAGAACAATCAACAAAAACAACATGCAACAAACGAGATAATGGGAAATATCTAACAATAGATGGAAGAAGAAGAATACCTTAATGTATGAAGCACAAGATTCATGGCTAATGGTGAAAATGAAGAGAAAAAATGGGTTCTAGGGTTTCACTTTGAAGGCAACGGCGTTACTGTCAATTAAGTGAAAGTTATTTCGCTTATATATGGGTAAACTATTTCACAACGGTTAACAATAACAACCGTATAGATATGTATTTATTTATTATAAATATATCACTACGGTTGACCAAAATAACCGTAGTGATAACCCTTTTATCTTTGAATTTTAAATGAATCATCTGTTGCTAGTATGATGTTCGTTTTAGAGTTTGTTGAGACCACCTTGCAGCAAGTAAAGCATTTTCACTCTCTTCTGCATATTTTGAGGGAGCAAGTACGGCTAAACCAAATGCTCAAAGATGGGGAGATCGTCTCTATTAGGGATTAATTACTCCTTTTTTCTCTTTTATTTGTAATATCATGTACTGTAAAGTGTGAGTGAAATGTAATCGACGTGGTGTCGTTGTTTTGACCTGTTTAAGGAATATATATTTGATAGAGTACTTCATTTCAGACGTTGCATGAACTTACGAGGTCTTCCCTCAAATCTTATTGGACATCTCTGGGGCTGTTCTCGACCAAGGGTCAGTACCCCTTCCCCCCAAATAGGGGTGGAAATAGGCCAGGTCTGGTAAGGCCTTATAAGGCACGAACCTGGACTACGATAAATTTTTAAGGCCTGAGTCAAGGCTATGACCTATTATAGACTTTTTTATTGGCTTAAACTGGCCTTTTTAAAAGTCTAGTCTGACCCGAAAGCCTATTTAAAATAGTCCATTTTAAATATTTTTTAAATAGACAACATGATCTTTTATATATTATTTAGCATATTTTCTAATAAATATGCATATGTAGGCCGACCTATAAGGCTTCATAGGCTTTTTCAATAGCCCACACCTGAACTATTTAATAAAATAGACTTTTAAAAAAGCCTAAGCCTAACCTTTTTGTTAAATAGGCAAGGCCGGGATAGGCTTAAGTAGGCCAGGCTATAGATCCCTGTAGAACGACCTGGCTTATTTCCAACCCTACCCCTAGGTGAAAACCTGGTCCGAGATCAACATGTAACCAATCCACTACGGCCTTTCAAGTGGCTAGCTACCAAAGAGGGTTGACTGTTATTGTCGTTTTAGTAGTTTTGCCACTTTCTTTGCGAGTATCCTTTATGTTGTTTAGTTTTAATTGTTGTGGTTGCACATGCGTGGCATTTGTGATGGTACCCTTGAGTCTTTGTGTTAGGGCTTCGATCCCTTCGGCCGTACCCCTGACTCGTCGTTATCTTACAAAATAACCAAGAAAAAATATTTCAGAATTTTCAATTTTTGATTAGCAATCGGGAGTTCATCGTACACGTATGAGGGTTTTAATTATATGAGAAATAATGTTAAATAAAAATTTGAAAGCATAACTAGGCAGATTGGCTACCTCTTATTCTCCTTATTTTACATCTCATCGGGTTAGTCACTTCTGGGAGGTTAGATGTTCATGCTTCTGAGTTGTCAGGCTCGGGAGGCCACATTGATTTCCATGGCCATGCTTTCCCCTGGTTCTGCTAAAGTGCTTGATAAATCCTTTTAGCCCCCTCTAGGTCAGCATTGATCGTGATCGACTCACCTTGAAGGTTGTAAAACCTGAGCTTGAGGTTGATTGGTGATGCCACAACGTTAAGGACTTCCACGAAGGGTCTGCCAATTATACAATTGTAGACGCTCTTGCATGGGACCACCTGGAACTACAGGTCAATTATTTTGATGCCTATCCCTTATCTTAAAGGTATTATCCACTCTACGTACCCCTACGAGCAAATGGTCATGTCGTTAAATACTGCAGGTCTGATCCTTCATATAACAACATATTTTCTTTCCTAAGGCCTGTTTTCTTGAACAACTCCAAATACATTATATCACAGGAGCTACCTCTGTTAATAAGTATCTATGACACATCGAATTATCCGACTGTGGTGGTGATGACCAGGGGAAGATTTAATTTGGGGTTCTGCCAACTTTCTCACTACCTTAGAACCCAAACATTGACCTATCTGGAGCTTTTACTGAGGCACCCCAATCTTTTTTATTGATGAATATTCGTTCAATAATCTTTCTCTTCATTGTCCCCTTTGATGAGGAACTCCCCAAAGGCACTCCACTAATAATGATGGTAATATACTACCATTTTCCCTTACTGGCTTCTTTCTCCTTACCAATGATTCCTTCATCGCTGGCCTCGACATCCACAAACTTAGATAAGGATTTATACTTAGGTGATTCTTCCCTATCTTGTTTGCATTCTTTGGTGTATTCTAATAATCTTCCTTTCTTTATAAAACTTTCAATGGCATCTTTCTGCTGGATACAATAATTGGTGGTATGGTCGTTTCCCTTGTGGAAGCTAAAAGTACCCAGCCTTGTCAATTCTAGAGGTTTCCTGGACCAAAAAGGTGGTCTAATCCTGGCCTTTCAAAATCCTGTGCTGGTGCACTCTTGATATATCTTTTCTATGGAAATGTTTAGAGAGATGTACTTATCGTACAAGCCATGGGTTCCACGGTCGAATTCATTTTTCCTCCTGTTGAGGTCTTTCCCAGATGAGCAGTCGAAGATTGCATCGGTTGTTCCTGAATTATTGAAAGGTCGAGCGTTAAGATTTCCTTCTGGTTGGTGAAAGGTTGGGCTCTCTCAACAGCTCTTTCACATTACATGCCTCCCTTCATCCTAACTTTTGTATGAAGGAGGTGTCTGGTAACAGGTCATTCTCGAATATCCAATAACTGAGACCCTTCTCAGCTTCTTCTAGTTCCACTGCCACTCGCGTGAACCAATCAATGTATGCCCGTAAGTTATCCTTCTTTCCATTGTTGTCTCGCTTAGGGGATCTATCATTACTAGTTGCCTTTTCTAGGCACTGAAATGAGCAGTGAAGCTCTCACAAAGGTTGGTACACAACTCAATACTCCCATCCGTAGAGCTTTAAACTAGAGTTTAGCCATCCTGTCAAAGTAGTGCAAATAGTTTGAACTTGGGAAACGTCATCCACATAAAAGTAGTTTAAACGATTGTCGACAAGTTGTACATGTTCATCAAGATCTTATTTCCCATTATACTCGTTTAGATTATGAGTCTTCTCTAGTGACTTTGATATTTGACTGTTTATGATGCATGCACACAGGGGATGCTTTAGTGGAACCCTTGTTAGTGGTTTCTTTACCTGCTCTTGAGGAGGCATGCGACTACCTCAGTATCCCCTGGGGCTCTAAGGAGAAGTCCGGTGTCTCTTACTATTGCCATGATTCTACGACTAAGGAGTTTCATTTCTCTATGAATAAGAAGGCCCAAGAACGATAGTTTGGCTTTTCTTGGAAACAGCTTCCTGCAGAATGTTTCCCTTCAGAGGTGCACTGTGCAAGATTTCTTCCAGGAGAAGCAATATTTCCTCTATCATTCATGAGTTTTATTGAAAAACGATTTTATACATGTTATTCATAATCTCATTAACACCTTATACTCGAAGGTTAGCCAACAATAGTTGGAAACTAAAAAACATTTATGGCCTTTAAGCTAGTGTCGGGGTTCGAGGCCTGAGTGAAGGTTCATCATGTCAGAGTTGTGGAGCTGATCCTGTAATATGAGGAGATTGGAGTAAATCTGGATGAAATGTAGTGCTTTCAACAACTTGATCTATGTTTTCTTGAGAAGGATAGAGAGGTTGATTTCTCACAGCTTGGGCGGCAGCGACAATGGAGGCTGCTTTAAGTAAAACAGAGGAGCAAATAATGTGGATAAAGAGCATGAATAGTTTGGATCTGGAGACAATATTAAATTAGATGAGGACAATGAAGCTTATGAGGATACCCAATTTGAAAATATCAGTTTTGTAATTTTACTTAATGTGTAATAATATATTTGGTCGAATTAATGTATTTACTCTTTTTTTACTTATAATATATTGTGTTAATTTATTGATTGTTTTATGTTCTTTTCTAAAAATAGACAAAATGACACCTGACCTAATAAGGGTATGGGTAAGCCCTGCCGCACAAATATAATTATATGCGACGTGTCGTCTATGTATTATTCTTTGCCATAGTCTAGTCTTGTGGCTCGCTCGACTATGACCAACACTCCACCTCATATAACCTCATTCATATCTACATCTTTCACTACACTTCTCACCACCCAGGATTTCTCTATGTTCACATCCGAGTATCCACCAACCTTTATCCTCCCTATTGGACATATACCCTGATCATACAAGCATGCACTCTCACATGTACCCTCATCATATCAACACTCAGGGGAATTTAGTTTTTCATATCCCCCACACGTACCCTTATCATACCAACAACCAGTGGGTTAGCTTTCCAAATCCCCCACATGTACCCTCATCATACCAGCAACCATGAGGATCAGCCTTTCCACATCCTCCTCATGTATCTTTATCATCAATTCATCCTGGGGGATACCTCACCTTACATGTACCTTTATCATCCTTGCAGACTGGGAGATCCTGTACCTCATGTGTACCTTTATCATTTATGCATTCTAAGGGATCCCACACCCCACATACCCCACATGTACCCTCATCATTTCATCATTTCGCGCATGAGAAGCAGAATGGCCATACTTTGAATGATCATGAGGAGAAGGATAACTTGGAGGAGCATAAGAGTGTTGATGCGGTGGAAGATGAGTATCTTAAGAGTGATGGGAGACGGGTTATTACGCCCGAGGGGAGTTAGTAAGTTTCTATTTTATATTTAAGTATACATGTTACCATTTTTTAAATTTAATATTGATTAAAATTATTGTTGTTTAGTTTCTTGCCAAGTAGGCTTGTTGCTACAAGGATAAAGGAGGTAATTCAAAAATTATATAAAAAAATCTTGGAAGACATATATATATATATATATATATATATATATATATATATATATATATATATATATATATATATATATATATATATATAACTTTTGAAAGAGGATAAAGAAGCTTATTAAGAAAATTCAGGTATAACACTTTCATTTTAAGTAATTGTTGTTTTAATTACTTTTTTTTTAATTATCAAATAATGTTTTTTTAATGTGATATGTGTTCTTAGGACACAAGAGATGAGTATAAGATTGAATGTAATTTTCGTATTAGAGCATCAACGTGACTTTCTGACACGCTTGGGCGTGTTAGACTTGACTGGAAACAAAAAATGATTTGTCCTCATTGGATATGGAAGGATTTATTTCAAGAACTACTTGTCTATTGGGATTCATATGTGTTTAAGGTAATATCTAAAAAAGTAAAGAAAAATAAAACATCTGAAGTAGGGGCTGCAATCAAGCAGGAGGAAGTATCAATGCTGCCCAACATGCTCAGTGAATTGTAACTATAAACACTATTTTTTAAATTATATTATATTTTATTTTAATTTTCTAATTAAAACTAATTTTATAATTAGACTAAGTAGAAAGGGAGAATCCCCTTCATTAATGAGTTTCTTGCGGAGATTAATACCAGAAAAATTAACGTGTATGTCGAAGAACGTTCTAGAAAAACTCAAGTAAGTTGTTATTTATATTTAATTATTTTATATAACTAAATTGTTCAAACTCTAATAAACTATATTTTATTTAATTTTTTTATGTATGTGCATGAGGAGTATCCTAGATAGCTCGCAAAATTCCTATATGTGCACCCTGAAGTAGTTGTATTGACGACCCCACACCCTGTTAATCCACGAGTGTCACTTCTTACTTGGAGTAAAGTAAATGACGAAAAGAAAAATGGGAATTTTTATGGCGATGAACCTATGACCTCTAACGACAGGAAAAGTGATAGAAGTTTATATATGATAATTGCAGATGAGGAAGGGTTGTCACGTCCACCAGTACTAACCCATGAAATGGCAGAAACAGTGAGACAATTACTTCTAAACGAGGTTGCACACGAAGTAGCATGAAACACAAAAATGGATGAAATGAGGAACATACAAATTGAGTTGGAGGAAGCAATGAGAGTTTCACAAGAGTTTTTTCAAAAATATATGTTCTCATAAATGAACCAAATCGGCGTATGATTCAATGGATGAAAATCAAAGTTTTTGTGGATATGCCGAAGTTGACGGATTTGAAACAACAGGTGGACAAGGAGAAACAAACGAGGAGAAAGAAGAATATGAGAGCGATGGAAATAACATGTATGAACAATATTTTATTTGAATTGGAATTTTTATTTGAATTTTAATTTTCAAATATTAATTTTTGAATTAATATTCATTATATTTGAATTTTATTTTTACAATTTATTGAATTCTAAAAACTTAAATATTATATTTAAGCCTATAAATTATTTATTATATTTATTATAATTTAATTATAATAAATATTTTTTATTAAAAATGTATGCTTACTATGAGAGGTAAAACCCCTAACTAAACTCTGGAAACTATCTGAGACATACCTGACCCGCCCTGCACCATGGGTTTACGAGGGATTTAACACTTGGTAAATCTTGGTTTTGCAAGGGGTTTAATATTTGGAAAAACTGCGAGGAGTACAATCCTTGGCAAGACACTTCAAAGCTTTGCGAGGGATTTATCACCTGACAATGTTGTGATGGATTTATTATTATCCGACAAAAAAGTTGCTACAAATGTTTTTGTGAGGGATTCCTGTCCCTCGAATATATTGGCGTTGCGAGGTGTTTTCTTGCATTGTGAGGGATTTATTTCTTGGAAAACTTGGCTTTTTCTTATTGTAAAAATATAACTAGTGGGATACCGGTGCATTCGTACGGGTACTGGTATGGTACGCGCATTTGTTTCAAAATATAATAAAAATGAAAAAAAAATTAAATTGTTGAACAAAAAAATAATATTATTTTTAACAGAGATAATAACTCAGTGCCTATAATTCTTTCTATGTATAAATATTATTTTTTTATGACATTATTTAAAAAAATAATAGAACCAATAGTGAACATTTTCCCATTATTATTCAAAATTTTGATCAGTGACTTATTGTTCCTGTTATAATTGTTTTATTTTTGTGTTTAAAAAAAGTTATAGTTATGATTTGATTAAAAATTGTCTTCTATAGTTCGTATGTGCATTTGTTTCAAAAATGTAATAAGGTTATTTCCGTTTATAACAATATTATTTTTTTTCATTAATCTTTTCACCTATTTGAAAAAATGATCGATAAATTTATAGTGCATCATATTTGGAACAATTAAAGTTGTTCTCGTTTATAACAATAATATTTTGTTCCCGTATATATAAAAAATTGAATCAACAATGTATTTTTGTATGTATATAAAAATTATTTTTGTTTTGACATTACTTATATATTTGATTCTATATACAAATATTTGAATCAACAATGTATTTTTGCCCATACGTAAATACCAATATTGTTCAATAACATACACTTATACTTTTATTTTATAATTTATTTTGATTAAAAATTTATGATTTTTTTAAACTAAAAAATTATTATTATTTTCTTAAAAAATATTGTATTTTAAAATCATGTATAATGTCTAATGTTGGGTGAAAGATACAACCATAATGGGTGAAAGATATTGGTACAAAAGATTGTTCATTCTGAAATTGATATACACTGATATACATTTTTTTTGTTTGGATTCATACATGACTTTAAAGATATTTATGTTTATTTTCTTTAATTATACAAACAATATTAAAACTCATGCGTTCGCACGAATTTTGGTTTGGATACCCGTCGGTTCGCACGGGTACTGGTGTGTTACGCACATTTGTTTTTAAAATATAATATAAATTATATTTAAAAAATTATATTGCTCAACCAAAATGTTCTTATTTTTAAAAATAGATTTTCCATTTGTTTATTTACCCGTAATAACATTTGTTTTATATTTATTTTTAAAAATCAAATATTTTTAGTATTTTTTAATATTTATCAAGCTTATATTTATTTATCTTTAATGCATAATAAAATGTATTGAATCTGAAGTTATGCATATGATCCTTGAAATTCAAAAATAAAAAATATTTAATGTTTCATTAAATGAATCATTCATTTGAAGTTTTCTTAGAAATAATCTTTCCGCTAACGATTTTCATTAAACTTCGTCTGGCTGCTATAAGCCAAGAATCCGAAGTTTTACATAATTTGTTGTTGCTAACATGAAATTTGGATGTTTATAATTAAGAAACAAAAAATACTTCTCTTTCAAAGGCCAGATGAAATAAACAGCAGCCACATATATTGTCTTCAAGAGGTAATATAACGGATTGTGAAATAAACAACACCCACATACATTATCTAGGATTTTGAAAACAACAACAAAGTTGTTGATTGCTCTGCCTTCTTCATCGGTATAAATTCTAACAAACTTCCAAATGGCTACACAAATTTCTGAAACTTTCTCGGACTATTGTTGCCCCGTTAACGCCAAGATCATTGTCACCTGCATAAACTTCTCAAATGGACCTGAAACAAAATAAGACTTAGTATGCTAACAATTAAGGCTAAATGAGTTTACATAGATGGTGCAAAGATAGTTTCAAAGTATAACTTAGCAGTTAGTACACAACAAACCAAAGATGCATGGCTCTACTAACTTAGCAATATGATACATATTTGTTCAAATTTAAGGGTGGTGGTATATTTAATCAGATTCATCACATCATGATTTTATTCACAGTTAGGGAACTCTATAGTACCTATAACATATGTGAGATATGTCTTGTTTCTCTTCTACCTGTAAAATATATGCAGTAACAAAAGGTGTCCACATTGTAGATGATTACTATGTGTTGTTCCAAATGTAACATACATCCAAGGATGGAACTTCAAGCTGTAAAATTAATCGACAGACTACTGTTGATGCATGCCAACCATTACGACTTCCACCGACAATATATAATTTTTCATCAACTATTGTTGTTGCATGCTCATGAGCTTTGTCTAATAAGAGCTTCTGGTTATGCCATTAACTGCTACTATAGAGCTACATTCTCTTGTTAAAAAGAGTATCTTCTAACTATAAACACCAAATAAACCTTAATTTACTAACTAAAGAACAACAGGTGGCCGGTGCTGCAGGATCAACAGACTTAAACAGAGAAATACCAAGTGCGGTCGAATCATCCGTAGTAGCAGCATCTTTTAAATTTAGAATATGCTGAAGAGCCAATTCACACATTTCTCGAAACTCTTGAGCCAGATCATAATCGAAACTATGCTTCAACAGACAAACATTACTATATGAACCAATAGCACCAAGTACTTCAGCTGCCTAAGAGTGACCATAACAAACATTACTGTCTAAATCTCAACCTGGATTTTACAATGACATACAAAATGTGGGATATTTATTTATCTTGCTTGATACAAGGAACACGCATGTACTTAATTACTACGTACATTCAATTAAAATGGAAAAAGAAGAAAGATGAAGCACCTGAAGTTCATATTCTTGGAGTTTTGCACAAATTCCAAAATAACTGCAGAATATCATAAATTGGACATTGTTGTTTTAAAAGAAGAATACACTTAATATAGCATTTTAAAATTAAACAATTGTGAATAATAAAGTCAGGTAACCACACTCTTTTGTTGTCTTTGATAGACCAACAACTGATAACTCTTTGATCCAATGTGGCAATGGTGTTTTAGGGCCGCAACCAACATCCTTCTAATTAAACAGGAATGAAACAATCAAGCTATAACGCCACAAATCTGCAAGAAAAAACTAGCATTGGTAAATCACAAACTAACTATTGCAAAATACAAGTTATAAATATCTTGCTTCTCATTTCTTACTTGCATTGTTTTTCCCAAAACCTATGTCATCTCCCAAAATTCCACTTTTTCCCCAAACATACAAGAAGTGAACCATCTAATAATCACACTACTGATATTCCCATTGCACACTCAGGCTCGACATCTGCTTCAAGCAATGATAGAAAAATGGTTTCGCGGCTGGATATTGAGTTTGTCCAAAAAGCAGCATGTTTGTATTATGATTTAAGACCATTTTTAATTACTATTTATAATAATACAACCATCTTCATCCAAAAGTAGTGCAGAAAGTCCAATGATAAGAAATAATCATGTCCAATATCAAAATTTTTAAAATGTAGGATGCAGAAAGAGAAGGGCCCTTCTTCACTGAAGGAAAAACACAGATAACAAGTAAACTATTGTTAAGATCACAAAACCATAAGGTCCTGATCTAAGAACTAACATCAGTATTTTATAAACTAACAAAAAACCAAATCAGAAAACAAAACAGTAAAGTATTGACTAAAATTTATCTATTAATCAGAAGAAACATAAATTCAACAAAATTAAAGTTAAATTGAAACCAGTTAATAATTTGGAGAAGATGTTGACTTTGTAGTATACATTTTCAGATCTCAATAATATCATCATCATCTCTGTCATTAGCATAACTAAAATAAAGAAATCTTGTCACAATTCATAAATAAATGATATATAACTGGAAAAACATCTGTACCCATTTTTGCTGCAAAAAGTTCCTCATTTCAGCAAAATTATACATGAAGGGATAAAAAATATGTTAGTACATGTATATGACATACTAACAGACCTGTCGTTCAGCAAGCTTTCCTCTTCCAGTGATGTCCACCCAAAAAAGAGCAATCACAGGTGTCGCTCCCGGGATTTTCATCCTAGTACAAACGCGAAAGTGGCACGGAAACAGAGTCGCCAGCAATGTGTATTTATCCCAAGAGAGGGAAAGGAAACACCGCATAAACCTGAAGGAAAGGAAAAGAGTGTGGTCTTGCGACCAAGAGAAAGGGTAAGGGAGTCGGTTACGCGAGAGGAAGGTATTAGCACCCTCACGCGTCCATCGTACCCGATGGGATCCACGCTTGCTTGTCTCAATCAAAGGGTGTAAGAAAAGGATACTGGAAAAGGAACTGGAAAAGGAAAGGAGAAAGAAAGATAAACAAATGTAGGGAAAATAAAAGAGGTGCTCGAATGGGCCCTACCCCACTGCCTACGTATCTCATCGGGAGCATGAGAATCAGAGCAACGTAGTTCCCCTCACGAGGGATGGATTATTTGTGCTTTTTAAGGAACGGCTAACGTTCTAGCTCAGGTGTTGCAGGCTCGCTGGTCCGAGTGCGTTACCATCTTGCAAGAGAACGAGTAGGAGCACGTTCGTACGTTGAGAGTGAATGAGGTGAGAAAAGAATTCCCGAAGGAAAGACGTTATTGTTGGTTTTTGTCTTTTAAAAGTTTTTTTATTTGTTTGCATATGATAGTGTATCAAAATCTTAATCATTGGGATGTATACATCCTCACATTCCAAGATGGAATGAGTAAGAAAGTACACTAAGTGTAAAGAAGACCCTCACACTTAGTTCCAATTATTAAGGTTCAAACACACTAGCATACTTGTATTTATTAAGTGTTTTTATTGATTATGAAATGAAGAAGTGTTTTTCTTTATTTGTATCTTCAACAAGTATTGCATTTAAGTCCCTCATACAAGATCAAATGTTTAACACATTGACCCAAGATGGGCCATATGCTACACATTCTAAGATTATAAGGGAAGACCCCTTTTAATCTTTTCTTTATATGAAAGGCCTAAATGCAATAAATGCCTACCTTTATTAGATGTTTTGAATTTTCTTTGAGATGAGAAGATGAAAGACTCAAGAGGAGAAAGGTAAGAATCTATATGAACTAAGACTCAATCCTAATTGATTAGTTAAGGGAGTGATCCTAATGGTTTGTGAGGTTGCAAAACCTAAAGTCTAAAGAAGGAATGAGCTAAACAATTCACTTCTAAAGTAGAAGATGAATTGTAACTCAAAAGGGAAAGTAATGAGTTAATCAAAGAAAGCACATAAGTACTTAACAAAACACAAGATTGAATTGTAAAAGATGAAAGGAGAGAAGTTTGAATGTGGATTCCTTATCCACACTCAATTTCAACTTACCAAAGCCCCTACATGGTTAGTAAACATGGAAACATGTATAGGAAGCAAAAAAAATACTTAATACACATTAAAGTTCAAAAGAACAAGATGAAGAATCAAATCTTAATATCACAACCAGAATGTGAATCATATTGACAACAAGTGATTATCATCATACAAGTTCAAATGAATAAGCACAATCATCATCCATAGCATTTAAACATGTTATCACAAGAAAGGATAGATGAAAGATGAAAAGAAATGAAAAGAACATGCATAAATGGAACATGTAATCCAAAAGTCAGAATTGAAACTAAATGAAAAATGGTTTATAAACATCTCAAAGGTATTCATGAATCAACATTCAAGACATTCAAGAAGTAATAGAAGAAGAAGTGAAGTGAAAGTTCAAGAGGAAAGTGCAAACAAAACATGTTAAGGATGCACAAAGTTCAAGTTGAAATGAACATGTAAAGATGACCTATAATGTGTACCAAGGACCTATAATATCATAGGAATGACTCATAAAATATGCAAATGCTCATACAAATATGCACAAAAGAAATCATGCTAACATACACTAAAAGTTAGGATGATGTAACATGTATTAGGCTTCAAATGTAATGCATCAAACAAAAATCAAATGGACTTATGAAAATTATACAAGCATGGTATTTGAATGCCTAAGTCAGAAGTAAATCATACATCAAGATAGCATGTCAAAATTCAAAGCAAAATGACTTCAAACAATGCATTAGGTCAAGTTGAAACATCATGCAAAGTGGTGCAAAGACAAGCATCAAAACATGTCATAAAATAACCTAAAAAATAAAAAACAAATCATCTAACATGCTTTAATGTATTAGTGAATCAATACAAAAATAATCAGGCCAAAACAGTTTGTAATGAGCAAGAACAAAATTCCACAAACTCATGTATCATATTTGGAATGCATACAAATGGAAATTCAAAGAAAATTATGAAACAGTGGCAAAAATGTAATAAAATCATGAAATAAAAATATCAAAAATTTCCTAAATGTCTTGATAATATTCATGAATTTTTCCAGAATTTTCTGATGTAGTTTTGTAATTTTAAAAATTAAAAATGAAACGTGTATAAAATGAAGAAAATAAAATGAAATTGAAATAAGAAAGGGGTGTAGGGAAGTAAATTTCCATGTTCAAATGGTTTGGGCTTTAAAAATGTGAGGTGTCAATAGCAATGACCCAAGGTCCACATGCGTGCAGTCCACACCAACAATTGTGCACTCTTGGTGAAAATAAAGTCAAACAATGATCACCATTGGATCAAGTTCAGTCAACAAGCCAGTCAAAGTAACCAAATCCAATGCACGCGCGTGAAGAAACACACTCACTACCATGCACTGCACCACACATTGCTTAAATGAGATCCAAAATTGAGCACGTGAGATGCACGCTTATTTTAATGTGCTGGCAAGATCTCATCCATTCAACTTCCTCAATCCAACGACCACGTTCACAAGAAACACAAACCCTAGCATTTACAGCCACCGGCCGGAGAAGGACCTCCGATCACCTTCTCCGGTCACGCACCAGCGTTTGCTACTCCACATGTTCACAAAAATACACAATGCGCATACTAAAATGAAGCTGAGATAATGGAGATCATGAATACACAACTATCTTTCATAGAACAAGCACATACATGGAGAACAGAGGAAGAGAAGATAAGCCCTAACTTTTGAAACTACGCGTGTAAGAGGCCTATCAACTAGCCGGAGTAAAATAGAGCTTCTAGCAAGCTTATATTAACAAAAACAAGCTAAACATAAGGTGAATCGTGCCAAGTAAATTTGAGATGTTAAAACCTGCAAATGATGAAAACTGGAGTAACAAAGAAAACCAGAGGATCGTGCTTCTCCTTTGAGCTTCACTTGGCCAAATAAAGGCTTGAGAATTTTGAAGAATGGAGAGGAACCTGAATCTGCAGTGTAGCTACTTCAACAATGCAATGCCATTTCCAATACTTGAAGATGAAGTTAGAAGAATATGATGATGAATTCGCACTAACTCAGAGAGAATAGAGAGAAACTGAGAGAGAAAGTGAGAGAACCAGAGAGAAAGTAGAGAGAGTTTTGGGGTGAAAATGAGAGAAATGAAGTTGAAATTGAAATGTGAGAGTGAAATTCTATTTATAGGAGAGCTTAACTATGGTTAACATGAGTTGGTTAATTGAGTTGAGTGGGTTAAGGTGAGTGCACCCTAACTAACTGAGTCAAGTTAGTTAGGGGCGAGTGAGGAGAGAAATGTTATAGTGAGGTTAGTGTATGACATTATGGTGGAGGTTGATGGAAGTGAATGGTGATGATGAGTTGTTCTGAAGTAGCAGCTACAAAAAGAAACTTACTGCGCAAGTTTGATGTGCTTCCTCTTTAATGTATGGCGAGGCATGATGAAGGTATCATAGTGTAAGAGAGGTGTTTGTACAAATAAAGCAATGGTTGGATGATGTGTACATGTATCGTGCAAACTAATGTGAATTTTCAACATTAACCATGAGTTTTCATGCTTTTGTAGCAGCAATACACTTGATGCATCAGTGGGTGTTTGAAGATGAAATTCGCCATGCATTGTGGATGGTTTGATGAGGTCTTGGAGTCATTGGAAAGAAGGAATATGGGAGAACATGTTTGGTATGAGAATTGAGTTGAAATGATGTCTCAAACAGGCTCAAAAATGACTATGAACTCAAGGATACAAAGCTGGTTGGTGGGCGTGCAAAAGCAAGTCATGACCTAGCAATGTGGTGCATGGGATTTCAGTGTGATCACCCTATCTTGAGACCAATATAACTTCTTATCCTTTGATCAAATGAACAAATCATGAACACCAATTTTGAAGATCTCACATAGAGGAACAATTTTCATGTTGAAAGAGTTTTCATTTGAGGCCTCTAACCATGAGTAATTGATCAAAACATTTGGCCCACCACATGTTTGTAGAAATGATGGCGCGTGACTTAAGATTTGCCCAAGCTGACTTGCATTTTGCCCAAGTTTTCCTCAACTTTGCTCATCCATAACTCTCTCAATTTTGATCCAATGGAAGTGTTCTACACATGGATTTGAAGCTTAAAACAGGATCTTTTGTTGTGGCCGAGTGGAATTTTCATTGGATGTCTCAATTTTGAATGGCCTTGGTTCAAAGTTTGGTGCAAAAATGGCCAAAACTTTCCTTATTTAGAAACCCTACTTCTTCCAAAAATGGTAACTTTTCAAATCTTGATTTTTCATGATCCTTTTGGAGTTTCTTGATCAAATTTTGTACATTGGTCACATATAACATGAATTTCATGAATTTGGCCTCAAAAAGTCAAGAGTTGACTTTGCCTCTGATTATTTGACTTAGCCCCAATTTTCCTGATTTTTGACCTTTCTTCCAATTGAACCACTTCTAAAACCAATTGAGAGGCAATTTTCCACACACATACACTTAAGGACATGTAGAATACCATGAAATCAAGTTTTGTCCAAAAAAATCAGAGATGACCTGATTTAATTGGAAACCCTAGTTTTGATACTCACCTCCTAAGGGAAAAAAGTGCAGTCTTCAATTTCAAATTCCTCAGAGTATGTTGTATATCCTCTTAAAGGATGATGAGATATGCCACTTGAGGGTGTTTTTGAATCAATGAACTAGCTCTTTTGAGGGTTTTCCTTCAGTTTTTGGACCTCTTGCATAGTGAAGGATGTAATGCTCCAACCTCATATTGAATCTCACTTTCTTGAGGTATTGGATGATCAATTGAGACCTGAAATACCTCTTGGCTTACCTTGAAGCAACTTGTTTAACCTTTTGTGCTTTGAATGATTCCTTGATTGTCCATCTTTCACCTGATCACATGCCTTGATGGTAAGAGGGATGCTATGCTTCATTTTTCTATGTTAAAGATGCAATGCAAGGCTAATGAGATGGATATGATATGATATATGATAATGCTATGCTATGATGACAAAAGAGAGAGCAAATTTTGGGGTATTACAGCTGCCCCTATTCAAACGCTGCAGACCTGAATGCCTGAAAGCGATTGCTTTAAGACTTTCAAGGTATATAGTGATTGAATACCAAATATAACCAAAAATTTGCTCTGGATGGCGAAGAACAAAAGGGATATAAACCCAACGAGACCGCTGGATTGAATCTTCAATGAAACGTTGTCGGAGAGATCTGTCTTTTGAACGACGCCAGACGACTACTGGCTTGCCACTCTATGGATGGACTTTCAACAATGTGTTTTTGAACGACGCCAGACGACTACTGGCTTGCCATACTATGGATGGACTTTCAACAATGTCTTTTTGAACGAAGCCAGACGACTACTGGCTTGCCATACTGTGGATGGACTTTAGCTGCTCTGCCATTCTAGACAATGGACTTTTACCAATTCGTGTTGGATTTCTGCCAATCTGTCGTTGGACTTCAATGATTACCAAACCGACTTTGGAATCTCAAACTTGACATCCTCAGATGGACTTTTGCAGCTTTGCCAAACTAACATTGGACTTCGATGCTTACTAAACCGGCTTTGGAAGATTTGCCAAACCAACGTTGGACTTTGCTGAGAATATAGTTGTTTATCACCATCCCACCTGCTGGAACAATATAAACTACTGTTTGTATGATCATTCCACCTGCTGGAAAAACCATATGCGATACTATCCCACCTGCTGGAATAATATGAGCAACTGTATATAATGGTCACCCCACCTGCTGGAACAACCATCTGCCATACTATCCCACCTGCTGGAATAATATGAACAACTGTATATAATGATCACCCCACTTGCTGGAACAACCATCTGCCATACTATCCCACCTGCTGGAATAATATGAACAACTGTCTGTATGATCATCCCACCTGCTGGAACAATCATCTGCCATACTATCCCACCTGCTGGAATAATATGAACGACTGTCTGTATAATTATCCCACCAGCTGGAACAATCATCTGCCATACTATCCCACCTGCTGGAATAATATGAGCAACTGTCTGCATGCCAAAAATAAATTGGACTTTGAGTTGTAAATGAGCAATGCTGAGAATTACACCACCGGCTGGGTAATATCATATGCTGACACTTTGCTGAAGAAGAGATTCCCTTGGTCTATTTAGACCTTGCTGGGGAAATTACTGTCAAACTGTCGAACTCTGTGGGGAGAGAAAACAATTCAGCAGGGAATTATTCTTTGACAAATTTCACATGCTGAAACCTGCGGGAAATATGACACTACCACTTGCTGGTAAATCCTGCCGAGAATAAACTCCACAGGGGACGTTACTGCGAGAAGCTTCGTCTCTTAAGAGGATTTTATAGAAAACCAAGCGTTTTCAAACTCTCAGACGAACACCCTGTCTTCAACTTCCGAACATTCGGTCTTGAACTACCCTTCGCATCGACTGCGAGGTACCAGAAGATTTGCACTCGTTATGGAGTGCTCACTGCATTAATAACCGTTATCAACACAGAAGAATTCAATCTTCGACAACCATTGTCGTCACGAAACCCGGTGGGAAATCTTGAATGAAAGAATCGACTTAATAAGATACAACTGTATCAAGTCATAGCAAATATCTGTTGATTATGCTGAGAGATAACTTTCGTGCTGCTTGGATCGGTTGTACTCATTATCTGCAACAGAGAAATATATGCACATGCCCTAGGATATTGCGTGGTTTTTTTGAGTCCACCATCCATGGTTGTCCAACAAGCAAAGTAATTTTAATTGTCTTTTTTTGTGCATGTTTTTGCAAGGCCATGATATTTTCAAAGCAATGTTTTATTATAAAAAATCGGACGTTTTTGCAAACAAAGCAATAAAATAAAAATAAAAGCTTGTGACTGAATATTCAATTTTATTGAGGAAATGCCAAAATCGGCGAATTTACAATCGGAAGCAAACCCCTGAAAGAGTTGATTGCCATAAAATTGAGAAAAGAAACCTATCCTAATGATAATGCGGAAATTGGATTCCAACTGATTTCTGATTCTGTTATAACCAGTATGTATTCCAACTCTCTTGATTATCTTCGCCTTCGGAAACTCGTGGTCGGACCAATTCCTCCTTCGAAAACTTTGCTATTGTGCTGCAGAGTAGAGAACGTACAGATTAATTCAGACTGCAGTCATTCGCTTAAATCCCTCTTTTGCGTGGATCGCCTTTTTAGGTTTTCAATCCACCGGGATACCCATTTTTGCCTAAGTTGCCCTTTCGGGTTTTCAACTTACCGGGTGTACAAATTTTTTTTACTTATATCCCTAATTTTTGCCCGAACCTTTATTCTGTTTTTGGTTCGCCAGGATGCCCTTTTTTGCCTGGATTTTTTTCTTTTTTTTTCATCCAGCGGGTCTATTTATACGAAGTATTTTTTAACTACATCTGAATTAACAGGGGATGAAAAGTCTTCACCATCCATGGTTGTCAGCAATAAGGCTCCACCCGAGAAAACCTTTTTAACCACGAATGGACCTTCATAATTAGGAGTCCATTTGCCCCTGTGATCTGTACTCGGAGGAAGTATTCTCTTGATTACCACATCTCCGACCTTGTAAACTTGAGGTCGAACCTTTTGATCGAATGCCCTCTTCATTCTGCACTGGTATAGCTGGCCATGACATACTGCTGCTAGTCGCTTCTCCTCAATAAGGCTCAGCTGATCAAATCTGGCTTGTACCCATTCAGGTTCATCTAGTTTAACGTCCATTAATACTCGGAGAGAGGGAATCTTAACCTCGATTGGTAGAACTACCTCCATACCGTATACAAGTGAGTATGGTGTTGCCCCAGTGGACGTGCGGACCGATGTTCGATACCCATGCAAAGCAAATGGTAACATCTCATGCCAATCTTTGCACGTGACAACCATCTTCTGCACAATCTTCTTGATATTTTTGTTGGCCGCTTCGACCGCGCTATTCATCTTTGGGCGGTACGGAGAAGAATTGTGATGTTCGATTTTGAAGTCCCGGCATAGCTCAGCCATCATCTTCTTATTCAAATTAGAACCATTATCAGTAATGATTCTTTCAGGAACTCCATATCGACAAATGATATCTCGTTTCAAGAAACGAGCCACCACCTGCTTAGTGACATTGGCATAAGATGCTGCTTCAACCCATTTAGTGAAGTAATCAATGGCGACCAAGATGAAACGATGGCCGTTTGAAGCAGTAGGCTCAATTTTCCCGATCATATCAATGCCCCACATTGCAAAGGGCCACGGAGAGGACATGCCACTCAACGGATTTGGAGGAACGTGTACTTTGTCTGCATAGATCTGGCATTTGTGACACTTGCAGGCATACTTGCAGCAATCTGACTCCATTGTCAACCAATAATACCCCGATCTCAACAATTTCTTAGCCATCGCATGTCCTCCGGCATGGGTACCGAAAGAGCCTTCGTGCACTTCAATCATCAACAGGTCTGCTTCGTGTCTATCCACGCATCTGAGCAGAACCATGTCAAAATTTCTTTTATACAGCACGCCATCTTTGTTCAAGAAGAAACTACCGGCTAGCCTTCTTAATGTCTTCTTGTCTTTGGAAGATGCCCCAGGCGGGTATTCTTGATTTTCCAAGAAGCATTTAATGTCATGGTACCAAGGCTTGTCGTCAGACACTGCATCAACATCAAACACAAAAGCAGGTCTATCAAGACGAGATACATCAATCCTGGGTACAAAGTTCCAACCATGCACTTTGATCATCGAAGATATAGTGGCTAAGGCGTCTACAAACTTATTTTCATCTCTGGGAACATGGTACAACTTGACAGTTGTAAAGAATGACAGTAATCTCCTCGTATAATCTCTATACGGAATCAAATTCTGCTGATGTGTGTGCCTAGTTCCCTTTACTTGATTGATTACCAGTACTGAATCACCAAAGATATCGAGGGTCTTGATTCGTAAATCAATAGCCTCCTCAATCCCTAGTATGCAAGCTTCGTATTCTGCTTCATTGTTGGTACACCCGAAAGTTACTCGGGCAGTGAAGGGCATGTGAACGCCTTCTGGCGTAATGAGAACTGTACCAACTCCCACCCATTCATATTAACTGCCCTGTCAAACATCAAACTCCATTTGGATTCAGGGTCAGGCCCCTCTTCCAGAAGTGGTTCCTCGCAGTCTTTCGCTTTGAGAAACATGATGTCCTCATCAGGGAAATCAAACTTCATGGGCTGGTAATCATCAAGAGGCTGTTGTGCAAGATAATCTGACAGTATACTTCCTTTGATTGCTTTTTGCAAAGTAAATTGAATATCGTACTCTGTCAGTACCATCTGCCACCTTGCAACTCTGCCTGTAAGCGCTGGTTTCTCAAAAATATACTTGATCGGATCCATTTTTGAGATCAATAGGGTTGTATGTGTGAGCATATATTGTCTCAATTGCTTTGCGGCCCATGCGAGTGCGCAACATGTCTTCTCAAGCATTGAATAACGCGATTCATAATCTGTAAACTTGCTCAGGTAGTAGATAGCATGTTCTTTCCTACCTGTCTTGTCGTGCTGACCGAGAACACAACCTATGGATCCTTCGAGCACTGTCAAGTACATAATCAGTGGTCTCCCTTGAACTGGAGGTATCAGAATCGGAGGTTCCTATAAATATCTTTTTATTTTATCAAATGCATTTTGACAATCATCATTCCACCTGACCGTTTGATCTTTTCTTAGCATTTTGAATATCGGTTCGCAGGTGGCAGTTAGGTGAGATATGAACCTTGAAATGTAGTTCAACCTCCCTAGAAAGCCGTGAACTTCTTTCTCAGTTCTCGATACAGGCATATCTTGTATAGCTTTCACTTTAGCAGGATCAACCTCTATTCCTTTTTCACTGACAATGAAACCCATCAATTTTCCGGACCGCACGCCGAAAGTACACTTGTTAGGATTCAGTCTCAACCTGAATTTCCTCAACCTCTCAAACAACTTCTTCAAGTTCATCAGATGTTCCTCTTCTGTCTTTGATTTAGCAATCAGGTCATCCACATAGTACTCGATCTCTTTATGAATTAGATCGTGGAATAACGTCACCATTGCTCTTTGATAAGTTGCCCCTGCGTTCTTCAACCCAAAAGGCATTACTTTGTAACAGAAGGTACCCCACGGGGTAATGAATGTCGTTTTCTCCATGTCTTCAGGCGCCATCTTTATCTGATTGTACCCGGATAATCCATCCATAAATGAGAACACTGAAAACTGAGCCGTATTGTCAACCAGCACATCAATATGAGGGAGTGGAAAGTCATCTTTAGGGCTCGCCCTATTGAGATCTCTGTAATCCACGCACATTCTGACTTTTCCATCTTTCTTCGGCACCGGTACTATATTGGCCACCCAGGGAGGATAGTTGGTTACTGCCAGAAAACCCGCATCCAACTGTTTCTGTACCTCTTCCTTGATCTTCAAAGCCATTTCTGGTTTCGTTCTGCGCAGCTTCTGCTTAACCAGTGTACAGGCCTCTTTCAATGGTAGTCTATGCACAACTATGTTTGTATTTAAAATTGGCATATCTTGATATGACCAAGCAAAAATGTCAACATATTCACGTAGCATGACTATCAGCTCTTGCTTTACATCAGCTCGCAGATTTGCACCGATCATGATCTCTTTCTTGCTTTCTTCTGAACCAATATTGATAACCTCAAGATCTTCCTGATGAGGCTGAATGGTCTTTTCTTCCTGTTTCAACAATCTAGCCAACTCTTCCGGGAGTTCATAGTCTTCATCACTTTCCTCCTCAGCTTGATAGATCGGATTGTCGAAATCATACGTGGGCATAACAAAATCATTTTCAGAGGAATCCACAAAAACGAGTCTGCATGATTGGATTGATGCTTTATTTTAGATTATTTTTTTGTTTGAAAACAAAAGAAAAGAAAGTGCATTATCATTTTTAATTTTCTTTGTGCAAAAATAGAAAATAAAGAAGGAATAAAGGAACACAAATTTGTAAACAAAAACGTCCTTTTTATTGATATTTGAACACTGTATGAGAAAATATGGTGGCCCTACAAATGGATCCTCACACCTTGGGCAGAGTGTGGGATTTTATGCATTATGAAAGACAAGAATTATTACTCTGAATGGTGTACAACATGAATGATTTCTTCACTAGACCAGTTTTGCAATGCCTCGCCCGGAGCCAGTGAATACACCCATCTGTCCAGATAATCTGAGCTTTCAGCGTTATCTTCTATTGCTGAACAGGACTGATTAGGGTTGATAATTCCTCCACTGTTGAAATTGATTGGCCCACGGAATCGGGGAACTGGCGTCTGGCCCGGTTGCTATCCAATGCCGAACTTATCTTCTTTCATAAACACATCGATAGCTTTACCCCAACCTTGGGCATTTCCGCTTTCAACCACTTCTCTGGCCTGCTTGTAGGACGCAATTGATGCACTCGGCCCAACTGGCACACTTGACACCAATGATGTTGAAGTAGATTCTGGGAATTTGTTGATATTCAGGGCTTCAAAAGACTGGCACAGGGTTTCATGAATCTCCCCATCCATTTCCACATATTTGAAAGTGGATAGATGACTCACAAATATATCTTCCTCACCGCAAACGGTAACCACTTGACCCTCGAACACGTATTTGAGCTTCTGATGTAGTGTGGAGGTAACTGCGCCTGCTGCGTGAATCCACGGTCGGCCCAACAAACAGTTGTAAGCAGGCTGAATATCCATAACATGAAAGATTGTCTTGAATATCTGTGGACCAACCTGTATTGGTAATTCTACCTCTCCAAACACCGATCTTTGGGATCCATCAAAAGCTCTCACAATCAAATCGCTGGGTCTAAGAATCAATCCATCTACCTCAATTTTCATCAGGGCCTTTTTGGGTAATACATTCAAAGAAGAACCTGTGTCGACCAGCACATGCGACAAAACAACTCCTTTGCATTCAAGTGTGATGTGCAATGCTTTGTTGTGATTACGTCCATCTGGAGTTAAATCCCTATTCGTAAACCCCAACTCGTGGCTCACATTGACATTAGAAATTACTCCCTCCAACTGATTCACAGTAATCTCATGGGGGACATAAGCCATATTTAAAACCTTCAACAAAGCAGCCCGGTGTGCATCTGAACTCATTAACAGGGATAATATTGAGATTTTAGAGGGTGTCTGGTTGAGCTAATCAATGATCTTATAATCGCTCTTTTTGATAATCCTCATAAATTCCTCAACATCACTATCGAAATTGACTTTAGGGTCTTCTTCCTAAACAGGCACCTCGTCACAAACAACCTGTTTTCCTTTTGTTCTTGCAGCGGCTTCAGCTTCTTTATCACTCCTTAAAGTCTGGGGAGCAAACAGTCGACCACTCCTGGTGAAACCACTTGGTCCACAGACATTCTCAACACTGGTACTAACAGCAGCCTCTGCTTTCTGTTGACTTCCTCCTTGATGAGTATTAGTTCCATATTGCCATGGAACTGCCAGATTAGACACATAAAAAGCAGATTCAGGAACTATAATCGTAACTGGTCTCGGCCTCTCGGGCACGATGATAGCAACAGGATCTTCAACAGGCACCTGTATTTCAACTGGATTATAATAAATGGTAACGGCAGAAACATCTTTTTCCTTCTCTACCTTATCAAACTGAAGGCTTCCTTCGTCCATAAGATCCTGCAGTCCAACTTTCAACTTACTGCAGCCATTAATCTGCCTTGAACAATCCTCACAATCAGAGTCACATCCAGGAAATACCTTTCCTTTTAACAAACGCTCTTTCACAATCAATAGCGGAGTCTTTACCAAATTAACATCGGTAATCAGATTCAATTTCTCGCCATCAGAAATAGCATGCATGCTTGCATCTCCATGATGAGGCATTGGATTATCATGAACATTCGGCGGCTTAGAGAAATTAATAGCTTTTGCGTCAATCAGATCCTGAACCTTATGTTGAAAGGCCCATCACTTTTCTATCGAGTGACCCGGCGCACCAGAATGAAATTCACATCGAACATTAGCATCATAATTTTGAGGCAATTTTCCAGTATCTAGCGGCCTCATAGTCCGAAGTTCAACCAACTTCTCTCTGAGCAATTGTGGTAACAAAGCAGCATATGTCATAGGCAAGGGATCAAACTTACGGTCTCTTTGTCTATTAGTCTGGAATCGGGGTCTAGCTTGCTGATCTGGAGCTTGCTATCCTGCTGGAACCGGAATGGTTACAGCGTCCACCTGATGATATAATTGAATCCTGCCTCTGCCCTTTCCTCTATGCACAGCACTGGACTCCCCTTCTCTTTTCCTTGGTCCGTTAGCAAAGGGTTTCCTCGAACTCGAAGCACCAGTCCCACTGACGTCTTGAATCTTACCCATCTTCAGCAGACTCTCTATTCGTTCTCCAGCAATAACAATGTCGGCAAACCCTGTTGAAGGACACGCAGCTAATCTATCCAAATACGGCCCTTGGAGTGTGTTCATGAACATATCAGCCATCTCACGATCAGCCAAAGGTGGTTGAACTCAAGCAGCTAATTCTCTCCATCTCTGCGCGTACTGCTTAAAGCCCTCCTTATGATCCTGAGTCATACTCTGTAGCTGAGTACGATTGGGTGCCATGTCCAAATTATATTGATACTGCTTTAGAAACGCGGCGCACAAATCTTTCCAGCTCTTTATATGAACCCTGTCTAGCTTAATGTACCATTCCAGGGAGGCGCTTGACAGGCTGTCCTGGAAAAAATACATCCAGAGCTTTTGGTCTTCAGTATAAGCGGCAATCTTGCGATTGTAAGCTTGCAAATGTGTTTTGGGACAGGTACTACCATTGTACTTATCCAATGTAGGAAGCTTGAACTTGGGAGGGATTCTCACACCTTGCACGAGACCCATGTCCTCTACGTCAATTCCCAGGGGATTTTGGCTCTCAATAGCCCTGAGTCTTTCATCTAACCCTTCGTACTTCCGGTCTTCATTGTAGAAACCCATGTCGTTGTTGAATACTGTAAACTGGTCATCTTGACCATCCTCTAAACCATTATTATCAAATCCCAGATGTACCCCACCAGTGGGAATGTTGACAACAGAAGGAGTGCGCACATTGCGATTTGGGATTTCAGTCTCCAGCCTCTGAATAGTGACTCTCATGGCATCTTGACCAACCCTCATGGTCTCCTGACCGGCCCTCAGCTCCTGCTGACCTTGAGCAATCCCCTGCATAAGATTCATGAACTGCTCCATCCTCCCCCTCAAATAAGCTAATTCAGTCTGAACTTGTTCCATGACTCTGGCTTGATTGCGCCGGGTAGAATATCGGTGAACTGGGGTATCAGCTATCGTGCCTGCAAACCAAATAAAGGTTAGCAGGCACCTGCAAAAAAAGAACACCTGCAATGCAAAATGATATGCTATGCAAATGCAAATGCACAGTTATGTTTGTCATTTCAAGATATTTTTCATATCCTGATTCCAATCGTAACCACGAATTCCTGACGACCAGAAATCATGATTATTGAGTTTTGCCTTGAAGAGATATTCATATACGCCAATCACAAATATCTGATGACCAGAAATAGTGATTTTGTAGTGTGCCAGTGTGCAGATATCTTATCACATCACATATATCTGAAGACCAGAAATTGTGAACAGAAATAGCTCATTTCATACAAATTCCCAAAAGTTTTCAAGCACATTTGTCATAGTTTCTGCAACAGAAAAAGAAACAAGCAGTCAAATGGATCCATCAATAATTCTGATGGTAACCATTGCAAATTACAAAGAAATGACAAAAATCATTAATCTGATAGCTCTACATCTTTCAGCTTCTGGCTGGAATACTTAATCTCTTCGAACAGGATGCGGGTACGCTGATGATGTGGCTTCTCAATCAGCTCTTTGATTATGACGTCCCTTTTTTCCAACGCATCAGATAATGAACCCATGTGCATCAGCAAGGCTTCATCTTCATCGGCTCCTTTGCGCCTCTTAATTCCAGCTTGAATTTTAACCAGATTCAGATCTGCCGTGACATCTTCAAGCTCTTTGTTGGCAATTTTCAGCTTATCTTCAGCATTCCTTACCTGTTCTTGACTTTTGCCGAGATCCTCTCGATACTTTCTTCTTGCTACATGTGCTTTCTTCAGCTCTTCATCTTTATCTTTTAGCTGGGTCAGCAATTCAGAGTTTTCAATTCTGACTTCATCCCAAGCTTGACGAAGTTTAGCTAGTGAATCCCTGCTTCGGGCTAACGCCTGCTTTGTAGTCTTGTGAGCCTGACTAGTATCATCTGCTCCCAAAGTAAGTTTCCAGAAGTACCGAGCTCTATCATCAAAATCTTCTTCTTTGTCTGCCAAGATTTTGTCCGCTTTCAATGCTCTCTTTTCCAACTCTTTGTTGTTGGCCAAAGCTTTCTAAAGACATCTGCTCATTCCAGCGTTCTCTATCTGCAGCTCTCTAACCATTTTCTTCCATTTCTCGCACTCTTCAACCGGCACCATGGAGTGTTGATTTGGGCATAAGAGAATCTCTCTTGAAAAGGGTAGCAACAACTCTTTGACCTTCATCTCAATCCAAGCATTGTAGTCAGGGTATGATCTACAATCTCCTTTGCCAAAAATTAACTTTCCCTCTCTTTGCCTAAATTTCCAGGCATTTATTACTTCTGGCACTCTTTCATTCTTGGTTCCCACGAAGAACAGAGAAGCACTAATCTCTTCATCAGCAGGAGGATTTCTCGAAGCATAACCAAATTGTCTAACAGCCAACACCGGGTTGTAATTAATCCCACCTCTTCTTCCAAGTAGAGGCACATTCGGAAAACTTCCACATTTAACAGTAAGCTCTATTGTCAGTAATTTGGGATCAAACCAAATGATGTTATTGGCAGTCAAACCTATCAATCTCTTGGACCATTTCATTGTCTCAGTAGTTTCTACGAAAGTACTAGTTCGAGGTAAATGCTTGAAGAGCCAATGACATAACAATTGGGTACCGCGACTAACCAGACTTCCTCTTCCCTTCTCATTTTTGTAGTGTACCGAGTAATAAAAATCCCCTAGCAGGGTAGGAATCGGATTCTTCGAGACAAACACTTTCATCGCCTGCATATCAACAAAGTCAGGTTGACCGGGGAAAAACACCAAACCCTAAATACAAAGAGCTAACACAACATTGTAAGTAGTCCAGTTTTTAGCCTTGGCATCCTCCTGAGCTTGTTGGAAAAGAAACTCCAAATGAAATCCTTCGTTTTCTTTAAGTTTACTCAGGCCACTCTTCACAACAGACATGTCCAGACGTAGAACAGCAACAATTACTTTGGGGGTAAGAGCATCTTCAGAAAAGTACGGTATAGAAGACGTGATTGGAATTCCCAAAATAAATGAGAATTCCTCCAAAGTGGGCATCAAAATGTAGTCAGGGAACAGGAAACATCTCATTGATGGTTCATAGAACTGTAAGAAAGTGTGCAACCCATCCTTCTCATACTTTGTGAATGCACATACCATTTTAATCAGCTCTCCATATTCCTTCTGAAAAGTGCTGAGAACACCAGAACCAGCCATGCCTATTATCTTGTTCAATGAATCCAACTTAGGATCAGGGAATTTATATGACACATTATTCTTCCTTTTAACCTCAACTTCTTGGGAACTTATGATTGGAATCAGACAATATGGTAGGTACCTGAAAATGACAAACATAACCTGTTATGATATGAGTATGCAAATGCAAAAGGCATGTGACCAAGTATTCAGATGTCTGTGTCTGTGTTGAACTGTGTGCACTGTGTCTCTGTACTAAATCTGGCAATATATCTGAGATGAATACTCAAACCACTGTCATAGGATACACTGTCTGTAACAATCATGTAATCACAAGTAAGGTATGTAGGAGGCTAGGTTACCTGCAAACCTGTAAACATCCCACCCATACTCACATGTGGTTCCTAGAAAATAAGGCTTGTCAGCTTCGGAGGTTTGAGAAGCGATAGCACATTCAGCCCGTAGGATACAATGCTATGCCAATCAAAGAGGTCGTCCACTAACTCACCTTAGAAAATAAAGGTCATCCTATGCAAGTTCCAAAGTGGGCCCTCGGGTGCGAGTGGGTTTGCCACAGAATGTGGTCTGCCACTGTCACCACTAAAGAGAGATGTTTCCACTAAGGTCCTCATGATCGGTCACTAGAGTCGACAGCTCTCTAGATCGACATCCTGGAATACGCAAGATGCGTACGCCATGATGGTTCCCAAGATAGCCTCGTCTAGCTGTGAATTTCGTGATTACCCAACGTACACAGATGGTACGTAGGTCCCACTACTCTCCACTCTAAATCTAAGTGTGCACTCAAGCCTTGGTAATGGGCTCATCTCTCAGAAATCCCATCCCGCCAAACAGACAGAGCAGTGCAACACAGTATAATATATGAAATGTAAATGCTAACATGCTGTAAATATGGTACAAGTAATAAAATACAGTAAACAGCAAATACAGTAAACACCCAATGAAAGAAAAGCAAACAAGCGCTAGGATTGACTCGCTTAGGAGGGACCAGCAATAGGTCAACTTGTCCCCAGCAGAGTCGCCAGCTGTCACTCCCGGGATTTTCATCCTAGTACAAATGCGAAAGTGGCACGGAAACAGAGTCGCCAACAATGTGTATTTATCCCAAGAGAGGGAAAGGAAACACCGCATAAACCTGAAGGAAAGGAAAAGAGTGTGGTCTTGCGACCAAGAGAAAGGGTAAGGGAGTCGGTTACGCGAGAGGAAGGTATTAGCACCCTCACGCGTCCATCGTACCCGATGGGATCCACGCTTGCTTGTCTCAATCAAAGGGTGTAAGAAAAGGATACTGGAAAAGGAACTGGAAAAGGAAAGGAGAAAGAAAGATAAACAAATAGGGAAAATAAAAGAGGTGCTCGAATGGGCCCTACCCCACTGCCTACGTATCTCATCGGGAGCATGAGAATCAGAGCGACGTAGTTCCCCTCACTAGGGATAGATTGTTTGTGCTTTTTAAGGAACGGCTAACGTTCTAGCTCAGGTGTTGCAGGCTCGCTGGTTCGAGTGCGTTACCATCTTGCAAGAGAACGAGTAGGAGCACGTTCGTACGTTGAGAGTGAATGAGGTGAGAAAATAATTCCCGAAGGAAAGAAATTATTGTTGGTTTTTGTCTTTTAAAAGTTTTTTTATTTGTTTGCATATGATAGTGTATCAAAATCTTAATCATTGGGATGTATACATCCTCACATTCCAAGATGGAATGAGTAAGAAAGTACACTAAGTGTAAAGAAGACCCTCACACTTAGTTCCAATTATTAAGGTTCAAACACACTAGCATACTTGTATTTAGTAAGTGTTTTTGTTGATTATGAAATGAAGAAGTGTTTTTCTTTATTTGTATCTTCAACAAGTATTGCATTTAAGTCCCTCATACAAGATCAAATGTTTAACACATTGACCCAAGATGGGCCATATGCTACACATTCTAAGATTATAAGAGAAGACCCCTTATAATCTTTTCTTTATATGAAAGGCCTAAATGCAATAAATGCCTACCTTTATTAGATGTTTTGAATTTTCTTTGAGATGAAAAGATGAAAGACTCAAGAGGAGAAAGGTAAGAATCTATATGAACTAAGACTTAATCCTAATTGATTATTTAAGGGAGTGATCCTAATGGTTTGTGAGGTTGCAAAACCTAAAGTCTAAAGAAGGAATGAGCTAAACAATTCACTTCTAAAGTAGAAGATGAATTGTAACTCAAAATGGAAAGTAATGAGTTAATCAAAGAAAGCACATAAGTACTTAACAAAACACAAGATTGAATTGTAAAAGATGAAAGGAGAGAAGTTTGAATGTGGATTCCTTATCCACACTCAATTTCAACTTACCAAAGCCCCTACATGGTTAGTAAACATGGAAACATGTATATGAAGCAAAAAAAAATACTTAATACACATTAAAGTTCAAAAGAACAAGATGAAGAATCAAATCTTAATATCACAACCAGAATGTGAATCATATTGACAACAAGTGATTATCATCATACAAGTTCAAATGAATAAGCACAATCATCATCCATAGCATTTAAACATGTTATCACAAGAAAGGATAGATGAAAGATGAAAAGAAATGAAAAGAACATGCATAAATGGAACATGTAATCCAAAGGTCAGAATTGAAACTAAATGAAAAATGGTTTATAAACATCTCAAAGGTATTCATGAATCAATATTCAAGACATTCAAGAAGTAATAGAAGAAGAAGTGAAGGGAAAGTTCAAGAGGAAAGTGCAAACAAAACATGTTAAGGATGCACAAAGTTCAAGTTGAAATGAACATGTAAATATGACCTATAATGTGTACCAAGGACCTATAATATCATATGAATGACTCATAAAATATGCAAATGCTCATATAAATATGCACAAAAGAAATCATGCAAACATACACTAAAAGTTAGGATGATGTAACATGTATTAGGCTTCAAATGTAATGCATCAAACAAAAATCAAATGGACTTGTGAAAATTATACAAGTATGGTATTTGAATGCCTAAGTCAGAAGTAAATCATACATCAAGATAGCATGTCAAAATTCAAAGCAAAATGACTTCAAACAATGCATTAGGTCAAGTTGAAACATCATGCAAAATGGTGCAAAGACAAGCATCAAAACATGTCATAAAATAACCTAAAAAATCAAACAAAAATCATCTAACATACTTCAATGTATTAGTGAATCAATACAAAAAGAATCAGGTCAAAACAGTTTCTAATGAGCAAGAAAAAAATTCCACAAACTCATGTATCATATTTGGAATGCATACAAATGGAAATTCAAAGAAAATTATGAAACAGTGGCAAAAATGTAATAAAATCATGAAATAAAAATATCAAAAATTTCCTAAATGTCTTGTTAATATTCATGAATTTTTCCAGAATTTTCTGATATTGTTTTGTAATTTTAAAAATTAAAAATGAAACGTGTATAAAATGAAGAAAATAAAATGAAATTTAAATAAGAAAGGGGTGTAGGGAAGTAAATTTCCATGTTCAAATGGTTTGGGCTTTAAAAATGTGAGGTGTCAATAGCAATGACCCAAGGTCCACATGCACGCAGTCCACACCAACAATTGTGCACTCCCGGTCAAAATAAAGTCAAACAATGATCACCATTGGATCAAGTCCAGTCAACAAGCCAGTCAAAGTAACCAAATCCAATGCACGCGCGTGAAGGAACACACTCACTACCATGCACTGCACCACACATTGCTTAAATGAGATCCAAAATTGAGCACGTGAGATGCACACTTATTTTAATGTGCTGGCAAGATCTCATCAATTCAACCTCCTCAATCCAACGACCACGTTCAAAAGAAACACAAACCCTAGCATTTACAGCCACCGGCCGGAGAAGGACCTCCGGTCACCTTCTCCGGTCACGCACCACCGTCTGCTACTCCACATGTTCACAAAAATACACAATGCGCATACCAAAATGAAGCTGAGATAATGGAGATCATGAATACACAACTATCTTTCATAGAACAAGCACATACATGGAGAACAAAGGAAGAGAAGATAAGCCCTAACTTTTGAAACTACGCCTCTAAGAGGCCTATCAACTAGCCGGAGTAAAATAGAGCTTCTAGCAAGCTTATATTAACAAAAACAAGCTAAACATAAGGTGAATCGTGCCAAGTAAAGTTGAGATGTTAAAACCTGCAAATGATGAAAATTGGAGTAACAAAGAAAATCAGAGGATCGTGCTTCTCCTTTGAGCTTCACTTGGCCAAATAAAGGCTTGAGAATTTTGAAGAATGGAGAGGAATTTGAATCTGCAGTGTAGCTACTTCAACAATGTAATGCCATTTCCAATACTTAAAGATGAAGTTAGAAGAATATGATGATGAATTTGCACTAACTCAGAGAGAATAGAGAGAAACTGAGAGAGAAAGTGAGAGAACCAGAGAGAAAGTAGAGAGAGTTTTGGGGTGAAAATGAGAGAAATGAAGTTGAAATTGAAATGTGAGAGTGAAATTCTATTTATAGGAGAGCTTAACTATGGTTAACATGAGTTGGTTAATTGAGTTGAGTGGGTTAAGGTGAGTGCACCCTAACTAACTGAGTCAAGTTAGTTAGGGGCGAGTGAGGAGAGAAATGTTATAGTGAGGTTAGTGTATGACATTATGGTGGAGGTTGATGGAAGTGAATGGTGATGATGAGTTGTTCTGAAGTAGCAGCTACAAAAAGAAACTTGCTGCGCAAGTTTGATGTGCTTCCTCTTTAATGTATGGCGAGGCATGATGAAGGTATCATAGTGTAAGAGAGGTGTTTGTACAAATAAAGCAATGGTTGGATGGTGTGTACATGTATCGTGCAAACTGATGTGAATTTTCAACATTAACCATGAGTTTTCATGCTTTTGTAGCAGCAATACACTTGATGCATCAGTGGGTGTTTGAAGATGAAATTCTCCATGCATTGTGGATGGTTTGATGAGGTCATGGAGTCATTGAAAATAGGGAATATGGGAGAACATGTTTGGTATGAGAATTGAGTTGAAATGATGTCTCAAACATGCTAAAAAATGACTATGAACTCAAGGATACAAAGCTGGTTGGTGGGCGTGCAAAACCAAGTCATGACCTAGCAATGTGGTGCATGGGATTTCAGTGTGATCACCCTATCTTGAGACCAATATAACTTCTTATCCTTTGATCAAATGAACAAATCATGAACACCAATTTTGAAGATCTCACATAGAGGAACAATTTTCATGTTGAAAGATTTTTCATTTGAGGCCTCTAACCATGAGTAATTGATCAAAACATTTGGCCCACCACATGTTTGTAGAAATGATGGCGCGTGACTTAAGATTTGCCCAAGCTGACTTGCATTTTGCCCAAGTTTTCCTCAACTTTGCTCATCCATAACTCTCTCAATTTTGATCCAATGGAAGTGTTCTACACATGGATTTGAAGCTTGAAACAAGATATTTTGTTGTGGTCGAGTGGAATTTTCATTGGATGTCTCAATTTTGAATGGCCTTGGTTCAAAGTTTGGTGCAAAAATGGCCAAAACTTTCCTTATTTAGAAACCCTACTTCTTCCAAAAATGGCAACTTTTCAAATCTTGATTTTTCATGATCCTTTTGGAGTTTCTTGATCAAATTTTGTACATTGGTCACATATAACATGAATTTCATGAATTTGGACTCAAAAAGTCAAGAGTTGACTTTTACCTCTGATTATTTGACTTAGCCCCAATTTTCCTGATTTTTGACCTTTCTTCCAATTGAACCACTTCTAAAACCAATTGAGAGGCAATTTTCCACACACATACACTTAAGGACATGTAGAATACCATGAAATCAAGTTTTGTCCAAAAAAATCAGAGATGACCTGATTTAATTGGAAACCCTAGTTTTGATACTCACCTCCTAAGGGAAAAAAGTGCAGTCTTCAATTTCAAATTCCTCAGAGTATGTTGTATATCCTCTTAAAGGATGATGAGATATGCCACTTGAGGGTGTTTTTGAATCAATGAACTAGCTCTTTTGAGGGTTTTCCTTCAGTTTTTGGACCTGTTGCATAGTGAAGGATGTAATTCTCCAACCTCCTATTGAATCTCACTTTCTTGAGGTATTGGATGATCAATTGAGACATGAAATACCTCTTGGCTTGCCTTGAAGCAACTTGTTTGACCTTTTGTGCTTTGAATGATTCCTTGATTGTCCATCTTTCACCTGATCACATGCCTTAATGGTAAGAGGGATACTATGCTTCATTTTTCTATGTTAAAGATGCAATGCAAGGCTAATGAGATGGATATAATATGATATATGATAATGCTATGCTATGATGACAAAAGAGAGAGCAAATTTTGGGGTATTACAACAGGATCCACAATCTACCAAAATAACTGTCAACTATCCACAATCATATTATTCCATATCAACCAGACTAAAATTATGAAACGAAAGAACTCATGAGCAAAAACAACAGGGCTTTAGGTCATTAAATTCTCCTCAACATGATGCTTCAGCTCTTGAATAAATGCCAGTAGAATAAATTAGATGCATCTATATTGTATGTCTGATCCAGAGTAGGCAAAAAGTAGGGAGGCATTTGTTCCTCCAAAACAAAAAGAGATTGACATACCTACTCTAATTGGCATCTCCTTTGAAGCAGTCAAAGGCATGCAACCATCACCGAATACAGAATCTAGCTTTGTTAAATTAAGAGTTAACGGAGCAATTCCCTGTGATAAGAATAAAAGAATCACACTATTTAATTAAACTACTAGGTTCTGGTTATAGACTAAGCACAAATTCATGGTGTTCAAAAAGGGTTCACCAGTACTTCTATTATGCAAGTACACAATTTGCCAAAAAGTTGCTTACATGTCATATTGCTAAAACAGATAAAATTGATTCAATCGCTCCAGCAACGCCTAGAAGATGACCAATAGCCCCCTGAAATCAGAGAAATTAGGGAAAATTCATGGACTTGATTCAATTTATCAATGTTCCCCTAATCCATTTTTTCTTTTAAACATTTAATGGCATCTAAATTCCCATGCATGAGAGTTTTCATCTAAGAGGGGATCAGTACATAGATTACAAATCCAAACAGATAGGCGTAAAACTTGTTAATCATGCAGCTTGCAACCACCCTTACCTTGGTGGAGGAGAATCTGTTTTCCTCGTTCACCATTCTCTCAACCTGCAAATCATTCAAAAATATAACGAATACAGAAAAACTAAATTGTAACAGAAAAATTATAGGTTAGACAAACACATAATCACTGTTTCACACAATCACTAAGTCAAATTCATTAAGATATCCCTGCACATATACATAATGATATTGAATAAGGAAATGACTTTGTTACAGAGATAATAAATTAGTACACAAATGTTGTTAAATAGGCAATGGCTTTCTCTCCAGTTTCCACATATCAGTTTAAATGTTTATTAAAATTCTAATACCGATCGTTGGATATCGATTATTCAAAATACCAAATCATTGTATACAAAATGATGGTTCAACACTTTTTATTAGAAAGAGATTGTCGTGTCTTCATTCCACGTGTTTAGACTACTACAAAATCAGTTATGAGATTATAGAAATTTCAACATACCTAGTTTTGTCTATGAGAATAATGGTTGGTTCAGTTGAAGATGTATAGTATCACATTGAAGTAGACTCAAAACATAAGTTCATGAAACCAATATAGATATGCACTCTAAGAATATAAATTACACGAGGATCAAGGACGTTCAAACAAAAATTTATCAGAAAAACATTATACTATTTTACATGATAGTGGAGTGAATGCTAAGAAACAATATATTGACGATGATGAATGTGAAAATTTTAATTCCAAATCATAAATTGGCAAGTATACCTCTTCCATAACTAACTTGACAGATTCGTCAATGCACTCATCAATTTTTTTTATCATCTACGCCAAATCTCGAATTTCTTGAATAGGGACATCACCGACATCAGTTAGCATTCATGCATCTTTTAAATCCTTACCAAAAAAATCAAAATAGTATTGTTGCTACAAGTATATGATTTGTAAAATTAATTACAGGGTCGATTATCACATTTAATCACCTGGATGTCCGGCAGCGGAGGTTTTAGGACCGTCGATAATGGTGGATAGTGAGTGTCGAAATAGTGACCAACACTCTGCAACACGTGCACCATGTTGTTCATTCTCCATGTTGATTATCACATTTAATCACCTGGATTTGCAGAGGTGGAGGTTTTTTAAGCAATACAAACAAAGAAGTGATACTTGATTCTCCATGTTGGTCTGCAATAATATTGCAGCTTCTTTCACCACAGAGGGATCCACCTCCAACACTAATTCATCATGTACCTAGTTAACATCCACTCTCTTGTGAAGTGACAAAATCAAAGGAGTAGATTTATAAGGAAACAAAAAATGCTTATAAGGAGTACATAACCATTCTCAAATTAAAGAACATTCCCATCTGAAAAAAAAAGAAACAACAAATTACAATCAAAATTTCAGATAGACACAAACCATGTGATTTGAAAAGCTATCAGCAGAGAATGAACAATCATCTGATTGTGGCATCTTGGTGGCAGACCTTGTCCATTTGATAAGTGAAGATAAATGCTTAATAAATGGACCTAATTCATTAACATTGTTAAACTAAATTAACAAAAGAGAACAAAAACATACCCACTTTGGAATTTAGCTACAATAAGAAAAAGGATGAAAATTTAGCATACCCATTTGGTTGAATAGGAAAGGGGAAGCAAAATTGAAGTTGTTGAAGAAATGGGTTTGTTTACTACCTGCGGGGGGACCGTGAGCTTGAAAATTGAGAGAGAAAGTGGAAGCAAGTATAATGAGAGCTTATAAGAGTATAGAGTAATTTGTCATGATGAAGAAATTATGGCAAGTTAACTCTTCTTCTTCTTCTTCAATTGCCACAAACACAAGTGCAAAACACTCTTTGCATATAGAAATTCATTCAATAACTTTCAAAACACATAATAAGGTAGCCAAGTTTCTTAATAGTAATATTGACAACATAAGAGAGTGTTGATCTGATAAGGTACAAACCCTTTGAAGGTAACATTGACAACATAAGGTACAAACCAAATGTTTGACAGTAATATTAACAACATTGCATCGAAAAAGCAAGTTTGTATTGATCTGATACACAACATAAGGTAGCCAAGTTTCTTAACTAAAGTGAAGTTGATCATGTACATGTTGACATTTCATTTGATTTAGCGGTTATTGTGAACATTCTGAGCCAAATACTAAATCAGATACCAAGTAATTGACATGAGACTTAGGATGTTTAAATATGAAGACAACATGCATTTGGTCCTTATCAGTGCCAAGACCTATCATAATTATAGAAACATAACCTCAATGAGACTTCTTATCAGTGCAAGTTGATATTATTATAAGTTGTCTACAACATGATTTGCATCTGCGAATACAGAATAAAGCAAGAGCATGGTAATTTGTTCAATTTTTTTCTTTCTGTCACTACATAAATACACCATTACCTTCTGTCAGAGCATTTGTCTTAACAATCTTGGTGAATACAGACTTTGTAGGCCAGTCATCTGAGTAATACTTAACTGCCACATGCTTCCCTTTAGAGTCTAAAAGAAGATTTTTTTTCTTGAAGGACACAAGCCCTGCACAAATATAACAATTTGGTAACATGTCCCAAAAGAAGAATTGTATTTATCACAGATACCTCACAAATATTGGAAAACCCTCCTGGACCCCATTTCAAATTGGCAAAACCGATAAACATCAAAAACACAACGCATGCATAATGGATGTTGAACAACTTATTTAATTTCATTATAAGAGAGAAAGTTCAAATATTCAACATTTTCTCTTATTAGTTCCTACTTCCTGTTTACAACCTCAGTAATAACTACAGATTCAGGCATTTCAGAGTTGTCAATCACAGAAAATACTGGTTCAGACAAATTCTACTAAGCTACAGTGAGCTATAACACTGCTATGGCAACTGTTTGACAAGAATTTATACTACATAGCCTATCAAGGAACAATTATAATTTGTTCAAATTTGCTATAAGGATGTAATTAAGAAAATAAACTTGATTCCTATAAGGATGAATAAAGTACGAGGTGAGCTCAATGTATTTGCACTTCATGATGCCTGTATGACCAGCCCTAAAACCATACAAGATGCTTCCTTTTGGTCTTTCTCATAGGTAATCTAAAACAAAAATCAAAATTTACAGTTCAAAATTTAACTGCATAAATTTCCACAAGTATTGATTAATTCTATTGAATTGAAAACCATCTTTACTAACCGAAAATTCCAGAAATCACATTGTCACCTCCAGGAGCTTGACCACCAGACAAAACTACGCTAATCTTTAACTTTTGATTATGCAGCACAGTATCAGAATGACTCGGCACCAGCATCGCTGACGGTTGCCCGAACAGGTTTGGAGACAACTTTGCAATCTCATCTGCAGAAATGATACAATCAAAAAATGATAGCGAAGTCAAGATTTTGACGAAAAAATGAATATTGATGGATGAGAGGGAAAGTGGTTAAGAGATGAAGACCGATATTTTCAGCAGCAGAGCTTTGAAAACACACATTTGTGAACCTCCACACCCACAAAGACTTTTAATCCATCTCTAGTGAAGCACCTTCTACCAGTATATCACCTTCGCATTCAAAATCATAAAAATTACACGGGATCTAGAACATGTGCAGAGGTAGATGGACTGAAAAGTTCACAAGATTTATCAAAATTGAAGCAGCTGGTAGTACGGATAGACATCTCCATTAGTGTTCACAAGACTGTAAAGTTTTGATAATGTATAAGAATTGAATCATCTAAATAAAAGAGCAACTGTATTAGTAGTTCAGAGAACTTGTAATGTTCAAAAACTGAATAAAAAAAAGTAATGTTAAGAGAAATATAGTTTAATTAATCACTTTTAAAATAAGCACTTATAAAATAAACACGTTTAAAATAAACACTTACCTTAAGTGACTTATGGAAAGCATATCCAGAAATATTACTTCTCATAGCTCTAACACCAAGGTTAAGAATTATATATTCTCTTTCCAAAGCTTCCATAACAGGTTGACCTTCTGAACCAAGGATAATATGAATACTAATTGTTAGTTCCTGGATTGGCTGGAATTTTGGTAAAACAAAGTATACTCAATGTTGATGTCAAGGTGCTGATGTTGCAACATTGAAGTCTTAACACTGGGCTGTGTTAAGTAGTTAAGTGATGAGGTTGGATGTCTGATGTCACACAGGTGATGTTGTAACATCAGACCTGCAAAATTAACAACAACAGGTTATTAGGGCACGCATATTAGCTGGAATTGTGGAGAGTGGTTGACTCATTGGATGAGAATATCTTGGGATAGATATTTTCTGTTACATGGGAGATTTGATTGCAGGTCTGTTGGAGAATTAAAAGGTTGAAGATTTAAAAAGATTTTGGGGATAAAATCTGTTTTGAAGATTCAGTTTTAATTAACAAATCTGATCAAATATTGTGACAAGTCCAAGCCCAATTCAAGAGCTATATAAAGTGCACAAGACCAAAGGAAAAAGTACAGAAAACATTCAGAAGATCAAGAGCAGGAGGCTTAGTGTCTAGAGTTTGTTTAGAGTGCTTGTATTTACACTATTCTAGGGTTTGAATAGGTGTTGAGTTTCTGTCCTCTCTAGAAGCTGTGAAGCAATAGAGAGTGGTTGATTGATCGAAGCTGTGAAGTAAGATCAAGGGTACTCAAAGTGGTTTCTTTGAGTGTTTGTAAGGGATTGAGTGGTGTTCTCATACCTAAGTAGTTTCTTAGGTAGGAAGTCATTAGTAGAGTATAAGTTTAGGAGATTGTCAACGGGTTGTTGAGTCTGTAAATTATATCTACAAGTAGTGAATTCCATCCCTGGCTTGGTAGCCCCCAGAGTAGGTTGGTTGTAACCGAACTGGGTCAACAATTCTTGGTGTTATTTTACTGTTATTGCTGTCCATTGTGCAGAGTGTGTTGTTGTGACATCACACCTTAACATCACACGTCTGATACCAGAATTTCAATTGGTATCAGAGTAGGCATCCTGTCTGTCTCTGGGTGAGATATAGGGAAGTTACTTTCTGGTGAAAAGATGGACAAAGAAGTTGGAGGATTCGTCAACAGACCCCCTATTTTGGATGGATCTAATTATGACTATTGGAAGCCAAGGATGACCACCTTCTTAAAATCCTTGGACAGTAGGGCTTGGAAGGCTGTTATTAAAGAGTGGAAAGCACCTGTCATGTGTGAGAAGGATGATGCTGGCAAAGATAAAGAAGGCACCTCTAAGCCAAAGCCTGAAGAAGAGTGGACCAAGGAGGAAGATGAGCTTGCCCTTGGAAATTCCAAAGCTCTGAATGCTATCTTCAATGGAGTGGATAAGAATATCTTCAGGTTAATTAATACCTGTGAAGTTGCTAAGCAAGCATGGGATATCTTGCAGGCTACTCATGAAGGAACATCTAGAGTCAAGATGTCAAGACTTCAGATTTTGACATCAAAATTTGAAAGCCTGAAGATGAAGGAAGATGAGACTATTCATGATTTCCACATGAGTGTTCTTGAGCTGGCCAATGCATCTAGTGCTCTTGGAGAGAAGATGTCAGATGAAAAGCTTGTGAGGAAGATCCTTAGGTCCCTACCTAAGAAGTATAAGATGAAGGTTACTGCCATTGAAGAATCACAAGACATCAGCAAGACGAGAGTAGATGAGCTCATTGGATCTCTTCAAACCTTTGAGCTTGGGTTGAATGAGGAAGAACTAGAAAAGAAGCCAAAGAGTATAGCCCTGGTGACAAATGGTGAAGAAGAGAAAGAGAAGAAATATGAATCCCATGAGGATCTGTCTCAGGCCATAGTGATGTTGGGAAGACAGTTCACCAAAGTATTCAAGAGAATGAATAATAACTCCAGGCCTAATGTCAAGAACATGACTTCTGACACCAGCAAGAAGGATGAAGAGAAAACTGCCCAAGATAAAGGAGTGCAGTGCTTTGAGTGTGAAGGGTATGGACATGTCAAGAAAGAATGTCCCACCTTCTTGAAAAAGCAGAAGAAGGGCATGACAGTTTCCTGGTCTGATTCTGATAGTGAAAGTGAAGGCGAGTCAGCAAAGCATGTGAGAGCTTTAACAGGAGCTGTGGTTTCTGATGATGATTCTAGTGATGGAGAAGTAACTTATGAGGAGTTGGCATCCACCTATCAAGAGCTGTGTTTAAAGAGTGCTGAAATTTGTCAAGAAAACAAGTGCCACAAGCAACAAATTGCTCAGCTAGAAAATGAAAAGACTGATCTGGAAAATGAAGTGGTGCTAGTTAGAGCTAACCTTGATCAAATGACCAAGTCTGTTAGGATGCTGAGTTGTGGTACAGACACACTTGACAAGATCCTTCAGTCAGAAAAAGCTGCTGGAGACAAAGCTGGGATAGGTTATGTGGCTGAGGACAAGGGAACTTCAGAAGGAAGCACTTCAGGTTCAAAGAAGGAAGTATCACAACTTTCATCTCAACATCAGCCAAAGAAGCAGGATCCTACCCCTAAGAAAGCTGATGTTTCACAACCTAAGAAGACTGGTCCCAATCAGAAGAGAAAGCAGCCACAGGGAGCTAGCCAATATATGCCCCCACAATACCATAAGAGCATGCAAGCTGCTCAGTTCAAACAACACATGTCTCATCAGATGTCTCAACATCAGGACAACTGGTATGGTTATGGGTATGGATACACCAATGCTGTTCCTTATATATATGGAAGAAGAAAGCCACACCATCATGGGAGACAATCAAGGAAACAACATTCTCAGCCATCTTATGGGAGAAGTTATCAACATAATAGATGGCAGGGCAGTTATGGTAGGAGGAGATCACATTATGGATGGAAGCATAGGCAATCTCATCATGGCAGAAGATTCAGAGATGAAAGGGTGAAATGTTATTATTGTGGAAGATTTAGACATATGCAGTACTCTTGCTACAAGCTGTATGGATACCCTCAGCCTCAAAACAGATGGAGAGAGCATAGGCCCAAAGTTGTTAAACAATGGGTACCTAAGGAGAAGGTGAAGTGCTTATTGGCTCACATGGGTGATAAAGAAGGAACATGGTATTTTGACAGTGGGTGTTCCAAGCACATGTCTGGATGTAGATCCATGTTTGATAATCTTAGACCTTGCCCCTCTCATGAGGTCATATTTGGCAATGGAGAAAAAGGTGTTGTTGCAGGAGTTGGGAAAGTGCAAGGTGATGGTAGACCTGAACTTGACAATGTTATGTTTGTCAATGGCTTAAGTGCAAATTTGATTAGCATAAGCCAGTTGTGTGATGAAGGTTACAAGGTAAACTACACAAAGGATGATTGTGTGGTTTCTGATGAGCATAATCAGATTGTTATGAAGGGTGCCAGAACCAAATAAAATTGCTATCAGTGGACCTCTCTTGAAGGAGATTCAACTAGTGATGTACAAGTTGATGTTATAACATCAGACTATGACATCAGGATGCTGAAAGGTCACTCAAAGTTAACAAGTTTTGATGTGAGTGTTTTAAAAGGAAAGTCTTTATGGAGGGAGAAAATTAGTAATTGGTCTTTAAATACTGAAAAGCTGGCGCCATACCTCAGACCATCATTCTCTAGTGTAGCAAAATCACGGTTCATCAAAGAGCATATCTTCCGTCCGTTCGTCTTCTTCTACAAGAAAAATCATCTGAACTCATACTGCCTCAAGGGAACCATGTCAAACCAGACGTCGTCTCCATCAAAGAAATCTGTCGCTCAAAGCTCTTCGCGAGATAAGGCTAGGGTTTCTTCAGAAGAGGGATTTGCAGAAGAAGCTTTGAATATAGAACCTATCTCAATGATGCTCCCAGAATCAGGTACTTCGAGACCCACTAAACTAACTCCTAAGAGACCTACTACTATTTTCAAGAATCCTGAAACAAAGAAGGTTGTTACTAGTGTGTTATTTGAGGACAAAACTGTGCCGAAATCATATACGTCTCAGGCTATTGAAGAGAAGTTTGATGTAGACAAAAGGATGGGTAATCTTGCCTCAAAGATTCTGGACAAAGGCATCCCTGTCAAAGGAATTTCAATCCCATTGAATCGGATGTCAGCTGAGAAAGACAACATGCAGGAAGGTAAGTCAAGTCTTCAACAACTCGCAATGACAGCTATTGAAGATGCTGATCAGAGTGAAGACATGCATGAAGAAACAAATATTGAGGAGAATGTTAGGACATCTGCTGAACCCACTTCTGTTGATGATATTCATGGTGAAGCAGATGTTGAAGAGGAGGTTAGAACATCGCTTAGTAGGGATCCTGAGACTTCTGATGTAATTGATGTTGATGACTTGTCTGATAATGAAGTCATTGGAAGAGCAGTGCCTAGTCTGTCCAAGAGACTAAGAACAAGAAAAGGAAAGATGGTTGAATCGTCGTCAAAGAAAGCTTCTGATGAGAAGAGGAAAAAGACTGTTGTTGGGCCAACAAAAGCATGGAGTAAGGTTGATGTGAATCCCAGAAAAAGGAAGCTAATGGAAGAATCTGAATCAGAGTATGATGTTGAGGATGATGTTCAAGACATCACTCCTGTCAGAAAGGCAATCTTGAAGAGAATTGCTGACAAGATACCTGAGGTTCCGGTTGATAACATTTCATTCCATTATGCAAGTAGTGCGTCGATGTGGAAGTTCATCTGTCAAAGAAGACTTGCTCTTGAGAGAGAGATTGGGAAAGAAATTATGGAGATTAAAGAAATCATAGAGGTGATTAAGGCTGCTGGTCTGATGAAGACGGTTCATGGGTTCTTCGAGTGCTATGACAGCCTGGTTAAGGAATTTGTGGTAAATATTCCTGTGAAGATTTCAGACAAAAGCAGTGTGGACTACATGAAAGTGTTTGTGAGAGGAAAATGTGTTGAATTATCTCCTGAAGTTATAAACAAGTATCTAGGAAGAAAAGATGAAGAATTTGCTGAGCTAGAAGCCACTGAGAATGATGTCTGCAAGGAAATAACTGCTGGTCAAGTTAAAGTGTGGCCCTTGAAAGGGAAACTGCCAACTAGCAAACTTAGTGTTAAGTATGCTGTCTTACACAGAATTGGAGCCGCAAATTGGGTGCCTACCAATCATAAAACCACAACAGCTGTGGGACTAGGGAGGTTTATTTATTCTGTGGGTACTAAGAAGAAATTTGACTATGGAGCATATGTGTTTGAGCAGACTGCGAGACATGCCACCACTAATGCTATCAAACTGCCTATAGCATTTCCTTCGCTCATCTGTGGAGTTATGATGAAACAACATCCAAGCATCTTAACAAATTCAGACACAGCATGTAAGAGGAAATCAGCTTTATCTTTGCATCCCAAACTGTTTGCTGGGAGCCATGTTCCAGACATTTTTGAAACATCAAGCTCTGAGATTAAGAAGGTCAGTACAAAATCTGAACTGATTAAAGAATTAAGGGCGACCTGAAAGGATCTTGACATGGTTATCAAGACCAGCACTGACAGGAAAATGAAGATTGAGCAGATGATTAAAGACTTGGAACAGGGGGAAGACAATGGTGACACTGAGGACTCCAGGTCAGATGAGGGGGAATAAGATGCTGATGGTACCAGCTCGAATGAAGACTAATCTCTATCTGCTGTCTTTAGATATTAGTTTTGTTATTAGTTTAGTTTTTGCTTTGTTGGTTGTGTAATTTGAATATTGTGCTGGTTTATGCACTGTTTATGTTTTTAGTTTCCTTCTATGATTTGTTTTGCCTGTTTACTAACTGAAAGGCTAACAATGAGAGCTAGGGTATACTGACTATAGTTAATAGGGCTTCTAACTGAAGTTTGCCTAATTGTGGCTAAAAAGGGGGAGAAAATAGCCAAGATAGTCAAGAGTATTATTGCCATATGCTGCTAATGTGATGCAGATATTAAGAGGGAGATAGATTGTTGCTGGTAAAAGGTGTTTAGTTGAAAAGTGGTAATACAGTTATTGAGGGGGAGTTTTGAAGATATCATGACATGTGAAGAGTGCAGCCATGCAGATAAATTGCTGCACATTATGAGCTACTTAACAGCTGTGATGCTGGTTCATGTTTTTAGAGAGGGAGCACCAATTGGCTGTTGTCAATAATGAAGATGGTGCTGCAGCAGATCAAGTGATGAAGACTTTGAAGAGTGTCGAACTGCTGCTGGTTGTGTGTTTTAAATTCATTGAAGATTATTCCCCTGCTGATATCTCTGAAGGTGCAGAGTGCATAAGTTGATTGCAGAGTGCAAGAGGTTGTTTTAGCCAAAATTAGCCAAAGGGGGAGATTGTTAGTTCCTGGATTGGCTGGAATTTTGGTAAAACAAAGTATACTCAATGTTGATGTCAAGGTGCTGATGTTGCAACATTGAAGTCTTAACACTGGGCTGTGTTAAGTAGTTAAGTGCTGAAGTTGGATGTCTGATGTCACACAGGTGATGTTGTAACATCAGACCTACAGAATTAACAACAGCAGGTTATTAGGGCACGCGTATTAGCTGGAATTGTGGAGAGTGGTTGACTCATTGGATGAGAATATCTTGGGATAGATATTTTCTGTTACATGGGAGATTTGATTGCAGGTCTGTTGGAGAATTAAAAGGTTGAAGATTTAAAAAGATTTTGGGGATAAAATCTGTTTTGAAGATTCAGTTTTAATTAACAAATCTGATCAAATATTGTGACAAGTCCAAGCCCAATTCAGGAGCTATATAAAGCGTACAAGACCAAAGGAAAAAGTACAGAAAACATTCAGAAGATCAAGAGCAGGAGGCTTAGTGTCTAGAGTTTGTTTAGAGTGCTTGTATTTACACTATTCTAGGGTTTGAATAGGTGTTGAGTTTCTGTCCTCTCTAGAAGCTGTGAAGCAATAGAGAGTGGTTGATTGATCGAAGCTGTGAAGTAAGATCAAGGGTACTCAAAGTGGTTTCTTTGAGTGTTTGTAAGGGATTGAGTGGTGTTCTCATACCTAAGTGGTTTCTTAGGTAGGAAGTCATTAGTAGAGTATAAGTTTAGGAGATTGTCAACGGGTTGTTGAGTCTGTAAATTATATCTACAAGTAGTGAATTCCATCCCTGGCTTGGTAGCCCCCAGAGTAGGTTGGTTGTAACCGAACTGGGTCAACAATTCTTGGTGTTATTTTACTGTTATTGTTGTCCATTGTGCAGAGTGTGTTGTTGTGACATCACACCTTAACATCACACGTCTGATACCAGAATTTCACTAATTTTGAAAGTAAGTTTTCTCTTTTGAGTTAAAAACTCAATTTCACCCATTTGAGTCCATTTTTCCAATGAAGTAATCACAATTTCTTCGGTCGAAGTTGGCACACCTCTAATGTTGCCCTCAAAATGTCCGTTTTTTGAGCACACAATTACCACAAACTTATAAACGTGATAAATAGTCGAAAACATCCGATGAATCACAATTCTAGTCAACGAAATTTGAAACTGAAAATCCTTATCATATTAGTCCTTTTGTATCGAATAATTTAATAGGAGATTTTAAATATCAATATTTTTTGAAATCTCGTTAATTTCGCGATTCGTTGTTCTAATATTATAATGAGATAGATATGGGTAAGAAAGTAAGAATACCTCTGACTTTATCAGTGGCAAGTCCCATTCCAATGAAAGCATAACCAAAGGACATTATTGCTGCATTAATCGAGAGCCATTCGATGTTACAAAAATTTGGTATCTGTGACAGAACAACTTGGATAGCCCGCAAACAAACATGTTATATGTATCATTCACATAACATGTTCCTTCATTCCCTGAAAAAAAATTGTTAATGTGATCCTCAAAAAAAATTTATGAAACAAATGGTGTGCATTTGCAATCTGATCGTACCGGGATCAGACAGTTATTCAGTGGCCAGCAACGTCGTATGGACTTCAGCTCCGGTGAGGTTGAAAGACGGCCGGGGGGGGTACCTGCAGGGTACTCCGACGCTCAAGTAAGGCAAGGGTCACAAGTAAAAGCAAGTACAGAAAGATGTTAGAGTGTATGAGATTGTGTAACCTGACCCTCTCAAGTGAGAGGGTATTTATAAAGAGCCCCCAGCGCGGGGCCAACGGTCACTAGCACTGGGCTGGATTGCGAGGCCTAATCCAAGTAACTGCCAGGGCTTACGTGGCGTAGTGAAGACCAGCACGTAGTCTTCGTCCTGGGGTAACCGTTCCTAGATCTCCAGAATTAGGGCATACCGATTCCATCGGGAGTGGGTGGTTACATGAGAACGTGTCCTCGCGGGGAGGAGTCTTGCGTGTCGGGGAGAGACGTGTCCTCGTGGGGAGGCTTCTCATATGCAGAAAGAGATGGCTCCTCGAGGGGGAGCACCTGAGTGTCAAGGAGGAGCGAGCCCGGAGAGGCTTAACGCCTCTGCCCGATGCTCTACGCTGTGTGTGCCCAAACACCGCCGAGGTGTGGCGTGTGCCCGACACTGTTGAGGTGAGGCATGTGCTCGATGTTGGTCGTGCTAAGGGGCCTTTGTTGGGCCCTGCCAGGACGTGTGGGTTGGGTCTGCTCGATTGAGGGGCAAACCCGGCCCAGCCCAGAACAGGAGCCCCATAAGTCGTTGTGCTGAGGTGTCAGGGTAATGACTTTAGGGTCGGTACTATGTTGAGGATGTGTCTAGTCGGGGAAGGGACTCTAAACAAAGAGCAGTTGGCATACCGGGCAGAAACAAATCGATCTGCCCATGCTAGACTGGCTGCGGATGGACGACGACGCGGGGAGAAGTCTGAAACGAGGTGAATGAAAAGACGTGTCGGGGAATAAAAAGATGTGCCTGGGGAAGCGTGCGCCACGTGTCACACCTCATCATTGCCTAGGGAGGCTACGCTAGGTTAGCGTAATCGATTGCCTAGGAAATCCTCGAGTCTCGTGAGGAGCCTATAAAAGGGCTCGAGTTCGTGTCAGTTGCACGTTTCCACCTTTTTCGCTCTCCTTTTCTTCCTATCTCCGTCGCTACTCCACCGTCGTTCACCGCCATACGTCGCCGCATCTACCGCTCCGGCCAGGCTTCAACCACCATTCCAAGTAAGCTTCTGATCTCTTTCTTTTCCGTTTTACTTTCTGTTGGTGGTTTTTCAGTGAACTGATGAAGTTCCCGGTAATCCCTTGAGGGTTCCGGCCGATAACGGTGGGACGTTCTTAGGGTTTCGGTAGGTTTGGCGGAGGCTTGAGATGAATATCCCGAGGACCCGATGAATACCCCGAGGACATGCGATGAATGTCACGGGGAAGTGAGGTGAGAGGATTGGAGACCCAAAGAAGGGACGGGGGTAACGGCCTCGGGCAGTTCGCCGTGTCCCTGAACGTTTTCTTTGTTCTCGCTGCCCTTTCACTTGATCAGTGGTGGAAGGGTGGATTTGGTCGCGGCCAACGAATTCACCTATTTCCTCTGCTTTTCAAGTAAAAACTGGCCGAGAGGCTTCCGGGGATTCTCTAGATAGACATTGAACCCGACGTCGACGGACCCGCGCAGATCCCTGGGGAGGAGCTCGTGCGTCTGGCCGCCGAATGGGCCGGCGAGGAGCCTCTACGTATAAAATCACGTTTCGTTGCCGACGACATGGACGCTTTCGCCTTCGTTGAGGATGTCCCTGAGGGTGAGCAGGCGAAGTGGACGGTCTTCCAGCCTCGGGCACACCACCGCATCTGCTCGAATTATCGTGGGTTAAGGTTCCCCATGTATGAGTTTTCCTTTAAAGAGGTTGGTATTCGTCTCCCCTTCAACAACTTTCAATTGGGGGTTTTCAACCGGCTGCACCTGGCGCCGTCTCAGCTTCATCCTAATGCGCTTGCCTTCATGCGAGCATTTGAGATCGTGTGTGACTACCTCAAGATCGGGACCACCCTCACGCTCTTTTTCCGCGTCTTCCATCTCCAACGTTCAACGGACTAGGGGCGACATAGTTGGGTCTCCTTCAAACAGTCGAGGAAGCTGTTCAAGGCATACTCGGATTCGATTAGGAATTTCAAAGATAGGTTCTACTATGTCATGCCCGCGACGCACGATGCTGTGGGTACGCTTTATGACATCGTGACCGACAGTTTCGGGGAGGAGAGGTTTGTGTCCAAGTGTCCCTTGGAGTGGAAGGATGCGCACTTCGTGCTTGGTATAGACAAATACCTCGTGAAGCCTGGCGAGCTGTCGGAGGAGGACAAAGGAGCGTACGCCACGCTGGTCGCATATGTTACCAGTTTTAATCGGGCAGAGTGTGTTGGTAGGGATGGAAAATACATCCTCGACCCACGAGGAAGGGTTGTGACCACTCCCCGTTACATAAACACCAGGGGTCTCCTTGAGTGTAAGTCTTCCGATGAGGCCAAGAGGTTCTTAGGTAGGAGCTCCTCGTCCTGTTCGGGCGTCCGTTTAGTTTTGTTTCTTTGTGCTAACTTTTTTCATGTTTTCCCTTGCAGCTCAAATGTCGAACGCCACCGAGCACATCCTGAAGTTGGCCACTGAATGGGCACCTAAACGAACCAAGAGCCACGTTCGGGATGTTATTCAGGCTACGACGTCAACTGGGACGACGAGTGGCTCAGCCTCTCCACAGTGTAGCCAGTCTCCTCCTCCGGAGGGCACCCCTGCCAAGAAAGCGAGGACCGAGGGACCTTTCCTCGTGGATCTCGTGGACCCTACCTCACTGGAGAAGTTTCTAATGCCCGCCTGTCACCTTCAACGGAATTTCTTCGGGGGAAGCGCCCCGTCATTGCCGAGGCCGAGGTAAAGGCAGTTCTGGGAATGGACGGTGCGGCCAGGAGAGAGGCGCTTGTCGAGGATCTTGCGGCCATGATGCGAGTCTTCGAGACTGCCTGGATATTAAAAGAGGGGACCCCCTCTGCCTCCGAGTTACAAAAGCTGAAGGATGGATACACTGCCCTCGAGAAGGAGAAGGACAAGGTCGCGACTGATCTGCAAAGGGCCCAGGCCAAATGCGAGGACTATGCTAACGCCCTCCACGAGCTGAATGAGGCCAAGGCTGCACTGAAGGCGACTCAAGAGGAGCGTGATCACTTTTGGACCAAGATTAGAGAATTGGAAACCGCTGTCCGTCCCGCAGAGAATGAATCCGCCGAGGAGAAAAGCTTCGCCGACCGCGCGAGCCTGATCGCTAAGATTCGGGAACTTCAGTAAGATAGTCTAGAGGCCCTCGAGATAGGCTTTAAGAATGCAGTGGAGCAGGTCGGTGCCGAGAATCTGGGTGTTCAGCTTGCACTCGACAGAATCAGCCCGTTCCTTCGTGTGGTCAATGGCAAGTTGGACCTGCCAGAGGAGGAGGATGAGGAGGATGGACGCCGGGTTGAGGACGAGATTGCTGTTTAGTTTTGCTTGTTCGGCCTGCGTGCCAGTCTCTTTTAATCTCGGTTTATCTGGCCTGCGCACCATTTTATTTTTGTAATGACTTGTGCCCGGCCTGCGTGCCAGGGGCTTTTTTATACTTGTTTGTAATATTTATACGCTGGGCTTCTGCCCGCTTCAATGTATTTTTGTTTATCTGCTCGTGTGATGTTTGTATGTTTTCAATTGTGTGTGATGTTATTGCATTTGCTATACTTTTTTTGTTTTTGTTCACGTAATAGAGATTTCTATTACTTACTTTGTTTTTGTCTAAGTAAAAAAGACTTTGGGGATTTTCTTGACTTTGATAATCCCTGACCGCGTGGAGAGCTGGCCAGGTGGTCGGAGATGTATTCCGACCTTCAACGAGGCTAAGAGCTCGGTCGAGGTCTTAGCTTCGTGGTGTGAACTTCCCATTGCGAGCTGGGTGTTCTGCCTAATTGGTACAACGACGGCGGAGCTCGATCGAGGTATCCTCGTCGGATCAAAAGTCCTCACGCACACACAACGCGGCCTTTGATCATCGTGTTTTGTATAGGGGTGTCATGTTCGTACCCTAGTGCATCCCCGTAATCGCGGTGCTAGTGTGTCGTGGGCAGTGTTTAACTGTAGTACTGTTTGAGCTTCTCAGCGTTCCATGGTCGAGCAAGTTCTTCCCCGTGCAGATTTTGGAGGAAGTAGGCTCCTGTCCCCGTTTTCGCGTGGACGCGGTACGAGCCCTCCCAGTTCGCGACGAGTTTGCCTTCTCGCGAGTCTTTCTAGTTCCTTCGTAGGATGAGGGTGCCCACCTGAAAATCACGTTTGATAACTTTGTCATTATAACGTAGTGTTATTTTCTGTTTAAGTGAAGCTTCGCGGAGGGAAGCGCCCGAACGTGTCTCCTCGACGAAATCGAGTTCTTCCCTCAGGGCGTCGTTGTTCGCGTCCCCGTCGAGAGGGGCTTCTGTCCTCCTCGAGGGTTCCCTGATTTCCACGAGGATCACCGCTTCCGTTCCGTAGGTCAGACGAAAGGGGGTCTCCCCGGTCGTGGAATGTGGGGTTGTTCGGTAGGCTCAGAGGACGCTGTGCAGCTCCTCGACCCACCGTTGTTTGGCGTCGCCTAATCGACATTTCAATCCTCGGAGGATTACTCTGTTCGTCGCTTCAGCCTGCCCGTTCGTTTGAGGGTGCTCGACCGACGTGAAGTGCTGCTTCGTGCCTAGTTTGGTGACGAAGTCTTGGAAGTTCCTGTCGGTGAACTGTGTTTTGTTGTCGGTGACAATGGCTTGAGGTACGCCGAATCGGACAAGGATGTTTCTTTTGTAAAAATGCAGTATGTGGAAGGCCGTGATTTTGGCCAATGCTTCCGCCTCGATCCACTTCGTGAAGTAGTCCACCCTGACGATGAGGTATTTGTTTTGATATAATCCCATGACGAAAGGTCCAAGGATGTCCATTCCCCACCACGCAAACGGCCACAGGGAGGACATCGTTTTGAGCTCGCTAGGGGGAGCGAGGTGCATGTCCCCGTGTCGCTGGCATCTATCGCACTTCTTGACGTGTTCCTTGGCGTCCTTTTGCATGGTGGGCCAGTAATACCCTGCTCAAAGCGCCTTACGGGCTAACGTTCGCCCGCCGAGGTGCTGTGCATTGATTCCCTCGTGGATTTCCTGGAGGATTCCGGGGACCTTGGTCTCCTCGACGCACCTGAGGAGGGGGATAGAAAACCCTCTTCGATATAGCTTGTCCTCGACTATCGTGTATGAGCATGCCCGCCTCTTCACCATCCCCGCTTCCTTGGGATCTTCGGGCAGTCTGCCCGTCGTGAGGTACTCGTATACTGGGGTCATCCAGCAATTGCTATCCCCAATGGCGTTCACGTCCGTCGCTGGAACAGGTTTGTCTATGCTCGGGCGGGAAAGCACCTCCTGTATGACGGATTTGTTCCCGCCTTTCTTCTTTGTGCTTGCCAATTTGGACAAGACATCTGCTCGGGTATTGTGTTCGAGAGGGATGTGCGTTACTTCCGCTGAGGTGAATATTTTCATCTTTTCTTTCACCAAGGTCAAGTATTCGATGAGGCTGTCGTTCTTGGCCTGGTACTCTCCTCGGACTTGCGAGGCCACGAGCTGGGAGTCGGTGAAGATTTTGACTTACTTGGCGCCGAGGTCCTCGGCTAACCGAAGCGCGATGAGGAAAGCCTCGTACTCTGCTTGGTTGTTCGACGTCGGGAAGGATAGTTCGAGGGATACCTCGATCAGGATGCCTTGTCATTTTTGAGGATGATGCCCGCCCCGCTTCCCTTTGGGCTGGATGCTCCATTGACATAGATCGTCCATTTTTGGGATCCGTTGGTCGAAGGTTCCGGGGCGGTCATCTCCGCCACAAAGTCGTCCAATACCTGAGCCTTCAGGGCTTTCCTTCCCTCGTATTGGATGTCAAACTCGGCGAGTTCAAACGACCACCTGAGCATCCTCCCTGCCATATCCGGTCATCCAAGGAGTTGCCTTATAGGCTGTTCGGTCCTTACGACGACAGTGTGGGCTAGGAAGTAGTGGCGTAGCCTCCTGGCCGCGGTGAACGAGGGTCAGGGCGACTTTCTCTATCTGCTGATACCTGAGCTCGGGGCCTTGGAGGGCTTTGCTCGTAAAGTAAATCGGTTTCTGCCCGTCCGGGGTTCCCCGAATGAGGACGGCGCTGACCGCTTCACTCGTGATTGCGAGATACAAGAAAAGTGTCTCCCCGCTCTCGGGCCGTGAGAGGACCGGGGGTTGCGATAGGACTTGTTTTAGGTGGAGGAGCGCCTGCTCGCATTCCTCGCTCCATTCGAACGTCGCTTTTTGTCAAAGAAGTTTGAAAAATGGGAGTGCGTATTGCGCAGACTTGGCGACGAAGCGGGAGAGGGCGGTGAGCATCCCGTTCAATAATTGTATTGACTTCTTCGAGTCTGGAGTAGGGATCTCGGAGAAGGCTCTACACTTGTCGGGGTTGGCTTCGATTCCTCGCTCTGTGAGGTAGAAGCCGAGGAACTTACCTGCCCGAATGCCGAAGGTGCATTTGTCGGGGTTGAACCTCATGCGGCATCTCCTCGCTGTGTCGAACACCTTCTTGAGGTGCGCGGCGTGGTCGACTTCTTCCGCGGATTTGACGATCATGTTGTCCATATAGACCTCGAGCATGTCGCCGATTTCAGCCCGTAAAACCTTGTTCATCATCCGTTGGTAGGTCGCACCGGCGTTCTTCAGACCGAAGGGCATTACGTTGTAGTAGTAATTGCCCGACTCGGTCATGAAAGCCATGTGCTGTTTGTCGACCTTATCCATGGGAATTTGGTTGTATCCTGAGTAGGCGTCCATGAAGGATAATAGTTTATAACTTGCAGAATTTTGGACCAGCTGGTCGATGTTTGGCAAAGGGTAGCAGTCTTTCGGGAAAGCCCGGTTAAGATCAATATAATCAACACACATCCTCCATTTTCCATTATTCTTTTTGACGAGTACAACGTTGGACAGCCAGGTTGTGTACCTGGCCTCCGAAATAAAATTCGCCTCTAGGAGGTCTATTACAGCTTTTTCAGCAGCCTCCGCTTTTTCGGGAGACTGCTTACGACTACGTTGAGCTACGGTCCTAGTGGCCGGATCTACTGCGAGCTGATGGCAAGCCACCACGGGGTCAAGGCCAGGTATCTCGGAGGCGCTCCAAGCGAACATATCAGCATTCTCCCGGAGACATGCCTTCAGCTGCTCCTTCGCCAGGTCGGGGATCCCGGTGTCAATCTTCACATTACGGTCTGGATCATCCCCGAGGGCCACGAGCTCAAAGTCTCTGTCTGGGATGGGGCGCGTTGGGTGGGGAGGCCGCCCGTTGTTTTCCGCTTGGAGGTCGAGGTCCTCTGCTCCGCCCTCTTCGTGCTCGTCCATGAACCGGCTGTCGAGGTCGACCACGTTGATGGGTGGGAGAGGTCTCTGTACGATGTCCGTGGATGGCTTTGCTCCGGTCTTGGGCTTGGTGCCGATGGAACTCATGCCTTTGATCGCAATGTCGAAGCACCTTCTGGCCGCGTCTATGTCCCCCTGCATCGTAACCACACGTCCCCGGGTTGTGTAGTACTTCATCTTGAGGTGGACCGTTGATGGCACTGCTGTGAGTTCGGCCAAGGTGGTCCTCCCGAGGATGCAGTTGTAGAGGGATGGATGTTGTACCCCAAATTTTACCCTTAGATTTTCTGATCGTTTGCATATCATTTTAAGTCGCTCTCTGTTCTCGCATTTTTAGTAAACATATCATTAATCATGCATTTTCTTCTTCCATGTTTATTTTATTTTATAATTATTATATTTATTTATATTTTAATTCGTTATAGTTATCTTTGATATATTTAGGATCTGTTTAGTTTAATTTCAATATAGCTCATCTTTTTATATAGTTTATATTTAATTTAGTTTATATTTATTATAACTTTAATTTTAAAATTAATTTAATATTTATTTTTAGTTTAGCTTTTATGTTAGTTTAGTTAATCAGATTAATTTTAATTTTTAGTTTATTGTTAATTTAAATCTAATTTGATAGTTTAATTTTTAGTGGTCTAGTTTAGTTCTACTTTTAATTTTAATTTTAATTTTAATTCTAATCATAATTAGTTTGTTTTTTATTAAGTTTTTAACTTTAATTTAGTTTATTTTAATTATTATTTTTTCTTAATTTAGTTTAATATAATTAGCTTCTTTAATTGTTAAAAAAATATAAAAAGAACCATCGTTTTTCTCATTTTTATTGTTAAAAAAAAGGCAACAACGACGTCACAAGCCAGCCTGCTGCACTTGCTTGCCAAAACCAAAGCGTGAAAACAACTCCTCAAACACACTCTGCTCCATATTTGCACCAACATGGATTCTTGCCAACTTGTACCTCTTTCCACTCTGCCCAAAGCCACTCCAAATATCCCTGCTACACTCCTTGCACCTTTGACCCACAGTCCTGCTACAACAAAGCCTATACACTTCAAGACAAAACTCTGCAATAAGACATCTGCATCATAGACATTACACCAACAAGCATCCAATCTGCCCAACCTGCTATGACAGCAACAGGACATCAACAACAAGAAATTTGAAAAAAAAAAAAAGAAGAGATTTGTTTGTTTTTAAAGAGAATCAGCAACAATAAGGAGGGGGGATCCTAAGTAATCTGAAAAATCTCTACAAAACAAAAACAGAACAAGGGATTGGAAAAATTATCAACAAGAAAAAGAGATACTAAAACCAATACCTCTGTGACGAAACCCCTCTTCTATCCTCCCTTCTTCTTCTTCAAATCATCCATTTTTCTTCCTTGAGCCTACTTGCCTCCATTTTGTAAACCAAAAGCCTTCTTCATAATCCTTCAATACCTCCACCATCTTCTTATTTCAACTCCACAATTACAACGCACAAAACCCAACCTTGAATAACCTTCCAACTCCTCCCCAACTAACTCAAATCACCACCACTCGACCACTATTTCTGGTGAAGCAACTCGCAAACCTGTGTCTGAAGCAGAGAGTGATTTCGTAGCATTTTCAGGTCGATTCTGTTCCTTATCTTTTTATTTCTCCACGCGTATCACCATCTTGAATTTGCTCAAGTTGAGGTTTGTCTGTGTTTGCCCAGTTCTTATTTCTTCTTCTTACGAACCGAGACAGGCGCACAGAGTGATTGAGAGAGAGCGATTAGAGGATTGAGAGAGAGAGAGAGAGAGAGAGAGAGAGAGAGCGATTAGACGTGAGGGAGAGAGCAACTGAGAGATAAGAGATTTTAGGTTTGTTGGTTGTTCTTCATTTTGTTCCTAAATCACGTTTTCAGTATGAGGAACGAAAGGGAGGAAAAGTTGAAGTTGGATCAGAACGTGCTTTTGAGAATGGGAATGAAACAGCCGTGTATTTTTTTTAGGTTTCATTCACTTGTTTGAGATCCAACCGAACCGGGTCTTAGGTCATGCGACACGATCCAGCGCCTGTACAAGGCTGCTTCCCTTTGGGCTTTTCTTCTTACACAGCCCATGTGCTAATCATCCCACCTTTTAGTTTCTTTTAATTTATTTAGTTATGAATTAGTTTTATTAGTTTTAGTAATTTAAGTTTTTATTTAGTTTAATAAATTAGAAACTAGTTTAATTGATTAATTAAGTTAGAGATTAGATTAGTTTAGTTAGTTAAGTTAGGAATTAGTTTAGTTATTTAATCTTTTTAGAACTAGTTCAATTAGTTTTTTATTTAGAACTAGAATTAGTTTTTAGAATTAGTTATTTAGTTTTTTTGTTAGTGTTAGAATTAGTTATTTAGTTTAATTAGAATTTAATTAATTAGTTTTTATTTTAAATTAGTTAAATAGTTAATTAACTTTTTAAGTAGATTTCGGTTTAATCTAATTAGATTCTATTTTAGTTAATTCTTAATTTAATCTTGACATTTTGTAGTTTTCACTTTAATTAATTCCCGATATTCATTTTGAGTTTAATTCTTTTTGCTTTTGGTTGTGATTAAATCTTGATTTTGATGTCCTATCTTTTGAGCTATTGACTTACCTAAGCATTAGTTGTATATATTGTTGTTCTTCTTACACTTGACACTCGAGGTTTCCCCTTTGTTTGCCTGTTTCTTATACCTCATTCCAAAGGAAAGATCCCACTCAATTGACTGCCATGTCATTTAGGATTGTCTTGTCCGTCATTCCCTTATCTCACGCCGCCGCGCGATCAAGACTTTTCTTTCCCTATTTTACTTAGCCTTAGGCTTAGAGTCGCCGCACTCCATGTAGGTGTCTTGCCGTCAGACCCTACTTTCCTTTGGAACCTTGACCACATTCAAGAGTTCTTCACCCCCGTTGAGGGGAACTACGATCGCTCTGATTTCTCAAGTTCATCTTGAGAATACATAGGCATATGATTGTGATATCCTAGCAAGCCACCTTTTCTTTTTTCTACCTTTTTCCTTTTCCACCTTCTACTTTTCCTTTACATCCGATGCCTTCTCGGATTCCACCCTTTTTTACCTTTACATCCGATGCCTTCTCGGATTCCACATTCTCTTTTTACACCCTTTTACCCCGTATTGAGGGGAACTACGAATGCTCTGATTCTATTCCCGTCGGGATACGTAGGCACGAGATGTGATGTCTTGGCGAGCATACTTGGTGTACATACCCTAGGTCTTTCTTTACCTTAACACATTTCTCTTAGCAAGCAAACATAACATAACACAAATACTAACAAGAGGTTCCTGTAGAGTACTACAAATACTTAGGATGCTAATACCTTCCTTAGGTATAACCAACCCCCGAACCTTAGATCTCTAGCTGTGTTCCTACATAGCACACTTAGGGTTTTTCGATCTTTACCCTTTCCTTTGGATAAATCAAAGTTCGGTGGTGAATTTCAAAGATGCGTGATTCAAGTTAATTAATAGCTTGATATCCGATTCTCACCGCAACAGAAATGGCGACTTCACTGGGGACGTCCCCTAAGAGGGTTAAGCCCACCTTGTTTGCATTTCTGTTATCTTACATGTTTGCTTGTTTGTATATCTGTACATATTCATATCTGTATATATATCTGCTTGTGCTTGGGTTTTTCTGTGTGCAGGGTTGCTACCTTGGGTGGTGAGGATAAGTCATAACCCGGACTTGAGCGTACACATATGATAGGATCGTGGACATAGTCAAGGAGACTTCGAGGGAGAAATCCCAAAGGAGTTGACTTGAGGTTCCACACTTAGTTGAGGCCCTATTGGGGGTGGTATATGCTGAACGAGCAATCGGGAATGCGTTGCCACTTTCAACCTTGGTGCCAGGGATACTGATGACCATTAGTTACCCTTTACCCCACATGGCCTATTTAGGATGTAGTGCGATGATTATGAGGGAGTAATCCTAAATGATTGCTACGCGATACTACACTCAGACGAGATTCTCTTGAGAATATTCTTGACTACCAAGTAATTGGGAAATTGATAATATCCGAAAGATTGGTTGTCGACTCTGGGAACTCTTTAGAACCTTGCTCTGCAGATACAAGAACCCTAGTACAAACCCTTGGTTTGGTTCTTTATCCAGACTCCATATTGTGATCTCGAACCCTTGATCCTGTTGCATGTGTTTTGTATCCTGTTTGCATTGCATTGCATATCATTTGCATCTTTGCATGATTCATTGCATGCGTCGGTTTACCCAGCTACTCATTTCCAGTGGTCTCTATCTTCCAGTGTCACCTGTGAGTCGTCAAGATGATTCCTCGACACCGATACCGGACTAGAGCTAACTATAGACGCAAGATGTCAGAGCAAGAGGTACACAATGCTGAGGTCCGAATGGAGATCGATGACCTTAAGTCAAGTGTGACCAAACTCACTGAGATGATTCAAGTTTTGATTGCTAGGGGAGAGCAACCCCAAAGGACTGTCATCCAAGAAGTTTCAAGCGCTGATCCTCCACCAGTTCTGATGCCACCTTCAACTTGGCCAGAGTTTGGTTTGCCACACAACTATTCTCCACCTCTTGCATCTACTGCTATGGTTGGTCAGACTGCTATGCCTGTCTTTCAAGCTCCTGTTTTTGCCGAGCCTCAACCTATAGTTCAGACTACTCGAGCTCCCTTTGAGAATCCCCTCTATGAGTACAATGCTGCCAGTGCTCAAGGTGAAGACCGTGAAGACTTTGTTGAACTTGAAGTTGTTCGAGAGCAGTTTCAGAGCATAGAAAAGAGACTCAAAGCCGTTGAGGGTACTGATTTCTTTAATGTGGATGCAGACAACATGTGCTTAGTATCAGACCTTGTTATACCTGCTAAGTTCATAACTCCAGATTTTGTGAAGTACAGGGGTCACTCTTGCCCAAGAGCTCATTTGGTCATGTATCTTCGCAGGATGACTGCTCATGCCAAGAATCAGAAGTTGCTTATCCACTGTTTTCAAGACAGCTTGAGTGGAGCATCACTCAAATGATACATGGGTCTCGAGCAAAACTCCATCCATAGCTTCCAAGACCTCACAAATGCCTTCATGAAGCAGTATAAGTATAACCTCGACATGGCTCCTGATCGCCGTCAGCTGCAAAACATGTCTCAAAATGATAAGGAATCTTTTAAGGAGTACGCTCAGCGCTGGAGAGAGTTGGCTTCCCAAGTTGAACCTCCTTTGGCCGAGAAGGAATTGACTGGAATGTTCATGGATACCTTGTCCCCATTCTATTGGGAGAAGATGATTGGAAGTGTTTCCTCCAACTTCACTGATTTGGTTACTATCGGCCAAAGACTTGAGGAAGGACTTAAGAATGGAAAAGTGTCCAAGGTTGCTGAATCTTCTAATGCTGTGAAGAAATCCTATGGGAACTTTCAGAAGAAGAGGGAAGATCAGACTAATACTATCATGGTTGAAACAAGAAGGCCTCGTCCCCAACCTCAGTATACTATTCGCCCTGTCTTTGCTGCTGTTACTCCTATGGTTACTGCTCCACGACCAGCTCAAGCTCCTCAACGTCCGACTGTTGGACAGAACCAGTACCATAATAGGAATCAATTTGATCCTATTCCAATGAAGTACACTGAACTGTATCCTGGACTGGTGGAGCAACGTTTGATTACCACAAGGCCTTTACCTCTTTAAAACCCTCTTTCAGCTGGATTTAGATCTGATCTCCACTGTGCATTCCATGAAGGTGCCGCAGGCCACGACTTGGAAAATTACTATGCACTAAAGGCTAGAGTGCGTGATTTGATTAAGAATGGAACTCTTAGCTTTCGTGACAATCCCAATGTCCAGAACAACCCTCTGCCGGGGCACGCCAAGTGAAGCTTCTGTCGACTTCAACAGATTATCCTCCTAAAAGCCAGTGTTTCAGACAGGACAGCTCATCCTTGTGTTGATTAGTCACTAGGCCTTTGTTTCTTGTTGTTTGCATTTTCCTTATTTTGTAATAGCTGTTTGCTTTCAAATTATGTTTGTATTTTCAAAATTAATGAAATGAGCATTGCAACTTTTGATTCAATTCATTTGTGTTTACTATTTACTTCTTATTGCTTCCTCTTTCATGAAAAATAAAATTAAAAAAAAAATTCCTCTTGTCCACTTTCTTCCGATTATGCAAAGATTGGAGGGAGGATGATGAAAACAAAACACTCATAATTGCTGTTGGTATGCTGTAATACCCCAAATTTTGACCACTTAGATTTCCCATCATTGTGAAAATCATCATCACAATATGGATGAACCATCATGCTTCATCAGTCTCCCCAAAGATGGGTGAGCATCCAATACAATCAAAATTAGGGTTTCAAGCCCTCTCTGAGTGCTTAGACAAAGGATCAATCAAGAAATGACATGATCTTCAACTTGTCTAATCTCTTAAACATCCACAATGGATCAAAAAGGACTCCCACTTCAAGGATTAAGCACAAGGTTGCTCCCTTCTAGATGAATCAAGTCTCAAGATCGACAGTGTCACCAAATTAGGGTTTTGGTTGACCAGGGCCTCCAGATGGAAATTTTCATCTGGGCACAAGGCAATGATCCAAAACATGACCTAATATACTTCATGGAACCTCATGAACCCATGCATCAAGTCAATTTTGCCTCAGGGGATGCATTCATAAAAAATCAGGAATTAGGGTTTCTTGACCTAATTCACCCCTAAGTTGACTTTTGGGACAAACCATGAGCCAATACCTCAAGAGATGATTTAAGGGTCTCTAATACACCATATTGATCCATTTGGAACAATGGATTGATCCAAGAAGCTTGAGCAACAAGTCTCAATTTCATCTGCACCACAATTAGGGTTTTAAGGGAAAAGTCAACTGTAACTTTGACTTTTGACCAAGACATGCTCCCAAACCCTAATACATGATTGAATATACCCTATGACACCCATGGAACATATCCATCAAGTTTGATTTAGGTCAAGGACATGATTTCCTGAAGAATTGCACAGTTTGGAATTCATCTGATAAAAAGCCAACTGTGCACAAAAGTCAACTTTGACTTTTTTGAGATTTTTCACCAAAATGGATTTTTAACCCTAAAATGATGTTAATGTATGATTTGAATCATCATTCATCAAGAAAAATCAAGAAAAGTGAGATAACTTGTAAAAGGGGTAACCATAACACTTAGAAATTTTTCTAAGTTAAAAATAAAGTGGCAAAGGTACCAACTTTGGAGGACCATAACTCCTAAACCACAAGGCCATTTTTTCTCATCCAAAGATGGATTTGTAGCCCTCATTATCACTTACAAAAACTTCAACTACAAGTCATTCCAATTCATTAAGGATTTTGAGTTATGGAGTGATCAAAGTGGCTGAAAAGTGAAAATGTCACTTTTTCCAACACTTAGTGAAATTTTCACCAAGTCAGATTCTGCCTCACTTTTTGCCAAATGTAGGGGGATTTTTCACTTGGAATCAAAAGAGATCAAAACCAAACTTGTTCAAACAGTTGTTGTATCATGTAAAATCTTTCCAAAATGGCCAAGAACATTGCCAAATTCAACCTACACCATGAGATACAACATTGCCAAGTTGCCTTGCTGAAATCTGTCAAGACAAGGCAAAATTTGCAACTTTGGTCGATTTGCCAAAATCAGCCAAATTCAATTGCTCCTATCCACTTGGACACCTCAGAGGATTGAATCTAAATGGGACAATCACTGAGCCAAGCCTCCAAGGTCCAAGGAACAAGGAATAGCATGTTGAACCTAGAGTTGCCAAAATAGGGACAAGACTTCAAATTTGGAATGAGGCATTCAATGGAACCATCAAGGTGACATGGACTGAGCCATTCTCATTTGAAATCAGTCAAGACTTATCCAAGACCAAGGGGACCAAAGCTCTGTGCCCTAACCTCTAGTCAATGGCTAGAGGAGACTTGGATTTTCATTTGCCAACATTGGCCAAACCTACTTACCAGCTGCCATGCACTATTCCTTGCAAAACAAACTTGCTCTACTATAAATAGAGCTCAATTGTGGTCAGTTTAAGTACACCAAAGCCATCTAACAGATGCTTTCCTCAAAATCTCTTTCTCTTGGCAAAAATGCCTTTCTTAGCAAGGTAGCTATCGGGTTTTGAGTTTGAGAGCAATTCTGCACAAACCAATCACTCACACACCTCACATACATCACATATGAGCTGATCAAACACTCACACAACTTCTGAAACATCAATTTCATGAAATCACCAGTTGGTTGCTCAAATTTTCAAACAAGGTGCAGCTGAGGTACCACAAAATGATCCAGCCAATTTCAATCAAGTCCAACCATCCAAACACGATCCATAGGGTGTAGGGAAGCTGTTCAGATCATCACCACTCATCTGTAACACCTCCAAATCAAAAATCACTCTGAACTTGCTGTCACGGCTTGGAGGTAAGCACATACTTGGTCATCTCTCAATCTATGCATATTTCCTCGCACAATAATTTGGCCATATGTTCATAATCATGCATGGAATGTTTTCCCTCAATTAATTGCATTGTTTGAATCGTGTATCAAAAATCCTAGCCTTCATGCAGAAATTAGGGTTCTTGAGGTTTCTTCGTGATTTCTTGTTGTATGTTTAATTTAAATGAAATTAAAGTACATAGACATGATCGTGAGGTTGAGACGAGCATAATGATATGTGGATTGCATGATATGATTACGTATTCATGGAGATTGGATAGAAAACGCAAATATGAGAAACCAAGAACACGCGCGTGTTCTTCAGCTTGTTCTTGGCGCCTTTTTTTCAAATTCAAATATTTGAATTTTGTGATTTTGTTTAATTGATTCAAAAATTAATTTCTCTCTGAGTTTTAATGATTTTGGGTTGATTCTTTTTTTTAATAATTCACAAAAATGTTAAAATATTTTATTTTATCAAAAAATCCCAAAAATATTATTTATTTCATATAATTGATATTTTTGTAAAGAATTAATATTTTGATTGTTTTTGGCATTTTAAATATTTTTTCTACATTGGTTTTGCAACTTTTAATGCTTTCTAATTATTTTGTAGGTCAATACTTAATTTTTGAAGCATTAATCCAAGATCACAATTTGTTTTCCATGTGTTAAACAATTTTTGATCATTTTAATTGAATTTTTATTCAATTAAATACATTTTGAAAACAAATTAGAGTTTTGGATTAATTCAACCCTCATAAATCATTTTCAAAACTTTTTGGGCCTCTATTAGAGTGTAGGACCCAATCCTTTTTTTTTTACCAAATCATTTTTGGGCCTCACTTATTGTATAAGTCCCGATACCGTCAAAAAGCAAACGGCGCGATCGTCGCCTTTTCAAAAATCATCTGGGCCTACCCTCGAGTAGTAAGACCCATTTACTTTTCTTCAAAACTTTTTGGGCCTCTTGAGAGAGTGTAAGACCCATCCCCCCTTGTACAAAAACTTTTTGGGCCTCACTCATTGTATAAGTCCCTCTGTACAAGTAAACGGCGCGATCGTCGCCCGTTTAAAAATAAAAACCATTTGGGCCTACCCTCGAGTAGTAAGACCCATTCTCTTTTCTTTAAACCTTTTTGGGCCTCTTGAGAGAGTGTAAGACCCATCCCTTTGTACAGAAAACCTTTTTGGGCCTCAGTCACTTGTATAAGTCCCTCTGTACAAATTCAAAACAACAGTGTGCTCACTGATAAAACCATGGGCCTCTCCTTGAGCTGTAAGCCCCAAATCTTTCTTTTTCAAAGCACTTTCTCCTTTGATTTTGAATATACTATTGTTTTCAATCTTTCTTTGTTGAACAACTAACCAAACAGCATGGAAGCACTACAACCGAGTAAGTGGTTATCGCTTTCATTTACTGCTTTCATATTATAAACTGTATTGTGGGGCTGCTCACTGTAAGTCTCCTTTCATAAACTCATATCTACTGTGTAATAATAGTATAGATATTTCGAGTTTCCCCGGCAACTACGTCTAGAACTAAGTGACGCCGTTTCATTTATTCGTAGAAATAGACGCCTAGATCCCCAATATGAGCACCAGATACAGTCTTCTCTTCGGCTGTCCTCCTTAGGAATCGTCAAGAAGCTCTACTCCCCAAGATGAATGTATTCTCCGTGAATGGCATCTTTGAGTTTCTTCCCAATTCTCGAACTTTCCTGACTTGATCTATTCCTTGTGGATAGCTTGCCTTGAATGTCTCAGGGTTTGGGTACCCACTACGGTCATAATCTTGGACCTTAACTAAGGAACCCTCTTTAAAAGCTAAAAGTCGCTGGATAGTAAACCTCGCACGTTTACCAGTGGTTTTCATCTTTGAAAGAGTTATCTCTCCTAATGGAAAGGAGTTGATAGACCCACGGGCTTCTTAAAAGCATCGGCCTCCTCTTGGGCATTATTCAAGGACCCTACGGCTTCTTAGAAGTATTCACAGCCTCCTCTTAGGCTTCATATAATGATCTCTTCCTCCGGGAATGATAGCCTCCTCTTGGGCTTAGTACAAGGACCCGTCGGCTTTTTAAAAGCATCAGCCTCCTCTTGGGCTTCGTACAAATTGTCCCGATGACCTCCTAGAGGTATAGGAACAGAACCTAGTCATCCTCATAGAACAGTCCTTTCATAGAGTCTACTACTGTTTCTCAAAGCATAGTACGAAAGATAAAACTCTAGACTTAGACAGTCTAACTTCCTTGAGTCTCAAAGACATTCTCAAGCACCCTTCGTTAAATAGGAAGGAAACCCGCAGACTCGGACAGTCTCAATACCCTTTGGATTTCCCGTTTCGTCAAAGAGAAGGAAATATCCCTGATCCTCAAATCAAATCCCTGAGTACAGTGTTGCTCATATAAGAACTGATTTTCTCTTTTAAATCAGTATATTGGATTTGTCACTCAACTGAAACAGTTACAATAGCCTCCATCTCGGGCTTCGTACGAGATACCAAAATTCTCCCCAGTGGAGTCAAAACAACCTTTTCGCCTCTCTCTCAGGCTTTGTACGAGATACAAAAACACTCTCTTACTGAGTATAAAAGATTCTCCAACTGAGTCAACTCTTTGCTAGCCTCCTCTTAGGCTTTGTATAACGATATGCCCCACTGGGTCAAAAACTTTTAGCCTATCTCTCGGGCTTTGTTCGAGACACAAAATAGCCTCCTCTTAGGCTTTGTATAATGATTTTCCTAGCGGAAATTAGCCTCCTTTTAGGCTTTGTATAAGAAAACCACTGGTTGATCCAATCAACCTTTTAGCATCAAAGTTGTGCCTCGTTCACAGTACACAAACATCAACAACTCCTTTCCCTTCATCTAATCGCTGTAAGCGGCAAGCCTCTGGATCATCTACATCCATGCCAATGTCCCTCTTTTAGCATGAGAAATTCCTAAGGAAAGATGGCATTGCTCTACACTGAGTTAAAGTCTTCTCCTTCAGGTTAAAACCCTTTCTTCGGAAATTATGGCATTGCTCGGATCCGCGTATCCCAGTTAAATTAATTCTCCTTATCCCCTCTTTAGAGATGACAAATTCTCTCTAAAGCCGAGGTCTTTCAGCTTCACGTCTTGGGCTTTGAACAAGACACAAATAGACCTTTCAGCTTCACATCTTGGGCTTTGAACAAGATACAAACCACCTTTCGCTTCACGTCTTGGGCTTTGAACAAGACACCAAAAACCAATTTCCTCCCATAGAATAGGAGGAATTACGAACGCTCTGATTTCCCTGTTTCGGTAAACGGGAATACGTAGGCATAAGATCGAAAGAAAAGATCTTAGCAAGCGCAATCAACAAAAAACCCAAATCTCATATCTCTATCAATCAAAAGCAGTAATTCAAAAGCACCAGTCCTAATATCCTAATCCTTATTCCCCGCCAGAAACATTAAGCCCTAGAAAGAAAGAGAACAGTATTGGCGAAAATACAAATAACCAGTACAAAGGCCCCCCACATTGATAGCATCCGTAACCTAACAGACCGCTGTTTAAACTCAGTATGCAAGCAGGGTTAATTGGAGACATCTATTTCCCTTCCTTATTCAGCTCACAATAGGATAAAAAATGAATCGACCTGTAGTTTTAAGCTCAACCGCAGAGAGCGACCATCGCTTAAGAACCGCGTCCAAAATCGCTCGCTACAGAAAAGTGGCGCCCACCGTGGGGCCCAATCTCATTTTGCTTTAGGGCATCATCCTCATTTTCCACGGAAAATGGCAACTCGGCTGAGGAGAAAGATTGACCTATGCTGGTCCATCTCTTGGGCTGAGAACCACAGATTGGGGTTTCCGCCGGGGAACCCATTTCTGTCAGGAACTTAAGATTCATAGCTTTATAAGTCTAGGATGATTAGGACAAATATATATACTGCTTTTCCTAATTGCTATACGTGTTTATTTTTCTGCTACTAGGAATGCGTGTGATGCCGCATGTGGTGAGATTGAGTATACACTTAAGAAAAGACAACCTTTTTCGTAGTGCGGAAGCTATCGGAAATAGCTGTTACGCGATACTACCCTCATTTGAGGCTGGTGATCTATTCTTGGTGAATGGCACTTACTCTAAGATTGCACACAACTCGCTGGCGATCCGTTTGTTGTCTGCCTTCCTGGGAGGAGCTGATGATAATGAGTACAGGTACAAAAATCATCCTAGTATAAACCTTTGGGGATGGGTAGAGCCTTGACTTCATGACAACGACCCTTTGACCCCATGTTTTTTCTATGTTTTTGTGTGCTGCATTCATGCATTCATTTAATAAAACATTAAAACATTCAAAAAACTTTCTCTTCTAGTCTCTCTGTTTTTCAAATTAAACTAAGACTGTGATTGCAAATATCAGAGAAAAAGATTACGCTAATGGATTTCGGTAGAAGGAGAACTCGCCAGTATACCTTCAAGGTTCCAAAACTAGGCGATTTGAGAAAGTTAGCGAGGATGATCGTTAACCCAGAGGCTTTCAGAGCCAAGCACGGTGGTTTGCTACCACTGTTAAGAGTCCATGTGATTAAGGGGATCATGGACGCGCTCATTCAATTCTACGATCCGGTTTATCATTGTTTCACATTCCCGGATTACCAGCTAGCACCAACGCTTGAGGAGTATTCTCATCTGACTGATTTACATATCACTGATCGAGCTCTATTTTCTGGACTGGAAGAAATTCCAAAGAATCAAACTATTGCAAGAGCAATTCATTTGGATGAGTCTGAGGTCAAGACTCACATGACTACTAAGGGTGGCATCCAAGGTTTGCCAGCCCAGTTCTTGACAAAAAAAGGCTCTATACTTCGCTAGTATAAGGAACGGGACTGCTTTTGAAAGCATCTTTGTCTTGCTCACCTACGGATTATTTTTGTTTCCCAACATCAATAACTTCGTCGATATCAACGCTATTAAGGTTTTTCTCATTGGAAACCCTGTGCCGACTTTGCTCGCAGATGCGTATCATTCTGTACACTTAGGAAATTTGTACAGCGGAGGGGAGATCACATGCTGTGTACCTTTGCTCTACAAATGGTTTATCTCTCACTTGCCCAAGTCTGCTGCTTTTTGGGATTGTAAGAGTGTCTTACGTTGGTCGCAGAAGATCATGTCTCTCACAAATTCCGATATAGATTGGTGTAATAGGATTTATGAGGGAATCAGAATCATTGACCGTTGTGGAAACTTCCCCAGCGTACCCCTCATAGGAACTAAAGGAGGAATCAACTATCATCCGATATTAGTTCTTCGTCAATTTGGATACCCGATGAGACAATCCCACTGGGTGTTCATCTGGAAGGTCTTTTCTTCAAAGAATGAGAAAGTGACAGAGCACTAAAGATGGAAATAGTGCAAGCTTGGAAACAGGTTCATAAGAAATGACGAGAGTCTCTGGGAAAACCGGACTGTGTCTCGGTGGAGCCTTATCTCCATTGGGTACAAACCAGAGCTCTCAAGCTAAAAATACCTTATCCTCGTTATGAAATTCTTCCGCCGAGGGAATCTGTCATGTACTTCATGACGGAAACTGAAAAGCTTCAGGTTTCTCTCAACAAAGTTCAAAAGGAAAGAAGATCTTGGAAGAACAAGTACCGCACCCTCGACGAAGAGTGTATCCAAATACAGCAATTACTAAAAGAGAAAGATGCTCTGATTGAAATTTTGGAGCAGCATGCTGTAGAGAATCAGGATGACCAAAGGAATTTGCTCACTCCTTTCACTTTGCAAAGGAATGACAACCCGACAACGGCCCAAGCGCCCCGGTCAAAGAAGAGGACTCGGGACCCATTAGTTTAGGTTTCTGTTTCTGCACTTTGTAATCTACTGTATTTCCGTTTCTGTAATCCTTTGGAATTCAATAAAAAGGGGTTTCCCCACTGTTTGATATTTGCAATCTAATTGTCGAAGTTTATTTTGATTAAACCAAAAAACAATTAATATAATCATTGCATTCATCATTCTCACATCGCGTATTCTTCTTCCCTACGAATCTCACGTTTGTGTCTCGATTCTAGAGTCAAACTGTCTCATTCGTATAATACTCGGGCCAATCGTCAGAAAAAGATGGATGATCTTGAGGAAGAAAATAGAGAGTTGAAAGAAGAGATCGACACTCTGAGAGAGGATATGAGAAAGCTTCGTAACGACATGCAAGCCATGGCAGAAGCTCAGCTACAAAGAACTGTGATCTCAGAGATCACCTCAACGCCCATCATAGAAAAGTATGATCCTAGGTATCAAATGCCGAAAGATCGTCCTTGGGGCATGCCTGTTAACTATATCCCGGAAGGATATGTTCCGCCGATCACTGAAGATCAGGGAATCGCAACAGAAGCCGCTGGGCCTGAAGGTTACAAACTTCGGGAAAGCGAAGATGCCAGGGGCATACTCAAGACTCCTGAAGGTTACAAACTTCGGGAGGCGCCAAGACTTACTGCCGTAGTCACGGTACCACCCCCTGTGGTGCACACTGTCCCGGAAGGACAGATTCCACCAACACTTTCTGGTAAGAAGGAAACTATGTTTGACAGAATGGATGAATTCCAGGAACAGTTCTTGGAAATGCAGAAAGAGCTGCGAGCCATTTGCGCTCAGGATCTATTTGGAAAGGACGCCGCAGACCTCTACTTGGTCCCAAATGTAAAAGTCCCGCACAAGTTCCAAGTGCCCGACTTTGAAAAATACAAGGGTAACTCTTGCCCTCAGAGCCATCTGGTGATGTACGCTCGGCGGATGTCAGCCCAGATGGAGAATCAGGACCTGCTGATTCATTACTTTCAGGATAGTTTAACCGGTGCTGCCTTAAAATGGTACATGGGTTTAAACCGTACTACGATCAGCACTTTCAGAGATCTTGGTACTGCCTTCGTCCAACAATACAAATACAATTTGGACATGGCACCCGACAGAGATCAACTCAGATCGATGTCGCAAAAGGACAAGGAAACCTTTAAGGAGTATGCTCAAAGGTGGCGTGAAATTGCCGCTCAAATTTGTCCACCTCTTGAGGAAAAAGAGATGACAAAAATCTTCTTAAAGACCTTAAGCTCATTTTACTATGACCGAATGGTTGCCATTGCACCCAGTGATTTCACTGAAATGGTTGGCATAGGTGTACGTCTTGAGGAAGCTGTCCGAGAAGGACGTTTGGTAAAAGACACTGGATCAACGAGCGGTACTAAAAAATATGGTAGTGCTCTCCCTAAGAAAAAAGAGCAAGATATTGGGAATATCTCTCTCGGAAAGCAAAGGCGACGTTATCAGCCAGTAGCAGCTGTTACTCCTGCTATCGACCCCGTGCCTGTTCCTATGTATCAACCTCAGGTTGTACAGAGCCAACCTGACCAACAAAGGACACAACAGCCTCTTCAGCTGGCTCGTCCTCCATATAACAACAACCGTACAACACGGCCACCAGGATTTGATCCTATACCTGTAAAGTACGCAGAACTGTTTCCGTTACTGCTAGCCAAGGGGCACATCCAGACTAAGTCTCCCCTTTCAGTTCTGGAAAATCCGCCTTTCTGGTTTAAGGTGGATCAAACATGCCCTTATCATCAAGGAGGTTCAGGGCATAACATTGAGACTTGCCTCAATTTCAAATCCGACGTGCAAAAGCTTGTTAGGAGCGGGCTCTTATCTTTCAAAGATACGAATCCTAATGTTCTTACGAACCCGCTGCCTCAACATGAGAAGGCTGCAGTCAATCTGATTGAGAAAGAGACTAACAATGTCTATCAAATTCACGATGTACTCTTATTGGGGGTCAATCTGGTCAAGATGCATTGTAGACAGAGTGGATATGGCCATGTGCCACCTCATAATTATCACCAGTGTGATATCTGCTCTAAAGACAACCAGGGGTGTTCTGTAGTGCAAGCAGCTCTACAGGAACAAATGGATCTTGGATGGATCCAAGAGCACCGAGTTCGTGGAGTTAACATGGTTTACACGAATTCTAACGTCATTCAAAACCACGACATCCGTGCGATGAATGTCAACTTGGTGGCAATGCACTCAAGGCAAAGCCAGTATCATAATCTTCCGCGGCACGATTACAGTTCCTGTCTGATTTGCTCGGTAAACAAACAGGGATGCTCTTTCATACAAGAGGCCCTCCAGCGTCAGATGGATCTTGGATGGATCCAAGACTACCATGATAGGAACTCCTATCAAATCAACATGGTTCAGATCTTTGACATTCGCGTGATGAATACCAATCTGGTAGAGTTACATGCTGAGCAGGTCCAACTCGGATTCTTAATATCACACGATTATCAAAATTGTAAAGCGGGTTGCGAAAATGATCGAGGTTGTACTCTTGTCCAGGAGGCACTTCAGCACTTGTTAAATCATTGGTGGATGCCAATCTATATGGACGAAGATACTCAGCAGATTAGTATCAATAATAGGAATCCTACTCGTCGTCAAAGTCAGGATGTCCGATCAATGGAAGGTAATCTAGTGAGGTTACATTGTATTCAAAGTGGGCGTGGCCAGGTGCCACCACACAATTATGACCGTTGTAGTGTCTGTTCGGAAAGTAACCAAGGGTGTTACCTTGTGAGAGCAGCTCTTCAGGGTCAGATCGATCATGGAGAAATTCGTCCATATCCAGGTTCAGGACCCATCATTTGGTCGCCGAACTACCTTGCCGAGCAAGTTGAGGATGTTGTCACGATCTCTAGTCATCACCAGATCATGGATGTTTTTGTCATCATCCCTCTACTTGACGAATCTAGAGTTCCCAACCGGGAACGGATCAAGGTTACTTATGATGGTCAGAAAAATCAGAAGGTTCCATAGTCATCTATCTACCGGGGCCACTACCGTATGAATCAGCTAAGGCAATCCCTTACAAATACAGTGCAACGATAATCGAGAATGGAAAGGAAATTCCATTACCCTCCGTCGTGAATATTGCAGACATCAGTCGTGTAACACGGAGTGGTAGAATCTTCAACCGAGGGGTTGGAGAATCCAACAAAGAAAAGGAACTTCAGGCAGAAATTCCTGATCTGCCAGTCGGTCAATCTAGTAATCCCGACTTTTCAAAAGACAAAGATGAGATGCTAAAGCTCATCCAAAGGAGTGAATATAACATTGTTGATCAACTGTTACAGACTCCTTCAAAGATCTCAGTATTATCACTGTTACTCAGTTCAGAAGCACACAGAGAGGCTCTACAGAAAGTCTTGGAGCAAGCCTTTGTGGAACAGGATGTAACAATTAGACAATTCGATAGCATTGTCTCTAACATCACTTCCTGCAATAATTTGGGATTTAGTGATGAGGAATTACCTGAAGAGGGTCGCCGTCATAACATGGCGCTCAATATCACAGTTAACTGCCAGGGCGATGCTTTAGCCAAGGTACTGGTAGACACAGGGTCAGCCCTGAATGTTATGCCGAAGTACACTTTGACGCAATTATCATTCAAGGGCCCTCCAATGAGAGTCAGCGAGGTCGTCGTCAAAGCATTCGACGGATCCAGAAAAATAGTTATCGGCGAAGTTGATCTTCCCATAACTATTGGTCCTCACACTTTCCAAATCACTTTCCAGGTCATGGACATCCGGGCAACATACAGTTGTTTATTAGGAAGACCTTGGATACATCAGGCTGGAGCGGTTACTTCGACCCTCCACCAAAAGCTAAAGTTCGTCAAGAACGATCAACTTGTCACGGTTTGTGGGGAACAAGCCTTGCTTGTGAGTAACCTATCATCATCTACTTGTGTGGAACCCGAGGAGGTTATTGGAACTCAGTTCCAAGCACTATCGGTGAGCAAGAATGATCAATCCGAAGAAGGAACTTCAATTTCTTCATACAAAGATGCTATCAAAGCGGTCGAGAGTACCGATACGACAGGATGGGGACGGCTTGTCATTCCTATTGACAATAAAACAAAGAAGGGTCTTGGTTTTACTGCAACCTGTACCCAGACAACTACTAGCGATGAAAGTCTTCATCCCCTTTAAAACTTCTTCCACAGTGGAGGTTTTCTTCACCTAGTGTCTCAGACAGTTCATGCTATTAATGAGGAAGATCCCTCTGACACAGATGAAGAATGGAAGTCCTACCTTAACGAGGACGGCTATATGTCTCGGGAAGAGGTGCCTATGCCTTTTTACTTTCCTACAGAAAGTCTGAGATTTATACCAAGATCAGATGTCGAAATGATCTACGGAGATTGTGATCCGGAAGGATGCCGTGCTCCGCCAAATTCATTAGAGGAAGACACTCTGATGAAAGGCAATCTTGATTACAATTACTATGGCCCAATGGATGGTCTGCCAATGTGGCAGCCTTACCCAGGAAACTTGGGGCAAGAAAGTCAGCCGAGTAATGAAACTCAGCTGAGCGTCATTGAACAGAATACATGTGTCCCCGCTATGTCATGGGATCAACATTCAGGTCATTCGGAAACTACTCAACATGAAGATGAATTAGCAACGTTTGCAGGACTAGAGTTCATCAACTATGCTTTTCCTGAGGTCAACGTCATCGAGAGGGATGACTTCTCCAGTTCCAAAGAAGTTTGGGACACTTTGGGACAACCAAGTGGAAAATACGACTTTATGGTCAAGTACACCGCTCCCGCAAGCTCTCGTATCAGGCTCGAAGATATCCAGCCAACTGGATGGGGAGATACAGCTGAGAGTACAAATACTATGCAAAATGCAACAGAGGAATCCTCCTACGACAATTCTGCCTGGGAGACAGATTCCAACGATCCTGCTCCACCAGAAATCAGCGTCATTTCTGAAGACAAATCAAGGAAGGTGCCAGACTTTGTGATTCACCGAGGAGTTCGCCGCCAATGGGTTGTCGTCGAGGTTCCGAAGGTCGTTCATCAGTCAAAGTAATTGCCATCTTTAACCTTTCACCCTGCCCAGGTGAAACAGATGTTTTGATAGGGCTCATTTTCTGTAAATTTCCCTCTTCGCTTTGCCCAAAGCGACAGAGTTTTGTTTTATAGGGCTGTAGTTTCAAGAGTCGACTTGTTCATTAATAAAATAACGTCGTTCTGTAATTTCCGCATTAATTGCTGTTTTCTCTTTTTGCTTTTTCAGAAAATGGTAATCCTAAAAAAATAATTCAAAAATAAAAACAAGCAGTAAAATCAAAACACTGCACACACTTGCATTTTCTCTATCTCTTCTAAACACGAATCATCACGTCATGCAGATTGCATGTTTTATACCCCGTTGAAACATACGATCCGATGCCTTCTTCCAACTTTGAGTTCCCGGTATTCGAGGCTAAAGAAGAAAATGACAACGAAATTCCAGAAGAGATCTCCCGACTAATCGGACAAGAGGAAAGGTCCATTGAACCTCACAAAGAGCCGTTGGAAACGGTAAACTTGGGTTCAAAAAAAGAGAGAAAAGAAATCAGGATCGGAGCACTGCTCAGTCCAACTGTCAAAGAGGGTTTGATAAAGCTTCTCAAAGAATTCCCTGATGTGTTCGTTTGGTCCTATCAGGATATGCCAGGGTTGGATACCAGCATCGTGGAACATCACTTACCGTTGAGATCGGAATGTCCGCCAGTAAAGCAAAGGTTGAGACGCACTCACCCGGACATGGCCATCAAAATCAAAGAGGAGGTACAGAAACAGATCGACGCGGGTTTCCTCGCTACATCTGAATATCCTCAATGGTTAGCCAACATCGTACCTGTTCCTAAAAAGGACGGAAAGGTCAGAATGTGTGTCGACTACAGAGATCTGAACAAGGCAAGTCCAAAGGACGACTTTCCTTTACCACACATTGACATGCTGGTAGACAGTACAGCAAAGTTCAAAGTTTTTTCCTTCATGGATGGATTCTCGGGCTATAACCAGATCAAAATGGCGCCGAAAGACATGGAGAAAACTTCGTTCATTACCCCATGGGGTACCTTTTGTTACAAGGTAATGTCGTTCGGTTTGAAGAATGCCGGGGCAACCTATCAAAGGGCCATGACCACTCTGTTTCATGACATGATACACAAATAAATCGAGGTATATGTCGATGATTTGATTGCAAAATCAAAAACAGAGGATGAGCACGTTGAACATCTGTCAAAATTGTTCGAACGTCTAAGAAAATTCAAACTCCGCTTGAATCCTAACAAGTGCACCTTCGGTGTCCGTTCGGGGAAATTACTAGGGTTCATCGTCAGCCAGAAAGGAATTGAAGTTGATCCTGACAAGGTCAAGGCCATTCAAGAAATGCCTTCTCCGAAAACTGAAAAACAAGTCAGAGGATTCCTGGGACGTTTGAACTACATCTCCAGATTCATATTCCTTATGACCGCGACATGTGTGTCAATTTTCAAATTACTCAAAAAGAACCAGGACTGCGTTTGGTCAGAAGATTGCCAAACTGCCTTCGACAGTATCAAGGAATATCTGTTGAATCCTCCAATTCTATCACCTCCAGTGGAAGGGAGACCACTGATCATTTACATCACGGTCCTAGAGGACTCAATGGGATGTGTACTTGGCCAACAAGACGAAACCAAAAGGAAAGAGTCTGCCATTTACTATCTGAGCAAGAAGTTTACTGACTGCGAGACTCGGTACACAATGCTTGAGAAAACTTGTTGCGCTTTGGCTTGGGCAGCCAAACGTCTTCGCCAGTACATGATTCTTCATACTACTTGGTTGGTCTCCGAAATGGATCCAATCAAGTACGTTTTCAAAAAACCTGCTCTCACGGGAAGGATTGCCCGTTGGCAGATGTTACTATCAGAATATGACATAGAGTACCATGCTCAGAAAGCCGTTAAGGGAAGTATTTTAGCCGATCATTTGGCTCATCAACCGATTGACGATCAGGAATCAATCGGGTTTGACTTCCCAGACGAAGATGTCATGTATCTAAAAATGAAAGATTGCGATGAACCGCTACCCAGTGAAGGGCCAGAACCAGGTTCCCAGTGGAGACTCATCTTTGACGAAGCAGTTAATCATTATGGAAACAGAATTGGGGCAATCATTGTTACCCCTCAGGGTACCCACATTCCTTTCACTGCTAGACTTACGTTCAAATGTACGAACAACGAGGCCGAATACGAAGCATGTATTATGGGTCTCGAAGAAGCGATTGATTTAAGGATAAAAAACTTGGATGTATACGGCGATTCAGCCCTGGTTATTAACCAGATAAAATGAGATTGGAACACATACCAATCAGGATTGATTCCTTACAAAGACTATGCAAGAAGGTTGTTACCCTTCTTCAGTAGAGTCGACTTTCATCACATCCCTCGTGATGAGAATCACATGGCTGATGCATTAGCCACTCTCTCCTCCATGATTAGTGTAGGTCGATGGAATGACATACCTAAGATCGACATCATGCGCCTTGAACGGCCCGCTTACGTCTTCACGATTGAAGCAGTCATAGATGACAGACCTTGGTATCACGATATCAAATGCTTCCTTCAGAAACAAGAGTACCCATCTGGGGCACTCAGGAAAGACAGGAAAACCCTCAGAAGATTGGCTGGAAACTTCTTCCTGAGCGGTGACACTCTCTATAAGATAAATTTTGACATGGTCGTGCTCCGATGCATCGACAGACCAGAAGCAGACATGCTCATGAAAGAAATTCATGAAGGATCCTTTGGCACTCATGCCAACGGACACACAATGGCGAGAAAAATTCTCAGGGCCGGGTATTATTGGTTGACCATGGAATCTGACTGCTACAAGTACATGAGGAGGTGTCACAAGTGTCAGATATACTCTGACAAAATTCATGTACCGCCATCACATCTCAAAGTTCTTTCTTCCCCGTGGCCTTTTTCCATATGGGGAATCGACATGATTGGTATGATTGAGCCCAAGGCTTCAAATGGACATCGGTTCATCCTGGTAGCCATTGACTATTTCACCAAGTGGGTCGAAGCAGCGTCATTCGCCAATGTAACCCGACAAGTGGTGGTCCGATTTATCAAAAACAATATCATCTGCCGTTATGGTGTTCCAAGCGAGATCATTACTGATAATGGATCTAACTTGAACAATAAGATGATGAAAGAGTTGTGTGCAGAGTTCAAGATCGAACACCATAACTCATCTCCCTACCGACCCAAGATGAACGGAGCGGTAGAAGCGGCTAACAAGAACATCAAGAAGATTGTTCAAAAGATGGTTGTAACCTATAAAGATTGGCACGAAATGCTACCCTTTGCTCTTCACGGTTATCGAACATCTGTCCGCACTTCAACAGGGGCTACCCCTTTCTCTCTAGTATATGGCATGGAGGCAGTTCTCCCCATAGAAGTAGAGATCCCATCAATCAGAGTATTGATGGAAGCTAAGCTCACCGAAGCTGAATGGTGTCAAAGTCGACACGACGAACTGAATCTGATCGAGGAGAAGCGAATCACAGCACTATGCCACGGTCAGTTGTATCAACAAAGAATGAAGAGGGTGTTCGACAAAAAGGTTCGGCCTCGTGTCTTCAGAAAAGGAGACCTCGTGCTCAAGAAGATACAATCATTTCTCGCTGATTCTCGGGGCAAATGGACCCCAAATTATGATGGCCCCTATGTGGTCACGAAAGCTTTCTCAGGCGGCGCCTTGAGACTTGCAACCATGGACGGAGAAGAATTTGCCTACCCCACGAATGTTGATGTAGTCAAGAAATACTTCGCCTAAAACAAAAAACAAAAAAAAAACGTCTCGATGGATTGAAAACCCGAAAGGGCGGTCCAGGCAAAAGTTAGAGACATGGAAAAAAAAGAATCATCCCGATGGATTGGAAATCTCATAGTACAATCCAGGCAAAAGTTAGGGATAATGGCAAGTAACTATGTTCAACAGAGGCAAGTCCCTCAGCAGTAGTTACATCATCTATCGGAGGAAATCTCCAGTCAAAGGTCATCTTCGACAGAAGCTCAGGATGCCCCGAATTCAAAGTTGGTAGAAGGATAGTGGTCGTTATGTTTCAACGTAGCCCTTTTCCCTGTAAATTACCGTTTTCTAACTTTGTATATACTCTTTGGAATCACGCGTTTGGCTGATCTCCATCGTATCAATAAAATTTGAGCCCTTGTGCTTTTGTTTGTAATTCTTAACTTGTTTTAGCTTTACAGAACTACGTTGTTTAAACTTAATCAACGATTCTTGAAATAAAACAAAAATGAATTTACTTGTTAAAACTTTTTCTGCTTTTAAAATAAAGATGGCAATTTCTTTTGACTATTGAACATCAGAAGAACATCGATCGCTTCTTCCGAAGTAAGCGAACTTCAAAGTGCAGAATCAAAGTACTCCTTCTAAGCCAATATGTCTGAATGAAGGGATCAATTGTGTCAGAGACCTTGTTTCGTCTGACATCCTCGGCCGAGTTCTCATCTCTTAAGCCCGATCAACATAGCTCCCAACGGGACTATCTCTCCTAAGCAAGGTGGAATTGCTATTTTGAATCAATGGTACTTCTTCGTCCCGCGATGGCCGAGTATCCAATTGTGTTCATCCATTAGTCTGTATGTCGCGTCTGTTTTGTCAGCATATACATACATACTTCATGCATTTTAATTGCGTTCGCATTTCATATTGCATCACTATCACTTGAGTCGGTCTTGTCCCCTAGTGATAAACAGTTTTCTCAATCGAGTTTGTCAGTTCTTTCCTCGTCAGGAAGTGTTGCGTCTTCACAATCTCACCACCAGTGTATCTTTAGATCAGAGTCGGCACTTGGCCACTTTGATAACTTGAACCTCTGAAAAGCCAGAGAAAACTCTCAATAAACATCACTCTTCGCCATTGAAGATGATATCCTTGCTTTCCCGGATTAAGGAAAATCCACAGAGAAAGCCTCGTGATCAGAGATTCGGCAGCATGCCAGTTTTGCTCCAAAAGGATCGCTGATGAAAAGGTCATCGGACCCACAAAATTGGACCCCATCATATGGCGTTTCTCCGGGAAGATCCCGAGAAGAGTATGATGAAAGATCCCAAATGAAAACAGTCTCTCAAGAGACTCGCTTTCCCCAGTAGAAACAAATGGCGTCTCCAACAGAGAAGTTTGTACAACTCTACAACTCAGACGACTGGGTTCCCCAGCAGGTCTGACATCAAAATTTTTTCCACTCAAATGGCATCTCCCCAGGAAAATTCGGCGAGAAGTTTGAGGAAAGCCGCTACGAATAGCGTCCCTTGTCAGTAAAGTTTATTGACAAAAGAAACTAAGACCAGTTCCTTGGTAGGAAACCAGGATCGAGGGGAAGTTTAAATCAAAAACTAAGACCAGTTCCTTGGTAGGAAACCAGGATCGAGGGAAGTTTAAATCAGAAACTAAGACCAGTTCCTTGGTAGGAAACCAGGATCGAAGGGAAGTTTAATTCAGAAACTGAGACCAGTTCCTTGGTTGGAAACCAGGATCAAGGGGAAGTTTACCTTTTCTAAGCATCATCGCTTAGCTAAAGAAGATGAATGCGTAAGCTACCATTCATAACCACCATCAAAATTTTGGATATTCCGATATTTAATCCTCTTGCACCCCGAATGCCCGAATCCCTTCGTCATTCATACCTTCGGGTCCAAGAAGATTAAATAGGGGCATCTGTAATACCCCAAATTTTGACCACTTAGATTTCCCATCATTGTGAAAATCATCATCACAATATGGATGAACCATCATGCTTCATCAGTCTCCCCAAAGATGGGTGAGCATCCAATACAATCAAAATTAGGGTTTCAAGCCCTCTCTGAGTGCTTAGACAAAGGATCAATCAAGAAATGACATGATCTTCAACTTGTCTAATCTCTTAAACATCCACAATGGATCAAAAAGGACTCCCACTTCAAGGATTAAGCACAAGGCTGATCCCTTCTAGATGGATCAAGTCTCAAGATCGACAGTGTCACCAAATTAGGGTTTTGGTCGACCAGGGCCTCCAGATGGAAATTTTTATCTGGGCACAAGGCAATGATCCAAAACATGACCTAATATACTTCATGGAACCTCATGAACCCGTGTATCAAGTCAATTTTGCCTCAGGGGATGCATTCATCAAAAATCAGGAATTAGAGTTTCTTGACCTAATTCACCCCTAAGTTGACTTTTGGGACAAACCATGAGCCAAGACCTCAAGAGATGATTTGAGGGTCTCTAATACACCATATTGATCCATTTGGAACAATGGATTGATCCAAGAAGCTTGAGCAACAAGTCTCAATTTCATCTGCACCACAATTAGGGTTTTAAGGGAAAAGTCAACTGTAACTTTGACTTTTGACCAAGACATGCTCCCAAACCCTAATACATGATTGAATATACCCTATGACACCCATGGAACATGTCCATCAAGTTTGATTTAGGTCAAGGACATGATTTCCTGAAGAATTGCACAGTTTGGAATTCATCTGATAAAAAGTCAACTGTGCACAAAAGTCAACTTTGACTTTTTGAGATTTTTCACCAAAATGGATTTTTAACCCTAAAATGATGTTAATGTATGATTTGAATCATCATTCATCAAGAAAAATCAAGAAAAGTGAGATAACTTGTAAAAGGGGTAACCATAAAACTTAGAAATTTTTCTAAGTTAAAAATAAAGTGGCAAAGATACCAACTTTGGAGGACCATAACTCCTAAACCACTAGGCCATTTTTTCTCATCCAAAGATGGATTTGTAGCCCTCATTATCACCTACAAAAACTTCAACTACAAGTCATTCGAATTCATTAAGGATTTTGAGTTATGGAGTGATCAAAGTGGCTAAAAAGTGAAAATGTCACTTTTTCCAACACTTAGTGAAATTTTCACTAAGTCAGATTCTGCCTCACTTTTTGCCAAATGTAGGGGGATTTTTCACTTGGAATCAAAAGAGATCAAAACCAAACTTGTTCAAACAGTTTTTGTATCATGTAAGAGCTTTCCAAAATGGCCAAGAACATTGCCAAATTCAACCTACACCATGAGATACAACATTGCCAAGTTGCCTTGCTGAAATCTGTCAAGACAAGGCAGAATTTGCAACTTTGGTCGATTTGCCAAAATCAGCCAAATTCAATTGCTCCTATCCACTTGGACACCTCATAGGATTGAATCTAAAGGGGACAATCACTAAGCCAAGCCTCCAAGGTCCAAGGAACAAGGAATAACATGTTGAACCTAGAGTTGCCAAAATAGGGACAAGACTTCAAATTTGGAATGAGGCATTCAATGGAACCATCAAGGTGGCATAGACTGAGCCATTCTCATCTGAAATCAGTCAAGACTTATCCAAGACCAAGGCGACCAAAGCTCTGTGCCCTAACCTCTAGTCAATGGCTAGAGGAGACTTGGATTTTCATTTGCCAACATTGGCCAAACCTACTTACCAGCTGCCATGCACTACTCCTTGCAAAACAAACTTGCTCTACTATAAATAGAGCTCAATTGTGGTCAGTTTAAGTTCACCAAAGCCATCTAACAGATGCTTTCCTCAAAATCTCTTTCTCTTGGCAAAAATGCCTTTCTTAGCAAGGTAGCTATCGGGTTTTGAGTTTGAGAGCAATTCTGCACAAACCAATCACTCACACACCTCACATACATCACATATGAGCTGATCAAACACTCACACAACTTCTGAAACATCAATTTCATGAAATCACCAGCTGGTTGCTCAAATTTTCAAACAAGGTGCAGCTGAGGTACCACAAAATGATCCAGCCAATTTCAATCAAGTCCAACCATCCAAACACGATCCATAGGGTGTAGGGAAGCTGTTCAGATCATCACCACTCATCTGTAACACCTCCAAATCAAAAATCACTCTGGACTTGCTGTCACGGCTTGGAGGTAAGCACATACTTGGTCATCTCTCAATCTATGCATATTTCCTCGCACAATAATTTGGCCATATGTTCATAATCATGCATGGAATGTTTTCCCTCAATTAATTGCATTGTTTGAATCGTGTATCAAAAATCCTAGCCTTCATGCAGAAATTAGGGTTCTTGAGGTTTCTTCGTGATTTCTTGTTGTATGTTTAATTTAAATGAAATTAAAGTACATAGACATGATCGTGAGGTTGAGACGAGCATAATGATATGTGGATTGCATGATATGATTACGTATTCATGGAGATTGGATAGAAAATGCAAATCTGAGAAACCAAGAACACACGCGTGTTCTTCAGCTTGTTCTTGGCGCCTTTTTTTCAAATTCAAATATTTGAATTTTGTGATTTTGTTTAATTGATTCAAAAATTAATTTCTCTCTGAGTTTTAATGATTTTAGGTTGATTCTTTTTTTAATAATTCAAAAAAATGTTAAAATATTTTATTTTATCAAAAAATCCCAAAAATATTATTTATTTCATATAATTGATATTTTTGTAAAGAATTAATATTTTGATTGTTTTTGGCATTTTAAATATTTTTTCTACATTGATTTTGCAACTTTTAATGCTTTCTAATTATTTTGTAGGTCAATACTTAATTTTTGAAGCATTAATCCAAGATCACAATTTGTTTTCCATGTGTTAAACAATTTTTGATCATTTTAATTGAATTTTTATTCAATTAAATACATTTTGAAAACAAATTAGAGTTTTGGATTAATTCAACCCTCATAAATCATTTTCAAAACTTTTTGGGCCTCTATTAGAGTGTAAGACCCAATCCTTTTTTTTGACCAAATCATTTTTGGGCCTCACTTATTGTATAAGTCCCGATACCGTCAAAAAACAAACGGCGCGATCGTCGCCTTTTCAAAAATCATATGGGCCTACCCTCGAGTAGTAAGACCCATTTACTTTTCTTCAAAACTTTTTGGGCCTCTTGAGAGAGTGTAAGACCCATCCCCCCTTGTACAAAAACGTTTTGGGCCTCACTCATTGTATAAGTCCCTCTGTACAAGTAAACGGCGCGATCGTCGCCCGTTTAAAAATAAAAACCATTTGGGCCTACCCTCGAGTAGTAAGACCCATTCTCTTTTCTTTAAACCTTTTTGGGCCTCTTGAGAGAGTGTAAGACCCATCCCTTTGTACAGAAAACCTTTTTGGGCCTCAGTCTCTTGTATAAGTCCCTCTGTACAAATTCAAAACAACAGTGTGCTCACTGATAAAACCATGGGCCTCTCCTTGAGCTGTAAGCCCCAAATCTTTCTTTTTCAAAGCACTTTCTCCTTTGATTTTGAATATACTGTTGTTTTCAATCTTTCTTTGTTGAACAACTAACCAAACAGCATAGAAGCACTACAACCGAGTAAGTGGTTATCGCTTTCATTTACTGCTTTCATATTATAAACTGTATTGTGGGGCTGCTCACTGTAAGTCTCCTTTCATAAACTCATATCTACTGTGTAATAATAGTATAGATATTTCGAGTTTCCCCAGCAACTACGTCTAGAACTAAGTGACGCCGTTTCATTTATTCGTAGAAATAAACGCCTAGATCCCCAATAGGAGCACCAGATACAGTCTTCTCTTCGGCTGTCCTCCTTAGGAATCGTCAAGAAGCTCTACTCCCCAAGATGAATGTATTCTCCGTGAATGGCATCTTTGAGTTTCTTCCCAATTCTCGAACTTTCCTGACTTGATCTATTCCTTGTGGATAGCTTGCCTTGAATGTCTCAGGGTTTGGGTACCCACTACGGTCATAATCTTGGACCTTAACTAAGGAACCCTCTTTAAAAGCTAAAAGTCGCTGGATAGTAAACCTCGCACGTTTACCAGTGGTTTTCATCTTTAAAAAAGTTATCTCTCCTAATGGAAAGGAGATGATAGACCCACGGGCTTCTTAAAAGCATCGGCCTCCTCTTGGGCATTATTCAAGGACCCTACGGCTTCTTAGAAGTATTCACAGCCTCCTCTTAGGCTTCGTATAATGATCTCTTCCTCTGGGAATGATAGCCTTCTCTTGGGCTTAGTACAAGGACCCGTCGGCTTTTTAAAAGCATCAGCCTCCTCTTGGGCTTCGTACAAATTGTCCCGACGACCTCCTAGAGGTATAGGAACAGAACCTAGTCATCCTCATAGAACAGTCCTTTCATAGAGTCTACTACTGTTTCTCAAAGCATAGTACGAAAGATAAAACTCTAGACTTGGACAGTCTAACTTCCTTGAGTCTCAAAGACATTCTCAAGCACCCTTCGTTAAATAGGAAGGAAACCCGCAGACTCGGACAGTCTCAATACCCTTTGGATTTCCCGTTTCGTCAAAGAGAAGGAAATATCCCTGATCCTCAAATCAAATCCCTGAGTACAGTGTTGCTCATATAAGAACTTATTTTCTCTTTTAAATCAGTATATTGGATCTGTCACTCAACTGAAACAGTTACAATAGCCTCCATCTCGGGCTTCGTACGAGATACCAAAATTCTCCCCAGTGGAGTCAAAACAACCTTTTTGCCTCTCTCTCGGGCTTTGTACGAGATACAAAAACACTCTCTTACTGAGTATAAAAGATTCTCCAACTGAGTCAACTCTTTGCTAGCCTCCTCTTAGGCTTTGTATAACGATATGCCCCACTGGGTCAAAAACTTTTAGCCTCTCTCTCGGGCTTTGTACGAGACACAAAATAGCCTCCTCTTAGGCTTTGTATAATGATTTTCCTAGTAGAAATTAGCCTCCTCTTAGGCTTTGTATAAGAAAACCACTGGTTGATCCAATCAACCTTTTAGCATCAAAGTTGTGCCTCGTTCACAGTACACAAACATCAACAACTCCTTTCCCTTCATCTAATCGCTGTAAGCGGCAAGCCTCTGGATCATCTACATCTATGCCAATGTCCCTCTTTTAGCATGAGAAATTCCTAAAGAAAGATGGCATTGCTCGGATCCGCGTATCCCAGTTAAAGTAATTCTCCTTCTCCCTTCTTTAGAGATGACAAATTCTCTCTAAAGCCGAGGTCTTTCAGCTTCACGTCTTGGGCTTTGAACAAGACACAAATAGACCTTTCAGCTTCACATCTTGGGCTTTGAACAAGATACAAACCACCTTTCGCTTCACGTCTTGGGCTTTGAACAAGACACCAAAAACCAATTTCCTCCCATAGAATACGAGGAACTATGAACGCTCTGATTTCCCTGTTTCGGTAAACGGGAATACGTAGGCATAAGATCGAAAGAAAAGATCTTAGCGAGCGCAATCAACAAAAAACCCAAATCCCATATCTCTATCAATCAAAAGCAGTAATTCAAAAGCACCAGTCCTAATATCCTAATCCTTATTCCCCGCCAGAAACATTAAGCCCTAGAAAGAAAGAGAACAGTATTGGCGAAAATACAAATAACCAGTACAAAGGCCCCCCACATTGATAGCATCCGTAACCTAACAGACCGCTGTTTAAACTCAGTATGCAAGCAGGGTTAATTGGAGACATCTATTTCCCTTCCTTATTCAGCTCACAATAGGATAAAAAAATGAATCGACCTGTAGTTTTAAGCTCAACTGCAGAGAGCGACCAGCGCTTAAGAACCGCGTCCAAAATCGCTCGCTACATATGCTTTCAAATCAAAACTTTGCTGACGATGTAAGGCATTGTTTCAATCCCCAAACACTGGAGAAATAAGGAAGTTAACCCCTCTTTAACCCCTTCGAGCCTTGAAGTAGGAGTTTCTTTTCTTTACAAATAAAAACCCACAATTTTAACCTGGGGCAGGGTAGTTCTCAGTTAACTTGATTATGCATTCAAATACAAGAGCTTCATGCGAGACACCTTTCAACAAAAGGGTGCATTCACAAATTTTCCTTCGCACACAACAAGCAAGTGTCGGAGATGTCTTTCAAGTCGAACGCCAACGATGGTTCGTCGTAATCCTTAAGCCAGGCAGTCACTAAAAAAAAAAAAAATAAATAAAATAAAATAAAATAAAAAAAATAAATAAAAGCCCGCTAAGTCAAAACCTATGAAGGAGACTTAGGCAAAAATTGGGGCATCCCGCTGGCTGTAAGCTCATGTGACACAGTCCAGGCAAAAATTAGGGATAACAATGATCATTCAAGAGGTTACCAAAATCCTCAAAGATAAAACAAGTTGACTGAGGTCCTCACCAAAAAACAACAAAATGTTGTGAGAAGCAATGACTGCCATTTCAAAGTCCCTTTACTTCTAAACCATCATTACTACCATCAGTGCAATTCCTAACTCATGGGAATTTGAGTGCATAGTTTGAGTTAACTGAGCATAGGACTGAAGTTCATCACGTAGATTGGGTGGGTCACAAATAAACTTTGAGCCTTTATCTTTTGTTTCTTAAACCGTGAACCAGGCCACGTTATAACCCTCAAAAGACCTAATTGAAGTGAGGTTATTTTGAAAGCATACTACAGCAAGGTTGCGTAAACGGACTCCCAAAGATCTTTGCAGATCATCTATTTTGGGCATTACACCCTTTGCTTAAACTTTTCACTTTAATGTCTTGAACCAGCGTGTTCTGACCAGTATCCCATATACTTTGCACCTCTTTCAAGATGATTTTAATTTCAAAAATTGCATGAACTTTGCATTTACCATGTTTGTACAAGTACTTTTGTTTGCGAACTAGCTTTCTTCTTAAGGAATTTTCAAACATTTGAGAAACTTGGTCGGTGATCCAATCAGGGGCAAGTTCCTTCCACATCCTATTGAGAATCAGTTCAAGATTTGTGGTTTAATGGCGACTTCTTAGAATTGGTTTATACAGAAGATTTTGCAAGACTCAGGCTGGGGCAAGCTTTCCCAGTGTACAGTAAAACAATCATTTTCAAGACTTAGACTGGGGCAAGCTTTCCAGGAGTACCATGAAACGGTCATTTCTAGACTCACACAAACTGAAGCAATGATCAGTTCATCTACAACAGTAAGCTAATTTAGGGGTAAGTTACTTGAAGAATCCCCATGCAACTTTCAAACAGCTCTTCATCCTTCCTACAAGGGCCATCAATTGATACAGTTTACCAGTGTGGCATATGATGTGTTCAGCATTAGCATCTCTAATCCCAAGCAGAATAGCAGTGATCTCCGTGTAGAGGAATTAGTCTTCCAATCTTGTCTTCCTAGAGAGTCGAGCCGTGTCGTCGACATCTACATCTACATCTACATTTGCATTTGCATTTGATCATATATCATCTGCATAATTTATACCATATGCATAACATGAGTGTTTCATCCCCATTTGCATTCCTCTCGAGGTCGTGTCGTTATCCACGTCTTACCTTGTGGTCAAAGTCCAACTCACGTGGCACCTACCAAACAGATTTTGTCGTGTCTATCTGAAGTTCTTCCAGATATGACCATTCTTATCCAATTGTTTGTTCGGATATGTTTGTTCCTCTTTTGTATCCAATGCCGTTCTTGGATGTCGTTTATTTATCTCTCTCTGATGTCTTTCCAGATTGAGTCTTTTGTTCTGATGTTCTTCCAGAACCTATTTGATATTTTCTCAGATAGTCCTTTGTAATTCTGATGCTTTTCCAGAATTTCATTTCTTTCATCATCTGATGCTTTTCCGGATGTGTTTCTCTTTCTAATGTTTTTTTAGATTGAGTCTTTTGTTCTGATGTTCTTCCAGAACTTATCTGATGTTTTTCCAGATACTTGCTTTGTTTATTCTGATGCTTTTTCGGAAAGACATTGCTTTAACCATCTGATGCTTTCTGATGTTTTTTTTTCAGATTGAGTATTTTGTTTTAATGTTCTTCCATAACTTATCTGATGTTTTTCCAGATATTTCGCTTTGTTAATTCTGATGCTTTTCTGGAATGACATTGCCTTTTCCATCTGATGCTTTTCCGGATGCGCCTTTCTCTTTCTGATGTTTTTCCAGATTGAGTCTTTTGTTCTGATGTTCTTCCAGGACTTATCTGATGTTTTTCCAGATATTTCGCTTCGTTATTCTGATGCTTTTTCGGAACAACATTGCTTTCATCATCTGATGCTTTTTCGGATGTGCCTTTCTCTTTCTGATGTTCTCCCAGATTGAGTCTCTTGCTCCTGATGTTTTTCCAGAGCTCTTTTTGTGTCTATCTGATGCTCTTCCGGATATGACCTTGTTTATCTAATGTTCTTCCAGATATAATGTCGCTTATCTAATGCTCTTTCATATATGTCTTCAAACCCTTTTCCCGTACATTTATTGCTCTTCTAAATGTTTCGAATGTATCTTCGGAATTCTTGTCTTCATCTAATGCTCTTCTAGATGTCTTCAATTTGTTTCTGACTTTGGTTAACGGCTGCTGAATGTTCTCAAGTCTGTTTTCATTCTCCATCCAATGCTTTTCTGGATGTGTGCCAGAGCTTATTCGATGCTTTTCCGAATATCTCTGATTTGTTTCCCAGAGTTTATTCATTGCTTTTATGAATACCTCTGATGTTTGTTTATCTCATGTATTTCCCAGTTTTTTCCCCACCTCATTCAATGATCTTCTGAATGTCGTGACTCTTTTCCATCCATTTCCATTCATGGATGATGACTTTTGATTCCCCAGTGGAGACCGTCTTTCAGGTTCTGCTTCCATTGAGGAACTTGTGTTATCTTTTCTTTCTAAAGTATCAGCCGATCACGCTTGAATCAGTTGTCTCATCACTTTAGATATTCCCCTGTTTTGTTTTAGCTTCCCCAGTGTTGTTGTCATCCCCAGTGAGTGATTGTTCATTGTGTGGACTTTGTCCCTGTCTGCTTTTGTTTTGTCTGCATTTTGCATTATATCATTATCATCATACTAGAAGTTCATGGCATATCTGCATTGGCATGTCTTTTAGCTGTCCTTAGCATCTGTATTCCATCTAAAGGCAAAATTTTTGGTTTGCTGTATTTAAATACCTTTCACCTTGATCTCTCGAGGATTTCCATCCCTCGTGCCATCCGGTAAAGCTATTTAAATAGGGGCAACTGTTGTACCCCAAATTTTACCCTTAGATTTTCTGATCGTTTGCATATCATTTTAAGTCGGTCTCTGTTCTCGCATTTTTAGTAAACATATCATTAATCATGCATTTTCTTCTTCCATGTTTATTTTATTTTATAATTATTATATTTATTTATATTTTAATTCGTTATAGTTATCTTAGATATATTTAGGATATGTTTAGTTTAATTTCAATATAGCTCATTTTTTATATAGTTTATATTTAATTTAGTTTTTATTTATTATAACTTTAATTTTAAAATTAATTTAATATATATTTATAGTTTAGCTTTTATGTTAGTTTAGTTAATCAGATTAATTTTAATTTTTAGTTTATTGTTAATTTAAATCTAATTTGATAGTTTAATTTTTAGTGGTCTAGTTTAGTTCTACTTTTAATTTTAATTTTAATTCTAATCATAATTAGTTTATTTTTTATTAAGTTTTTAACTTTAATTTAGTTTATTTTAATTATTAATTTTTCTTAATTTAGTTTAATATAATTAGCTTCTTTAATTGTTAAAAAAAATATAAAAAGAACCATCGTTTTTCTCATTTTTATTGTTAAAAAAAAAAAAGGCAACAAGGACGTCACAAGCCAGCCTGCTGCACTTGCTTGCCAAAACCAAAGCGTGAAAACAACTCCTCAAACACACTCTGCTCCATATTTGCACCAGCATGGATTCTTGCCAACTTGTACCTCTTTCCACTCTGCACAAAGCCACTCCAAATATCCCTGCTACACTCCTTGCACCTTTGACCCACAGTCCTGCTACAACAAAGCCTATACACTTCAAGACAAAACTCTGCAATAAGCCATCTGCATCATAGACATTACACCAACAAGCATCCAATCTGCCCAACCTGCTATGACAGCAACAGGACATCAACAACAAGAAATTTGAAAAAAAAAAAGAGAAGAGATTTGTTTGTTTTTAAAGAGAATCAGCAATAATAAGGAGGGGGGATCCTAAGTAATCTGAAAAATCTCTACAAAACAAAAACAGAACAAGGGATTGGAAAAATTATCAACAAGAAAAAGAGATACTAAAACCAATACCTCTGTGACGAAACCCCTCTTCTATCCTCCCTTCTTCTTCTTCAAATCATCCATTTTCTTCCTTGAGCCTACTCGCTTCCATTTTGTAAACCAAAAGCCTTCTTCATAATCCTTCAATACCTCCACCATCTTCTTATTTCAACTCCACAATCGCAACGCACAAAACCCAACCTTGAATAACCTTCCAACTCCTCCCCAACTAACTCAAATCACCACCACTCGACCACTATTTCCGGTGAAGCAACTCGCAAACCTGTGTCTGAAGCAGAGAGTGATTTCGTAGCATTTTCAGGTCGATTCTGTTCCTTATCTTTTTATTTCTCCACGCGTATCACCATCTTGAATTTGCTCAAGTTAAGGTTTGTCTGTGTTTGCCCAGTTCTTATTTCTTCTTCTTGCGAACCGAGACAGGCGCACAGAGTGATTGAGAGAGAGCGATTAGAGGATTGAGAGAGAGAGAGAGAGAGAGAAAGAGAGAGAGAAAGAGAGAGAGCGATTAGACGTGAGGGAGAGAGCAACTGAGAGATAAGAGATTTTTAGTTTGTTGGTTGTTCTTCATTTTGTTCCTAAATCACGTTTTCAGTATGAGGAACGAAAGGGAGGAAAAGTTGAAGTTGGATCAGAACGTGTTTTTGAGAATGGGAATGAAACAGCCGTGTATTTTTTTTAGGTTTCATTCACTTGTTTGAGATCCAACCGAACCGGGTCTTAGGTCATGCGACACGATCCAGCGCCTGTACAAGGCTGCTTCCCTTTGGGCTTTTCTTCTTACACAGCCCATGTGCTAATCATCCCACCTTTTAGTTTCTTTTAATTTATTTAGTTATGAATTAGTTTTATTAGTTTTAGTAATTTAAGTTTTTATTTAGTTTAATAAATTAGAAACTAGTTTAATTGATTAATTAAGTTAGAGATTAGTTTAGTTTAGTTAGTTAAGTTAGGAATTAGTTTAGTTATTTAATCTTTTTAGAACTAGTTCAATTAGTTTTTTATTTAGAACTAGAATTAGTTTTTAGAATTAGTTATTTAGTTTTTTTGTTAGTGTTAGAATTAGTTATTTAGTTTAATTAGAATTTAATTAATTAGTTTTTATTTTAAATTAGTTAAATAGTTAATTAACTTTTTAAGTAGATTTTGGTTTAATCTAATTAGATTCTATTTTAGTTAATTCTTAATTTAATCTTGACATTTTGTATTTTTCACTTTAATTAATTCCCGATATTCATTTTGAGTTTAATTCTTTTTGCTTTTGGTTGTGATTAAATTCTGATTTTGATGTCCTATCTTTTGAGCTATTGACTTGCCTAAGCATTAGTTGTATATATTGTTGTTCTTCTTACACTTGACACTCGAGGTTTCCCCTTTGTTTGCCTGTTTCTTATACCTCATTCCAAAGGAAAGATCCCACTCAATTGACTGCCATGTCATTTAGGATTGTCTTGTCCGTCATTCCCTTATCTCACGCCGCCGCGCGATCAAGACTTTTCTTTCCCTATTTTACTTAGCCTTAGGCTTGGAGTCGCCGCACTCCATGTAGGTGTCTTGCCGTCAGACCCTACTTTCCCTTGGAACCTTGACCACATTCAAGATTTCTTCATCCCCGTTGAGGGGAACTACGATCGCTCTGATTTCTCAAGTTCATCTTGAGAATACGTAGGCATAGGATTGCTAGATCCTAGCGAGCCACCTTTTATTTTTCTACCTTTTTCCTTTTCCACCTTCTACTTTTCCTTTACATCCGATGCCTTCTCGGATTCCACCCTTTTTTACCTTTACATCCGATGCCTTCTCGGATTCCACATTTTCTTTTTACACCCTTTTACCCCGTATTGAGGGGAACTACAAATGCTCTGATTCCATTCCCGCCAGGATACGTAGGCACGAGATGCGATGTCTTGGCGAGCATACTTAGTGTACATACCCTAGGTCTTTCTTTACCTTAGCACATTTCTCTTAGCAAGCAAACATAACATAACACAAATACTAACAAGAGGTTCCTGTAGAGTACTACAGATACTTAGGATGCTAATACCTTCCCTAGGTATAACCAACCCCCGAACCTTAGATCTCTAGTTGTGTTCCTACATAGCGCACTTAGGGTTTTTCGATCTTTACCCTTTCTTTTGGATAAATCAAAGCTCGGTGGTGAATTTCAAAGATGCGTGATTCAAGTTAATTAATAGCTTGATATCTGATTCTCACCGCAATAATGGATATTCGACCACCAGGAAGCGGATCTTCACCTGACGGGCAGTGTCTTCGGCTCCGAATGTAACCATCAATTCAACGTAGCCCCATGGCCTGGTGGTGGTGCCGTTGAACCCCTGCAGATCTGAACCAACGTATGGGGTCAGATGTCTCTCGTCGAGCTGGAGGGTCCCGAACAGGTGAGCATACATGATGTCGACCGAACTACCCTGGTCGACAAGGATCCTTCGAACGTCAAAGTTCGCCATCTGTGCCCTGACTAGGAAGGGGATAGTGGCGTTGGGCGCTCCTCCTGGAAGCTCTTCAAGGTAGAAGGTGATAGGGTTTTATTTCCCTTGCACCTTCTCGAGAGTAGTGGCCTTCGTCGATGTTGCGGACTCCAGCTCGTCAAATTTCTGCTTGATCGACCCGACGGATAACTTCTCGCAGCCTCCCCCAGAGATGACCATTGTCTTGGGCAAGCCTTCCCACATGCTCCGGGCAGCGACGGGGTCCTCGTGGGGGAAGTTTGCCCACATGTTGCGAATTGCTTCTTGGCCCTCAGTGCCTTCGGGGACGAAGAAGTATTCGGGTCTAGTGACGCTGAGGGCGACCTGAAGCCGACTCTCGTCGGGATGAGGTGTTGCCTCCTCGACGTTTTGGGCTTCCCGAGAACTGGGACGAGGAGTATCATTCTTCTTAGCATACTTCTACAAGTGCCCTTCCTTAATCAGGATCTCAATTGCATCCTTGAGATGGATGCAGTCTTCTGTGACATGTCCGTGGCTCCGGTGGAACCTGCAGTACTTTGACTTGTCCGTGTTTGATTTGGGGGTAGTCGGCTTCGGAAAACAGACGCCTCCTTTCAGAAATTCCGAGTTCTGGCACTCGGAGAGGATTCGCGCGCGGGGAGTGTTGAGCGGGGTGTATTCCGTGAACCGGCCAGCTGGTCCACGCGGTTCACGAGGATCCCGGGGGCAATTTTCTTTCTTTCTTTCTCCTCCTCGCCGGGGAGGAGAGTCTTCTTTGTGGCTGCAGGGGCCTTCCTTGCGTTTCGACTCAAGGGCGATCTGCGCTGCCTCCGACTCCTCGATCTCGATGTACGACTGAGCTCGTTGGAGGAGGTCCTCCAGACGGCGGGGTCTGCGGAGGCCCACGGACTTGGCAAAATCAGATCCAAAATGTAGTCCATGGATGATTAAATACTTCTTCATGTCGTCAGTCGTATGAACCTCGACAGCTTCTCTGTTGAATCTCTCAATGTAGTTCTGGAGAGATTCGTTCTTCCCCTGGAAGATGCTATCTAGGGCAGCCTCTGTCTTCGGGTGTCGACGAGACGCAGTAAAGTGTTTGGTGAAGCGTTGTCTAAGTTGCTTCCAGGATGTGATCGACCCGGGTGCCAAACCCTTGTACCACGTCATGGCGCCCTTCCGCAAGGTGGTGGGGAAAAGCCTGCACTTAATGGCTCCCCTGACGTTCCTGAAGTCGAGCATGGCTTCAAAACTTTCAACGTGATCGTCGGGGTCGGCCAGGCCGTCGTAGGTTCCCAGCGGCGGGGGTTTCTCCATGCCAGCAGGAATTGGGGCATTTATGATCTCCCATGATAGAGGGGTCCTCTGGTCGTCGTCGTCGCTTCCGACCGGGGACCTCGAAGGGGATCGGTGATGCCGTGGAGGGGAATTCCTCGAACGGTTCCTTGGCCTCTCCTCGGTGGTTTTGGACTTCTTGGTAGTGGAGGGCCTAGGTTCCTTCCGAGGCGGGGAACGATGGCGCTTCTGGGAGATCGCCGGCTGGGGGCGTTCAAGGCGTGGACGACGGCCCTCGCGCACCGGCGAGGGGATTCGAGATTCTTCAGATGGGGTCCTTCACGGGGAAGGAGAACGGCGAGGTGAAGATGGACGATGATGTCTTCGCGGAGAAGATCGTCGTGTCCGCCCTCGCTCTAGTGCTTGAATTCTGAGATTCTGGTGTGCGATCAGCTGGTTGGTCTGATTGACTAAGGCAAATAGGGCCACGGTGCTCGAATCTGCATTGGGCGGAGGAGCAACTGGCTGAAAGACGGCTTGCTGGTCGTCTTGGCGGGCGGCGTCGTAAGCTGTGTCTTGGGAGTCCGGGGAGGCGGTCTGCCCGTCCCTGACGTCACCTTCTTCGACGTTGAGGCGGTAGCGTCCTCATGGTGGTTTCCGTTCTCGAGGTGAGCGAGGACGATGTCCAGAGCTTTGTTAGCAGACGGGTTGTTGGCCATGCTGGTGATGAACGAGAGGATTGCTTTGGTTTATCGGAGGAAAAACAGGGAAGCAAGGGTTTCCACAGACGGCGCAACTGATCGTACCGAGATCAGACAGTTATTCAGTGGCCAGCAACGTCGTATGGACTTCAGCTCCGGTGAGGCTGAAAGACGGCCCGGGGGGGTACCTGCAGGGTACTCCGACGCTCAAGTAAGGCAAGGGTCACAAGTAAAAGCAAGTACAGAAAAAGGTTAGAGGGTATGAGATTGTGTAACCTGACCCTCTCAAGTGAGAGGGTATTTATAGAGAGCCCCCAGCGCGGGGCCAACGGTCACTAGCACTGGGCTGGATTGCGAGGCCCAATCCAAGTAACTGCCAGGGCTTATGTGGCGTAGTGAAGACCAGCACGTGGTCTTCGCCCTGGGGTAACCGTTCCTAGATCTCCAGAATTAGGGCAGACCGATTCCATCGGGAGTGGGTGGTTACATGAGAACGTGTCCTTGTGGGGAGGAGTCTTGCGTGTCGGGGAGAGACGTGTCCTCGCGGGGAGGCTTCTCATATGCAGAAGGAGATGACTCCTCGAGGGGGGGAGTACCTGAGTGTCGAGGAGGAGCGAGCCCGGAGAGGCTTAGCGCCTCTGCCCGATGCTCTACGCCGTGTGTGCCCGAACACCGCCGAGGTGTGGCGTGTGCCCGACACTGTTGAGGTGAGGCATGTGCTCGACGTTGGTCATGCTAAGGGGCCTTTGTTGGGCCCTGCCAGGACGTGTGGGTTGGGCCTGCTCGATTGAGGGGCAGACCCGGCCCAGTCCAGAACACAATCTATAAAGTTCAAAAAATGACAAAAAAAATCGAAACGGATTCATAAACAACGATTGGGATTTAGGCCAGCAAAACGAAAACCTGCAGAAATACAACAATGATTCAAAAAACGACAACCTACAGAAATACAAAAACAACGATGCAAAAAACAAAACCTACAGAAATACAACAACAACGATTCAAAAATATCGAAACAGATTTAGGTGAAACCATGAAAGTACCATATCAGCTAATCACAAACCTGATGTGGTTGTCACTTTTATCACTGCAAAATTGATCTATCACTCTTTTCACCATAGATTTATCACTACAAAACCGCACACCACCGGAAACACCACAACCATTGTTGGCTCCCCTATTCCATTCGGTACCCCGACCATCTCGTAGTCTCTATTGTAGAAAATGAAGAGAGAATAAAGAAGACGAGGAAAAAAAGAGATTATTTTGGTACAGAACGCGGAAGAGAGGAGAAATGAAGAGATGGAAGAGAGAAGAAAGAAGAAGAGGAAGACATAGATGATGTTGGGAAAAGAGAGATGTAGCTGCAAGAGGTGCATTTGAGATTTTGAAAAACTGTAGACGTGACTGATTGTGGAAGCAGCAGGGCAAATGGGTCTTTTCTAGAACTACAAAATTTCCTATATTATAGATTCATCAGGTTTTGTTTGGGAGGAATGAAGGCTTTCGAAAGCAATTTTTTTAAAAAAAATATAGGAAAATATTTAACATTTTTTGAATGAGTTTGTATAGAATAATAAAAGAGTATTTATCAGTACTATATTTTAAATTTTCAGAATACTATAACAAGATAAAATATATTTGAAATATTTATGTAAGCTTTCCAAAATCCTCATTCAATACAAATTTTGAATTTCCCAAATTAGGGAGTTTTTGGTGTTATGATGAAGCATGGACACCCCAAATACGACATCGACCAATACGGCAACACCGATAATAATTTGAAAATTGAATAAATTAAGGTTTAAATGCACTTTTGGTCCTGGTAAATTAGCGAGTTTTTGAGTTTAATCATGTAATTTATTTATTTTTGTCTGAGTCCCTAGCGTTTTAGTCCTAAAGCCAAAATCCGCAGGAAAATCCACAGTAAACTGTGGATTTTCCTACGGATTTTGGTTTTAGAGACTAAACCACAAGCAAAAAGTGAAATATAGGAACTCAGACAAAAATAAATAAATTATATAGACTAAACTCAAAAACTCGCTAATTTACAGAGATTAATAGACTATTTAAACTATAAATTAAAAATAATTATAAGTGTAGGTGTCCGATACACAATTTGTTTGTTTGTAGATACTTTGCAGGTTTAAAATATGAAAAGGATGAAATAGGGAAAAAGAGACAACTTTTATATATAATCTCACGTACTGAAAATATCCATTAAATAAACTTCAAAAAAGTCACTTATAAAAATTTGAACGTTCTCTAAAGACAATTTTTAAAATTGATTTTTTATATGTTTAAATCAGTCAAAATATAATGTGGAAAGTATATTTTCAATATATTCTTATCAAAATAAATACACAATAAACCTCCGATGTTTAGAGAGGTGGATTGTGATAATAACGTTATAGAATAGTTTATGACACAATTATGAAAGTTTGACTAAAATGTATTTTATACTATTTGTACTCGTTTGTATTTGACACTATTATTAGAGGTTATAAATCTTTTTATTAAAAGAAATTTTTAAGAAGATTGATTTCGTAATTTAAAAATGACATTTACTCTTTTTAAGATAATTAATTTGCAATCTAAAAAACAATGAAAATGCAACTTATTATCTGTTTATTTTTAATTAATATACAAGTTAATAAAATATAGTTTTATTTTTATTTTTTATTTTTATTTTTATTATTAAAAATCAACTTTTAAAATTAGAATATACTTTTAAATTATTTGAGACGATTCGTGAATGTATAAAATAACTTTTGATAAATAATTCTTTTATGCAATTTTTTTTCCATATTTGGTCAGTGAAGAACAAACTACAATGTAATTAAATAAGAATATTTGATCAAAGCTATATGGTACTAGAGGTGATGACGAAGCCATTAACTTTCTCCTCAAGAAAGTTTCATATTCAACTCTAAATTCATTTTTAAAAAACTAAAACTGCTCCATCAAAATTACTTGTCAAAGGCTATATGATATATTATGAAAATAGTCAAGAATGAATGACAAGTGTAAGTGTAACTAGTAATTTGTCTCATGCTCGTCACAGTTCTGTTCATTAAAAACCTATTAAACGCATGACCCCATACAAGTCGTCTATTTTCCATTTTCAGAGTGTTGCCCAAGCCAAACATTTTTTAAGGATAACAAATGTCCAAAGATTATTGGTTAAGGAGTTAATTAATTTGAATGAAAAAAAGAAATAGTATAGAGTTATCACATTGACATTGTAACTTTTGAATGAAAAAATTTGCAGTTGTCTAATGAATATAATTCAGTTGATAAAAGATTGCAGTGACATTTTATATAGTGAAGTGTGGATTCAAATCTATAAATTTTTTATTTTTCAATATTCTATAAATCTTTTAGAACAAAAATAAAAATGATTTGAATTTATTTTATTTTATTGATTTTTAGGGGAACTTTTTTTTAATGGGCAAGTTCTTATCATTTTATGCTTAGAAACCCTAGCACCCTAGCATTTTTTCGTCAATATTACCAGCTCTTAACTACCAATTCTATATATTATATTAATAAAATATTTAGACCACTCAAAAAATAATTGTATGCTCTTAATCACGGTAAACAAATTTTACACCTTTAAGCAATAAGCTCATGTTAAGTAATTGTAAGAAATAACCAAATTTACATATTTTTCCAATAAAAAAACTAATTTACATCTCTAAGCAAAAAGTTCAAGAAAAATGTTACCGGTATAAAAAAGTAAGTTCTATGAATTAATTAAATTTTTGATGGAGATGTGGTGTTTCAATCTATTGTAATTCTAGATCAACTCAATGTTTTTCTCAATGTTCTCTCATACTTGTTATTCTAGTATCTTAAAAATAAAAAAAAAAGAGTATTTTAATATATTTCAAAATTGTAAAATAGATGGAAATTTAAAAAATTAAATTGGTTTACTTTTTTTGATAGGCTAAAGAATTCAATTCACACGGGATACTAGGGGTATCCCAACCCTATACAAAAAATGGCTGGTTTAGCAACACTACCAACAGCCAGCCAAAACCTCTGGCAAAAAAACAACCAGCCCCAGCCAAAGAACATTCTACAAATAAAACCAAGGGAATTTGTCCCATTCGTAATAATTACAATTGTACAACGACTTTCTATCCTTACTCAACCACCACCAAGCCAAATTCTTGATCCTGTGAGTGATAAGGCTTGTACTGACTATTTCATCCGCAAAAATGATGTTATTTCTCGCTGACTAAACGCTCCAACAAACTGTAATCCACAACCCCACTGCATTAGATATTTCCACTTTTCCTTTCAGTTTACAGCACCATTCCCTTAAGTGTTCAGTCTCAACTCCATTAAATGAACAATTCACCTCCAACCAATCACACATATTATTCTAAACTGCAACGACTTTATTGCACCTGAAAAATACATGATCCACATCTTCATCACATAAAAAACAGAAGACACAGGTCATTTCATGAGTGTTTGTAACAATTCCTCTTCTAGCAAGGTTACAACGTGTAGCAAGTCTGCCTAACACAAGCCTCCACGCAAAAATCTTGGTTTTCAGTGGCACAGACCCTTTCCACACCAGATTCAACGCAACCTTTGATTCCACATCAATCTGAGGGTGTACCTGCACAGCCATCATCAGCACATAACCTAATTTCACAGTAAAACACTTCGACACGTGAAAAGGCCAGACCACCATATTTGTTTCTGCTCTAACAAGGGGAGATTCCTCCAGGATAAGATTGAGGTCTCTCCATTGATGCTGCAACTCTTCCTCGACAATCTCTTCCTCACCTGGGCTCTCAAGAATCCACTGCCACTTACCGTTACACCAGATCCCAAACTCACTTATCCAACCCAATTTCCTTTGAGAAATATTGTACAAACCCGGGAACATAACAGCTAGAGGGACACCTACAATCCACCTAGACACCCAAAACAAAGTGTTTGAACCATTACCAACCTTATGCACCAAACAGTCCGCGAATGCCCTTTGAACACCATCTGCATTAAGCATCAACAGATCTTTACACCATAAAGAGGAATATTTGCAGTTAACAGAAACATCTTTGGCCAAAATAGTTTTCCTGACATTACCATACATGGCCTCTAGTATTCCCCTACAAATAGTATTTTCATTTGTGACGATTCTCCACAACCACTTAATGAGCAAAGCCTTATTAAATACCTAAATATCTTTAACACCTAGTCCACCCTCGTCCTTACTCCTACAAACGTCCTTCCAACATACCCAAGCAATTCCACCTGATCGAGTGCTGCCAGCCCACAAAAATTGGCATTGAATCGCCGTTATCGCTTTCCTAACCTTTACAGGAACCTTGAAGAAAGAGAGGTAATGAATAGGGAGGTTTGTCAAAACCGAATTAATTAATGCAGTTCTACCTCCAATGGACAAAAGCCTAGCCTTCCATGTTGCCAATCTCAACTTAAGACAGTCCAGGACGGGATTCCAAAAAGAGACTCTTCGATGATTACCACCAACTACAATACCCAGAAATTTGAACGGGCCATTTTCAATTTTGCACTTAAGGAAATGTTCAGCAGCCAAAGTAAAATTCTGCTTCACACATATGCCAACCAAGGAACTTTTGTTCAAATTAATCTTTAAATCGTATATCATTTCAAAACCCAACAAAATAGCCTTTAACGCCCATAAGTTGTGAATTGTGTCGTCACACACAATGACGGTGTCATCAGCATATTGTAGAATGTCATACGAAACCCTGCTGTTAACACTAAACGCCTGCAACATCCTTGCAGAAACAACTCTCTTAACTAAACAACACAATGCTTCACCAATAATAGAGAATAAGAAAGGAGAAAGAGGATCTCCCTGTTTAAGACCCCTCGACGGTTTGAAATCACGAGTAGGGCTGCCGTTAATCAAGACATACAAGTAACTATTCATTACCAAGCCCTTAATCCACTTCAGCCACCTATCTCCAAACCCCATAGCCACCATAATTTTCCTCAGAAAACTCCAATCGACACAATCATATGCTTTTTCAAAATCAACCTTCAATAGAACGCACGGCTTCTTATGGCGCTTAGCAAAATCCATGATCTCGTTAAGAGCCAGGACTCCATCTTGTAAATGTCTATTTTTGATGAAAGCAGTTTGATTACTTGATATGATCTTCCCAAGTAAACGATTCAGTCTTTTGGCCAACAATTTTGTAATAATCTTGTAAACACTTCTCACTAAAGAGATCAGTCTGAAATCATCAAACACATGCGGATTATCCTTCTTGGGAACCAGGGCAATGAACGCTGAAGTGAAACTCATATGGAGCCGTGGATTGTCATAGAATTCCTGAACACAGTTTACCACATCTGATCCCACGATGTCCCAATAACGCTTCAAGAAATCCAAGCTAAATCCGTCTGGGCCCAGATTTTTATTCCCACCAAATTCAAAAACTACCTCCCTAATCTCATCTGCACTAAACCAATCTTCTAGCCCTTTGTTGTCTTCAGCAGAAAGAGTTGTCAAACCAGAGAGATTCAAAACTGGTCTGCTGCATATTTTAGCCAAAAACTGATTTTTGAAGTGGTCCCTAGCTTCCTTTTTCACCTACACCACCTTGTCAACTTGGACTCCATTAACCGATACTGAAGAAATATTGTTCAACCTGTTCCTATGCATAAGGGAAGCATGAAATTTTTTTGAATTTTGATCGCCCTCCATAATCCACTTTGACGTTGACTTCTGATACAAAATGTTATTCCTAATACGCATATTCTTCCACATTTTAGTCTGAGCAACCTGCCTATCCTTCAAAGCTGCTTCTACATCACTCCCAACACCAGCCACCAGAGCTTCCTCAGCTACGTTTAATTTATCTATTTCCTCTTGCACTGATAAATCCAACCACCCAAATACATATTTGTTCCACCATCTTAACCTATCTTTTAGCAAACACAGTTTCCTGCTCAAAACAAAAGAGGCACTGCCCTGGACCACATAAGAGTTCTACTCCGACCTAACGAAGTCCAGGAAGTCCTTATGATTAAACCAGTAATCAAAATTTTTGAAGGGTTTGGGGCCCCAATTGACGTTTCTGAAGTTTAATCAAACTGGCCTATGATCCGAAACATCAGGATTACCAACAACTTAAACAACCAAATTCCAGTTCACTAGCATACCAGGTGAAACTAGAAATCTATCTAAGCGACTAAAACTTCTACCATTTGCACTATACCAAGTAAAACAATAACCAGATGTGGGGATATCTACCAAGTTCATAAGATCGATGAATTCTCCAAAATCCTGCATCTCTGCCCTACTATGTGAGTGTTTGCTATTACTTTCGTTAGAATTCTTGATTGCATTAAAGTCCCCCCCCCCCAATGATCCACTCACCATCATCCCATCTGTTCTTTTTGTCCACAAGATCAGCCCACGTACTCCTTTTTTCTGACAACTCACAAGAAGCATAAATGTTGATTATATAGAGATTTTTGCCTTCCCATTCAGCTTGACTCCCAGATAACCTTGGCCCCTAAAAGCCAAAGAAGGGCATACAATGTTTTTCCTCCAAATTGTAACCATACCCCCTGCCACACCTATAGAATTTGAAGCCGACCACTCTAAATTATCCTCTTTCCACAACCTTTGCACCAAACTAGAATCCATAACTTGATATTTGGTTTCCTGAAAGAGACAAATATCCGGTTTACCTTTACTAATAATCTCTTTAATTCTCCTACATTTGGTATTGTTCCCACTCCCTCTGATGTTGAAAGTAACACACATCATTGAGAACCCTTTTCAACCTCCATCTGAGCTCCACATAAATCTTTACCTTCCATCTGTCGAATAATACCCTCAAATACTTCATCATCTTCATTACCCTCAACCCTCAACTGCTTAATCGCATCCCAAATTCTGGCAGGAATGTTCTCAAGATTCTTACGAAATCGAGAATTGCTTCGTTGTACATCTGAATCTCCAATCGAGTCACAACATAGGATCGAGCCGCCAGAATAGCATGATTGAGACTCTTCTACATAAGATTGGTCATCTTCCAGGAAGCCCACATTGGATAAATGAGAATTTTTCTGAACACCCTTGTGAGTTTTATCAGATAATAAAAGAGCGGAGTAATAGGAAGGGAAATATAGAATCTTCAAATTTGCATACACCTCAGTTATCAATTTCTTATTTTTTATTTTTCCACGCACCTTAGGCCCCAAACTCCTAATATTAGAGCAGATAATAGGGTCAAAAGTAAACTTAGGGCCCGACCCATTTTCCCCTAGATCCACGTCACAAATGGCTAAATCCTTTGAAAGAGTAACTCCAACAGTGGACACCATATCTCTTCTGACCAAGTTCTTGTTTAAAGTGCCACGTTCCATCATAACTTCTGCAGCACCTACTGTTGGCGTGTTTCTCAAACCATCACAATTCTTTTCACCGCCTGACACCCTTTTGTTTCCTATGTTTTGTATTTCACCAAGGCAGCTAGCTACATTAGCCATAATATCTCTACTCTGCCCTTCTACTGCTATCTTAGACTTTGAGTTAACCTCGTCCCCCGTTTCCGATGAGCCAAATTCCTCCGGCCTCCATTCGTCTTCTTCCTCCAATTTATCCATAGCCTCATCCCAAAAAATATCTGCACCGTCAGAACTCCATGCTTCAGATGACACCCCCTCATTGAGCTTACCAGCCTTATCAATTCAAAGAGGACCATGAGAATCTTCCACGAGTTTAACACGAAATATTGCCTTATTAATTTCCACATTAAAAACTTCATTTTGATTCATTGCAAATTTCTTTCTGATCAGAAATTTAGCCACGTCCAGACGTTCTACATTTTTCAGTTTCATAATCTGCTTGAACAAAAACCCCAACTGTTCCAGCAATGAATTTGAAGAAACAGGTGCTCCATACATGACATGGAAGACCATAACAACGTATCCAGTTGAGTCTCTCATTATCCATGTTCGCTGGCGACCATGGATGAATGTCTGAGAACCACTGGGATACCCAAGTTTTCTCTTCCTTATTCAATGGTTGGATTTCTCCCAAAGCGTCTTCCTCTAATAGACACGGTTTAACCCCCATCGGTGTCACCTTAACGTTGAAAATTCCTTCACCCAATAGAGCTTCCTGGATATTATAGGTAGAACCTGGAACCTCTACTACTCCAACAAATGCTCTCTCATATCTTGCTAACTCCTCTTTCTTAACATTGTATTGAAGATGGGCAAAATTAGGTTTATCTTGCATATATACCTGATTCTTCTATTTTGATTCTCTAAACACCACCACGTCCCTCTCGAGACCATTCTGAAACATCTTACCTTATTTCCCCCCACCTCTATGGCCTCCAACAACCTGGGCATAAGAAGTGCCATTGTGGTATACATTTTGATAGAAACCAGTCTTTATACTTCTATCACCTCTTTCTTTATCCACCAGAATTGGATTGTCACAATCTGTTTCACCAGCCCCTCCTTCCTCAGAAACCTAGGGACATTGGAAAAAATCTTTTTGTCTCTGATCCAAATATTATCTAGTTTGGTTGCTAATACTCTTTCGTTCTCGACCTTTTTAAATCTAACGAAACCGTAACGGTTGTCCCTTTTATCAAGTTTAGGGGGAATGAAGACTTCCACAACAAGCCCATAGTCTTTGAATATTTCAAACATATCTTTAGCCTCAAAATCTCCTGGAAATTGTGTGAAAAAGAAAGAATAGATTTTCTCCCCCACTTCTGCCGCCAACTTATTACTTCTAGCTATCCATATAGATCTTCTTGGAACCGGAGACTTGGTCTTTTTTAAACGACTCACCTCCACCCATGCTGAACCCATTTAGAATACTATACTATTACAATTGATCTTCCACTTCTACTCCTAACTAAAACACAGGCTAACCTAACAAGACGCAACCAAGAAAAATTCACTCCAGGAGGGAGGAGGAAGGTCCCTAACCCTAAGGTTAGGACTTTAAACCAAACCTCCCAACCTAGAGACGGACGAAATCTGACTAAGAACTTGTTAATCTAACATTCATAGTATTGAAATTTTGTCTCACATAGCCACTCTTTGATTCTTGATTTTTCCCCTTCACTCTTTGGTTTACTTAATGAGTCTCACACAAATAAAGTAATAAAAAATTATACTATTTAGAGTTAAATATTTAAAACTGTCTGTCGTGATGATGAATAAATATTAATCATTTTAAGTTTGCAAGTAAGTTGGTTGATTTTTTTTGTTGATAAATTCTTTGTTAACACATATATTAATTGATGTCTAAAAGGTATGTATGAAGTAGTTATCAATCAAATATCTAACTTTTCTTTGATATAATGTAGCTTAATCTCAATTTATTTTGTCTTTGACATGATTATGTGCAATACTGATGACCGATTTATTTTCCTAAAATAATTTTATAGGGTCTTTACAATGTATCTTCAAATCTTCTAATACTTGTTTCATCCATAATATATCTTTCACAAACTCCTAGTGCCATAGTCATGGATCTCGTTTCAGTGTTTGATCTTGTAACTACACATCGCTTCTTACTCTTCCAAGCAATAAGGTTTTCACACAAGAAGGTATAATAGCCTAAAGTAAATCTTATATCAATCACAAAACCTATAATTATTATATATGTAAGCCTCTATAGTTAGACTTCTACCTCTTTTAAACAAGAGTCCTCTTTCTCAAGTGGCTTTTGTTAAGTATAACAAGTGTGAGTAATATGTGCAATAGTCCCACATTGGCTAGAAATATGGTGACTTGAGTATTTATAAGTGAGAGAATCCACCCACCTATTACTTTAAGGTTTTGGGTGAATATGTGGTGTGTCTCTCACAAAGCTGATGCTCTAGAAAGGAAGTCCCATGATGTTCAATGCTCCCTAGTAAAAAAAACTCCCCCAACAGTGGTATCAGAGCCTAGTTCGAGGAAGAGACTGGCCCACTTATATCGAAAGTATCTCCATAGGTCATGGGTGGAGTGTCTCGTTGAAGAGTATCAACGGCGACACAAGTGTATGTGGAAGTAGAAAAGAGTTTCCGCTTAAAAGGGAGCATTATGGAAGCATTGTGGATAGACTCACACTTTAGGGGGAGTGTTAAGTATTAAAAAAAACTTCCCCAACAACTTTAAGATACTCTAGAACACACTCTATAACATGTAAGTGACTCACTCTCTGATCAATCATGAATTGACTCACCACACTAATTGTATATGTCAAATTTGGCCTTGTATATGTCAAGTAAATCAATTTTATAACTTATGTTTGATACTAACCATTGTCAATTTTATCAATTTTCTCCTCATAACTCATTTTATAATTTTGTATAGGCAAAATAACCTTTTTCGTCCCTTAACTTTTCCCCAGGGTCCAGTTTGGTCCCTTAACTTTAAAAAGTGGCAAGTTGGTCCTCTAACTTTTAAAATGATGTCACGTTTATCCTTCCGTCTAGTTCTGTTAGTCAAAGTTTGAAAACAGGTGCCATGTATTTCCAGGTAGACTTTATGTGGTTGACGTGGAAATGAGGATGTGTTAAAACAAATACAAGTTGAAATTGCTATTCATTACCCAGAATATCAAAGAATTGGAGAGATATCGTAAACTCAACTAAGTTGTGCTAGGGCAAATGCAAAGGGATTGAAGTATGCGCGAAGGATTGTTGCAGACGCGAAGGATTGAAGACGAATCAAGAAGTGTTTATCAAAAGGTTAGTTCATTTCTTTCTGATTTAGGGTTAACAAAAATTTAGGGTTTATGTTCAGATTTAGGATTTATGTAAAAATTTTAGTGTAAACCCTAATTAATTAGATAATATGTTTAGGTGTCATGGATGAATACATAAATCTCAAAATTCATCATAGTGGTGAATTCACTGATGAAGGTCTTAGTGTATATGAGAATGGAGTAATAGATGATTTGAGAGTAGATGTAGACAAATGGAGTTATTTTTAGCTAGTTGGTGTATTGAAAGACTTGGGTTATAGGGAGTTTGAAACAATCTATTACAAGGACCCTCAATTTGGGATGAATGCACTTGTTGATGACAAGGGTGCTTTAGAAATTGCAGATCTTTATAGGGTGCACCAAAGTGTTGATATTTACATTCAACACACCTTGTCTCAACCTGACTACTGTGATGTTGTTATTGATAATGTTGATGAGGGCCATGCTGAAATTGTAGATGAGGTGGAGGAGTTACTTAGTCAACTGGTTGATGAAGCTGTTGGAGTTTAATAAACCATTGTTGGAATGGAGGAAGGTGATGTTGAAGTTGGTCAATGCACTGGTGGGTTGGAGGAAGGTGATGCTGGTGTTGATCAAGTTAATCCTGCAGTGACTAAAGGTACTGCTGGAGTTGAGGAAATTAATGTTGGAGGTGAACAAGTTAAACCTGGAGTTGAGGAAATTAATGTTGGAGTTGAACAAGGTAAAGTTGGTGTAGATAATGATGGCTTAAGTTCTGATGATAGTGAAGATGAGGACTACAATTATGATAGTACACAAGAAGTGGCGTTTGAGGATGAGTCTGATGGGTATGATGAGATTGAGGAGGATAAACTTGATACCCTAATTGGGTAAGAAAGTGAAGGTAATGGAAAAGTCCAAAAACTTAATGAAAAGTCCGAAGAAGATAAAGAGAGTGACAATGACAGTGAGGACATGCAAAGTGGTTGTGACAGTGATGATAGTAGTGGAGTTCCAAGAAAAAAGCATCCAATTTTCAGATAGCCAAAAGACACGTCAGATTACAAGTGGGATGTGGGAATGTATTTTAGTTCAAAGGGTGATTTTAAGGAAGCAATAACATCTTATGTTGTGCAAAATGGTAGAGACCTAAGGTTTGTAAAGAATGACAGAGTTAGGGTAAGGGTTAAATGTAAAGTTGACTGTGAGTGGGAGGCTTATTGTAGCAAGTTGTCAAATGAAGACACTTGGCAACTCAGGAAAGTAATTGATAAGCACAGTTGTAGTAGAGAGTATTATGTGAAACTAATGAGTACAAAATGGTTGAGTAAAAGAATTCAGAATAGCTTGAAAAACAATCCAAGGTTGACCATAAATGATATCAAGGAGAAGGCATAAAAAAATGGAATGTTGGGGTGAACAAAACCAAAGCAATAAGAGCAAGATATACAGCAAGAGATTATGTTGATGGTTCCTTTTTGGGAGATTACACAAGGGTCTATGACTACTGTCATAAACTGTTAAGAGCCAATCTAGGGTCAACAGTTAAGATCAATGTTGATCCTGTACAAGAAGGTGTTGAGGATCACATGCCATATTTTAGAAGGCTTTACATACACTATTTTGCATGTAAGGAAAGCTTTAAGTTGTGCAGGCATGTAATAGGTCTAGATGGGTGCTTTCTCAAGGGATTGTGTGGAGGGCAGATTCTGGCTGCCATAGGGAGGGATCCTAATGACCAGATGCTTCCCATAGCATATACAGTTGTGGAGGGTGAAAACAAGGATAGCTGGACTTGGTTTTTAGAGCTATTAATTGATGACCTTGGAGGCAAAGATCAATGCATGACTTACACCTTCATCTCAGACCAACAAAAGGCAAGTTTTTCATTTATTCTTATGCTCTTATATTTTTCTGCATCATATTTTTCATTTACATCTTATGCTATTACAGGTTCTGCTACCTATTATGGACGAGCTATTGCCAAGGGTGGAGCACAGGTTTTGTGTTAGGCACCTCTATAACAACTTTAGGAAGAGGTTTCCTGGAAAGATGTTAAAGGACATAATATGGAAGGCTGCCAAGTCAACATACCCACAAGCATGGGAAAGAGAGATAAAGGGAATGAGGGCTATAAATGAAGAAGCATTTAAACATATGATGAAGACCCCACCAAGGTTTTGGAGTAGATCTTACTTTAAGACTACAAACAAACGTGATGCTGTTCTCAACAGCATGTCTGAATCCTTTAATAGTGTTATTCTTGATGCAAGGGCAAAACCTATAATCACTATGATGGAAGACATCAGAATATACTTGATGGAGAGATGGGCTAATAACAGAATGAGGTTTGGTACTTTGGATGAGAATGATATATTGCCCAATATTAGAAAGAAAGTTGATGTCACAAGCACATACACCAACAACTGGCTAGTAAGGTATGTAATATCAACATACATTAATTCTTTAGGATGTCTATAACATACAGTTCAAACATGTGACTCATATATTCTGTTTGTTTCTTTCTTTAGGATGTCTGATGAACATATATTTGAAGTAAGGCACTTGGAAAATCAAGCTGATAAATTTGTTGTGAACCTGAAAGATCATATATGTTCATGCCGAAGATGGGAACTCACAGGACTTCCATGTGTTCATGCTTTGTCTGCTATGAAGAGTAGGAATTTCAAAATTGATAGTTACATCCCAGAGTATTATAGGATTTCAATGTACAAGGCAGTTTATAAGCATGTGATCTACCCTGTTAATGGATCAAACTTGTGGGTTAAGACACCATATCCTGATGTGCAACCACCCAAGTTCAAGAAGATGCCTGGTAGACCTAAAAAGAGGAGGAATTTAGAGCAAGGAGAGATTGATGGGTCTGATCGTAAAATGAGAAGAACAGGTTTCGTGGTGAAGTGCAGTAGGTGTAAGAAAGCAGGATACTACAAGTCTACTTGTAAGGACACAACAACTCAGACTACTCAACAATCTACCCAAGCCTCTCAGACTTCTACTCAGACTTCACAACAATCTACCCAAGCTTCTTAGACTACAACTCAGACTGCTGACCAATCTACCCAAGTCTCTCAGACTCCAACTCAGCCTGCCTAACAATCTACCCAAGCATGTCAGACTTCTAAGGGAAAGGCAGCTCAAAAGACTCATGGTCCTGCTTAGGGCAAGACATAAAAGCTACCTGTTAGGAAGGCACCAAGACCATTTGTACCACCTGGGCCTACAACTAGGTTGTCTGTAGCCAAGAATGTTGTTGGTCCAGTCACAAGGAGATCTACTCCAACTAAGAGGACAACTCCAAAGAAGAATACCTAGAAATATTTAGGACCAATTAGTTTATGTTGTATTTTGTGCACTATGGTATTGATGTAATGAACAAGTTTATTGTGTTTTTTTGTGCACTATATATGGTGCTGAACAAGTTTATTGTGTATTTTGGTGCTTATGTTATGAACCTAATGGAATCTACTAACAGTTTGGTGCACTTTGGTGCTTATGTTATGGACAAAAATATCTACTGTAGTTTATGAACATATTCTGTTATGGAAAAATTATAGGTCATGTCCAGTTATGGAACAATTATAGGTCATGTCCAAATTTGTTATGAACAAGTCTGTTATGAACATATTCTGTTATGGAACATTTGGCAATTCTGTAGTAATTATGGAACATTATAGGTCATGTCCAATGTTATAGGTCATGCCCAAATTTATAGGTCATGCCCAAAATTACAGGTTAGTTACAACATTCAAAACAGATGGTGAACATCAAACTCATAAAATTCATTCTTAAAAGGTTTCAACATTCATTCAAGAGAACATCAAACATATTACAACTGATACAAACAACTAACTCATTCTAACTAACCCAATTCATTCAAAAAATCATTACAATGATAATTATAAAAAAAAATCAAATTCCATATTTTCTCCACTTGCTGATATTCTTCATTTTAGCCTCAATAATCATCAACTTTTTCCCAAGTTCTTCAATGTCTTTTCTTGCTTCACTGAGTCCCTTTTTAACCACACCCATCATATGCATAAAAAATTCTTCCTTCTCATCACACTCATCCTCATGGAACCAACCAAAATAATTGCATCCAGCTTGCATCTGAAATTTGCATTGTAAAAGTTCAAGATTAATCTATAACAGAAATTAAACACTGATAAAATATATTGGATACCTTATAATTAGGACAACCCCATAAGAGTTTCCCCATATTCTTCACAGTTTTTGCCCTTTGAAGAACAACCATGTCTCCACAATGACACGTGGGCTTCCACCTTGACCTACCACTTGCTATTGAATCCCCACTTTCTGCATTTTTCTTACTCAACATCAACGAAGAACAACCCAATTTCATGCTTGGATGACCACTACCTTTGATTTTTGAATGAAATTGTGAAGAAAGAAGAAGAATTCGATTTGCCCTAACAATGAAATAGGGGAGAACGACCACTACAAACGTTCATACAGAAGATGATGTTCCAAATCCATGTCAGCTGCCACGTAACCAAGAATAAACGGACGTTTGAGCCAACTAACGGCAAGGACTACTTTGACAACATTTTAAAAGTTAATGGACGAACTTGCACTTTTTAAAGTTAAGGAACCAAACTGGACCAAAAGGGGTATTTTGCCTTTTGTATATTAATAGTCTCAAATAAATGAATAAGTTAAATGTTCGAATCCATAATATATAATAATGGTGACTCATATTTATAGTGTCTTAAACTTTTTGTTGGAATGTCATGTATCAATCTATTGTCTCTCTCTACTCCCCAAACGCTCCTCTATAGTCCTCAACGCTTATTATTCTAGTCTCTAAAGAAAAAAAAAATATTTAAATATATTTCAAAGTTGATATTTACAATACTAGAATTAAATTGATTAAATAGAGAAAAATCTAAATCTAATGAGATTTTTTAATGAGTCTCTCACAAAAAAAGTAAAATAGTTGTATTTGTCAATATTTAAAGTCTAATATTTAGAGAACTTTCCCCCCAAACTAGTGAATGAATATCAAACTTTTCAAGCTTGCAAGTAAGATGATGGAATCATTCTGATGGTAAATTATTTTTAACATATATGCTAGCTAAGGCTATATGGTATGTAGGAGGTAGCTATCAACTCACTATCTACATTTTCTTTGATAAAATATCAGTCAATCAGAATGAATTTTGTCTTGACATGATAATCATGATTATGCGCAATATCGATGACTAGTTACAGTCACGAAATAAGTTCATAGAGTCTTCATACCATATCTCCAAATATTCTAGCACTTGTTTCATCCATAATATATCTTTCACAAATTCCTAGTGCCATATCCCTGGATTTAGCTCTAGGGTTTAATCTTGGAGCTACACATTGTTTTATACACCCTTATGTAATAAGGTTTTCACACAACAAGGTAAAATAACCTAAATTAAATCTTCTATCAATCACAGAACCTACATATTAATCATCAGTATAAGCCTCCATAGTTATACTTCCATATCTTTTAAACAAGAATCGTCTTTCTCGAGCGACTTTGAGATATTGTAAAACACAACCTAGAGCATGCAAGTGAATCACTCTCATATCATGCATGCATTAGATCACCACACTAACTGCATATGCAAAATTTGGCCTAGTGTGTGTCAAGTAAATCAATTTTATAACTTATGTTTGATACTAACCCTTGTCTACTTTTCCATTTTTCTCCTCATAGCTCATCTTATAATTTTGTTCAATACTAGTCTCACATCAATGAATAAGTTAAATGTTGAATCCATAATATATAAGAATGGTGACTCATATTTATAATGTCTTAAATTTTTTTGGTAGAATGTGATGTCTCAATCTATTATCCCTCTCTACTCCCCAACGCTCCCCTCTACTCCCTAACACTTGTTATATTTTGCTCTCTAAAGAAAAAATTATTTAAATATATTTCAAAGTTGATATTTACAGTACTAAAATTAAATTGACTAAATAGATAAAAATCCAAATCAAATGAGATTTCTTTTTTTTTTATAAGCAAGGTTCATTAAAAGCGAGAACAATGGGTTATCGAAACCACTTATAAAAAGCGAGGCAAACCTCGAAGCAAAAAGAAAATTACAACCCAATTAAGCCTTAAGTTAAGTAGAACAAAGGGAACATACTAAACTCGTAAAAGCTAAAATTGGAGCGGGTAATTTTCCCGATGAAAGACCATCTCCACACTAACGCCTTATATTCCAAACCATATCCATAATATTCCAACTATCGTTCCTAAAAATGATACCGTTCCGCATATTCCACAAATACCACGTTGTTGCCAACCACACACTTCCCTCTTTCCCTTTCTTCACCCTTCTAAGCTTCATGAAAGCACACCACTTAAGAAAGCTTTCCTTAATATTAATAGCATCCCAATCCTCGAAACCAATCCACTCGGCCAACTCCTTCCAAACCAACCAAAAGACACCACACCTCAAAAAAAGATGATCTAACGAATCCTCCGACAAAGAACAAAAAATGCACTCCAAACCACTATTCGGAAAAACACAACCTCTACCAACAAGAGCAACTTTAGAAGGGAGCCTATTCAAAAAACTTCTCCACCCAAAAGCCTTTACCTTAGTAGGAACTTTTAAATTCCAAATTAAAGAAAAAGCTTCATCCGAAGAATTAGCCGGCCCTAAAGGAATACAAAAATTGGAAAGAAAATTGTAAAACCTACGTACAGTAAAGCCCTCCGTAGGATTCAAAACCCACTCAATCTTTCCAACGCCATACGACTCCGGCCGGACATGGACCAACAATAACCGCAACCTAATCATGTCCACGCCAACTCCACCTCCCAACGGACCGACAACCCTAAAATCTCCCCACAACCATCTCTCATCTATCCAACCTCCCATACAAGCCACCGAAACATCTTTAAGACAAGACAAGTAGAAAAGAATAGGAAAGCTATCCTTTAAACAATAATCTCCTATCCACCAAGAGTGCCAAAAGGAGATAGAAAAGCCATTACCAATAGAAAATTTACAATTAGGTACAAAGTCATTCCCCGGTAAACCTTTTTCCGAAACACACAAATCCCTCCACCAAAAGGATGCCCAATCCGATTTAGAAGGTGAACTATCCAAACACACCATCTTCAAGTTGATATCTCCATATCTTGCTTTAGAACTTTATACCACAAACCATTACTTTCCGATAAAATCCTCCATCTCCATTTGTTGATCAAAGCCAAGTTAAAGTCATCCACCCTTCTCAAACCTAATCCTCCTTTAACAAGCGGAAGGAAAACATACTTCCAACTAACCCAATGAATTTTCCTCTTTTCCTCCTTACTCCCCCAAAGAAAATTACTTTGAATTCTAGTAATCTCTTTAACAACCTTCACTGGAGCTTTATAGAACAAAAACATAAAGATAGAAACACTAGAGAGCACCGATTTCAAAAGAGTAAGTCTTCCCCTAAAACTAAGAAATCTATTATTCCAAGAAGAAAGCCTCCTTTTTATCTTCCCCACCAACTCCTTCCACAAATCATTCCTATTGAATTTGTACCCAATAGGAATTCCAAGGAAAACAAAATTACTCTCCTCCCTCCTACAAGCAAGAAAGAAAGAAGCAACCTCCAAGAACCTAGTGCCAATATTAATACCAATGAGTTTGTCAAATGAGATTTCTTAATGAGTCTCTCTAAAAAAAGAAGATTAAAATAGCTATAATAGTCAATATTCAAAGTCTAATATATAGAGAATTTTCCCTCAAACTAGTTAATGAATATCAAACTTTTAAAGTTTGCAAGTAAAATGATGGAATCATTTTATTGGTAAATTGTTTGTTAACACAAATTCCAGCTAATGTCTAGAAGGTATGTAGGAAGTAGCTATCAGTCCACTATCTAAATTTTCTTTGATAAAATATCAGTCAATCTCAATACATTTTGTCTTGACATTATGAACATGATTATGTGTTATACTGATGACTAGTTACCGTCCCAAAATAATTTCATAGGGTCTTTACACCCTATTTTCAAATTTCTAGCACTTGTTTCACTCATAACATATCTTTCACAAATTTGAGTGCCATAGCCCTGAATTTTGCTCTAGGGTTTGATATTGAAACTACACATTGTTTCTTACTCCTGTAAGCAATAAGGTTTTCACACAAGAAGTTACAATAACCTAAAGTAGATCTTCTATCAATCATAGAACCTACATATTCATCATCAATGTAAGTTTCCATAGTTATACTTCCACATTTTTTAAACAAGAATCGTCTTTCTCAAGTGACTTTGAGATATTGTAAAATACGATCTAAATCATGCAAGTGAATCACTCTTATATTATGCATGAATTAAATCACCACATTAATTGCATATCCTAATATTGAAAGCACGAAGTAAGGGTGATCGGCCGTCGATATTGAAATTCTCCAAACCCCCACCTTGCTACTTAAGCATAAGAGCTTGGGGAGAAACTATTTTGGGATGACCATATTCATCTTGGACTGGCCATATTGAGATAGCCCATTCCAGGCTAAAGCCTCTTGACCGGATGCACAATTATGTTTCTAGAATCTTTTCCTTACCGCATGACTATCATATACCTTGCTACAAGAGATTTACGTCCCATGCACATCCAACAGTCCACCGTATTTCACGTCTGAAAGATAAAAAGACCGTTATTTCTCTCCCTTATATATATGGAATGTATCCGAATTAGGTAACATGTTTCAAACATAAGTTGAATACTCCCTACTCTTTCATATATAAACTTGAGGCCAGAGTGCTAACCTTATAGCTACACTCCCTATCCGCCGCATCGGAAGGTATACTTCGTCGCATCTTCCACGTCTCTCTCTATTTCTGGTTCCAGATAGAACACCTCCAATGAAGCATGTGATGACTTATTGATAAGATAACATGTCATGTTAACTGCCTCTGCCCAAAATCGTTTTGATAGTACAACATTTAACAAGATACATCTTGCCCTTTCTTTTAAAGGCATATTTAACCCACCCTTTTAATGTGGTGTCTTACAAACTGAGAAATGCCTTTGAATACCATATTCTTCACAATAATTCTTGAAATTTGAATCAGTGTATTATGTCCAATTATCTGATTGTAAATATTTGATTTTTCTGTCTGTTTGATTTTCTACCTTTGTCTTTCACAACTTGAATTTTGTAAACACTTCAGGTTTCTACTTCTAGAAATAAACTCAAACCTTGCGAGAAAAATCATATGTGAGAGTCACAAAATACCTAGAACAACCCATGGAAACCTCTTTGGTGGCCCCCACACATCAGAATGCACATATTCTAAAATCCCCTCTGTTTTGTTCTTTTTAGTCTTGAATTGAACATGACATTGTTTCCTAAGCACACAATACTTGCGTAAATCCATCTTGTAACAGAGAACACCCTTTAATAGATTTTTATTATGAAGTTCCATCATCCAACGCTCACTGAGATGGCCCAAATGCACATGCTAGAGTTTGTAGCGTCATTATTAGACCCAACTGATGCCATATCACATACAACAATGTTTTCCAACAATATATAGATGTTACTTGCTTTCCTCCTTGCTCTCATCACTGTCAAAACACCCTTTCTAATCTTCATAATGTCCATATCTTCATCAAACTGGTAGGAAAAATCATTTTTAGCATTTGATAGGAAAGTTGGACATGATAAATATCTATGCACCAATTTGAGGGGGGAGGGGGGGGGGGGGGGGGGGGGGGGTTGGAAAACTCATCAATATCTATGCACTTGTTTGATGAAATATAATATATTTTCTTCACTTTGAGAATCATCAGTTTGAACCACATTTGAAGAACTGGATGAGCCCTGCTTTCTATTTGGATAATCCCTCTTCCATTGTCCAATCTATTTGCAATTATAACACTTAGTTGTTTTCCGATTCTTGCATTTAGTGGTCTTCTTTTCATGACCTGCTTTTGTTCTGCTCCCGATCTTTACACTTCCCCCTCAGGCATACTATCGCCTTGAGTTCCTTCCTTTACACTTTGTCTCTTTTCATAATGAGACAAAAGTGTAGCAGTAATCACATCACGACTGATAACGTTTTTCTAGTAGGTAAGAGTAGTCACCAAGTGGTTATAAGAACTGCTAATGAGCACAACAAAATAATTATCTTATCTTTGTCACCAATCTTCATCCCAAGCCTTGATAAGTTCCAAAAGATACTATAATTCCACATGAAAACTTGGCATTTGTAGACTCAAACTAACATGTTCTATCATTGAATCATCCAATTATAACATAGAATTTAGTGTGATACATATTTGTGTGGTATCTTTTGATCTCTTTGTTATTGTGCAGAAATTCATGCAATCCACCAAAATGGATACACAAAGTAAATAAGATGAGTTTATGGATGTTCTATAGACGAACGTCTAGCGAGGCCAAGTGAGCCTAAAGCGAAACACGGATGAGAAATTCAAAGTTCAGAATTTAAACAAGAGTTGGAAGAAAGTTTCAACATTAAAAAATCAACACTTTTTCTAAGCAACCTTTAGCAAAGTTCAAGCGAAGAGAAACAGAAAGTTTGGAAAATCAAAATTCAACACTTTTGCTTAGCAAGCAACCAGTGAAGAAAAATGTAATAAGAATTCAATACTTTTACTTAGCGAGGAGGAATCGAGATGGCTTGCTTAGCGAGCCATATTTCGCTAAGCAAAGAAAGGAGGTTCAACAAAGGCGGTTTGAGAATTCTTCATGGAGAAGTAAAGTCATTTCACTAAGCGAGGCATCAGTTCGCTAAGCAAAGACAATAGAAACCAAATCTACAAATAGGAGCAGAAACATAACATTTAGGAATCATCTTGTTTTTAAGTATTGTAATAGCATAGAATAGACATTAAGAGAGGGAGATTGAAGGATACGAGTTGGATACACATCAATTGTCGGGAAATCACCGTTGATGCTCATTCATCTTAATTCATTCATTTTGCATCATGCTACCATAATGATGGATAGCTAAATCTCCTCTCTTGTTGGGATTAGATATAGTTCACCGTAACAATATGTATTTATGATGATCATAACATTATATATGAAGTAGTTGTGTACTGACAGTGATGTTATCCTTGTTAACTTGTTTATCTTATAGATTTGAACCGTTATTGAGAAATACTCTTCGAGTATTGATCTAGGATAATCATCTATTATATGCTAAACTCTAGACATAGATTTAGGTTTAACATTCATCATAGTATTGAATCTTAAGCTTCAATCATAATCCTCCTTAGCCAGACAGGACTTCAAAGTTAGAAGATACTTTGAATCAAATCATGCAATTGTCTATTGTGAATAAGAAAAATATTGATGCTTCAATAAAAAATTTTGAAACGCAAATAGGGGACATTGAAAAACAACTGGCTGATGGGAGTGGGAAAGTGATAAAAATAGGAGTTGATGGGAATTCTAAAAAAGAAAGAGATGTTGTTGAATCAAAAGAAGAACGAGAGCAAGAAGTAGAAAAGAAAAATAATGAGGGAGTTTTAGTAAAAAAAATGAACAAAAAGAAAATGAGAGAAAAGTGAATGAGGGGCGGAATAAAAAGAATCAAAAAATGAAAGGAAAGATGACGATTCTGCCAATGCAGCACTTACCATATCCTCATGCTCCCACCAAGAAAGACAAGGATAGGCAATTTGGATGGTTTCTGGATATTTTCAAAAGATTATAGATAAACATGCCATTTTCTGAAGCCTTAGAACAGATGCCGACCTATGACAAATTCATGAAGAAGATTCTTACAAATAAACAGAGGTACACATATGAAGAAACAATCCATGTGGATTCTAGCTGCAGTGTCATAATACAAAAAAAACCTTCTGCAAAAAGAAACGGATCTAGGACGAGTTACATTAGCTATTACTATAGGAAATGTAAATGTAGGCAAGGCATTTATTGATCTCGGTTCTAGCATAAATCTGACACCATTATCAGTGGTAAAGTGGATTGGAGATCTTGATGTGAAAAACACAAAGATGCCACTCCAACTAGAAGATAAATCCATTACCCAACCATCAGGAATAACAGAGGATGTATTGGTTTAAATTGATAAATTTCTATTCCCTATAAATTTTATGGTGATGGATATTGAGATACATGATGATGTTCCTCTAATACTGGGCTGACCATTCATAAAAATGGAAAGAATGATGATAGATGTGGATGAGGGAGTGATGAAAGTAAGAGTGTAAAATGAAGAAGTCAACTTCAGTTTGTTTGAAGCAATGAATCATCCAACCAACAAAGGAATATGTTGTCAAATGGATGTTCTTGACAAAGCAAGAGAAGAAGAGGATATTGGCGACTGTATAGAAGATCTTGAAAAACCACTGGAAGCTTTCATACTAAAAGAGAAAATCGAGATAAACTTAGAGGGAATTCAGAGAAACAAAGGAATCAAAAGAATTCGTGATAAAGCCAAAACTTGCAAGAAATCCATTCATGATGCTCTCAAAAGGGTCGTGCCAATAAGAAATAGGCAGGACAAAACAAACCACACTCCAATGATGGAAATGATTGGATCATATCACAAAGACCACCTTGAATTCACTTGAAAAAGGTGTCGAGCTAACGAAGTTAAATAAGTGCTTGTTGGGAGGCAACCCATCTTAGTAAGTATTTATTGCATTCTACATTTTAGGTATCACTTTAAAAGATCTAAATTACATTAGTGAAGCATGCCAACAAAATTCTGCAAAAAACTAGATTTTGTCATGTTCGCTATGCGAACTCATTCTCGCTAAGCGAAATTTTTGTTGACAATTTTGCTAAGCGAACTCTATCTCCTAAGCAAATGAAGCAGTTTTAGTCATTTACATTATTTCTATTTTATGCTTTCTATTTATTTCTTGTTGTAGTAAACTTTTGAATAGCTTTTTGGGATAATTTTCGTTGGTGATTACACCACAACTCTTGGATGATGATTATGCTATACAGTATGTTTATGTGTATAGTATGTTTATATGTTTTAAGTATTGTGATGTCTCAAATGTTCGTCGTTTTGTGTTTGTCCTCAAAGATTGGTCGTCTAAATAGCTTGAAAAAGTAAAGAAGACTTACTCAAAATTTCAAAACGAAGTAAACCAAATGCAATGGTGAGGATACGATTTTTGATGAATTGCACACAACAACGGTACACGTTTATTGCTTTTTGGAATATTAGCATAAATTAGAAATTCGTGCTTTGTGCAAATTCAATTCATGCATTTTTTATGCAATAAACATGTCTCAAAACTTGAACCACTTAGGTCCGAACGAGAAGTTGCGAGGAAGTCGTTCATTGTTCACTTATATGCTAAGGATGACTAATAATCCTTATTCTAACTCGTTTGATTCATGTTTAATCTTGCAATTGTTTTGAAAATTGTGAAGCATAGAAAGGATTAAGGCATTTGTTTTGATGTTGAGCAAAACCACCAAACCAAAAATGGCCTCATCTTACCTTGTGAGTGAGGGAGCATTTGTGAACCCCTATGCGCCATAAAAAGTATGAATGAATCAATGTTAAACTTCAATAAATCACTAAGAAAACCACTTGGTGAATTTGTTGTGTTTCATCAAATAAATAAAAAAGTTCATCATTGATTCATTCTAGTTTCCTTGAAATCAAACCCTTAATCAATTTCGATGAATCAACAAAGATGAAGAGTACGGTTCTTGAAAAGAAAGTGAGAATTACTTAAGTTGGGGAGAGGTTGTTTCTTGGGCAAGAAAAAGAAGAAATATGAACAAATAAAAAGGAAGATGCAATGAAAGAAAAAGAAAAAGAATGAAAAACAAATAATCACATTCTTGCATCAAAATATTTTTTGAGGAGTGGAAAAGAAAATGAGAAAAAGGAAAAGGGTGGATAATATGGAAAATTGAGGTGCTCTTCATTAACTTATACCATTTTTGTTTCAAAAACATTAAAAATGTCATTTTCTTGTGAAACCCGACCAAGTTACAACTATGGAAAAGTCCTTAGTGATCTATGTTTTCAAAATTTTAAAGTAGATTGTTCAGATTTCAAAATTTCAAAATTTCAAAGTGATCTATGTGTTTCCTCGTGATGTTCATGCTTTTTTTTACTCAGGTCTGATTGTTGTGTGAGTTGTTTTGATTGGCTTTGTTGATATTGAATTTAGCCGGGTTCAAATTTAAACAGAAGATTTTTGAGATTCTTTGGTTTTTGTTGATTTGATCTATGTTTAAGGGTCAGATTTGGGTTTAGAGATTGCAGATCTTTGAATTAGGTGGAGTGGTTTTAGTTTCTCGGTAATTTAAAGGGTTCCTGGATTTGAGTTAGGGTAAGGGTTCTTAGGTTGTTAGGGTTTTACTAGGGTCCGTGTTAGGGTTCTTAGATTATTACGGTTCTACTGGGTTTGTGTTAGGGTTCATGGGTTTGGATGAAGATCAAGGGTTAGGGTTCGTATGAACCCAGGTTAAGGGGATGAATATGTTTGAAGATCTGGGTAGGACGATGAATGTTCATGAAGAACATTAATTAATTTCTGGAAAATGTGTGAAAGTGGTGGTTTAGGTGGTGGTTCCCAGGGTGAGGCAAAGGTGGTTTTAGGATTCCAGTGGGGTGGTTCGATGGTGAGAAGTTAGAAAGAGGTCAGAGAGAGGAGAAGGTTTGAGAGAGAGGAGGAAGTTAGAGAGAGATGAAGAAATGAAAAATGATGGTTTCTGAAGAGGGAAACCGTTAAATACTCAATTTCTTCGTCCATTTAGGTTGTGCCATCTGGCACATTCCTGCCGAATAGTTTGTGGCACATGTACAGGGAGCCACATGGTAGCTAGTGTATGCACATATATCCCAGGTGGCTGTTTGTCTTACTTTTTTTATTTGACTTTATCCAAGGGCCACACATCCATCATGTTGACTACCTAGTCAACAGATCAAGAGGCCTTAGTTGAGAGTCCATCTTTGACTCTCCTGAGTGGACTCACACTGTCGTAGTGAGAATCGGAGACCAAACTATTGAATTAACTTGACTCGCAAAACAAAATGTCACCACTGAACTTTAATTTATCCAAGGGAAGGGGAAAAGATCGAATAAACCCACAAAAACATGCAAATCTAAAGGCAAGGATGAAAGCTAAGCAATAAAGAGATCGAAGGTACGGAGGTTGATTATTCTAAGGGAAGGTACTAGCACCCAAAGCATCTATAGTACTCTACAGGAACCTATTGAAATATCTGTGTTTTTGCCTAAAAATTGTTTACAATTGATTGGTAATTTTTATTGATTTCGAGGAGGGAGTTTGAGTTAAAGCTAAGGTGAAAAGGTTGAAAAGAAAAAAGGCAGCTCGCCAGGATCTCGCAATCCTGTGCCTACGTATTCTCAACAGGAATGAGAAATCAGAGCGTCCGTAGTTCGTGGAACCACGAGTTGTTTAGGTTGCTAGGGTTTCAGAACCAAGTATGACAAGAAAGATGGGCAAAGAAAAAACATAACCACACAAGAAGCAAACACTTGACAATAATTCAACATATGCATTCCATTTCCCTTGGATTTAAGTCACAAACATCAAGCAACAAATGAAATCAACAAATACATGGCAAAACATCATGTAGTCATCAAGCAACAAATGAAATCAACAAATACATGCAAAACATCATGTAGTCATCAAGCAAAAAATGAAATCAACAAGTACACATGGCAAAACATCATGTGAATCAACAAGCATTAATCGAGGAAAGACACCAATAATTAATCAAGGAAAAGCATCAAGAATTAATCAAGGAAAAACATCAAGAATATATCAAGGAAAAACATCAAGAATATATCAAGGGAAAACATCATGGTTATCAAAGTAAGACCAAATAATACACATCATTATCAATCAAGACGTCCTCATGGCGAAGACAAAATAACATATGAACATCAAAAGGAACATGAGACATTTCATCATTAATATCAAGCATTAAGCATTTGAAACAATCATGGATTTATCAAAGATTTAGGTCAACAATGAAATCAACAAAGTCTTAAACATTAAATACTTGAAACAAAAATGGACACAACATGGACATAATAATCAACAACAAAGGGCACAAATTAATTAATCAAAGTATTTTAAAAATAAAATCAAAGTACATTCAAAATAAATAAATAGAACACTCTAATAAACAAATAAGAGAGCATGCATGCTTTTTTAGATTTTTAATATGAAAATAAAATAAATAAATTACAAGAACAAACAAAAAAAAAGTTTCTTTTGATTTTTAAGATTTAAATAACAAAATAAATAATTAGATAATATGATTAAATATTTTTGGGTTTTTTATAATGAATAAAAGAAAAGAAAAATATTATGTTAAAAGAAATATTAAAAACAATAATAATAAAAAGAAGCATGAAAATGTTTAGGTTTTTTTTTTTTTGAGAAAATAAATAAAATAAATGAAAAGACAAGAAAAAAGGAAACAAGGAGCTAAAAAATGATCTATGGGTGTTGAACTTAGGACCTATTGCGTGCAAGCCTACACCCTCACCACTGGGCAATGGGCCCTTGTTGTAACCAATGTCACTCGAATAAGATAAATATTAAAATAAATAAAAAATTAAAAACACTGCTTCAACCTCTGTTACTGCAAGTTTTTTTTAGAAAAATGGACAAATATTCAATTTTGCACCAAAAAGGACAAGTGGATACATCATTTCACTTAGAATTTCATGAGGAATTCAAATATAACATTAGTTTTCATTTATATAAACTATAACTCATGAATTTCACACAAAATCAAATAAACCCTAGATTTTCAAAGTGAAATTAAATAGCATACATGATCAACCAATGCCCATTTTCATGGGGATTTCACTCAGCATGTCAAAGCAAACACAATGGTAACTTGAATGGATGAAAATGAAGCCTTAAAGAAGGAGTTCAAAATCAATAAAACTTACCTATTGGAATGTGTCAAATGCATCTTCTAGAGCACTTCTAGATGATAAATTTTGATCCCTTTAGCTTCCTTGAACCTCCAGGAGTTTGATAGTGTATTTACTTTGCCTTGAAACCCTTCTAATTGCTCTACCCGAATCCAGTTGTAAATGAGAAAAATGAGTTTTGGCTATGGAGATTTAGGTGCTACAGTTCGTATTCAATGCAAACAGTAGATCTTGTGAAGTTTATGGAAGGTTTTTGTGGTGGAAAAGTGGAAGGAAGGTGGAAGGATAGCAAGATTCGAAGTTTGGGCTTTTGAGCAACAATGGAGTTTTGGAAGTTTTGGTTTCTGTTTCTTGATGGAATGGTGAGTTTCTATATGTTTCAGAGGCTTATTTGAGGTTAGTGGAATGTGTTTATGGTGAAAGAATGGATGTCTGATGGTTAGAGTGTTTGGAATTTCAAAAATAGTTTATAAATGGGAAAATATGCAAGAATGGTTCAATGCTTATTCTTGCTTGATGAAGGATATTTTTGCTGATGTTTTCTGTGTGTTTGAAGCATTTCCATTATGTTTGCTTAAATACAGGATTCAATTATGATGAAGGAACAAGTTTTTGATAAAGCAAAAGCAATGTTCAATGGATAATGCATCTTTTCCAAAAAGTTGGTGAAAGGTACACATAGCCTTTGCTTTCTAGTGTGGCCGCAATTTGACTTTCTCTTGATCGTACAAGCTACCTCTAATGTTCAGATCATTCCTCATGGCTTATGGAACAAGCAATGGTAAAAAGCAACTTTTCACAAATTGTCCATAATGCAATTCAAGATGGTCCATTGAATCATACTTTTCTCTCTTGTATTGAGACTAATCTCCCACAAATTTGGTACCACTATGAAGATCTCATGGTATACTACAAGTTTCATGTTGATAGTATCTTGGGAAAAGGTTTGGAAAGTGTTCAAAAGTGCTCCAAATTCGTGTGACCAATTCTAACTAAATACTTAGAAAAAACCTGATTCAGTTTGCCATTGTTCATCATGATGAAACCTCTACTTTGGTCACCCACATGTTTCAATTGGTAAGAGCTTTTGAATCAATTTTTCCACCAAGATGAAGTAGAAAGTATGATCTTTAAATGCAACTATCAAGAATCAAGAGTGGTTGGCGGTTTTAATTGTTCACAAATAAGGCATAAAGTCATACACTTGAAAAGGTGAAAAACTTAGAAAATTTTCTAAGTGTTTTAGATTTTTGTAACAACTTGGAACCCTAACTTTGATCATCAATATCTTTCACTTCAAGTAAGCTTTTGGCTTGTAATTTTCAACAACTTGTAGTATTAAATGCCATCTTTAAGTGAAGCTCTCAAGTATTTCCATTGGATGCTTGAATAAAAAACTATGGCCTTGGAAAGTTGGTCACTTGATCATGCATTTTTGTACTTAGAAAAATTTCCAAAACCCTAATTTTGACAATTTTGCATCTTTTTTTGATTTCCTTGATTTAGCTTGATCAAACTCAATCATCTTCCATATTTTCTTGATTATTGACTTGAGAAGTACATAGTTGACCAAAAATGTCAAATGTCAAACTTTGACTTTGAGCATCTGTTGACTTTTAGCACTTGAATTAAAATTCTTTAACTATCAATGAATCAAACATCTTGAATCAAAATTCTTTTGCAAACAAAGTTGGTTGGCTGGCGTCACGCCTTATCGATCAATAATTCAATTCAAAACTTAAAATCAATTCAAACACATCGAATATTATTTTCTCCGCCCCTATGCGTTGAGACCTTTTTCTCAAACAAAATTTTTCATCACCCCTGTGCATCGGAATCTTTTCACAAATAAAATCAACCAACACACAACATTTTTCAAGATGAACTATGATACTCTGATTCCTCATTGTATATGAGGATATGTAGGCTCAGAGTTTCGACACCATGGAGAGTATAATAACAAAAATATCTTTTTCCCCTTTATGTTTAAATCTTTCTTAAAAATAATAAAATACTTTTTTGTGAATAAGTAAACTAAAGCATTAAGCAAGAAATAAGAAATTAGGCAATCGTCGCAACCCTAGAACAATAGGAGGTTCCCATTGGGTACAATGGAGGTGAGTGATGCCTAACACTTTCCTCTCACTTAACTGACTCCTGAACCCATATTTGGTTGCGATGACCGTCTTATCTTTTTATTTTAGGGTTTTCTCATTATTTACCCCGTTCCTTAGGAGCGAATAAAGGATGGTGGCGACTCTGTGATTTTTTCAGTCTGAGGTGTGATTCAAGAATAGGGAATGTTATTGCTTCTAAAATTATGAACTAAAATTAGTATTAAGAACTTGTTTCATATTCATGATATGATTCTAAAAAGGTGATAAACATGACATTTACATTAGGATTCTACATTTGAATCATGCATTTTCATTTGTTTTAAAAATATTGATTGAACAAAGGAAATTTAATGGCAAATAGTGCATTTGAAAAGCTTTAGTAGACTTTGATTTGGGGACAAACAAATATTCAAGTTCAGGAGAGTTTGATATGTGCCAAAAGATACTATAATTCCACATGAAAACTTGACATTTGTAGGCTTAAACTAACATGTTATATCATTGAATATCATCCAATTATTACATAGAATTTAGTGTGATACATAATTGTTGTGGTATCTTTTGATCTCTTTGTTATTGTGTAGAAATTCCTACGATGCACCAACATAGATACAAAAAGCAAAGAAGATGAGTTTATGGATGTTCGCTAGGCGAGCATCTAGCAAGGCCAAGGTAGGCTCGCTGAGCGAGCCTAAAGCGAAACAAAGTAGAGAAATTCAAAGTTCAGAATTTAGCTTTCTCGCTAAGCGAGAGTTAGCGAGCTTCAAACGATAGTTGGAATAAAGTTCCAACATTCAAAATCAACACTTTTACTAAGCGAGCCTTAGCAAATTCAAGCGAAGAGAAACAGAAAGTTTGGAAAATCAAAATTTAGCACTTTCTCTTAGCGAGCGAACAACTAAGAGAAACAGAATCAGAATTCAACACTTTTGCTTAGCAAGGAGGAAGCAAGATGGCTCGCTTAGCGATCCATATTTCGCTAAGCAAAGAAAGGCCATTCATCAAAGGCAATTTGCGAATTCTTCATGGAGAAGTAAAGTCATTTCACTAAGCGAAGACAACAGAAACCAAATCTATAAGTAGGGGCAGAAACATAACATTTGGGAATCATCTAATTTTGAAGTATTTTAATATAATAGAATAGAATAGATAGTAAGAGAGGTAGATTGAAGGATACGAGCTGAATATGCATCAATTGTGGCCAAATCACAGTTGATGCTCATTCATCTCAATTCCTCCATTTCGCATCATGCTACCATGATGATGGATAGCTAACTCTCCTCTCTTGTTGGGATTGAATGTAGTTCACCATAGTAGTATGTATTTATGATGATCATGGCATTATATATGAAGTACTTGTTTATCGATATTGATGTATCCTTGTTTACTTGTTTGTCTTATAGATTCGAGCCGTTATTGAGAAATACTCTACGAATCTCGATCTAGGATAATCTTCTGTTAGATGCTAAACTCTAGACATAGATTTAGGTTTAACATTCACCATAGTATTGAATCTTTATGCTACTGTATTGGTTAATAGATTGTGAGATCGTCGATTAAACAATACAGTTGAACTCTCGTCGGGGTTTAGACATAAACACTGTCGGCGAGCCATACGTGATAATATTGATCAAACAACTAATATTTGTATAACTGATCAAAATAATATGTGCGTAATTGTTGAAAAGTATTTCGGGGGGGGGGGGGGGTGTTTTATCGTCTCCACATGGATTGTATGTGTATTTTCTCCGTTCTATAGTAAAAAATGTTTTAAACTTTTAAAGTAACAAAGAATTTGGTATTTTCGTATCGGATCGTTTGCATAAGAATTTAGTAATCAACGGTAAAGAAATTGGTTTTAGGGTTTGGTAAAAACATGTCAAGATTAGGGTCCGATAATCCGTTTCATAAGTATTTACTCAATAAAGGATGTGAACTTGTTAACGATGAATATAACCACATATCCTCTCAACAAGTTTATCTCTAACACTTGTTGTGGGATTTATCATATTGATCATTTGATGATCTCTCACCCAAACTACTGATATGATAACATTCAAGATCAATATTTATGAACATCAACTTTCAAAACTATCTCTAGCCTCATGATTATTGATGGATTGAAACTTAGGTCAAGTTTTAGAACATATTTCTCAATCATGAACTAAAACAAAATATAAACCATATAAACAAATTTTTTTTTCTATATTTATCATCAACAAAGTTCACACTCTACAATCAAGATCAATACATACAAAATGATGGATTACCTACCACTAATCTTGACACAAGATGTGTTTAGCTACACATATTCATGGTAGCTTGTTTCACAAGTTTTGTGAGAAGATGAAAAAGCATCTGCGTCGAAGAATCGAGATCGGATGCAAATCCAGCTTCTCTATGTGAAGAATCTCACTTAGATGAAGAAATATCATAAAAATAGGTTTTGGTGTGATAAAGTGAAGTTATGATCCCAAGAAAATACATAAAATGTATTTATAGTACATTTGAAATCAGACAAGTTCGCACTGCGAACTTTCTGTTCGCCTAGCGAACTATGAAAATGGCACCTGAAGTGCCTTCTGATAAGCTAAACCGCCTCAGAATTTATGCATAAGTTCGCAATGCGAACTTTTGTTCACAAAGCAAACTATTCGCCTACAAGTTCGCAAAGCGAACTTAGGCCCCTTTTGCTTCTGCCATATCCAAGGTGTCCTTCACCAGGTCTTCGCAAAGCGATGAAACAGCGAACCTTCGCTGGAAAGTTCGCAAAGCGAAATTTAGTCCTTTTTCCTACTGTCATAATTCTGGGACCATTCGCTGGGACTTCACCAGTTGTTCGCAAAGCAAACATTCGTTGGCAAGTTCGCAAAGCAAACTTGCGGATGTTTTCTTCCTTTCTTTGGAAACTTAGATCATTTCTTGTGTCTTACATCTTTGATCATTTAGTGCCTTTTCCTGCACAATAACACACATATTACAAGCACCAAAGGTATATTCTCAATGTTTGAAGAATAACAATAATTCATGAGTAAAATCCACAATTTGGCATAAAAGAGTTGAAAAATGTCAAGTATCGAATAGAAATATTAGTCATGCTTGACATATAACAAACTCTCCCCAACTAACTCTTTGTTTGTCCTCAAGTAAAGTATGCCTCTCATTGAAAATAAGAGGATTTGCTCAAGCATTTGAATCAACCAAGAAAAGATAAATGGCTCAAATAAGCAACAATTATAGACAAGCAACAATTACATATTCATAAAATCGAACAATGCAAAAGTACTTGATTCTTAAACAAATTTCAAACAATGTTTCAAGTAACAACTAAACTCTCATGCTCATATCACTCTAACACTCCTCTTCAAAAAAGAATTGAAGGAAATTAACGCGTTTGCAACCGCGGGACAATTTCACTCATCTGACAAATAATGCAACTACAAAGAAATTCATACAATATCTAATCGATCACATAAGAAATCATGGAAGCAAAAAGATCACTAAGGGCTTTTAAGGTTGTAACTTGGTCGGGTTAACAGTAAAGGGACATTTCTAAAGGCCATTGAATCGAAATTTCCGATGCAAAAGAACATTCACTATACAAGGTATTCACAAACTTCTCAACTTCATTCACCAATTTCATTCCTTTATCACCAACCTTCTCAAACTTCCTTATGCACAACTATTGGACTCTATTTTTCTCATTCAAGCAAGAATTCTTTTTTTTTTATATATTCATATTCACATTTTCTTTTTCTTTTCATGCTTGCTTGAATTTTTCAAAAGTTTGAGCAATTTACCAATCTTCTTTTTCATTCTCCCCAACTTATTTTCAACTAAACCTTAAGTGAATGCTCCTTGCTTTTTAAGGCAAGGAAATCAATAAAAACAAAGTTCCAAGGTTCAAGAAGAAAAAAAATTTAGAAACTTTCAAAAATTCAATGATGAACTTGATTTTCAAATTATGTACAACCCAAAGTTCATCACTAAATGAGATCTAAACTGTTTAGGCTCAAAGGGTTAACAAATACTCACTACTCACGGGTAAATCACTGTTTGGAAATGGTTTTGCTCAATATCAACAAATGCCTTGATCATTTCTAATGCTTCCACCAAATTACACAAATCACAAGATAAAGCATGAATTAAAAGTATAAAACAAAATTCATCATCTATCCTATGCATTTAGTAGACCATTGAGGTTTCTCACTATTGTGGTTTATGGACCTAAGTGACGTAAGCAATCAATAAAGTTGTAACAAGAAACAAAATTTAATTTGTACAAAGACAAAAAGTTCTAACACATTCTAAATTCTAGAAATAGGTAACTATGTACCTTACCAACAATAACATGCTTAAAATACTATTATAGTTATCCAACTTGGAGGAATCTTCTTTGATGAACACAATCACCAACCTAGAAGTTTCTTTCACAACCACATCCAAAAGTTGGAAACATTAAATTTCAACAAGCACCATCATAACACAACAAAATAAATAAAACTAAAATAAAAATGAAAACGGAACAAATTTAACTGAAAACATAATACTGATAATAATAATGTTAAGGTGTGAAAACACCACAAAAGTCATTAGTACCTCAAAAGGGTACAAAGTACATCAAATCTCAAAATAATCCACCTAGTGGATAAAGTACAACAATAATAACCGATACATAAAGCATAATAAAAGAAAACTTCACTTTGAATAATCAAAGGAAGTACAAAATGACAACATCAAAATCAGTCCTCTTCGGACTCGGAACCGGCGACCTCAATCTCCTCCTCCTTAGAACCCAACTCTGATCCAGATACCTCCACATTCTCATCATCGCCATCATCCTCCGCATCAGCATCTTCAGGCTCACCATCATGAGCAAGGAATTGCTCCCTTGTCATCATAGAGTGATCCACAGAGGGCTCACGGATCTGCAGTTGTAATACATGCATCGAATCATGTAAATCCATCATAGCGCGCTGAGAAGCCGCCATCCAGTCCCAATTATACTGGTATATCTCCTACTGATACGGATAATAACCTTCAGACCCAGAACTACCCGACCCATCACCAGCACCTGTGTCGGCATCAGCACCGGCACCTGAAGTCTCACCCCGAAACCCCTTTGGTTTACAATACTTGTCCACATACCGGTCATCTATAGCAGCCAGGATGGTTAACTGACGGCACGTAGGGACATTAACCCCAACATGCACACAAAGAGTCATAATAAGACAAGGGAAAGTAAGCGGACAGTCCTCCCGTGAAGCAGAACCAAGTCCACTCTCCATAATTGCCCTCATCTCATCAGCAATGATCCGGGCTACATCAATCTGGATATTCATCATGATACTGTGGAACAAATAGGCAAAGGGTATGGGAATGGTCGAGGAATGCGACTTTGGATTAATGTTTGTAAGAACCAAAAGTAAGATCAATTGGGCCAAAGGACACATATCTTCACGATGGTACCTTTTTGCAACCCCAGATGGGTTCAGCTCCACAGTTTTTCCTTCACGCAAAAGGTCTGCGGTCATTTTTTCTATGTCCCTATGGAGTCTCAAGGTTCTGTGATAGGTATCTATCTCATTTTCTCTCAATTGCAGCGGGTTCCCAAGAACCTCATTAATAGTATCTCGATCAAACAAAACTTCTGTTCCACAAACCAAGGTCTTCCACCCAAATTCCGCCCCATAATCTGGGAGGGCATTCGCATAAAACTCTCGTATCATCTCCACATTAAAGCTATCCATAGGTGTCATCAACTTATTCCATTTTTTTCTTTCAAGAAGGTCAGCCACCGCCCGATAGCTGCCACGTGGATTCAGATTAAACCTCTTTTCAGACAATATGGTTCTCCTTTCCAAAGTCAGGTACCTAGAAGCTTGTTTTGCCCCTTAAAAACGTGTATTGTCGTACTAAATTGGAGCAGGTCGTGTAGAGCTACCGGTCTTTCTCCTTTTTGAAGGAATGATTTTTGGAGCCATCTGCAAAAACCACCAGATAATACAACAACCAGCCAGCAAAACAGTCTATTAGAATAGGAACAAAACAGAATCCCAAACTGAGACAGTAACAAAATTCAAAATCTGGTCTGTTCGCGCAAAGTTCGCAAAGCGAAGTCCTGGCGAACATTCGCCCCAGATCCGCTAAGCAAAGTTCTGGCGAATGTTTGCCCCAGGTTCGCAAAGCGAACTGGTTAGCGAACCTGCGAATATTTTCAAAAACAACAGCATCCCAACTTTCCAACATTAGACTAGTTTTCACAATACGACCTCTATTCTAAAGTTTGCATAAAATTCAACATGCAACAGCAAACAAACCTTAAAACAGAGGTGAATTGTACACACTTTTTAAACCTAGAGTCAAATTGTCTCTAATGTTTAACCTAATTAACCTAACCACATTATCTAATATAAATTAACAGAGAGAAGTAGCATCAAACCTGGACTTGTTAGCACTTGGAAAAAGATTGTGAGAGATGATAGGAACAGAGAGCAAATGTGAGTTCAAAATACTTGTGTTAGTGTTTGTGAGAGTTTTCAAAGTGAGAGAGAGAGAGAGAGAGAACGACCAAGAAAGTGTAGGGTTATCACTCTCAATCACAAAAGGTAATGGGTCATGGGCCCAAGTGTCTGGCCCACACCAAATAAACTCCTTTTTTTAATGAGGTGGCAGCAGAAAAACAGTTGGCTATCTCGCTAAGTTCGCAATGCGAACTGGTCAGCAAATGCTCTCCCCAGGTTCACAAAGCGAACTGGCCAGCGAACACGACTGACTTTTGAATTTTTTTTCTGTAGCTACTACCATACTACACCAATTCTAAACAACTTAACACACATAAAAAAACAGTAAAAAAAAATAGAAATACTTACAATGTTGGGGTACCTCCCAACTAGCGCTCTGTTAAACATCATTTGAGCTTGATGGACCAAGATGATTTCAAAGATCATCTAGAAACACTGTGAAATTCTCTTGGTCGATTTCTCCTCTGAGATAGATTTTCAGCCGTTGGCCATTCACTGTCCAACTTTCCTTCTTTTGCAAGTCCTCTATAACTATGGCACCATAGTGCTTGACATCCTTGACCAAAAACGGTCCAGACCATTTGGACTTTAATTTTCCCAGAAATAATTTTAAACGGTAATTGAATAAAAGAATCATCTGGACGACCTGAAATTCTTTCTGAGAAACCTTCTTGTCATGATATCCTTTCACTTTCTCTTTATAGAGCTAGCTTGAGTGGTACGCATTATTTCTCATTTCTTCCAGTTCGTGTAATTGAACCTTCATTTTTTCGCCGGCCAAGCTCGGATCAAAATTTAACATTTTCAATGCCCAAAGAGCCTTGTGCTCTAATTCAATGGGTAAATGACATGTCTTGCCATAAACCATTTGAAAAGGAGTTAGACCGATTGGAGCTTTGTAAGCAGTGCGATACGCCCACAAAGCCTCATCCAACTTTTGCGACCAATCTTTTCGCGAGCTTGACACGGTCTTTTATAAAATCCTTTTTACCTCTCTATTTGACATTTTGACCTGGCCATTGGTTTGCGAGTGGTACGGAGTTGCAACCTTGTACTTTACACCGTAATGCTCTAAGACCTTTTCGAGTGATGCATTGCAAAAATGCGAACCTCCGTCACTGATTAACACACGAGGGGTGCCAAAATGGGAGAATATGTTTTTCTTTAAAAAAATTATCACCGTCTTCCCATCGGCCCTCGGTGACGCAATTGCTTCCACCCACTTGGAAATATAATCAACCGCAACCAATATATACTCATTTGAAAAAGATGGTGGGAATGGTCCGACAAAATCAATACCCCAACAATCGAACACCTCGACTTCCAAAATTGTTTTCAAGGGAATTTCATTTCTTTTTCCAATCCTGCCACTTCTTTGGCATGTATCATAACTTTTTGCATGGAGGTTGGCATCTTTAAACAATGTTGGCCAATAAAAGCCCGATTGGAGTATTTTTGTTTCCGTTCTTAAACCATTATAGTGCCCTCCATATGGCGAGTTGTGACAATGCCAAAGTATATTTTTAGCTTCGTCAAAAGTGACACACCTCCTTAACAAATTATCACCTCCTAACTTAAACAAGTATGGCTCATCCCAAACATAGAAGTTAGCATCCGATAGGAATTTCCGTCTTTGATTCCAAGTTAGGTCCTCCGGTATAAATCCGGTTGCCTTGTGGTTAACAAAATCTGTGAACCACGGCCTAACTTGTACTCGAAAAAGTTTTTCATCCGAAAATTCTTCTCGGACCTCATTTTCTCGGTGCGTTACCTCTACATTGACTAACTGAGATAAATGATATGCTACCAAGTTTTCATACCCTTTCTTGTCACGGATTTCCAAATCAAACTATTGTAACAAAAGGATTCATCGGATTAGCCTTTGCTTAGAATCCGGCTTGGTAAGCAGATATTTAATGGCCGAGTGGTCAGTGTATACTACCACCTTTGAACCAATCATATCAGACCAAAATTTCTCGAGCGCATACACAATAGCGAGTAATTCTTTTTCTGTGGTGGCATAATTCATTTGTGCCTCATTAATAACTTTACTCGCGTAATGTATAGCATGAAAAATTTTGGTCTTTCTTTGCCCAAGCACCGCACCAACGGCATAATCGCTAGCATCACACATCAATTCAAAATTTAAAGTCCAATTTGGAGCAACAATTATGGGTGTGGTGATGAGTTTCTCTTTTAAAATTTGAAAGGCATTTAAACATTCATCATCGAAGGAGAAAGACTTATCTTTGTTAAGTATATTACTCAAAGGTCTTGCAACTTTGGAGAAGTCTTTAATAAACCGCCTATAAAAGCCCACATGGCCTAGAAAACTTCGGATTCCTTTGACGTTGGTTGGAGGTGGCAACTTATCGATCACTTCAATTTTAGCTTGATCCACTTCAAGGCCTTTAGAGGAGACTTTGTAGCCAAGCACAATCCCCTCCGTTACCATGAAGTTGCACTTCTCCCAATTTAGCACCAAGTTTGTTTCAACACACCGTTCAAGAACGGTCTCCAAATTTTTCAAACATAGATCAAAAGACGCTCTGAACACTGAGAAGTCGTCCATAAACACTTCCATTGTTTTTTCAATAAGGTCAGAAATATTGCTTGCACACACTGTTGAAACGTTGCCGGTGCATTGTACAAGCCAAACGACATCTTTCGGTAAGCAAAAATTCCAAAGGGACATGTAAACGCCGTCTTCTCATGGTCTTCCGGGTCAACCGAGATTTGGTTATAACCGGAATAGCCATCTAAGAAGCAATAAAATTCTGGACCCGACAATATCTCAAGCATTTGATCCATAAACAGAAGTGGAAAATAATCTTTTATAGTAGCGGTGTTAAGCCTCCTATAATCTATACACATTCTCCAACCCGTCACAGTTCTCGTCAGGATCAATTCATTTTCCTCATTTCGTATAACAATCATTGCTCCCTTCTTGGGAACAACTTGAACAGGACTCACCCACAGACTATCGGATATCGGATAAATCATTCCGGCATCCAATAGCTTAACAACCTCCTTTCTCACCACTTCCATCATAGTAGGATTCAAACGTTGTGGTTGAGCTACCGCCTTGAAGTCCTCTTACATTAAAATTTTGTGCATGCAATAGGCCGGACTAATTCCCTTGAGTTCGGAAAGAACCCAACCTATAGCTTGTTGATTCTTCTTCAAAACTTGAATCAAACGGTCTTCCTCTTTGTCGGATATAACGTTGCTAATGATAACCGGTTTGTGACAACCGACATCAAGGAACACATACTTCAAATTAGAAGGAAACACTTCAATTCAAGTTGAGACTTATCATCACTCACCTCTTTCTTCAACTCTTCTGTTTCACTTTCCCATGGTTGTAACTCTTTTAAAGATTCAAGTTCCTTCAAACACTCTTCAAGTGCCTTTTCTTCTTCATCGAAAAATACTTCAAATGAGTCATCAAGAGCTCTTTCCAAGGGAGATACTATATGAACTTGCTTTGAGACTTCTATTATGGCTTCTTCCGTTGCATCAATACGGAAACTATCATGTTTATCTTGAGAATGCTTCATTGCTTTAAAAAGATCAAAGCACACCTCTTCATTTTGAACTTTTACTTTCATAAGACCATCATCAATGTAACACCCTAAACCCCTGCGACAAATAATAACAAAATAACAGAGTAAAATAACACATATAGATTTAGGATGCTACTTTCAACTTATCAACTTCTCATGTGTAATAACAGTGATACATCAACATCATAATTAAAACATGTTATTTAAACTTTTCTATAGCAGCGGAAATTCGAAAAAGTCTGAAACATGTTTAAACACACATGACATCATCAAATAAAAGAGTAATGACACATAATAAGGTAAAGGACTCTAAGCGTTCCGACAACCCAGTGTTACAATCAGAGCAGACTCGACTCGATAACCCCAAAAGAGAAGACTTCGTCTTCGCTAACTCCAACTCCGAACTAAACCTGCGTATCTGCACGTTACCCACGTGGAGGCAACATTCAAACAGAAGGGGTGAGATTCTCACAATCACATAAGAAATGCATAATATAAGTATGAAAGAACATAAAAACATTACACAATCTACCCTATCATCACACCACATCAGCACGACTAGCATTTCCAAATCATTACACCACAACAGCACAACTAGCACTTCCAATAAAACAGATAATCAACATACATAATGCAATGCAATGAGACCCACGATTCAACTCAATGCATGTGGTACCAATTCGACCCCTGTTTCATGGTCACAATCCTGGTCGGGACGTCATAATAGTCGCTCACACCCTGCATGGGCACACGACATTCGTGATCCCTCACACCCCGCATGGGCACACGATCACCCGTAATCGCTCACACCCTGCATGGGCACACGATTACCTCAATAACAACAACAACAACAACAACAATAATACGATTCCTTTTTAAGGAATCCAGATAAGACGCTCACACCCCCACATGGGCACACAGCTTAACCCACACTTATGCAACATGACTCATGCAATGATGCAAATGCAACACCCGTAATCGTTCACACCCCGCATGGGCACACGATTACCTCAACAACAACATACTATATAACATACAATGACATTCATATTAATCATTATATCTTACCCATACGAGTCACCATGCAACACAACGATACAACAGCTCAACAACAACATACAACGACAATACACACATATGACTATCGACACTTCATACCACAACCACACAACAAGCAGTCCATGCCTGCCACAACATCAATCTACAACTATGCCACACATACACATCAACGAAAACATCATGCCAACTCACAACAACTACAACAATAACACTACTATAACACACCTACTCACCACCGAGTCTATCAGTTCAACTCCCAACACATACAACAACGACGACAACACCCAATTAACGCGTCAAATGGTTGGAATTATGGTACTGAAATTAATTTTAACAAAAATTATATGAAACAAGCTTTCCAACACTTCGAACGGCGACTGAAACGGACCTACGGATCAAAAGATACGAATTTTTAAAGTTTCACAAAATTCGGTTCGTCTCAGCTCTGTTCGCTTGACGCTCGCCTGGCGACCATCTGGCGAATTTTTGCCTGGCGACCATCTGGCAGATTTTCTCCTGGCGGATTCCCCTTTTTGCCTCATGCTCGCCTGGCGGAGCAATGGCGAATCTTCTTCTCCCATACAAAATCCAGAAACCCCTATTTTTCACCCTTCCCTTGCCTCTCGATTCGCCTGGCGACCATCTGGCGGATTTTTGCCTGGCGGATTTCCTTTTACCTTGCAAATATGGCAGGATCAACAATCTTGCGATTGCGATTCTGCACGACTTAGACTTCAATTCTTCCCTAATTTCACTCCCAATTCAGTCCAAAAACACACATATAATCAAATATTAACATACAAACAAGTAGGAAATACATAAATCACATTTCAACCGATAAATTTGTGCATTCTTTCCCTTATCAAAACTTCCGACACGCAAAACCCCAATCCCTAAATCAATACAAACAACACATAGGGATGATCCTAATGGTTTATCTACCCTCATACCAACATTATGCAGCCCTTAGAGATTAAAGAACCCCACCCTTACCTTAGATGAAGATTCTTCAGATGTCTCTAGGTCCTAGCTCTGCTTCCCGTTCCTCTTCTCCTTTCTCCAGAATTCGATCGGTTCCAAAAGTGATTCTCCTCCTTTCCAATTCCTCCTTTTCCTATTATGACCCTTGGACCTTAATTATGTTTTCCCAACTTCGTCCTCACTTACTCCCGCATAATTACCACTTAGCCCTTCCTTTTATTTTAAAATGACAATAATAATATATATCATATAATCATATTATTATTACTAAAATATTATTAATACATCACACCCTTCCAAATACTCTCAGGACCCCCTTAACCTCCTCAGTACCCCACGACACAAGTCATCCGACATCAAAATATTGCACCAAAATTCACCAAAAATTACACTGTCTATAATAACCAAATTAAATAAATATCCTAATTGTTTTTGCGGCGTTACAACTCTCCCCCACTTAGAATATTTTTGTCCTCGAAAATTCACCTGATGCGAATGACTCAGGATACGCCCCACGCACCCTGCTCTTCTACTCCCAAGTCATGAAAGGTAACACCATGAGTGACACAAAACAGCAAACCACTTCATCAATAACAACAACAAGATGCAATATTCACACCATGCACTCGACGACCAACTCAAAACGCAAAGAATTATCGAGTTATGCACACACATGTTTACTCTTAAACCAGAACACAACACGGTGTTACCATCAGCATCGGTAACACTCCACTAATTCCCCATCCCAGGAATTAGCTACTCGCACTCGGACCACCACCATAGGAAACGAGGCAATGACAAAGATAAGAACATAAGTTCCATTACACAACATCGTCCTAACCACTTCAACATAACCGGTACACCAACCTCATAGTCACACAATCATCAATACAACCATTCTACGATTCACCAATCGAGCATATAAATAGTAGTACATGATTAATATTGTAACCGTTCACCACATCACTTCCATTCCTGCAGATCATAACGTTCAAGCTCTGAACTCTTACAAGTCACGCACGCATATACGAACTCTGCTACATCACGCTTCTGCTGCGCACTCTGATTACTCGCAACTATCACATCCACCAATTTTCATCTAACCTCTGACTCTCTCTAATATTCACCAGGAAGTCATCATTCACCGTCTATATTCCCAACCTCTCCCTCTACTGCGCCAGTTCACACACCAGATATAAGTCTCTGGACTGTTACTCCATTCCAATTCTTTGACCAAGCAGGTGTTCTACACTCTTGTGATTACTAAACACTTCAAATCCAGATCCATAGAGATAATACCCCAGATCCTCAACACAACACAACCACCGCCAATCCCAAATCTTGAACAGGATAGACCCTTTCATGAATTCTCATATGTTGTAAAGCATCAGCTTCGGCTTCACCACCTTACATTAGTACATTATCTAAACTCATCACAACCACATCCCAATATCCCACCAATGGTTTATTAGGATCAGGTAGAACCAAAACTGGAGTCGTAGTCAACTTCTACTTCAACTCTCGAAAACTTTCCTTGCAACGAACATTCCTCAAACAAAAGACTTACCCTTCGTAAGTCAACCGAGATAAAATGCTAACTTGGAATAGTCTTCCATAACCTACTGTAATCACTTATTGGGTCCAAAATCCTCTAATCTCTTTAACCAACTTCGGAGCTTCCTCCTTGTAGAATTGCATCTACTTGGATGGATCCACGACAACACCATTATCTGAAATAACATAACCAAGAAAACACATCCTTATCAACCAGAAATCACGCTTTGATAACTTAGCATAAACTTCATCTCTCTTCAATACTGGTAACTCAATCTTCAAATACGCTGCGCGTTCTTTTTCTGATTTTATAATAGACCAGAATACCCCAACGAACACCACTTCGAACTGATCTGACTAAGTACAGAAGATATGATTCGTAATTCCCACACACACACCAACGCATTACAAGCACCGAACAACACCATCCTATACTGTAATACTCCAACCGAGTTCCAAAGATTCCAAGTCATATATTCTTGAAAGTGGACACTTATCCTTAAGCACTTTGGAGAATTATCAATCGGCATAGAACAAACTTATCCACTGGAGTGCCTACTCATCAAACAGTACACAATCTCTTTCATGTCCATCAATAGAATAACCTCACCATCCACAAACAACCACTTAGTAAAGGTCCAACACTCTCCAACGATAAAGATACAAGAGTAATATTACTACAACCATAACATACACAACTTTTGAAATTCATCCTGCGTTCGAAACAATTAATCCGAAACAGCTTAGCAACTCTGGTTCTAATTACCACATTCCATATCAATTCTTCTTACGGGGTTTGGATCCACTCAATGTTTATGTTGAAACGAGATTTCATCCCATAGCAAGGTAATACCATTAAGGAACTTCGAATCATCCGTGATTCATCACAATTCAAAACTCAAGCTATCTAGAATACAACTATGGTTTCCATACTACTCAACGATTAGCACACAACTTCATACTACCATCCATTTCTCTACTAACAACACTGAAGCTCTCCAAGGCGACACCCTCGGTCTCACAAATCCTCTTTCTAATAAATCTTTCACTTACTTAGCAGGTATAACCTTAACTCTTCACTTCCTTCAAAGTTAATTCCACTCTTTACTCTCTAAAAAGCAACCATCCACAATACCAAATCACTCTCTCTTAGAGGCACCCCAACTTGGGCGACATACAAAACCTCGAATCTGTCTCATCTTCAGATACATCCAAATCTTCATTGGCCCATCAAAACCATCGGTAAGCACTTTGCTTAACTCCGACCATTCACTGACCACACTATCTAAGCCGACAAGATACGTCTATTCCATCCCGCATGATCCTGTCTACTATCAACAAGAGATTGAGGGTGATTTGTTCCTCAATTTGTCAATAGATAATCGACAATCATGATGGAGGCATAAACAATCCTTACCAAACTATAATAGTGTACCTCGCACCTTGTGCCCAAGCTATCTAAGGCACAGTCCTTAGTTAACACAAGCATTCCCTCAGCAGCAACATGATATCCGATCTCTTCAACAACGGAAACAACATTGTCCCACTCAACAATTACACTCTTGCCACCAACGACACACTAAGCCAACACTCCACACCCGAAGCATCTCGGAGAAACATAAGCTTCTCCCCCACTTGTCTCATTCTCACTCTACAGACAAGGGATTAGAACCCAAGAAAGTATTGATAGTGTTTCACACACATATCACGTACTAAGGACAACAACATCGATAGTATTCCACTGTCACACGACAACGACTCGACAACTTGGCCGGACAGACCGACCTGCTCTGACACCACTTTGTAACACCCTAAACCCCCGCGACAAATAATAACAAAATATCAGAGTAAAATAACACATATAGATTTAGGATGCTACTTTCAACTGATCAACTTCTCATGTGTAATAACAGTAATACATCAACATCGTAATTAAAACATGTTATTTAAACTTTTCTATAGCAGCGGAAATTCAAAAAAGTCTGAAACATGTTTAAACACACATGACATCATCAAATAAAAGAGTAATGACACATAATAAGGTAAAGGACTCTAAGCGTTCCGACAACCCAGTGTTACAATCAGAGCAGACTCGACTCGATAACCCCAAAAGAGAAGACTTCGTCTTCGCTAACTCCAACTCCGCACTAAACCTGCGTATCTGCACATTACCCACGTGGAGGCAACATTCAAACAGAAGGGGGTGAGATTCTCACAATCACATAAGAAATGCATAATATAAGTATGAAAGAACATAAAAACATTACACAATCTACCCTATCATCACACCACATCAGCACGACTAGCATTTCCAAATCATTACACCACAACAGCACAACTAGCACTTCCAATAAAACAGATAATCAACATACATAATGCAATGCAATGAGACCCACGACTCGACTCAATGCATGTGGTACCAATTCGACCCCTGTTTCATGGTCACAATCCATGTCGGGACGTCATAATAGTCGCTCACACCCCGCATGGGCACACGATATTCGTGATCTCTCACACCCCGCATTGGCACACGATCACCCGTAATCGCTCACACCCCGCATGGGAACACGATTACCTCAATAACAACAACAACAACAACAATACGATTCCTTTTCAAGGAATCCGGATAAGACGCTCACACCCCGCATGGGCACATAACTTATCCCACACTTATGTAACATGACTCATGCAATGATGCAAATGGAACACCCGTAATCACTCACACCCCGCATGGGCACACGATTACCTCAACAACAACATACCATATAACATACAATGACATTCATATTAATCATTATATCTTACCCATAGGAGTCACCATGCAACACAACATATAACAACTCAACAACAACATACAACGACAATACACGCATATGACTATCGACACGTCATACCACAACCACTCAACACGCAGTCCATGCCTGCCACAACATCAATCTACAACTATACCACACATACACATTAACGAAAACATCATGCCAACTCACAACAACTACAACAACAATAACAACACTACTATAACACACATACTCACCACCGAGTCTATCAGTTCAACTCCCAACACATACAACAACAACGACAACACCCAATTAACGCATCAAATGGTTGGAATTCTGGTACCGAAATTAATTTTAACAAAAATTATATGAAACCAGCTTTCCAACGCTTCGAACGGCGACTGAAACGGACCTACGGATCAAAAGATACGAATTTTTAAAGTTTCAGAAAATTCAGTTCGTCTCAGCTCTTTTCGCTTGACGCTCACATGGCGACCATCTGGCAAATTTTTACCTGGCGACCATCTGGCGGATTTTCGCCTGGCAGATTTTCCTTTCGCCTGGCGAATTCCCCTTTTTGCCTCATGCTCGCCTGGCGGAGCTGTGGCGAATCTCCTTCTCCCATACAAAATCTAGAAACCCCTATTTTTCACCCTTCGCTTGCCTCTCGATTCGCCTGACGACCATCTGGCGGATTTTCGCCTGGCGGATTTCCTTTTGCCTGGCGAATCTGGCAGGATCAGCAATCTTGCGATTGTGATTCTGCACGACTCAGACTTTAAGTCTTCCCGAATTTCACTCCCAATTCAGTCCAAAAACACATATATAATCACATATTAACATACAAACAAGTAGGAAATACATAAATCACATTTCAACCGATAAATTTGTGCATTTGTCCCCTTATCAAAACTTCCGACACGCAAAACCCCAATCCCCAAATCAACACAAACAACACATAGGGATGATCCTAATGGTTTATCTACCCTCATACCAACATTATGCAACCCTTAGAGATTAAAGAACCCCACCCTTACCTTAGATGAAGATTCTTCAGATGTCTCTAGGTCCTAGCTCTGCTTCCCGTTCCTCTTCTCCTTTCTCCTCCTTTCCAATTCCTCATTTTCCTATTATGACCCTTGGACCTCAATTATGTTTTCTAAACTTCGGCCTCACTTACTCCCGCATAATTACCACTTAGCCCTTCCTTTTATTTTAAAATGATAATAATAATATATATCATATAATCATATTATTATTACAAAAATATTATTAACACATCACACCCTTCCAAATACTCTCAGCACCCCCTTAACCTCCTCAGTACCCCACGACACAAGTCATCCGGCATCAAAATATTGCACCAAAATTCACCGAAAATTACGACTGTCTATAATAACCAAATTAAATAAATATCCTAATTATTTTTGGGGCGTTACAATCAACATCAATCATCATTCGAGCGATCTTCATAAAAGGGCGTCCAAGAATTAATGGAGCATCCTCGTCTTCCTCCATATCGATCACAACAAAGTCAACCGGAAAGAAAAACTTATCAACCTTAACCATGACATCTTGAGCCAATCCATGAGGATGTGTTGTGGATTTGTCGGCCAATTGTAACGTCATCCGAATTTCTTTCATTTCAATATTCCCAAGCCTCTTCACAATAAACAATGGAATTAGATTAATGCTTGAGCCCAAATCAATTAAGCCTTTGCCAACATAGACATCACCAATGGTTACCGACAAAGTAACACGCCCCGGATCAACTTCTTTCTTTGGTAGAGTTCTTTGGATTATAGCATTACAACTTGTGTCAAGGATAATTGTTTCCAGCTCCGAATATCTCCGCTTCTTTGTAAGAATATCTTTCATGAACTTAGCATATTTTGGCATTTGTTCAAGAGCTTCGGCAAAAGGAATGTTGATTTGCAATTGTTTGAAAATGTCCATGAAACGGGTGTAATGCCTTTCGTTGTCCTTCTTGGTGGGTACATGAGGGTAAGGTAAGTTTTGAATAGGAATTGGATTCACTATCTCCTTCCCCTTTTTGACCCTTCTCTTTTTTTCTTCTATCTTTTCTTTTTCAAGGTTATCTTTTTCAACTAACTTCTCATGTTCTTTTTCAACTTCTTCCTTATTATTCTTGTCAACTACAACATCATCAACTTTTTCTTTCTCCACAATCTCCTCAATTATTACATCAACATTATTCTTATTTTTTTCTCCTTCTCCCAACTCTCTCCCACTTCTAGTAACAATAGCTTTACAATGCTCCTTTGGATTGTTTTGAGTATTGGCGGAAAAAGGTGGCCCGCTTGTTGATCGGTCATTTGTTTTCCAAGCTGTCCTACTTGATTTTTGAGATTTTTGATTGATGCTTCATTTGTCTTTTGATTAGCCATGGACATTTGGATGAATTGGTTTAGAGTTTCTTCAAGCTTGGAACTCCCACCTTTAGGTTGATAAGGGTTTTGTCGATACCCTTGTTGATTTTGATAAGGTTGTTGTTGCCTTTGATAACCTTGTTGTTGATTTTGATTATTCATGTAATTTGCTTCTTCATCAACCGGAGGACATGGAGGACAATAGCTGGTGGGATGATCGCCTTTACAAAGCTCACAAACGGCAACTTGCACATTCTTGTTCGGTAAATCTTGCATCTCTTTAATCTGTTGAGGTAGCTTTTACATTTGTTGCGTTAACAACTCAACTTGTTGAGAAAGCAACTTGTTCTGAGCGAGAATTGCATCATTTGTCCCCAACTCTAGCACTCCCGGTTTCTTTTGAGATTGGCCACGGTTATGATTCCCTTGATGGTCGTTTAATTCCATTTTGTCAATGATAGAAATGACTTCGTTGGCGCTTTTAGTCATTAAAGATCCGCCCGCGGTAATATTCAACAATGTTTTGTGAACCATTTGAAGACCATTTCTGAAAATATGAACTTGCGTAAGCTCATCAAACCCGTGCCCTTTGCATTTTCTAAGCATGGACATGAATCTCTACCAAGCTTCGTTGAGAGACTCATTTCCACCTTGCGAGAAAACTGCAATCGCCATTTTTGCTTCCATGAAACGATTGTGAGGAAAAAATCATTCCAAGAACTTCTCTTCTAACATGTTCCAGTCAGTCATAATAGCAGTTGATTGGTCAAGGTACCATTCCTTTGCCTTCCCAAGTAGGGAATGCGGAAACAGTTTCTTGAACAAAGACTCTTCTTCTGCTTCAGGCGCTCCAGTCGCTCCTGCAATTTCATAAAATCTGGTCAACTGAGTAAAGGGATCCTCGTGATCCATACCTATGAATGGATTCTGGTATAGAAGAACGAGGATACCCATCTTCATTTCAGAGTGTCGACCATTATGGGCATTGCGTGAGAATTGAGCTGTGTGCCTTAGACTATTTGCACACGGTGTTGAAGTAGGTGGTGGTGGTGGTGTTGGAGCAGCCATGGTTGGCGGTAACTGTGGTATTGGTGTCGAAGTTGAACTTTGTTCTCGTTCTCGTCTTTCCTTAGCAAGTTGCCTCCTCCGCCTTGTTTTGCTATTTAACTTATGTGCAGTTCTTTTAATCTCAGGATCAAAAAGAAGTTGGTCTGCGGGTAACTTCCCTCGCATAAAACAGAGGCTGCACACTTAGCCGAACAAATTAACAAGCACAAGAAAAAGGTATACAAGTTTAAAACTCAACAACTAATGCAATGCTTGCAATAAGAACAATCCTCGGCAACATCGCCATTTTGTTGAAAAGTATTTCGGGGGGTGTTTTATCGTCTCCACAGGGATTGTATGTGTATTGCCGCCGTTCTATAGTCGAAAACGTTTTAAACTATTAAAGTAACAAAGAGTTTGATATTTTCGTATCGGATCGTTTGCATAAGAATTTAGTAATCAATGGTAAAGAAATTGGTTTTAGGGTTTGGTAAAAACATATCAAGATTAGGGTCCGATAATCCGTTTCGTAAGTATTTACTCGATAAAGGATGTGAACTTGTTAACGATGAATATAACAACATATCCTCTCAACAAGTTTATCTCTAACACTTGTTGTGGGATTTATCATATTGATCCTTTGATGATCTCGCACCCAAACTACCAATATGATAACATTCAAAATCAATATTTATGAACATCAACTTTCAAAATTATCTCTAGCCTCATGATAATTGATGGATTGAAACTTAGGTCAAGTTTTAGAACATATTTCTCAATCATGAACTAAAACAAAATATAAACCATATAAACAAAGTGTTTCTTCTATATTTATCATCAACAAAGTTCACACACTACAATCAAGATCAATACATACAAAATGATGGATTACCTACCACTAATCTTGACACAAGATGTGTTTAGCTATACATACTCATGGTAGCTTATTTCACAAGTTTCGTGAGGAGATGAAAAAGCATCCGCGTCGAAGAATCGAGATCGGATGCAAATCCAGCTTCTCTATGTGAAGAATCTCTCTTAGATGAAGAAATATCAGAAAAATAGGTTTTGGTGTGATAAAGTGAAGTTATGATCCTAATAAAGTACATAAAATGTATTTATAGTACATTTGAAATCAGACAAGTCCGCACTGCGAACTTTCTGTTCGCCTAGCGAACTATGAAAATGGCACCTGAAATGCCTTCTGATAAGCTAAACCGCCTCAGAATTTCTGCATAAGTTCGCAATGCGAACTTTTGTTTACAAAGCAAACTATTCGCCTACAAGTTCGCAAAGCGAACTTTGGCCCCTTTTGCTTCTGCCATATCCAAGGTGTCCTTCGACAGATCTTCGCAAAGCGATGAAACAACGAACCTTCGCTGGGAAGTTCGCAAAGCGAACTTTAGTCCCTTTTCCTACCGCTATAATTTTGGGACCATTCGCTGGGACTTCACCAGTTGTTTGCATCGAACATTCACTGGCAAGTTCGCAAAGCTAACTTGCTGATGTTTTCTTCCTTTCTTTGGGAACTTAGATCTTTTCTTGTGTCTTACATCTTTGATCATTTAGTGCCTTTTCCTACACAATAACACACATATTACAAGCACCAAAGGTATATTCTCAATGTTTGAAGAATAATAACAATTCATGAGTAAAATCCACAATTAGACATAAAAGAGTTGAAAAATGTCAAGTATCGAATAGAAATATTAGTCATGTTTGACATCTAACAGTAATAGGTGGATGAACCTCATTCCCAACAAGTTCTCTTTTCTGTGAAACTTTTTTTATCAAATACCGTCTTATATTTCTTCACTTTTACAATTAAAACAACTTCTGATTCCGTACTAAAAAACCTATTAACTATTGAACGACTGTCATATCGCATCGGTCCTTGTGGATACGATAAAACAAATATTTACTTTTGGTTACTGAACATTACGCCTCAACAAGATTCGTGCTTATATTGTTGAAAACATTGACATGTTGTTGAAAATAGGATTCTTCTTACTGCTTCACAAATGATTTATTCATAAGCGTCTTTGACATATACTGACTCTCTAATTTGTCCCAAATCTCCTTCGTCATCATTAGGTCTAGGATTTGATACATCACATATTCTTAGACACATTTACGAATATATCTCGTGGCCTTCTCCTTTATCTGTGCCTAATTGGTATCCGCCATGTTGGTTGGTTTCGTCTCATGCAACGCCATTTGTAAACTTTCTTGAGGAAACATATCATTAACCCTCCTTTGCCATAATTCTAAATTATTCGTTCCGTAGAATCTTGTCGCCTTGAATTTTGCCCCAGGGTTAATCACCATCTCATATGAATTATTACAATATCAGCCATTATAGAATATTAAAGAGAAATGAAATAAAAGGACAATGCACACAATCCAACTTTGTTAACGCAGTTCAGCCAATGATGTTTATCTCTACTACTATAAAACTGTTATAAATCCCTTAATTTATGTCTAATAATTATGATTACATTGTTAATATATATATATATATATATATATATATATATATATATATATATATATATATATATATATACACTGACAGTGTAATCACAACCATGTATTAAAATAAAACATATTTTTATTTCAAAAATAATGATATTACATGACAATTGTAAACATTTTGATTTGTTACATGTGTAAAACTGTCTTACACTGACCGTGCACTACCATTAAAAAATATATATATATATATATATATATATATATATATATATATATATATATATATATATATATATATATATATATATATATATATATATATATATATATATATATATATATATATATATATATATATATATATAAGTGTTCGCAGTGAACTATATTTTCTGATAATCAGTGTTCCTGAATTTCAAAGAGAGCGCAATTAAGGGGAAAAAAAGTTTAACTATCAACTATCACAGTGATTTAATTCTCCTAATATTAATAACATTCGAAAAAAGTTTAGCCAACAGGGATAGTTAGGATGTCATTCACTCTTTTATATTATATAATCAAACTTTCAAACACAACATTAATTTATTCATTTGGAATAGACATCTAAATTGAAAACCAAAAAACAATCTGGATGATAGTATAGTAAACTTGCAGCTCAAGAAATGTAGACATAATTTCCATTTAATCTATTAAAATTATTTGACCAATGCAAAATAATTTGAACTATATATTAGTAAGAACTAGAAATCTTGCATACACCAACCTGTTACAGAAGCAAACAACTAAGTTTCACTTTCTAACTGACAATTCAGTTCTCTGTTGTTAGCCACGGCTAGTTTTCTAACTTCTTTGAACTTGACTCTGATTCTTTCCGCTGTTTCATAAATTTTTTGTTTTACTTGTTTCCATTTTATCCTGTGTTGAAATTTTGAGAAACTTGAATTTGGAATGCTTTTTCTGCAGCTGTTTTGAATTTACGGTCACTGGCAGAGGTGTTTGTCAGCTAAACAAGTCTTCGTCGAAGAAAATGGCAACAGATATCGTTTTGGAAGGAGATATTGTGAGTGTTCAACCGGTTGAAGATCATGACAGCAAGAAAGATTCGGAGAAGAACAAGGAAAAAGATGAAACAACCAACACAGTACCCTTGTACAAGCTTTTCTCATTTGCGGATCCTTTGGATCGTTTATTGATGTTTGCGGGGACTATCGGTGCTATTGGGAATGGAATCTCTATACCCTTGATGATTTTAATATTTGGAAATTTGATCAATGCATTTGGAGATTCCACAAGCTCAAAAGTTGTTGATGAAGTCTCCAAGGTATTTTTCTCACAAATTTCATGTAATCGGTGAAACAAACATTTAAAAACCGACTAACCATGACTTACTGTGATCACTGATCAGGTGTCTCTGAAGTTTGTATACTTGGGAGCAGGCACCTTTGTTGCATCATTTTTGCGTAAGTATGTTAGTTCTTACAATCTAATGTATTACTCCGATGTATTATGATGCCAAATAAACTATTTTTGATGTGTACTAGAATTGACTTGCTGGATGATCACTGGTGAGAGACAGGCTGCAAGAATTAGAGGCTTATACCTTAAAACAATTTTGAGGCAAGATGTGAGCTTCTTCGATAAAGAGACTAATACTGGAGAGGTTGTTGGAAGGATGTCAGGTGATACTGTTCTTATTAAAGATGCCATGGGAGAAAAGGTATCACTGAATATCATACATTCATACTATCTTAAACCACCGCCGTTTTGTTTTTTCAACTTTATGCATTTCGAGTTTAAAATTTCAGGTGGGACAGTTCATACAGTTTGTGTCAACTTTCATAGGAGGTTTTGTCATAGCATTCACTAAGGGATGGCTTCTAACTGTCGTTATGCTATCTAGTATACCACTTCTTGTTTTGTCTGGTGCTATGACGGGTATGGTAATTGCAAAAGCATCATCGACTGGACAAGCAGCTTATTCTAAATCAGCAGGTGTAGTAGAGCAGACAATAGGTTCTATCCGAACTGTAAGCGTACACGGGCGAAATAATAACATTGGAATTTTGTTATTACAGATTATATAAGTGACTCTCATTTTCGAATGCAGGTTGCATCATTTACTGGCGAGAAACAAGCAATAGCTAAATATAATCAGTCCTTAATCAAGGTCTACAATACTTCGGTGCAAGAGGCACTAGCATCGGGTGTGGGATTTGGAGCACTCTTTTTTGTTTTTATCAGCAGTTATGCTTTGGCTGTATGGTTTGGTGGGAAATTGATAATTGAGAAAGGGTATACAGGAGGAGATGTTATGACTGTAATTTTTGCAGTATTAACTGGTTCAATGTAAGATTTCATATTTGTTTAGCTAATGAGAATTCATAAGATATGAACATTTTTGTTTCTCTCCTAACTATATTTATGTTTCCAACCTCAGGTGTCTTGGGCAGACATCTCCAAGCTTAAGTGCTTTTGCTGCGGGACAAGCTGCAGCCTTTAAGATGTTTGAAACGATTAAAAGGAATCCGGAAATTGATGCTTACGACACTACTGGACGAAAGCTTGATGAAGTTCGTGGAGATATAGAACTCAGGGAGGTTTGCTTTAGTTATCCTACCAGACCAGATGAACTGATATTCAATGGATTCTCTCTTTCATTACTCAGCGGAACTACTGCAGCTTTGGTAGGGCAGAGTGGGAGTGGAAAATCCACAGTTGTTAGTTTGATAGAGAGATTTTATGATCCACAAGGGGGTGAAATTCTTATTGATGGTGTCAACCTCAAAGAATTTCAACTAAAATGGATCAGACAGAAAATAGGCCTAGTTAGCCAGGAACCGGTTCTTTTTACTTGTAGTATTAAAGAGAATATCGCATATGGAAAGGATGGTGCCACCGATGAAGAAATCAGATCTGCAGCAGAACTTGCTAATGCTGCCAAATTTATAGATAAACTTCCTCAGGTGAACTGAATTCTAAAATCGTTATTTAAATTTAAAAACCGCATAGTCAATTCTGTTTAACAGTTTGAAATATTCTGCCCCATCATATTGAGCGCATTCTTTTTTATATAATCATTTTGTAAAATTATGGTTTTTGATCTCAGGGACTAGACACAATGGTTGGTGAGCATGGAACTCAGCTCTCTGGAGGTCAAAAGCAAAGAGTTGCAATTGCAAGAGCGATTTTGAAAGATCCAAGAATATTACTTCTTGATGAAGCTACTAGTGCCCTTGATGCAGAATCTGAGAGAATTGTACAAGAGGCGTTGGACAGGATAATGATAAACCGGACAACTATCATTGTAGCTCACCGCTTAAGCACCATAAAGAATGTTGATACGATTGCTGTAATTCATCAAGGAAAAATTGTTGAAAGAGGTAGATACTATTTCGTGACAGCAATCTAATTTTTCCATGACTCAAAATTCATATAAAGGATGAAGCCCGAATGTTAATCCTTTATAGAATTCTTATATTTTTCAATTGGTTAGGTTCACATGTTGAGCTCATCAAAGATCCTAATGGAGCCTATAGCCAGCTTATTAGGCTGCAAGAAATGAAGGGATCAGAACAAATTCAAAATGATGCAAATGACACAAACAAGTCGAACAGTATTGGGCATTCTGGAAGAATATCAAGTCAAAGATCTTTTTCCTTAAGATCAATAAGCCAAGGGTCACCTGGAAACAGCGATCGTCTCTCTTTCTCAACATCATATGTTGCACCTACAACAGATGGCTTCTTAGAAAATGCAGATGGTGGACCTCAAGCTTCTCCTTCAAAAAAATCTTCACCCCCCGAAGTGCCACTTTATCGCCTAGCATATTTTAACAAACCCGAGATTTCAGTCTTATTGATGGGAACTATAGCTGCAGTGCTACATGGAGTTATAATGCCTGGTTTTGGGCTCTTACTTTCTAAAATGATTAGTATTTTCTACAAGCCAGCTGATGAACTTCGTCATGATTCAAAAGTTTGGGCTATAGTGTTTGTAGCAGTTGCCGTGGCATCATTATTCGTTATTCCATGTAGATTCTACTTTTTTGGTGTTGCTGGAGGTAAGTTGATCCAAAGGATCCGGAAAACGTGTTTTGAGAAAGTTGTTCACATGGAAGTAAGTTGGTTTGATGAGACTGATCATTCAAGTGGAGCACTTGGAGCAAGGCTCTCTACTGATGCAGCATCAGTTAGAGCACTTGTTGGGGATGCACTTGGTTTGCTGGTTCAAAATATTGCTACAGCAATAGCTGGCTTGGTTATTGCTTTTGGCGCGAGCTGGCAGCTCGCTCTCGTCGTCCTCGCTTTGGCGCCTCTATTAGGACTAAATGGATATGTGCAAATAAAGGTCTTGAAGGGATTCAGCGCAGATGCAAAGGTTTGTTAGTTACTTCTATCAACCAACCAATTAATATGTGAATGCTGATATTGTTTTCAATGAACAGAAATTGTATGAGGAAGCAAGTCAAGTGGCAAATGATGCTGTAGGGAGTATAAGAACAGTTGCTTCTTTCTGTGCAGAAGAGAAAGTGATGGAATTATATAAGCAAAAATGTGACGGACCAATTAAGAAAGGAATACGGCGAGGGATAATAAGTGGAATTGGTTTTGGGTTATCATTTTTCATGCTGTATGCAGTTTATGCATGCTGTTTTTACGCTGGAGCTCGACTTGTAGAGGATGGAAAATCTACATTCTCAGATGTTTTCCTAGTAAGATTTACTACTTAGTCCTTACACAAATATTTGATAGCACTAATGTTTTTGTTTCCTGATTATTTGTAGGTCTTTTTTGCTCTCAGCATGGCAGCTATGGGAGTCTCACAATCTGGAACCTTGGCCCCTGATTCATCTAATGCAAAAAGCGCAGTAGCTTCCATATTTGCTATTCTTGACCAGAAATCACAAATAGACCCTAGTGATGAATCTGGAATGACACTGGAAAATGTCAAGGGAGAAATTGAGTTTAAGCATGTCAGTTTCAAGTATCCTACTAGACCAGATGTTCAAATATTCACAGACCTTTGCTTGAACATTCATAGTGGCAAGGTAGTATTCTAGTTTTGCATCTTATCAAGTAGACTACTTACTCTAAATTGTTTTTCCTTTATTGAAATAACAACTAACAGATTGATTTTATTGATATAAAAACAGACAGTTGCGCTGGTCGGAGAAAGTGGAAGTGGAAAATCAACAGTGATCTCATTACTACAAAGATTTTACGACCCCGACTCAGGTCACATTACACTTGATGGAATAGAAATTCAAAGGATGCAAGTGAAATGGCTAAGACAACAAATGGGACTAGTAAGCCAAGAGCCTGTTCTTTTCAATGACACAGTTCGAGCCAATATTGCATACGGAAAAGGAGGAGACGCAACGGAAGTAGAAATCGTAGCTGCTGCAGAATTGGCGAATGCTCACCAGTTCATTAGTAGTTTGCAGAAGGTAAATTGCATGATATCTTTTCAATCCAGTATTTTTACAGTTCTATACAATTGATGCTCTTGAACATGATACTATATATGCAGGGTTACGACACGATAGTAGGCGAGAGAGGAATTCAGTTATCCGGGGGACAGAAGCAGCGTGTGGCAATTGCGAGAGCTATGGTGAAGAATCCAAAAATACTATTACTAGATGAAGCAACTAGCGCACTTGATGCTGAGTCTGAGAAGGTGGTTCAAGATGCACTCGACCGCGTTATGGTGGAGCGGACGACAATAATAGTTGCTCACAGGTTGTCGACTATAAAGGGTGCAGATATAATAGCAGTGGTTAAGAATGGTGTGATAGCAGAGAAAGGAAAACATGAAGCATTGCTACATAAGGGTGGTGACTATGCTTCTTTAGTAGCATTACACACACATAGAGGTGCTTCTTCATCTTAGATCCATAGCTTTGGTCTCAATGGTTGTTATCAATCATGAATTTATATAGTGTGAGAATGAGGAAGTAGATACCAAGTAAACTATAGGTATATGGCAGTTAGGTTAGTTAGAAAACTAACCATACATAAGCTTGTGTTCTAGTGTTGTCTATGATACTTTGAGGTTTTTAGAGTTGATTGATTTAATTTTATAATAAAATTGTATTTACTTTTAAAAAATTGATGTATCATTTTGTTTTGGTGAATTTAAATTTTTTTTATCGAAAGTATTAACTAAATAAACATAAATCTTGTTTCTCATTTTAAACTATTTATAAATTGTGCTCATAAATTGCATTATTATATTAATATATAAAATATATATAGCCGTGTCTGTGTCCTCTATTTTTTATATTAGCGGAGTCTTTGTGTCTGTGTCGTGTCCCGTGTCTGTGTCCGTGTCCGTGTCCGTGTCCGAGTCCTCTGGACTTCATAGTTTGACATTGTATATAATCTTAAACCAGTATACCAAACTAATAATTTTGATTCGGTTTGATTATGAGTATATTGAAACGATTCGGTGTGGTTTAGTTCAAATGACCTTTTACCATGATTCGATTTGGTTTTCTAACTAACTATATTCCATGTACATAAACAACCCTAGCTCTATAGTTAAGAATAGATTATGGAAATAACTTATTTCAATAAACTCTAGAATAAGTTTTATCAATATAAAAACAGTTTCACTTTATTTTAACTTTTAATATAAAAATAGTTTATACTTATACTGAGCATCGACTCTTGAGTACCCTTTGCCCTCTGTTACATGGAACTTTACTTTATTTTTTCAAATAAAAAAGAACTGTTGAGGAAAACAATCGCTTCTAATTCTAAAAAAATTGCCATAAATACGGTTGATCTTATTTAATTACTTCCAAAGTATAATTCCTTCTTTGCCTTCTTCGCCTGCAAGTACACTTGCTGGTAATGTAGGTGCATTATTGGCTGAAGAACCTGTAGTTGGTAAAGTTGGTATGCCAGCTTTTGTTGAATTTGCTATAGCCTTTGCAGCTTCCGCTTCAATGCCTCCACACGGAAACAAAAGAGTTTCAATTGACATAATCATCTTTGAAATTTTGTTCACATAATGAACATACAAGTTCTGACACAAAAAAGAACAAGATATAGAAAAAGAGTTTTTGGCTTACTTCCAGCCCCACTGCCTTCCAAATTATTACAAGTCTCAATACTGATTGCAAAGCACTCTCTTGTTTTCCGAAAGTCGTCCCTAAACTTGGCAGGAACCTCATGAAGAAAGCTACAGTTATCACCATAAGGACATATCTCACCATTGCAATACTTCTTGCACAGCTTCATCTTCTGAATGATTCTCTCATCATCATTCCGTCTCCCCCCCGACTTCACCCGTTCTTCCTTACGAGGACCGACAAGCTCCTGCCAGTTTGGTGGGGGCTGCCTTATCTCGTCAACCCCATGAGCAAAGGTGCAATTCTCACCATTTCTGCAGCTACCAACGTCAAACTTGGTACAAATGCGGGTCTTGAAGAAAAGGTGGCCGGTTCGTCTCTTTGGTGGAGGGTGATTCAATGACTTGGATTGCGGAACTCTTGTCCTTTTGAAGGAATGGGAACCATAGGATGCTGAACGTGGTTGGTTGCTCATCCGGAATTGAGGCGGCGTCACGTCAGTGATATCGCTGCTGCTGGACGATGAGGATTGCGGTAGTGACATCTTGAACGTTGGAATGTTGTTTGAATTACTCATGGCTGCTGATAAATCCAAAAAAAAAAAAAAAATTAAATCCAGTGATATTTGAGTGTTTTTCATTTGATTATCGTTGATCAATGTGATCAATATTTTATAATCATTTTAGGTATATGTTTCATAATAATCATAAGCACACTTTTATATGTCAATTTTTCATACCGAAAAACTACTCTAAGTGGATAGTACTTTGATCTTGCTTTTTCTTAAGAACACTAAACACAACAGACACTCACTAACAAGAATTAACTCAAATATGAGAAATAATGTTTTAGTCTCTTTTGTCTATTGCTGCTATACACATATTTTTATCATAATTTTATATCATGGTTTTTCTTAATTTATTTTAGGAAAAATCTAAAATCCTGTTCAAATCAAACTTATGTTTATAGAATAAATATAAAAATGTGTCAAAAAAATACAAATAAAACTCATTAACAATATATAATTATTTGAAATATAATATTTATTTATCACAAACTTATGATTTACAATCAACAACGAAAAAAATTTAACAATTGAGATTTTTTTAATCAAATCGAAGGTTTTGTCAAATTTAAGTGGAATTCAAAAAAATAATAATAAAAAAAATAGATAAGATGTAGAGCAATGAAATTATGGGTCAGATATATAAGAGAGTTGTGCCATTGATAAAATCGCACGATTAATTTACTTAACCATTTGAAAGAATTACTTTTTCGAAATGTATCTTCTCATAGCTAGAGAAAGAATTATTTTGAAAACTAAACGGATAACAATGCAAGAATAGTTTGACATTAGAATTTATATATTATAAATAGATAACAATGCAAGACCATATTATAACGAAGAAATAAGAGTATATTTATTATATGTATTTATTTTGTTAAAGGGGTTATAATTTTTTAATGCTAGAAGAAAACATAAATTAAGGTATGCTAAAAAAACGGTAGAGTTAAGAAGAGAATTTAAAGAGAAATTAACTAGGAGAAATGTTGAAAATGGGTGTTGTTGTTGGGTTAAGACTAAAGAATTTCATGTGAATTATATGTCTTGATAAAAGGATAACTAAGCAAATATGTTGACGTGGCAAAACGTTATAGAAAAATATTGTTGGAACGGCGACAAAATAATTTGTGCATCAAAATTAATATATTATAGATAGATTAGTAGAAGTTATCATTGCAAACCATCTCTATGAAGATTTGAAATCATTTTTAAATAGGAGGTATCATCAAACATGTAGAATCAACTTTCTAACTATGATTGAAACGTGCTTATGATCTCCCTAAATTACCCTTTCTTGGTTATTAACTTCGTACTATGATTCACCCGTTTCGGTAATTTACAAATCCAATAATTCACAACCAATTACAATTCATGTTTTGTACACATGGCACAACTAATTTGAATATTTTCCTCTCCCACTAATCTCCCCTCTTTTCCTCTTTCTCTCTCTCTCTCTCTTTCTCTCCCCTTCTCTCTCCTTCACGCCTTCCTTTCTTTCCTCTTTCTCGTCTCTCAGTTCTCTCTTTGTTCTTTCTCCATTGCTCCTCCCAAAACCCTAAAAGGAAAATGCAATCGCTACTCTCTCTCCCTCTCTCGTCCTCTGCCTCTCTCCTGCATCCATTACATTTCATCCGATGTCTCATGTATTTCTTCCTGATTATCGCGTTTTACTTATCCAATGCCGAGATCGACGGAATTTTTTTAAGGTCAGTTCATATGTATTTGTGGGTTCTGGTTTTGATGTGATTCTTTTGTACGTTTTTTTATCCTTTGAACAAATGGGTTTGATTTTGTTTGGGTAAAATTTTGGATTTTGATTTTGATTTTGTTCTGGTTCATATACATTTTGTTTGGATTTTGATTTTGATTTTGTTCTGGTTTATATCTATTTTGTTTGGATTTTGATTTTGATTTTGTTCTAGTTGATTTTGGATTATTGTCTCTCATATATTTGTTGGATTTTGTGCTTTTGCTTTGATTCTTTTTTACTGCCGGTAGGTTACAGAACATGCTCGGAAGCTTTTGGAGGAACATGTGAGGAAGCCTTTCTTTAATGATCGGTAAGATTTTAACTGTGTGACCTTTACGTCGGATTCCACGGTTGTTCCGTTTAAGCTAATAGGCTTGCTGATTCTGTAGAAAACAACAGCAACTTCAACATCTATGCCACGACTCGCAATGCTTCGACATCTCCAGTGTTAGGTGGTATAGTTTGTCCTGTTCTTGCTTCTATTTTGCTGCTTCATCATGATTGAATATCATTATTAGGTGGATGTATCAACTTGCTCAACTTGTGGTTTTACAGTTGAAAAAGGATCTGTAAGTTTTTGGGATTGTGTTTTTGTCTTCACGTTTGAATGCTCAACTTGCTCGCTGTAGACTAAGGCATATTGCTATGAGGTAATACTTCTCTTTTTCCTTACATTGACTAAGTCAGAACGAATTTGTGTTGTGTTGAGCTGAAATGTGTTATTGTAGCTTCTGATTTAAACTTAATTGCTAATATTTTTTCTTATGATATGAACTACTATCTGTTGACAGGGGCACAATTGTACAGAGGAAATTCTTTTATGGTTCAGTTTCTTTGATTCCGTTGTCCTCTGCTCTTTCTGTTAGTATGTGTTTTGTGAATGTTATTACTTATACATATATATTATGGCATTTTGCAGAGATCTTCAAGATTGTGTTGTTGCTTCAATATATATTAATTCATATTAATTTTACATTATAGATTTAACCTTCTCCTAATGTCGTGCTCTTCTGGAATTTATACCGATCGTACTTTTCGACTTGCTCTTTGTTATTTTCCCTCTCCTAACAATCCTTCTTTTGAATCTTTACAGAAAATGGTATACTAAATACCATCCATCGGTTCTGGACAAAAATTCTGAGTGCAGTTCGTGGCCCAATACCCAATTATGATCCTTACAAATTCAGACATATATGCCTCAAGAACAGGTTTATGGGTTTGCAACCCCTTCAACCATGAAACCAACTCAACTAATATCATTGCATTCCCTACTGCAGATCCTGGAGGTGGAATCAACCAAATTCCACGAGAATGTAACATTTCAGGAGATGTCAGATTTATTCTCCTCCTTATAATTACTCAAAGCTATTTGTCATCAATGATAACTTTATGCTAAAGTTCAACAAATGCATATTTAAATCATGGACAGAGGACCAATTTGAAAGGAGATGGTGCCAACTTTTATGAGGGATATTTCTTTTGCCGGTTTGTCTATACTAGCTCGTGCCCAGAAAGTATAAATTCTTTGTTTGATAAATATGTCAAAGTTGATACTTCACCGGGAGTATAACTTATGCGATTCTTCAGGTTCTTTTTATAAACTTAACCTGCAGTCCTTAGAAAGTTCAATTTTTGTTTCTCAAACCAACGGGGTCATGTTTTTTAATTTTGCAGATTATAATAACCGGTGTTGGAGCAGCCCTCATAGATAAAGCTGGAAGGAAGCCCCTATTTTTGGTAAGTTCAAATCACAAAACAACATAACTTCAAATTTTCATTTGCTTATCCTCTTCATGTAAGTATGAGTATGATAGTCTTACTGAAATTGCTTAGTTTCATTAGGCATTTGGATCGGGATTGGTTGCAGGATGTTTATTTACAGCAGTCCCATTCTATCTTAAGGTACATTTCAACTATCTTCATTCTCCATGTCACACTTACTCTTTTGATCATATTAGGTCTACATAGGATCATTTTTAATATGAATGGGAGCAGTTCCATGGGTTGTGATGTCTGAGGTACGCCCGATCCGTTTGAATTTGTCAGTTATTAAACATGTTTGCTATATCAGAATTTGTATGATTTTTTTGGCAAAAAGAATGCACAAATTTTGCTAAAATATTATTATCTTGTGTTGCAGATATTTCCTGTCAATATTACAGGACATGCACGAAGCATAGCCACATTGGTGAACTGGTTTGGTTCAAGGTTATGCTCTTATACTATCAACTTTCTCATGAGTTGGACCTCCTATGCTGAATACATTATTTTTCAGCTTTATTTCTATTAAAAGAGTAATGATAAGCATTATTATAGAACCTGCATGTTTACTTTGTAATCATGATTGTCAGGTACCTTCATTCTTTATGCTGCAATCAATGTTCTAGCTATATTATTTATAGTTGTAGCAGTTCCAGATAGGGCTTATGGTTTGCCAATAATTTGGTGGAATCAATGGAGTTTGCTTTTATACTACCAATATTTTTGATCTAGCAGGTACTTATGTAATTTTAAAATTTAATCCAAAGTCTGACCCTATTTATATAACCTATAGTTCACATTGAACTCATGTTTTAAAACTTGAATAAACTTATTATGCTTTGTCATTTTGAATTAAATTGTAGACTTACATAGATATAAAATATAAAATATTCAAATATTCATGGCAATCCATGAATAGAGAATTTTGAGATTCTTAATTTGTACATATATAGATATAAAATATTCAAATTTTATTTCTTCCTTTGAAATCTATTAACCACTTGTAATGTAAATAGGTTTTGGGCCTATAATAACTATATACAATGTTTTCCTTCCCAATGCCTGATATTAAATAATAATGTATTTAAAAATAAATTATAACCTTGACCATTACTATTCAATAACCATCAATGGTTATTGAACTACCCAACCAATAATGACAGCCCAAATAAAATTTTTAAAATCTCAATATAAACAGAAGACGAAAAATCAAATAAACCATTATATAAACGTTTTTCCTCTTCTTATTTTCTCACAACCAGCATCATTGAAGAAGGAAAACCAACATGAGTTCCAATGATGCAGTCCATACCCAACAAGGTTCAGCTGTTCAACAACCAACTTCAGATGTTCAACAACCAACTTCCGATGTTCAACAACCATTTCATGCCCAACAACTCCAGGCCGAGGAAGCTGTCCAGAGCCTACACTCGGTTGCAGTTCAAAGAAGGCGGACCAGCAGGAGAAATAACAGATCAAGAAGGATACGGAGGAAACGTACGTTCGATTCAGATGATGAAGACTTAGCACCAATTGGTTGGAGCAACTTCATGTCGTTCAGGCCTTTTAGATTTGACTATTAGGAGTTTTATTTGTCTTAATCTTGTAACTTTCGCTTCTGAATCGAGCTGTTTGAATGATATGGACTTCAATTTATTTTAATGAAATTTTTGTTGATTTTATGATTTCCATTTGTGCGTTATATACTTTGACTGAATTAACTACCTTCTGCAATTTCTAATTTGATTAGCATGGGCATCTGTCCTGTAATTTATTCAGTACATTCTGTAATTTATGATATGTATGTATGTATGTGGTACTTGCAGAGGAGTCGTTGTGTCAATTGCCAAACCTGGAATTATACGTGTTTGGCACCGAGTTCCTTAAATAATTTCTGTTTTATTAATTTGTTTGATTGCTTTGAGGGTTGATGTGACAACTTCCATTTATTCCATATCTACTGCTGAGTTTCCTTGGCAGATTCAAGTTTCATATGTTGCAGGATTGGAATTTACTTTGCTGCTATAACTCATTCACTCCTATCTACGAAATGAGCAGGTAAACATAAAATCATAGTTTGAGTTTTTTAAATTAGATTAACATTGGATAAAATAATTAAGTACCTAGGTGAATGTAATGCAACTCAATCGTGTCTCGCCGACGTGTTTAATGTACTTTTGTAGACTAAGGATTCAAGTTTCCTATCTTTCATTATCTATTCATGTTTCATAATTTGCATTTTTTTCAATACTGAACATGTTTTCATTAACAATGGTGATTTCCTTGACATTACAATGTTTTGGCATAAAACCACTACACTGGAGAAAGAAAAATTGCAGGTAACTAAACCTATATTTGTTTTATCAATTGTTTGCCTTTGTCTTACTTTCTGTTTATTCTTTAACCAATAGAAATTTGGTTTATATATAATGAAGTATATTGTGTACAAAATATAACAGGATCATAAATACCTCTTCATCCATTATTTAACATTCACTAATATATTTCTTTTCTGTTATCAGATTACTTAATCTATTTAGACGAAAGTGAAGTTTGATAATGAGAACTATTCACTTTCTTCCATTGGTGGTGTTGAAACAGGTCGTGATGCTGTTGAGTTTATTCTTCTTGGTGTAAATACTGTTCACGTATGATGCAAGAATCAATTTTTAGACCCTTTTAATACATTTGGTCTGCTCAGTTCCATGTTTAATACAATTATACTTTTCAAGTAGGACCCATAATAACAAAATAGTCAAACAATTTGATTGTATATGTAAATGGCAATTAAATATTTTATTAGAGTTAGTTGTTAATTCCTTATTTTGAAGCCTTTAGTTTATGGCATTCATTATATAATCCTTTTGTTAATGGCATTCATTATATTTTATGACATTGATTATATTTTTGGAGTTAAGAAATGATACATCATGCATCTTCTTCCTTATCAAAGTAGGTAATTCTAATTCATTGCATAACAGTTGTGAATTTATTTTGATAACACTTCTAATTCATAAATCATTTTATTTTTCTTTATATATTAATTACATTTGGATTGAAGTAGATGTTGTTTTTTATTCCAATATAGATTCTCACATTAATGGGTGTTAGTTTTGTTTATTTTCTATTAGTTTTCTTTTCAAAGATTCATATAGGGTTTTAATGGAAGGAATTTTAAAGGCATGACAAAGATAAGAGATTCAAGAGTGAGTCCAAAGTTACACAAATAGAGATCTACTCTTAATGGAAGCTACAATTAAGAGTGCCCTCATATGCCTATTATATTTAGATCAATAAAAAAGCAATGTTGCAACTTATAAGAAAATACCAAAAACTTTCTCATGTTACCATTTTTCACTTGATAGTAATATTGTGTAACTTGGGTGGTGGTCGATTTTGATTGAAGTTGTACAAAATTTTATATTATTAGTCCATGTTCTCATCTTTCTATTTCAATATTATTTTGAATAATTTACTGTAACTTTATCTCCCATTTTGGATCTAACTAATTGATTATCAAGTATTGTTGTCAAGTACTATATAGATTGCTTTAAAAACGGCTTTCATAAAGTGAAAAATCAACATATTCTTTGGTTAGTATTTTTGTTTTGTATTGGTCTTTCAAATGTTGTGCAGGTTTTCAAGTTGTGCAAAGTTGTACAACAGTATTATACATAGTTTAAGATAAGCAGTGGCGGAGCCAAAAATTTTTTGAAGCCTGAGCAAAAATTTGTATGAAATATGACGGTTTTAAAATTGCGTTTAATAAAACCGCCACTATTTACATTAAAATATGACTGTTTTATAAACTGACGTAGTGTTAATAGAAAAATGATAGTTTTGACCGCCTTTATTTTGACACGCCAGTTCCTTTACAGTGAATTTTGTTTTTATTGTTTTTTTTTAAATCGAATATTTTCTTTTATAATTGTAGAAATTGATCTATAGAAATGTATAGAGTCCTAATATATATATTTTTTATATATTTGGGGATAAAATTTATTCTTTTCTACTTCTTTTTTACAACACTGTACATGTTTTTATTTTAATTTTAATAATTGCTACATTTATGTTAATTTTTATTTCTTCTAAGTATTCATTTTTAATTTTTGGTTAATTTAGTCATAAATTGCAACTTTAATTTTTATTTCAATTCTTGCACTTTTTGTAATGTACGTAGTTGAATCTAAATATTATAATATGAAAAAAAATTGATGTAATATATACTTAATTGCATAAAAATATAATTTTTTTGCATAATTTATAATTTTTTTGTTTAAACCTGTGTTTTTATGCATAAAAATTTAAATTTTTTGGTTTCAACCATAATTTACAACATTATACATGTATTTTTTTTTTCATAATTTATAATTTATAATATAATTTTTGGTTTAAATTTGTATTTTTCTGCATTTTGCATTAATTTTAGCGGTTTAAACCGCCATAATAACACTTTTATAATTTAATTTTTGGTTCAAATTTGTATTTTTATGCATTTTAATTAATTATAGCGGTTTAAACAGCCATAATAACACTTTTATAATTTAATGTTTGGTTTATATTTGTATTTTTCTGCATTTTCATTAATTGTGGCGGTTTAAACCGCCGTAATATTACTTTCATAATTTAATTTTTTTGTTGAAATTTGTATTTTTCTGCATTTTCGTTGATTATGGCGGTTTAGACCACCGTAATAGAACTTTTTAACCGCCGCAATTTCTAAAATTGTGGTGTAAAGAAATAAATTTTTTAAGCCAGAGCCTGGGCACATGCCCAGGCTAGCCGGACCTTAAAACCGCCCATGAAGATAAGTATTGATGTGAAAAAAGCAACTAAGAATCATAGAGTTATTTAAACACCTATACGTAGAGATATTTGCAATAGGTACTATTTTAAAGTTAATTTGACAATTGCATGGGTATATAAATCATAAAGAGTTATTCAACATTATTTACGTTGACATAACATTATTTTTGAGCTCTCACATGCTTGATTGGTAATACAGAAAGAGAATTAAATATAAATACGATAACAAAATATTTATTTCATAGACCACTACTACCGGCATAATATCTATTTTATTTTAAACAAAAATTATTTTTATTTTAAAGTCAAAACTCTTATTTTGAAATATTAATTTTTTTTATTTCTTCATCTTATGAATTCATTTTTATAGTTATTTAATACAATTGAATTTATAAAATTATTTTTTATTTTACAATTAAATAATTTGTTTCACATTTAGATTTTATAATGTATCAAATAAATATGTGAAATGTATTATATAAATGTTTTTTTATCCCAAAAGTATATTTATTATTTTGATCCAAATCACTCATGTTTTCTTACAAAACAATCTAAAGATGACAATCATTTCGTAATATATTCGTGAAATTGTAATTCGTTACAAATAGCAAGGTCGTGGCTTAAATACTTTAGTCGAATATGAAATTTTTTATGAAGTCATACGAGTCACAAGTTTGTATATTCTAAAAGTCTTATTCAAATCCGCACGGGTCACTACTATAACAATACTTGTTTTTTTTTTAAGTGTTTATTTTCAAATTTACATATCCATTTAAATATATTTAATATTATATTAGATAAATTTCTCCGTACGAATGCACATCTATGCTGAATCATTACTACAGTAAAATAACTATTTTTGTGACGATTACTCTTTATTTTTTTAATTCAAACTTTATTATTTTCTTAATATATATATAAAAATGTATTAAAAAAATAACCACAAACATTTAGATTTTTTATTAAATTATTTAAGATAGAAATCAAATTACCGTGCAAACGCACAGATCTTCTACTAATAATATATGAGAATATAAAATATAAGAGTATCTCCTTGTGGTTTTTCCTTGCCATTTGGAGTATATAATGCCTCTACGATATCACAAACTATTAACTTTACTATAGTTAGCTTAGTTCAGTTTAGCTTAGTTATTTACTACCTCTGTTTTTTTTAAGTGATATTTTTTTATTTTTTACATATATTAATAAAACTAATTATTATGATTATTTTTTAAATTATAATTCTCTTTTTACTTATAATACCTCTATTTATTTATTATATTTATTTTACTTTTTCTCTCTCTACAATAAATATATATGAGTAATTTTAACAAAAATACAATTAATACTTCTTTAAACTTTACAAATGACAATTAAAAAAACAAAAAATTATTTTAAAAGTGATACTTAAAAAGACGGAGGAGTACTATGGTTACTTGTTATTTAGTTTGGTAAACCATTTGTATATATAAGGCACTCTTACTAATATAATACTCCCTCCGATTACTATTATAAGCAAAAAAAAATACCTTAAATCTTGGTCGCTATTATAAATAAAAGTCATTAAATTTTAGACTAATTAATACTTGTATTACTATTATACCCTTAATTTAATTCAAAAGCATTTAATATTAAAAGTTGATTCATCAAATAAATTAAGGATATTATTGTAAATTTTACTTTGATTGTACATGAAATCAAGAAAATTAATTATACTTAACTAACTTTCTTAATACGTGTAAAAGTAGTTATTTTGGTTTATAATTGTGATCGGAGGAAGTAGTAATCATAATCATTACTGATTCTTCATTCAATGCAAAAGTATGAGTTCTCCTTTTTGCTTTGATCCTCTTGTCAGCACAAATATTAAATACAAATAAATGTAAGGGTAAGTGTTTTTTGTATAAGCTCGTGAATTGATTATTGAAATTGGTGATGTGATAGCCACCACACTTATCGAGTCGATTTTCAAGTCAATTTTTTTATACTCCTTCTCTAAATAAACCGTAAAAATTAAAGTTAGGCATAGTGTTAGGATTAAGCACAAAATATAAGTTTAATTAACCTTATTAAGTTAATAAAATAAAAAGGATTGTTACCTTGAATTACTTGACAATTGTCATAGATACCAAGGAATACATGTACGAAACTAAAAGAGTTGTTAAAAGTCACTAAATCAAGATTTCTACTCGCAGAATGTAGAAATTTTTTCGCTACAACATCAACATCCATTGTTAGTTGCAAATTGGTAATATTAGTTAATTAAGTGCACCATTCACAAATGCGATAAATGAAAATTTAATTTTAAGTATATAATAATCAATGAGTAAAAGTATCATACTCACAGATAAAGCTTCTCACGTCAAGGGAACACTCATAAGTCATGAATCAGTGGAACAAATAAACCGTAAAAATTAAATACATGTCAGATGCATATAGTATCATTACGTCAAAAATATGATTAGACAGTACCAAAAAGACAGCGGTTTTATGCAAAAGCGCTGCTAAAAAGAATAAAAAAATTTCGCTAAAAAAAGCGTCTTAAAAGAAAGGCTTTAGAAAGCGCTTTACAAAAGCCTGTAAAAGAATGTAAAAGAGTGTCACCTTAGACAGCGCTTTTCCAAAAAGCACTGCTATAGGTATCACCTTAGAAAGCGCTCTAATAGGGCTCAATTTTTTTTAACTTTAGAAAACGCTTTCTAAGGAAAAGCGCCCTCTAAAGTCATTTATTAATTAAAATATAAAACAATTCTAAACATCAAGAATCACAAAAATTGGCAAAAGAGGGGGTCGAACCCACGCCTTTTAGGTAGGGAAATGAATTTTAAATTATATTAATATATCAAATTATATTTAATATATTTAAATTATATATTTTAACTTATTTAAATTATATTTAATATATATAAATTATATTAATATATAATTTAAAATATATTAATTTAAAATATACTTTAAATTATATTAATATATCAAATTATATTTAATATATTTAAATTATATTAAATTATATTTTAATTTGTTTTAAATTATATTTTAAATTATTCAAATAATATATTTAAATATATATGTTTTAAATACAAACATTTTAACTTATTTAAATTATATTTAATATATATAAATTATATTAATATATAATTTAAAATATACTTTAAATTATATTAATATATCAAATTATATTTAATATATTTAAATTATATTAAATTATATTTTAATTTATTTTAAATTATATTTAAAATTATTCAAATAATATATTTAAATATATATGTTGACACCTTATTTTATATATTTATGCAGTGAGTATAAACAATGGATGAGGGCGTAGTACCGCTGGTCAAGGAGGTTTGTGTGTTTGTTTGCCATACTTTGAGTTTGGGGTTCGAATCCCCCTCGCCCCAGACTCATTTTTATATTTTTTGACATTTTCAGGTAAACCTTAGACAGCGCTTTCTAAGGACAAAGCGTTGTTATAAGTCTTCTAAAAATAGTCTTTAGAAAAGCGCTGTCTAAAGTTTAACCATATAATTTAAAATATATTAATTTAAAATATACTTTAAATTATATTAATATATCAAATTATATTTAATATATTTAAATTATATTAAATTATATTTAAATTTATTTTAAATTATTCAAATAATATATTTAAATATATATGTTTTAAATACAAACATTTTAACTTATTTAAATTATATTTAATATATATAAATTATATTAATATATAATTTAAAATATACTTTAAATTATATTAATATATCAAATTATATTTAATATATTTAAATTATATTAAATTATATTTAAATTTATTTTAAATTATATTTAAAATTATTCAAATAATATATTTAAATATATATGTTGACACCTTATTTTATATATTTATGGAGTGAGTATAAACAATGGATGAGGGCGTAGTACCGCAGGTCAAGGAGGTTTGTGTGTTTGTTTGCCATGCTTTGAGTCTGGGGTTCGAATCCCCCTCGCCCCAGACTCATTTTTATATTTTTTTGACATTTTCAGGTAAACCTTAGACAGCGCTTTCTAAGGACAAAGCGTTGTTATAAGCCTTCTAAAAATAGCCTTTAGAAAGCGCTTTATAAAAGCGCTGTCTAAAGTTTAACCTTAGAAAGCACTTTAAGAAAAGCGCCCTCTAAGGTCTTTAAGTCTCCTCACTTTAGAGAGCGCTTTTAGGGAAAAGCGCCCTCTAAGGTCATTTATTAATTAAAATATAAAACACATTTCATTTCATTTTCTAAAACTGCGCGCTTCTAATCATTTTCTTCTCTCGACCCTTGCTCTCTTTCTTCTCTGCTGAAACCCTTGCTCTCTTTCTTCTCTGCTGAAACCCTTTGCCATTGTCGTCGTTCATCCGCCATTGCCGTCGTTCATTCGCGGTTGCCGTCGTTCTGCTGCCGTCGTTCATTGTCGTGACTTCACTGCTGCCGTTGTGACGAAGAAGAGGTACATTGTTGTTGTTGTTCTTACTTCTAACATTGTTCGTTGTTGCTGTTCTTGTCATCGTTATTGTCAATCGTTCTTGCATGTTACTGTTGTTCGTTGTTGTTCGTTCTTGTCATAAAGCAAAAGTGTTTCTTACCACCACCTGCAACTTTTTCTTCTTTTTTTTTAAAAGAAACGTAAAACAACATTTTTGTTGATGTTTTTTGTTTATAAATTTATTTCTCTTGATTTTTAAACTATTATTGTTGTTCTTGTTTGGTATATATAATAGAATATTAGATAAAGGGTTGAGAATGAAGTGAAAGTAACCTGTTAATGATGTTTGTGTACCAACTTAGCCATGTTTTTATTTAGATACTTATTTTATAGTAATAACAAACAACTATATATGATAATTAAAATGGAAGGAATATTAGATAAAGGGTTGAGAATGAAGTGAAAGTAACCTGTTAATGATGTTTTCAGCAACACCGCAAACAATTTGCCCAGCCATCCTTCAAACAAGTATCAATTTCTTGTTAGAATTAGAAACTCAGAATCTTATCATTCTTTTATAAGGGTGTTTGTTTATTTACTTGGTACCTGTTACTAACAAGTATTAATTTCAGTGTTTATTAATTATTTTTCTTGGTAGTATGTGTGATGAAAGGGCTAGGTAAGAAACTCTTTTGCTTTATGAGTTTATATTTGTCATTTAATTTTTGTTTTTTTCTTTCTTACAGGTAAAATGTATAATAACCAGGAAGACACCCACGAGACACAAGATACACAGGAAGCTCAGAATGAAGCTTCGAATGTAGAACATGAAATAAAAAGAGGAAAAACCATTATGAAGAGAATCATCCGTGCTAGAGATAAAGGGATGAGATTTGATGTACATTGGAGTGACCAGAACCAACTAGTTGAGCCTAACGGTTCAATGTTATCTTCATACATTGGTTCACTTGTCCGTCAACACATTCCAATCACTAGTGATAATTGGAGGAGTAAATCGTTGGATGTCGGTAAAGAAAAGATATGGACTAAGATACAGGTACTTACCAAATATGATTGATGTTATTAGATTTTTGTTGACGATTAAGTCTTTAATTTACTTATACTAAAACACTTTATGTTTATATGTGTATGTTTTTTCGTAGAGGTCCTTTAATATTGAAGAAAGGCGGCAAAAGTATTGTCTTCAATTGGTCGGAAAGAGACACAGAGGGTTTAGAGCCTTATTATCAAACAAATATCTTAGGGATGAAAACAAAAATTTTGTTGAAGCAGAACTTCCACCGTTGTATGTGGATGTGATTACACCGCAAGAATGGGGCATTTTTGTAGACAAACGAAAAACCGAAGAATTTAATGTAATGTTGTCTTGTCATGTCTATTGATTATATTATATATGTGTTTCATTAGTTTGTTTTGATATGACTTAAAATTTTTTATCCAGAAATTGAGTGCCATTAATCGCGAAAGAGCATCAAACCCCGCGTATCCATACAGAAAAGGGCGTTTGGGATATGCACGATTACAACAAAAATTGGTAAGTATATATTAATGCTATGATTTTATTAATTGTATTATTGTGTTATAATTGATGAACTTATTATTTAACTAAATGTGTAGTTAGAAGAGTCTAAAAGTGAAGAATCATCACTTCCGGACCATGTTTTGTGGAAGGAAGCTCGTGTGGGTAAGGGTGGAGCTGTTACAGAAGATGTTCAGCATGTTTATGAAGAATGTGTAAGTATAACATTATGTCTCAAAGTTAATTGAAATTTTATTAAATTATAATTAATTTTTAATCCCCACTAATAATTTTTGATATATCAATGAATTTCAGGAGAATCTATCTAAATCCATACCCGAAGTTGAGGATGATTGCAGGAGCATTCTTAGTCGAGTACTAAATGTTCCTGAGTATCCCGGTCAGGTGAGAGGTAAAGGATTTGGTGTGACTCCATCATCCTTGTATAAGCAATCAAAGAAAAAAATCCCACCACCCAAGAAATCATGCAAACTGTGATGGCACTACAAGCGCAAGTCCAAGCATTGTAGCAGGATAAAGAGGGATATGAGGCGGAAAGGCGCGGTTCCGGTTTGAAAGATGCTAGTGACAAAGCTAATATCAATTCTCCAATTAAAATTCCCGAGGTAATTAACACATATTTATTTTAATTAAATTAACACATTTATTTTATTTGACCTTTATACATATTAACAGTTACATATTTATTATTGCTTCAGGGCATTTCATCTTGCCAGCTGTATTTGTCATTTCCGACTTATCGCATGGTTGGCAAGGGAAAAGTGCATAACTTTGCGGGAGCGTTACTTCACCATCATCCGCTCCCACAAGGTTATCTGAAAGTGTCGGTTGATATCGCTTTAGATACGAATGCGTTACTACCGATACCAGACTCGGTTTCAGAGGTTACATTGCTGCGGGATGCAATAGGTTCGTTTGTTGCATGGTCGTTAGACCTCATTTCCATAGGTGATGAGGTATGTTGAAAACCATTACGAATCTCTTAGTATTCAAATGTCAATTCTGAACGATTATGAAAATCATTTTGAACCATTACTTACATTTTTTTTACATGGTAATGTTAGACTCCTACAAAACCCGCATCAAAGAATAAAGGGGTTTTGCTGCAAAACGAGTCTGTTGAATCACACAGAGAGGTAGCTTTTAAGTGTTATTCTATTATCCGAATTCATGATTTTCTACTTTACTTAACTTATATGATTGTTAGGTTCCTGCTCAACCTTCACAACAGACCGGCAAGAAAAAAGCTCCTACAAGGACCGTGAAGGAAAAAAGACCTCGCTTCCAGACGTGTCTAGAAACACTTTTGTCAATGTCAAATTTGATGGAAGGTGTTATTCTTCAAATCAACATAGACGAAGGTGTTTTTGGTTTTCCTCATTCCGAGATAATCGGAAAAGAGGACATGGAGCAGGTTTTCAATCATACTGAATTAGGCATCGGTGTTATGCAGTCATACATCTGGTACTCCAATCAATCTATTATTTATTTAGTTGAATAATTTATTTACACATTTCAATGATAATAGTCTAATGTTTATTATGTTTTTATTTAAGGTGCATGTATGAAAAATTCATCTGGGGGACGGATTTGTCAAACAAATTCTGTTTCTTCTCTTGCAGCCTTGTTAATGCACCGAGAATTGGTATGAATGCAATTGAAGTAAGAGACCACTTACTTGAGCGATTTACGGCCAGCAGCACAGAATGTCTGTTTCTTTTACCGTATAATACTGGAAACGGGTAAGATTTTCATTATAATTTCATTCTAATCTTTAATTTGTATCTTTTGCGTAGAAATTATCCATCTAAACTTTTGTTATATTTTACAGTGGACACTGGTTGTTGGTTGCCATTAATCCTATAACAGAAGTGATCTATTATCTTAATTCATTGGATACTGATTGGTCCACATATCAGAATATGAAGGTTGTGGTTGACACGTAAGTGAGACTGTTCGAAATATTCGTGTGTATTTGTATATCTAATTATTTCTGTGACATTGTTCTAAGTTTACGTATTTCTTTTATAGAGCTATACTACTATACCGTGCACAAAGAGAGACTCGAGTATCACGGGCTAGATCAACCAATATTACATGGGTCAAAGTGGAGGTATATTAATTTTCACAATATTAGTGATGCTACATAATAACACAAAACATCTATATATTATTTCTTATTTGTTTGTCTATGTGTAGTGCCCTCGTCAGCGTAATGGCATAGACTGCGGGTACTTCGTTTTGAGGTTCATGAGAGAAATCATTCAAATGGGACAATTGGAGATTCCTATTAGGGTATGCATGGTTTTATAACTTAGGATTTATTTTAATATTTATCGGATATGTCATATAATTTATTATTTTTAACTAAATAATGCGTATTTTGTTTTGTTATGTAGTATTTCGAAGATATGGCGTGTTCTTCTTACACAAGGAAACAATTGAATTATATTACGGAAGAATTGTGCGAATTCTTTCTTCTAAGAAGAATTTTTTGAATGTATAGTTTTGTGAATGTAAATTTTAGTTTTGTGAATATAAGAAAATTCTGTTGCAAGAAGAATTCTGTTGTAAATTTTGTGAATTCTGTTAATGTATATGAATTCTGTTGTTGCAAGAATTTTGGGAATTTTGTGAATTATGTTGTAAGTTTTGTGAATGTTAATTTTATTGAAATGTATATATGAATTATGTTGTTGCAAGAATTCTATTTCTTGAAATGTATAAGAATTTTGTTGTTGCAAGAAATTATATAAGAAATGCTGGTTTGAAACTATGCAGGTTTCTGCATAAAAAAAATGGCTAAAATGGGATTTTTTTATACGTAGAAAAAACCAATCAAATTATAGGTATACTTTAGAGAGCGCTTTTAAGGAAAAAGTGCTCTCTAAAGTCCCCTTTAGAGAGCGCTTTTCCCTAAAAGCGCTCTCTAAAGGTATATAAAAAAATCATTTTCAGTATACATTAGACAGCGCTTTCAAAAGCGCTGTCTAAAAGCACCTTTAGAGAGCGCTTTTGAAGGAAAAAGCGCTTTCTAAAGTTTATAAAAAAAAAATTTAATTTTAAACGTATACTTTAGACAGCGCTTTTAAAAGCGCTGTCTAAAGTTCCCTTTTAGAGAGCGTTTTTTCATAAATAAAAAAGCGTCGTCTTTACCTACGACAGCGCAGGCTTAGACAGCGCTTTTAAGCGCTTCTATAGGGCAAAAAAAGCGCCGTCTTTTCCCTCTTTTCCCGTAGTGTAACCTCAAAAATTAAGAAAACAACAATCATTCCAAGCAACTAAACGAAGTATGTGATAACTAAAAGCGTAAAACCTGATTTGATATGAAGTCGATGATGATGAAAATCATAGTCGGGATGTAGGAATATTTGGAAGCGACATTAATCTGATCAGATCTTATTCATAACAACTAATATATGTATGTGATAACGGAAAGCATAATATGTAATGCCCTGTATAATATATATCTAGAATAATATCATACAAGTGTTTTATTTGGTACTGACACCATCATAAGAGCATATTGGCATAACTGACATACTTGACCATTTTAAAAATATAATACAACCCATGGTACAAGGCATGGAAATTAGTCAAAACAATAAAAATCTAAGAATAAGGTACAATATTCCTCATTGTACAAAAAAATAATACACGGTGGAATAAGCTCAACTAAGCTTCTCTTGAAACATCCAAGCATAACTCCACTTATAAATCATACCTGCAATTACCTCCTGAAAATAATCAACAATAGTGGGGTGAGATACATCAAATCTCAGTGAGTTCCCTATCTCATGTATTCTCTTGGCTTTACATGGTTCTATCTTAGCCTAACTCAAGTCGGGGGAAGGGAACTAGACCTTGAGTTCAAACATTTCTGACTAGAGAAACAAACGTACAATACACAAAACGACAAAACTAGTTAAGGAATCTTCTCCCCAGCCATCCCGCTCAAAGAGATTAAACACGGGTCACGGATCCTTAACGTAGATAACTTTCCCTGGCCATCCCGCTCAAAGAGATTAAACACGGGTCACGGTTATCTACAATTGGTACTTTCCCCGGCCATCCCGCTCAAAGAGATTAAACACGGGTCACGGTACCAACCACTAAGTAACTTTTCCCCGGCCATCCCGCACTAGGAGATTAAACACGGGTCACGGTTACTTAACGTAGATAACTTTCCCCGGCCATCCCGCTCAAAGAGATTAAACACGGGTCACGGTTATCTACAATTGGTACTTTTGACGACCATCCCGCTCAAAGAGATTAAACACGGGTCACGGTACCAACCACTAAGTAACTTCTCCCCGGCCATCCCGCACAAGGAGATTAAACACGGGTCACGGTTAGTTACAAATGGTACTTTCCCCGACCATCCCTCTCAAAGAGATTAAACACGGGTCACGGTACCTACCTAATAAATACTTTCCCCGGCCATCCTACTCAGAGAGATTAAACACGGGTCACGGTATTTATAAAGGGATAAACTACAAACCAGAGGAATACAATCCTCCACCAACAACTACTTAACAAAGGCACTCTTCTAGTATCGATGTCTAAGCATTGTAATTCAAACCTTTACCAAGACCTAGTTACATCTCTAGGAGCATATCATTTGTTTGGGGTGAGTTTTCTCACTCTTCCTAATTCATTTTAAGCATGTCATTTTCTCAATTATGATCAACAACAATATTAGATAAGCATATTACAACATCAATCATAAAACACACAAGATAGCATAACATATCAAACATAATCCCCATAGTAGTTCACACACATTTTTAAGGCATACAAGCCATTACTATCCTCTACCAAGCATTCTTGGTTAAATCATGGTCTCACATACCATTTAATAGCACATTGGATTCTCTTTCCAAGGCTTCAAGTCCCATATCAATCGGGCTTTCGATTCATGAATTTCCGGTGGAAACATAAACCACACTTTTCACATTCATCACAATATTTAACTCTACCATATCAATCCATGACATATAATCATGTTTCTACCTCACCATCACAAAGAGCATTGAAATAGCTTTCCAACGCTTCCGACCGTGCGTCAATCCGAGTTACGGATCAAAAGTTATGAAGGAAACAAGATGGAAAATTTGTCACGTTCGCTACTGTATTCGCAAGGCGAACCCCCCAGCGAAGCATGGCAGAGAAAAAATAGCATAAAGTTCGCAAAGCGAACTCTGGGCGAACATTCGCCTTCCCTTCGCTTTCGGGTTCGCTAGGCGAACCCTCGACCAACCATTCGCTTTTCCCTTCGCCAGGTTCGCTAGGCGAACAATGAAAAACCCATAATTTCCCAGCAACATGAAACATAGGTCATTGGGCCAAAATACTCACATTTCTTCACCCAAAACACTTCCAACTCATATTATATCAACCAAAACATGTTCCAATCATAACAACAAGTATTTACGATTATATTACTCGGTTTATTTCACGTTTTATCCGTTATATTTCATTTTCTCTCAAATCTAACCTAAGTTCAAATCATGGATTTCTAGAACTTAGAGTGTCTAAAGAGAACCCACTTGGTAATCGAAGAGGAGTTTGAAGAAGATGATGATGATCCATAAGCTTTTCTTCTTCTTCCATGGCTTTTTCCTCTTCTCTTCTTTTTCTCCTTCTTACTATCTTCTTCTTCTTTTCTTTCTCTTTTTCTAACAAATATATATATATATATATATATATATATATATATATATATATATATATATATATATATATATAATACCAATATTATATAATATAATCCAATAGAGTAAAATATCTCCAATTGATATTTTGTCGTCTCAAACCAATTGATCAATTATTAGAGTTACCTTAATATACTTTCTTGAACTAATATCTATTAATCAGAGTAAAATAATTGATCTCTTCAGAGCTCATTAGTTGCTCTATTGATCCCAAATGTCAATACTTAAAGTACTTAGAGGATTCCATTAATCCAATTTACCAAAGATAGATCACATAAATACTCATCTGATATCCAATTGAGCATTTAAATAATATGGGGTATTACACTTCCCCCCCCCCCCCCCTTAAATTGAAATTCGCCCCCGAATTTCCTCTACTCGGCAATAACCACAACTTGTATCCTGGTCTTAGATTCACACTTAACTTCGCTTCCATTAGAATTTCTGGCATAATCTAAAATCGAACTTGACTTCACAAACCAAAATCATTGTTTTCACAATTATCAAACTTCACGTCCTTAATCTTACTCTTTTTCCAATATTGGGTTAACTTTCAACTTGCTTTCCCAAAATTCATTCGTTGTTTCATGCAAAAGACTTGGTCGCATCTTACTTTCGGCAAGAATGTACCATTCCATATTCCTCTACTGAGTCACAACACAAAACCATAAATCCTTATCTTAAATTAGGATAACAACACTCAACACATCTTCGCGATGTAATTCAGTGATTTCTTAACTTCATGCAATCATCGACGATTTATCTTTTCATAAATCCTTCAACATCCAAAACAACTTCATAATTAGTTAAACGACTTCTTTTACTAGTTCCATATGGTCCGATACTGTACACGGTACTCATTAAATCTGAGATTCCGTCTCTTTCGTATCACACCAAAATAACATGCTTAGGACAAGTTCTTCTTATTCTAAACTTATGAACAACAATCCCTCGCATCCTTATTATTCTGACCAACTCTTTCATCTGTCACCTTCCACTACGCAATCCAAAATCTAATAGTGAAATAACACGGATTCTCAAGCACTACCAAGCAGCTATAGCCAACGGAGAAATACACTTATCCATTAGGGTCCTTACTAACCAACGGTACAAGAAACTTACTGACGTCCTATAGTAGAACAATTTCCTCGCCAACACACAATATCTTATCATCGGTCCAATACTCTTCAGACGATAGAGGCACAGGAGTTATACAATTACAACCATAACATATACAACTCCAATTTCATTCTAAACTCGAAACAATTCATCCAAAGTAGTTTAGCAACTTTCGTTTCTAGTTACCACATATATAAAAATCCTTCTTATAGTTTTCCGACTCACTCAAGTTTCCTTGTTGACACGAGATCTCAACCAATATTACATAACGCCATCACGACACTTCAATAATATGTGAGTCACCACTTATCAAAACTTAAGCCATTCAAGGCGCAACTGTGAGATTCCATACTACTCACCAATTCACATACAACACTCCACATTTTTGAAGTCCATGCCACGTTTCTCAAGTTACATGTTTACTTCGAAACATCTAATTCACACTGTTACTTGGAAGGATAACCTTCAAATTTCCTCTCTGGATAAAGTACAATTGTACACATCTGGTACTACTCTCACGGTTTAAATCTGATGTCATGAACTCACGGAAGATAACAATTACTAATTCAGACCAACCATTCATACCTTACTAATACCATGATTACACCCCAAAATATTCCTTGCAAGATCAATACTTCGTGAGTATTTCCAACTTCGTCCTTAAGACTCTTAACGGTAATACATTTAAGACTTTCTCATACTCAACACAATTCACAAGATTACTTCCTCGAAGTCAAATTCCCTTGTCATCTAAACAGATGATCAACTAAGTAATACCCTTCCACAAGTTCCGATTTCAAAACATAAATCCTTCTTTCATTTATTTGCAATCCTGTTCTCCATTCACACAATACTCTCCAATCAGAGCAACATAAGGTAACAAAACGCAGATGATGGTTCCTAAGGGATTTCACAATTTACACACATGTTAATTTATTAACCATCTGAGCTAATCGGTTAACTCCTTAAAATTCAGTGCAAAGCACCATCCTTGCACGTGTTAATCGGTTAACCCCATTACGTTAATCGGTTAACACTGTTGCAGAAGCTAAAAAACCAATTTCCTCTTAATTCAAAGCCATCCCTACTCAAACAATCAATCCAGTTTGTTCTAACCCACAATATCATTCTCCACTCGGGGCTCTTAACTTGTATAACACTTACTAACCATGATCCACTCAAGGTAAACCGACAAAGTCAAAACATTCAGACGACACACTCCAACCAAGTGACAAGGCAAAATTCCAAATTCTGTCGCAACCACACCACCAAATTTCAGCAGGATAGTTCTTTTTTTTTTCTGCTCAAACAACTACACTAGCGGGAAGTCAATAATGACGACAATTTAAGGTTTTAGCCACAACTCAACTTAATTCGTCCACAAGCAAAACCCAACACACAACCATTATACGGTACCACTAAAGCGATGGACATAACATAACAAGCATACCACATTGTCCTCTCACTTGAATTTCCTTGGAGAGAATTAATACAACAACGTTCTTAGTCCAACAAAAGGTAGATTCCTAATATTCCGATTATTCACAATTATAGAAGTTTCTCTATACTTTCAACTAAACCGGGGTAATGCATCCTCTTGAAGAACCTTTCCATCACTACGTGCACACTATCCGGGATTTCTTGTCCTTCACTATCCATTGCACATTATACTTACACCAAAATACTTAACGGAAGATTCGCAACCGACAATTCTCATCAACTATTTACAAAACTCTTCCAGTATAAATCGTTCCATAATTCACTCTTAGTCCGTAATAAGTCCTGATTTGCTTTTCGTTGATTTATCGCAGTCTTGCTTCTTAGAATACAATACTCACTGTTCCCCAAAGTACGTCCCTTCACACTTATTTCAAGAATAAGAATCCATCACGTACACTTGTGACCACGGTGCTACTATTATGCTTGTTCTTAATACCAAGGTGTAACTTTTCCCATTCCACGTCATACTAATAGGGTCCTCACGGGTGAGACATCCGTGATTATATTTCCTTAACTATAGGTTCATCAACACCTTAAAACTCCATTGCACACACGTCCAAAATATGTTTCGTTATCACTTCCTCATAACATACCATTGATACTGTTTTCCACACTGTATTTACTTCACCCTCCATTGTAATCCTCTTAGGTCCAAATATAAACCCATCTTACAAAAATTTCCTTGAATCCAAGGTACTTACTCTGTTTCTTAATACAAACTTCTTCCGGTCTGTATCACTACACTTTCTGTTACTAAATAAAGCTCATTATTTCTCCAACACATTACCTTATATCGTTCCTTGGGTAATTTAACAAATTCCAAATTGGTCTCTCATCGAATACCGAAAATCCCGAGGTAATATCTCAAACTTAATCTCTCTACATCAAAGAGATTAAACACGGGTCACGGTTATCTACAATTAGTACTTTCCCTGACCATCCCGCTCAAAGAGATTAAACACGGGTCACGGTACCAACCACTAAGTAATTTCTCCCCGGCCATCCCACACAAGGAGATTAAACACGGGTCACAGTTACTTAACGTAGATAACTTACCCCGGCCATCCCGCTCAAAGAGATTAAACACGGGTCACGATTATCTACAATTGGTACTTTTACCAGTTATCCCGCTCAAAGAGATTAAACACGGGTCACGGTACCAACCACTAAGTAACTTCTCCCCGGCCATCCCGCACAAGGAGATTAAACACGGGTCACGGTTACTTACAAATGGTACTTTCCCCGGCCATCCCGCTCAAAGATATTAAACACAGGTCACGGTACCTACCTAATAAATACTTTCCTCGGCCATCCCGCTCAGAGAGATTAAACACAGGTCATGGTATTTATAAAGGGATAAACTACAAACCAGAGGAATACAATCCTCCACCAACAACTACTTAACAAAGACACTCTTCTAGTATCGATGTCTCAGCATTGTTATTCAAACCTTTACCAAGACCTAGTTACATCTCTAGGATCATATCATTTGTTTGGGGTGAGTTTTCTCACTCTTCCTAATTCATTTTAAGCATGTCATTTTCTCAATTATGATCAACAACAATATTAGATAAGCATATTACAACATCAATCATAAAACACACAAGATAGCATAACATATCAAACATAATCCCCATAGTAGTTCACATACATTTTTAAGGCATACAAGCCACTACTATCCTCTACCAAGAATCCTTGGTTAAATTATGGTCTCACATACCATTTAATAGCACATTGGATTCTCTTTCCAAGGCTTCAAGTCCCTTATCAATTGGGCTTTCGATTCATGAATTTCCGGTGGAAACATAAACCACACTTTTCACATTCAGCACAATATTTAACTCTACCATATCAATCCATGACATATAATTATGTTTCTACCTCACCATCACAAAGAGCATTTGAACAGCTTTCCAAAGCTTCCGACCGTGCGTCAATCCGAGTTACGGATCAAAAGTTATGAAGGAAACAAGATGGAAAATCTGTCACGTTCGCTACTGTATTCGCAAGGCAAACCCCCCAGCGAAGCATGGCAGAGAAAAAATAGCATAAAGTTCGCAAAGCGAGCTCTAGGCGAACATTCACCTTCCCTTCGCTTTCTGGTTTGCTAGGCGAACCCTCGACCAACCATTCGCTTTTCCCTTCGCCGGGTTCGCTAGGCGAACAATGAAAAACCCAGAATTTCCCAACAACATGAAACATAGGTCATTGGGCCAAAATACTCACATTTCTTCACCCAAAACACTTCCAACTCATATTATATCAACCAAAACATGTTCCAATCATAACAACAAGTATTCCCGATTATATTACTCGGTTTATTTCACGTTTTATCCGTTATATTTCATTTTCTCTCAAATCTAACCTAAGTTCAAATCATTGATTTCTAGAACTTAGAGTGTCTAAATAGAACCCACCTGATAATCGAAGAGGAGTTTGAAGAAGATGATGATGATCCATAAGCTTTTCTTCTTCTTCCATGGCTTTTTCCTCTTCTCTTCTATTTCTCCTTCTTACTATCTTCTTCTTCTTTTCTTTCTCTTTTTCTAACAAATATATATATATATATATATATATATATATATATATATATATATACATATATATATATATATATATAATACCAATATTATATAATATAATCCAATAGAGTAAAATATCTCCGATTGATATTTTGTCGTCTCAAACCAATTGATCAATTATTAGAGTTACCTTAATATATTTTCTTGAACTAATATCTATTAATCTGTCTCTTTAATAAAATAATTGATCTCTTCAGAGCTCATTAGTTGCTCTATTGATCCCAAATGTCAATACTTAAAGTACTTAGAGGATTCCATTAATCCAATTTATCAAAGATAGAGCGCATAAATACTCATCTGATCTCATCTGATATCCAATTGAGCATTTAAATAATATGGGGTATTACACTCCCCCCCCCCCCCCCTTAATTTGAAATTCACCCCCGAATTTCCTCTACTCGGCAATAACAACAACTTGTATCCTGGTCTTAGATTCACACTTAACTTTGCTTCCGTTAGAATTTCTGACATAATCTAAAATCGAACTTGACTTCACAAACCAAAATCATTGTTTTCACAATTATCAATCTTCACGTCCTTAATCAAACTCTTTTTCCAATATTGGGTTAACTTTCAACTTGCTTTTCCCAAAATTCATTCGTTGTTTCATGCAAAAGACTTGGTCGCATCTTACTTTCGGCAAGAATGTACCATTCCATATTCCTCTACTGAGTCACAACACAAAACCATAATTCCTTATCTCAAATTAGGATAACAACACTCAACACATCTTCGCGATGTAATTCAGTGATTTCTTAACTTCATGCAATCATCGACGATTTATCTTTTCATAAATCCTTCAACATCCAAAACAACTTCATAATTAGTCAAACGACTTCTTTTACCAGTTCCATATGGTCCGATACTGTACACGGTACTCATTAAATCCGAGATTCCGTCTCTTTCGTATCACACCAAAATAACATGCTTAGGACAAGTTCTTCTTATTCTAAACTTATGAACAATAATCCCTCGCATCCTTATTATTCTGACCAACTCTTTCATCTGTCACCTTCCACTGCGCAATCCAAAATCTAATAGTGGAATACCACAGATTCTCAAGCACTACCAAGCAGCTATAGCCAGCGGAAAAATACACTTATCCATTAGGGTCCTTACTAACCAATGGTACAAGAAACTTACTGACGTCCTATAGTAGAACAATTTCCTCGCCAACACACAATATCTTATCATCGGTCCAATACTCTTCAGACGATAGAGGCATAGGAGTTATACAATTACAACCATAACATTTACAACTCCAATTTCATTCTAAACTCGAAACAATTCATCCAAAATAGTTTAGCAACTTTCGTTTCTAGTTACCACATATATAAAAATCCTTCTTATAGTTTTCCGACTCACTCAAGTTTCCTTGTTGACACGAGATCTCAACCAATATTACATAACGCCATCACGACACTTCAATAATATGTGAGTCACCACTTATCAAAACTTAAGCCATTCAAGGCGCAACTGTGAGATTCCATACTACTCACCAATTCACATACAACACTCCACATTTTCGAAGTCCATGCCACGTTTCTCAAGTTACATGTTTACTTCGAAACATCCAATTCCCACTGTTACTTGGAAGGATAACCTTCAAATTTCCTCTCTGGATAAAGTACAATTGTACACATCTGGTACTACTCTCACGGTTTAAATCTGATGTCATGAACTCACGGAAGATAACAATTACTAATTCGGACCAACCATTCATACCTTACTAATACCATGATTACACCCCAAAATATTCCTTGCAAGATCAATACTTCGTGAGTATTTCCAACTTCGTCCTTAAGACTCTTAACGGTAATACATTTAAGACTTTCTCATACTCAATACAATTCACAAGATTACTTCCTCGAAGTCAAATTCCCTTGTCATCTAAACAGATGATCAACTAAGTAATACCCTTCCACAAGTTCCGATTTCAAAACATAAATCCTTCTTTCATTTATTTGCAATCCCGTTCTCCATTCACATAATACTCTCCAATCGGAGCAACATAAGGTAACAAAACGCAGATGATGGTTCCTAAGGGATTTCACAATTTACACACATGTTAATTTATTAACCATCTGAGCTAATCGGTTAACTCCTTAAAATTCAGTGCAAAGCACCATCCTTGCACGTGTTAATCGGTTAACCCCATTACGTTAATCGGTTAACACTGTTGCAGAAGCTGAAAAACCAATTTCCTCTTAATTCAAAGTCATCCCTACTCAAACAATCAATCCAGTTTGTTCTAACCCACAATATCATTCTCCACTCGTGGCTCTTAACTTGTATAACACTTACTAACCATGATCCACTCAAGGTAAACCGACAAAGTCAAAACATTCAGACGACACACTCCAACCAAGTGACAAGGCAAAATTCCAAATTCTGTCGCAACCACACCACAAAATTTCAGCAGGATAGTTCTTTTTTTTTCTGCTCAAACAACTACACTAGCGGGAAGTCAATAATGACGACAATTTAAGGTTTTAGCCACAACTCAACTTAATTCGTCCACAAGCAAAACCCAACACACAACCATTATACGGTACCACTAAAGCGATGGACATAACATAACAAGCATACCACATTGTCCTCTCACTTGAATTTCCTTAGAGAGAATTAATACAACAACGTTCTTAGTCCAACAAAAGGTAGATTCCTAATATTCCGATTATTCACAATTATAGAAGTTTCTCTATACTTTCAACTAAACTGGGGTAATGCATCCTCTTGAAGAACCTTTCCATCACTAAGTGCACACTATCCGGGATTTCTTGTCCTTCACTATCCATTGCACATCATACTTACACCAAAATACTTAACGGAAGATTCGCAACCGACAATTCTCATCAACTATTTACAAAACTCTTCCGGTATAAATCGTTCCATAATTCACTCTTAGTCCGTAATAAGTCCTGATTTGCTTTTCGTTGATTTACCGCAGTCTTGCTTCTTAGAATACAATACTCATTGTTCCCCAAAGTAAGTCCCTTCACACTTATTTCAAGAATAAGAATCCATCACGTACACTTGTGACCACCGTGGTACTATTACGCTTGTTCTTAATACCAAGGTGTAACTTTTCCCATTCCACGTCATACTAATAGGGTCCTCACGGGTGAGCCATCCGTGATTACATTTCCTTAACTATAGATTCATCAACACCTTAAAACTCCATTGCACACTCGTCCAAAATATGTTCCGTTATCACTTCCTCATAACATACCATTGATACTGTTTTCCACACTGTATTTACTTCACCCTCCATTGTAATCCTCTTAGGTCCAAGTATAAACCCATCTTACAAAAATTTCCTTGAATCCAAGGTACTTACTCTGTTTCTTACTACAAACTTCTTCCGGTCTGTATCACTACACTTTCTGTTACTAAATAAAGCTCATTCTTTCTCCAACACATTACCTTATACTGTTCCTTGGGTAATTTAACAAATTCCAAATTGGTCTCTCATCGAATACCAAAAATCCCGAGGTAATATCTCAAACTTAATCTCTCTACATAACTGAATATAATCAATTCATCACCCACTCTTCGTCCAGCACATACTTGTTTCATTTGGAGCATGTAAACACATCCTTGTGTTTCCTTCTCACACTTCTCTACTACTTTAGGTTCCCATGAAAGCCGAAATTCCTTAACTATTAACTTTTAACTTGTTGGAAGACATTGTTCCGAACACATTCCTTAAGGTACTCTCGTCCATTTAAGATACCATAACAACCGTAGAGATCGAAACACCAATAACTATCTCCCTTCCGAACCTTACATCACATGTTCCACAAAACAACTTTTCTTTTTCACTGAATGAGATTACTTGAAATTCTTATCTATATCAGTGGTCAATCCAGCTCTACTAGCGATTTTACATATTCTTCAATATCTTAACCAATCATCCCATAGAGATTCTTAACTTTCAGACTCCATCCTTTCCAAAGGATTGCTTAACAACACACTACTCTTTAATTCCATGCTACCCAAATCACAACTTCTACTAAAACTTCACTGAGCTAACCAAAACTCCCCACTACTAACTCTTGGCTTGAGCCTACCCTCACAGCACAAGTTCTGACAACACTACAGAGTCCTCGTGGTCGCTCAACCATGATTCTACCTATCACATACATAGCATTAGGTTGATCAGGCCTAACACTACATAGTATGATATTAAGATTCATGCTGGCAAGACACACTTAAGAGGCAGGAATAGATTTACTTATGATGTTTCAAGGCTAGGTCGAGGACACGACCTGCTCTGATACCAACTGTAACACCCTATATAATATATATCTAGAATAATACCATACAAGTGTTTTATTTGGTACTGACACCATCATAAGTGCCTATTGGCATAATTCACATACTTGACCATTTTAAAAACATAATACAACCCATGGTACAAGGCATGGAAATTAGCCAAAACAATAAAAATCTAAGAATAAGGTACAATATTCCTCATTGTACAAGAAAATAATACACAGCGGAATAAGCTCAACTAAGCTTCTCTTGAAACATCCAAGCATAGCTCCACTTGTAAACCATACCTGCAATTACCTCCTGAAAATAATCAACAATAGTGGGGGTGAGATACATCAAATCTCAGTGATTTCCCTATCTTATGGATTCTCTCGGCTTTACAGGGTTCTATCTTAGCCTAACTCAAGTCTGGGAAAGGGAACTAGACCTTGAGTTCAAACATTTCTGACTAGAGAAACAAACGTACAATACACAAAACGACAAAACTAGTTAAGGAATCTTCTCCCCGGCCATCCCGCTCAAAGAGATTAAATACGGGTCACGGATCCTTAACGTAGATAACTTTCCCCGGCCATCCCGCTCAAAGATATTAAACACGGGTCACAGTTATCTATAATTGGTACTTTCCCTGGCCATCCCGCTCAAAGAGATTAAACACGGGTCACGGTACCAACCACTAAGTAACTTCTCCCCGACCATCCCGCACAAGGAGATTAAACACGGGTCACGGTTACTTAACGTAGATAACTTTCCCTGGCCATCCTGCTCAAAGAGATTAAACACGGGTCACGGTTATCTACAATTGGTACTTTCCCTGGCCATCCCGCTCAAAGAGATTAAACATGGGTCACGGTACCAACCACTAAGTAACTTCTCCCCACGAAAAAGAGAAGAAGGAAGAAAAAGAATAAGAATTGGTTAAAACTATTTTATTATTCACTTTCTCAATAAGGGTTCAAAGGTTACAAGTGAATACAAACAATTAACTTCTCTTAACAACCTGAGAGAACTAGTCGATTTATAGACTACTAAGTTAACTTAGGCTACAAGCTAACTTAACAATTAGGCTTACAACCAAGGCCCAATTCGACATGTTAACTTAAACACAAAGCTAACATATTTCAACAGCATGCTTGAACAAACTTCAACGTAACTACAGTATGCACAAATCCTGTCGAACCATGAAACTACCCTTGTCGACACTAGAGTTTGATCCAAATGCCACAATTATGTAACATAGTTTATTGAAGTAAGTTCTATTTATATGTCCTGTAATTCATTTAGCTTCCACTTGTAATTTGCAAGCAGTTCAATGATTTAAATTCACATTATGAAATGTTCATGAATGGAGAGAAATTTTTTCATTACTTTTTGTCACGGGCTCCCATAGTATGTCTATTGTCAATCAATTTCGAATATTCGAGAAATCAATTTCACCATTCAATTTATTTCCCTTCGTTTCATATTACCTCCATTTCTTTGTTGCAAGAAGACAAGGTTGAGAAATCTAGTGTTTGGAAATTAATTCTTTTGAGGTCAAATATTCTTACTGTATTTGAAAAGTCCCTTTCAAATATATTTGAAAAGTGTATCGATGAAAAACCATAAGTACAAGCTCAATTTAATGGAATCTACCAACATTTTCAAAGTGAATGCCCCTGAGATACCTCTTCAACATTTTGAATTGATGTCTTATGCCATTATTCTGTCATCTACCAAAGAGGATAAGCTACTTGGTGAGATTTATTATCATTTGTATAATATAATATATTCATAATTTTAAATTATAACTTTTTTTAAATTGTTTATTAAATGTATGTTATAATATATTCATAATTTTAAATTATAACTTATATTAATTTTTTAAAATTGTTTATTAGATATTATTTGTCACGTGGTCGAGAAAGATGGTATCAAAGAAATAGAAAAGAATGGCAAAAAGAATAAAGTTATGGATATCACACTTGAAGATTTGGAGTGAGTTTTTTATACTGCGAAAAACTATTTAATTTTTTTATTATCATGTATTATAACCAATTACTTTGATATAATTTCATTCATATATATTGTAGAAGAAATAGAGTTCACTGCACTTTGTGGAGTCAATTTGCTGAAATGATGGAACACTTTTTTGAAAAACATGACTCCTCCCATAGTACCATTATCATACTTCAGTTCTGCAAGTTAAAGAAATATTATGGTTAGACTTTGTAATTACTTTACCAATAATTACATATAAAGTATCTATATAAATGAAGAATATAGTAATTGATATTTATATTTTAACTTAGGCACAATGGGTGTGTCTAATTCTTTTTTTGGAACAAAACTGTTATTCAATGCTGACATACCTGATATCAATGACTACATATTGAGGTAAATGTATTTTACAAATTAGGTGTAATTTAGAATTATTTGCTTTATAATAGAGAATTGACCATATAATTCAATAGGATGACTGGCGAAAATATAGAATTGACTCAAGGTGTTAGTCAAATGACTGGACCAACTATAATTTCACTGACAGATGATTTGCTTCAGACTAAAAAAATGACTATTGAAGATTTGATTGAATCTACAGAAGTAATTATTTATTAATTTTTTTAAAATATTCATAGTTTATGATAACTTGATTATAATTAATGGTAAATTTACTATTTTTTTAAATATGACATAAATGTCTTGGTTCTGTCTTGGCAAGAACATGTGAGCTGGATACTAATGCAGGATGGTTCTACCAAGCATGCTCCAAGTGTGCGTCAAAAATTAGTATTATTGAAGGAAAGCTATATTGTGACAAATGCAAGATGCCAAGAACTGCTATCCTTAGGTAAGTAAAGTAATGTTTTATAATAAATTACTTTGAATTACTATAATACATATTGTTAATGAAAAATATTGTGTATCTTTGAATTTACAGGTTTAAGGTTCATATACAAGTCATAGATAAGACAGGATCAACAACTTTTATATTGTTTGATCGCATTATGTCTCAAGTGTTGGGCAGAAATGTACAAGATCTACTTGATTCTATGGATCAGGTTGGTTAATTTGACTATTTTTCTCTTTATATCATTACATTTATATATTCTTTATATGTATTAAACTACAAATGGAACATATAAGACACTCTTTTCTTTTATTAATGTGCTTATAGGGAAGCAATACTAATGATTATCCGAAAGACCTGGATACATTCATTGACAAACGCATATTGTTTAAAGTTGAAGTTAGCGACACCAATTTATTCCATAATTAGCGTAGCTATACGGTGAAAAAACTAACCGAAGATAGTGAGATTATCAAACAATTCATATCCCTTCATAGGATTAAGGTATGAATAAAAAATATTAATTTACTTTATTAATGATTATTTATAATTAATTGAATTATGGTTTATCAAAGATGAGTAATGATGAAGAGGAACCTGGATATGTTAAAGAAGTTAGTAAACTTGGAGATGAGAATTTGTTGGTATAATATTTTTCTTTATAATAGATTTCAATTATTATTTGGTTATTTTTATTTTATGTAACAATAAACACTAACAACCTTACTTTTAAATTTTCATTTAGGAGGTTATCGATGGTGGTGATTCAAACAACAAAGATGAAGTGGTTGCTCCATATTCTTTCCAAACTCCAACTAGCAAGTCACTTGGAAAGCGAAAGGCAGAGAGTTTGGAAGAAAAGATTGATCTTGAAGGTGGCTGTGCATCCATCACTAAAGATCCAAAATTCTCATCTTTAAAAATTAAAGAAATTGAATGATCCAATTCAATGTTTTTTCAATTTAATGTGTTTTACGTCATTTTATCTATGTAATAACGGTCATATATGACCCATTTGTCCATCACAAAACCTTTATTAGTTATTAATAAATATTTTCATTAATTTTTCTTTATTTATTATTTATTTGCACCAATCTAATTATTACTATATTTCTTATTATTATTTATTTTGTAAAGTTAAATTTTAAATTGTTGTAAAGATATAAAATATAAAGTCAAAGATAAAACATTTTAATTTTTAAATTGTCATGATGATACCCTTGAACACAACCCTAACCCTAATTCTTATATGGCATCATATTAGAATCCTAATGCTTAAGAGGCAACATACCAACTCCAATTCAATATCACAATTAATAAAAAAAAATTATACCCTCAATGTATCACTCTTATGCTCTTTTAATTATTTTTTAATTATTCTCTTTAATGGTACACTTTCTCTAATTTTAACCCCTTAAATTTTAACATAACCCATTAAAATTTCATCCAAAAAGATAAATTTCATTAAATTTAAAATTTTAAAAAAATGTTTTTACTTTTTTTCTTAAAAATAGAATAAATACTCATAAAAATGAAAAACTTACACTGTACCTACAAATATTATCAAGTTATCCTTATAAAATAGTTCTTACAAAAAATATCATTACTTTAGTATTTTCCCAATCTTTTAATTATACTATATTCTGTAATAAAGTTATGACCATAAAATCATTTATATATTCTATAATTTTATAATTTTCCAATTAAGAAATTTAAGATTTAAAAACTCCTTAAAATTATTAAATATTTTTAAAAAAATGAGTAAACACATTGAATTCTAAAACTACCCAGTAAAATAATTTGTCCAATCAAAGAATATTTTTAAATGAATACAAATTGCTATAATTTATAATTAAAGACATTGAAAACTTCAAAACTCAAAAAATTACTTTTCAATTTTGAAATAAATTAATAAAAATATATAATAATACAAATAAAAATAAAAATGATGATAAAATTTAAATTTAAACTTTTAAAATGTTACTATTGTTATTATTATTTGATCGTACCTGGATCAGACAGTGATGGTGGCCAACGACGTCTGGAATGGCAACTCCGGTGATGGTGAGAGACGGTGGGGGGTGTACCTGCAAGGTACTCCGACGCTCAAGTGAGAGAGTGTACAGAATATCAGCACATACAAGAAGTGAGGATGGTAGGAAGAAAGTGTCTAACCTGACCCTCTCAAATGAGAGGGTATTTATAGAGAGCCCCCAGCGTGGGGCCAACGGTTACCTGCAATGGGCTGGATCAACTAGGCCCTCTCCAAGTAACTGCTAGGGCTTACGTGTAGTAGTGAAGACCAACACGTGGTCTTCGCCCTAGAGTAACTGCTCCTAGATTTTCGGAAGTAGGGCAGACCGAATCTTTCGGAAGTGGGCGGTTACTTGGAACGTGTCCACGCGGGGTGGACCGTTGGGTGCTCCTCGCGGGGAGGAGCCTTCTGTGCCGAGGATATATGAAGCTCGTAGAATGGGCATGGCCTCGCGGGGAGGCGACACTGTCCGACGAGGAGAGACGAGTAGCATGCCCGCGGGGGGAGGGGCTAGCTTGTCGAGGAGTCGCATCTCAGCGGGGTGAGACGTCCTCGACTCCTATTGTCCAAGGTGCCCGACACTGCCTGAGTGTCCGGCGAGACTGTGGCTAACACGTGGCAGTCGCGTGTACGCAGAGGGACATTGCCTTATTGGGCCTCCCCGGGTAGTATGGGTTGGGCCTGCTCGACTCTTGGGCAGCCTCGGCCCAGTCCAGAACAGGAGCCCCCCAAGTTGTTGCTCTGAGGCGTCAGAGTAATGACTTAAGGCTTACTGGCATGTCGGGGATACCCCATGAGAGGAACGGGGGAAGCCATTTCGTGGTCGACCTAAGTACGGTCGCACATAAGTCGGGCATCGTTCAGTGGCGTTTGATCGGCACGCCGGGGAGATGAGGAGTTTCAGATCCAAAGCGTTGGGGGAAACTGGAACGACACGCGTGGGAAGACGCGCAGCTGCATGCGTGCCACGTGTCGCCTGCCATCATTACCTAGGGAGGCTAGGGCGGCTGGCTAGGGTAGTGCACTCGAGTGCCCTAGGCCCCTCGAGTCCCGCGAGAATCGCCTATAAAAAGCTGCTCCCCTCGTTCATTTTTCACTTTCGCCTTTCTCTCTCAAGAATCCTTCTCCTTCTCTCTCTACACTCTCTCGTTGCCGGTCGCCGCCGTCAGCCGCCGGACACTCCGTGCCTAGAACTTACAACCGTCGCTCTCCGCCGTAAAGCCGCCGGAAACTCCGCGCCGGAACCCTAAACCGCTACTCACAAGGTACTTGCTTCAAAATCGATCTTTTTTCTTACATTTCTCTTTAATTTCATCTAGCATAAGGTATTTCCTTGATGAACTGATGGTGTTCTCATGAGAAATGAGAGGATTCCTGGCGAATACGGCGGGAATCTTTAGTTGTTGAGAGAGGGGGTGCTAAGAACTTCACCCGCTCTCGTTGAATATTTCGGGGATTAGGGATGAACATGTCGGGGACCTGTTGAATGTCTCGGGGTCCCCAATAGTTACTCTCTTTCCTTAGCGTCAAGGGGACACGGGGCAGAATCTTCCGGGGAGGCGATGAGTTCCCCGGCGAACGTGTCGATCCTCGGCCGGTTATGTCGGGGAACCGAGAGAGCCTTGCCCCTTCCTCGCCCGTTCGCTTGAACAGTGGTGGAGGGGTGAATTTGATACGACCCATCGAATTCACCGTTTCCTTCTGCTTTTCAGGTAAATGGACGATTTGTCTACGAAGGTGGTCGTAGGATCATTCGAAGAAGACGACGACCAACCCGACTCCCCCATGGCTCACATGGCTTTCGCACGGGAGTGCCCGCTCGAAGAGTGGGTCTGTAAAGAAACCTTAGAGATGTCGTCAATCTTTGTCTACAAAGAAGTGGACGACGCGTTCTGCACTGTCGAGCACAGGCTCATCGGTTCAGACAAATCTTGGAAGGTTTTCCATCCAGAGGAGCATCATCGTATATGCCAACCTTATCGGGGAATGCGAATCCCGTTATATGAATTTATGTTCGACAAGGCGGGGTGGAGGATTCCCTTCACGGACTTACAAGAGGGAATCTTCTCCTGGTTGCAGCTGGCCCCCTCACAAATTCATCCGAACTCCTTGGCTTTTATCCGGGCCTTCGAGCTTGTCTGTAAGTATTTAGAAATCGTCCCGACGGCGTCCCTCTTTTTCCGGATATTCCATCTACAGAGGTCTTCATCAGGTGGACGACACGGATGGGTGTCCTTCAAGCAGAGCAAAGCTCTGTTTCATACATACTTAGACTCCATCCGGACTTCAAGTTCCGTTATTATTTCGTGAAGCCGGTCACCGTCGGGGCCGTATACTCGTTGTACCGGAAAGTTACTCGCGACGTCGACTGTGTCTCCGAGGAGGTTCTAGAGCCGAGGTTCCCCCTATACTGGACGGAGGAACACTTCAAAAAGGGGGTCGACAAATATAAGGTGAAGCATAGCCAGCTGGTCGTCGAGGACCGGGAAGCTTACGACAAGATCGTCGCGTTCGTCGAGAGCTTCAACGAGGCTCAGCATGAAACGCTGGACGGCCAACCCATACTGGGAGCAGACGGGCAGGTGAAGAAACAGCGTTGTCTGATTAATACCCGCGTTCTGCTCGAGACCTTCTCCGACGAAGAGGCCATCGAGTTGTTAGGTGGTGAAAACATCCACGATCTAAGCATTCCTCGCATCTGAATTCCTTTCATTCTTTGCCTTTCTAACATTTTCTTTCTCTTTGCAGGAAAAATGGCCGGAGCCGAGGAAAGATTCAAAAAATTGAAGGCGAAGAGGGCTAGGGAAGAGCAGCTTCGGGTGGAGGCGTCTCGCTCGAAAGGTCAAGATGTTGCTCCTTCCGGGGTTATGCCTGAGGGTGGTTCCTCGGCCACCATGCCCGAAGGTTCAAGTCAGTCTCAGCCTGCTGCCACTGTGTCCGAGATTTCAGAGAGGCGGACACCTCCTGCTGGGAGCCAGTCTCCGGGTACTCAAGGGACGCCAAAGCGGCAATGGGTTTCGAGCGTGGAGATCGTCGACCTAGGCCATGAAGACAGTCCCCCACCTCCTCCAAGGTTTGAACTTCCACCATGCCATCAAAAGCCTCGCTTCTTCTCCGAAGTCATCTATCCCCATGTCCCTCCCTCTGAAGTCCAAGCTGTGCTGGGAACTGCCGCAGAGGCGAGGAGGAAGACGATCTTCGAGGATTTATCCGCGGTCATACGGCTTTGCTCGACCGCCATTGTCCTGAACGACGAGACTCGTCCTGCTGCTGAGTTTTCTCGACTGCAAGAAAAGCTTGAGAAATTGGATGCTGAGATGCTCGAACTGCACAATGAGTTGAAGGAGTGACGGGACCTAAACAAAGAACAAAGCGAGCAGCAGCAGCGGGCTGAGAAAAAGCTGAAGGAAGTCGAGGAAACGGAGAGAGGTCACGTTGCCCGCATCGCCGAGTTGGAGGCAAAGGAGAAGCGGCTCAAGGAGAGGGTCGCCGAGTTGGAGACTGCTGTGCGGCCAACTGAAGGCGAAACCGAAGAAGACAGGCTCCTAACCACTCGAGCAGCATTGGTGGCCCAACTCAGGAAACTCTAGCAGGATATTCGTCTGGCCGAGGATGACGCTCTTGAGACTGCGGGCATAGGGTTCCGAAACACAGTGGCGCAACTCCAGATCTTGAATCCCGGCCTGGTGATCGATGGGGCAGACGTTGACTTCGAGGTGGTCGACGGTCGGATAGTGCCGCCCGGGCAAGGAGGGGATGCCAACGAGGGAGGTGGGCCGGACGCCACTGAGACTGCTGCAGAGTAGGGACATAGTTTGCTTGTCCTGCGCGCCATTTTGTTTTTTCCCGGCTTGTGGGCTTATTTGATGTACTTTTCGCACAATGGTTATTTTGCCCGCTTTGTGGGGTTATATGTGTAACATTCGTACAATGGGCTTTGCCCGATTTTCATACTTCGTTATGCCTCTTTATTAATTTTGCTTGTGTGTGATATTTTATGCATTACTTATTTTTGTCTAAGTAGTTGATACCACTGGCGCCTTGGGCTCTTGCTCGACTTTGATGATGCTCGACTGCGAAGAGAGCTTATCCGAGCGGTCAGGGGTTATACTCCGACCTTCGACGAGGCTAAGAAAGCGGTCAATGTCTTAGCTTCGTGGCGTGAACTTCCCATCGCGAGCTAGGTGTTCTGCCTATTTGGTACGTCGACGAAGGAGCTCGGTTGAGGTCTCCTCGCCGGGCCAAAAAGTCTCACGCACACACTTCGTGGTTTTTGGCCGTCGTGTATTATATAGAGGTGTCGCGCATGCACCGTTGCACGCCCCCGTGTTCGCGACGTTGTAATATCCCGAGCAGTGTCTAACTGTAGTATTTCTTGAGCTTCTCAGCATTCCATGGTCGAGCAAGTTGTTCCCCGTGTAGGTTCTCGAGGTAATAGGCACCCGTCCCCGTCTTAGCGGTGACGCGGTACGGGCCCTCCCAGTTCGCGGCCAGCTTTCCTTCGCGCGAATCTTTTTGATTCCTTCGTAGGACAAGACTGCCTACTTAGAAGTCTCGTTTGATGACTCTGTCGTTATAACGCAAAGTTATTTTTTGTTTTAAAGAGGCTTCTCGGAGGGAAGCGTCGGTCCTTATCTCTTCGACAAGGTCGAGTTCCTCTCGCAGGGCTTCGTCGTTCGTTCCATCATCGAGGGGAGCTTCTGTTCTCCTCGAGGGTTCCCTGATCTCGACGGGGATAACCGCTTCGGTTCCATACGTTAGGCGAAACGGGGTCTCCCCGGTTGTTGAGTGTGGAGTCGTTCGATACGCCCAGAGGACGCTGTGCAACTCCTCGATCCACCGTTGTTTGGCCTCGCTGAGCCGTCGCTTGAGTCCCCGGAGTATCACTTTGTTCGCTGCTTTGGCTTGCCCGTTAGTTTGAGGGTGTTCGACCGACGTGAAGTGCTGCTTTGTGCCTAATTTGGTGACGAAGTCTTGGAAGTTTCTGTCGGTGAACTGTATCCCGTTGTCCGTGACGATGGCTTGGGGCACCCCGAATCGGGCGAGGATGTTTCTTTTGTAGAAACGGAGTATGTTGAAAGCGGTGATTTTGGCCAGTGCCTCGGCCTCAATCCACTTCGTGAAGTAATCCACCCCGACTATGAGGTACTTGTTTTGGTATGACCCCATGACGAAAGGTCTGAGGATATCCATTCCCCACCACGCAAATGGACACGGGGACGACAATGACTTAAGCTCGTTTGGAGGAGCGAGGTGCATGTCTCTGTGTCTTTGGCAGCGGTCACATTTCTTAACGTGCTCCTTTGCATCATGTTGCATAGTGGGCCAATAATACCCTGCTCGGAGTGCCTTTCGGGCTAAGGACCTTCCGCCGAGGTGTTGGGCGTTGATCCCTTCGTGGATTTCATGGAGGATCCCCGACACTTTGCTTTCTTCGATATACCGGAGCAAGGGAATGGAGAACCCTCGACGGTATAGCTTACCTTCGACGATGGTATACGCACACGCCCGCCTCTTGACTATCCCTGCTTCTTTAGGATCATCGGGCAGTTTGTCCGTCGTCAGATATTCGTACACCGGGGTCATCCAACAGTTTGTGTCCCCTATGGCGTTGACCTCGGTTGTCGGTGTCGCTTTGTTAATGCTCGGTTGGGTCAGTATCTCCTGGATAACTGATTTGTTCCCTCCTTTTTTCTTAGTGCTCGCAAGCTTGGAGAGCACGTCTGCCCGAGTGTTGTGCTCGCGCGGGATGTGAGCTACTTCCGCAGAGACGAATTTCTTCAATTTTTCTTGCACCAAGGTGAGGTACTCGATGAGACTGTCGTTTTTAGCTTGGAACTCTCCCCGGACCTGTGATGCTACGAGCTGGGAGTCTGTAAAGATTTTCACCTCTTTTGCGCCGAGGTCTTCCGCAAGCCGAAGTCCCGCGAGGAAGGCCTCGTATTCGGCTTGATTGTTCGACGTCTTGAAAGACAGTTCAAGGGAGACCTCTATCAGGAGGCCCTGCTCGTTTTCCAGGATAATGCCCGCTCCGCTTCCCTTCGCACTGGAGGCCCCGTCGACATAAATCGTCCAGTTCTGGGAGCCATTGGTCGAGGATTCAGGGACGGTCATTTCCGCTACGAAGTCGGCCAGTACTTGGGCTTTCAGGGCTTTTCTTCCTTCGTATCGAAGGTCGAACTCGGATAGCTCGAGAGACCACCGGAGCATTCTCCCCGCCATATCTGGCCGACTGAGGAGCTGTCGGATGGGCTGCTTTGTTCTTACCACGATTGTGTGGGCCAGGAAGTAATGACGTAATCTTCGGGCTGCAGATACGAGGGCCAAGGCGACCTTTTCAATCTGTTGGTACCTGAGCTCGGGGCCCTGAAGAGCTCTGCTCGTGAAATAAATCGGTTTCTGTCTGTCGGGGGTCTCCCGTATAAGGACAGCGCTCACTGCTTCGCCGCTGACGGCCAGGTACAAGAAAAGTGTTTCCCCGGTATCTGGTCGGGATAAGACCGGCGGTTGAGACAAGACTTGATTTAGATGGAGGAGGGCTTGCTCGCATTCTTCACTCCATTCAAACGTCGCCTTCTGCCGGAGAAGCTTGAAGAAGGGGAGTGCGTACTGCGCGGATTTGGCTACGAAACGGGAGAGAGACGTCAGCATTCCGTTAAGCGACTGGATCGACTTCTTCGAGTTCGGTGTGGGGATTTCGGAGACAGCCCTACATTTGTCAGGGTTCGCCTCGATGCCCCTCTCCGTGAGGTAGAAGCCGAGGAATTTCCCTGCGCGAACACCGAAAGTGCATTTGTCGGGGTTGAACCTCATGCGACATTTCCTCGCCGTGTCGAATACTTTCTGGAGATGAGCGGCATGGTCGGTTTCCTCCGCGGATTTGACGATCATGTCGTCCATATAAACCTCGAGCACCTTGCCGATATCTGCCCAGAAGACTTTGTTCATCATCCGTTGGTAGGTGGCGCCCGCATTTTTCAAGCCGAAGGACATTACGTTATAGTAGTAATTGCCCGACTCGGTCATGAAGGCTGTATGCCGTTTGTCGGCCTCGTCCATGGGGATTTGGTTGTACCCCGAATAAGCGTCCATAAAAGATAGTAATTTAAATCCTGCAGAATTATCGACCAGTTGGTGTAATACCCCAAATTTTGACCACTTAGATTTCCCATCATTGTGAAAATCATCATCATAATATGGATGTACCTTTATGCTTCATTAGTCTCCCCAAAGATGGGTGAGCATCCACTACAATCAAAATTAGGGTTTCAAGCCCTCTCTGAGTGCTTAGACAAAGGATCAATCAAGAAATGACATGATCTTCAACTTGTCTAATCTCTTAAACGTCCACAATGGATCAAAAATCTCCCACTTCAAGGATCAAGCACAAGGCTGCTCCCTTCTAGGTGGATCAAGTCTCAAGATCGACAGTGTCACCAAATTAGGGTTTTGGTCGACCAGAGCCTCCAGATGGAAATTTTCATCTGGGCACAAGGCAATGATCCAAAACATAACCTAATATACTTCATGGAACCTCATGAACCCATGCATCAAGTCAATTTTGCCTCAAGTCAATTTTGCCTCAGGGGATGCATTCATCAAAAATCAGGAATTAGGGTTTCTTGACCTAATTCACCCCTAAGTTGACTTTTGGGACAAACCATGAGCCAAGACCTCAAGATATGATTTGAGGGTCTCTAATATACCATATTGATCCATTTGGAACAATGGATTGATCCAAGAAGTTTGAGCAACAAGTCTCAATTTCATCTGCACCACAATTAGGGTTTTAAGGGAAAAGTCAACTGTAACTTTGACTTTTGACCAGGACATGCTCCCAAACCCTAATACATGATTTAATATACCCTATGACACCCATGGAACATGTCCATCAAGTTTGATTTAGGTCAAGGACATGATTTCCTGAAGAATTGCACAGTTTGGAATTCATCTGATAAAAAGTCAACTGTGCACAAAAGTCAACTTTGACTTTTTGAGATTTTTCACCAAAATGGATTTTTAACCCTAAAATGATGTTAATGTATGATTTGAATCATCATTCATCAAGAAAAATCAAGAAAAGTGAGATAACTTGTAAAAGGGGTAACCATAAAACTTAGAAATTTTTCTAAGTTAAAAATAAAGTGGCAAAGGTACCAACTTTGAAGGACCATAACTCCTAAACCACAAGGCCATTTTTTCTCATCCAAAGATGGATTTGTAGCCCTCATTATCACCTACAAAAACTTCAACTACAAGTCATTCCAATTCATTAAGGATTTTGAGTTATGGAATGATCAAAGTGGCTGAAAAGTGAAAATGTCACTTTTTCCAACACTTAGTGAAATTTTCACTAAGTCAGATTCTGCCTCACTTTTTGCCAAATGTAGGGGGATTTTTCACTTGGAATCAAAAGAGATCAAAACCAAACTTGTTCAAACAGTTGTTGTATCATGTAAGAGCTTTCCAAAATGGCCAAGAACATTGCCAAATTCAACCTACACCATGAGATACAACCTTGCCAAGTTGCCTTGCTGAAATCTGTCAAGGCAAGGCAGAATTTGCAACTTTGGTCGATTTGCCAAAATCATCCAAATTCAATTGCTCCTATCCACTTGGACACCTCAGAGGATTGAATCTAAAGGGGACAATCACTGAGTCAAGCCTCAAAAGTCCATGGAACAAGAAATAACATGTTGAACCTAGAATGGCCAAAATAGGGACAAGACTTCAAATTTGGAATGAGGCATTCAATGGAACCATCAAGGTGGCATGGACTGAGCCATTCTCATCTGAAATCAGTCAAGACTTATCCAAGACCAAGGGGACCAAAGCTCTGTGCCCTAACCTCTAGTCAATGGCTAGAGGAGACTTGGATTTTCATTTGCCAACATTGGCCAAACCTACTTACCAGCTGCCATGCACTATTCCTTGCAAAAAAAACTTACTCTACTATAAATAGAGCTCAATTGTGGTCAGTTTGAGTACACCAAAGCCATCTAACAGATGCTTTCCTCAAAATCTCTTCTTTCACTCCAATTTTGCCTTCTAAGGCAAGTCACTATCGGGTTTTGAGTTTGAGAGCAATTCCAATCAAACCAATCACTCACACACCTCACATACATCACATATGAGCTGATCAAACACTTAGATTACTTCTGAAACATCAATTTCACAAAATCACCAGCTGGTTGCTCAAATTTTCAATCAAGTTGCAGCTGAGGTACCACAAAGTGATCCAGCCAATTTCAATCAAGTCCAACCATCCAAACACGATCCATAGGGTGTAGGGAAGCTGTTCAGATCATCACCACTCATCTGTAACACCTCCAAATCAAAAATCACTTTGAACTTGCTGTCACGACCTAAAGGTAAGCCTAAACTTGGTCATCTCTCAATCTATGCATATTTCCTCGCACAATAATTTGGCCATATGTTCATAATCATGCATGGAATGTTTTCCCTCAATTTATTGCATTGTTTGAATCGTGTATCAAAAATCCTAGCCTTCATGCAGAAATTAGGGTTCTTGAGGTTTCTTCGTGATTTCTTGTTGTATGTTTAATTTAAATGAAATTAAAGTACATAGACATGATCGTGAGGTTGAGACGAGCATAACGATATGTGGATTGCATGATATGATTACGTATTCATGGAGATTGGATAGAAAATGCAAATCTGAGAAACCAAGAACACGCGCATGTTCTTCAGCTGTTCTTGGCGCCATTTTTCATAAATTCAAATATTTGAATTTTGTGAAATTGATTCAAAAATTAATTTCTCTCTGAGTTTTAATGATTTTGAGTTGATTCTTTTTTTAATAATTCACAAAAATGTTAAAATATTTTATTTTCCCAAAAAATCCCAAAAATATTATTTATTTCATATAATTGATATTTTTGTAAAGAATTAATATTTTGATTGTTTTTGGCATTTTAAATATTTTTTCTACATTGATTTTGCAACTTTTAATGCTTTCTAATTATTTTGTAGGTCAATACTTAATTTTTGAAGCATTAATCCAAGATCACAATTTGTTTTCCATGTGTTAAACAACTTTTGATCATTTTAATTGAATTTTTATTAAATTAAATACATTTTTGAAAACAAATTAGGGTTTTGGATTAATTCAACCCTCATAAGTCATTTTCAAACCTTTTTGGGCCTCTTGAGAGAGTGTAAGACCCATCCCCCCTTGTACAAAAACTTTTTGGGCCTCACTCATTGTATAAGTCCCTCTGTACAAGTAAACGGCGCGATCGTCGCCCGTTTAAAAATAAAAATCATCTGAGCCTCTCCTTGAGCTATAAGACCCATTCAAAACACTTTGGACCTCTATTAGAGTGTAAGACCCAATCCCCCTTTTAACCAAAACATTTTGGGCCTCACTTATTGTATAAGTCCCTCTGCGTTAAAAGAAAACCTCGGCGCGATCGCCATTTTTAAACGAAAAATCATTTGGGCCTACCCTCGTGTTATAAGCCCCACTCTTTTTTTCTTTAAACCTTTTTGGGCCTCTTGAGAGAGTGTAAGACCCATCCCTTTGTACAGAAAACCTTTTTGGGCCCCAGTCACTTGTATAAGTCCCGCTGTACAAAGTCAAACAGTGCGCTCACTGATAAAACCCTGGGCCTCTCCTTGAGCTGTAAGCCCCAAATCTTTCTTTTTCAAAGCACTTTCTCCTTTGATTTTGAATATACTGTTATTTTCAATCTTTCTTTATTGAACAACTAACCAAACAGCATGGAAGCACTCCAACCGAGTAAGTGGTTATCGCTTTCATTTACTGCTTTCATATTATAAACTGTATTGTGGGGCTGCTCACTGTAAGTCTCCTTTCATAAACTCATATCTACTGTGTAATAATAGTATAGATATTTCGAGTTTCCCCGGCTACTACGTCTAGAACTAGGTGACGCCGTTTCATTTATTCGTAGAAATAGACGCCTAGATACCCAATAGGAGCACCAGATACAGTCTTCTCTTCGGCTGTCCTCCTTAGGAATCGTCAAGAAGCTCTACTCCCCAAGATGAATGTATTCTCCGTGAATGGCATCTTTGAGTTTCTTCCAAATTCTCGAACTTTCCTGACTTGATCTATTCCTTGTGGATAGCTTGCCTTGAATGTCTCGGGGTTTGGGTACCCACTACGGTCATAATCTTGGACCTTAACTAAGGAACCCTCTTCAAAAGCTAAAAGTCGCTGGATAGTAAACCTCGCACGTTTACCAGTGGTTTTTATCTTTAAAAGAGTTATCTCTCCTAATGGAAAGGAGATGATAGACCCACGGGCTTCTTAAAAGCATCGGCCTCCTCTTGGGCATTATTCAAGGACCCTACGGCTTCTTAGAAGTATTGACAGCCTCTTCTTAGGCTTCGTATAATGATCTCTTCCTCCGGGAATGATAGCCTCCTCTTGGGCTTCGTACAAGGACCCGTCGGCTTCTTAAAAGTTTTCAGCCTCCTCTTGGGCTTCATACAAATTGTCCCGACGACCTCCTAGAGGTATATGAATAAAACCTAGTCATCCTCATAGAACAGTCCTTTCATATAGTCTACTACTGTTTCTAAAAGCATAGTACAAAAGATAAAACTCTAGACACGGACAGTCTAACTTCCTTGAGTCTCAAAAGATATTCTCAAGTGACCCCTTCGTTAAATAGGAAGGAAACCCGCAGACTGGACAGTCTCAACACCCTTTGGATTTCCAGTTTCCTCAAAGAAAAAGAGACCACCCCGATCCTCTGATCTAACCCATGAGTACAGTGATGCTCATATAAGAACTAATTTTCTCTTTCAAAATCAGTATACTGGACCTGTCACTTAACTGACATAGCCTCCTCTTGGGTTTTGTACAATGACTCTCCCTAGCGGAGTCAAACAACGCTTTAGCCTCCATCTCGGGCTTTGTACGAGATACAAAGACTCTCTTGTTGAGTCAAACCTTTTAGCCTCCATCTCGGGCTTCCTACGAGATACAAAAACACTCTCTTGTTGAGTATAAAAGACTCTCTTGTTGAGTCAAAACTTTTAGCCTCTCTCTCGGGCTTCGTACGAGACACAAAGACTCTATCGTCGGGTCAAAAACTTTTAGCCTCTCTCTCGGGCTTTGTACGAGACACAAATTAGCCTCCTCTTAGGCTTTGTATAATGATTTTCCTAGCGGAAATTAGCCTCCTCTTAGGCTTTGTATAAGAAAACCACTGGTTGATCCAATCAACCTTTTAGCATCGAAGCTATGCCTCGTTCATAGTATACAAACATCAACAACTCCTTCCCTTTCATCTAATCGCTGTAAGCGGCAAGCCTCTGGATCATCTATATCCACGCCACTGTCCCTCTTTTAGCATGAGAAATTCCTAAGGAAAGATGGCATTGCTCTACACTGAGTTAAAGTCTTCTCCTTCAGGTTAAAACCCTTTCTTCGGAAATTATGGCATTGCTCGGATCCGCGTATTCCAGTTAAAGTAATTCTCCTTCTCCCCTCTTTAGAGATGACAAATTCTCTCTAAAGTCGAGGTCTTTCAGCTTCACGTCTTGGGCTTTGAACAAGACACAAATAGACCTTTCAGCTTTACATCTTGGGCTTTGAACAAGATACAAACTACCTTTCGCTTCACGTCTTGGGCTTTGAACAAGACACCAAAAACCAATTTCCTCCCATAGAATAGGAGGAACTACGAACGCTCTGATTTCCCTGTTTCGGTAAACGGGAATACGTAGGCATAAGATCGAAAGAAAAGATCTTAGCGAGCGCAATCAACAAAAAACCCAAATCCCATATCTCCATCAATCAAAAGCAGTATTTCAAAAGCATCAGTCCTAACATCCTAATCCTTGTTCCCCGCCAGAAACCTTCTGCCCAGGTAAAAAAGAAAGAAAATAGTATTGGCGAAAATACAAATAACCAGTACAAAGCCCCCCCACATTGATAACATCCGTAACCTAACAGACCGCTGTTTAAACTTTGTATGCAAAGTAGGGTTAATTGGAGACATCTATTTCCCTTCCTTATTCAGCTCACAATAGGATAAAAAATGAATCGACCTGTAGTCAAAGCTCAAACCGCAGAGAGCGACCAGCGCTTAAGAACCACGTCCAAAATCGCTCGCTACAGAAAAGTGGCGCCCACCGTGGGGCCAAATCTTCTTTCTTAAACGTTTAAGGTGGAAACCTTGGACAAACCTTTTTTTCTCTTCACTTGTGTGAATACCACAGATTGGGGCTTCCGCCGGGGAACCCATTTCTGTCAGGAACTTAGGAATCATAGTTTTATAAGTCTAGGATGATTAGGACAAATATATATACTGCTTTTCCTAATTGCTATACGTGTTTATTTTTCTGCTACTGGGAATGCGTGTGATGCCGCATGTGGTGAGAATGAGTATACACTTAAGATAAGTGATGGCGATGGGGTCGACCATCAACCTCAGTGGAGGCTGACCAACGCAACCCATTTACTCTTCTAGCCAATGGGCCGGTTGTTAAGTCTGAGAAGCTGAGGAGCCAAACCTTTTCGTAGTGCGGAAACTATCGGAAATAGTTGTTACGCGATACTACCCTCATTTGAGGCTGGTGATCTATTCTCGGTGAATGGCACTTACTCTAAGATTGCTCCACAACTTGCTGGCGATCCGCTTGTTGTTTTGCTTTCCTGGGAGGAGCTGATGATAATGAGTACAGGTACAAAAATCACCCTAGTATAAACCTTTGGGGATGGGTAGAGCCTTGACTTCATGACAACGACCCTCTGACCCCATGTTTTTTCTATGTTTTTGTGTGCTGCATTCATGCATTCGTTTAATAAAACATTAAAACATTCAAAAAACTTTCTCTTCTAGTCTCTCTGTTTTTCAAATTAAACTAAGACTGTGATTGCAAATATCAGAGAAGAGGATTACGCTAATGGATTTCGGTAGAAGGAGAACTCACCAGTATACCTTCAAGGTTCCAAAACTAGGGGATTTGAGAAGGTTAGCAAGGATGATCGTTAATCCAGAGGCTTTCAGAGCCAAGCACGGTGGTTTGCTACCACTGTTAAGAGTCCATGTGATTAAGGGGATCATGGACGCGCTCATTCAATTCTACGATCCTGTTTATCACTGTTTCACATTCCCAGATTACCAGCTATCACCAACGCTGGAGGAGTATTCTCATCTGACTGATTTACATATCACTGATCAAGCTCCATTTTCTGGACTGGAAGAAATTCCAAAGAATCAGACTATTGCAATAGCAATTCATTTGGACGAGTCTGAGGTCAGGACTCACATGACCACTAAGGGTGGCATCCAAGGTTTTCCAGCCCAGTTCTTGACAAAGAAAGCTCTGTACTTTGCTAGTATAGGGAACGGGACTGCTTTTGAAAGCATCTTTTTCTTGCTCACCTACGGGTTATTTTTGTTTCCCAACATCAATAACTTCGTCGATATCAACGCTATTAAGGTTTTTCTCATTGGAAACCCTGTGCTAACTTTGCTTGCAGATGCGTATCATTCTGTACACTTGGGAAATTTGTACAGCGGAGGAGAGATCACATGTTGTGTACCTTTGCTTTACAAATGGTTTATCTCTCACTTGCCCAAGTCTGCTGCTTTTTGGGATTGCAAGAGTGTCTTACGTTGGTCGCAGAAGATCATGTCTCTTACCAACTCTGATATAGATTGGTGTAATAGGATTTATGAGGGAATTAGAATCATTGACCGTTGTGGAAACTTCCCCAGCGTACCCCTCATAGGAACTAAAGGAGGAATCAACTATCATCCGATATTGGTTCTTCGTCAATTTGGATACCCGATGAGACACATCCCACTGGGTGTTCATCTGGAAGGTCTTTTCTTCAAAGAAGGAGAAAGTGACAGAGCATTAAAGATGGAAATAGTGCAAGCTTGGAAACATGTTCATAAGAAAGGACGAGAGTCTCTGGGAAAACCGGACTGTGTCTCGGTGGAGCCTTATCTCCACTGGGTACAAGCCAGAGCTCTCAAGCTAAAGATGCTTTATCCTCGTTACGGAATTCTTCCGCCGAGGGAATCTGTCATGTACTTCATGACTGAGACTGAAAAGCTTCAGATTACTCTCGACAAAGTTCAAAAGGAAAGAAGATCTTGGAAGAACAAGTACCGCACCCTCGACGTAGAGTGTATCAAAATACAGCAACTACTAAAAGAGAAAGATGCTCTGATTGAAATTTTGGAGCAGCATGCTGTAGAGAATCAAGATGACCAAAGGAATTTGCTCGCTCCTTTCACCTGGCAAAGGAATGACAACCCAACAACGGCCCAAGCGCCCCGGTCAAAGAAGAGGACTCGGGACCCATTAGTTTAGGTTTCTGTTTCTGCACTTTGTAATCTACTGTATTTCCATTTCTGTAATCCTTTGGAATTCAATAAAAAGGGGTTTCCCCACTGTTTGATATTTGCAGTCTAATTATCGAAGTTTATTTTGATTAAACAAAAAAAACAACAATTAATATAATCATTGCATTCATCATTCTCACATCGCGTATTCTCCTTACCTACGAATCTCACGTTTGTGTCTCGATTCTAGAGTCAAACTGTCTCATTCGTACAATACTCGGGCCAATCGTCAGAAAAGGATGGATGATCTTGAGGAAGAGAACAGAGAGTTGAAAGAAGAGATCGACGCTCTGAGAGAGGATATGAGAAAGCTTCGTAACGACATGCAAGCCATGGCAGAAGCTCAGCTACAAAGAACTGTGATCTCAGAGATCACCTCAATGCCCATCATAGAAAAGTATGATCCTAGGTATCAGATGCCGAAAGATCGTCCTTGGGGCATGCCTGTTAACTATATCCCAGAAGGATATGTTCCGCCGATCACTGAAGATCAGGGAATTGCAACAGAAGCCGCTGGGCCTGAAGGTTACAAACTTCGGGAAAGCGAAGATGCCAGGGGCATACTCAAGACTCCTGAAGGTTACAAACTTCGGGAAATGCCAAGACTTACTGCCGTAGTCACGGTACCACCCCCTGTGGTGCACACTGTCCCGGAAGGACAGATTCCACAGACACCTTCTGGTAAGAAGGAAACTATGTTCGATAGAATGGATGAATTCCAGGAGTAGTTCCTGGAAATGCAGAAAGAGCTGCAAGCCATTCGCGGTCAGGATCTATTTGGAAAAGATGCCACAGACCTCTGCTAGGTCCCAAATGTGAAAGTCCCGCACAAGTTCCAAGTGCCCGACTTTGAAAAATACAAGGGTAACTCTTGCCCTCAGAGCCATCTGGTGATGTACGCTTAGCGGATGTCAGCTCAGACGGAGAATCAGGACCTGCTGATTCACTACTTCCAGGATAGTTTAACCGGTGCCGCACTCAAATGGTACATGGGTTTAAACCGTACTACGATCAGTACATTCAGAGATCTTGGTACTGCCTTCGTCCAACAATACAAGTACAATTTGGACATGGCACCCGACAGAGATCAACTCAGATCAATGTCACAAAAGGACAAGGAAACCTTTAAGGAGTATGCTCAAAGGTGGCGTGAAATTGCCGCTCAAATTTGTCCACCTCTTGAGGAAAAAGAGATGACAAAAATCTTCTTAAAGACCTTAAGCTCATTTTACTATGACCGAATGATTGCCAGTGCACCCAGTGATTTCACCGAAATGGTCGGCATGGGTGTACGTCTTGAGGAAGCCGTCCGAGAAGGACGTTTGGTAAAAGACACTAGATCGACGAGCGGTACTAAAAAATACGGTAGTGCTCTCCCTAAGAAAAAAGAGCAAGATATTGGGAATATCTCTCTCGGAAAGCAAAGGCGACGTTATCAGCCAGTAGCAGCTGTTACTCCTGCTATCGGCCCCGCGCCTGTTCCTATGTATCAACCTCAGGTTGCGCAGAGCCAACCTGACCAACAAAGGACACAACAGCCTCTTCAGCAGGCTCGTCCTCCATATAACAACAACCGTACAACACGGCCACCAGGATTTGATCGTATACCCGTAACGTACGCAGAGTTGTTTCCGTTACTGCTGGCTAAGGGGCACATCCAGACTAAGTCTCCCCTTTCAGTTCCAGAAAATCCGCCTTTTTGGTTTAAAGCGGATCAAACATGCCCTTATCATCAAGGAGGTTCAGGGCATAACATTGAGACTTGTCTCAATTTCAAATCCGACGTGCAAAAGCTTGTTAGGAGCGGGCTCTTATCTTTCAAAGATACGAATCCTAATGTTCTTACGAACCCGCTGCCTCAACATGAGAAAGCTACAGTCAATCTGATTGAGAAAGAGACTAACAATGTCTATCAAATTCATGATGTACTCTTGTTAAAGACCAATCTGGTCAAGATGCATTGTAGACAGAGTGGATATGGCCATGTGCCACCTCATAATTATCACCAGTGTGATATCTGCTCTAAAGACAACCAGGGATGTTCTGTAGTGCAAGCAGCTCTATAGGAACAAATGGATCTTGGATGGATCCAAAAGCACTGAGTTCGTGGAGTTAACATGGTTTACACAAATTCCAACGTCATTCAAAACCACGACATCCGTGCGATGAATGACAACTTGGTGGCAATGCACTCAAGGCAAAGCCAGTATCATAATCTACCGCGGCACGATTACAGTTCCTGTCTGATTTGCTCGGTAAACAAACAGGGATGCTCTTTCATACAAGAGGCCCTCCAGCGTCAGATGGATCTTGGATGGATCCAAGACTACCATGATAGGAACTCCTATCAAATCAACATGGTTCAGATCTTTGACATTCGCGTGATGAATACCAACCTGGTAGAGTTACATGCTGAGAAGGTCCGACTCGGATTCTTAATATCACATGATTATCAAAACTGTAAAGCGGGTTGCGAAAACGATCAAGGTTGTACCCTTGTCCAGGAGGCACTTCAGCACTTGTTAAATCACTGGTGGATGCCAATCTATATGGACGAAGATACTCAACAGATTAGTATCAATCACAGGAATCCTACTCGTCGTCAAAGTCAGGATGTCCGATCAATGGAAGATAACCTAGTGAGGTTACATTGCATTCAAAGTGGGCGTGGCCAGGTGCCACCACACAACTATGACAGTTGTAGCGTCTGTTCGGAAAGTAACCAAGGGTGTTACCTTGTGAGAACAGCTCTTCAGGGTCAGATCGATCATGGAGAAATTCATCCATATCCAGGTTCAGGACCCATCATTTGGTCGCCGAACTACCTTGCCGAGCAAGTTGAGGATGTTGTCACGATCTCCGATCATCACAGGACCAGGGATGTTTTTGCCATCATCCCTCTACTTGACGAATCTAGAGTTCCCAACCAGGAACGAATCAAGGTTACTTATGATGGTCAGAAAAATCAGAAGGTTCCCATAGTCATCTATCTACCGGGGCCACTACCGTATGAATCAGCTAAGGCAATCCCTTACAAATACGGTGCAACAATAATCGAGAATGGAAAGGAAATTCCATTACCCTCCGTCGTGAATATTGCAGACATCAGTCGTGTAACACGGAGCGGTCGAATCTTCAACCGAGGGGTTGGAGAATCCAACAAAGAAAAGGAACTTCAGGCAGAAATTCCTGATCCACCGGTCGGTCAATCTAGTAATCCCGACCTTTCGAAAAATAAAGATGAGATGCTAAAGCTCATCCAAAGGAGTGAATACAACATTGTTGATCAACTGTTACAGACTCCTTCAAAGATCTCGGTATTATCACTGTTACTCAGTTCAGAAGCACACAGAGAGGCTCTACAGAAAGTCTTGGAGCAAGCCTTTGTGGAACAGGATGTAACAATCAGACAATTCGATAGCATTGTCTCTAACATCACTTCCTGCAATAATTTGGGATTTAGTGATGAGGAATTACCTGAAGAGGGTCGCCGTCATAACATGGCGCTCAATATCACAGTTAATTGCCAGGGCGATGCTTTAGCCAACGTACTGGTAGACACAGGGTCAGCCCTGAATGTTATGCCGAAGTCCACCTTAATGCAATTATCATTCAATGGCCCTCCGATGAGAGTCAGCGAGGTCATCGTCAAAGCATTCGACGGATCCAGAAAAATAGTTATCGGCGAAGTTGATCTTCCCATAACTATTGGTCCTCACACTTTCCAAATCACTTTCCAGGTCATGGACATCCGGGTAACATACAGTTGTTTATTAGGAAGACCTTGGATACATCAGGCTGGAGCGGTCACTTCGACCCTCCACCAAAAGCTAAAGTTCGTCAAGAACGATCAACTTGTCACGGTTTGTGGGGAACAAGCCTTGCTTGTGAGTAACCTATCATCATCTACTTGTGTGGAACCCGAGGAGGTTATTGGAACTCAGTTCCAAGCACTATCGGTGAGCAAGGACAATCAGTTCAAAGAAGGAACTTCGATTTCCTCATACAAAGATGCTATCAAAGCGGTCGAGAGTGCCGATACGACAGGATGGGGACGGCTTGTCATTCCTATTGACAATAAAACAAAGAAGGGTCGTGGTTTTTCTGCGACCTGTACCCAGACAGCCGCCAACGATGAAAGTCTTCATCCCCTTCAAAACTTCTTCCACAGTGGAGGTTTTCTTCACCCAGTGTCTCAGACAGTTCATGCTATCAATGAGGAAGATCCCTCTGACACAAATGAAGAATGGAAGTCCTACCTTAACAAGGACGGTTATATGTCTCAGGAAGAGGTGCCTATGCCTTTTTGCTTTCCTACAGAAAGTCCAAGATTGATACCAAGATCAGATGTCAAAATGATCTACGGGGATTATGATCCAGAAGGATGCCGCGCTCCGCCAAATTCATTATAGGAAGACACTCCGATGAAAGACAATTTTGACTACAATTACTATGGCCCGATGGATGGACTGCCAATGTGGCAGCCTTACCCAGGAGACTTGGGGCAAGAAAGTCAGCCGAGTAATGAAACTCAGCTGAGCATCATTGAACAGAATACCTGTGTCCCCACCATGTCATGGGATCAACACTCAGGTCATTCAGAAACTACTCAACATGAAGATGAATTCGCAACGTTTGCAGGACTAGAATTCATCAACTATGCTTTTCCCGAGGTCAACGTCATCGAGAGGAATGATTCCTCCAGTTCCACAGAAGTGTGGGACATCTTGGGACAACCGAGTGGAAAATTCGACTTTATGGTCAAGTACACCGCTCCCGAAAGCTCTCGTATCAGGCTCGAAGATATCCAGCCAACTGGATGGGGAGATACAACTGAGAGCACAAATACTATGCAAAATACAACTAAGGAATTCTCCTACGACAATTCTGCTTGGGAGACAGATTCCAATGATCCTGCTCCACCAGAAATCAGCGTCATTTCTGAAGACAAATCAAGGAAGGTGCCAGACTTTGTGATTCACCGAGGAGTTCGCCGCTAATGGGTTGCCGTCGAGGTTCCGAAGGTCGTTCGTCAGTCAAAGTAATTGCCATCTTTAACCTTTCACCCTGCCCAGGTGAAACGGATATTTTGATAAGGCTCGTTTTCTGTAAATTTCCCTCTTCGCTTTGCCCGAAGCATTAGGGTTTTGTTTTATAGGGTTGTAGTTTCAAGAGTCGACTTGTTCATTAATAAAATAACGTCGTTCTGTAATTTCCGCATTAATTATTGTTTTCTCTTTTTGCTTTTTCAGAAAATGGTAATCCTAAAAAATAATTCAATAATAAAAACAAGCAGTAAAATCAAAACACTGCACACACTTGCATTTTCTCTATCTCTTCTAAACACGAATCATCACGTCATGCAGATTGCTTGTTTTATATCCCATTGAAACATACGATCCGATGCCTTCTTCCAACTTTGAGTTCCCAGTATTCGAGGCTGAAGAAGAAAATGACGACCAAATTCCAGAAGAGATCTCCCGACTACTCAGACAAGAGGAAAGGTCCATCAAACCTCACAAAGAGCCGTTGGAAATGGTAAACTTGGGTTCAGAAAAAGAGAGAAAAGAAATTAGGATCGGAGCACTGCTCAGTCCAACTGCCAGAGAGGGTTTGATAAAGCTTCTCAAAGAATTTCCCGATGTATTCCCTTGGTCCTATCAGGATATGCCAGGGTTGGATACCAGCATCGTGGAACATCACTTACCATTGAGATCAGAATGTCCGCCAGTAAAGCAAAGGTTGAGACGCACTCACCCGGACATGGCCATCAAAATCAAGGAGGAGGTACAGAAACAGATCGACGCGGGTTTCCTCGCTACATCTGAATATCCTCAATGGTTAGCCAACATCGTACCCGTTCCCAAAAAGGACGGAAGGGTCAGAATGTGTATTGATTACAAAGATCTAAACAAGGCAAGTCCAAAGGACGACTTTCCTTTACCACACATTGACATGCTGGTTGACAGCACAGCAAAGTTCAAAGTATTCTCCTTCATAGATGGATTCTCGGGCTATAATCAAATCAAAATGGCGCCGAAAGACATGGAGAAAACTTCGTTCATTACCCCATGGGGTACCTTTTGTTACAAGGTAATGCCGTTCGGTTTGAAGAATGCCGGGGCAACCTATCAAAGGGCCATGACTACTCTGTTTTATGACATGATACACAAAGAAATCGAGGTATATGTCGATGATTTGATTGCAAAATCAAGAACAGAGGATGAGCACGTTGAACATCTGTCAAAATTGTTCGAACGTCTAAGAAAATTCAAGCTCCGCTTGAATCCCAACAAGTACACCTTCGGTGTCCCTTCGGGGAAATTACTAGGGTTCATCGTCAGCCAAAAAGGAATTGAAGTTGATCCTGACAAGGTCAAGGCCATTCAAGAAATGCCTTCTCCGAAAACTGAAAAACAAGTCAGAGGATTCCTGGGACGTTTGAACTACATCTCCAGATTCATATTCCTTATGACCGCGACGTGTGCGCCGATTTTCAAATTACTCAAAAAGAACCCGGATTGCGTTTGGTCAGAAGATTGCCAAACCGTCTTCGACAGTATCAAGGAATATCTGTTGAATCCTCCGATTCTATCACCTCCAGTGGAAGGAAGACCACTGATCATTTACCTCACAGTCCTAGAGGACTCAATGGGATGTGTACTTGGCCAACAAGACGAAACTAAAAGGAAAGAGTCTGTCATTTACTATCTAAGCAAGTAATTCACCGACTGCGAGACTCGGTACACGATGCTTGAGAAAACTTGTTGCGCTTTGGCTTGGGCAGCCAAACGTCTTCGCCAGTACATGATTCGTCATACTACTTGGTTGGTCTCCGAAATGGATCCAATCAAGTATGTTTTCGAAAAACCTGCTCTCACGGGGAGGATTGCCCGTTGGCAGATGTTACTATCAGAATATGACATAGAGTACCATGCTCAGAAAGTCGTTAAAGGAAGTATTTTAGCCGATCATTTGGCTCATCAACCGATTGACGATCAAGAATCAATCGGGTTTGACTTCCCAGACGAAGATGTCATGTATCTAAAGATGAAAGATTGCGATGAACCGCTACCCAGTGAAGGGCCAGAACCAGGTTCCCAGTGGGGACTTATCTTTGACGGAGCAGTCAATCATTATGGAAACGGAATTGGGGCAATCATTGTTACCCCTCAGGGTTCCCACATTCCTTTCACCACTCGACTTACGTTCAAATGTACGAACAACGAGGCCGAATACGAAGCATGTATCATGGGTCTCGAGGAAGCAATTGATTTAAGGATCAAAAACTTGGACGTATACGGTGATTCAGCCCTGGTTATTAACCAGATAAAAGGAGATTGGAACACATACCAATCAGGATTGATTCCTTACAAAGACTATGCAAGAAGGTTGTTACCCTTCTTCAACAGATTCGACTTTCATCACATCCCTCGTGATGAGAATCACATGGCTGATGCATTAGCCACTCTCTCTTCCATGATTAGTGTAGGTCGATGGAATGACATACCTAAGATCGACATAATGCGCCTTGAACGGCCCACTTACATCTTCGCGATTGAAGCAGTCATAGACGACAGACCTTGGTATCACGATATCAAATGCTTCCTTCAGAAACAAGAGTACCCATCTGGGGCACTCAGAAAAGACAGGAAAACCCTCAGAAGATTGGCTGGAAACTTCTTCCTGAGAGGTGACACTCTTTATAAGAGAAATTTTGACATGGTCTTGCTCCGATGCGTCGACAGACCAGAGGCAGACATGCTCATGAAAGAAATTCATGAAGGATCCTTTGGCACTCATGCCAACGGACACACAATGGCGAGAAAAATTCTCAGGGCCGGGTATTATTGGTTGACCATGGAATCCGACTGCTACAAGTACATGAGGAGGTGTCACAAGTGTCAGATATACTCCGACAAAATTCATGTACCGCCATCACATCTCAAATTTCTTTCTTCCCCGTGGCCTTTTTCCATAGGGGGAATCGACATGATTGGTATGATTGAGCCCAAGGCTTCAAACGGACATCGGTTCATCCTGGTAGCCATTGACTATTTCACCAAGTGGGTCGAAGCAGCGTCATTCGCCAATGTAACCCGACAAGTGGTGGTCCGATTTATCAAAAACAATATCATCTGCCGTTATGGTGTTCCAAGCGAGATCATTACTGATAATGGATCTAACTTGAACAATAAGATGATGAAAGAGTTGTGTGCAGAGTTCAAAATCGAACACCATAACTCATCTCCCTCTTTTTCTGCTTTTAAATTAAAGATGGCATTTCTTTTGACTGTTGAACATCAGAAGAACATCGATCGCTTCTCCCGAAGTAAGCGGACTTCAAAGTGCAGAATCAAAGTACTCATTCTAAACCAGTATGCCTGAATGAAGGGATCAACTGTGTCAGAGACCTTGTTTCGTCTGACACGCCTCGGCCGAGTTCTCATCTCCTAAGCCCGATCAACATAGCCCCCAACGGGACTATCTCTCCTAAGCAAGGTGGAATTGCTATTTTGAACCAACGGTACTTCTTCGCCCCGCGATGGCCGAGTATCCAATTGTGTTCATCCATTAGTCTGTATGGCGCGTCTGTTTTGTCAGCATATACATACGTACTTCATGCATTTTTTATTTGCATTTACATTTCATATTGCATTGTTATCACTCTAGCCGGTCTTGTCCCCTAGTGATAAACAATTTTCTCAATCGAGTTTGTCAGTTCTTTCCTCTTCAGGAAGTGTTGCGTCTGCACAATCTCGCCACCAGTGTATCTTTAAATCAAAGTCGGCACGTGGCCACTTTGATAATTTGAACCTCTGAAAGATCAGATAACTTTCAACAGATGTCACTCTTCGCCATTAAAGATGATATCCTTGCTTTCCCGGATTAAGAAAATCCACAGAGAAAGCCTCGTGATCAGAGATTCGGCAGCACGCCAGTTTTGCTCCGAAAAACCACTGATGAGAAGGTCATTGGCACCTCAAAATTGGACCCCATCATATGGCGTTTCTCCGGGAAGATCCCGAGAAAAGTATGATGAAAGATCCCAAATGAAAACAGTCTCTCAAGAGACTCGCTTTCCCCAGTAGAAACAAATGGCGTCTCCAACAGAGAAGTTTGTACAACTCTACAACTCAGACGATTGGGGTCCCCAGCAAGTCTGACAACAAAACATTTTCTACTCAAATGGCATCTCCCCAGCAAAATTCGGCGAGAAGTTTGAAGGAAAACCGCTACACATAGCGTCCCTTGTCAATAAAGTTTATTGACAAAAGAAACTAAGACCAGTTCCTTGGTAGGAAACCAGGATCGAGGGGAAGTTGACAAAAGAAACTAAGACCAGTTCCTTGGTAGGAAACCAGGAACGAGGGGAAGCTCATTTCAGAGACTGAGACCAGTTCTTGGTAGGAAACCAAGAACGAGGGGAAGTTCAAAAGAAACTAAGACCAGTTCCTTGGTAGGAAACCAGGATCGAGGGGAAGTTTATTTCAAAAGAGACTGAGACCAGTTCTTGGTAGGAAACCAGGATCGAGGGGAAGTTTACCTTTTCTAAGCATCATTGCTTAGCTAAAGAAGATGAATGCATAAGCTACCATTCATAACCACCATCAAAATTTTGGGTATTCCGATATTTAATCCTCTTGCACCCCGAATGCCCGAATCCCTTCGTCATTCACACCTTCGGGTCCAAGAAGATTAAATAGGGGCATCTGTAATACCCCAAATTTTGACCACTTAGATTTCCCATCATTGTGAAAATCATCATCACAATATGGATGTACCTTTATGCTTCATTAGTCTCCCCAAAGATGGGTGAGCATCCACTACAATCAAAATTAGGGTTTCAAGCCCTCTCTGAGTGCTTAGACAAAGGATCAATCAAGAAATGACATGATCTTCAACTTGTCTAATCTCTTAAACATCCACAATGGATCAAAAAGGACTCCCACTTCAAGGATTAAGCACAAGGCTGCTCCCTTCTAGGTGGATCAAGTCTCAAGATCGACAGTGTCACCAAATTAGGGTTTTGGTCGACCAGGGCCTCCAGATGGAAATTTTCATCTAGGCACAAGGCAATGATCCAAAACATAACCTAATATACTTCATGGAACCTCATGAACCCATGCATTAAGTCAATTTTGCCTCAGGGGATGCATTCATCAAAAATCAAGAATTAGGGTTTCTTGACCTAATTCACCCCTAAGTTGACTTTTGGGACAAACCATGAGCCAAGACCTCAAGAGATGATTTTAGGGTCTCTAATATACCATATTGATCCATTTGGAACAATGGATTGATCCAAGAAGTTTGAGCAACAAGTCTCAATTTCATCTGCACCACAATTAGGGTTTTAAGGGAAAAGTCAACTGTAACTTTGACTTTTGACCAGGACATGCTCCCAAACCCTAATACATGATTTAATATACCCTATGACACCCATGGAACATGTCCATCAAGTTTGATTTAGGTCAAGGACATGATTTCCTGAAGAATTGCACAGTTTGGAATTCATCTGATAAAAAGTCAACTGTGCACAAAAGTCAACTTTGACTTTTTGAGATTTTTCACCAAAATGGATTTTTAACCCTAAAATGATGTTAATGTATGATTTGAATCATCATTCATCAAGAAAAATCAAGAAAAGTGAGATAACTTGTAAAAGGGGTAACCATAAAACTTAGAAATTTTTCTAAGTTAAAAATAAAGTGGCAAAGGTACCAACTTTGAAGGACCATAACTCCTAAACCACAAGGCCATTTTTTCTCATCCAAAGATGGATTTGTAGCCCTCATTATCACCTACAAAAACTTCAACTACAAGTCATTCCAATTCATTAAGGATTTTGAGTTATGGAATGATCAAAGTGGCTGAAAAGTGAAAATGTCACTTTTTCCAACACTTAGTGAAATTTTCACTAAGTCAGATTCTGCCTCACTTTTTGCCAAATGTAGGGGGATTTTTCACTTGGAATCAAAAGAGATCAAAACCAAACTTGTTCAAACAGTTGTTGTATCATGTAAGAGCTTTCCAAAATGGCCAAGAACATTGCCAAATTCAACCTACACCATGAGATACAACCTTGCCAAGTTGCCTTGCTGAAATCTGTCAAGGCAAGGCAGAATTTGCAACTTTGGTCGATTTGACAAAATTAGCCAAATTCAATTGCTCCTATCCACTTGGACACCTCAGAGGATTGAATCTAAAGGGGACAATCACTGAGCCAAGCCTCCAAAGTCCATGGAACAAGAAATAGCATGTTGAACCTAGAATGGCCAAAATAGGGACAAAACTTCAAATTTGGAATGAGGCATTCAATGGAACCATCAAGGTGGCATGGACTGAGCCATTCTCATCTGAAATCAGTCAAGACTTATCCAAGACCAAGGGGACCAAAGCTCTATGCCCTAACCTCTAGTCAATGGCTAGAGGAGACTTGGATTTTCATTTGCCAACATTGGCCAAACCTACTTACCAGCTGCCATGCACTATTCCTTACAAAACAAACTTGCTCTACTATAAATAGAGCTTAATTATGGTCAGTTTGAGTACACCAAAGCCATCTAACAGATGCTTTCCTCAAAATCTCTTCTTTCACTCCAATTTTGCCTTCTAAGGCAAGTCGCTATCGGGTTTTGAGTTTGAGAGCAATTCCAATCAAACCAATCACTCACACACCTCACATACATCACATATGAGCTGATCAAACACTTAGATTACTTCTGAAACATCAATTTCACAAAATCACCAGCTGGTTGCTCAAATTTTCAATCAAGTTGCAGCTGAGGTACCACAAAGTGATCCAGCCAATTTCAATCAAGTCCAACCATCCAAACACGATCCATAGGGTGTAGGGAAGCTGTTCAGACCATCACCACTCATCTGTAACACCTCCAAATCAAAAATCACTTTGAACTTGCTGTCACGACCTAAAGGTAAGCCTAAACTTGGTCATCTCTCAATCTATGCATATTTCCTCGCACAATAATTTGGCCATATGTTCATAATCATGCATGGAATGTTTTCCCTCAATTAATTGCATTGTTTGAATCGTGTATCAAAAATCCTAGCCTTCATGCAGAAATTAGGGTTCTTGAGGTTTCTTCGTGATTTCTTGTTGTATGTTTAATTTAAATGAAATTAAAGTACATAGACATGATCGTGAGGTTGAGACGAGCATAATGATATGTGGATTGCATGATATGATTACGTATTCATGGAGATTGGATAGAAAATGCAAATCTGAGAAACCAAGAACACGCGCGTGTTCTTCAGCTGTTCTTGGCGCCATTTTTCATAAATTCAAATATTTGAATTTTGTGATTTTGTTTAATTGATTCAAAAATTAATTTCTCTCTGAGTTTTAATGATTTTGAGTTGATTCTTTTTTTAATAATTCACAAAAATGTTAAAATATTTTATTTTCCCAAAAAATCCCAAAAATATTATTTATTTCATATAATTGATATTTTTGTAAAGAATTAATATTTTGATTGTTTTTGGCATTTTAAATATTTTTTCTACATTGATTTTGCAACTTTTAATGCTTTCTAATTATTTTGTAGGTCAATATTTAATTTTTGAAGCATTAATCCAAGATCACAATTTGTTTTCCATGTGTTAAACAACTTTTGATCATTTTAATTGAATTTTTATTCAATTAAATACATTTTTGAAAACAAATTAGGGTTTTGGATTAATTCAACCCTCATAAGTCATTTTCAAACCTTTTTGGGCCTCTTGAGAGAGTGTAAGACCCATCCCCCTTGTACAAAAACTTTTTGGGCCTCACACATTGTATAAGTCCCTCTGTACAAGTAAACGGCGCGATCGTCGCCCGTTTAAAAATAAAAATCATCTGGGCCTCTCCTTGAGCTATAAGACCCATTCAAAACACTTTGGGCCTCTATTAGAGTGTAAGACCCAATCCCCCTTTTAACCAAAACATTTTGGGCCTCACTTATTGTATAAGTCCCTCTGCGTTAAAAGAAAACCTCGGCGCGATCGCCATTTTTAAACGAAAAATCATTTGGGCCTACCCTCGTGTTATAAGCCCCACTCTTTTTTTCTTTAAACCTTTTTGGGCCTCTTGAGAGAGTGTAAGACCCATCCCTTTGTACAGAAAAACTTTTTGGGCCCCAGTCACTTGTATAAGGCCCGCTGTACAAAGTCAAACAGTGCGCTCACTGATAAAACCCTGGGCCTCTCCTTGAGCTGTAAGCCCCAAATCTTTCTTTTTCAAAGCACTTTCTCCTTTGATTTTGAATATACTGTTGTTTTCAATCTTTCTTTGTTGAACAACTAACCAAACAGCATGGAAGCACTCCAACCGAGTAAGTGGTTATCGCTTTCATTTACTGCTTTCATATTATAAACTGTATTGTGGGGCTGCTCACTGTAAGTCTCCTTTCATAAACTCATATCTAGTGTGTAATAATAGTATAGATATTTCGAGTTTCCCCGGCTACTACGTCTAGAACTAGGTGACGCCGTTTCATTTATTCGTAGAAATAGACGCCTAGATCCCCAATAGAAGCACCAGATACAGTCTTCTCTTCGGTTGTCCTCCTTAGGAATCGTCAAGAAGCTCTACTCCCCAAGATGAATGTATTCTCCGTGAATGGCATCTTTGAGTTTCTTCCAAATTCTCGAACTTTCCTGGCTTGATCTATTCCTTGTGGATAGCTTGCCTTGAATGTCTCGGGGTTTGGGTACCCACTACGGTCATAATCTTGGACCTTAACTAAGGAACCCTCTTCAAAAGTTAAAAGTCGCTGGATAGTAAACCTCGCACATTTACCAGTGGTTTTTATCTTTAAAAGAGTTATCTCTCCTAATGGAAAGGAGATGATAGACCCACGGGCTTCTTAAAAGCATCGGCCTCCTCTTGGGCATTATTCAAGGACCCTACGGCTTCTTAGAAGTATTCACAGCCTCCTCTTAGGCTTCGTATAATGATCTCTTCCTCCGGGAATGATAGCCTCCTCTTGGGCTTCGTACAAGGACCCGTCGGCTTCTAAAAATTTCCAGCCTCCTCTTGGGCTTCATACAAATTGTCCCGACGACCTCCTAGAGGTATAGGAATAAAACCTAGTCATCCTCATAGAACAGTCCTTTCATAGAGTCTACTACTGTTTCTCAAAGCATAGTACAAAAGATAAAACTCTAGACACGGACAGTCTAACTTCCTTGAGTCTCAAAAGACATTCTCAAGTGACCCCTTCGTTAAATAGGAAGGAAACCCGCAGACTCGGACAGTCTCAACACCCTTTGCATTTCCAGTTTCCTCAAAGAAAAGGAGACCACCCCGATCCTCAGATCTAACCCATGAGTACAGTGATGCTCATATAAGAACTGATTTTCTCTTTCAAAATCAGTATACTGAACCTGTCACTTAACTGACATAGCCTCCTCTTGGGCTTTGTACAATGACTCTCCCTAGCGGAGTCAAACAACGCTTTAGCCTCCATCTCGGGCTTTGTACGAGATACAAAGACTCTCTTGTTGAGTCAAACCTTTTAGCCTCCATCTCGGGCTTCGTACGAGATACAAAAACACTCTCTTGTTGAGTATAAAAGACTCTCTTGTTGAGTCAAAACTTTTAGCCTCTCTCTCGGGCTTCGTACGAGACACAAAGACTCTATCGTCGGGTTAAAAACTTTTAGCCTCTCTCTCGGGCTTTGTACGAGACACAAATTAGCCTCCTCTTAGGCTTTGTATAATGATTTTCCTAGCAAAAATTAGCCTCCTCTTAGGCTTTGTATAAGAAAACCACTGGTTGATCCAATCAACCTTTTAGCATCGAAGTTGTGCCTCGTTCATAGTATACAAACATCAACAACTCCTTCCCTTTCATCTAATCGATGTAAGCGGCAAGCCTCTGGATCATCTACATCCACGCCACTGTCCCTCTTTTAGCATGAGAAATTCCTAAGGAAAGATGGCATTGCTCTACACTGAGTTAAAGTTTTCTCCTTCAGGTTAAAACCCTTTCTTCGGAAATTATGGCATTGCTCGGATCCGCGTATCCCAGTTAAAGTAATTCTCCTTCTCCCCTCTTTAGAGATGACAAATTATCTCTAAAGTCGAGATCTTTCAGCTTCACGTCTTGGGCTTTGAACAAGACACAAATAGACCTTTCAGCTTCACATCTTGGGCTTTGAACAAGATACAAACTACCTTTCGCTTCACGTCTTGGGCTTTGAACAAGACACCAAAAACCAATTTCCTCCCATAGAATAGGAGGAACTACGAACGCTCTGATTTCCCTGTTTCGGTAAATGGGAATACGTAGGCATAAGATCGAAAGAAAAGATCTTAGCGAGCGCAATCAACAAAAAACCCAAATCCCATATCTCCATCAATCAAAAGCAGTATTTCAAAAGCATCAGTCCTAACATCTTAATCCTTGTTCCCCGCCAGAAACCTTCTGCCCAGGTAAAAAAGAAAGAAAACAGTATTGGCGAAAATACAAATAACCAGTACAAAGCCCCCCCAAATTGATAGCATCCGTAACCTAACAGACCGCTGTTTAAACTCAGTATGCAAAGCAGGGTTAATTGGAGACATCTATTTCCCTTCCTTATTCAGCTCACAATAGGATAAAAAATGAATCGACCTGTAGTCAAAGCTCAAACCGCAGAGAGCGACCAGCGCTTAAGAACCGCGTCCAAAATCGCTCGCTACAGTTGGTCGATGTTAGGTAAGGGATAAGAGTCCTTCGGGCATGCCCGGTTAAGATCTGTGTAGTCAACGCACATCCTCCATTTTCCATTACTTTTCTTAACGAGTACAACATTTGAGAGCCAAGTTGTGTACTTGGCCTCGAAAATAAAATTTGCCTCTAGGAGGTCTTTTACAGCTTTTTCAGCAGCCTCCATTTTTTCCGGAGACTGCCTACGCCTACGTTGAGCTACGGCCCTAGCGGCCGGATCTATAGTCAGCTGATGACAGGCTACTTCAGGGTCCAGTCCGGGCATCTCAGCAGCACTCCAGGCGAATAAATCTGCATTTTCTCGGAGGCACGCCTTCAGTTGCCTTTTCGCTAGGTCGGGGAGTCCAGAGCCGATCTTCACGCTTCGGTCTGGGTTGTCACCGAGTGGGACTAGCTCGAAATCTCCATCTAGGACGGGGCGCGTTGGGTGGAGAGGCTGCCCGTTGACTTTGAGTGGGAGATCCTCGCCATCAGCTTCCTTCTGCTCCCCGGGAAATCGGCTGTCAAGGTCGACCGCACTGACCGACAGTAGTGGAGCATGTACGACGTCTGAAGGTGTCTCGGCCTGAGTCTTAGATTTGGTGCCGCCAACAACGCTCAGACCCCTGATTGCTGCGTCGAAACACCTTCTGGCCACGTTGATGTCCCCGTGGAGAGTGACCACACGTCCGCGCTTCGTGTAGTATTTCATCTTCAGGTGGATCGTTGATGGCACTGCCGTTAGCTCCGCCAGCGTGGTCCTCCCCATTATACAGTTGTAGAGGGACGGACAGTCCACCACTAAGAAACGCGTCTTCACTTGTCGGGCAGTTTCCTCAATCCCGAAGGTGACCATCAATTCAACGAAACCCCATGGTCGGGTGGTCGCGCCGTTGAAGCCTTGCAGGTCCGATCCCACGTATGGGGACAAGTGTTGCTTGGTCAGCTGGAGGGTCTCGAAGAGGTGGACGTACATGATGTCCACCGAGCTCCCCTGGTCGACCAAAATTCTATGGACATCAAAGTTGGCCATCTGTGCCCGGATCAAGAGGGGGATGTTGGCGTTCGGTGCCCCACCGGGAAGTTCCTCGAGGTAGAAGGTGATCGGATTTGATCTTCCCTTGGCTCGCTCGAGATTAGGCGCTCGAGGAGTTGTCGCCTTCAGTTCGTCGAACTTCCTCTTTATCGACCCCACGGTCAAACGGTCAGGGGCTCCGCCAGATATGACCAGTGCCTGGGGAAAGGACTCCCAGGTACTGCGGGCACTTATCGAGTCCTCTACTGGGAAGTTGTTCCACATATTTCGGACAACTTCTGGGTTGTCGAGCTCTCCAGGAAAACTGAAGTCTTCAGGCCACGTGATGCTCAACGCGACCTGCAGTGATCCGTTGTTGGGAGAGGGAGTTGACTCCTCGACATTCTGGGCCTCCTGGCCGCTGGGGCGGGGGGCCTCTTGCTGCTTGGCGTACTTCTTCAGGTACCCCTCTTTAATCAGCGTCTCGATGGCGTCTTTGAGGTGGACGCAATCCTCAGTAACGTGCCCGTGACTGCGATGGAACTGGCAGTACTTGGACTTGTCGGCATTTGGTTTGGAAGTCGTCGGTTTCGGGAAGCGGATTCCCCCTTTGACAAACTCCGAGTTGGCACAGTCACTGAAAATGCGTGAACGGGACACGTTCAGCGGTGTGTAATCTTTGAAAAGGCCAGACGGTCCCCGTGATTCGCGGGGCTCTTTGGTCCGGGCTTCTTTCTTTCTTTCTCCGCCTCGTCTGGGTGGAGGGGAGTCTCCTCTTCTCCTGTCCCCACCTCGCCTGGGTGGAGGGGAGTCTTCTTCCTTGTTGTCGCGGGGGCCTTCTCTGCGCCTCGAGTCGAGGGAAATTTGCGCGGCCTCAACTTCCTCGAACTCAATATGTGACTGAGCCCTCTCGAGGAGGCCTTCAAAGTTGCGGGGGCGGTGCAGCCCGACGGATTCTGCGAACTTGGACCCTATCCGCAAACCCTTGATGATGAGATACATCTTGATGTGGTTGGTCACGTGGATCTCGACCGCCTCCTTGTTGAACCTCTCTATGTAGCTCCAGAGAGGTTCATCCTTCCCCTGAAAGATGGCTTCCAGGGAGGCTATCGTCTTCGGATGGCGACGAGAAGCCATAAAATGTTTCCTGAAATGCTCCCTCAGGACTCTCCACGACGTGATTGACTCAGATGCCAGGTTTTTGTACCAAGTCATGGCCCCTTTCCGCAGAGTCGTAGGGAATAATTGGCATTTGATAGCGCCGGAAACATTCCTGAAATCGAGCAGAGCCTCGAAACTCTCGACATGGTCGTCAGGATCGGAAGTCCCGTCATATGTCCCCAAAGATGGGGGCCTCTCCAGGCCCTTAGGAATAGGGGCGTCCATGATGCGCCTGGCCAGAGGGGTGTAATCGTCATCCTCGCTGGCACCCGGAGACACAGAGGGGGAGCGGTGTCCATGAACGTGGTGACGTCTCGGGGAGTGGTCCTTCGAGCGGCCTCTGGTCTCCTCGGCATCCGGCCTGCTCCTTTTATTTTTCGAGGAGCGAACTGGTTCCTTTGGCGGTGGGGAGCGGTGGCGTTTCTGAGGATACTCAGGTTGAGCACGCTCCAAGCGTGGTCTGCGACCTCTGGGAACCGGGGAGGGGCTGCGAGATGCCTCCGGGGAAAGTGAACGTCTCGGAAATGGTGGTGGTCGGTGCCTTCGCGGGGAAGACCGACCACGACTTTTCTCCATCGCCTCGATCCGGATGTTCTGGCTGAAGATCATCTGGTTGGTCTGGTTGACCAACGCAAACAGGGCGGCAGTGCTCGGATCCGCATTTGGTGGCGGATCCACGGGCTGAAAAACGGGCTGGAGGACTGTTTCCTGTCCGTCTTGGTGAGCTGTCTCGTACTCCACTTCGTCGGAAGACGGGGAGGCGGTGAGTCCGTCTCTGACGTCGTTTTCCACGACGAGTCGAGCAGAGCTGTTGTCGACGTGGTTGCCAGCGCTGAGCTGTGCAATAACGTTGTCTAGAGCTTGATTCGCCGACGGGTTGGCCATGATAGTTGTTGAACGGAGAAAGCTTTGGTTTATCGAACAGAAAAACGGGGAAGCTTATGAAATTCCCACAGACGGCGCCACTGATCGTACCTGGATCAGACAGTGATGGTGGCCAACGGCGTCTGGAACGACAACTCCGGTGATGGTGAGAGACGGTGGGGGGTGTACCTGCAAGGTACTCCGACGCTCAAGTGAGAGAGTGTACAGAATATCAGCACATACAAGAAGTGAGGATGGTAGGAAGAAAGTGTCTAACCTGACCCTCTCAAATGAGAGGGTATTTATAGAGAGCCCCCAGCGCGGGGCCAACGGTTACCTGCAATGGGCTGGATCAACTAGGCCCACTCCAAGTAACTGCTAGGGCTTACGTGTAGTAGTGAAGACCAGAACGTGGTCTTCGCCCTAGAGTAACTGCTCCTAGATTTCCGGAAGTAGGGCAGACCGAATCTTTCGGAAGTGGGCGGTTACTTGGAACGTGTCCACGCGGGGTGGACCGTTGGGTGCTCCTCGCGGGGAGGAGCCTTCTGTGCCGAGGATATATGAAGCTCGTAGAATGGGCATGGCCTCGCGGGGAGGCGATACTGTCCGACGAGGAGAGACGAGTAGCATGCCCGCGGGGGGAGGGGCTAGCTTGTCGAGGAGTCGCATCTCAGCGGGGTGAGACGTCCTCGACTCCTATTGTCCAAGGTGCCCGACACTGCCTGAGTGTCCGGCGAGACTGTGGCTAACACGTGGCAGTCGCGTGTACGCAGAGGGACATTGCCTTATTGGGCCTCCCCGGGTAGTATGGGTTGGGCCTGCTCGACTGTTGGGCAGCCTCGGCCCAGTCCAGAACATTATTATTAGTATTATTATTATTATGGTGAATTCTTATCTACCCACTTCAAAAAGTTGGGTAGAGTTATCCATAGAGTAAATTAGGCTACATTGCATTGGAAATCTACAAAATTTAAATCATTAAATAAATAATTAAGTATAATAAAATGATATGACATTAGTGGATTGGTTGAAGGTAGACTACCCAACTTTTTGTGATGGGTAATGAAGTTGTCCCCTATTATTATTATTATTATTATTATTATCTCTATTACAAAAAATATGACAGAAATAATAATTACTAACTTATTTATTATACATACACTTAACAACAATTACTTAATTTACAGACTCATAAAAATAATTTGGATGCTAATTATAAATTAATAAACAAGAAACTTATAAAGATAAAATATTTTTAGTTTTTAAATAACAAATAATTTAAGAAAATTATGGTAATTACTATTTTTTTTGACGAGTGGTAATTACTATTATTCATTACTAAGTGACTATACATAAAATTAATAATAATAATTATTGTATTTGTCACAATTTATTTATTTATATGTGTCTATCTACTAATTATTATATTTATTGTTATTTATTTTGTAACATCAATTTACTTATTATTGAATTTATAACAAATAAAAAATTGTCTATTACACTTTCTCTAATTTTAAAATAACCCATTAAAATTCCATGATAAATTTTATTAAATTTCAAATTTCAAAAAATATTTTTACTCTTTTCATAAAAAAAGAATAAATAGTCATAAAAATGAAAAATTTACACTGTAGCTACAAATATTATCAAAATATCCTTATAAAATAGTCCTTAAATTAATTAATAAGAATTAATAATATTATTATTTCTAACTTATTTATTATGCATAACCTTAATAAAAAATCATAGATATAAAATCTTTTTGGTTTTTAAATTACAACTAATTTAAATAATAATAATAATTATTATTATTATTATTGTTATTATTATTATTGTTATTATTATTATTATTTAATTATTATTATTATTATTATTATTCATAACAAAGTTACTATACATTAAATTAATAATAATAATTATTGATTTATCAAGTTTATTTACTTATTTATTTATTATTTATTTGCGCCTATCTAATAATTACTATATTTCTTATTATTATTTATTTTGTAACATCAATTTAAAGTCAAAGTTAAATTTTAAATTGTTATAAAGATATAAAATTTAAAGTCAAACATAAAACCGTTTTAATTTTTAAATTTCAAATAAATTAAATAATAAAAATTATTATTATTACTAACTTATTTATTATACATATACTTAATAACAATTACGTAATTTACAGACTCATAAAAATAATTTGGATGGTAATTACAAATTAATAAATAAGAAACTTATAAAGATAAAATACTTTTGGTGAATTCTTATCTACCCACTTCAAAAAGTTTGGTAGAGTTATCCATAGAGTAAATTATGCTACATTGCATTGGAAATCTACAAAACTTAAATCATTAAATAAATAATTAAGTATAATAAAATGACATGACATTAGTAGATTAGTTGAAGGTAGACTATCCAACTTTTTGTGATGGGTAATGAAGTTGTCCCCAATACTTTTTTATTTTTAAATTACAAATAATTTAAGAAAATTATGGTAATTATTATTATTCATTACTAAGTGACTATACATAAAATTAATAATTATTATTATTGTATTTGTCACAATTTATTTATTTATAGAATTTAATTAGTATACACCGACAGTGTAAATTTTTTTTACACTGTCAACAAATGACGACCATGCATCCCGCCAAGTCATACTGAAAATTTTAAGTTAATTGTATGACATGGCAGAATGATATATTTCTATTGGATGACAGTGTAAAATTATTTTACACCGTCAGTGCATACCAATTAAACTCTTATTTATATTTGTCTATCTACTAATTATTATATTTATTGTGTTTTATTTTGTAACATCAATTTACTTATTATAAAATTTATAACAAATCATAAACTGTCTGTTACACTTTATCCAATTTTAACCCCTTAAATTTTAAAATAACCCAATAAAATTCCATCCATAATGAAAAATTTAATTAAATTTCAAATTTCAAAAAATATTTTTACTCTTTTCTTAAAAATAGAATAAATACTCATAAAAATGAAAAACTTACACTATAGCTACAAATATTATCAAAATATCTTTATAAAATAGTCCTTACAAAAAATATTATTATTGTAATATTTTTCCCAATCTTTTAATTATACTATATTTTATAATAAAGTTATGACCATAAAATCATTTATATATTCTATAATTTTATAATTTTCCAATTAAGAAATTTAAGATTTAAAAACTCCTTAAAATTATTAAATTTTTTTTAAAAAAATGAGTAAACACATTGACTTCCAAAACTACACAATAACTTTAAAAATAATAATAATAATAATAATTATGTCAGTTACTATTATAATTATTATTCTTATGTCAGTTACTAAAAATAAAATTAGTAACAATTATTATTATATTTCATATCTTTTATAATATAAGCAACGTAATATTTTTCCAAAAACAAAACGACATATCTCTCCCATTCACAACAAATACTACTAATTCTTCACTATTCATCCAGCAAAATAGGAAATTTTATATGGGTATGTACATGCACTACTATTAAATTTTACTATTACTATTCAAATATCTATCACAAATTTCCATTCTACCAGACTTTATTTTATAAATATTTTTTATAATACTAACTATATCATCAAATTTTTAATATATTTAGATTTTAGATTTTTTTTTAATTTTTAAGCGTCTTCTTTTCCACTCTAAAACAGAAAAGCAACATGCAGAAAAAGTGGCAGAAATTCAACGTCTCAATCGACTTAAAAGGAAGCAACAACTTCATTTGAAACGCATCAAAAAATTTACGTTACAAAACTGAGGTAAATTTAAATATTCTAAAATATATAAAAAAAAATTAAATATATAATTTATTTATTCTTTAAAAAATATCAATGAATTAAAATAATATTTTTTAATAAATTAAAAACAATTTACCTTTTAAGTTTAAAAAACTTATTCTTCTATTAAAAATGACAATGAGTACAATAACATGGTATGCATCACAAATGAAGAAGAGACTTATATTCCTTCTAATTCAGGTAATTTTATATGACAATCTTTATTTAAAGGATATATATTTTTAATATTTTCAAAATAATATTTCCATAGTCTAATATTTTATTTTATATTCTTCCACTCTAAAACAGAAAAGCAACATGGAGAAAAAATAGCAGAAATTCAACGTCTCAATCGACTCAAAAGGAAGCAACAACTTCATTTGAAACGCATCAAAAAAATAACGTTACAACATAGAGGTAAATTTAAATATTCTAAAATATATCAAAAAAAAATTAAATATATGATTTATTTATTCTTTAAATAATCAATGAATTAAAATAGTATTTTTTAATAAATTAAAAACAATTTACCTTTTAAGTTTCAGACACTGATTCCTCTATTAAAAATGACAATGAGTCCAATAATATGGCATGCATCACAAATGGAGAAGAGACTGATATTCCTTCTAATTAAGGTAATTTTATATGACAATCTTTATTTAAAGGATATACATTTTTAACATTTTCAAAATAATATTTCCATGGTCTAATATTTTATTTTATATTCTTCTAGGGATTCATTTTCAATTATAAATTGTCAACGATGAAATAAATAATACTCTTAGCGTTTCACCACTAGCCCACACACACGTACACAAAATTTATATGTATATGATATTGCTATAATATATTGCTATGATATATATGACTATTTGGTATATATATATATTTTTTACATTCTATAGGTCTAATTTTTTATTTATTATTACAATATTTTTAGTACATGCAATTTACATCTTTGTAGTAAATGAAAATGAAAATGAGTTAAACAACATGGTATGCATGACAAATTGTGAAGAGTCGAATGTACCTTCTAATTCAGGTGATTTACTAAACTTATTTATTTAAAGTAATATTAAAATATTATTAAATGTATGATTTAAAAATATTATATATATATATATATATATATATATATATATATATATATATATATATATATATATAACATTGTAAAAATATTTTTACTTCTTTTAGGGGTTCAATTTTTGTTAGAAATTGTCAATGAAGAATTAGATGATACTGCTAACTCGGGTTCAAAATTTTATATGTATATCATATTGCTAAATTATATTTTTAAACATGTTTTCCCAATATTAAAATTCACTATTTGGTAAATAAAATTGTTTTTTTTTTTGTTTTGTATAAATTATAGATTCAGAATACTTAAATATGGGTCAACCAATATGTGTTTGTGAATTATGTGGTGCTTTGATGTGGTATGAAGAACGCATTCAAAAACAGTATAGACCACTAACACCAAAATTTTCAATGTGTTGCATGCAAGACAAGATTCTAATTGCTCCATACCCCAGACTTCCTCAATCTTTGCATAATTTATATCACAAACATGACAGGATGAGTAAATTCTTTTTAGAAAATACTAGATCTTTCAATAGTATGTTTGCTTTCACCTCCATGGGAGGAAAAATTTATAAGGAAATAAATAATGGTAATGCACCACCAATATTTGTGATGAACGGTGAAAACTTTCATCAAATTGGAAGTTTGTTGCCTTTACCGGGGAACCAACCAAAATTTTCTCAACTGTACATCTACGACACTAATAATGAAATAACTAACAGAATGGGAGTTGTAAGGTAATTATCATATGAAACTTTGAGTTTATTATATTTTACTTTTAAAATTATTCATAAACACTACTTCGATTGCATAACCACCAATATTTTTTACCTTCATATTTTACAGAATGGACGGTGAAAACTTTGAGTTGAAATCAACAATTGTTAACAATATAAGGGAAGTTCTTGACACTTTCAATCCCTTTGTCAAAACATATAGGATAATTCGAGACACCATAACAACACAAAATACTCCAACTGTGAAGTTAAGGTTATTAAGAAAGAGAACTTCTGATGTTCGACGTTACAATATTCCAACAACTTCAGAGGTGGCGGCATTGGTTGTTGGTGATTTTGATTCTACAGACTTTGATAGAGATGTTATTGTTGAAACTCAATATGGATTGTTGCAACCTATTTCTGTATTTGAGCCAGCATATTTACCATTACAGTATCCACTTGTCTTTCCTAGAGGAGAAGACGGGTTTCGAAAGGATATTCCATATAATGAAGATACTAACACGTATATTTCAAAAAGGAAGTTTGTCACACAAAAAGAATGGGTTGCATACAAAATTCAACAAAGAGATACAGATCATTCAACATTATTGTTTTCTAAAAGATTATTCCAATAATTTTTGGTGGATTCATTTAGTGCAATAGAGTCTTCACGCTTGAAGTGGATTAGAGATCATCAAAAAGACTTAAGAGCTGAAATGTACAAGGGCTTAACTGAGGCCATTCTTAGAGGAGAAACTAATCCAACTTCATCAGGAAAAAGAATTGTGTTGCCGTCTACTTTTGTTGGTGGAGCAAGATATATAATACAAAATTATCAGGATGCTATGGCAATTTGTGGTTGGACGGGGTATCCTGATTTATTTATCACATTCACATGTAACCATAAATTCCCTGAATTGGTTGATTTTTTGAAAACATATCACCTCAAGCCAGAGGATAGGCCCGATTTAGTAAGTCGACTTTTCAAAATGAAACTTGATCAGTTAATAAAAGACATCAAGAAGGGCAATATTTTCGGAAAAGTGAAATCAGGTAACCATATACGTAATTTCATTCCTAATCTAAATTTTTTATATAATTATTAATCAAATGTATTTTTAAGCAACATTTAATATTAATTAAAATGATTTACTTTAAACTTGCAGTGATATATACTATTGAGTTTCAAAAGCGAGGACTTCCACATGCTCACATATTGGTTTTCCTTCAAACTAATTATAAGTGTGTATTGTTGGTGTACAAGGTGAAAATAATGATGAAAAGAAGAGAATATATTATATTGAGAATGACGGCTACAAAGGATAAAAGATACAATTATTGGAATGACATCTACACTACCCTATTTATAAGCTAAAAACTAGGGCTACAAAAGCAACAATAAAATACTAAAATACCCTCTAACAAACTTGGTCACCAAGTTTGTGAATATTAATTAAAATATAAATTATTTCTAATACCATCCCTTAATTTATATTTCCTCAAAACTAACAACTCCAATTTCATCCCTTAAGCGAAGGAATTGATCAGTCTTGATAGCCTTCGTCAGAACATCTGCCAACTGCTTCTGAGTGCTACAATGCATAACTTCTAACACTCCATTCTGAACTTGACTTCTCAGATAGTGATACTTGGTCTCAATATGCTTGCTTCTCCCATGCAACACTGGGTTTCTAGCAAGATTGATTGCAGACTTGTTATCAATCATCAGCTTCAGAGGTTTGTCAACTTTGATCTTCAGATCCTCCAGCAAGTTCAGAATCCACACAGCTTGGCATGCAGTAACAGCGCCTGCAATATATTCAGCTTCGCAGGTTGACAACACAACAACAGGTTGCTTCTTAGAACTCCAAGAAATAGGACCTCCCAGAAACTTAAACAAGTATCCAGAAGTACTTCTTCTGTCAACTCTGTCTCCACACCAATCAGAATCTGAATAACTCAAAAGTTCTGATTCAATCTTTCTTCCAAAAGGGAACAGCACTCCATACTTCAGAGTTCCCTTGATATACCTAAGAATTCTGACAACAACTTGGTAATGGGACCACTTAGGTTTACTCATGAATCTGCTAACCATTCCAACTGCATAGCAAATATCAGGTATGGTATTACACAAATACCTCAGAGAACCAACCAACTGTTTGAAGGTTGTAGCATCCACATCCTCACCATCAGAATCAGAATCTAGTTTCCGATTCGTATCTGCAGGTGTGATAGCAGCCTTACAATTCTGCAGCTTAAATGTCTTCAGAAGTTCTCGTTCATACTTCAGCTGATGCAAAATGATACCTTTCTCAGAATATCTGAACGCCATCCCTAGAAAATATGTCATTTTCCTGAGATCAGACATTTCAAACTCATTCATCAGCACCTTCTTGAACTTAGCTAATTCTTGTTCAGAACTCCGGTCAGCAGTATGTCATCAACATACAAGCACACCAGAATCATATTTCCTTCAGAAATATGCTGAACATAAACACCGTATTCCATCTCACATTTCTGAAAACCCTGCTTCTTGAAAAATGAATCAATCTTCTGATTCCAAGCTCTGGGCGCTTGCTTCAATCCATACAAAGCTTTATGTAATCTGTACACCATCCCTTCCTGATTCTTTTTCACAAATCCAGGAGGCTGTGACACATAAACTTCTTCTTCTAATGGACCATTCAGAAATGCAGATTTCACATCTAAATGCATCAGAGGCCAATTCCTGTTAGCAGCTATTGCAATCACCAATATGATTGTTTCATGTCTCGCTACAGGTGCAAACACTTCAGAATAATCCAGTCCAGGTTTCTACAGAAATCCTCTTGCTACCAACCTCGCTTTGTGTTTGCCAATTGATCCATCTGGCCTTAGCTTCTGCTTAAAAACCCATCTGACGCTGATGGCTTTCTTGTCCTTTGGAAGTTCTGTCAGCTTCCAAGTCTTGTTTCTCTCTTTGGCATCAAGTTCTTCTTTCATGGCCTTTAGCCAGAGCTTCTGCTTGAGAGCCTCTTCTGTACTTACGGTTTCAGAGTCTACTAACATGGCACACTGAATAATCTCTCCCTCGGAATCTACTTCAGTGTCTTGCAACATGTCAAACTCTTCAAATCTTCTTGGAATGTTTCTGATTCTCTGTGGCCTCTGACCTCGTTCAGAATCTTCTTCAGATGCTTGAACCCCAGAAGTTCTGTCCTCAGAAGTTTCTCCTTCAGAAGCACTTGCTCCAGAAGGTTGACTTCCTCCAGAACCTTGACCACCTTCAGAGTCTGGCATATTCCTAGAGTCTGAATCACCACCAGAATCTTGATCATCATCAGAATCACCTTCATCTTCTGAGTCTCCTTCAGAGTCAGAATCACCATCAGTTTCAGAAATTCTTATTTCTGACCTTTCTTCAGAAGTTCTCACATCAAAATCAGATTGAGACTTATCCCAATTCCAAACTTCTGATTCCTTCATAATAACGTCTCTGCTGAATTCAACTTTATTAGTTTCTGGACAATAAAGCTTGTAAGCACCCGTACTGTGGTACCCCACCAGTAACATTACTTTGCTTCTATCATCCAACTTCTGTCTTCTAGCTTCTGGAACATGTTTGTAACACACAGAACCAAAAACCTTCAGATGACTAACACTTTGCTTTTCTCCAGTCCACTTCTGAATAGGAACTATTTCCTTCAGCTTCTTCGTTGGACATCTATTGAGCACATATGATGCGGTGGCAACAGCTTTTCCCCACAAGTTCTGAGGAAGCTTCTTCTCCTTCAGCATGCTTCTCACCATATCAAGCAAAGTACGATTTCTTCTTTCATCAAGACCATTGTGTTGAGGAGTATAAGGAGCAGTAACCTCATGCTCAATTCCATTCTCCTCACAGAACTTCTGAAACTCTTTGGAGTTATACTCACCCCCACCATCGGTTCTGAGAATCTTCAGATTCTGACCACTCTGATTCTGAACCTTCATTCGAAACTTCTTGAATTTAACAAACACCTCGTGTTTGAACTTAATAAGGGATACCCATGTCATTCTCGTGAATTCATCAACAAATGACACGAAGTATTTATTCCCTCTGATCGATTCTACTGGAAATGGACCACACAAATCAGAATGTACTACTCCCAAGGCATGTTTTGCTCTTGGAGAAACTTCTGACGCAAATGGCAATCTTGGTTGCTTTCCTTCCATGCACACTTTGCATGACTTCTCAAGCTTCTTAATTGTAGGAATTCCATGTACCAGCTTCTTCGAATTCAGATGTTCTAAGCTTCTGAAATTCAGATGACCAAATCTTCTGTGCCACAGCTCACTTTCTTTCACAACACTTGTTGCACTAAGACATTCAGAGTCAGAAGTTCTGACATTCACCTTGAATGTTCTATTCCTTCCCTGTTCTGACTCCATAATCAACTTCTGATTACAGTCATACAGCTTCAGAAGATTGTCCTTCATGGTAACTGAAAAACCTTTCTCAATTAATTGTCCCACGCTCATCAGATTGCTTTTGATGCCAGGTACAAACCACACTTTCTGAATCAATGCTGTTTTCCCATTATTCAGAACAACTCTGACATTTCCCATACCTTCAGCGTTAAGATATTTGTCATCAGCACATTTGATCTTTGTCCTCTTCTCAGAGTCAAAATCAACCAGCCATTTCTTATTTCCAGTAAGATGATTTGAGCAGCCAGTGTCCATATACCACCAGTCTGTCAAATTCGTATCATCAGATTCAGAAGCCATCAGTAGCACAGATTCATCATCAGAACTTCTGGATATATTTGCTTCTTCTGACTTCCTTTCTTTGTTTGACCAACAATCTCTAACAAAGTGACCAAACTTCTTGCAACAGTAACATTGGATCTTCTTCTTGTCATACTTCTCTTTTCCCTTCTGAGCATTCTTTTGCCTATCAGAAGTTGAAGTTTCTGACTTCTGACCACCATCAGATCTTCTCCTGGCTTCTGACCACGACTGTTTCTGATGCTTCTTATCAGAAACTGCTTTCAGAGCCTGCTGCTCTACTTCCTTTTCAGAAGTTCTCTCAGTCAGACGCAACTCTTGCGCTTCTAGACTGCTTTGCAGCTCTTTAATTCTCATGGTGCTCAGATCTTTAGAATGTTCTATTGCTACCATAATGTAATCAAACTGAGGAGTAAGGGATCTCAATACCTTCTCAATGATTACTTGTTCAGAAAGAGTTTCTCCACACGCCTTCATCTCATTAGTGATCAGAATCACTCTGGATATGTACTCAGAAATTTTCTCATTGTTCTTCATGTTGAGATTCTCGTACTGCTTACATAGAGACTGAAGCTTCACCTTATTCACTGATGCATCACCACCGTAACATCTGACCAGTGTGTCCCACGCCGCCTTTGTCGTCGTTGAATCTGCAATCTTCTCAAACACATTCGCATCCACACACTGATGGATGTAAAACAATGCTTTCTGATCTTTCTTCCTTGTATCCTTCTGCGCGTTCTTCTGCTCCTCCGTCGCATCTGCTGCTACCGGAACATAACCTTCAGTGACAAGATCTAGAACATCTTAAGCACCGAACAGTACACGCATCTGAATCATCCAACGATTCCAGTTTTTTCCATCAAATACTGGAAGCTTGGTGTTCATGCCGCCGTTGCCGTTCATCTTCTTCAACCTTGTACAGTACACTCAGAACTTACCACACACAGTGTTTCCCAACCCACAGAATCAAATAATTATGATTCTGATCAGAATTTTGTTCTAGATTCAACACGAATCAAGAACCAAAAATTCAATCACACAAGAATCCTCACGTTTTCACTCGTGTTTCCCGTGTTTTCCTGTTGATCCGAACCGGAGCTCTGATACCAATTGTTGGGTTACAAGGTGAAAATAATGATGAAAAGAAGAGAATATATTATATTGAGAATGACGGCTACAAAGGATAAAAGATACAATGATTGGAATGACATCTACACTACCCTATTTATAAGCTAAAAACTAGGGCTACAAAAGCAACAATAAAATACTAAAATACCCTCTAACAAACTTGGTCACCAAGTTTGTGAATATTAATTAAAATATAAATTGTTGGTGTACAAGGTGAAAATAATGATGAACGGCAACGGCGGCATGAACACCAAGCTTCCAGTTTTTGCCATAAAATACTGGAAGCTTAGTGTTCATGCCGCCGTTGCCGTTCATCATCTTCAACCTTGTACAGTACACTCAAAACTTACCACACACAGTGTTTCCCAACCCACAGAATCAAAGAATTATGATTCTGATCAGAATTTTGTTCTAGATTCAACACGAATCAAGAACCAAAAATTCAATCAAACAAGAATCCTCACGTTTTCACTCGTGTTTCCCGTGTTTTCCCGTTGATCCGAACCGGAGCTCTGATACCAATTGTTGGTGTACAAGGTGAAAATAATGATGAAAAAAAGAGAATATATTATATTGAGAATGACGGCTACAAAGGATAAAAGATACAATGATTGGAATGACATCTACACTGCCCTATTTATAAGCTAAAAACTAGGGCTACAAAGCAACAATAAAATACTAAAATACCCTCTAACAAACTTGGTCACCAAGTTTGTGAATATTAATTAAAATATAAATTATTTCTAATACCATCCCTTAATTTATATTTCCTCAAAACTAACAACTCCAATTCCATCCCTTAAGCGAAGGAATTGATCAGTCTTGATAGCCTTCGTTAGAACATCTGCCAACTGCTTCTGGGTGCTACAGTGCAGAACTTCTAACACTCCATTCTGAACTTGACTTCTCAGATAGTGATACTTGGTCTCAATATGCTTGCTTCTCCCATGCAACACTGGGTTTCTGGCAAGATTGATTGCAGACTTGTTATCAATCATCAGCTTCGGAGGTTTGTCAACTTTGATCTTTAGATCCTCCAGCAAGTTCAGAATCCACACAGCTTGGCATGCAGTAACAGCGCCTGCAATATATTCAGCTTCACAGGTTGACAACGCAACAACAGGTTGCTTCTTAGAACTCCAAGAAATAGGACCTCCCAGAAACTTAAACAAGTAGAAACTTAAACAAGTATCCAGAAGTACTTCTTCTGTCAACTCTGTCTCCACACCAATCAGAATCTGAATAACTCAGAAGTTCTGATTCAATCTTTCTTCCAAAAGGGAACAGCACTCCATACTTCAGAGTTCCCTTGATATACCTCAGAATTCTGACAGCAGCTTGGTAATGGGACCACTTAGGTTTACTCATGAATCTGCTAACCATTCCAACTGCATAGTAAATATCAGGTCTGGTATTACACAAATACCTCAGAGAACCAACCAACTGTTTGAAGGTTGTAGCATCCACATCCTCACCATCAGAATCATAATCTAGTTTCTGATTCGTATCTGCAGGTGTGATAGCAGCCTTACAATTCTGCAGCTTAAATCTCTTCAGAAGTTCTTGTTCATACTTCAGCTGATGCAAAATGATACCTTTCTCAGAATATCTGAACTCCATCTCTAGAAAGTATGTCATTTTCCCGAGATCAGTCATTTCAAACTCATTCATCAACACCTTCTTGAACTTAGCTAATTCTTGTTCAGAACTTCCGGTCAGCAGTATGTCATCAACATACAAGCACACCAGAATCATATTTCCTTCAGAAATATGCTGAACATAAACACCGTATTCCATCTCACATTTCTGAAAACCCTGCTTCTTGAAAAATGAATCAATCTTCTGATTCCAAGCTCTGGGCGCTTGCTTCAATCCATACAAAGCTTTATGTAATCTGTACACCATCCCTTCCTGATTCTTTTTCACAAATCCAGGAGGTTGTGACACATAAACTTCTTCTTCTAATGGACCATTCAGAAATGCAGATTTCACATCTAAATGCATCAGAGGCCAATTCCTGTAAGCAGCTATTGCAATCACCAATCTGATTGTTTCATGTCTCGCTACAGGTGCAAACACTTCAGAATAATCCAGCCCAGGTTTCTGCAGAAATCCTCTTGCTACCAACCTCGTTTTGTGTTTGCTAATTGATCTATCTGGCCTTAGCTTCTACTTGAAAACCCATCTGACGCTGATGGCTTTCTTGTCCTTTGGAAGTTTTGTCAGCTTCCAAGTCTTGTTTCTCTCTATGGCATCAAGTTCTTCTTTCATGGCCTTTAGCCAGAGCTTCTGCTTGAGAGCCTCTTCTGTACTTACGGGTTCAGAGTCTACTAACGTGGCACACTGAATAATCTCTCCCTCAAAATCTACTTCAGTGTCTTGCAACATGTCAAACTCTTCAAATCTTCTTGGAATCTTTCTGATTCTCTGTGGCCTCTGACCTCATTCAGAATCTTCTTCAGATGCTTGAACCCCAAAAGTTCTGTCCTCAGAAGTTTCTCCTTCAGAAGCTCTTGCTCCAGAAGGTTGACTTCCTCCAGAACCTTGACCACCTTCAGAGTCTGGCATATTCCCAGAGTCTGAATCACCACCAGAATCTTGATCATCATCAGAATCTAGATCATCAGAATCACCTTCATCTTCTGAGTCTCCTTCAGAGTCAGAATCACCATCAGTTTCAGAAATTCTTATTTCTGACCTTTCTTCAGAAGTTCTCACTTCAGAATTAGATTGAGACTTATCCCAATTCCAAACTTTTGATTCCTTCACAATAACGTCTCTGCTGAATTCAACTTTATTAGTTTCTGGACAATAAAGGTTATACGCACCCGTACTGTGGTACCCCACTAGTAACATTACTTTGCTTCTATCATCCAACTTCTGTCTTCTAGCTTCTGGAACATGTTTGTAACACACAGAACCAAAAACCTTCAGATGACTAACACTTTGCTTTTCTCCAGTCCACTTCTGAATAGGAACTATTTCCTTCAGCTTCTTCGTTGGACATCTATTGAGCACATATGCTGCGGTGGCAACAACTTCTCCCCACAAGTTCTGAGGAAGCTTCTTCTCCTTCAGCATGCTTCTCACCATATCAAGCAAAGTACGATTTCTTCTTTCAGCAAGACCATTGTGTTGAGGAGTATAAGGAGCAGTAACCTCATGCTCAATTCCATTCTCCTCACAGAACTTCTGAAACTCTTTGGAGTGATACTCACCCCCACCATCGGTTCTGAGAATCTTCAGATTCTGACCACTCTGATTCTGAACCTTCATTCGGACTTCTTGAATTCAGTAAACACCTCGTGTTTGAACTTAATAAGGGATACCCATGTAATTCTTGTGAATTCATCAACAAATGACACGAAGTATTTATTCCCTCCGATCGATTCTACTGGAAATGGACCACACACATCAGAATGTACTACTCCCAAGGCATGTTTTGCTCTTGGAGCAACTTCTGACGCAAATGGAAATCTTGGTTGCTTTCCTTCCATGCACACTTTGCATGACTTCTCAGGCTTCTTAATTGTAGGAATTCCATGTACCAGCTTCTTCGAATTCAGATGTTCTAAGCTTCTGAAATTCAGATGACCAAATCTTCTGTGCCACAACTCACTTTCTTTCACAACACTTATTGCACTAAGACATTAAGAGTCAGAAGTTCTGACATTCACCTTGAATGTTCTATTCCTTACCTATTCAGACTCCATAATCAACTTCTGATTACAGTCATACAACTTCAGAAGATTGTCCTTCATGGTAACTGAAAAACCTTTCTCAATTAATTGCCCCACGCTCATCAGATTTCTTTTGATGCCAGGTACATACCACACTTTCTGAATCAATGCTGTTTTCCCATTATTTAGAACAACTCTGACATTTCCCATATCTTCAGCGTTAAGATATTTGTCATCAGCACATCTGATCTTTGTCCTCTTCTCAGAATCAAAATCAACCAGCCATTTCTTATTTCCAGTAAGATGATTTGAGCAGCCAGTGTCCATATACCACCAGTCTGTCAAATTCGTATCATCAGATTCAGAAGCCATCAGTAGCACAGATTCATCATCAGAACTTCTGGCTATATTTTCTTCTTCTGACTTCCTTTCTTTGTTTGACCAACAATCTCTAGCAAAGTGACCAAACTTCTTGCAACAGTAACATTGGATCTTCTTCTTGTCATACTTCTCTTTTCCCTTCTGAGCATTCTTTTGCCTATCAGAAGTTGAAGTTTATGACTTCTGACCACCATCAGATCTTCTCCTGGCTTCTGACCACGACTATTTCTGATGCTTCTTATCAGAAACTGCTTTCAGAGCTGCTGCTCTACTTCCCTTTCAGAAGTTCTCTCAATCAGACGCAACTCTTGCGCTTCTAGACTGCTTTGCAGCTCTTTAATTCTCATGGTGCTCAGATCTTTAGAATGTTCTATTGCTACCACAATGTAATCAAACTGAGGAGTAAGGGATCTCAATACCTTCTCAATGATTACTTGTTCAGAAAGAGTTTCTCCACACGCCTTCATCTCATTAGTGATCAGAATCACTCTGGAGATGTACTCAGAAACTTTCTCATTGTTCTTCATGTTGAGATTCTCGTACTGCTTACGTAGAGACTAAAGCTTCACCTTCTTCACTGATGCGTTACCACCGTAACATTTGACTAGTGTGTCCCACGCCGCCTTTGCCGTCGTTGAATCTGCAATCTTCTCAAACACATTCGCATCCACACACTGATGGATGTAGAACAATGCTTTCTGATCTTTCTTCCTTGTATCCTTCTGCGCGTTCTTCTACTCCTCCGTCGCATCTGCTGCTACCGGAACATAACCTTCAGTGACAAGATCTAGAACATCTTGAGCACCGAACAGTACACGCATCTGAATTATCCAACGATTCCAGCAGAGACGTTATTGTGAAGGAATCAGATTGAGACTTATCCCAATTCCAAACTTCTGATTCCTTCACAATAACGTCTCTGCTGAATTCAACTTTATTAGTTTCTGGACAATAAAGCTTGTACGCACCCGTACTGTGGTACCCCACCAGTAACATTACTTTGCTTCTATCATCCAACTTCTGTCTTCTAGCTTCTGGAACATGTTTGTAACACACAGAACCAAAAACCTTCAAATGACTATTGACAAAGTAATATCTGCTGAGATTCCAGATAAAGATAAAGAGCCCATGTTGTTTAAATTTGTATCATCACTTATGATTCATGGCCCATGCGGCACTCAAAATAAAAAAGCTCCATGCATGCAAAATGGAAAGTGTTGTTCGCCGGCGCGAACAACCGCTGGCCTTCCGTCGCTGGTTCGCTCGCGGGATTGGCCACACAAATCCCAGAACAAGGAATTAGAAGCGTACATTTATGCTGCGTTTGAGTTTCTCGGTTTTTTAGTGCAAGTTGTCACTCTGAGGTGACCTTGGTGACGCAAAGAGTTTCTTAACGATCACGAGTTTAGATGCGAAGAAATAAAGAAAAGAAAGGCTGAGCGAAAGTAAAAGGGCAATAATTTAAATTAGATGCTGAAAGTAAATTGCATTAAGTAAATTTGGACACAATTGTACATTTTCACGGGAGTGAACTCGTTTCTCTCTAAGCTTGGTACTTTGAGTGTTTTCCCTTTACAATGTGAAAAAATGCGACCCCTGAAAATGGAAAATACAGTGCCTTATATAGGCCTAGAATGTAACTGTTTGTCTACCCAAATGTCTTCTGAAGCTGACACGTGGCACCCCAATTTCTTTTCAACTTCCCATAGTCTTGGAAGTTTCAAACTTTTCCCGCCTAATCATTTATCCTTGAAGTTGGGATCAGCTCTTCGCTTTATTTTCCTCTGACGCCGAGGCTTGTCGCCGCCTCTCCGACGCGCCTCTCTGCTGGTGTCGAATCGACACCTTGATGTGCCATTTGTCCCGACGCGTCATGGGAATCCTCGTTTCCCACCTATGGTCGAAATCCAGTGTCAACAAGTGTACAAAACATTTTCCGAAAAAATTTGTTGATTCTACCATTATTGATGTAGATGGATATCCAGTATATAAAAGGAGAGACAATGATGTGTTTATTCTAAAAGGTGAAACATTTGTAGATAACAGGTTTGTGGTTCCTTATAATAAACATTTGTTATTGAAGTATAATGCTCATATAAATGTGGAGTGATGTAATCAGTCACGATCAATAAAATATCTTTTTAAATATGTCAACAAAGGCCATGATCGTGTAACTGTTGCCTTTTATAGCAGTGGAAATCAGCAAAGTAAATCTGATTCTTTGAATGAAATAAAGATGTACTTTGACTGTAGATATTTGTCGGCGTGTGAAGCTGTTTGGAGAATATTTTCTTTTGATATTAATTATAGAGACCCATCAGTGGAACGACTCACTTTTCATTTAGAGAATGAGCAACATGTGATATATGATGATTATGCTGACATTCTAGACGTTATCAACAGAAAATATGTTTATTGTACAAAATTTTTGGCATGGATGGAGGCCAACAAAAAATATCCTGAAGCAAAAAACCTAACATACAGTCAATTTCCAACAAAGTTTGTGTGGAAAGCTGAAGAACACAAATGGGCTCCACGAAAACAAGGATTTGCAATTGGAAGACTTTATTTTGTGCCCCCTGGATCTGGTGAGAAATTTTATATGAGGACTTTGTTGAATTATGTGAAAGGTCCTACATCTTTCGAAGAAATAAAAACAGTTAATAATTATACAAAGAATACTTTTAAGGAGGTTTGCTATGCATTGAGATTTTTAGATGATGATAAGGAATACATAGATGCAATTGTAGAAGCAAGTCAATGGGGTACAGGAGAATATTTGCAGCTATTGTTTGCAACTTTATTACTGTCAAAGCAAATATCTCGCCCAGACTTTGTTTGGAATAGCACTTGGGAGTATTTGTGTGATGATATTTTACATAAGCAAAGACGCCTTTTACAAGTTCAAGGTAATTTGAATATTAATTTAAAATGTATTATTTTATTTTTGTATGTAATATGTATTCTGCTTACTAATTAATTAATTTGAATTAATTACATATTCCATTCAAATTTTAGATCTGGTCTTGACTCCCGATCAACTGAAAAGTTATGCTTTAGCTGAAATAGAGACGTTCTTGCAAAGTAATAACAAGAGTTTGGAAGATTATCCTGAAATGCCTCAAGCAGATAAATCATTAATACCCAAGATAAATAATAGATTGATTTATGATGAACTGAACTATGACAGACAATCTTTGGCTGAGGAGCATCGTACATTGATGTCGACAATGACTGTCGAGCAAAAAGGAATATATGATCGTATCATGAAAAGGGTAAATGAAAATAAACCAGGAATATTTTTCCTTTATGGCTATGGAGGCACTGGAAAGACTTATATTTGGAGGTCAATGTCAGCAGCATTAAGATCAAAGGGTGAGATTGTTATAACAGTAACTTCAAGTGGGATAGCTGCATTGCTTATTCCAGGAGGGAGAACTGCCCACTCAAGGTTTTCCATACCTATAAATGTTGATGAATGCTCAACGTGCGAAATAACTCCAAAAATTGATTTGGTTGAGTTAATTGCCAAGGCAAAAATGATCATATGGGATGAAGCACCAATGATGCATAAGTATTATTTTGAAGTTGTTGATCGCAGTTTAAGGGATATTCTTCGATCTTATAATAATGGAAGTTTAGATATCCCATTTGGTGGAAAAGTAGTTATTTTCGGTGGAGATTTTCGCCAAATCCTTCCTGTAATACCTAAAGGAAGTAGACAAGATGTTGTTCATGCTACTATAAATTCTTCCTATCTTTGGAATTTTTGTGAAGTTCTTACATTAACTACAAACATGAGAATTCTAATTGGAAGTTCAATGTCTGACATTGGAGAAAGAAAGGTATTTTCTCAGTGGATTTTGGGAATTGGTGATGGCACTATTGGAGAATTTAATGATGCAGACATCATAATCAATATACCACACGATTTGCTCATTCCAAGTTTTGGTGATTCACTTGCCGCTATTGTTCAGAGCACATATCCAAATCTTTTTCATAATATGACTGACCAAACATTTTTTTCAAGATAGGGCTATATTAGCTCCTAAAAATACAATTGTTGATTCAATCAATGATTATATGCTTGATTTAATAACTGGAAAAGAAACAACATATTTGAGTTTTGATTCTCCCCATTACAGAAACTCAAATGTTGACATCCCAGATGATGTACACACTCCTGAATTTTTAAACACAATTGTTTCTTCTGGACTTCCAAATCACAAATTAAGATTGAAAGTTGGAGTACCAGTAATGTTATTGAGAAATCTTGAACAATCTTTAGGTTTGTGTAATGGAACAAGGTTAATAATTACAAAATTGGGAAAATATGTCGTTGAAGCAAAGGTCATATCAGGAAGCAATATTGGTCAAAAAGTTTACATCCCCAGGTTATCATTGACTCCTTCTGATAAAAGAATCCCTTTCAAATTTCAACGGCGCCAATTTCCTTTGGTTGTTTCATATGCAATGAATATCAATAAAAGTCAAGGGCAATCACTCAAACATGTTGGAGTATATCTACCACAACCAATTTTCTCTCATGGACAACTATATGTGGCCGTATCAAGGGTTACTTCAAGAAAAGGGTTGAAGATATTGGTGCCTAATGATGAATGTGAAGATATTAATACAACATCAAATGTAGTTTACAAAAAAGTATTTAATAATATTCTTTAATTGATTATTTTTCCTTTCTTCAAATTTATTATCATAGTAAATTTTTGTCTAATTATTTTTGTCTTTCACGTTCAAAAACTTATCATGCAATTAAAATATGAAATATAAACTATTATAAAAAAAAATATGAAATATACCCGTGCGAAGCACGGATCGACGATCTAGTTTTTATATAATTCAGTCAAGTACTAGTATACTTTACCACTTAATTAATGAGCAAGTCAATGAACATCTGCATTCAAGCTCCACAACCATCTTTGTGGGTAAATTGTTCCAAATGAAATATAAATAAAAAAGAAAACTAAATAGCCAAAGCGTGTTTAACCTTAAATTGCTATCAAATACATTTAACTTTGAAATTTCTTTTGTTGAAGTGATGCTTGTTAAAAAAGTCACACACTATTTAATGATGTAGCCTGAGGGAGACCAGAGCTTTATATGTGAATTTTAGATATTTGTTTCAAAATAATATGTAGTCGGAAGAAACATTCCTTGAAATAAAGGGTGAAAATGGCACGTCAGTTTGATTTAAGAGCATTTCTTAATACATCACTCATGTTTTTTAGGCACCACGCGAATTTTCGTTTTTGTCCCCTGATTTTGGATGTGCACATCCGGACGCACCAATTTTTTAAAAAACGTTGACGTGTTCCGGATGTGCAAATCCGGAAAAATTCCTGATCTGCAGATCCGGAAAAATAGCAGAACTTTATTTTTTTTTTAAATCAGTTTTGTTGGTTGGTCACATATGTTAATATATTGTAGCAACTTAATATACATTCGAAAATATCCATATATAAAATAAAGGGTTAATAGTCATTTAACCCCCCTGCAATATAGGCAAGTTTTGATTTACCCCCATTTAAAAAAATAATTTTGGATTACCCCCTGAAATTTTGGGGTACCCCCTAAGCGTGTAAGAACCAGTGGGGTAAATAAAAAAAAAAAAAATTTACAGGGGGTAATTTTTCTACCTGTGGGGCAAAAGACTTAGAATTTTAAAATTTCAGGGGGGTAATCCAAAAAACTTTTTTTAAAGGGGGGTAAATCAAAACTCACCTATATTGCAAGGGGGTAAATGACTATTAACCCTAAAATAAATAATATATATACATAATAATACTTCTGTCAAAATACAGTACATAAATATAATAAAAATAGAATACATCAAACAAAAAACTACTGTGTATGGCGAAGGATCTATCTTGGCTCCCTTGCTCCTCTGCCCCTTGATGCGTCCGCAAGTGCACGGATTTATCGAAGTAATATAAAAGATTGTCGAACCCACAAAGACCAATGTCAACTTACCGTTATCTATTGCTGCGATGTAAAGCTAAGGCTAATGATAATTGATAAAAGGGAAACTAAAACTAAAACTAAGATAAAACTAAGAAAATATGATAATAAAGAGAGGCCGGAATATGGGTTCCGCGTTTCTAAAGGACTTTGTAGAATTCGGGTACTAATTACAACCATAATTTAGTTCCGTAGAATATACCAACTTAAAGACTTCGCCTCACGCTCTCGCGGTATTAACTAAAGTCATGTTCCCTAATCTCAAGATTTTGCTCTCGCTCGCCCGGTAACTAGGAAATATATTTTGAAAGCTAATAATATCCTACACGTATCTAAAGCGCTCTCGCTGTATTTAGATATGTTGCCTGATTTCCACTATTCGGTTCGACCCCCACGCTCTCGTAGTGCCAGCTCTAACCTTAATTAATTTCTCACTCTCGTGACAAAATTGTGTTAAATCACCTCTCACTCTCGTGACAAAGCTATTTAAATTAGACTTGAAAATTAAAACCAAACAGAATTTTAATCATACGTTCGCACCTATTATTTTCTACCGAGTCCCGTCGGTAACGATGGTCCTCATACGCCGGACTCTAAACTATTTAGCCAAACATGGAATTAAATGAAAACAACATAAACATGGTAAATATAATCAATGACAACATGCTTAAACAATTATGAAATGCAATAACAATAATAATAATAATAATAAAACGATAAAATAAAGAACTTGTAAATACGATAAAATAAATGGAGACTTGAATTAAACGAAACTGGAAATAACTTCAATAAAATGATGGCAAGATTGTTGATCCAAGCAGTTACATAGATTACAGGCCTAAAAACTAATGAGGGAGTAATTCCTCGATGTGAGAAAATACTCCTTTTACAATTGTAATTTTCTGCCTAAAACTACGAACAGCGCTTTCGCGTCCAAAACTTGGATCCCCTTTTAACTAAATGACAGGTCCTATATATAGTGCTAACAGGTTGGAAGTTACTTCAGAATTCATGTGAAAAGTAGTGGAGATAATGGGGCGTTGGAGAAGTAGTGGAGATAATGGGAAGTTGGAGAAGTTGTGGCCGAAAATATTTGAAACACTTCCTTGACTGGCTGAACGTGGTTTTGGTCTAGTTGATACCCGTTGAGAAGTCCACGTAGTTTAAAATTGGATTCTGAGAATTTCACTTGTGCCGGTCGCCATAGACCTGTGACGAGCGTCATAGCTTTTAGCTTGTGACGGTCGCCATGACTATGTTACGGTCGTAATGCTTCCTTTATGCAGAATCCTTATTTATGCTGTAAAAACACCTGTTTTTCTTCTATTTTCTTCTTCTTTCTTCTTGCTGGTTGACTTAAAGAGAATTCCTGAAAATGAACTTAATACTCGCAAATACAATGTTAACAAGCGAAAATAACAAAGTAAATCAATGTAATTCGGGGCAAAATATACTATGCATTTTTGAGTTATCAAACTCCCCCACACTTAAACCTTTGCTTGTCCTCAAGCAAACCATGACTCGTAAGAAAAATAGTTCATACGGATACTCGTCCTAGGCTACCAACTCTACTTCGGTTAAGTTTGTGTCTATGGGTACTTGCTCACACACTAAGGATATCGTAACAACACAATTCCGCTTTTTCGGTCATCAACCTCCCTCCTATACAAACCAACCCGAATCATGTCATTATACCTAAGCCTAACTCGCTCATCCTTATTTTATCCCTTTTCATTCTGGCACAATCACATTAAGCCCGTTATCCTTTCACACTCATGGTAGGATGGCCTGTTAGTGACTATGATATCGTTATTATCATTTTTTTTCTTTTGGCACATTGGCTTAAAAATCAATAAAATAAAGAAGTTTGCACCGTTGGGCTAAATGATTGGGTGAGGATCACGTAACTTAGAAGGAGCATTTCTTTTCATTCATTCTTTTTTTTTTTCTTCTTTTACCTTTTAAGCTTGAGATCATACACTTATTTGCATCGGCTTCCTACTTAGTGTGTGCTTAGGATGGTGCTGACTGCTAAATAAACTACTTAGGGACTACTGAAGGGGTGAGGACTTAAGGCCATGGCATAACAAGTACTCAAATTGATTTCCATAATTGAGAGGCTCACGGTATTAAAACGATACCGATCTTGCAGAATTTTCCCAAGTCTCACAATCTAACCTCAATTCCGTCTGTAACCTAAGATTTTCAAAAGAAACCCTGTTTTTAACTAAAAAAATTTCAAAATATTTGGTATGGCTCAAGAGAATGCGGAAATCGATAACCAACATAAAATCAGCATAAAGACTCGACAGCACATGCACAGACGGACGAAACATTTAAAACAGAAAAAAATTTAAAATCATGCTAGAAAGTAGTAAATCTAACTAGAAAGCGGTAAAATGAAAGCGGTAAATGTTCCTCCCCCACACTTAAACCAAACATTGTCCTCAATGTTTTGATAAAAGGTGGTAGAGGAAAGATAGAACCTGTATGAATGCCATTATGTGCTACCACGGTCAAATTCGCGCTGATTCTTCCCTTGTTGTCCATGTCTTTGCTAGCCACTTCTACTCCGGCGTCTTGCACTACGAGTTATCTGAATTTGCTGAAACTTCACTTTACTGAAGCCGCTCATCATACTATCTGTTTTCGAAGGAAGTACCTGCAAAAATTGTTAGAAAAATACGGTGCGGTGTGTGCAGGTGGAACCTGACCATGCAAAGAACAAGGAGGATGTAAGTTACGAACGGGAGAGACATGCTTTCTCCCATCATACTCATCATTGGTGTCACCACCAGCAGCGACATTTGTAGGAATGTTCGTGGGCACCAACTCATCTTAAGGGATTGTCATCTAGAGATCTTTCGCCTAAATGTAGCTGAGGCGTGACAAGTGATACAATTCTTTATTTTCTGCAAACACAAACAATAAAAACAAAACATTAAATTAAAAGCCCGTGGGTTGCCTCCCACGCAGGGCTTTGTTTAACGTCGATAGCTCAACGGTTTGGAGTGTTAATCTTTGGTTTCCATGACCACTTTTCAAGCCATCTCACATATCCCTCACCTTTTCTTTTCTTCCTTCTGTGGGGTGGTTTATTCTTTTGAACTTGTGGTGGTGGTTCAGGATCTATCCTAAGTATTAGCTTTTCAAGTTTGGGCTTAGTTATTTCATCCATCACCTCAAAGTTTAACCTTACCCTCTTAACAGTAATGATATCCCTAGTTTCGTGGTCCTCGAATTTTCTCTTTTCATGCGTGACCTCAAACAAAGATGCATCGGTGTGGATATTTTCCAATACCTCCACATGCATTTCAGATTGGGAGTCTACAAACCTTTGCGAGAAAGGAATTGGTGGGGTATAGGGATGAGGAACAGCCTTAGGTGCTACTTTCTCTACCTCTTTGACGACCTCCCTTTCAGGTGGTCCTAGTGAATTTTTCGCAATCTCTACTTCTTCCTCACCAGAACTCTCCTCAACCTCAATATCACTCTCCTCAACCTCATTATCACTCTCCTCGGGATTCTCGATTTGTTTTTCATTAATGGTTGTTACAACATCCACATGCTCCTCAGGGGAGGGTCCTATAGGTGTCTGTGCAAGCAGGAAGATTTGAGTCTCCAATGCCTCAGTGTGAGTCGCGAGGGACTCGACTATTGTGTTTATCTGCCTAAGGGTTTCATAAGTATCGAGATGTTGTTTTCTAAGCTCTTCATTCTGGAGAGTTTGTGTCTCCACAAAGTGCTCCATCATAGACTCTACCCTAGAATTAGTTGTTGTTTCAATGAAGTCCTCCATTAATGCTTCGAGGTTGGAATTAACAGATTCTTGTGGTTCCTCGAAATATTGGGAATGGTGATCGCAGAGGAAATTTTGGTGCAGTTCCTCGAGATACTGGGAGTGAGTCAGTGTCGCATTGAAATCCTGCATTAATATTTCTAGGTTGGAATTATGAGATTCTTGCGGTTCCTCGAAATTTTGGGAATGGTAATCATAGGAAAAATTAGGTTGCGGTTCCTCAAACTATTGGGAGTATTGCGGTTGGTAATTGTAGAGAAAATTTGGGTGCGGCTCCTCAAGATATTGTAAGTGGTTATCATAGAGAAAATTTGGGTGATACATAGTTTTTAATTTTATATTTTATTATTTTATTATTTATTATTATTATTTTTTTTTTGGAGTGCCTTAGTCTATACGGTGCAACAACGGAATAACAATATTGACTGTTGGTCCCCGGCAACGGCGCCAAAAACTTGATGCGTCCGCAAGTGCACGGATTTATCGAAGTAATATAAAAGATTGTCGAACCCACAGAGACCAATGTCAACTTACCGTTATCTATTGCTGCGATGTAAAGCTAAGGCTAATGATAATTGATAAAAGGGAAACTAAAACTAAAACTAAGATAAAACTAAGAAAATATGATAATAAAGAGAGGCCGGAATATGGGTTCCGCGTTCCTAAAGGACTTTGTAGAATTCGGGTACTAATTACAACCATAATTTAGTTCCGTAGAATATACCAACTTAAAGACTTCGCATCACGCTCTCGCGGTATTAACTAAAGTCATGTTCCCTAATCCCAAGATTTTGCTCTCGCTCGCCCGGTAACTAGGAAATATATTTTGAAAGCTAATAATATCCTAAACGTATCTAAAGCGCTCTCGCTGTATTTAGATATGTTGCCTGATTTCCACTATTCGGTTCGACCCCCACGCTCTCGCAGTGCCAGCTCTAACCTTAATTAATTTCTCACTCTCGTGACAAAATTGTGTTAAATCACCTCTCACTCTCGTGACAAAGCTATTTAAATTAGACTTGGAAATTAAAACCAAAACAGAATTTTAATCATACGTTCGCACCTATTATTTTCTACCGAGTCCCGTCGGTAACGATGGTCCTCATACGCCGGACTCTAAACTATTTAGCCAAACATGGAATTAAATGAAAACAACATAAACATGGTAAATATAATCAATGACAGCATGCTTAAACAATTATGAAATGCAATAACAATAATAATAATAATAAAACGATAAAATAAAGAACTTGTAAATACGATAAAATAAATGGAGACTTGAATTAAACGAAACTGGAAATAACTTCAATAAAATGATGGCAAGATTGTTGATCCAAGCAGTTACACAGATTACAGGCCTAAAAACTAATGAGGGAGTAATTCCTCGATGTGAGAAAATACTCCTTTTACAATTGTAATTTTCTGCCTAAAACTACGAACAACGCTTTCGCGCCCAAAACTTGGATCCCCTTTTAACTAAATGATAGGTCCTATATATAGTGATAACAGGTTGGAAGTTACTTCAGAATTCATGTGAAAATTAGTGGAGATAATGGGGCGTTGGAGAAGTAGTGGAGATAATGGGAAGTTGGAGAAGTTGTGGCCGAAAATATCTGAAACACTTCCTTGACTGGCTGAACGTGGTTTTGGTCTAGTTGATACCCGTTGAGAAGTCCACGTAGTTTAAAATTGGATTCTGAGAATTTCCCTTGTGCCAGACGCCATGGACCTGTGACGAGCGTCATAGCTTTTAGCTTGTGACGGTCGCCATGACTATGTTACGGTCGTAACGCTTCCTTAATGCAGAATCCTTATTTCTGCTGTAAAAACACCTGTTTTTCTTCTATTTTCTTCTATTATCTTCTTCTTTCTTCTTGCTGGTTGACTTAAAGAGAATTCCTGAAAATGAACTTAATACTAGTAAATACAATGTTAACAAGCGAAAATAACGAAGTAAATCAATGGCCTGCCGCGCTATCTCCTCTATCTCACGACAGCGAGGTAGGACATCCTGAGTATGGTCCAGCTGAGACTGCCGATCCTCTAATATCTCCGGATGAGCAGGTCTCGGTGGCGATCCCTCAGCAGTGGGCACCATGCATGGGTGTGAGACGGTATAGAACCACATGATGTACCCGGCCGCAACGCTCCAGTCTCTCGGCGCTCTGGTCGCCTGAGCCTCTTCCGGTACCAAGTGGGACTGGAAGTCAGCATATAACTCATCTATCTGCACGCGAGTCAAGCCTAGAGGAGCAGACTCATGAGGCATCTAGAGGTAGCAAGTGCAGACGTGAACCACTCATCCCCTGGCAGCGCCGCAATCATGTCTATAACCTTACCCCCATGGTTATAGAACTTCTGGGAATCCTTCTCCTGAAAATTTCCAAATAAAACAATGTTACAAATGAACATATTTTCAGCGAAAAGAATTCTATAAATAAACCGAGAAAGGTTACATGTCCTAGCCAGACATATCTGGCAGTATGCTCAGAGTACCCCACGAGTAGGGACATATCAGACGGCCCCCCAGGGTAACTGTCCAGCTCATCGAAATCGTCATCGACGTCACCACCCTCATGTTCTGGGTGATCACCCTCAGGAACAAGAACATGGGATGAAATAGGAGCAGCTGATGGAGCTGGAGTCTCCCGACGATGCCTGCGTGCGGACTGGGACCTTGATGAACCAGCAGTAGAAACCCGACGCCTCCAAGATGTAGAATCGGCGGCTGACGGGGGAGTGGCCTGAACCTGTGGTGTGGAAGTGGCCTGAACCTATGATGTGGAAGGCTGTTGTGTATGATGTGGTGTAGGATGTCCCTCAGCTGTAGGGGTTACCCCAACTTCCTCTACGCCTGAAGCCTCGGTTGTAGACCGTGTCCGCTCACGTCAGACAGATGTGTGCTGAGCTGTCCGTCCATGTATGATACGATTATTGGAACTTGCAATTTAATTTTGAATAATGGTTTTGTTTTAAAATTAGAAAGGACCTTTTATGTACCAAGTTTCTCACGAAACTTGATTTCAGTTTCTAGACTTGTACCTTTTGGATATTCCTTTAATTTTAAAGACCCATTTACAACCAATGGCCTTTGCCCCATTAGGTAACTCTACAAGATCCCATACGTCGTTGTTTTTCATGGAATTCATTTCATCATTCATGGCATCATACCACAAATTTGACTCATTGCAACTCATGGCTTGTCTAAAGCTCTCAGGATCATTCTCAGCTCCAACATTATAGTCAGATTCTTGTAGATACACAATGTAATCATTAGGAATAGCTGATTTTCTTGTCCTAGTAGATATTTTTAATGTTTGATCAACATTTTCTTGTGGATCTTGTTGTTCAACTAATTATGCATCATCTTGATGACCAACTTGATCTACTGGATCATCAGCAACTTGTGGAGTCTCGATGATTGGTTGATCCATTTGAACTTGAGGGATGTTGTGAATAGTAACCAATCTATCACTTGAAGTGGAAGGTTCATACTCTATATGATCATGCACATAAATTAAATTTTTTATTTGATCGCTCCCACTAGTCAAATGATTTTCAAGAAACTTTGCATTTCTTGACTCCACAATCCTAGTTGTGTGAGATGGACAATAAAATCTATATCCTTTAGACCTTTCGGCATATCCAATGAAATACCCACTAATGGTCCTCGGATCTAGTTTCTTTTCTTGTGGGTTATAAATCCTCACCTCAGACGGACATCCCCAAACGCGCATATGTCGTAAACTCGGTTTCCATCCTTTAAATAACTCAAATGGTGTCTTTGGGACAACCTTGGATGGAACCCGGTTTAGAATATACATATCCGTCTTTAGTGCTTCATTCCACAATGATTTAGGAAGTTTAGAGTTGCTAAGCATACTCCGCACCATGTTCAATAATGTTCGGTTTCTTCTTTCTGCAACACCATTTTGGTTTGGAGAACCGGGCATAGTGTATTGGGCAACAATCCCATGTTCTTGAAGAAACTTAGCAAATAGACCAGGTGCTTGTCCACTCTCAGTGTATCTACCATTGAATTCACCACCCCGATCTGATCTCATTATCTTTATTTGCTTTCCACATTGGTTCTTAACTCCAGCCTTAAAGACTTTGAAGGCATCCAATGCTTCATATTTATTATTAAGCAAATAAATATTCATATATCGTGAGTAATCATCTATGAAAGTGATGAAATATTTCTGACCATGTGCATCCATATCAGGACAGCATATGTATGTATGAATTATTTCAAATATACTTGAACTCCTATTGGCACCTTTCTTAGACATGTTGGTCTGCTTTCCCTTAATGCAGTCAACACAAGTTTCAAAGTCAGCAAAATCTAGAGTATTAAGTACCCCATCTTTTACTAACCTTTTAATTCTCTCTATGGAGATATGTCCTAATCTCTGATGCCATAAAATAGAAGAATTCTCATTAATATTACACTGCTTAGTGCCAGTTTGAACATGCATTGAACTATAAATGGATTCGATTTGTAAATTAATATGATAAAGACCATCAGACAATATACCATTCCCAACACATTCTGAATTATAAAATAATTCAAACATCAACATTTAAGTGCACCATTAACAGAATGTAGAAATTTTTTCGCTACAACATCAAAATCCGTTGTTAGTTACAAATTGGTAATATTAGTTAATTAAGTGCACCATTAAAAAATGCGATAAATGAAAATTTAATTTTAAGTATATAATAATCAATGAGTAAAAGTATCATACTCATAGATAAAGCTTCTCACATCAAGGGAACACTCATAAGTAATGAATCAGTGGAACAAATAAACCGTAAAAATTAAATACATGTCAGATGCATATAGTAACCTCGAAAGTTAAGAAAACAACAATAATTCCAAGCAACTAAACTAAGTATGTGATAACTAAAAGCGTAAAACCTGATTTGATATGAAGTTGATGATGATGAAAATCATAGTCGGGATGTAAGAATATTTGGGAGCGACGTTAATCTGATCAGATCTTATTCATAACAACTAATATATGTATGTGATAACATAAAGCATAATATGTAATGCCCTGTATAATATATATCTAGAATAATACCATACAAGTGTTTTATTTGGTACTGACACCATCATAAGAGCCTATTGGTATAATTCACATACTTGACCATTTTAAAAACATAATACAACCCATGGTACAAGGCATGGAAATTATCCAAAACAATAAAAATCTAAGAATAAGGTATAATATTCCTCATTGTACAAGAAAATAATACACATCGGAATAAGCTCAACTAAGCTTCTCTTGAAACATCCAAGCATGACTCCACTTGTAAATCATACCTGCAATTACCTCCTGAAAATAATCAACAATAGTGGGGTGAGATACATCAAATCTCAGTGAGTTCCTTATCTCATGGATTATCTCGGCTTTACATGGTTCTATCTTAGCCTAACTCAAGTCGGGGGAAGGGAACTAGACCTTGAGTTCAAACATTTCTGACTAGAGAAACAAACGTACAATACACAAAATGACAAAACTAGTTAAGGAATCTTCTCCCCGGCCATCCCGCTCAAAGAGATTAAACACGGGTCACGGATCCTTAACGTAGATAACTTTCCCCGGCCATCCCGCTCAAAGAGATTAAACACGGGTCACGGTTATCTATAATTGGTACTTTCGCTGGCCATCCCGCTCAAAGAGATTAAACACGGGTCACGGTACCAACCACTAAGTAACTTCTCCCCGGCCATCCCGCACAAGGAGATGAAACACGGGTCACGGTTACTTACAAATGGTACTTTCCCCGGCCATCCCGCTCAAAGAGATTAAACACGGGTCACGGTACCTACCTAATAAATACTTTCCCCAGCCATCCCGCTCAGAGAGATTAAACACGGGTCACGGTATTTATAAAGGGATAAACTAAAAATCGGAGGAATACAATCCTCCACCAACAACTACTTAACAAAGACACTCTTCTAGTATCGATGTCTAAGCATTGTCATTCAAACCTTTACCAAGACCTAGTTACATCTCTAGGATCATATCATTTGTTTGGGGTGAGTTTTCTCACTCTTCCTAATTCATTTTAAGCATGTCATTTTCTCAATTATGATCAACAACAATATTAGATAAGCATATTACAACATCAATCATAATACACACAAGATAGCATAACATATCAAACATAATCCCCATAGTAGTTCACACACATTTTTAAGGCATACAAGCCACTAATATCCTCTACCAAGCATCCTTGGTTAAATCATGGTCTCACATACCATTTAATAGCACATTGGATTCTCTTTCCAAGGCTTCAAGTCCCATATCAATCGGGCTCTCGATTCATGAATTTCCGGTGGAAACATAAACCACACTTTTCACATTCATCACAATATTTAACTCTACCATATCAATCCATGACATATAATCATGTTTCTACCTCACCATCACAAAGAGCATTGAAATAGATTTTCAACGCTTCCGACCGTGCGTCAATCCGAGTTATGGATCAAAAGTTATGAAGGAAACAAGATGGAAAATCTGTCACGTTCGCTAATGTATTCGCAAGGCGAACCCCCCAGCGAAGCATGGCAGAGAAAAAATAGCATAAAGTTCGCAAAGCGAGCTCTGGGCGAACATTCACCTCCCTTTCGCTTTCGGTATCGCTAGGCGAACCCTCGACCAACCATTCGCTTTTCCCTTCGCCAGGTTCGCTAGGCGAACAATGAAAAACCCAGAATTTCCCAGCAACGTGAAACATAGGTCATTGGGCCAAAATACTCACATTTCTTCACCCAAAACACTTCCAACTCATATTATATCAACCAAAACATGTTCCAATCATAACAACAAGTATTCTCGATTATATTACTCGATTTATTTCACGTTTTATCCCTTATATTTCATTTTCTCTCAAATCTAACCTAAGTTCAAATCATGGATTTCTAGAACTTAGAGTGTCTAACTAGAACCCACCTGATAATCAAAGAGGAGTTTGAAGAAGATGATGATGATCCATAAGCTTTTCTTCTTCTTCCATGGCTTTTTCCTCTTCTCTTCTTTTTCTCCTTCTTACTATCTTCTTCTTCTTTTCTTTCTCTTTTTCTAACAAATATGTATATATATATATATATATATATATATATATATATATATATATATATATATATATATAAAATACTAATATTATATAACATAATCCAATAGAGTAAAATATCTCCAATTTATATTTTGTCGTCTCAAACCAATTGATCAATTATTAGAGTTACCTTAATATACTTTCTTGAACTAATATCTATTAATCCGTCTCTTTAATAAAATAATTTATCTCTTCAGAGCTCATTAGTTGCTCTATTGATCCCAAATGTCAATACTTAAAGTACTTACAGGATTACATTAATCCAATTTACCAAAGATAGAGCGCATAAATACTCATCTGATATCCAATTGAGCATTTAAATAATACGGGGTATTACACTCCCCCCCCCCCCCCTTAAATTGAAATTCGCCCCCGAATTTCCTCTACTCGGCAATAACCACAACTTGTATCCTGGTCTTAGATTCACACTTAACTTTGCTTCCGTTAGAATTTCTGACATAATCTAAAATCGAACTTGACTTTACAAACCAAAATCATTGTTTTCACAATTATCAAACTTCACGTCCTTAATCATACTATTTTTCCAATATTGGGTTAACTTTCAACTTGCTTTTCCCAAAATTCATTCGTTGTTTCATGCAAAAGACTTGGTCGCATCTTACTTTCGGCAAGAATGTACCATTCTGTATTCCTCTACTGAGTCACAACACAAAACCATAATTCCTTATCTCAAATTAGGATAACAACACTTAACACATCTTCGCGATGTAATTCAGTGATTTCTTAACTTCATGCAATCATCGACGATTTATCTTTTCATAAATCCTTCAACATCCAAAACAACTTCATAATTAGTCAAACGACTTCTTTTACCAGTTCCATATGGTCCGATACTGTACACGGTGTTGTACCCCAAATTTTACCCTCATTTCTTTTGCTAATTGATGTTTTTTATTTATTTTTCTCTATATTTTAATTTAGTATTTATTTTAGTGTTTTATTTGTTTTTATTTTAATTTAATTTCAGTATGGTTTTCTTGTTATTTTAATTTATATTTAAGATGTTTATTTTGTTAATTTAATTTTCAACCTCAATTTAATCCTCTTTTAAAAAAAATTTGGTTTAATTAATCAGATTAATTTTAATACTTTTCTAACTAAGTTAAATTAAGTTATTAAATAGTCATATTATAAATGTCAAAAACTATAGCATTTCCATTTCTCACCATTGGTCCACCGTGTGTATTATTTTTGAATCATAATTGGTTAATTTCAAACCAAACAACACACACAAAAACCAAGTCCAACCAAGTTTCTAAGCCAAACCATAAGCCCATTTCACGTTTTTTTTACCAAGCCCATCATGTAAAATCAATTCAAACAAAATACACAATTGTAGTGACAAGTTGTTTGGACTTTTTTTCAAACCGTACGAAAACCCATGCTCCAAGGCTGCACCATGTTGTAGCGAGCGATTTTAGACGCGGTTCTTAAGCGTTGGTCGCTCTCTGCGGTTTGAGCTTTGACTACAGGTCGATTCATTTTTTATCCTATTGTGAGCTGAATAAGGAAGGGAAATAGATGTCTCCAATTAACCCTGCTTTGCATACTGAGTTTAAACAGCGGTATGTTAGGTTACGAATGCTATCAATGTGGGGGGGGGGGCCTTTGTACTGGTTATTTGCATTTTCACCAATACGGGTTTCTTTCTTTCTAGGACTTTCTAGCGGGGAACAAGGGTTAGGATGTTAGGGCTGATGTTTTTGAATTACTGCTTTTGATTGATGGAGATACGGGATTTGGGTTTTTTTTTATTGTGCTCGCTAAGATCTTTTCTTTCGATCTTATGCCTACGTATTCCTGTTTACCGAAACAGGGAAATCAGAGCGTTCGTAGTTCCTCCTACTCTATGGGAGGAAATTGGTTTTTGGTGTCTTGTTCAAAGCCCAAGACGTGAAGCGAAAGGTGATTTGTATCTTGTTCAAAGCCCAAGATGTGAAGCTGAAAAGTCCATTTGTGTCTTATTCAAAGCCCAAGACGTGAAGCTGAAGGACCTCGACTTTAGAGAGAATTTGTCATCTCTAAAGAAGGGTTTGTCTGTCACAACTGTTGGGTGACTGGTTATAAAGGAGAATTACTTTAACCGGGATACGCGGATCCTAGCAATGCCATAATTTCCTTTATAGGGGATTTTAACCTGAAGGAGAAGACTTTAACCCAGTTTAGAGCAATGCTATCTTTCCTTAGGAATTTCTCATGCTAAAAGAGGGACAGTGGCATGGATGTAGATTATCCAGAGGCTTGCCGCTTACAGCGATTAGATGAAGGGAAAAGAGTTGTTGATGTTTGTGTACTGTGAACGAGGCACAGCTTTGCTGCTAAAAGGTTGATTGGATCAACCAGTGGTTTTCTTATACAAAGCCTAAGAGGAGGCTATTGGCCCAACAAGAGGGAGTTTTTATGTGTCTCGTACGAAGCCCGAGAGAGAGGCTAAAAGGGTTGACTCAACAGGAGAATCTTTTATACTCAACAAGAGAGTGTTTTTCGTATCTCGTACGAAGCCCGAGATGGAGGCTAAAAGGTTTGACTCAACAAGAGAGTCTTTGTATCTCGTACGAAGCCCGAGATGGAGGCTAAAAGTTTGCTTCGCTGGGAAGAATCATTGAACAAAGCCCAAGAGGAGGCTATGGTAACTGTTTCAGTTAAGTGACAGGTCCAATATACTAATTTTAAAAGAAAATATCAGTTCTTATATGAGTAACACTGTACTCAGGGATTTGATTTGAGGATCAGGGGTATTTCTCTCTCTTTGAGGAAACGGGAAATCCAAAGGGTATTGAGACTGTCCGAGTCTACGGGTTTCCTTCCTATTTAACGAAGGGGTCACTTGAGAATGTCTTTGAGACTCAAGGAGATTAGACTGTCCAAGTCTAGAGTTTTATCTTTTGTACTATGCTTTGAGAAACAGTAGTAGACTCTATGAAAGGACTGTTCTATGAGAATGACTAGGTTCTGTTCCTATACCTCTAGGAGGTCGTCGGGACAATTTGTACGAAGCCCAAGAGGAGGTTGGAAACTTTTAAGAAGCCGACAGGTCCTTGTACTAAGCCCAAGAGGAGGCTATCATTCCCGAAGGAAGAGATCATTATACGAAGCCTAAGAGGAGGTTGTGAATACTTCTAAGAAGCCGTAGGGTCCTTGTACGAAGCCCAAGAGGAGCCGGGGTTGTTTTAGGAAGCCTGGGGGTCCTTGTACGATGCCCAAGAGGAGGCTGATGCTTTTAAGAAGCCCGTGGGTCCCCAAACCCCGAGAAATTCAAGGCAAGCTATTCACAAGGAATAGATCAAGTCAGGAAAGTTCGAGAATTTGGAAGAAACTCAAAGATGCCATTCACGGAGAAGACATTCATCTTGGGGAGTAGAGTTTCTTGACAATTCCTAATGAGGACAGCCGAAGAGAAGACTGTATCTGGTGATCCTATTGGGGATCTAGTTGTCTATTTCTATGAATAAACGAAACGACGTCACCTAGTTCTAGACGTAATTGCCGGGGAAACTCTAAATATCTATACTATTATTACACAGTTGATATGAGTTTATGAAAGAAGACTTACAGTGAAACAGCCCCACAATACAGTTATATATATATATATATGAGTTTGTGAAAGGAGACTTACAGTGAAACAGCCCCACAATACAGTTATATACATATGAAAGCGGTAAATGAAAGCGGGTAAACACTTACTCGGTTGTAGAGCTTCCATGCTGTTTGGTTAGTTGTTCAACAAAGAAAGATTGAAAACAACAGTATATTCAAAATCAAAGGAGAAAGTGCTTTGAAAAAGAAAGATTTGGGGCTTACAGCTCAAGGAGAGGCCCAGGGTTTTATCAGTGAGCGCACTGTTGAATTTGTACAGAGGGACTTATACAAGTGACTGAGGCCCAAGAAAGGTTTTCTGTACAAAGGGATGGGTCTTACACTCTATCAAGAGGCGCAAGTGAGTTTTAAGAAAAGAAATGGGTCTTACTACTCGAGGGTAGGCCCAATGGTTAATTTTGAAAAGGGCGACGGTCGCGCCGAGGTTTTGGAAACACCGTGGGACTTATACAAGTGACTGAGGCCCAAAATTTTGGTATTTACAAAGGGATTGGGTCTTACACTCTATTAGAGGCCCAAAAAGTTTAAAGAAAAGAAATGGGGCTTACAACACGAGGGGAGGCCCATAGTCTTTATTTTCAAGATGAATATTCACTTTTAAAATGCTTAAAAACAATTAAAAATGAATTTATTCACAAAAATACCAACTATATTAAATAAATAATATAAATTTGATTTTTTTTGTAGAATAAAATATTTTACTATTTTTGTGATTTTTCAGAAAAAGAACCAATAAAAAATAATCAAAATTGAAGGAGTTATTAATTTTCCAAATTATTAAAAAATAATAAGAAAATATAAAAAAAAATACAAAAAAAGAGGGGTTGGGTCTTACACTCTATTAGAGGCCCAAAGGGTATTTTTGTACAAAAGATGGGGCTTACAACTCAGGGAGAGGCCCAAAATATTTTCAGTTTGAAAATGACGATCGCGCCGAGATTTTTAACGTATCGGGACTTATACAATAGCTGAGGCCCAAAATTGTTTCGTTAAAAAAAGGTTGGGTCTTACACTCTAATAGAGGTCCAAGTGTTTAAAAATGAAAAGAAATGGGACTTACAGCTCAAAGAGAAGCCCAGTTGATTTTCGTTTGAAAATGGCGATCGCGCCGAATTTTTCTTTTAACGCAGAGGGACTTATACAATAAGTGAGGCCCAAAATTGTTTTGGTTAAAAGGGGATTGGGTCTTACACTCTAATAGAGGCCCAAAAGTTTTGAATGGGTCTTATAGCTCGAGGAGAGGCCCAAGGTTATTTCTTAAAAAGGCGACGATCGCGCCGTTTGTTTTTGACGGTATCGGGGCTTATACAATGAATGAGACCCAAAAATGATTTGGTCAAAAAAGGATTGGGTCTTACACTCTATTAGAGGCCCAAGTGTTTAAAAAAGATTTGTTAGGGTGAAAATCAAATAAAACCCCAATTTCATTTTTTAGGCATTTTTTCAAGAAAAATTAAGTAAAAAATGATAAAAATATCAAATAAAATCATTAAATAATGATTAAAGTTTATGAAAAAAAATATTTTATCAACATAAATATTTAAAATCATTTTGGTTTTAAAAATCAAGAAAAAAAAAAGAAAGCATTTTAAAAGCATTTAAAACAATTTAAAACACTATTTTTAAATATATTAAAAATAATACTTTTTTTGTGATTTTTTTGGATTAAAATATTATGGGGTACGAATTGGAAAATGATGATTTTTTGCTATGTGAAAAAAATTGGTTGAGTTTTGAAAATAAAAAGTAAGAAAAAGAGGAAAGATATCAAAATATCATCTCCAACATTTTTTTGGGGTAAAAACGAGTACCGAAACTTTAATTTTCAACACGTTTTTATCAAATTTCAAACACTCATAACTCCCTCAATTTTTATCGGAATCAAAATCCGGAAGTACCTACCTGACCGATTTTTCGCAAGGAATCCGATGGTATTACTCACGCGCACGGAAAATTGACGCACAAAACGCAGAAAAAACTGCTATCGTTTTGAAAATATCGTTCCGCGCCGAATTTCCAACACGCGTAACTCTCTCGATTTTTATCGGAATCAAAATCCGGAAGTACCTACCTGACCGATTTTTCACAAGGAATCCGATGGTATTACTCACGCACGCGGAAAATCGACGTATAAAACGCAGAAATTAAAAAACAAAAACTGCTATCGATTAAAAACATCGTTCCGCGTTGAATTTCAAACACGCGTAACTCTCTCGATTTTTAACCGAATCAAGATTCGCAAAAGCCTATCCTAACCAATTTTTCGCAAGGAATCCAATGGTATCGCTCACGCACGCCGAAACTCAACGTACAAAACGCAGCGATAAAAAAACCAGAGCTGCTGCGTGTAAAAACATCGTTTCGCGTAAAATTTCCAACGCGCGTAACTCTCTCGATTTTTAACCGAATCAAGATCCGCAAGAGCCTATCTTGACCGATTTTTCGCAAGTAATCCAATGGTATTACTCACGCACACGGAAAATTGACGCACAAAACGCAGAAATTAAAAAACAAAAACTGCTATCGTTGTTTTCGACGCCGTTTCGCGTAAAATTTCCAACGCGCGTAACTCTCTCAATTTTCATCGGAATTGAAATCCGTAAAAACCTATCTTGACCGATTTTTCGCAAGGAATCCAATGGTATTATTCACGCACTCGGAAACTCACTGTACAAAGCGAAAAAACAGAACCGTTATCGTTAATTCGACGCCGTTTCGCGTAAAATTTCCAACGCGCGTAACTCTCTCAATTTTCATCGGAATTGAAATCCGTAAAAACCTATCTTGACCGATTTTTCGCAAGGAATCCAATGGTGTTACTCATGCAAACTAAAACTTAATGTATAGAACACACCAATGAAGAAAAGACAGAACTGAACATGGTTTCAAAACAACCAAAATTCCACATTAAAACATGTCAAAATGCAAACAGTGGGAGGATCACAACATACACATTAAGGACTACATTTTTACCTCAAGAATTGTTCAAAATGATGCATGTATGTGGACAACAAAGGAAAGCATGATTCAAAGAATTCAAGTTGTGGATTTTACCTCTTTTTTTAGAGATTTTGGGCAACCTTCCAAGTGCTTTATTCCAGAAATGATTTGATGCTTTGGACAACCTCAAATGACCTCTTAGAAGCTTTTAGGTTGGTTGGAATTGGCTGGAAACCTCTGGAGCAAGTTTGTGCACTTTCTCGCGAAATAGTCAAAAACGGCCAAAATGCCAACTCTCTCAAATGGTGTTCCAGATGTGTGGAACCATTTGAGATAGTTCAAGGATGATATTTAGAGTGTGTTTGAGGTTTTATCTGGTTTGGAAAGTGACTGAATCAAGACATGGCTTGAAAAATGCAAAAAAGTGTCATTTTGAGGTTTTGAGATGTGACTTTGTGATGTTGTGATTACAGGTCACTTTTGATGGTTTGCACAGCTTACATATGATATATATGAGGTGTGTGTGTGATTAGTTTGAGTGGAATTGCTCTCTAGCTCAAAAACTCAGAATTTCCTTACTAATGAAGGCATTTTGGAGTGAAAGAGAGAATTTGAGGAAAGCATCTGTTTGATGGCTTTGGTGTACTCAAACTGAGCACAAATGAGCTCTATTTATAGTGGAGCAAGTTTGTTTTGGGATCCACAGTGAATGGTGGCTGCAGCAGGTGTTTGTTCCATGTTGGCCAATGGAAATCCAAGTCTCCTCTAGCCATTGACTAGAGGTTAGGGCACAGGCTGCTGGTTCCCTTGGTCTTGGATAAGTCTTGACTAATTTCAGATGAGAATGGCTCAGTACATGCCACCTCTAAGCATCCATTAAATGCTCCAAACCAAAATTGGAGTTTTGTCCATCTTTTAGGGATTTCTAGGCTTTGGCATGCTTTTCTTTGTTCCTTGGACTTGGGAGGTTCATGGATCAGATCATCCCACTTGGATTTGATCCTTAGATGTGTCCAAACTGATGACAAAGCTTGAAAATTCGTGTGGCACAAAAAATGTGCAAATCTGCCTTGAAAAATTCAGCTTCAGCAAGCCATTTTGTAAGATCCATAACTCCCTGCTCGAGTATGCTATATGGACGTTCTAGGACTTTTAGGAAAGCTTAGATGACGTAGTTCAACTTTGATGTTTAACATTAGACCTGGTTCAACTTGGATCATGGAGAAAAACAGCCTTGAAGTTGGGACATTGTGCTGAAAAATGTCAATTTTAACTTTTTAGCCATTTTGATCCAAGCATAACTTAAAATCCTTAATGAATTGGACTTAGGTCTAGTTGAAGTTTTTGTAGAGGGTAATGAGGTCTACAAATCAAGCTTTGGATGGGGAAAATGGCTTTGTGGTTTAGGAGTTATGATCCTCCAAAGTTGGTACCCTTGCCACTTTTTTTCATAACTTAGAAAAATTTCTAAGTTTTTATGGTTACCCCTTTTACAAGTTATCCCACTTTCTTTGATTTTTCTTGATGAATGATGATTCCAATCACACATTAACATCATTTTAGGGTTAAAAAACCATTTTTATGAAAAATCTCAAAAAGTCAAAGTTTGACTTTTGTGCACAGTTGACTTTTTATCAGATGAATTCCAAACTGTGCGATTCTTCAGGAAATCATGTCCTTGACCTAAATCAAAATTGATGGACATGTTCCAAGGGTGTTATAGGGTATATTTAATCGTGTCCCACGGCTTGGGAGCATGTCCTGGTCAAAAGTCAAAGCTACAGTTGACTTTTCTCGCGAAACCCCAACTGTGGTTCAGATGAAATTGAAACTTGTTGCTCAAGCTTCTTGGGTCAATCCATTGTTGCAAATGGATTAACATGGTATGTTGGAGACCCTCAAATCATGTCTTGAGGTCTTGGCTCATGATTTGTCCCAAAAGTCAACTTAGGGGTGAATTAGGTCAAGAAACCCTAATTCCTGATTTTTGATGTATGTATCCCCTGAGGCTAAATTGACTTGATGATGGGGTTTATGATGTTTCATGGAGCATTTTAGGTTATGCTTTGAAGCATTGGCTCATGCCCAGAGAAAAATTTCCATCTGGAGGCCCTAGTCGACCAAACCCTAATTTGGTGACACTGGCGATCCTGAGGCTTGATCCACCTAGAAGGGAGCAAACTTGTGCTTAATCCTTGAAGTGGGAGTCCTCTTGATCCATTGTGGATATTTGAGAGGCTAGACAAGTTGAAGATCATGTCATTCCTTGATTGATCCTTTGTCTAAGAGCTCTGCGAGGGCTTGAAACCCTAAATCCTGTTTGTAGTGAATGCTCACCCACCTTTGGGGAGACTAATGAGGTATGATGGTCCATCCATATTGTGCTGATGATTTGTACAATGATGGGAAATCTTAGTGGTCAAAATTTGGGGTATGACACATGCCCCTATTTAATCTTCTTGGACCCGAAGGTGTGAATGGTGAAGGTATTCGGGCATTCGGGGTGCAAGAGGATTAAATATCGGAATACCCGAAATTTTGATGGTGGTTATGAATGGTAGCTTACGCATTCATCTTCTTTAGCTAAGCGATGATGCTTAGAAAAGGTAAACTTCCCCTCGATCCTGGTCTTCAGCCAAGGAGCTGGTCTCAGTTTTCTTTTGAAATAAACTTCCCCTCGATCCTGGTTTCCTACCAAGGAACTGGTCTTAGTTTCTTTTCTAAACTTCCCCTCGATCCTGGTTTCCTACCAAGGATCTGGTCTCGGTTGCTGAAATAAACTTCCCCTCGATCCTGGTTTCCTACCAAGGAACTGGTCTCAGTTTCTTTTGTCAATAAACTTTCTTGACAAGGAACGCTATTAGTAGCGATTTTCCTCAAACTTCTCGCCGAATTTTCCTGGGGAGATGCCATTTGAGTGGGAAAAGATTTGATGTCAGACTTGCTGGGGAACCCATTCGTCTGAATTGTAGAGGTACACAAACTTCTCTATTTTGGAGACGTCATTTGTCGATTCTACTGGGGAAAGCGAGTCTCTTGAGAGACTGTTTTCGTTTGGGGGCTTACATCATACTTTTCTCGGGATCTTTCCGGAGAAATGCCATATGATGGAATCCAATTTTGAGGTGCCAATGACCTTTTCATCAGTGGTTTTTTCGGAGAAAAACTGTCGTACCGCCGAATCTCTGATTAAGAGGCTTTCTCTGGGGATTTTCCTAATCCGGGAAAGCAAGGATATCGTCTTCGATGGCGAAGAGCGACATTTGTTGAAAGTTTTCTTGTTTCTCAGAGGTTCAAGTTATCAAAGTGGTCAAGGACCGTCTCTAATCCAGAGATAAACTGGAGGAGAGATTGCTTAGATGATTCACTTCCTAACGAGGAAAGGTCTGACAACTCGATTGAGAGGACTTATCACTAGGGGATAAGAACGACTAGAGTGATAGGAATGTAATATGAATGTGAATGCAAATCAATCATGCATGATGTATGTATGTATATGCGGACAAAACTGACGCAACATACAGACTAAAGGATGAACACGACTGGATACTCGGCCACTGTGGGGCATGTAGAAATATCGCTGGTTCCAGATAGCAATTCTGCCTTGCTTAGGAGAAACGGTCCCTGTTGGGGGCGACGCTGGTCAGGCTTAGGAGATGAGAACTCGGCCGAGGATGTCAGACGAAACATGGTCTCTGACATTATTGATCCTTCATTCAGGCGTACTGGTCTAGAAGGAGTACTTTGATTCTGCACTTTGAAGTTCAAACGCCTTTGGAGACGCAATCGATGCTCTTTCGATGTTCAACAGTCAAAAGAAATTGCCATCTTTATTAAAAAGCAGAAAAAGTTTTAACAAGTAAATTCATTTTTGTTTTATTTCAAGAGTCGTTACTCATGTTAACAACCTCGTTCTGTAAAGCTAAAACAAATAAGAATTACAAACAAAAGCACAAGGGCTCAAATTTTATTGATAAGATGGAAATCAGCCAAACGCGTGATTCCAAAGAGTACTTACAAAGTTTGAAAATGGTAATTTACAGGGAAAAGGGCTACGTTGAAACATAACGACCACTATCCTTCTACCAACTTTGAATTCGGGACATCCTGAGCTTCTGTCGAAGATGACCTTGACTGGAGTTTTCCTCCGATGGATGCTGTAACTGTTGCTGAGGGACTTGCCTCTGTTGAACATAGTTACTTGCCATTATCCCTAATTTTTGCCTGGATTGTACTATGATGTTTCCAATCCATCGGGATGATTTTTTTCATGTCTCTAACTTTTGCCTGGACCGCCCTTTCGGATTTTCAATCCACCGAGACGTTTTTTTTTTTTTTTAGTTTAGGCGAAGTATTTCTTGACTACATCAACATTCATGGGGTAGGCAAATTCCTCTCTGTCCATGGTTGTAAGTCTCAAGGCGCCGCCTGAGAAAGCTTTTGTGACCACATAGAGGCCATCATAATTTGGAGTCCATTTGCCCCGGGAATCAGTGAGAAAAGATTGTATCTTCTTGAGCACAAGGTCTCCTTTTCTGAAAACACGAGGTTGGACCTTTTTGTCGAACGCCCTCTTCATTCTTTGTTGATACAACTGACCATGGCATAGTGCCGTGATTCGCTTCTCTTCGATCAGGTTCAGTTTGTCGTGTCGGCTTTGACACCATTCAGCTTCGGTGAGCTTAGCTTCCATCAATACCCGGATTGATGGGATCTCTACCTCTATGGGGAGCACTGCTTCCATGCCATACACTAGAGAGAAAGGGGTAGCCCCAATTCTGTTTCCGTAATGATTGACAGCTCCGTCAAAGATAAGTCCCCACTGGGAACCTGGTTCTGGCCCTTCACTGGGTAGTGGTTCATCGCAATCTTTCATTTTTAGATACATGACATCTTCGTCTGGGAAGTCAAACCCGATTGATTCTTGATTGTCAATCGGTTGATGAGCCAAATGATCGGCTAAAATACTTCCTTTAACGGCTTTCTGAGCGTGGTACTCTATGTCATATTCTGATAACAGCATCTGCCAACGGGCAATTCTTCCCGTGAGAGCAGGTTTTTCGAAAATATACTTGATTGGATCCATTTCGGAGACCAACCAAGTAGTATGACGAATCATGTACTGGCGAAGACGTTTGGCTGCCCAAGCCAAAGCGCAACAAGTTTTCTCATGCATTGTGTACCGAGTCTCGCAGTCGGTGAATTTCTTGCTTAGATAGTAGATGGCAGACTCTTTCCTTTTAGTTTCATCTTGTTGGCCAAGTACACATCCCATTGAGTCCTCTAGGACTGTGAGGTAAATGATCAGTGGTCTTCCTTCCACTGGAGGTGATAGAATCAGAGGATTCAACAGATATTCCTTGATACTGTCGAAGGCGGTTTGGCAATCTTCTGACCAAACGCAATCCTGGTTCTTTTTGAGTAACTTGAAGATCGGCGCGCATGTCGCGGTCATGGGGAATATGAATCTAGAGATGTAGTTCAAACGTCCCAGGAATCCTCTGACTTGTTTTTCAGTTTTCGGAGAAGGCATTTCTTGAATGGCCTTGACCTTGTCAGGATCAACTTCAATTCCTTTCTGGCTGACGATGAACCCTAAGTGTTTCCCTAAACGGACACCGAAGGTGCACTTGTTGGGATTCAAGCGGAGCTTGAATTTTCTTAAACGTTCGAACAATTTTGACAGATGTTCAACGTGCTCACTCTCTGTTTTTGATTTTGCAATCATATCATCGACATACACTTCGATTTCCTTGTGTATCATGTCATGAAACAGAGTAGTCATGGCCCTTTGATAGGTTGCCCCGGCATTCTTCAAACCGAACGACATTACCTTGTAACAAAAGGTGCCCCATGGGGTAATGAATGAAGTTTTCTCCATGTCTTTCGGCGCCATTTTGATCTGGTTATAACCCGAGAATCCATCCATGAAGGAGAATACTTTGAACTTTGTTGTGCTGTCAACCAGCATGTCAATGTGTGGTAAAGGAAAGTCATCCTTTGGACTTGCCTTATTTAGATCACTGTAATCAACACACATTCTGACCTTTCCATCCTTTTTGGGAACGGGTACGATGTTGGCTAACCATTGAGGATATTCAGATGTAGCAAGGAAACCCGCGTCAATCTGTTTCTGTACCTCCTCTTTGATTTTGATAGCCATGTTCGGGTGAGTCCGTCTCAACCTTTGCTTTACTGGAGGATATTCTGATCTCAACGGTAAGGGATGTTCCACGATGCTGGTATCCAACCCTGGCATATCCTGATAGGACCAAGCGAATACATCGGGGAATTCTTTGAGAAGCTTTATCAAACTTTCTTTGACAGGTGGATTGAGCAGTGCCCCAATCCTGATTTCTTTTCTCTCTTGCTCTGAACCCAAGTTTACCGTTTCCAACGGCTCTTTGTGAGGTTCAATGGACCTTTCCTCTTGTCTGAGTAATCGGGAGATCTCATCTGGAATTTCGTTGTCAACTTCTCCTTCAACCCCGAATACCGGGAACTCAAAGTTGGGAGAAGGCATCGGATCGTATGTTTCAACTGGGTTTAAAATAAGCAATCTGCATGACGTGATGATTCGTGTTTAGAAGAGATAGAGAAAATGCAAGTGTGTGCAGTGTATTTGTTTTACTGCTTGTTTTTATTTTTGAATTGTTTTTAAGGATTACCATTTTCTGAAAAAGCAAAAAGAGAAAACAGCAATTAATGCGGAAATTACAGAACGACGTTATTTTATTAATGAATAAGTCGATTCTTGAAACTACAGCCCTATAAAACAAAACTCTATCGCTTCGGGCAAAGCGAAGAGGGAAATTTACAGAAAGCGAGCCCTATCAAAACATCCGTTCCACCTGGGCGGGGTGAAAGGTTAAAAGATGGCAATTACTTTGACTGATGAACGACCTTCGGAACCTCGAAGGCAACCCATTGGAGGTGAACTCCTCGGTGAATCACAAAGTCTGGCACCTTCCTTGATTTGTCTTCAGAAATGACGCTGATTTCTGGTGGAGCAGGATCATTGGAATCTGTCTCCCAAGCAGAGTTGTCGTAGGAGGATTCCTCTGTTGTATTTTGCATAGCATTTTTGCTCTCAGCTGTATCTCCCCATCCAGTTGGCTGGATATCTTCGATCCTGATACGAGAGCTTTCGGGAGCGGTGTACTTGACCATATAGTCGTATTTTCCACTCGGTTGTCCCAAGGTGTCCCACACTTTTTTGGAACTGGAGGAGTCATCCCTCTCGATGACGTTGACCTCAGGAAAAGCATAGTTGATGAATTCTAGTCCTGCGAACGTTGCGAATTCATCTTCATGTTAAGTAGTTTCCGAATGACCTGAGTGTTGATCCCATAACATGGTGGGGACACAGGTATTCTGTTCAATGATGGTCAGCTAATTTTCATTGTTCGGCTGACTCTCTTGTCCCAAGTCTCCTGGATAAGGTTGCCACATTGGCAGGCCATCCATTGGGCCATAGTAGTTGTAGTCAAAATTGTCTTTCATCAGAGTGTCTCCCTCTAATGAATTTGGCAGAGCACGGCATCCTTCCGGATCACAATCCCCGTATATCATTTCGATGTCTGACCTGGGTATAAATCTCGGACTTTCTGTAGGAAAGCAAAAAGGCATAGGCACCTCTTCCTGAGACATATAACCGTCTTTGTTAAGGTAGGACTTCCATTCTTCATCTGTGTCAGAGGGATCTTCCTCATTGATAGCATGAACTGTCTGAAACACTGGGTGAAGAAAACCTCCACTGTGGAAGAAGTTTTGAAGGGGATGAAGACTTTCATCGTTGACAGTTGTCTGGGTACATGTTGCAGAAAAACCAAGACCCTTCTTTATTTTATTGTCAGTGGGAATGACAAGCTGTCCCCATCCAGTTGTATCGGTACTCTCGACCACTTTGATAGCATCTTTGTATGAGGAAATCGAGGTTCCTCCTTGGGATTGATCGTCCTTGCTCACCGATAGCGCTTGGAACTGAGTTCCAATAACCTCCTCGGGTTCTATTCCAGTAGGTGATGACAAGTTACTCACAAGCAAGGCTTGTTCCCCACAAACCGTGACAAGTTGATTGTTCTTGACGAACTTTAGCTTTTGGTGGAGGGTCGAAGTGACCGCTCCAGCCTGATGTATCCAAGGTCTTCCTAATAAACAACTGTACGTTGCCCGGATGTCCATGACCTGGAAAGTGACTTGGAAAGTGTGAGGACCAATAGTTATGGGAAGATCAACTTCGCCGATAACTATTTTTCTGGATCCGTCGAATGCTTTGACGACGACCTCGCTGACTCTCATCGGAGGGCCCTTGAATGATAATTGCATCAAGGTGGACTTCGGCATAACATTCAGGGCTGACCCTGTGTCTACCAGTACGCTGGCTAAAGCATCATCCTAGCAGTTAACTGTAATATTGAGCGCCATGTTATGACGGCGACCCTCTTCGGGTAATTCCTCATCACTAAATCCTAAATTGTTGCAGGAAGTGATGTTAGAGACAATACTATCGAACTGTCTGATTATTACATCCTGTTCCACAAAGGCTTGCTCCAAGACTTTCTGTAGAGCCTCCCTGTGGGCTTCTGAACTGAGTAACAGTGATAATACCGAGATATTTGAAGGAGTCTGTAACAGTTGATCGACAATGTTGTATTTACTCCTTTGGATGAGCTTCAGCATCTCATCATTGTTTTTTGAAAGGTCGGGATTACTGGATTGACCGATTGGGGGATCGGGAGCTTCTGTCTGAAGTTCCTTTTCCTTGTTAAGTTCCCCAACCCCTCGGTTGAAGATTCGACCGCTCCGTGTTACACGACTGATGTCTGCAATATTCATGACGGAGGGTAATGGAATTTCCTTTCCATTCTCAACTATTGTTGCACCGTATTTGTAAGGGATAACCTTAGTTGATTCATACGGTAGTGGTCCCGGTAGATAGATGACTATGGGAACCTTCTGATTTTTCTGACCATCATAAGTAATCTCGATCCGTTCCTGGTTGGGAACTTTAGATTCGTCAAATAGAGGGATGATGGCAAAAACATCCCTGGTATGGTGATGACCAGAGATTGTGACAACATCCCCGACTTGCTCGGCAAGGTAATTCGGCGTCCAGTTGATGGGTCCAGAACTCGGATATGGACAAATTTCTCCACGATCGATCTGATCCTGAAGAGCTGCTCTCACAAGGTAACACCCTTGGTTACTTTCCGAACAGACGCTACAACTGTCGTAATTATGTAGTGGCACCTGGCCACGCCCACTTTGAATACAATGTAACCTTACTAGGTTAGCTTCCACTGATCGGACATCCTGACTTTGACGTCGAGTAGGATTCCTGTTACTGATACTAATTTGTTGAGTATCTTCATCCATGTAGATTGGCATCCACCAATGATTTAACAAGTGTTGAAGTGCCTCCTGGACAAGGGTACAACCTTGATCGTTTTCGCAACCTGCTTTACAGTTTTGATAGTCATGTGATATTAAGAATCCGAGTCGGACCTGCTCAGCATGTAACTCTACTAGGTTGGTATTCATCACGCGAATATCAAAGATCTGAACCATATTGATCTGATAAGGGTTCCTATCATGGTAGTCTTGGATCCATCCAAGATCCATCTGACGCTGGAGGGCCTCTTGTATGAAAGAGCATCCCTGTTTGTTTACCGAGCAAGTCAGACAAGAACTGTAATCATGCCGCAGCAGATTATGATACTGGCTTTGCCTTGAGTGCATTGCTACCAAGTTGGCATTCATCGCACGGATGTCGTGGTTCTGAATGACATTGGAATTCGTGTAAACCATGTTAACTCCACGAACTCGGTGCTCTTGGATCCATCCGAGATCCATTTGTTCCTGTAGAGTCGCTTGCACTACAGAACATCCCTGGTTGTCTTTAGAGCAGATATCACATTGGTGATAATTATGAGGTGGCACATGGCCATATCCACTCTGTCTACAATGCATCTTAACCAGATTGGTTTTCAACAAGAGTACATCGTGAATTTGATAGACATCGCTAGTCTCTTTCTCAATCAAATTGACTGCAGCTTTCTCATGTTGAGGCAGCGGGTTCGTGAGAACATTGGGATTCGTATCTTTGAAAGATAAGAGCCCACTCCTAACAAGTTTTTGTACGTCAGACTTGAAATTGAGACAAGTCTCTATGTTATGCCCTGGACCTCCTTGATGATAAGGGCAAGTTTGACCCACCTTAAACCAGAAAGGCGGATTTTCCGGTACTGTAAGAGAGGACTTAGTCTGGATGTGCCCCTTAGCCAGTAGTAACGGAAATAATTCTGCGTACAACATGGGTATAGGATCAAATCCTGGTGGTCGTGTTATACGGTTGTTATTGTATAGAGGACGAGCCTGCTGAAGAAGTTGTTGTGTCCTTTGCTGATCAGGTTTGCTCTGCGCAATCTGAGGTTGATACGTAGGAATAGGCGCAGGGCTGGTAGCAGGAGTCACAGCTGCTACTGGCTGATAACGTCGCCTTTGCTTTCCGAGAGAGATATTCCCAATATCTTGTTCTTTTTTCTTAGGGAGAGCACTACCATATTTTTTAGTACCGCTCGTCGATCCAGTGTCTTTTACCAAACGTCCTTCTCGGACGGCTTCCTCAAGACGTACGCCCATGCCGACCATTTCGGTAAAATCACTGGGCGCACTGGCAACCATTCGGTCATAGTAAAATGTGCTTAAGGTCTTTAAGAAGATCTTTGTCATCTCTTTTTCCTCAAGAGGTGGACAAATTTGAGCGGCAATTTCACGCCACCTTTGAGCATACTCCTTAAAGGTTTCCTTGTCCTTTTGCGACATCGATCTGAGTTGATCTCTGTCGGGTGCCATGTTCAAATTGTATTTGTATTATTGGACGAAGGCAGTACCAAGATCTCTGAAAGTGCTGATCGTGGCACGGTTTAAACCCATGTACCATTTTAATGCGGCACCGGTTAAACTATCCTGGAAGTAGTGAATCAGCAGGTCCTGATTCTCCGTCTGAGCTGACATCCGCCGAGCGTACATCACCAGATGGCTTTGAGGGCAAGAGTTACCCTTGTACTTTTCAAAGTCGGGCACTTGAAATTTGTGCGGGACTTTCACATTGGGGACCAAGCAGAGGTCTGCGGCGTCCTTTCCAAATAGATCCTGACCGCGAATGGCTTGCAGCTCCTTCTGCATTTCCAGGAACTGTTCCTGGAATTCATTCATTCGGTTAAACATAGTTTCCCTTTTACCAGAAGGTATCGGTGGAATCTGTCCTTTCGGGACAGTGTGCACCACAGGGGGTAGTACCGTGACTACGGTAGTGAGTCTTGGCGTCTCCCGAAGTTTGTAACCTTCAGGAGTCTTTAGTATGCCCCTGGCATCTTCTCTTTCCCGAAGTTAGTAACCTTCAGGCCCAGCGGCTTCTGTTGTGATTCCCTGATCCTCAGTGATCGGCGGAACATATCCTCCCGGGATATAGTTGACAGGCATGCCCCAGGGACGATCTTTCGGCATCTGATACCTAGGATCATTCTTCTCCACTATGGGCATTGAGGTGATCTCTGAGATCACAGTTCTTTGTAGCTGAGCTTCTGCCATGGCTTGCATGTCGTTACGAAGCTTTCTCATATCCTCTCTTAGAGCGTCGATTTCTTCTTTCAACTCTCTATTTTCTTTCTCAAGATCATCCATCTTTTTCTGACGATTGGCCCGAGTATTGTACGAATGAGACAGTTTGACTCTAGAATCGAGACACAAACGTGGGATTCGTAGGGAAAAAGATTACGCGATGTGAGAATGATGAATGCAATGATTATATTAATTGTTTTTTGGTTTAATCAAAATAAACTTCGACAATTAGATTGCAAATATCAAACAGTGGGGAAACCCCTTTTTATTGAATTCCAAAGGATTACAGAAATGGAAATACTGTAGATTACAAAGTGCAGAAACAGAAACCTAAGCTAAAGGGTCCCGAGTCCTCTCCGAAGAGAAATCGGGTGCTGATTCTGGTATCTTCCTTTTCTTTGACCGGGGCTCTTGGGCCGTTGTCGGGTTGTCATTCCTTTGCCAAGTGAAAGGAGTGAGCAAATTCCTTTGGTCGTCTTGATTCTCTACAGCATGTTGCTCCAAAATTTCAATCAGAGTGTCCTTCTCTTTCAGTAATTGCTGTATTTTGATGCACTCGACGTCGAGGGTGCGGTACTTGTTCTTCCAAGACCTTCTCTCCCGTTGAACTTTGTTGAGAGTAACCTGAAGCTTTTCAGTTTCCGTCATGAAGTACATGACAGATTCCCTCGGCGGAAGAATTTCGTAATGAGGATAAGGCATCTTTAGCTTGAGAGCTCTAGTTTGTACCCAGTGGAGATAAGGCTCCACCGAGACACAGTCTGGTTTTCCCAGAGACTCTCATCATTTCTTATGAACGTGTTTCCAAGCGTGCACTATTTCCGTCTTTAGTGCTCTGTCACTTTCTCCTTCCTTGAAGAAAAGACCTTCCAGATGAACACCTAGTGGGATGTGTCTCATCGGGTATCCAAATTGACGAAGAACCAATATCGGATGGTAGTTGATTCCTCCCTTAGTTCCTATGAGGGGTACGTTGGGGAAGTTTCCACAACGGTCAATGATCCTGATTCCCTCATAAATCCTTTTACACCAATCTACATCAGAGTTGGTGAGAGACATGATCTTCTGCGACCAACGTAAGGCACTCTTACAATCCCAAAATGCAGCAGACTTGGGCACGTGAGAGATAAACCATTTATAAAGCAGAGGTACACAGCATGTGATCTCCCCTCCATTGTACAAATTTCCTAAGTGTACAGAATGATACGCATCTGCGAGCAAAGTCGGCACAGGGTTTCCAATGAGAAAAACCTTAATGGAGTTAATGTCGACGAAGTTATTGATGTTGGGAAACAAAAATAACCCGTAGGTGAGCAAGACAAAGATGCTTTCAAAAGCAGTCATGTTCCCTATACTAGCAAAGTACAGAGCTTTCTTTGTCAAGAACTGGGCTGGCAAACCTTGGATGCCACCCTTAGTGGTCATGTGAGTCCTAACCTCAGACTCGTCCAAATGAATTGCTCTTGCAATAGTCTGATTCTTTGGAATTTCTTTCAGTCCAGAAAATAGAGCTCGATTTATAATGTGTAGATCAATCAGATGAGAATACTCCTCCGCGTTGGTGCTAGCTAGTAATCCGGGAATGTGAAACAGTGATAAACTGGATCGTAGAACTGAATGAGCGCATCCATGATTCCCTCAATCACATGGACTCTTAACAGTGGTAACAGACCTCCGTGTTTGGCTCTGAAAGCCTCAGGGTTAGTGATCATCCTCGCTAACCTTCTCAAATCCTCTAGTTTTGGAACCTTGAAGGTGTACGTATGAGTTCTCCTTCTACCGAAATCCATTAGCGTAATCCTCTTCTCTGATATTTGCAATCACAGTCTTAGTTTAATTTGAAAAACAGAGAGACTAGAAGAGAAGTTTTTTGAATGTTTTAATGTTTTTTTTAAAAGAATGCATGAATGCAGCACACAAAAACATAGAAAAAACATGGGGTCAAAGGATCGTTGTCATGAAGTCAAGGCTCTACCCATCCCCAAAGGTTTATACTAGGGTGATTTTTGTACCTGTACTCATTATCATCAGCTCCTCCCAGGAAAGCAAAACAACAAGCGGATCGCCAGCGAGTTGTAGAGCAATCTTAGAGTAAGTGCCATTCACCGAGAATAGATCACCAGCCTCAAATGAGGGTAGTATCGCGTAACAACTATTTCCGATAGTTTCCGCACTACGAAAGGGTTTGGCTCCTCAGCTTCTCAGATTTAACAACCGGCCCATTGGCTAGAAGAATGAATGGGTTGCGTTGGTCAGCCTCCACTGAGGTTGATGGTCGACCCCGTCGCCATCACTTATCTTAAGTGTATACTCAATCTTTCCACATACGGCATCACCCGCATTCCCATTAGCAGAAAAATAAACATGTATAGCAATTAGGAAAAGCAGTATATATATTTGTCCTAAACATCCTAGACTTATAAAGCTAAGAATCCTAAGTTCCTGACAGAAAATGGGTTCCCCGGTGGAAGCCCCAATCTGTGGTATTCACACAAATGAAGAGAAAAAAGGTTTGTCCAAGGTTTTCACCTTAAACGTTTAAGAAAGAATTTCAAGTGCCCCACAGTGGGCGCCATTTTTCTGTAGCGAGCGATTTTGGACGCGGTTCTTAAGCGCTGGTCGCTCTCTGCGGTTTGAGCTTTGACTACAGGTCGATTCATTTTTTATCCTATTGTGAGTTGAATAAGGAAGGGAAATAGATGTCTCCAATTAACCCTGCTTTGCATACTGAGTTTAAACAGCGGTCTGTTAGGTTACGAATGCTATCAATGTGGGGGGGCCTTTGTACTGGTTATTTGTATTTTCGTCAATATGGTTTTCTTTCTTTCTAGGACTTTCTAGCGGGGAACAAGGGTTAGGATGTTAGGGCTGATGTTTTTGAATTACTGCTTTTGATTGATGGAGATACGGGATTTGGGTTTTTTGTTGATTGTGCTCGCTAAGATCTTTTCTTTCGATCTTATGCCTACGTATTCCCGTTTACCGAAACAGGGAAATCAGAGCGTTCGTAGTTCCTCCTATTCTATGGGAGGAAATTGGTTTTTGGTGTCTTGTTCAAAGCCCAAGACGTGAAGCGAAAGGTGATTTGTATCTTGTTCAAAGCCCAAGATGTGAAGCTGAAAAGTCCATTTGTGTCTTGTTCAAAGCCCAAGACGTGAAGCTGAAGGACCTCGACTTTAGAGAGAATTTGTCATCTCTAAAGAAGGGTTTGTCTGTCACAACTGTTGGGTGACTGGTTATAAAGGAGAATTACTTTAACCGGGATACGCGGATCCTAGCAATGCCATAATTTCCTTTATAGGGGGTTTTAACCTGAAGGAGAAGACTTTAACCCAGTTTAGAGCAATGCTATCTTTCCTTAGGAATTTCTCATGCTAAAAGAGGGACAGTGGCATGGATGTAGATGATCCAGAGGCTTGCCGCTTACAGCGATTAGATGAAGGGAAAAGAGTTGTTGATGTTTGTGTACTGTGAACGAGGCACAACTTTGCTGCTAAAAGGTTGATTGGATCAACCAGTGGTTTTCTTATACAAAGCCTAAGAGGAGGCTATTGGCCCAACAAGAGGGAGTTTTTATGTGTCTCGTACGAAGCCCGAGAGAGAGGCTAAAAGGGTTGACTCAACAGGAGAATCTTTTATACTCAACAAGAGAGTGTTTTTCGTATCTCGTACGAAGCCCGAGATGGAGGCTAAAAGGTTTGACTCAATAAGAGAGTCTTTGTATCTCGTACGAAGCCCGAGATGGAGGCTAAAAGTTTGCTTCGCTGGGAAGAATCATTGAACAAAGCCCAAGAGGAGGCTATGGTAACTGTTTCAGTTAAGTGACAGGTCCAATATACTGATTTTAAAAGAAAAAATCAGTTCTTATATGAGTAACGCTGTACTCAGGGATTTGATTTGAGGATCATGGGTATTTCCCTCTCTTTGAGGAAACGGGAAATCCAAAGGGTATTGAGACTGTCCGAGTCTACGGGTTTCCTTCCTATTTAACGAAGGGGTCACTTGAGAATGTCTTTGAGACTCAAGGAGATTAGACTGTCCAAGTCTAGAGTTTTATCTTTTGTACTATGCTTTGAGAAACAGTAGTAGACTCTATGAAAGGACTGTTCTATGAGAATGACTAGGTTCTGTTCCTATACCTCTAGGAGGTCGTCGGGACAATTTGTACGAAGCCCAAGAGGAGGCTGGAAACTTTTAAGAAGCCGACGGGTCCTTGTACTAAGCCCAAGAGGAGGCTATCATTCCCGAAGGAAGAGATCATTATACGAAGCCTAAGAGGAGGCTGTGAATACTTCTAAGAAGCCGTAGGGTCCTTGTACGAAGCCCAAGAGGAGGCGGGGTTGCTTTTAGGAAGCCTGTGGGTCCTTGTACGATGCCCAAGAGGAGGCTGATGCTTTTAAGAAGCCCGTGGGTCCCCAAACCCCGAGAAATTCAAGGCAAGCTATTCACAAGGAATAGATCAAGTCAGGAAAGTTCGAGAATTAAGAAGAAACTCAAGCATGCCATTCACGGAGAAGACATTCATCTTGGGGAGTAGAGTTTCTTGACAATTCCTAATGAGGATAGCCGAAGAGAAGACTATATCTGGTGATCCTATTGGGGATCTAGTTGTCTATTTCTATGAATAAACGAAATGGCGTCACCTAGTTCTAGACGTAGTTGCCGGGGAAACTCTAAATATCTATACTATTATTACACAGTTGATATGAGTTTATGAAAGAAGACTTACAGTGAAACAGCCCCACAATACAGTTATATATATATATATATATATATATGAGTTTGTGAAAGGAGACTTACAGTGAAACAGCCCCACAATACAGTTATATACATATGAAAGCGGTAAATGAAAGCGGGTAAACACTTACTCGATTGTAGAGCTTCCATGCTGTTTGGTTAGTTGTTCAACAAAGAAAGATTAAAAACAACAGTATATTCAAAATCAAAGGAGAAAGTGCTTTGAAAAAGAAAGATTTGGGGCTTACAGCTCAAGGAGAGGCCCAGGGTTTTATCAGTGAGCGCACTGTTGAATTTGTACAGAGGGACTTATACAAGTGACTGAGGCCCAAGAAAGGTTTTCTGTACAAAGGGATGGGTCTTACACTATATCAAGAGGCCCAAGTGAGTTTTAAGAAAAGAAATGGGTCTTACTACTCGAGGGTAGGCCCAATGGTTAATTTTGAAAAGGGCGACGGTCGCGCCGAGGTTTTGGAAACACTGTGGGACTTATGCAAGTGACTGAGGCCCAAAATTTTGGTATTTACAAAGGGATTGGGTCTTACACTCTATTAGAGGCCCAAAAAGTTTAAAGAAAAGAAATGGGGCTTACAACACGAGGGGAGGCCCATAGTCTTTATTTTCAAGATGAATATTCACTTTTAAAATGCTTAAAAACAATTAAAAATGAATTTATTCACAAAAATACTAACTATATTAAATAAATAATATAAATTTGATTTTTTTGTAGAATAAAATATTTTACTATTTTTGTGATTTTTCAGAAAAAGAACCAATAAAAAATAATCAAAATTGAAGGAGTTATTAATTTTCCAAATTATTAAAAAATAATAAGAAAATATAAAAAAAATACAAAAAAAGAGGGGTTGGGTCTTACACTCTATTAGAGGCCCAAAGGGTATTTTTGTACAAAAGATGGGGCTTACAACTCAGGGACAGGCCCAAAATATTTTCAGTTTGAAAATGGCGATCGCGCCGAGATTTTTATCGTATCGGGACTTATACAATAGCTGAGGCCCAAAATTGTTTCGTTAAAAAAGGGTTGGGTCTTACACTCTAATAGAGGCCCAAGTGTTTAAAAATGAAAAGAAATGGGACTTACAGCTCAAAGAGAAGCCCAGTTGATTTTCGTTTGAAAATGGCGATCGCGCCGAATTTTTCTTTTAACGCAGAGGGACTTATACAATAAGTGAGGCCCAAAATTGTTTTGGTTAAAAGGGGATTGGGTCTTACACTCTAATAGAGGCCCAAAAGTTTTGAATGGGTCTTATAGCTCGAGGAGAGGCCCAAGGTTATTTCTTAAAAAGGCGACGATCGTGCCGTTTGTTTTTTACGGTATCGGGCCTTATACAATGAATGAGGCCCAAAAATGATTTGGTCAAAAAAGGATTGGGTCTTACACTCTACTAGAGGCCCAAGTGTTTAAAAAAGATTTGTTAGGGTGAAAATCAAAGAAAACCCCAATTTTATTTTTTAGGCATTTTTTCAAGAAAAATTAAGTAAAAAATGATAAAAATATCAAATAAAATCATTAAATAATGATTAAAGTTTATGAAAAAAAATATTTTATCAACATAAATATTTAAAATCATTTTGGTTTTAAAAATCAAGAAAAAAAAAAGAAATCATTTTAAAAGCATTTAAAACAATTTAAAACACTATTTTTAAATATATTAAAAATAATATTTTTTTTGTGATTTTTTTGGATTAAAATATTATGGGGTACGAATTGGAAAATGATGATTTTTTGCTATGCGAAAAAAATTGGTTGAGTTTTGAAAATAAAAAGTAAGAAAAAGAGGAAAGATATCAAAATATCATCTCCGACATTTTTTTTGGGTAAAAACGAGTACCGAAACTTTAATTTTCAACACGTTTTTATCAAATTTCAAACACTCATAACTCTCTCAATTTTTATCAGAATCAAAATCCGGAAGTACCTACCTGACCGATTTTTTGCAAGGAATCCGATGGTATTACTCACGCGCACGGAAAATCAACGCACAAAATGCAGAAAAAACTGCTATCGTTTTGAAAATATCGTTCCGTGCCGAATTTCCAACACGCGTAACTCTCTCGATTTTTATCGGAATCAAAATCCGGAAGTACCTACCTGACCGATTTTTCGCAAGGAATCCGATGGTATTACTCACGCGCACGGAAAATCGACGCACAAAACGCAGAAAAAACTGCTATCGTTTTGAAAATATCGTTCCGTGCCGAATTTCCAACACGCGTAACTCTCTCGATTTTTATCGGAATCAAAATCCGGAAGTACCTACCTGACCGATTTTTTGCAAGGAATCCGATGGTATTACTCACGCACGCGAAAAATCGACGTATAAAACGCAGAAATTAAAAAACAAAAACTGCTATCGATTAAAAACATTGTTCCGCGTTGAATTTCAAACACGCGTAACTCTCTCGATTTTTAACCGAATCAAGATCCGCAAAAGCCTATCCTGACCGATTTTTCGCAAGGAATCCAATGGTATCGCTCACGCACGCCGAAACTCAACGTACAAAACGCAACGATAAAAAAACCAGAGCTGCTGCGTGTAAAAACATCGTTTCGCGTAAAATTTCCAACGCGCGTAACTCTCTCGATTTTTAACCGAATCAAGATCCGCAAGAGCCTATCTTGACCGATTTTTTGCAAGGAATCCAATGGTATTATTCACGCACACGGAAAATCGACGCACAAAACGCAGAAATTAAAAAACAAAAACTGCTATCGTTGTTTTCGACGCCGTTTCGCGTAAAATTTCCAACGCGCGTAACTCTCTTAATTTTCATCGGAATTGAAATCCGTAAAAACCTATCTTGACCGATTTTTCGCAAGGAATCCAATGGTATTATTCACGCACTCGGAAACTCACTGTACAAAGCGAAAAAACAGAACCACTATCGTTAATTCAACGCCGTTTCGCGTAAAATTTCCAACGCGCGTAACTCTCTCAATTTTCATCGGAATTGAAATCCGTAAAAACCTATCTTGACCGATTTTTCGCAAGGAATCCAATGGTGTTACTCATGCAAACTAAAACTTAATGTATAGAACACACCAATGAAGAAAAGACAGAACTGAACATGGTTTCAAAACAACCAAAATTCCACATAAAAACATGTCAAAATGCAAACAGTGGGAGGATCACAACATACACATTAAGGACTACATTTTTACCTCAAGAATTGTTCAAAATGATGCATGTATGTGGACAACAAAGGAAAGCATGATTCAAAGAATTCAAGTTGTGGATTTTACCTCTTTTTTTGGAGATTTTGGGCAACCTTCCAAGTGCTTTGTTCCAGAAATGATTTGATGCTTTGGACAACCTCAAATGACCTCTTAGAAGCTTTTAGGATGGTTGGAATTGGCTGGAAACCTCTGGAGCAAGTTTGTGCACTTTCTCGCGAAATAGTCAAAAACGGCCAAAATGCCAACTCTCTCAAATGGTGTTCCAGATGTGTGGCACCATTTGGGATAGTTCAAGGATGATATTTAGAGTGTGTTTGAGGTTTTATCTGGTTTGGAAAGTGACTGAATCAAGACATGGCTTGAAAAATGCAAAAAAGTGTCATTTTGAGGTTTTGAGAGGTGACTTTGTGATGTTGTGATTACAGGTCACTTTTGATGGTTTGCACAGCTTACATATGATATATATGAGGTGTTTGTGTGATTAGTTTGAGTGGAATTGCTCTCTAGCTCAAAAACTCAGAATTTCCTTACTAATGAAGGCATTTTGGAGTGAAAGAGAGAATTTGAGGAAAGCATCTGTTTGATGGCTTTGGTGTACTCAAACTGAGCACAAATGAGCTCTATTTATAGTGGAGCAAGTTTTTTTTGGGATCCACAGTGAATGGTGGCTGCAGCAGGTGTTTGTTCCATGTTGGCCAATGGAAATCCAAGTCTCCTCTAGCCATTGACTAGAGGTTAGGGCACAGGCTGCTGGTTCCCTTGGTCTTGGATAAGTCTTGACTAATTTCAGATGAGAATGGCTCAGTACATGCCACCTCTAAGCATCCATTAAATGCTCTAAACCAAAATTGGAGTTTTGTCCCTCTTTTAGGGATTTCTAGGCTTTGGCATGCTTTTCTTTGTTCCTTGGACTTGGGAGGTTCATGGATCAGATCATACCACTTGAATTTGATCCTTAGATGTGTCCAAACTGATGACAAGGCTTGAAAATTCGTGTGGCACAAAAAATGTGCAAATCTGCCTTGAAAAATTCAGCTTCAGCAAGCCATTTTGTAAGATCCATAACTCCCTGCTCGAGTATGCTATATGGACGTTCTAGGACTTTTCGGAAAGCTTAGATGGCGTACTTCAACTTTGATGTTTAACATTAGACCTGGTTCAACTTGGATCATGGAGAAAAACAGCCTTGAAGTTGGGACATTGAGCTGAAAAATGTCAATTTTAACTTTTTCGCCATTTTGATCCAAGCATAACTCAAAATCCTTAATGAATTGGACTTAGGTCTAGTTGAAGTTTTTGTAGAGGGTAATGAGGGCTACAAATCAAGCTTTGGATAGGGAAAAATGGCTTTGTGGTTTAGGAGTTATGATCCTCCAAAGTTGGTACCCTTGCCACTTTTTTTCATAATTTAGAAAAATTTCTGTTTTTATGGTTACCCCTTTTACAAGTTATCCCACTTTCTTTGATTTTTCTTGATGAATGATGATTCCAATCACACATTAACATCATTTTAGGGTTAAAAAACCATTTTTATGAAAAATCTCAAAAAGTCAAAGTTTGACTTTTGTGCACAGTTGACTTTTTATCAGATGAATTCCAAACTGTGCGATTCTTCAAGAAATCATGTCCTTGACCTAAATCAAAATTGATGGACATGTTCCAAGGGTGTTATAGGGTATATTTAATCGTGTCCCACGGCTTGGGAGCATGTCCTGGTCAAAAGTCAAAGCTACAGTTGACTTTTCTCGCGAAACCCCAACTGTGGTTCAGATGAAATTGAAACTTGTTGCTCAAGCTTCTTGGGTCAATCCATTGTTGTAAATGGATCAACGTGGTATGTTGGAGACCCTCAAATCATGTCTTGAGGTCTTGGCTCATGATTTGTCCTAAAATTCAACTTAGGGGTGAATTAGGTCAAGAAACCCTAATTCCTGATTTTTGATGTATGCATCCCCTGAGGCTAAATTGACTTGATGATAGGGTTTATGATGTTTCATGGAGCATTTTAGGTTATGCTTTGAAGCATTGGCTCATGCCCAGAGGAAAATTTCCATCTGGAGGCCCTAGTCGACCAAACCCTAATTTGGTGACACTGGCGATCCTGAGGCTTGATCCACCTAGAAGGGAGCAAACTTGTGCTTAATCCTTGAAGTGGGAGTCCTCTTGATCCATTGTGGATATTTGAGAGGCTAGACAAGTTGAAGATCATGTCATTCCTTGATTGATCCTTTGTCTAAGAGCTCTGCGAGGGCTTGAAACCCTAAATCCTGTTTGTAGTGAATGCTCACCCACCTTTGGGGAGACTAATGAGGTATGATGGTTCATCCATATTGTGCTGATGATTTGCACAATGATGAGAAATCTTAGTGGTCAAAATTTGGTTTATGACACATGTTCCTCTTTTCATGCTGAACAAAGCACTTCATGACAATGACCTTACTAACATATCCTGGAAAATCACAACGACTCTTTTTTTTTAAATCTCACAAGTTATAACGGCAGCATTTGAAAGCTGACGGGGAGGCATAAAGAGAGGGAACCTGGGTAGCTCGGGGGGGGGGGGGGGGGGGGGAGGGACGATCACCAACAATAATCACCCCAAGAAACATACTATCCCTCACTCATTTTTTTCTCATTCACATATTCATGCAAAATTGCAAGAACCCTCCAAATACAAGTTCCATTAGTGCATTTGCTCTATAACTCCACAAATCACATCCAAACACTCCCTAGAGTTCATCCAAACACTCAAACACGAGCTGTAATCCCTCTACCTACATCTGCCATTTCACACTCTTAGTTTGCATGAACACTGCCCAAACTTAATCTCCTCGTACAAATCCTAAACAAACCATTCAAATCTTCCATAAGCCTCCATTAGAGTTTGTTTATACACCTGAACAAGTTCTGTAACAAACTTTCCACCATCCGCCATTTCTAACCAACTTTGGACAAGAGGACTCGGGTTTGAAGTTTGAAGGAGTTGCCAGCCATTCCAAGCAGCCTGGTCAGAGCTCCTGGCATCAACAAGCACAAGGAGAGGGAAAACACACTTCTGTAACTGCTCTTGAAGAGGCCTTGGACCTACTCCAAGAGGTAATGTTCCTCAACTTATATCTCTCATGTATGGCTAAATAAATTGTTCCTAATTGCATATTTGAAACCTCCATGAAGTATACTACAAGTTTGTGTATCGGTTGTCTTGATTTGGTGATGTGGTGTCATGTGTTTCGTTACTTTAATCTGATTTTTCATGGTCATAGAGACATTTTTGTGAAAATATAAGTTGATATTCGGAATCTACGCGAAAAACTGAGGGGGAGGGTGTCGTCGTTTTTCTGTTATCGGTCGGACCGTCCGCCGCCGCCGCCGGCGGTGGCCGGCGGTCTGCACTTCATGGCCACTATTCACGTAACATATTGCATGGTTTGTTGAAGGTGATGAGGTGGCACCTCATTGTTGGTTCCTTTATTTTATTTATTAAGTTTTGTCATTTAGTGTTTAAAAAAAAGGTGATTAATTGATGGAGATGTCACATAATATTTGTTACATTTCATTATCACTTTCATTTCTTTTTTTTTTAAATTAAATTCTGAACATTCACATGGCATAATCCTCTCTTGGGCCCCTTTGAAATTTCTGTTCGCCCCTCCCCCTATACCGGCCCAATTCCTAGCTTCCTTTTTCATTTACTAACACACCCTCCATTTTTAACACTTATTTTTATTTTACTTTTCCATTTTCGTTTTCTTTTTTAATTATTAAAAATAATTTTTTTATCTAAAAATTCCAAAAAATATCATGTATGTCATTTAATGTCTTATTTAATTTTTCATGAATTTTATATTTATATTTATTTTATTTCGATAATTAATTCGGATTTCATAATCAAAGGTGTTTAAGTTGACCTAGTTTGCATGTTAGGGCTTTGATTTTAACGTTTTCCACTTGTGATTGATCCTAATTCTTGTACACACCTATTCACATGTATATAGAACACTTTGGTGCTAGTTTGATATTTTTTTACATTAATTTTTAGTCCATAATTGAATTTCTTTTGAAGCTTGACTTGTGTGGTCATTCCTTTGCGTATTGCCTAATGTTTGACATTGTTTGAACACCTTTTTCACACAATCTTGAGCACACCTTTTGGACAAATTAAGCCCCTGACCTCACCTTGCTATGTCTAATTTTTCATAATTTTTTCCAAACTCTTAACTATTTTTTTGAGTGACACAATGCATGCCTAGTTGCTTGGATGTACACGAGCTTTGTGAATTGTTTAGAGGTGCACTTGTGCAACCATTTAGGTATTACTCTTATCTCTTGTTCTTAATTGAAATTCCATGTTTATGTTTCCATCTTGTCTAGGATACATTTTATCCTGAGAACTTTATAAGTCTTCCCCCCTAAGTGAGGCAAACTTTTAGCTTTTCTCCTTAAAATTCATTATTCCCCTTATTCCAAAGGAAGGTGAAATATGTTGACTCATAAGTCATTGACCTCCCACCTTAACCTAAGTAACCTCTTAGGAGAAAACTTTATTTCTTGGCCTCATCAGAGCCACAGAAATCACAACTAGCCTTAAGAGAGAGTTCTTAAACTCTTAGTGATATTCATCATAATGAATTTATCACTTTCCCCTACTGACTAAACATAACATAGGTCCATTTCAACTAGATCTAGAGAGTTCTTGAACTCTATAATGAGCTTGTACTCATTTCCCCTCTGAATATTGACCACAGTCAACAGTTCAGTAGAGGTAGAACTATGCGTACTCTGATTCTATTCCCGAGGATACGTAGGCGTAAGGTGCGATGCCTTATCGAGTATACTTAGATACTAACCTCTAGGGTTTCAACCTTTAGCATAGAACCTTTAGCAAACATAAAACAACATTTAAACAAGAGGTTCCTGTAGAGTACTACGGACGTTTAGGGTGCTAATACCTTCCCTAGGCATAACCAACCCCCGAACCTTAGATCTCCCCCCTTTAGGTTTTTTAACGATCTTTAACCTTTCCTTTGGATAAATCAAAGTCGGTTGTAAAAGAAAATGATGCAAGTTAATTAATAATTTGTTATCCAATTTTCACCGCAACACACGGTACTCATTAAATCCGAGATTTCGTCTCTTTCATATCACACCAAAATAACATGCTTAGGACAAGTTCTTCTTATTCTAAACTTATGAGCAATAATCCCTCGCATCCTTATTATTCTAACCAACTCTTTCATCTGTCACCTTCCACTGCGTAATCCAAAATCTAATAGTGGAATACCACGGATTCTCAAGCACTACTAAGCAGCTATAGCCAGCGGAGAAATACACTTATCCATTAGGGTCCTTACTAACCAACGGTACAAGAAACTTACTGACGTCCTATAGTAGATCAATTTCCTCTCCAACACATAATATCTTATCATCGGTCCAATACTCTTCAGAAGATAGAGGCACAGGAGTTATACTATTACAACCATAACATATACAACTCCAATTTCATTCTAAACTCGAAACAATTCATCCAAAGTAGTTTAGCAACTTTCGTTTCTAGTTACCACATATATAACAATCCTTCTTATAGTTTTCCGACTCACTCAAGTTTCCATGTTGACACGAGATCTCAACCAATATTACATAACACCATCACAACACTTCAATCATATGTGAGACACCACTTATCAAAACTTAAACCATTCAAGGAACAACTGTGAGATTCCATACTACTCACCAATTCACATACAACACTCCACATTTTCGAAGTCCATGGCATGTTTCTCAAGTTACATGTTTACTTCGAAATATCCAATTCACACTCTTACTTGGAAGGATAACCTTCAAATTTCCTCTCTGGCTAAAGTACAATTGTACACATCTGGTACTACTCTCACGGTTTAAATCTGATGTCATGAACTCACGGAAGATAATAATTACTAACTCAGACCAACCATTCATACCTTACTAATACCATGATTACACCCCAAAATATTTCTTGCAAGATCAATACTTCGTGAGTATTTCCAACTTCGTCCTTAAGACTCTTAACGGTAATACATTTAAGACTTTCTCATACTCAACATAATTCACAAGATTACTTCCTCGAAGTCAAATTCCCTTGTCATCTAAACAGATGATCAACTAAGTAATACCCTTTCACAAGTTCCGATTTCAAAACATAAATCCTTCTTTCATTTATTTGCAATCCCGTTCTCCATTCATACAATACTCTCCAATCGGAGCAACATAAGGTAACAAAACGCAGATGATGGTTCCTATGGGATTTCACAATTTACACACATGTTAATCGATTAACCATCTGAGCTAATTGGTTAACTCCTTAAAATTCAGTGCAAAGCACCATCCTTGCACGTGTTAATCAGTTAACCCCATTACGTTAACCGGTTAACACTGTTGCAGAAGCTGAAAAACCAATTTCCTCTTAATTCAAAGTCATCCCTACTCAAACAATCAATCTAGTTTGTTCTAACCCACAATATCATTCTCCACTCGTGGCTCTTAACTTGTATAACACTTACTAACCATGATCCACTCAAGGTAAACCGACAAAGTCAAAACATTCAGAGGACACACTCCAACCAAGTGACAAGGTAAAATTCCAAATTCTGTCACAGCCACACCACAAAATTTAAGCGGGATAGTTCATTTTTTTCTGCTCAAACAACTACACTAGCGGGAAGTCAATAATGACGACAATTTAAGGTTTTAGCCACAACTCAACTTAATTCGTCCACAAGCAAAACCCAACACACAACCACTATACGGTACCACTAAAGCGATGGACATAACATAACAAGCATACCACCTTGTCCTCTCACTTGAATTTCCTTGGAGAGAATTAATACAACAACGTTCTTAATCCAACAAAAGGTAGATTCCTAATATTCCGATTATTCACAATTATAGAAGTTTCTCTATACTTGCAACTAAACCGGGGTAATGCATCCTCTTGAAGAACCTTTCCATCACTACGTGCACACTATCCGGGATTTCTTGTCCTTCACTATCCATTGCACATTATACTTGATAACGCGAAATTATATCGTATATTCGACTTAACTTGCATGAATTTTAATTGCGATTTCTATTAATTTCTTTCATTTATGTTTTAGTATGCTGGTATTTTATTTTCATTTTCAGGTGCTTAAAAGATTTGAAAAGAATTGGAAAAGGAAGAAAAGGAAATAGAAGCAGGAAAGAAATGAAAAGAAAAGAAAAATAGGAAATTGCACACAGAAGAGTGTGGCGACTGTCACACCTTCTGTGGCGACCGTAACAACCAAGGAGTGTGACCCTCGTCACACATCATGTGGCGACCGGAACAACTTATTTTGCAGATTTTATTTTTAGGGCGTGGACCACTCAGAACCTGATCCCACGTTTCCACGTTTCAACTCAGTCTTCCTGATTTTTCTCCACGGAGCCTCTTTCCTTATTTCTCTCCACGCCTGGTCTTGTAACCAAAAACTACAGCACTACTGGGAAGGTTTTCTCCCACTTTCTCCATGACTCACACATGATCTTTGGGAGTTACCAGACACATTGTTACTCTATATATAGTAGTTTTCTTTACATTTTAAGGGATCCAAGTTTTGTGCGCGAAAGCGCTGTTAGTAGTTTTAGGTAGAAAATTACAATTGTAAAAAGAGTATTTTCTCACATCAAGGAATTACTCCCTCATTAGTTTTTAGGCCTGTAATCTGTGTAACTGCTTGGATCAATAATCTTGCCATCATTTTATTGAAGTTATTTCCAGTTTTGTTTAATTCAAGTCTCCATGTATTATCCCGTATTTACAGGTTCTTTATTTTATCGCTTTGTTATTATTGTTGTTGCATTTCATAATTGTTTAAGCATGTTGTCCTTGATTATATTTACCATGTTTCTGTCGTTTTCATTTAATTCCATGTCTTGCTAAATATTATTGAGTCCGGCGTATGAGGATCGTCGTTACCGATGGGACTCGGTAGAAAATAATAGGTGCGAACTTCTGATTAAAATTATGTTTTGGTTTTAATTCCCAAGTCTAATTTAAATAGCTTTGTCACGGGAGTGAGAGGTTATTTAACACGATTTTGTCACGAGAGTGAGGAATTAATTAAGGTTAGATCTGGCACTGCGAGAGCGTGGGGGTCGAACCGGATAGTGGAAATTAGGCAACATATCTAAATACAACGAGAGCGCTTTAGATATGTTTAGGATATTATTGGCTTTCAAAATATATTTCCTAGTTACCGGGCGAGCGAGAGCAAAATCTTGGGATTAGGGAAGATGACTTTAGTTAATACAGCGAGAGCGTGAGGCGGAGTTTTTAAGTCGGTATATTCTACAAAACTAAGTTATAGTTGTAATTAGTACCGGAATTCTACAAAGTCCTTTAGGAACGCGGAATCCATATTTCGGCCTCTCTTTATTATCATATTTTATTAGTTTTATTTTAGTTTTAGTTTTAGTTTCCCTTTTATCAATTATCATTAGCCTTAGCTTTACAAAGCGACGATATATTACGATAGGTTGACATTGGTCTCTGTGCGTTCGACAATCTTTTATATTACTTCGATAAATCCGTGCACTTGCGGACGCATCAAGTTTTTGGCGTCGTTGTCGGGGATCAACAGTCAATATTGTTATTCCGTTGTTGCACCGTATAGACTAAGGCACTCATTACTATGTATCACCCAAATTTTTTCTACAATCACCACTCCCAGTATTTCGAGGAATCGCAAGAATCTGATAATTCCAACCTTGAAATACAAATGGAGAATTTCAATGCATCACTAACTCATTATCACCCAAATTGCCTCTGCAACTACCAATCCCAACATTTTGAGGAGTCGCAAGAATCTCATAATTACAACCTAGAAATATTAATGCAGGATTTCAATGCGACACTAACTCGCTCCAATATCTCGAGGAACCACACCCAAATTTCCTCTACGATCACCATTCCCAATATTTCGAGGAACCACAAGAATCTGTTAATTCCAACCTCGAAACATTAATGGAGGATTTCATTGAAACAACAACTAATTCTCGGTTAGAATCTATGATAGAGCACTTTGTGGAGACACAAAATCTCCAGAATGAAGAGCTTAGAAGACAACATCTCGATACTTATGAAACCCTTAGGAAGATAGACACTATGGTCGAGTCTCTCGCGACTCACACTGAGGCATTGGAGACTCAAATCTCCCTGCTTGCACAGACACCTATAGGACCCTCCCCTGAGGAGCATGTGGATGTTGTAACAACCATTAATGAAAAACAAATCAAGAATCCCGAGGAGAGTGATAATGAGGTTAAGGAGAGTGATAATGAGGTTGAGGAGAGTTCTGGTGAGAAGAGAGTAGAGATTATGAAAAATTCAACGACACCACCTGAAAGGGAGGTCGTCGAAGAGGTAGAGAAGGAAGCACATATTATTGTTCCTCATCCCTATACCCCACCGATTCCTTTCCCGCACAGGTTTATAGACTCCCAATCCAAAACGCATGTGGAGGTATTGGAAAATATCCACACCGATGCATCTTTGTTTGAGGTCACGCATAAAAAGAGAAAATTCGAGGACCATGAAACCAGGGATATAATTAATATTAAGAGGGTAAGGTTAAACTTTGAGGTGATGGATGAAGTAACTAAGCCCAAACTTGAAAAGCTGGTACTTAGAATAGATCCAGAACCACCACCACAAGTTCAAAAGAACGAACCACCCCACAGAAGAAAGAAAAGAAAAGGTGAGGGATATGTGAGATGGCTTGATAAATGGCCATGGAAATTGAAGATTAACTCTCCTAACCGTCGAGCTATCGACGTTAAACAAAGCCCTGCGTGGGAGGCAACTCACGAGCTTTTAATTTAATGTTTTCCTTTTATTGTTTGTGTTTGCAGAAAATAAAGAATTGTATCGCTTGTCACGTCTCAGCTGCATTTAGGCGAAAGATCTCTAGATGACAATCCCTTAAAATGACCTGGTGCCCACGGACCTGCTGGTGGTGACACCAATGTTGAGTATGATAGGAGAGGGCATATCTCTCTCGTTCGTAACTCACCTCCTCCTTGTCCTTTCCCATGGTCAGGTTCCACCTGCACACACCGCACCGTAGTTTTCTAACAATTTTTGCAGGTACTTCCTTCGGAAATAGGCAATATAATGAGCGGCTTCAAGAAAATGAAGTTTCAGCAAATTCAGATAACTCGTAGTGCAAGACACCGGAGTAGAAGTGGTCAGTGAAGACAAGGACAACAAGGGAAGAATCAGCGCGAATTTGGCCGTGGTAGCACGAAATCGCATTCATATAGGTTCTATCTTTCCTCTACCACCTTTTATCAAAACATTGAGGACATTGTTTGGTTTAAGTGTGGGGGAGGAACATTTACCGCTTTCTAGTTAGATTTACTGTTTTCCAACATGATTTTAAAATTTTTTCTATTTTAAATGTTTCGTCCGTCTGTGCATGTGCTGTCGAGTCTCTATGCATGATTTTATGTTGTTTATCGATTTTCCCATTCTCTTGAGTCATACCAAATATTTTGAAAATTTTTGAGTTAAAAATAGTGTTTCTTTTGAAAATCTTAGATTACAGATGAAATTGAGGTTAGATTGTGAGACTTGGGAAAATTCTGCAAGATCGGTATCGTTTTAACACCGTGAGCCTCTCAATTATGGAAATCAATTTAAGTACTTGTTATGCCGTAGCCTTAAGTTCTCACCCCTTTAGTAGTCCTTAAGTAGTTTATTTAGCAGTCAGCACCATCCTAAGCACGCACTAAGTAGGAAGGCGATGCAAATAAGTGTATGATCTCAGGCTTAAAAGGTAAATTAAGAAAAGAAAAAATGAATGAATGAAAGGAAATGCTCCTTCTAAGTTAGGTGATCCTCACCCGACCATTTAGTCCAACGGTGCAAACTTCTTTATTGATATTTAAGACAATGTGCAAAAAGAAAAAAAAATATGATAATGAGATCATAGTCACTAACAGGTTATCCTACCATGAGTGTGAAAGGATAACGAGCTTAATGTGATTGTGCCAGAATTAAAAGGGATAAAAGAAGGATGAGTGAGTTAAGCTTAGGTATAATGACATGATTCAGATTGGTTTGTATAGGAGGGAGGTTGATGACCGAAAAATTGTGTTGTTACGATATCCTTAGTGTGTGAGCAAGTACCTATCGATACAAACTTAACCGAAGTAGAGTTGGTGGCCTAGGATGAGTATCCATATACACTTTTTTTCTTGCGAGTCATGGTTTGCTTGAGGACAAGCAAAGGTTTAAGTGTGGGGGAGTTTGATAACGTGAAATTATATCATATATTCGACTTAACTTGCATGAATTTTAATTGTGATTTCTATTAATTTCTTTCATTTATGTTTTAGTATGCTGGTATTTTATTTTGTTTTTCAGGTGCTTAAAAGATTTGAAAAGAATTGGAAAAGGAAGAAAAGGAAATAGAAGAAGGAAAGAAATGAAAAGAAAAGAAAATAGGAAATTGCAAACAGAAGAGTGTGGCGACCGTCACACCTTCTGTGGCGACCGTAACAACCAAGGAGTGTGACCCTCGTCACACATCACGTGGCGACCGACATAACTTATTTTGCATATTTTATTTTTACGGCGTGGACCACTCAGCAACTGATCCAACGTTTCCACGTTTCAACTCAGTCTTCCTGATTTTTCTCCACGAAGCCTCTTTTCTTATTTCTCTCCACGCCTGGTCTTGTAACCACCAACTACAGCACTACTGGGAAGGTTTTCTCCCACTTTCTCCATGACTCACACATGATCTTTGGGAGTTACCAGACACATTGTTACTCTATATATAGTAGTTTTCTTTACATTTTGAGGGATCCAAGTTTTGTGCGCGAAAGCGCTGTTAGTAGTTTTAGGCAGAAAATTACAATTGTAAAAAGAGTATTTTCTCACATCGAGGAATTACTCCCTCATTAGTTTTTAGGCCTGTAATCTGTGTAACTGCTTGGATCAATAATCTTGCCATCATTTTATTGAAGTTATTTCCAGTTTTGTTTAATTCAAGTCTCCATGTATTATCCCGTATTTACAGGTTCTTTATTTTATCGCTTTATTATTATTGTTATTGCATTTCATAATTGTTTAAGCATGTTGTACTTGATTATATTTACCATGTTTCTGTCGTTTTCATTTAATTCCATGTCTTGATAAATATTCTTGAGTCCGGCGTATGAGGACCATCGTTACCGACGGGACTCGGTAGAAAATAATAGGTGCGAACTTATGATTAAAATTCTGTTTTGGTTTTAATTCCCAAGTCTAATTTAAATAGCTTTGTCACGGGAGTGAGAGGTTTTTTAACACGATTTTGTCACGAGAGTGAGGAATTAATTAAGGTTAGAGCCGACACTGCGAGAGCGTGGGGGTCGAACCGGATAATGGAAATTAGGCAACATATCTAAATACAGCGAGAGCGCTTTAGATATGTTTAGGATATTATTGGCTTTCAAAATATATTTCCTAGTTACCGGGCGAGCGAGAGCAAAATCTTGGGATTAGGGAACATGACTTTGGTTAATACCGCGAGAGCGTGAGGTGGAGTTTTTAAGTCGGTATATTCTACGGAACTAAGTTATAGTTGTAATTAGTACCCGAATTCTACAAAGTCCTTTAGGAACGCGGAATCCATATTCCGGCCTCTCTTTATTATCATATTTTCTTAGTTTTATTTTAGTTTTAGTTTTAGTTTCCCTTTTATCAATTATCATTAGCCTTAGCTTTACAAAGCGACGATAGATTACGGTAGGTTGACATTGGTCTCTGTGGGTTCGACAATCTTTTATATTACTTCGATAAATTTGTGCACTTGCGGACGCATCAATACTTACACCAAAATACTTAACGGAAGATTCGCAACCGACAATTCTCATCAACTATTTACAAAACTCTTCCGGTTTAAATCGTTCCATAATTCACTCTTAGTCTGTAATAAGTCCTGATTTACTTTTCGTTGATTTACCGCAGTCTTGCTTCTTAAAATACAATACTCACTGTTCCCAAAAGTACGTCCCTTCACACTTATTTCAAGAATAAGAATCCACCATGTACACTTGTGACCACGATGCTACTATTATGCTTGTTCTTAATACCAAGGTGTAACTTTTCCCATTCCACGTCATACTAATAGGGTCCTCACAGGTGAGCCATCCGTGATTACATTTTCTTAACTATAGGTGCATTAACACCTTAAAACTCCATTGCACACTCGTCCAAAATATGTTCTGTTATCACTTCCTCATAACATACCATTGATACTGTTTTCCACACTGCATTTACTTCACCCTCCATTGTAATCCTCTTAGGTCCAAATATAAACCCATCTTACAAAAATTTCCTTGAATTCAAGGTACTTACTATGTTTCTTAATACAAACTTCTTTCGGTCCGTATCACTACACTTTCTGTTACTAAATAAAGCTCATTCTTTCTCCAACACATTACCTTATACTGTTCCTTGGTAATTTAACAAATTCCAAATTGGTCTCTCATTGAATACAAAAAATCCCAAGGTAATATCTCAAACTTAATCTCTCTACATAACTGAATATACACAATTCATCACCCACTCTTCGTCCGGCACATACTTGTTTCATTTGGAGCATGTAAACACATCCTTGTGTTTCCTTCTCACACTTCTCTACTACTTTAGGTTCCCATGAAAGCCGAACTTCCTTAACTCTCATCTTTTAACCAGTTGGAAGACATTGTTCCGAACACATTCCTTAAGGTACTCTCGTCCATTTAAGATACCATAACAACCGTAGAGACCGAAACACCAATAACTATCTCACTTCCGGACCTTACATCACACGTTCCACAAAACAACTTTTCTTTTTCACGGAATGAGATTACTTGAAATTCTTATCTATATCAGTGGTCAATCCAGCTCTACTAGCGATTTTACATATTCTTAAGTATCTTAACCAATCGTCCCATAGAGATTCTTAACTTTCAGACTCCATCCTTTCCAAAGGATTGCTTAACAACTCACTACTCTTTAATTCCATGCTACCCAAATCACAACTTCTACTAAAACCTCACTGAGCTGACCAAAACTCCCCACTACTAACTCTTGGCTTGAGCCTACCCTCACAGTACAAGTTCTGGCAACACTACGGAGTCCTCGTGGTCGCTCAACTATGATTCTACCTATCACATACATATCATTAGGTTGATCAGGCCCAACACTACATAGTATGATATTAAGAGTCATGCTGGCAAGACACACTTAAGAGGCAGGAATAGATTTACTTATGATGTTTCAAGGCTAGGTCGAGGACACGACCTGCTCGGATACCAACTGTAACACCCTGTATAATATATATCTAGAATAATACCATACAAGTGTTTTATTTGGTACTGACACCATCATAAGTGTCTATTGGCATAATTCACATACTTGACCATTTTAAAAACATAATACAACCCATGGTACAAGGCATGGAAATTAGCCAAAACAATAAAAATCTAAGAATAAGGTACAATATTCCTCATTGTACAAGAAAATAATACACAGCGGAATAAGCTCAACTAAGTTTCTCTTAAGCTTCTCTTGAAACATCCAAGCATAGCTCCACTTGTAAACCATACCTGTAATTACCTACTGAAAATAATCAACAATAGTGGGGTGAGATACATCAAATCTCAGTGATTTCCCTATCTTATGGATTCTCTCGGCTTTACAGGGTTCTATCTTAGCCTAACTCAAGTCAGGGGAAGGGAACTAGACCTTGAGTTCAAACATTTCTGACTAGAGAAACAAACGTACAATACACAAAACGACAAAACTAGTTAAGGAATCTTTGCCCCGGCCATCCCGTTCAAAGAGATTAAACACGGGTCACAGATCCTTAACGTTGATAACTTTCCCCGGCCATCCCGCTCAAAGAGATTAAACACGGGTCACGGTTATCTACAATTGGTACTTTCCCCGGCCATCCCGCTCAAAGAGATTAAACACGGGTCACGGTACCAACCACTAAGTAACTTCTCCCCGGCCATCCCGCACAAGGAGATTAAACACGGGTCACGGTTACTTAACGTAGATAACTTTCCCCGGCCATCCCGCTCAAAGAGATTAAACACGGGTCACGGTTATCTACAATTGGTACTTTCGCTGGCCATCCCGCTCAAAGAGATTAAACACGGGTCACGGTACCAACCACTAAGTAACTTCTCCCCACGAAAGAGAGATGAAGGAAGAAAAAGAATAAGAATTGGTTAAAACTGTTTTACTATTCACTTTCTCAATAAGGGTTCAAAGATTACAAGTGAATACAAACAATTAACTTCTCTTAACAACCTGAGAGAACTAGTCTACTTATAGACTACTAAGCTAACTTAGACTACAAGCTAACTTAACAATTAGGCTTACAACCAAGGCCCAATTCGACATGTTAACTTAAACACATAGCTAACATATTTCAACAGCATGCTTGAACAGACTTCAACGTAACTACAGTATGCACAAATCCTGTCGAACCATGAAACTACCCTTGTCGACACTAGAGTTCGATCCAAATGCCACAATTATGCAGCATAGTTTATTGAAGTAAGTTCTATTTATATGTCCTGTAATTCATTTAGCTTCCACTTGTAATTTGCAAGCAGTTCAATGATTTAAATTCACATTATGAAATGTTCATGAATGGAGAGAAATTTTTTCATTACTTTTTGTCACGGGCTCCCATAGTATGTCTATTGTCAATCAATTTTGAATATCCGAGAAATCAATTTCACCATTCAATTTATTTCCCTTCGTTTCATATTACCTCCATTTCTTTGTTGCAAGAAGACAAAGTTGAGAAATCTAGTATTTGGAAATTAATTCTTTTGAGGTCAAATATTCTTACTGTATTTGAAAAGTCTCTTTCAAATATATTTGAAAAGTGTATCGATGAAAAACCTATCAATTTCTTAATTTTTCTATTTTAAACTATGTAATTGTGATTTTGAAACTGATAGTGGACTTGGCATTTTTTTGTTGAACTAACTTTTCCTCGAATATGTGTTTTTATGATTATAATAATATATTTCTTAATTTTAAAACATGAGTCAACAAATAAAAACTATTTTCAACAAATGAATTTATAATTTTATGCTTTATAAGATAACTATATAATAAATATCTAAGCCTACATCATTTCCACTATCACACATTCATCAAATTAATAGAATTTAATTATTGTTTTTATTTTATTTTTATATTTTAGTTTTCAAACCATATACTTAAAATAAACTATCAAACAAGTTTTGTCATATTTATTTTTTAAAATCATTAATTATTCTGTGAAAAATAGGTCATAAATTTTTATATATATATTTTTTTTTAAACTAAAAAACAAAACACAATAAAACAACCTCATTATTTGATAGTGTTATGAAAAAGATATTTATTATTAATAAGGTTGTGTTTAACATGAATGTTTGACATGAATGTTTTAATATTTTTCATCTTTCTTTTTTTTGGTTCGATTAACATCGTTGTTTTGTTCGTCGCTTCATCACCATAACTCTGATTTGCGCGAAACCAATGTCAAAACGATCGGGTAAATGTAAGTACTATTTTCATTAAGTTTGAATTTTGATTTAGGGTAATTTCCTTTTACCTAATTTCGAAATCAGTATTTTTAGTGTATTTTAATATCGTATTTTAAATATTTATTCATAAATAATCGAAAACGAAATGATTGGAGGAAGAGGAGTTAAGAGAGCAAAAATTATGCATGCAGTCTCGAATCTATATATGGAAGTATGATAAAGATAGGATCTTACTCGGGCTTATCTTTAAATGCGGCTAAGAAGAAAAATATCTAAGGTAAGGACATTTCTCCATATTGATTATAACGAATCTAATAGTTAGGCATTATAGAATAAAATAACATAATGCACAATTGTTTTAAACATAAAGTACAATTGAAATATAGTTATTTGATAATTTAAAAATAGGAATACTAGTTTTATATATCGTATTTTTGAGTGTGCGGGTGTGAAGTGGATGGAACAATGTGTTGTCTATGTTTTGTTATTATTATGTGTGGTCGTGATGTGAATTAGATGAATTATGCTGATGTGATGTGGATGAAATTTTATGTTGTTTGTGATTTGTTATTATTATGTGTAGTTGTAATGTGAACCATATGAATTATGTTGGTTAAAAGTCTATTAAAAATATTGAAATCAATTACATTTGAAGATGAACGATTATGTGAGATGAATTTTAAAAGGCTTAATTGCAATTTTGATCCCTCTATTATTATTTTTTTATAGTTTTGATCCCCCTATTTTAAAATCTAGAATTTTTGTCCCTCCATTTTTAGTTTTTTTAAGTTTTTCTCCCCCTATTTTAAAATTCGGAATTTTTGTCCCTCTATATTCATTTTTGTTTAGTTTTGGTCCCCTATTTTAAGTTTTGTTTTGGATTTTAGTCTCCCTTTCCAATTTTGAAGTAATTTAATAGGGGGACTAAAAGTTTAAAAAAATGAAAATAAGGGGACCAAAACTAAAAAAAAATTTGAGGGACAAAAATTTTGGATTTTAAAATAGGGGGACTAAAACACAAAAAAATTGAAAATAGAGGGACAAAAATTCCGGAATTTAAAATAGAGGGATTGAAACTAAAAAAAATGAAAATAAGGAGACCAAAATTGCAATTAAGCCATTTTAAAATTATGTGCTATAATGAGAGTTTATGGAAGGTATATGCAATTCATGACATATGCATATTTTGTCTGTGTGGCGGGTTGCCTATGTGGCGGATTGCCTGTGTGGTGGGTTGTCTTAGTGGCGGGTTTGCATTTTATCATCATCATCATGGCATAACATGGCATATGCATTTTTGTGTGCTGGCTGGTTATTTTTCCCAATGATATGGGATGAATTATGTGTGGTGTCTTAGTGGCGATTGATTATTTCTGGATCATATAATGCTAAGAGCATATACATAACATTTGATTTCTCTTAAGTTGTTATGTTATATTTTGTATGATTTATTTTATATTATTGTAATGTATGCTTTGTTAAATTTGATATGGATTATGAAAGATTGACCCCTTACAAATAACATATTAGTTATTTTAATAAGTTCATGATGGGCAACTACAAGGATAGTACAATGATAAAATATTATGCGCAATTGTGGGATTCAATAAAAAGTTTTGAACTTTGTAATTTTATTTGTAAGGAAGATTATTTTATTATCAAAATTTTAGAGATGGGGATTTGTAACGTCGTAAGTAGTGTATTTTAATAGTTTTTATTTAGTTATAATTTTTAAAATATCTCATGAATGATCATGTCGTTTAAAAAGAAATTGTCACATATTATTAAGGTAATATTGTTAAGCATGGATCAAAATCTGGGGTGTTACAATTGGATAAGTTTTTTTAATTGATTTGAGTGAAATAAAGAACAATTTTTATATTCTACTTTTTTGATAAAAAATATTATTGTATTTTAGTTTTTTTTAATTATATATAAATATAAATAAGATGGATGAATATTTATATTTTAAAAAAATGTATTTATAATATATATATATATATATATATATATATATATATATATATATAGAAAATAAAATACTTTATTGACCAAAAAAGCGATTACAACCAAGCGATCTCATAATCGAGATCCAGCAAAGCAAGAGGACAAAATAAAACAAAAACCAAACCAAAGGCAAAACTTAAGAATCTATGATTAGACTGCCAATGGTTTTCCTAAGATTACTTTTCAACCAACATCTATATATTATAACATCTATAATTTTGGATTCAACAAGGTTCACATTGCTAGCTATCCCAAAACAAACTTCATTCCTTAATCTCAATAGCTCATACATGGTTTCTGCCAAGGCACATTAAATAATTTTGAACTTGGGATCCTTGGACTTACACTTATCTATGACCCAATCAAGCTCAAGATCCCAACTTCCAGGATTGTGACTTATTTGGATCCATTGCAGCACTTTGTTCTAAATGGTCTTCATCGTGTTACACTAAAAAAAAAAGGTGATCAAGAGTTTCTTTCTCTTTACAGAAGCAACACTCCTCGTTAATTTGAATCCCATTTCTATTAAGTGTCTCCTTGGTAGCCAATATTTTGTGACAAGCCATCAAAAGGGTGAATTGAGCTCTTGGGCTAGCTGGGTTATTATAAAAATCTTCCTCCAAGCCGTCACTTGTTGGGTGTCATTTAAGACAACTTACATCTTGCCTGTGTAGAATTTTTTCTCCTGCAAAAAATATTCCAGACATTAAAAACACCAATAGTAGTCTCAGCTTCAAAATAACTTTTAAAATCCAGGATGTGCTACACTTGATGTCCATTGCTATGACATCTTGAGATTTGATGTAATAGCAATGAATCCATCTTATCCACATACTATCAGTTTTCCTAGTGATATTCCATGACAATTTAGCAAGGCAGGCTCGATTCCAATTGCTAATGTCAATAATATTCAGCCCTCTCTGTTTTCTAGATGTGCGTGTCTTCTTCCAAGCAATGGGAGACTTCTTGCTGATTTTATCAGTACCTGACCATAAAAAAGATCTACAAGTTGCATTAATTCTTGAAATGAATTTTTTAGGTAGAGGCAGACACTGAAGCCAGTAATTTGACAAGGCAAAGATCACACTATTGATCAACTGAGCCCTTCCTGCTAAAGAATACAACCTAGAACTCCAGTGGTTTATTTTGGCCAAGATTTTATCTATCAAAGGCAGATAGTGGTTGATGTTCAACTTCCTGCTAGTTAAGGGAATACCAAGATATTTGAAAGGTAATTGGCCCTCTAAAAATTGGTAACCTCTTGAATGCTATGCTTATGACTATCAGCCACATTGTCAAAAAATACTTTACATTTATCAGGATTAATTCTCAGACCTGTAGACTTGGAGAACTTCTCATACACTTCCATTAGAATTCTGATAAAATGAGGATCACCTCTGGCAAATAATAATAAATCATCTGCAAAACTAAGATTTAGTATGTCCATATTCTCATACTTGGAATGATAGTTGAAATTGGGATTATCCTTGAGCCTTTGGAGGAGTCTATGGAGGTATTCCATAACAATCACAAACTGCAAAAGGGACAAAGGGTCCCCTTGCCTCAAACCTCTTTTAGCTACCACACCTTGAGTATAAGCACCATTCAGTTGAAACTTATAAGAAACTATTGTTAAAGTGAGCATGATCCAATTGATGAACTTTTGAGGGAAATTAAGCTCTTTTAAGATGGACTCCAAAGTAAGCCATTCAACACTGTCATGGGCTTTTTGAAGATCCATCTGAAGCATACACTTAGGAGCATCATTCTTAGCACTATAGCCTTTAATCAGCTCATAGGCAATGAGAATGTGATCATGAATATTCTTGCCTGGAACAAAAGCAGCTTGACTGCTATGGATGATACTATTTAGCACTTTTCCCAATCTCTTGGCCATAATCCTATAAATCAACTTGTATATGACAGTGCAACAAGAAATGGGTCTACAATCCATTACCTTGTTGGCAGAGTTAATTTTAGGGATGAGAGTGAGAAGAGTACAATTGACAGCTCTATAAAGTTCCCCTTTCTCAAATAAATCTCTAATAGCCTTGGTAGTGTCATCTTTGATAATCTCCCAGGTACTTTTCAAAAACTTGGCATTAAAACCATCTATGCCAAGGGCAGACAAATCCTTAATGCCCTTTAAATTGCCCACAATCTCAACATCAGTGATGGGGGCAATAAGTAGATCTCTCTGCTCCACAATAAGCTGGGGACCTTCCCTTATAGTATCAAGATCAATACTGGTCAGATTGCTTGAAGTGCCTATGAGATTTTTGTAATAGTTGAGAATTTTAAGCTCAATCTCCTCCTGCTGCAGCAGATCATTCCCATCATCATCTTTTAGGTGATCCAAATGGTTATGACTGCCTCATTTTCAGATAAGCATGGAAATAAGAGTTGTTTCCATCTCCAAGCTTGAGCCAATCAACCTTAGTCTGCTCAGCCTCAAAACTTCAATGGTGCAAGTTTTGACTCTATCAATGACTTGAACATTCAACTTTTCCCTCTTGAGGATATCTTGGGCTTTAGATAACTCATATCTAGCTTTGCACAGTTGTTGATTAATCCCATTGTAAGAGTGGCTAAGCTTCTTAATCACAGGCTGTAATCTTTGAAGTTTTTTCTGCAGAACAAACATAGGGTTACCATCTAAAGGAACCTCCCAACTTTGTTGAACAGTTGTGCTATACTCAGCCTTGTTACAATTTTGGAATTTGAAGGGAGTTCTACTAGGCTTTTTTGTCTTAACATCCTGCAACCACAGAAGAGCATGATCTGAGACTCCATGATTCATAACTATGAACTTATTGTCCAGATTCTGCTGCATCCAACCCATGTTGCCTAGAATTCTATCAATTATGGAGTAAATCATCCCACTTCTATGATTGTTACACCAAGTGAAATGATCTCCACAAATCTCTTTTTCAAATAGGCCAGTCTGATCCATCATATCAATAAGATCTTTGTATTCTCTCTCATTAACCAAATTGCCTCATATTCTATTTTGAGCAGTTAGGACATTATTGAAGCCACCTATCAGACACCAAGACCCATTAAAAGTAGGATGAATGCTACACAACTCCTTCCAAAGATCCTTCCTTTGCTCAAGATTATTTGAAGCATATATAGCAGTTAACTAATGATTCATATTATCATTATTGTAAAAGACACTACAATGAATGTATTGGGCAGATATGGAATGAGTAACAATCTTAACTCTAGTGTCATCCCAAAGAAGCCATATCCTCCCATTATTGTGTTTTGGATAATTGTCAACCACCTTCCAATTCCTACCAAATTTATTTCTTACTTTAATAGCATGTTGAGCTTTCACTATAGTTTCAACCAGAACAACTATCTTAGGGGCCAAATGATTAAGGGGGGATACAACCTCATGGCACTTTCCTGAGTTATTAATCCCCCTCACATTCCAAGAAATCATCATGTAACATTGGCCTGTGACCTTTCAGGACATCCATCCATTAAGGCCTCAAAACCATTCTGACAAGCTATAACCTCTGAATTATCTTAATTCATGACAGCTTTATCTTTGTTTCTACCATTGCTTCTCACATTTTCCCAGCGATAGTTAACTTTTTCTACCTCCTGTCTATCCTCATTAATTCGATCGTCTTGGTTGAGAGGAATAACTTAAACTACAGTTTCTTCTGCACAATTGACATGTTTGCTGGTTGATTCTTAGGAGGCATTTGGAAGCCATTGTTTCTTTGCCTTGCCTTTACACTGATGACCAACTTTCTGACAGATTTCACAAAAAGTGGGTTTCCACTCATATTCCACCACATGTCTTCTCTTGTTTCCTTCAATATCCTTGATTAAAATGCAGTCCTTTTGTTTTTGGGTGATGTCTATTTCAACCAAGATTCTAGCATAAGATACCCTCAACTTATTAGCAGTACATTCATCAGTAAAAAGGGGCACACCCAAAGCACTCCCTATTTTCCCAAGGCTTCTAACACGCCACAAGTGAAGAGGCAGATTAGGGAGTTTTATCCACACAGGTAGAGTTCTTAGTATGTCTCTCTTAAAATCAAAGTTGGTCGTCCAATCCTTGAGGACCATAGGCATGTTTTGGATTGTATAGGGTCCTCTCATAACCACTAAATCCTTGTCTTGGTGGGATTTAAACTTCAAAATGAAATACCCTTCCTCATGGTAATACAAATCTGGCAGTTTAACAAAATTCCAAAATTTGATCATTCATTGTTTGATAGCTTTCATACTTAGGTATTTACCAATGACATACATAATCAAAGCAGAATCCCAAAATTTTACCTCTGATTCGATGTCACTCTCCTCTATGTCAACTTCCACTTTTCCTTCCACTATGTTGGGAGCAATGAATTCAATTGCAGCACCATTTGATGGATTTCTATTTCCACTGATGATGTCAACCCAAAGTTTGGGTGTAATCTCTATTATGTTCTCATTATCTTCCATAGCAGGCTTCTCCACTGTGGGGGTGATAGGGGATTCAAGGGTTTCCTTTTTCTCTTTGCAACTCTTCATCGAGTTGGTCTCAGTACCCATCGTTGAACCTTTCTCAGATTCGTCCTTTCATACACTATTTTGCAAGAGGGTGGTTAGAATCGATGGTGATGGCGCCTTGTTCTTTTTAGGCCTCCCTCTCCCACGACCCATATCCTACCAATACGACGCTTCTAAAATCACCCGAAGGGTCCCTAGTTCAAAAACTAGGAGTTTAAACCATCCAGGCGCGGTTCAAAGGCAGTAACAACTTCTTGGACTCTTGGTCAGTAACTCACCGAAAAATGGGAGTGATGGCCAGAAATTGCAGGAGAAAGACGAGAAAGGTCGTTAATCCTTTATTTTATGGTAGTTAAAATATTTATATTTAACTTAAGGATATTTGTGTCTTTATAATAAAATATTTATATTTAACTTAAAGATATTTTCATTGAACATGACCATGTTCAGTAGTTTTCTCCATCGAGAATAGCTGCCACCAATGAAGTTCATGTGTTATTATAGGAATCAATGTATAATTGTCCCACATATATAAGTGCGTCCTTGAGTCACGCCCATGTATTACTCTCATTCCCATTTGCATAATTCAATATCTCTCAAACAGTGTGTTAATTGTTGAAACGCTAACTTTGTAGTACACTTATCCTTCTAATCGCTAGAAACATTCACCAATATACTGGAAGCTCTTCTATGGTGGTTATATTTAACCTACATCCATTATATGTTCCACTATAAAATATAATTCAATGAAGAGAGTTGTAATGTGATGCAGTCCGAAAGTACACGGCTATAGGATCTTAATTTTTTTTGCCAAATAAACTTCGATTTCATAACTACTATCAACTTTTCACACTTAATATATTTTTCCTTAATCTTAATATCTTTTTATAAGAACCAAAAATAATTTATTTAAAATCAATTAACCCATAAACATTTTCTACCATAAACTATGTAACATTGAATTCTCCATTGCATCAAAAGACATGTAGGAGCAAGCACTACAACAAAAATGAGTTTAGGCAACAGCCAAAATCCGCGGCCCAAAATCGAAAACTGTAGCCTGAAGTTTTAAGCCACGGTTTTTCCAACTTGGAATATACTTCGCTGCCTATTCTCATAAGGGATGATTTTTCAACTTTGGCCTACAGTAATGTAAAAGCGTCGCCTAAAATAGTGATCAGACCACGGTTTATAGGTACATTTTAGACAACGGTTTGTTTTGATCCACACTTTTGTAACCGTTACTCTACATATAAGCTATGGTTTTAATATTTTATATAAGCTACGATTTATTTTGAGCTACAAGAGAGAACAAGAAAGTAATCTAAATTAAACCACAATAATTTGACAAGATATTTATAAATATGTTTTTAATTTGCCTTAAAAAGGTTCATGCAACTTTAACAATAATCTAAGAAAAGTTTAGTAATAAGTAAATCAAGATTAAACAATAGTAAAAAGTAATTAACAATGTTGGTCTATACTATGTATATGATACAAACATGTATTTGTCATACATACAAATACAAAAACCTTCAAAAATAGGAACAACACTAAAGGTAACCTTCAAATATTAAAACATTGGAAAAAGATACATACCAAAGTACTTTTAAAATAAAACTGAATGCAAAAAGATCAATTAGGACAAATGTTAAATTAAATTCTAATGAATAGGGAACCATATCTGAGGCCAAGAAAATTGATTTAACAACTATAAATGTATCGTGGTAATTTTTTCCTAATCAAACTCAAAACACAATAAAATACGAGAAGAATTGTGCGCCACGAGCCTTAAGTGGTGGATAAGGGGTGAGAATAAAGCTTTCCTACACTCACTCTGATTATTTCGACACAAGACGTTTGACTTGGTAGCTTGAAATAATCACCTCTATCCATAGGCTTTAGAGCAATTCAACTCAAAAACAATCTTTTTCAAAAACCCTAAAAGATACCTCAACTCATCAAATTCATTTTTGTGCCTCGTGGCACCACTTCCTAAACTCTTTTTTCAAGGTAATAAAATCAACCAACTCACAACTATTTTCTACTCCGAACTACGGAGCTCTGACTTCCTTGTTTAACAATGAGGATACGTAGGCACGAGGATTCCCATCCTTGGCGAGCACCCTAATAAAAAATATCCATTTCCCTCTAGCAAGCTTTTGAGACACCAACACCCTTTCATGCTTAGACAAATTAGATGGTTCCCATCGAGTATGATGGATGTAGGGGGTGCTAGTACCCTCTCTTTACATAACCGACTTCCAAACCCAACATGGTTGCGATGACCATACCCTATCCTCTTCCTTCCATGGGTTTTCTCGATGTTTTCCCTTTCCCCTCATGGGAATAAATAAAGTTCGATGGCGACTCTCCTAAGCCCATCTGTGATCGTGCAATCCCATTTTTGTGCATCACGAGGATCGTACTTTTTGAGGTACGAAAAATTCCTAATACAAAGGAGGCATCACCAAGATCTTTCATCTCAAATGTTCTTGATAGAAATTTCTTGGTTTCGTGCATCATGCCTATATCATTAGTGACAAGCAATATGTCACCAACATATAGGACCAAGAAAATGTATTTGCTCCCACTGAATTTGTGATACACGTAATCTTCAACAAGATTCTTCTCAAAACCAAATGAGATGATTACTTCATGAAACTTGTGGTACCACTAACGAGATGCCCGTTTCAGTCCATAAATGGATTTTGTTAATTTGTAAACCATATTCTTTGAGTCTCCCGATATAAAGTTTTTTGGTTGCACCATATAGATCATTTCATCAATGTTTCCATTGAGGAAATTCGTCTTGGCATCCATTTGACGGAGTTCTAAATCACAATGTACAACAAGAGCCATGATTGTCCTAAAAGAGTCTTTCGATGAAATAGGAGAGAAAGTCTCTTTAAAGTAAATCCCTTCCTTTTGAGTATAACCCTTAGCCACAAAACAAGCTTTATACCTCTCCACATTACCGTTAGAAGCCCGTTTGGTCTTAAAAATCCATTTGCAACCAATGAGTTTCACACCTTCTAGTAACGGGATAAGTTCCCAAAATTTATTGTCTTGCATGGACTTATATGCCTCCTTCATTGCTTCAATCCACTTTTCCAAGTTGGAATCGTGCATGACTTGACGGAAGTTGATTGGATCATCTTCCATTATACCATTATTTTCCTCGTGTTCTTGGGGAAAGACTATGTAATCATCCGAAAAAACATTTCTCCTTTCTCTAGTGGTTCTCCGCAAAGGTGATTCTTGTAACACTTGTTCTTGCGGATATTGAGTTTGTTCTTCATGAATCACCAAATCATCTTAATTTGGAGGAATTTCAACAATGTCTTGTGGAGGTTCCGTTCTTGCCTGATCAAAAGCAACTATATGATTCGGTTCTAGAATTGTTACTCATTCTTCCTCTAAGACAAAGTCTCCCACCTTATTATTCCCCCAAACTCAATATCCTCAAAGAATGTGGTTGTTCCTGTCTCAAAAATTGAATTTAATTTGAGTTCATAAAATTTGTAGCCCCTAGATCTTTCATAATAGCCAATAAAGTAGTAACTCACTATTTGGGAGTCCAATTTATTTTCATTTGGCCTATAAGGCCTTGCCTCAGCTGGACATCCCCACACATGAAAATGTTTGATACTAGGCTTTCACTCAGTCCAAAGCTCGTAAGGTGTTTTGGAAACTACCTTTGTGGATACTCTATTTAAGATGTAAGCTGAAATCTTTAGTGTCTCTCCCAAGAGTGACTCTAGCAAGGTAGAATGATAAATTATACTCCTTACCATATCCTTAAGAGTCTGATTTTGTCTTACAACAACACTGTTCATACTAGGTAATCCAGGCATGGTGTATTGTGGGACGATTCCACATTCCTCTAGGTATTTGACAAAAGGCCCTGAACGTTGTTCACCTGAACCTTCATATCTGTTGTAATATTTACCATCGCGGTCAGACTTGACTTTCTTAATTTTTTGTTGAGTTGATTCTCAACTTCAGCCTTAAACGATTTGAACACATCCAATGATTGAGACTTTTCATGTATAAGAAATATGTACGCATATCAAGAGTAACCGTCTATGAATGATATAGAATATTGTTGACCATTCCAAGAAGGTGTGAGAAATGGTCCACAAATGTCTGTATGTATTAATTCTAAGACATTTGTAGCTCTATATGCAACATATTTCTTTGTTTTGGTTTGCTTACCTTTAACGCACTCAACACAAACATCAAAGTTTGTGAAGTCAATGGACTCCAAAATTCCATTGGACATTAGTCGCTTAACTCTATTTTTAGAGATGTGACATAGGCGCTTGTGCCATGTGATTCCACATTCAAGGATTCGCCATAGGTAGTTATTATGTCAAGCAGATATAGATTATGATGACCCATAAGTGAACCAGTTCCAACAATATCTGAATTGAAAGACAACTTGAACATATTGTTTCCAAATGAACAAAAATAACCCGATTTGTCCAAATAAGAAACTGAAATTGAATTTCGCTTAAATGACGGAACCACAAAAGTACCTTTCAAATCCAAATAAAATCCAGCACACATCAATAATCTAAAACGCCCTATAGCGTCCACCTCCACCGACTTGTCATCTCCCACATAGATGTATCTTTCAACATCATTTGGCTTTCGGTAGTTCAGGCAACCCTTCAGTGAAACACTGATGTTAGTAGTTGCATCAGAGTCTAACCACCAAGTATTTTCAAACACTAAAGCTAAATTGACCTCAGAACAAACCAAACCATGACTCGTGCGATTGGAGCAATCCCACTTCTTATATTTTTTCCTCTGTTTAGAGGTACTATATTCCATAAGAGAAGGTAGTTGCTTCATCCCTAATGCAAGGTCAAGATCCATGTAGCCAAGAACAATTTCCATGTTCTCATTCCAATCCTTAGAATTTATCCCATTAAGGACCCGAACCTTATTCATATCAGTAGATATTGAAGCAATTATAGCTAAAAAATAGAACATAATAAACACTATAAATATACTCACATAAAAAATTGAATTATCAATTTGTTCAAATAAAGGCATAACCCATCTCAAGATACCTAGTGCACCATAAGTATTAAATCTTTGGACAATAATATTAACTGCTAGTGGTACTCTTGTTGTAATGATCAAATATTGATAATAAAAAATATCGAATAATAAACCCCTCTTTGGATTGATTTACTATTTACATGTGAAAGCTTATAATTATCACATGTTTACCATCACAGGCGCGTATGAAAACTGGTCAACCACCAATTGTCCTTTGGGTCAATTGATACTTGCATGAACAAACATACACACAACAAGAAAAATATATAACATTTTTCATAAGCAATTTCTACAAAAGAGGTCATTTTGTCAACTTTTCCATTTTTCAACTACTTACTTAAAAAGGTGAAATTACGGTATAAAAATACAATCCATAGCCAAATTTGAACAAGATTGAACCAAAGAAAAAATTGAAATTAAATCCGAATTAAAAGCACGTATGTTATAGGTCTTGATAAAAAATGATACATAACAAATATACATGTAATTCAATCCACTGGTTGCAAATTAAAAGTATGCAGGAAAATATAAGGGTTTCCAATGAATTACTATCTCTTTCGGAACGGTATTCGCAACCAATCAGTATTAATACTAAACAAAATAGAGTAATATATCGTATAAATTAAAAGATAACATAAATCTCAAAAATCAAATTGAATCAGATATGTGTGGCTCTGATGCTAATTGTTGGATTTGTTCATAAGCTTATTATTAGAACTACAAAATAATCTCTATGAGTTGATACACCATCAACTTGTATCCCTTAAGCCCATATCAGAATTCAATCAGAGAATAAAGGCGGAAGCGTACCATTGGGAATCACTGAAGGTTTGCAGATATTTGATCTTCTGATTTGTAGATTTCCTTTATGACTCATTGATTCTCTTCTAATGGGGATGAAAAGAGAATTTTTTATAAGCTCGTTGATTAGAAATGGGGACAATATTCCCTATAAGTAATTGATTTTACCTGATCAGAAGGAATCCAGTGGCCAGCAACGTCGTGAGATCAGCAACTCTGGTGGTGATGAAACGGCGGGGGGGTGTACCTACAAGGTACTCCGATGCCAAATTAAAGAAAAAGTAGTAAGCAAGCATGGAAAAGAAAAGGGTGAGTTAGAGAATATTGTGTAACCTAACCCTCTCAAGTGAGAGGGCTTATGTGGCGTAAGGAAGACCAGCACGTGGTCTTCGCCCTGGGGTAACGGTCCCAAGATCTCCGGAAGGTGGGAAGACCGATCCTTTCGGAGGTAGGAGGTTACAGGATGACGTGTCCTCGCGGGGAGGGACACGTGGAGGTCGAGGAGAGACATGTTCCCCAAGACTCAAAGCCTCTGCTCGACAATGCCTATCCAACACGTGCTCGGCGAGGTGGAGGTCTGGACGTGCTCGACACTGGGTAAGTGTGGGCCTTGTTAGGCCACCTCAGATCATTGGGTTGGGCCTGCCCGACTAATGGGCAGGCGTTAGCCCAGTCCAGAACAGGAGCCCCCCAAGTCGTTGCTCCGAAGTGTATGAGTAATGACTTAAGGGTCATCCCCCATGTCGAGGACACAATGAGCATGTTCGAAGAACCAGGTTGAAGGTAGTTGTCTGATACATGCAGATAATCCTTTGTCGAGGAGGTCCGTTAAACACGACAGTGTCCCCGCGGTAACGTGCTTGTGCAACGGAAAGGCCATGAGCAAAGGATGCTAGACGGGCAGGAATTTTGAAGTCTGCTCGAATTTTGTACGTCGCTATTGGGCTACGTTGCGAGGAGGTGAGAAGTTGTGGACTCGAGCACCAAAGCAAACGAAAGAACATACGCGGGAATCTGCCTGCCACGTGTCACCCGTCATTATTGCCTAGGGAGGCTAGCCTATGGCTAGGGTACTCGAGTGCCTAGGGACGCCTCGAGTCCCGTGAGGGGCTTATTAAAAGGAGTCAACCTGTGCCATTTGCATGTTTCCCTCTTCTTTGCTCCGAATTTCTCCCTTCCTCTCTCTGCTTTTGCCACCGTCTCACAACCACACGCCGCCGCACCGGACTCTCGCAATCGTTGTTTTCAAGTAAGTTTCTAATCTTTTTATTTCCGTTTGTGTTTTTTACGGTGGTCCTCCGGTGAACTGATGAAGTTCTCGAGGAGGTCACGGAGTTTCCAGCGAAAACGGCGGAACTTCTTTAGGCTTTTGATGCATCTCGCAGGGAGACGGGATGAATGTCCCGGGGACCTGAGGAAGATCCCGAGGATGTGGGATGAATCCCGAGGGGACATGGGACAAAGGCACCGGGGACCTGAGGACGGTCCCGGGAACGCTCGCCTGATGTCCCGAGGACGTTGGGTGAACGAGATAGATGCGCGTCCCCAACACTCCTGGGCAGAGGGCGTCGCCCGCGCAGTTCCCCGTTTCCTTTCTTCACCCCTTTCACTTGATCAGCAGTAGAGGGGTGAATTTGATATGGATTATCGAATTAACCAGTTCCTTCTGCTTTTCAGGTAAATGGAGGTCGTGGCCATGGGATCGATAGATATTGACGACCAGCCTGACTCCCTGATGACCCTGATCACCAATGTCGAGGGATGGCCGCCCGAGGATTGGGCTAGCGAGGATCCTCTGAGCATCGAATCCCAATTTGTCACAGGTGACGAGGACAATATCTTCGCCACTGTCGAGCATCGCCTCGAGGGGTCCTCAAAGACATGGATGGTGTATAGACCTATGCAGCACCATCGCATCTTCTTGACATACAGGGGGATGAGATTTCCCTTGTACGAGTTCATGTTTGACGAGGCGGGGTGGCGCCGCCCTTCAGCAATTTTCAGCGAGAGGTGTTCATTTGGCTGCGCCTGGCACCATCGTAACTCCGCCCCAACACCCTCGCCTTCATTTCCGCCTCCGAGCTTGTTTGTCAGTATCTCCGCATCGGGGCGACCCTACCTATGTTCTTCTGTATATTCCACTTGCAGAGGCAGAGAATTAATGGAAAACATGGCTAGGTGTCTTTCAAGCAGGTGAGCAGTTTGTTCCAGACTTACATGGACTATGTTCTCCACTTCAAGTCCCAGTACTACATTGTGAAGCCTGTCTCGTTCGAGGCCGTGGAGTCGGTGTATAGACGGGTGCACCGAGAGATAGACGGGCAGCAGGAAGAGGTCCTCGAAGCAAAGTTTCCCCTATTCTGGACGGAGGAGCACTTCAAAAAGGGCACAGACAGTTATATATTCAGTCCTGGTAGACTGTGCGAAGGAGATCGTCTGGCTCACGAGGAGATAGTCAAATTCGTCGTCGGTTTCTCCCCTGCACAGCTCGTGACATCGGACGAGAAGCCTATCCGCGACGACGATGGGAGGCCCTTGGAGCAAGCCTGATTAATTAATACGAGGGCCCTCCTCGAGACGTTTTCCGACGAGGATGCCCTCAAGTTGTTAGGTAGTAGATGTCTCTTCGACTTATTGATGTATTTCTATTTTCTTTTGCAGGCACCATGTCGAGCGCAGAGGAGCGTTTCAAGAAGCTGGCAGCTACTCGAGTTTCGAAGAAGGGTGGAAAAGGGCGAGTCGAGCAGATCCGGTCACAGCGCCCAGGTCCCACCCCGGCAACCGGGGATTCTTCCAACTCTCCCCAGGGTAGCCAATCTCCTGTCACACAAGGGTCTCCAAAAAGACAGCGATTCAGCGAGCATGTGGACGTCGATCTTACCGAGACTGAGAGCCCTCCCGCTGTGAAGTTCGTGCTCCCGCCTTGTCACTCGAGGCCGAATTTCTTTTTGGGGACCAATTCCCTATGTGTTGGTGCACCTGAGGCTCAGACCATCTTAGGCGTTGACCGGGCTTCTAGGAGAAAGGCCTTGGTGGAAGACGTGTCCGCGGTGATGCGGGTTTGTGCTGCCGCCCTGGTCCTAAACGACGAGACCTACCCAGCAGTTGAGCTGGCCAAGCTGCAGGAGAGCTTCAAGTCGGTCGCAGCCGAGATGGAGAAGGTGGGCAAGGACCTGTTAGAGTGCAAAAAATAGAACGAAACCCAGGTCAAGCTTCAGAGGCAGTTGGAGGAGAAGCTGAAGAAGGCCGATGCTGAGAGGAAGGATCTCTTGGCGAGAATCGCCGAGTTGGAGCAAGTTGTCCGTCCTGCTGAAGAGGAAACTGAGGATGACAGGCTATTGACCTCTCGGGCAGAACTGGTCGTGAAGCTTAGGCAGACCGAGCAAGATGTCCTCGTGGCTACCGAGGTGGGCTTTAATAATGCCGTGAAGCAGCTCGGGATTGTGAACCCCAACCTCGTCACTGAAGGGGATGACCCTTACTATGAGGTGGTCGAAGGTCAAATTATTCGGCCGACGTCTGAGGAGGATGACGACGGCCAGACCATGGGAGACGAGCAGCCTGAGGAAAACGTAGCCGTCTAGTTTTCCATTTGTTTACTTTGCTTGGGCATGTGAGCCATTTTTTGTAGTGACTTTGCCCGGCCTGCGTGCCAGGGGCCTTTTGACATCTTTGTACTATTCGCACAATGGGCTTCTGCCCGATTTAATGCTTTGCTTTTGCTTATCTGTGTGTGTGATATTTGTATGTTTGATATATTTGTTGTTTTTTGCCTAAGTAATTTGTCTAAGTAATTTTGGGGTTTGCTCGACTTTGTTGGTCCTCGACTGTGTGGGGAACTGGTCGAGTGGACGGAGATGTATTCTGACCTTTAACGAGGCTAGGAATTTGGTCGAGGTCATAGTCTCGTGGCATGAATTTCCCATCGCGAGCTAGGTGTTTTGCTTGACTTGTACGGCGACGATGGAGCTCGGTCGATGTATACTCGTCGGATCAAGGGTCTTCGCGCACACACAACGCGGCCCTTGATCTTCTTGTCTCATGGAGGGGAGTCACGCTTGTACCTTAGTGTGCCCTCGTAATCGCGACGTCTTCGTGTCGCGGGCAGTGCTTAACTGTAGTATTGTTTAAGCTTCTCAGCGTTCCATGGTCGAGAAAGTTCCTCCCCGTGTAAATTTTCGAGGTAGTAGGCTTCTATCCCCGTTTTTGCACGGACGCGGTATGGGCCCTCCCAATTCGCAGCGAGCTTGCCTTCTCGCGAATCTTTCTGGTTCCTTCGTAGGACGAGGGTGCCTACTTGAAAATCACGTTTAATAACTTTGTTGTTATAACGTAGAGTTATTTTCTGTTTATGTGAGGCTTCTTGGAGGGATGCGCCGGACATTATCTCTTCGAAAAAGTCGAGCTCCTCCCTTAGGGCCTCGTCGTTTGTCTCCCCGTCGAGGGGAGATTCCGTTCTCTTTGAGGGTTCCCTTATTTCCACGGGGATCACCGCTTCTGTTCTGTAAGTTAAGCGGAAGGGGGTCTCCCCGGTCGAGGAATGTGAGGTTGTCTGGTAGGCCCAGAGGACGCTGTGCAGCTCCTCGACCCACCTTTGCTTGGCGTCGCCCAGTCGACGTTTCAGTCCTCGCAGGATCACTCTGTTCGCCGCTTCAACTTGCCCGTTCGTTTAAGGGTGCTCGACCGACGTGAAGTGTTGCTTCGTGCCCAGCTTGGTGACGAAGTCTTGGAAGTTCTTGTCCGTGAACTGTGTTCCGTTGTCGGTGACAATCGCTTGGGGCACGCCGAACCGGGCGAGGATGTTCCTCTTGTAGAAGCGTAGTATGTTGTGAGCCGTGATTTTGGCCAGGGCTTCCACCTCGATCCACTTCATGAAATAATCCACGCCGATGATCAGGTACTTGTTTTGGTATGACCCCACGACGAAGGGCCCTAGGATATCCATTCCCCACCACACAAACGGCCACGGGGAGGATAGTGTTTTGAGCTAGCTGGGCGGGGCTAGGTGTATGTCCCTGTGTCATTGGCATCTGTCGTATTTCTTGACGTGGTCCTTGACGTCCTGTTGCATGGTGGGCCAGTAGTATCCTACTCGTAACGCCTTGCGGGCTAAGGACCGTCCGCCGAGGTGTTGTGCATTGATCCCCTCATGGATTTCCTGGAGTATGTCGGGGACCTTGGACTCTTCGACACACCTGAGAAGGGGGATCGAGAAGCCATGTCAGTACAGTTTGCCTTCAACAATTGTATAGGAGCACGCCCGTCGCTTAACCACTTCGGCCTCTTTGGGATCGTCGGGCAGCTTTCCAATGGTGAGGTACTCGTATACCGGCATCATCCAACAGCTGCCGTCTCCGATGGCGTTCACATTCGTCGTGGGGACGGGTTTGTCAATGATCGGGAGTGAGAGTACTTCTTGTATGACGGATTTGTTCCCACCTTTCTTCTTTGTGCTCGCCAGTTTGGACAAGACATCTGCTCGGGTGTTGTGTTTTCGCGGGATGTGGGTGACTTCTGCTGCGGCGAAGTTTTTCATCTTTTCCTTCACCAGGGCCAGGTATTTGATGAGGCTGTCTTTCTTGGCTTGGTACTCTCCTCGAACCTGGGAGGCCACTAGCTGGGAGTCGGTGAAAATTTCGACTTCTTCGGCGCCGAGGTCCTTAGCCAACTGTAGCCCGGCGAGGAAGGCCTCGTATTCAGCCTTGTTAATTGACGTCGGGAAAGACAATGTGAAGGAAACTTCGATCAAGATGCCTTACTCATTTTCGAGGATGACGCCCGCCCCGCTTCCCTTCAAGCTGGATGCCCCGTTGACGTAGATCGTCCACTTCTGGGACCCATTGGTCGAAGGTTCCGGGAGGGTCATTTCTGCCACGAAGTCGGCCAGCATCTGAGCCTTCAGGGCCTTTCTTCCTTCATATTGAATTTCAAACTCGGCAAGTTTGAGCGACCATCTGAGCATCCTTCCCGCCATATCTGGTCGACCGAGGAGTTATCTTATGGGTTGCTCGGTCCTTACCACGACCGTGTGTGCCAAGAAGTAGTGTCGTAGCCTTCTGGCCGCGGTGACGAGGGCCAGGGCGACTTTCTCGATCTGTTGATACCTGATCTCGGGGCCTTGGAGAGCCTTGCTGGTGAAGTAAATCGGCTTCTACCCGTTGGGGGTTTCCCGAATAAGGATAGCGCTGACTGCTTCGCTCGTGATGGCGAGGTACAGGAACAGCGTCTCCCCGTTCTCTGGTCGGGAAAGAACCGGGGGTTATGAAAGGACTTGTTTGAGGTGGATGAGCGCTTGCTCACATTCCTCGGTCCATTCGAACGTGGCCTTCTGTCATAGAAGCTTGAAAAATGGGAGCGCATACTATGCAGATTTGGCGACGAAGTGGGAAAGCGCGGTCAGCATCCTGTTTACCGATTGTATTGACTTCTTTGAGTTTGGGGTCGGAATCTCGGAGAAAGCCCTACACTTGTCGGGGTTTGCCTCAATTCCCCACTCTATGAGGTAGAAACTGAGGAACTTACCCGCCCGAACGCCGAAGGTGCATTTGTCGAGGTTGAACCTCATCCTGCATCTCCTCGCCGTGTTGAAGACTTTTTTGAGATGGACGGTGTGGTCGACATTTTTCGTGGATTTGACGATCATGTCGTCCATGTAGACCTCGAGCATGTCGCCGATCTCTCCCCGGAAGACTTTGTTCATCATCCGTTGGTAGGTCGCGCCGACGTTCTTCAGGCCGAAGGGCATTACGTTGTAGTAGTAATTGCCCGATTCGGTCATAAAGGCAGTGTGCTGCTTGTCAGTCTTAGCCATGGGGATTTGGTTGTACCCCGAGTAGGCGTCCATGAAGGATAATAGTTTGAAACCTGCAGAATTGTCGACCAGCTGGTCGATGTTAGGCAAAGGATAAAAATCTTTCGGGCATGCCCGGTTAAGGTCGGTATAGTCAACACACATCCTCTATTTTCCATTATTCTTTTTGACAAGTACAACGTTGGATAGCCAGGTTGTGTACCTGGCCTCCGAAATGAAATTTTCCTCTAAGAGGTCTTTTACAGCTTTTTCAGCAGCCTCCGCTTTTTCGGGTGACTGCCTACGCCTACGTTGTACTATGGCCCTAGCGGCTGGATCTACGGTGAGATAATGGCAGGCCACCTCTGGGTCGAGGCCAGACATCTCTGATGCGCTCCATGCGAATAGATCAGTGTTCTCCTTGAGACATGCCTTGAGCTGCTTCTTCGCCAGGTCGGGAGTCCTGTGCCAATCTTTACATTATGGTCTGGATCATCTCCGAGGGCGACGAGCTCGAAGTCTCCGTCTGGGATGAGGCGCGTTGGGTGGAGAGGCTGCCTGATGCCTTCGGCTGGGAGGTCATGGTCAACTGCTCCGCCCTCTTCCTGCTCGTCGGGGAACCTGCTGTCGAGGTCAACCGAGTTGACGCGCGGGAGCGGCTTCTGCACTGCATCCGGGGATGGCTTCGCTCTGGCCTTGGGTTTGGTGTTGATGGAACTCAGGCCCTTGGTTGTAGCGTCGAAGCACCTCTTGGCAGCTTCAATGTCCCTGTGCATAGTGACGACCCGACCTCTGGCTGTGTAGTACTTCATCTTCAGATGGACTGTAGATGGTACTGCCGTGAGTTCGGCCAGAGTGGTCCTCCCCAGGATGCAATTGTAGAGGGACGGGCATTCGACCACCAGGAAGCGGGTCTTGACTTGTCGGGCAGTGTCCTCGCTCCCGAAAGTGAACATCAGTTCAACATAGCCCCACAGTCTGGTGGTGGTGCCGTTGAATCCTTGTAGATCCGAGCCCACGTAAGGGGTCATATGCTTCTCGTCGAGCTGGGGGTCTCGAAGAGGTGGGCGTACATTATGTCTATCGAGCTCCCTTGGTCGACCAAGATCCTGCGGACGTTAAAATTTGCCATCTACGCCCAGATTAAGAGGGGGATGGTGGCGTTGGGCGCTCCGCCTGGCAGCTCCTCGAGGTAGAAGGTGATGGGGTTTGATCTCCCTTGCACCTTCTAGAAAGTGGTGGTCTTCGCTGAGGTCGCGGATTCCAGCTCGTCAAATTTCCACTTGATCGACCTGACGGAGACCTTCTCGAAGCCTCCGTCGGATATGACCATCGTCGTGGGGAAGTTCTCCCATGTGCTGCGGGCAGTGACGGGGTCTTCAGGGGGGAAGCTCGCCCACATGCTGCGAACTGCCTCGGGGTCCTCGACTCCCTCGGGGACGTAAAAGTCCTCGGGTCGAGTGATGCTGAGGGCGACTTGCAGTCGGTTCTCCCTGGAGGGAGGTGTTGTCTCCTTGACGCTTTGAGTGTCTCGGGCATCTGACCAAGGAGCGTCGTTCCTCTTGGCGTACTGCTTTAGATGCCCTTCCTTGATCAGGATCTCTATTGCATCCTTGAGGTGGATGCAGTCTTCTGTGACATGTCCATGGCTCCGGTGGAACCTGCAGTACTTGGACTTGTCCGTGTTTGATTTGGGGGGTGTCGGCTTTGGAAAGCGGACGCCCCCTTTTTGAAACTCCGAGTTGGCGCACTCGGAGAGGATTCGCTCGCGGGGAGCATTGAGCGTCGTGTATCCCGTAAACCGGCCAGCTGGCCCCCTCGATTCGCGGGAGTCCCTGGGACGGCCTTCGCGTCTTTTCTCTCCTCCACGTCGGGGGGCAGGAGAGTCTTCATCTCTTTGGCCGTGGGCGCCATCCCGACGTCGTGAGTCGAGGGCGATTTGGACGGCCTTCGAATCCTCGAACTCGATGTACGATTAAGCTCGGTGGAGGAGGTCTTCCAAGTTGCGGGGTCTATGAATGCCCACAGACTTGGCGAACTCGGTCCCGAGACATAGTCCCCGCACGATCAGGAACTTCTTTATGTCGTCGGTTGTGTGGACCTCGACAGCTTCTCGGTTGAATCTCTTAATGTAGTCTCTGAGAGACTCGTTCCTCCCTTGGAATATGCCTTCCAACGAGGCCAGCGTCTTTGGATGGCGGCGAGACGCAGTAAAATGTTTGGAGAAACGTCCCTTCAGTTGCTTCCAGGATGTGATGGATTCTGGTGCAAGGCTTTTGTACCAAGTCATGGCACCTTTCCCGAGGGTGGTCGGGAAGAGCCTGCACTTAATAGCCCCCCGGACGTTCCTATAGTCGAGCATGGCCTCGAAGCTCTCGACATGATTGTCGGGGTCGGCGGTGCCGTCGTATGTCCCCAGGGGTGGAGGCTTTTCCATCCCTACCAGGATAGGGGTGTCCATAATCTCCCTGGACAGAGGGGTCCTCTGGTCGTCCTCGTCACTTATGACTGGTGACCGTGATGGGGAGTGATGGCCTCGACCAGGTCCATGTCGTCGAGGAGAGTTCCTGGAACGGCTCTTCGGCTTTTCGCCGTCAGCTTTGCTCCTCTTCTTGACCGGGGAGCTCCGTGGCTCTTTCTATGGAGGGGAGCGAGGGCGTTTGTGGGCGACCACAGGCTGGGTTCGTTCCAAGCGCGGTCGGTGGCCCGCAGGTTGCGGGGAAGTGCTGCGAGAGTCCGTCGGGGGTGTCCTTCGCGGGGAAGGGGACCGGTAGGGAGAAGGTGGGTGATGATGTCTTCGCAGGGAAGAACGTTGTGGTCGCCCCCTCTCGAGGGCTTCGATCCTCTCGTTCTGCTGGGCGATCAATTGGTTAGTCTGGTTGATCAAGACGAACAGGGCCACCGTGCCCGGATCAGCGTTTGGTGGTGCAGCGACTGGCTGGTAGACAATCGGCGGGTTGTCCTGTTGGGCGCCGTCGTCGGAAAAAGGGGAGGCAATCTGCCCGTCCCTTACGTCGCCTTCTTCGACGTGGACGACCGCATTGTCCTCGCGGTGGTTTCCGTGGTCGAGCTGCGTGAAGGAGGTGTCCGGAGTCTTGTTCCCAGGCTGGGTGCTGGCCATGGTTGTCAGAAAAAGTAGAGGTTGCTTTGGTTTTACGGTGAGGAAAACGGGGAAGCAAGTGTTCCCACAGACGGCGCCACTGATCTTACCTGATCAGAAGAAATCCAGTGGTCAGCAACGTCGTGAGATCAACAACTCCGGTGGTGATGAAACGGCGCGCAGGGGGGGTGTACCTGCAAGGTACTTCGATGCCAAATTCAGGAAAAAAGAGTAAGCAAGTACGGAAAAGCAAAGGGTGAGTTAGAGAATAATGCGTAACCTGACCCTCTCAAGTGAGAGGGTATTTATAGGCTGCCCCCAGCGCGGGGCCAACGGTCACTTGCACTAGGTTGGATTGCAAGGCCCAATACAGGTGACTGTCAGGGCTTACGTGGCGTAAGGAAGACCAGCACGTGGTCTTCGCCTGGGGTAACGGTCTCAAGATCTCCGGAAGCTGGGCAGACCGGTCCTTTCGGAGGTAGGAGGTTACAAGATGACGTGTCCTCGCGGGGAGGGACACGTGGAGGTCGAGGAGAGACGTGTTCCCCAAGACTCGAAGCCTCTGCTCGACAATGCCTGTCCAACACGTGCTCGACACTGGGTAAGTGTGGGCCTTGTTGGGCCACCTCAGATCATTAGGTTGGGTCTGCCCGACTAATGGGCAGGCGTTGACCCAGTCCAGAACCGTAATCTTAGGGTTATTTTTTTAATATTCAATATTTTAATTTGTACACTCATCAAATTAGCTATTGAGTTATAATATCTACACATTAATCTATATTTATGCTTTTAACCACAAATTTATTATTAATTAGATCATAAACTTTATCTAATTATATAATAACTCTAACACATATAATATTATAATTGTGACTAAAAAATTCTAACGAATAGTTCATTCAGAGATTAAAATAAAATTGCGGGTTTCAATTGATTTTATCTTTCTCTGCCAATTTTTCTTCAAACCAAGCAAAACAAATACTATTTTGTTTTTTTATCTATATATTTGAAAAGGGTTAGAAAAGTGGTTTTACAGGGTCAAAAGTGATGTGTCGGTGGTTGAGAATATTACCATGATGCATTAATTAATATGGATATGATGTTTCCGGGAAATTAATAGATCACATACTAAAAAGGTGAGACATGAAATTCAAAGTGTATTAGTTTTGAGGATCACGCAATGGATCTATCTAATATCTATCATTGGATTCTACTTCACTGATTTCAAATTTAGAATAATCTAGTTTATACTAATATTCGCATTTGGTGGCCATCTCTATATTTCAACGTGAGTGCCAAGCAACCAATTCGCTTCACTTTCATGCTTTCATAATCTCTTGAAAAAGGTCTTCAAGAAATATATTTTCTTATAAAAAAAATCTTATATTCAGGAAAATAAGTTTAATATTTATAAAAGAGAAAAAAAAGGACTAACAATTAAGAATAATTGTGTAAGAGAAGGTTGTCGAGACATACACACATCAAAGTCTCTCTAACGGCACGTGTTTGATTTAAAATGAAAATTTGGAAGTGAGAAATAAGTAAGAAAGAGTGAAGAGAGAAAAATAGGTTTTAAATAAATTATTTTGAGTGTGTTTAGACGGATTATTATATAATAGAAAGATGTGAAAATAGAGTAGAGATAACTGTTTTAATTTTTTATTATAATTGGCTGATCAGAGAGGTTGAGAAGAGAAAAATGTTATTCCCACCATTTTAAAATGGTTTAATATTTTTGCATACGAATTAAGAAATACAATAATATTAGACAATTTCTTAATACACAATCCATATTTTTTAGACACTATGCAAAATTTCGTTTTTGTTCACAGTTTCTGGATGTGCACATCAGGACGCATAATTTTTTAAAAAAACGTTAATTTGTTTCGGATGTGCAAATCAGAAAAAATTTCTGATATGCAGATCCGGAAAAAATCAAAAGAATTTCATAAAATCATTTCCTGATCTGCAGATCCGGATAAAATCAAAAGTATTCCATAAAATCATTTACTTCTAAATATAATTCTTATAAATAGATAAGTTAAAATTTTAATTTTAAAATTCCTGATATGCAGATCCGGAAAAAATTTTAACTTATCTATTTATAAGAATTATATTTAGAAGTAAATGATTTTATGGAATACTTTTAATTTTATCCGGATCTGGAGATCAGGAAATGATTTTATGAAATTCAGGAAATGATTTTATGAAATTCTTTTGATTTTTTCCGGATCTGCATATCAGGAATTTTAAAATTAAAATTTTAACTTATCTATTTATAAGAATTATATTTAGAAGTAAATGATTTTATGGAATACTTTTGATTTTATCTGGATCTGCAGATCAGGAAATGATTTTATGGAATTCTTTTGATTTTTTCGGATCTGCATATCAGGAATTTTTCCTAATTTGCACATCCGGAACAAATCAACGTTTTTAAAAAAAATGGTGCGTCATGATGTGCACATCCGAAAACTGAGGACAAAAACGAAATTTCGCGTAGTATCTAAGAAATATGGGTGGTGTATTAAAAAACCCCTAATATTATTATAAAAACTTATATTTTTATTAAGTCAGTTTTATTTATGTGTTGAAAGTAATATATAGTAATTAGAAAATACAATCGAAAAAATAGCAATCGTTTCAATATTGAAAAGTAAAAATGACATCTATTTTAAAATAAATTTTTTCTAAAATAAAAGTTATTTTAAAACGGAGAAAGTATATTAGAAAGATAAAAATTGAATAGATTTAATTATATTTTAAATTAAAATGAATACTACATTTTATAATAAAATATATGATTTTATCTTGACTGCCACAATGATATATGACTAGTATATGATAACATAATTGAAAAAGGGTTAAAATTCAATGAAGTGGATAGCTTTATTTATTAAATTAATTTGATAATCATAATCATAATCTCAAACACAACAGAAACCAAGTAACTTGGACCAAACAACTAAAGGTAAACAAATAGTTATGACTAGAATAAAATTCAACTTGCGCTTCAAGAAATTTTCATACGCAGTTTCCAAATTCTCTACTATATAACATACTAACAACAATAAATGTTCCACTCAAACCATTTTCATACTAGCAATTCTTTTTGTTTCTTCATTCATTCTTGCTACGGCTAGTTTTCTATCTTCTTTCAACCAAAGAACTACTTCAGCTTTTAGTTCTAAGAAAATGGATATAGATGTTGCAAGTAATCAGCAAGTAGTAGAGTCTGGAAGCAAGCAAGATTCAGACAAGAGAAAAGCTAAAGATGAAAGCACTAATACAGTACCATTATACAAGCTTTTCTCATATGCTGATCCTTTGGATCATTTATTGATGTTTGTTGGGACTGTTGGTGCTATTGGGAATGGAATCTCTATGCCTTTAATGACTTTGATATTCGGAAATATGATCAATGCATTCGGAGGATCAGCAAGTACTAAGGAAGTTGTTGATGAAGTTTCCAAGGTAATCAATCACCATCTCTTCTTACTAATAATACAAGCTTGTTTGGGAGAGCTTATGAAAACAACTTGATCTGTTCAGGTGTCCTTGAAATTCGTATACTTGGGAGCGGGGACTTTTGTCGCGTCTTTCTTGCGTAAGTACATTGGTTTATCTATCAGTTCTTACAATCTAGAATAATTAGTTTGGATCATTATGACAAAATAAGAAACACTTTTTGATATGTATCTCAGAATTGACTTGCTGGATGATCACTGGTGAGAGACAGGCTGCAAGAATCAGAGGTTTATACCTCCAAACTATTTTGAGACAAGATGTGAGTTTCTTTGATAAGGAAACTAATACTGGAGAGGTTGTCGGAAGAATGTCGGGCGATACTGTTCTTATTCAAGATGCCATGGGGGAGAAGGTACTAATCAACCATCAATCCATCATATACAACTCGTAAATCTTCATCTTCGTCATCATCATCATTTTTGTTTTCCCTTTTGATTTCAGGTGGGACAGTTTCTACAGCTGATGGCTACATTCTTTGGAGGTTTTGTGATAGCATTAATCAAAGGGTGGCTTTTAACTGTTGTGATGTTGTCTTGTATTCCACTTCTTGTTTTGTCTGGTGCTGTTATGAGCATGGTTATTGCAAAAGCATCATCATCTGGACAAGAAGCTTATTCTAAAGCAGCAACTGTAGTAGAGCAGACAATAGGTTCTATTAGAACTGTATGCAAACTTTCCGAAACAACTCATTTACCTTTTTTAACTTTTTTTCATTCAGCTTATATAGATGACTTCCATTTATTCATTTAAGGTTGCGTCGTTCACCGGAGAGAAACAAGCCATAGCTAAATATGATCAATCTTTAATCGATGCTTACAGAACGGTAGTAAAAGAGGCACTAGCTTCTGGTTTGGGATTTGGTTCACTCTACTTAGTTGTTATTGCGAGTTATGGTTTGGCGGTATGGTTTGGAGGGAAAATGGTAATTGAGAAAGGTTATACAGGAGGGGAAGTTGTGACTATAATTTTTGCTGAATTGACCGGATCCATGTAAGTTTTGTGTTCCTTTTCTTCACTCGAGCTTAACTTTTTTGCTTATATTTTGTTACTGAGGGAGTATATATTCCAGGTCTCTGGGGCAGGCATCTCCAAGCTTGAGTGCTTTTGCTGCGGGACAAGCTGCAGCATTTAAGATGTTTGAGACGATTAAAAGGAAGCCGGAGATAGATGCTTATGACACAACCGGGAGAAAGCTTGATGACATTCGTGGAGACATAGAGCTTAAGGAGGTTTGCTTTAGTTATCCTACAAGACCGGATGAACTGATATTCGATGGATTTTCTCTTACAATACCAAGTGGGACTACTGTAGCTTTGGTAGGGCAAAGTGGAAGTGGGAAATCTACAGTTGTCAGTTTGGTAGAGAGATTTTATGATCCACAGGCTGGTGAAGTTCTCATTGATGGTATTAACCTCAAAGAATTTCAACTGAAATGGATCAGACAGAAAATAGGCCTAGTTAGCCAGGAACCGGTTCTCTTTACTTGTAGTATTAAAGAGAATATCGCATATGGAAAGGATGGTGCCACCGATGAAGAAATCAGAGCTGCAGCAGAACTTGCTAATGCTGCCAAATTTATAGATAAACTTCCTCAGGTGAAATGAATTTTCAAATCTTTATTTAAATGTAGAAACGGCATAGTAAATAATCATTTTGTTCAACTATGGCTTTTGATCTCAGGGACTAGACACAATGGTTGGTGAGCATGGAACTCAGCTCTCGGGAGGTCAAAAGCAAAGAGTTGCAATTGCAAGAGCAATTTTGAAAGATCCAAGAATATTACTTCTCGATGAAGCTACAAGTGCCCTTGATGCCGAATCTGAGAGAATTGTACAAGAGGCCTTGGACAGAATAATGGTAAACCGAACGACTGTTATTGTAGCTCATCGCTTAAGTACCATAAAGAATGCTGATACCATTGCTGTTATTCATCAAGGAAAAATAATTGAAAGAGGTATATATATAAATACATATTGTGGTGTAATAGATAAATCTAACTGAATGTTTATCATATACCTTACTGCATTCTTCTATTTTTCAATTGATCAGGTTCACATGCTCAGCTCACAAGGGATCCTGATGGAGCCTATACCCAGCTCATTAGGCTGCAAGAAATGAAGGGATCAGAACAGAATGTTGAAAATGACACAAGCAAGTCAAACAGCATAGTGCTATCTGAAAGACGACCGAGTAAAAGATCTTTATTGTCAAGATCAATAAGCCAACTGTCATCTGGAGGTAGTCACAGCAGTCGTCACTCGTTCTCAGCGTCATTTGGTGTGCCCACTGCAATAGTTGACTTCTCAGAAACCGCAGAAGGTGGACCTCAAGATTCTCTTTCAACGGACTCTTCACCACCGGAAGTGCCACTCTATCGCCTGGCCTATTTAAACAAACCTGAGATTCCTGTCTTACTTATGGGGACTATAGCTGCAGTTCTGCATGGTGCAATATTACCGACTTTCGGCCTCTTACTTTCCAAAATGATAAGTATATTCTACGAGCCACATGACGAACTTCGTCACGATTCAAAAGTTTGGGCATTAGTATTTGTTGGGCTAGGTGTTGCGTCGTTATTCATTTTTCCATGTAGATTCTACTTTTTTGGCATTGCTGGAGGTAAGTTGATCAAAAGGCTCAGGAAAATGTGTTTTGAGAAGGTAGTTCACATGGAAGTAAGTTGGTTTGATAAATCTGAGCATTCAAGTGGAGCAATTGGAGCAAGGCTTTCTACTGACGCAGCTTCGATTCGAGCTTTGGTTGGCGATGCACTCGGTTTACTGGTTGAAAATATTGCTACAGCTATAGCTGGCTTGGTAATTGCCTTTGTAGCTAGCTGGCAGCTTGCTCTTATAATCCTTGCTTTGGTGCCTCTACTAGCCCTAAATGGATTTTTGCAAGTGAAGTTCTTGAAAGGGTTCAGCAAAGATGCGAAGGTTTGTTACAATACAAGCATGATCTCTAGAAGCATTTTTGACTTAGCTTTATGTTGTGAAATTGTGAATACTGATATTGTTTTCTTTGAACAGAAATTGTATGAGGAAGCAAGTCAAGTGGCGAATGATGCAGTAGGGAGTATAAGAACAGTTGCTTCTTTCTGTTCTGAAGAGAAAGTGATGGAATTATATAAGCAAAAATGTGAAGGACCGATTACGACAGGCATAAGGCGAGGGATAGTAAGCGGATTTGGTTTTGGAATATCATTCTTCGTGTTGTATGCAGTATATGCATGCAGTTTTTATGCTGGAGCGCGTCTCGTTGAGGATGGAAAATCTTCATTCTCGGATGTTTTCCGGGTAAGTTACTCTCCTAAATCGGTATAATAAGAATTAATTTTTCTAGCATTGACTTATTTCCTGCTTCATGATTTGCAGGTCTTTTTTGCTTTAAGCATGGCGGCTATAGGACTTTCTCAATCCGGATCGTTGGTACCTGATTCAACTAAGGCAAAAAGTGCAGCTGCTTCCATATTTGCTATTCTTGATAGGAAATCACTCATAGATCCAAGTGATGAATCAGGAATCACATTGGAAGAAGTCAAGGGAGAAATTGAGTTGAAGCATGTCAGTTTCAAGTATCCTACTAGACCCGATATTCAAATATTCACAGATCTTTGCTTGAACATTCATAGCGGCAAGGTAGTACTCTAATTTCGCATCTTATCAAGTTGACTATTCTAAATTGTTTTTCCTAATAGAAATAACAACTAACAGAATGATCCTATTGATATAAAAAACAGACAGTTGCGCTGGTTGGAGAAAGTGGAAGCGGAAAATCAACAGTGATCTCATTAATACAAAGATTTTATGATCCAGATTCCGGTCACATTACACTTGATGGAAAAGAAATCCAAAATCTGCAAGTGAAATGGCTAAGACAACAAATGGGACTAGTAAGCCAAGAGCCTGTTCTGTTTAATGACACTATCAGAGCCAATATTGCATATGGAAAAGGCGGAGATGCATCCGAGACAGAGATCATAGCTGCAGCAGAATTGGCAAATGCTCACAAGTTCATTAGTAGTTTGCAGAAGGTACAATGCTTTAGTATTTCTTGTATTCATATATATAAATTATACGTAATGTATTCGCATGAGTACAGAATCTAGTACATAGTAACTAAAAACATATAATGCATGCAGGGTTACGATACGATAGTAGGCGAGAGAGGAGTTCAATTATCCGGGGGACAGAAGCAGCGTGTGGCAATTGCGAGAGCTATTGTGAAGAATCCAAAAATACTATTACTAGATGAAGCAACTAGTGCACTTGATGCTGAGTCTGAGAAGGTGGTTCAAGATGCACTTGACCGCGTTATCGTGGAGAGGACGACAATAATAGTTGCTCATAGGTTATCGACTATTAAGGGTGCAGATACAATAGCAGTAGTTAAGAATGGTGTGATAGCAGAGAAAGGAAAACATGAAACATTGTTACATAAGGGTGGTGACTATGCTTCTTTAGTAGCATTACACACAAGTGCCTCTACATCTTAAGACCATATACATAGATGGTTGTGATTTTGTTCATCTCCGTGAATTGATTAGTTAAGTTTAAATACCAAGCTCTCTGATGATGGCTTTATTTATATGTAATAGTAATGATTTTACTTTTTCTTAAAGTTGAATAAGTGATAAAGAAAGATTTTCATGTCAAAATATTTGTACGTGGCTTGGGCACTGGCTAGGAAGAACTCACACATTGTTGCCTCAACATATTTTTTTAAAAGTAGTTCTGAAAGATTGAAATATCACCGCTTTGGTTGTGACTGCACTCGAGTCACAAAAATCTTGCATTCAGTTACATCTGAAAGAATCATACTGTAGAGAGAGGAAGGTATATTTCAATTACTTGCTTAGCCGCAATTGGTTGGGTTGTAATATGCGTTAAAACCTCAAATGAGAAAAAGAGAGAAAAAAAATGTTTTAGTAATGCCGGTTTTCTGGCGAGAAGTGCGGCGCGTCATAGCCGGACGGCGACGGCCGCTGAGGTGCTCCAGAGAAATAGAGATGTAACGGTCAACGGGGAAGTTCGCGGGTATCAGACTGGGCCAGTTTGGTTCTCGGATTTGTTCACTGATGGGTCCGTTTTTGAGTTCGAAGTTGATCTTAAGTTTCGTAAATATGGCGCTCTCTCACTTGTTGTTAGGACGAGTTGCATAAGGTGTAAAAAATCCTAGTGAAAATGGGTAGAAATTCTTATAATTTTATTCTTCGAGTTTGGTAGCCTTTAGGATTATCAAAGGGATTTATGAAACACTTTAAAAAATTGAGTTTGGATGATTCATATATTGAGAGTTTGAGAGATTGAAAAAGTAGAAAATAGATTTTGTTATTGAGAACTTTGAAGACTATTTTCTTGTAATTCATCTTGTATTCTCTTGTAACAATTTTGAAGCATAATGAATCAGAGAGCTCCTCTATTCTCTAGAATATTAAAAGAAAAAGCTAATTTACGCCCATGTAACCGGTTGCACTTTTATGCCAACCAGTTACACCCTTTTAATTTGTCAAACAGAAACTTACAGTAGCAAGTGCAATCGTGTCAACCGGTTACACCTGTGTATTTTTAGTTAAAAATTGATTCGATAGTAAAGTGCAACCGGTTGACATAATATGTCATCTAATTACATCTACGAGTTTTCTGTTTTTATTTTATTTGACAATTGTACATCATCATGTAATTGTATAAATACATTTGGGGTATTTCATGAATAAGTGAATCCATATTTTCACCCTCTCTCTTGTTCTCTCTCTCTCTCTCTCTCTCTCTCTCTCTCTCAATTCCTCAATTACTTTCACCAACCATATGGTTTCAAGTTCTAACATTTGGCATCAAGAGTCTGGTTCGATCCATCAAACACCTAGTGTGCAATCATGACTTATGTCTCCAATGGAATAATTCCTACAAATCTACCTATCCTTGATCGAAGAACCGCGACAAATGATGAAAGCAAATGAATGTGATGTTTGGCTACCAAGATGTTCATGAAGTGATAAAAAACGATGTGAATCCTCTTGTTGAAGGTGATACTCCGGATCAAAGAGCCCCGCATAAGGAAGAAAGAAGATAGATTTCAAAGCGTTGTTTCTAATTCATCAATGCCTTAATATGGATAATTTTGAGAATTTTGGTGATTGCGAATCATCGAAGAAAGCGTGAGAAATCTTGAAGAAGGCATACACAAGGGCTAACAAGGCGAAGTTTGTGAGGTTATAAACTCACAAACATCAGCTTGAGTTGATTCAAATGGATGAGAAGGAGACCATCAACGATTTTACGACGAGACTTACTCAGTTGGTGAACCAAGTAAATGCGTGTGGAGAAACGATCATGGAATAGTATGTTGTCGCAAAAATCTTGCGTTCTTTGACGTCAAGAATTTAAAATGTGGTGGTTGCGATTGAGGAATAGAAGGATCTCGTGACGATGAGCAAAGAGGAGTTGCAGAGCTCTCTTGAGGAACATGAGTAGAGAACAGAGGAAATGAATGTTGATAAGGAAAATATGGAGATCGCTTTGTAAGCCCGTTCCAATGAGAGAGACAAGAAAGTGAAGGGAAAGTTGCCCATGAGTAAAGGTAGGGGGAACTTTCAGAATTTTGGTGGAAGAGAGACCCAAAATTCAAGAATTCAACATTCCAAAAGGGTGAAAATAGTGGCAATAGGGCTGCTGGATCAAACAACTCTAGAGGAGGCAATGTAAGACGTAGAAGAGGTAAAAGAATGGTTGACAAGAGTAATGTGCAGAGTTATAATTGTCAAAATTTTGGTTATTTTACAAGAGAGTACAATGCCAACAAGAAAGAGCCTCAAGAAGATGAAGTTAGAGTTGCTAGACAAGAGTTGAATGATGAGAACACACTCTTGGTCATGATCACATAGGGAGAATGCAGCAACAACAGGTTGTAGGATAACCATAACCACAATTTGAAAAACATTGCAGAATTAAAGTGTAATCGGTTGTAGTTTTATGCCAACCGGTTACATACTGAAGAAAATGCAATGGGGACTTTGAAGAAAGTAGAATAGTGCCGCGATCAATGGTATTTGGACTCCGGGTGTTCAACACAAATAATAGGGAGAAAATATTGGTTTGTTAAAATCAGTCGTGCCATGAAGTACAAGGTTAAGTTCGCGGATGATACCACTATAGCAGCGGAAGGGATCGATGATGTATCGATCGAGAGAAATGATGGTAGACATTCTTTGATAAAGAATGCACTGTATATTTCCAGAATCAAGTATAATCTTCTAAGTATTGTCCAATTGCTTGAGAAGAGTTACAAGATTCATATGGAGAAAAAGGCACTACGCGTTATGGATGTAAACCGGGTTTTGATCCTAAAGGCTCTTATGGCTCCTAATAGAACTTTCAAGGTTAAGTTAAAGGTTATGAGGCATAGATGTCTTGCTACTGCAACTAGTAGAGAAGTGTGGTTATGGCATTATAGGGTTAGGCATCTCAAGTTTAGAGATTTTAATTCCTTGCAAAATAACGGAATGGTATCGGGGCTGCTATTTATCAACATACCAGCTGAAATTTATGAATAATGTGTGCAAGCGAAGCAACATAAAGGAAAATTTAGCAATGATACATGTTGTAAAACCATGTGTCACCTTGAGATGGTGTATTACGATATGTATGAACCTATGCAAGTTGATCTGATTGGTGGCAATAGTTTTATCACATTCATTTATGATCATAGTATAAAACTATATACTTACCTAATTACAAGAAATGATGAGGTATTCGAAGTGCTTAAGAAGTTCAAGTCCATGGTTGAAAGGTAAAGCGATCACAAGCTCAAAGTTATGGGAAGAACCGGTGTCCACAACAACATATTTGTTGAATAGGTGTCCAACAGATAAGCTTGGGAAGATAACACTATAGGAAGCACGGTCTGGATTTAAACTGAATCTAAGTCACTTGAGAGTTTTCGATTCGGTAGCATATTGACATGTGTTAGGACAACTTAGAAAGAAGCTGGATGATAAGGGAGAATTGACGATTCTTGTAAGGTATCTGTTGCGGTGAAAATCAGATAACAAGCTATGAATTAACTTGCATCATTTTTCTTTTACAACCGACTTTGATTTATCCAAAGGAAAGGTTCAAGATCGTTAAAAAACCTAAAGGGGGGAGATCTAAGGTTCGGGGGTTGGTTATACAAAGGGAAGGTATTAACACCCTAAGCATCTGTAGTACTCTACAGGAACCTCTTACTAAGTTTGTGTTATTTTATGTTTGTTTGCTAAGATAATCTGTACTAAGGTAAAGACCTAAGGGTATGTACACTAAGTTTGCTCGCCAAGACGTCGCATCTTGTGCCTACGTATCTGACTAAAGAATCAGAGCAACCGTAGTTCACCTAACTAAGGGTGAAAGAAAAGGAAACATTGACTATGGCCAACGTTCCAAAGGGAATAAGCATAAGCTCACGTAGAATCCACGATAACTCTCTAAGTCTACGTTATGAAGTGAGGAAGTGAATTCTCATGATAGTGAGAACCACATAGAGTTCATGATAACTCTGTAAGTCTGAGTAAAAGGTAAAGTGAGTTCTCATGATAGTGAGAATCATATGGAGTTCATGGTAACTCCATCCTATTACTAAACTATGAGGGGAAACGGCTCTTATGAGGCCAAGGATGAAACGGGAGTAGTTTATGGACTTAGGAGTCAAAGTGAAGATCTTTCCTTTGGAAGGAGGGTCAAGAATCAATCATGAATATGATATATACAGTGTGAATATGAATAAAGATATAATCCAGATAATATGAACAGGATATGAACATGAATATGATCAAGATAGAATGAACAAGATATGAACATGGTATATACAGTGACATCAAAGTCAAGTGATAATAAATCAAAGACTGATAGTATCCACATAGTATCATGTTAACATGCTAAAAAACAATGTCAGGCAAACATATATACATGCAGACATAAAAAATGCATCAATGTAAATGAGCAAGAGATAGAAAGATCTGACCAGAATAGTGCATAAACACTTCCCACTGATGGGCCACTACCAGCCAAGCAAGATCCGAAGACCAGAATACCAACTCCAAGAGCATAGGATAAAAGTCCTAAATCTAAGTCCTCATTCCAAAACACAATAGTAACCACAGTCCGGTCAATTGAGTTTTTTTAGGGTTTTGATATTTATTAGTGTATTTTAAATGAACAATATACACAAGATATAAATATGAACAATGATAATATTAACAAGGATAATAATCGACATAAAGAATAAATCAAGATATATATATATATATATATATATATATATATATATATATATATATATTGACTGAAAGTAAATTTAGTGATTGTTGATTAATTTATTGGATCGATGAATCGGGTCCAATGCAGTGCTGATCCGTCGTAGTATGGTCTATGAGGAAGACCATACTATAGGAGGATGCACAATTCAATCTTTGTGTTAAGACACGATGGAGAAATGATATTGAGGATCATTATCCGATGAAATCGTGTCACACGAAAAGAAAAGGTGAATACCTCGTCTTAAATCACAAACTCTCGTTGATTAGTCGAAGGTAACCTATCACGATCTCAAAGTATAGAAAGAGATCTTGATGATCACTCACTACAGATTTGAAATAATGAAGGTTCGTCGCTTCGCTAACAACGTTCGTGAATAGAAAGACTTCATCGGTCACAAAAAATGAAGATGAACATAAATGCGACAGGAAGTGAAAATAAAGTCGATCTCGTCTTAATCATGATTTAATCGTGAAAACGATAATCTATGATATTTGACTTTCATTGACCGGTAAAATAAAAGAAGTTGCCTCATATATATCACGACTTAGTGATTTGAAATAAATCGATAAAAAGTCGTGATTTTGCAATATCATTGGCCCAAATAAAAATAAAGAAAATGGGCTCAAAGTGAAAATAAAGCCGGTCTCATCTAAATAAGGATGTTAGATCGATAAATCGAATACCTTTTTAATAGATTTTTATTGACCAATAAAAATAAATTGAAAAATAGCCTCATATGAATCATGATATTTGTGACTTCAATAAATCAACAAAATCAAGAAGTTTTTTATGTCATAGGCCCAAGATAAAGATTTTGAAATGAAAGGAAAATAATTTACACAATTGGCATATTTTTTTTGGGGTTTTTAGAAATAAATGTGAGAATGAAAAATAAATTTAGAGAAAATTAAATTAAGCATAAAATGTATTTGTGAAATTTTTGGGAATTTTCTTATGAAGAAAAACTATTTAAAATAAAGTGAAATTGGAAATGAAAATAAAAATGGAAGTTTTTGAAATGAAATAAAACAGGGGGATTTACTAGCAATTGACATGAACTAGGTGAGTGCTGCCATGCGCATGGGCTTGCTGGTAAAAGAGGTGCAGTTAGTGAAAGTCTTAGGCCCATATCCAAAAGGAAAAAACATCAGCCAAGTGAAAAAAAGAATACAACGTGACCGTGTATACGAAAACCATGTGACATGAGATCAATCGGTCACTTAAAATTTAAGTGACTAAGTGACAAAAAGCCTCACCAGCCACTCCTTTATTGCCACGCTACCTTCCTCTTCCATGCAACATTACCAAAGCCTAAAGCCAATCGTGAAAACCAGACACATGCAATGGCAAACCTCTTCCTTGCTCAACCATTTCCACCAACAAATCTCAACCAAATTTAACAAAATAAAACACCCCAATGGAGTACTCAGAGAGTAGAGTAACCATAGACCCTTACCGACTCAAAATAAACACCAAAACGGGAACCAACTGGACACAAATGTCATGGTACGAAACTGAACATGGATAAAACTTTCATGGAAAAATGGTACATGAACCAAACCAACACCCTCCAAACTCAACCACAAATCGTGTATTAAAACAAAACTTTGTGCTATTCAGAATAAGGAGCATCAATGAATCTTGTACAACTTAAAACTAAGGTGCAAGCAAAGTAAAAAAAAGTATGTTCAGAAGTGAGACCAAATACTTGCCATGCCACTGTATTTCCCACAGACGTGGTTTTATCCTAAACTTAACACAAAGTAGACATCCTAAGAGCACCTCCAAACATTCAAACTATAGCATCATGTATTCCAACTTCTCACAACAAGCAGTATGAAAATGTATCATATCAACTCTCATAGTAATATTTAAACACGGCCAGAACATAATGAATGAGTATGCAAGCATGGTGTCCAAACTGGTATAAAGCTAATAGCACAATGGTACACGATTGATGACGATAATGAACAACATGATAATACTTCAAACTCAACAAGTGCACACATGCAAATCAAATGACAGTAATGAGATCATCTATCTCGTACATATAGACATGGAAAACAATGAACATGGAAAGGGAAAAATGGGAGACTTACCAAGTGGAGAAGATCCATTATCTCTTCTAAGTTAGAGCCCGATGATAAACCTACTGAGCTCTCTCTCCTTTCTGAAATACCAGCTGCTAATGACCTGCTCCTTCCTTGCTCTTGGTGGCACGATGTTTTAGAGTGATAGCTTGTGTTTGTAGGGAGGTGGATAGTTCTGATGCTGTTGTGTTGATGACCTTTGTGTTGTATTTATGGTGTTGTTCTGATGTGGTAGTGTTATGGTTTCACTTGTTCGTTGTAAAACTAAGAGAAACAAGTGCATGGCACTTCTTGCGAAAGGAATGGTTGAGCGTGGTGAAAGTAATGGTGTTTTTGTTGGCCCCCATTCTTGGTGCCTTAACAAGGAGAACAAAATCCCTTTTATAGGAGAGGCAGCTGTATTAAAGGTATGGAAACACAAAAGGACATTGGTTTGGTACACGGGAGAAAAATCACCAACATGATACTGCACGCATGCCTTCCTTCCACCATCTTTCTCGAGCCATGTGACGGTGTGATTGTTGGATTATTTTAGGGTTTAAAAATCAGCAGATAAAGGGAAGATCCAAGAGATTAAGGCAAAATGGTAGATTACACGATGGCCCTCCACTTTACAACATGGAAACTTGTTTGTGGCTACCTTGTCAAGTACAAACCAGTTGTGCTTTGAGAGCCTTTTGCACGGGTTAATGACAGAAAAAAGAAAGTGTTGGAAATGATGGTAAAAAAAATCAGGAGGTGGTACTTGTGTGTTGGTTTAAGTTTTAGTTCAACATGAAAGGTAGTTTGTATGATGAAAAGTCAAAGTTATGGAACTTTCTTTTGGCATACGACACACTTCACATAATAGGCCAAGATGATACTACCCTTGATCCTTTAGAGTGAATGGCATGAGGGTGCATCATTTTGATGTTACTGATGGATTAAAATGGTGTTTAAAACTTATGATAAGTCAAGGCAAAGTTGGCGCATCAAAGAATTTGAATATGAATTAAATGGAAAATTAAATTGGAAATGGTTTCTATTTAAAATTAAAATTAAATCTTGGATGGATTTGGACTAAAAGAAATTGAGAGAAATTGAATTTGATGTGAATTGCAGATAAACTAAATTAAATGCAAATTATAAAATAAACTAAATTAAATTAAGCTATATATAAAAATTAAATTTGAGAAAATAGACTAAATTAATTTTAAATAATCTAAGATAAAAACAAATTCTAAATCGAAATGGTAAAAACGGCAAAAATGCATGATTAATGATCAATGAAGTGTTTAACTAAAAAACGCAAAAAAGCTGATTAAAAATGCTATGATAAATGATCGGAGGATCTGAGGGTAAAATTTGGGGTGCAACAGTATCACTCCACCATTGGTTACAAGTTGTATGATGTAACAAATAGAAGGAATGTGATCAGCTGAGACTTCGTTTTTGACTAAATTAAAGAAGTGCAACAGAGTGCAACCGGTTGCACTATGTCAACTGGTTACACTAGTGAAAAGTGTAGTTGCGTGTCCTTAATTCATTCAGGGGAGCACCTATATCCGGTTATTTCCTAGCTTATCTTATTGCTTTCATATTTGATTTAATTTTGATTTGTTGAGTCTCCTTCATGATTGCACTTCTCAAAATCAAGTTTGAAAAGATTCGTTTTTAGCATGCATAAACCATTGGTTAGGTTTGATTTTGATCATGATGTTTTTTTATCAATTGCATGAGTAAGTGAGAGAGACACTGCATATTCACTCACAACCTTAAGGCATTAGATATATGGATCATCTCATTTATAAAGTGCTCAACCTCCATTTCCCAAGCAATATGTGACTTCCAATTCACACTTGTATCTCGACAGTGTCCTCATGACATTTTTGATGACATGGAAAAGGACGAGCTATTGCTAGCCGATTAACACATGGTTAGTGTTGCAAAATATTTTGTGACATTATGTCGGGGGTTGAATAGATTCCTACTAACATGGAAGTTGTACCATAAGATTTCAACCAGTTTTTCGACATGTAGAATATCTTGGAGTAACTTTGCTTCAAGTTTATACTCTTCATATGGTGGAGTATGATAATTTTTTAACTAGGAACTATGCAAGTAATATGGACACTAGAAAACTCCTATTAGGTTTTGTGTTTATGTTGTTTGGGATAACTATAAGTAGGAAGAAAAATCAACAATCAATGGTCGATTTATGTACTACTCAAGAGGAGTATATTACCCTTTCTAAAGGGGTCAAGGAAGTCATATAGTTAAGAGGCATGATTAGGGAGTTAGGAATTACTCAAGAATGTGCAAAGATAAATTGTAATAGTCAAAGTGTCATTCACTTGATCAATCATCAAGTTTATTAGGAGAGGACAAAACACATTAAAATTCATTTTCACTTTATAAGTAATATGATCAAGTCAAAGAAGATTAGGGTTCAGAAGGCGTCCTCAAAGGATAATCTAACATATAGTTCACAAAATCATTGTCAATAATAAGGTTTAATCATTTATTGGCTTTGACCAAATTTGTTAAAGAGAGAAACAAGTTGGTTGATGGTTAAATTGACTGAGTCAAGAGACTGCGATTGTGAAGGTGCTTTGGTGAAACAACAACGCAATAGTGGTCGGCAGTCTGAGCGGTTTGCGAGTATCATGCCATGTTTTAGTACTGAATGAGATCTTTAGGGTTTCAACGATTATAAATATAATTCTCTCACACTTGTTGTTAGTACGAGTTTCATAAGGTGCAAAAACCCTAGTGATAAGAAATTACTATGATTTTATTCTTGGAGTTTAAAGGCCTTTGAGATTATTAAAGAGCTTGGGAAACATTTTAAACATTTTGAATTTATGTGATTTATATATTGATAGTTGGAGATATTAGAAAACAATTGGATATAAAATATAGTTTGTTCTTGAGAACTTTAAAGACCATTTTCTTATAATAGATTAATTTGATTGAACTCGACAAATAACTCCTGTATATTCTGGCATTTTATATTTTTATTATATTGAAATTATTTAGTTGGTTCATATTAAAGATTTTGATGTTATTGAACCTTTCAACAAATTTAATATTAATGATAAATATTTTAATTTATAATTATTTATATTCTCCATTTTTTTTGTCTATATTCATTTAATTAAACTATCCAACATGGATTTTTTTTTTTTTTTTAGGAAAAATCAAATATATAAAAAGAAAATAGGTACAAAAATAAGGGGGCAAAAACCTGACCTCAAACCTATCTAGTTCTAAAGAAAGGTAATCCTAGTTTGTTTTTGTTAAAGTCAGCTAAAATTTCCGGACGAACCTCCTTCCACCAAGTAAAAGAGTTGACCGAAAATCCTATGTTAGCTAATCTATCTGAACAAGAATTCCCTTCCCGAAAAATGTGGGAAGCAAAGAACTTAAAATGACTAATCCTAGACAAACAAAAATCCCATCTGCTTCTAATTCTCCAAGGAACCACCGAAGAATTGTTAAACGCAGAGACAACCAAAGAAGAGTCAGATTCCAACCACAAGAAAGTCCAGTTCCTATCCAAAGCGACCTCCAAGGCAATAATCGCGCCCAAAAACTCAGCATGAATCGCATTCTCAGAACCCAAAGAACAGCCAAAACTACCTAAATGATTGCCGACATTGTCACGGAAAATTCCGCCGCACGCAGCCTGCAAAGGGAAGCCACTAGACGAGCCATCGACGTTGACTTTGACCCAGCCCTACTGGGGAGGCGACCACAGAACCTCGAGCACTTCCAGAGGACGAGGCAGATGAATCTCAATCTTAAATTTCTTTAACAGAATAAAGTCCCTAATAATGGAGCTAGCCCGGTATCGAGAATTACTGCCCGTAGTAGAAGTAGAAGAGATAATTTCAGCGAAGACCGAATTCCTATGGAGAAGCTTGTTGTGAAATCTAGCTAGATTCATAGCTTTCCAAATACTAGCAATGGTGTTTAAAACAGCAGCAATAATCACCACTTGACACTGCGAAGAGCGGTGATCAACAATTATGTCCAGGCAGTCCTCCAAATTATTAACCAAACCGTAATCCAACATATCGCCCAACCAGTTCCAAATAGATTTAGCATAGGAACACTCAAAGAAAAGATGAGTCAAAGTTTCCTTCTGCTGCCAACACAGTTTACAGATGGAAGGAAGGTATATACCCCGAATCTTAATCAAATCGTCAGTTGGCAACTTGCCGTAAGCCAACCTCCAGAAAAGAAGAGATTTAGAAGGTGGAATAGCCATATGCCAAACATTGCTGCCCCAATTTCGAACAACAGATTTACTACACCAATTGTAAGCTTCCTTGAGAGTAAGCAGGCCATTTTCCGTAGCGGTCCAAAACAACGAATCAGCCTTCTGTGAATTCACAAAGACATCTTCAATCATGAGAGAAATGGAAGGGCAGATTTGAATGATCTCAGCAGGGAGCACAATTTTTCCATGTTGAATTAAGTCTTTTAAGGTAACGTTAAGGTTTACCGCATAAACCTCAGTAACCAGAATTAAATCCAGCAGCAGAGTGCCGCTCCAATTATCACTCCAAAATCTAATATTCTCACCATCACCAACTAACCATTGAGAATTGTTCTTTATTGTCTCATGATAGTGCTTACTGCCAGTCCATATAGAGGAAAAGATGTGATAATTAACATGCCTACCTCCCTTAAAGACCCTGGATCTAAGAAGAGCAGCCCAATCCTCCTTACTAGACATCACATTCCAACACTGCTTGAGGTTCGACGCGTCGTTAAGCACTCTGAGGGACTTAATACCCAGCCCACCGTCTTTAATACTTTTGCAACAATGCTTCCAAGCCACCGTCACCGTTTTTCGCTTAGTAATGTCACCACTCCATATGAAATTTCTACACCAACTTTCCACCAATTAAATGATGCTAGCTGGCCAAGAATACACCATCATAGAATAAACTGTCATGCTATGAATAACCGACTTCACAAGTTGCACTCTGCCGGCAATCGATAACAAACTAGCTTTCCAGGCAGCAAGTTTGCTTTTAATTTTGTCTACAAAGGGATGAAAATAAATAGCTTTAGGCCTGCCTTTAAAGATAGGAACTCCCAAATAAAGAAAAGGAAGAAGCCCCTGAGAGAATCCAATCTTATTCACCAGCATAGCATGTCGCTCTTTAGACATCAAACCTGCATACATAACAGATTTGTTGGGATTACAAATTTGACCGGAACAATCAGCGTACTTACGGAGCAGATCAGAAATAGCCTCAACAGAAGAGGAACTTCCCCGAGAGAAAATAATAATATCGTCCGCATACAAGGTGTGAGAAGGAACTTTAAAGCCCCGGGCGGCATTCATAGGCTTGACTTTGTTATCAATGACCAGGTTAGAGAGGCCCCTGCTGAGAACATCTTCAGCAATACAGAACAGCAAAGGGGATAATGGGTCCCCTTGTCTAACTCCCCGCCAACACTTGAAAAAACTATGTTGCTGCCCATTAAGAGAAATAGAAACATTAGCAGAAGAGAGGATGGTGTTGATCCACGTGCAGAAAGTATCACTAAAACCAAAACAATTGAGAACTTTGAGAATGAAACTCCAGCTTAAGGTATCAAAAGCTTTCGCAATATCGACTTTCAGAATGATATTCCCGCCAAGCGATTTCCTACGTAATAGATTAGCCGCTTCAGAAGTAAGACAAATGCAGTCCTGAATATTTCTGCCTCCAATAAAACCTTTCTGCTCTCTAGAGATGATATGAGGAAGAACCTTGGCAAGCCGATCCGCAACAATCTTGCTGATGATTTTAAGTTTGAAATTAGCTAACGCAATGGGCCTGTAGTGCTCGATACTATCCGCCTCCTTGATCTTTGGAATGAGGACAAGAGTGTTAGAATTATAACCAGGAGTAATCCAACCATCCTTGAAAAATTGTAATGTTGCGTTAATGACGTCCGCCTTAATTAGCTTCCAAAAATGTTGGTAGAAAATAGGGCCAAACCCGTCCGGCCCAGCTGCACTGTCTCTACGAAGACTGAAAACAGCACTATGAATCTCTTGCTCCGAAGGCAGCATGGTGAGCAGGTTGTTAGTTTGAGCATTCACAAGATTTGGAATGACGCTTTCCACGAGATTGTTATCCTGCAAAAAAGAAACTTTGTTATATAAATCCTTAAAGTGTTGAACAACATGCTCAGCAATACTATGCTGATTGTCATAAGTTATTCTGCCAACTTTCATGGACTGGATGACTTTAGTGGCATTTCTGATCTTTGTAACTCTGTGGAAGAATTTAGTGTTTCGGTCCCCCTCCTCATGCCACTGGACCCTGGCCTTTTCCTTCCAAAAGATCTCTTCAAAATTAAGGGCTTGATCCAAATTAACTTGAGCTTCCCGTTCCCTGGCCGCCAAAGAATCACTATAACCCTGTTGCTCTATATCATCCGGAATACGACTTAACTTCTTCTCCGCATTCTCAACCCTGTCATGCACATTCCCAAAAACAGTTTTGTTCCAAACTTTAAGGTTACCTTTTAGGATTTGCAACTTTTTAGACAAAACATACATTGGACAACCCACAATGTTAACTTTCCAGGAGTCTTCTACCACTCTGTTACAATCCTCATGCAGAGTCCAAGCAAGCAGAAATTTGAAGCTGGATTTAAATCTAACCTCTTGGTTATCAAAAGTAAGCAGTAAGGGGTAGTGATCAGACCTGTTTCTAATAAGAGTAGAATAGGTAGTAGTTGAGCAAACATCCAGCCACTGTTGATTACATAAAGCCCTGTAAAGTCTTTTTTGCATAAGTATTGCATCGCTTCTGTTGTTAGACCAAGTGAATTTCGTGCCACTGGTAGGGATATGCACTAAGTGATTTCTATCAGACCAATCACTGAAATACTCCATCGGGCCTCTAGCAGGAGAACTAGAACCACTATATTCATGAGCACCTACAATGGTATTAAAATCACCTATTAAACACCAAGGAATTCTATGCTGATTTATAACACTTTGAATACCACTCCACAAATTCCTCCTAGCGACATAACAAGTAGAAGCATAAACCGCCGTGATACCGAAAGTATTCTCCTTCAGCTTGAAAGTGAAAGATATGTGCTGAGCACCAATGTCCACAACTTCAGGATCTAGATTGTTATCACAAAAACACCACAAATTAGGAGGATGATCTCCTCTGTTATTAACAGCAAAAATCTTAAGCTTAAGTCTATTAAGCCAAGAAAGAGGGAAAGAATTTACGTCCATCCAAGGTTCAGCTAAGAAAACAAACGAAGGATGGTTATTTTGAATCAACCGTTTAAGAGCCAATTTTGTAGGAGAATTGGCTAAACCTCTCACGTTCCAAAAAATGCAATTCATGGAGAGTTTTGAGTACTACCGGGCCTAGACCTTGTTACGTAGTTACTCCTAGCTGAATGCTTCTTGTTAGACTTGTTTCTTGCTTTGCTTTTGACCAACTGAAAATCGTCAGCATCCAAATTGGTTCCATCATCGTTAATGACTCCTATGCCCTGCCTGCCTTGCTCCAAATCCACCATATTAGCCCATGAGGAATTCAGAAAAATCTCATTGTTATCCACCTGATTAAAATTGGAATCAGGAATGACATCTTCCGTATAATCTTGTGTCGCATCTATGAAACTAGAATCACCACCGGAATAAATCGCATCTCTAGCCCTTACAAAATTCTGCGGAGGAACAATAATTCTCGCTTCTCCTTGAACTAATTCCAGAACAGGGTCTTCAATCAATTGAGCCTGAACTTCTAAAAGAACATCCGCAACATTATCTGCCACAATCTGCTCTGAAGATTCATGAAGAAGATCTTCACCACTATGATCAATGCCAGCCGCTGCCATGTCTTTCCCTTTATTAATTTCCTCTACTGTTGCATTATTTCCATTGACTTTCTTATACTCCTTCCTTCCTGTTTTTCTATGATTCCCTACATTACCATCATTCCCAACACCCTCCCCCTTCCTTTTACAACTACTAAGACTGTGCCCGATGATGTTACAGGTAGTGCAAAACTCTGGAAGGTTTTCGTACTCCAGCTCCACAAAGAAAGCATATCCTTTCCGCTCAACCAGAACTTTGTACCTTAGCTCTTTGGATAACTCCATATCAACAAGGACTCTGACAAAATGCCCAAAAGGCCTCTCAAAACAACTTTTATTAGAATCATAATCAGTGCACAGAGGCGTACCTACACTACTCGCAATAGCAAAGACAATACGAGGCCTCCAGTATTCTTGAGCCAATCCATGAATCCGAACCCAAACCTGAGCAGAAGTTTGTTTTAGAAGTGCAGGGTTGAAATCTTTACTCCAGTTGAAGAGTTTTAAGTTGCCTGTACCCAAATTCCAAGATGCAATAGACCTAACTCGTCTCATATCTTCCAAGCTAGAAAAGGAGAATTCATAATAGCCTTTCCCCAGAGAAGTAACTCCCCACTTACCAATCGAATTCCAAAGCCCAAGCAATTTCGACTTAAGAGATTGAACTGTGAGAGGGGAGGATCCCTTAGACCAAATAACTCGGCCATGTAAAATGAGCTTGCTATCTTCTACACCCTTTTGATATTCTTCCTCCGGAATAACGATGGCCAATCGATCCCCTTTAACACAAGGAGTTGGAAGTTGGCTCAGAGGAATATCGCAGACGTTGTTCACAGCTTCGACAAATGATTTGGGTTGTCTAAGAATGACATTCGAAGTCGAGGGTTGCTCACTAATAGGAATGCTCGTGGCATTCGGAATGGAAGTCAATGAACATCTGCATTCAAGCTCCACAGCCATCTTTGTGGGTAAATTGCTCCAAATGAAATATAAATAAAAAAGAAAACAAAATAGCCAAAGCGTGTTTAACCTTAAATTGCTATCAAATACATTTAACTTTTAAATTTCTTTTGTTGAAATGATGCTTCTTAAAAAAGTCACACACTATTTAAGAGAGTTTCTTAATACACCATCCAAGTTTCTTAGACACCACGTGAAATTTCTTTTTTATCCCCTGATTCCGGATGTGCACATTCTGACGCACCAACTTTTTAAAAAACGTTGATATGTTCCGGATATGCATATTCGGAAAAATTTTGAATATGCAGATCCGGAACAATTTCTTATTAATTCGCGCCAGACCTTCTTCCTCCCCCTCATTCTTCACATTTTCATTTTCCAAACACCAAACTCTTTCAAACTTTCAAATTCTCAATCCCATAAATCTTGACTTTTTTCAATCGAGTTCGGCGCAGAGCAACTTCTACAACGATCAAGATACTCCAAATCCTTCGTATCTCAATTTAATCGGTAAGTTTTCGAACTTTAGAGTTTCGAATTTATTTTCGAGTAATCGATTTAGAGTAGACTTTTAGGTGTAGAAATTGTTAGGTAGTATGAATAACATAGGTTAGAGACAATGTAGGTATTGTTTGCTACTTCAAACGGACGATCAGGGCATTGAAATGCCCTTTTCCATGGTACAGTAGCCATGGCTGCTATTTTTGAGCTTGAAAATACGTACCGGATGTGCAGATCCGGAAAGATTTTAACGTTAAATATTCTGAATGCTTCCGGATGTGCACATCCGAAAACACCCAACGCTAAATATTTTGAGTGCTTCCGGATGTGCTCATGGAAACACCCAACGTTAAATATTCTGTGTACTTCCGGATGTGCAAATCCATAAGACACTTGGTTTTTTTGGTTTGTTTATTTTTTTAAATTATTTTTAAAAAAATATAATTTATTTATTATGCTTTGCAGATTACATGGCTGGTAGAGACGATCGTATCATACATGGACGGACAGCTCAGCACGGTATGCCCAGATCGTGTACAATATGCTGATGGCATTTGTTGAGAGATGGCACTTTGAGACATCCTCATTCCATCTACCGTACGGCGAGATCACGGTCACACTCGACGACATCTCGTGCCTTTTACATCTACCGATCACGGGTACCCTTCTCCGTCACGGTAGGATGTCAAAGGGGGACGCGATGGAGATGCTGATTGAGGAGCTTGGGGCTACCCCAGAGGAGGCACTTGCGGAGGTGACCCAGTTGAGAGGCGCACACGTCCGATTCTCCTTTCTGACACGCAAATTTGGTGAGGAGCTTGAAGAGGCACGACGGGCAGCAGGGGATGCAGCTGAGGTGGAGATCCACGGGCAGCGTACCCTGAGATGCTACTACCTGTTTGTGCTCGGCACGCAGCTGTTTGTGGACACCAACGCCTATTATGTTGATGTCGTTTACCTCAGGTACCTTTTGGATCCCACAGAGATCCATGGGTACAACTGGGGGCGGCTACGCTGGCATACACCTATGCTAGGCTCTCAGATGGTTGCCTCTGGGCAGCCAAGACTGTGGCAGGCAGTTGTACGCTATACGTGGTAACAATCTATTATTCTAAGTCATTTTTTCATTTCTTTTCTTTCTATATTCATTATAATGTTTGACACCGATGTTATGTTTTCCATTTCAGGCGTGGATATTACAGTTCTTTCCCAAGATTACTGGTTGGGGGAGTGTCGACGGGTACACTGAGGATATGCCACGTGCTGCTGCATTTCTCCTGCTCAGAGGGAACCAGACGCCCGACCCCTACATAGTGTATCTTGATCGGATAACTGCTAAGGACGTTTTTTATCACCCCTATGCCGATCACCGTGTGACGCCCCCGTTCGATGAGGTTTCACTGTTCTCAGGATGGTTGGCATGCAGTTCGACCATTACTGCTCGATACCTGCCAGAGCGCGTCTTGCGCCAGTTCGGTTACACGCACACGATCCCCGGGATGCCTCATGAGTCTGCTCCTCTAGGCTTGACCCGCGTGCAGATAGATGAGATATATGCTGACTTCCAGTCCCACTTGGTACCGAAAGAGGCTCGGGCGACCAGAGTGCCGAGAGATTGGAGCGTTGCTGCCGGGTAAATCATGTGGTTCTACACCGTCTCACACCCATGCATGGTGCCCACTGCTGAGGGATCGCCATCCAGACCTGTTCATTAGAAGATATTAGAGGAGCGGCAGTCTCAGCTGGACCATACTCAGGATGTCCTACCTCGTTGTCGTGAGATAGAGCAGATAGCTGTTGAAAGAGTATTAGGGGGTGTTTGTATCGTCTCCACAAGGATTGCCAATATTAGATGCTTGCCGTTCAATAGTTACAATGTTTTAAGTTCAATAGTTTCAAATGGTTCTCGATTTCGGTTAACATTAATTGGTAGCAAAGAGTAATTTGTGACAAAGAGTTTGTAAGGTTTTTAGGAAAGCATGTCAAGGTTAGGTTTCGCTAATCCTTTTCACATATATCCGCTTAATCAAGCATATGAACTTAGTTTCCGACCAATACAACCGCGTATCCTCTCGACTAAGTTTATTTCTAAAGCAAAGTCGTGAGTATCGTTGTTTAAACCGTTAGATGATGTCTCACACTAACAATCGAAACAACAATCGTTAAAATCAACACAAAGCGAATAACAAATCTCAAATCTATGTCTAGAGTTTGGTTTTTAAGAGATGAAATTATTAGGTCATGATTTGTAGAATCTATGTCTAGAGCAATAAAAATCACATATAAAGCATTAAGAGAAAATAACTTCATCTATATTGATCAAAGACTTTGTTCATATACAAAAGATCAAAAGAAATACATATTATCAGGATCAACTACATCTAACCTCATCACAAGAGTGTTTAGCTACACATTCTCATGGTAGCTTGGATGACAACTTTCAAGAGGAGATGAATGAACATCCACATCGAATAATCGAGAATGGATGTGACTTCAGCTTCTCAAAGTGAAAATCCACTCTTAGATGATCAAAAGACTGAAAACTATGTTTTTGGGTGAAAAAGAGCCAAAGATCCTTTCAAGAAAAGTGAAAAATCAATTTATACAACACATAAACTCAGCAGCCTTCGCCTAGCGAAGGAATCATTCGCCTAGCGAATGTATAAAAATATGGCACTTTAAGTGCCTCAGACTTAAACCGCCCATAAAAGTTATCGTGGGTTCGCTAGGCAAACCAAATCATTCGCGACGCGAGCCTTCGCTACAACCTTCGCCCCAGCGAATTTTGGGACTTTTCTACCAAGCAACTTTCTGCCACCCTTCGCTGGCACCTTCGCCTAGTGAGCAAAGCAGCGAACCTTCGCTGGCTTCCTCGCCACAACGAATTCACCCTCTTTTCCTACTGGAACTTTCTGCCACCCTTCGCTGGAACACTCGCCAACGTTCGCTATGCGAACCTTCGCTGGTGACTTCGCCAGTACTCGCCTAGCGAATCCTGCTGTTGCTTTCTTACTTCTATGGCAACTTGCATCCATTCTTTGTGTATTACACTCTTGATCATTTCATGCCTATTTCTGCACATTAGCACACAAATTACAAACACCACAAGTATATTCCAACGTTTGAAGAATAACACATATCCACACTAAAATCAACAAATTCAACATAGAAAGTAATGAAAAATGTCAAGTATTGAATACAAATATTTAGTATGTTTGACATCTAACAAACTCTCCCCAACTAACTCTTTGTTTGTCCTCAAGCAAAGTATGCCTCTCAAGAGGATTTGCTCAAGTATAAAACTCAACCAAGACAAGATAAACGGCTCAAATAAACAACAATCACAACAAAGCAACAATTACCCAATCCAAGAACTTTCCATGTAAAAGAACTTGACTCTTAAACAACTTTCAAACAATGTTTCGAGAGATAACTAAATAATCATGCACATGTCACTCTACACTCCACTTCAAAAAAGGATTGAAGGGCAAGGCGCATACAAACACGGGACAATTTCACTCAAATGACAAATGATGTAGATACTAAGCAATTCATACCATATCTAAATGATCACGAACGAAATCATGGAAGCACAAGATCACTAAGGGCTTCAAGGTTGTAGCTTGGTCGGGTTAACAAAAAAGGGACATTTCTAACGGCCATTGAATCGAAATTGCCGATGCAAAAGAACATTCACTCTACAAAGTATTCACAACACCACAACTTCATTCACCAATATTTCTTTATTACACCCTCTCAAACTTCCTTGCACAATTTTTGGATCAACATTTTTTTCATTCAAGCAAGCATTTACTCATTTGTACACACATATTCACAACTCTTCTCTTTTCATGCTTGCTTGAAAATTGTTTTTTTCAAACTTTTGAGTACTTCACCACTTCTTTTCATTCTCCCCAACTTATTTTCGACTCAACCTAAAGTGAATGTTCCTTGCTTTTTAAGGCAAGGAAGTCAATTAAAACAACAGTTCAAAGGTTCAAGAAGAAAACATTTTAGAACTCTCAAAAATTCAATGATGAACTCGACTTTCCAAATATGTACAACCCGAAGTTCATCACTAAAAGAGATCTAACAACTTTGGGCACAAAGGGGCTAACAAATTCTCGCTACTCACGGGTAAATTACTATATGGAAATGGTTGTGCTCAATATCAACAAGTGCCTTGATCACTTATAATACTTCCACAACATCACACAATCACAAGATGAAGCATGAATTACAAGTATAAAACAAAATCAATCATCAATCCAATGCATATAGTATAACAAGGAGGTTTCTCACTTTTGTGATTTTTGGACCTAAATGACACAAGCATTCAATACAGTTGTAACAAGAAACACAATTTCCAATTGTTCAAAGACAGAAATTCTACTACACACTAACTTCTAGAACTAGGTAACTATGTACCTTGCCGACAATATCATGCTTACATTACTATCATCGCCATCCAACTTGGGAGAATCTTCTTTTACGATCAAGACTCACCAACCTAAACTTCCAAAGCTCCATCAATAAAAGAAAGAACATTAAATATTCACAAGCATACCAACAATTTAAGTGATGAGCATTCGTAAACTGAAGAACTCAACACTTAATACAATAATTAAAACTGAAATATTAGGAAAAGTGAAACAAAAAAAATTGTACTGAAACCAACTAACATTACTAATAATAATAAAAATGTGCTTGGTGTAAAAACACCTACAGAGTCAAAAGTACCTCAAGGGTACAAATACATCAATATCCAAAATATTCCACCAAGTGGATACAATACACTAATAAAAACTGAAATAAACTGAATACAAGAAAACTTCACTTTGGTGACCAAAGGAAGTACAAAAGTCTGAAATCAACAACATTAGTCCTCCTCGGACACCTCAATCTCCTCAGAACCACCAGCAGAACCAGTCGCCTCCTCATCATCATCATCACCAACAATCTTCTTACCAACCTCCTCATTCTCAGCAGCATCCTCTTCACCCCCTCCGAAAATTGGCCTGCCCTCAGGCCAACCACCATGTGCTAGGAACTGATCCATAGACATCATCGAGTGCTCAGTGGCAGGGTCGTGAATCTGTAACTGGAGTACCTGCATAGAATCATGAAGGTCAATCATGGCGCGTTGTGAAGCCGCCATCCAATCCCAGTTGTATTGACAAATCTCCTGCTGAAAAGGATAAAAGGCCGGTGATGACGATCCAGAAACTCCACCATCCCCCGCGACTGCTTCAGTACCAGCACCTGAAGATTCTCCACTTGCCCCTCTGGGCTTACAAAACTTATCCACATATTTATCATCTATTGCCGACGGAATTGTTACCTGCCTGCGTGCTGGTATATCAACTCCAGCATGAGCACACAAAGACATAATGAGACACGGAAAAGCAAGCGGGGCATTCTTGCGAGCCGCAGTACCTCCAAGACCACTTAGAACGATGGCCTTGATCTCATCCGCAATAATGCGGGCCACGTCAATCTCAACATTCATCTGAATGCTATGAATAAGATGAGCCAAAGGTATCGGAATGGTGCTATGATGTGACCTGGGCGATATGTTGGTAAGCACAAAAAGCAAGATGAGTTGGACCAATGGCTGCATATCCACCCTTCGGAATCTAATTTCAACCCCGGATGAATTACGCTCAACCTCTTTACCTGGAAGAAGTAAATCACGGGTCATCTTTGGAATGTCACAGTGAAGATGCAGGTCCCGATGATACGCATCTAACTGACTACCGGCCAATGGTAACAGATCTCCCAGAACCGTGTTAATCGTCCTCCTGTCAAATCTCACAACAGTCCCCCTTACAAGAGAGGTCCAGCTAAATCGTTCCCCATCATCGGGAAGGGCATTCGCGTAAAACTCCCGGACAATCTCAGCATTATACCCATCCAAAGGTGTCATCAACCGATCCCACTTCTTTTCCACAAAAAGTGCATCAATTGTTCGGTAACTTCCACGCTCACTAAGGATGAATCTCTTCTCAGCCAAGATATGTTTTCTCTTTAAGGTTTCATAGCAGGCCGCCTGTTTTTCTCCCCTGAATCTATCCTCATCAAATCGAACTGGCACCTGCCTTGAAGTTGAAGCTTTTCTTTTCTTAGTCGCGTGGGTTGCCAATTTCGGTGCCATCTGCACACAACAACCAATAAAACAAAACAACGACAAACCAACGCATTAGTGAACCAAGGCAACCCAGCCAGAGACTTACATTTCATAGAAAAATAATTAAATTTCCATTTGTTTGCTCCAGGTGTCGCTAGGCGAAGGCTGGCGAACATTCGCCCCAGGTTCGCGAAGCGAATGCTCACACAGGCTCGCGAAGCGAACACAGCAGTGAACCCGCGAAAATGCAGAAAAACAATATCAAAAACCAGTCCAACAACAACCTTATTTTAAAATCATTACCCTATTCATAATGCTTTGGTAATGTATAACATGCAGCCCAAAAACAATATGAACAGAGGTACCAAATTTTTTGAAACCCTAAGTGATCTACCACCTAAAATCCAAGTCATTCCCTAAACTAATGTTAAACAGAAATACACAAGGAAAGTGTGAGCAAACCTGAACTTTCAAACTGAACCGGAGGAACTAGGTGAAATGGGACTGGAAGAGAGAATTAGTGTAGCAAGCTTTTGAGAGGAGAGAACAAGATGGTGGAAATGCAAATAGTGACAAAGAGAACTAGGGTTTCCCCTCAAAATTCTGATTCAAGTTGGGTCATGGGCCCAATTGGTTGGCCCACCCACAAATTTACCCTTATTTTTAACTGATGTGCCAAATCAGCTTGGGCTGTCTCGCTGGGTTCGCGAAGTGAATGAGCCAGCGAATGCTCGCCCCAGGCTCGCTAGGCGAACGCCAGCGAACATGACAGAATTTTTCAAAATTTTTTGCATTTGCACACATCTTTCAACAGTCCAAAACTTGAACCAAAAAAAAAAAACAGTAACAAAGCAGTAAATACTTACAATGTTGGGGTGCCTCCCAACCAGCGCATGTTTAACGTCGACTAAGCTCGACGGTCCGGAGACTAGACGCCTTCGAAACCAAATGCTAATGAATTGGCTCCCGAGAAGAACACGCTACACGCACACAAACTCATCTGTTATCGTGCCCAGTTTTTTTTGTCTCCTCTTCTTTAAAAACGACCAATCCCAACATGTCTTCATCAAAGCTGCCTTTGCATCTTCATCCTTTTTCTTTTCCAATGCTTCACTTTCTAACTTCTCTTTTTTCAATTCTTTTTCTTTTTGCATGACTTCATCCACCTGATTCACAAACATCACTCCATTGAACAATGTAAAACAAGCTTCTTCCTCCATACCACTTTCCTTGATCCGCACTTTCATTAAGCCTTCATCAACGTCCACCAACATTTTGGCAGTTTTCATGAATGGTCGGCCCAATATAATCGGTGTATCTTCATCCTCATCCATTTCAACAATCACAAAATCAACAGGAAAAAAGAATTTATCCACTTTTACTAGCACATCCTCCACGACACCATACAGACGTGTTCTAGACTTATCCGCAAGTTGTAATGTCATGGTTGTTGATTTTATGGTCATATTATCAAGTCTTTTCACCACCGACAAGGGAATTAGATTGATGCTTGCACCCATGTCAACCAAAGCTTTGCATTGAAAATCGTTACCTATTGTAATAGGTAAAGCTACTCTTCCCGGATCTTGTTCTTTCCGCGGAAGCACGCATTGGATGACGGCACTACACTCGGCATTAAGATCAATGTTGCACTTGTCAGTGCACCTCTTTTTTTTCATGAGTATGTCTTTCATGAACTTGACATACCTAGGCATTTGTTCAAGAGCTTCAGAGAAAGGTACGGTTACTTGTAACCGACTAAATAACTCCAAAAACCTTGCGTAATGCCTATCATTCTCTTTTTTCTTTAGAGTAGGAGGATACGGTAATCGTCTTTGTAAAACTTCCTTCTCAAACTCCTTTCTTTCTTTTTCTTTTTTCTTCCTCACTTCTTCATCATTCTTTTTAACTACCCCATTTTCATTATTTTTTTCGACTTCCTCCAACACAATATCGTCTTCCTTTTCAACTACCACTTCATGTTCAACATCTCTTCTAATTGTTCTACCACTTCTTGTGAAAATGGCTTTACACTCCCCTTTCGGATTTGGTTGAGTGGTAGCGGAGAAGGATGGCCCCGGTTGGTTTTCGGCTAATTGCTTGGCAAGTTGTCCTACTTGCGTTTCAAGATTTTTAATCGAAGCTTCCGTACTCTTTTGAGTTGACATAGATAATTGCATGAATTTGGCGAAAGTCTCCTCCATTCTTGAACTTCCACTTTGCTCTTGGGGTGGTAGGTAAGGATTTTGTCTCCATCCTTGTTGATTTTGGTAGTTGCTTCGAGGTTGAAAGCCTTGTTGATTTTGGTACGGTGGTTGAGCACTTTGGTACGGAGGTCGTCCTTGATAACCTAGAGTCGGATTTCCAGCATAGTTTACCTCCTCCACAACCGGAGGACAATATCCAGTAGGATGATCTCCTCTACACAATTCACAACAAGCTACTTGAACACTCTTGCTCGTGGAGTCATGAATCTCTTTAAATTGTTGAGGAAGTTTATACATTTGTTTCGTCAACAACTCAACCTGTTGTGATAATAACTTGTTCTGAGCAAGTATAACATCATTGGTCCCCAGTTCCAAAACTCCAAGAGTCCGTTGAGAAGGGCTACGGTTATGACTTCCTTGATGGTCATTCAAAGCCATCTTATCAATAATAGTCGTGGCTTCTTTAGCAGTTTTGCTCATTAAGGATCCACCAGCGGTGGCATCCAACAAGGTTTTATGCACAAGTTGAAGTCCATTCCGAAAAATATGAATTTGAGACAATTCATCAAAGCCATGCCCCTTGCATTTCGTCAACATAGATTTGAATCTCTCCCACGCTTCATTGAGAGATTCGTTAGCACCCTGTGTGAACACTGCGATTGCGGTCTTTGCCTCCATAAAACGAGTGTGTGGGAAAAATCGCTCCAAAAATTTTTCTTCAAGTGCATTCCAATCCGTCATTATTGTCGTTGACTGATCAAGATACCATTCCTTGGCCTTCCCAATGAGGGAATGCGGGAATAGTCTCTTAAACAGAGATTCCTCTTCAGCTTCGGGCGCACCAGTTGCTCCCGCAATCTCATAGAACTTCGTCAGATGCGTAAAAGGATCCTCATGATCCATACCCGTAAAAGGACTTTGATATAGCAGTTGGAGAATACCAGTCTTCATTTCTGAATGACGACCGTTCTGCGCATTGCGAGCAAACTGTGCATTGTGTCTCGGACTGTTGGTACATGGTCTAGAAGCAGGTGGTGGTGGTGGTGATGAATGTTCCATAACTGGGAGTAACTGTGGAAATGGTGGTGGTATAGAAGTCGAACTTCCCTCCTGTTCTTGCTTTTGTCTCGCTAGTTGCCTCCTTCGTCTGGTTCTGCTATTGATTCTACGAGCGGTTCTTTCAATCTCAGGATCGAACAGAAGTTGGTCCGCCGGTAGTTTCCCTCGCATAAAACAAAGTCTGCACACTAAACAAAACAAATTAACAAGTTCGAGAAAAAGTTAACAAGCTTAAAACAACACAACTATTGCAATGTTTGCAATATCAATGAACAATCCCCGGCAACAGTGCCATTTTGTTGAAAGAGTATTAGGGGGTGTTTTTATCGTCTCCACAGGGATTGCCGATATTAGATGCTTGCCGTTCAATAGTTACAATGTTTTAAGTTCAATAGTTTCAAATGGTTCTCGATTTCGGTTAACATTAATTGGTAGCAAAGAGTAATTTGTGACAAAGAGTTTGTAAGGTTTTTAGGAAAGCATGTCAAGGTTAGGTTTTGCTAATCCTTTTCACATATATCCGCTTAATCAAGCATATGAACTTAGTTTCTGACCAATACAACCGCGTATCCTCTCGACTAAGTTTATTTCTAAAGCAAAGTCGTGAGTATCATTGTTTAAACCGTTAGATGATGTCTCACGCTAACAATCGAAACAATAATCGTTAAAATCAACACAAAGTGAATAACAAATCCCAAATCTATGTCTAGAGTTTGGTTTTTAAGAGATGAAATTATTAGGTCATGATTTGTAGAATCTATGTCTAGAGCAATACGAATCACACATAAAGCATTAAGAGAAAATAACTTCATCTATATTGATCAAAGACTTTGTTCATATACAAAAGATCAAAAGAAATACATATTATCAGGATCAACTACATCTAACCTCAACACAAGAGTGTTTAGCTACACATTTTCATGGTAGCTTGGATGACAAGTTTCAAGAGAAGATGAATGAACATCCACGTCGAATAATCGAGAATGGATGTGACTTCAGCTTCTCAAAGTGAAAATCCACTCTTAGATGATCAAAAGATTGAAAACTATGTTTTTGGGTGAAAAAGAGCCAAAGATCCTTTCAAGAAAAGTGAAAAATCAATTTATACAACACATAAACTCAGCAGCCTTCGCCTAGCGAAGGAATCATTCGCCTAGCGAATGTATAAAAATATGGCACTTTAAGTGCCTCAAACTTAAACCGCCCACAAAAGTTATCGTGGGTTCGCTAGGCGAACCAAATCATTCGCGACGTGAGCCTTCGCTACAACCTTCGCCCCAGCGAATTTTGGGACTTTTCTACCAAGCAACTTTCTGCCACCCTTCGCTGGCACCTTCGCCTAGCGAGCAAAGCAGTGAACCTTCGCTGGCTTCCTCGCCACAACGAATTTACCCTCTTTTCCTACTGGAACTTTTTGCCACCCTTAGCTGGAACACTCGCCAACGTTCGCTAGGCGAACCTTCGCTGGTGACTTCGCCAGCACTCGCCTAGCGAATCCTGCTGTTGCTTTCTTGCTTCTATGGCAACTTGCATCCATTCTTTGTGTATTACACTCTTGATCATTTCATGCCTATTTCTGCACATTAGCACACAAATTACAAGCACCACAAGTATATTCCAACGTTTGAAGAACAACACATATCCACACTAAAATCAACAAATTCAACATAGAAAGTAATGAAAAATGCCAAGTATTAAATACAAGTATTTAGTATGTTTGACATCTAACAATAGCGCATGCGGCCATTGCGGACGGTCACCTCCCTGAGGGCTCTGGTGCCAGACTTGTCGTGGATAGGATTATTGAGATTGCTTAGGGGGCACTTCAGTACCGCAGACATCGATCCAGGACGGCGGGTCGGGGGCAGAGGAGCAGGAGAGTCAGGAGAGATCCTTCGCCATACGCAGTAGTTTTTTTTATGAATTCTATTTTTATTACATGTATTTACTGTATTTTGACAGAGGTTTATTATATATATATATATATATATATATATATATATATCATTTTATTTTATATATGGATGTTGTCGAATGTATTTTAAGTTGCGACGATATATTAACATATGCGACCAACCAACAAAACCGATTTAAAAAAAAAAATTAAAGTTCTGTTTTTTTCCGGATCTGCAGATCCGCGATTTTTTCGGATGTGCATATCCGGAACACATCAACGTTTTTTAAAAAATTGGTGCGTCCGGATGTGCACATCCGGAATCAAGGGGCAAAAATGAAAATTCACGTGGTGCCTAAGAAACATGGGTATTGTATTAAGAAACTCTCCTATTTAATGATGTAGCATGAGGGAGACCAGAGCTTTATATGTGAATTTTAGATATTTGTTTCAAAATAATATGTAGTCGAAGAAACATTCTTTGAAATAAAGGGTGAAAATGGCACGTCAGTTTGATTTAAACTTGTATTGTAAAAATTTGTAAAAAAAAATGGAGCGGAATGAACATAGTTATAGTTATGGCCCTAAAATATTTGCAAAATTTGCATCAATATATATATCACCATTTTTAAAAGGGAAATTCTTTTGACACCACCCTTGTTTCTTAGGCACCAACTGAATTTTCGGTTTTGCCCCTTTATTCCGGATGTGCACATCCGGACGCACCATTTTTTTAAAATTTTCATTTTTTCCGGATGTGCACATCCGATAAAAGTTCGTATTTGCAAATCCGGGAAAAACACTGAAGCAGAACACCAGAACCACAAATGTTTCTCACATTCATAAAATAAAATCGGGATTACATTGAGAAAATCGGCATGGTATCGACAGAAATTTAAATATTACAAGATCAATAGCCCGGTGGACGCTTGCACATCTCTAAGATGTCATCGACCGTTCTTCGGATTGTGACGGTCGCCTCGAACTCGAACGGGAATTGTTCCTCGTAACCCAAATAAGTTTGCCACATCGCTCTAACATCGTCTTGATTCTTGAGCTCAACAAGGATGTAAGCGACATTCCCTTCGTTGTCAACCGAAGGTGAACGATACTGAAGCTTCGCAACCTTCCGCTTATCTCCGTAAGGTAGGAGATGTTCGATGTCGTCAATGATTTGGTCGAGGGGGATGTCCCTCATTATCGTAAACTTTTGACCGCGTGTTTTACCGTCGGTGAAGGAGACACTTGCGGCATACCAACGGATTTTGATGTGATACAATTGAGACATTTTGAGATTTTGTGAAAGATATCAAATGAAACCCCTAATTTAAAGAAAAGTTAGGGTAAAGTTTTTTCTGCCCAAGTTCGTTCCGGATGTGCAGATCCGGACAAACCCTATAAATATTATTTCCGGATGTGCACATCTGGAAATTGTCCGGATCTGCAAATCAGAATGTTTTACTGATACAATTTTAAAACAGAATTGACAGCTTATGCAGTCACTTGGTGTAGGCTTTAGTGCAATAAAATTCGTAAGTGTATTAAAAAGACATATGGATAAAAGTACAATATATTTCACTTCAATAATGTACATTGTGTCGTATGATTATACAAAAGAGTTAAAACAAAATTCTCCGTCTAAATCTATCGGAGCTAGAACTTTCGATTTTTCCGCATTTGATGCATTTTCAATTGCTTGCAATCTTTCGAATTCAACCGTCCTTTCGACAAAACTATCTGGCCACGACTCGGCAATTGCGGTTGCATGCGTCGCCCATTGCGGTGATTTAGGTGGTATCGGACATCCGGGTTTCAAGATAACTTGTACGAAATATCTTGATTTCGCAAGCCATCCGATACACATGATGCGATCATTTGGATTCGACAGAGGTGCGGTGTGTAGTGGAAAAAAGGTTTCCGAAAATCCGTATCTCGTCAAGTCGATACACACCATATCGTAGGCGCATGCTATAAGATGACCCATCTCGGGGAAGCTCATCCATTTCGATACCGGTGCCGGACCACTCAACCACGGAACAAGTGACTCGTGAACCTTGTTGTAATTTTCTTGATTTTCATAGAGACGCAAGTATGCTTCTTTATGCGTCTCCAACTCTAGGATAAGTTGATGACGTACAAGTGCATGACCTTCCTCTCCTTTACCGAGTAGAGCCGACACGGCTCGGTAACCGCAATTACCATCCCCTACAACATCGATTATACCGTCGATATGCTTGTGCATAAAAACCGGCATCTCATCAATAAAGGAAATCATACGTGTAGTTGGAGTCGGAGTCGGAACTCGTGGAATCGGTGTCGGAGTCGGTTTAGAAATACGAGCTCCTTTCACGACACTTTGTAGAGATTTAGGAGTCGGAGAGTCCGGAAAGATTTGGTCAACGTGCTCATAATACGAAGGATACCGAGTTGTTGAGTTGTCATTTGGTGTAGGCTTCAACTTCTTCGGAGCACCCTTTGTCTTAACCGGTTGAGACGGAGGTATCATTGCGGTTGTTTCGGGGAAGGCAATCTTCCTCAAATCTTCTATGATGTGTAGCTTCATATTGTCGCCGGCCTTCGAAAATCTCATTTGAATCGCTTCTAATTCGGCCAAAATAGAGATATCGGGTTTATCTCCTTCCTTACAAGCATCATCATCAAAACTAAGTCTCATCCAATGAGGGCAAACTTCGTCAATTTGTATTGGGTCACCTAGTTTCAACTTTTTAGCAATGGCACAAGCACAAGGAAGACCGTAGGTTTTCACAATAGTGCAACCACACTTTGCACTATCGGAACCTACCGTTTCGGCTCGGTTGGCCTCGTGAAAAATATAGCCCAACCCCGCCCGAGACATGTTGCCGATCAATTGAGAGTAGAGGAAGTTACCTTTAAACCGATGTTCAAAAACTGTGATGCTCCGACCGAAAGTGGTTTGTATCTCATTGTGTTGGTTTTTGATCATTAGATGCACGGAGTCCCAATCCCGACATAAATCCCCCTTGCTATTTCCCAACCAATTCTTCAAAGTGGCATGTGCCGACTCAACTCTATTGGTGGTAGTGTTTCCAAGATGTCGTACGTTATCGGTCCACGCACAAATAATCTTTTCTTTCACTTGATCAAGAATGGTGGATTCAACATATTTCAACAAAGCGGGGTACCGTTCACACACTTTCTGGAATTTAATGACCGAATCGGCATATAATTCCGTTGTGGAAGAATTTAGAATATGAGTCCATGCATCCATAATTTTCTCTACAATGACACCCGACTTGACCACTTTTCCGTCTTCCGAATCCACTTGCTTCGCACCCACCGCAGTCTTAACCCGACTTCTCACATTCTTTGTTATGTGAAATCGACAAAGTAGTGCATTGGAAGACGGAAAGACTTTTGCAACCGCATTCATCAAGGCGTTGTCGCGGTCCGTAACAACTGCTTTTGGCATTTGAACATGTTTCTTCAAATGTGACCGACACGTCTCCAACGCCCACGTGAAATTGTCCTCTTTCTCACACTCCAAAAAGGCAAAGCCGACGGCATATGTCTTATCCGTAGACGTAACGCCAACCATCTCAAACAATGGAAGACGATACTTGTTTGTCTTGTAGGTGCTATCGAGAATGAGCATTGTCGAGAACGTGTTGAACAACTTGATGGAATCCGGATGAGTCCAAAAAATATCTCGTACCGTAATTCCATCATCGCGACATCTGTACCGAGACACGTAATCGTTGTCCTCCAACACTTTCAACAGTTGTTGCATCTCATTCCTGTTTCCCCTAATTGCCTTGTTCATTCGATACCGCATGTTATACACTTGCTTAATGTTTGCAACATTTTCGGGTTCTTTCCGTTTCAACGTCGCAAGTATATTCTTCGGTGGGACAAGGTTCAAGGTCATGTCGGCTATACATGTCATCTCTTTCGCCTTGAGCCGGCATACACTTGGATGACCTTCTAGCTTTGAGCACATTTCGTGGTTATGTATACCACAACGAACGGTAAATCTCCATTTCTTGGAAACTAACATGTAACCACCAATCTTAAAAGGGCACTCACATCTTCTAGTACCAGTCTCGTCTTTCTTTAACTTCCGTAGAGGTGCTTAATATTTGCCGCTTCTTTCGCACCCCAAAATTACAAAAGCTTTTCTTCTATCCGACCCATTATCCGATCTCCCGATATTTACACCGAAGCCGAGCTCAATAGCTGTCCTACGAATGTATGCGATCATGCTTTCACGATCATCAAAGTCTTGCTTGTTGTTAAAGTCACCGCCGAGATCAACCGACTTTACGAGCATACCTTCATCTTTCAAGGAAATCGGCGCAACTAATTCTTTTGCCATGTTATCGGGATGCACCATCTCTATTTATAAACAAGAATAGAACAATTAATATGTATAAATAAGATTTATTCAAAAATGCTGAAAACTTAAATTAATTAGCTTCAGGCATTTTTCCGGATGTGCACATCCGGAAAAGTTCATGCTAAATTCGTTCCGGATGTGCACATCCGGAAGTAGCGTAACTTGTTTTTCCAAAAATGTAGATTGATAATGTGAGCAATGTAGTGGATGAAGTTGAATGTTTACCTGAAATTCAGTCTTTTCTTGCTCCCTTTGATTTGTTGCACCAAAAATTTGAACTTTTTGAGTGAGAAATGAGATTGATGAAGTAGGGTTTTTTGACTTGTGAGAGTGAGTGGGAAGAAGCAGATTGATTATGGGAAGGGGGAGTGATCACGCAGCTTTAAATATTTCAGAATGTCTTCCGGATATACAGATCCGGAGGAAATCCGGATATGCACATCCGGAAAAAAGTTTTAATTCTTAAGGATCCGGTGCGTCCGGATGTGCACATCCGGAATTTGAGTGCAAAAAAATAATTTCACATGGTGCCTAAAAAACTTGGATGGTGCATTAAAAAACACCCTTTTAAAATATACCAAAACATCCCGATTTCAAATTATCACCCTTTCAAACAATTTTTTTTTGTTTTATCAATCATCCTCCAAATGCAATGGAGAGTCATTTAAAGAATTGCACATCCAATTGAAATTGAATTAACCAACTTTTTTTTATAACCTTTTTAGTTATTTTTTACTTTTCTATCGATTTTCTTGAAAAAATATTTCCTTCGAAGTTTCTTATGAATTTTCAAATATACTATTTTGTTAAAATTCATAAAAAAATTCTCAAGAAAAATTCGCAGTCAAATATAATATAATTAAAAAATTAAATAAGAAGACCCGTGCAAAATTAATTTTTTTTTATTTGAAAAGATAGTAATTTGATATATAAATTGAAAAGAGTGGTATTTTGGTATATAAATTGAATAATGGTGGTAGTTTAGTAAAAAATTTAACCTTAATCAGTCCCCCCAAAAAATATATTTGATAGGGAGGACATGCAGACCTTACTTTTCCAAAGGTTAAGAGGGCAAAAAATCTTGTTAATATCTTATGCGAAAATCCGCAAAATAACGTGAAACGAGACAAATATATTAGAAAGTACAAACTTAAAATTTTATTTTACTATGAAAAAACACATATAAAAATGACATGTGTGGTTGGTCGGATCCTTTTGCCATATGAGTTTTTATATATGCTATCATGCTATGCATGTGGGATATGGTCAGAAAAACTGCTCTTGAGTATAGACAGATTGGTCACAAGTTCGGGAGCAACAATTTTTTTTCTGAAAAAGCACAAACTTATTGGACATTTGGACTCATTCACTCAAGGTTATATGCATTATACTCTACTTCTTTTTTAAGTTTCAATCAACCTTTTAACTTAATATTCTCCAACAATATTGACTCATATAAAACTCGTAGGCTCAACTGTCCTATGAGCTCTAGCTTCTTACTTTTCCCACTTTTAAATATGCTAGACGTACCTATGGTACACTTATATATAAAATAATTAGTATTATATGAACCAACCAAGTACTATATCAATTTATAATAAAGATTGTACCTTGTAAATCTTATTTATATGCAATGATCATGAAACTTGGTTGTCTTATGTTAAGATAATACTATTTGGAAATGATTCACAGAGATAATTTTATTTAGCAAACATCATGCGGTCCCCTAGTTTCTTGATGCAGAAACAAAAACAAAAGGAGAGGATGCTATTTTTTGAGTTATGCTATCAATAATGCGTTTGTAGATTCAATGTAATGTTATTAAATTATTAACCTTAGCATAAACAAATAGTGGTAACATTAACTGCACTTGTCTTAGAGATTCTGCTCAAACATATGTAGGTTTCCTAGCTGGTAACATTAAAGTGGAAAATAACCGAAAACAATAAGAAGTTCTTAGATATTCTAGAATTATACTACTGCCAAAATTTGATATCAATATTTCAGACGAGTTTGAGACATAAGAGGTCGTTTGATTAGGAATAGCTCAAGACTCAAAAAGCTTTGAAAGAGAAATTTACGTATTTCTAATAAAGCCCTTACATGCATCTGCATTAGGATTAGAACTCAAGCCTTAATGTGACTTTGGGTCGAATTTGTTCCGTAGTGGAACCATAGTTGATTGTTGAATGAAGGAGGTGATTTTACTGCGGTGGATTTAAGCTTCCGATGCGATGGAGAAGAGGTTAACTTACAAAGTTAGCGCTCCAAAGTCCAAATCAGTAAGAGAGTGAAAGAAATGTGCATGTGAGAGTGAATTTGAATACCTAAAAAATGTCTTGTCTTTCCTCTTAACTAGGATAAACAGTTAACAACATAAGGCGTGGAGTGAGGCATAGATTACGGTCAACCGTCAAATTGATCTGAGCGATTAGAAAAGTTTTAATGGCGCAATCGCCTACTTCTAGGGGAGAATAGATATACCTGTCATGCACGTTTTATTGCTTCCATCGTCTCATTAGACCTTTTTCTTGGGCCTCGTGAACTGTGCAGAATAGTTGTCCACTAAGCCCTTGTCTCGACTATGTAGGATGAGAGTTTGCCAAACGTGTTCTAACCCGGTTGCTGGATCCGGGAAAGTGAAAGCCTTTGATGGGACGTTATTGTTATTAGGAACAAGCGCATTCAATACCTTTCTCGTAACATGTAACGTTTTACGGAGAATGACGTGTGTCTGAATGTTATTTGATGATTATGTTTCCTCTTCTCTAGAGCACTTGAGTACTTTGAACAATTTTCGATGAAAACTCAACCGTTGGTGGTGCATAGTGGATTGTACGACCTTAATTGGATGAGCTGGCTAAGAGGTCTCTAAGACGTCATTTTGCCTTTTTTTTGTCATTAGCAACCTACAAAGGAGTTCCTTTATGCCTTTCTTTTCATTCTTTCTCGCAAATTTCCCTTTCCATCTTTGATCAAGCTCATACGAGGTCTTCACTCGTTGGGATTTGGCATGCATGATCAATCAATTTATTTTCTTTGAGATAAAGCCAACTTATTCTTCTTGATTTTGCCTTTTTTTAGGATTTACTAGGTAGTGAGTTTTTGTACCTATGTTTCTCTTTTCGAAAGATTTCTTCTGCTACTAGCACTTTCAGATAGGAGCATTTGTGTCTACACTTTCGTGTTTATCTTATCTTGTATCCACCAGACTCTTCTTTGTAGTGCTTATAATTATGGAAATTGTACTAATTATGACTAGAAAATCGAACCAAGATATCTCAGGCGATTGGGCAGAACAAGAAAATATCGGAGACCGTCTCCACGTTCGCCAGCAAACGTGGCTTAGAACATGCTTCGATTGATGTGGGTCTTTCATCCGATTGGGGAGAGTTTCCTTCACATGGGTATGGAGTCCATATGACGGATGTGTCACCCCCTTTCACGAGTACTTATACTTTCTTATAGGTTTCCTTCTTCCATTCAATGGCTTTGAAATCAGGGTTATGAACTATTTGATGATCACCCATGCGCAATTGAATCTGGTGAGTTTGGGGTTTGTAAATTTTTTTCAACATTAGTGTGACTACAAGAGGTAAGCCGACTATAAAGTTGTTCTTTAATCTCTTCAAGACTCAAAACAATATGCCTAATCACATGCATGGTTTATGTCTGATTTCTTTGAGGCAGAACTCTGAATTCTTCAAAACATATTCTGAAAACATGGAGCATTTCAAGGATTGCTTATTTTTGGTTATTCCGAGGAAACTCGCGTGAATATATGTAAACTAGAACCCGGATCTCCACCTATGTGTATGAATTTATTTTGCAAGCTCTGGAGTAAGTGTCATTTTTTAACGGAGACCAAATCTTACATTTTCAAGGAGGAGGACCCGTCACAAGAAGAGTTATACTTGAAGAGACAATTGGTAGCCTTCTATAAAGATTTTGGTTATGTCTGCAGTGTCGTTTCTCCCAATGATGCATCAAAAAAGTGGGTGAAAAAGTTCATTGGACCCGTTAACTGGTGGATGCTAGAACCATGAAGGAGAGAAAAGTTATCTTTGGTAAGTGACATATAGATCTTACTCATTTTGAATGCTTTCCTAAATAATTTTTGTTGTTCCTAGTGAATTGACCCTTTGAATTGTCTGCATTTAGTAAAACAACACCTTAGATAAGTGTCCAAGTGTTCAAGATTGGCCTAGCTTGCTTAAGCTGTAAAAGGGACACATGTTGGGCGCGATTCTCCAACATGTTGGTACTACATCTGGGTCTTATGCAACAAGCACCAGATTGACGTGTTTTAACATAATCTTTTTATAAGATTCAGTTATGTTTTATTGCTAATGGTTTAGCAATATGATTATGTGATTTGTTGGACAGCTGTAAAGATCAAATCAGATTTAAAAGACATTTAAATTTGAATTTGTAACAAACCAAATCATATCTTTTTGTTGGAGATACTCAAGGAACAAATAAAATATCCAACAAATTGAGCAAAAATTTTGGACGAAACTAATTATAGATCCACAAGGAAAAAGCCTAGAGTTATTTTGCTATATAAGGAGCTCAAACACACATTGGAAAACAAGCACTCCCATTGAAGATCCTAGAGTGTTAGGTTTTGTGCGGTGTATTCCATGAAAATTCCCTAATAGGATTAGTGTAAAATCTTTATGTACCCTTCTATGTTTCCGTAACTTGGCATAAAAAATTTATCTAGTTGAGTTGTAAATTCAACATTGTTATGTACACCTCTATGTTTCAGCAACTTGGAATAGAAGGTTTATGTAGTTGAGTTGTAATATTCAACATTCTTTCATATTGTTAAGATTGAAATTGATCACTAGGATTTAGTGGTTGTTTGCTCCTGTTACTGGTTTTGTGACAGAGAAGAAAGTGAGTAGGTTCTCATGTTTAAGGTGAGACTCTACATAGAAAGTCATGTCGTAATGTTAGGAAGGGGCATTGAACAACATAGGATTTTTTGTTGCTTGTAAGTCTAATTGTACTAAAATACTAATAAGTGATTTTCCTTTCTTGGGTTGGGAACTCAGCCCCCCAGACGTAGGTGTAATTTCACTGAACTGGATAAACAATTGGTTATGTTGTTTATTGTTTTTCTTCTCCATCATCTAGAGATTATTATTGTTGTGGTTCTGGTGTATCTTGCTGAAACTGTTGTCGGAGCATCGTGTTCCACATATGACGAGGAACCAAATTTCAAATTTCTCCCTAATGTCTTATGTTCTAGGCCGACCATATTGGTCCCCATCCAACCACTCCAAAGGATTTGTGATCCATCCAAAACCTTCCCAACACACGAGAGCTACTCTACCGATAAGTACATGATATCCAAACTCCAGATAGATCCAATGGCTCTCTGTAATTCACGCCTAACAAATGTAGTTCGTTATTTACTCTCTAATATATACTCTCCAATCCTTACTTCATTTCTGGTTTCATAACGAAACATCTTCCTTATTGGTTATGCAAATGCGACGAAGAGTGAGGAAGCAATGGGGCAGTTGAAAAAGGATCTTCGGGCTACCTTTGTATTTGGGGAGCTTATACTTTGGTTACATCGATTAGGCCGTCCGTTTGGATTATTCCCTTTCGATACAAGTGGAAGTCCGAGTTTTGCCTGATTGGGCTGTGATAGATGATGTTTTACCTGAGATGCAGTCGAAGGTCAAGGGAGGTACAACTTCTAGCTCTGACCGCAAAGAACTTTGGATTGAGTGGTCACTTATCAAGCGTCCCAGACTTTGATCCGCTAAGGAGCATGCTTCGGCTTCTACATAGTTGCCTCATGTTATGTGTTGCTAGCTCGTCCTGGTCAAAGAACGACCAAGGAATTCTAGTCTTCCATCTCTGGCGAAGATTATTTCCACTTCTCAAATAAGTGTGAAGAAGTGCATCAAGGATAATTGGCGTAATTGAATTGTCATACTCGTCGGACATCCTCTATCTTAGCCTTTGAAGTTGTCGGACAAGGGGAATTCTTTTTGCCTTACCGTTTTCGAAATAAGAAGGAAATGCTCAAAGAACGGGTTGATGTTGTTCGAATTGTGGGTAATAGGGGGTTTTGTATATCGTCTCCACAGGGATTGTCATGATATCGCTTGCCATTCTGCAGTTTAAAATGTTTTAAGAAGGGTTTTCAAAGTTTGTTTATTTTGGATCATAAGTTTGTCACGATTTTTGTAGCAAAGATTAAATTCTAAAAGATGTTTGTTTAACAAGATATATCAAAGATAGATTTCGTCAACCTAACTTGTATATATTCGATTAATCAAGCATGTGAACTCGTTTCTGATTAATACAATCACGTATCCTCTCAATACCGTCTTTGTCTAGAGCGGTGTCGTGAATATTATTGTATTTGTCATTAGATGATGTCTCATGCTAGCAACCAATAGAATAATTGTTAAGAACAACACAAAGCAAATATCAACTCACAAATCTATGTCTAGAGTTTGTTTGTTGATAGATGAATATTTTAGATCAAGGTTTGTAAAATCTATGTCTAGAGTGATACAAATCTTAAATGGATCATTAAGAGCAAAAACATTCAACATATATTAATCATTCACTTGTTCATATACAAATAGATTAAAAGAAATACATACAAGCTAAGATAGACTACCTCTACCTTTGATACAAAGGATTTAGCTATCCATTGTCATGGTAGCTTGCTTTATAAGAAAAGAAAGAAGATGAATAAGCATCCAAGATGAAGAATCGATCTAGGATGTGAATCCAACTTTTACTTGCAAAATATCACTTCTTGATGAAGAAATGATGAAACTAGGGTTTTTTCTCCCCAAGCCAATGTTACTATCTCAGAAAATTGGAGTTGATAGGTTATGATCCCCAAAAAGTGGAAAAAGGACATAAATATCTATTCAAAATCTGTCATGTTTGCACTGCAAACTCCACTTATAGGTACTTGAAGTGCCTCTGAATAGTTAAACAGCCCCTGAAGTTTCCTTAACTTCACACTGCGAACCTGCTCGCTCAGACCTTGCACTGCCACCAACCAGGGGTTTAGCTACTGCCATCCAAAAGTTCTGGTTCGTTGTTCCTTCGCTTTGAGCTCGCACTGCGAGCTCGCTTTGACCTCGCTACTGCTTCGCACAACGAACAAGCTGAATTCTTCCTCATTTCTTTGGCTTCCTTATCCATTCAAACGTGTCTTGTTCTTTGATAATTCAACCTATTTACTACACAATAGCACACATATCAAGACATCAAAAGGTAAATTCATTTATCTTGAAAAATCACATAAGAACATGGAATAATTCACTTGAAACTTGAGAAATGAGTTGAAAAAAAGCCAAGAATCATGGATCAAAATAAGGCATATTTGACATTCAACATATGCCCTCACTAATGAGAGAGGAATCGGTGTTTGGAAGAAATTCGAGAAGCGTCTTACTGGTTTTTGGCTATTGAGGCAGTTGTTGATTCTTTTGGATATCTGGACACTCTAGTCAAGAAGGTGAAGTTGTTTGCGCGAGAAGTGATGGAGAAAAACGAGGCTTTTCCGTCTGCTCAGACATCTTAATTCAAGGTGGAAGGTGCTCTTGACGAAGAAAACCGGTCTTTGAGTCCTATCGAAAAAAGGATAGAAGAGCTTGAAAAATCTTTGAAGGAATCTCAAGACGGGAAGAAAACTAAGGAAGACCTTCGGGAGATACATCTCGAGAGCCTTTCCTTACTTAAGGAGTTAACCAAATTGTTGGAGGAAAGTTATTTTATTTCTCAGGACATTTTTGAACGTGCCTTGAAATAAGTGGAGTATTTTTATCCTACTAGGCCGATCTCTCGAAAACAAATCCATTTAGGTCAGGCTATCAAAGACGGGAAGTTGGTCTCCTTGATGGGAGATTTTAACTTGCCACCCCCCAACCCAAATTATACCTGGCACCCCATACTTTCATATTCTTAAAACTACCCCTGGCTGAAAAATGGACCAAATTTACATTCAAAATTTTATGTAGTTTTATTGAAATTTTTGGTACAGACCAAAATTTCCAATAGTTATTCTAAATTTCCAGTATATCGGAAATTTCAAAAATTCTGGTAAGTTTCAGTAAGTTCCAAAAATTTGAAATTCACATTTTGATACCAGAAAATTCAACCTAAATGAAATTTCTGGTAGTGTTATTTGTTTGATTTTTTTGGATGTTCAGGATTTTGCCGACAGTTTTGGATGACTGTGATTGTACTGACAGTTTTGTATGGTTCAGAGTAAATGCAAATTTGTATAAATAGGGGGTCTCATGTTGTTTGAAAAACACATCTCAAAAAATGCCTCTTCCTCAATTTTAGATTAAGTCAGAAGTGTACTTCAACGGAGCTTCTCCTCTTGTAGAGTTCTGGCTTTTAGATGGCACCACATCTCTTGTCGGCCTGACGTCGAAGTTAAATGAATTATTGCCTAATGTCGAAAACAGAAAGGTGAGAAAGATTGAGTTTCGTGAAGATTGGATTAATATTAACGGGAGGGTGAAATACAACCTTATTGAGTTGAAGACCGACGAATATGTGAACGAAATATGGATATCATTTTGTCGTACGATAATAAAGGGGTCGATTGAGTTAGATGCTAAACTTTCAAGATTTGTTGACGACATAATGGTGATGTTGAAACGTCCAAATTCGTCTGGTAGTGTTTAGGTTTTTCTTATTTATTAATAATCTAGTATTGTTAAGTATTTTCTTAAGTTATGTTTAAGTTATGTAATCGATTGTCAGATGTTAGTTAATGTTGACGTTGCAATTTATGGAAGATAAAATATATTAGCAAATAAAAAGTTAGGATGAAGATGTCTGAATAATATACAAATGATACAAAGAATACATAATAGACCAAATCCATGATATACACAAGATATCTAAATAGACCCCCCACGAGCTATGTGTGCAGCCCAAGATAATCCAATATAAACCTCGTCATTTGGGTTTACCAAACCCATGAGGTTATCCATAATAACTGCAATCATCTAGAGGCACTGCTGGTCATCAGCATTATCTACTGGAGGAGGCGGTGACGACACGTCATCAACAAGTACCTCGAAATCAGAAGGCCCAACATTAGTTGTAGGTTGGATGATGTGAAGGTGTGATACAGTGTAGTACTACTCTAAGTAACCATCTTGAACTGCGAGGGGTGCTGATCGGGCAAAAAGAGGCACGCATATCGGGCATCGATATCAACACCAAACTTGTATGTAAAGAAAGTACATGCTACTATATGTAGCATGTACGCCCTAGCGGCAACCTCATACCTCCCAATAGCTACAAGCTGATCGTATGTTTTCCGAAGCCAATACATACGAAGGTGTGTGCCCCTAGTCTCTCCAAACTCCTTCTGCACCTCTGCCTCAAACAATCCCAAATCTCGTGCAGCAGTTTGACATGTAAGGGACATGCTAAGAACGGGAGTCATCTAAAATTTACCGCTGATGGGGAGATGGAATAATACGGAGACATCATCACTACTATGAAAAACATATACAACAATGGTTGGAAAATGGATAACATCACGTGTGACCTGCCGTTGTTACGTAGGGTGTGGTTGTATATGCGTTACTTACAATCACGGTCTTCTGACCATTGTAGAAAACCTGAAAGCGCGCGATATATTATCACGGTTGATAACCTAACCGTTGTAATATATTAAAGGTCTCAGGTTCCATTCCCAGCGTATTTTACGTATATAACCACTGTCTTCTATAACAACCGTGGTTAAATTATATATTATAACTATACAACCACGGTCATAATAAATAATCATTGTTGAAAGTACCAAGAGTTTATTATATAATATGTAGATTGCTTGTTTTTCAATAAACCTCATAGCAACATACAACCATTCAAATTGATGAAGAAGTATATAATCTGAAAATTAAACTATTCTTGAAAACCAACTTAAACAAGCCATTATTTTCCAAATTGCATGCGTCTCATCATTCATCTCGCACTGTTTAACATATAGAATGTGGTTCAATGGTTTAAGTCTTTCATGACATAAATTCCTTCTATTCTAGTTTAATTTGAATAATATCAATAAATTGTTGTTATTCAAATTAAACTATAAGAGAAGATATGGATGTGATGAAGGAATCAGGTCATTGACCCACATTCTATATGTTAAACAGTGTGAGATGAACGTTGAGACAGATGCAATTCGGAAAATATTGATTGATATAAGTTGGTTTTCAAATACAACTTAATTCTCATATTATAAGTTTCTATGCCAATTTAAATAAAATGTATTTTTAGTGAAGGGTTAGTGAAACAAAAAATCAACATATCATATAATAAACTCAACTTCATCTACTGTGCAACCTGCATAAGAATTCAAAGAACAAAACATTGCTAAGTCACAAGAAGCTTCTTTATTGTTACTTAGCTATGTTTTGTTTTTGTTCTGAAAACATTAATCAACAACAACAACAACATACAACAACATTTATCAACAAGCACAAAACATTGCTAAGTCACAAGAAGCTTATTTCTTGTGACTTAGCAATGTTTTGTTCTTGTTCTGAAAACATTAATCAACAACAATAACATTATCAACAACACAACAACATACAACAAAATAAAAATAATATGTAACAACAACAACAACATAGAACAGCATACAACAACACAAGATATTATGTAATGTTTCAAGAACGCACCTTTTTTAAACTTCTACATGCCAAATATATTTGGTGTCGAGTTGAGTAGTCGGATAAGGGTGAACACGGGCCAGACGATGGTAGCAGGAGAAATCATACAATGATGAGAGCTAGACAAGCCTCGTGCATAACCCGGACTGAGCATAGAGCCCGATTCCCACCATGCCGAGTTATTACGTGGCTGGGTACTTCGCTCTACACAGCATCGAGGTCGGATACATGCTCGTCAGGTGTCACTCCATCTTTCATAACTGCGGTGGCGCATCAATACAGACGTTATCAAGGGCTTAAATTCCTGTATTCATGGATGAAGGTTACGGCAATGATGGCCGCATAACGCCAGAAGTCCAAGAGGCTTCTCTTAATGGCTTGAATTAAAGAACAAATTATATAATAGGGCTCCCACATAAGGGTTAAGCAAGACATTTATCTTGAGGCTACATACAGCACTTGTATAGCCCTCAAATCCCCAGATATTCACCTTAACACACTCAGTAGAGTAGACAACATAACTCTCTTAGTCCAATGAGAAGGGGAGTTAGCACTTTTGGTGGTCTAACCATTTTTTGCTAGAACATTTGGCGCCCAGCGCGGGGCCTAGTTAAAACTTTCCCAGGCCACACCCCTTACTGACGACATGACTTCTGAGGGAGACCCTCCAAACATGGCTCAACTACTAGCCATGATGGAAACTATGAAACAACAAAATGAAACGCTGCAAGATAGTATACAAGAGCTGCAGCAACAAAGTCAAGCTAACGCAGATAGTGGGGAGGAGGTTCTCGAACCTCAACCTCTCTCTCAAGAGATCTGGGATGACCACGTACCCAAAAACTTCAAAGCACCATCATTAGCTTCCTATGATGGGAAGATAGGTCCTCAGGAGCATGTCACTGCCATTAACAATCAGATGGCCATAGTTGCCCCTTCGGACTCACTGAAATGTAAACTCATGGCCGGAAATTTGAAGGACGTATCCCTAAGATGGTACATGAGCCTTCCTCAGCTCTCCGTCACAAGCTACCAGGACTTAACTAAGAAGTTAGTACAACACTTCTCGGCAAGCAAACGTCGGAAGATGTCCACGACTGCATTGTTCAGTGTTCGACAGAAGCAGGCGGAACCGCTATGTGAATACTTGGCTCGGTTCAACGAGGAAACCCTCAAAGTATCTCATCCAAATCAGGAGCTGTTTGTGGGGGATTTTCATCATGGATTGCGAGTCAGACAATTCAACGAGTCATTGGCTCATAAGCCAGCTATCAGCATGGAAGAGATCACTACCCGGCCAGAATGTTACATAAAAGGGGAGGAAAACAATGAAGAAAAAAGAGCCTGAGATGACAAGGAAAAGAGAAAAGTTAAAGAAGAGGAGTCAAACAAGAGGAAGGAGCATCCTCGGGGAGCTGCGCGTGAACGACATGCTCCCAGACCATACAAATAGCCATACAAACAAAACAGTGAGCTCACCCCACTGAATACAAGCAGGGGAGACATCCTTAAAGAAGTCGGCCACGTGAGTCTATTACCCGAGCCTCAACGCCCCAAAGGAGCCAACGCAATCATGGGAAGGCAACCCGAAGCTTGGTGTAATTACCACCGTGTACGAGGATATCACACCGAGGACTGTCAGTGGCTGAAAAAAGAAATTGAAGCTCTGATTCAGAAGGGTCATTTATTGGCATATGTTAAAGATTATCGACCACAAAATAACAAGAAAAGTCCTCCCCGAAGTGATCAGGAACCAGGAAAGTCATCCCGGAAGAAGAGCTTGGATGCCATGGAGGGTCATGAGACGAAGGCAGTCCAACACACTCTAAACACCATTTCTGGAGGATTTGCAGGTGGTGAAGGAACAAGCCCAGTCAGAAGGAGATATGCTAAAAAAGTTATAAGTATAAACAAGAGACCCCCAGAAAGACAGGAAGAAAACTTAGACGTTGTAACATTCTCCGAGCGAGACGTCCCAGAAGTATTAACTCACAGAGATGAACCTATGGTCATCAAAGTGTAGGTACGAGATTGGAACATGAAGAGGGTATTAACAGACCTTGGAAGCTCAGCCGACGTATTATACGGGAAAGCATTCAGAAGAATGGGACTGGATGCAACCAAGTTGCTACCATTCAAAGGTGGTATGGTGGGATTCTCGAGAGAGCAGGTCTGGGTGCTCGGACATTTAGTATTACCGACTACCTTTGGCGGCATTGATAACACAAAGACTGTCCAAGTGAGGTACTTGATAATCAACATTGCTTCACCCTCTAACATCATTATAGGCCGGCCGACATTCAACACCCTCGAGGCTTCACTCTCAACACTATATTCGACCATGAAATTTCCTATTGGAGATGGCCGGGTTGGGACTGTCACGGGAGACCAGGGGCTAGAAAAAGAGTGTTATAAGGATAGCTTAAGGATGAGAAGATAAGAACCAGCAAGAGAACTAAATTCCAAGAGTCCTCCTAAAGTCCGCTTAATCGACATGGTGCATGAAAAAGGAACAAAGCAAATCCGGGTTAGGCATCTACTGACCCATGATACACCCATCAGAGTCAAATCATTCCCCGAAGAAAATAACAGAATCGTGCAAGCATTTAAGGACAACCTAGTCCTTTCTCCCGGGAAACCCCGCAAGGAGAATCCGTGCTATAAAAGCAAACCCGAAAACGCATATGTTCCAGATAACCTGGAAATGGATTCACCCTCTCCTACAGAAGTACAGAAGCCCTGCTCAGAAAATCCTAAGTACATCAACAATCGTCTTGATAAAGTCGCAGAGATAGCAGAACGGGAAGTCATCAACTTTTCAATCACTGAAGACAATATTAGCAAAAATGACAACCCCTCAGAGACTTGGGATACCTTGGGACAACCAAGCGGAAAGTTTGACTTCCTAGTAAAGTATATTGCTCCTAAGAGCTCTCGCATTAGGTTGGAGGATATTCAGCCAACTGGATGGGAAGATTCTTCCGATAAAGAAGTATGCAAGTTAGAAACATTAGAAGAAATAGGTATACCTAGGATAGGGAATGTATCCCATCTTGGGTTGTACTTCAATTAAACCTTATGTAATCCAATAATGAATAAAAAATCTGGGTTGCACAATTTTCCCTTGCAAGGGCAAGGGTTTTTAACGAGGCACCTGGACTTAAAAAATTGTCATGTTTTGTTTATAGGTGATCGACTGGAAGTGGCGGGCTCAACTCGGAAAACTCCTATAAAATGTGTCAACTTGCTCCGCGTATATAGGTCTCCCATAAACGGGTTGATAAACTCCTATAAAACGTGTCGACTTGCTCCGCGTACATAGGTCGCCCATAAACGGGTTGATAAACTTCTATAAAACGTGTCGACTTGCTCCGCGTACATAGGTCGCCCATGAACGGGTTGATAAACTCCTATAAAACGTGTCGACTTGCTTCCCGTACATAGGTCGCCCATAAACGGGTTGATAAACTCCTATAAAATGTGTCGACTTGCTCCGCATACATAGGTCGCCCATGAACGGGTTGATAAACTCCTATAAAACGTGTTGACCTGCTCCGCGTACATAGGTCGCCCCTGAAACGGGTTAATAAACTCCTATAAAACGTGTCGACTTGCTCCGCGTACATAGGTCGCCCATAAACCGGTTGATAAACTCCTACAAATGCTCTGCATACGTGGTTTAAACAAATATGTCTAACCGCTCCGTGCAATCAAGACGGATAATCTGATATAAAGACGATGAAACGTCCAAAGCCTATAACAGGGGCTTGAAAAATCATACACGACAAAATAACAAATAAGAAAAGAGTAAGTCTCTGTTGAAGGGGCACCCGAGTACATACCATAATTGACGCTTAACTCTACAAGAGTCCAAGATTCCCAAGGGTGTGAAGACTATACACACAAGATAATTAAAGGATCCCTAATAATTAGCCTTACGGTAAGATACCTGAAAGATCAGGGAAAGCAAGCTATGAACCGAAATAATACCCGGTAACCTATAATCGGACAAAGAAATAAGACACGAGAATAACATAAGTAATAGAAATAAAGCCTCAGAAGGGTCAAAACATTGTACGTTACAAGCCTAAAGGCTAAAAAGTCATGATTATGAGGGGGGACAACACCACACTCCCTCGCCAAAATATAAAAGTGCATCCAGAAGGATGACTAACTAAAACAAAGAATAACAAGATTAATCAGCAGCTGAAGTAACATTGGCAACGTTCTTTGGGGCCAGGTTCACATTCCCGTCAGAATCATTGACTGGACCTTGAGATCTCTCCGGGCTATCCTTCTCCAGCTTGCCAAGATCCACAAGACGACCATCTTGTACCACTTTAAAGTAATCCATTTCCAACAAATCTAGGCCAGGATGGAGACAGAGGACTTGATCTTTATCTCTCTCAAACGCCTAATCACCGGTGGACAGAATATAGATCTGAGCGTTCTTCAGAGCTTCTTTATAATCGTTGTTAGATGATAGAAGCTCGACATTAGCGGCCTCGGATGCCTTCAGCTGGTTAGTAAGCTCGGCTAAAGCTGATTTGTGATCAGACTCCAAAGTCTCCTTTTCCTTTCTCGAGTTTGCCAAATCCTTCTCCAAACTAAAAAGTTTCTTAGACTGAGACTCTTTCAGCTGAGCAACTTCATCCTTAAATTTTTATTCAAGCTTCTCAGAGTCATCAGATAGCTCAAACAAACCACGGGCGAGAACGACACACCTCATCAAATATGAACTAAGATTTTTAGTGATTTTTTGATGACCAATGGACTTAACCTTGTTAACATCCTCAGTAGCATTGAGATGGTCACGCAAATATCTGAAGCCATCAAAATCATTAGACCAAAACTTGAATTCCCTAGACGTGGAATTCTCCCCTGGACCTCTCGTGAGGGAGATAATCTCCATTTCAGCTTGACGAACATCCTCATTCATTTAACCTTCAACTTCTTTGGGTCACCTTGGGAAGTCTCGTCCTGGGCGGGCAGAGTTAGAGGCTGGGACTCGGCTTTGCTCGGGGCGGTTTTTGTACTCGTTCCCCTGGGCTACTTTGGTGCCCGGACTTCTAATCCACCTAAGTCGGACTTAGATGCAGATGAGCCCCTGGTTCCTCTTCGGGCTTCCCTAGCTGCTTGTATCAACTTCTTCTGCTCGGCTACAGACAGGTCAGTCATCTTGTCTGCAAACCAACATCACAAGGTTATAATAAAAGGGCAAGTGAAGAATAGTTAAAATAAAGAATAACTATTACCTAAGAAGACAAGGAGTCGGTCATCATCTAGTGGCAACAATTCCTTAATCCTCATCATACGGAATGAATCAAGAATAGCCAGGGACTGGAGCTCCAAGTCATTCAATTTATCGTAATTAAAACTGGTAATTGATAAGGGATCTTTGGTCCTGTAATGAGGGAAACAAGGATTCCCATCCAAGGCGTACAATACATGTGGACATCTCGGTCCGCAGCGAACTCTCAGAAAACGGTCCTTATAATTCTTGTAATTTGAGGTATAGGCCTGAAGAAAACTCTGGTCGGGCATTCCACTAATTTGAACCCAGGTCCGGTTATCAACACCTTTAACCTCAAAGAAAGAAAAGAATAGACCTATAGTCGGAACAATATCTAACACCTCACAAACCCTCTCAAAGGCTTTTATAAACCCTTAATTGTTGGGGCGGAGTTGGGAAGGTGCTATATTGACGGTTTTCAACACGTCCACCTCGAAATCGGAAAAAGGGATTCGAATGTTAAAGTCTTCAATAATACTAGGATAAAAATAGAAGAAGTCTTCAGGAACGTCTTTTGGCCGGAGTATACATACACTTTTATTTGGGCTACACGGTTCCAAAATAACATCATCCTCGGAACTAGTGGAGGATATGATCCTCAGAGAACGGATTGTAGCAATCTCCAAGTCGTCAGCAGTGCTATTCTTATGGTTCATAACTTCATAATCAAAAGGAGCAGCAATCTCCATTAGAATTTCTACGAAACCTGAAAATTCGGAGTCAAAGTCACTTTCAGAAGTGAGAATCTCGTTATAAAACTTATCCATGGCTCACCTATACTTTTCTACCCCTACGGAATCCATCATCTCTTGCATATTTTCCTCCCATGGTCTTTTTCTCTCATCGTTACTCTTACGAATAAGCCTACCCTCGTTATCACTTTCCCTAAGAACTACCATTTCTGCATTAAAAAGAAAATTGAAGAAAATCAAGAGAGAAAGAAAAAAGAATAGCTGAAGTAGGGAGCGCTTGAAGATGGGATCAGATTCACTTAAAGAATAACGCAGGAGTGAAAAAAAGAGAAGGCTATCTTTAATAAAAACCCAACATTCGAAAAAATAGCTGGAGACTAGCCACTCATGAGATATTAAAGTCATCATAACGCTAGGGAAGATTAAGAGACATGACCGTTTGAGAATTCTTGACATGGGGACCTGAGAAGAAAAGTCGATCTACAACTCGGCACCCAGCAAATATATTTGGGTTTGTGTCAATGCCGAGTATTACATCCCTATGAGCGGATACAGTACTCGGGGGGCTTATGTACATGCCAAATATATTTGGTGTAGAGTTGAGTAGTCGGATAAGGGTGAACACAGACCAGACGATGGTAGCAGGAGAAATCGTGCAATGAGGAGAGCTAGACAAGCCTCATGCATAACCCGGAATGATCATAGAGCCTGATTCCCACCATGCCGAGTTATCACGGGGTCGGGTACTTCGCTCTACACGGCATCGAGGCCGGATACATGCTCCTCAGGTGTCACTCCATCTTTTTTAACGGTGGTGGCGCATTAATACGAACGTTATCAAGGGCTTTAATTCCTGTATTCATGGATGAAGGTTACGGCAATGATGGCCGCATAACGCTAGAAGTCCAAGATCTCTTAATGGCTTGAATTAGAGAACAAATTATATAATGGGGCTCCCACATAAGGGTTAAGCAAGACATTCATCTTGAGGCTACATACAGCACTTGTATAGCCCTCAAATACCAAGATATTCACCTCAACACACTCAGTAGAGTAGACAACGTAACTCTCTTTGTCCACATAGAAGGGGAGTTAGCACTTTTGGTGGCCTAACCATTTTTGGCAAGAACAAAACTAATAGTGGATCTGGAACAAATTATGAAGTTCATCTAGTTTATGAAGCTATGAAGAAGAAGTACAAGGTGAATGAAGTTTACACAATAGCTTCATATTTCTTGTATTTTTTTTCATAGCTGCACAAACCATATGTATCATAGCCAAAGTATGCGCTTCATTAATGTGGTGAAGACGAATCTGAAAAAATGAGAACATTCACCAAATGAAAAAATGAGAACCCATTTTTAACAAGAAACATAAACGAAATCGAAGCATAAGTTTAATAAACGGACCTCAAGATAGCGATCGGTGAAGACGAATCTTAAGGTTGAAGTATGTTTAAAGAGTGAAATGGATGTTATGGTTATGTTATGAGAGAGAAGAGTGAAATATGTTAGGGTTTTCTTTTGAGAGACACGACTGTTATATACTAAACGATAGATACTTTCGCTTATATACTTAAAAATATCACTTTTAGTATGGTTAGAAAGAAAAATTGTGATGCAATGTTCAAGTTTTACAATGGTTGTATTGTAAAACTGTGATTATATAACTTTCAATTTTTTTTATCTACTACTTCCAGTCCTTTTTATAAGGAACATTTCACCTTTTTAGATTCATTAAATAATTAATGTATCTAGTCTATAATACAGACCAAATACATTAATTATTTAATGAATCTAAAAAAGTGAAGTGTTCCTTATAAAAAGGACCGGAGGGAGTATTTATGAAGGAAATGGTGAGAGAGTTTTTAATTGTTGTTATTATTATTCTTCATTACTGTTGTTACTGTTGTTGTTATTTTTGTTGGTTTGTACTTTTTTTTGTAAAGAGGAAAGAGTATATAAATAAAAGAGTATATAAAACATAATTTCATTAAGAGGTCCAAAAGGGAAGAGTACATAAAACATAATTTTTTCATTACATAATTTTGTTAATGTTGGAACAATAACCCCTAGCAGTAAAGGAATCTTCATAATCTATGACTCTCTCCTCACTACCCTCGTCAGAATCATAGTAAAAAATCTTCTTCGACACTTTCTTCTTCTTCTTCAGGTTCTTCTTCTTCTTCTTCTTGGCCTTCCTAACCCTAAGTGTATCCCTGACAGTAGTCGATCTAGATGGCTGGACCTCCTCAGTTAACTGTTGATCATGGTGTTGTACTGTGGTGACTTGAGTTAAGATATTTCTGTTAGCATTCTCAGATAAAGAACTCGTGTTGCTATATGAAGTTAAGAAGAATAGTTTGAAGAAGTGGAAATTCATTATATGAAACTGTACAATTATAAAAGATGTTGAAGATGAAACATCTGATGACTTAATCCTTGCAATGATTACTTATAATGGTTGATATTCTTGAATGACTTGTGATTGTCTTGTGAAATGAAGAAAAATTCCAATCAACATTATAGTCGTTTCTCTATTTTGGGAAGAGCGTTTTCTCTCTTTTGGGAAGTGCAAAGGTCGTACAGATCATATTACAATGGTTGAATATTAAAACCGTGATTAAATAATTTTCAATTTTTTATTTATTTATGAAATTAAGTGACACACGCTTTTTGTAATAGGAAAAATGGAAAAATATAGTTGTCAGGATTCGAACCTTGTACCACTCACTTTATCACCACGGTTGTTTATATCAACCGTGATTAAATATCTTTCAAAAAATAAATAAGCATTAGGTGCTTCCAGTTTGCGATAAGGCATGATTGTAGTAGTATTATGTTATCGAAGGTGTATTTTGTAGTAGTGCATCCAGAGTGATAGTCATCTCCTCGAACGGAAGACGAAATGAAGATGTCTCCTTGTACCACATCTCAACAAACGCACTAAGTAGTAGAACGTCGAGCATGGTGAGGGAGTAGTGGGAAAAATGAAGCAGCTGGAAATCCTATATAATCTGACTGACCTGCTCAGGCATCAGAATCTTTGGGAAGTCCTTTATCTTCAACTCGTGCGACGCCACCTTCAATGTGGGTCGCTCTTGTGAAAAAAACATTTTAACACGTTAGTTGATAGCTCCCGTGACAAACATATATAAACAATAATTAAAGTTAAACATAAAAGACATATACCTCGCCCTTCCATAGTCGTAACGCCATATGGTCAGCATACTTAGTAAGCATCGACCGGTCGATGAGTCCTCTAGGGAATCCTCCACTAGTATGCACAGAGGGATGTTAAGTGCAAATTTTGACTTAAATTGAATCATCTTTCTTGGCACTTTTCAACTAAATTCTCATGTTTTCATAGATTTAATTCTTGTTCTTGTGTGATTCTTCAATTATATTGCAAATACCTTTGGATTCTTTAAAGTGTGTGTTAATGTGCAGAATATAGGCATAAAACATCAATGATTAAGACACAAAGGACTGGACAAGGAAGCCAAAGAAAAGAAGAAGAATCAGCAAGTTCATTGTGTGAACACCAACGAAGTGAAAGCGAATGCTCGCTGTGCGAGATTTTGACGAAGCCCCAGCGAACCATCTCAGATTAGAGACAGTAGGAAAAGGACGAACTCATATATTTTCCAAGGGCGGTTTAACTGTTCCTAAGGCACTTGAAGTGACCAAAAGTAGACTTCGCTGGGCGAATAAGTTGTTCGCTAGGCAAACATGACAGATTTTGTAAATACTATTTAAGTACTTTTCTTGCTTTTTTTAGACATAACTTGTACTTTTTAGGATCAGAGCTTTATCTCTCTTCATTCCAAGTATATTTTAGGGAGAGAAACACAAACCCTAAAAGGAAGAAGGTAATATCTTCGATTTCTTGTTGGGTTTGGATGTAATCTTTTGATACTTTATGTATTTCATCTAATATATGTTTGTGAACTAGTTTTGATTAAATATTGATGTTGTCTTTGATTTCTTATTATTTGGTCTTGACAAAACCTTTTCAAATCTTAGATCTTAGATATTCATCTATCAATGAGAAAACTTTTGACATAGTTTTGTAAGTTGATATTCACTAGTATCACTTTTATTTTATTGTGTTAATTAGTAGCATGAGTAGGATCAATACGGTAAAGACCACTATAACGTTTTTGGCACAAGCGGTATTGTGAGGATGCATGATAATAGAGATGAAGAACTATGTTCACATACATTTGGCAAATTAGTTGAATACATGTAAAAAGGGTTAATCATGTGTACGTATTCTGATCATGGCGTTATATATGAATCAAACCATTAATATGATATGGATGATATTTGACTATCTGTTAGGTCAAAACTCTAGACAGAGATTTAAGTTTAACATTCACTTGAGTATCAGTCCTTAATGCTCTTTGTTGGTTTTGTTGCGTGAGACATCATCGATGAGACAATATGGGTTACCTCTCGACTTTGCGTTAGACATAACCTTTGTTGTGGGTGATACATGATGGTATTAGACAAATGTTTGAGTTGTGTATAACATGATTAGAAGAATGCATGTGTTATCAATTGATGAGATCCAATCCCAACAAGGCTCCGTTTGTATTTCAGTATTTACTTTATATTTTTCATCTTTATATTTTTCGCTTTTATTTAATTATGGTTCCTTGCATCTTTCAACCAAAACTTTTGCACCACAAGCTTAGAAATATAGAGACCTTTGAACGACATTCTTTCCCTTGCACCGATCCCTGTGGAGACGATATAAATCCCAGAGGGAATCCTTCAAATCTAAATTTTTGCTTCTTGCCGCTTTACTACAATTCGAACAAAATGGCGCCGTTGCCGGAGATTGGTGTTTAGATATTGAATCGCATTGCAATGGTTTCTATATTTTTTAGCTTTGTACAATTGTTTATATTGTGTATATTCTTGTTTCTTTTTACGTTTTCTCTAGTGTTGATTAGGAATGATGAGAACTTATTCTAGATTGGTTGCTATTTGTACAAAAGTATTCAATGAAGATTCTCCCAAGTCTGGATGGTGATGGTAGGATGTTGAACATGTGAATGCAAGCAAGGTAAATTGTACATCTTTATAGAATGTTAGAATGATTTAATAATTTTGTACTTTGTGAAAATGTGTATTTTTTGTTTCATTTTGCAACTTTGTTTGAATACTTGTTTCACTTAGGTCCAAAAGCCACAAATTGTGAGAAACCTCCATTGTTTACTATATGCTTGGATGACTGATAACTTTGTTTAATTCGTTTGATTCATGCTTTATCTTTTGATTATTGTGATTTTGTGGAAACATTAAAAATGATCAAGGCATTTGTTTATATTGAGCACAACCATATCCAAAAAGTAACTTACCCATGAGTAGTGAGAATTCGTTAATCCCCTTTGAGCCTAAACAGTTTAGATCTCATTTTAGTGATGAACTTGATGTTTGTACATAATTTGAAAGTTTAGTTCATCATTGAATTTTGTGAGATTCTAAAAAAAATCTTGAACCTTTGAACATTGTTTAAATTGATTTCCTTTCCATAAGAAGCAAGGAGCATTCACTTTAGGTTTGGTTAAATTCAAGTTGGGGAGAGTGAAAAGAAAGTGGTAGGTTACTCAAAAATTTTGAAAATTTTCAAATAAGCATTGAAAAGAAAATTGTGAATATGAATGTGAAAAACAAAAGAAAAAGAATGCTTGTTTGAAAAAGAAAAATAGAGAATGAAATAAATCTGCAAAAGGAAGTTTGAGAAGGTTTACAATAGAGGAAAGAAAGTGGTGAATGAAGTTGGGATGCAAAAATACCATGTATAGTGAATGTTTCTTTTGCATTGGCAATTTCGATTTAATGGCCTTTAGAAATGACCATTTGTTGTGAACTTGACCAAGCTACAACCTTAAAAGCCCTTAGTGATCTTTTTGCTTCCATATTTTCATTTTTTGATTGTTAGAGAATGTATGAATGAATTGCTATTAGCATTGTTTGTCAGGTGTGTGGAATTTCCCTGCGGTTGCAAACGCGTTAATTTCTTCATTCTTATTTTGAAGAGGAGTGTTAGAGTGATTTAAATATGAAATTTTATTTGTTATTTTAAAATTTTCATGATGTTTGTTTAAGAACTAAATTATTTATCACTGTTCGATTCTATTGAGTGGTGAACGTTGCTTGTGCGCATTTTCATGCTTGACCAAATCCACTTATTTGAGAAAATCTCTCTTGTTTGAATTTGAAGCGTTAATCTTTTCTTGGTTGAATCTTATGCTTAAGCAAATCCTCTTGTTTGAGCAAATTTCTCTTGTTTTCATGAGGGGCATACTTTGCTTGAGGACAAGCAAAAATCTAGTTAGGGAGAGTTTGTTAAGTGCAAATTTTGACTTAAATTGAACCATCTTTCTTGGCACTTTTCAACTAAGTTCTCATGTTTTCATAGATTTAATTCTTGTTCTTGTTTGATTCTTCAATTATATTGCAAATACCTTTGGATTGTTTGATGTGTGTGTTATTGTGCAGAATATAGGCATAAAACATCAATGATTAAGACACAAAGGATTGGACAAGGAAGCCAAAGAAAAGAAGAAGAATCAACAAGTTCGTTGTGCGAACACCAGCGAAGTGAAAGTGAATGCTCGCTGTGCGAGGTCCTGGCGAAGCCTCAGCGAACCATCTCAGATTGGAGGCAGTAGGAAAAAGACCCAAAGTTCGCTGGGCGAAGCTGGAGCGAAGCAATTTGCTGTGCGAAGAAGTGTTCGCACGGCGAACTCATATTTTCCAATGGAGGTTTAAATGTTCCTGAGGCACTTAAAGTGCCCAAAAGTAGACTTCGCTGGGCGAATAGGTTGTTCGCTAGGCGAACATGAAAGATTTTGTAAATACTATTTAAGTACTTTTCTTGCTTTTTTTTAGACATAACTTGTACTTTTTAGGATCAGAACTTTATCTCTCTTCATTCCAAGTATATTTTAGAGAGAGAAACACAAACCCTAAGGGGAAGAAGGTAAGATCTTCGATCTCTTGTTGGGTTTGGATGTAATCTTTTGATACCTTATGTATTTCATCTAATATATGTTTGTGAACTAGTTTTGATTCAATATTGATGTTGTCTTTGATTTCTTATTTATAGGTCTTGACAAAACCTTTTCAAATCTTAGATCTTAGATATTCATCTATTAATGAGAAAACGTTTGACTTAGTTTTGTAAGTTGATATTCACTAGTAACACTTTTATTTTATTGTGTTGATGAGTAGCATGAGTAGGATCAATACGGTAAAGACCACTATAACGTTTTTGACACAAGCGGTATTGTGTGGATGCATAATAATAGAGATGAAGAACTATGTTCACATACATTTGGCAAATTAGTTGAATACATATAAAAAGGGTTAATCATGTGTACGCATTTTGATCATGGCGTTATATGTGAATCAAACCATTAATTTGATATGAAGGTTATTTGAATATCTATTAGGTCTAAACTTTAGGCGTAGATTTTGGATTAACATTCAAGTAAGTATCAGTTCTTAATGCTCTGTGTTGGTTTTGTTGCGTGAGACATCACCGATGAGACAATACGGGTTGCTTATCGACTTTGCGTTAGACATAACCTCTGTTGTGGGTGATACATAATGGTTTTAGATGAACGTTTGAGTTGTGTATAACATGATTAGAAGAATGTCTATGTTATCAATTGATGAAATATAATCCCAACAAGGCTCTGTTTATATTTCAGTCTTTACTTTATATTTTTCGTCTTTATATTTTCCGGTTTTATTTAATTGTAGTTCCTTGCATTTTTCAACCAAAACCTTTGCACCACAAGCGTAGAAATATAGAGACTGTTGAACAACATTCTTTCCCTCGCACCGATCCCTGTGGAGACGATATAAATCCCAGAGGGAATCCTTCAAATATAAATTTTTGCTTCTTGCCGCTTTACTACAGTTCGAACAAAATGGCGTCGTTGTCGGGGATTGGTGTTTAGATATTGAATCACATTGCAATAGTTTCTATGTTTTTGAGCTTTGTACAATTATTTATATTGTATATATTCTTGTTTCTTTTTACGTTTTGTCTAGTGTTGATTAGGAATGATGAGAACTTCTTCTAGATTGGTTGTTATTTGTACAAAAGTATTCAATGAAGATTCTCCTAAGTATGGATGATGATGGTAGGATGTTGAACATTTGAATGCAAGCAAGGTAAATTGTACCACTTTATAGAATGTTAGAATAATTTAAGAAATTTGTACTTTGTGCAAATGTGTATTTTTTGTTTCATTTTGCAACTTTGTTTGAATGCTTGTTACACTTAGGTCCAAAAGCCACAAATTGTGAGAAACCTCCATTGTTTACTATATGCTAGGATGACTGATAACTTTGTTTTATTCGTTTGATTCATGCTTTATCTTTTGATTATTATGATTTTGTGGAAGCATTAAAAATGATCAAGGCATTTGTTTATATTGAGCACAACCGTATCCAAAAAGTAACTTACCCGTGAGTAGTGAGAATTCGTTAACCCCCTTTGAGCCTAAACAGTTTAGATCTCATTTTAGTGATGAACTTGATGTTTGTACATAATTTGAAAGTTTAGTTCATCATTGAATTTTGTGAGATTATAAAAAAAATTCTTGAACCTTTGAACATTGTTTAAATTGATTTCCTTTCCATAAAAAGCAAGGAGCATTCACTTGAGGTTTGGTTAAATTCAAGTTGGGGAGAGTGAAAAGAAAGTGGTAGGTTACTCAAAAATTTTGAAAAATTTCAAACAAGTATTGAAAAGAAAATTGTGAATATGAATGTGAAAAACAAAATAATAAGAATGTTTGTTTGAAAAAGAAAACTAGATAATGAAATAATTGTGCAAAAGGAAGTTTGAGAAGGTTTGCAATAGAGAAAAGAAAGTGGTGAATGAAGTTGGGATGTGTAAATACCATGTATAGTGAATGTTTCTTTTGCATCGGCAATTTCGATTCAATGGCCTTTAGAAATGACCCTTTGTTGTGAACCCGACCAAGCTACAACCTTAAAAGCCCTTAGTGATCTTTTTGCTTCCATATTTTAATTTTTTGATTGTTAGATGAATGTATGAATTGAATTGCTATTAGCATTGTTTGTCAGGTGAGTGGAATTTCCCCGTGGTTGCAAACGCGTTAATTTCTTCATTCTTATTTTGAAGAGGAGTGTTAGAGTGATTCAAGTATGTAAATTTAGTTGTTATTTGAAACGTTGCATGATGTTTGTTTAAGAATTAAATTATTTTTCATTGTTCGATTCTATTGAGTGGTGAACGTTGCTTGTGCGCATTTTCATGTTTGACCAAATCCTCTTATTTGAGCAAATTTCTCTTGTTTGAATTTGAACCGTTAGTCTTTTCTTGGTTGAATCTTATGCTTAAGAAAATCCTCTTATTTGAGCAAATTTCTCTTGTTTTCATGAGGGGCATACTTTGCTTGAGGACAAGCCAAAATCTAGTTGGGGAGAGTTTTTTAAGTGCAAATTTTGGCTTAAATTGAACCAACTTTCTTGGTACTTTTCAAATCAGTTCTCATGTTTTCATAGATTTAATTATTGTTCTTGTGTGATTCTTCAATTATATTGCAAATACCTTTGGATTCTTTGATGTGTGTGTTATTGTGCAGAATATAGGCATAAAACATCAATGATCAAGACACAAATAATTGGACAAGGAAGCCAAAGAAAAGAAGAAGAATTAGCAAGTACATTGTGCGAACACCAGTGAAGTGAAAGTGAATGCTCGCTGTGCGAGGTCCTGTCGAAGCCCCAGCGAACCATCTCAGATTAGAGGCAGTAGGAAAAGGCCCAAAAGTTCGCTGGGCGAAGCTGAAGCGAAGCAGTTCGCTATGCGAAGAAGTGTTCGCACGACGAACTCATATATTTTCCAAGGGCGGTTTAACTGTTCCTGAGGCACTTGAAGTACCCAAAAGTAGACTTCGCTGGAAGAATAGGTTGTTCGCTAGGTGAACATGACAGATTTTGTAAATACTATTTAAGTAATTTTCTTGCTTTTTTAGACATAACTTCTATTTTTTGGGATCAAAACTTTATCTCTCTTCATTCCAAGTATATTTAAGAGAGAGAACAACACAAACTCTAAGAAGGGGAAGGTAAGATCTTCGATCTCTTGTTGGGTTTGGATGTAATCTTTTGATACCTTATGTATTTCATCTAATATATGTTTGTGAACTAGTTTTGATTCAATATTGATGTTGTCTTTGATTTCTTATTTGTTGGTCTTGACAAAACCTTTTCAAATCTTAGATCTTAGATATTCATCTATCAATGAGCAAACTTTTGACATAGTTTTGTAAGTTGATATTCACTAGTATCACTTTTATTTTATTGTGTTGATTAGTAGCATGAGTAGGATCAATACGGTAAAGACCACGATAACATTTTTGACACAAGCGGTATTGTGAGGATGCTTGATAATAGAGATGAAGAACTATGTTCACATACATTTGGCAAATTATTTGAATACATGTAAAAAGGGTTAATCATGTGTACGTACTCTGATCATGGCGTTATATATGAATCAAACCATTAATTTGATATGGATGTTATTTGAATATCTGTTAGGTCTAAACTCTAGACATAGATTTAGGTTTAACATTCATGTGAGTATCATTTCTTAATGCTCTATGTTGATTTTTTTTGCGTGAGACATCACCGATGAGACAATACGGGTTGCCTCTCGACTTTGCGTTAGACATAACCTCTGTTGTGGATGATACATGATGGTGTTAGACGGGCGCTTGATAACATGATTAGAAGAATGCATGTGTTATCAATTGAGGAGATCTAATCCCAACAAGGATCCGTTTATATTTCAGTCTTTACTTTATATTTTCCGCTTTTATTTAATTATGGTTCCTTGCATCCTTCAACCAAAACTTTTGCACCACAAGCTTAGAAATATAGAGACTGTTGAACGAAATTCTTTCCCTCGCACCGATCCCTGTGCAGACGATATAAATCCCAGATGGAATCCTTCAAATATAAATTTTTGCTTATTGTCGTTTTACTGCTGTTCGAACAAGGGCTCAGTTGAAGAAGTCGTAACCTTTGTGTCAGCAATAACCGATGGGACCTAATCAGCAACAACAGCATATGGCTTGACCACCCGAGGAACCTCCATCGAACCAAACTCCTCAACAACTGGATCAACAACCGGATAAACCACCAGATCAACCACCGGATCAGCAACAACAACATCTGGCACCACCTCATCTCTAGGCTGCTCTACTGATCGTACCGGTCGGCGTCGAATGCAACAAGGTGTAAGAAACTGCCTCTTCTCAGGCAAACGCTTATGGTGTAAACTGGTTGGGGCCACTCATCTAGCCCGTATCTGGGAAGACTTAGCATCAACACTCCTGGCATCCCTGCCCTGTTCTGCCGCTCGATCAACAACTCTCCTGCAATTGTGTTGTCTTTGCCTCTATATTTCAGTGCAAAAGAAGAAAAAATTAAAAACAAAATATTGGCAACTAACGCAAATTTCAAAATTTCCGATACAAAACAAAGTTTTGTACATACTGCAAATTTCAAAATTTTTGGTACAAAACCATGGAATATACTGGAAATTCCAGAATTTTCGATACAAAACCAGATTTCCAAATGCTTGTGGTTGCTTCATTAGAACTACACATGGGTTCCCTTGTGTATGTCAACTTGTCGGCTTTCATATACAAGACTTTCTTGTTCCTTTAGAACCAATTCATGTTTTATGGAAGAAATTACACATTGAAGAGCATGCTAATGATCAAGATGATAGTGGGACAAAGTTGGATTTAGAATAAGAATGTGAAGAGTTGAAGACATATTTCAATTCTTTGGATATTATAGGCCAGAGGGTGTTGAAGAAAAAGGTTCGGGAACTAACACATCTGTTCTAGACTGGACCAATGGCTAGAATCGGCCCAATCCACCTCTGCTCCAGAGCGGCCCAAATTGCCTAAGCCAACCCACAGAGGGGCAAAAGTGACATTTCTGCCCCTCCAACCGGGCAAGGAACGCAACGTCCCTCCCCGGCTCTAATGCCCGTTACGCACGGCTTCCTCGCTGCCCGAACGGCAATGGGCAGGTGCCCGCAACTGCGTCTATGCCCGACATAACGGCTAGTTCAGGGCACCCTGCCCGACATAACGGCTAGTTTGGGCGGTTACCTATTCTTTGGGAAAAACGGCTAGTTCGCCCCGAAAATAGGACCGTTGGCCACGCGCTGGGGGCTCTATATAAACCCTCTCACTTGAGAGGGTCAGGTATCACATTTTCACCCTAAGAATACACTTTGTACTTGCCCCTTTTTCTCTGACCCTTTCTTACTTGAGCGTCAGAGTACCTTGCAGGTACACCCCCTCCTCTCCTCATTCTCAAGCCGAGCACGTTGCACGCCTTACGACCAGCCATCATCCGGGCACCTCACCTTCTGACGACCAGCTCGCGTGGACCAGTTCGAATACATCGGATCAGTGGCGCCGTCTGTGGGAATTCCTTGTTCTCCCCTTCTTTCTTTCCTCCTCGGAAACCAAAAGATCAAAACATACTTTCTTTGATCCGCCCACACATGGCCGCTCAGAACTCCGCAAAAGGTGCTGACGCTACGGTTCTTGTCCCCGTCAACAAGATGGACCTTAATGGCAGTTCGTTGTTACTTTCTGATCCCCGTTTCCTTCGAGACGGGGCCACTGCGTCTCCAACTTCTCCTCCCACCGAGCAAGGAGGAAAACAGTCACCGTTGGGGGAACGACCAATTCCTGGCCCCCCAGCGCTGATCTGGCCGTTGCAGCCCTCCTAGATGCTGTCAACCACACGAACCTCCTTATCTTGCAGCAAGGAGAAAGGATAAGAGCCCTCGAAGAAGCAGCTCTTCCAAGATCTTCTCCCAAGAGGAAACACCAAAAATCAAGAAGCCCGCCACCTAGGCGCCGGGAAGACCGTATGAAGAGGCGTGAGCCTGAACCACTACGCGTTCGCAAACGCGACCAGATCTCCCCGCGGGATCAGTCACCACCAAGACACAAGAGAACGAGGCAAGACGGACATTCTCCACCAGTTAGACCTTGCGACCGGCCACGATCGCCCTCACCTCGCAGAGACCGCCGCCGCGAGCGCAGACAACGGTCACCGTCGACTTCAAGTTCGGACAGCGACGACGAGCCTCGTGGCCCGTTGTCCCGCAGGATCCTGGTCACCCGTCTCCCCAAAGGACTAGAGAAGCCTCCGTCTCTAGGGACTTATGATGGAACCACGGACCCAGACGAGCACATAGAAAACATAGATGCTCTTCTGGACTACAGAGGTGTACGAGGAGCCATCAAATGCCGCCTGTTCCCAACCACGCTCCGAAAGGGAGCAATGACCTGGTACAAACAGCTGCCAGAGGAATCCATCACATCCTGGAGACAGCTTGGGAGGATTTTCTCCCGACACTTTACCGCATCACGACGCCATCCAAAGACTGAGGCGTCCTTTGGAGCTGTCGTATAAGGAAGAGATGAACCTCTTCGGGACTACATTGAGCGGTTCAACAAGGAAGCCGTCCAAGTGCCTACGACCGACGAGATGAAGAAGTTCCTGCTCGAGCAGGGATTACGTCCTGGCTCAGACTTCGCGAAAGCCATCAGCCTAGATCCACTGAGGAACCTCAACGCTCTCCTCCACCAAGCCCAATCGCATATACAGTACGAGGAGAAGGTTGCTGCCCACTCTGTCTGGGCCTCCCGTCACCAAGAAAGTCCCCGGACATCCAGAGCTGAAGAGCCCTCGACATCCCGTCGAGGAGATAAAAGACGCGACGATCGGCCTCGCGAGGCACGCGAACAGAAGGGACCTTCTGGACGGTTCCATGACTATACCCCCCTCACTACCTCGAGGGAGAAAATCTTGTCCGAATGTGCCAACTCAGAGTTCAAACAGGCGGGAGTACATTTCCCCAAACAGCTGCCGACCAGGCCGGGTGTAGATAAATCCAAGTATTGCCTCTTCCACAAAAGCCACGGCCATACGACGGAGGAATGCATCCACCTCAGAGATGCCATAGAGATCCTCATTCGCGACGGCCACCTGAAGCAGTTCGCGAAGAAGAAAGAGGCTCCCCGACAAGAAACCCAGGAGAGCAAGAAGACTGCAGAAGAGACTCCGCCCTCCAAGGACACCAACGTACAGGTCGCTCTGTCCATAACCCGGCCAGAGGACTTCCGTATCCCCGATGGTCTGCCCACCTCCACATTCCTCGGCACTCATAGCCCGTGGGAGACCTTCCCATCGGCCATGGTCATCTCCGGTGGTGGATTCAACAAAATCATGGTCGGTTCAGTCAAAAGGAAATTCGAGTAACTGATCAGCAAAAGCTCCAACGAAGTCACCACGCTGGATACCACTCACAAAGGATCATCTCCCATTTCCTTCTACAAGGAGGAACTCCTCGGCGGGTCACCAAACTCAAGCATCCCCCTTCTCATCCGGGCAAGGATGGCGAACTTCGACGTTCGCAGGATACTCGTAGACCAGGGCAGTTCGGTTGACATAATGTACAACCACCTGTTCGAGACACTGCAGCTGGATGACTCTCACCTTACTCCATACGTTGGATCTGACCTACAGGGATTCAACGGAGCAGTAACAAGGCCCTGAGGTTACGTAGAGCTCATCGTAACCTTCGGTTCAGGAAAGACAACCTGAGCAATCAAAGCACAGTTTCTGGTAATCGACTGCCCGTCACTATATCAGTTCATTTTTGGAAGGCCAACCCTGGCGGAGTTGATTGCAGTGCCTTCTACCGTACATCTCAAGATGAAGTACTACACTTCTAAAGGGATGGTCGCCACCCTCCACGGGGACATCAAAGCTGCCCTTCGATGCTTTGAAGCAGCATCAAAAGGACTGAGCACCATCTCTGCGAAGCTGATGGCATCTGGTCGTCCTCCTCTGCCCAGCAGCTCCGAGCAGCCAAAGCCACTCCCCCAGGTCGAATCCATCGATTTGGACAGCCGTTTCAGTGAGGAGGATCACGCCAAAGACCTGACGACTTCGGGCAGCCAGTCCCACAATAGCGGCCATCTCCTACGCCCCATCCCAGATGGCAACTTCGAGATCGTTCCATTCGGAGAAGACCCCCAGCGGGGAGTGAAGATCGGAGCAGACCTCCCCGACCTGGCCAAGAGACAGCTAAAAGCGTGCCTCCGGGAGAACTCAGACTTGTTCGCATGGAGCGCTGCTAAAATGCCAGGATTGGACCCCTCCGTCGCCTGCCACCAGCTTACAATTGATCCGGCAGTCAAAGTCGTTGCCCAGCGCAGAAGAAAATAGTCCCCGGAGAAGATGAAAGCCGCGGAGAAAGCTGTTAAAGACCTTCTAGAAGCTAGGTTTATTTCTGAGGCCAAATACACTACATGGCTCTCAAATTTTGTACTTGTAAGAAAAAATAATGACAAATGGAGAATGTGCGTTGATTATACCGATGTAATAAGGCCTGTCCAAAGGACGCCTACCCCCTCCCTAATATAGATAAACTCGTAGATAACTCCGCAGGTTTTAAACTTTTATCGTTCCTCGACGCCTATTCGGGCTATAACCAAATCCCAATGGCCGCGAGCGATAAAACTTACACGGCCTTCATGACCGAATCGGGCAACTATTACTACAACGTAATGCCCTTCGGACTGAAGAACGCCGGTGCTACGTACCAACGAATGATGAACAAAGTCTTCCAAGGACAAATAGGCGACATGCTCGAGGTATACATGGACGACATGATCGTCAAGTCCCACAAGGAGATGGACCACGTCGCCCACCTTCGCCAAATTTTCGAGCAAGCGAGAAAATATCAAATGCGTTTTAACCCAGAGAAGTGCACGTTCGGAGTACGGGCAGGTAAATTCCTTGGTTTCTACTTGACGGAACGAGGAATAGAGGCTAATCTCGACAAATGTCGGGCATTCTCTGAGTTCCCAACGCCCACGTCTAAGAAGAACATCCAGTCACTCAACGGGGTACTCACCTTGTTGTCCCGCTTCGTCGCAAAATCCGCCCAACACGCCCTTCCTTTCTTTAAGCTCTTGAGAAAAGAAGTCGCGTTTGAATGGACCGAAGAATGCGAGGTATCCCTCCTTCACTTAAAGAAAGCCCTGTCGAAACCGCCCGTGTTATCGTGACCAGATACCGGGGAAGTTTTGTTCCTATACCTCGTCGTCACTGCCGAGGCCGTGAGCGCCGTTCTCATTCGCGAAAATCCTGCCGGGCAAAAACCAGTATACTTCACGAGCAAAGCGTTGCAAGACGCGGAGTTGCGATATCAACAGATAGAAAAGGTAGCATTGGCCCTCATCAACGCTGCCAGACGACTGAGGCACTATTTCTTGGCCCATACGATCGTGGTAAGGACGGATCAACCCATCAAGCAATTGCTGGGCCGGCTAGACATGGCCGGTCGAATGCTCAAGTGGTCGTTGGAGCTGTCCGAATTTGACGTCTGGTACGAAAGCAGAAAAGCTCTCAAAGCACAGGCCCTGGCCGATTTTGTAGCGGAAGTAACCTTCTCAGACTCCTCGCCCCACATAGCAAACAGATGGACCATCTATATGGACGGAGCATCCAGCTCGAGCGGCAGCGGGGCAGGAGTAATTCTTGAAAACGACGAAGGGACCATAGTAGAGGCGTCTCTCACTTTGTCCTTCCCCACGTCGAACAACCAGGCTGAGTATGAGGCCTTCCTCGCTGGGTTGCGCCTAGCCGAAGACCTAGGGGCAGAAGAAATCATCATCTGCACGGACTCTCAGCTCGTAGACCACCAGATCTCCGGGGAGTATCAGACCAAAAACGACAGTCTATCTGAATACCTCTCCCTAGTCAAGGAAAAGATGTCGAGGTTCAGGACAGTAGCAGTAAGACATGTTCCCTGCGAACACAACGTGCGAGCAGACGTCCTGTCCAAACTAGCGAGCACCAAGAGGAAAGGCGGAAACAGGTCAGTCATCCAAGAGATACTTCCCCGGCCCAACATCGATAAGGGGTCCTCGACCCTACACGTGCACGCGATCGGAGACGGCGACTGCTGGATGACGCCCGTGTACAACTACCTCACCAGGGACGAACTTTCGGATGACCCCAAGGAAGCCAGCACCATCAGACGAAGAGCTTGCTCGTACGTCATCCTCGAGAATAAACTTTACCGAAAGGGCTTCTCCATTCCACTACTAAAGTGCATAGAGGAGGAGATTGTCCCCCACGTGTTACGAGAAATCCACGAAGGCATTAACGCCCAGCACCTGGGAGGAAGGTCCCTTGCCCGCAAGGCACTCCGGGCAGGATATTATTGGCCAACTATGCAGCAAGACGCCAAGGAGCATGTGAAGAAATGCGACAAATGCCAACGGCACGGGGATATACATCTAGCTCCACCTAATGAGCTGAAAAGCTTGACATCCCCGTGGCCATTCGCCTGGTGGGGCCTAGACATCCTAGGACCCTTCGTGACGGGGTTCAGCCAAAACAAATACCTGATAGTGGGCGTAGATTATTTCACAAAATGGATAGAAGCAGAAGCCTTAGCGAAGATAACAACACTTAACATTCTACGCTTCTACAAGCGGAATATCCTTTCCCATTTTGGGATTCCCCAAGCAATCGTCACGGACAATGGGACATAATTCATGGACAAGAAGTTCCAAGACTTCGTCACCCATCTTGGAACAAAGCAACACTTCGCTTCGGTAGAGCACCCCCAGACCAACGGGCAGGCGGAAGCGGCCAACCGCGTCATCCTTCGTGGCCTCAAACGAAGACTGGATGAAATGAAGAAAGCCTGGGTCGAGGAGCTCCACAGCGTCTTATGGGCATATCGCACTACTCCCCAGTCCACCACCGGGGAAACGCCTTTCCGCTTAGCATATGGCATGGAGGTTGTTTTACCCATCGAAATCCACGTTCCATCCAGGAGGACCGAATCACCTCTAGACGAGGAAATGAATAACGAAGCAATGAGAGAAGAGCTCGACCTCGTCGAGGAAATCCGGACAGGAGCAGCCCTCCGCAAAGCGTCCCTTAACCAAAAAATGGCAATCAGGCACAACGCCAAAGTCTTACGACGAGAGTTCGATGTGGGCAGCCTTGTCCTGCGAAGAAACCACAAGGACTCTCGCGAAGGCAAACTAGCAGCCAACTGGGAAGGGCCATACAGAGTCCGCGCCAAAACGGGAAATGGTGCATACTTCCTCGAAAACCTCAATGGGGAGGCACTCCCTCGGCCATGGAACGCTGAGAAACTTAAGCAATACTATAGCTAAAGTAACCTTAGGCTTCCTCGTATCCAGAGACCACCTAGCGGTCATCATGCTCGCCCAGGTACAAGCGACGCATGCACACAAAGTAGAATCCCGCTCAAACAAACAAGCCAGAACTCTGCTCGTCGGCGGTCCTCAACCGAGCACCGCCTTCGCCCAAGTACCATGATTGGCAGAACCCCAGCTCGCGATGGGACGTTCACGCCGCGACCTCAGGCCTCAATCGCGACCTGAGATCCGCAACCTCGCCAGGGACTTCCCCGGCTGTTCGCCCAGTTCCCCGCACTGGCGAATTCACACGCAGCGAGCTACCTTTCAAAAGATAGCTCCACTAACAGACACACCCTCCGACGGGCAGTCATACACACACAACTAAGATAAAGCACAGCAATAATGTAAAGTACAACAAAAATTGTATAAATGTACCGGACATTAAATAAAAAGGCCACAAGGGCCAAAAGACTGTGCGTATTACATAAAAAAGGGGGCCTTGCCCCCCCCCCAAATCAAATAAATTACAAGTTGATCAACGGCATGCAGGCCGGACAAAACACAACAACATCAAAACAACATGAATCCTCATCCTTCCACATGCTCGGTCGCCTCTGACTCGGGTTCCTGCTCCTCCACTGGCTGATCTTCGGTCTGAGCTTCGGGGGTGTCGAGAACCAGGCCTGCGGGCAAGACGATCCGACCATCCTCCACTCGTGCAAGGTAGTGGATACCATCGGTCGAAATGTCGAGCCCGGGGTTCACCACCCGCAACTGGGCCACGGCACTTTCAAAAGACTCTGATGCCACAGCAATGCCATCCTCCTCAGCTTGCAGTATGCTGGCGACCAGCTCAGCCCTAGTTTTCAGCACCTTTATCTCGTCCGGTTCATCAACACCCGGGGCACTGGCCGCCATCAGCTCCTTATTCAAGTCCTCCGCAGCCTTCTTCTCCGCCTTCAGCCTGGTTACCTCCTCCTTCAGCTTAGCCGTCTCCTCCTCGGCCTTCCTCCTAGCCTCGCGAGCACCCTTGACTTCTTCCTTTAGGGACGCCTCGGAGGCCCGGGCAGTAGTGAGTTCAGCCTCAAGCACAGAGTCCCCTTCCGCATAAACGGCCGCCATTTCCAGCATCCTCACCATGGCAGAAGCATCCTGGGCCACCATCGCCCTCTTGCTCGCTCGGTCCATGCTTCCGAGGTTGAGTGACTCTTCCCGCGGAACGACCAAAGTGTTGCCCTCAAAGAACCTCCGGTCGAGGACACACGGGGGAAGCTCAAACTTCCCTTTCTCGGGCGCCCGAGTCAGGTCCACGGCATCCGATGACCTTTGCCGCTTCGCTCGCCCAGCCAGAGCCAATAGAGAGTCCCAGGGAGCTGGAGTAGGAGAAGCATAGGTTCCCACCGCAGCTTGAGCAAGGGGAAGAGCACGAGCACCACTAACAGGACGGGCCTTGGGAGGAGCCGCTCCAGCCTTGCCTCGTGCCATGGCGTTCCTCACCACACGATCACGAGCCTGAGGCATTTCACCTGCACAAACGAAACGAACACGTTAGTAACGGGGAAGAAAAAGAAATAACAAATAAAGTCTAAGTAACTAAGACTACCGAGCAACTTCTGGGCATCCGCGGGAGTCTTGCACTCCAGCAGAGCCTTCACATTGATAAACCGGCGCTCAACTCTCTGGCTCCCGTCATCGTCGTAGATAGGTGCACCCTTGCTCGTCCAGCAGCTCGCAAGATCGAAGGAGTTGACCCACCTCACCAGCGTCTCATAGGACACAGCATCCTGCCCGCGCAACGCGCTTGGCTCAAAGACGTAGGCGCTGGGCTTCTTCGAGAAGTGCTCGGGTGTCCAGCGGATCAGAAACTTATACACTCTCTCCCCGATATATTTCCCTTCCTCGGTAAGCAGCTCATCTCCGTTCTCATCATACTCTACCTCCCAGACATACACGCTGTCCTGCGCAGCTTCAGACAAGGGCTCGACGATATAATACCGTCCCTTGAACGTTCAGATGGACTCCGAGAATGGCTTAAACAACTTTCTGGGCTGCTTCAACGAGACCCATCCGTACCTCTTCCTCTTCAGCTGCCTCTGTAGGTTGAAAACAACAAAGAATAAAGGAAGAGTGGTCCCCAGAGCAAGGTGCTCGCACACCAACTCAAAAGCCCGTATGAAGGCCAACGAATTGGGGTGGAGCTGAGAAGGAGCCAACTTCAGGTGCTCAAACACCGACCGCTGGAAGTCGGTAAAGGGCAACCTCAGCCCCAATTCCTTGTAGGCATATTCGTACATGGCGAAGCAGTCCCCGAAGTTCGAGCAGATCCGCTAGTCCAAATTAGGCATAAGCACTCTCCATTCACCCGCTGGCCCCACCTCGGTAAAAGCGTCTGCCGTAGACCTGGCAAACGTGGAAATATGGTTTGAAGGTTCGGCCACCTCCCACTCTTCTGGGCAGAACACATCAACGTTCTCTTCCATTGCGTCCTCCTCCACGACCTCCAAATCCTCTCCCTCCTCAGCATCACTCGCTTCCCCCTCGACTTCGCTCGAGGAGTTCGAAGTCGACGAGCTCGAGGACGCGGAGCTCGAGGCCGTTGCACTACTGCTCTCCTCGGACACGGTCTCCTCCTCGGATGTAACGGGGATAACTTCCCTCTCTGGCTCCATCGCCCCTACGATCACCTGAAAAAAGCAGAGAAAGACAGTGAATTCGACAGGAAATCAAATCCACCCTTCCACCGCTAAGTCAAGTGAAAGGGCGCGCGGAAGGCTAAGGACAACATCCCCGGCCTAAGCCCTAACATCAAACAAAGAAAGGAAAAACCTCCCCGCAAGGAGGTGACCAAGACATGCCATCTTCCTCCGAGGAACCTCCCCGCGCTTGTGCCCAAATTCCGTTAAAAACTCCACCAGAATCTGGAAACGCTCCACCGAAAAGTTCGCCAGTCCACCAGAAGATGGTAAGACGCGGTGGTCACGACTCGCAACCACGGCGCGGACCACCACATTCACCGAACGCGCCATCCACTCCGACGAGGTACTTGGTATAACGGATAGGCAGAACCACCGCCCACCACCAACACTCGCCGGAAATCTACCTACTTTACCACCTAAAACTAACCCTAGCCGCATGCAATCTACCATTGACAATGAGAGGAAGTAGAACAAGCTGGAAACCAGAAGACTTACTTGTTTTGAGTAGAAGAGAAAGGTTGCTCGAAACTTGGCACGATGGTCGGTTGCTCTGTAGACGGCGACGGGCAGGAACACTAATGACGGCGAAGAAAACTCAGAAAGCAAAAAGTGCAAAATGGGACAACCTCCCCCCTTTTATTCTGAGGGGCGCGTGTGTGTAATAATGACTGCCCACTAGCCATAATTACCTATTAACTGCTACGCAAGGCTCGATGCACACGTGGCAGCCCAACGTTTCCCATTCTAACGCTTTATCTTCCCGAATACCGGGCAACATGGTCACGACCACAAACATCACGAGCACCGAGGGCCACGGGCACATCGAGACAATCTTCCTCGTCTCCTTACGACGACTCTGCGCAACTCCCACGGCCGACGAGCAGTCCTTAAGTCATCACTCCCATGCTCGGGAGCAACGACTTGGGAGGCTCCTGTTCTGGACTGGACCAATGGCTAGAATCGGCCCAATCCACCTCTGCTCCAGAGCGACCCAAATTGCCTAAGCCAACCCACAGAGGGGCAAAAGTGACATTTCCACCCCTCCAACCGGGCAAGGAACGCAACGTCCCTCCCCGGCTCTAATGCCCGTTACGCACGGCTTCCTCGCTGCCCGAACGGCAATGGGCAGGTGCCCGCAACTGCGTCTATGCCCATCATAACGACTAGTTCAGGGCACCCTGCCCGACATAACGGCTAGTTTGGGCGGTTACCTATTCTTTGGGAAAAACGGCTAGTTCGCCCCGAAAATAGGACCGTTGGCCACGCGCTGGGGGCTCTATATAAACCCTCTCACTTGAGAGGGTCAGGTATCACATTTTCACCCTAAGAATACACTTTGTACTTGCCCCTTTTTCTCTGACCCTTTCTTACTTGAGCGTCGGAGTACCTTGCAGGTACACCCCCTCCTCTCCTCATTCTCAAGCCGAGCACGTTGCACGCCTTACGACCAGCCATCATCCGGGCACCTCACCTTCTGACGACCAGCTCGCGTGGACCAGTTCGAATACATCGGATCAACATCTATCCACAACTTCTATGTGTCCACCGCCAGTGAAGTACAAGACAAAGAGGGGAGTTGAGAAGAGCAGCAAGGGTGAAAAGAGTGATGTGCATCGTGATGCTTCACAGTAGGAGTATGGTGAGGGCTTGCAGAAGAGTCAGACTACAAAGAGATCATGCACTAAACCAACAGGAAGTCAACCTTCAAGTATGTCGGGTCAAAGTCAACCGTCCATTGCATCTTTGAGGCATCTTTACTTGTCTCAATTTTTTGGTTTCTTGCATCCATACATTGATGAAATTGTTGATGGGGGTCACGATGGAAATTTTGATTTTCGGACTATTGCAGCTTTACTTGGATGGGGCAAAGAGTCATGGTCGTTGGTCTAGACGCAGTTAAATACTCAAGTTCATCACACCCTAAATTATTTTCCAATTTGTTCTATGACACGGTCTCTTGAGTTAGGAATTCCTTAAAAGTAGAACATTTGGGTGTGTAGGGTCGAGAAAAATTGATGACGATTTCTGATGTGGGTTATCCTATTGCATGTAGGTATAATGTCGTATTTGTTTCCCCGTCAGAGAGACTTAACATTATCTTTTTCTCTCTTACCATAGCTCCATCTATGTATACGAGTAGGCATAAAATCATTGTTGTTGATTTTGTCAACAATAATCATTGGGTTTAGGTAAAGTTGAAACCTTATAGTTCATTGCGTCTCGTCACTGACCGTTGGAGACAGAACTGTATTGAAGATGCAAAAGCATGGGAATCAGTATATGCATGACGGATTAGGCACTGGGAGGATGAAGTTAGGAAGTCATCCTAATTTGATATGTAATCTTGTGGACAATATGTATCTATTAGGCAAAATACCTTTTTTGGTCCTTTAACTTTACCTCGGGGTTCATTTTGGTCTCTTACCTTTAAAAAATGTCATTTTGGTCCCTTAACTCTTCAAAACGTTCCATATTAGTCTTTTTGTCTTATTAGCGACGAATTTAGCGAGTGACTTTTGAATTTTTCCGTCACTAATAAGACAAAAAAAGACTAATACGGAACGTTTTGAAGAGTTAAGGGACCAATATGACACTTTTTAAAGTTAAGGGATCAAAATGAACCCCGAGATAAAGTTAAAGGAACAAAAAGGATATTTTGCCTATCTATTATATGTGATGAATTTTTTATGGAACTATTTATGTAGGCGCTTTGTCAAAAACATTGAAATTATATATTTTTGAGAAATTCAGGATTCATACCGGAAATTTTTGAAATTTTGATATATCGAAATTTTTTTCAAATTTCTAAAAGTTTAGGACATTAAATGTGAATTTCAAATTCCTCTTAGAGAGTAATTTTTTTGGGTTGGTAGGAAATTTCGCTTTTGTAATTTTCCCTTGGCTGTAACCTTTTTCTGTTTGGTTTGACTGTGTATTTGTCTGGCTTGAACACTATTGGTGTTCAACCTAAGTAATTCAATTGGCTTTATGAAAAAAAAAAAAAATTTCGGTATAACTCTATCGAAAATTCTGAAATTTTTTGTATCATCTATAGGAAATTTTCAAAATTTTTGGTATATGTCTCATTGGAACAGTAAAACACTGTAAATTTTTCAATATTTCCGATATATTACTGTTAATTTCATAATTTTCAGAAATTTCCAAAGATAAAAAAGTAAGTTCGCTCAAAATGGAGGGTGTTAGATTCAATTGGGAGGTGTCTAATTAAATATTCCTTGTTAGATTAACCTAATGGACTTATTAACGGTCCCCATGCTAATAACATAAAATAACCATTTAATATGCTAGTTTTTTAAGAGGTTATTCAATCATAACTCAAGGAAGAATGATTATAAACTCCTAGTGTTAATTTTTTTAGTTGATGGTATGTGATACTTTCCAAATACATTTTGTTTCCTTATAATGTCAAAGAGCTCATATTGTTTCATGTTGCATTTAAATCATACATAAATTGCAGCTTTGGTATATCAGCATCTAATTCAGTACTATTCTTTTGCTTTATCTCATGATTTAAAAATAGTCAAGTTAGCTTGCAATCCTAAGCTACTGCCAACTGTTGCATCAAATTTAGTTTTTATAGTTTCTTCATTCTTCTGTTGCTTTGTAGTTATACTTTGCCATCATTTTGAGAAGGCACGAAGCACACTCTACCTCAAGTTTGCAAAAAGGTTTGTTTTTGGCTTTTTTGATTGAGTCAGAAAACTACAATGACAAAACCAATTCCCTTGTTAACTATTTTTATCAATCACTCTTCATTTCACATTCTATCAATTGTTGAACTTGTTTAAGCCAACTAATTTGTTGTATTTTTGATATCTAAAGAATCAAAGCTCATTTCAGTTGGAACTCTAGAAACTGTTTAATTGATTTATTTGAGCTTCTCTGATGGCATAAGCACTCACAAAACTTATGGAAACAATTTATGACATATTCATAAGTTGTTTTTAGCTTACTTTTATAAGCTCTCCAAAACAACTTATGAAAACAACAATATAGATTATGCATAAGTACTTAAATGATAAGCATCTAATTAAACTGTTTATTCAAACAAGGCTCAATAGAGTTGATGACTAATGTGCTAACTCAAACCAGTGAATTAACTTTCTTCAGCAACTGTTTCATAGTGGTTTTTCTCGGAGAAAAATGATGGCGAAGGCTAGCTCGGATGGAGATATTGCTTCAACTGAGATGACAGGGTCAACAAGTCATAATCTACCAATTCCTGTAGGTTCTGAAAATGCTCAGGAAGTGGCTGACATGCACCAGGAACACAACAAGAACGAGGTGAAGGATCAAAGAATCAAAACAGTACCCTTTTTCAAGCTTTTCTCATTTGCAGACTCTTGGGATTATTTCCTTATGACTGTTGGAACTATAAGTGCTGTTGGAAATGGAGTCTCTATGCCTTTAATGACTATAATTATTGGAGATACTATTGATGCTTTTGGAGGAAATGTTAACACCAAACAATTAGTTCATCAAGTTTCCAAGGTGTCTCTCAAGTTTGCAATCATGGGTGCATGCACCTTTTTTGCGGTGTTTCTGCGTAAGCATATCAAATTCTCTAGCTTAGTATATTAAACATATATTAATATACCTTAAGATTTAAATAACAAAAGTTAGATATACATGAAATTTGTTTTCAGAGGTGGCTTGCTGGATGATCACAGGGGAGAGGCAAGCTGCAAGAATAAGGGCCTTATACCTCAAAGCAATTTTACGACAAGACATAAGCTTCTTTGACAAGGAAACAAACAATGGTGAGATTGTTGGAAGAATGTCAGGTGATACAGTTCTTATTCAAGAAGCTATGGGAGAGAAGGTATTAATGCACTATTTAAAGAAATCGGATATATTTTCTATACAGCAAAATTTGAAGATAATAACTAATTCTTCCTTTTCTTTTTCTGTGATATGTTCTCAGGTAGGAAAATTCATACAGTATGTGTCAGGTTTTTTAGGAAGTGTAGTTGTGGCATTCAGCAAGGGCTGGCTTCTATCTCTTGTCCTTCTATCTTCCCTTCCTTTTCTTGTTCTCTCCGGTTCCATGATGAGCTTTGCTTTCGCAAAGATGGCATCTCGTGGACAAACAGCATATTCTGAAGCAGCAACTGTAGTTGAAAAGATACTCGGTTCAATTCGAACAGTATGAAAATTTCATAGTTTTTTATGTATTTTTCATGTTTATAACTAATGATACTCAACAGAGTTTCTCCAATGCATGCAGGTTGCATCATTTACTGGCGAGAAGCAGGCTATAGCTCAATACAATCAGTCCTTAACTAAAGCCTACAAAATTGGAGTGCAAGAGGGATTGGCTATTGGCCTAGGCCTTGGATCGGTTCGTTTATTTGTTTATTGTACTTATGCTTTGACCATATGGTTTGGAGGAAAGATGGTACTAGAGAAAGGTTACACTGGAGGTGAAGTCGTAAGCATATTTTTCGCAGTACTGACAGGTTCCTTGTAAGTTAAGTTAGTTTCTTTTTTTGCAAGACGATTAGGTGGGCACATATACATTACTTCTTATGAACTAATTTCATTTTCTAGGTCTCTAGGACAGGCAATTCCATGCTTATCTGCATTTGCTGCTGGACAAGCTGCATCATTTAAAATGTTTGAAACAATCAAAAGGAAGCCAGAAATCGATGCTTATGATACTACTGGGAGAAAGCTCGATGACATTCGCGGAGACATAGAGCTTAGGGAAGTTTGCTTTAGTTATCCTACAAGACCAGATGAGCTGATATTCAATGCATTCTCTATTTCAATACCAAGTGGCACAACCGCGGCTTTGGTAGGGCAAAGTGGGAGTGGGAAATCAACGGTTATTAGTTTGATAGAGAGATTTTATGATCCACAAGGGGGTGAAATTCTCATCGACGGTATCAACCTCAGAGAATTTCAACTGAAATGGATCAGACAGAAAATTGGCCTAGTCAGTCAGGAACCGGTTCTCTTTAGTTGTAGCATTAGTGAGAATATTGCGTATGGTAAGGATGCGGCAACTGATGAAGAAATCAGAGCTGCAGCAGAACTTGCCAATGCTACTAACTTCATCGATAGATTTCCTCGCGTGAGCTTTTATTTCTTGATTCTTCTTATAAAAATTTCAACATCATACAACACCGAAGACTATTTTATAGTATATGTTTTTTCATAAAATATTTGTTGTCCCTTTTACCTCACTTATTCTGGAAAATGATAAATTTAGGGACTTGAAACGATGGTCGGCGAGCATGGAGCTCAGCTTTCTGGAGGCCAAAAGCAAAGAATTGCTATAGCAAGAACAGTTCTTAAAGATCCAAGAATTCTACTCCTTGATGAAGCAACAAGTGCACTTGATGCAGAATCTGAAAGAGTGGTACAAGAGACACTAGACAAAATTATGATAAACCGAACAACTATCATCGTAGCCCATCGCCTTAGCACAATAAGGAATGCTGATATCATCGCTGTTATTCACCAAGGAAAAGTAGTAGAAAAAGGTATACATACATAGATACATACTAAATATGGCGCAATGGAGCATTCTTATATCTTGTAACTGATTATCAGGTACACATGCTGAGCTCACTAAGGATCCTGATGGAACTTATAGTCAGCTCATTAGGTTGCAAGAAATTAAAAGGGATTCATCAGAACAATATGGTGCTAATGACTCCGATAGTAGTCGCAACTCATTCGTAGTATCGAATTCTATGCCCACCACACAAGTAAAAGGGTCTGAAAAAATTCTTTCAGAAGTAACATCACATAAAAGTAAAACTCCAGATGTCACATTTTTGCGCCTTGCTTATCTTAACAAGCCTGAAATCCCAATGTTACTCATAGGGACTCTAGCAGCAGCGCTAACTGGAGCAGTGCTACCTATTCTGGGACTTCTAGTCTCAAAGATGATAAATACATTCTTTGAGCCTGCAGATGAACTCCGCAAAGACTCGAAGTTTTGGGCATTAATATTTGTTTCCCTTAGCGTGGCATCGTTTGCTTTTCACCCCTTAAGGTCCTACTTTTTTGCAGTGGCTGGTTCGAAGTTAATAAAAAGGATACGATTAATGTGCTTCGAGAAAATAGTTCACATGGAAGTAGCATGGTTTGATAAAGCTGAGAATTCAAGCGGTGCACTTGGAGCAAGGCTGTCTACCGATGCCGCTTTGATTCGAACTTTGGTTGGTGATGCGCTCGGTTTGCTTGTTCAAGATATTTCTACAGTTATTACAGCCTTGGTAATTTCCTGTGAGGCAAATTGGCAGCTTTCTCTCATCATTCTTGTTTTGCTACCTCTACTTTTAGTCAGTGGGCATTTGCAAATCAAGTCTATGCAAGGATTCAGCACAGATGCAAAGGTTTGTGCCTTATTGACATGTAACTATAAACTACGTTATGAGGATGAATCAAATGTGCTTCAATTGTAATGCATTTTATATATATGTTTGACAGAAACTATATGAGGAAGCAAGTCAAATAGCGAATAATGCAGTAGGGAATATCAGAACAGTTTCGGCTTTCTGTGCCGAAGAGAAGGTGATGGAGTTATACCAGAAGAAATGTACAGTACCGATCCAGACAGGAAAAAGGCAGGGTTTAGTGAGTGGAATTGGTTTTGGTTTAGCAATCTTCTTTCTGTTTTCTGTCTATGCATGCAGTTTTTATGCCGGCGCACGACTTGTTGAGAATAGAAAAACATCAATATCAGAAGTTTTTCAGGTATTTTACTCTCTCACATTGGCAGCTGCCGCGATATCTCAATCCGCCTTCCTGGCTCCAGGAGCTAGTAAAGCAAAAAGTTCAGCTGCTTCTATATTTGCTATTCTTGATCAGAAATCAGAAATAGACCCTAGTGATGAATCAGGAATGATACTGGAAGATGTGAAGGGAGAGATTGAGTTCCATCATGTCACTTTCAAGTATCCAACTAGACCTGATGTTCACATATTCAAAAACCTTTCCTTAACCATTCATTCCGGACAGGTAAGTTAAAAAGTTATAGATCGGTTTGATGCATAACTCTCACTAGAAGCTTAAAGTTTGTTTGTTTCAATCAGACAGTTGCATTGGTTGGAGAAAGTGGAAGTGGAAAGTCAACTTTGATCTCATTGTTGCAAAGATTTTATGATCCGGATTCAGGTTTGATTAAACTGGATGGAACAGATATCCGAAAGCTACAACTTAAATGGTTTAGGCAACAAATGGGCCTGGTAAGCCAAGAGCCTGTTCTGTTCAATGACACCATTCGAGCCAACATAGCTTATGGAAAAGGTGGTAATGCATCTGAGGCAGAAATTATCACTGCATCAGAATTGGCAAATGCTCATAAGTTCATTAGCAGCTTGCAGCAGGTAAATATTTAATATACTGTCTAGGAATCATGGACGCACCGACATAGACACGATACTGATACTGACACTGATTCGTAGACACTTGTAATAGTTTAAGAAGAACTAGTTATCTATGCAGCATGGCTTATTGAACTCTAGAAAAACAACATATGCAGGGGTATGATACAATAGTAGGAGAGAGAGGGATACAGCTATCTGGAGGACAGAAGCAACGTGTGGCAATTGCAAGAGCCATAGTTAACAGTCCAAGAATATTGTTACTAGATGAAGCCACAAGTGCACTTGATGCTGAGTCTGAAAAAGTTGTTCAAGATGCACTTGATAGAGTGAGGATGGACAGAACAACCATTGTGGTGGCTCATAGATTATCTACTATAAAAGGTGCAAACTCTATTGCAGTTGTTAAAAATGGAGTAATTGAGGAGAAAGGAAAACATGACACATTGATCAACAAGGGTGGTGCCTATGCTTCTTTAGTAGCACTTGTTAATGCTTCATCTTTGTAAGATTCTTTAAACTAATGGTTTCTTAATCTTTTGAAGTTTGTTTTCATATTCTATAAGAATAAGGAATCGTGATTTATTTATTTTTATCAATTTCATAACTAATTTTTCATATAGTATTTTCATATATTAATTTACTATAAGAGAATAAACTAACATAAATAATAATAAATTTAAACCTACTGAAGACTTACTTAATATGTCTCATTCTAATTAAATAAATTATCTATAAATATTTAATTTCAATGCTCCTCAAAGAAAGAGATGTCAACTCAGACTTTAAATGATGTGACTAAAATAAGACTATGTGATTTATAAAACGATGAGATGTAAAAATTGATTTGGATTCTCTTTTAATAAATTATTCAAATATATTACAATAATTTTGAGTCAAATAAAACGGTTATATTACATCAAGTGCTTTAAATGTGCGAGTAATTGATAAAACTTTTTTAAAATGACAAATGGACATCTCTGTTCCGTTTATGTCTGATCTGCAAAATTTTGCAAAAAATAATGACGAAATTGGATGGATATAGTTAAGGATGTGTGTAAACTCTTGAACGGAGTGTGTCCGCAGACACTACATCTTTTACGTCTAAAAATATATAAAATTATGTTAATTTTTATGTCTGTAAAAATCCACAAAAATTAAACAAGACGGAAAAGCTATATTAGAGGATGAAAGTTTAAGTCTTTGCCCCACTTCGCACAAAAGTTCAAGCAAAATAGAAATGTCAATCGGACTCGCTCCTATTTCTGTATTTACAATAGTCATGCCAAAAAAAGGAAAGACGGGTCAACTCAGAATTTACATTATTCAAATAATATTAAAATACAATTTTGAATCGATAAAGTTCAAGTAAAACAATATTATATCAAGAGTTTTAAATAGAGTTTCTTATCACACCAACCATGTTTCTTAGGCAATACTTAAATTTTTGTTTTTGCCTTCAATTTTCGGATGTGCACATCCGGACGCACCCTTTCTCTAAAACTTTTCAGTTTTTTTCAGATGTGCACATTCGGAAGAATTCCTGATCTGCAAATCCGGAAAAAATCAAAAGAATTCCATAAAATCATTTACTTCTAAATATAATTAAATCCAATATAATTAAAATTCAACATAATTAAACTTAATATGATTTTTTCAATATAATTAAATCCAATTTAATTAAATCCAATATAACTAAAATTAATATGATTAAAATTAATATGATTTTTTCAATATAATTAAATTCAATATAATTAAATTAATTTTAGAAGTAAATACCATATAATTTTAATTATAATTTAGAAGTAAATACCATATAATTTCGAAGTAAATACCATATAATTTTAAATATCAATATAATTAAATCCAATTTTAGAAGTAAATACCATATAATTTTAAATCCAATATAATTAAATTAATTTTTTCAATATAAAAAAATCATTTAAAATTAAATACCATATTAATCATATTAATTATATTGAAAAAATTAATCATATTAAGTATCATATTAATTTTAATTAATATAGATTTTAATTATATTAGATTTAATTATATTAGATTTAATTATATTGAAAAAATCATATTAATTTTAATTATATTGGATTTTAATTATATTGGATTTAATTATATTTAGAAGTAAATGATTTTATGGAATTCTTATAAGTGGGAACAATTCTCACCTTACCAACCGATTTTGTAGGGTTGAGTTAGACCCAACCACAATTTCTTAACATGATATCAAGAGTAGGGATGCTCAAATAAATCGGTTTTAATTATTAGTATGGTTTTAACCAAATCAATATTTTAGATATATTTTTAGGGCATTTCTTAATGCACCACCCAAGTTTCTTAGGCACCACGTGAAATTATTTTTTTGCCCCTATATTCCGGATGTGCACATCCGGACGCACCAAATTTTTAAAAAACGCTGAAGTGTTCCGGATATGCATATCCGGAAACAATTCTGATGTGCACATCCGGAAGTATTTCTTATTAGTTCGCGCCAGACGTTCTTCCCCCCTCATTATTCACCTTTCCATTCCCACTCCTTCTCAAACTCTCTCAAACTCTCAAATTTTCAATCACCACAAATCTCGATTTTTTTCACTCGAGTTCGGCGCAGAGCAACTACTACAACGATCAACACACTCCAAATCCTCCGTATCACATTTTAATCGGTAAGTTTTCAAATTTTAGAGTTTCGGAGTAATTTTCGAGTAATCGATTTAGAGTAGACATTTAAGTGTAGAAATTGTTAGGTTGTATGAATAACATAGGTTAGAGACAATGTAGGTCATTTTTACTGCTTCAAACGGACGATCAGGGCATAAAAATGCCCTTTTGGTTGTTACAGTGGCCATGAGTGTCGTTTTTAAACTTCAAAATACGTACCGGATGTACAGATTCAGAAATATTGGAACGTTTAGTGTTTCCGGATGTGCACATCCGAAAATACCTAACGTTTAAAATTTTGAGTCCTTCCGGATGTGCACATCCGGAAGACTATTTTTTTTTTCCTTTTTTAATTTTGCTTGTTTGTTTGTTTTTGTTTAATTATTTTTAAACAAAATTTAATTTATTTATTATGCTTTGCAGATTAGATGGCTGGCAGAGACGATCGTACCATACATGGACGGACAACTCAGCACGCATCTGTCCGACGTGAGCGGATGCAGTCTACAGCCGAGGCTTCCAACGCAGAGGGAGTTGGGGTAGCCCCTACAGCTGAGCGACATCCTACACCACATCCTACACCACAGCCATCCACATCTCGGAGGCGTCGGGATTCTACTGCTAGTTCATCAGGGTCCCAGCCCGCACGCAGGCGTCGTCGGGAGACTACAGCTCCATCAGTTGCTCCTCCTCGTTCCCCTGTTGCTGTTCCTGTTCCAGAGGGTGATCACCCAACACATGAGGGTGTTGACGATGATGACGATTTCGATGAGCTGGGCGGTTACCCCGGGGGACCGTCTAATATGTCCCTACTCGCGGGGTACTCTGAGCATACTGCCAGATTTGTCTGGCTAGGACAGGTAACCTTTCTCGGTTTATTTATAGAATTGTATTCGTTGAAAATATGTTCATTTGTAACATTGTTTTATTTGGAAATTTTCAAGATAAGGATTCACAGAAGTTCTATAACAATGGGGGCAAGGTTATGGACACGATTGAGATGCTGCCTACAGCTGAGTGGTTCACGTCTGCACTTGCGGAGTCTGGTCTTGGAGGCCTGTCTAGGATTGGGTATTCCCAGATCCAGTACGGTATCCTGATGGCATTTGTTGAGAGATGGCACCCTGAGACATCCTCATTCCATCTACCGTACGGCGAGATCACGATCACGCTAGACGACATCTCGTGCCTCTTACATCTACCGATCACGGGTACCCTTCTGAGTCACGGTAGGATGACGAAGGCGGACGACATAGAGTTGTTGGTTACAGAGCTTGGGGCTAGCCCAGAGAAGGCACATGCGGAGGTGCACCAGTTGAGGGGCGCACACGTCCGGTTCTCATTTTTTATGGATAGATTTACTGAGGCGCTTGCAGAGGCAGGACGGGCAGATGGTGATCCAGCTGAGGTGGCGATCCACAGGACGCGTGCCCTAAGGTGCTACTACTTGTTTTTGCTAGGCACACAGGTGTTTGTGGACACCAGCGCCTATTATGTTGATATCGTCTACCTCAGGTACCTTTCGGATCAGACAGAGATCCATCGGTACAACTGGGGGGCTGCTGCGCTGGCATTCACCTATTCCAGGCTCTCTGATGGTTGCCACTGGGCAGCCAAGACTGTGGCAGGCAGATGTACGCTATACGTGGTAACAATCTAATATTCTAAGTGATTTTTTCATTTCTTTTCTTTCTGTATTCATTATAATGTTTGACACCCATGTTATGTTTTCCATTTCAGGTGTGGATTTTACAGCACTTTCCCTATATTACTGGTTGGGGGAGTGCCCAGGGGTACACTGAGGATATGCCACGTGTTGCTGCATTTGTCCTGCTTAGAGGGAACCAGGCGCCGGACCCCTTCAGAGTGTATCTAGATCGGATGACTGCTGAGGACGTTTTGTATTTCCCCTATGTCGATCACCGTGTGACGCGCCCGTTCGATGAGGTTTGTTTGTTCTCAGGATGGTTGGCATGCAGTTCGACTGTTACTGCCTGATACCTGCCAGAGCGCGTCTTGCGTCAGTTCGGTTACACGCAGACGATCCCCAGGATGCCTCATGAGTCTGCTCCTCTAGGCTTGACCCGCAGGCAGATAGATGAGCTATATGCTGACTACCAGTCCCACTTGGTACCGGAGGAGGCTCGGGCGACCAGAGCGGAGACAGACTGGAGTGTTGTTGTCGGGTACATCGTGTGGTTCTACACCGTCTCACACTCATGCATGGTGCCCACTGCTGAGGGATCGCCACCCAGACCTGCTCATCAGGAGATATTAGAGGAGCGGCAGTCTCAGCTGGACCACACTCAGGATGTCCTACCACGCTGTCGTGAGATAGAGCAGATAGCGCGGCAGGCCATTGCGGACGGTCACCTCCCTGAGGGCTCTGGTGCCAGATTTGCCGTGGACAGGATTATTGCGATTGCTCAGGGGGCACTTCAGTACCGCAGACATCGATCCAGGATGGCGGGTAGGGGCAGAGGAGCAGGGGAGCCAGGAGAGATCCTTCGCCATACGCAGTAGTTTTTTGTTTGATGTATTATATTTATATTAGATGTATACACTGTATTTTGACAGAGATATTTTATATATGGATGTTGTCAAATGTATATTAAATTGCGACGATTTATTAACATATGCGACCAAGCAAAAAAACCGATTTTTAAAAAAAAAATAATGTTTTGCCTTTTCCGGATCTGCAGATCAGGAATGTTTCCGAATGTGCACTTCCGGAAAGAATCAGCGTTTTTAAAAAAATTGGTGCGTCCGAATGTGCACATCCGAAATCAGGGGACAAAACTGGAAATTCAGATGGTGCCTAAGAAACAAAGGTGGTGTGATAAAAAATGCCCTATTTTTAATATGGTTTTAACCAAATCCATAATTTGGACATCCATATCCAAAATAAAAACCAAATTAGTCAAATTTTTTTATAAAAAAAAAAAAAAGCTTTGAAATTTTTTTCAAAAAAAATTATTTTCTTTTAAATAAATTTTTATTAAAGAAAAAAGTATTATTTTGGAAAAAAAATTATTTTTTTTCTGAAAAAAATAATTTTTTTGAAAAAAAAATATGTTTTTAAAAAAAAATATTATTTTTGAAAAAAATATTATTTTTAATATATATATATATATATATTAGAAAAAAAATATATTTTTAATTTTTTTCAGAAACTGATTTTTTTTTCAATAAATTTTCAAAAATAATTTTTTTAAAATAAAAAATATATTTTTTCTTAAAAAAATATTATTTAAAAAAAAATTCTTAAAAAAATTAATTTTAAAATAAAATTACATCAAAACTAATTATAAAATTGGTTATGGATATAACCGGTTTATAACTATTTTAAAAAATAAAACCGGTTATGACAATTGGTTTTAATAACCGGTTATAACATATAGATTATTTATGGTTATGGATTGGTTATGTAAATTAACCGTCCATGAACATCCCTAATCAAGAGTCTCGTTTAAGATCCGGTGGGTCACATTCTATGGTTTCCGCTATCGGATCACCCACCATTTATTTCAACGCTCCAGTTTTTTAGTCCTGAGCGTGAGGGGGTGTGTTAAGAGTCCCACATCGGATAATATATGGCATGAACATGTCTTTATAAGTGGGGGCAATCCTCACCTTACCAACCGGTTTTGTAGGGTTGAGTTAGGCCCAATCACAATTTCTTAACATCCCCTAATTTCAGATGTGCACATTCGGACGCACCATTTTTTTTAAAAAAAAAATTAATATGATTTAAAACGAGATATGTAATTAATTATATTGGTTCGTCCAGATATGTTATTAATATGATTTAAAATTATTTAAATATATTTTAGATTTTATATTAAATATATATTTATATTATTTTTAAAAAAATAATTCTATAAAAAAAGCGGTATATATTTATATTAAAGCGATATATATTTATATTAAATATATATATTTATATTATTTTTATAGAATTATTTTTAAAAACATCTAAAATAATAAAATCCAATATAATTAATAACATATCTCATTTTAAATCATATTATTTTTTTTCTTCATATTTTTCATATTTTTGAATTTTAAAATTTTAACTTATCTATTTATAAGAATTATATTTAAAAGTAAATGATTTTTTACGGAATACTTTTGATTTCATTCGGATCTGCAGATCAGGAAATGATTTTATAATTTTTTTTTATTTTTTTCGGATCTGCAGATCAGTAATTTTTTCTGATTTACACATCCGGAACAAATCAACGTTTTATAAAAAAAAATTGTGCGTCTAGATGTGCACATCTAAAATTAGGGGTAAAAACAAAATTTTGCGTGGTGTCTAAGAAATATGGATGGTGTATTACGAAAGCCCTTTCAGAATTTAAGTGATTCGGTAAAAATAAGACTATATAACTTATAAAACGATGAGATGTTAAAAAATTGATTTGGAGTTTCTTTTAAAAAAATTATTCAAATTATTTTAAAATAATTGAGTCAATAAAGACCAAATAAAATGGTTATATAACATAATTGACAATATTTTTCATCTTCTTATGAATGACTTCATAATTCAATAAAATGTGTGAGTAATTGACAACTTTATAAAAATGAGCAAATAGAGTACTAAAATAATTGAATACATTAATTATCTAAAATGTAAGATTTACATTAATTAGAGTAATTTATTTATAAATCGAATATATTAATTATTTAATTTATCTAAAATGTAAGATTTACTTATGTCTTTTATAAAAATGATCAAATAGAGTACTAAAATAATTGAGTCAATAAAATAGTTATTTGATAAATTTCTTCATAATTATTCCTTTCGTAACTGTTTATAAAAAAAACACTTATCTTGTTACAAATTATGAGAAAAAAAAAGTCAAAATTTAATTTATTTAAGCATTTAAAAATGTATCTTTCCAAAATAAAATTAAATGCAAATTAAATTTAATTTATTTTCTCTCATTTTTTTCATAAACAACCACCAATTAAATTTGTTTTTACATCTTTTTATAAAAAAATTTGAGAATTTCTTAATACACCACATGAGTTAACGTTTCTTAAGCACCGCGCGAAATTCCTTTTTTGCTCTCTGATTCTGGATGTACACATCTGGATATACCATTTCGCGCGGTGCCTAAGAAACTCATGTGGTGTATTAAGAAACCCTCAAAAATTTATAAAAAAAAGACACAAAAATTTAATTTTTTTTAACAAATACTCCCTCCGTCCCAAAATATAAGAGAAAAAATTACATTTTTCTTGTCCCAAAATATAAGAGAAAAAATCAACTTTCATCTTTTTCAAGATAAAATTAAATGTAAGTTGCATTTAATTTGCTTTCTCTCTCATTTTTTCTATAACCAACAACCAATTAGAATTGTTTTTACATCTTTCAAAATAATATTTTTCAATAAAATCTTAGTCAAACTATTATCATTTTACTTTTCTTAATAAGTGTGTTTTTTATTTTTTCTTATATTTTGGGACGAATGGAGTATGAGAATATTGACTTTTGCTTATAAATTCATACGGAGTACTATTTGTTAGAGTTCATACACATGTTTATCATTTGTTAAACGAATTTGGTGCCTGCCTCAAATTTATACATAGCCACATAGGTATGTTCTTTTATCACAATAATTATCACATATCTGTCACATGATATGTTTGAGCAACAGTATAGTTTAGTTTGATTGTACTCAAACATATGCAACAAAATCAATGATGTAATCCATGAATCACACTAACTTACCAGCAATCTTTGAAATTTCATTTGCAGGAAAATAGAGTATCTTGCTAAGGTTGACTCTTATAAAACTCTTGTGTCCTATTCTATATTTTTATCGTTAGGACGGTAGCTATCTTACCCCATAAAATGATACTCCAATTTTGCTACCATCATGCGGTCCCATAGAGTTTCATTTTTTTGAGTTGAATAATGCGTTTATCTTTTCAATGTAATGTTTGTTTCGTAGCTAGCAACATTAATAACACCAAATAAATACTTCTCAGATACTCTTTAAGGTACTGCTTCAACTGATATGACAGGGTCAACAAGATGACATGCACCAGGAATCCAAGAACAAGGTGATGGATCAAAGAATCAAGACAGTGCCCTTTTACAAGCTTTTCTCATTTGCAGACTCTTGGGATTATTTTCTTATGATTGTTGGAACTATAAGTGCGGTTGGGAATGGAGTCTCTATGCCGTTAATGACTATAATTATCGGAGATGTTGTTGACGCTTTCGGAGGAAATGCTAACAATAAACATCTAGTTCATCAGGTTTCAAAGGTTAGATTTTGGAATAGTGCTAGATAGATGGTTTATTTCAAAATTTTCGATTTTCATGTCGTGATTCACCGTGGTTTGGTTCATTTCGCGCTTTCAGGTGTCTCTCAACTTTGCAATCACGGGTGCATGCGCCTTTTTTGCAGTGTTTCTGCGTAAGAATGCTGAATAAATTAGCTTAGTATAATTCAAGTTAATATGATTAGAAAATTGTAAATTTGATTTATCTTGCAGAGGTGGCTTGTTGGATGATAACGGGCGCGAGACAGACTGCGAGAATAAGGGCATTATATCTCAAAGCGATTTTAAGACAAGATATCAGTTTCTTTGACAAGGAAACAAACAGTGGTGAGGTTGTTGGAAGAATGTCAGGTGACACGGTTCTTATTCAAGAAGCCATGGGAGAGCAGGTATTGTTAATGCAGCATCATTTCATTTGATCTTACTATGATAGCAAAATTTCAAGATAATAATAACTTACTCTTCCGATTTCGGGTGATAACTTCTTCTCAGGTAGCGAAATTCATACAGCATATATCATGTTTTTTAGGAAGTCTAGTGGTGGCATTCATCAAGGGTTGGCTTCTAACCCTTGTCCTTTTATCAACTCTTCCTCTTCTTATCCTCTCTGGTTCCATAATGAGCTTTACTTTCGCAAAGATGGCGTCTCGGGGACAAGCAGCTTATTCCGAAGCCGCAACTATAGTGGAGCGGAAAATCAGTTCAATTCGAACGGTACGCATGTCAATCTAAATAAATAAAGAACCTTTCATGTTTCAGACTAAGAATACACAACACGATTACTCCAATGGATGCAGGTTGCATCATTTACCGGCGAGACGCAAGCTATAACTCAATACAATCAATCCTTAATTAAAGCTTACAAAATTGGAGTACAAGAGGGATTGGCTATTGGCTTAGGCCTCGGTTCGGTTCGTTTATTTGTTTATTGCACTTATATTTTGACTGTATGGTTTGGAGGAAAGATGATACTGGAGAAAGGTTATACTGGAGGTGAAGTCATAAGTGTATTTTTCGCTATACTAACAGGTTCCTTGTAAGTCAAGTTAAGTTAGTTTCCACAAGAAGATTAGATTTGCATACATGCATCACTTTTTTTGAGCTAATTTTATTTTTTAGGACTCTTGGGCAGGCATCTCCATGCTTAACTTCATTTGCTGCTGGACAAGCTGCAGCGTTTAAGATGTTTGAAACGATTAAAAGGAAGCCAGAGATCGATGCTTATGATACTAGCGGGCGAAAGCTTGATGACATTCGCGGAGGTATAGAGCTTAGGGAGGTTTACTTTAGTTATCCTACAAGACCAAATGAAATGATACTCAATGCATTTTCTATTTCAATATCAAGTGGCACTACCACGGCTTTGGTCGGGCAAAGTGGAAGTGGAAAATCAACCGTTATTAGTTTGATAGAGAGATTTTATGATCCACAAGGAGGTGATATTCTCATTGACGGAATCAACCTTAGAGAATTCCGACTGAAATGGATCAGACGGAAAATAGGGCTAGTCAGTCAGGAGCCGGTTCTTTTTAGTTGTAGCATTAAAGAGAATATTGCCTATGGTAAGGACGCAGCAACTGATGAAGAAATCAGAGATGCGGCAGAACTTGCTAATGCTGCTAACTTCATTGATAAGTTTCCTCATGTGAGATTTCAACATCAGTTTTGAATTATCCAATAAGGAAGATTATTTTATAGTATATGTTTTTCAATTAAATATTGTCTCTTTTATCTTACGAATACCGGAAAGTTTTTAATTTAGGGACTTGAAACGATGGTCGGCGAGCATGGAGCTCAGCTTTCTGGAGGCCAAAAGCAAAGAATTGCTATAGCAAGAGCAATTCTGAAAGATCCAAGAATTCTACTCCTTGATGAAGCAACAAGTGCACTTGATGCAGAATCTGAAAGAGTGGTACAAGAGACACTAGACAAAATTATGATAAACCGAACAACCATCATCGTAGCACATCGCCTTAGCACAATAAGGAACGCTGATATAATCGCTGTTATTCACCAAGGAAAAGTAGTAGAAAAAGGTATGAATACAAAGATACATAGTTACTTACATACAAGCATGCACGCACACATACTAAGTATGGCACAGTGAAGCATTCTTATATCTTGTAACTGATTATTAGGTACACATGCTGAGCTCACTAAGGATCCTGATGGAGCTTATAGTCAACTTATTAGGTTGCTAGAAATTAAAAGGGATTCATCAGAGCAATATGGTGCTAATGACTCAGATAAGTTAGAAAATTTTGTAGATTCTGGAAGAGGGTCAAGCCAACGGTCTTTAAGCCGGGGATCATCTGAGATTGGACGTAGCAGTCGCCATTCATTCAGAGTATCAACTTCTATACCTACAACACTAGTAGGAGGATCTGAAGTTGTTCCTTCAGCAGCAACAACATCACAAAAAAGTAAAACTCAAAATGTTCCGTTCCTCCGCCTCGCTTATCTTAACAAGCCCGAAATCCCAGTGTTACTCATAGGGACAATAGCAGCAACAGTAACTGGTGCAATGCTACCAATTCTAGGACTTCTAGTCTCCAAAATGATACATACATTCTTTGAGCCTGCAGATAAACTTCGTAAAGACTCGAAGTTTTGGGTTTTAATATTCGTTTCTCTTAGCGTGGTATCATTCACTTTTCACCCAATAAGGTCATACTTTTTTGCTGTAGCTGGCTCTAAGTTGATAAAAAGGATCCGGTTAATGTGCTTCGAGAAAATAATTCACATGGAAATAGGCTGGTTTGATAAAGCTGAGAATTCAAGCGGTGCACTTGGTGCAAGGCTTTCAACCGATGTTGCTTCGATGCGAACTTTGGTTGGCGATGCACTCGGCTTACTGGTTCAAGATATTTCAACAGTTATTACAGCTTTGGTAATTTCCTTTGAAGCAAGTTGGCAGCTTTCTCTCATCATTCTTGCTTTGATACCTATACTATTAGCAAGTGGACATTGGCAAAAGAAGTACATGCAAGTGTTTAACACAGATGCAAAGGTTTGTGCCTTACATATTTAGTTAGTACTACTAATATCTGTTTGACATCATGTTACTATAATCTATATATGTTTTGACAGAAACTATACGAGGAAGCAAGTCAAGTAGCAAACGATGCAGTAGGAAATATCAGAACAGTTTCTGCTTTCTGTGCCGAAGAGAAGGTGATGGAGTTATACCAGAAGAAATGTGTAGTACCAGTCGAAACAGGAAAAAGGCAAGGTTTAGTCAGTGGAACTGGTTTGGGCTTAGCCATTTTCCTTTTCTTCTGTTTCTATGCATGCAGTTTTTATGCCGGCGCCCAACTTGTTGAGAAGGGCAAAACATCAATGTCAGAAGTTTTTCAAGTATGTTATTGTCCCAATTTGGAGGCCTTTTCAGATAGTGTTCTTTTGTTGAAGTCAATTTTTTTTGTCATACTTTACTTGCAGGTATTCTACTCTCTCACAATGGCAGCCACCGCGATATCTCAATCCAGCTTCATGTCTCCAGGTGCTAGTAAAGCAAAATGTTCTGTTGATTCAGTATTTGCTATTCTTGATCAGAAATCAGAAATAGACGCTAGTGATGAATCAGGAATGATACTGGAAGATGTGAAGGGAGAGATTGAGTTCCATCATGTCACTTTCAAGTATCCAACTAGAACCGATGTTCATATATTCAAAAATCTTTCCTTAATCATTCATTCAGGACAGGTAACTTCAAAACTATAATCTATCAAAAACAATTCATCTAGGCCTTTCTTATAGAGAAGCTTAAAGTTTGGTTGTTTCAATCAGACAGTTGCGTTAGTTGGAGAAAGTGGAAGTGGAAAGTCAACTTTGATATCATTGTTGCAAAGATTTTATGATCCAGATTCAGGTTTGATTAAACTGGATGGAACAGAAATCCAAAAGCTACAACTTAAATGGTTTAGGCAACAAATGGGCCTGGTAAGCCAAGAGCCTGTTCTGTTCAATGACACCATCAGAGCCAACATTTCCTTTGGAAAAGGTGGAAATGCATCTGAGGCTGAAATTATAGCGGCAGCAGAACTGGCAAATGCTCATAATTTCATTAGCAGCTTGCAGAAGGTAAATATTTAATACACTGTCTATGAATCACGGACGCAATGACATAGACATGATACTGACACTGACTCGTAGACACTTGTAATACTTTAAGAAAAACTAGTTATTTATGCAGCATGGCTTATTGAAATCTAGAAAAACAACATATGCAGGGGTATGATACAATAGTAGGAGAGAGAGGGATACAACTGTCTGGAGGACAGAAGCAACGTGTGGCAATTGCAAGAGCCATAGTTAACAGTCCAAGAATATTGTTACTAGATGAAGCCACAAGCGCACTTGATGCTGAGTCTGAAAAAATGGTTCAAGATTCACTTGATAGAGTGAGGATGGACAGAACAACCATTGTGGTGGCTCATAGATTATCCACCATAAAAGATGCAAATTCAATTGCAGTTGTTAAAAATGGAGTGATTGAAGAGAAAGGAAAACATGACACATTGATCAACATGGGTGGTACCTATGCTTCTTTAGTAGCACTGCACACAAATAGCACTGCTTCATCTTAAGACTCTTTAAACCAGTTGTCATGGTTTCTTAATCATTTTGTAGTTTGTCTTCATATTCTAAATTCTATAAGAATATGAAATTTTGATATAAACTTGTAGCTAGCACTATTATTATAAAAAACGATTGTTTGCAGAGATATTATACTTAGGTTATCACATAGAATTTTGGGAACTTGTCTTTGAGATATTATACATAGGTCTTTGAGATACCTTAGGATCCTTTTAAGTGCCTTCCAATGTTCTTCTAGTGGATTAGAAAGGAATTGTGAAACCTTATTCATAACATATGAGATTTCAGATCTAGTCACTTTAGTATATTTAAATGCGCCAACAATAGACCTGCAACTTGTGGGATCAAAAACTTGAGCAGAACCAACCTTTGACAGTGTGGTGCTTGTTAACTGCGGTAGAGCGGCAAACAAATGTTTATGTTTGAAAGAATTTCCGAGGGTTGTCGTATCCACAGGGATCGGTGGAGGAAAAGAGCGTCGTTCACGGTCTCTACGTTTCTAAGCTTTTATTTGAAATGAGATTTCAAACGGTAACATGCAGAAATTAAAGAAACAAAAAGCAAGTAAATAACAATAACACATTCTTTGGAGAAGAGAAATTCAATAGAGATCAATCGATAACACATGCATTCTTCCGATCATATTATACATAAATCAAGCGTTCGTCTAATATCACCACATATCACTCACAACAAAGGTTATGTCTAACGCAAAGTTGAGAGAACAACCGCATCGCCTCATCGATGATATCTCACGCAACTCGACAACACGGAGCATTAAGAATCGATACCCACGGTGAATGTTAGATCTAAATCTATCTCTAGAGTTCAGAACCTAACAAATATTACTATAACATCCATATCAAACTAATGACTCGATTCATATATAACTCCAAGATCAGAATACGTACACATAAATAATATGCATTCAACTAATTTGCCAAACGTATGTGAACAAAGTTCTTCATCAATATTATCACGCACCCTCGCAACACTGTTTGTCAAACATTATCGCGGTCTTTATTGCATTAATTGCTAGAAGTTATTCATTCTAACAATCAACACAATGCTAAAAAGCTAAGATGCAAATGAATATCAACTCACAAAACCATGTCAAAAGCTTGCTCATTAAAAGATGAAAATCTTAGATCTAGGGTTTGTAAAGGGTTTTGTCATACCGACAAACAAGAAATCAAAGATAACAACAATATTGAATCAAAGCATATTCACAATACATAGATTAGATGAAATACATAAGGTATCAAGAGATTACAATAAAAACCCCAACCAAAGAGAATACAAAGAGAAGAAAGGAGAAGAACAAGTTTCTCCCGGCGTGTCAGAGTCAATTGAAGCAAATCCTATTCCGGATCATCAAGATGCATCATCTACTGTTGTTTTCTAAGTCTCTCTACTCCTAAAATATGTTTGATGAAGTTGGGAGAAAGTTCCCCCAAAAACATAACCTAAAAAATGTTGAAAAGTGACTTAAATAAGGGGCTGGAATGTCGCCAACGCGCTTAGCGCACTCTGAGGGCGCTTAGCGCCATCAGAGAAATCCAGCATCTTATTTTCGTCATAACTTTCGAACCGTAACTCCGTTTGAGACGCTGTCGGAAGCGTCGGAAAGCTTATTCAATGCTCTATATGAAAATTAATAGAAATCAGGACTTGAATACCTACAAAAATGAGACAAACAAATTAGAAAAAAAATGATATTTATTACAATCGCGCTAAGCGCGCTCAGATCACGTTAAGCGCGCTCAGATTACGCTAAGCGCGATATCACTTAAAATACCCTTAAACCGCCATAAAGCGCGCTAAGCGCGGTCCTTCTCGCGCTAAGCGCGGTCAGGGGTCCTTAGCTACTGCCTCTTCATTAAAAACGCGTCGAACTCGTGCTGAAAAGCGCGCTAAGCACGAGTTGCCGACAGAAAGTTGCAAAAAATGATCTTCCAAACTCCCTTTCATCATTCATAGGTTCCAAGCATTCTATCCAACAAGAAAACCTATCAAAAAGCATCAAAATGATCATAATTCACAATATTTACATACGAAAACGGAAACTTGCATATTTACACTAAAACATATGTATTTATTATTAAAACACCAAAGAAACAATTGAAAAATGCCACAAAATACTATCTAAAATATGCACAATTTGACACTTAACAACTCTCCCCAACTTATTATTTTGTTTGTCCTCAAAAAAGAATCAATCAACTGAAAGAAACAAAAACAATTATCAAGAAATCATGCTCAACAAGTTTTTACAAACGGAAAACAAACGTATGGTACAAATATCAAACGTACATGCAAAGCAATGCTTACCACTAAACTAAAACGACACCACGAATATGAAACAAAGTCTAAGCACAAAACACATGTCAAAGATTCTAAAGCCACAAATTTTTAAAAGTGAATCACACCTAACACTCCTCTTCAGAATAAGAATGAAGAAATTTACGCGTTTGCAACCGCGGGACAATTACACTCATCTGAAAACAATGCTAATAATAGTTCAATTCATACATTCATCTAACAATCATAAATGAAATCATGAAAGCAAAAAGATCACTAAGGGCTTGAAAGGTTGTAGCTTGGCTAGGTTTTACAACAAAGGGTAATTTCTTAGGCTATTGAATCGAAGTTCTCACGCAAAAGAAACATTCACTATATGTGGTATTTACACATCACAACTTCATTCACCACTTTCTTTTTCTCAATTGTTCACCCTTCCAAACTTTCTTTTGCACAATTATTTCATTCGCTATATTTTTTTCTTTTCAAACAAGTATCTTTTTCTTTTGTTTTTCACATTCATATTCACAATTTTCTTATGCTTGTTCAAAATTTTTCAAAATGTTTAGTAACCTACCATTTCCTTTCATTCTCCCCAACTTGAATACCATCAAACCTCATGTGAATGCTCCTTGCTTTTTATGGCAAGGAAATCAATTTAAAACATTATTCAAAGATTTAAAAAAAAAATTAGAATCCCACAAAATTCAATGATGAACTTAACTTTTAATTTATGTACACACACCAAGTTCATCACCAAATTAGGATATAATCTATTAAGGCTCAAAGGGGGTATCAAATTCGCACTACTCACGGGTAAGTTATTTTTGGTTATGGTTGTGCTCAATATCAATAAATGCCTTGATCATTTCTAATGCTTCCACAAAATCAAAGTAATCAAAAGATTAAGCATGAATCAAATGTATTAAACAAAGTTTATCAGTCATCCAAGCATTTAGTAAACAATGGAGGTTTCCTTACATGGGGCTATGAACTAAAGTGATTCATAAATAAACAAAAATTGCAAGAGAATGAATGACATGTTATTTGTGCAAAGCCTAAAGTTCATGTTCATGTTACGTTGTAGAAAGCACTAAACACATACCTTGACACTGCAACTTTCTTTCTAAATTTTATCATTACCATGACATTTTCTTGTAGACACACTCAAACTTGAACAATCACTAAATTGCATCCTCAAGCTAATAAAAAACAAACTTGAGAGCAAACTCATAAATTATTCTAACAACCTAACAAAATTGAACTAAAACTAAATAAACATAAAAACCAAAATTGGTGAAAGTGGATGAAAAATGAGAGACATTTCAAGATGCAACAGGGCGCGCTTAGCGCAGACAGGCCAACTTTAGAACTTTCAAAAATAGCTCCCTATAATGCCATACATCCAATCTCACACTATACTACAATACTACTAAATATAAAACTGTACAAACTCAAATCATTGGGTTGCCTCCCAAGAAACGCTTGTTTTACGTCGTTAGCTCGACACCTTATTTACGTACAAGCTCCTCCATGTTGCTTCGTTCACCAGTAGCGACCCAATAAAACATGCAACACTTGAGCAAACGTAAAGCAAAAACAAAAATATGCACAAACATACACAAACATGATGGAAAACATATATATATAATCAATTATAGAAAACAACTATTAACAAGTACGTACAAAAGCAAAACAAGTGTTTATACAAGTAAATATACAATATAGACAATTATGTACGAAGCTTAAAAACATAGAAACTATACGATGCAACTCAATATCGAAACACCAATCCCCGGAAACGACGCCAATTTGTTGACTGCGGTTGAGCGGCAAGCAAATGTTTATGTTTGAAAGAATTCCCGAGGGTTGTCAATTCCACAGGGAACGGTAGAGGGAAAAAGCGTCGTTCACTGTCTCTACGTTTCTAAGCTTTTGTTTGAAATGAGATTTCAAACGGTAACATGCGGAAATTAAAGGAACAAAAAGCAAGTAAATAACAATAACACATTCTTTGGAAAAGAGAAACTCAATAGAGATCAATCGATAACACATGCATTCTTCCGATCATATTATACATAAACCAAGCGTTTGTCTAATATCACCACATATCACTCATAACAAAGGTTATGTCTAACGCAAAGTTAAGAGAACAACCGCATCGCCTCATCGATGATGTCTCACACAACTCGACAACACGGAGCATTAAGAATCAATACCCACGGTGAATGTTAAATCTAAATCTATCTCTAGAGTTCAGAACCTAACAGATATTACTATAACATCCATATCAAACTAATGACTCGATTCATATATAACTCCAAGATCATAATACGTACACATGAATAATATGCATTCAACTAATTTGCCAAACGTATGTGAACAAAGTTTTTCATCAATATTATCACGCACCCTCGCAACACCGTTTGTTAAGCGTTATCGTGGTTTTTATTGCATTAATTGCTAGAAGCTATTCATTCTAACAATCAACACAATGCTAAAAAGCTAAGATGCAAATGAATATCAACTCACAAAACCATGTCAAAAGCTTGCTCATTAAAAGATGAAAATCTTAGATCTAGGGTTTGTAAAGGGTTTTGTCATACCCACAAATAAGAAATCAAAGATAACAACAATATTGAATCAAAGCATATTCACAATACATAAATTAGATTAAATACATAAGGTATCAAGAGATTACAATAAAACCCCAACAAAAGAGAATACAAAGAGAAGAAAGGAGAAGAACAAGTTTCTCACGGCGTGTCAGAGTCGATTGAAGCAAATCCTACTCCGGATCATCAAGATGCATCATCTAATGTTGTTTTCTAAGCCTCTCTACTCCTAAAATATGTTTGATGAAGTTGGGAGAAAGTTACCCCAAAAATATAACCTAAAAATGCTGAAAAGTGACTTAAATAGGGGGCAGGCATGTCGCGAACGCGCTTAGCGCACTCTGAGGGCGCTTAGCGCCATCAGAGAAATCCAGCATCTTGTTTTCGTCTTAAATTTCGAACCGTAACTCCGTTTGAGGCGCGGTCGGAAGCGTCGGAAAGCTTATTCAATGCTCTATATGAAAATGAATAGAAACCAAGGCTTAAATACCTTCAAAAATGAGAAAAATAAATTAGAAAAAAATTATATTTATTACAATCGCGCTCAGATCGCGCTAAGCGCGATCTCACTTAAAATACTCTTAAACTGCCTTAAAGCACGCTAAGCACGGTCCTTCTCGCGCTAAGCGCGGTCAGGGGTCCTTAGCTACTGCTTATTCATTAAAAACGCGCTGAACCCGCGCTGAAAAGCGCGCTAAGCGCGAGTTGCTGACTGAAAGTTGCGAAAAATGATCTTTCAAGCTCCCTTTCATCATCCATAGGTTCCAAGCATTCTATCCAGCAAGAAAACTTATCAAAAAGCATCAAAATGATCATAATTCACAATATTTACATACGAAAATGGAAACTTGCGTATTTACATTAAAACATATGTATTTACTATTAAAACACCAAAGAAACAATTGAAAAGGGCCACAAAATACTATCTAAAATATGCATAATTTGGCACTGAAGAGCGCTTGAGGCCATAGGTGATGCAATGCACTTAGATGTGGCCATGTTAGTCTTTTTAAGGATATTTCTAATGTAGATAGCAATAGTGACCCATTGGAAAGATAGTGAACTTCCATACCAAAAAAGTAGTCTAGCTAACCAAGACCCTTAAGAGATAATGATAGGTTAAAATTGGTCATAAGTTGTTAAATGAATGTTTTGGATGTGCCAGCGATGATTACATCATCAACAAATACAAGCACAAGGGTATACAAAGATGGATTATGTAGTATAAAGACAGAAGTGTCTCACACTTGCTGGTTGTGAACTTTAGGGACAGAAGAGCACCTTTGAGCCTATCAAACAAAGTTATTAGGGGATTGTTGAAGGTTATATATAACCTTATTGAGCGTGCAAACTAGACCATGATCTTCTTTTTTTAAACCATGAGGTTGAACCATGTACACCTCCTCATTTAAAAATTCATTGAGAAAGGCATTGTTGACATCAAGCTGTATTAACCATTTTTCAGAGATGGCTATAGTGAGAGTTGTTATAGCAGTAACATGATTGACTGCTGGAGAGAAAGTCTCTGTGTAGTCAAAACCTTCAATTTGATGGAATACCTTGCTCACCAACCTGGTCTTGTACTTATTAATAGTAACATCGGGGTTCTCTTTAACTTTGAACACTCACTTACATCCAATAGATTGTCTATGCCAGGGAGGAGGAACCAATGATCATGAGAGCATCATATTCTAATTGCATGACAGCATGCCACTCAGGAATCATCAGAGCTTGTTTATGTAAAGGTGGTTCTAGGTGAGTTAAGACAATGGTAGGGTGATGATGAGGTTGAATGATGTCATCTTTACCTCTGGTTTGCATAAGGTGAGAGTTTTGAGGATGCATTCCTGGGGAAGGTAGAAGGTGAGGTGTTGTCAATACAGGATGGAATGATAGATGTTGAATGAGACATGGAATTTGATGTTGTAATATCCCATATAGTTAATTTCTCTGTTAAGTGAAATAAATTGAGTGATTAGTGAGTTAAGAAGAGATTAATTTTTAATTAATTTTCTTAATCCTTCCTAGTTAGTAAGCAAGGGTAATTTGGTAATTGTGGAGAATGACATTTTGGAAATTTTGAGAGTTAGAAAAGGCAAATTAATTATAAATTCTCTCAAAATAAATAATGAGTTTAATTTTTTTAATATTTAGCACTCATCAAGACTAGTATCGAATAATGTGTACGTTTTTCCTACCACAAGGTACATGTTCTATATTAGTAAGATTTGATTGGATATATTTAATATCTAATTTCTAAATAATTGAGTTAACTTAATTAAACTAATTATAATAAGATTATATATGTTTATAAGCAAGAGTTGAGAACAATCCATATGATGGATTAGAATAAGGATTTATTCACCAAGTGATAAAACTCGAGAGTTGTATTAGATACAATTGGAAGGAGTTCCACCTAGATAATTAAGTTTTGTATAATCAGCCTATGGGTGACTTAAAGCGGAGTGAAATATGGATCTCGATCCACTAGAAAATATTCCAATGGAATTTTCCTAATCAAATGTGAGTAATTTGGTTTGATTAAAATATTGGGATTGTATTTAATTAAAGACTTAATTGAATATATTTTTAATGATACTTATATATTCTTAATTTTTGAAATGTAGATTACCATGTCAATAAACACCTCAAACAACATTTTTTTTATCAATCTTTAACAAGGAAAAATTGTCTGAGAAATTTTTTATGGATTAGCACCGAAACTTGAGTATTTTCCAAAATGCATGAGAAAAATTGTATGTCTTAGAGAAACATATTCCCGAAGAGGAGTCGCCCAATTTTGCTCTTAGGGATAAAAGGATTGCTTATAAGAAGTTTGTTGATGATGCCTTAGAAATTCTCTGCCTCATGCCAGCTACCATGTACTCTTAATTGAAAAAGTAACATGAGAACATGACATCATTTGATATGATTGAACGCCTAAATGTGCTCTATTAAGAGCACACTAAGCATAAGAGGTTTGAAGTTTTCAAAGCCCTTTTTCAAGGCAAGTTAGTTGAGGGATCATCACTGGTGTCTCTTGAGATGTCAACTATGTTCAAGACATACACTCCTGTTAAAGATAAGAAAATGTTGTTGGGATACTCTCACACCACTAAGGTTGTTGGCATTAGGGATGTGGAGTTGCACTTCACATCCTGGAAAAAAATGATTCTCAAGGATATGGTGCATGCTATAGAGTTTTGTACCGGTATATTTGTAACGAATCAAGTACATTTGGCATCTGTTAATCCCATCCCTTTATGGCTATGACTCGCTAAGCTCATAGAGAATACTCAAGGTGAACATGTGCATTTTCGGTTGAATAAGGGCGAGCTTGAGCTGGACATGGGTGGGATCAGGCCAACCATGGACGAGCTCAGGATGAACAAGGGGGAGGGGTTGGCCCAAATATGGCCGAGCTTGGGACGAACATGGGCGAGCTCGAACCGAACAAGGGAGAGCTCGGGAGGTCACATGATGTGCAAGATCTTCTTGTACCCTATTAGGCTTATTTATAAAAGAGACGTGTTAAAACATATTACTAGGAAGTTAGTGAAGTTTCCTCAGTCATTGGCGTACTCCACATATTTAAGGAGCGACTCACCCCATTTTTTTCACTAATAGATCAAACCTAGTCAATATTAGAGACCTAGATTACTAAGAGAGGAATCACTCCCTCTTGAGGGAACCAGGCTATATATATATATACATGATCTTGTAGTTGGGAAAGAGGATGATGATTTTTACAGATCATAAAATAAAAGATCTCACTTGGTAAATCACCGACGAGGTATCCACTATTGTAGTCACATCAAGTATAGTTACAAAAAAAAATATTTTTGGATTTTAATTAAACAAGGTTGGGTTTAAACAAACTTTAGGGGCATGTTTGTACATCATCCTTAACAATGGTGCTTTTGTAGGAAATGTTACACCACTTATGATATGTTTAAACTTAATTTTGAAATTAATAAATTTCTATTTTTATTTATATGATGTGGGATTTTAATATTTGTCACTCTAGTCTTTGTCATTTTAACAAACATGTTGTTTCAAATTTGAGTAATTAAGGTTTAACTCCAAAGTTATCTTTAAATGACTTTAAAATGCAATTTTTCTAGCCAAATAAAATAACCAAACAATCGCATAAATCAGTAATTACAAAATATCAACCCTTTAATTTAATACATTATGATATATGCGAGCTTGATGGTACCTTAACTTGAAACGAAAAAAAATATACTTTAGCACTATTATTAATGACTTCTCTGATTATACCTCTGTATACCTCATGAAAAATAAAGTAACGGGCTTAACATGCTCAAAGTTTTTGTAATTGAAATTGAAAATCCACTCAAGTTTTTTTATGATTGAGAATTTGATTCCCACAATTTCAATGAGTTTTTATAAACAACATGAATTATTCATGAAACAGCTGTATCTTGTTCTCTTAAATTGAACAGAAAAGTGAAAAGGAATTGTTCTGGACTGGGCAGGCACTTGGCCCACAGTAGGGCAAGGCCCAATCCAGTCCAGCTCTTGGCAAGGCCCAATAACTGGATTCAGCCAATCTAGCCGTTGGGCACAATATAGCCGTTGGACACAATATAGTCGTTGGGGACGTCCACCTCACGCGCTTGACAGTTCACGCGACCAAATGCCCCTCCGGAGTTCACGGGGACAGTTGGACCAGGTCAAAAGGTCACGCGCTAGACCTTCCACCTGGCAGTCTCCCATCGGTCGACCAGATATTTCGGCCACATGGGAGACCTTGGCCCCACGCTGGGGGTTATCTCTATAAATACCCTTTCACTTGAGAGGGTCAGGTTTGAGCATTATTCAATACTCTAACTCATACCTAAACGCTTTGTACTTGCTTTCTCTCTAGCCTAAACTTACTTTGGCATCGGAGTACCTTGCAGGTACACCCCCTTCTCTCCTACATCCATCATCGCTGCCCTACACGGAAGGCCACGAAGATCCATTCTGATCACACCAGATCAGTGGTGCCGTCTGTGGAAAACACCGCTTCCCCGTCTTTTTGAACCAAGATCCCTCATATTTTCACCCAAAAGACCAAAGCTTACTCTCTAAAATTCCCTTGATCATCATGGCCTCCAACATAAACGATGATGCCTATCAAGATCCTGTTGTCGCCGTTATGTTGGATAACGTCGACCACCATAACCCCGGAGCTGCGATCCAGGAGACCAACCACCGGGAAGGAAAGACTGCATCTCCTTCTTCCGATGATGTGAAACTACGCACGCAGACTTCCGGTCACGTCTTTGAGCCCATACATGTCCCTCAAAACGCTAACCCCAGCACTGGCGCCCTCATTGCCTCTCTCAACAAGTCGAATTACCTGATCTTTCAACAGGGCAAGAATATCAACATGCTGGAGCATACCCTTCAGGAGCGACTTCCTTCGCAAAAGCCTCGCAGTCCATCTCCATGCCCTTAGTCTCCCCCTCAGAAACGTCAGCAAGACAGATCCAGTACCATTTCTCCCGTCAAGGGATGATCGAAGTCGGAAGATCCAGAGCAAGAGGTCACTAGGAGACGACACCGTACTCCTCCGCGGAAATTCAGACGTTCTCCCGCCCCAAATAGGACCAAGCCCTTAGAAAAGCATCGTGAAAATCGTCGTCAACGCAGACATTCTCCTCGACGCAGCAGAAGTCGCAGGCACAGCCACTCCCCATGCAGGTCATCGAGCACGAGCAGCGATGACGATGTCCATGGACCCTTGTCTCAGGAGATCATGGACACCCGTATTCCTCGCGAGCTGGAGAAGCCTCCCCCTCTATCTCTCTATGATGATACCACAGATCTTGGCAACCACATAGAAAACATTGAAGCCATGCTCCATTACCACAACGTGAGCGGAGCCATTAAGTGCATGTTGTTCCTCATCACCCTCAGGAAGGGGCCATGACCTGGTATAAGAGTCTTCCCCGGGGTTCAGTCACCTCGTGGAAGGACCTGAAGAACCAGTTTTCCCGACACTTCATTGCTTTCAGACGACATCCCAAGTCAGAAGCCACTCTCAAAGGCATCACTCAGGGCAAGGACGAGCCCATGCGTGCCTACATTGAGAGATTCAACAAGGAAGCTGTAGAGGTCCACACTACGGATCATATGAAGAAATACCTCCTCGAGAAGGGGCTCAGGCCGAAGAGCGAGTTCCGCAAAGCAGTGGGCATCGAGACACCCCGCACCCTGGCCGAATTCATCCATAAGGCCTAAGCTTATATACAGTACGAGGAGAAAGAAGCCGCGTACAAGGCCCGGGATTCAAGGGATCAGGAGAATTCTAGGGCAACAAAAAAGGACGGCTCAGAGGCTCCCCGACGTAACAAAGAGAGACGCCGAGACGACCGTCCTTGTGAGCATAAGGGACCTGCTGGTCGCTTCACAGAATACACCTTGCTGAAAGCTCCCCGCGAGCGCATTATCTCCGAATGCATTAACGCAGAGTTTAAGCAAGGGGTGTCCGTTTCCCCAAGCCAACAGCGTCAAAGGGCAACACGGATAAGAGCAAATACTACCGCTTCCATCGCAGTCACGGCCACGTGACCGAAGATTGCGTTCATATGAAGGACGCTATTGAGATACTCATCAAGGAGGGTCACCTGAAACAGTATACGAAAAAGGTAGAAGCTTCCCGACGAGAGACCTCTGAGTCTAAGGAAACGGAAGCTTCACTATCCAGTCCTCTCCCTCAGGTTGCCATGTCTGGCACACGGCCAGAGGACTTCTTCATCCCTGACTACCTCGAGGATCCTCCCTAGATCACCGTACACATCCCCTGGGAGACCTTCCCCACAACGATGGTTATCTCCTGTGGCGGATACAATGAGCTCACTGTAGGGTCGGTCAAAAGGAAATTTGACCAGCTGATTGACTGCAGCCCTGACCGACTATCCACGCTCGAGAAATTCCGAGGGCGTTCTCAGCCCATCACATTCTATCGTGAAGAACTGCCCGGGGGCTCCCCGAACTCACACATTCCTCTACTCATCAGGGCAAGACCAGATAACACTGATGTCTGACGGATCCTGGTCGACCAGGGCAGTTCGGTGGACATCATGTACACCAGTTTGTTTCGCGCCTTGAAACTTGACCAGAAGAATCTGTCAACATACGTGGGATCAGACCTGCAAGGATTCAACGGGGCTACCGCCATACCTTGGGGGTACGTGGAGCTCCCAGTCACATTCGGGGAGGAGGAGGCCTCCAAGTGAATCAAAACATAATTCTTGGTCGCCGACTGTCCATCGTTGTACCAGTGCATCATGGGGAGGCCAACCCTCGCAGAACTGATCGCCATCCCTTCAACAGTTCATCTCAAGATGAACTATTACACGGTGAAGGGCCACGTCGCGACTTTGCATGGAGATATAGAGGTTGCGAGGAGATGCTTCGAAATAGCTACCAGAGGGCAAAGCTAGATTGGCGCAGCACCTAAGGCCGCCAAATGAGCAAGGGACGAAGATCTTCCCAGCGAGGAAAGCCAGCCCGACAAAAAGCCAGCTCTCCCAGTGCACACAATCGACCTCGACAGCCAGATCTTTGAAGAAGGCAAGGAAGACAGCAATGAAGGAACTCCAGTAGTGACAGGAAGCTCCCCTACATCAACCATCATGCGTCTTATACTAGATAGGGAATTCGAAGTGATCACCTTCGGAGACAACCCGAACAGAGGAGTCAAGATAGGTGCAGGACTGCCCGAAGAGGTAAAGCAGTAGCTGAAGACGTGCCTGAGAGACAATGCAGACTTATTTTCTTGGAGCGCCGCAAACATGCCCGACCTTGACCCTGAGACTGCCTGCCATCAACTCAACATCAACCCAGCAGCTCGAGCGGTAGCGCAACACAGACGCAAGCAGTCTGACGAAAAGGCACAGGCTGTCGAAAAACTTGTGAAAGACCTCTTATAGGCAAAATTTATCTCGGAGGCCAGGTATGCAACCTGGCTATCCAATATTGTACTAGTCAAAAAACATAATGGAAAGCGGAGGATGTGCATTGATTATACTGATCTCAATTGGGCTTGCCCGAAAGACGTTTTTCCTCTGCCTAGCATAGATAAGCTGGTAGATAATTCTGCAGGTTTCAAACTCTTGTCCTTCATGGATGCCTACTCAGGATACAACCAAATTCCCATGGCCGAAAAGGACAAGAAATATGCCGCATTCATAACCTCGTCGGGGAACTATTACTACAACGTAATGTCCTTCGGTCTGAAAAACACTGGGGTTACATATCATCGCATGATGAACAAAGTCTTCCTATTAGAAATCGGAGACATGCTCGAAGTATATATAGACGACATGATCATGAAGTCCCAAGAGGAATCTGATCACACGATCCACTTGCAAAAGGTCTTCGACCAAGCGAGAAAATGCAAAATGTGGTTTAACCCTGAAAAATGAACCTTCGGCGTACGGGCAGGGAAGTTCCTCGACTTCTACCTCACCGAGAGGGGGATCGAGGCTAACCCTGATAAGTGTCGAGCGTTTGCTGAATTCCCCACGCCAAAGTCGAAGAAATCCATACAATCCCATAACGAGATGCTTGCCTCGTTATCTCGCTTCGTGGCCAAGTCTGCCCAACACGCTCTGCCCTTCTTTAAGCTTCTACGAAAAGAGGCCACATTCGAATGGACAGAGGAATGCGAGCAGGCTCTGTTCCACCTCAAGCGAGCCTTGTCGGAACCCCCCGTTCTGTCACGGCTAAACAGCGGGGAGACGATGTGCCTGTGCCTCTCCGTCACTAGAGAGGCCATTAGCACCGCTCTCATTCGTGAAACACCCGATAGGCAAAAACCCATATACTTCACGAGCAAGGCTTTGTGTTGCGGTGAGAATCGGATATCAAGCTATTAATTAACTTGAATCACAAAACATGAAGTTCACCACCGAGCTTTGATTTATCCAAAGGAAAGGGTAAAGAACGAAAACCTTAGAAAAAAAGAGAATCTAGGTTTGGGGGTTGGTTATGCTAAGGGAAAGTATTAGCACCCTAAGTATCTGTAGTACTCTACAGGAACCTCTTGTTAGTATTTGTGTTATATTAAAGTTGCTTGCTAAGAGAAATGTGCTAAGGTAAAGAAAGACCTAGGGGTATATACACTAAGTATGGTCTAAGGGTGTAAAAAGAAAATGTGGAATCCGAGAAAGCATCGGATGTAAAGGAAAAAGATGGAAAAAGAAAAAGGTAGCTCGCTAGGATCGTCACAATCCTATGCCTACGTATTCTCAAAAGGTACTTTGAGAAATCAGAGCGTTCGTAGTTCCCCTCAATACGGGGGTAAAAGGTTGGTGAAGGAGAAGAGATTAATGGCTATCTCTTGGGAAAGGATATGTTAGAAGGGAGAAGATATTAATGGCTATCTCTTGTGAAATGGTTTGAGGTTAACAGGGTATTTGAGCTATCTATGACATGAAGTCAATAGAGAGACTTTCCTTTGGAAGGAAGGGGAAGATAATAACTTCTTATGTAAACAAGAGTTGAAGTGGGATTGAAAGGAGTGATAAGCATGAGAGTTCAAGGACTCAAAGGGGGTAAGCAATCAAGAAAGATAGTAGCATTAATCAAGTATGAACATCAAAGCATGATATATACATCCATGTATGAGTATGGCAAAAGATAATGAAATAGTTCACAACAAAGATGAAAAAATGAACACAGGCATAGTAAAGGATTCAAGAACTAAGGAGTGAGACAAATATATCCACACAAAGTTATCTCTACAAGACAAACTTTAAGAAGTGTCACAAATTATGGACAAGGGTGATGAGGTGTTAACCAAAATTCAAGCAAGACTTAATCAAAGTCCTCAAAATAAAGTTGATGATCACACTCAAAAATAACATTCTCAAAAATATCCTAAAACTTCTTTAGAAAATTATCCAAGGAAGTTTGAAAGAAAATAAGTCCAAAATTAGGTTTGAAATAAAATTCTTAAATTCACTAAATTAAAATAACTATTAAAATAAAGTGAAAATAACATAAAAGTGAAAATAATAATTAGAAAATTAAATCAAATATTAAAATGTATCTTTAAATTTTTTGGTATTTTTTGAATGGAAGAAAAATATTTTAACTAATTGAAAGTAAAAAGAAAAAGAAATAAAGTGTGGTCACAAATTAAATTAAAGGAGGGTGCATTAGAAACTTGACATGAACTAAGTTGTGGTTATTTCACATTTGGGCCTTCTGATAGGGGGTGTTAATAGTGATTCGCTAGGCCCAAAACACTAAGAGAAGGGCTGAAAAAATGAAAAAAAACAACAAAAGGGCGTCTGGGGCGAGGGGGATTCGAACCCCAGACCCCTTGGTTCAAAGGCGAATGGTTTTACCACTGGGGTGGCTATACATCCAATGTATAAGCCAACCCCAAAAATATATAAACCACCAAACGAACCAAAATGCCAGGTTTAATAAAAAGCCATGGAAACGTTACGTGAACATGATATCAACCGGTCATGTAATTTTTAATCACTACGCAACAAAACCACTCGCCTGGCCTATCCCACGCTACCACCTCTTTCTTCTTCTTCATGCAACGTAAAAAGAAAAATCCTAGAAACTAAATCATGGAGAAGCAGACCAAGCCATGACGATCTCTTACCTTGCTTTGTCATTTTCATGCTCATTTTCAACCCAAATTCATGAAGTAAAATAACAACCTGTAGGGCTCACTTAGGAGAACAAAACCAACCCCAAGCGGTTCCAAATGATAACTATGATTTTGAGAAACTGGATACAGAAATCAAGGGTTCCAAACTGCCATACCTCCCTTTAGTGCTATCATCTTGTCACCAAGGCTCGACTATAGTCTATGAAATATAAACTCACAGTGTAATATTCACAACACAAGAATACCTCAGACAAAACTTCAAACAAAATGCTCATGTCGTTCAAAAACTAACAGGCAAATTTCATGTTGTTCTACCTATACAAAAGGGCAAGCTGAGAGTAACCTCGAGTTTTCAAAATAGGCATGAAGACATGAACATTACATTATCAAGAATTATCAGTACCAAAGGCATCACATAAACCCAACATTATCATTCACATTCATTTTACTTAAATGCAAAACAAACAACGTGATAACAGCATGATCACGATATTTGGAGCATGGAATAAAAGAGTGAGAGTTACCTAGTGGAGAGGGTCCACTGCCCCTTTAAAGGTGTGAAGTATGAGGAAAAACAAGTAGCTGAGCTTCTTCTCCTTCCCAAATATCAGCTGCTGCAGAGCTACTTTCTCCTTCTCTCAGTTGCCAAGAACACTCACGACCTGCTAGTGTTTTTGGAATGATACGTGTGTTAGTGTTGGTTCTAATTGTTGGTGTAACAAGTGAGAAATAAGCTCCTTTTATAGGAAAAACAAATGGACAATGGAATTAAAAACTCAGTGGTTAACGGTTTTGTTTGAGAGAGAAAGATCACCAGCCAAGATCCTATGCGCATGCTTCCTTACTGCCTTTCTTGAGCCAAGTGAGAAGATTAGTGGTTGCTCATTTTCATCCTTTTGAATGTCAGCTAGCAAGTACAAGGTTTTGGTTTTTGACTTTTGTATTTTCACTTTGCAAAGTACAAAGGTGTTGTACTTGAAAGCTTCTCTTTGCATGGGTTTTGTGGGGAGTAGCTTGTGTAGTGTGGCCGGTAGCAGAAATTTGGCGTGTAGGCTTTTGGTTAGAACGGCTGCAGTAGGTTTTACGTGGGGTCCCTTTGATGGCAAAAGGCTCGGTGAAAGTTTGTTTGTTGTAGCACATGGGGGCAGATGGTGATGACAATTGAAGACGGGCCATGGTGTAGCAAATTTCTTGGCTAAATACTTGCAATGGCTTGGCAATACAAGGCACATACATGATGAATGAAAGCTTGGAAATGTTTATGAACATTGTTGTATATTCCTCATTTTATTTTGCATTTGGTTAAAGAAAAAAAAAGACTTGGTCAATGTATTGTATTGAATGGTATGGACATTAAATGGAATGAAACTTGAATAAAAAAAAGGGAATATGAACTTAAAATGAAATTGAATTTTGAAACATGGATTTGCACTTGAATTGGAATTGAATTGAAATTTGAAAAGAATTGGAAATTTATATTTGGATGGTTTGGAACTAACATTGGAAATTTGAAAGAAATTGGAAGAAATTGAATTTGATCACCTAAACTTGGTTTAGAATGAAACATGGAATTTTGAATTTGAAATTTGACAATTTGAATTTTAAAGTTATGAATGAAGTTGGAATGAAATTGGACATAAATCCTAAACATTAATTTTGGAAGGGAATTGAATTTGGAACGAGACTTGAAATTGAACTTTGAATTTCGACTAGACATTAATCCATCCAAGAAATGAACCATCAGAAATGTATAGAAACTTTGAATCTTCTATGTTGATCTTGAGCCAAGCCAAAAGTGAATGGACCCTGAACAGATAGTTTTTTTTTAATCTTGATGAACCAAAGCCATCAACATGACACATCTTGACCATGCCTTGAAGTTAATCAGAATAAATGGCCCTGATTGAATATTGACGATCCTTGATCATAAAGCATTGATAACTTACCACATTCTAATAATCGGATGCATACCAATTGACTTGAATAGGAACATAAACCCTAATTGAATCCTCAGCCACACACCTTCTGAATCAATGTTCTCTGATCTTGATTAAGAAACCCAAACTTGCTTGACCAATACTAGGTCACAACCAGATGAACTTCAATCAACACTGCATGCATAACTTATCTCAAAGCCCTGCCTGACATCTTGAAATAGTTGCCTTTGATATTAATCTGATAACCTGATGCTGAAACAAACCACTTGTCTGACCAAGACTAGGTCAAATATCCATTGAGTTTCAAGCTACACAACATACACCTTTAACCTGATGACTTTGCCTGATCCTTTGTGAGGAAACTAAATCACACTGGATTATTGTGGAAAAGAGGTCTCTTAAGAGTATAAGAAACTTGCTTGGTCTACTGCTCCATCCAAAATCTTGATTGACCAGCCCTTGAAGCCTCATGAAATGAATCCTGATTCATAAATGATATAAAACAAACAAAACCTGGTAAATTGGGTTAGTTATGCAATATGACTTACCTAAGATGATATGTAAAGGATCAAAGGATCTAAGGGTAAAATTTGGGGTACAACAGTTGCCCCTATTTAAATAACTTTACCGGATGGCAGGAGGAATGGAAATCCTTGGTGCATCAAGGTGAAAGGTATTTAAATATAGAAAACCGAAAATTTTGCCCTTAGATGGAATGCAGATGCTAAGGACAAGCAGTAGACATGCAAATGCTGACATGCCATGAACTTCTAGTATGATGATATGACGTCATGATAGATGCAAAGGGGCAGACAGACTCCAGAAATAAAGAGCAAACCACCACAGATGAGCCTTACTGGGGAAGGATGAAGGTTAACATCCACGAGAAAGACTCACTGGGGAGACAGACTGACCAACAAAAGAGACTCAATGGGGAGACTCTAAGGATGCACCGGGGATAGAAACATAAAGAGGAAGTCCTACAGGTCCTCATTGGGGATGGGGACCAGAGAGGTGCTCTCCACTAGGGAAAAGTCCAAGGAGATGGACAACAGGTTTATAGGTGACCGGATGACACTAGGGAAATAGAAGATACTCTTACTGGGCAGGGAACCCAAAAGAAGACATGATCTCCACTGGGGATCAATTTGAAATAAAAGGATAGACGTCAACAAAAGATTTTCTGGGATTTTCTTATACTGAAGAGTTCAAACGGGATCTTCAAGAAAATCCGAAAGAGAAAGACAGATCCGGAGAAACGTCAGATGGCAAAAGAAACCAGTCATCCAATAATGGCTTTGAATGAAAAGTACAGGTCATAATATCTAATAATGGCTTTAGATAAAGGTGAGCAAACAAGACTATATGGCATTGAATAAAAGGACACCAGGCATTCAATAATGGCTTTGAACGGAAGATACAGATCATAATAGCTGAGAACGGCATCAGATGAATGTGAACAGAGACTGCATTCAAGAATGGCATTGAATGCAAAGAAACCAGTCACCCAATAATGGCTTTGAATGAAAGGTATGACTCACAATATCTAATAATGGCTTTAGATAAAAGTGAACAGAGACTCGATCTGGTAAAATATCAGAAAGAGACACATCCGGAAAGGCATCGAATGGTAAAGAAACCAGACATCCAATAATGGCTTTGAATGAGAGGTATAACTCACAATATCTAATAATGGCTTTAGATAAGAGTGAACAAAGACTCGATCTGGTAAAATATCAGAAAGAGAGACACATATGGATAGGCATCAGATGGTAGAGAAACTGGACATCCAATAATGGCTTTGAATGAAAGGTATAACTCACAATATCTAATAATGGTTTTAGATAAGAGTGAACAAGAATCCAAGAAAGCATTGGTCAAAAGGACACCAGTCATCCAATAATGGCTTTGAATGAAAGGTACAAATCATAGCATCTGAGAAAGCATCAGATAAACATGAGAAAGGTAGAGATCCAAGAAAGCATTGAATAAGAGGAATCACAATATCCAAGAAAGTATTGGATGACTGTGAACTTTCAGGAATGGCACTGAAAGTAAAGGCAAATCACTATATTCAGGAATGATATCGAATGATAGTGAGAGATACATCCAGGAATAGCATTGAATGAACAGATAAGACTTTCAGAAATGTCACTGAAATATATCCAGGCAAATTTGATTGTAGTTACAGAAGGTATGCAAAACTTCCAGGAATAGCACTGGGAGAAACAAGAGGAACAAGATATCCAGGAATGGCACTGGAGATCACAAGATGACAGACATCCAGGAATGGCACTGGAGTGAGAGAATATAAAGACCCAGGAATAGCACTGGAATGAGAGAAGACCAACATCTATCAACAGGATTAGATGCGCAAGAGAATGACAACATTCAGGAATGGCACTGAATGAAAGGACAGTTAACGTTTTGGTAAGGTAAGACGTGGATAACGACACGACCTCGGGAGAAATGCAAATGAGGATAAAACACTCATGATATGCATATGTATATGAATTATGCAGATGACATATGATCAAATGCAAATGCGGATGCTGACGACACCGCTCGACTCTTTTGGGAAGACAAGACTGGAAGACTGATTCCTCTACACGGAAATCACTTCCACCCTGCTTGGGACTAGAGATGCTAATGCTGAACACATCTCTGCCACACTGGTAAACTGTATCAATTTGCTGATCCTTGTAGGAAGGATAAAGCGTTGCTTAGGGACTCTTCAAGTAAATTGCCCCATATTAGTTGATTGTTGTAGATAAACTGATTATTGCTTCAGCTTAATTGATTCTGGAAATGAGCGTTTCATGGTGCTCTTAGAAAGCTTGCCCCAGTCTGAGTCTTGAAAACTTCTGTATAAACCAATTTTGAGAAGTCGCCATTAAACCACAAATCTTGAACTGATTCTCAACATGGTATGGAAGGAACTTGCCCCTGATTGGATCACCGACCAAGTTTCTCAAGTGTTTGAAGATTCCTTAAGAAGAAAGCTAGTTTGCAAACAAAAGTATTTGTACAAACATGGTAAATGCAAAGTTCATGCAACTTTTGAAATTAAAATCATTTTTGAAAGAGGCAAAGTATATGAGTCATTGGTCAGAACACAGTGGTTCAAGACATTAAAGTGAAAAGTATAGCAAAAGGCGTGATGCCAAAACAAATGATCTGCAAAAATATTTAGGAGTCAGGTTACGCAACCTTGCTGTAGTATGCTTTCAAAAATAACCTTGCTTCAATTAGGTCTTTCGAGGGTTGTGACGTGGCCTGGTTCACGGTTTAAGAAACAAAGGATAAAGGCTCAAAGTTTATTTGTGACCCACCCAATCTACGTGATGAACTCCAGTCCTATGCTCAGTTAACTCAGACTATGCACTCAAGTTCCCATAGGTTAGGAATTGCACTGATGATAATAATGATGGTTCAGAAATCAATGGACTCTAAGTGGCAGTCACCACTTCCCTATAACATTTAGTTGTTTTTTCATTGAGGACTTTTATGGTAAGGATTTAAATATTTCTCTTTTTTATTATCCCTAACTTTTGCCTGAACTGTTTCTTGTGAATCTTACAGTCAGCGGGATGCCCCAATTTTTCCTAAGTCCCCTTCATAGGTTTCGACTTAGCGGGCTTTTTCTTTTTTGATTTTTATCTTTTTTGAAAGAAAGTGACTGTCTGGCTTAATGATTACGGTGAACCATCATCGTCTTTTGACTTGAAGGACATCTTCGACACTTGCTTGTTGTGTGCGAAGGAATATTTGAGAATGCAACCTTCATGTGAAAGGTGTCTTGCACGAAAGTCTAGTATTTGAATGCATAATCAAGTTAACTGAAAACTACCCTGCCCCAGGTTAAGATTGCGGGTTTTTATTTGTAAAGAAAAGAAACTTCTACTTCAAGGCTCAAAAGGAGTTGACAAAGGGTTATCTTCCTTATTTCTCCAGTGTTTGAGAATTAAAACAATGCCTTGCATCGTCAGTAAAGTTTTGATTTGAAAGCATATCAACGGCAGTTATGAGTATAATGTTTTCATCATCCTCCCTCCGATCTTTGCATAATCAAAAGGAAAGTGGAAAAGAGACAAAGTATTTTGCAAAAGAAAGCATAGAGATGTAAATAGCAAACACAAATGAATTGAATCAAAAATTGCAATGCTCATTTCATTAATTTTGAAAGTACAAACATAATTTGAAGGCAAACAGCTATTACAAAATAAGGAAAATGCAAACAACAAGAAACAAGGCCTAGTGACTAATCAAACACAAGGATGAGTTGTCCTGTCTTTAAGAAGTAGCTGAGCTGAAGTCGACTGAGGCTTCACTTGGCGTGTCCTGGCAGAGGATTGCTATGAACATTGGGATTGTCCTTAAAGGAGAGGATTTTGTTCCTCATCAGCTCTTGTACTCTAGCCTTCAATGCAAAGCAACTTTCCAAGTTATGGTCTGCACCACCTTGATGGTATTCACAATGAAGATCAGTCCTATAGCCAGCTGGAAGAGGATTTGGAGGAGGAGGCAGAGGCCTTGTGGTAATCAAACCTTGCTGAACCAAACCAGAATAAAGTTCAGTGTAAGTCATGGGAATAGGATCAAATCGACCCCTATTACGGTACTGGTTTTGTCCAACAGCCGGACGTTGGAGAGCTTGAGCTGGTCGTGGTGCAGCAACCATAGCAGCAACAATAGGGTGAATAGCATACTGAGGTTGGGGACGAGGCCTTCTTGCTTCAACCATGACAGCATTAGTCTGTTCTTCCTTCCTTTTCTGAAAATTCCCATATGATTTCTTCACAGCATTGGAAGATTCAATAGCCTTGGATACTTTTCCTTTCTTAAGACCTTCCTCGAGTCTTTGGCCAATAGTAACCAAATCAGTTAAATTGGAGGAAACACTTCCAACCATCTTCTCCCAATAGAATGGGGACAGGGTATCCATGAACATTCCGGTTAACTCTTTCTTAGCCAAAGGAGGTTCAACCTGGGAAGCCAACTCTCTCCAGCGCTGAGCATACTCCTTGAATGACTCTTTATCATTCTGAGACATGTTTTGCAGTTGACGGCGATCAGGAGCCATGTAGAGGTTATACTTATACTGCTTCATGAAGGCATTTGTGAGGTCTTGAAAGCAATGAATTGAGTTTTGCTCGAGACCCATATACCACTTGAGTGATGCTCCACTCAAGCTATCTTGAAAACAGTGGATAAGCAACTTCTGATTCTTGGCATGAGCAGTCATCCTGCGAAGATACATGACCAAATGAGCTCTTGGGCAAGAGTGACCCTTGTACTTCACAAAATCTGGAGTTACGAACTTAGCAGGAGGTCTGATACTAAGCACAGGTTGTCTGCATCCACATTGAAGAAATCAGTACACTCAACGGCTTTGAGTCCCCTCTCTATGCTCTGAAACTGCTCTCGGACAACTTCAGGTTCAACAAAGTCTTCACGGTCTTCACCCTGAGCACTGGCAGCATTGTACTCATAGCGGGGATCCTCAAAGGGAGCTCGAATAGTCTGAACTATAGGTTGAGGTTCGGCATAAACAGGAGCTTGAAACACTGGCATAACTTTCTGACCAACCATAGCAGTAGATGCAATCGGTGAAGAGTAGTTGTGTGGCAAACCAAACTCGGGCCAAGTTGAAGGTGGCACTTGAACTGGCGGAGGATCAGCGCTTGAAACTTCCTGGATGACAGTCCTTTGGGGTGGCTTTCCCCTAGCAATCAAAACTTGGAGCATCTCAGTGAGTTTAGTCATGCTCGACTTAAGGTCATCGATCTCCATACGGACCTCAACATTGTGTATATCTTGCTCTGACATCTTGCGTCTGTAATTAGCTCTAGTCCGGCATCGGTGTCGAGGAATCAACTTGACGACTAACTGACAAACGCTGGAAGATAGAGACAATTAGAGATGAGTTGCAGGACAAACAAATGCATGCAATGAATCATGTAAAGATGCAAATGATATGCAATGCAATGCAAACAGGATGCAAAACACATGCAGTAGGATCAAGGGTTCAAGATCACAGCATGGAGTATAGGTAAAGAACCAACCACAGGGTGTGTACTAGGGTTCTTGTATCTGTAGAACAAGGTTCTAAGAAGTTCCCAGAGTCGACAACCCATCTTTCTGATTTTATCGACTTCCCGAATGACTCGGTAATCAATAAAATTCTCAAGAGAATCTCGTCTGAGTGTAGTATCGCGTGACAACCATTTCAGAAATAGACTCTCTTATGGTCACCGCACTACATCTAAAAAGGCCAAGTGGGGTTAGAGGTAACTACGGTTCTCAGTATCGACGACACCTATGTCGGGAGTAGCACGTTTTCACAAATAAACTCGTTCAACATGACTAGACTCCCAAGAGGGCCTCACTGAGTGATGGTGTCTCAAGTCAACTTTTTCGGGAATCGACTCCCTCAAAGCCTCCTTGAATATACCATCGTCCTATCATAAATGTACGCTCAAGTCCGGGTATAGGACATGTCCTCACCACTCAAAGTAACAACCCTGCATACAGAAAACCCAAGCACAACAGGTATATACAGATATACAAAATATACAAGTATACAAGCAAGCAAACATATAAACAACACAAAAACAAACAAGGTAGGTTTAACCCTCTTAGGGGAGTATCCACAGTGAAGTCGCCATTTCTGTTGCGGTGAGAATCGGATATCAAGCTATTAATTAACTTGAATCACAAAACATGAAGTTCACCACCGAGCTTTGATTTATCCAAAGGAAAGGGTAAAGAACGAAAACCCTAGAAAAAAAGAGAATCTAGGTTCGGGGGTTGGTTATACTAAGGGAAGGTATTAGCACCCTAAGTATCTGTAGTACTCTATAGGAACCTCTTGTTATTATTTGTGTTATACTAAAGTTGCTTGCTAAGAGAAATGTGCTAAGGTAAAGAAAGACCTAGGGGTATATACACTAAGTATGGTCTAAGGGTGTAAAAAGAAAATGTGGAATCCGAGAAGGCATCAGATGTAAAGGAAAAAGATGGAAAAAGAAAAAGGTAGCTCGCTAGGATCGTTGCAATCCTATGCCTACGTATTCTCAAAGGGTACTTTGAGAAATCAGAGCGTTCGTAGTTCCCCTCAATACGGGGGTAAAAGGTTAGTGAAGGAGAAGAGATTAATGGCTATCTCTTGGGAAAGGATATGTTAGAAGGGAGAAGAGATTAATGGCTATCTCTTGTGAAATGGTTTGAGGTTAATAGGGTATTTGAGCTATCTATGACATGAAGTCAATAGAGAGACTTTCCTTTGGAAGGAAGGGGAAGATAACAACTTCTTATGTAAACAAGAGTTGAAGTGGGATTGAAATGAGTGATAAGCATGAGAGTTCAAGGACTCAAATGGGATAAGAAATCAAGAAAGATAGTAGCATTAATCAAGTATGAACATCAAAGCATGATATATACATCCATGTATGAGTATGGCAAAAGATAATGAAATAGTTCACAACAAACATGAATAAATGAACACAAGCAAAGCAAAGGATTCAAGAACTAAGGAGTGAGACAAATATATCCACACAAAGTTATCTCTACAAGACAAACTTTAAGAAGTGTCACAAATTATGGACAAGGGTGATGAGGTGTTAACCAAAATTCAAGCAAGACTTAATCAAAGTCCTCAAAATAAAGTTGATGATCACACTCAAAAATAACATTCTCAAAAATATCCTAAAACTTCTTTAGAAAATTATCCAAGGAAGTTTGAAAGAAAATAAGTCCAAAATTAGGTTTGAAATAAAATTCTTAAATTCACTAAATTAAAATAACTATTAAAATAAAGTGAAAATAACATAAAAGTGAAAATAATAATTAGAAAATTAAATCAAATATTAAAATGTATCTTTAAATTTTTTGGTATTTTTTGAATGGAAGAAAAATATTTTAACTAATTGAAAGTAAAAAGAAAAAGAAAATAAAGTGTGGTCACAAATTAAATTAAAGGAGGGTGCATTAGAAACTTGACATGAACTAAGTTGTGGTTATTTCACATTTGGGCCTTCTGGTAAGGGGTGTTAATAGTGATTCGCTAGGCCCAAAACACTAAGAGAAGGGCTGAAAAAAATAAAAAAAACAACAAAAGGGCGTCTGGGGCGAGGGGGATTTGAACCCCAGACCCCTTGGTTCAAAGGCGAATGGTTTTACCACTGGGGTGGCTATACATCCAATGTATAAGCCAACCCCAAAAATATATAAACCACCAAACGAACCAAAATGCCAGGTTTAATAAAAAGCCATGGAAACGTTACGTGAACATGATATCAACCGGTCATGTAATTTTTAATCACTACGCAACAAAACCACTCGCCTGGCCTATCCCACACTACCACCTCTTTCTTCTTCTTCATGCAACGTAAAAAGAAAAATCCTAGAAACTAAATCGTGAAGAAGCAGACCAAGCCATGACGGTCTCTTACCTTGCTTTGTCATTTTCATGCTCATTTTTCAACCCAAATTCATGAAGTAAAGTAACAACCTGTAGGGCTCACTTAGGAGAACAAAACCAACCCCAAGCGGTTCCAAATGATAACTATGATTTTGAGAAACTGGATACAGAAATCAAGGGTTCCAAACTGCCATACCTCCCTTTAGTGCTATCATCTTGTCACCAAGGCTCGACCAAAGTCTATGAAATATAAACTCATAGTGTAATATTCACAACACAAGAATACCTCAGACAAAACTTCAAACAAAATGCTCATGTCGTTCAAAAACTAACAGGCAAATTTCATGTTGTTCTACCTATACAAAAGGGGAAGCTGAGAGTAACCTCGAGTTTTCAAAATTGGCATGAAGACATGAACATTACATTATCAAGAATTAGCAGTACCAAAGGCATCACATAAACCCAACATTATCATTCACATTCATTTTACTTAAATGCAAAACAAACAACGTGATAACAACATGATCACGATATTAAGAGCATGGAATAAAAGAGTGAGAGTTACCTAATGGAGAGGGTCCACTGCTCCTTTAAAGGTGTGAAGTATGAGGAAAAATAAGTAGCTGAGCTTCTTCTCCTTCCCAAATATCAGCTGCTACAGAGCTACTTTCTCCTTCTCTCAGTTGCCAAGAACACTCACGACCTGCTAGTGTTTTTGGAATGATACGTGTGTTAGTGTTGGTTCTGATTGTTGGTGTAACAAGTGAGAAACAAGCTCCTTTTATAGGCAAAACAAATGGACAATGGAATTAAAAACTCAGTGGTTAACGATTTTGTTTGAGAGAGAAAGATCACTAGCCAAGATCCTATGCGCATGCTTCCTTACTTCCTTTCTTGAGCCAAGTGAGAAGATTAGTGGTTGCTCATTTTCAGCCTTTTGAATGTCAGCTAGCAAGTATAAGGTTTTGGTTTTTGACTTTTGTATTTTCACTTTGCAAAGTACAAAGGTGTTGTACTTGGAAGCTTCTCTTTGCATGGGTTTTGTGGGGAGTAGGTTGTGTAGTGTGGCCGGTAGCAGAAATTTGGCGTGTAGGCTTTTGGTTAGAACGGCTGCAACAGGTTTTGCGTAGGGTCCCTTTGATGGCAAAAGGCTTGGTGAAAGTTTGTTTGTTGTAGCACATGGTGGCAGATGGTGATGACAATTAAAGACAGGCCATGGTGTAGCAAATTTCTTGGCTAAATACTTGCAATGGCTTGGCAATACAAGGCACATACATGATCAATGAAAGCTTGGAAATGTTTATGAACATTGTTGTATATTCCTCATTTTATTTTGCATTTGGTTAAAGAAAAAAAAGACTTGGTCAATGTATTGTATTGAATGGTATGGACATTAAATGGAATGAAACTTGAATAAAAAAAAGGAATATGAAATTGAATTTTGAAACTTGGATTTGCACTTGAATTTGAATTGAATTGAAATTTGAAAAGAATTGGAAATTTATATTTGGATGGTTTGGAACTAACATTGGAAATTTGAAAGAAATTGGAAGAAATTGAATTTGATCACCTAAACTTGGTTTAGAATGAAACATGGAATTTTGAATTTGAAATTTGACAATTTGAATTTTAAAGTTATGAATGAAGTTGGAATGGAATTGGACATAAATCCTAAACATTAATTTTGGAAGGGAATTGAATTTGGATCGAGACTTATTTCGACTAGACATTAATCCATCCAAGAAATGAACCATCAGAAATGTATAGAAACTTTGAATCTTCTATGTTGATCTTGAGCCAAGCCAAAAGTGAATGGACCCTGAACAGATAGTTTTTTTTTAATCTTGATGAACCAAAGCCATCAACATGACACGTCTTGACCATGCCTTGAAGTTAATTAGAATATATGGCCCTGATTGAATCTTGATGATCCTTGATCATAAAGCATTGATAACTTGCCAAATTCTAATAATCGGATGCATATCAATTGACTTGAATAGGCACATAAACCCTAATTGAATCCTCAACCACACGCCTTCTGAATCAATGTTCTCTAATCTTGATTAAGAAACCCAAACTTGCTTGACCAATACTAAGTCACAACCAGATGAACTTCAATCAACACTGCATGCATAACTTATCTCAAAGCCCTGCCTGACGTCTTGAAATAGATGCCTTTGATATTAATCTGATAACCTGATGCTGAAACAAACCACTTGTCTGACCAAGACTAGGTCAAATATCCATTGAGTTTTAAGCTACACAACATACACCTTTAACCTGATGACTTTGCCTGATCCTTTGTGAGGAAACTAAATCACACTGGATTATTGGGGGAAAAGAGGTCTCTTAAGAGTATAAGAAACTTGCTTGGTCTACTGCTCCATCCAAAATCTTGATTGACCAGCCCTTGAAGCCTCATGAAATGAATCCTGATTCATAAATGATACAAAACAAACAAAACCTGGTAAATTGGGTTAGTTATGCAATATGACTGACCTAAGATGATATGTAAAGGATCAAAGGATCAAAGGATCACAGGTAGTGGTGTAGGCATCATCCTTGAGAATGAAGAAGGAATTCTAATTGAAGTATCATTAGTCCTGTCCTTCCCTACATCGAACCAAGCCGACTACGAGGCATTCCTCGCAGGCTTACGGTTGGACGAGGACTTGGGCGCCAAGGAAGTGAAGATCTTCACAGATTCCCAACTCGTGGCGTCCTAAGTACGAGGAGAGTACCAGGCAGAAAATGATCACCTCGTCGAATACCTGACGCTTGTAAAAGAAAGGATAACTAAGTTCGATGCATGGGAAGTACAGCACATCCCTCGCGAACGAAACACTCGAGCAGATGTCCTGTCAAAACTGGCTAGCACCAGAAAGAAAGGTGGCAATAAATCCATCATACAAGAGATACTCCCCAACCAAAGTATCGAAAAGTCATCAGGGCTGCTCGACGTCAACGCCATTGGCGACAGTAGCTGCTGGATGACCCCGGTATATAATTACCTCACCACAAGGGAGTTGCCCAGGGACAGCAAGGAGGCCAGCATGACCAAGCGAAGGGCCTGCTCATATGTCCTGTTCGATAACAAGCTCTATCGACGGGGATTCTCCATCCCCTCCTAAAATATGTTGAGGAAAACAAGGTCCCCGAAGTTCTCCAGGAAATTCACAACGGTATCAACGCACAACACTTGGGAGGGAGGTCTTTGGCACGAAAGGCCCTACGAGCAGGATATTATTGGCAGACCATGCAGCACGACACTAATGAGCATGTCAAGAAATGTGACAGATGCCAGCGCCATGGGGACATGCACTTGGCACCCCTTAACGAGTTGAAGACTTTGTCCTCGCCATGGCCCTTCGCCTGGTGAGGGTGGATATCCTCGGCCCTTTCACAATGGGGTCCTATCAAAATAAATTTCTGATAGTGGTCGTTGATTACTTTACAAAATGGATCGAAGCCGAAGCTCTCACCAAGATCACAACCTTCAACATACTTCATTTCTACAATAGGAACGTCCTCGTGATATTTGGGGTGTCCCAGGCCCTTGTGACCAACAACGGAACCCAATTCACGAACAGGAAGTTTCAAGACTTCATCGCCAAACTGGGCACAAAGCAACACTTCACTTCCGTCAAGCATCCCCAGACTAATGGGCAAGCAGAGGCCGTGAACAGGGTCATCCTTCGAGGTCTAAAACGAAGGTTGGTCGAAGCCAAAAAGAGATGGGTCGAGGAGCTATATAACGTGCTCTGGGCCTATAGAACAACCCCGCACTCCACCACCGGGGAGACTCCCTTCTGACTAGCATACAAAATCGAGGCAGTGATCCCGGTGGAGATCAGGGAACCTTCCAGATGAATTGAAGCCTCTCTCGACAAGGAGCTGAACGACGAAGCTCTAAGAGAAGAACTCGACCTGGTTGAAGAAATTCGATCAGGGGCAGCTCCGCGAAGCTTCGCTGAAACAAAAAATAACTCTGCGCCACGACGCCAAAGTCATAAAGCGTGACTTCCAAGTTGGCAGTCTGGTCCTACGCAGAAATCAAAAGGATTCCACGAAGGCAAACTGGCCGCAAACTGGGAAGGGTCGTACCGGGTCAAATCAAAAACAGGCACCGACACCTACTACCTCGAACAGCTTGATGGAGAACCATTTGCTCGACCATGGAATTCTAAAAAAGCTCAAACAATATTACAGTTAGGACCAGCGATCAGTCAGGACTAACTACCGACAAGCTCCCCCTCACTATGGAGAGGTTGCTCGGCCACGGGAGCGTGCCCTGGTGCAATCACGGTCCTTAAAATTACAACGAAGGCAAGTTTCTGCTCATGGGACGAGCAGACTTTGTGCTCAATGGGGATACCTCAATCGAGCTCTGCCGTTGTCGCACCAGCGTGGCAAGACACCCAGCTCGCAATGGGAATAGTCCAAGCCCTGTGCAATCAGGACCTCGACGGAGATCCTAGTCCCACGACTGGCGAAACTACTTTGCCCCCTCGACAAGTTCCCCAAACTGTCGAGCATCTAACGGGTCGAGCAAACTCCTACATCTATCGAGCATAATTCGCAAATATTAAAGCATACACAAAATGCAAGGCATATAATGTCGAACACAAAGATATATATATATATATATATATATATATATATATATATATATATATATATATATATATATATATATATATATATATATATATATATATATAAGTACAGCCATGAGGCCGGAAAGTTAGCATTACAAACTTGGGCCAAGCCCAATCATCAGTTATAATCAAAATGGCATGCATGCCAACAAAATACAAAGGTACAAAAATAAAAGCTACACTTCATCGGTGGGAAGCTCAGGGGGGACCACCTGGCCATCAAGAACTTGGTTCAGCACGCCCATGCCCTCGGTGAGCAGTTGGACATCAGAATTCAAGGCCTTCATCTGCTCTACCGCAGCATTGAACCCGAATTCAGCCGCACGCAGGTTATTCTGCTCGAGGATGCGGATTCTCTCAGTTAAGTCTCTTCGGGTCTTCAAGGCTTTCTCCTCCTCGGTCTCATCTTGACCGACCACCGATGAACTCTCCATCCCATCAACCTTTGCCTTCAGAGTTGCATTCTCCTCCTTTACCCTTTTCAGCTCCTCGGTCATCTGGTTCATATCCTTCAAGAGTTCGATCTTGGCTTCTAGGTTTCCTTCAAGAGTTGTCATCCAATTGTGTATCTCGACATTCTCCAACTTAAGCTCGGTAATCTTGGCCTGTGCCTTCTTGAGATCCGCAAGCGAAACTGTCTCCGCATCCCCGAGGGCTAGCGCCGCCTCCAGCACTCTCATCACAGCAGCTGCATCCTGGCACATGAGTTTCCTCCTCACCTTAGGATCAGAAGATATAATGGTCGACGCCTCAAGGTCGGGGACAACAACAGAACCTTACCCGTCGAAAATCTTCCCTTGCAGATAACAAGGTGGCAATACAAATTTGCCCCCGACGAAGCCGCTCGAACCACCAGTCGGGGAAGAGCTGATGTCGTCCCCCTTCCTCTTGTTTGACGTGTCTGAGGTAAGAGGATTTGATGTGCTTCCCGGAAAGGAGGTGGGACTGCTGACAAACTTTTCAAGCGTTGCCTGCTGTTTGGCCGCGTCGACCTTCGGCACCGGTGCCTTTTTGAGATTCTTGGCCGCCGCCGACTTAACCAGGAGCTCTCGTATGTTCTACATTCTCCCTGCAGAAATAAGAAAAAGGATTAGCACATTACACAAGAAATTAACAGGTCGAGCAAAAGGTTAATCTATACCAAGAAGCTCGAATGCGACATCCTCGTTTTCACATTCGAGAAGGGCCTTGGTGTTTATATAGAGGGTGGCACGGGCTGACTCCCTATCCTCCCCGAACATCACTTTGTTGTCCTTGTCTACCACAAAAGCAGGGGTGAAGCTTTCCACAAACTTTTTCAGTGCGCGATAGGACTTCTTGTCCTCAGCACCCAGTTGGTCATGCTTAACGAGGAACTGGTCAGTCCTATATCTAAAGTGGGTAAACACCCATTCCAATGGGAACTTTGATACCACCCCGTTACTTCCCGACTATCAACCTCCACGGTTTCCATGGTAGCCAGAGATTCCTTGGTCGCCTCCGAGACAGGCTTCATGACCAGGAACCTATATTTGAAGTTTTGGACAGACTCCAAATATGACCAGAACAACCTACTATGTTTCTTAAAGGACACCCAGCTTTGTTTTGGACCAGCCGCGCTCCTTTGAATCCGGAAGATGCAAAAGAAAAGCTCCATTGTGGCCCTGATCCCCAGATACCGACAGACAAACTCAAAGTCCCGAATAAACGCCAGAGCGTAAGGATGAAGTTGGGCAGGACACAACTCGAGATGACAGAAGATAGCCTCTTGAAAATTGGTGAAGGGCAGACGATACCCCGCCTCCACGAAAGCGAATTCGTACATGGGAAATCTCATCCCCGGATACACCAAACATATCTGGTCATCCTCTATGGGGTAAAGCATTTTCCAGTTCACGGGTGCATCCTCTGTCTGGTCTTCAAGGTAAGGGAACAAATGAGCCTCCTCCTCAGTGAAAGTCGATTTCGTCGACATTGGCTCTTGGGCGATCCAGTCGAGATCCCCCTCAACCATCCTGACATTGGTATGCTCGACGGGTTGCTCTGCCTCCCCATTAACTGCCCCAACGTTAGGGACAACTCCGTCATTCCTATAGGCCATTTCACCTGAAAAATAGAGGAAGCAAAAGTGAATTCAACGACAAAGATCAAATCCACCCTTCCACCACTAATCAAGTGAAAGAGCGAGGAATAAGTTCGAGAACGTCTTCAAGCCCTAGTCGACAGTACCGAGACCCGGCGAATTCCTTTTCCTCGTAGAACGAGGACAAGTCTCCGCGACTCTATGAGAGGATTTCACGAGGACGAGTTTCCTCAACAAAATAGAACTTATCAAACACGCGAAAATAAATTCTCACGTCGAGAAGGCCTAATGCCCGACTACAAACTTGAGCTACTCCTAACCAGAAACCTAGGAAGATCTACACAGTTCTACACTACATTCAAACACATTCATCCTAGGTTCGTCATGTTCTTCAGAATCTTCATGAATTTCCCAGAAAGTTCATGTGTTCTTCAATGAACACATGAACTTCAACCGAAAAATTAATGCATTACTGGGAAATTCAAACTAATTCCCAGAAAACTGATAACTATCCCAAAACTAATAAGCAAGGATGAAGAACTTACTTGAATCTAGAGGTTGAAGATGAAGATCTGGGTGTAGAGGAGGAAGATTGACGGTGGTGAGATGAACTCCGACGACGGGACAAGTTGCAGAGCAAAAAGGTTTGGTGAGAGAAATTTGCATGAAGTATGCAAATGAATCCTCGCTCCTCCCTTTTTAAAAGCAGTTGCTCGCTTGGGGAAGTGCAAAAGCCATCATAGCCTAGACCCCCTAGGCCTTGACAGAAACTAATTGCACCACCACGTGTCAGAAGGGAATCTTCGTTTGGAATTCTCAAAGCTAGATGTTGCATTCCCCAAGGAAAGTCTTCTCCATCTCCCCGCGGGCATATCCTCCTCGACAGTCCACACAAGTCACGTCCTCGTCAGGGCTGGTCGATAAAAAAACATCCTTTTCGCAGGCATATTTTACTAAACCTGGTCGACATAAAAATGCCACTTTCGCGAGCACGCCCTCGCGTATTAAAGGAGTTGTTGGGCTCATAAGCGACCAGCGGTCGACCACGCTGGCCATAGAATAGGTGAAGGGCATGTCCCCGAACATTATCATTCGAAAGCAACGATCAACAAGGCTATCTCAAGTCATCACTCTTCCTCGGAGCAAATACTTGGGGGGCTCCTATCCTAGACTGGACAGACACTTGGCCCACAGTAGGGCAAGGCCCAATCCAGTCCAGCTCTTGGCAAGGCCCAATAACTGGATTCAGCCATTCTAGTCGTTAGGCACAATCCAGTCGTTGAGCACAATATAGCCGTTGGGGACGTCCACCTCACGCGCTTGATAGTTCACGCGACCAACTGCCCCTCCGGAGTTCACGGGGACAGTTGGACCAGGTCAAAAGGTCACGCGCTAGACCTTCCACCTGGCAGTCTCCCATCGGTCGACCAGATATTTCAGCCACATGGGAGACCTTGGCCCCACGCTGGGGGTTATCTCTATAAATACCCTCTCACTTGAGAGGGTCAAGTTTGATCGTTATTCAATACTCTAACTCACACCTAAACGCTTTGTACTTGCTTTCTCTCTAGCCCAAACTTACTTTGACATCGGAGTACCTTGCAGGTACACCCCCTTCTCTCCTACATCCATCATCGCTGCCCTACACGGAAGGCCACGAAGATCCATTCTGATCATACCAGATCAGGAATAATATAATATTTATCGAGTCGGTTGTTGCTATTATGCTTAATTTAGGTGCTACGACTCATTGGTGTTAGTGTATAGGGAAGGGGTATTAAATTTTTGTTTTATGCAAAATAGAAAACCTAAGTCTAATAATAAAATTTCTCCTTGTGAAATTTTGAAGAAAAGAAAAACTAACTTATCTTATTTTTGAGTTTCGGGTTGTTTGACCTATGATCAGATCCCAGACCTCAATAGAGTTAAATTTTCCAGTAGAGCCTATCAATGTGCATTTATTAGGTATGATATTAACAACAAAACATATAAGTTTTATGACCTAAATTCTAAAGTAATCATAGAATCAAATGATGCATATTACTATAGAAATAAATTATGTTTTAAATTGAGAAATATTGGGGGCACAACAACTAATCAAATCCAAGTGATCAGAAGCGGTGATGAGAACATTGAACAAAATGTAACATAACCTCAAAGAGATAAGAAAGTAAGAGTTTCTAAAGAGCATGGATCTTTTTATATTGTTTATACATTATAAGATGATCCAACTAGCCTTCAAGAATATTTTTCTTCCTTGGATACTAATTTATGGCATGAGACCATAAATGATGTGGTGGATTTCCTAGAGTCTAACAAGATCTGATATTCGGTAGATTTTCCTTTTGGGTTCAAAAAGATAGGTTGTAAAAGGAATTTTAAAAAGAACAATATATTATTCAAGTGTAAAAAGAACACTATACTTACTTTGTCTACAAACCTGCTTGCACTCATATGATTCAAGTGTAAAATTATTTAAGAACACTAGTAAAAGTGTAAGACAAACAAGCATCATTGGCATCCTCAGGTGTGCCACTGATTGCATTAGACTCAACATTGCCTATGTCGTGGGACTATTATGAAAGTTTGTTAGTAGACCTAGTAATGATCTTTTGAAGGCTATTGATAGGGTCTTAAGATACCTAAAAAGAACCATGAACCTTGGAATAGATTACCAAATGATTTCATAGCAACCGCGATTATATATTTAGCATCGTTGGATGATCTATGTCTTAGAAATATAAGAAATAAACAATATTAGATAAATCTAGGCTTAATACATGTTTTAGTCCCTTAATTTAATTTAATATTCTGGTTTAGTTCCTTAATTAAAAAATGTTACAAGTTAGTCCCCTAACTTCACTTTCGTTACCCTATTTGGTCCCTTATGTTAATTTCTGATAAAAACAATGTTAAGTTATAGTGACGTGGTGTGACAACAATACCACTGGTAAAAATCTGAGTCAACATATGTAGTTAAAAGCTAATACACTGTTTAAACTGCAGGGGTTTTGTTTTTCGTAAATCCCGCAGTTTAAATAGTTTATCCATTTTTAACTACATATGATGACTCAGATTTGAATCAATGACCTTACTGTCACGCCACGTCACCAGAACTTAATGTTTTTTTTTGTAAGAAATTGACGGAAGGAACCAAATAAGGTAACAGAAGTGAAGTTAAGGAACTAACTTGTAACGTTTTTTAGTTAAGGACTAAAGCGGAACATTAAATTAAGTTAAGGGACTTGGTGATTATTTATGCCATAAATCTACTATAGAGTCTGAGATGATAACACTAGAAACAACTAGTGAAAAATCAAGTTGGTTAAGATGTTTGATAGCAAATATTCTATTATGAGAAAAAGTGGTATCAACTGTGTTAATCCATTGCAATAATACCATGTCTATTGTAAAAAGTGAGAAACATTACTGTAACGATAAAGGACAACAAATACACCTTAATCACATCACTCTTAGAGAGTTACTCTCTACTAGAGCTATAAGAGGAAATCATGTACACATTGTTGAAAATTTAGTTGATCCTTTTGGCAAAATGATTAGTTTGAGAGAAAGTCCATAACATATCGATTAAGACGAGACTACTACTTATGGAAAAGTGAATCATTCATGATGGCAATTCGACATAAATGACTTGAAATTCCAAGATAAAAGTTCATTGGGTAATAACAATTTGTGAAATGATATGAGGTGAACACGCTATAATAGATTAAAAGAGGTGTGCTTCCTAAAGTGATAAGAGGGTGAAATATTACCGACACTTAATGAGATATACACTTTATGTGGAGTGAAGTTCTTAACTACATCAATAATCTTGATAGAGTAACATTTGTGAATGTGAAAGTAGGGACCACTTCCTATGGAACTCTATGCAAAATTCCTAGAGCATTCACAATAGGCATGACAACAGGGCAGAGTCGGGGCTCAGTCTCAGCACCGCTCCCGCCCCAGCCCACGGTTGGGGCTAACAAATGACCACCCACCCTCGCCCGCAACAAAGAACATGTTTTCTCGTCCTGCCTCGCCTCACACTGCAAAAATTATAATTTTTGTAGAAATTCATTTTTTTTTAAATCAATAAAATTTAATAATTAAACTAAATATTTGGTCATTTTAATAATAATGATAATCATATTTATTTAATCTAAACTTTCAAAAAAAATGAATAATAATTCTAATAAATTTGTTATCTAAAAATTAAGAAAATTAAATGTATAGTAAAATTATTAAAAATAAAGATGATAAAATAAATTTGGTTTATTTACAGTTTTGGTCCGCCTATTTTACCCGATTCACAAAATTGATCCCACTATTTTAAATGTAAATAGTTTTAGTCCCCTTCTCATACTTTTGAAGTTAAAAGTAACAATATTTCCTATCTTTAAATGACAAGTTACTTGTGAAATATGACAAATCATCGTATATACATCTATTGTTGAACTTTATCAATAAAAATGTAAGTTAAAAAACAAACATTTCGTCGACTTTTTATGAAAATATGTGAAAGGGGATCAAAACTGTTTGAATTTAAAATAAGAAGACTAATTTCGTGAATCAGATAAAATCGGGGGACCACAACAGTAATTTAGACAATTAATTTAATAGGGCAGGAAAGGGGCGGGGATAGGTATGATGTAGATACTAACATCCCTCGCCCCCATTATTAAAAACTAGGTTTCCCCACACTCCCAAGTTAAATGGAGTTTTCCCCGTTAGATTTGGGGTGGGGCAGATTTTTTGGTCATGCCTAACTCACTAAACAAATATTGATGTGCATGGCCTTTAATGCACATAAGAAAAGATTGTGTGTGTTTTGATGTCAGAGATTAGGAGTGTAAGGGGATCATAAAAAAACCGGTTAAACCGATAATTCAAACCAAACCAAACAAAAAAACCATTTTTTCTAGTTTGGTTCAAAAACCAAACCAAACGGATAAAAAACGATGTGGTTTGGTTCGCTACTCGGTTTTAGTTTTTAGAAACCGCCAAACCGATGAACCAAACCAATGACTGTAATTACCTTTATTCGTGTTTCAAGTTCTCTTGGTTAATTTTCATATCTTTTTTTATACCTTTTTTGCATCTTTTTCTTCAACGAAATTCTTTTTAGTATTGGTACCAAATAGTTTTGATGTGTGTTTAAGATGTGAAACATGTTAATATATGTGTATGACAATCTTTTGTTGTTATTGTTGAATTTTATTTGTTATTGATTTTGTATGAATTGAGATCAACTTGTAAGTTGTTTGAAACGTAAAGTATAAAATAGGTGGAAAAAATTATATGAAATGTATTATTTGAAAAAATAATAGAAGAAAATACTCTAAAAATATGATAGCGGATAATACACAAATTAATATATTATTTGAAAAAAAAGCAATGTATAAATCAATCAACCAAACCAAATCAAACTTGGGTTCATTTTTTAAAACACTAAAAACCAAATCAAATCCAATACTAATATGATTGGTTCGGATAAATTTTTGATAAAAAATCAATTTAAACCAAACCGATTACACCCTTATGAGAGATATATTTCAAGACTACAACTAACTCAAATAAAAATCTAAGTCTTGTATACTATACTACACAAAGATTCATGTTGTAAGACAAATTTGCTTAAGCACGATCTTAAAAGAAACTTCTAACACATTCATCGTACCTGGATCAGACAGTTATGCAGTGGCTAGCAACGTCGTATGGACTTCAGCTCCGGTGATGATGATACGGCGCGGGGGGGGGGGGGGGGGTGTACCTGCAAGGTACTCCGACGCTCAAGTAAGAAAAAGGGGAGTAAGCAAGTACAGAGAATATAGGTGTGAGTTTAGAATGCAATGTACCCTAACCCTCTCAAGTGAGAGGGTGTTTATAGAGAGCCCCCAGCGCGGGGCCAACGGTTACTTGCACTGGGCTGGATTGCAAGGCCCAATCCAAGTAACTGCCAGGGCTTACGTGGCGTAGTGAATACCAGCACGTGGTCTTCGCCCTGGTGTAACGGTCCCTAAATCTCCGGAGGTAGGGCAGACCGATTCCTTCGGGAGTGGGAAGTTACAAGAGAACGTGTCATCGCGGGGAGGAGCACGTGGGTGTCGAGGAGAGGTGCGTCTGCGGGCTATATGCCTCTGCTCGACAGTCTTTACTTCACATGTCCGACATCCAAAGGGATTGGTACGTGCCCGACACGGTGCGACTTTGGGCCTCGTTGGACCTTTGTCGGCCATTGGGCTTGGGCCTGCCCGACAGTAGGGCAGGCGCTGGCCCAGTCCAGAACATGAGCCCCCCGAGTCATTGCTCTGAGGTGTCAGAGTAATGACTTAAGGGCCAGTACTATGTCGAGGACGTACCTGTCGGGGAAGGGATTCTGAACGAGGAGCAGTTGGTCAACCGGGCAGAAATAAGGCGATCTGCTCGCGCTAGACTGGTCGTGGCAGGGCGACGTCGCGGGGATACGAGAAGACTAAAGCGAGGCAAATGGAAGGACGCGTGTTGGGGAATGAAAAGGCGTGCATGGGGAAACGTGTGCCACGTGTCACACTTCATCATTGCCTAGGGCGGCTACGCTAGGGTAGTGTAATCGATTGCCTAGGAAGTCCTCGAGTTTCTTGAGGCCCTTATAAATAGGGGAAGCCCGTGTTATTTGCACATTTTCACTCTCTCTGCTCAGACTCTCTTTCTTCCTCTCTCACCGCCACCGTCGTCGTTGTAAGCCACCGCAAACCCGCATACCGGAACCCTACCGAAACTATATTTCAAGTAAGTTTCTCGATCTTTCTCCTTTCTTTTGCATTTTAGGCGGTGGTTTCATGGTGAACTGATGAAGTTCCCATGGAAATCGCGAAATTTCTGGCAAAAACGATGGAATTTCTTAGTTTTCTTGTTAAATCTCGCGGGGAGAAGTGGTGAGAACCACGAGGACAGGAAAAATGTCCCGACGACGTGAGATGAATATCTTGGGGTCCTCGCTAACGTTCCTAACCACGAGAAGACTCCTCGGGGAGCAGTATCGGGGTCGTTCGTCTTATAACCGAAGACGTTGTGTGACCGCGGCAGTCGCGTGGTCCCCGACGCCCCTTCTTCGCCCTTTCACTTGATCAGCGGTGGAGGGGTGAATTTGATCTAGATCATTGAATTCACCATTTCCTTCTGCTTTTCAGGTAAATGGACGCCTTGTCAGTGGCCGTTGGATCTTTAGACACCGACGACCAACCCGACTCACCGATGGCGGAGATAACTAGTGTCGAGGAGCGTCCCCTCGCAGAGTGGGTTAGCCATGAGCCGCTAAATATGATCTCCCAGTTCGTCGATGGGGATGAAGATGATATTTGTTGTACAGTCGAACACCGGCTGGTGGGCTCCTCGAAGTCGTGGAAGGTTTTCCGGCCTCATGCACACCACCGCATCTGTTCGACCTATCGAGGGATGAGGTTCCCCCTTTATGAATTCATGTTCGACGAGGCGGGGTGGCGTTTTCCCTTTACGGATTTCCAGCAAGCGGTGTTTGTTTGGCTGCGCCTAGCGCCCTCGCAACTCCATCCGAACTCCCTCGCTTTTATCCGAGCCTTCGAGCTCGTTTGTAAATATCTCCAGATCGGGGCAACCGTGCCTCTTTTCTTTCGTATCTTCCACCTCCAACGACAGGCCTCCGACAGTAGACACGACCGGGTGTCTTTTAAACAAGTGAGCAGCCTCTTCCACACATACCTGGACTCTGTTCGGGACTTTAAATACTGGTATTACATCGTGAGGGCGGTCATGCTTGAAGCTGTGAATTCAGTGTATCGCAGGGTTTCTCGCGAGGTGGACGGGCAGACGGAGGAGGTCCTTGAACCTAGATTCCCTTTGTTCTGGACAGAAGAATATTTCAAAAAGGGGACGGACAACTACATTTTCAGCCCTAGCCAACTTGGCGAGGGGGATCGTCTGGCGTATGAGAAAATAGTTGCCTTCGTCAACGGATTCAACAAAGCCAAGCTCGTGACGCCGGACGGAGAATTCGTCTGGGGCGACGACGGGCAAGTCTTAACGAAGCACCGTTTAATCAATATGAGGGCCCTCCTCGAGATGTTTTCCGACGAGGATGCCCTCGAGCTATTAGGTGGTGGAATCTTCTTCGACTTGCTTTTTCTTCACGTCTGGGTTTTCGATTTACTGACACCTTTGTTTTCTTTGCAGGCAAGATGTCGACTGCTGATGAGCGCTTCAAAAAGTTGAAGGCTGCCCGCCTTTCGAAGAAAGGAGGTAAAGGCCGTATCAAGCAGCTTTGATCGCAGGTCCCCGGTCCTACTCCAGCAACCGGGGGTTCTTCTGGCTCTCCCCAGGACAGCGACTCCCCCAGCACTCAGAACTCCCCGAAGAGACAACGGCTTGCTGATCAGGTGGACGTCGACCTCACGGAGAACGAAAGCCCTCCTGCTGTGAAATTTGTGCTCCCGCCTTGTTACTCGAGGCCGAACTGCTTTAAGGGGAACAATTCCCTATGTGTTGGTGCACCCGAAGTTAAGACCATCTTGGGTGTTGACGAGGGTTCTCGGAGAAGGGCGCTGGTGGAGGACGTGTCCACGGTGATGCGGGTTTGCACCGCCGCCTTGGTCCTGAATGACGAGACATGCCCGGAGGACGAGCTGGACAGGCTGCAAGAGAGTTTCAGGTCCATCTCAGTTGAAATGGAGAAGGTGGGCAAGGAGATGACTGACTGCAAAAAACCAGAACAAGGCCCAGGTCGAGCTTCAAGAGAGGCTGGAGGAGAGGTTGAGGAACGTTGAGGAGGAGAGGAAACGTCTCTTGGCGAGGAACGCCGAGCTAGAAGAAGCTGTTCGTCCGGCTGAGGAGGAAACCGAGGAGGACAGTTTGTTGACTTTTCGGGCAGCGCTAATAGCTAAGCTCAGGGAAGCCGAGCAGGATAACCTTGTGGCGGCTGACCTAGGTTTTAGGAACGCTGTACAGCAGCTTCGGGTTGTCAACCCCGACCTCATAACTAAAGGGACTGACCCCGACTACGAGGTGGTCGACGGGTAGATCGTGCAGCCGATGCAAGAGGAAGAGGTCGGCGGAGGGGTAGACGAACACGAGCAGCCAGAGGGGACCGTCGCCGAATAGGTTTTTCCTTTCTCGTTTTGTTTGGCCTGCGAGCCATTTTATTCTTTGATGCCTGTGCCCGGCCTGCGTGCCAGGGGCTTTTTGATACTTTGTAACATTTGTAAGATTGGTTTATGCCCGGTTAATGCTTTGATTTTCGTGTATGTGCGCGTGTGATGTTTGTATGTTTTCGCTTGTGTGTGATGTTATTGTATTTGCTATACTTTATTTGCTTTTGTCTAAGTAATAGAGATTTTGGGGCTTGCTCGACTTCGATAATCCTCGACTGCGTGGAGAGCTGGTCGAGTGGTCGGAAGTGTATTCCGACCTTCAACGAGGCTAAGAGCTCAGTCGAGGTCTTAGCTTCGTGGCGTGAACTTCCCATCGTGAGCTGGGTGTTCTGCCTAATTGGTACGACGACGACGGAGCTCGATCGAGGTGTCCTCGTCGGATCAAAGTGCTCGCGCACACACAACGCAGCCCTTGATCACCGTGTTTTGTATAGGGGTGTCGTGCTTGTACCCTAGCGTGTCCCCGTAACCGCGATGCTAGTGTGTCGCGGGCAGTGCTTAACTGTAGTACTGTTTAAGCTTCTCAGCATTCCATGGTCAAGCAAGTTCTTCCCCGTGCAGATTTTCGAGGAAGTAGGCTCTTGTCCCCATTTTCGCGTGAACGCAGTACGGGCCCTTCTAGTTCGCGGCGAGTTTACCCTCTCGCGAGTCTTTCTGATTCCTTCGTAGGACGAGGGTGCCTACCTGAAAATCACATTTGATAACTTTGTCGTTATAACGTAAAGTTATTTTTTGTTTAAGTGACGCTTCGCGGAGGGATGCGCCCGTCCTCGTTGAGGGGGGCTTCCGTCCTCCTCGAGGGTTCCCTAATCTCCACGGGGATCACCGCTTCCGTCCCGTAGGTCAGACGAAAAGGGGTCTCTCCGGTCGTGGAATGTGGGGTTGTTCGGTAGGCCCAGAGGACGCTGTGTAGCTCCTCGACCCACCGTTGTTTGGCGTCTCCTAGTCGTCGTTTCAATCCTCGGAGGATCATCCTGTTTGCCACTTCGGCTTGCCCGTTCATTTGGGGGTGCTCGACCGACGCGAAGTGTTGTTTCGTGCCCAGTTTGGTGACGAAGTCTTGAAAGTTCCTGTCGGTGAACTGTGCCCCGTTGTCGGTGAGGACCGGGGGTTACGATAGGACTTGTTTTAGGTGGAGGAGCGCCTGTTCGCACTCCTCGCTCCATTCAAATGTCGTTTTCTGTCGAAGAAGTTTGAAAAATGGGAACGTGTGTTGTGCAGACTTGGCGACGAAGCGGGAGAGGGTGGTCAGCATCCCGTTCAGTGATTGTATTGAATTCTTCGAGTTCGGAGTTGGGATCTCGGAGAAAGCCCTACACTTGCCGGGGTTGGCCTCGATTCCTCGCTCTGTGAGGTAGAAGCCGAGGAACTTACCTGCCCGAATGCCGAAGGTGCATTTGTCGGGATTGAACCTCATGCGGCATCTCCTCGCTGTGTCGAACACATTCTTGAGGTACGCGGCGTGGTCGACTTCTTCCGCGGATTTGATGATCATGTCGTCCATATAGACCTCGAGCATGTCGCCGATTTCACCCCGGAAAACCTTGTTCATCATCCGTTGCTAGGTCGCGCCGGTGTTCTTCAAGCCGAAGGGCATTACGTTGTAGTAGTAATTGCCCGACTCGGTCATGAAAGCCGTGTGCTGTTTGTCGACCTTATCCATGAGAATTTGGTTGTACCCCGAGTAGGAGTCCATGAAGGATAATAGTTTGTAACCTGCAGAATTGTCGACAAGTTGGTCGATGTTAGGCAAAGGATAACAGTCTTTCGGGCAAGCCCGGTTAAGATCTGTATAGTCAACACACATCCTCCATTTTCCATTATTCTTTTTGACAAGTACAATGTTGGACAGCCAGGTCGTGTACCTGACCTCCAAAATAAAATTCGCCTCTAGGACGTCTTTTACAGCTTTTTCAGCAGCCTCCGCTTTTTCGAGAGACTGCCTACGCCTACGTTGAGCTATCGCCCTAGCTGCCGGATCTACTGCGAGTTGATGGCAAGCAACCTCAGGGTCAAGGCCAGGCATCTCAGAGGCGCTCCATGCGAACAGATCAGCGTTCTCCCGGAGACATGCCTTCAGCTGCTTCTTCGCCAGGTCGGGGATCCTGGTGCCAATCTTCACGTTACGGTCCAGATCGTCCCCGAGGGCGACAAGCTCAAAGTCTCCGTCTGGGATGGGGCGCGTTGGGTGGAGAGGCTGCCCGTTGTTTTCTGCCTGGAGGTCGAGGTCCACTGCTTCGTCTTCTTCGTGCTTGTCCAGGAACCTGCTGTCGAGGTCGACCGTGTTGACGCGCGGGAGAGGCCTTTGTACGGTGTCCGTGGATGACTTTGCTCCGGTCTTGGGCATGGTGCCGATGGAACTCATGCCTTTGATCGCAGCGTCGAAGCACCTCCTGACCGTGTCTATGTCCCCGTGCATCGTAACTACACGTCCCCTGGCTGTGTAGTACTTTATCTTGAGGTGGACCGTTGATGGCACTGCTGTGAGTTTGGCCAAGGTGGTCCTCCCGAGGATGCAGTTATAGAGGAATGGGAATTTGACCACCAGGAAGCGGGTCTTCACTTGGCGGGCAGTGTCTTCGGGTCGAGTGACGCTGAGGGTGACCTGAAGCCGACTCTTGTCGGGAGGAGATGTCGTCTCCTTGACATTTTGGGCTTCCCGGGAACTGGGACGAGGGGCGTCATTCTTCTAGGCGTACTTCTTTAAGTGTCATTCCTTGATCAGGATCTCAATTGCATCTTTGAGATCGATGCAGTCCTCCATGACATGTCCATGGCTCCGGTGGAACCTGCAATACTTGGACCAGTCAGTGTTTGATTTGGGTTCGTTGGCTTCAGAAAGCGGATGCCTCCTTTAAGAAATTCTGAGTTGGAGCACTCAGAGAGGATTCGCGTGCGGGGAGCACTGAGCGGGGTGTATTCCGTGAACCGGTCAGCTGGTCTGCGCGGTTCACGAGAGTCCCCGGGGCGGTTTTCCTTCTTTCTTTCTCCTCCACGTCGAGGAGGAGAGTCTTCTTCTCTGCGGCCGTGGGGGCCTTCCTTCCACCTCGATTTGAGGGCGATCTGGGTTGCCTCCACCTCCTCGAACTCGATGTATGACTGAGCTCATTGGAGGAGGTCCTCCAGACGACGAGGTATGCGGAGGCCTACGGACTTGGCAAAATCGGATCTAAGACGTAGTCCCCGGATGATTAAAAACTTCTTCATGTCGTCGGTTGTGTGGACCTCGACAGCCTCCATGTTGAACCTCTCAATGTAGTTCCTGAGAGGCTCGTTCTTCCCCTGGTAGATGCTTTCAAGTGCGGCCTCCGTCTTCGGGTGTCGGAGAGATGCCGTGAAGTGTTTGGTAAAGCGTTCTCTTAGTTGTCTCCCAGATGTGATCGACCCGGGCGTCAGACTCTTGTACCAGGTCATGGCGCCCTTTCACAAGGTGGTGGGGGAAAGTCTGCACTTAATGGCTCCCCTGACGTTTCTGAAGTGAGCATGGCTTCAAAACTTTTGACGTGATCGTCTGGGTCGGCCAGGCCGTCGTAGGTCCCTAGTGGTGGGGGTTTCTCCATGCCCGCAGGAATTGGGGCGTCCATGATCTCCCGTGATAGGGGGTTCCTCTGGTCTTCGTCATCGCTTCCATCTAGGGACCTTGATGGGGATCGGTGGTGTCAACCAGGTCCTTGTCGTGGAGGGGAGTTCCTAGAGTGGTTCCTCGGTCTCTCCTCGGCGGTCTTGCTCCTTTTGGTAGTCGAGGAGCGCCTGGGTTCCTTTTTTTGGGGGGGGGGGACGATGGCGCTTCTGGGAGACTTCTGGCTGGGAGCGCTCGAGACGTGGCCGGCGGCCCTCGCGCACTGGCGAGGGGGTCCGAGATTCTTCTTGAGGGGTCCTTCGCGGGGAAGGAGAACGGTGAGGCGAAGGTGGACGACGATGTCTTCACGGGGAAGATCGTCGTGTTCGCCCTTGCTCGAGCGCTTCAATTCTGATATTCTGGTGCATGATCAGCTGGTTGGTATGGTTGACCAAGGCGAACAGGGCCACGGTGCTCGAATCTGCATTGGGCGGAGGAGCAACTGGCTGAAAGGCGGCTTGTTGGTCGTCCTGCTGGGCGGCGTCGTAAGTCGTGTCTTAGGAGTCTGGGGAGGCGGTCTGCCCGTATCTTACATCGCCTCCTTCGACGTTGAGGGCAGCAGCGTCCTCACGGTGGTTTCCATTCTCGAGTTGCGCGAGGACGGTGTCCAAAGCTTTGTTCGCAGATGGGTTGTTGGCCATGCTGGTGATGAACGAAGGGATTGTTTTGGTTTATCGTTGAAGGAAAAACGGGGAAGCAATGTTTCCCATAGACGGCGCCACTGTTCGTACTTGGATCAGACAGTTATGCAGTGGCCAGCAACGTCGTATAGACTTCAGCTCCGTTGATGATGATACGGCCGGGGGGTGTACCTGCAAGGTACTCCGACGCTCAAGTAAGAAAAAGGGGAGTAAGCAAGTACAGAGAATATAAGTTTGAGTTTAGAATGCAATGTACCCTGACCCTCTAAAGTGAGAGGGTATTTATAGAGAGCCCCTAGCGCGGGGCCAACGGTTACTTGCACTGGGCTGGATTGCAAGGCCCAATCCAAGTAACTACCAGGGCTTACGTGGTGTAGTGAAGACCAGCACATGGTCTTCGCCCTGGTGTAACGGTCCCTAAATCTCCGGAGGTAGGGCAGACCGATTCCTTCGGAGTGGGAAGTTACAAAAGAACGTGTCCTTGCAGGGAGGAGCACGTGGGTGTCGAGGAGAGGTGCGTCCGTGGGCTATATGCCTCTGCTCGACAGTCTTTACTTCGCGTGTCCGACGTCCAAAGGGATTGGTACGTGCCTGACACGGTGCGACTTTGGGCCTCATTGGGCCTTCGCCGGCCATTAGGCTTGGGCCTGCCCGACAGTAGGGTGTCGCTACTCGAAAAATAGTCGACCGGAGGCGAAAGGAGGAAGAAACAGAAGAGTCGCCATCGAACTTTATTTATCTCATGAGGGGAAGGGAAAAACATCGAGAAAACCCAAAGAAGGAAGGATAAGATGGTCTCGCAACCAAATTACGGGTTCGAAAGCCGGTTATGCGGAGGGAAGGTATTAGCACCCTCCACATCCATCGTACTCGATGGGAACCATTTGCTTATCTATGTGTAAGGATGTTTGCTAAGGAAATTGCTTTCTAAGAGTGTTCTAAAGAGGGAGAGAGAAGGGTGAGAATCAAAGAATGTGAAAGAAAATAAAAAGAAAAGGTGGGGAGAAGAAAAGGGGACTCGATAGGACTTCGCGATCCTATGCCTACGTATTCCCTCCTGCAATGGGAAAGTCAGAGTCAACGTAGTTCGGAGGACTACGGGTGAAGAAAATGGAAGGGGGGTTAAAGATGGAAGATGGATAGAAGGTGGCTCGCCAAGATCATCACAATCTTGTACCTACGTATCTTACATTCGGACAAGAATGAAGAATCAGAGCAATCGTAGTTCGACCTACTACGGTTTGTTGGTGTTTTTTATGGACGATGTTAACGTGCGGGTTCTAGTAGTTAGGTGTATTGCGGCTCGCTTGTGGAGTCTTATGCATTACCTGTTTGCGGTAGAACGGACGTAACATGTCCTTTTTGAAAAGGTTGATTTTCGCCATCGAGGCAAGATGTCTCATTTGATTTGTTGAGATTGTTTTTAAGGGTGAAATAAGTCCTCGGATAGGAACCTCTTTGGGTAGTACCCAATTCTTTATCTCAAAAGGTTTGTTATGAAAATTGTGTGGCAAATATAGTCACGTCTTCGTATTGAAAGACGAGTATCGAGACCACACACTCTAAAGTGAGCATCCTAATACTCGAAGAGGGATAGGTCTTCACCCAATCCTCTCTTTTTAGTTCAATACAAAGAGAACTTTATTCTCTTATTAAAAGTGTTTTTGGTTTTAGACGGTAAGTGCTTTACGACAGTGAACCCTAAAGGTAATGTCAAGCACTCGGGATAGGAGAAGGCCTTCGCCTAACCACTCCACGACCATCTAAGTTTATTGAGAAAAGTTTGAAAATGCACTTGGTACAAGACCAAGGTTTTTTGACTTTAGAAGAGAATGAAAATGAGAAATGAAATCGAAAAGAAAATGGCCTCATATTGATCAAGATTTTGAATCGATTGAAGGAAATCAAGTAATCATGATTTTTGTTATATCATTGGCCAAAAAAAGATTGGAATAAAATCAAAAATGACAATCAAGATGAAAATAAAAGGTGAAGATCAATCGAGAAATTACAAGTTAAAAAGATCACAAACGGTGCAACGATAACCACTTCGCGATTTAAGATCGCAAATCTCACATAATGCCTAAATCACACACGAGGTTTAATGGGCTCCTCACAAAAATCTCATACCTCATACTTAATCCCTAAAAACTTAATAAATATTTGTTGTCTTTTCAAAACTTTATTATTATTTTTTGGTTATTTTCATTATTAAATATGCAAAAGTAAAATATACAATAAAATACATAAATATCTATGCAAGCAACAAGTAATGAGAAAAGACACACTTAAAAGTATTGAACCCATCAAACAAAAGTAAAGAGTTAAATTTAAAGAAGATTAGACATGAAAAAAATCTAATAAAAACAACCTCTAAAATACAATAAAAATATTTAGATTATTTAATATCTCCTAAAAAAACAGTTAAGAAATCTATTTATGAAATTTGTTTTTTTTTATTTTTTTAAAACAACTAGAAATAACACCTAACAAATAACTTCAAAAGTCAGATTAGGGTTGAAGAGAAAATTGAGTTTGAGGCCCAAAAGATTCACAGCCCACATGGGCGCTCCACCATGAGGACGGGTCGGGTTAACACCCAAACCCGATTCGGTTATCTCAAAGGGTTATCAAACCCTAAAAACATTATTTGCTATCATACATTCAGAATAAAAAATGGTGGGAAGAAAAACTGTGAACGAACATGCTTGGAAGGAAAAACGCAATACACGGTATCTGATTTTCCCAGCAAAACGCGATCAAGAAAAAAAACCTAAACGCTTCCAATCCCACAACCTTGTTGCCCTCTCGAACGATTCTCTCCCTCACGGTGGTTCTCCATCCCTATGAATCTCGCTCTCATCAAATCGAAGGTAGCAAACGGAAAGGATTCAAGCAAGGTTTGTGATTCATTTTGTTCCAAACTCTCTTTTCATCTCCTTCTTTCTGGTTCTGTTTCGAAGAGGGTTTCGATTGGGTTTGAAAACGGGTTATATGAAGGTTTATTGTTTTTGTCGTTTGGATGAAGAAGAGTTGATTTTGAAGGTTTGGGTTCTGTTTCGCTTGTTCAACTCATCATCTTTCTTCTTTTGGTTCTGATTTAGGTTGTGTGTGGTTCGAAGGTGGGTGACGGTTGGAGATTGGTGGTGGTCGAAGGAGATTATTGGGTGTTGATTGAAAAGAGGAAGAGTGGAAGGTGGTTTGAGGGAGGAACTTGTGAAAAAGGGTTTATGGTTGAAAGTTTGAGTCGAAGAAGGGATTTCTATGGAGGTTTGTTTTTTTTGCGCAACGAATCTCCTTCCAGAAAGAGAGAGAGCTTACGTTAAAAAATGGGAGTGAGGAAATTGTTGTGGGTTATGTGTTTAATCTCTGAATCGATTGATGATTTGAAAAGGGATTTTATGGTTTATGGTGGGTTATTGTTGTCTTGGAGTGGAAGACTTTTGCAGGGAGGTTATTGAGTTGTTGCTGTAGCGTGTGGGTTGTGGTGCAGAATTGTCGGTCGCGGGAGGTTGTATGCAGGTTGTCTGCTGTTGTTGTTGGTCCTTGATAGCAGAAGTGTTGCAGGCTCTGTTGGAGGTTCTGTTAGTGCAAAGTCGTTTTCGCTACAGTATGTGGTTCGCTTGGTTTTGATGCTGCAAGGTCTGTTACAGGCTTGGCGTGGGAAATCGCGGTTTAGGCACGGTACGATTTTGGTTTGCAGGTTGTGTACAATTTTTGGCTTAGAGCAAGTTGTTGTTTTACTGGAGTGTTGAGATTGTGCAGATGGTGACGTACGGTCCTCTTGGACTTTATCACTTTGCATTCTTTCTTGTAACGCATCGGGTCTTTCAAATGATATGGGCTCAGTTTTGATTTGGACTTTTATTGTGAGACTTAAAAAAGCAATGAAAAATATAATAAGACTATTGTATGAATAAAAATGTAAATTGTGGCCACAATTTTTGTGTAATTGAAATGGAATTGATGGATTGTGATTTGGAAATGAAAAGTGAAATGGAAAAGAAAATGAATTGGGATAAATTGGATTAGAGGAAAAAAAGGATTTGGTTAATGAAACGGGTTTTAATTGGAAATGAAATCGATGATTGAAACGATACATTGAACTTAGAAAGATAGAAAGTGGATTAAAATGGTTATGGATTATAATGGTTATGAACATGGATTTGAATGAATAGATAACTGAAATGGAAATTGGATATTGTGAATGGGTAGACATGGATAAACACAATCAAATTTGGAAAATGATTAAAAATGGATGGACATGACACGGATATTGAATTTGAAATGGGTAATTGATTTAAAGAAATGGATGATGGATTAGAAATTGGAAAATTGGATTTATTGGATAAATAAATGAAATTGAAATTGGTTACGGGAACGGATATGGATAACGGTAATGTGCCTCCACATCTGAACAAAACCTAAAACCTTGACAACTGAACCTGAATGCTACAATTCTTGAATTACACCACAGAAGATCCTCCTCCTTGAATCAATTTCTTATTAACAACATCACAACCCTAAATCCGTCTTAACATGATCTTAATTGAACAACAAACTTGACAAACCCTTGGATCAATGATAAGGACCTGAACCATATAACCAGGACTTTGCAACTAACTTGAAATGTACCAACTGCCTTGACCTTCAACGGCTCTGCAACTTGACTTCAATAGATAACTTGAATTGACACAAAACCATGATTCAATGATGATCTTTAGATATACAGAATGATACAATCTCCTCTTTCTTGCCAAAGGCCAGGCCACATCCAATTTGAAACTGAAACATTGTTGAGATGTTGACAACCAACAAAACCCTAGTTCTTTAGTCTCCACTAGAACCAAGATGAAACCTTTATCACTTGATGCCTCTTGAGAGATCTAGAACTTGATACTTGATGAATCTCGGCAGAGGAAAACCTTGTAGCTTGCTGAACTTTGATTCAAAGATACTCACAATGATGTGAGATCAAACCATTGCTTCAAACTTGCCTGAAAGTACCTCAAATGAAATAGGAAATTTCAAAGAACCACACTAATCCCATGTCTTAGAAGACCAATGAATGATTATGAGTTAAAAGGATGCATAGATGATGAAAATGCTATGAAATGTAAGGTTAGGGTTAGAGTGAAAATGAGGGTGTGACATAGGGCAGGCGATGACCCAGTCCAGAACACACATATTTTAATTTTAAATGCGAGATTGATGGAGCACTATGGTGTTCATGTCTAAGTCTCACATTAGTTAGTTTACACATCTTAGTTACTATAAGGAGTGCTCATTTTTTTTAAAGTAATTTGAAAAAAACTATGAGCTATTGATACTTTTTCTCTCTTTAGTAGTGTAAATATTGAATATGGATCGTCTCCTGCACTTTTTTTATATGAATTAAATTCATTATATAAAAAAAAAACTATTATGAAGAAATTATTAAGTTTTATATGAATGATTAAATTTCTAATTAAAAAACTTATTTACTGAATACCGGTTCGAACCGGTACATTTTTCATTCAACTCCGGTCCAAATGAAAACAAAATTTGCAATTTTTTGAGTTTATTCTCTATTCCCAAAATTTTATCGGAATTCGACCTAACTTTCGTTTCTTCTTCACTGAACCGTCCGGCGAACCCTCCACCGTCACGCCGTTCTCCTCCGGCACATCAACCTCCTTCATTTCCGGCTCAACTCTTATTCGTTTTATCTTCTCGGCAGTTCGCGTAGGTTCTTTTTCTGCACGTCCCTCCGTCACGCCGAAACATCATTCACCTTCGCTCGAACAGGTTTGTTAATCGATCCTTCTGCATTTCTCACTTTCTCCGCTTCAAACAAGATTCCACTTGTTTCTTTATGTCTCAATTTGAATTTTTGTTAGAATAGTTACTCATGAGTTACAATCGCAAGAATGAGTTGAATTAAGTATTATTCTGATTAGTATAAACCCTAATAAAGTTGAATGAAGTTTATGAACCCTAATTATTAATTGGTTCAAAGGTGGATCGAACAATGACATGAAGGTCTCGCCCATTTCGACCTCCGGTTTGATTTTTACTTTTGTAATTCTGATTTATTAAGCATATCCTATTCACACCAGCTTTAGCATGGATCCAGAAGCAGCGAGAAGTGCAAGAGAATCTTTGGACCTGGCATTTCACATGTCAAATATACTCGACACGGGTTTAGACCGTCACACACTTTCTATTCTCATTGCCCTCTGTGATCTTGGGGTCAATCCTGAAGCACTTGCTGCTATTGTCAAGGAACTTAGAAAGGAGAGGCCCCCACTGTCATCATTGCATCCTACACCTCCTTCTTAATCATACATGTATTTTGGTGCTCATATCTCCAATATTGTTTTGTGGAAGGTATTTTTTATGCTTATATTTGAATGATTGTATTGTCTGCAAAGGTGGATACACGGAACAAAAAGATTGGTTTATCAAGAAATGCTGATTGTTTTGGGAGCATTGTAGATAACCGGAACAATGGAAGAGTAGTTCAGGTGTATAAGATTTCTGCCTAACAGAAGTACTTGTTGTGTTTTGTTCTTATTGTTACTTGAAGACTATTATTTACAAAAGCTATTGTCTAACTTTATTGTAAGATTGGTTTTTTTTTTGGTCAAGTAACCTAGTGGCTGGAGTTCACCCTTTAAATGTGAACAAGTGGGATGTCGCGGGTTCAAACCCGCGCCCTATCTTTGATGTTCCTGCACAACTGCCAACTGAGCTGACTTAACGGGACTTGTAAGATTGGTTATCTTGGAAGCAATATGTGTTTTAGCAATGTCTGCATCTCTTACTTCTCATATTGAAAGTGCATTTTATTAACTAGTCAGGGCTGAGGTATATCTGTGTAATGTTAGTATTGACCAGTATAACTCCATGAATGGTAAGAAGATTAGATCCTGTGGTGAATTTATCATTTGCCATTTTAAAAAAATCTAGGTTCAGTGCTCGTTAGTTTGCACATCACATTTTTTGCAATTTGGTTTTGCGCCTGTGTGCGGATTCATTGGATTGTGCATGTGATGCTTGGATGTTCTTCCATCTTAGGATTTAGATTTGTTTTCTAATTTTGATTTCCTTATCCATTGGAATTGTATTTTCACAAAAAAAAAAAATTATCTAATGTATCTGTTGTAGTTACTTATGTTATCTAAAATCTCAATATTCAATATGCAAAAGAATTGAATGTCTTGTGAAGATCACAAGCTATACATATTTGTCTCAATGCTTCTACTTCCTTTTCTCTAACCCATGAGTTTTTCTTCAATTCTTTCTCTAATGGATATGTAACTTGGCCTAAGGCTAAAAGAATTATGATCAAAATAAGGATAGAGTGCTCCATCTATCCCAAACCACCTGCAGAAATATGTTTAAACATTCCTAACCACTTTTTTTAGGATGTGCTAAGATCCCATCATAAGATTGTGTTTGTTGTTATTAGGAAACCAATTGAATTTTACTCTTTTTATCATTATAGTGGGTTTAGTGGTGTAAACACATGATGATGGTTTATCACACCTCAAACTTGCTTATTATTTACTTTTAAAAAAACAGCACTGGATACAAACATGGTCCTACCTATATTGAGCATCAAATAATCAACCACTAAACTATCATCAATGGCTAAAAACTCCCAAATCACTTGATCAGGTCAACTGCTTAGCTTCAAATCTACCATTCACTAGTGTATCTTTATGTCATTCTCATATTGATAACTTAATTTCCAAATAAAGTACATTTTCATCCACTCAATTAATAAACCTAGAAAACTTTCGAACCTACACATTTAGCATAGCACCTGACACGCCACTTTGTTATGCACAACGTATATCAGAGCTTGAAGGCCTATGGTTATGGTTGAAGTGCCTCATGATAGACTATAAGCTACTAACAATACACCTTCCAGTCACTATTATAAGCAACCAAAAGTTTTTTAGATTCATTGAATAAATGATGTATCTGGTCATTATTATATATCAGATACATCAATTTTGTAATGAACCAAAAAAAATTTTTGTTGCTTATAATAGTGTCCAGAGGGTGTATGTATTCGGCAAGTAATAAGAATGGTTTAAAAAGAAGAGTGCAGAGTGAAAAATACCATATAAGGTAATAACTTTTCAAATGAGGAACTATGATTTCCTAACCCAAGTACAAAATTTTCATGCCTATATTTAGCTAGTAAGATCCGTCAACATTCCAAGTTTGATAGTGTGATACTGTGAATACAAGATATTCAAATCAACCAATTATCCTTAAGAAAAAGACATAAATTATGTTTTGGCTCCAAAGGGATATTGTTAGAAGTTTGTTAAGAAATTAATTAAAAACTAGTTTGATATAAGCATCTTAAGATACTTAATTATTGTAATTATGCTGATGTACCAACTAGAAAAGGGTCAAGTTTGTGTTCATACCTCTATAGCTAGAGGGTTTAGAATTTAAGCACATGAATTCAAGACCCAAAGTTACAAAAGACAAAAGGAATGCAATTACAACCTCCTTAACTATGACACCTCATCCGACATGAAATCACAACAAACAAGTGAAAACTTGGAATTTTTCCTTAAAATATTTTAAGTATTACTTCAAAGGGAAACACTTATTTACCTATATACTCAACCCCCTACAACCCTTTTTCTCTCCATAGCCTTCCCCTTCATCATACATTTCCAACTCTCTCTTAATCAAATATCAATTGCCACAAAGAAGACAAAAATGCATATAAGACAAGTAGTTCCTAAAAGCCAAGGTACCAATTTTCTCTTTTTAACCATACTTCATCTATATATATATATCTTACACAAAATTCATACATGTTCATATTTCTTACTAGATGATGAATGACATCAAAGAGATTTTATTGGCATAGCTTGGAAAGAATTTCTTCATGATTCATGTGAAATATACAAGTTCTTAAACAGGTATTTATTCTATTAATTAATTTCTAATCAAAGGAATAGAGACAAACATGTGATTTAGTACGAATGTTTTTTTTTGTATTTGGTGTCATGTGAAATACTCCCTCCGTCCCAAATTATAAGACGTTTTGAGCTTTTCACACAAATTAAGAAACTTAATTATTACTTTATAGGAAAGATAAATTATGTATAACTTTACAGTAATGCCCCTCATAATTATATAGGAGAGAGAAATTAAAAGAGTTGAAAGAATAAATAATAATAAATATTTGAGGGTATATTGGGGAAGATGTCATTTATAATGCATTGGGAATGTAAAGTGACTTATAATTTAGGACAAATTTTTTTGGCAAAGTGACTTATAATTTGGGACGGAGGAAGTATGTGGCAAGAAAGTAGTGAGAAGTAAACGGTGGTTTCTGATTTTTGTCTCTCACTTTCATGCATACATTCATGCACTGTCACATGTGGATATGCTTCTAAACTTTCTTCATATTTCACGGATTCATTAAACTAAATGTTAGGTGAAAAAAAATTGTGAATATGTAACACCAACCAATACACCTTTGGCATATACGTTAAACATTGTCAATCATTCATGTTTAATCCAATTAAGTAATGAAACAAGTTTCATAAACAAATCAAACATGGTCATAAATTTACTTGACATGCACTTTTTATAGGACAATAATACTTTGTTGTATTTCCTTGGATGTTTTTTGTGTTGTTATGACAAATGGAACCATAACCACTCAAACTAAATTTATTTTAAATAGTTTATAAAACAAAATTGTAATTTTATTTTATATTTAGTACCACCTTTATATAATTATTGGGGCCTATGGAATATTGTTTTATCTACAATGAATCATGATTCAAGAATTGATGTACATCTTTTTGTTAGTGGGTTTTGCTTTACTTGATTCTATACCTACTTACTGCATAGATTTGCGAAGCTATTTTTTGGATGCATTTGCATGCACTGCCCCTCCCTCCATTTATTTTTAAAAATAATTATTAAAAATAGTATAATATTTTATAATATATTTTAAAATCAAATAAAAATAAAAGAATTTGAATAGAGACTAACAATATGAAAAAGTTTCAATGTATGGAACTTATATCTTATTACTATGTTATTTGTTATCCACTAATAATAAAAATTGTTAGTGACGTTATTTTTACGAAAATAATCACGCTACAACTTTTTCATATGATTTTCACGTTGCAATATTTTAAGGTATCGTAATACCTTAACAATATATATATATATATATATATATATATATATATATATATATATATATATATATATATATATATATATAATAAGAAAGAAAAATATTAATAAATATACAGAAAAAATTCAAATAATAATTAGAAATATTAACTTTTTACAATTAAAAATAATAATTTCAATTAATAATTTAAAATACTAATATTGTGCCTATATTAATTAGAAATATTAATTTCATTTAAAAATGATTAGAAATTTAAAATAATTTAAAATATTTTTAAAAACTAATATTTAAAAATAAAATAACAATAAAAAAAATCAATCAAGATCATCATCCTCATCATCTATAGCTATAGCTTCGTCCACGTCATCGTCGACATCATCCACATCACCTCCGTTAAATTATTTGTTTGGTTCGCTTGTTGTGATAAGAATGGTCGCATTATTTCCTTCATCTCAAATATCTAAATAATAATTTGAACTCATGTGTAAATATATTTACAATATACATACAAAATTTTTAAATTTAAAAATATATAAATAATAATAGTTAAATAAAATATAAAAAAATAAATATTATTAACTAACGAAAGCTTAATTTATTCAACCTATGATTAAACTATTATTTCCAAAATAATTTATTATAGTGAATTTGTTCATTAAAAATAGAGAAAAAAAGAAATGCGTTATTTTACACTGTCAACCAATCACAATTATGTATCAGAATAAAATATATTTTTATATTAAAAATACTAATATTACATAACAATTGTAAACATTTTGATTGCATGTTTGTTGATATAATCATGTCAACCATAATAATCTTTTTTACGAAAAAGCTAAGTTGTGTAAAACCTAAATATAGAAATCTTGATTTACAAATCATGCATTTTTAAGTTTGTTTTCTTGAACACAAAACTCTTGTGGTATTGATATTTTTTAATTTATATATCTAGAGCGCAAGTTAGCTTGATATTTATTTATATCATTTAAAGTAAACTGTTTTTTTATATATAAAATGAATTGCTTTACTTTAAATCCACCAATTACTAACAAATATTTGAATATGTTAGCTTTTTTTTCTTTCTTAAAATTTGATTCCCCCTATGCTATGTAACTGTCTTTGCTTGAATTCATAGTGATAATTAGCCTTGAAGACAAAGAAAGGAATGTGATACAATACAAATCAACTTTGAAGAGAATAATTAGGTGAATTATTATTGGTATTATATTTAATGATAATATATCAAAAATAATTTAAAGATAATTTACTTAGTTATATTAATTGAAATAATATATTATATTATAAATTTTTATATTGAAAGATAAATTAAACATTATAATTGATAATTAAAGTGAACGATAATTAGTGTTAAATGATGATGCTTAATCAAAGTGAACGATATTAAATTTCACATGACTTTTGCAATTAATGTTGAAGGTTTCTTCTAAATTGCATTAAGAAACAAATTTAGACCCACAACCACTTTAGCTATATGTATGCAGTATATGATAATTGGTTCCTCCTTACAACAACTTTTTGCTGTTTTACATTACAAGACACATAATAAAACAAAATCACCAAACAAAATAGGTCCAATTTGGATTTTTTTCACCACAATGGACCGTTTGTTTTGAATTTTTCAAAAAATAATTTTTACACTTGTAATATATTTTGATGTAAAAAACTTTTATAAAGAAACTTTTCATAAAAACTTTAAATAAATATTTAGTTTTAATAGTTATTCTTAAAATATTATTTTATGTATTTTATCATATTATCAATTTTTTTTTTAATTTTAAAAAATCACTTAATTTTAAAGCTATTTTAAATAGTTTTTCATAAAAGTCATTTTTAAAATATAACTTTTTGAAAAAACCTGTGATTTTGAATATGTTTTGTGATTTTAACTATGTTTTTTTATCTTTAATAATGTTTGTTTATGTTATAATATACCAAAAAATTTCTTTAAATTTATAAAAAAAATTTAGAAAACTTTATAATATTTTAAAAAATATTTTTATAGAATTCATTTTCTAAAATACAAAAAAAAAATCTATTTTTTAAAGCTAAAATAAACTGGCACATCCAATTCATTAAACCGATTAATTTAGTTCTCCGTCATCAAGTAATTCCATCTCTTTTTATATCTGCACCCAGAAAGAAAAAAAGTTGCAAATGCGAGTTTAAAACTTTGATACAAAATGAACTTGTCTAAAAGGTCAGACCTATTTTGCAACGGCCAATGAAATCACGTGCCAACACAAGTTGAATAATAAAGAAAAATAAAATATTTTTTTCTTCCGTTTTGTCCAGCATCATCTAACTGTACATGATGGAGCATTCCCCTTATGTCACTTTCTTTCTGTGTGGTTAGGTTCAAAGTGTTCATCTATGGCAACCATCTACCACATGCATATACACACACCATTTCTCCACTCACACTCACACTCACACACAACACACACGTGTGTCGCATAAACTCTGTCTTTTTTATATATATATATATTCTACGTGTCAGGTTCCTGTTACAATAGTACTTTCCCTTGTCCTTCTTTTCATCTTTACTCTCTTGTTTCACACCCCATTTTCAGTATCATAACCATGAAGCAAAAAAATCCAACATCAACCACACCAAGAACTGCGTTCAAACATCAACAACAACCGCAACATAGTACTGATACTATGTCTCTACAAACTGTTCCACAAACAACATCAACAACAACACGTATGAGAGTAAGAGCTTCTTCTAAAACCAAAGAATCTCCAAAAACACCACCAGAGATTGTTAATAGACTCTCCCCCATTTCATCAACAAGAGCTAAGTCTGTACCTCCAGAGTTCAAGAACAATTCAAAGGCCAAGAGGAGTATTGCGATGAAATCCATTCAAGAGGTTGAAACTTCTCACAAAGGTAGTACTAGTAGTAGGGAAGTTGAAGAGACTAAGGTTGATGTTTCTGTTGCTGTTGTTGCTCGGCCGCCGCGAAGGAGGGTTGAGGATGATCATGATCATGATGTGAAGGAGAAGAAGGAGTTGCTTGAGAAGCTTGAGGTGAGTGAGAGTTTGATCAAGAATTTGCAGTCTGAGGTGAAGGCTTTGAAGGATGAATTGGAACATGTTAAGAGCTTGAAAATTGAGCTTGAGTCTCACAATATAAAGCTTACTCAGAATCTTGCAACTGCTGAAGCTAATTTAGCAGCTGTTGCCACTCCTAGTACTAGAAAGGTGAGAAATCTATACATTAATTCGTTTGTTTTCTTCTGTTTTTGATTCATAGTGCAATGATTCTGATTTTTAATTTTCTTGAATGAAGGAGACAATTGGAGAACATAAGAGTTCCAAATTCAAAGACATACAAAAGCTCATTGCTGACAAATTGGAAAGGTCTAAGGTCAAAAAAGAAGCTAATCATGACGCGATTTTCGTTAAACCTTCGATTCCAATTCCAACTCCAACACCAAGTCATGCCATTCCTGAAACTACAAGTATAGAAAGAAAATTAAAATCACCAACCAATCAATGCCTCATGCCGCCTCCTCCGCCACCGCCACCACCAATTCCGTCTCGGCCTTTGGCAAAATTGGCCAACACTCAGAAGGCTCCTGCAATTGTCCAACTGTTTCACTCGTTAAAAACTCAGGACGCGAAAAAAGACTCGAAAGGATCCATGGCTCATCATCATAAACCAATAACTAACAGTGCTCACAATAGCATTGTTGGAGAAATTCAAAACCGTTCGGCTCATCTGTTAGCAGTAAGCATTGCATTTAATTGTGTTAACGAACTTTCAAATTTGTTCTGTTAGTCAATGAGTGAGGACTGATAAGACTGACCATTGTTTCTAGATAAGGTTGGACATTCAAACAAAAGGAGAGTTCATTAATGACCTTATTAAAAAGGTGGTTGATGCAGCCTATGTCGATATTGAAGACGTCCTCAAGTTTGTTGATTGGCTTGATGGTGAACTATCTACTTTGGTAAGTTTCTGCCAAAGTTATTTATTGGTGGGCCATTGATGCAATCAATTCGCGTGTTCACTCTTCATAAGATAGATAGTTTTGAAAATTTTCTTATGTCTAGTGTTTATACAATAAAAGATAAGATCTTTTATACAAATAGATCGTTTTCTGAGTACCCTCTTATGGTCCTGTCGTGTGCAGGCTGATGAGCGTGCGGTCTTGAAGCATTTTAAGTGGCCTGAGAAGAAAGCTGATGCGATGCGTGAGGCTGCAGTTGAGTATCGTGAGCTTAAAATGTTGGAACAAGAGATTTCGTCGTACAAGGATGACCCTGACATTCCGTGTGTAGCTAGTTTGAAAAGGATGGCAAGTCTATTAGACAAGTAAGATTATTGTGACAATGATTCTATTTATGAACTATAGATATGAAATATGATAGATTTACCAGTGGGAGGGGCTAATTCTGTTCCGCGTTGTGGTAGGTCTGAGCGGAGCATACAGAAGCTAGTCATGATGCGAAATTCTGCCATACGTTCGTATCAAGTTTACAACATTCCAACTGCATGGATGCTCGATTCCGGAATAACGAGCAAGGTATTGTTTTCTATGCTTTTACTCTTGAAATGTTACCCCTATTGGCCTTGGAAAAGGCTTATTAGAACTTGAGTTGATTAAAAGTTCACCATTTACGCAGATAAAGAAGGCTTCTATGACTCTGGTGAAGATGTACATGAAAAGATTGACATTGGAGCTCGAATCCATTCGAAATTCAGACAGAGAATCTAGTCAAGATTCTCTTCTACTACAGGGTGTACATTTTGCTTACAGAGCGCATCAGGTAATTTCTTAGCAACTTCTAAGGGATGTAAATGAAATCTGTAACCTGTAAATGTTCCGAAAAATGATATTTGAGCATATCCTATATTGAAGCCTTAAATTCTAACCATGTTTTGTTTGTTGTTTTGAAGTTTGCTGGAGGGTTGGACTCAGAAACATTGTGTGCATTTGAAGAGATAAGGCAACGTGTACCAGGAAACCTCGCAGGGTCTAGAGAACTTTTGGCTGGCATAGCATCATCATGAGAAGTCACTGATTTTTAACACTACTGCTAATGGTTACAAAAATGTTGGCTACTAAACATTTATTATTCTTGAAATATCTTTTCCAATGCTCACAATCTAGGAATAGGATCTTCAATTATGAGTTGTTAATTTCAATAGTGAATTTTTTTGAGATAGTTCTCTCTAATGTTTGTAGCTTTGCCGTGTGTAGCTGCATACATATATTTAACAATTTACAAGGTTACTTTAATAATGTAATATACTCATGTTTCATGTCAAGTGTAGTGTTTTGTCCAATACATATTGAAGCTGTCTCTACTGTGCAAGATTTGGATCCGCTATCTTTAATTTTAGGAGATTGTTCTCCTGCACTCTTAGTGGTGAAGATTTACCCTTAAAAAATAACTTTTGGACACCCCGAAAACACTGCATATGCGAGACGGCATTGGTTCAAGATGTGAGTGTCTTTTTAATTTGTATCAGTACCTTAATGCGAATAATGCATGGACATTTAATGTGGTTTGTGGCATACATAATCATAATTTATATTACAATTTAGTCGGTCATTCTATTGTATGTTACTTTAATTCTTAAGAGAAAGATCTTGTTTATGACATGACATTGAATATGGTGCAGTCCAACAACATATTTGCAACTTTAAATCAGAAAAGACCTCATAATATCTCAAATATTAAACAAGTATATAATGTTCGTACCCAAAATAACAATTATTTCAACTGTTGAAACTTTTGGATGATGATCATTATGCATCTAAGTACAGAGTGTACGCGGATGGAGTAACCATTCGAAATATATTTTGAACTCGTTCTGATTTCATACATTTTCCACTGTACTCCTAATTGGTTCAACATATAATACCAATAAGTTCAGTCTTCCACTTTTTAAAATTGATGGTGTTACTTTCGGAGATGATATTATCAGTTGGGTTTGCATTTTTGAAAAGTGAAAAAGACAATGTTACTTGGATTATTTAAATATGCGGTAGGGACCAAATAAATAAGGGGTAAATTTAGAATTTAAGTTTCAGACAAGTAATTCTTCTTGTGTTTTTTTAAATGTAAATGAGTTATTATGGAATTTAAGTACTAGAATACCCTCTATAGGTTTACAAGATCGGTAGTGATTTAAAACTTCTATAAATATGGATGCTCTTCACTATGTTAACTAAAACACAATAAAATTATATTGAAATATAATATAAATAATACAATATAAATAAAATCAAACGTATTTGTTATTCATGAGAGAGAGAGAGAGAGAGGAGGGGGGGAGGGAGAGAGAGAGAGGAGGGGGGGAGGGAGAGAGAGAGAGAGAGAGAGAGAGTGGTATAAAACTCTGGATTCTTGATTCAATTACACATTAGGGAACAATGTTTACAATTGAATCTCAACCACATCACTTTCTCCTATGATCAAGATTATCAGAGATTAATGAAGAAGTGATGACTAGTATGTTATTTATAAGAAAACTAAACTATAGCTTTCAACTAGCATACTAAACAATTGGCCCAACAGACTGCCTCAATTCAACATGCTAATAACCTAGCATATTTCTGTGAATAAGTTGATTTGTTCTCTTAATTATATTTAAGAATTTGTTCCTAGAACATAAATATGAAATTGATTTGTTGTCATTGAATGTAATTAGTTAGTGTAATTACATGCATAGCCATGTAACCTCTATATATACAAGGAATAACAATGAGAAAAGCAAGAAGTCAAGAATTATTGACATTGTATCAGTAGGTTTTCGGTTGGAGTTAGAGATAGCTAATTACAAACAAGGTACCTTGTATGTTCAAGAATACTATTCTGGTTTTTTGAATCTGTGGACAAAACACTCTTTTATTATAAATGTTGATGTTCTCAAGACTTCTCTCGCGGTTGTCCGAGAGGTCTATAACACAAGTGCGCGGGATCAATTTCTCATGAAGCTTCGCCCAGGATTTGAGGTTATCAGAGGAGCTTTGCTGAATAGAAATCATGTTCCTTCCTTGGATACTTGTATTGGCGAACTCCTTAGCGAGAAGCAATGTATCCTTACTCAAGATACCATGTCTCATGATGTTGTCACATCTGAGCCTGTGACAGTTGCATATGATGCACAGAGTACCGACAGTGTTTTCACACACATGTCGCATACTAGGGGACAAACAACATTAGGTAACCTGGCCGGATAGACCGACCTACTCTGATACCACTAATGTAACACCCATCTAAATCCCACGGAATAAATATAAATAATCAGAGTATTTATCATGCATCACAAATAAGGGTGTCATATTTTCAAAACATTACACAAACACCTATCATGCTCAAATACACTTAAAATAAATTCATTATTTTCGTATAATTTCACATTAGCATGTAGCAGCGGATTTACTTCAGTCATAATAGACACAATGAAAATCTCATACTCATCTCATTCATAATCAATACTTGCTGGAGGTTTGGACTCAGAAATATTGTGTGCATTTGAAGAGATAAGGCAACGTGTACCAAGAAACCTAGCAGGTTCAAGAGAACTTTTGGCTGGCATAGCATCATCATGAGAAGTCACTGATTTTTAACACTACTGCTAATGGTTACAAAAATGTTGGCTACTAAACATTTGTTATTCTTGAAATATCTTTTCTAATGCTCAATGCTTACTATGAAGTATGAAACCTTTCACTCAGAAGATTTTGTGAAGAAAGTACACTCCAGTTCATAGATATTTCTGCTATGGAATTGTAACAATCTGTCTCACGATCTAGGAATAGGATCTTCAATTATGAGTTGTTGATTTCAATAGTGAATTTTTTTGAGATAGTTCTCTCTAATGTTGTAGCTTTGTTGTGTGTAGTTGCATATATATATTTAACAATTTACAAAGTTACTTTAATAATGTAATATATACTTATGTTTCATGTCAAGTGTAGTGTTTTGTCCAATACATATTGAAGTTGTCTCTAATGTGCAAGATTTGGATCCGTTGTCTTTAATTTCTGGAGATTGTTCTTCCCATACTGACTCGCCTAAATCCGAAAAAGTTTTTTAAATTATATGGAAGTTAACTTTTGGACACCAGATAAGTGCAAAATGTACCTATTTTTGTATATAAGTTTTGTTGCACTTATCATTACTTTGTGTTAAAATTGGTTGAATAAACCTCGCTTTGTTCGTAAATACGTTTACTTTACGTTTTCGGTGTATAGTGCGGTACCATGTAAATATCATTGAGTTTAATTGATTTTCATTTATTTTTACAGGTGTTCCAGCAATGGGATTTTTCCATATTCATAAATATCATTGAATAAGCTTTCCAACGCTTCAAACCGTGCGTCAATCGGAGTTACGGTTAATGAGTTATGATCAAAACAAATTCTGGTTTGCTGTCATGTTCGCACTGCGAACCCGGGGCGAATAAAAAGTGCCTGGAAGCATGAAAAACACCATTATGGAGGAAGTTAAGGCGGCATATGTTCGCAGTGCGAACCTGGGCAGCAAAAACCACCTATAAACTTCATTTTTTAGAGGATGGTTTTGGGGTTTCTTGATCCCACTTCCATCAAACTTCATTTGTCATTGCTGTGCTTAAAAAACAACTATGGAGCATGCATACGGATGAACCGGGGTGGATTGATCGTCGACCGGCTCCGACAATCCGCGAGATATTTGGTTCATTTCTTTTCTTCTTTGTGTTTTTTCTTTATGGTTGAGTTGTGTATATGTATTTGCTGCAAACTCATGTATATTTGTCGCCCATGGCGTTGTATAAAACTTGCTTTACAAATCTTTATTGGTGGTTGTCTCTAATTTTTGCTTTATGCGCGGGGTTTGGGTTGCGTTAGACATAACCTTCGCGAACTTCGATTAGGGATGATTGTCTGTTAGTTTCTAGACTCTAGAGATAGATTTAGGAGCTAACAATCTTCAATAGGCGTCGAATCTTAATGCCTCCGTGCCTTGAGCTAGCGTGCGAGAGCATCGGCGATGGTAACACGGTTGGTTTCTCAACTTTGCGTTAGACATAACCTGTGTTGTGAGCGATGCTGGGTGATATTGATGAGTATTGTAGGTAGAGTATAACTGGTCGGTGAGTTTAAGTTTGTGAGGAGTCGATTATATGCAGTGCCTGATAAGTTCTTGTCTCTGACGAATGAATTTCTTTTTATGTTTTAATGTTTACTTTTCTGTTTTCTTGCTTTAAATGATTTAATCTAAACTCATTACCGCGAGAGACTGTCGAACGACATTCTTTCCCTCGAACCGATCTCTGTGGACACGACATAAATCCCGGAGGGAATTCTTCCGAAAATAAATATTTTTGCTTGCTTGCCCTATTCTGCAACCAACAAAATGGCGCTGTTGTCAGGGATTGGTTTTGATATTGAATCGCATTGCGATAGTTTCTTTATTTTTGAGTTTTGTATATATCGTATATATTTTCTATTTCCATTATGTTTGTTCAAGTGTTGTATACATTTTGTTCCCGTAATGTTTGTTTAAGTGTTTGGTTAGGGCACTTGCTTTTGGTTTACGCGGTGAGGCATCACTATGGCATGAATGAAGGAAGTTTCTAGCTAAGCACCATAAAGGCGTCGAGCTTACGACGTAAAACAAGCATGTTTTATAGTTTTTCTTTTCTAATGTTTTGTTTGTTGTTTGGTTGCAAGTCTTGGTCGACTTATTTGAGGATGCTTTTGTGATTTTCCAAGTTGGTTCATTTCAACTTGCGAATGCATGGTAATGATATTGTTAAGTTTTGTACACGTCCAAGGTATGTGTTTATCGTTTTCTATACTTTAGCATATTCACGATACTTAGGCTTTTTACAAACTTCCATGTCATCCATTCTTTTGTATACTTGTTCTATTGTGAATCACTTTAGTTCTCAACCTTTTTGTGAGGAAGCCTTCTATTGTTCATATATGCACGGAGAACCAACATTCTTGTTCTAACTGGATTTTATTATGTTGAATCTTTTATTTATGTTGTTTATATGAATGCATGAAAAGGATCAAGGAAATTGTTTCATTTTGAGCACAACCACCTTAGCCAAATAGTCAATCCACCTTGTGAGTGTGTGAGAATTCGTAACCCCTTTGAGCTTTTTGATCCATGTTTCTATTTGAACTTAATGCTTGTCTATGAGTATTTAGTTCACTTATTTTTGAATGGATTTTGTTTTTTTTCTTGGACCTCAACTTTGTGTTGTTGTATGGATTTTTTTTCCTTGCCTTAGAAAGTAGGGAGTATTCACATGATGGTGCGGTTAAATTCAAGTTGGGGAGAGAATGATTGTGTACTCATTGGTTGGATTCTATGCGGATTGAAAAAGAAAAGAAAAAAGAGAAAAATTTGTGAAAGAGAAAAAGAAATAAAAAAGAAGAAAAAGAAAATCCTTGAAAAAAGAAACAAAAAGAGTTTCAATAATTGTGCTAAATAAGTATTGTGTGTTGTGTAGCACTTGGGATTTTGGAAGAAGTTGGTTGAAATTTTGTGTGTGAATCTTTGTGAGTTTTCACTCCCTTAGGTTTAGGCAAGTTTTTGTTTCAATTACCTTTAGAAATTGCCCCTTGTTTGTTTACCCGACCACGCTACAACCTTGAAAAGCCCTTGTGATTCTTGCCTTTGTATTTTCAATGTGAATTTGTGGATGTATGCATAATTTAGTCTTTTGTTTGCATGAATGTTGTATGAGTGTAAAGTACCTTATTGTGTGTTTTTCATCTACCGATGATTGTTCTTACTAGGTGTGATTCACTTTGGAACTTGTGTTGTTTTAGAATTTTTGGCATGATTTTTGTATTTTGCATTTGTTTCGTGACTATGTTGTAGCTGTAGTTTAGTGGTAAGTATTTACTTTTTGTGTGTACCGTTTTCATTTGAACCATTGATTCGTTTCCGTTTTTCAAAACCTGTTGATTCGTCATTCTTTGGATATTGCTTGTGCATGTTCAAGTTTGTTTGATTCTTGTTTGTGGACAAACAATTATGTAAGTTGGGGAGAGTTTGATAAGTGCAAAATGTACCTATTTTTGTATATAAGTTTTGTTGCACTTATCATTACTTTGTGTTAAAATTGGTTGAATAAACCCCGCTTTGTTCGTAAATACGTTTACTTTACGTTTTCGGTGTATAGTGCGGTACTGTGTAAATATCATTGAGTTTAATTGATTTTCATTTATTTTTACAGGTGTTCTAGCAATGGGATTTTTCCATATTCATAAAGAGCATTGAATAAGCTTTCCAACGCTTCAAACTGTGCGTCAATCGGAGTTACGGTTCATGAGTTATGATCAAAACAAATTCTGGTATGCTGTCATGTTCGTACTGCGAACCCGGGGCGAATAAAAAGTGCCTGGAAGCATGAAAAACACCATTCTGGAGGAAGTTAAGGCGGCATATGTTCGCAGTGCGAACGGGGGTTCGCAGTGCGAACCTGGGCAGCAAAAACCACCTATAAACTTCATTTTTCAGCATTTTTTAGAGGATGGTTTTGGGGTTTCTTGATCCCACTTCCATCAAACTTCATTTGTCATTGTTGTGCTTAGAAAACAACTATGGAGCATGAATACGGATGAACCGGGGTGGATTGATCGTCGACCGGCTCCGACAATCCGCGAGATGTTTGGTTCATTTCTTTTCTTCTTTGTGTTTTTTCTTTATGGTTGGGTTGTGTATATATATTTGCTGCAAACTCGTGTATATTTGTCGCCCATGGCGTTGTATAAAACTTGCTTTACAAATCTTTATTGGTGATTGTCTCTGATTTTTGCTTTATGCGCGGGACATAACCTTCGCGAACTTCGATTAGGGATGATTGTCTGTTAGTTTCTAGACTCTAGAGATAGATTTAGGAGCTAACAATCTTCAATAGGCGTCGAATCTTAATGCCTCTGTGCCTTGAGCTAGCGTGCGAGAGCATCGGCGATGGTAACACGGTTGGTTTCTCAACTTTGCGTTAGACATAACCTGTGTTATGAGCGATGCTGGGTGATATTGATGAGTATTGTAGGTAGAGTATAACTGGTCGGTGAGTTTAAGTTTGTGAGGAGTCGATTATATGCAGTGCCTGATAAGTTCTTGTCTCTGACGAATGAATTTCTTTTTATGTTTTAATGTTTACTTTTCTGTTTTCTTGCTTTAAACGATTTAATCTAAACTCATTACCGCGAGAGACTATCGAACGACATTCTTTCCCTCGAACCGATCTCTGTGGACACGACATAAATCCCGGAGGGAATTCTTCCGAAAATAAATATTTTTGCTTGCTTTCCCTATTCTGCAACCAACAACACACCAAAACACGTTGTCTCAAAAAAATTTTGTATACGAGATGAAATTGGTTTGAGGAAATGTGAGGGTTCTTATAAGTTGTATGGGTATCGTAATGCGAATAATACATGGATATTTAATATGGTTTATGGCATACATAATCATGATTGTTACAAGTTAGTCGGTCATTGCATTGTGTGTCGCTTTAATTTTGAAGAGAAAGATATTGTTTTTGACATGACATTGAACATGGTGCAACCCAACAACATATTTGCAACTCTAAAACAGAAAAGACCTCGTAATATCTCAAATAATAAGCAAGTATATAATATTCCTACTTGAAATAACAATTATTTCAACTGGTGAAATTTTTGGATGATGATCATTATGTATTTAAGTGCAGAGTGTGCGAGGATGGAGAAACTGTTAGAAATATATTTTGAAGTCATCCTGATTTCATAATTTTTCCATTGTACTCATAATTGGTTCAACATATAATATCAATAAGTACAAACTTCCACTTCTCAAAATTGTTGGTGTTACTTCTACGGAGATGACATTTTCAGTAGGGTTTGCATTTTTGAAAAGTGAAGAAAAAGACAATGTTACTTGAGTTTTAAAAGTGTGTTAGACTATGTTGAAGGACCAAGAAAATATATCAAAAGTAATTGCCACATACCGCAATACCACACTTGATGAATTATTTTGTAGGGGTATCACATAAAATAATTTCAAGAGTAGATTTAAGTCTGTGGTAGGAACAAAACAAATAAGGGCTAAATTTGAAATTTAAGTTTCAGACAAACTCTTCTTGTATTTTTTGAAACGTAAATAAGTTATTACGGAATTTAAATTCTAGAATATCCTCTGAAATAAAATTGAATTTATAAGGTCGTTAGTGATCTAAAACCTCTACAAATATGGGTGCACATCACTTTGTTAACTAAAACACAGTAAAATTAATAGTGGTATAAAATCCTAGATTCTTGATTCAATTACATAAGAAACAAAGTATGATCGGTTTTTTTATCAACAAGAAAACCACAAAGTAAAGGAAAGAGAGAAGAAAGACAATTCATAATGGTATAAAACCCCAAATTCTTAATTCAATTACACATTAGAGAATCATGTTTACAATAGAATCTCAACCACACCACTTTCTCTCATGATCAAGATTATCAAGGATTAATGAAGAAGTGATGACTATGCTATTTATAAGAAAGTTAAACCCTAACTTTCAACTAACATAGTAAACAATTGTTCCAACAAATTCCCCCAATTCAACATGCTAACAACCTAACCTATTTCGACAACTACACTGCCTCTTCGACTTAGACAGTGTTTGCTTCAACACTTGCTTATAACCCATAAGCTACAAATCTCCACTTTTGAACAAACTCTGAACAATGAAACCAACTACCTGTCATCATGAAGTCATATAAATTGCATACAGTGGGAAAACATGCAACTTGACAATGTCGGTAATTTTATCAGCAACATTGTCATCAGTCGAAATCTTAATCTATTTGACGAACTGATCTACCATCTTGATCATATAATTCCTCAAACACGTCTTTGTTTGCAGTCATGTGTCAAGTTCAATCGGAATCTATAATCCACTCCATACTAGATTCCCTACTTGAAACCACAAGGATATCAGATGATTCATAATCATCTTGCACAATGGCTGCATTACCATTATCCTTTCCACCATAACTTTTCAGACGTTCAAGACACACATTTCTTGTATGACCCTCATTCTTATAATGATAACACCTAATAGTAGGAGCATTACCACCATAAAAATTATGTAGAACCTTATTATTATTCCTCTCATACTTACTGATCGTACCTGGATCAGACAGTTTCTGGTGGCTAACGACGTCTGTTGAACTTTAGCTCCGGTGAGGTTGAAGACGGCGGGGGGGCCCGGGGGGGGGGGGGGGGGGGGTGGGGGGTGTACCTGCAAGGTACTCCGACGCTCAAGTAAGGTGGTTGTCAGAGAAAAAGCAAGTACAGAAGTGAGAGTAGAGTGAACATAACCTGACCCTCTCAAGTGAGAGGGTATTTATAGAGAGCCCCCAGCGCGGGGCCAACGGTTACTTGCATTGGGCTGGATTGTCAGGCCCAATCCAAGTAACTGTCAGGGCTTACGTGGCGTAGTGAAGACCAGCACGTGGTCTTCGCCCTGGGGTAACCGTTCCTACATCTCCAGAATTAGGGCAGACCGATTCCATCGGGAGTGGGGCGGTTACATGAGAACGTGTCCTCACGGGGAGGACTCTATCGTGTCGGGGGGAGACGTGTCCTCGCGGGGGAGGACCCTTATGTGCAGAAGGTAGGCTCCTCGCGGGGAGGAGCACCCTGAGTGTCGAGGAGGGACGATCTCGGGGAGGCCTAGCGTCTTGCCCGACGCTCAGTGTCCTGCATGCGCCCGACGCCATGGAGGAGGTGCAAGTGCCCGACACTGGTCGGTCCAAAGGCCTTTGTTGGGCCATCTCAGGGAGTGTGGGTTGGGTCTGCTCGACTGAGTAGCAGTCCCCGGCCCGGTCCAGAACAGGAGTCCCCCCAAGTCGTTGCTCTGCGGTGTCAGAGTAATGAATTAGGGATCAGCACCATGTCGAGGATGTATCCCGTCGAGGAAGGGGTTTTGAACGAGGAGCGATCGGTCAACCGGGCAGAAAAAGTCAACTTGCTAGGGGTCCACTGGACGTTGCTCGACCCAACGGGGATACGAGAAGTTGGGACTTGAGTGTCGAGGCAAACTGAGAGACGCGTGTTGGGGAGGGAACAGTCGCATGCGTGCCACGTGGCAGACGTCATTAATGCCTAGGGTGGCTAGGCTAGTGTAGTGCACTCCAGTAGCCTAGACCCTTCGAATTCGGTGAGGATCCTATAAATAGGTCTCACCTCGTTTCATTTGCACCTTTTGCTCCTTTCCTCTCAGACTCTCTCTCTCTTAATCTCCGTTCTTCCGTCGCTACCTTCCGCCGTACTCCGCCGTTCTCCACCGACGATCGCCGTGCCGGAAACCCAAGAAGTGTATTTCAAGTAAGTTCCTTTCTCCTTTTTCCCTTTTCGCTTGCATTTGTAGGGTGATTTTTAAAGTGAACTGATGAAGTTCCTATAGAAATCACGAAATATCCGGCGAAAACGGTGGAATTTCACAGTTTACTTGTTGAATCTTGCGGGGAGAGACGATGAAGCCCCCGAGGACATGAAGAATGTCCCGGGGTCGTGGGATGAACGTCCCCCAGTTCTTTTTGCTGAATTTCCCGGGGACAAATGATGAAACCCCCGAGGACATGAAGAATGTCCCGGGTCCTTGGTTAACTATCTCGGGGGGTCCCCCGCGGACCCGAGGACGGTCGCGGGTTCGCGTTCCCCGACGTTCCCTCCTCGCCCTTTCACTTGATCAGCAGTGGAAGGGGTGGATTTGATATGGGTCATCGAATTCACCGTTTCCTTCTGCTTTTCAGGTAAATGGACGCGTTGCAAGTGGCTGTAGGGTCATTGGATATTTACGATGGACCTAGTTCACCTATGGCGGAGACGTCCAGCACCGGAGATAGGACGCCCGACGATTGGGCCTGCGAGGAGGCCTTGAACATGATGTCCGAGTTCGTCGACCTAGAGGAGGAGGGAATATTCTGTACTGTCGAGCACCGCCTTGTAGGCTCCCCGAAGTCATGGAACGTATTTAGGCCTCTGCCACACCATCAGATCTGCTCGACGTACAGCGGAATGTGGTTCCCCGTCTACGAGTTCATGTTCGACGAGGCGGGGTGGCATCTGCCTTTCACCTACTTCCAGTAGGCCGTATTTATCTGGCTGCAACTGGTCCCCCTCTCAGCTCCACCCCAACTCTCTTGCGTTTATTAGGGCCTTCGAGGTTGTGTGCAAGTATCTGAAGATCGGGGCGACGGTGCCCTTGTTTTTCCGCATCTTTCACCTCCAGCGACAGGTCGGGGATGGTAGGCACGGTTGGGTGTCCTTCAAACAGGTGACAAGCCTGCTTCACACGTATATGGACTCCGTGCGGAATTTCAAATACCGGTATTACCTCGTGAGGCCGGTCACACACGAGGCGGTGAATACCATGTACACCCGGGCCGTCAAACAGGTCGGCGGACGACGAGAAGAGACCCTCGTGCCTAAGTTTTCGTTGTTCTGGACCGAAGAACATTTCAAGAAGGGAACAGACAGCTATATCGTCAGGCCTAGCCGTCTGGTCGAGGGGGATCGCTTAGCCTACGAGCAGATAGTAGCGTTCGTTAATGGTTTTAACAAAGCAAAGTTTGTGGTGCCAAACGGGGACTTCATTCTGGGTGATGATGGGCAGGTCTTGACGAGGCGCCGAGTGATCAATACTAGGGCTCTTCTCGAGACATTTTCTGACGAGGAGGCCCTCGAGTTGTTAGGTGGGGGTAATCTCCCCGACATGTCCTTCTTTTTACCTTTCTTTTTGAATTGCTAACCTCTTCATTTTCTTTGCAGATAAGATGTTGAATGCCGAGGAGCGTTTCAAGAAGCTGAAAGCCACCCGTGCTTCGAAGAAAGAAGGCAAGAGTCGGGTCGACCAGCTCCGGGTGCAGATGTCTGTTCCCTCCCCGAAACCTGGGGTTTCCTCTGGCTCTCGCCAGGGCAGTGACTCTGTCAGCCCCCCGGGTTCTCCAAAGAGGCAGAAGACTGCAGAAACTGTGGACGTCGACCTCACCGAGCACGATAGTCCTTCTGCGGTGAAATTTGTGCTTCCGTCCTGTCACACGAGGCCATACTTCTTTACTGAGAACAATTCGTTGTGCGTGGGTGGCTCCGAAACTCAAGTTATCTTCAGCGTCGACAAGGTGTCTCGGCGGAGGATGTTGGAGGAGGATGTGTCTGCCATGATGCGGGTCTGTGCGTCCGCTTTGGCTCTGAATGATGAGGCGTGCCCCGCCAGCAAGTTGAACAGGCTGCAGAAGAGTTTTCAATCCATCTCGACTGAGATGGAGAGGGTGAGCAAGGAGCTGGCCGACTGCAAAAGCCAGAACCAGACCCAGCTCGAGCTTCAACAGAAAATGGAGGAAAAGTTGAAGAGTGCCGAGGAGGAACGAAAACGCCTGGCAGGCGTCGAGAAGGAGCAAAATCGTCTGGCAGGTGTCGATGAGGAGAGGAGTCGTCTCGGGGCGAGGATCGCTGAGCTGGAGGAAGTTGTCTGCCCCGCCGAGGAGGAAACCGAAGAGGATATGCTGTTGACTTCACAGGCTGCGCTGATAGTGAAGCTCCGTGAAGCCGAGGAAGACAATCTTGTGGTGGTGGGCATAGGCTTCAAGAATTCGGTGGAGCAGCTTCGGGTCCTCAATCCCGACCTCGTCACCGAAGGGATTGACCCCGACGCCGAGGTGGTGGATGGTCAGATCGTGCAGCCGATGAGGGTGGACGAAATTCACGAGCACGAGGAGCCCGACGGGACTGCAGCTGAATAGGATTTTTTTATCTTTGTTTTGGTCGGCCTGCGAGCCGTTTTGATTTATTGTAATATTTGTGCCCGGCCTGCGTGCCAGGGGTTTTTCTTTGATGTTTGATTGTAACACCTGTACAATGGGCTTTTGCCTGCTCAATGCACTTTTGTTTGTCTGCATGTGTGATGTTTGTATGTTTCGAATTATGTGTGATGTATTATTTGTTATACTTTATTTTTGCCTAAGTAATAAGGCTTTGGTATTTGCTCGACCTTGATAGTCCCTGACCGCATGGAGAGCTGGTCGAGCGGTCGGAGGCGTATTCCGGCCTTCAACGAGGCTAAGAGCTCGGTCGAGGTCTTAGCTTCGTGGCATGAACTTCCCATCGCGAGCTGGGTGTTCTGCCTGGTTGGTACAACGACGGTGGGCCTCGATCGAGGTATCCCCGTTGGATCAAAGGTCCTCGCACACACACAACGCGGTCTCTGATCATCGTGTTCTGTGTAGGGGTGTCGCGCTCGTACCTAAGCGTGTCCCCGTGATCGCGGCGCTAGCGAGCCACGGGCAGTGCTTAATTGTAGTACTGTTTGAGCTTCTCAGCGTTCCATGGTCGAGCAAGTTCTTCCCCGTGCAGATTTTCGAGGAAGTAGGCTCCTGTCCCCGTTTTTCTGCGGACGCGGTACGGGCCCTCCCAGTTCGCGGCGAGTTTGCCTTCTTGCGAGTCCTTCTGGTTCCTGCGTAGGACGAGGGTGCCTACCTGAAAATCACGTTTGATAACTTTGTCGTTATAACGTAGTGTTATTTTTTGTTTAAGTGAAGCCTCTCGGAGAGAAGTGCCCGAGCGTGTTTCCTCGATGAAGTCGAGCTCTTCCCTCAAGGATTCGTCGTTCGCGTCCCCGACGAGGGGGGCTTCTGTCCTCCTCGAGGGTTCCCTGATCTCCACGGGGATCATTGTTTCCGTTCCGTAGGTTAAACGGAACGGGGTCTCCCAGATCGTGGAGTGCGGGGTCGTTCGGTAGGCCCAGAGGACGCTGTGTAACTCCTCGACCCACCGTTATTTGGCGTCGCCTAATCGGCGTCTCAATCCTCAGAGGATTACTCTGTTCGCCGCCTCAGCCTGCCCGTTCGTTTGAGGGTGCTCGACCGACGTGAAGTGTTACTTCGTGCCTAATTTTGTGACGAAGTCTTGGAAGTTCTTGTCAGTGAACTGTGTTCTGTTGTCGGTGACGATGGCTTGAGGCACGCCGAACCGGACGAGGATGTTCCTTTTGTAGAAACGCAGTATGTTGAAGGCTGTGATTTTGGCCAATGCTTCTGCCTCGATCCACTTCGTGAAGTAGTCCACCCCGACGATGAGGTATTTGTTTTTATACGACCCCTGGACGAAAGGTCTGAGGATGTCCATTCCCCACCACGCAAACGTCCACAGGGAGGACAATGGACTGAGCTCGTTGGGAGGAGCCATGTGCATGTCCCCGTGTCATTGGCATCTGTCGCACTTCTTGACGTGTTCCTTGGCGTCCTGTTGCATGGGGGGCCAGTAATACCCCGCTCGAAGCGCCTTACGGGCTAACGATCGTCCGCCGAGGTGTTGCGCGTTGATTCCCTCGTGGATCTCCTGGAGTATGTCGGGGACCTTGGTCTCCTCGACACATCTGAGGAGGGGGATGGAGAACTCTCGCCGGTATAGCTTATCCTCAACTATAGTGTACGAGCACGCCCGCCTTTTGACCATTCCTGCTTCTTTGGGATCATCGGGCAGTTTTCCCGTCATGAGGTATTCGTATACCGGGGTCATCTAGCAGTCGCTGTCCCCGATGGCGTTGATGTCCGAAACCATGGCCGGTTTGTCAATGCTCGGGCGGGAAAGCATCTCTTGTATGACGGGTTTGTTCCCGCCTTTCTTCTTGGTGCTTGCTAATTTGGATAAGACATCTGCTCGGGCATTGTGCTCGCGGGGGATGTGAGTTACTTTCGCAGAGGTAAACTTTTTAATTTTTTCTTTTACCAAGGCCAAGTATTCTATGAGGCTGTCGTTCTTGGCTTGGTACTCCCCCCGGACTTGCGAGGCTACGAGCTGGGAATCGGTGAAGAGTTTGACCTCCTTGGCGCCGAGGTCCTCCGCCAGCCGAAGTCCTGCGAGGAAGGCCTCGTATTCGGCTTGGTTGTTCGATGTCGGGAACGACAGTTCGAGGGATACCTCGATCAAAATGCCTTCCTCATTTTCGAGGATGATGCCCGCCCCGCTTCCCTTTGGCTGGACGCCCCATCGACATAGATCGTCCATTTCTGTGATCCGTTGGTCGAAGTCTCCGGGACGGTCATCTCTGCTACGAAGTCGGCCAGTACCTGTGCCTTCAGGGTTTTCCTCCCTTCGTATTGGATGTCAAACTCGGCGAGCTCAAGTGACCACCTGAGCATCCTCCCCGCCATGTCCGGTCGCCTGAGGAGCTGTCTTATAGGCTGTTCGGTCCTTACGACGATGGTGTGGGCGAGGAAGTAGTGGCGTAGTCTCCTGGCCGCGGTGACGAGACCCAGGGCGACTTTCTCAATTTGTTGATATCTGAGCTCGGGGCCTTGGAGGGCTTTGCTCGTGAAGTAAACCGGCTTCTGCCCGTCCGGGGTTTCCCAAATGAGGACGGCGCTGACTGCTTCACTCGTGATCGCAAGATACAAGAAGAGTGTTTCCCCGGTCTCGGGCCATGAGAGGACCGGGGGTTGTGACAGGACTTGTTTTAAGTGGGCGAGTGCTTGCTCGCATTCGTGGCTCCAATCAAACTCCGCTTTTTGTCGAAGAAGTTTGAAAAATGGGAGTGCGTATTGTGCGGATTTGGCGACGAAACGGGAAAGGGCGGTGAGCATCCCGTTCAATGATTATATCGACTTCTTCGAGTCCAGGGTTGTGAGCTCGGAGAAAGCCCTACACTTGTCGGGGTTGGCCTCGATTCCTCGCTCTGTGAGGTAAAATTCGAGGAACTTCCCAGCCCGAACGCCGAAGGTGCACTTGTCTGGGTTAAACCTCATGTGGCACCTCCTCGCTGTGTCGAACACTTTCTTGAGGTGCGCAGCGTGGTCGACTTCCTCTGCAGGCTTGACGATCATGTCGTCCATGTAGACCTCGAGCATGTCGCCGATTTCATCCCGGAAAACCTTGTTCATCATCCATTGGTAGGTTGCACCGGCATTCTTCAGACCGAAGGGCATTACGTTGTAATAGTAGTTGCCCGACGCGGTCATAAAGGCCGTGTGTTGTTTGTCGACCTTGTCCATGGGAATTTGGTTGTATCCCGAGTAAGCGTCCATGAAGGATAATAGTTTGTAACCTGCAGAGTTGTCGACCAGCTGGTCGAAGGGATAACAGCCTTTCGGGCAAGCCCGGTTAAGATCAGTGTAATCAACGCACATTCTCCATTTTCCATTATTCTTTTTAACAAGTACAACGTTGGACATCCATGTCGTGTATTTGGCTTCCAAAATAAAATTTGCCTCTAGGAGGTCTTTTACAGCTTTTTCAGCAGCCTCCGCTTTCTCGGGAGACTGCTTACGCCTACGTTGTACTATGGCCCTAGCGGCCGGATCTACTGCGAGCTGATGACAAGCCACCTCGGGGTCAAGGCCAGGCATCTCGGACGCGCTCCACACGAAGAGGTCAGCGTTCTCCCTCAGACACGCCTTCAGCTGCTCCTTCGCCAGGTCGGGTATACCGGTGCCGATCTTCACGTTGCGGTCTGGATCATCCCCGAGTACCACGAGCTCGAAGTCTCCGTCTGGAATGGGGCGCGTTGGGTGGAGAGGTCGCCTGTTGTTCTCCGCCTGGTGGTCGAGATCTTCGACTCTGTCTTCGTCGGGTTCGCCGGAGAACCTACTGTCTAGGTCGACCGCGTTGACGCACGGGAGAGGTACCTGTTCGGCATCCTGAGGTGGTTTGGCCACGGTCTAGGGTTTGGGGCCGATGGAACTTAGGCCTTTGATGGCGGCGTCGAAGCATCTTCTGGCCGCGTCGATGTCCCCGTGCTTCGTCACTACTCGTCCCCTGGTCGTGTAGTACTTCATTTTGAGGTGGACCGTTGACGGTACCGCCGTAAGTTCGGCCAGGGTGGTCCTCCCGAGAATGCAGTTGTAGAGGGACGGGCATTCGACCACCAGAAAACGGATCTTCACCTGTCGGGCAGTGTCTTCGGCCCCGAATGTAACCATTAGCTCCACGTAACCCCATGGTCTGGTGGTGGTTCCATTGAACCCCTGTAGATCTGAACCGACATACGGGGTCAAATGCCTCTCGTCAAGCCGAAGGGTCCCGAACAAATGAGAATACATGATGTCAACCGAGCTCCCCTGGTCGACTAGGATCCTTCGGACGTCAAAGTTCGCCATCTGCGCCCTGATCAGGAGGGGAATAGTGGCGTTTGGTGCTCCCCCGGGGAGTTCCTCGAGGTAGAAGGTGATGGGATTGGAGTTTCCTCGCACTTTCTCGAGGGTGGTCGCTTTCGCCGATGTCGCGGATTCCAGTTCATCAAACTTTGGCTTGATTGATCCAACCGACAATTTCTCGGGACCGCCTCCGGAGATGACCATTGCTTTGGGGAAGCCTTCCCAGGTACTACGGGCAGTGACGGGGTCCTCGTCGGGGAAGGTCGCCCACATGTTACGGATTGCTTCTTCGCCCTCAATAATCGGGGGGACGAAGAAGTCCTCGGGCCGAGTGACGCTGAGGGCGACCTGAAGCTGGTTGTCACCGGGAGGAGGTGTTGTCTCCTCGACGTTCTGCGCTTCCCGTGAGCTCGGACGAGGAGGGTCGTTATTTTGGGCATATTTCTTCAAGTGCCCCTCTTTGATGAGAATCTCAATTGCATCCTTGAGATGGATGCAGTCTTCGGTAACATGCCCGTGGCTCCGGTGGAACCTGCAGTACTTTGATTTGTCGATGTTCGCTTTGGGAGCAGCGGGCTTCGGGAAGCGAACTCCTCCTTTCACGAACTTGGAATTCTGACATTCAGAGAGGATTCGAGACCGGGGGGTGTTAAGCGGGGTGTACTCCGTGAATCGGCCAGCTGGTCCGCGCGATTCCCGAGGATCACGGTTACGGTTCTCTTTCTTTCTTTCTCCTCCTCGTCGGGGAGAAAAGTCTTCATCTTTGTGGCCGCGGGGGCCTTCTCTGCGTCTCGTCTCCAGAGCGATCTGAGCTTATTCTGTCTCCTCGAGTTTGATGTACTTCTGAGCTCGAGCGAGGAGGTCCTCGAGACGTCGGGGTCTGCGGAGGCCTATGGATTTGGCACAGTCAGATCCGGTACGTAGTCCATGGAGGATTAAGTATTTCTTCATGTCGTCGATCGTGTGGACCTCGACATCCTCTTTGTTGAATCTCTTGATGTAGTTTCGGAGAGATTCGTTCTTCCCTTGGAAGATGCTCTCTAAGGCAGCCTCCGTCTTCGGGTGTCGACGAGACGCGGTGAAGTGTTTGGTGAAGCGCTGCCTAAGTTGCTTCCAGGAGGTGATTGACCCGTGTGCCAGACCCTTATACCAAGTCATGGCTCCCTTCCGCAAGGTGGTGGGGAACAGCCAGCACCTGATGGCTCCCCTGACATTTCGGAAGTCGAGCATTGCTTCGAAACTCTCCACGTGATCATCAGGGTCGGTCAGCCCGTCGTAGGTCCCCAATGGTAGGGGTTTCTCCATGCCCGCAGGGATTGGGGCGTTCATGATTTCCCACGACAAAGGGGTCCTCTGGTCCTCGTCGTCGCTACCAGCCGGGGATCTCGAAGGTGATCGATGGTGCCGTGAAAGGGAGTTCCTCGAACGGTTCTTTGGTCTTTCTTTGGTCTGCTTGGACTTCTTAGAGGTGGTGGAGGCCCTGGGTTCCTTCCGAGGAGGGGAACGAGGGCGTTTCTGGGAGATCGACGGCTGGGGGTGCTCGAGTCGCGGTCGGCGTACCGGCGACGGGATCCGAGATTCTTCGGAATGGGTCCTTCGCGGGGAAGGAGAACGGCGAGGTGACGGGGGACGACGATGTCTTCGCGGGGAAGATCGTTGTGCCCGTCCTTGCTCCAAGGCTTCAATTCTGGTGTTCTGCTGCGCGATCAGCTGATTGTTCTGGTTGATCAATGCAAACAGGGCCACGGTGCTCGGGTCTGCATTGGGCGGCGAAGCAACTGGTTGGAGAATGGCGTGCTGATCGTCCTGGCGGGCGGCGTTGTAAGCCACATCTTGGGAGTCCGGGGAGGTGGCCTGCCCGTCTCTTATGTCGCCTTCGCCGCCGTTGAGGATGACAACGTCCTCACGGTGGTTCCCGTTCTCAAGTTGTGCGAGCACGGTGTCCAGAGCCTGGTTAACTGTCGGATTGGCCATGTTGGTGATGAATGGAGAAAGCTTTGGTTTATCGAGTAGAAAAATGGGGAAGCTTATAATTTCCCACAGACGGCGCCACTGATCGTACCTGGATCAGACAGTTTCTGGTGGCCAACGACGTCTGTTGAACTTTAGCTCCGGTGAGGTTGAAGACGGCCCGGGGGGGTGTACCTGCAAGGTACTCCGACGCTCAAGTAAGGTGGTTGTCAGAGAAAAAGCAAGTACAGAAGTGAGAGTAGAAGTGAACATAACCTGACCCTCTCAAGTGAGAGGGTATTTATAGAGAGCCCCCAGCGCGGGGCCAACGGTTACTTGCATTGGGCTGGATTGTCAGGCCCAACCCAAGTAACTGCCAGGGCTTACGTGGCGTAGTGAAGACCAGCACGTGGTCTTCGCCCTGGGGTAACCGTTCCTACATCTCCGGAATTAGGGCAGACCGATTCCATCGGGAGTGGGGCGGTTACATGAGAACGTGTCCTCGCGGGGAGGACTCTATCGTGTCGGGGGGAGACGTGTCCTCGTGGGGGAGGACCCTTATGTGCAGAAGGTAGGCTCCTCGCGGGGAGGAGCACCCTGAGTGTCAAGGAGGGACGATCCCGGGGAGGCCTAGCGTCTTGTGTAACGCCCCGATTCCGATTATTCCCATTTTGTTGAGTCTTTTATTTAAATTGAGTGATAAATTATTTTATTTGTGAAATTGGTGTGTTAATATGCTATGTTGACATGTTATGATATTTTACCGTTTTTGAGAGTTTTGGGGAAATTAGAATGGAGGGTATTTTGGACATTTCTCAATTAATGGTAAGTTATAAATTTAGTGGAAATAGAATTATGTGAGAAATTTAGTAAAATTGGTAGAAAAGTGATTAAGTGTAGAATTATGTGAGAAAATGAATTAATTGAATTTGAGTAGAAAATAAGAAAAAGAAAATGAGAAAAAAGAAAGTAGGAAAAGAAATAGAAAAGAAAAAGAGATAAGAAGAAGAAATAGGAGAGAAAAAGAAAGAAAAGAGAAATAGAGAGAAAAAGGAGAGAAAGAAAGAGGAAGAAGAGAAAAGAGAAGAAAACTTGGAAAAACCTAGAAAACCATCAAGAACAATCATCTAGCAAGCTTGGAATCCGGGTAAGGGTGTGAAATCTTATTATCTCATCAATGTATATCATTATGTATGATTGTGTTGTTTTTGTTGTTGATTTTTATGAGTTTTTGTATAAACCCTAAATGTAGAAAATGTTGTGAATGATGATCAAAACATGATTTTGTATGCATAAATGTGTTGTTGATGTTGTTTGAGGTTTGGGTACTGATATGGATGTATCTATTGGTGTAAAAATGAGTTTGGAGGGATTTTGGGTCATAAAATTCCTGTTTTTCTGCTGTTACGCGATGGTTAATCGATTAACCATATGCGTTAACCGATTAACAGTGTCAGTTTCAGAAAAATATTATTTTCAAAAACCCATAACTTTTGATCCGTAAGTCGGTTTTGGTCCCCGTTCGAAGCGTTGGAAAGCTAATGAAAAGTTCTTTCTATTAAAGATGGTTTGGAGGGTAAAATATGATTTAATTAATTTGTGTTTTTGGAAAATAGTCAGGTTGTCGGGTTTTTATCGCGTACAATGTGTGCGATTGATGTGTTATCATGATATATGCTTTTAATATGTAACGTGTAGCTTGTGGGCCGTTATATGATGTGAATGTATATAGATTGTATGTGATTATATGAGATGAATGCATGAATATATTGTGAATATGTATGCATTTCAAGAATGTCTTGAGTCATTTTGTATGTGAAGCATAATGATGTACATTCTTGTGTTGAGTGATTCTAATGAGAATCTGTTGTAACGTCGTGTGCCTATGTGAGGTGTGAGCGACGATTACAAACGATTGTGTGCCTAGGTGAGGTGTGAGCAATCGGATTGTGTGCCTATGTGAGGTGTGAGCAATCGGATTGTGTGCCTATGTGAGGTGTGAGCAATCCATAAACATTGTGTGCCTATGTGAGGTGTGAGCAATGGGTGAACATCGTAGGCCCGGCGGGGAGTTACATTGGTAACGAGCGATGGTTCCAATAAGTTCCTGAGTGAACTTGAGATGATTGAGTCGGTACCGCATTGCATTTGCATAGAGTCGTGAGTCGGTCTCTATGATTTGCATTTATCATCTTTATAATTGTGCATTGATGAATAAACATGGATATGTATTGTTCTGGACTGGGCCGAGGCTGCCCAACAGTCGAGCAGGCCCAACCCATATAGCATGGGGAGGCCCACTAAGACCTCTCCGCCGGGCCCTTGACTGCTGCAAGCGGCGGCGGAGAGGTACCTCCCCGACATACCAGCTTCTCCCCCCGCGAGAATGCCACATACCACTCCTCGGCAGACGTGGTCCCTCCCCGCAAGGCCATGTCCGTCGTACGGCTGGTTGGTCCTCGACACAGAAGACTCCTCCCCGCGAGGAGTGTCTAACGGTCCGTACCACGTGGACACGTTCCAGGTAACCCCCCGCTTCCGCAGGATTCAGTCTGCCCTAATCCCGGAAATCTAGGGACGGTTACCCCAGGGCGAAGACCACGTGCTGGTCTTCACTACGCCACGTAAGCCCTGGCAGTTACTTGGATTGGGCCTGACAAGCCAGCCCAATACAGGTAACCGTTGGCCCCGCGCTGGGGGCTCTCTATAAATACCCTCTCACTTGAGAGGGTCAGGTTAAGTCACTTTTTCACTCTTTGTATTTGCTGTTACTCTGTGCACTCCCTAACTTGAGCGTCGGAGTACCTTGCAGGTACACCCCCCCCCCCCCCCCCGCCGTACTTCAACCTCACCAGAGCCGGAGCTCAACGGACGTCGTTGGCCACCTGTAACTGTCTGATCCAGGTACAATCAGTGGCGCCGTCTGTGGGAACCTTTATAAGCTTCCCCGTTTTCTCCTCGATAAACCAAAGCTTCCTCTATTCATCACCAACATGGCCAATCCGACCGTCAACCAGGCTCTGGACACCGTGCTCGCGCAACTGGAGAACGGGAACCACCGTGAGGACGCCGTCATCCTCCACGGCGACGAAGGCGACATCCGGGACGGGCGGACCGCCTCCCCGGACTCACAAGATGCGACTATCAACGTCGTCCGCACGGACGACCAGCAAACCCCTCTCCAGCCAGTGGCTCCGCCGCCCAACGCAGACCCAAGTACCGTGGCCCTATTTGCGTTTATCAACCAGACCAATCAGCTGATCGTGCAGCAGAACACCAGAATTGAAGCCTTGGAGCATGGACGTGCACGACGATCTTCCCCGCGAAGACATCGGCGCCCCCAGTCACCTCGCCTCTCTCCTTCCCCGCGAAGGACCCCTTCCGAAGATTCTCGGACACCGTCGCCCGTACGCCATGGTCGTCGACCGCGTCTCGAGCGCCCCCAGCCGGCAATCACCCAGAAACGTCCTCGTTCCCCGCCCCAGAAGGAACCCAGGGCCTCCGCCACCTCCAAGAAGTCCAAGCAGACCGAAGAGAGACCAAAGAACCGGTCGAGGAACTCTCCTCCACGGCACCATCGATCACCTTCGAGATCCCCGGCTGATAGCGACGACGAGGACCAAAGGACCCCCTTGTCGTGGGAAATCATGGACGCCCCAATCCCTCCAGGCATGGAGAAACCTCCACACTTGGGGACCTATGACGGGCTGACCGACCCCGACGATCACGTGGAGAATTTCGAAGCGATGCTCGACTTTCGAAACGTCAGGGGAGCCATCAGGTGCCGGCTGTTCCCCACTACCTTACGGAAGGGAGCCATGACGTGGTACAAGGGCCTGGAACCTGGTTCGATCACGTCGTGGAAGCAGCTGAAACAACGCTTCACCAAACACTTCACCGCATCTCGTCGACACCCCAAGACAGAGGCTGCCCTAGAAAAAATCTTCCAAGGAAGGAACGAATCCCTCCGAAATTACATTGAGAGGTTTAACAAGGAAGCCGTCGAGGTCCACACGACCGACGACATGAAGAAATACTTAATTATTCACGGACTACGCGCCGGGTCGGACTTTGCCAAATCCATCGGCCTCCGAAGACCCAGGCGCGAGCCCAGAAGTACATCGAACTTGAAGAGACGGAAGCAGCCCAGATCGCTCTTGAGACAAGACGCAGAGAAAGCCCCCGCGGCCACAAAGACGATGACGCTTCTCCCCGACGGGGAGGAGAAAAGAAGAAAGAAAACCGCTATCGAGATCCCCGGGAACAGCGCGGGCCAGCTGGCCGATTCACGGAGTACACGCCGCTCAACACTACCCGGTCTCGGATCCTCTCAGACTGCCAGAATTCCGAGTTTGTGAAAGGAGGAGTTCGCTTCCCGAAGCCTGCGGCTCCCAAACCAAACGTTGACAAATCTAAATATTGTAGGTTCCACAGAAGCCACGGGCATGTCACCGAGGATTGCATCCACCTCAAGGATGCCATTGAGATTCTCATCAAAGAAGGGCACTTGAAGAAATATGCCCAGCAGAATGGTCCTCCTCGTACCAGCTCAAAGGAATCGCAGAATGTCAAGGAGACAACACCTCCTCCCGCCGACAGCCAGCTTCAGGTCGCCCTCAGCGTCACTCGGCCCGAGGACTTCTTCGTCCCCCCAATCATCGAGGGCGAAGAGGCAATCCGCAACATGTGGGCGACCTTCCCCGACGAAGGCCCCGTCACGGCCCGTAGTACCTGGGAAGGCTTCCCCAAAGCAATGGTTATCTCCGGAGGAGACCCCGGGAAAATATCGGTAGGGTCGATCAAACGAAAGTTTGACGAACTGGAATCCGCGACATCGTCAAAGGCGACCACCCTCGAGAAAGTGCGCGGAAACTCCAACCCCATCACCTTCTACCTCGAAGAACTCCCCGGGGGAGCACCAAACGCCACTATTCCCCTCCTGGTCAGGGCCCAAATGGCGAACTTTGACGTCCGAAGAATCCTAGTCGACCAGGGGAGCTCGGTCGACATCATGTATTCTCATCTGTTCGGGACCCTTCAGCTGGACGAGAGGCATTTGACCCCATACGTCGGGTCCGACCTACAGGGGTTCAATGGATCCACCACCAGACCATGGGGTTACGTGAAGCTGATGGTTACGTTCGGGGCCGAAGACACGGCCCGACAGGTAAAGATCCGTTTCCTGGTGGTGGAATGCCCATCCCTCTACAACTGCATCCTCGGAAGGACCACCCTTGCTGAACTCACGGCGGTCCCGTCAACGGTCCATCTCAAAATGAAGTACTACACGAGGAGAGGACGGGTAGTGACGATGCACGGGGACATCGACGCGGCTAGGAGATGCTTCGATGCCGCCGTCAAGGGCCTAAGTTCCATTGGTCCCAAACCTAAGGCCGTGGCTAAACCACCCCAAGACGTCGGACAGATACCTCTCCCGCACGTCAACGCGGTCGACCTCGACAGCAGGTTCTCCGGCGAGCCCAATGAAGACAGAATCGAAGACCACGACCACCGGGCGGAAAACAACGGGCAACCTCTCCACCCAATACGCCCCATCCCAGATGGAGAGTTCGAGCTTGTGGCCGTCGAAAGCAGTCCAGATCGCAACGTGAAGATCGGCACCAGGATCCCCGACCTAGCCAAAGAGCAGCTTAAAGCATGTCTGAGGGAGAACGCTGACCTCTTCGCGTGGAGTGCATCCGAGATGCCTGGCCTCGACCCCGAGGTGGCTTGCCATCAGCTCGCAGTAGATCCGGCCGCTAGGGCCGTAGCACAGCGTAGGCGCAAGCAGTCTCCCGAGAAAGCGGAGGCTGCTGAGAAAGCTGTAAAAGACCTCCTAGAGGCAAATTTTATTTCGGAAGCCAAATACACGACATGGCTGTCCAACGTTGTACTTTTTAAGAAAAATAATGGAAAATGGAGAATGTGCGTTGATTATACTGATCTTAACCGGGCTTGCCCGAAAGACTGTTACCCCTTGCCTAACATCGACCAACTGGTCGACAATTATGCAGGTTACAAACTACTGTCTTTCATGGACGCCTATTCAGGATACAACCAAATTCCCATGGACAAGGTCGACAAGCAACACACGGCCTTCATGACCGCGTCGGGCAACTACTACTACAATGTAATGCCTTTCGGTCTGAAGAATGCCGGTGCGACCTACCAGCGGATGATGAACAAGGTCTTTCGAACTGAAATAGGAGACATGCTCGAAGTCTACATGGACGACATGATCGTCAAGTCCGCAGAAGAGGTCGACCACGCCGCACACCTCAAGAAGGTGTTCGATATGGCGAGAAGATGCCGTATGAGGTTTAATCCCGACAAATGCACCTTCGGTGTCCGGGCAGGAAAGTTCCTCGGATTTTACCTCACGGAACGAGGAATCGAGGCAAACCCCGACAAGTGCAGAGCCTTTTCCGAGCTCTCTACTCCGGGCTCGAAGAAGTCAATACAATCATTGAACGGAATGCTCACCGCCCTTTCCCGTTTTGTCGCCAAATCCGCACAGTACGCACTCCCCTTTTTCAAACTCCTCCGGCAAAAAGCAGAGCTTGAGTGGAGCGAGGAATGCGAACAAGCGCTCGCACATTTGAAGCAAGTCCTATCGCAACCACCGGTCCTCTCGCGACCCGAGAACGGGGAAACACTCTTCTTGTATCTTGCGATCACGAGCAAAGCGGTCAGCGCCGTCCTCATTCGGGAAACACCAGACGGACAGAAGCCAGTTTACTTCACGAGCAAAGCCCTCCAAGGCCCCGAGCTCAGGTACTAACAGATCGAGAAAGTCACACTGGGCCTCATCACCGCGGCCAGAAGACTCCGCCACTACTTCCTTGCCCATACCGTCGTCGTGAGGACCAACCAGCCGATCAGGCAACTCCTCGGACGACCAGATATGGCGGGGAGGATGCTCAGGTGGTCGCTCGAGCTGGCCGAATTTGACATCCAATACGAAGGGAGGAAAGCCTTGAAGGCACAAGTACTGGCCGACTTCGTAGCGGAGATGACCGTCCCAGAACCCTCAGCCAACGGGTCACAGAAATGGACAATATATGTCGACGGAGCATCCAGCCCGAAAGGAAGCGGAGCGGGAATCATCCTCGAAAACGAGGAAGGCATCCTCATCGAGGTGTCCCTCGAACTGGCTTTCCCGACTTCGAATAACCAAGCCGAATACGAGGCCTTCCTTGCGGGACTCAGGCTGGCTGAGGACCTTGGCGCCAAGGAGGTCAAGCTATTCACCGATTCTCAGCTCGTAGCCTCGCAAGTCCGAGGAGAGTACCAAGCCAAGAACGACAGTCTCATAGAATACTTGGCCTTGGTAAAGGAGAAGATGAAGAAGTTCACCTCGGCAGAAGTGACTCACATTCCCCGGGAGCATAATGCCCGGGCAGACGTCCTGTCAAAATTAGCAAGCACGAAAAAGAAAGGCGGAAACAAGTCTGTCTTACAAGAGGTCCTTTCCCACCCGAGCGTCGATAAACCTGGTATGGTTTCGAATATCAACGCCATCGGGGACAGCGGCTGCTGGATGACCCCGGTATACGAATACCTCACGACGGGCAAACTGCCCGAAGACCCCAAAGAAGCTAGAATGGTCAAGAGACGGGCATGCTCGTACACTATAGTCGAGGATAAGCTATACCGGCGAGGATTCTCTATTCCCCTCCTCAGATGTATCGAAGATACCAAGGTCCCCGGCATACTCCAGGAGATCCACGAGGGAATCAATGCGCAGCACCTAGGCGGACGATCGCTAGCTCGGAAAGCACTCCGGGCAGGATATTACTGGCCGACCATGCAACAAGACGCCAAGGAGCACGTCAAGAAGTGCGATAAATGCCAGCGGCACGGGGACATGCACCTCGCTCCCCCTAGCAAACTCACGACGCTATCCTCCCCGTGGCCGTTCGCATGGTGGGGGATGGATATCCTCGGGCCTTTCGTCCAGGGGTCGTATCAAAACAAATACCTCATCGTCGGGGTGGATTACTTCACAAAGTGGATTGAAGCAGAAGCATTGGCCAAAATCACTGCTTTCAACATACTTCGTTTCTACAAAAGAAATATCCTCGCCCGGTTCGGAGTGCCTCAAGCCATCGTCACAGACAACGGAACCCAGTTCACCGACAGGAACTTCCAAGACTTCGTCACAAAACTAGGCACGAAGCAGCACTTCACGTCGGTCGAGCACCCTCAAACGAACGGGCAGGCTGAGGCCGCGAACAGAGTGATCCTTCAAGGATTAAGAAGACGACTGGGCGACGCCAAACAACGGTGGGTCGAAGAGCTACACAGCGTTCTCTGGGCCTACCGAACAACCCCACACTCCACGACCGGGGAGACCCCCTTCCGTTTGACTTATGGAACGGAGGCAGTGATCCCCATGGAGATCAGAGAACCCTCGAGGAGGACGGAAGCCCACCTCGACGGGAACACGAACGACGAAGCCTTGAGGGAAGAACTCGACTTCGTGGAGGAAACACGCTCGGGCGCTTCCCTCCGAGAGGCGTCACTTAAACAAAAAATAACATTGCGTTATAATGACAGTGTCATTAAACGTGATTTTCAGGTGGGCACCCTCGTCCTACGAAGGAACCAGAAAGACTCGCGAGAAGGCAAACTCACCGCGAACTGGGAGGGCCCGTACCGCGTCCGCGCGAAAACGGGGACAGGAGCCTATTTCCTCGAAAATCTGCACGGGGAAGAACTTGCTCGACCATGGAACGCTGAAAAGCTAAAACAATATTACAGTTAAACACTGCCCGCGGATGACTAGCACCGCGATACGGGTACGCGCTGGGGTACAAACGCGACACCCCTATAAGAACACGATGATCAGAGACCGCGTTGTGTGTGCGCGAGGATATTTGATGCTGCGGGGATACCTCGATCGAGGCCCACCGTCGTCGTGCCAACCGGGCATAACACCCAGCTCGCGATGGGAAGTTCATGCCACGAGACTAGGACCTCGACCGAGCTCTTAGCCTCGTTGAAGGTCGGAGTACTCCTCCGGCCGCCCGACCAGCTCTCCACGCGGTCAGGGACGATCAAGGTCGAGCAAATCCCGAAGCCTTATTACTTGGGCAAAAATAAAGTATAAGACAATAAAGTATAACAAACACCACATCACACACAGAAAATTAACAGAGATATTATAAAGTACGAATACCGGGCGAAAATAACCATTGTGCAAAAAGTACATCAGCTAAGCCCACAAGCCGGGCGAAACAAAACGGCTCGCAGGCCGACCAAAACAAAGATAAAAACCTACTCAGCTGCGGTCCCGTCGGGCTCCTCGTGCGCATGAATGTCGTTCTCCCGCAGAGGATACACGATCTGGCCATCCACCACCTCAGCGTCGGGGTCGATCCCTTCGACGACAAGGTCGGGGTTGAGAACCCGGAGCTGCGCCACGGCACTGCGGAAACCTATACCCGCGGTTTCGATAGAATCATCCTCGGACACTCGGAGATCCTGCCCAAGCTTCCGGAGCTGCGCCACAAACGCCGCACGAGTGGTCAGGAGTTTGTCCTCCTCAGTCTCCCCTTCGGCTGGCCGCACCGCATCTTCCAGCTCGGCAATTCTTACCTTAAGCCGCTTCTCCCCCAATTCCAGCTCAGCGATTCGGGCAAGGTGGCTCTTCTTTGTCTCCTCGGCGTCCTTAAGCTTGGCCTCGACCAATCGCTGCTGCTTGCCTTGCTCTTTGTTCAGATCTCGGCACTCTTTTAGCTCCTTGCGCATGCCGAGCATCTCAGCGCCCAAGGTATCCAGTGCCTCCTGCAGGCGGGCCAGTTCAGCAGCAGGGCGGGTCTCGTCATTTAGAATGAGGGCAGTCGAGCAGATACGCATGACGGCCGACAGGTCCTCAAAAAGCATCTTCCTCCTCACTTCAGGTGCGGTCCCCAGCACGGTTTGGATCTCGGAGGGAAGGGAGCGAGGATAAGTGACCTCGGAGAAGAAGTGAGGTTTTTAATGGCAGGGGGGAAGGTCAAAGCTGGAAGGAACCGGGGGACTATCTTCACCACCCAGGTCGACGACCTCCGCAACGCGCTGCCTCTTCGGAGTCCCTTGGGTAGCCGAGGATTGGCTTCCCGCAGGAGTTGTGCGGTCACCCTTGATCCCCGATACAGAGGCAGCAGGCTGGGACAAAGTGGATCCGTCGAGGGCAGCGGCCGTGGAAACACCCTCGTGCGGGGCCCCGGAGGGAGCAACTTCCTGATCTTTGGAGCGCGACGCTTCTTCCCGGGCCTGCGCTTCTCGGGCCCTCTTCGCTTTCAGTTTCTTCAACCTCTCCTCGGCTCCGGCCATTGTTCCTGCAAAAGAAAGCGTTAGTAAAGCGAGAAACACAGATACGAGGAAGAAATAAAACCAGGGCGTTTCACCACCTAACAATTCGATGGCCTCCTCGTCGGAGAAGGTCTCGAGCAGAACGCGGGTGTTTATCAGGCGACGTTCTTTCTTCACCTGCCCATCTGCACCTGTTATAGGCTGGCCGTCCAGCGTCTCATGTCGAGCCTCTGAAAAGCTGTCGACGAAAGCTACAATTTTATCGTAGGCTTCCCGCTCGTAGGCCTCCATCTGAACGGGTTTCGTTTTATACTTGTTAACTCCCTTCTTAAAGTGTTCCTCCGTCCAGTACAGAGGAAACTTCGTCACCAGCACCTCCTCGGAACGGCCGTCGACCTCGCGGGTGACTTTCCGGTACAATGAATATACCGCCTCGAGGGTGACCGGCTTCACATAGAAATAGCGGAACTTGAAATCCCGGATGGAATCCAAGTAAGTGTGGAACAACGCCTTGCTCTGCTTGAAGGACACCCAGCCGTGTCGGCCTCCGACCGACGACCGTTGGAGGTGGAATATGCGGAAGAAAAGGCAAACGGTCGGCACGATCTCCAAATATTTGCATACGAGCTCGAAAGCCCGGATGAAGGCCAACGAGTTCGGATGAATCTGCGAAGGGGCCAACTTCAACCAGTCAAAGATCCCCTCCTGTAAATCCGTGAAAGGCAGCCTCCACCCCGCCTTCTCGAACATAAACTCGTATAAGGGGACTCACATTCCCCGGTAAGGGGAGCATATCCGGTGATGCTCCTCGGGACGAAAAACCTTCCAGGATTGGCCACTTCCGATTAGTCGGTGCTCGACGGTGCAAAAAGCATCGTCCACATCGGGGTACACGAAGATGGACGACATCTCCAGGGCTTCGTTACAGACCCAATCCTCGAGCGGCCTCTCTTGCGGAAAGGCCATGTGAGCCATGGGGGACTCGGGCTGGTCGTCGTCGTTTTCCTCGAAATATCCTACGGCCACCTCCGCAGCCAAATCGTCCATTTACCTGAAAAGCAGAAGGAAACGGTGAATTCGATTGGTCGTATCAAATTCACCCCTCCACCGCTGTTCAAGCGAACGGGCGAGGAAGGGGCAAGGCTTTCTCAACTCCCCGACGCGATCGGCCGAGGATCAACTTGCCCACCGGGGAACTCATCGTCTCCCCGGAAGGTTCTTCCCCGTGTCCCCGCGGCACTAACAAATATACTGATTACTAAGGACCCCGAGACATTCAACAGGTCCCCGACGTGTTCGTTCCTGATCCCCGAGATATTCATCAAAAGTGAGCAAAGCTCTTCGCACTCTCTCCCTCCACAACTAAAGATTCCCGCCGTATTCTCCAGGAATCCCTTCATTTCTCATGGGAATATCATCAACCCACCAAGGAAACGTCCTACACTAGTTAAAATTGAAGAAAAACGCAAAATAAAGGTCCGGTTTGAAGCAAATACCTAGTAAGCGGCGGTGTAGGGTTCCGGCACGGAGGTTTCCGGCTCTGGTACGGCGGCGAACGGCGGTCCTAGCGGAGGAAATGCTTCCGGCAGAGGGTGCCCGGCGATTGACGATGGCGAGCTACGACGGACGAGGTTAGAGAGAGAGGGAGAAAGTTTCTTGAGAGAGAAGCGGAAAAGTGAAGAATGAGCGAGGGGAGCGGCTTTTATAGGCAATTCTCGCGAGACCCGAGGGGCGTAGGGCACTCGAGTGCGCTACCCTAGCCAGCCGCCCTAGCCCCCCTAGGTAATGATGGCAGGTGACACGTGGCACACATGCAGTCACCCGTCTCCCCACGCGTATCGTTTCGGTTTCCCCAGCGCTTTGAATCCGAAGCCCTTCATCTCCCCGACCATACAACCGGACACATCTGTCCGACTCCCGACACTCACCCGGCCGAATGAATTTCGCATAGGATATCGACCTCCTCGGTTTCATCTCTTAGCGTATCCTCGACATATAATAACCCTTAAGTCATCACTCTGCCACCTCAGAGCAACGACTTGGGGGGCTCCTGTTCTGGACTGGGCCGAGGCTGCCCAACAGTCGAGCAGGCCCAACCCATATAGCATGGGGAGGCCCACTAAGACCTCTCCGCGGGGCCCTTGACTGCTGCAAGCGGCGGCGGAAAGGTACCTCCCCGACATACCAGCTTCTCCCCCCGCGAGAATGCCACATACCACTCCTCGGCAGACGTGGTCCCTCCCCGCAAGGCCATGTCCGTCGTACGGCTGGTTGGTCCTCGACACAGAAGACTCCTCCCCCGCGAGGAGTGTCTAACGGTCCGTACCACGTGGACACGTTCCAGGTAACCCTCCGCTTCCGCAGGATTCAGTATGCCCTAATCCCGGAAATCTAGGGACGGTTACCCCAGGGCGAAGACCACGTGCTGGTCTTCACTACGCCACGTAAGCCCTGGCAGTTACTTGGATTGGGCCTGACAAGCCAGCCCAATACAGGTAACCGTTGGCCCCGCGCTGGGGGCTCTCTATAAATACCCTCTCACTTGAGAGGGTCAGGTTAAGTCACTTTTTCACTCTTTGTATTTGCTGTTACTCTGTGCACTCCCTAACTTGAGCGTCGGAGTAACTTGCAGGTACACCCCCCCCGCCGTACTTCAACCTCACCAGAGCCGGAGCTCAACGGACGTCGTTGGCCACCTGTAACTGTCTGATCCAGGTACGATCATGTATGTTTATGTGGAATGATAAGGATTGTGAAAGTATGCATAATGAATATGCTTGGTTTTGTATACATATACATTGTGATGTATATGAGTGAGTTGTGATGAATTGTGGTGAGAATGTAGAATATGTGTATTTTTATGCTAAGATATATAATTATATGCATTGTTATTATGATAATATTTATCACCCTTCTGCTGTTTTATGATGCTCTATGAGGCATTGCAGAGTAGGTATGCTGGTGGTCTTTTTGTGAAGCGTGTCTTCATTCTTTTGGTCGGTCGGCTCTGATATGTAGCACCGGGTAGCTAGGATAATTATGATTCTTTTGTGATACATTTGTACATGTATCTTGTTGATGAATGTTTATGTAAACATGAATTATGTTGGTGGATAATACTTGATGATATATATATATATATATGTGTGTGATGTTATTCAATGTTTAGATTTTCCGCTTTTATTCTAAATATTGAGATGTGGGTGTAAGGACTAAGTTCCTCTGTTGCAAAGTTACCCCACTGTTGCATATCAATTGTTGAGCAGGTGTTGAATGTTTTAATTTCATGTATAATGTGACATACCTCTTTTATACTATGTTTATAATTATACTCTGACAGAATTTTAATATGTGCCTAAATGATTATGTGATTATTTGGGGGTATAGAAAGGGGGTGTTACATCTTGCCCGACGCTCAGTGTCCTGCGTGCGCCCGACGCCATGGAGGAGGTGCAAGTGCCCGACACCGGTCGGTCCAAAGGCCTTTGTTGGGCCATCTCAGGGAGTGTGGGTTGGGCCTGCTCGACTGAGTAGCAGTCCCCGGCCCGGTCCAGAACACTTACCATGTTAAATTTATGATAACTTTAACGGTTATCAATGTAATGTTTATTTTGATGTTATTTTATGTTGTTTTTTTCATTATTTTACCATTGTTTATGATTTGATCTAACAAGGCATATTCCGAAAATGCATCTCTGAAACACTTACTAATTATTAAATTAAGGATTGTTTCGGGGATGCATCTCAGAACTCACCCTAATGTGTATACAGAGATGCATATTTAGACTAAATTTTAACAAAATAAGAGTGTCTCGACAATTTTATCTGACGTGTGTGTGAAAAGGATGCATTTGGAGATGTATCTCCGAATTCTAAGGGCAATTGTGACTTTTCATCATGGTGTGGAAGCATTCTATATGGTGAGATGAGTATCCCTATTGTAAAGCCCCAAGTCTGCCTTCTTTGAATGCCTAATTAGCATGTTAGTTTACTTAAAAGTCAATGTCATTTGAACATGTATAAAACAAGCAATCCAATTCATGTTTAAATAAACTAACTAACGAATGGATCAATGAAACTAAAAATTTGTTTGCATTGATTTTTGTAAATTTATTCAATAGCATAAGTTTTTTGAGATTATTTGTTAAAAAAATTTATGAAAATAATCAACCTACTTTATAATTTTTTTTAAGACCACTAAATATTTTATATTTAATTTGACGTTTTATAAATTCTGACTATATAAAACTAGCGTCTAAACAGGTACTCCGAAATAGTGCGTCTATACAAATGAAGTCAATTTTAGTAGTCAACGATTATAATAGTAGTTTGAATGGAAGTTATTTTGTAAGTTACAAATTAAAGTAAAGATAAAATTGGTAGAAAAATAGGTTACACTGAAATACCATGGTTTGCCTTTATATATGTTATATGTTATAGATTATAGATAATATTATAGATTATAGATTATGGTTTAAATTCATTGAATAGATAATTATAAATGAGTTTAATTGGTATGCATTGAATGTGTAAAATAATTTTACACTGTCATACAATAAGAAATCATCAATCTGCCATGTCATACAAGTAATTTAAAATTTATAGTATGATGTGGCGGGATACATGAGGGTGATTGATTGACAGTGTAAAATTATTTTACACTGTCGGTGTATACCAATTAAATTCATTATAAATATATTCAAGAAATGTAAATAATAAAAATATTATAAATTTAAAACAGATAAAAATAATTAAATATTTGTCTAAAAAAATAAAGAGTGGATAGATAGACAACATTACATAAGTTATAAGTTTAAGTATTTTTTTTTAAAATTAAAATAAATATAAATTACAATTAATTTGGTTTTTCTCTTTTTTTTTTCCATATAAACAACTGATCAAAACTGTTTTTACAATGTTTCCCTAAAACATACTTATAAAAAGACACAAAAATTCATAGATTATAGATTATATCTTATAGATTACAGATATAGTTAACGATATATAATATGTAGCAAAGCATCATATGAATATGGTATGCGTTTTTCAATCTTCATTGAAACAAAAATATTTTAAAATTATAATAGAGCAAAGTATTTAACAAAGCATAGTGTTTAATTATAGAGCAAGTTAAATCAATTATTTTATACAAAAATTAGAAACTTTTAAAATAATTAAAATGCAAGATATAATTTAGAGAACTAAAATTAAATAAAAATAAATAAAAGAGAAAGTATAGAAAGAGAGAGAAGAGAAAATGAGATATTGATCCATTTAAAATTATTTTAGTGAAGTGCATTCTTCTCCTCTTCCTTTTCTCCTTACTCTTCATATTTTTATCCTCTTCCATACTATTTCATTCTTCATGGTTTTAATCACTCAAAACAAAACATTAAAGACACGAATGATAACCGATAAAGAACAAAAAAGAATAATAAAATGAAAAACCAAGAAAAATTGGAGATAGAAATTAAGAAATTAAATTATGAAATATAGAAGCAATTGAGAGACCAACTTTTTTTGAATGAAATATATATGTAGAGAGAGACCAACTTTTTAGTGGCTATGTGCGTACCATCGCCAACTTCACAACATTTCCAACCTTCCTACATATGATGATATTGATACAAAGGCTCAAAATATATTGTTATTGATGCAATACGAAGACACAGAATATATGAATGATATATTGACATGTTACTATTATTTTTTAATTGTTTCCAAATCTTTCTTTCACTTTTTGAATAACCGTGAGTAGTTTTAGATTGAATGTAATTTAAGTTTTGTCCTTAAAATAACTGCCAAGATTTAAAAGAGTAAAGTTGAAATGAAAATCTACAAAATTAAAACAATATATATCAAACATTAAAATTAAAAGATGCACACATTAGAACTAAAAATTGAAACTAAATTGAATAAACCAGTAAAAGACACATGAACAATATTCAATTCAAAAACCTGAATTTTCAATGGTAAAAGTGATAACATTGATTGATTCATTGTATCCTCACCATACTCATGAACATATTGAGAAAAAAATTAAAAAGTAAAAATAGGAAAAAATATATTTGAGAGAAATGAGAGAAAAAGATTTAGATAGAAAGGGAAGAAATGCTATCCGAATTTACTCCAACTTACTCCTTATATTATTTAGAAAGTGCGATCAGAGAAAACAAATACAAAATTTAAAAAGAATAAGTATAGAGTAAGAAAGAGAAGTAAAGAGAATAGATATGGAAGGGAAAAAAAAATGAGAGAAGAAGGTAAAAGAAAAAAAGAGAAGTGGATAGAGAAAAAATGTGTTTGGGTACGTGTTAGTGAATACACTTACATGATGGAAGTTGTTTTATGGATATGCAATTATTATTTAATTTAAACTATCAAACCAATAAAATGAGATGTACATTTTCAAATTTAAAAAACATTACTTTTAATTTTGAATGAGTTGTTTTTAGTGTCAGTTAATATTTGAAAGGGTAATATTAGAAGAAAAAAAGCTACACAAAAAATAAGTTTTATCTTTATATATTGTTATAAAAATCATATTTTAATTTTGATTTATAATAATCTAATCTAATATGTTTAAAAAACTTTTTGTGGTTTATGATCAAACTTTTTAAATTAATAAATTTTTGAAAAATCTAGACTTTTTCTATTTTATAAAAAAAATTGATCCAACGTAGAATCGTATAAGTCAGGTCGTATGACTCTTTTATTCAATATTCAAATATTGTTGGATGTCAAAATACAAATTTAATCAAAATTATTTATTTTGGATTTAATTATTCTGTGCATTTCCAAATATGAAACGCGTTTTCTTCTACATATTTCGACACGTCAACAAAAGCCTTACACGTGTCACCACATGTCTTCCTCCCAACCACACGATGCATCTATACTTCCACGAACGGCAGATATCAAACCAATTCGTAACCCCGCCACGCGAAAACTGAAATCTACCACACGCCCGCCATATTCAAACGTAAACCCCTCGCCACGTCATCAACATCCACTCAAAAACCGCCACGTAAGTTACATTCTAAAAACACGGTTTCGATAACAACCACCGATAACAAAAAGGAATAGATAAAAACCTCTTTCAAGTTTCAACTTCAACGACACTCAACGTCACCGTCAGACATGGAGGTTTCCGGCACTGTTCTCCGTCAGCTAACCTGCATCTCCGGCGCTGGAACTAACGCCAATCGCCGTGGCTTGGTTCCACGGAGAGACGTTTTTAGAGTGAGAATGTCGATGGGGACTGATTTCCGTGACGAGAGTCACTTGCAGTATTACCAGGACTTGAAGAACAGAGGACCTGTTAAAAGCAACAAGAAGATGGTGAAATTGCTTAAACGTTTGTCTGAAAACGTTTCATCTTTCCCTCAATTAGGGTTTGCTTCAGATCCTAATCAACCTAATCTCTTCGATCATCTTCACCAAAACCTCACCACGGTACTTTTTGTGCCTTTAATTTTAATTTTATTTATCGTCTTCTGAATTTTTATGTCTTTCCTGTTCTGAATTATTCCTTTTTTGCTTTGATTTAAAAATCTGTTTTTTTTTATGTTTTATATTTTTTAGGTTTTTTTTTTCGTTTTATACCACAAATTATAATGAAGAAGATGGTGTAATAGCTATGACAATTTTGCTTTTATTTAAAAATCTGTTTTTTTTTGTTGTTGCTTTTTTTAGGCTTTTGTTTTTTATGATGAAGATTGTAATTGTTAAGGCAATAATTGAATTGATGTTGTTTTTTCTTGAATGAATACAGGATGGTGGTGAGGAATTACTGAGAGAGCTGGAGAAAATTAGAGCAGAGAAGAAGGAATTGAAGAAAAAAATGAAACAAGAAAAGAAAAGGGCCAAACTTGAATCCTCCAAGAAGAAAACTTGTGATAAATCTGAATCTTCATCGTCATCTTCATCCTCGGAATCGAGTGATAGCGACTGTGATAAAGTGGTTGACATGAACACCTTCAGAGGTGTTGGCGTCGATGTTGCTACAAAGCCGGTGAGTGAATTGCAATTGCAGACCATTATTGATGTTGAAGCTTCCACTCCACATCATCATGTCATGGATTTATGCTCTACAAATGATGCATCTGTTGTTGGGTTTAAGAAAGAGAGTAATGTGGTTATCCCTGCTGCTCAGAAGAGAATTGAGGTTTGCATGGGTAACAAATGCAAGAAATCAGGGGCTGCTGCATTGTTGCAAGAGTTTGAGAAGGTGGTGGGTGTTGAAGGTGTTGGTTCTGTTGTTGGGTGCAAGTGTATGGGGAAGTGTAAAAGTGGTCCTAACGTGAGAATTCAGAATTCTGTGGATCATGGCATGGTTCTTGGAGTTGATGATTCTGTTAAGGTTCCTAGTAACCCTTTATGTATTGGAGTTGGTTTGGAGGATGTTGATACTATTGTGGCTAGATTTTTAGGGGAGGATCACAATGGCATGAGTATGGCTGCTTCAACATCTTAGTGAACAAAAGCTGTAGCAATATGCTGATTGTATATATCTTCATTTTGAATGAAAATTAGATGTCATGCATTCTGGTTTTTTAGTCCTCTTGTACAACTTGCAGTTGGGTTTATGACTTTATTGACAGTGAATGTGAAATTATAATGTCATTCTCTTTAGTCTAATTTTGTTTTTGGAGTGCTTTTGAAAGATGTATAATATGTAGTTTCACTCATCTCACTCTTTGATTAGATAATCGGTGGTGTTTCTATTGTTGGCTTGGTTGAACTTTTTGTTGTTCAAAAATGTATTCGGAGATGCATTTTTGTAATTACCCTTGATATTAAAAGTCAGTAAGTTTTACAGAGTTGCATTTCAAGAATACTTTCTATTAGCTCAAATAACAAACTAGTAACAAATGCATAACTCAAATCACAAATTAGTAACAAATGGTTAAATTGAAAGAAAAACTTAAATTAACATAAAAATAAATAATATAGATAATCGTTTACATAAATATAATATTATATTTTATTAAGACGATGCAACATCATTATCATTAGAATATCTTTGGCCGTTTATGCAATCGTCACATTTATTTCAATTGGAATTTTTTTTTTCACAAATGTATTTCGTTGTCAATCGAGAGTGAATTGTATTCGGCCTTCACAACAATTTCATTGTCTGAGTATTGTATAAGATTTTCAAATATGGATTTTAGAAATACAAGAGAGGTGTATTTATTGACCCTAAATTCAAGTGAGAGATCCGCGCCATTGAAGTAGACAAATGCGACATGCCAATATATGTTTATTATGGTGTGATGTGATTTTATTAAAAAAATGAGATGAGAGACCACATATTTATACAATTTTTAGATTAATATGGACCTTAGAAGCTCAATCATGTTGCAGAGGATGTTCCAGATATGCATCTCTGGATACACCTTTAGTTTTCAAAAAATTGGTGGCTACGGAGATGCATCTCCGTATTATCCCTTTTTAAGTAATTTTTTGGGAAAAAAAATTGAGTGAGTTCGGAGATGCATTTCCAGAGTCTCCCAAAGTTGATATTGTTCATACATAACCTATTATATGTAGGAAAATTAAATATTTGCTTAAAAATTAAATATTTGTTTGTTATTATTCTAAACCCAAATTTATATAATTAATGTTGAATATACATTACATTTGTATGCAGATTATATCGTTGAGAGCATCGCATTCAAAAAAACGAGTGTCATCATCTAAATACATTGCAAGATAAAAACTAAAATGGATAAAAACATGTGTCACCACCTAAATTTATTTCTTTGGGTGGTTCCGCCTTTGATTTTTACTGATTTGATTCTCTTTCAATCCTGTTCAATTTAGTGAATTCTTTCATCCTTTCCAAAAATAAAAGTTACCAGACCAAGTTCCATCTTCTTTTGTGGAATGAGATGTCCACTCTAGTGAAGTATTTGGTATAGGACAATCCGGTTTCAAATAAACTTGAACAAAACGTAGAGATTTTTAAAGCCACCCGTCCTGATGGATTTTGAGGTGGGTCACTCCGAATTGGAAAAAATATTTTTGAGAAATCATATCTTGTCAAACCAATACACGCCTTGTTATATGCAATTTCTATAAGATGATCCATTTTAGGGAAGAGTGTTCATTTTGACTCTGGTATCAGACCGTTAATACAATGAATAAGAGATGCATGAGTTGCATCGAAATGTTCCCTTTTTTCGTACAACATTGTGTATGATTCCTTATACGTCTACATCACTTTTAGAAGTTACTGGCGGATAAGGGTATGATTATCTTCTCCTTTATCGAGCAATGCTGAAATAACGTGATAACTGCAGTTATTGTAACCCTTAACATCTACAATTCACTTAATGCATTTGTGCATAAAAAATGACATATCTTCAATGTGGATGATTTTTGGTATCGGTGGCGAAGGAGATGATTTTCTATATAAACACCCTTGAAAACACTATGTTGATATTTTGTAGTTGGAGAATTCAGAAAATGTGAGTCAACATGTTCAATGTAGGAATGAGACCGCTTTGTAGAATTGTCACCAAATGTCGGTTTGACCTTCTTAGGAGCACTATTTTTTCTACCAGTTCTGAGGGTGGTTTCAAATTTGTGATTTCTAGATAGGCAATCTTCCTCAACTACTCCTTCATGTGCAATTTCGTGTTGTCATCAACTTTTGTAAATCAGTCTTGGATCACCTCACATTTGGTCATGATAGATATATTTGATTTATCATCCTTCATCACATCATCATCGTCAAATTGTAGTCTTGTCCAGTGACTGTAAACCTCATCCATACGTATTGGTTTTGTAAGCGTCAATTTCTTAAATATTAAACAATCACATGGAAGACCATATGTCTTCATATGCGTACAACCACATTTTGAACTATCTAACCCTATTTTCTTTGGTCACTTGGCTTCATGATAGATAAAATTAAATCTTATTTGAGATATATTGCCAACATGTTGTGAATAAAGAATGTTGTATTTGAATCGGTGTTCTAATACAGTAATGATTCGACCAAAAGATATGTGTATCGGATCATTTGGTTCACGGAATCTCAACCTCTACAAAAATCACCTTTACTGTTTCTCGATCAATTCTTTAGTGTAACATGTACAAATTCAACTCTGTTAGTTATTGTATTGTCAATGTGTCTAACTTGATCGGTCCAAGTACATACAATTTTCTCCTTCACCTGGTTTAGAATTGTAATCTCAACATATTTTAGGAAATATGAATATCTTGCACATCGTCTCCTGAAATTTATTATAGATTCTACATATAACTCTTCCGTGGAAGAATTTATAACATCATTCCAGACATCCATTATGCTTTTATTACGTGATACGTACAAAATAATGCATATGATGTAGAAAACACATTTGCAAACAAATTCACCAGTGTGGTGTCGCGATCGGTGACAATGACCTTTGACGTGTTTTCTTGGTACTTCAACAAAGTCTAACACATATTCAAAGCCCATATAACATTGTCACTTTTTCGCTTTTCAAAAATGCAAATCACTAAAAAAGTCATCTTCGTAGAAGTAACACTAATTTTCAAAAGTGGAAGTCTGTACTTGTTGGTCTTATATGTTAAAGGAATTTTGGTCTTATATGTTAAAGGAAGTACGAGCTTAGTGAAAAATGTGTTGAACAACATAATGGAATCAGGATGAGTCCAAAATATATCTCGAGTGGTGACTTCATCCTTACACACTTTATACCTAGAAACATAATAATATCATTCAAAAGGTTCAACAGTTATTGCCTTTCAGTTATTACTTATTGATCCTCTTCTCAACATGTTGTTTGCCGCATGAATATTGTATATTTGCTTGATATTTGAGATATTTTGAGGTATTTTCTGTTTCAAAGTTACAAGTATGGTTTTTGTCTACGTCATGTTTAATGTCATGTCAAAAACAAATTCCTTCTCCCTAGGATTAAGGCGACATACAAATGGATGACCAACTAACTTGTAACACAAGTCATGATTATGTATACCAAAAAATCACATTAAATTCTCATGCACTATTCGCCTTAGATATCCACGCACCTTAAAGGGACACTCACATTTTCTCGTTTCGGTGTCATCATGTTTCAACTTTTGAATAGGTTGTGTACTTGCCACTTCTTTCGCATCTCATTGTCACAAATGCATGTCTTATATCAAAATCATTATCAGGCCTCCTAATTATAATGGTGAACCCCAATTTAGTGGTCTCCATGTGTATCCATTAGAGTATATGTTCCTGATTATTAAACACCTGTTTAGTTGTAAATTATTTACGAACATCTACCTCAACAACAATGGGTTTAACATCCTCCTCGACATCAACCAATTTAACATAATCTTCAACGTCACCCAGTTTAACATAATCCTCCACTTCATCTAGTTTAACATTCATATACAGAATAACTTTGGGGAAAGTATTAAAGGACACTATATCTAACACCAAGCATAATAAAAAAAATAAAAAAATCTAATATTGAAATTCAAATTTTAAAACAATCTAGGTATGCATATCCAAATAACATGCAATCTATTTCGAAAATCATTTTAACATAGTAAAAATCAGATTAATGCAAGCAATGAAGAAGGAAATACATGTACCTTAAATTCTAACTTTTACTCCTTTTGATGTGATAAACACAATGATGTTATTTTGGCGTTCAAAAGTTGATTGAAAATAGAAGGTTTTTTAAGGGTTACGAGAGAACATTGGTGTTTGATCATGCGAAATAAGAACATGTAAGGTGGTGTTTAATTCAATTTTTCGCATTGACTTTTCCGAAGATGCATCTCCGTAATTGTCACTTACTTGTTAAATAAACTAGCTCAATGACATCCAATGATTATTAACACCTTGGCAGCATACATGGAGAAAATATAAAAATTTGCATTTAGTAATTTACAAGCTACATTCATCCAATAATGTACTATGTACAAGTCCCACACACAACTAGAGGGGGACAACAAGTCGTTAAGCGATACAACCAAAATCTGTTGGGTAAGACTTCATAGCCACTGTCATCCCAGCAGCATAGTTTACTGTTGCTAGTTGCAAATCCAGCTGTGCTGATCACCTATTTTATATAATCTATACAGCAGTTACGGATTTACTTACCATTTCACAGAGCATATGTGTCAGTACCGGGGACGTTTGGGGGATGACTGATGTTCCAATCCACTTGTGCTGCTGTCGCATCTTCTGATGAAATTATCAAGAGTTTTCTGTTTTGCAGGGCTTCTCAATGGCGGTTGATCATCTGAGACCTTTAAGTTCTTTGCAGGGCTTCTCAATGGCGGTGGATCATCTGAGACCTTTAAGGTGTTCTCATGGCCATCAAGCATCTGATTTTTTTTCGATAACTAAAGTTCAGAATTCGTCTTAAAAACACAAAACTCACATTATTAAAAACTACTCGAGTATAAATCTTCTCTAAAAGATATAGATATAAAAGCAGAACTGAATCTCTTAGCATTATACTGTACAGAAACTGATTTTACCATTACTACATGTGACAGAGTTCCCAATTAAAATAGAAATATACCTGTCCCAAATTGTCCAGTTTGCTTTGCACTACGTCCCTGTGATGTGGAAAATTATAAGATTATCGAAATTATCAATGCATCAAAGATGTCAGGTCAATCAGAAGACTACAAAAAACACATACCACATGATATCATCAACTGTGTCATTTGCAAGCAGGTAGTATATATTTACTGAAGACACCTGAAAACAAAAGCGAGAAAGTTATAATTATTACATCACAGATTGTTGTTGGATACTGAACTATCTATCAACTAAGCTTAGCAATGACATATTTTCATTTAAGAGATGTTTTCTTTGAAGAGATAAAATCTATCACAAACTTTTAGGATATCACCACAATTTCTAAAACAATACCGTGCTTGTACGCTCTTACTGTTGATGCTGATTTTTATTTAAACGACAACAGCATTTAAGATCACTCTTTTCCTTTCTTTACAACTTAACAGCAACGTGTTTGAAAATATACCTGTCCAATTCTATGAACACGGTCTTCAGCCTGAATTAGATCACCAGGAGTCCAAGACAATTCTGCAAAGAGGACAGTGCTGGCAGCAGTCAATGTTAACCCGACACCTCCAGCTTTGATAGATAGCTACAGGACAACAAAATCATCTCTAAATTGAACCACATTTTACGCCAGAACTATCGTCCAATCTAAACAGATCAAACAGAAAAATGATTACAACAAAACATAGGAATCAAATTGCAATACCACTGCTGCCTTGATAGAATCTTTTTCCTGAAACTCTGTAACCAACTGTTGCCTTGATCCAGAAGGTGTACCTCCATCAATCCGGATGCAACCAACCTTTTTTTTCTGGAAATTTTGAACAGTTCTCTTAAGTGTTTAGCATCACTTATTGCTGAGATATGTAAAATATAAGGGACCTTACAAGAAGAAACTCGTGTATGGCATCAATCATTGATAGATGGTGTGCAAATATAAGAAACTTGCAACCTGCCTGCAACAATCATTACATACATAGAATTACCACATGCTATGGTGATCAACAGCTTGATTTAATCACAAGAAAAAAAAGCAAGGTAAGAAAATTGAAGCAGACACCTTTTTAATTAAGATTACAAAATAAATTGTAGCATTAGAAGAAAATGCCCTACTTTGTCTTTTTCGGTACTATATTTGCACGTCAAGATCTATGGTTTGGATATATAATTTAGATATTAAAAATACCATTGCACTAGGGAATCTGTACTTTAATTCACTAGTGTTGAAGTTTCACATATTTTTTTCATGGAAGGTTAATCATCACAAATATTTCGAGCACTGAACTTAAACTAACTACATATAGGAACTGGAAGGGATCAAAATTAAGGAGATGAGATACAAGTTACAACAAAGTAATATCTTATCTATCCTTGTAGAATTAAAGTCATAAATGTGCGTTCAGTGAGAAAGCAAAAACAAGATCCGAAGTTTTTAATGCTATTTAAGTTCATATAGGTTGCAGCAGTTGAAAGTATTAATCTTCAATTGCTTTAAAGAGAAGAAGCTGCAGCATACCTCAATTACCGTTCCAACATAATCAAGAACAGCTGGAATTTTGGCTTCAGCAGAATCAGTATAAATCTGGAATTAAATTAATCAAAGGACACAACAGTCATAATGTTTAGATTTGCTGGCATACATAAGGGATATGAGCAGGCATTGCAGTTAACTATAAACCTTTTCTAGTTCTAGGAAATAGTAACAATCTCTAAAACAAGTTGTGCATTTAAATCTATGTGCACAACTGCTTCCATTAATACCTTGTTAATAAGATTCTTTTCAGCAAACTTGAGTGATTCAACCTCCTCTTGTGAGCTAGCTGCCTTAATTTTGAGTTTTACCCTCTCCAACTGCAAAACAAAAATCAATACAGGTCAGCTTTTACCACCTTAAACTGCATGTGCACAACAAAAATGATACTGTTTTTGAGTAAAATAACATATTCTTAGTGTAAAAAACAATTAAAGCCATGCTTCTAGATAAAAATGCCTAAAAGCCCATTCCAAACCATTTCAGAAGCAAAAAATAAACCAGTCATCTTTTCATAAACTGCATGTGCACAAAAATCAATACAGGTCAGCTTTTACCACCTTAAACTGCATGTGCAAAACAAAAATATTACTGTTTTTGAGTAAAATAACATATTCTTGGTGTAAAAAACAATTAAAGCCATGCTTTTAGATAAAAATGCCTAAAAGCCCATTCCAAACCATTTCAGAAGTAAAAAATAAACCAGTCATCTTTTCATCTCTCACAAGGCCAAACTAGAATTCATTTATCAACAAAAACAAGTTAAATAAAATATGTGTAATATGAATACCAACCAAACAGTCCAGACAAAGTAAATCAACTTGTTTGAACATTGAAATTCAACAATCCTATGACAAATGCTAGAGGCAATAAAATAAGCTAAAAGAATATAGCAAGGAGTAAAGACGCATAGCAACTGCATTTCATAACTAGCTTGAGTTATAACCTAATAGACCTGAATGATACAATCCTCATCTCATGATGAATAACAAATATGTTGAGTTACCTCGCGAAATAGAATATTAATTTGCTTCATATCCTTGTCGGCCAAGTCTAGGAAGACCTAAAAACCAATCATAAAATAAATACAATAAATAACTTTTAAGTTTTACCATAAGCTTCATGCATTGAAAAAAATGGTCAAAGTGTGCACTATATAAACCGATTGCAGAGAAAAATGGGGATGATGAATGTACACACTTGTTGCCTACGCTTAACAGGAAGTTCAGAAAGAACATCCTTTTTAAGCCTTCGAATCATCGATGTGGCCTTCATCAAATTGTGCAATTCTTCATGATTACTTGCCCCTTGATAAAGTCCAAAAACTCCCTGAAAATCCATGCAAACGACAAGCTGGAATACTTATCCAGTAAAAGCAAAAGGAAAGTGGCTAATTTAAAAATCATACATGTAACAAAGATGAGATTACTTACACCCTTGCAATACCGGTTACCATATTCATGAACATTCTTATACACATCAGGATACAAAGCCTCCAGCTACAACACAGTTTCAAAGAGATTATCAAAATGTAGATTCCTCCATCAATGTTGAGCATTAATGAGGTACTAGACCTACTAGACATGAATAACTTACCTGTTTGAATAGCTCAATTGGTCGGGATAAAGCAGGAGTTCCACTAAGCAATATTGCATATTTAGCTTTCTGAAATCAGCGCACAGATTTTAGTTTTTAAGTGATGAAAGCATGAGAGAATTGAATAGGTATTATTCAGCAGCTATGCAATCTCTACAACTTGAATAAAAACAAAGCTAAAATACTATCCAATCAAAATGTTTCACATTTAGCACCAGACTTCCTTTTGGGGAGGAGGGGGAGGTAATCAGGGTTCAGAGGACAGACCCTTGGCACATGCTTAGCAGACACCAGACATCACAGATTTTGTTGTTTTTATTCCTTTTCTTTTTTGGTTAAATAGCTTTCTGATTCTCAGTCTTTCTCTTTTATCTTTTGTCATGTGTTTGTTTTCTACGTTTATAATACATGTACTCACTTTAGAGCCAAGTATAAGAGACTGGAAGCAAGCATGTGATTATGGCTTTCAAGAATGAGTACCTTTATAACTGGAAGAGAAGCAGTTGTCCTCTTTGCCTGAGCATTTTTCAGAAAGTGTGACTCATCAGCAATTACAACCTGGATAAAAATAGTTTGCAGCTAAGAGTGTGATTTATAAGCATCAATTGGTGAAGTACATGTGCACAGGTAGATAGAGACGTCATCTTTTCAGGGAAAATATCTGATGGTAAAGTACATATAACCTAGTAATAATAAATCCTCCACCTAATATGTACTCTGTAGCCTTCAACAATCTTTACAACATTTTCACAATTCATTTTTCACGTTTAACAGCACTAGCATAATGCACCATTGTCTGTTGAACATAGCGACACTTAGAATTTACAAACAAGAAGTACTTTATCAACTTTCATATGTTTCAACACTTTTAGTCATAATATATAGACGACTTCATTCATTCATTGTACTCACTGCCTACGATTGAAGACTAACAGCACATACTGACATATGGTTAAGGTCGGGACTTAGGAACTACAATGAGGTGAGAAAAATAAGATAACTGGATGGCGCTAACCTTAAAGTCAGACCCCATAAGCGTATTTTGTAGCTTTGGCACCATATCATATGAGATAATGTTGAATAGTCCATCCAGATGAATGCTGTTTTTGGCACTTGGAGGAGATACTATATTGAAACCCCCTCTATTTGACCCACCACTTTGAGATAAGACAACCTAATCATGATGAATGGATAGTGTAAGAGAAGTTACAATATGGTAAACTTAATCAGAAGAGGAACATACAGAACCAAAAATAAATCTCCGGAAGTTTTAAATACCAACCAATAAGGAATAAACAAAAAAAAGTCGATAAAGGGATTGTAGAAAACATACAAGTATATCTGATGAAGGAATATTCAGCCATTGTTGAATCATCTAAATCAAAGCAAAACAATAAGGATATAGGCTACTAAGTGTGTTATAAAAAATTATGAAAATATAGAAATAAAACCCTTACAGAAGCCCATTGCAAGCGTAATGCAGATGGCGTAAGAACGAGAACAGGCCATGAATCCTGAACACATGCAGCTACAGCAATGGCCTGCAAAAACCAATAGAAACTATACATGTAACTCTACTGTAATATGGTACTCCAACAGAATAAACATTGCCAAATTTTCTTTTAGAAGGAAGAACGGAAAGTCAGACGAGGCCAACCAAACCACAAGTTAATTAACAATAAACAGAATTCTCCCCACCATAAGCCTACTTTCCTCTTCACTCACAAGCATAAAAAGCCCATAATGTTTATTTTACTTATCTAGTTTAGGGATTTCTAATCATTATATGGGACTTTGGTAGTGTCAACAGTTGATGTGAAGATGCATGTAAATAAAAGCATCCACAAAATATACTTATTTCAAAACTGATGTTGACTCCTATGAAGTAGAAGGGTAATTCTGGCGAGGAACAAGTACTTCGCCTGCCCAGTCATCAAAATCAGAATAAATAATATCAAGCAATTTATTCGCAGATGATCTGATTGACTAAAAAAGCTTACATTTAGGATTATACAAAATTGCCGTGTGCAAGAAAATGATTATATGACAGACAAACAAATGCATGGCAGATATGTATTATTGCATTGCCTTGAGACAACTAAAGTGTTACAAGAGTAATCTACAAGAGAGAACTGGGCAGGCAATAATTTTTGCTTAATGCGCACCTGCATTGATGGAGCAGGGGTAGTATGAACTGTAAACATAATTTTACTTTTCACCCTTACTAAAAGGCAGTTGCAGTCATCGCAAAGTAACAACCTAAGAAATGAAGATCATAACTCCAACATATTACACCGCTGGAGTTGCAAAAGAGAATTATACTCAATTCATGGATACTACTGTAGTTACAATGTGACTCTTGTGTACGAACTGTGAATTACGTTATACTGTCAAGCATCAAGTGTGATTTCTACCATAACTTAATTAACATCGAAGATATACTAAATACTCATTTTTTAAATGCAGAAGGTAGGAGAAAGAAGATAATCAACAATAGTTGCATGTTTGTTGAACTGCTATAAAACACATCAAACAGTTGAAACATGAATGTAAGGAAATAATTTAGCTTTAGGCAGTGAATTGCCTGCAACGTTTTTCCCAGTCCCATTTCATCCGCTAAAAAAGCACGACATCCATGCTGCAATATAAACCTGAAAACAAACAAATAATAACTAAAATCAACGGCGCACAGTAAAAGAACAAACTACAGAGGAAAAAATGAGCAATCCATATAATGTGAGACTGAAGAGAAAAATATGAGCAAGCCAGTGCATACCTTATACCGTCTCGCTGAAATGGCAAAAGCTTTGTTTCAACATAATCAGGGATCTTATCATATTGGTCTATGAGTAAAGACAAAAACTAGAAACTTCAGAAATTTTTAGGGAATAACCAAATAAATCTTTTGCTGATATAGATAGGAGAGAACAGAAAAACTGATAGTCAAAACATTCAGCTTATACCTCGAAGATCGGGGACAGAAGTGGCAGCAGCAATAGCACGCTGCACCAAGGGATCTAAGTTCTCCACCTGTAAAATAATTTGCATATATGTAGGGAGATTCGAAGGCTAGAATATATAGAAATTAAGGACCAAAATCATATCAGATAAAAATCACAAACGTAATCACAAAATATGGCAAACATCCTAGCAGACTATAATATGATTCAATAAAAAAGACATTTATTGAATTAGTGATTCCAACCTAGTACCCAGTTCTATTATCCACATATGATGCATTACTTCTCAGATAATCTCTCTCTCTCTCTCTCTTATTGAAGTTTAGAACATCAAAGGGTGCACATACAGTATGTACAGAGAAAAATAAACTCGGTAGAGGCAAAAAAAATCAAAAGAAACTCAAAAGCATGTAAGAAACCAAATGATCTCCATTGTAGAGATTTGATCTCATGAAAACACTACGTATTCTCTCAAGCCGGAAAACTCAGGTCAACCAAATAAAACAGACCGGTAGATATTAACACCGACTTCTCAAATGTGATAGAAATGAAAAATGGAAGAAGTTATTACCTGAACATTATAACCAGATATTTCTCTAAGAACCTTTTCTGCTTCTGACAAAGAAGATAGAGGGAACAACCATAACCTATAGACTCAAAAGTTTCCATAAGCTAAAACAACAAAACAGACGACAAATCCAGATAAACAATTCACTCGCGCACACGCATTGGAGTAAAGATGGACATACATACCGTTCTTTGGCATTCCAAATAGATTTAGGGATTCTTCTAAAAGCAGCAACTATTACCTAACACAAACATTACAAAAGCCTAAACCATTAGCCACAAACCTCTTCACCGGCTCGTATACAAGATCAATGATAATAAAATTATAAAACCTAATTTATGTAAATAAACACTAAACAAATAAAACCTGGTCATATTGAAACTTTGCCGCAATATTTCCACTTGAATGAAGAAAAAATTTGACAGAAGCTTTAATCGATTCTTTAGAATGTTCATCTGCTTATAAATAATAAATAAATGTAATAAATCCCAACATAGAAAAATAAAAATAAAAATAAAAAAATGATGAAAAAACAAGCATAAATACTCTTGTTAGTGTTGTTTGTCACTGGCTTCAATGAAGGGGGTAGTGTTCTAGCACCTTGAGGCAAAGGATCAACCTAAAATAGAGAGATTAAGGTAATGAATGAGTAATCCAAAAAAAATGATGGAAAAGAAAAATTGAAAAAGAAAGTAACTTTACTCTTTGAAAATGTGAAGCGGGAGAGGGGTTTGAAGGAGGAGGGTGGTGGGAACGGAGTTGAGCAATCTTCTGATAAGCGTCTCTTTCAAGGGAATCGAGGTCCACGGCGCTAAAATCCCAGTCTTCTGGTTCCATGCTTTCAAATTTTGAATTCAATTTCAAACAGGTTTTGGGGTTTTCTTTCTTTTGAATTTCGTCAGTTTGTTGCTTTCTTTGTTTTTTTTTTCCGGTTTTTATTTTCTCTTGCCGTCTATTTGCTATATTGGTAGGGCTATTTTCGGTCCGGTGCGGACCGGGTGTCTAAAGTATCGGAATTTGGACTGATATTCTTATCGGATAAAACTGGATCGGATCTAAACTGTAATGGATAAAATATTAGAACCGTTATTGGTCTGGCATTTTCGAGTAAACTGAAACCGGACCGGATAACCGGTTATTTGAAAATGATATCTGAAACCGATCTGGTTGTTTCAGTTCGGGTATCCGACCCATCCGATAAAAAGGCATAAATTAATTTTTTTTTGCCAAAAAATCACAATAAATTTTAATTATCATTTAACTAGGAATTCAAAACTTCAATTATGTTTTCAAAAGTATACTTTAAAACTTTAAATACTTGTCCAAAACCATATAACTTGTACAAGATTACAAAATACTTGTCCAAAACCATACAACAAAATGCAGAATTACATTTGTGAATGATGCCTCAGAACAATTTCATCATTGGCATTGAAGTTATAATTACAAAACAACAAAGCAACATCACAAAGAAGCGACACCCGGATCTTATTCCTGACCAAAATCATATGTTAGAGGTCCATCTTGAGGTTCTTCAAGCTACAAAATTAAAAATATAAGTTAAACAAGGCAACATAAATGTAATAATCAATATAAATAGACCATAAACCAAGAGATACTTACAATACTTGTAGTGCAGCCCTTTTTAATATCATATTTCTCCTTCACTCAATCACCTCCACAAAGTACCATTTCAACTGTCTTAGTTTTCATAGAAGATCGTTTCGGATCAATAACCCTTTTACCAGCACTAAAAGTTGCTTCTAAAGCAACAGTTGTAACTGGAACAGTTAGGATATCCTTTGTTAATTTACTAAGAACAAGATACTTGGCTTCATTCTCCATCCACCAAGTTAAAACATCAAACTTAGTGTTTGGGGGGACCTTCAAGAGAGACTCCTCAAGATATAATTCAAGATAAGATTTTGAATTAGAACTACCAACAACAGTTTCTAAAAACATCTCAAAACTCCTCCTTCCCAACCCAGAACTAGTTCCTATTTTAGGAGTTTCAGATACAGGGGCATCATTAACTCCATAGGTATCTTTATACAATTGGAATAGAGTTTTTAAGTTGGTTGCCAACTCTTGTTCATAGGCAGTGGCTTGAGTAGCATTTGGATACAAGAAGGGATATACCCATTTGATGAAGATCATTTTATACCTATTTGAACAAGAAGAGTTGTCAACCAACTAAAGTATTTTTAAGGTATTTTTAGCCTCAAACAGAACTATAATAGTGATTCATATCATAGGCTAAATATTATCAATTGAGACAACAGAATGCAGACAATATAAACCAGATACAATACAAGCCTCAAATTCATCATAGGCTAAATATTATCAATTGAGGCAACAGGATGCAGAAAATATAAACCAGACAGATACAAGCCTCAAATTCATCATAGGCTAAATATTATCAATTGAGGCAACAGAATGCAAAAAATATAAACCAGATACAATACAAGCCTCAAATTCATCATAGGCTAAATATTATCAATTGAGGCAACAGAATGCAGAAAATATAAACCAGACAGATACAAGCCTCAAATTCATCATAGGCTAAATATCATTAATTGATCCAACAAATTCATATCATATCAAACAGATCCAACAGATTGCATCATTGGCAACATTTGCATAATCAACTAATCACAAGGCAACATCAATTAATCACAAGGCAACATCAATTAATCACAAGGTAACACCAAGCAGAATAGTAGCTACCTAAAGTATAAACAATGGCAAATTATTTAACTATCAACTTGGAAGATGTACATACCTTGGATCAAGAACTGCACCAATAGAAATCAATGTATTAGACTCTGACTAATACTTGTCATACTTCAACTTCATTTCATTAGCATGGGCCTGCAACTGAGGATTATTTGAGATGCTTGAGGGTTTATCAAGTAAAACCTTCACCTTGTAAAGCTCAGCCAAAAACAAATTAGTAGTAGGGTAAGATGTGCCACTAATAATTGATGTCACATCAGCAAAAATCTCCAAAAAATTGCAAATATCATAAACATTTTCCCAATCATTTGCATCAGGCAAAAAACTGAGAAATGCTCCATTTTCTTCAGCATATCTAGGCCATACTTCTCTGTAATGGTAAGTGGTGGACAACATCAACCAAGTTGAGTTCCATCTTGTCTTAGTATCCAACACTTGCATCCTGCCTTCAAGTTGCAACTCATCAACAAATTTCTTGAATGCTTTGCACCTAGTTTCAGAATTCAGCAAATATTTGACACCATTCCTAATCTTATCAACAGTCACCTTAATCATATCAAGACCATCCTGAAACAACAAATTTAAGATGTGTGCACAACATCTAACATGAGGCAGTTTACCATCCAATGGTAGATTTCTCCTACCAGAATAATCTCTCTTCAAATCTAGAAATGCAGTTATCATTGGCACTAGCATTGTCAACTGAAATAGAAACAATCTTATCCCTTATGCCCCAATCATCTATCACCTTAATCAATTTCCTACACGAAACTTCACCAGAATGTGGTGGTGGCACATTCTTAAAAGATAAAACTCTTTTGTGAAGCTGCCATTTTGAATCAATGAAATGGCCAGTCATAGTCATATAACCAATTTTCTGTTCACCAGACCACCACAGGTCAGTTGTAAGACTGATCCTGTTAATCATATACATAGATCTTTTCATCTTAACTCTCTCAGCCTCATAAAATGTCTCACAATCCAACTTAACCTGTTGTCTACTAATCTTTTTGTACCCTGGATAAATTTCTTTAAGAAATTCATTAAAAATAACACATTCCATAATAGAAAAAGGAAATTCATGACCTAGAATCATATGAGCTGCAACTTCTCTAACCCTAGCATGGTTATATGTCCAAGTTGCCAAACTAGGAGTACTATCAGCACCTACATTTAACCTAGACTGTGCAACTTCTTTGTCAGTATTACCTCTCAACCTCAGCTTTCTTTGAATGCAATTTTCTAAATGTTTTTTTACCATTAGATGTATTTTTCCATTTCACATCATAAGTATAAAGTTTACCACACTATTTGCATTTCCATTTCTTGGCACCATCATGCATCTCAATAAGTACCATCTTAGTATGAACAACAGATTTCTTGGGATGATGAGCTTTACCAAAGGCATTAATCTGGCTCTGTGAACTATGAGTTGGGTCAACTGGAGGGGTTGGCTCATCAGCAGTAGTTGTATTTTGAGATGTAGCAGTATTTTGTGTAGTAGATGTATTTTGAGTGGTTACATCAGTTGGAATTGAAACTGGAACTCCCAAGTCAATCATCTCACCAATCTCTATATTTCCTCCATCCATTGTCTCCTCTTCTCCATCAAGCAACATGTTGATATCAGATCATCCATGGTTGGAGTCAATGAAGAATCTTGAAAAGACATGACACAAAAATATATATCAATCAAACAATAATATAATACGAAACAAAAACAAAACCGAGCCACTTAATACAACCTCAGTAACACAATTTATTATTATGCCAAAATAGAATCTCAGCAACCAAATTTACAAGATATTACCTCAAATCAAAACCCTAGGCCGAAAATACAACCTCAGCTCAGCAACAAAATTTACAAAAGAAACCCTCAAATCAAAACCCTAGGTCAAAATTATGTTTTAAATCTACACATTTTAGCTCAAGAACTCAAGAAAGATTCCGCAATCAAAACATTGTTGGTCTTTAGGTCAAAATTTATACAAGTTATAGAACTAGTTGATACCTCAAACATGCAAACTATGTACATAACAACATAACAGAAAAAAAAGTGTTTAGAGTTTGGATACATTACACAAGTAAAACAATTGTATTGAAGCTTTCCACGGTTCACAATTACAGTTCACACTTTGCCACTAAACCAAAGTATACTCAATACTGATGAATGAATGATGATCAGAGTTGAAGCCCTAGGAGAGAGAGACGAACGGAAGAGGAATAATAGATTGATATCATGTGAGGTGAGAGAGACGAGAGAGAGACTGAGAGCGTGTCTGGAAAAAGAGAGAGGAAAAAATAAGGACAAAAGAAAATTTTAGAATTTATATGCATACTAATCGGTTACTTATTGGATATATGGATACGGATATTCCTGCTGGATACAGATACAAAACATATCCATTATCATACCAAAGGCCATTTCGGCCGGTCCATTGGGCGGCTCTACCAGACCGGTTCTCGGTTTTAAAGGTCCATTTACAGGCCTAATTGGTAGGTTAGAGATGTTACAATTACAAATTAGTGAAGACTGAGGAGAGAAAAGATGTTTTGAAATATTGTGTATTTAATTATGATTTTAGAAGCTTAAGATAATATTAATTAATAGCTTATTAATAATATATTTAATTGTGGTGAAAAAAAATTGTACTTGCCAAAATATAAGAATGAGGGAAGGAGGATTTTTTTCATATACTGACAATAAAAGATTATGACCTGGGTCAGTTGTGTTGAGGCTCAATTTATCTCAAATTCACTATATTTGATTCAAGGTATAAAAATCAGTTCACGTGAAATACAAGGTACATTCTTTAATCTTCATTTTTCACAATACTTTTCTTGATGCAACAAATTTGAGTCCTCGTATAGTGAGGAAGATCTGTTAGCGTTCAACGATTCGATAACTCATCCTCAAGGAATTATAGATATGACAATGGCAATTGGAGAAGGGGCGTAGGAAAGAAAGGTAATCCTTAACTTTTTGGTAATACTGTGTCGGAGTACCTTTAGAGGTATCTTAAGGCGATTCTTCCTAGTGATACTATATGTAGTGGCATCCCTGGTCCACTTGAAGGTAACTTATCATGGAGAAGAAGGCAGGTCGGGCAGAGTGAGCGCCGACATAGATGAGGCGAAGCAGATCAAGGAAATCATCCATAAGGACATTTTAGCATCGATTGCGGCCTCAAAAATACAAGGAGAAAGAGATTCAGGGGTCCTTTTTGGATAATCCTGCTAGGTCAGTAAAAATAGGCGTCGGGATCCCCTTGGAAGTAAGAACCGCCTTGATTGAATGCCTATAGGAAAATGTCGATCTTTTTGTTATAACCTCACATGTGATGCCCGACATTTATCCTAATGTAGTGTGTCATCAGTTAAATGTGGAAGTCGGGGCTCGCTACGTCTCTTAGCGTCAGAGGAGGCAATTCTCAGAGAAAGTTGAAGCCATTGCTAGCACAGTTAAGGGCCTATTAGACACCGAGTTCATTTCTAAAGCCAAGTATATGAAGTGGTTGTCCAACGTTGTTTTAGTAAGAAAGGCCTTAGGAAAGTGAAGGATGTGCATCGAATACACTGGTCTTAAATGGATTCCCATCCACTCCCGAACATTAATAAGCTTACAGATAATTCAGTTGAATATCAATTGCTTTCATTCATAGATGCCTATTGGGGTATAATTAAATACCTATGTTCGGACCCGACCAGAAAAAGATATCCTTGATGATCGAGCATGTCAATTATCAATACAGTGTTATGCCCTTTAGGCTAAAGAATGTTGGTGAGACCTATAAGAGAATGATGAACAAGCTCTTCCAAGAAGAAATTGAGGAGGCGCTGGAAGTGTACATGGATGACATGATTGTAAAATCTGGTTCGGATGAGCTTCACACGCAACACGTTCGGTGGGTATTCAGGAAGGTCCAACAATACGACATGCGACTCAACCCGGAGAAATGAACTTTTGAGGTAAGGTTCGGCAAGTTCCTAAGCTTATATTTGATATAGTGAGGAATTGAGGCAAACCCTGATAAGTGTGAGGCCGTGATCTGAATGAACTCCCTGGCGTCGAAAATGGAGGTTCAGAAGTTGAATAGTATGTTTACTACTTTAAATAGATTAATTCTAAAATTCGCACAACACATTTTTCCTTTTTATTGACTATTAAGGAAAAAGGCCAAGCTCGAGTGGATAACTAATTGCAAAGAGGCATTTGAATCTTTGAAGAGAAACTTAGTTACGCCTCTAGTGCTTACCCGACCACTTATGGGGGAAAGTCTTGTATTTGTACCTTATTGTTGTTCAGAAGGATTAACGAGGGCAAAAACGTTGTACCAGAAGATTGATGAAGGCAATATTGGCATTAGTGGTAGCATCATGCAAGCTCCAACAATATTTCCTCGCACATTCCATACTTGTTCAGACTGATTTACCTATAAAGCAAGTGTTGTACATCTCATATTTAGACGAGCATTTGACAAAGTAGGCCATCGAGTTATCTGAGTTTGAAATGTATTTTGAATCAAGAAAAACGTTAAAGGGCCAATTGTTCGCCGACTTCCTGTCTGAGATGGCAAACGTAGAGCCAGGCCACACCTGGGTAGTATTCACTAACGGTTCATATAATAGCTGGAGAAGTAGTTCAGGCGTAATTTTTTAAAACAATATCGGTTTAGTGGTAGAAGTGTTCCTGAGGTTCGATTTTTCGACCACCAACAACCAAGTTGAGTATGAGGTTGTCATTGTCGGGATCACGCTCCCAGAAGAAATTAGGGCCAAAGGCATCAAATTGCGATAGACTCTCATTTGGTTGTTTCCCAAATAAGAGGAAAAGCTTGAGCAAATAACCTCTTACTCAGGCGATACCTCAAGCTAGCTATTGAGAAATTTGCAAAGTTCAAGGTGTTCGAGGTCATCCATGTATCACTAGAGGAAAACATCGAGCCAATGTTCTGCCTCAGTTGGCCAGCACCTGAAGTCCTAATGTCAATGTCTCTTTTGTCTAGGAAACTAGAAAGACCCCTAATATCGAATTCATGGGGAAGGTAGTAGCAGTCGTGGATAACACCGCCTCGCCTTCTTAGATGACCCCCCGATTCAACAGTATATCGAGTATGGGATTCTTCCATTAGATAAATCTAAAGAAACCTTGGTGAAAAAGAGGGCATTTCAGTATACTATGGTCTTGCTTAGATGTGTTGACAGACGAGAAGCATACTTGTTGATTCGAGATATTCATGAAGGATCATTTGGAACTCATGCCAATGGACATGCCATATCCAAGAAAATTTTGAGAGTTGGATATTACTGGTTGACCATGGAGACTGGTTGTATCCAATATGCCAGAAAATGCCACAAGTGCCAAATTTATGCCGACAAGGTGCGTGTACCTCTAACATTGTTAAATATGTTGTCATCACCTTGGTCTTTCTCTATGTTGGGCATTGACATGATTGGGGCAATCAAGCCAAAAACTTTAAATGGTCATCAGTTCATATTAGTGGCCATTGATTACTTTACAAAGTGGGTTAAAGCCGCATCCTACACCAACGTAACTAAGCAAGTGGTTTCCCGTTTCATCAAGAAAGAGATTATATATCGTTATGGAATCCCAAGTAGAACCATAACAAATAATGAAACTAATTTGAATAACAAGACGATGAAAGAGTTGTGTGAAAGCTTCAAGATTGAGCACCACAATTCTTCTCCCTACCGTCCTAAGATGAACGAAGTCGTTGAAGCTGCAAATAAAAACATCATGATTCTGCAGAAAATGGTGAAGACCTATAAGGATTGGAATGAAATGTTGCCATTTGCCTTACACAGATATAGAACATCCGTTCGAACTTCGACAGGGGCAATGTAACACCCTTCTACCCAACAAGCATTCACGAGTAATATAACAACAATTATCAGAGTAAAATCCCAAAAGGGTGTCATATTTCGTCATAAAACATTAAATGGTAACATCCTGCTCCGTAACACAGGTTATAATCATCAAAATTAAATCATATACTATGCAGCAGTGTCATACCTCAAATTTTGACCATGAAGATTTCCCATCATTGTGCAAGTCATTATCACAATATGGATGGGCCATCATACCTCATTAGTCTCACCAAAGATGGGTGAGCATTCACTACAATCAGACTTAGGGTTTCAAGCCCTCTCTGAGCCTTAGACAAAGGATCAATCAAGGAATGACATGATCTTCAACTTTTCTAACCTCTCAAACATCCACAAAGGATCAAGAGGACTCCCACGTCAAGAATAAAGCACAATGTTGCAGCATTCCAAGTGGATCAAGCCTTAAGATAGCCAGTGTCACCAAATTAGGGTTTTGGTCGACCAAGGCCTCCAGATTGGAAATTTTCCACTGAGCATGAGCTAATGCTTCAAAGCATAACCCAAGATACTCCAAGGGGCCTCATGGACCCAATCATCAAGTCAATTTAGCCTCAGGGGATGCATTAATAAAAAATCAGGAATTAGGGCTTCTTGACCTAATTCACCCCTAAGGTGACTTTTGGGAGATAACATGAGCCAAGACCTCAAGACATGATTTGAGGGTCTCCAATACACCACATTGATCCATTTGCAATAATGGATTGATCCAAGAAGCTTGATTCCCAAGTTTTAAGTTCATCAGAACCACAGTTAGGGTTTCGCGGAAAAAGTCAACTGTGCCTTTGACTTTTGACCAAGACATGCTCCCAAACCTTGGGACATGATTCAATACACCCTATAACACCTATGAAATCAATCCATCAAATTTGATTTAGGTCAAGGGCTTGATTTCATAGAGGATCGCACAGTTTGGAATTCATCTGGTAAAAAGTCAACTGTGCCCAAAAGTCAAAGATTGACTTTTTATTTTTTGATCAATTATGGTTCTCTAACCCTAAAATAATGTTAATGTGTGATTTCAATGAACATTCATCAAGAAAAACTAAAGAAAGTGGGATAACTTGTAAAAGGGGTAACCATAAAAAACTTAGAAATTTTCTAAGTTATGGAACAAAGTGGTTAGGGAACCAACTTCCAAGGATCATAACTTGAGATCCAAGCAACCATTTTGGCTGATCCAAAGATGGATTTGTAGCTCTCATGGCATACTACAAAAGCTTCAACTACACCTCATTCTAATTCTCCATGGATTTTAAGTTATGGAATGACCAAACTCACAAAAAGTGAAAATGTCACTTTTTTCCAACAATTAGTGAAATTTTCACTAAGTCAGAATCTGTTTCACTTTTTCCAAAATGTATGGGCATTTTTCACTTGGATCCAAAAAGTGTCAAGACAAACTATGATCACACATATGTTGTATCATATGAGAGCTTTCCAAAATGGCCAAAAACCCCATGAAACTCCACTTGAGCCATGAGATATGACAATGGCAATGTGCCTTGCTGCAAACTGTCATGGCAAGGCAGATTTGTTCATTTTGCTCGATTTGAGCAATTTTTGCAAATGGCAAACAAGTTTATCCATCTGAACACCTTAGGGAGGGACCAAGGAGGGACAAACACTGATCCATAAGCCTCCCAAGTCTTTGGAACTAAAAATAGCATGCCAAACCTAAAAACCCCTAAAGAGGGGACAAGACTCCAATTTTGTTTTGGAGCATTCAATGGATGCACCAAGGTGGCATGGGCTGAACCATTTCCTACTGAATGAGTCAAGGATGATCTCTGAACCAAGGGAGAATAGGTCTGTGCTCTAACCTCTAGTCAATGGCTAGAGGAGACTTGGATTCCTATTGATCAACATTGGCCAAACCTCTGCTACAGTTGCCATTCACTATTGCAGCCAAAACAAACTTGCACTACTATAAATAGAGCTCATTTGTGCGCAGTTTGAGTACACCAAAGCACTACAACACTTGCTTTCCTCAAAATCTCTTTCTCTAGGCAAAAATGCCTTCTTTAGCAAGGTAACTTTGAGTTTTTGAGTTAGAGAGCGATTTCATCACAGCTCATGATCTAAACACATTCAATATGTCATATCTAAGCTGTCCAAACTCTCACAGGTGACCTGTAACACCAAAATCACAAAGTCCCCTCTCAAAACCTCAAAATTGGACTTTTTTGCATTTTTCAAGCCATGTCTTGATTCAGTCACTTTTAAAACCAGATAAAACCTCAAACACACACCAAATATCATCCTTGAACTGTCCCAAATGGTTCCACACATCTGGAACATCATTTGAGAGAGTTGTTATTTTGGCCACTTTTGCAAGAAAGGGCCAATTTATATTCCTGAGGTTTCCAACTAATTCCAATCATTCTAAAAGCTTCTAAGGGATCATTTGAGAGTGTTCAAAGCATCAAAACATTTCTGGAATAAGGCACTTGATAGATTGCCCAAAAAGCTCCTAAAGAGGTAAGCATCTCAACTTGAACTTTTTAAAATATGCCTTGCTTTGAGGTCCACTGATCATGCACATCTCATACATGTTATATGTGTTGTGTTTGAACCAATTCATCATGTAATTCATGGCTATACCAAGAGGTAGCAAAGAAAATGCACGTTATGGCCTATTTCAAAACCACTATCGGGTTTTGAAGAGGATTTATTTTCTGGAAAAACTACCACCACCATTGGATTCCTTAGGAAATTCTAGGCCAGATGCATATAAATTTTGTCTCCATCCATGGAGAAATGAGGAAGTTATGGCCTTCACGTTTCTGACCAAAAACCTTGCCTTGCTTTGCCTTGGCCAGGCCAAGAACAAGGCAAGCCTTATATATTTGTGGTTGGGGTTTGATACACGGATGTATCACCACCCCAGTGGTAAGGTGCGCACACTGCACACAAGAGGTCTGGGGTTCGAATCCCCCTCGCCCCAGACCCCTTTTTAATGGTTTTTTTCACTTTTTTTTTTATTTTTCATAGTATTTTTAATGATTTGAAAAATTAATAACTTTCTCAATTTTAATTATTTTTTATTGGTTCTTTTTGTAAAAAATCAAAAAAATGTTGAAATATTTTATTCCACAAAAAATCAAATTTATATTATTTATTTAATATAATTAGTATTTTTGTGAATAAATTCATTTTTTATTATTTTTAAACATTTAAAAGTGAATGTTTATTTTGAAAATCAAAACCAAATGAGTTCTAAATCATCTTGTGATTAAAACCTCATTTTTAAAACCTTAAACAAAAATCACAAGTGGTTTATTCAAACTTATTTGGTATTTTTATTGTTTTATTGATTTTTTTTAATATTTACTTTTAAAGAAAAACAAAATTAGGGTTTCTTTGATTTTCACCCTCACAAATCTTTTTCAAATCACTTTGGGCCTCTTGATAGAGTGTAAGTCCCACCCCTTTGTAAATAAATAGTTTGGGCCTCAGTCATTGTATAAGTCCCGATACGATTTCAAAAAATCTCGGTGTGATCGCCAGTTCAAAAATTAAACTTTAGGCCTCTTCTTGAGCTGTAAGCCCCATCACTTATACAAAAACACTTTGGGCCTCTAATAGAGTGTAAGACCCAACCCCCTTGTACATAAAAACTTTGTGGGTCTCACATATTGTGTAAGTCCCTCTGTACAGTTTTTAAAACAATGGTGCAATCATCGTTAAAACTTGGGCCTCTCCTTGACCTGTAAGCCCCAACAATCTTTTAAAAGCCCTGTCTCCTTTGATTTTAAATTCAAATATTTATTGTTATCAAAACTTTCTTTGTTGAACAACTAACAAAACAACATGGAAGCTCTACAATGGGTAAGTGTTTATCCGCTTTCATTTACCGCTTTCATATGTATATAACTGTATTGTGGGGCTGCTTCATTGTAAGTCTTCTTTCACATCCTTTTATATACTTGTTAAATATCAAATGTGTAATACTAGTATAGTTATTTAGAGTTTTCCCCGACAACTACGTCTAGCACTAGGTAAAGCCTTGTTGATCACTCTTAAATACAAACAAAATTAGATCCCCAATAGGATTCCAGATACAGTCTTCCCTTCTCTTGGGGTTAAACAATATGGAACAAAGAGAAAAGCAGTATTCTCGATGAACTTTTTCTCAGACTGTCACTCTTAGAAATCGTCAAAGAAACTCTACTCCCCAAAGTTGATCTATTCTTCGTGAATAGCATCTCTTGAGTTTCTTCCAAATTCTCGAACTTTCCTGGAATGATCTCTTCTTTATGAATTGCATTTCTTGAACTTCTCTTGGTTTGGGGACCCACAGGCTTCCTAAAAGCATCCCCGCCTCCTCTTGGGCGTTGTACAAGGACACATCGGCTTCTTAGAAGTTCTCATGCCTTCTCTTGGGCTTAATACAAGGACCCGGATGACCTCTTAAAGGTATAAGACAAAACTTAGTCATCCTTTGCTAGAGCAGTCTTTCCAGCGTCAAAACTCCGGCCATTTTAGGGTTGATACTCACCCCTTAATGCCCGTGCCTCCTCTCGGGCATTGTACAAAAGATAAAACTCTAAAATTGGACAGTCTAAACCCCCTTGAGTCTCAAACACATTTTCAAGTTCCTTTCAAACATAGGAAGAAACACTGATCACTCTGAAACCCGACCTCTCTCATGAGGGCTCTCCCACTTGGACCTGTCTCAGGATCTCTATAATCCCCGGCAGAAGTTAGCCTTCTCTTAGGCCTTGTATAATGATCTTTTCCTTGGGAAAGTCAGCCTCCCCTTGGGCTTTGTACAATGATTTTCCCCAACAGAGATAACCTTTTCAGACTCTCTAGTTGAGTAAAACCTTTTTAGCCTCCGTCTTAGGCTTCGTATAAGACAGATAAAAGACTCTCTTGTTGAGTTAATAACCTTTTAGCCTCCATCTCGGGCTTTGTACGAGACACTAAATCACTCTCTTATTGAGTATAAAGGACTCTCTTGTTGAGTCAAACCTTTTTAGCCTCCGTCTTAGGCTTCATATAAGACAGATAAAAGACTCTCTTGTTTAGTCAAACATTTTTAACCTCCGTCTTAGGCTTCATATAAGATAGATAAAAGTACTCTCTTGTTAAGTCAAACCTTTTAGCCTCCGTCTTGGGCTTCATACAAGACACATATAAAACACTCTCGTGTTGAGTATAAAGACTATCTTGTTGAGTCAATCTCCGTTTAGCCTCTATCTCAGGCTTTGTACGAGACAACAAAACACTCTCTTATTGAGTATAAAAGACTCTCTTGTTGAGTCAATCGCCTGTCAAATAGACTCTCTTGTTGAGTCAACCTTTTTAGCCTCCGCCCTGGGCTTTATACAGGAAAAATAAAAGTACTATCTTGTTGAGTCAAACCTTTTAGCCTCCGTCTTGGGCTTCGTATAAGACACATAAAAACACTCTCTTGTTGAGTCAGTCAATTGTTAGTACTCTCTTGTTGAGTCAACCCTTTTAGCCTCTATCTCGGGCTTCGTACGAGACAACAAATAAAAGGCACCCTCTTGTTAGGTCAATCGCCTCCTCTTAGGCTTTGTATAAGGAAACCTCGGTTGAGTCAATCAACCTTTTAGCATCAAATTTGTGCCTTGCTCACATCATACAAACATCAACAACTCCTCTTTAGAGATGACAAATTCTCTCTCATACAAAACCCTTTAGCTTCACATCTTGGGCTTTGAACAAGATACAAACCACCTTTAGCTTCATGTCTTGGGCTTTGAACAAGACACCAAAACAACCGTTTTCCTCCCATAGAATAGGAGAAACTACGATCGCTCTGATTTCCCTATTTCGTTAAACGGGAATACGTAGGCATAAGATTGAAAAAAATGTTAGCGAACATACTAATCAAAAACCCAAAATCCAGTACCTTCTTATATCAATCAAAAGCATCAGACCTAACCCCTTACCAGAAACCTAGCTCATAGTGTAGCGAGCGATTTTGGACGCAGTTCTTAAGTGTTGTCGCTCTTTGGGGTTTACTACAGGTCAATTCATTTTTTATCCTATTGTGAGCTGACTAAGGAAGGGAAATAGATGTCTCTAATTAACCCTGCTTGCATACTGAGTTTAAACAGCGGTCTGTTAGGTTACGGATGCTATATGGTAATGGGGCCTTTCTTTCTTCTTACTTTATTAAGGTGGAAAACTGGGACTATTCATGGGGAATTTGTCAGATTGGGTGGAGATAGGGGACTTTAGGTTTTTTGATTAGTGTGGTCGCTAAGATTTTCCTTTCAATCTTATGCCTACGTATTCCCGTTTACCGAAACAGGGAAATCAGAGCGTTCGTAGTTCCTCCTATTCTATGGGAGGAAATGGGTGTTTTGGTGACTTGTTCAAAGCCCAAGACGTGAAGCTAAAGGTGGTTTGTATCTTGTTCAAAGCCCAAGATGTGAAGCTAAAAGGTGTTGTCTTTAGAGAGAATTTGTCATCTCTAAAGAGGGTCTGTTTGTCATAACTGTTTATAAAGGAGAATTACTTTAACCGGGATATGTGAATCCGACAATGCCATAATTTCCTTCATAGGGGGGTTCCAGCCTGAAGGAGAAGACTTTAACTCAGTGTAGAGCAATGCTATCTTTCCTTAGGAATTTCTCATGCTAAAAAAGGGACAGTGGCGTGGATGTAAATAATCCAGAGGCTTGCCGCTTACATCGATTAGATGAAGGGGAAGAGTTGTTGATGTTTGTGTACTGTGAACGAGGCACAACTTTGATGCTAAAAGGTTGATTGAATCAATCGGGGTTTTCCTTATATAAAGCCTAAGAGGAGCCTATTGGCCCAACAAGAGGGAGTTTTTGCGTGTCTCGTACGAAGCCCGAGAGAGAGGCTAAAAGGGTTGACTCAACAGGAGAATCTTTTATACTCAACAAGAGACTGTTTTTGTATCTCCTACGAAGCCCGAGATGGAGGCTAAAGATGGTGACTCACCAAGAGAATCTTTTATACTCAACAAGAGAGTGATTTTGTATCTCGTACGGAGCCCGAGATGAAGGCTAAAAGGTGATTGACTCAACAAGAGAGTCTTTTATACTCAACAAGAGAGTGTTTTTGTATCTCGTACGAAGCCCGAAATGGAGGCTAAAAGTTTTGATTGACTCAACAAGAGAGCCTTTTATACTCAACAAGGGAGTGTTTTTGTATCTCGTACGAAGCCCGAGATGGAGGTTAAAAGTTTTGACTCAATAAGTGAGTCTTTGTATCTCGTACGAAGCCCGAGATGGAGGCTACAAGGTTTGACTCAACAAGAGAGTCTTTTATACTCAACAAGAGAGTCTTTGTATCTCGTACGAAGCCCGAGATGGAGGCTAAAAGGGTACTGTTTCAGTTGAGTGACAAGTCCAGTATGTTGGTTAAGAGAAAATCAGTTCTTATATGAGTAATGTTGCACTCATGGATTTGATCTGAGGATCGGGATTATTTCCTGTTCTCTAAGGAAACGGGGAATCCAAAGGGTATTTGAGATTGTCCAAGTCTGCGGGTGTTTCCTTACTTGAGAATGTCTCTGAGACTCAAGGAAATTAGACTTCCAAGTCTAGAGTTTTATCTTTTGTACTATGCTTAAAGAAGCAGTTGTAGTACGTTCACGGTAGAAAGATCTAGACTCTTTGAAAGACTGTTCTATTAAGATGACTAATTTCTGTTCCTATACCTCTAGGAGGTCATCGGGACAATTTGTACGAAGCCCAAGAGGAGGCTGGAAACTTTTAAGAAGCCGAGGGACAATTTGTACGAAGCCCAAGAGGAGGCTATCATTCCCGGAGGAAGAAATCATTTATACGAAGCCTAAGAGGAGGCTGTGAATACTTCTAAGAAGCCGACGGGTCCTTGTACAACGCCCAAGAGGAGGCGGGGATGCTTTTAAGAGGCCTTTGGGCCCCCAAACCCCGAGAAATTCAAGACAGGTTATTCACAGAGAATAGATCAAGCCAGGAAAGTTCGAGAATTTGGAAGAAACTCAAGAGATGCCATTCACGGAGAAAAAATCATCTCAGGGGAATAGAGTTTCTTTGACGATTTCTAAAGGTGACAGTCTGTGAAAGGGTTCACCAAGAATGCTGCCTTTCACGTCTCCATATTGTTTAACCCCAAGAGGAGGGAAGACTGTGTCTGGTAATCCTATGGGGATCTAGTTTTGTCTACTTTTAAGAGTGATCAACGGGCTTAATGCTAGACGTAGTTGCCGAGGAAACTCTAAATATCTATACTATTATTACACAGTTGATATGAGTTTATGAAAGAAGACTTACAGTGAAACAACCCCACAATACAGTTATATGTATATGAAAATGGATAAAGAAAGCATATAACCACTTACTCAGTTGTAGAGCTTTCATGCTGTTTGGTTAGTTGTTCAACAAAGAAAGATTGAAAACAACAGTATATTCAAAATCAAAGGAGAAAGTGCTTTGAAAGAAAAATTGGGGTTTATAGCTCAAGGAGAGGCCCAAAGTTTTATCAGTGATTGCACTGTGAGTTTGAATTTGTACAAGGACTTATACAAGTGACTGAGGCCCAAGAAAGGTTTTCTGTACACAGGGATGGGTCTTACACTCTCTCAAGAGGCCCAAAGAAAATGATTTAGAGAAAAGAAGCGGGTCTTACTACTCGAGGGTAGGCCCAGATGATTTTGAAAAGGGCGACGATCGCGCCGAGGTTTTGGAAACACCGTGGGACTTATACAAGTGATTGAGGCCAAAAATTTTGGTATTTACAAAGGAATTGGGTCTTACACTCTATTAGAGGCCCAAAGTGTTAAAAATGAAAAGAAATGGGACTTATAGCTCGAGGAGAAGTCCAATTGTCTTTTTTGTTAAAAGGCGACGATCGCGCCGAACTTTGTAAATGTACAGAGGAACTTATACAATATTTGAGGCCCAAAATATTTTATTTATAAAAGGGATGGGACTTACACTCTATTAGAGGCCCATGAGTGTTTGGAAAAGTTTGTTAGGGAGAAAATCAATAAAACCCTAATTTCATTTTTTTAAAGGCATTTTTCAAAGAAAAATCAAGTAAAAAATGATAAAAATATCAAATAAAATCATTAATTATGTTATAAACAATGATTAAGGTTTATGAAAAAGTATTTTATCCACATGAATATTTAAAATCATTTTGGTTTTAAAATTCAAGAAAAAGAAATCATTTTAAAAGCATTTAAAACAATTTAAAACAATATTTTTTAATATATTAAAAATATATCAAATAATAATATTTTTTGTGATTTTTTGTGGATTAAAATATTATGGAGTATGAATAAGAAGTGTGTAAAACAGAATTGAAAAATGATGATTTTTGCTATGTAAAAGAATTGGTTGAGTTTTGAAGATAAACTAAGAGAAAGAGGAAAGATGTTACAACATCACATTCGGCATCACTCATGAGTTTTGAAGATAAGAGAAAAAGTGAAGATGTCACAACATCACATTCGACATCAAAACTGAAACTTTAGTTTCAACATCTTTTTATCAAACTTCAAACATTCATAACTCTCTCAATTTTTAATGAAATTGAAATCCGTAAGAACCTATCTTGACCAATTTTTCGCAAAGAATCCAATGGTATCACTCATATATACTGAAACTTAATGTACAGACCATACAAAGCAAAAAACCAGAACTGCATGTTGATTTTAAACATCTTTGCTTATCAAACTTCAAACATTCATAACTCTCTCAATTTTTAACGAAATTGAAATCCGTAAGAACCTATCTTGACCAATTTTTCGCAAGGAATCCAATGGTATCACTCATACATACTGAAACTTAATGTACAACACACACAAGGAAAAAAACCAGATCTGCACCTTAAGTTTAAAACAACATAAACTCCACATATGAACATGTTAAAGTGCAAACAGTAGGAGGATCATAACATACACATTAAGGACTACATTTTTGCTTCAAGATTCAAAGAATTCAAGTTGTGAATTTTACCTCTTTTTTGGAGATTTTGTCCAACCTACCAAATGCTTTGTTCCAGAAATGATTTGATGCTTTGGACACCCTTAAATGACCTCTTAGAAGCTTTTAGGATGGTTGGAATCAGCTGGAACCTGCAAAAACACAAACTGGCCCTTTCTTGCAAAAGGGGTTAAAGTGGCCAAAATAGCAACTCTCTCAAATGGTGTTCCAGATGTGTGGCACCATTTGGGACAGTTCAAAGATGATATTTGGAGTGTGTTTGAGGTTTTATCTGGGTTGGAAAGTGACTGAATTAAGACATGGCTTGAAAAATGCAAAAAAGTCCAATTTTGAGGTTTTGAGAGGTGACTTTGTGATGTTAGTGTTACAGGTTACTTGTGATAGTTTGGATCACCTACATATAATGTTTATAAGGTGTTAGGATCATGAGATGTGATGGAAATGCTCTCTAACTCAAAAACTCAGAATTACCTTACTAAAGAAGGCATTTTGGAGTGAAAGAAGTGATTTTAAGGAAAGCATCTGTTTGATGGCTTTGGTGTACTCAAACTGAGCACAAATGAGCTCTATTTATAGTAGAGTAAGTTTGTTTTGGCAGCAATAGTGAATGGTGGCTGCAGCAGAGGTTTGTTCAATGTTGGCCAATGAAAATCCAAGTCTCCTCTAGCCATTGACTAGAGGTTAGGGCACAGGCTGCTGGTTCCCTAGTTGTTGGAGGAATCTTGACTGAATTCAGTTGCAAATGTGTCAGTCCATGCCACCTCTAAGCATCTATTGAATGCTCCAATCCAAAATTGGAGTCTTGTCTCTCTTTTAGGGATTTCTAGGTTTGGTATGCTACTTCTTGTTCCAAGGACTTTGGAGGCTTGGCTCAGTGATTGTCCCCTTTGGATTTGATCCTCAGATGTGTCCAAGATGATGACAAGGCTTGGAAATTCGTGTGGCACAAAAAATGTGCAAATATGTCCTGAAACATGTCTTAAAAATCAGCTGCAGCAAGCCTTGTTGTAAAATCCATAACTTCTTGCTCAAGAATGATAAATGGTTGTTCCAGGACTCTATGGAAAGCTGAGATGACATACTTCAACTTTGATGTTTGACCCTAGACTTGGTTCAACTTGGATCATGGAGAAAAACATCCTTGAAGTTGGGACATTCTTGCTGGAAAATTATTAGTGATGTCCCATGAAATGTCAAAACATTGGACATCTTTGAACATTAATAATTCCAAACTTTAATCACTTGTATCTTTTAATCCACTATGATATTTTGAGTTGAAATGAATTGCATCTTTGATGCTTGTCTTGCATGGTGACAAAGCTTGAAAATTGTGTGGCACAAGAAAAAGTGCACAAAATCTGTCCTAAAAAACAGCTGCAGCAAGCCTTCTTGTAAAGTCCATAACTTCTTGCTCGAGTGTGATAAATGGACGTTCTACAACTTTCTGGAAAGCTGAGATAACGTACTTCAACTTTGATGTTCAAGGTTTGTGAAGATAAGACTTGTAAAGTTATCAAAAATGACCTTGAACTTGTGTGATCAAATCTGTCCTAAAAGCTGTCATGAAAATTCTGTTTTATCAATGCCTTTTGCAGAGACCATAACTTTCTGCTCGAGAATGATAAATTAGCTTTCTAGGACTTTCTGGAAAGGTGAGATAACGTACTTCAACTTTCATGCCCAAGGTTTGGCTTGAATCAACTTGGATCATGGAGGAAAACATCCTTGAAGTTGGGACATTCTTGCTGGAAAAATATTAGTGATGTCCTATGCAATGTTGGAACATCAGACATTAAGAATTCCCAACTTTGATCACTTATATCTTTCAATCCTTATGATATTTTGAGTTGATTCCTTCTACAATGTTGAAGTATCAAATACCCTCTTTAAAAGTAGCCCTTACGCAAAACCAATGGATGCTTGGATCAATAGTTACAACCTTGAAAAGTTGTGCACTTGAACATGATTTTAACTTAGAAAAAATTTCTAAGTTTCTTTCAATTTGATCAATTTTGCAATTTTGCATGATTTCTTGATTTAAATTTGATCAAATTAAATCATCCATCATATTTTCTTGAGTAATGGCTTGTGAGGCTCAAAGTTGACCAAAAGTCAAACTTTGACCTTCTGCGTCAGTTGACTTTGTATTAGATGAACTTGAGGCTTGATCCACTTGAAATGTTGCACTCTTGTGCTTAATTCTTGATGTGGGAGTCCTCTTGATCCTTTGTGGATGTTTGAGAGGTTAGACAAGTCGAAGATCATGTCATTCCTTGATTGATCATTTGTCTAAAAGCTCTGAGAGGGTTTGAAACCCTAGTTTGATTGTAGTGAACGCTCACCCATCTTTGGGGAGACTAATGAGGTACAAAGGTACATCCATATTGTGCTGATGATTTGCACCATGATGGGAAATCTTAGTGGTCAAAATTTGGGGTATGACACATAGTCCAGACACAATGTTTTTAAGCCAATAACCTTAAAAGACGAACCCCCCTTTTGTAGCATCTATAAACCAACAGTTTTGACTGTTTAATCTCAGTTTGCAAGCAGGGTTAATTGGAGACATCTATTTCCCTTCCTTAATCAACTCAAGAGGATAAAAAATGAATCGAACTGTAGTACCAAAGTGATAGTGATTCGAAACCACAAAAACTGCGCTACAGCAGAGTGGCGACCACAGTGGGAGGCATTCTTTCTAGCCTCTTTTAAGTGGAAACCCTTAATTTCACAAAATACTACAGAAATGACGACTCTGCTGGGGAGTCATTGTCTGTTAGGATCATAAGACTAGAGATCTAGGATGATTAAGACAAATATATATACTGCTTTTCCTAATTGGTATTTGTGTTTATTTTTTTGCTAATGGGAATGCGTGTGATGCCGTATGTGGAAAGATTGAGTATACACCTAAGATAGGTGATGGCATTATACGGGTAATCTTACGGGGAGTGAATCCCAGTTAAGAGTCCCCGGTCGACCATCAAACTCAGTGGAGACTCCCTTTGCAGATGCATTGCCTATACGACTTCGGTTGTTGAAAGTAGTGTGGTCGATTGGGTTATCTGAGAAGCTGAGGTTTTTAGTAGACTGAAACCATTTTGTAGTGCGGAAGCTATCAAAAATAGTTGTCACACGATACTATCCTCATTTGATATCACTCTAAGATACATCAGCTCGTTGGCGATCCGCTTGCTGTTGTTATCCCAAGAGGGGTCAATGATTTTGCGGACAGGTACAAAAAATCACCAGTATAAACCTTTGGGGATGGGTAGAGCCTTGACTTCATGACACCGACCCTTTGACCCCATGTTTTTTCTATGTTTTTGTGTGCTGCATTCATACATTCATTAAAAAAAACATTTAAACAAAGAAAAATTTCTCTTCTAGTCTCTCTTTTTCAAATTAAACTAAGACAATGTTTGCAAATGTCAGAGAGAGAGAGATTGCTAATGGATTTCGGTAGAAGAAAGACTCATAAGTATACTTTCAAGGTTCCAAAGTTAGAGGATTTAAGAGGGTTGGCTGGGATGATCACCAACCCTGAGGCTTTCAGAGCCAAGTATGGAGGACTGCGGTCCCTATTAAGGGTCCATGTAATTGAAGGAATCATGTCTACCTTAATCAGGTTCTACGATCCGGTCTATCACTGCTTCACATTCCCGAATTATCAGCTAGCACCAACGCTGGAGGAGTATTCCCACCTGACTGATTTACATATCACTGATCAAGCTCCCTTTTCTGGACTGGAAGAAATTCCAAAAGATCAAACCACTGCAAGAGCCATTTATTTGGACGAGTCAGAGGTCAGGACTCACATGACCACTAAGGGTGGTATCCAGGGTTTGCCAGCCCAGTTTTTGATAAAGAAGGCCCTGTACTTTGCTAGTATAGGGAATGTGTCTGCTTTCGAGAGCATCTTCGTTGTGCTCACTTACGGGTTATTTTTGTTTCCCAACATCGATAACTTTGCAGATGTCAATGCCATTAAGATATGTCTGATTGGAAATCCCGTACCAACCTTAATCGCAGATGCGTATCATTTTATACACTTAAGGAATTTATACAGCAGAGGAATGATCACATGCTGTGTACCCCTGCTTTACAAATGGTTTACTTCCTATTTGCCCAAGTCTGCTGCTTTTTGGGATCAAAAGAACACTTTACGTTGGTCGTAGAGAATCATGTCTCTTACCAACTTTGACATCTATTTGTATAATCGAATCTATGACGGGATTAGGATCATTGACCATTGTGGAAACTTCCCAAATGTACCCCTTATAGGAACTAAGGGGGGAATCAATTATCATCCGATGTTAGTTCGTCGTCAATTTGGATACCCAATGAGGCATGTCCCGCGAAATGCTCACCTGGAAGGTCTTTTCTTTAAGCAAGGGGAAAATGACAGGGCACTAAAGACAGAAATAGTGCATGCTTGGAAACATGTTCATAGGAAAGGAAGAGAGTCTCTAGGAAAACCAGACTGTGTCTCGGTGGAGCCTTATCTCCACTGGGTACAAACTAAAGCTCTCAAGCTGAGGATGCCTTACCCTCGTCAGGAAGTTCTTCGGTTAAGGGGCCCTGTCCTTTACTTTATGTCTAATACAGAAAAACTTCAAGTTACTCTCAACAAAGTTCAATAGGAGAAGTGGTATTGGAGGAACAAGTACCGCATTCTCAATGTGGAGTGTAAGAAAATACAACAGCTGTTGAAAGATAAGGATGCTCTGATTGAGATTTTAGAGCAACATGCTGTAGAGAATCAGGATGACCAGAGAAATTTGCTCGCTCCTTTCACTTGGCAAAGGAATGACAACCCGACAACGGCTTAAGAGCTCCGATCAAAGAAAAGGAAAGTACCAGAACCAGCACCTGAGCTCTCTTCAGAGAGGACTCAGGATCCATTAGTTTAGACATTTCCTTTTACAGCACTTTGTAATCTACTGTATTTCCATTTTTGCAATCCTTGAATTCAATAAAACGGGGTCTCCCCCACTGTTTGATATTTGCAATCCAATTGTCGAAGTTTATTTTGATTAAATAAAAAGTTAATTAATAAAATCATTGCATATCATTCATCATTCTCGCGTAACGCATTCTTCTTCCCTGCGAATCTCGCGTTTGTGTCTCGATTCTAGAGTCAAAGTGTCTCATTCGTACAATACTCGGGCCAATCGACAAAAAAAGATGGATGATCTTGAGGAAGAGAACAGAGAGTTGAGAGAAGAGATCGACACTCTGAAAAAAGATCTGAGAAAGCTTCATAACAACATGCAAGCTCTAGTAGAAGCTCAGATATAACAATAACGGACTGTGATCTCAGAGATCATATCTACGCCCATAGTGGAGAAGTATGATCCTAGGTACAAAATGCCAAAAGATCGTCCATGGGGCATGCCACTCAACTATATCCCGGAAGGATATTCCGCCGATCATGGAAGAACCAGAAACTGTAGCAGGAGCCGCTGGGCCTGAAGGTTACAAACTTCGGGAAAGCGAAGATGCCAGGGGTATGACAACAACGCCTGAAGGTTACAAACTTCGGGAGACACCTAGAGTCACGGCTATGATGACTATACCATTGCCCGTGGTATACACTGTCCCAGAAGGACAGATTCCACAGATACCTTCTGGTGGAAACGAAAGTATGTTCGACATAATGAATGAGTTCTAGGAACAGTTCCTGGAGATGCAGAAAGAACTGCAAGCCATTCGCAGTCAGGATCTATTTGGAAAGGACGCCGCAGACCTTCGTTTGGTCCCCAATGTGAAAGTTCCGCGCAAGTTCAAAGTGCCTGAATTTGAAAAGTACAAGGGTAAATCTTGCCCTCAAATCCATTTGGTGATGTACGCTCGGTGAATGTCAATTCAGACAAAGAACCAGGAGCTCCTGATTCACTACTTTCAGGATAGTTTAATCGGTGCCGCACTCAAATGGTACATGGGTTTAAACCGCACTAAGATTGCTACTTTTAGAGATATTGGCACTGCCTTCGTTCAACAATATAAGTATAATCTGGAGATGGCACCGGACAGAGATCAACTCAGAGCCATGTCGCAGAAGGATAAGGAAACCTTTAAGGAGTACGCTCAGATATGGCGTGAAATCGCCGCCCAAATTTGTCCACCTCTTGAGGAAAAAGAGATGACAAAGATCTTCTTGAAAACCTTGAGCTTATTTTACTACGACAGAATGGTTGCCAGTGCGCCCAGTGACTTCGCCGAGATGGTGGGCATGGGAGTTCGTCTTGAGGAAGCCGTCCGAGAAGAACGTTTAGTTAAAGACGCTGGATCATCAAGTAGTACAAAACGATACGGTAGTGCTCTCCCAAAGAGAAAAGGGCAGGATATTGGGAATATCTCTCTCGAAAAAAAAAGGCGACGTTACCAACCAGTAGCAGCAGTAACTCCTGCTATCAACCCTGCGCCTGTTTCAACGTATCAACCTCAGGTTGCACAAAGCCAACCGAATCAACAGCAATATCAGCAAAGGACACAACAGCCTCTTCAGCAGGCTCGTCCTCCATATAACAACAACTGTACAACACGACCACCAGGGTTCGACCCTATACTAATGTTGTATGCAGAATTGTTTTCGTTACTACTGGTCAAGGGGCATGTCCAAACCAGGTATCCTCTTACAGTATCGGAAAATCCACCTTTTTGGTTCAAAGCGGATCAGACTTGTCCTTACCATCAAGGGGGTTAGGGCATAACATAGAAAACTGTCTCAGTTTCAAGTCCGACGTATAAAATCTTGTTAGGAGCGGGGTCTTATCTTTCAAAGATACGAATCTGAATGTTCTCACAAACCCGTTGCCTCAACACGAGAAAGCTGCAGTCAATTTGATAGAGGGAGAGTCTAACGACAAATATCAAATTCATGATGTACTCTTATTAAGGACCAATCTGGTCAAGATGCATCGCAGACAGAGCGGGTATGGCCATATACCACCTCATAACTATCATCAGTGTGATATCTGCTCTAAGAACAATCAAGGATGTTCTGTGGTGCAATTAGCTCTACAGGAACAATTGGATCTCGGATGGATCCAAGAGCACCGAATTCGTGGGGTCAACATGACTTATATGAATTCCAACATCATTCAGAGCCACGACATCCGTGTGATGAATGTCAACTTTATGGCAATGCACTCAAGGCAAATCCAGTATCATAATCTGCCGCGGCACGATTATAATTCCTGTCTGATTTGCTCGGTAAACAAACAGGAATGCTCTTTCGTACAAGAGGCCCTCCAGCGTCAGATGGATCTTGGGTGGATCCAGGACTACCATGATAAAAAATTTTGTCAGATCAACATGATTCAAATCTTCGATATTCGCTTGATGAATACCAGCTTGGTAGAATTACACGCTAAGCAAGTCTAGCTCGGTTTTCTGACTTCGCACAATTATCAAAACTATAAGGGATGTCGTGAGAGTGACCAGGGCTGTGCACTCGTTCAAAAAACTTTGCAACACTTGTTAAATCATTGGTGGCTTCTGATCTATCTAGATGAAGACACGCAACAAATCAGTGTGGTTAACGGGAACCCTACTAGATATCAAAGTCAGGATGCTCGATCAATGGAAACAAATCTAATGAGGTTACACTGCATTCAAAGCGGACGTGGCTAGGTGCCACCACATAATTACGAACACTGTAGAGTTTGCTCGAAAAATAATCAAGGATGTTACCTCGTGCGAGCAACCCTTCAAGGTCGTTGGACCGCAAAGAGATTCAACGATATTCAGTTTCGGGGTCCATCAACTGGACGTCAGACTACTTCACTGATCAAATCAAATATGTTATTGTAATCTTTGATCCTGAGAGGACCAAAGATGTTTGTACCATCATCCCTCTACTGGATGAATCAAAAGTTCTTAACCAGGAACTGATTGAAGTTACTTACGACAGTCAGATAAATCAGAGGGCTCCTGTAGTTATCTACCTACCGGGACCATTACCGTATGAATCAAATAAGGTTATCCCTTACAAATACGGTGCAACAATAATTGAGAATGGAAAGGAAATTCCATTACCCTCCGTCGTGAATATTGCAGACATCAGTCGAGTAACACAGAGCGGTCGAATCTTCAACCGAGGAGTTGGAGAACCCAGCGAAGAAAAGGAACTTCAGACAGAAGCTCCCAATCCACCAGTCGGTCAGTCAAGTGATCCCGACCTTTTAAAGAATGATGATGAGATAATGAAGCTCATCCAAAGGAGTGAATACAACATTGTTGATCAGCTGTTATAAACTCCTTCAAAAATCTCCGTGTTATCTCTTTTACTCAGTTCTGAGGCTCACAGAGAAGCTCTACAGAAAGTCTTAGAGCAGGCCTTTGTGGAACAGGATGTGTCAATACGACAGTTCGATAGCATTGTCTCCAACATCACTTCATGCAACAACTTAGGGTTTAATGATGAGGAATTGCCAGAAAAAGGCAAAAGTCAGAACATGGCGCTCAATATCACAGTTAACTGCCAGGATGATGCTTTAGCCAGCGTACTGGTAGACACCAGATCAGCTCTCAACGTTATGCTGAAGTCCACTTTAATGCGGCTATCATTCAAAGGATCCCCGATGAGGGGCAGTGAGGTCATCGTCAAAGCATTTAACGGATCTCATAAAGCAGTTATCGGCGAAGTCGACCTTCCCATAACTATTGGTCTTCACACTTTCCTCATCACTTTCCAGGTCATGGACATTCGAGCAACATACAACTGTTTGTTGGGAAGAACTTGGATACACCAGGCTGGGGCAGTCACTTCAACACTGCACCAGAAACTGAAGTTCGTCAAGAACGCTCAACTCGTCACGGTCTGCGAAGAACAAGCCTTGATCGTGAGTAACCTTTCATTATCTACTAGTGTAGAACCCGAGGTGGTTGTTGGAACCAGTTCCAGGCACTTTCGGTGAGCAATGAAAATCAGTCAGAGAAAGGAACCTCGATTTCCTCATACAGAGATGCTCTCGAAGTAATCAAAAGTAACAATACCAAAGGATGGGGATAGCTTGTCATTCCTACTGATAACAAAATAAAGAAGGGTCTTGGTTTTTCCTCAACCTGTACCCAGACAGCTGCTAACGATGAAAGTCTTTATCCCATTCAGGACTTTTTCCATAGTGGAGGTTTCCTTCACCCAATATCTCAAGAAGTCCATACCATCAACGAGGGAGATTCCTCTGATACAGATGAGGAGTGGAAGTCCTATCTTAACGAGGACGGTTATATCTCTCAGGAAGAAGTGCCTATGCCATTTTACTATCCCGCACAGAGTCCGAGATTTATACCCAGGTCAGATGTCAGAACGATATATGGAGATTGTGATCCGGAAGGATGTCGTGCTCCACCAAACTCATTAGAGGAAGACCCTCTGATGAAAGACAACTTTGACCACGACTATTATGGCCCGATGGATGGCCTGCCTATCTGGCAGCCGTACCCAGGAGACTTGGGGCAAGAAAATCAACCGAGCAATGAAAATCAACTGAGCATCATAGAAAAGAATACCTGCGTCCCCACCACATCATGGGATCAACACTCAGGGTATTCAGAAAATATCCAGCACGACGATGAATTTGCAAAGCTTGCAGGACTAGAATTCATTAACTATGCTTTTCCCGAGGTCAGCGCCATCGAAAGAGATGATTCCTCCAGTTCCACAGAAAGGTGGGACACCTTAGGACAACCGAGTGGTAAATACGACTACTTGGTCAAATACACTGCTCCTGAAAGCTCTCGTATCAGGCTCGAAGATATCCAACTAACTGGATGGGGGAGATATGCCTGAGAGTACAAATACTATGCAAAATACAACAGAGGAATCCTCCAACGACAACTCTGCCTGAGAGACAGATTCCAATGATCCTGCTCCGCCAGAAATCAGCATTATTTCTGAAGACAAATCAAAGAAGGTACCAAAAAATAACTCAATAATAAAAACAAGCAGTTATCAAAAAATACACTGCACACACTCTTGCATTCTCTCTATCTCTTCTAAAAAATAATCATCATGTCATGCATATTGCGTGTTTTAAACCCCGTTGAAACATACGATCCAATGCCTTTTCCCAACTTTGAATTCCCGGTATTTGGGGCTGAAGAAGAAGTTGACGACGAAATTCCAGAGGAGATCTCCTGATTACCCAAACAAGAGGAAAGGTCCATTGAACCTCACAAAAAGTCGTTGGAAACGGTCAACTTGGGTTCAGGAGAAGAGAGAAAAGAAATCAAGATTGGGGCACTACTCAGTCCAACTGCCAAAGAGAGTTTGCTTCTCAAAGAATTCCCCTATGTATTTGCTTGGTCCTATCAGGACATGCAAGGGTTGGATACCAGCATCGTGGACCATCATCTCCCGTTATGATCGGAATGTCCGCCAGTAAAACAAAGGTTGAGACGGACTCACCCGGACATGGCCATCAAAATCAAAGAGGAGGTACAGAAACATATTAATGCGGGTTTCCTCGCCACATCAGAATATCCTCAATGGCTAACCAACATAGTACCCGTTCCAAAAAAGGACGGAAAGGTCAGAGTGTGTGTGGATTATAGAGATCTAAACAAGGCTAGTCCAAAGGACGACTTTCCTTTACCACACATTGACATGCTGGTTGACAGTACATCAAAATTCAAAGTCTTCTCCTTCATAGATGGATTCTCGGGCTATAATCAGATAAAAATGGCGCCGAAATACATGGAGAAAACTTCATTCATTACCCCATGGGGTACCTTTTGTTACAAGGTAATGTCGTTCGGTTTGAAGAAAGTCGGGGCAACCTATCAAAGGGCCATGACTACTCTGTTCCACGACATGATACACAAGGAAATCGAGGTATATGTCGATGACATGATTGCCAAATCTAAGACAGAGGAGGAGCATGTAACCCACCTGTCAAAACTATTCGAGCGTCTGAGAAAATACAAACTCCACTTGAATCCCAATAAGTGCACTTTCGGTGTCTGTTCAGGGAAACTTTTAGGGTTCATCGTCAGCCAGAAAGGAATTGAGGTTGATCCTGACAAGGTCAAGGCCATTCAAGAAATGTCTTCTCCAAAAACTGAAAAACAAGTCAGAGGATTCCTGGGACGTTTAAACTACATTTCCAGATTTATATTCCTCATGACCGCGACATGTGCGCCGATCTTCAAATTACTCAAAAAGAACCAGGACTGTGTTTGGACAGAAGATTGCCAAACCGCCTTCGACAATATTAAGAAATACCTATTAAACCCACCGATTCTATCATCTCCAGTGAAAGGAAGACCACTGATTATCTACTTAACAGTCCTAGAGGACTCAATGGGTTGTGTGCTTGGTCAACAAGACGAAACAAAAAAAAGAGTCTGACATCTACTATTTGAGCAAGAAATTCACCGACGGCGAGACTCGGTACACTATGCTTGAGAAAACTTGTTGTGCTCTGGCCTGGGCAGCCAAACGTCTTTGTTAGTATATGATTCATCACACTAATTGGTTAATCTCAGAAATGTATCCAATCAAGTATGTTTTTGAAAAACCTGTTCTCACGGGAAGGATTACCCGTTGGCAGATGTTGTTATCAGAATACGACATCGAATACCACGCTCAAAAAACCGTTAAGGGAAGTATTTTAGCTGATCATTTGGCTCATCAACCAATTGACGATCAGGAATCAGTCGGGTTTGACTTCCCAGACGAAGATGTCATGTATTTAAAAATGAAATATTGCGATGAACCGCTACCCAGTGAAGGGCCAGAACCAGGTTCCCAATGGGGACTAATCTTTGACGGAGCTGTCAATCATTATGAAAACGGAATTGGGGCAATCATCATAACCCCACAGGGTACCCATATTCCTTTCATCGCACGACTGACATTTAAGTGCACAAATAACGAGGCCGAATACGAAGCTTGTATCATGGGTCTTGAAGAAGCGATCGACTTAAGGATCAAAAACTTGGATGTTTATGGCGACTCAACCCTGGTTATCAATCAGATCAAAGGAGATTGGAACATGTACCAATCAGGGTTGATTCCTTACAAAGATTATGCAAGAAGGTTGCTACCCTTCTTCAACAGAATCGAGTTTCATCATATCCCTCGTGAGGAGAATCACATGGCTGATGCATTAGCCACTCTCTCTTCCATGATTTGTGTAGGTCAATGGAACGACCTACCTAAGATCGACATAATGCACCTTGAGAGGCCTGCTTACATCTTCGCGATTGAAGCAGTCATAGACGACAAACCTTGGTAGAAGGCTGGCAGGCAACTTCTTCCTGAGCGGTGATACACTCTATAAGAGAAACTTTGACATGGTCTTGCTCCGATGCATAGACAGACCAGAAACAAACATACTGATGAAAGAAATTCATGAAGGATCCTTTGGCACTCATGCCAATGGACACACAATGGCGAGAAAAATTCTAAGAGCAGGGTACTACTGGTTGACCATGGAATCTGACTGCTACAAGTACATGAGGAAGTGTCATAGGTGTCAGATATACTTCGACAAAATCCATGTACCGCCTACACATCTCAAAGTTATCTCTTCCCCATGGCCTTTTTCCATACGGGGAATCGACATGATTGGCATGATTGAACCCAAAGCTTCGAACGGACATCGGTTCATCCTAGTAGCCATTGATTACTTCTCCAAGTGGGTCGAAGTAGCATCGTACGCCAATGTAACCCGACAAGTGGTAGTCTGATTTATCAAAAACAATATCATCTGCCGTTATGGTGTTCCGAGCCAGATCATTACGGATAATGGATCTAACTTGAATACTAAGATGATAAAGGAGTTGTGTGCTGAGTTCAAGATTGAACACCGTAACTTATCTCCCTACCGACCCAAGATGAATGGAGCGGTAGAAGCGGCTAACAAGAACATCAAGAAGATTATTCAAAAGATGGTTGTAACCTACAAAGACTGACACGAGATACTACCCTTTGCTCTTCACGATTATCGCACATCTGTCCGCACTTAAACAGGGGCAACCCCTTTTTCTCTAGTATATCGCATGGAGGCAGTGCTCCTCATAGAGGTAGAGATCTCATCAATCCGGGTATTGATAGAAGCTAAGCTAACAGAGACTGAATGGTGTCAAAGTCGACACGATAAACTGAATCTGATAGAAGAAAAATGAATAACGGCACTATACCACGATCAGTTGTATCAACAAAGAATGAAGAAGGCGTTTGACAAAAAGGTTCGACCTCGCGTCTTCAAGAAAGGAGACCTTGTGCTAAAAAAGATACAATCTTTTCTCACTGACTCTCGGGGAAAGTGGACTCCGAATTATGACGGTCCCTATGTGGTCAAGAAAGCTTTCTCAGGCGGCGCCTTGAGACTTGTAACCATGGACGGAGAGGAATTTGCCTACCCCACGAATATTGATGCAGTCAAGAAATACTTCGCCTAAATAAAAATAAAAAAAAAAACATCTCGGTGGATTGAAAACCCGAAAGGGCGGTCCAGGCAAAAATTAGAGACATAATAAAAAATCATCCCTATGGATTGGAAATCTCAAAGTACAGTCCAGACAAAAGTTAGGGATAATGGCAACTAACTACGTTCAACAAAAGGGGCAAATCCCCCAGTAGCAGTTACACCATCTAGGAAAAACTCCAGTCAAGGTCATCTCCGACGGACATGATCCCAAACCTTTGGACATGATTCAATACACCCTATAACACCTATGAAATCAATCCATCAAATTTGATTTAGGTCAAGGGCTTGATTTCATAGAGGATCGCACAGTTTGGAATTCATCTGGTAAAAAGTCAACTGTGCCCAAAAGTCAAAGTTTGACTTTTTTTTTTTTATCAATTATGGTTCCCTAATCCTAAAATAATGTTAATGCGTGATTTGAATCAACATTCATCAAGAAAAACCAAAGAAAGTGAGATAACTTGTAAAAGGGGTAACCATAAAAAACTTAGAAATTTTCTAAGTTATGGAACAAAGTGGTTAGGGTACCAACTTCCAAGGATCATAACATGAGATCCAAGCAACCATTTTGGCTGATCTAAAGATGGATTTGTAGCTCTCATGGCATACTAAAAAAGCCTCAACTACACCTCATTCCAATTCTCCATGGATTTTAAGTTATGGAATGACCAAAATCACAAAAAGTGAAAATGTCACTTTTTTCCAACACTTAGTGAAATTTTCACTAAGTCAGAATCTGTTTCACTTTTTCCAAAATGTATGGGCATTTTTCACTTGGATCCAAAAAGTGTCAAGACAAACTATGATCACACATATGTTATATCATATGAGAGCTTTCTAAAATGGCCAAGAACCCCATGAAACTCCACTTGAGCCATGAGATATGACAATGGCAATGTGCCTTGCTGCAAATTGTCAGATTTGTGCATTTTGCTCGATTTGAGCAATTTTTGCAAATGGCAAACAAGTTTATCCATGTAAACACCTCAGGGAGGGGCCAGGATGGACAAACACTGATCCATAAGCATCCCAAGACTTTGGAACTAAAACTAGGATGCCAAACCTAAAAAACCCTAAAGAGGGGACAAGACTCTACTTTTGTTTTGGAGCATTCAATGGATGCACCAAGGTGGCATGGACTGAACCATTTCCAACTGAATGAGTCAAGGATGATCTCTGAACCAATGGACAATAGGCCTGTGTTCTAACCTCTAGTCAATGGCTAGAGGAGGCTTGGATTCCTATTGATCAACATTGGCCAAACCTCTGCTGCAGTTGCCATTCACTATTGCAGCCAAAACAAACTTGCTCTACTATAAATAGAGCTCATTTGTGCTCAGTTTGAGTACACCAAAGCAATACAACACTTGCTTTCCTCAAAATCTCTTTCTCTAGGAAAAAATGCCTTCTTTAGCAAGGTAACTCTAAGTTTTTGAGTTAGAGAGCAATTTCATCACAGCTCATGATCCAAACACATCTAATATGTCATATCTAAGCTGTCCAAACTCTCACAAGTGACCTGTAATACCAAAATCACAAAGTCCCATCTCAAAACCTCAAAATTGGACTTTTTTGCATTTTTCAAGCCATGTCTTGATTCAGTCACTTTTAAAACCAGATAAAACCTCAAACACACTCCAAATATCATCCTTAAACTGTCCCAAATGGTTCCACACATCTGGAACATCATTTGAGAGAGTTGTTATTTTGGCCACTTTTGCCCATTTTGCAAGAAAGGCCCAATTTCCATTCCTGAGGTTTCCAGCTGATTCCAATCATCCTAAAAGCTTCTAAGGGTTCATTTGAGAGTGTTCAAAGCATCAAAACATTTTTGGAACAAGGCATTTGACAGATTGCCCAAAAAGCTCCTAAAGAGGTAAGCATCTCAACTTGAACTTTTTAAAATATGTCTTGCTTTGAGGTCCACTGATCATGCACATCTCATACATGTTATATGTGTTGTGTTTGAACTAATTCATGGTTGTACCAAGAGGTAGCACAGAAAATGCATATTATGGCCTATTTCAAAACCACTATCAGGTTTTGAGGAGGATTGATTTTCTGGAAAAACCACCACCACCATTGGATTCCTTAGGAAATTCTAGGCCAGATGCATATAAATTTTGTCTCCACCCATGGAGAAATAAGGAAGTTATGGCCTTCACGTTTCTGACCAAAAACCTTGCCTTGCTTTGCCTTGGCCAGGCCAAGAACAAGGCAAACCTTGTATATTTGTGGCTGGGGTTTGATACACGGATGTATAACCACCCCAGTGGTAAGGCGCGCACACTGCACACAAGAGGTCTGGGGTTCGAATCCCCCTCGCCCAAGACCCCTTTTTAATGGTTTTTTTTCACTTTTTTTATTATTTTTCATATTATTTTTAGTGATTTGAAAAATTAATAACTTCCTCAATTTTAATTATTTTTTATTGGTTCTTTTTGCAAAAAATCAGAAAAATGTTGAAATATTTTATTCCAGAAAAAAAATAAAATTTATATTAATTATTTAATATAATTAGTATTTTTGTGAATAAATTCATTTTTTATTGTTTTTAAACATTTAAAAGTGAATGTTTATTTTGAAAATCAAAACCAAATGAGTTCTAAATCATCTTGTGATTAAAACCTCATTTTCCAAACCTTAAACAAAAATCACAAGTGGTTTATTCAAACTTATTTGGTATTTTTATCATTTTATTGATTTTCTTTAAATATTTACTTTTAAAGAAAAGCAAAATTAGGGTTTCTTTGATTTTCACCCTCACAAATCTTTTTCAAATCACTTTGGGCCTCTTGATAGAGTGTAAGTCCCACCCCTTTGTAAATAAATAGTTTGGGCCTCAGTCCTTGTATAAGTCCCGATACGATTTCAAAAAATCTCAGCGCGATCGCCAGTTCAAAAATCAAACTTTGGGCCTCTCCTTGAGCTGTAAGCCCCATCACTTGTACAAAAACACTTTGGGCCTCTGATAGAGTGTAAGACCCAACCCCCTTGTACATAAAAACTTTGTGGGCCTCACATATTGTATAAGTCCCTCTGTACAGTTTCTAAAACAACGGTGCAATCATCGTTAAAACTTGGGCCTCTCCTTAAGCTGTAAGCCCCAACAATCTTTTCAAAGCCCTGTCTCCTTTGATTTTAAATTCAAATATCTGTTGTTATCAAATCTTTCTTTGTTGAACAACTAACAAAACAACATGGAAGCTCTACATCGGGTAAGTGTTTATCCGCTTTCATTTACCGCTTTCATATGTATATAACTGTATTGTGGGGCTGCTTCACTGTAAGTCTTCTTTCACATCCTTTTATATACTTGTCAAATATCAAATGTGTAATACTAGTATAGTTATTTAGAGTTTTCCCCGGCAACTACGTCTAGCACTAGGTAAAGCCTTGTCGATCACTCTTAAATACAAACAAAATTAGATCCCCGGTAGGATTCCAGATACAGTCTTCCCTTCTCTTGGGGTTAAACAATATGGAACAAAGAGAAAGGCAGTATTCTCGGTGAACCTTTTCTCAGACTGTCACTCTTAGAAATTGTCAAAGAAACTCTACTCCCCATAGTTGATCTATTCTCCGTGAATAGCATCTCTTGAGTTTCTTCCAAATTCTCGAACTTTCTTGGAATGATATCTTCTCTGTGAATTGTATTTCTTGAACTTCTCTCAGTTTGGGGACCCACAGGCTTCCTAAAAGCATCCCCGCCTCCTCTTGGGCATTGTACAAGGACCCATCGGCTTCTTAGAAGTTCTCATGCCTTCTCTTGGGCTTAATACAAGGACCCGGACGACCTCTTAAAGGTATAAGACAGAACTTAGTCATCCTTTGCTAGAGCAGTCTTTCCAGCGTCAAAACTCTAGCTACTTTAGGGTTGATACTCATCCCTTAATACTCGTGCCTCCTCTTCGGCATTGTACAAAAGATAAAAGCAGTCTAAACCCCCTTGAGTCTCAGAGATATTCTCAAGTTCCTTTCAAACATAGGAAGAAACACTGATCACTCTGAAACCTGGCCTCTCTCACGAGGGCTCTCCCACTTGGACCTGTCTCGGGATCTCTATAATCCCCGACAGAAGTTAGTCTCCTCTTAGGCCTTGTATAATGATCCTTTCCTCAGGAAAGTCAGCCTCCCCTTGGGCCTTGTACAATGATTTTCCCCAACAGAGATAACCTTTTCAGACTCTCTACTTGAGTAAAACCTTTTCAGCCTCCGTCTTAGGCTTCGTATAAGACAGATAAAAGACTCTCTTGTAGAGTCAATAACCTTTTAGCCTCCATCTCGGGCTTTGTACGAGATACTAAATCACTCTCTTGTTGAGTATAAAGGACTCTCTTGTTGAGTCAAACCTTTTTAGCCTCCGTCTTAGGCTTCAATTAAGACAGATAAAAGGACTCTCTTGTTGAGTCAAAACTTTTTAGCCTCCGTCTTAGGCTTCATATAAGACAGATAAAAGTACTCTCTTGTTAAGTCAAACCTTTTAGCCTCCATCTTGGGCTTCATACAAGACACATATAAAACACTCTCGTGTTGAGTATAAAAGACTCTCTTGTTGAGTCAATCTCCTTTTAGCCTCTATCTCGGGCTTCGTACGAGACAGCAAAACACTCTCTTGTTGAGTATAAAAGACTCTCTTGTTGAGTTAATCGCCTGTCAAATAGACTTTCTTGTTGAGTCAACCTTTTTAGCCTCCACCTTGGGCTTTATACAGGACAAATAAAAGTACTCTCTTGTTGATTCAAACCTTTTAGCCTTCGTTTTGGGCTTCGTACAAGACACATAAAAACACTATTTTGTTGAGTCAGTCACTTGTTAGTACTCTCTTGTTGAGTCAACCCTTTTAGCCTCTATCTCGGGCTTTGTACGAGACAACAAATAAAAGGCACCCTCTTGTTAGGTCAATCGCCTCCTCTTAGGCTTTGTATAAGGAAACCTCGGTTGAGTCAATCAACCTTTTAGCATCAAATTTGTGCCTTGCTCACAGCATACAAACATCAACAACTCCTCTTTAGAGATGACAAATTCTCTCTCATCCAAAACCCTTTAGCTTCACATCTTGGGCTTTGAACAAGATACAAACCACCTTTAGCTTCATGTCTTGGGCTTTGAACAAGACACCAAAACAACCTTTTTCCTCCCATAGAATTGGAGGAACTACGATCACTCTGATTTCCCTGTTTCGTTAAACAGGAATACGTAGGCATAAGATTGAAAAAAATCTTAGCGAGCATACTAATCAAAAACCCAAAATCCAGTACCTTCATATATCAATCAAAAGCATCAGACCTAACCCCTTACCAGAAACCTAGCCCATAGTCCAGACACGCTGTTTTTAAGCCAATAACCTTAAAAGACGAACCCCCTTTTGTAGCATCTGTAAACCAACAGTTTTGACTGTTTAACCTCATTTTGCAAGCAGGGTTAATTGGAGACATCTATTTCCCTTCCTTAATCAGCTCAATAGGATAAAAAATGAATCGAAATGTAGTACCAAAGCGATAGTGATTCGAAACCACAAAAACCGCGCTACAAGCGGAAAACTTCAAAAAAAATCATAAGTTCTAACATCAAAAGGTTTTTAAAACAACTTCAAATCATCATAATATCATCAATATAAAAGAACACTATGGTTCGACTCAAACGTCTCGACACGATGTTACATATCAGAGCAAGACCCTCTACTCGACCAAAATAATCAAAACACTTCAAGTCAGATCTTCACACACCAAAAAGCTAATCCTGATCACCTGCACGTTACCCCCGTGGAGGCAACATTCAAATAGGCAGGGTGAGTAATCATAAACCATTATACAAGATATGAGATAAGAAATAATAAGGTAGCATACATCATAATAAAACAACATCATAATTATGCATCATCATCATCATCATACATCATGAAAATCATGTCATTAACATCATTCATTCACAATCCTGCAATGCCACATAATATGTGTTGTACCCCAAATTTTACCCTCAGATATTCTGATCGTTTACACATCATTCTAAGTCAGCAATTTTTGCATTTTAGTTAAATATTTTATTGATCATTAATCATGCTTTTTCTTCTTCCATGTCATTCTTAATTTTAATTATTATCATAGATTTATTTAGAATTGATATAATTTAATTTCAATTTAGTTTATCTTTTCACATAATTTATATTTAATTAGTTTATTTTCAATATAGTTTTATTTTTAACTTAGTTCAATTGTAATTTTAGTTTAGTTTTTATTTTTAGTTTAGTTTTAATTAGATTAATTTTAATATAGTTTATTTTTAATTTTAGTCTAATTTTAGTATTAATTAGTTTAAGTGTATTAATTTATTTTAATTTTAATTATAATTATAATTTAAGTTTAGTTTTTAATCTTTAAGTTTAATTTTTAAATTTGTGATTTAACTTAATTTAGATTGATTAATTATTTTCTTTTGTTTAAAAAAAAATCATCAAAAATATATATATTTAGAGTCCACATTTCTTTTAAATCGTAATACAAAAATACAAAAAGAAGGAATTCTTTGAGCCACTTTCACACAACATGCGAAATTCCATCAATGCCAAATAACAAAACCTATGTGTCAGATCCTGTACCAATCTCTACATCCTAAACAACATTAATCCCACATCACCAAAGTCCAAACCTTGCATCAAAATGAACCATGTTATCAACCTACAAACCCTGCACCCTCTTTCTGCTACCTCAGATGCTGCGTATCCTGCAATTCAGCAAGAACCCTACACCAAAACAAGTCCTTACCATCATGCTATCACTGCCATCTCCTACACACTACTGCTATCCCAATACCATCTTGCCAAGTAACAACGACTGAACACCCTGCATCAAAGACCAAGACCTGCCATGAAAGAGACTCATCAAAAGCTACCAGGCAAATAAGTTGTACCTTTAAACTTAACCGAGAAGCTTGATTGAATTTAAAAGAAGAGGAGGGTGAGAAATAAAGGAAAAAAAAACTCTGAACAAGAAAGACTTACCCTGGATCCCTCTGTTTTCTGCACAACCTTCCAGCTCTATCTCCGTCAACTCTCCTTAGCCTTTCATCATTCCAAAACCTTTGCCTTCCATCATCATCAAAACCACTTGTCTCCTTCATCTTCTGAACCTCCATTTTCACACCTAAAATACAAACCTGCACACCAACTCCATAACCTGTTATAGTCTGCAATTGTGAACTTTCCCTCAAACTTCACTTCGTTCATTGACCGTTTTTCTTTTCAATACCCTCACCGCCGCAAACAATCACCACATAACCAAAATGAGAAAAAGAGTGTACAAAATCAGAACAAGAAAATAGAAGGAGGAGAAGAGCGGGGTAGAGCAGAGGAGAGGTACCTGCGAATTCGTCAATGCCATCAGAGCCGCAACGTCAGAGTTTGCCTTTGGTATGTATTTTCTAGGTTCGTTTTGAAATCGCTAATGTATTTTATTTCTGAACATCGCTTTTCTCTTCGACCTGCAAAACAACATTACCCTTTCTTCAATTTGAATACCATGTCACCTTCATAACCAGGCGATGTAAAACCCAACCTTGAATCCACCATGACAACCATGACTCACATAAACTTTCACCATCAGCAAACCAAACAACCCCTTCACCACACCAAACATACGAACCTCCACCTAGCTCATCTTCGCTGTGGAAAGAGAGAGTTAATGAGAGAGCTTGAGAGATCCAAAGCATGGGAGAACAACCACGATCCGAAGGAGAGACAACATTAGAATTTCATGACTGTTTGTTTCATAACGTTTTTTTTTCAGATTGTGGAAAAGAGGACGACTGATTATTTGATTCTTAGGTTTACCTTTTTCCTCTTTTAATCGAATCCGGACCGAGTCAAGGCTGACCCAACTCCCATCTCTTGGACCGCACCTCCCATGGGCCTTTACCTTCAAACCCAACTTCATATTCACCCTCAGCTTGTAGTTAATTTTAATTCAATTAACATTAGTTTTAATTAGGTTTTTATTAGTAAATTTGTTTCTCACTAAGTTTTATTTTAATTAATAATTTGGTTTTAATTAGATTCTAATTTAGTTTGTTAATTAGTTTTAATTAGGTCTTAATCTATTTAGCAAGTTATTTTTTAACTAGAAATAATTTAATTAGTTATTTTAGTTAGAGTTAGTTTTTATTTTTAATTAATTAGTTTCAAATAGAATTAGTTTGCTTAGTTAGAATTAATTTAATTAGTACTTAACTCTAAACTAGATTTAGTCAGAATTGGTTTTTTTAATTTAATTAGTTTAGGATTAGTTAATTGATTTTTAAGTAGGAATTGGTTAGGTCATTTAATTAGAAATTAGTCTAGATTTTAGTTAGAGTTTAATTTAGTTTTAAATTAACTTAGTTAAGTCATTTTTATTTAGTTAGAATTATTTAATTAATTATTAGCTTTTTTTAGTTAGATATTCATCTGTTAGATTTTAGTTAAACTCAGATTTTATTTTTAACTTTACCTCGACATCTTCTATATTTTCACTTTAATTAATTCTTGGGTGTTCGGTTTCTCATTTGGCTCTTATGGCATTTTTACTATATGTATTGCTATTCATTTTACTCTTGACACTCGAGATTTTCCTCTCTATCCCTCTGTCTCTTATTCCTCATTCCAAAGAAAAGGGTCGTTCTCGTTGACTGCTATGTCATTTAGGATAGCCTTGTCCATCATTCCCTTATCTCACGCCACCGTGCGATCGAGACTTGCCTTCCCTTTTAACCTAACCTTAGATTTAGAGTCTCCGTGCTCCATTTAGGTGTTCCGCCGTGGACACTTCATTCACCGTTTTACCTAGCCTTAGGTTTGGAGTCGGCGCACTCCACGTAGGTGTCTTGCCGTCAGACCCTACTTTCCCTTGGAACCTTGACCACAGTCAAGAGTTCCTCATCCCCATTGAGGGGAACTACAGACGCTTTGATTTCTCAAGTTCATCTTGAGAATACGTAGGCATAGGATTGCGAGATCCTAGCGAGCTACCTTTTTCTTTTTCCACCTATTCCCTTTACATCCAATGCCTTCTTGGATTCCACCCTTTTCTTTTACATCCCTTTTACCCCGTAGTGAGGGGAACTACGAATGCTCTGATTCCATTCCCTTCAGGATACGTAGGCACAAGATGCGATGTCTTGGCGAGCATACTTAGTGTACATACCCTAGGTCTTTCATTACCTTAGCACATTTCTCTTAGCAAATAAGTATAACATAACACAATACTAACAAGAGGTTCCCGTAGAGTACTACGGATACTTAGGGTGCTAATACCTTCCCTTAGTATAACCAACCCCTGAACCTAGATTCTCTTAACTTAGGGTTTTCGTTATTTACCCTTTCCTTTGGATAAATCAAAGCTCGGTGGTGAATTTCAAAGTTTTGAGATGCAAGTTAATTTATAGCTTGTTATCCGATTCTCACCGCAACAGAAATGGCGACTTCACTGGGGATACATTCCCCTAAGAGGGTTAAGCCTATCTTGTTTGTATTTGTGTTATTTATATGTTTGCTTGCTTGTACATTTGTATATTTATATCTGTTTATATACCTGTTTTGCTTGGGATCTTCTGTGTGCAGGGTACTACTTTTGAGTGGTGAGATAAGTCCTAACCCGGACTTGAGCGCACTTGTTATAGGACGATGGTATTCAAGGAGGCTTTGAGGGAGTCGAATCCCAAAAATTTGAATTGAGACACCATCACTCAGTTGAGGCCCTCTTGAGAGTCTAGTCATGTTGAACGAATCTGTTCGTGAAGACGTGCTACTCTCAACCTAGGAGCCCATGATATTGAGAATCGTAGTTACCAAACCTCACTTAAGCTTTTTTAGGATGTAGTGCGGTGACCATGATGAAGTCTATTTCTGAAATGGTTGTCACGCGATACTACACTCAGACGAGATCCTCTCGAGAATTTTATTGATTACCAAGTCATCTGGGAAATCCTTAAAATCTGAAAGATGGATTGACGACTCTGGGAACTTCTTAGAACCCTGTTCTACAGTTTATGAACCCTAGTACACATCCCTTGGATTGGTTCTCTACCCAGACTCCATGCTGTGGTCTCAAACCTTTGTTCCTGTTGCATGTGTTTTGCATCCTGTTTGCATTACGTTGCATATCATTTGCATCTTCGCAGGATTCATTGAATGTGTCTGTTTGTCCAACAACTCATCTTTAGTTGTCTCTATCTTCCAGTGTTTCCTGTGAGTCGTCAAGCTGATTCCTCGACACCGATTCCGGACTAGAGCTAACTACAGACGAAGGATGTCAGAGCAAGAGGTACACAATGCTGAGGTCCGAATGGAAATCGATGACCTTAAGTCAAGCGTGACCAAACTCACTGAGATGATTCAAGTTTTGATTGCTAGGGGAGAGCAACCCCAAAGGACCGTCATGCAGGAAGTTTCAAGCACCAATCCTCCACCAGCTCAAATGCCACCTTCAACTTGGCCAGAGTTTGGTTTGCCACACAACTATTTGCCACCTCTTGCATCTACTGCTATGATTGGTCAGACTGCTAGACCAGTGTTTCAAGCTCCTGTTTTTGCCGAGCCTCAACCTATAGTTCAGACTACCCGAGCTCCCTTTGAGAATCCCCTCTATGAGTACAATGCTGCTGTAATACCCCAAATTTTGACCACTTAGTTTTCCCATCATTGTGAAAATCATCATCACAATATGGATGAACCATCATGCTTCATCAGTCTCCCCAAAGATGGGTGAGCATCCAATACAATCAAAATTAGGGTTTCAAGCCCTCTCTGAGTGCTTAGACAAAGGATCAATCAAGAAATGACATGATCTTCAACTTGTCTAATCTCTTAAACATACACAATGGATCAAAAAGAACTCCCACTTCAAGGATTAAGCACAAGGTTGCTCCCTTCTAGGTGGATCAAGCCTCAAGATCGCCAGTATCACTAAATTAGGGTTTTGATCACCCAGGGCCTCCAGATGAAAAGTTTCATCTGGGCACAAGCCATTGATCCAAAACATAACCTAATATACTTCATGGAACCTCATGAACCCATGCATCCAGTCAATTTTGCCTCAGGGGATGTATTCATCAAAAATCAGGAATTAGGGTTTCTTGACCTAATTCACCCCTAAGTTGACTTTTGGGACAAACCATGAGCCAAGACCTCAAGAGAGGATTTGAGGGTTTCTAATATACCATATTGATCCATTTGGAACAATGGATTAATCCAAGAAGTTTGAGCAACAAGTCTCAATTCCATCTGCACCACAATTAGGGTTTTAAGGGAAAAGTCAACTGTAACTTTGACTTTTGACCAGTACATGCTCCCAAACCCTAATACATGATTGAATATACCCTATGACACCCATGGAACATGTCCATCAAGTTTGATTTAGGTCAAGGACATGATTTCCTGAAGAATTGCACAGTTTGGAATTCATCTGATAAAAAGTCAACTGTGCACAAAAGTCAACTTTGACTTTTTGAGATTTTTCACCAAAATGGATTTTTAACCCTAAAATGATGTTAATGTATGATTTGAATCATCATTCATCAAGAAAAATCAAGAAAAGTGAGATAACTTGTAAAAGGGGTAACCATAAAACTTAGAAATTTTTCTAAGTTAAAAATAAAGTGGCAAGGGTACCAACTTTGAAGGACCATAACTCCTAAACCACAAGGCCATTTTTTCTCATCCAAAGATGGATTTGTAGCCCTCATTATCACCTACAAAAACTTCAACTACAAGTCATTCCAATTCATTAAGGATTTTGAGTTATGGAGCGATCAAAGTGGCTGAAAAGTGAAAAAGTCACTTTTTCCAACACTTAGTGAAATTTCCACTAAGTCAGATTTTGCCTCACTTTTTGCCAAATGTAGGGGGATTTTTCACTTGGAATAAAAAGAGATCAAAACCAAACTTGTTCAAACAATTGTTGTATCATGTAAGAGCTTTCCAAAATGGCCAAGAACATTGCCAAATTCAACCTACACCATGAGATACAACATTGCCAAGTTGCCTTGCTGAAATCTGTCAAGGCAAGGCAGAATTTGCAACTTTGGTCGATTTGCCAAAATCAGCCAAATTCAATTGCTCCTATCCACTTGGACACCTCAGAGGATTGAATCTAAAGGGGACAATCACTGAGCCAAGCCTCCAAAGTCCATGGAACAAGAAATAGCATGTTGAACCTAGAATGGCCAAAATAGGGACAAGACTTCAAATTTGGAATGAGGCATTCAATGGAACCATCAAGGTGGCATGGACTGAGCCATTCTCATCTGAAATCAGTCAAGACTTATCCAAGACCAAGGGAACCAAAGCTCTGTGCCCTAACCTCTAGTCAATGGCTAGAGGAGACTTGGATTTTCATTGGACAACATTGGCCAAACCTACTTACCAGCTGCCATGCACTATTCCTTGCAAAACAAACTTGCTCCACTATAAATAGAGCTCAATTGTGGTCAGTTTGAGTACACCAAAGCCATCAAACAGATGCTTTCCTCAAAATCTCTTCTTTCACTCCAATTTTGCCTTCTAAGGCAAGTCACTATCAGGTTTTGAGTTTGAGAGCAATTCCAATCAAACCAATCACTCACACACCTCACATACATCACATATGAGCTGATCAAACACTTAGATTACTTCTGAAACATCAATTTCACAAAATCACCAGCTGGTTGCTCAAGGTTTTAACCAAAGTGCAGCTGAGGTGCCACAAAATGATCCAGCCAATTTCAATCAAGTCCAACCATCCAAACACAATCCATAGGGTGTAGGGAAGCTGTTCAGATCATCACCACTCATCTGTAACACCTCCAAATCAAAAATCACTTTGAACTTGCTGTCACGGCTTGGAGGTAAGCACATGCTTGGTCATCTCTCAATCTATGCATATTTCCTCGCACAATAATTTGGCCATATGTTCATAATCATGCATGGAATGTTTTCCCTCAATTAATTGCATTGTTTGAATCGTGTATCAAAAATCCTAGCCTTTATGCAGAAATTAGGGTTCTTGAGGTCTCTTCGTGATTTCTTGTTGTATGTTTAATTTAAATGAAATTAAAGTACATAGACATGATCGTGAGGTTGAGACGAGCATAATGATATGTGGATTGCATGATATGATTACGTATTCATGGAGATTGGATTAAAAATGCAAATCTGAGAAACCAAGAACACGCGCGTGTTCTTCAGCTTGTTCTTGGCGCCATTTTTAGAAATTCAAATATTTGAATTTTGTGATTTTATTTAATTGATTCAAAAATTAATTTCTCTCTGGGTTTTAATGATTTTGAGTTGATTCTTTTTTTTAATAATTCACAAAAATGTTAAAATATTTTATTTTATCAAAAAATCCCAAAAATATTATTTATTTCATATAATTGATATTTTTGCAAAGAATTAATATTTTGATTGTTTTTGGCATTTTAAATATTTTTTCTACATTGATTTTGCAACTTTTAATGCTTTCTAATTATTTTGTAGGTCAATACTTAATTTTTGAAGCATTAATCCAAGATCACAATTTGTTTTCCATGTGTTAAACAATTTTTTATCATTTTAATTGAATTTTTATTCAATTAAATACATTTTGAAAACAAATTAGGGTTTTGGATTAATTCAACCCTCATAAATCATTTTCAAAACTCTTTGGGCCTCTTGAGAGAGTGTAAGACCCATCCCCCCTTGTACAAAAACTTTTTGGGCCTCACTCATTGTATAAGTCCCTCTGTACAAGTAAACGGCGCGATCGTCGCCCGTTTAAAAATAAAAACCATTTGGGCCTCTCCTTGAGCTATAAGACCCATTCAAAACACTTTGGGCCTCTATTAGAGTGTAAGACCCAATCCCCCTTTTAACCAAAACATTTTGGGCCTCACTTATTGTATAAGTCCTTCTGCGTTAAAAGAAAACCTCGGCGCGATCGCCATTTTTAAACGAAAAATCATTTGGGCCTACCCTCGTGTTATAAGCCCCACTCTTTTTTCTTTAAACCTTTTTGGGCCTCTTGAGAGAGTGTAAGACCCATTCCTTTGTACAGAAAACCTTTTTGGGCCCCAGTCACTTGTATAAGTCCCGCTGTACAAAGTCAAACAGTGCGCTCACTGATAAAACCCTGGGCCTCTCCTTGAGCTGTAAGCCCCAAACCTTTCTTTTTCAAAGCACTTTCTCCTTTGATTTTGAATATACTGTTGTTTTCAATCTTTCTTTGTTGAACAACTAACCAAACAGCATGGAAGCACTACAACCGAGTAAGTGGTTATCGCTTTCGTTTACTGCGTTCATATTATAAACTGTATTGTGGGGCTGCTCACTGTAAGTCTCCTTTCATAAACTCATATCTACTGCGTAATAATAGTATAGATATTTCGAGTTTCCCCGGCTACTACGTCTAGAACTAGGTGACGCCGTTTCATTTATTCGTAGAAATAGACGCCTAGATCCCCAATAGGAGCACCAGATACAGTCTTCTCTTCGGCTGTCCTCCTTAGGAATCGTCAAGAAGCTCTACTCCCCAAGATGAATGTATTCTCCGTGAATGGCATCTTTGAGTTTCTTCCAAATTCTCGAACTTTCCTGACTTGATCTATTCCTCGTGGATAGCTTGCCTTGAATGTCTCATGGTTTGGGTACCCACTACGGTCATAATCTTGAACCTTAACTAAGGAACCCTCTTTAAAAGCTAGAAGTCGCTGGATAGTAAACCTTGCACGTTTACTAGTGGTTTTTATATTTAAAAGAGTTATCTCTCCTAATGGAAAGGAGATGATCGACCCACGGGCTTCTTAAAAGCATCGGCCTCCTCTTGGGCATTATTCAAGGACCCTACGGCTTCTTAGAAGTATTCACAGCCTCCTCTTAGGCTTCGTATAATGATCTCTTCCTCCAGGAATGATAGCCTCCTCTTGGGCTTCGTACAAGGACCCGTCGGCTTCTTAAAAGTTTCCAGCCTCCTCTTGGGCTTCGTACAAATTGTCCCGACGACCTCCTAGAGGTATAGGAATAGAACCTAGTCATCCTCATAGAACAGTCCTTTCGTAGAGTCTACTACTGTTTCTCAAAGCATAGTACCAAAGATAAAACTCTAGACTTGGACAGTCTAACTTCCTTGAGTCTGAAAGACATTCTCAAGCGACCCCTTCGTTAAATAGGAAGGAAACCCGCAGACTCGGACAGTCTCAAAACCCCTATGGATTTCCCATTTCCTTAAACAACAGGAAATAACCCTGATCCTCTGATCAAGCGCCAAAGCATAGCCTTACTTTTAATCAGTCTCTTTATAAGAACTGATTTTCTCTTTTAACCAACATACTGGACCTGTCACTCAACTGAAACAGCCAACCTTTCGCCTCTATCTCGGGCTTTGTACGAGATACAAAACATTCTCTTGTTGAGTATAAAAGACTCTCTTGTTGAGTCAACCTCCTTTAGCCTCTCTCTCGGGCTTTGTACGAGACACACAAAGACTCTCTTGTTGAGTCAAACTTTTAGCCTTCATCTCGGGCTTCATACGAGATACAAATACATTCTCTTGTTGAGTATAAAAGATTCTCCTATTGAGTCAACCCTTTTAGCCTTTCTCTCGGGCTTTGTACGGGACACAAAATAGCCTCCTCTTAGGCTTTGTATAATGATTTTCCTAGCGGAAAAATAGCCTCCTCTTAGGCTTTGTATAAGAAAACCACTGGTTGATCCAATCAACCTTTTGGCATCAAAGTTGTGCCTCGTTCACAGCATACAAACATCAACAACTCCTTCCCCTTCGTCTAATCGCTGTAAGCGGCAAGCCTCTGGATCATCTACATCCATGCCACTGTCCCTCTTTTAGCATGAGAAATTCCTAAGGAAAGATGGCATTGCTCTACACTGAGTTAAAGTCTTCTCCTTCAGGTTAAAACCCTTTCTTCAGAAATTATGGCATTGCTCGGATCCGCGTATCCCAGTTAAAGTAATTCTCCTTCTCCCCTCTTTAGAGATGACAAATTCTCTCTAAAGTCGAGGTCCTTTCGCTTCACGTCTTGGGCTTTGAACAAGACACAAATAGACCTTTCAGCTTCACATCTTGGGCTTTGAACAAGATATAAACCACCTTTCGCTTCATGTCTTGGGCTTTGAACAAGACGCCAAAACACCCATTTCCTCCCATAGAATAGGAGGAACTATGAACGCTCTGATTTCCCTGTTTCGGTAAACGGGAATACGTAGGCATAAGATCGAAAGAAAAGATCTTAGCGAGCGCAATCAACAAAAAACCCAAATCCCATATCTCCATCAATCAAAAGCAGTAATTCAAAAGCATCAGTCCTAACATCCTAATCCTTGTTCCCCGCCAGAAACCGTCTGCCCAGGTAAAAAGAAAGAAAACAGTATTGGCGAAAATACAAATAACCAGTACAAAGGCCCCCCACATTGATAGCATCTGTAACCTAACAGACCGCTGTTTAAACTCAGTATGCAAAGCAGGGTTAATTGGAGACATCTATTTCCCTTCCTTATTCAGCTCACAATAGGATAAAAAATGAATCGACCTGTAGTTAAAGCTCAAACCGCAGAGAGCGACCAGCGCTTAAGAACCGCGTCCAAAATCGCTCGCTACAGAAAAGTGGCGCCCACTGTGGGGCCTTTCAAAGTTAGATCTAGGCACGGTTTTCCTTCTCTTCACTTTTGTGAATACCACAGATTAGGGCTTCCTCCGGGGAACTCATTTCTGTCAGGAACTTAGGAATCATAGCTTTATAAGTCTAGGATGATTAGGACAAATATATATACTGCTTTTCCTAATTGCTATACGTGTTTATTTTTCTGCTAATGGGAATGCGTGTGATGTCGCATGTGGTGAGAATGAGTATACACTTAAGGTAAGTGATGGCGACGGGGTCGACCATCAACCTCAGTGGAGGCTGACCAACGCAACCCATTCAATCTTCTAGCCAATGGGCCGGTTGTTAAGTCTGAGAAGCTGAGGAGCCAAACCCTTTCATAGTGCGGAAACTATCGGAAATAGTTGTTACGCGATACTACCCTCATTTGAGGCTGGTGATCTATTCTCGGTGAATGGCACTTACTCTAAGATTGCTTTACAACTCGCTGGCGATCCGCTTGTTGTCTTGCTTTCCTGGGAGGAGCTGATGATAATGAGTACAGGTACAAAAATCACCCTAGTATAAACCTTTGGGGATGGGTAGAGCCTTGACTTCATGACAACGACCCTTTGACCCCATGTTTTTGTGTGCTGCATTCATTCATCCATTTAATAAAACATTAAAACATTCAAAAAAAAACTTTCTCTTCTAGTCTCTCTATTTTTCAAATTAAACTAAGACTGTGATTGCAAATATCAGAGAAAAAGATTGCATTAATGGATTTCGGTAGAAGGAGAACTCGCCAGTATACCTTCAAGGTTCCAAAGCTAGGGGATTTGAGAAGGTTAGCAAGGATGATCGTTAACCCAGAGGCTTTCAGAGCCAAGCACGGTGGTTTGCTACCACTGTTAAGAGTCCATGTGATTAAGGGGATCATGGACGCGCTCATTCAATTCTACGATCCGGTTTATCACTGTTTCACGTTCCTGGATTACCAGCTATCACCAACACTGGAGGAGTATTCTCATCTGACTGATTTACATATCACTGATCGAGCTCCATTTTCTGGACTGGAAGAAATTCCAAAGAATCAGACTATTGCAATAGCAATTCATTTGGACGAGTTTGAGGTCAGGACTCACATGACCACTAAGGGTGGCATCCAAGGGTTGTCAGCCCATTTCTTGACAAAAAAAGCTCTATACTTCGCTAGTATAGGGAATGGGACTGCTTTTGAAAGCATCTTTGTCTTGCTCACCTACGGGTTATTTTTGTTTCCCAACATCAATAACTTCGTCGATATCAATGCTATTAAGGTTTTTCTCATTGGAAACCCTGTGCCGACTTTGCTCGCAGATGCGTATCATTCTGTACACTTGGGAAATTTGTACAGTGGAGGGGAGATCACATGCTGTGTACCTTTGCTCTACAAATGGTTTATATCCCACTTGCCTAAGTCCGCTGCTTTTTGGGATTGCAAGAGTGCCTTACGTTGGTCGCAGAAGATCATGTCTCTCACCAACTATGATATAGATTGGTGTAATAGGATTTATGAGGGAATTAGAATCATTGACCGTTGTGGAAACTTCCCCAGCATACCCCTCATAGGAACTAAAGGAGGAATCAACTATCATCCGATATTGGTTCTTCGTCAATTTGGATACCCGATGAGACACATCCCACTGGGTGTTCATCTGGAAGGTCTTTTCTTCAAAGAAGGAGAAAGTGACAGAGCACTAAAGATGGAAATAGTGCAAGCTTGGAAACATGTTCATAAGATAGGACGAGAGTCTTTAGGAAAACCGGACTGTGTCTCAGTGGAGCCTTATCTCCATTGGGTACAAACTAGAGCTCTCAAGCTAAAGATGCCTTATCCTCGTTACGGAATTCTTCCACCAAGGGAAACTGTCATGTACTTCATGACGGAAACTGAAAAGCTTCAGGTTACTCTCAACAAGGTTCAAAAGGAAACAAGGTCTTGGAAGAACAAGTACCGCACCCTCGACGTAGAGTGTATCCAAATACAACAACTACTAAAAGAGAAAGATGCTCCGATTAAAATGTTGGAGCAGCATGCTGTAGAGAATCAAGATGACCAAAGGAATTTGCTCGCTTCTTTCACCTGGCAAAGGAATGACAACCCGACAACGGCCCAAGCACCCCGGTCAAAGAAGAGGACTCGGGACCCATTAGTTTAGGTTTCTGTTTCTGCACTTTGTAATCTACTGTATTTCAATTTCTGTAATCCTTTGGAATTCAATAAAAAGGGGTTTCCCCACTGTTTGATATTTGCAATCTAATTGTCGAAGTTTATTTTGATTAAACAAAAAAAACAACAATTAATATAATCATTGCATTCATCATTCTCACATCGCGTATTCTCCTTACCTATGAATCTCACGTTTGTGTCTCGATTCTAGAGTCAAACTGTCTCATTCGTACAATACTCGGGCCAATCGTCAGAGAAAGATGGATGATCTTGAGGAAGAAAACAGAGAGTTGAAAGAAGAGATCGACGCTCTGAGAGAGGATATGAGAAAGCTTCGTAACGACATGTAAGCCATGGCAGAAGCTTAACTACAAAGAACTGTGATCTCAGAGATCACCTCAACGCCCATCATAGAAAAGTATGATCCCAGGTATCAGATGCCGAAAGATCGTCCTTGGGGCATACCTGTTAACTATATCCCGGAAGGATATGTTCCGCCGATCACTGAAGATCAGGGAATCGCAACAGAATCTGCTGGGCCTGAAGGTTACAAACTTCGGGAAAGCGAAGATGCCAGGGGCATACTGAAGACTCCTGAAGGTTACAAACTTTGGGAGGCGCCAAGACTTACTGCCGTAGTCACGGTACCACCCCCTGTGGTGCACACTGTCCCGGAAGGACAGATTCCACAGACACCTTCTGGTAAGAAGGAAACTATGTTTGACATAATGGAGGAATTCCAGGAGCAGTTCCTAGAAATGCAGAAGGAACTGCAAGCCATTCGCGGTCAGGATCTATTTGGAAAGGACGCCGCAGACCTCTGCTTGGTCCCAAATGTGAAAGTCCCGCACAAGTTCCAAGTGCCCAACTTTGAAAAATACAAGGGTAACTCTTGCCCTCAGAGCCATCTGGTGATGTACGCTCGACGGATGTCAGCTCAGACGGAGAATCAGGACCTACTGATTCACTACTTTCAGGATAGTTTAACCGGTGCCGCACTCAAATGGTACATGGGTTTAAACCGTACTACGATCAGTACATTCAGAGATCTTGGTACTGCCTTCGTCCAACAATACAAATACAATTCGGACATGGCACCCGACAGAGATCAACTCAGATCAATGTCACAAAAGGACAAGGAAACCTTTAAGGAGTATGCTCAAAGGTGGCGTGAAATTGCCGCTCAAATTTGTCCACCTCTTGAGGAAAAAGAGATGACAAAGATCTTCTTAAAGACCTTAAGCTCATTTTACTATGACCGAATGGTTGCCAGTGCGCCCAGTGATTTCACCGAGATGGTCGGCATAGGCGTACGTCTTGAGGAAGCCGTCCGAGAAGGACGTTTGGTAAAAGACACTGGATCAACGAGCGGTACTAAAAAATATGGTAGTGCTCTCCCTAAGAAAAAAGAGCAAGATATTGGGAATATCTCTCTCGGAAAGCAAAGGCGACGTTATCAACCAGTAGCAGCTGTAACTCCTGTTATCGGCCCTACGCCTATTCCTACGTATCAACCTCAGGTTGCGCAGAACCAACCTGACCAGCAAAGGACACAACAACCTCTTCAGTAGGCTCGTCCTCCATATAACAACAACCGTACAACACGACCACCAGGATTTGATCCTATACCTATAACGTACGCAGAGTTGTTTCCGTTACTGCTGGCTAAGGGGCATATTCAGACTAAGTTCCCTCTTACAGTTCCAGAAAATCCACCTTTTTGGTTTAAGGCGGATCAGACGTGCCCTTATCATCAAGGAGGTTCCGGGCATAACATTGAGACTTGTCTCAATTTTAAATCTGACGTGCAAAAGTTTGTTAGGAGCGGGCTCTTATCTTTCAAAGATACGAATCCCAACGTTCTCACGAACTTGCTGCCTCAACATGAGAAGGCTGCAGTCAATTTGATAGAAGGAGAGACTAACGATGTCTATCAAATTCACGATGTACTCTTGTTAAAAACCAACCTGGTCAAGATGCATTGTAGACAGAGTGGATATGGCCATGTGCCACCTCATAATTATCACCAGTGTGATATCTGCTCTAAAGATAACCAAGGATGTTCTGTAGTGCAAGCAGCTCTACAGGAACAGATGGATCTCAGATGGATCCAAGAGCACCGAGTTTATGGAGTTAACATGGTCTACACGAATTCTAACGTCATTCAGAACCACGATATCCGTGCAATGAATGTCAACTTGGTGGCGATGCACTCAAGGCAAAGCCAATATCATAATCTGCCACGGCACGATTACAGTTCTTGTCTGACTTGCTCGGTAAACAAACAGGGATGCTCTTTCATACAAGAGGCCCTCCAGCGTTAGATGGATCTTGGATGGATCCAAGACTACCATGATAGGAACTCCTATCAAATCAACATGGTTCAGATCTTTGATATCCGCGTAATGAATATCACATGACTATCAAAGCTGTAAAGCAGGTTGCGAAAACGATCGAGGTTGTACCCTTGTTCAGGAGGCACTTCAGCACTTGTTAAATCATTGGTGGATGCCAATCTACATGGACGAAGATACTCAGCAAATTAGTATCAGTAACAGGAATCCTACTCGTCGTCAAAGTCAGGATGTCCGATCAGTGGAAGGTAACCTAGTGAGGTTACATTGTATTCAAAGTGGGCGTGGCCAGGTGCCACTACACAATTACGATCGTTGTAGCGTCTGTTCGGAAAGTAACCAAGGGTGTTACCTTGTGAGAGCAGCTCTTCAGGATCAGGTGGATCGTGGAGAGATTGGCCCATATCCGAGTTCTGGACCCATCAACTGGACGCCGAACTACCTTGCTGATCAAGTCGAGGATGTTGTCATAATCTCTGGTCGTCACCATACCAGGGATATTTTTGCCATCATCCCTCTACTTAACGAATCTAAGGTTCCCAACCGGGAACAGATCGAGATTACTTACGATGGTCATAAAAATCAGAAGGTTCCCATAGTCATCTATCTACCGGGACCACTATTGTATGAATCAACTAAGGTTATCCCTTACAAATACGGTGCAACAATAGTAGAGAATAGAAAGGAAATTCCATTACCCTCCGTCGTGAATATTGCAGACATCAGTCGAGTAACACGGAGTGGTAGAATCTTCAACCGAGGGGTTAGGGAAGTTAACAAAGAAAAGGAACTTCAAATAGAAGCTCCCGATCCACCAGTCGGTCAATCTAGTGATCCCGACATTTCGAAAAATGATGAGATGCTGAAGCTCATCCAAAGGAGTGAATACAACATTGTTGATCAACTGTTACAAACTCCTTCAAAGATCTTTGTATTATCACTGTTACTCAGTTCAGAAGCATACAGGGAGGCTCTACAGAAAGTCTTGGAGCAAGCCTTTGTGGAACAAGATGTAACAATCAGACAATTCGATAGCATTGTCTCTAACATCACTTCCTGCAATAATTTGGGATTTAGTGATGATGAATTACCCGAAGGGGGTCGCCGTCATAACATGGCACTCAATATCACAGTTAACTGCCAGGACGATGCTTTAGCCAGCGTACTGGTAGACACAGGGTCAGCCCTGAATGTTATGCCGAAGTTCACCTTGATGCAATTATCATTCAAGGGCCCTCCGATGAGAGTCAGCGAGGTCGTCGTCAAAGCATTCGACGGATCCAGAAAAACAGTTATCGGCGAAGTCGATCTTCCCATAACTATTGGTCCTCACACTTTCCAGGTCATGGACATCCGGGCAACGTACGGTTGTTTATTAGGAAGACCTTGGATACATCAGGCTGGAGCGGTTACTTCAACCCTCCACCAAAAGCTAAAGTTCGTCAAGAACGATCAACTTGTTACGGTCTGTGGAGAACAGGCCTTACTTGTGAGTAACTTGTCATCATCTACTGGTATAGAACCCGAGGAGGTTATTGGAACTCAGTTCAAAGGATAATCACTTCAAAGGAGGAACCTCGATTTCCTCATGCAATGATGATATCAAAGCGGTCGAGAGTACCGATACGACAGGATGGGGACAGCTTGTCATTCCCATTGACAATAAAACAAAGAAGGGTCTTGGTTTTTCTGCGACCTGTACCCAGACAGCTGCCAACGATGAAAGTCTTCATCCCCTTCAAAACTTCTTCCACAGTGGAGGTTTTCTTCACCCAGTGTCTCAGACAGTTCATGCTATCAATGAGGAAGATCCCTCTGACACAGATAAAGAATGGAAGTCCTACCTTAACAAGGACGGTTATATGTCTCAGGAAGAGGTGCCTATGCCTTTTTGCTTTCCTACAGAAAGTCCGAGATTTATACCAAGATCAGATGTCGAAATGATCTACGGAGATTGTGATCCGGAAGGATGCCGTGCTCCGCCAACTTCATTAGAGGAGGACACTCTGATGAAAGACAACTTTGACCACAATTACTATGGCACGATGGATGGCCTGCCAATGTGGCAGCCTTACCCAAGAGACTCGGGGCAAGAAAGTCAGCCGAACAATGAAACTCAGCTGAGCGTCATTGAACAGAATACCTGTATCCCCACCATGTCATGGGATCAACACTCAGGTCATTCAGAAACTACTCAACATGAAGATGAATTCGCAACATTTGCAGGACTAGAATTCATCAACTATGCTTTTCCTGAGGTCAACGTCATCGAGAGGGATGACTCCTCCAGTTCCAAAGAAGTTTGGGATACCTTGGGACAACCTAGTGGAAAATACGACTTCATGGTCAAGTACACCGCTCCCGAAAGCTCTCGTATCAGGCTCGAAGATATCCAACCTACTGGATGGGAAGATACAGCTGAGAGCACAAATGCTATACAAAATACAACTGAGGAATTCTCCTACGACAACTCTGCCTGGGAGACAGATTCCAATGATCCTGCTCCACCAGAAATCAACGTCATTTCTGAAGACAAATCAAGGAAGGTGCCAGACTTTGTGATTCACCGAGGAGTTCGCCGCCAATGGGTTGCTGTCGATGTCCCGAAGGCCGTTCACCAGTCAAAGTAATTGCCATCTTTAACCTTTCACCCTGCCCAGGTGAAACGGATGTTTTGATAGGGCTCGCTTTCTGTAAATTTCCCTCTTCGCTTCGCCCAAAGCGAAAGAGTTTTGTTTTATAGGGTTGTGTAATACCCCAAATTTTGACCACTTAGATTTTCCATCATTGTTAAAATCATCATCACAATATGGATGAACCATCATGCTTCATCAGTCTCCCCAAAGATGGGTGAGCATCCAATACAATCAAAATTAGGGTTTCAAGCCCTCTCTGAGTGCTTAGACAAAGGATCAATCAAGAAATGACATGATCTTCAACTTGTCTAATCTCTTAAACATCCACAATGGATCAAAAAGGACTCCCACTTCAAGGATTAAGCACAAGGCTGCTCCCTTCTAGGTGGATCAAGTCTCAAGATCGACAGTGTCACCAAATTAGGGTTTTGGTCGACCAGGGCCTCCAGATGGAAATTTTCATCTGGGTACAAGGCAATGATCCAAAACATGACCTAATATACTTCATGGAACCTCATGAACCCATGCATCAAGTCAATTTTGCCTCAGGGGATGCATTCATCAAAAATCAGGAATTAGGGGTTCTTGACCTAATTCACCCCTAAGTTGACTTTTGGGACAAACCATGAGCCAAGACCTCAAGACATGATTTGAGGGTCTCTAATATACCATATTGATCCATTTGGAACAATGGATTGATCCAAGAAGCTTGAGCAACAAGTCTCAATTTCATCTGCACCACAATTAGGGTTTTAAGAGAAAAGTCAACTGTAACTTTGACTTTTGACCAAGACATGCTCCCAAACCCTAATACATGATTGAATATACCCTATGACACCCATGGAACATGTCCATCAAGTTTGATTTAGGTCAAGGACATGATTTCCTGAAGAATTGCACAGTTTGGAATTCATCTGATAAAAAGTCAACTGTGCACAAAAGTCAACTTTGACTTTTTGAGATTTTTCACCAAAATGGATTTTTAACCCCAAAATGATGTTAATGTATGATTTGAATCATCATTCATCAAGAAAAATCAAGAAAAGTGAGATAACTTGTAAAAGGGGTAACCATAAAACTTAGAAATTTTTCTAAGTTAAAAATAAAGTGGCAAAGGTACCAACTTTGAAGGACCATAACTCCTAAACCACAAGGCCATTTTTTCTCATCCAAAGATAGATTTGTAGCCCTCATTATCACCTACAAAAACTTCAACTACAAGTCATTCCAATTCATTAAGGATTTTGAGTTATGGAGTGATCAAAGTGGCTGAAAAGTGAAAATGTCACTTTTTCCAACACTTAGTGAAATTTTCACTAAGTCAGATTCTGCCTCACTTTTTGCCAAATGTAGGGGGATTTTTCACTTGGAATCAAAAGAGATCAAAACCAAACTTGTTCAAACAGTTGTTGTATCATGTAAGAGCTTTCCAAAATGGCCAAGAACATTGCCAAATTCAACCTACACCATGAGATACAACATTGCCAAGTTGCCTTGCTGAAATCTGTCAAGGCAAGACAGAATTTGCAACTTTGGTCGATTTACCAAAATCAGCCAAATTCAATTGCTCCTATCCACTTGGACACCTCAGAGGATTGAATCTAAAGGGGACAATCACTGAGCCAAGCCTCCAAAGTCCATGGAACAAGAAATAACATGTTGAACCTAGAATGGCCAAAATAGGGACAAGACTTCAAATTTGGAATGAGGCATTCAATGGAACCATCAAGGTGGCATGGACTGAGCCATTCTTATCTGAAATCAGTCAAGACTTATCCAAGACCAAGGGAACCAAAGCTCTGTGCCCTAACCTCTAGTCAATGGCTAAAGGAGATTTGGATTTTCATTTGCCAACATTGGCCAAACCTACTTACCAGCTGCCAAGCACTATTCCTTGCAAAACAAACTTGCTCTACTATAAATAGAGCTCAATTATGGCCAGTTTGAGTACACCAAAGCCATCTAACAGATGCTTTCTTCAAAATCTCTTTCTCTTGGCAAAAATGCCTTTCTTAGCAAGGTAGCTATCGGGTTTTGAGTTTGAGAGCTTTTCCAATCAAACCAATCATTCACACACCTCACATACATCACATATGAGCTGATCAAACACTTAGATCACTTCTGAAACACCAATTTCACAAAATCACCACCTGGTTGCTCAAATTTTCAAACAAAGTGCAGCTGAGGTACCACAAAATGATCTAGCCAATTTCAATCAAGTCCAACCATCCAAACACAATCCATAGGGTGTAGGGAAGCTGTTCAGATCATCACAACTCATCTGTAACACCTCCAAATCAAAAATCACTTTGAACTTGCTGTCACGACTTGGAGGTAAGCACATACTTGGTCATCTCTCAATCTATGCATATTTCCTCGCACAATAATTTGGCCATATGTTCATAATCAAGCATGGAATGTTTTCCCTAAATTAATTGCATTGTTTGAATCGTGTATCAAAAATCCTAGCCTTCATGCAGAAATTAGGGATCTTGAGGTCTCTTCGTGATTTCTTGTTGTATGTTTAATTTAAATGAAATTAAAGTACATAGACATGATCGTGAGGTTGAGGCGAGCCTAATGATATGTGGATTGCATGATATGATTACGTATTCATGGAGACTGGATAGAAAATGCAAATCTGAGAAACCAAGAACACGCGCGTGTTCTTCAGCTTATTCTTGGCGCCATTTTTAGAAATTCAAATATTTGAATTTTGTGATTTTGTTTAATTGATTCAAAAATTAATTTCTCTCTGAGTTTTAATGATTTTGAGTTGATTCTTTTTTTAATAATTCACAAAAATGTTAAAATATTTTATTTTCACAAAAAATCTCAAAAATATTATTTATTTCATATAATTGATATTTTTGCAAAGAATTAATATTTTAATTGTTTTTGATATTTTAAATATTTTTTCTACATTGATTTTGCAACTTTTAATGCTTTCTAATTATTTTGTAGGTCAATACTTAATTTTTGAAGCATTAATCCAAGATCACAATTTGTTTTCCATGTGTTAAACAATTTTTGATCATTTTAATTGAATTTTTATTCAATCAAATACATTTTGAAAACAAATTAGGGTTTTGGATTAATTCAACCCTCATAAATCATTTTCAAAACTTTTGGGCCTCTACTAGAGTGTAAGACCCAATCCCCTTTTAACCAAAACAATTTTGGGCCTCACTCATTGTATAAGTCCCTTTGTGTTAAAAGAAAACCTCGGCGCGATCGCGATTTTAAACGGAAAAACCAATTGGGCCTACCCTTGAGTTATAAGCCCCATTCTTTTTCTTTAAAACTTTTTGGGCCTCTTGAGAGAGTGTAAGACCCATCCCCCCTTGTACAAAAACATTTTGGGCCTCACTTATTGTATAAGTCCCTCTGTACAAGTAAATGGCGCGATCGTCGCCCGTTTAAAAATAAAAATCATTTGGGCCTCTCCTTGAGCTATAAGACCCATTCAAAACACTTTGGGCCTCTATTAGAGTGTAAGACCCAATCCCCCTTTTAACCAAAACATTTTGGGCCTCACTTATTGTATAAGTCCCTCTGCGTTAAAAGAAAACCTCGGCGCGATCGCCATTTTTAAACGAAAAATCATTTGGGCCTACCCTCGTGTTATAAGCCCCTCTCTTTTCTTTAAACCTTTTTTGGGCCTCTTGAGAGAGTGTAAGACCCATCCCTTTGTACAGAAAACCTTTTTGGGCCTCAGTCACTTGTATAAGTCCCTCTGTACAAATTCAACAGTGCACTCACTGATAAAACCCTGGGCCTCTCCTTGAGCTGTAAGCCCCAAATCTTTCTTTTTCAAAGCACTTTCTCCTTTGATTTTGAATATACTGTTGTTTTTAATCTTTCTTTGTTGAACAACTAACCAAACATCATGGAAGCACTACAACTGAGTAAGTGGTTATCACTTTCATTTACTGTTTTCATATTATAAACTGTATTGTGGGGCTGCTCACTGTAAGTCTCCTTTCATAAACTCATATCTACTGTGTAATAATAGTATAGATATTTCGAGTTTCCCCGGCAACTACGTCTAGAACTAGGTGACGCCGTTTCATTTATTCGTAGAAATAGACGCCTAGATCCCCAATAGGAGCACCAGATACAGTCTTCTCTTCGGCTGTCCTCCTTAGGAATCGTCAAGAAGCTCTACTCCCCAAGATGAATGTATTCTCCGTGAATGGCATCTTTGAGTTTCTTCCAAATTCTCGAACTTTCCTGACTTGATCTATTCCTTGTGGATAGCTTGCCTTGAATGTCTCGGGGTTTGGGTACCCACTACGGTCATAATCTTGGACCTTAACTAAGGAACCCTCTTTAAAAGTTAAAAGTCGCTGGATAGTAAACCTCGCACGTTTACCAGTGGTTCTTATCTTTAAAAGAGTTATCTCTCCTAATGGAAAGGAGATGATAGACCCACGGGCTTCTTAAAAGCATCGGCCTCCTCTTGGGCATTATTCAAGGACACTACGGCTTCTTAGAAGTATTCACAGCCTCCTCTTAGGCTTCGTATAATGATCTCTTCCTCCAGGAATGATAGCCTCCTCTTGGGCTTCGTACAAGGACCCGTCGGCTTCTTAAAAGTTTCCAGCCTCCTCTTGGGCTTCGTACAAATTGTCCCGACGACCTCCTAGAGGTATAGGAACAGAACCTAGTCATCCTCATAGAACAGTCCTTTCATAGAGTCTACTACTGTTTCTCAAAGCATAGTACGAAAGAAAAAAACTCTAGACTTGGACAGTCTAACTTCCTTGAGTCTCAAAGACATTCTCAAGTGACCCCTTCGTTAAATAGGAAGGAAACCCGCAGACTCGGACAGTCTCAATACCCTTTGGATTTCCCGTTTCCTCAAAGAAAAGGAAACAACCCCGATCCTCAGATCTAACCCGAGTACAATGTTGCTCATATAAGAACTGATTTTCTCTTTTAAAATCAGTATATTGGATCTGTCACTCAACTGAAACAAAACTTTTAGCCTCCATCTCGAGCTTCGTACGAGATACAAAAACACTCTCTTGTTGAGTATCAAAGACTCTCTTGTTGAGTCAAACTTTTAGCCTCTATCTCGGGCTTCGTACGAGACACAAAGACTCCCTCGTAGAGTCAAACAAACAATAGCCTCTATCTCGGGCTTCGTACGAGACACAAAGACTCTATCGTCGGGTCAAAAACTTTTAGCCTCTCTCTCGGGCTTTGTACGAGACACAAAATAGCCTCCTCTTAGGCTTTGTATAATGATTTTCCTAGCGAAAATTAGCCTCCTCTTAGGCTTTTGTATAAGAAAACCACTGGTTGATCCAATCAACCTTTTAGCATCAAAGTTGTGCCTCGTTCACAGTACACAAACATCAACAACTCATTTCCTTTCATCTAATCGCTGTAAGCAGCAAGCCTCTAGATCATCTATATCCACGCCACTGTCCCTCTTTTAGCATGAGAAATTCCTAAGGAAAGATGGCATTGCTCTACACTGAGTTAAAGTCTTCTCCTTCAGGTTAAAACCCTTTCTTCGGAAATTATGGCATTGCTCGGATCCGCGTATCCCAGTTAAAGTAATTCTCCTTCCCCCTCTTTAGAGATGAAAAATTCTCTCTAAAGCCGAGGTCTTTCAGCTTCACGTCTTGGGCTTTGAACAAGACACAAATAGACCTTTCAGCTTCACATCTTGGGCTTTGAACAAGATACAAACAACCTTTTCGCTTCACGTCTTGGGCTTTGAACAAGACACCAAAACACCCATTTCCTCCCATAGAATAGGAGGAACTACGAACGCTCTGATTTCCCTGTTTCGGTAAACGGGAATACGTAGGCATAAGATCGAAAGAAAAGATCTTAGCGAGCGCAATCAACAAAAAACCCAAATCCCATATCTCTATCAATCCAAAGCAGTAATTCAAAAGAATCAGTCCTAACATCCTAATCCTTGTTCCCCGCCAGAAACCTTCTGCCCAGGTAAAAAGAAAGAAAACCGTATTGGCGAAAATACAAATAACCAGTACAAAGGCCCCCCACATTGATAGCATCCGTAACCTAACAGACCGCTGTTTAAACTCAGTATGCAAAGCAGGGTTAATTGGAGACATCTATTTCCCTTCCTTATTCAGCTCACAATAGGATAAAAAATGAATCGACCTGTAGTCAAAGCTCAAACTGCAGAGAGCGACCAGCGCTTAAGAACCGCGTCCAAAATCGCTCGCTACAGAAAAGTGGCGCCCACCGTGGGGCCTTTCAAAGTTAGATCTAGGCACGGTCTTCCTTCTCTTCACTTATGTGAAAACCACAGATTGGGGCTTCCGTCGGGGAACCCATTTTCTGTCAGGAACTTAGGAATCATAGCTTTATAAGTCTAAGATGATTAGGACAAATATATATACTGCTTTTCCTAATTGCTATACGTGTTTATTTTTCTGCTAATGGGAATGCGGGTGATGCCGTATGTGGAAAGATTGAGTATACACCTAGAAAAGCCAACCCTTTCGTAGTGCGGAAGCTATCGGAAATAGCTGTTACGCGATACTACCCTCATTTGAGGCTGGTGATCTATTCTCGGTGAATGGCACTTACTCTAAGATTGCTCTACAACTCGCTGGCGATCCGCTTATTGTTTTTCTTTCCTGGAAGGAGCTGATGATAATGAGTACAGGTACAAAAATCACCCTAGTATAAACCTTTGGGGATGGGTAGAGCCTTGACTTCATGACAACGACCCTCTGACCCCATGTTTTTTCTATGTTTTTGTGTGCTGCATTCATGCATCCATTTAATAAAACATTAAAACATTCAAAAAACTTTCTCTTCTAGTCTCTCTGTTTTTCAAATTAAAGTAAGACTGTGATTGCAAATATCAGAGAAAAAGATTACGCTAATGGATTTCGGTAGAAGGAGAACTCGCCAGTATACCTTCAAGGTTCCAAAACTAGGGGATTTGAGAAGGTTATCAAGGATGATCGTTAACCCAGAGGCTTTTAGAGCCAAGCACGGTGGTTTGCTACCACTGTTAAGAGTCCATGTGATTGAGGGGATCATGGACGCGCTCATTCAGTTCTACGATCCGGTTTATCACTGTTTCACATTCCCGGATTACCAGCTATCACCAACGCTGGAGGAGTATTCTCATCTGACTGATTTACATATCACTGATCGAGCTCCATTTTCTGGACTGGAAGAAATTCCAAAGAATCAGACTATTGCAAGAGCAATTCATTTGGACGAGTCTGAGGTCAAGACTCACATGATTACTAAGGGTGGCATCCAAGGTTTGCCAGCCCAGTTCTTGACAAAAAAGGCTCTATACTTCGCTAGTATAGGGAATGAGACTGCTTTTGAAAGCATCTTTGTCTTGCTCACCTACGGATTATTTTTGTTTCCCAACATCAATAACTTCGTTGATATCAACGCTATTAAGGTTTTTCTCATTGGAAACCCTGTGCCGACTTTGCTCGCAGATGCGTATCATTCTGTACACTTGGGAAATTTGTACAGCGGAGGGGAGATCACATGCTGTGTACCTTTGCTCTACAAATGGTTTATCTCTCACTTGCCCAAGTTTGCTGCTTTTTGGGATTGCAAGAGTGTCTTACGTTGGTCGCAGAAGATCATGTCTCTCACCAAATCCGATATAGATTGGTGTAATAGGATTTATGAGGGAATCAGAATCATTGACCGTTGTGGAAACTTCCCCAGCGTACCCCTCATAGGAACTAAATGAGGAATCAACTATCATCCGATATTGGTTCTTCGTCAATTTGGATACCCGATGAGACACATCCCGCTGGGTGTTCATCTGGAAGGTCTTTTCTTCAAAGAAGGAGAAAATGACAGAGGACTAAAGATGGAAATAGTGCAAGCTTGGAAACAGGTTCATAAGAAAGGATGAGAGTCTCTGGGAAAACCAGACTGTGTCTCGGTGGAGCCTTATCTCCATTGGGTACAAACCAGAGCTCTCAAGCTAAAAATGCCTTATCCTCGTTACGGAATTCTTCCACCGAGGGAAACTGTCATGTACTTCATGACGGAAACTGAAAAGCTTCAGGTTACTCTCAACAAAGTTCAAAAGGAAAGAAGATCTTGGAAGAACAAATACCGCACCCTCGACGTAGAGTGTATCCAAATACAGCAACTACTAAAAGAGAAAGATGCCCTGATTGAAATTTTGGAGCAGCATGCTGTAGAGAATCAAGATGACCAAAGGAATTTGCTCACTCCTTTCACTTGGCAAAGGAATGACAACCCGACAACGGCCCAAGCGCCCCGGTCAAAGAAAAGGAAGATACCAGAATCAGCACCCGGTTTCTCCTCAGAGAGGACTCGGGACCCATTAGTTTAGGTTTCTGTTTCTGCACTTTGTAATCTACTGTATTTCCATTTCTGTAATCCTTTGAATTTCAATAAAAAGGGGTTTCCCCACTGTTTGATATTTGCAATCTAATTGTCGAAGTTTATTTTGATTAAACCAAAAAACAACAATTAATATAATCATTGCATTCATCATTCTCACATCGCGTATTCTTCTTCCCTACGAATCTCACGTTTGTGTCTCGATTCTAGAGTCAAACTGTCTCATTCGTACAATACTCGGGCCAATCGTCAGAAAAAGATGGATGATCTTGAGGAAGAAAATAGAGAGTTGAAAGAAGAGATCGACGCTCTGAGAGAGGATATGAGAAAGCTTCGTAACGACATGCAAGCCATGGCAGAAGCTCAGCTACAAAGAACTGTGATCTTAGAGATCACCTCAACACCCATCATAGAAAAGTATGATCCTAGGTATCAGATGCCGAAAGATCGTCCTTGGGGCATGCCTGTTAACTATATCCCGGAAGGATATGTTCCGTCGATCACTGAAGATCTGGGAATCGCAACAGAAGCCGCTGGGCCTGAAGGTTACAAACTTCGGGAAAGCGAAGATGCTAGGGGCATACTGAAGACTCCTGAAGGTTACAAACTTCGAGAGGCGCCAAGACTTACTGCCGTAGTCACGGTACCACCCCCTGTGGTGCACACTGTCCCGGAAGGACAGATTCCACAGACACCTTCTGGTAAGAAGGAAACTATGTTTGACAGAATGGATGAATTCCAGGAGCAGTTCTTGGAAATGCAGAAAGAGCTGCAAGCCATTCGCGGTCAGGATCTATTTGGAAAAGACGCCGCAGACCTCTGCTTGGTCCCAAATATGAAAGTCCCGCACAAGTTCCAAGTGCCCGACTTTGAAAAATACAAGGGTAACTCTTGCCCTCAGAGCCATCTGGTGATGTACGCTCGGCGGATTTCAGCTCAGACGGAGAATCGGGACCTGCTGATTCACTACTTCCAGGATAGTTTAACCGGTGCCGCACTCAAATGGTACATGGGTTTAAACCGTACTACGATCAGTACATTCAGAGATCTTGGTACTGCCTTCGTCCAACAATACAAGTACAATTTGGACATGGCACCCGACAGAGATCAACTCAGATCAATGTCGCAAAAGGAAAAGGAAACCTTTAAGGAGTATGCTCTAAGGTGGCGTGAAATTGCCGCTCAAATTTGTCCACCTCTTGAGGAAAAAGAGATGACAAAAATCTTCTTAAAGACCTTAAGCTCATTTTACTATGACCGAATGATTGCCAGTGCACCCAGTGATTTCACCGAAATGGTCGGCATGGGTGTACGTCTTGAGGAAGCCGTCCGAGAAGGACGTTTGGTAAAAGACACTGGATCAACGAGCAGTACTAAAAAATACGGTAGTGCTCTCCCTAAGAAAAAAGAGCAAGATATTGGGAATATCTCTCTCGAAAAGCAAAGGCGACGTTATCAGCCAGTAGCAGCTGTTACTCCTGCTATTGGCCCCGCGCCTGTTCCTATGTATCAACCTCAGGTTGCGTAGAGCCAACCTGACCAACAAAGGACACAACAGCCTCTTCAGCAGGCTCGTCCTCCATATAACAACAACCGTACAATACGGCCACCAGGATTTGATCCTATACCCGTAACGTACGCAGAGCTGTTTCCGTTACTGCTGGCTAAGGGGCACATTCAGACTAAGTCTCCCCTTTCAGTTCTGGAAAATCCGCCTTTTTGGTTTAAAGCGGATCAGACATGCCCTTATCATCAAGGAGGTTCAGGGCATAACATTGAGACTTGTCTCAATTTCAAATCCGACGTGCAAAAGCTTGTTAGGAGCGGGCTCTTATCTTTCAAAGATACGAATCCTAATGTTCTTACAAACCCGCTGCCTCAACACGAGAAAGCTGCAGTCAATCTGATTGAGAAAGAGACTAACAATGTCTATCAAATTCACGATGTACTCTTATTGGGGACCAATCTGGTCAAGATGCATCGTGGACAGAGTGGATATGGCCATGTGCCACCTCATAATTATCACCAGTGTGATATCTGCTCTAAAGATAACCAGGGATGTTCTGTGGTGCAAGCAGCTCTACAGGAACAAATGGATCTTGGATGGATCCAAGAGCACCGAGTTCGTGGAGTTAACATGGTTTACACGAATTCCAACGTCATTCAAAACCACGACATCTGTGCGATGAATGTCAACTTGGTGGCAATGCACTCAAGGCAAAGCCAGTATCATAATCTGCCGTGGCACGATTACAGTTCCTGTCTGATTTGCTCGGTAAACAAACAGGGATGCTCTTTCATACAAGAGGCCCTCCAGCTTCAGATGGATCTTGGATGGATCCAAGACTACCATGATAGGAATCCCTATCAAATCAATATGGTTCAGATCTTCGATATCCGCGTAATGAACACCAACCTGGTAGAGTTACATGCTGAGCAGGTCCGACTCAGATTCTTAATATCACATGATTACCAAAGCTGTAAAGCGGGTTGTGAAAACGATCGATGTTGTACCCTTGTCCAGGAGGCACTTCAGCACTTGTTAAATCACTGGTGGATGCCAATCTATATGGATGAAGATACTCAGTAGATTAGTATCAATAACAGGAATCCTACTCGTCGTCAAAGTCAGGATGTCCGATCAATGGAAGGTAACCTAGTGAGGTTACATTGTATTCAAAGTGGGCGTGGCCAGGTGCCACCACACAACTATGACAGTTGTAGCGTCTGTTCGGAAAGTAACCAAGGGTGTTACCTTGTGAGAGCAGCTCTTCAGGGTCAGGTCGATCATGGAGAAATTCGTCCATATCCAGGTTCAGGACCCATCATTTGGTCGCCGAACTACCTTGCCGAGCAAGTTGAGGATGTTGTCACGATCTCTGGTCATCACAGGACCAGGGATGTTTTTGCCATCATTCCTCTACTAGACGAATCTAGAGTTCCCAACCGGGAACAGATCAAGGTTACGTATGATGGTCAGAAAAATCAGAAGGTTCCCATAGTCATCTATCTACCGGGGCCACTACCGTATGAATCAACTAAGGCTATCCCTTACAAATACGGTGCAACAATAATCGAGAATGGAAAGGAAATTCCATTACCCTCCGTCGTGAATATTGCAGACATCAGTCGAGTAACACGGAGTGGTAGAATCTTCAACCGAGGGGTTGGAGAATCCAACAAAGAAAAGGAACTTCAGGCAGAAATTCCTGATCCGCCAGTCGGTCAATCTAGTAATCCCGACCTTTCGAAAAATGATGATGAGATGCTGAAGCTCATCCAAAGGAGTGAATACAACATTGTCGATCAACTGTTACAGACTCCTTCAAAGATCTCAGTATTATCATTGTTACTCAGTTCAGAAGCACACAGAGAGGCTCTACAGAAAGTCTTGGAGCAAGCCTTTGTGGAACAGGATGTAACAATCAGACAATTCGATAGCATTGTCTCTAACATCACTTCCTGCAACAATTTAGGATTTAGTGATGAGGAATTACCCGAAGAGGGTCGTCGTCATAACATGGCGCTCAACATTACAGTCAACTACCAGGACGATGCTTTAGCCAACGTACTGGTAGACACAGGGTCAGCCCTGAATGTTATGCTGAAATCCACTTTGATGCAATTATCATTTAAGGGGCCTCCGATGAGAGTCAGCAAGGTCGTCGTCAAAGCATTCGACGGATCCAGAAAAACAGTTATCGGCAAAGTTGATCTTCCCATAACTATTGGTCCTCACACTTTCCAAATCACTTTCCAGGTCATGGACATCCGGGCAACATACAGTTGTTTATTAGGAAGACCTTGGATACATCAGGCTGGAGCGGTTACTTCAACCCTCCACCAAAAGCTAAAGTTCGTCAAGAACGATCAACTTGTCACAATTTGTGGGGAACAAGCCTTGCTTGTGAGTAACTTATCATCATCTACTTGTGTGGAACCCGAGGAGGTTATTGGAACTCAGTTCCAAGCACTATCGGTGAGCAAGAACGATCAGTTCAAAGAAGGAACTCCAATTTCTTCATACAAAGATGCTATCAAAGCAGTCGAGGGTACCGATACAAAAGGATGGGGACAGCTTGTCATTCCCATTGACAATAAAATAAAGAAGGGTCTTGGCTTTTCTGCAACCTGTACCCAGACAGCTACCAACGATGAAAGTCTTCATCCCCTTCAAAACTTCTTCCACAGTGGAGGTTTTCTTCACCCAGTGTCTCAGACAGTTCATGCTATCAATGAGGAAGATCCCTCTGACACAGATGAAGAATGGAAGTCCTACCTTAACAAGGACGGCTATATGTCTCAGGAAGAGGTGCCTATGCCTTTTTGCTTTCCTACAGAAAGTCCGAGATTTATACCAAGATCAGATGTCGAAATGATCTACGGAGATTGTGATCCGGAAGGATGCCGTGCTCCGCCAAATTCATTAGAGGAAGACACTCTGATGAAAGACAACTTTGATCACAATTACTATGGCCCGATGGATGGTCTGCCAATGTGGCAGCCTTACCCAGGAAACTTGGGGCAAGAAAGTCAGCCGAGTAATGAAACTCAGCTGAGCGTCATTGAACAGAATACCTGTGTCCCCGCCATGTCATGGGATCAACACTCAGGTCATTCAAAAACTACTCAACATGAAGATGAATTCGCAACGTTTGCAGGACTAGAATTCATCAACTATGCTTTTCCTGAGGTCAACGTCATCGAGAGGGATGACTTCTCTAGTTCCAAAGAAGTTTGGGACACTCTGGGACAACCAAGTGGAAAATACGACTTTATGGTCAAGTACACTGCTCCCGAAAGCTCTCGTATCAGGCTCGAAGATATCCAGTCAACTGGATGGGGAGATACAGCTGAGAGCACCAATGCTATGCAAAATGCAACAGAGGAATCCTCCTACGACAATTCTGCTTAGGAGACAGATTCCAACGATCCTACTCCACCAGAAATCAGCATCATTTCTGAAGACAAATCAAGGAAGGTGCCAAACTTTGTGATTCACCGAGGAGTTCGCCGCCAATGGGTTGCTGTCGAGGTTCCGAAGGTCGTTCATCAGTTAAAGTAATTGCCATCTTTAACCTTTCACCCTGCCCAGGTGAAACAGATGTTTTGATAGGGCTCGTTTTCTGTAAATTTCCCTCTTCGCTTTGCCCAAAGCGACAGAGTTTTGTTTTATAGGGCTGTAGTTTCAAGATTCGACTTGTTCATTAATAAAATAACGTCGTTCTGTAATTTCTGCATTAATTGCTGTTTTCTCTTTTTGCTTTTTCAGAAAATGGTAATCCTAAAAAACATTCAATGATAAAAACAAGCAGTAAAATAAATACACTGCACACACTTGCATTTTCTCTATCTCTTCTAAACACGAATCATCACGTCATGCAGATTGCTTATTTTATACCCCGTTGAAACATACGATCCGATGCCTTCTCCCAACTTTGAGTTCCCGGTATTCGAGGCTAAAGAAGAAAATGACAACGAAATTCCAGAAGAGATCTCCCGACTACTCAGACAAGAGGAAAGGTCCATTGAACCTCACAAAGAACCGTTGGAAACGGTAAACTTGGGTTCAGAGAAAGAGAGAAAAGAAATCAGGATCGGAGCACTGCTCAGCCCAACTGCCAGAGAGGATTTGACAAAGCTTCTCAAAGAATTTCCCGATGTATTCGCTTGGTCCTATCAGGATATGCCAGGGTTGGATACCAGCATCATGGAACATCACTTACCATTAAGATCGGAATGTCTGCCAGTAAAGCAAAGGTTGAGACGGACTCACCCGGACATGGCCATCAAAATCAAATAGGAGGTACAGAAACAGATCGACGCGGGTTTCCTCGCTACATCTGAATATCCTCAATGGTTAGCCATCATCGTACCCGTTCCCAAAAAGGACGGAAAGGTCAGAATGTGTGTTGATTACAGAGATCTAAACAAGGTAAGTCCAAAGGACGACTTTCCTTTACCACACATTGACATGCTGGTTGACAGCACAACAAAGTTCAAAGTATTCTCCTTCATGGATGGATTCTCGGGCTATAATCAGATCAAAATGGCGCCGAAAGACATGGAGAAAACTTCGTTCATTACCCCATGGGGTACCTTTTGTTACAAGGTAATGCCGTTCGGTTTGAAGAATGCCGGGGCAACCTATCAAAGGGCCATGACTACTCTGTTTCATGACATGATACACAAAGAAATCGAGGTATATGTCGATGATTTGATTGCAAAATCAAGAACAGAGGATGAGCACGTTGAACATCTGTCAAAATTGTTCGAACGTCTAAGAAAATTCAAGCTCCGCTTGAATCCTAACAAGTGCACCTTCGGTGTCCGTTCGGGGAAATTACTAGGGTTCATCGTCAGCCAGAAAGGAATTGAAGTTGATCCTGACAAGGTCAAGGCCATTCAAGAAATGCCTTCTCCGAAAACTGAAAAACAAGTCAGAGGATTCCTTGGACGTTTGAACTACATCTACAGATTCATATTCCTTATGACTGCGACATGTGCGCCAATTTTCAAATTACTAAAAAAGAACCAGGATTGCGTTTGGTCAGAAGATTGCCAAACCGCCTTCGACAGTATCAAGGAATATCTGTTGAATCCTCCGATCCTATCACCTTCAGTGGAAGGAAGACCACTGATCATTTACCTCACAGTCCTATAGGACTCAATGGGATGTGTACTTGGCCAACAAGACGAAACTAAAAGGAAAGAGTCTGCCATTTACTATCTAAGCAAGAAATTCACCGACTGCGAGAATCGGTACACAATGCTTGAGAAAACTTGTTGCGCTTTGGCTTGGGCAGCCAAACGTCTTCGCCAGTACATGATTCGTCATACTACTTGGTTGGTCTCTGAAATGGATCCAATCAAGTACGTTTTTGAAAAACCTGCTCTCACAGGAAGGATTGCTCGTTGGCAGATGTTACTATCAGAATATGACATAGAGTACCATGCTCAGAAAGCCGTTAAAGGAAGTATTTTAGCCGATCATTTGGCTCATCAACCGATTGACGATCAAGAATCAATCGGGTTTGACTTCCCAGACGAAGATGTCATGTATCTAAAGATGAAAGATTGCGATGAACCGCTACCCAGTGAAGGGCCAGAACCAGGTTCCCAGTGGGGACTTATCTTTGACGGAGCAGTCAATCATTATGGAAACGGAATTGGGGCAATCATTGTTACCCCTCAGGGTTCCCACATTCCTTTCACCGCTAGACTTACGTTCAAATGTACGAACAACGAGGCAGAATACGAAGCATGTATCATGGGTCTCGAAGAAGCGATTGATTTAAGGATAAAAAACTTGGACGTATACGGCGATTCAGCCCTGGTTATTAACCAGATAAAAGAAGATTGGAACACATACCAATCAGGATTGATTTCGTACAAAGACTATGCAAGGAGGTTGTTACCCTTCTTCAACAGAGTCGACTTTCATCACATCCCTCGTGATGAGAATCACATGGCTGATGCATTAGCCACTCTCTCTTCCATGATTAGTGTAGGTCGATGGAATGACATACCTAAGATCGACATCATGCGCCTTGAACGGCCTGCTTGCGTCTTTGCGATTGAAGCAGTCATAGACGACAGACCTTGGTATCACGATATCAAATGCTTCCTTCAGAAACAAGAGTACCCATCTGGGGCACTCAGAAAAGACAGGAAAACCCTCAGAAGATTGGCTGGAAACTTCTTCCTGAGCGGTGACACTCTTTATAAGAGAAATTTTGACATGGTCTTGCTCCGATGCGTCGACAGACCAGAAGCAGACATGCTTATGAAAGAAATTCATGAAGGGTCCTTTGGCACTCATGCTAATGGACACGCAATGGCGAAAAAAATTCTAAGAGCAGGGTACTACTAGTTAACCATGGAATCCGACTACTACAAGTACATGAGGAGGTGTCACAAGTGTCAGATATACTCCGACAAAATTCATGTACCGCCATCACATCTCAAAGTTCTTTCTTCCCCGTGGCCTTTTTCCATATGGGGAATCGACATGATTGGTATGATTGAGCCCAAGGCTTCAAACGGACATCGGTTCATCCTGGTAGCCATTGATTATTTCACCAAGTGGGTCGAAGCAGCGTCATTCGCCAATGTAACCCGACAAGTGGTGGTCCGATTTATCAAAAACAATATCATCTGCCGTTATGGTGTTCCAAGCGAGATCATTACTGATAATGGATCTAACTTGAACAATAAGATGATGAAAGAGTTGTGTGCAGAGTTCAAGATCAAACACCATAACTCATCTCCCTACCGACCCAAGATGAACGGAGCGGTAGAAGCGGCTAACAAGAACATCAAGAAGATTGTTCAAAAAATGGTTGTAACCTATAAAGATTGGCACGAAATGCTACCCTTTGCTCTTCACGGTTATCGAACATCTATCCGCACTTCAACAGGGGTAACCCCTTTCTCTCTAGTATATGGCATGGAAGCAGTGCTCCCTATAGAAGTAGAGATCCCATCAATCCGGGTATTGATGAAAGCTCAGCTCACCGAAGCTGAATGGTGTCAAAGTCGACACGACGAACTGAACCTGATCGAAGAAAAGAGAATCACAACACTATGCCACGGTTAGTTATATCAACAGAGAATGAAAAGGGCGTTCGACAAAAAGGTCCGACCTCGTATTTTAAGAAAAGGAGACCTCGTGCTCAAGAAGATACAATTATTTCTCACTGACTCTCGGGGCAAATGGACCCCAAATTATGATGGCCCCTATGTGGTCACGAAAGCTTTCTCAGGCGGCGCCTTGAGACTTGCAACCATGGACGGAGAGGAATTTGCCTACCCCACGAATGTTGATGTAGTCAAGAAATACTTCGCCTAAAAAAAAAAAAAAAAAACGTCTTGGTGGATTGAAAACCCGAAAGGGCGGTCCAGGCAAAAGTTAGAGACATGAAAAAAAATCATCCCGATGGATTGGAAATCTCATAGTACAATCCAGGCAAAAATTAGGGATAATGGCAAGTAACTATGTTCAACAGAGGCAAGTCCCTCAGCAGCAACAACAGTTGCATCATCCATCGGAGGAAATCTCCAGTCAAAGGTCATCTTCGACAGAAGCTCAGGATGTCCCGAACTCAAAGTTGGTAGAAGGATAGTGGTCGTTATGTTTCAACGTAGCCCTTTTCCCTGTAAATTACCATTTTCTCACTTTGTATATACTCTTTGGAATCACACGTTTGGCTGATCTCCATCTTATCAATAAAATTTGAGCCCTTGTGCTTTTGTTTGTAATTCTTTACTTGTTTTAGCTTTACAGAACGACGTTGTTTAAACTTAATCAGCGATTCTTGAAATAAAACAAAAATAAATTTACTTGTTAAACTTTTTCTGCTTTTAAATTAAAGATGGCATTTCTTTTGACTGTTGAACATCAGAAGAACATCGATCGCTTCTCCCGAAGTAAGCGAACTTCAAAGTGCATAATCAAAGTACTCCTTCTAAACCAGTTCGCCTGAATGAAGGGATCAACTGTGTCAGAGACCTTGTTTCGTCTGACATCCTCGGCCGAGTTCTCATCTCCTATGCCCGATCAACATAGCTCCCAACGGGACTATCTCTCCTAAGCAAGGTGGAATTGCTATTTTGAATCAACGGTACTTCTTCGCCCCGCGATGGCCGAGTATCCAATTGTGTTCATCCATTAGTCTGTATGTCGCGTCTGTTTTGTCAACATATACATACTTTTTTATTTGCATTTACATTTCATATTGCATCGTTATCACTCTAGTCGGTCTTGTCCCCTAGTAATAAACAGTTTTCTCAATCGAGTTTGTCAGTTCTTTCCTCGTCAGGAAGTGTTGCGTTTGCACAATCTCGTTTCCAGTGAATCTCTAAGATCAGAGTCGGCAATTGGCCACTTTTATAACTTGTACCTCTGAATGACCAGAGAAACCTTCAACAGATGTCACTCTTTGCCATCAAAGATGATATCCTTGCTTTCTCGGATTAAGGAAAATCCACAGAGAAAGCCTCGTGATCAGAGATTCGGCAGCACGCCAGTTTTGCTCCGAAAAACCACTGATGAGAAGGTCATTGGCACCTCAAAATTGGATCCCATCATATGGCATTTCTCCGGGAAGATCCCGAGAAAAGTATGATGTAACCCCAAACGAAAACAGTCTCTCAAGAGACTCGCTTTCCCCAGTAGAATCGACAAATGACGTCTCCAAAACAGAGAAGTTTGTGTACCTCTACAACTCAGACGAATGGGTTCCCCAGCAAGTCTGACATCAAAACTTTTTCCACTCAAATGGCATCTCCCCAGGAAAATTCGGCGAGAAGTTTGAAGGAAAGCCGCTACGAATAGCGTCCCTTGTCAGTAAAGTTTATTGACAGAAGAAACTAAGACCAGTTCCTTGGTAGGAAACCAGGATCGAGGGGAAGTTTAAATCAGAAACTAAGACCAGTTCCTTGGTAGGAAACCAGGATCGAGGGGAAGTTTAAATCAGAAACTAAGACCAGTTCCTTGGTAGGAAACCAGGATCGAGGGGAAGTTTGTTTCCACAACTGAGACCAGTTCCTTGGTAGGAAACCAGGATCGAGGGGAAGTTTATTTCAAAAGAGACTGAGACCAGTTCTTGGTAGGAAACCAGGATCGAGGGGAAGTTTACCTTTTCTAAGCATCATTGCTTAGCTAAAGAAGATGAATGCGTAAGCTACCATTCATAACCACCATCAAAATTTTGGGTATTCCGATATTTAATCCCCTTGCACCCCGAATGCTCGAATCCCTTCGTCATTCCCGCCTTCGGGTCCAAGAAGATTAAATAGGGGCATCTGTAATACCCCAAATTTTGACCACTTAGATTTCCCATCATTGTGAAAATCATCATCACAATATGGATGAACCATCATGCTTCATCAGTCTCCCCAAAGATGGGTGAGCATCCAATACAATCAAAATTAGGGTTTCAAGCCCTCTCTGAGTGCTTAGACAAAGGATCAATCAAGAAATGACATGATCTTTAACTTGTCTAATCTCTTAAACATCCACAATGGATCAAAAAGGACTCCCACTTCAAGGATTAAGCACAAGGCTGCTCCCTTCTAGGTGGATCAAGTCTCAAGATCGACAGTGTCACCAAATTAGGGTTTTGGTCGACCAGGGCCTCCAGATGGAAATTTTTATCTGGGCACAAGGCAATGATCCAAAACATAACCTAATATACTTCATGGAACCTCATGAACCCATGCATCAAGTCAATTTTGCCTCAGGGGATGCATTCATCAAAAATCAGGAATTAGGGTTTCTTGACCTAATCACCCCTAAGTTGACTTTTGGGAAAAACCATGAGCCAAGACCTCAAGACATGATTTGAGGGTCTCTAATATACCATATTGATCCATTTGGAACAATGGATTGATCCAAGAAGCTTAAGCAACAAGTCTCAATTTCATCTGCACCACAATTAGGGTTTTAAGAGAAAAGTCAACTGTAACTTTGACTTTTGACCAAGACATGCTCCCAAACCCTAAAACATGATTGAATATACCCTATGACACCCATGGAACATGTCCATCAAGTTTGATTTAGGTCAAGGACATGATTTCCTGAAGAATTGCACAGTTTGGAATTCATCCGATAAAAAGTCAACTGTGCACAAAAGTTAACTTTGACTTTTTGAGATTTTTCACCAAAATAGATTTTTAACCCTAAAATGATGTTAATGTATGATTTGAATCATCATTCATCAAGAAAAATCAAGAAAAGTGAGATAACTTGTAAAAGGGGTAACCATAAAACTTAGAAATTTTTCTAAATTAAAAATAAAGTGGCAAAGGTACCAACTTTGAAGGACCATAACTCCTAAACCACAAAGCCATTTTTTCTCATCCAAAGATGGATTTGTAGCCCTCATTATCACCTACAAAAACTTCAACTACAAGTCATTCCAATTCATTAAGGATTTTGAGTTATGGAGTGATCAAAGTGGCTGAAAAGTGAAAATGTCACTTTTTCCAACACTTAGTGAAATTTTCACTAAGTCAGATTCTGCCTCACTTTTTGCCAAATGTAGGGGAATTTTCACTTGGAATCAAAAGAGATCAAAACCAAACTTGTTCAAACAGTTGTTGTATCATGTAAGAGCTTTCCAAAATGGCCAAGAACATTGCCAAATTCAACCTACACCATGAGATACAACATTGCCAAGTTGCCTTGCTGAAATCTGTCAAGGCAAGGCAGAATTTGTAACTTTGGTCGATTTGCCAAAATTAGCCAAATTCAATTGCTCCTATCCACTTGGACACCTCAGAGGATTGAATCTAAAGGGGACAATCACTGAGCCAAGCCTCCAAAGTCCATGGAACAAGAAATAACATGTTGAACCTAGAATGGCCAAAATAGGGACAAGACTTCAAATTTGGAATGAGGCATTCAATGGAACCATCAAGGTGGCATGGACTGAGCCATTCTCATCTGAAATCAGTCAGGACTTATCCAAGACCAAGGGAACCAAAGCTCTGTGCCCTAACCTCTAGTCAATGGCTAGAGGAGACTTGGATTTTCATTTGCCAACATTGGCCAAACTTACTTACCAGCTGCCATGCACTATTCCTTGCAAAACAAACTTGCTCTACTATAAATAGAGCTCAATTGTGGTCAGTTTGAGTACACCAAAGCCATCTAACAGATGCTTTCTTCAAAATCTCTTTCTCTTGGCAAAAATGCCTTTCTTAGCAAGGTATCTATCGGGTTTTGAGTTTGAGAGCTTTTCCAATCAAACCAATCATTCACACACCTCACATACATCACATATGAGCTGATCAAACACTTAGATCACTTCTGAAACACCAATTTCACAAAATCACCACCTGGTTGCTCAATTTTTCAAACAAAGTGCAGCTGAGGTACCACAAAATGATCCAGCCAATTTCAATCAAGTCCAACCATCCAAACACAATCCATAGGGTGTAGGGAAGCTGTTCAGATCATCACAACTCATCTGTAACACCTCCAAATCAAAAATCACTTTGAACTTGCTGTCACGACTTGGAGGTAAGCATATACTTGGTCATCTCTCAATCTATGCATATTTCCTCGCACAATAATTTGGCCATATGTTCATAATCATGCATGGAATGTTTTCCCTCAATTAATTGCATTGTTTGAATCGTGAATCAAAAATCCTAGCCTTCATGCAGAAATTAGGGTTCTTGAGGTCTCTTCGTGATTTCTTGTTGTATGTTTAATTTAAATGAAATTAAAGTACATAGACATGATCGTGAGGTTGAGGCGAGCATAATGATATGTGGATTGCATGATATGATTACGTATTCATGGAGATTGGATAGAAAATACAAATCTGAGAAACCAAGAACACGCGCGTGTTCTTCAGCTTGTTCTTGGCGCCATTTTTAGAAATTCAAATATTTGAATTTTGTGATTTTGTTTAATTGATTCAAAAATTAATTTCTCTCTGAGTTTTAATGATTTTGAGTTGATTCTTTTTTTAATAATTCACAAAAATGTTAAAATATTTTATTTTCAGAAAAAATCCCAAAAATATTATTTATTTCATATAATTGATATTTTTGCAAAGAATTAATATTTTAATTGTTTTTGACATTTTAAATATTTTTTCTACATTGATTTTGCAACTTTTAATGCTTTCTAATTATTTTGTAGGTCAATAATTAATTTTTGAAGCATTAATCCAAGATCACAATTTGTTTTCCATGTGTTAAACAATTTTTGATCATTTTAATTGAATTTTTATTCAATTAAATACATTTTGAAAACAAATTAGGGTTTTGGATTAATTCAACCCTCATAAATCATTTTCAAAACTTTTGGGCCTCTACTAGAGTGTAAGACCCAATCCCCTTTTAACCAAAACAATTTTGGGCCTCACTCATTGTATAAGTCCCTTTGTGTTAAAAGAAAACCTCGGCGCGATCGCGATTTTAAACGGAAAAACCAATTGGGCCTACCCTCGAGTTATAAGCCCCATTCTTTTTTTTAAAACTTTTTGGGCCTCTTGAGAGAGTGTAAGACCCATCCCCCCTTGTACAAAAACATTTTGGGCCTCACTTATTGTATAAGTCCCTCTGTACAAGTAAACGGCGCGATCGTCGCCCGTTTAAAAATAAAAATCATTTGGGCCTCTCCTTGAGCTATAAGACCCATTCAAAACACTTTGGGCCTCTATTAGAGTGTAAGACCCAATCCCCCTTTTAACCAAAACATTTTGGGCCTCACTTATTGTATAAGTTCCTCTGCGTTAAAAGAAAACCTCGGCGCGATCGCCATTTTTAAACGAAAAATCATTTGGGCCTACCCTCGTGTTATAAGCCCCTCTCTTTTCTTTAAACCTTTTTTGGGCCTCTTAAGAGAGTGTAAGACCCATCCCTTTGTACAGAAAACCTTTTTGGGCCTCAGTCACTTGTATAAGTCCCTCTGTACAAATTCAACAGTGCACTCACTGATAAAACCCTGGGCCTCTCCTTGAGCTGTAAGCCCCAAATCTTTCTTTTTCAAAGCACTTTCTCCTTTGATTTTGAATATACTGTTGTTTTCAATCTTTCTTTGTTGAACAACTAACCAAACAGCATGGAAGCACTACAACCGTGTAAGTGGTTATCGCTTTCATTTACTGCTTTCATATTATAAACTGTATTGTGGGGCTGCTCACTGTAAGTCTTCTTTCATAAACTCATATCTACTGTGTAATAATAGTATAGATATTTCGAGTTTCCCCGGCAACTACGTCTAGAACTAGGTGACGCCGTTTCATTTATTCGTAGAAATAGACGCCTAGATCCCCAATAGGAGCACCAGATACAGTCTTCTCTTCGGCTGTCCTCCTTAGGAATCGTCAAGAAGCTCTACTCCCCAAGATGAATGTATTCTCCGTGAATGGCATCTTTAAGTTTCTTCCAAATTCTCGAACTTTCCTGACTTGATCTATTCCTTGTGGATAGTTTGCCTTGAATGTCTCGGGGTTTGGGTACCCACTACGGTCATAATCTTGGACCTTAACTAAGGAACCCTCTTTAAAAGTTAAAAGTTGCTGGATAGTAAACCTCGCACGTTTACCAGTGGTTCTTATCTTTAAAAGAGTTATCTCTCCTAATGGAAAGGAGATGATAGACCCACGGGCTTCTTAAAAGCATCGGCCTCCTCTTGGGCATTATTCAAGGACACTACGGCTTCTTAGAAGTATTCACAGCCTCCTCTTAGGCTTCGTATAATGATCTCTTTCTCCGGGAATGATAGCCTCTTCTTGGGCTTCGTACAAGGACCCGTCGGCTTCTTAAAAGTTTCCAGCCTCCTCTTGGGCTTCGTACAAATTGTCCCGACGACCTCCTAGAGGTATAGGAACATAACCTAGTCATCCTCATAGAACAGTCCTTTCATAGAGTCTACTACTGTTTCTCAAAGCATAGTACGAAAGAAAAAAACTCTAGACTTGGACAGTCTAACTTCCTTGAGTCTCAAAGACATTCTCAAGTGACCCCTTCGTTAAATAGGAAGGAAACCCGCAGACTCGGACAGTCTCAATACCCTTTGGATTTCCCGTTTCCTCAAAGAAAAGGAAACAACCCCGATCCTCAGATCTAACCCGAGTACAGTGTTGCTCATATAAGAACTGATTTTCTCTTTTAAAATCAGTATATTGGATCTGTCACTCAACTGAAACAAAACTTTTAGCCTCCATCTCGGGCTTCGTACGAGATACAAAAACACTCTCTTGTTGAGTATCAAAGACTCTCTTGTTGAGTCAAACTTTTAGCCTCTATCTCGGGCTTCGTACGAGACACAAAGACTCCCTCGTAGAGTCAAACAAACAATAGCCTCTATCTCGGGCTTCGTACGAGACACAAAGACTCTATCGTCGGGTCAAAAACTTTTAACCTCTCTCTCAGGCTTTGTACGAGACACAAAATAGCCTCCTCTTAGGCTTTGTATAATGATTTTCCTAGCGGAAATTAGCCTCCTCTTAGGCTTTTGTATAAGAAAACCACTGGTTGATCCAATCAACCTTTTAGCATCAAAGCTGTGCCTCATTCACAGTACACAAACATCAACAACTCCTTTCCTTTCATCTAATCGCTGTAAGCGGCAAGCCTATGGATCATCTATATCCACCCCACTGTCCCTCTTTTAGCATGAGAAATTCCTAAGGAAAGATGGCATTGCTCTACACTGAGTTAAAGTCTTCTCCTTCAGGTTAAAACCCTTTCTTCGGAAATTATGGCATTGCTCGGATCCGCGTATCCCAGTTAAAGTAATTCTCCTTCCCCCTCTTTAGAGATGACAAATTCTCTCTAAAGCTGAGGTCTTTCAGCTTCACGTCTTGGGCTTTGAACAAGACACAAATAGACCTTTCAGCTTCACATCTTGGGCTTTGAACAAGATACAAACAACTTTTTCGCTTCACGTCTTGGGCTTTGAACAAGACACCAAAACACCTATTTCCTCCCATAGAATAGGAGGAACTACGAACGCTCTGATTTCCCTGTTTCGGTAAACGGGAATACGTAGGCATAAGATCGAAAGAAAAGATCTTAGCGAGCACAATCAACAAAAAACCCAAATCCCATATCTCCATCAATCAAAAGCAGTAATTCAAAAGCATCAGTCCTAACATCCTAATCCTTGTTCCCCGCCAGAAACCTTCTGCCCAGGTAAAAAGAAAGAAAACCGTATTGGCGAAAATACAAATAACCAGTACAAAGGCCCCCCACATTGATAGCATCCGTAACCTAACAGACCGCTGTTTAAACTCAGTATGCAAAGCAGGGTTAATTGGAGACATCTATTTCCCTTCCTTATTCAGCTCACAATAGGATAAAAAATGAATCGACCTGTAGTCAAAGCTCAAACCGCAGAGAGCGACCAGCGCTTAAGAACCGCGTCCAAAATCGCTCGCTACAGGTTGTAGTTTCAAGATTCGACTTGTTCATTAATAAGATAACGTCGTTCTGTAATTTCCGCATTAATTGTTGTTTTCTCTTTTTGCTTTTTCAGAAAATGGTAATCCTAAAAAACAATTCAAAAATAAAAACAAGCAGTAAAACAAATACACTGCACACACTTGCATTTTTCTCTATCTCTTCTAAACACGAATCATCACGTCATGCAGATTGCTTGTTTTAAACCCCGTTGAAACATACGATCTGATGCCTTCTCCCAACTTTGAGTTCCCGATATTCGAGGCTGAAGAAGAAAATGACAACGAAATTCCTGAAGAGATCTCCCGACTACTCAGACAAGAGGAAAGGTCCATTGAACCTCACAAAGAACCGTTGGAAACGGTAAACTTGGGTTCAGAGCAAGAGAGAAAAGAAATCAGGATTGGGGCACTGCTCAACCCAACTGTCAAAGAAAGTTTGATAAAGCTTCTCAAAGAATTCCCCGATGTATTCGCTTGGTCCTATCAGGATATGCCAGGGTTGGATACCAGGATCGTGGAACATCACTTACCGTTGAGATCAGAATGTCCGCCAGTAAAGCAAAGGTTGAAACGGACTCACCCGGACACGGCTATCAAAATCAAAGAGGAGGTACAGAAACACATTGACGCGGGTTTCCTTGCTACATCTGAATATCCTCAATGGTTAGCCAACATCGTACCCGTTCCCAAAAAGGATGGAAAGGTCAGAATGTGTGTTGATTACAGAGATCTAAACAAGGCAAGTCCAAAGGATGACTTTCCTTTACCACACATTGACATGCTGGTTGACAGCACAGCAAAGTTCAAAGTATTCTCCTTCATGGATGGATTCTCGGGCTATAACCAGATCAAAATGGCGCCGAAAGACATGGAGAAAACTTCATTCATTACCCCATGGGGCACCTTTTGTTACAAGGTAATGCCGTTCGGTTTGAAGAATGTCGGGGCAACCTATCAAAGGGCCATGACTACTCTGTTTCATGACATGATACACAAGGAAATCGAAGTGTATGTCGATGATATGATTGCAAAATCAAAAACAGAGAGTGAGCACGTTGAACATCTGTCAAAATTGTTCGAACGTCTAAGAAAATTCAAGCTCCGCTTGAATCCCAACAAGTGCACCTTCGGTGTCCGTTCAGGGAGACTACTAGGGTTCATCGTCAGCCAGAAAGGAATTGAGGTTGATCCTGACAAGGTCAAGGCCATTCAAGAAATGCCTTCTCCGAAAACTGAAAAACAAGTCAGAGGATTCCTGGGACGTTTGAACTACATCTCCAGATTCATATTCCTCATGACCGCGACATGCGTTCCGATCTTCAAGTTACTCAAAAAGAACCAGGATTGTGTTTGGTCAGAAGATTGCCAAACCGCCTTCGACAGTATCAAGGAATATCTGTTGAATCCTCCGATTCCATCACCTCTAGTGGAAGGAATACCACTGATCATTTACCTCACAGTCCTAGAAGACTCAATGGGATGTGTACTTAGCCAACAAGACGAAACTAAAAGGAAAGAGTCTGCCATCTACTATCTAAGCAAGAAATTCACCGACTGCGAAACTCGGTACACAATGCTTGAGAAAACTTGTTGCGCTTTGGCTTGGGCAGCCAAACGTCTTCGCCAGTACATGATTCGTCATACTACTTGGTTGGTCTCCGAAATGGATCCAATCAAGTACGTTTTCAAAAAACCTGCTCTCACGGGAAGAATTGCCCGTTGGCAGATGCTGTTATCAGAATATGACATAGAGTACCACGCTCAGAAAGTCGTTAAAGGAAGTATTTTAGCCGATCATTTGGCTCATCAACCGATTGACAATCAAGAATCAATCGGGTTTGACTTCCCAGACGAAGATGTCATGTATCTAAAAATGAAAGATTACGATGAACCGCTACCCAGTGAAGGGCCAGAACCAGGTTCCCAGTGGGGACTTATCTTTGACGGAGCAGTCAATCAGTATGGAAACGGAATTGGGGCAATCATTATTACCCCCCAGGGTACCCACATTCCTTTCACCGCTCGACTTACGTTCAAATGTACGAACAACGAGGCCGAATACGAAGCTTGTATTATGGGTCTCGAAGAAGCGATTGATTTAAGGATCAAAAACTTGGACGTATATGGCGACTCAGCCCTGGTTATCAATCAGATAAAAGGAGATTGGAACACATACCAATCAAGATTGATTCCTTACAAAGACAATGCAAGAAGGTTGTTACCTTTCTTCAACAGAGTCGACTTTCATCACATCCCTCGTGATGAGAATCACATGGCTGATGCATTAGCCACTCTCTCTTCCATGATTAGTGTAGGTCAATGGAATGACATACCTAAGATCGACATCATGCACCTTGAACGGCCCGCTTACATCTTCGCGATTGAAGCAGTCATAGACGACAGACCTTGGTATCACGATATCAAATGCTTCCTTCAGAAACAAGAGTACCCATCTGGGGCACTCAGAAAAGACAGGAAAACCCTCAGAAGATTGGTTGGAAACTTCTTCCTGAGCGGTGACACTCTTTATAAGAGAAATTTTGACATGGTCTTGCTCCGATGCGTCGACAGACCAGATGCAGACATGCTCATGAAAGAAATTTACGAAGGATCCTTTGGCACTCATGCCAACGGACACACAATGGCGAGAAAAATTCTTAGGGTCGGGTATTATTGGTTGACCATGGAATCCGACTGCTACAAGTACATGAGGAGGTGTCACAAGTGTCAGATATACTCCGACAAAATTCATGTACCGCCATCACATCTCAAAGTTCTTTCTTCCCCGTGGCCATTTTCCATATGGGGAATCGACATGATTGGTATGATTGAGCCCAAGGCTTCAAACGGACATCGGTTCATCCTGGTAGCCATTGACTATTTCACCAAGTGGGTCGAAGCAGCGTCATATGCCAATGTAACCCGACAAGTGGTGGTCCGATTTATCAAAAACAATATCATCTGCCGTTATGGTGTTCCAAGTGAGATCATTACTGATAATGGATCTAACTTGAACAATAAGATGATGAAAGAGTTGTGTGCAGAGTTCAAGATCGAACACCATAACTCATCTTCCTACCGACCCAAGATGAACGGAGCGGTAGAAGCGGCTAACAAGAACATCAAGAGGATTGTTCAGAAGATGGTTGTAACCTATAAAGATTGGCACGAAATGCTACCCTTTGCTCTTCACGGTTATCGAACATCTGTCCGCACTTCAACAGGGGCAACCCCTTTCTCTCTAGTATATGACATGGAGGCAGTTCTCCCCATAGAAGTAGAGATCCCATCAATCCGGGTATTGATGGAAGCTAAGCTCACCGAGGCTGAATGGTGTCAAAGTCGACACGACGAACTGAACCTGATTGAAGAGAAGCGAATCACGGTACTATGCCACGGTCAATTGTATCAACAGAGAATGAAGAGGGCGTTCGACAAAAAGGTCCGACCTCGCATCTTCAGAAAAGGAGACCTTGTGCTCAAGAAGATACAATCATTTCTCACTGATTCCTGGGGCAAATGGACCCCGAATTATGATGGCCCCTATGTGGTCACAAAAGCTTTCTCAGGCGACGCCTTGAGACTTGCAACCATGGACGGAGAGGAATTTGCCTACCCCACGAATGTTGATATAGTCAAGAAATACTTCGCCTAAAAAAAAAAAAAAACGTCTCGGTGGTTTGAAAACCCGAAAGGGCGGTCCAGGCAAAAGTTAGAGACATGAAAAAAAATCATCCCGATGGATTGGAAGTCTCATAGTACAATCCAGGCAAAAGTTAGGGATAATGGCAAGTAACTATGTTCAATAGAGGCAAGTCCCTCAGCAGCAGTTGCATCATCTATCGGAGGAAATCTCCAGTCAAAGGTCATCTTCGACGGAAGCTCAGGATGTCCCGAACTCAAAGTTGGTAGAAGGATAGTGGTCGTTATGTTTCAATGTAGCCCTTTTCCCTGTAAATTACCATTTTCTAACTTTGTATATACTATTTGGAATCACGCGTTTGGCTGATCTCCATCTTATCAATAAAATTTGAGCCCTTGTGCTTTTGTTTGTAATTCTTTACTTGTTTTAGCTTTACAGAACGACGTTGTTTAAACTTAATCAGCGATTCTTGAAATAAAACAAAAATAAATTTACTTGTTAAACTTTTTCTGCTTTTAAATTAAAGATGGCATTTCTTTTGACTGTTGAACATCAGAAGAACATCGATCGCTTCTCCCGAAGTAAGCGGACTTCAAAGTGCAGAATCAAAGTACTCCTTCTAAGCCAGTATGCCTGAATGAAGGGATCAACTGTGTCAGAGACCTTGTTTCGTCTGACACGCCTCGGCCGAGTTCTCATCTCCTAAGCCCGATCAACATAGCTCCCAATGGGACTATCTCTCCTAAGCAAGGTGGAATTGCTATTTTGAACCAACGGTACTTCTTCGTCCCGCGATGGCCGAGTATCCAATTGTGTTCATCCGTTAGTCTGTATGTCGCGTCTGTTTTGTCAGCATATACATACGTACTTCATGCATTTTTTATTTGCATTTACATTTCATATTGCATCGTTATCACTCTAGCCGGTCTTGTCCCCTAGTGATAAACAGTTTTCTCAATCGAGTTTGTCAGTTCTTTCCTCGTCAGGAAGTGTTGCGTCTGCACAATCTCGCCACCAGTGTATCTTTAGATCAGAGTCGGCACGTGGCCACTTTGATAACTTGAACCTCTGAAAAGCCAGAGAAAACTTTCAATAAACATCACTCTTCGCCATTGAAGATGATATCCTTGCTTTCCCGGATTAAGGAAAATCCACAGAGAAAGCCTCGTGATCAGAGATTCGGCAGCACGCCAGTTTTGCTCCGAAAAACCACTGATGAGAAGGTCATTGGCACCTCAAAATTGGATCCCATCATATGGCATTTCTCCGGGAAGATCCCGAGAAAAGTATGATGTAACCCCAAACGAAAACAGTCTCTCAAGAGACTCGCTTTCCCCAGTAGAATCGACAAATGGCGTCTCCAAAACAGAGAAGTTTGTGTACCTCTACAATTCAGACGAATGGGTTTCCCAGCAAGTCTGACATCAAATCTTTTCCCACTCAAATGGCGTCTCCCCAGGAAAATTTGGCGAGAAGTTTGAAGGAAAACCGCTACTCATAGCGTCCCTTGTCAATAAAGTTTATTGACAAAAGAAACTAAGACCAGTTCCTTGGTAGGAAACCAGGATCGAGGGGAAGTTTAAATCAGAAACTAAGACCAGTTCCTTGGTAGGAAACCAGGATCGAGGGGAAGTTTAAAGAGAAACTAAGACCAGTTCCTTGGTAGGAAACCAAGAACGAGGGGAAGTTCATTTCAGAGACTGAGACCAGTTCCTTGGTAGGAAACCAGGATCGAGGGGAAGTTGACAAAAGAGACTAAGACCAGTTCCTTGGTAGGAAACCAGGATCGAGGGGAAGTTTACCTTTTCTAAGCTTCATTGCTCAGCAAAATAAGATAAATGCGATCCACCATTCATAGACACCATCAAAATTTCGGGTATTCCGATATTTAATCCTCTTGCACCCCGAATGCCCGAATCCCTTCGTCATTCACACCTTCGGGTCCAAGAAGATTAAATAGGGGCATCTGTAATACCCCAAATTTTGACCACTTAGTTTTCCCATCATTGTGAAAATCATCATCACAATATGGATGAACCATCATGCTTCATCAGTCTCCCCAAAGATGGGTGAGCATCCAATACAATCAAAATTAGGCTTTCAAGCCCTCTCTGAGTGCTTAGACAAAGGATCAATCAAGAAATGACATGATCTTCAACTTGTCTAATCTCTTAAACATCCACAATGGATCAAAAATGACTCCCACTTTAAGGATTAAGCACAAGGTTGCTCCCTTTTAGGTGGATCAAGCCTCAAGATCGCCAGTATCACCAAATTAGGGTTTTGATCACCCCGGGCCTCCAGATGAAAAGTTTCATCTGGGCACAAGCCATTGATCTAAAACATAACCTAATATACTTCATGGAACCTCATGAACCCATGCATCAAGTCAATTTTTCCTCAGGGGATGCATTCATCAAAAATCAGGAATTAGGGTTTCTTGACCTAATTCACCCCTAAGTTGACTTTTGGGACAAACCATGAGCCAAGACCTCAAGAGAGGATTTGAGGGTCTCTAATATACCATATTGATCCATTTGGAACAATGGATTAATCCAAGAAGTTTGAGCAACAAGTCTCAATTCCATCTGCACCACAATTAGGGTTTTAAGGGAAAAGTCAACTGTAACTTTGACTTTTGACCAGGACATGCTCCCAAACCCTAATACATGATTGAATATACCCTATGACACCCATGTAACATGTCCATCAAGTTTGATTTAGGTCAAGGACATGATTTCCTGAAGAATTGCACAGTTTGGAATTCATCAGATAAAAAGTCAACTGTGCACAAAAGTCAACTTTGACTTTTTGAGATTTTTCACCAAAATGGATTTTTAACCCTAAAATGATGTTAATGTATGATTTGAATCATCATTCATCAAGAAAAATCAAGAAAAGTGAGATAACTTGTAAAAGGGGTAACCATAAAACAAATTTTTCTAAGTTAAAAATAAAGTGGCAAGGGTACCAACCTTGAAGGACCATAACTCCTAAACCACAAGGCCATTTTTTTTCATCCAAATATGGATTTGTAGCCCTCATTATCACCTAAAAAAACTTCAACTACAAGTCATTCCAATTCATTAAGGATTTTGAGTTATGGAGTGATCAAAGTGGCTGAAAAGTGAAAAAGTCACTTTTTCCAACACTTAGTGAAATTTTCACTAAGTCAGATTTTGCCTCACTTTTTGCCAAATGTAGGGGGATTTTTCACTTGGAATCAAAAGAGATCAAAACCAAACTTGTTCAAACAGTTGTTGTATCATGTAAGAGCTTTCCAAAATGGCCAAGAACATTGCCAAATTCAACCTACACCATGAGATACAACATTGCCAAGTTGCCTTGCTGAAATCTGTCAAGGCAAGGCAGAATTTGCAACTTTGGTCGATTTGCCAAAATCAGCCAAATTCAATTGCTCCTATCCACTTGGACACCTCAGAGGATTGAATCTAAAGGGGACAATCACTGAGCCAAGCCTCAAAAGTCCATGGAACAAGAAATAGCATGTTGAACCTAGAATGGCCAAAATAGGGACAAGACTTCAAATTTGGAATGAGGCATTCAATGGAACCATCAAGGTGGCATGGACTGAGCCATTCTCATCTGAAATCAGTCAAGACTTATCCAAGACCAAGGGAACCAAAGCTTTGTGCCCTAACCTCTAGTCAATGGCTAGAGGAGACTTGGATTTTCATTGGACAACATTGGCCAAACCTACTTACCAGCTGCCATGCACTACTCCTTGCAAAACAAACTTGCTCCACTATAAATAGAGCTCAATTGTGGTCAGTTTGAGTACACCAAAGCCATCAAACAGATGCTTTCCTCAAAATCTCTTCTTTCACTCCAATTTTTCCTTCTAAGGCAAGTCACTATCGGGTTTTGAGTTTGAGAGCAATTCCAATCAAACCAATCACTCACACACCTCACATACATCACCTATGAGCTGATCAAACACTTAGATTACTTCTGAAACATCAATTTCACAAAATCACCAGCTGGTTGCTCAAGGTTTTAACCAAAGTGCAGCTGAGGTACCACAAAATGATCCAGCCAATTTCAATCAAGTCCAACCATCCAAACACAATCCATAGGGTGTAGGGAAGCTGTTCAGATCATCACCACTCATCTGTAACACCTCCAAATCAAAAATCACTTTGAACTTGCTGTCACGGCTTGGAGGTAAGCACATGCTTGGTCATCTCTCAATCTATGCATATTTCCTCGCACAATAATTTGGCCATATGTTCATAATCATGCATGGAATGTTTTCCCTCAATTAATTGCATTGTTTGAATCGTGTATCAAAAATCCTAGCCTTCATGCAGAAATTAGGGTTCTTGAGATCTCTTCGTGATTTCTTGTTGTATGTTTAATTTAAATGAAATTAAAGTACATAGACATGATCGTGAGGTTGAGACGAGCATAATGATATGTGGATTGCATGATATGATTACGTATTCATGGAGATTGGATAGAAAATGCAAATCTGAGAAACCAAGAACACGCGCGTGTTCTTCAGCTTGTTCTTGGCGCCATTTTTAGAAATTCAAATATTTGAATTTTGTGATTTTATTTAATTGATTCAAAAATTAATTTCTCTCTGAGTTTTAATGATTTTGAGTTGATTCTTTTTTTAATAATTCACCAAAATGTTAAAATATTTTATTTTATCAAAAAATCCCAAAAATATTATTTATTTCATATAATTGATATTTTTGCAAAGAATTAATATTTTGATTATTTTTGGCATTTTAAATATTTTTTCTACATTGATTTTGCAACTTTTAATGCTTTCTAATTATTTTGTAGGTCAATACTTAATTTTTGAAGCATTAATCCAAGATCACAATTTGTTTTCCATGTGTTAAACAATTTTTGATCATTTTAATTGAATTTTTATTCAATTAAATACATTTTGAAAACAAATTAGGGTTTTGGATTAATTCAACCCTCATAAATCATTTTCAAAACTCTTTGGGCCTCTTGAGAGAGTGTAAGACCCATCCCCCCTTGTACAAAAACTTTTTGGGCCTCAGTCATTGTATAAGTCCCTCTGTACAAGTAAACGGCGCGATCGTCGCCCGTTTAAAAATAAAAACCATTTGGGCCTCTCCTTGAGCTATAAGACCCATTCAAAACACTTTGGGCCTCTATTAGAGTGTAAGACCCAATCCCCCTTTTAACCAAAAAATTTTGGGCCTCACTTATTGTATAAGTCCCTCTGCGTTAAAAGAAAACCTCGGCGCAATCGCCATTTTTAAACGAAAAATCATTTGGGCCTACCCTCGTGTTATAAGCCCCACTCTTTTTTCTTTAAACCTTTTTGGGCCTCTTGAGAGAGTGTAAGACCCATCCCTTTGTACAGAAAACCTTTTTGGGCCCCAGTCACTTGTATAAGCCCCGCTGTACAAAGTCAAACAGTGCGCTCACTGATAAAACCTTGGGCCTCTCCTTGAGCTGTAAGCCCCAAACCTTTCTTTTTCAAAGCACTTTCTCCTTTGATTTTGAATATACTGTTGTTTTCAATCTTTCTTTGTTGAACAACTAACCAAACAGCATGGAAGCACTACAACCGAGTAAGTGGTTATCGCTTTCATTTACTGCTTTCATATTATAAACTGTATTGTGGGGCTGCTCACTGTAAGTCTCCTTTCATAAACTCATATCTACTGCGTAATAATAGTATAGATATTTCGAGTTTCCCCGGCTACTACGTCTAGAACTAGGTGACGCCGTTTCATTTATTCGTAGAAATAGACGCCTAGATCCCTAATAGGAGCACCAGATACAGTCTTCTCTTCGGCTGTCCTCCTTAGGAATCGTCAAGAAGCTCTACTCCCCAAGATGAATGTATTCTCCGTGAATGGCATCTTTGCGTTTCTTCCAAATTCTCGAACTTTCCTGACTTGATCTATTCCTCGTGGATAGCTTGCCTTGAATGTCTCGGGGTTTGGGTACCCACTACGGTCATAATCTTGGACCTTAACTAAGGAACCCTCTTTAAAAGCTAGAAGTCGCTGGATAGTAAACCTCGCACGTTTACCAGTGGTTTTTATCTTTAAAAGAGTTATCTCTCCTAATGGAAAGGAGATGATAGACCCACGGGCTTCTTAAAAACATCGGCCTCCTCTTGGGCATTATTCAAGGACCCTACGGCTTCTTAGAAGTATTCACAGCCTCCTCTTAGGCTTCGTATAATGATCTCTTCCTCCGGGAATGATAGCCTCCTCTTGGGCTTCGTACAAGGACCCGTCGACTTCTTAAAAGTTTCCAGCCTCCTCTTGGGCTTCGTACAAATTGTCCCGACGACCTCCTAGAGGTATAGGAACAGAACCTAGTTATCCTCATAGAACAGTCCTTTCGTAGAGTCTACTACTGTTTCTCAAAGCATAGTACCAAAGATAAAACTCTAGACTTGGACAGTCTAACTTACTTGAGTCTTAAAGACATTCTCAAGCGACCCCTTCGTTAAATAGGAAGGAAACCCGCAGACTCGGACAGTCTCAAAACCCCTATGGATTTCCCATTTCCTTAAACAACAGGAAATAACCCTGATCCTCTGATCAAGCGCCAAAGCATAGCCTTACTTTTAATCAGTCTCTTTATAAGAACTGATTTTCTCTTTTAACCAACATACTGGACCTGTCACTCAACTGAAACAGCCAACCTTTTGCCTCTATCTCGGGCTTTGTACGAGATACAAAACATTCTCTTGTTGAGTATAAAAGACTCTCTTGTTGAGTCAACCTCCTTTAGCCTCTCTCTCGGGCTTTGTACGAGACACACAAAGACTCTCTTGTTGAGTCAAACTTTTAGCCTTCATCTCGGGCTTCATACGAGATACAAAAACACTATCTTGTTGAGTATAAAAGATTCTCCTGTTGAGTCAACCCTTTTAACCTCTCTCTCGGGCTTTGTACGGGACACAAAATAGCCTCCTCTTAGGCTTTGTATAATGATTTTCCTAGCGGAAAAATAGCCTCCTCTTAGGCTTTGTATAAGAAAACCACTGGTTGATCCAATCAACCTTTTAGCATCAAAGATGTGCCTCGTTCACAGCATACAAACATCAACAACTCCTTCCCCTTCGTCTAATTGCTGTAAGCGGCAAGCCTCTAGATCATCTACATCCATGCCACTGTCCCTCTTTTAGCATGAGAAATTCCTAAGGAAAGATGGCATTGCTCTACACTGAGTTAAAGTCTTCTCCTTCAGGTTAAAACTCTTTCTTCAGAAATTATGGCATTGCTCGGATCCGCGTATCCCAGTTAAAGTAATTCTCCTTCTCCCCTCTTTAGAGATGACAAATTCTCTCTAAAGTCGAGGTCCTTTCGCTTCACGTCTTGGGCTTTGAACAAGACACAAATAGACCTTTTAGCTTCACATCTTGGGCTTTAAACAAGATACAAACCACCTTTCGCTTCATGTCTTGGGCTTTGAACAAGACGCCAAAACACCCATTTCCTCCCATAGAATAGGAGGAACTACGAACGCTCTGATTTCCCTGTTTCGGTAAACGGGAATACGTAGGCATAAGATCGAAAGAAAAGATCTTAGCGAGCGCAATCAACAAAAAACCCAAATCTCATATCTCCATCAATCAAAAGCAGTAATTCAAAAGCATCAGTCCTAACATCCTAATCCTTGTTCCCCGCCAGAAACCGTCTGCCCAGGTAAAAAGAAAGAAAACAGTATTGGCGAAAATACAAATAACCAGTACAAAGGCCCCCCACATTGATAGCATCTGTAACCTAACAGACCGCTGTTTAAACTCAGTATGCAAAGCAGGGTTAATTGGAGACATCTATTTCCCTTCCTTATTCAGCTCACAATAGGATAAAAAATGAATCGACCTGTAGTTAAAGCTCAAACCGCAGAGAGCGACCAGCGCTTAAGAACCGCGTCCAAAATCGCTCGCTACAGCTGCCAGTGCTCAAGGTGAAGATCGTGAAGACTTTGTTGAACCTGAAGTTGTTCGAGAGCAGTTTTAGAGCATAGAGAAGAGACTCAAAGCTGTTGGGGGTACTGATTTCTTTAATGTGGATGCAGATAGCATGTGCTTAGTATCATACCTTGTTATACCTGCTAAGTTCATAACTCCAGATTTTGTGAAGTACAAGGGTCACTCTTGCCCAAGAGCTCATTTAGTCATGTATCTTCGCAGGATGACTGCTCATGCCAAGAATCAGAAGTTGCTTATCCACTGTTTTCAAGACAGCTTAAGTGGAGCATCACTTAAATGGTACATGGGTCTCGAGCAAAACTCTATCCATAGCTTCCAAGACCTCACAAATGCCTTCATGAAGCAGTATAAGCATAACCTTGACATGGCTCCTGATCGCCGTCAACTGGAAAACATGTCCCAGAATGATAAGGAATCTTTTAAGGAGTATGCTCAGCGCTGGAGAGAGTTGGCTTCCCAGGTTGAACCTCCTTTGGCTGAGAAAGAATTGACTGGAATGTTCATGGATACTTTGTCCCCATTCTATTGGGAAAAAATGATTGGAAGTGTTTCCTCCAACTTCACTGATTTGGTTACCATTGGACAAAGACTCGAGGAAGAGCTTAAGAATGGAAAAGTGTCAAAGGCTGTTGAATCTTCCAATGCTGTGAAGAAATCCTATGGGAACTTTCAGAAAAAGAAGGAAGATCAGACCAACGCTGTAATGTTTGAAGTGAGAAGGCCTCGTCCTCAACCTCAGTATGTTGTTCACCCTACTATTACTGCTGTCACTCCTGCAGTTACTGCTCCACAACCAACTCAAGCTCCTCAACGTCCGGCTGTTGGACAAAACCAGTACCGTAATAGGAATCAATTTGATCTTATTCCAATGAAGTACACTGAACTGTATCCTGGTCTGGTTGAGCAAGGTTTAATTACCACAAGGCTTTTACCTCTTCCAAATCCTCTGCCAGCTGGATTTAGGTCTGATCTCCACTGTGCATTCCATGAAGGTGCCGCAGGCCACGACTTGGAAAATTGCTATGCACTAAAGGCTAGGCTGCGTGATTTGATTAAGACTGGAATTCTTAACTTTCATGACAATCCCAACGTTCAGAACAACCCTCTGCCAGGGCACGCCAAGTGAAGCTTCAGTCGACTTCAGCAGATTATCCTCCTAAAAGCCAGTGTTTCAGACACGACAGCTCATCCTTGTATTGATTAGTCACTAGGCCTTTGTTTCTTGTTGTTTGCATTTTCTTTATTTTGTAATAGTTATTTGCTTTCAATTATGTTTGTACTTTCTCAATTAATGAAATGAGCATTGCAACTTTTGATTCAATTCATTTGTGTTTGCTATTTACTTCTTATTGCTTCCTCTTTCATGAAAAATAAAATAAAAAAATTCTCTTGTCCACTTTCTTCTGATTATGCAAAGATTGGAGGGAGGATGATGAAAACAAAATACTCATAATTGCTATTAGTATACTTTCAGAGAAACTTTGCTGACGATGTAAGGCATTGTTTCAATCCCCAAACACTGGAGAAATAAGGAAGTTAACCCCTCTTTAACCCCTTCGAGCCTTGAAGTTGGAGTTTCTTTTCTTTACAAATAAAAACCCGCAATTTTAACCTGGGGCAAGGTAGTTCTCAGTTAGCTTGATTGTGCATTCAAATACAAGAGTAGCATTCAAGACGCCTTTAAACAAAGTTCACAAATGTTCCTTCGCACACATCAAGCAAGTGTCGAAGATGTCTTTCAAGTCAAACGCCGACGATGGTTTGTTGTAATCCTTAAGCCAGGCAGTCACTAAAAAAAAAAGAAGAAGAAAAAATAAGAAAGAAAAGTTTGTATGACAACCAAAGGAGGAAATCTTTAAATCCTTTATCCTGGAAGTCCTCAATGGCAAACAACTTTATAAGGAAGTAGTGATCGCCATTTCAAAGTCTCTTAACTTCTGAACCATCATCATTATTATCATCAGTGCAATTTCCAACTCATGAGAATTTGAGTGCATAGTTTGAGTTAACTAGGCATAGGACTGGAGTTCATCACGTAGATTGGGTGGGCACAAATAAACTTTGAGCTTTTATCCTTTGTTTCTTAAACCGTGTGCCAGACCACGTTATAACCCTCAAAAGACCTAATTGAAGCAAGGTTATTTTGAAAGCATACTACAGCAAGGTTGCGTAAACTGACTCCCAAAGATCTTTGTAGATCATTTGTTTTGGCATCATACCTTTTGCTTTACCTTTCACTTTTAAATGTCGTGAACCACTGGTTCAGACCAGTGACTCATTTATTTTCCACATTTCAAAAATAATTTTGATTTCAAAAGTTGCATGAACTTTGCATGTACCCTGTTTGTACAAATACTTTTGTTTGCAAACTAGCTTTCTTCTCAAGGAATTTTCAAACAATTAAGAACCTTGGTCGGTGATTTAATCAGGGGCAAGTTCCTTCCATATCCTGTTGAGAATTAGTTCAAGATTTGTGGTTTAATGGTGACTTCTTAGAGTTGGTTTATACAGAAGATTTTGCAAGACTCAGGCTGGGGCAAGCTTTCTTAGTGTACAGTAAAACAAACATCTTTCAAGACTCAGACTGGGGCAAGCTCTCTAAGCGCACCATGAAATGGTCATTTCCAGAATTAATCAAGTTGAAGCAATGACCAGTTCATCTACAACAGTAAGTTAATTTGGGGCAAGTTACTTGAAGAATCCCCAACCAACACTTCATCCTTCCTACAAGGATCAACTTGATATGATTTACCAGTGTGGCAGAGATGTGTTCAGCAGCAGCATCTCTAGTTCCCAAGCAGAATGACAGTGATCTCCGTGTTGAGGAATCAGTCTTCCAGTCTTGTCTTTCCTAAAAGAGTCGAGCTGTGTCGTCAGCATCTGCATTTGCATTTAATCATATATCTTCTGCATAATTCATATGCATAGGCATATCATGAGTGTTTCATCCTCATTTGCATTTCTCCCAAGGTCGTGTCGTTATCCACGTCTTACCTTGTTGCCAAAGTACAACTCACGTGACACCTACCAAACAGATATTGTCGTGTCTATCTGACGTTCTTCTAGATATGACCTTTCTTATTCGATTGTTTTTCCGGATATGTCGGTTCCTCTTTTATCCAATGTCATTCTTAGATGTCGTTTATTTGTCTCTTTTTGATGTTCTTCCAGATTGAGTCTTTTGTTCTGATGTTCTTCCAGAACTTATCTGATGTTTTCCCAGATAATCACTTTGTTTATTCTGATGTTTTTTCGGAATGACATTGCTTTCATCATCTGATGCTCTTTCGGATGTGTCTCTCTTTCTGATGGTTTTTCAGATTGAGTCTTTTGTTCCGATGCTCTTCCAGAACTTATCTGATGTTTTTCCAGATAATCACTTTGTTTATTCTGATGTTTTTCCGGAATGACATTGCTTTCATCATCTGATGCTCTTCCAGATGTGTCTCTCTTTCTGATGTTTTTTTCAGATTGAGTCTTTGTTATCTGATGTTTCTCCAGATATTTTACTTTGTTATTCTGATGCTTTTCTGGAACGACATTGCTTTTACCATCTGATGCTCTTCCAGATGTGTCTCTCTTTCTGATGTTCTTTCAGATTGAGTCTTTTGCTCCTGATGTTTTTCCAGAGCATTTTTTGTGTCTATCTGATGCTCTTCCGGACATGACCTTATTTATTTGATGTTCTTCCAGGTATAATGTTGCTTATCTGATGCTCTTCCGGATATGTCTTCAAAACATTTTTCCCGTACATTTAATGCTCTTCTAAATGTTTCGGATGTATCTTCAGAATTCTTGTCTTCATCTAATGCTCTTCTAGATGTCTTCAATTTGTTTCTGACTTTGGTTAATGACTGCTGAATGTTTTGGAGTCTGTTTCCATTCTCCATCCAATGCTTTCCTGGATGTGTGGCGGAGTTTATTCGATGCTTTTTCGAATATCTCGGATATGCGTCCCGGAGTTCATTCAATGCTCTTCTGAATGTCTCAATTGTCTGTTATTTTCCAGAGTCTATTCAACGCTTTTCTGAATACCTTTGGTGTTTGCTTATCTCATGTATTTCCCAGTTTTTTTCCCCACCTCATTCAATGATCTTCTGAATTTCGTGACTCTTTTCCATCCATTTCCATTCATGGATGATGACTTTTGATTCCCCAGTGGAGACCGTCTTTCCGGTTCTGCTTCCATTGAGGAACTTGTGTTATCTTTTCTTTCTAAAGTATCAGCCGATCACGCTTGAATCAGTTGTCTCATCACTTTAGATATTCCCCTGTTTTGTTTCAGCTTCCCCAGTGTTGTTGTCATCCCCAGTGAGTGATTGTTCATTGTGTGGACTTTGTCCCTGTCTGCTTTTGCTTTGTCTGCATTTTGCATTTAGCATTCTATCATTATCATCATACTAGAAGTTCATGGCATATCTGCATTGGCATGTCTTTTAGCTGTCCTTAGCATCTGCATTCCATCTAAGGGCAAAATTTTCAGTTTACTGTATTTAAATACCTTTCACCTTGATCTCTCGAGGATTTCCATCCCTCGTGCCATCCGGTAAAGCTATTTAAATAGGGGCAACTGTTGTACCCCAAATTTTACCCTCAGATATTCTGATCGTTTGCACATAATTCTAAGTCAGCAATTTTTGCATTTTAGTTAAACATTTTATTGATCATTAATCATGCTTTTTCTTCTTCCATGTCATTCTTAATTTTAATTATTATCATAGATTTATTTAGAATTGATATAATTTAATTTCAATTTAGTTTATCTTTTCACATAATTTATATTTAATTAGTTTATTTTCAATATAGTTTTATTTTTAACTTAGTTCAATTGTAATTTTAGTTTAGTTTTTATTTTTAGTTTAGTTTTAATTAGATTAATTTTAATATAGTTTATTTTTAATTTTAGTCTAATTTTAGTATTAATTAGTTTAAGTGTATTAATTTATTTTAATTTTAATTTAAGTTTAGTTTTTAATCTTTAAGTTTAATTTTTAAATTTGTGATTTAACTTAATTTAGCTTGATTAATTATTTTCTTTTGTTTAAAAAAAATCATTAAAAAATATATATATTTAGAGTCCACATTTCTTTTAAATCGTAATACAAAAATACAAAAAGAAGGAATTCTTTGAGCCACTTTCACACAACATGCCAAATTCCATCAATGCCAAATAACAAAACCTATGTGTCAGATCCTGTACCAATCTCTACATCCTAAACAACATCAAACCCACATCACCAAAGTCCAAACCTTGCATCAAAATGAACCATGTTATCAACCTACAAACCCTGCACCCTCTTTCTGCTACCTCAGATGCTGCGTATCATGCAATTCAGCAAGAACCCTACACCAAAACAAGTCCTTACCATCCTGCTATCACTGCCATCTCCTACACACTACTGTTATCCCAATACCATCTTGCCAAGCAACAACGACTGAATACCATGCATCAAAGACCAAGACCTGCCATGAAAGAGACTCATCAAAAGCTACCAGGCAAATAAGTTGTACCTCTGAACTTAACCGAGAAGCTTGATTGAATTTAAAAGAAGAGGAGCATGAGAAAGAAAGGAAAAAAAAACCCTTAACAAGAAAAACTTACCCTGGATCCCTCTGTTTTCAGCACAACCTTCCAGCTCTATCTCTGTCAACTCTCCTTAGCCTTTCATCATTCCAAAACCTTTGCCTCCCATCATCATCATCAAAACCACCCGTCTCCTTCATCTCCTGAACCTCCATTTTCACACCTAAAATACAAACCTGCACACCAACTCCATAACCTGTTATATTCTGCAATTGTGAACTTTCCCTCAAACTTCCCTTCGTTCATTAACCGTTTTTCTTTTCAATACCCTCATCGCCGCCAACAATCACCACATAACCAAAACGAGAAAAAGAGTGTACAAAATCAGAACCAGAAAATAGAAGGAGGAGAAGAGCGGGGTAGAGCAGAGGAGCGGTATCTGCGAATTCGTCAACACCATCGGAGCCGCAGCGTCAGAGTTTGCCTTTGGTATGTATTTTCTAGGTTCGTTTTGAAATCGCTAATGTATTTTGTTTCTGAACATCCCTCACTTTTCTCTTCGACCTGAAAAACAACATTACCTCCTTCAATTTGAATACCATGTCATCTTCATAACCAGGCGATGCAAAACCCAACCTTGAATCCACCATAACAACCATGACTCACATAAACTTTCACCATCAGCAAACCAAACAACCCCTTCACCACACCAAACATACGAACCTCCACCTAGCTCACCGCCGCTGTGGAAAGAGAGAGTTAATGAGAGAGCTTGAGAGATCCAAAGCATGAGAGAACAACCACGATCCGAAGGAGTGATAACATTAGAATTTCATGACTGTTTGTTTCATAACGTTTTTTTTTTCAGATTGTGGAAAAGAGGACGACTGATTATTTGATTCTTAGGGTTACCTTTTTCCTCTTTTAATCGAATCCAGACCGAGTCAAGGCTGACCCAACTCCCATCTCTTGGACCGCACCTCTCATGGGCCTTTACCTTCAAACCCAACTTCATATTCACCCTCAGCTTGTAGTTAATTTTAATTCAATTAGCATTAGTTTTAATTAGGTTTTTATTAGTAAATTTGTTTCTCACTAAGTTTTATTTCAATTAATAATTTGGTTTTAATTAGATTCTAATTTAGTTTGTTAATTAGTTTTAATTAGCTCTTAATCTATTTAGCAAGTTATTTTTTAACTAGAAATAATTTAATTAGTTATTTTAGTTAGAGTTAGTTTTTATTTTTAATTAATTAATTTCAAATAGAATTAGTTTGCTTAGTTAGAATTAATTTAATTAGTACTTAGCTCTAAACTAGATTTAGTCAGAATTAGTTTTTTTAATTTAATTAGTCAACTATCTACCCATTATTAATCAGTTTACCAAACTTCCAAATTTGCCCTTCCATTTAAATTAAATTACACTGCAAAAAGGACATTTTTGTAACACTCTAATTCAACACAATTCTTCCTTTCAAATTCCACATGAGGCTTCACTTTCTATTCCTTACGAATCCACTGTCCATTTGGTAAAATAATCTACTTCCCTCCAACAAAACACTGATTCCCGTTTTCTCTCTTCTCTCTCTTTTCGCCACCACAAACCCTAAATCCTTCGCCGCCGCCACCACCACAAGCTCGTCTTTATCCATCACACATTTTCGAAGACGTCTCTATTTCCGACCGCCATCAAAACGCGAAGCACCGCCCCATTTCTTCATCCTCTCTGTTTCTTTCTTCTTCCTTCTTTTTCCTAAAACCCTACACTACACTGCAGATTTCATCTTTGATGGAGGAACTGCTGTTGGTGGAAGAACTGTAGTGGTAAGAGTTTGTTATGATTTTCTTAGTTATAAACGTTTACAGGTTGCAATTCTTTTGTCATTTAAAGCCAAAGAGCATTAGATTACTCGATAATGAGATTTTTGTATGTTAGGGTTTTTATTAATGTTATCTTACATGTTCATGTTTGATATATGCTATAGAACACTGAGCATAAATTTTCTATTGAACAATCTTGCTAGATAGGGATTAAAAAAATATGATCCTATCTTAACACTTAATTGTTATTTTTTGGGTTGATTTTGTTGCAGAATGGAACTACCGAAGAGGTGAATAAAATTGTGGGTACTTTGAATGAAGCTACTAAAGTCCCTTGAGAAGATGTTGTTGGTGAGTCTTAGCAGGATTTTGATGATTTTTACTCTCTTTTTATGTTTAAACATTTGATTCTTAGATCCCTCTTGAGAGATGTGAAACTACCAATAATGGAAGGTTTGGATGCATTAGTTGCAGTAAATATTTTCATTTTTATGTTAATAATTTATGTTGATTTTAGTAAAGTATTTATAGTACATAATGGCTTTTTTTTTACAGATGAAAAAGCGTAAACAAAAAGATAATGATGGTAATTCGCAATTTCATATTGACTTTGGTTGGTTTTCTATTTCTCTTGAAATTCCAAGTTCACTTAACTTTCAATAATGCAGTTAGTACTCTGCCATCGCCCTCGAGTAAGTGGTTTACTGCAAAATCAGTAAAAAAAGGTACACATTTTGTTAGTATTACCCTGAGTTTGTTTCTATTGTCTTTTTTTGGATTAACAAATTGTGCCCTTTCCTCATATCTCTCTAATTTGGTTGCTGATATTATTCTAGATCATGTTCTTAAGGACTGAATATGCTTCTTTATATTCTTTGCGAATTCTTTTCAATTGGTAACTTTAGGAAGAAAAAAAATTATCAATTCCAGTCATATAGATTTTTCACTTCTACACTTTGTGCATTATGTTCTTAGATGTGTGCTTCCTCTGTGACATCAATTATCGATGGTTTGAAGAGACTTTACATACAAAAGTTGAAGCCTTTAGAAGTTGCTTATCGGTTCAATGATTTTGTATCTTCCTTATTGGTCAGCAAAGGCTTGAGGTGACTTTTTGTAACCTTTTTTTTCCTACGTCGTGTTATGACTGTGTTTTAAGTATCGAGACACGTATTAACTTATTTTTCTATTGAATTCATGCAGACAAATAGTGATTGTGATGCCAAAATAAGTCACATATCTTATTGTTAAATACATTGTGTTTAAGGTGTTTCTTTGTCAGTTATATGCAAAAGTTTGGTCCTGATTGATCACTAGAATGACTTGCCAAACCATGTCTCCAAACACAGGCTTATTTTTTCATCAATCATATTTGATTATAGTTATAATACCTTTATAGCGATGATGTATGTCAATTTAATTCTTTTAAATAATTTTAATTATACTAACATGGCTTAAAATCTAGGAACGTTTGTAAATGCGTGGTTACCTTTGCCATATCAATATACACCATGGTTGACACTAGAAGCACCATTTGATTTGCTTCCTCAGCATTGGCCATCATTTGATCAAAATGGTTTGTTCTCCTTCTGTTTTGAATTTTGTTGGTTGAAAATTATGTATGTTTACATGTCTGTGTTATGATTGGAACTTAATTTGTAGGAATATTTGCGCTGTTGTCTTATAAAGTCGGTCCCGTTCTTTTTTCTGACATGAAAACAATGTCTAATATGAGTCAAAGATGTTAGATTGATTGTTCAAATATTCAAATATGAAAGTTGTTGATAACTATGAAACATTTTGCAGGTATGTTGGTCTTAAGGCATGCATAGCTCAATTGCCTAATAATGGATATGGAGCGAATGTTACTAACTGGCCTTCACGACTCCATCGACCACCAGACAGACTTCAAAGCATCAAAATGGATGCTGTTATATCCAGAAATGAACTCTTTAAGGCCGAATCAAAATATTGGTATGCAATAATTGATAGTTATGTCCATGCTTTCAATTAGAAGAAGCTGAACTTAAGAAATGTAATGGACATGAGGGCAGGATTTGGAAAACTCAAACAAGATTTGTTGTCTATAGAAAGAGTCACAAATTTTCTAACACAACACAGTTCAAGAAACCAAAACTGTTAGAAACAAAGTGCAATTTTCTTGCTCAGTGTTTTTTTCTCACCTTATAAATCTCTCTAAGCACATTGTTTTTTTCCTTGCTTGCTGATTTGCTCAGGTAACGAGATGAGTCTTCTATATTTCTCAATGAATCACCAGGCGATTCCTTTAGAGTTTAAGAATTTTTCAATAATTGAGCGGTTCTTCACAAAGGCGTTTCTCACGCCATAACGATGCTCACCCACTCAGTTCACAGTTTGCGGCTGAACTAAGTTTCAGATTGTGTTCCAGTTCAGAAATTTCTGGCGGTTTCGGTGAGTTTCCATTTCGAATCATGAGTTACTTTCGGTTCACTTCCGGTTTCGAGTTTGGTTAAGAAACATTTACACATTATAACATGCCACTCATACCAGAGTTGTCGTGGCTGATCCTCCTGATTGTTTTAGCAAAATAAACCAATTTTATAAACCAATTTTACATAATATTCTTTTAAGTTTACATTTATATACATAGTCCTTAACCTTAAGGTTATGAACTTGTAAAAATAATATTGAATTCAATTATGTATCTGTATTCTTAGTTGTTCTGACAGTTAGCTTTTTATACAATGTGTTATCTATTATCATTCTTTATTATGTTTACTATTTTATAACACAATCTAACAGTAGTTCATTATTTTAAGAAATTTATCGCCAAATGTTTCGGAAATGTGTTGCTGATGGGGAGCTGAATGATAAGAATGTTGCTGCTTTGTTGAAGTTGCGTGTAATGCTCTGTGTACCTCTACAGACTGTTGAGGCAGCTCATGCAGAAATCTGTGGCAATTTGTTTGAAAACGTGATAACTTTGTTTGCTTCCCTGTCTGATTGGTCTTTCATTCAGTGTCAAATTTCATATTTCCTTTTGTGCAAATACAATTCATGTGTATCGTAATGAATTGATATTATGATAATATCATTTGTGCTGTTATCCACAGTAGTTGGCAACATGTCATGCTAATAGGGACTTGATGTCATTACATGTTAAGCAGGTGTAAATTTCTTCACTTTCTACTTTTATTTAATTTTTAGTTGATTTTGTTGTTGTTTTCATGTATTTTATAATCTGAACTTATTACCTTTGGAAATTTTACAGTTTCTGAAAGAAAAATATCATGAAGGGAAATGTGATGTTGCAATTGTTGGTAAGGTCACTGTTACCTATTCTATGATTTTGATGTCTGTTTTCAGAGGTGAGTTTAATTCAAATTTTGTGATGTTTTTATGACATAAGAATGTGAAAATCTTTGTTTGTGCATGAAAATTCAAAATTTGAGAGCTGACCTATAGTTTGTATAGTTTGAAGTTATGAGCAACATTGTTGGAGAGTTTAGTTTCTAACAGAAATTATGTTGTTGCAGTTGCTGCTCTTTCGTCTCTAATACAATCGTGGAAAAACAAACCGTTAAATTGGGTTGGTTCTGATTCTTGTGGAAGTGAATGGGATGGAATTCGTTACGCCAATTCTAGAATCATTGAACTGTTAGTTCTTAGTTTCTTTGTTCCGTTCAAATTGTTTTTCTTTGCTTTGTAGAAATTAATTGAATCTGAAAAGGTGCTAATTTTTTTTAGAAAATTACCTGGATTGAATTTGGAGGGTCAACTATCGTCAGCAATTCAGTCCTTATCTGAACTTGACACGTACATTTTCTACTTCTAATTTGAAATTTTTGCAATATTCAGTTGTAAGTTAAACTAATAACATGTTGTTTTTGTTCATATAACGATCTTTCGTACAACGCAGGCATGACAGGAACGATTCCGAAGGAAATTGGAAATTTGAAAAATCTCAATTCCTTGTACGTAAAAGGAGGCGGGTTGTGTCTGAACAATCCGCAGGTATCCCATGAATGTTGAAGGAGTTTCTTACACGACTAGAGAGAATAATGCATTTGCTGGTTGTTTGGTTAGAGACTAGAGAGAATAGATTCTCTGTAGGAGCATTGCTCTTAGTTGAGGTTGTTATATGATTATTTGTATAAATAGGAGAATACAATATAGAGTTGATCATTATTGAATATTGTAAAACATCTGTAAATAGAGTTGCAACTCTATTGTAAAGGGAAAACCAGATTATGGATAATAATCTTTGGTTTGTTACTTAATTTGTTTGTTTTTGTTTTGGTTAAATAGGTTGGAATGGCAAGTGCCTTGGACACATTATGTGGACAATTATATGGTGCAAAGCAGTACCGCATGTTAGGAGTACACATGCAGAGAGAAATGTTAATTCTCATGATTGTCGCGATTCCACTTGCGGTTATTTGGGCAAACACAAGATCCATTCTCATTTGAAAATGAGAATTTGAAGTGGATTTTACCGGATATGGAAATTTTTTCAGAGTTGAGACAAGGTTCTTGTGCTCATCTTTTGCATTGTTTTGAAGGCTATGAATGAATGGCTACAATTTTTGTGGTCTTCTCAATTTTACAATTTCAGAACTAAATAAAAATGTTGCTCCAAATAGTATTTTGTGGATCTGTTTTCAAAGAAACTGTTGATGTTTCAACAATTTAGGTTTTGAAAATGGTGGATGGAAATGTCAAATGTGTCTATGAAACATTGTCATATATGAAATTGTCAAATGTTTCTGAGTGTGTTTCTATCCACCGGTACTCTTTTGTGCAACATTCTCCCATTTATGTGCAAGTAATATTAGATTTAGATCAAGTAAGAATAAATAAAATTTGAACAAATATAATTTGAACAGCTTGATTTTGCTCAAACTTTTGAATGTAGATTTTTTTACTTATTCGAAATAAAATACTTCAACTTCTCGTGAAGTAAGTTTAGGAAATATCATCAATTAAAATGCTCTTTTAATTTATTTATCAAAAGATTGACTATAACTGACACAATTTGCACATTGATTTCTCTCATTTATATCCTGAAAGTTGAATTTGATATGTCTCCTTTTGAGTCATTTTTATACTTCTACAATTTTGACGTTATAGTCTCGCTCTCGACTATAAGATTTGTTTTTTAAAATAGCATGGGACACAACTTGGTAGATCAATTAAAAAACATTTATATATATTTGAAATTATATGAAACGGAAAAAATGAAACAATTGATCCAATTATGTAGTGAGTCAATAAAATTCTAATAAATTTTGTTTTTCCCTATCGTGGAAATTATATAAAACGGGAAAAACTAAACCACTTATTCAAATATTGAATAATGGAAATTTATCGACACTTTTATTCAAATATGTGAAAAAGATTAAAGGAGTTTATTAAAAAATATTTAGTAGATATTTGTATATTGTATTCTCTTCTATAAAATAATTGTTTTATTTGTAAAAAATTATCTAATACAAGTTTAAATAGTTTTTTTAATCATATTATTTATAATATTATTGTTTACATTTCATCTTCTACATTTAGTACTATTTAAATATAAATTTATTATTATTCTTAAATTTTTATTTGTTTTTTTCTAACTTTTAATTTTTATAACAATTTGTAAATAAATGCGCGTCCAAAACGATATCCCACCTAAAAACGTACCCGTGCGTAAGCACGGGTTTCTTACTAGTTTAGGATTAGTTAATTGGTTTTTAACTAGGAATTGGTTAGGTCATTTAATTAGAAATTAGTCTAGATTTTAGTTAAAGTTTAGTTTAGTTTTAAATTAACTTAGTTAAGTAATTTTTATTTAGTGAGAATTATTTAATTAATTATTAGCTTTTTTTTAGTTAGATATTCATCTGTTAGATTTTAGTTTAACTCAGATTTTATTTTTAACTTTACTTCGACATCTTCTATATTTTCACTTTAATTAATTCCTGGGTATTCGGTTTCTCATTTGGCTCTTATGACATTTTTACTGTATGTATTGATATTCATTTTACTCTTGACACTCGAGTTTTTCCTCTCTATCCCTCTGTCTCTTATTCCTCATTCCAAAGAAAAATGTCGTTCTCGGTGACTGCTATGTCATTTAGAATAGCCTTGTCCATCATTCCCTTATCTCACGCCATCGTGCGATCGAGACTTGCCTTCCCTTTTAACCTAACCTTAGATTTAGAGTCTCCGTGCTCCATTTAGGTGTTCCGCCGTGGACACTTCATTCACCGTTTTACCTAGCCTTAGGTTTGGAGTCGCCGCACTCCACGTAGGTGTCTTGCCGTCAGACCCTACTTTCCCTTGGAACCTTGACCACAGTCAAGAGTTCCTCATCCCCATTGAGGGGAACTACAGACGCTCTGATTTCTCATGTTCATCTTGAGAATACGTAGGCATAGGATTACGAGATACTAGCGAGCTACCTTTTTCTTTTTCCACCTTTTCCCTTTACATCCAATGCCTTCTTGGATTCTACCCTTTTCTTTTACATCCCTTTTACCTCGTAGTGAGGGGAACTACGAATGCTCTGATTCCATTCCCTTCAGGATACGTAGGCACGAGATGCGATGTCTTGGCGAGCATACTTAGTGTACATACCCTAGGTCTTTCTTTACCTTAGCACATTTCTCTTAGCAAACAAGCATAACATAACACAATACTAACAAGAGGTTCCCGTAGAGTATTACAGATACTTAGGGTGCTAATACCTTCCCTTAGTATAACCAACCCCCGAACCTAGATTCTCTTAACTTAGGGTTTTCATTCTTTACCCTTTCCTTTGGATAAATCAAAGCTCGGTGGTGAATTTCAAAGTTTTGCGATGCAAGTTAATTAATAGCTTGTTATCCGATTCTCACCGCAACAATATGAAATGCACAACACAGACTCATGAATGTGGTACCAGCGGACCCCTCTGTCTAGGGAGATTATGGAGACCCCTAAACCTGTAGGGATGGAAAAGCCTCCACCCTTGGGGACATAGAACGGCACCGCCGACCCCGACGCTTATGTCGAGAGCTTCGAGGCTATGCTCGACTACAGGAATGTTCAGGGAGCCATTAAGTGCAGGCTTTTCCCGACCACCCTCAGAAAAGGTGCCATGACTTGGTACAAAAGCCTGGCCCCAGAATCCATCACGTCCTGGAAGCAACTGAAGAGACAGTTCTCCAGGCATTTTACTGCACCTCGCCGCCATCCGGAGACGGCGGCCTCTTTGGAAGGCATCCTCCAAGGGAGGAACAAATCTCTCAGAGACTACATCGAGAGATTCAACTGTGAAGCTGTCGACGTGCCCACTACCGACGACATGAAGAAGTTCCTGATCGAGCGGGGACTGCGTCATGGGACCGAGTTCGCCAAGTCTGTGGGTATCCATAGACCCCACAACTTGGAAGACCTCCTCCACCGAGCCCAGTCGTACATCCAGTTCGAAGACTCGGAGGCTGCCCACGTTGCCCGAGACTCACGACACCAAGAGGGCTCCCGCAGCTCCAAGGATGAAGACTCTATTGCCCCCCGACGTGGGGGAGAGAGAAGAAGCGAAGGCCGTCCCAGGGATTCTTGCAAGCCGAGAGGTCCATCTGGCCAGTTCACGGAGTACACTCCGCTCAACGCTCCCCGCAAGCGAATTCTCTCCGAGTGCGCCAACTTGGAATTTCATAAAGGGGGTGTCCGCTTTCCGAAGCCGACACCCCCCAAATCAAACACTGACAGGTCCAAGTACTGCAGGTTCCATCGGAGCTACGGACATGTCACCGAAGATTGCATCCACGTCAAATATGCAATTGAGATCCTAATCAAGGAGGGGCAGCTCAAGCAGTATACCAAGAGAAATGACGCTCCTCGCCCAGATGCCCGAAACACCCAAAGCGTCGAGGAGACGACACCTCCCTCTAGGGAAAATAGACTGCAAGGCGCCCTGAGTGTCACTCGACCAAAGGACTTTTACGTCCCCGAAGGAATCGAGGATGCCACGGCAGTTCGCAGCATGTGGGAGAGCTTCCCCCCGAAGACCCTGTCACTGCCCGTAGCACATGGGAAAGCTTCCCCACGGCGATGGGTTTGAAGGTGATGGAACTTCTGCTTGATTCCAGCTCAAAGATGGAAGTTTAAGCCGAGATTGCGGATTCCAGCTCATCGAACTTTCGCTTGATTGACCCGACGGAGACAAGGGAGGTCAAACCCATCACCTTCTACCTCAAAGAATTGCCTGGAGGGGCGCCCAACTCCACCATCCCTCTCCTGATCCGGGCGCAGATGGCAAATTTTGACGTCCGCAGAATCCTGGTCGACCAAGGGAGTTCGGTGGACATCATGTACGCCCACCTTTTCGGGACCCTCCAGCTCGACGAAAAGCATCTGACCCCTTACGTGGGCTCGCATATACAAGGGTTCAACAGCACCACCACCAGACCATGGGGCTATGTCGAACAAATGGTCACCTTCGGAAACGAGGACACTGCCCGATAGGTCAAGGCCCGCTTCCTAGTGGTGGAATGCCCTCCCCTATACAATTGCATCCTAGGGAGGACTACTCTGGCCGAACTTACAGCAATACCATCTACGGTCCATCTGAAGATGAAGTATTATACCGCTAGAGGCCGATTTGTCACCATGCACGGGGACATTGAAGCTCCTAGGAGATGCTTCGAAGCTGAGACCAAGGGCTTGAGCTCGATTAACGTCAAGCCCAAGGCCGGAGAGAAGTCAACCTTGGACGCAGTGCAGAAGCCACTCTCTCGCGTTAATACGGTGGATCTCGACGGTCGTTTCCCCGTCGAGCAAGAGGAAGGCGGAGCAGCGGACAATGACCTCCCAGCTGAAGGCAACGGGCATCCTCTCCACCCAACGCACCCCATCCCAGACGGAGACTTCGAGCTCGTCGCCCTCGGAGAAGATCCAGATAGGAGCGTGAAGATCGGCACCGGGCTCCCCGATCTTGCAAAGAGACAGCTGAAGGTGTGCCTCCTAGAGAACGCTGATTTGTTCGCGTGGAGCGAATCAGAGATGCATGGCCTCGACCCCGAGGTGGCCTGTCACCAGCTCACAGTGGATCTGGCTGCTAGGGCCATAGTACAACGTAGGCGTAGACAATCTCCCAAAAAAGTGGAGGCTGCTGAAAAAGCTGTAAAAGACCTCCTAGAGGCAAATTTTATTTCGGAGGCCAGGTACACAACCTGACTGTCCAACGTTGTACTTGTCAAAAAGAATAATGGAAAATGAAGGATGTGCGTTGACTATACCGATCTTAACCGGCTGGTCGACAATTCTGCAGGTTTCAAACTATTGTCCTTCATGGACGCCTACTCAGGGTATAACCAAATCCCCATGGCCAAGGCTGACAAACAACACATCGCCTTCATGACCGAGTCGGGCAATTACTACTACAATGTAATGCCCTTCGGCTTGAAGAACGCCGGTGCGACCTACCAGCGGATGATGAACAAAGTCTTCTAGGGAGAGATCGACGACATGCTCAAGGTCTACATGGACGACATGATCGTCAAATCCGCGGAAGAAGTCGATCACGCTGCACATCCTACAAAGGTTTTTGACATGGTGAGGAAATGCCGGATGAGGTTCAACCCCGACAAATGTACCTTCGGCGTTCGGGTGGACAAGTTCCTCGATTTCTACCTCACGAAGAGAGGAATCGAGGCAAACCCCGACAAGTGTAGGGCATTCTCTGAGATCCCAACCCCGAACTCGAAGAAGTCGATACAGTCGCTGAACAAGATGATGACCTCACTGTCCCGCTTCGTGGCCAAGTCCGCACAGTAGGCACTCCCGTTTTTCAAACGTCTATGCCAGAAGCCACGTTCTAGTGGACTGAAGAATGCGAGCAAGCGCTCCTCCACCTCAAACAAGCCCTCTCGCAACCCCCAGTTATCTCCTGGCCGGAGTGCGGGGAAACATTATTCCTATACCTCGCCATCACGGGCGAAGCAGTCAGCGCGGTCCTAATCCGGGAAACCACCGACAGGCAGAAGCCAATTTACTTCACCAGCAAAGCCCTCAAAGGTCCGGAACTTAGGTACCAGCAAATCGAAAAGGTCGCCCTGGCTCTCGTCACCACTGCCAGAAGGCTACGACACTACTTCTTGGCCCATACGAGCGTGGTGAGGACCGAGCAACTCATAAGACAACTCCTCGGTGTCGCAACTGCGAAAAACAACTGGCGGGAAACTAGAACAGAAGATTCGCCACCGAACGTTATTTATCCCGACGCAGGGAAAGGAAACGATCGAAGAAAACCTAGAAGAGGGAAAGACATGGTCATCGCAACCATAGTCCGGGTTCGGGAGTCGGTTACGCGAAGGGAAGGTATTAACACTCCCACGCGTCCATCATACTCGATGGGATCCACACTTGTTGTCTAATCAAAGGGTGAGTTATCTAAAGCTTACTACTAAAAGGAAACGGGATGGGGAAAAGAAAAGAAAAAAGTGACTCGGTAGGACATCGTCGTCCTAGGCCTACGTATTCCCCTTGTGCAATGGGAAAGTCAGATTCAATGTAGTTCGGAGGACTACGGGCTAAAGGGGGGATGTTTGCTCACCAATACATCGCGTCTCGTGCCTACGTATCCTCAATCAGACAAGAGAGAGGAAGTCAGAGCGTCTGTAGTTTGTGGGACTACGGGAAAAGGGTTAAGTGTATTTTATGAGCGACGTTAGGTTCGCGTCCGGCAGTTAGGGTCGATGCCTGTTTGCGACTGAACGGAAGTAACGTGGTCTTTTCTGAAAATGGTTTGAAACTTAATAATCCTGAAGGATGAAAAAGATTTAAATTTGTTTTGTGTTTTTTAGACAGAAGTGAGTTGGGTTTGTTCATAACTTACATTGCACCAAAGTCTATGACACGGGAACGAATGCATCGCATGGTCGCCCCCAATGGGATGTATGCTCAACACTCTAGATGAATAAAGGGAGACCCCTAATTCTTCATTTCCCATGCTTAAGGCTCGTGTGCAATGCAAGTTATCCTTATTAAGTGTCTTAGAATTGTTATGAGATGAGAAGAGAAGACTCAAGGGAAAAGAAAACACTAAGGGAATTCTATCATAATGTTGTCATGCAAAAGATGGCCCTAAGGTTGAGGTAAGAGGGGAAATTCTACCTAATGTTAGCATGCATGGTTTAAATCCTAATGTATATCCTACTCCAAGCTTAATCAAAGATTAAGTTGGACTAGGAACCCTAAGGGAGCATACAAAAGTGAATCCAAGACTTGAACAAGTCTTAAGATCCAAGGGAAGGAAAAGAGTGAAAGAGATGAAGAAGAAAGAGAGATATGAGATGAGAAACCAAAGAGGGCAACAAGCACATCAAGGATAATAATCAGGAGTTAAATAGAATAGGCATCAAAACCAATATCAACAATTAATTAAAAATACCCAAGTTAAAAATAAAGTGCAAATTAAAAACAAGATTAAAAGTTAGTCAACAATTAGCCTAAAATTAATTCAAGTTAACTTCTAATCTAATTATTAATTAAATGAATAATTAAAAACAAAATCTAAAATTAGACTAAACAAATATCTAAAATAAGGGTGCAGAACTAGTGTCTAGAGGTGGATAGCAAAGACAGGCGCATGGGCCTTCATGCTTTAGGCCCAATGGACTCACCATGTATTAGAGGAGGGTGCAATAAGCCAAATTAGGAGTGTGTGAAAGGAAGAGAAATCTGGGCGTGTGGGTTTCCATTGCCAGGCCCAAGACCTTTTCACTATGCAGACAGGGGGTGTAGTGAGTACAGAGGTGGTGTGATCAGAATCGAACACTTGGGCTTGAGAGCCCAAACCAGTCCATGTGATGAGTCTCATAAGAACGACAAACCAAACCCTAACACTTCAGAACCTACTCATCATCTTCCCCGTTCAACTTGATTCTTTTTCGCCGCCAAGACATTCCTTACTTAGCCTTCTTCTCTGTTCATTGTCTCTCCACATCACCTTCATTTTATTCTTCGTCCTCATCACCTCCATCACTACTACAATGCCAGAATCACATTTACAACGTCGTACCGTGATTCTCGACGATTACCATTGTCATCTCCCTCTTCTCCGACCTACCTCGCACGAGCATTTCACCACAACGGCACAGCAAGCTCGAGCACCCTCACCTCTAGCGTTACGAATCCGATTTACAGCTCACCTTGCGCCACTGCAAAACTCCACCATGAAACAGGTGTTCTATAACGTCGTTCTACATCAACATCTCCTCTTCGTTTTGTACGCCGCGAAATCAATCAAGCCAACGCAAATCATACGATGCAGATACGAGAAGCAGAATGAACACAAATCAAAGTACAATTATATCGGAAACTGGAGTTTGGATCAGGATCGACGTACCTATCGAAGTCGCTCCGATGGTGCTTTGAAGACAATGATGATGAAGTGAAATCAAGGAATCCAATTCAAGTATGAGTTTTGCCTTCGTCGATGTCGATTTTTTTATTCTTCACTTTCACATTCAAACCATGGCCATTATTGGCGATCAAATTACAATTGGTGCTCTTGATTCATGAGTGCACCGCTAGAGTGTGTTACGTTTCTGCTCCTTCAGTTCTACTCAATCTTCTTCTACTTTCCTTGAGCGTTGCGTGATGTTGTTGAATCGTTGTAGTGTGTTTTCTGCAGATTTGGAAGTTTGTTGAGCTATTTTGCAGGTTTTATGATGATGATGATGAATTAGGAGTTGAAGATGTGAAGAGTTGGATGATGAATTCGCAGCTCTTAAGGACAAAGCAAGTGAAGGTGAATTTCAAGAAACGAAGAAGAGCTTCATTTTATTGTAGCTTTGGCTGGTTTTTTGAAGTTTTGTGAGGGGTCCGGGTCTCGTGAAGAACAAACAGATCTTATAGAGAAAATACTGGAGGGTAGGATAGGTATTTCTGATGAATTCTGTTAGAATGAGCTATGCATTTCTGTTGAGAGAATTTGTGAAAATGAGGTCACGAGTTTTTGTACGTGTTTGGAAATGAAATCCTGTTATGACCTTTTTCTACTGCAATGTATTTCTTCTTTTTGATTTTCTCACGTGGACTTTTTATTGTGCTGTTATGTATTATTTTTGGCTGCTGTGATGTATGGTTTGTGGTTTGTAATCATGAAGATGGCTGGATTTTATTGTAACAAATGATATCATGAAAGGGGGCTCACGTCGTTTTTGCTTCAGCTTGTAATGTTAGGAAGCTCATGTGCCTTGCATTGTAAAGATAATTGTTGGCTTGTTTTTAATGCAAAATACCTGTAAAGTAGGATGGCTTCATAACTTGGCTAGGCTTGAAATTTGTAACGCCCTGTATAATATATATCTAGAATAATACCATACAAGTGTTTTATTTGGTACTGACACATCAAAAGTGCCTAATGGCATAGTTCACATACTTGTCCATTTATAAAATATAAATGCAACATATGGCACAAGCTATGGAAACTAGCCAAAAAAAATAAAAGTCTAAGAATAATATACAATATCCTCAATTGTATACAACAAAAAGATACACAGCGAAAAAATACTAAAGCCAAGCTTCTCTTGAAACATCCAAGCATCGCTCCACTTGTAAATCTAACCTGTAAACCACACCTGAAATAAATCAACTATAGTGGGGTGAGATACATCAAATCTCAGTGAGTTTCCTATCTTATAGATTCTCTCGGCTTTACAAGGTTCTACCAATCCTAACTCAAGTCTAAAGTAAGGGAAATGACTTTCGAGTTCACATTCAATTCTCACACTATATGGAAACATGCCATGAGTTTATTAACTCAAAAGTATCACTAATAGATAACCATACCAAGACATCTCATCTTCTCGTCCGCTTCTACGTCTAGAAGACGACCCGAGTCATAGATCCTTGTAGTTACTTGGCATACGAATTGGATTCGGGATCACCGGCCTGTTAACCGTGAACCGTCACTTCTTATGGCCTGTTAACCATCACAAGTCTCTACCCATAGCATAGGCTCCAATCGTACTACACATAGGGAATCAAACCTACCAAGTAATTGTGTACCCGTTTCAGAGGAGCTCGAGACCCATGAAACTACACTCAAAATATACCGGTTACGATTACATGATCACAAACAACAATTACGATTGTATTCGACAATCACAAGACTACACCGCCTTAAGGCCTCTCTTGCCTTTTTCACAACCACAAAGGTTAACCACATGTTCCATAATAGTGTTTCACTCTCAACTAGGCCAATACTCGGCAAGGGTGTATCTTCCAACAACACGTGCCCGAGCATCGCCATCTAGAGTTGTCTATAATTTCTAGTTCCTTACTAGATTCTCCTATAGTTCAAGTTTGAGGTTTCCTCACTCTTCCTATCTCATTTCATATTAACATGCATATTCACTTACAATCAGGCTAAAAATGGTAGGATAAGCAAGACATATCATAATTTCATAATAGAACAATATACAACAATTAAAACATAATTATATTGCTTTTTGAACTTTCTCGATCATTTAATCGGTCGGTAAATTCGACATATTTCATCTCCAGTCCATAGAATATTTCCTCGGCTTTACATTGATATAAAGAATGATCGAATCCGATAAACGAGTCGAAAGTTATGAATTTTTCCCCAAAAGGAATAAAATCTCAACTCCTAGGTCGCGCTAAGCGCGCCCTGTCCGCGCTAAGCGCATTTTTCTCTGACTCGAGGGGTTGCAGAATTTCAACTGCGCACTGAGCGGGCGTCTGCGCGCTAAGCGCACTCTGCGAAACTCAAAAAAATACATGCTATAACAGTTCAAAACCAGCCCCTCTAAACCCTCAATACTAGTTCCAACAACCAATTAGAGGCATATTCAACATGTTTCTAACATAGTTTCATCATCAAACTTCACAACCCAAGTCTTGAACAAAAAATCACATTTTCTACATAAACCTAAAATTTCCAACAAATCAAAACAAACTAAAACTTCAAACCAAGCATCAATATATGTTTCTACAAGCATATTGATCATTCATTTCGATTTATATCAATTTCCAACCGTTAAAACATTGTTTTCAACATTCTAACCTAAAAATTCATACTATCCAAAAACCTAAAATGAGGTTTCTAACTAGAACCCACCTTGAGATGAGCAAAATGAAGATGATGAGAAGATTGGGCAAATATTGGATGATGATTTGTTCTTGGGTTTTCTTCAATTTCCTCCTTCTCCATTTCTCTTCTTTCTCTTCTTTCCTTTTCTTCTCTTCTCCTTCTTACTATCTTTCTTTTTTTTCTTTCTCTTTCTTAATATATATATATATATATATATATAATACCATTATTATATATTATAAATCCAATAGGGTAAAATATCTCCAATTGATATTTTGTCATCTCAACCCAATTGATCAATTATTAGAGTTAACTTAAAATACTCCCTTAAACTAATAAATATCACTCTGTCTCTTTAATAAAATAATTGATCTCTTCTGATGTCCAATTGAGCACTTAATTAATACGGGGTATTACAAAATTTGTGTTGTCATGGCATGTTGAACAACATGAGTTCTTTTCTTTAATTTTCTTGGCAACTTGTTTTTATAAATCACATATGGGCTTGTAAATTTGAATATGGAAAATGGATAACAAGCAATGTGGAAAATGAATATAGTTTTCAAAAATGGATTCTAGGGATGGGAAATGATTGTAAATATGAATGGATTTAATGGATAAAATAATGAGTTTGGATATGGGTTAAAGAAAAATGAATGGATATTTGGTTATTGAATTGGATATTCAAAAGTGGATAATGGATAATGTATGAATATTTGCAATGTGGATCTAAATGGATAAATGATGTATGGTTTGGAAAGTGGATTAGTTATACTTGGATATGAAACTAGATGAAGACAACGTTAGAAACAAAGGCTTTTGGCACAAAAGGTTCACGAACTTGGTTTAAGGCATCATTAAAACTTGCACCAAATTGACTCTCACACTTGTGACTTGTATCTCAACTTCCAAAAGATCTATACACCTGCACTCTCCAACCTTAGCATCCTTGAATCAATTCCCACAACATGAGTCCACAACTCGATCTCTTGTACCGTGAATACCAAGCTGTATCTGACATGAAACCCTAACCACCATCTTCAATTAATGAATATCAACCGACCCACACAAAAGATGAGAAATCTCGAACCACCTGCTTTGGGTGCACAATGGCGAAGAACTGACCTGAGAAGTCGAAACATCAAACCCTAGCTCAATAGCACCCTCAGTTGAATCAACGAAGAAACCCTGAGCCTTTGATACTCTCTCTGAATAGAAAAATTACAATAAGCAGAATTCAACCTCTTGCTCCAACTTAACCTGAAATAGAAACCGACTGAATCACCTCCGAATAGGGCCAACAAGAAAATCCTTTAATCCCATGTCTTAGAAGACCAATGCAATGATATGACTATGAGCTAAGACCTAAATGAGATGCAAATGAAAAAAGAAACATAAGCCAGAAAAAGGTAGGGAAAATTTTGGGGTGCTACACTCGGCCGACCAAACATGGCGGGGAGGATGCTCAGATGGTCGCTCGAACTCGCCGAGTTCGACATCCAATACGAGGGCAGGAAGGCCCTAAAAGTTCAAGTGATGGCCGACTTCATGGCGGAGATAACTCTCCTGGAGCCTTCGACCAATGGATCCCAAAAGTGGACGATCTACGTCGACGGGGTGTAACACCCCAATTCCTATCGCAAATAAATAATACATAAATAAATCAGAGTGAATAAAAATTTATTATTTTCCGACAGAAACAAGGATGCCACATTTAAAGAAAGGAAACATAATCCCTGCTCATAAATTTGATACATAACACAAAATGATAAGCCTAAAAGGGAAACTTTTTCCAACAAAAGGAAAGTTCAATTATGGAATAAAGCGGAAAGATCCATAACTGACTTGTTTTACAAAATAAATTATTTTATAACATCAAAATATTCATACAAAGGTAATACAAAATAGATCCAAGGAATGTATACATATATATAACAAAAACATTCCCCGACTCCCGTGTTACGTATCAAAGCAGATAGACTGACAAACGGATGGAGAACTAATCTTTACAAAAGCCTCCATGACTACTAATCTGCAATTGCCTCATAGAGCAACAAACCACAGCAGAAGGGTGATAAATAACAACTAAATCAAGATTGCATAATAATATGCAACACATATAAATTCATATGCATAATTATTCTCACCACAAACATCACATACTAATACACATAGCATATATCAATTACACCAACATAATCACTTATTCACACATAAGGCACACCAAAGTCATAATATATGGAAACACCCCAACACATCACATAGCATATATCTATGCATAAAACATATTATCCACAACCAATGCATTTATCACATATGCACATCAATTCACCAATTCAAACATAAATCTCAACACATACTCAATCAATTCATGATTTTCCACACATAATCAATCCATTCATGATTTATGCAAATGCAAAGAGACCAACACAACGACTCTATGCAAATGCAATGCGATACCATCCATCCATCAATCTCATCATCAGTTCACTCAGGAACTATTGGAATCATCGCTTGTTACTTAGTGTAAGTCCCCGTCAGGCAAACGATGTTCCCCATCGCTTTAGGTCCTCTTGGTATAAGGCTCACGACGTTTATGGATCGCTTTAGGTCCTCTCGGTATAAGGCTCACGATCTGATCGCTTTAGGTCCTCTTTGTATAAGGCTCATGATCGTCTATAATAATCACTTTAGGTCCTCTCAGTATAAGGCTCACGATGTTATAGCGGATTCCCTCTGGAATCGTTTTGTCGCTCACACCCACTAGGGCACACGACATCAAAAGAATGCATATCATGATGCTTGGCATACAATGACTCATGACATTCAAATGCACACATATACACATCCATAATCATGCATATACAATTAACCACAACACAATGCATTTATTTGCCCTTAGGCCAAAAACCACCATCACACATTTCATCACATGAATTCACATCATATAACATCACACAAGTCATACGATATATATATCAAAAGCACATTGCATGATACACATCAATTACACACAATTACAACGGTAAAAGTCGGCAAAACGACACATTTCCAAAGTCCCGACATAATTAAATCGGCCAACAATCCCAAAACCATTATAATAAGAAAGAACACTCTAATAGCTTTCCAACGATACCAAGAATGTTCAAAACGAATAATCGGAACACAAGTTATGGAATTAAAAAGAAATGGAATCGCGAAAAGACAAAATTCTGCAATCGTGCTGGCCATACGCGTAATGCCCTGAGTCATACGCGTATTGCCTTGCTCACTTACCCATCCATACGCGTATTGGCCAAAGTGATACGCGTATGGGCAGAGACTATTTTACCCCAAAAATTCCACCAAAAATCCAATACGCGTATTGCCTCACTCCATACGCGTATTGCCCACTCCCATACGCGTAATGCCTACATTCCTTCCTTACCATACGCGTATTGCCCAACCCAATACGTGTATTGCATTGCTTGATACGCGTATGGGCAGCGAAAACCCAGAATTTTCCTGCATAATTCATACTACGAAATTCATCCCAAATTCTCTCCAATTCTCATCTAAACACTTCCAAATCACAATATATCGACCCAAACATGTCCCAACACAATCAACAAGTATTCTACGCAGTTTATATCGAGTTTCAACCGCAAAAACATCGATTTCTATCAATTATTCATCAATTTATCAATTAGGAAAAAAGTTGTGAAACAACCAAAACAATTACAACAAACAACACATATACATACACAAGCAAGATATAATTGAAACTTCTCACCCTTACCCGATTAATCGTGCTTGAAATAGATGAATTCTCGATTTTCCTCTTTCTCCTGTTCTCTCTTTTTTTCGCTTTTTTTCCTTCCCCTTTCTATTTTTCTCTCTATTTTCTCCACTTTCTATTTTATGAAAAATAACCCAGCAAAAATACCAAAATTCCCCTACTCTCAAATATCTCGCAAACGCTCTCCAAATGCGATAAAACACAATAACGATGAAATATATTTCGGGAAATAAAAGTTGAAAAGAAATTATAATTTATTGCAAATATTTTACCTATCAGGGAAATTAGCCAATTAACTCAATTAGCAGGTAAAATACAATAAATTCACACTTTTCACAAAAAGTCACATAAATGAAATAAATAAATACAATTAAACAAATCGGGGCGTTACACGGGGCATCCAGCTCGAAAGGCAACGGAGTCGGCATCATCCTCGAGAACAGGGAAGGCATCCTGATCGAAGTCTCCCTCACTTTGTCTTTCCCGACGTCGAAAAATCAGGCCGAGTACGAGGCTTTCCTCACCGGGTTACGCCTAGCAGAAGACCTCGGGGCCAGAGAGGTCAAAATATTCACCGACTCCCAACTCGTGGCATCCCAGGTACGGGGAAAATACAAAGCCAAAAACGGCAGCCTTATCGAATACTTGGCTTTGGTGAAGGAAATGATGAAAAAGTTCTCCTCGGCGGAAGTGCATCACGTCCTACGCGAACACAATACTCGAGCAGACGTTCTGTTGAAGCTCGCGAGCACAAAGAAGAAAGGCAGGAACAAATCCGTCATTCAAAAGGTACTATCTCGTGCGAGCATCGAGAATGCCATCCCCACGACTGACGTGAACGCCATTGGAGATAGCCATAGCTGGATGACCCCGGTGTACGAGTACCTCAGCACGGACAAACTACCCGACGACCCTAAAGACGCCGGAGTGGTTAGGCACCGGGCATGCTCCTATACAATCGTCGAAGATAAACTATATCGACGTGGCTTATCGTTCCCTCTTCTCAGGTGCGTCGAGGAATCTAAGGTCCCCGGTATACTCCAGGAAATCCACAAGGGGATCAATGCATAACACCTCGGCGGACGGTCATTAGCTCCAAGGCATTACGAGCAGGGTACTACTAGCCCACCATGCAGCAGGACGCCAAAGACCACGTCAAGAAGTGCGACAAATGCCAACAACACAAAGACATGCACCTGGCCCCGCCCAACGAGCTCAAAACGTTGTCGTCCCCGTGGTCGTTTGCATGGTGGGGGATGGATATCCTCGGGCCCTTCGTCGTGGGGTCGTACCAAAACAAGTACCTGATCGTTGGCGTTGACTATTTCACGAAGTGGATCGAGGCAGAAGCCCTGGCCAATATCAAGGCCCACAACATACTACGTTTCTACAAGAGGAACATGCTTGCCCAATTCAGCATGCCCCAAGCGATTGTCACCGACAACGGGACATAATTCACCGACAAGAACTTGTAGCGAGCGATTTTGGACGTGTTTCTCAAGCACTGTCGTTCCTTGGGGTACTACAGGTCGATTCATTTTTTATCCTATTAAAGCTGATGAAGGAAGGGAAATAGATGTCTCCAATTAACCCTGCTTGCATACCGAGTTTAAACAGCGGTCTGTTAGGTTACAGATGTTATGTGGTAGTGGGGCCTCTCTTATGCCATTTTGACAGAATGACGAATTTATTCTATGGACAGGAAGTTAGGACTGATGTTTTTCAATTGATATGGGATTTAGGATTTTTGTTGAGTGTGCTCGCTAAGATTTTTCTTTTAATCTTATGCCTACGTATTCCCATTTTTCGAAACAGGGAAATCAGAGCGATCGTAGTTCCTCCTATTTTATGGGAGGAAATGGTGTTTTGGTGTCTTGTTCAAAGCCCAAGACGTGAAGCGAAAAAGGTGATATGTATCTTGTTCAAAGCCCAAGATGTGAAGCTGAAAGGTCTTTTTGTATCTTGTTCGAAGCCCAATATGTGAAGCTGAAAGGGTTTGACTTTAGAGAGAATTTGTCATCTCTAAAGAGGGGTTTGTTTGTCACAACTGTTTATAAAGGAGAATTACTTTAACTGGGATATGTGAATCCAGCAATGCCATAATTTCCTTTATAGGGGGTTCCAACCTGAAGGAGAAGACTTTAACTCAGTGTAAAGCAATGCCATCTTTCCTTAGGAATTTCTCATGCTAAAAGAGGGACAGTGGCATGGATGTAGATGATCCAGAGGCTTGCCACTTACAGCAATTAGATGAAAGGGAAGGAGTTGTTGATGTTTGTGTACTGTGAACGAGGCACAACTTTGATGCTAAAAGGCTGATTGGATCAACCAGTGGTTTTCTTATACAAAGCCTAAGAGGAGGCTATTGGCCCAACAAGAGGGAGTTTTTATGTGTCTCGTACGAAGCCCGAGAGAGAGGCTAAAAGGGTTGACTCAACAGGAGAATCTTTTATACTCAACAAGAGATTGTTTTTGTGTCTTGTACAAAGCCCAAGACGGAGGCTAAAGGGTTCTGTTTCAGTTGAGTGACAGGTCCAGTATGTTGGTTAAGAGAAAATCAGTTCTTATATGAGTAACACTGTACTCAGGGATTTTGATTCGAGGATCAGGGATATTTCCTTTTCTTTGAGGAAATGGGAAATCCAAAGGGTATTGAGACTGTCCAAGTCTACGGGTTTCTTCCTATTTTTGAAAGGGACATGAGAATGTCTTTGAGACTCAAGGAAATTAGACTGTCCAAGTCTAGAGTTTTATCTTTTGTACTATGCTTAAAGAAACAGTAGTAGACTCTTGAAAAGACTGTTCTATTGAGATGACTAATTTCTGTTCCTATACCTTTAGGAGGTCGTCGGGATAATTTGTACGAAGCCCAAGAGGAGGCTGGAAACTTTTAAGAAGCCGAGGAGTCCTTGTACGAAGCCCAAGAGGAGGCTATTATTCCTGGGGGGAAGAATCATTATATGAAGCCTAAGAGGAGGCTGTGAATACTTATAAGAAGCCGACGGGTCCTGGTACAACGCCCAAGAGGAGGCGGAGATGCTTTTTAGGAATCCTGTGGGTCCTTGTACAATGCCCAAGTGGAGGCCGATGCTTTTAAGAAGCCCGTGGGTCCCCAAACCCCGAGAAATTCAAGACAGGCTAATCACAGAGAATAGATCGAGCCAGGAAAGTTTGAGAATTTGGAAGAAACTCAAGAGATGCAATTCACGGAGAAGAGATCGTCTCTGGGGAGTAAAGTTTCTTGACAATTCCTAAGGAGGACAGCTGAAGAGAAGACTGTATCTGGTGCTCCTATGGGGGATCTAGTATTGTCTATTTCTACGAATATTCAAAACGGCTTCACCTAGTGCTAGACGTAGTTGCTGGGGTAACTCTAAATATCTATACTACTATTACACAGTCGATATGAGTTTATGAAAGAAGACTTACAGCGAAACAACCCCACAATACAGTTATATGTATATGAAAGCGGTAAATGAAAGCATATAAACACTACCTCGGTTGTAGAGCTTCCATGCTGTTTGGTTAGTTGTTCAACAAAGAAAGATTGAAAACAACAGTATATTTCAAAATCAAAGGAGAAAGTGCTTTGAAAGGAAAGATTGGGGCTTACAGCTCAAGGAGAGGCCCAGATGATATTTCGTTTTAAATGGCGATCGCGTCGAGATCTTCTTTTAACGCAAAGGGGCTTATACAATATCTGAGGCCCAAAGTGGTTTTGGTTAAAAGGGGATTGGGTCTTACACTCTATTAGAGGCCCAAAAGGTTTTGAATGGGTCTTATAGCTCAAGGAGATGCCTAATTGATTTTTTCTTAAAAGGCAACGATCGCGCCGTTTACTTGTACAGAGGGACTTATACAATAAGTGAGGCCCAATATTGTTTGTACAAGGGGGTTTTGGGTCTTACACTCTCTCAAGAGGCCCAAAAGGTTTAAAAAAAGTTGTGAGGGTTGAATTAATCAAAAACCCTAATTTATTTCCAAAATGTATTTTAATTGAATAAAAATTCAATTAAAATGATCAAAAATTGTTTAACATGTGGGAAACAAATTATGATCTTGGATTAATGCTTCAAAAATCATGTTTGCCCTACAAAATGATTAGAAGTCATTAAAATTTACAAAATCAAGAGGGAAAAAATATTTTAAATGTCAAAAACAATTAAAATATTAATTCTTTGCAAAAATATCAATTATATGAAATAAATAATATTTTTGGGATTTTTTGGTAAAATAAAATATTTTAACATTTTTGTGAATTATTAAAAAAAGAATCAACTCAAAATCATTAAAACTCAGAGAGAAATTAATTTTTGAATCAATTAAATAAAATCACAAAATTCAAATATTTGAATTTGAGAGAAATGGCGCCAAGAACAGCTGAAGAACACGCGTGTTTTTCAGCTTTGTCCAGATTTGCATTTTCTATCCAATCTCACTGAATACTTGATTATATCATGCAATCCACATATCAATATGCTCGTCTCAACCTTACGATCATGTTTATGACAATTAATTTCATTTAAATTAAGCATAAAACAAGAAATCACGACAAATCCTCAAGAACCCTAATTTCTGCATGAAGGCTGGGATTTTTGATACACGATTCAAACAAAGTAATTAATTGAGGGGAAACATTCCATGCATGATTATGAACATTTGGCAAAAGTATTGTGCGAGGAAATATGCATAGATTGAGAGATGACCAAGTTTAGGCTTACCTCTAGGTCGTGACAGCAAGTTCAAAATGATTTTTGAGTAGGAGGTGTTACAGATGAGTTGTGATGATCTGAACAGCTTCCCTACACCCTATGGGGTGTGTTTGACTGCTTGGACTTGATGGAAATTGGCTGGATCACTTCATGCCATCTCAACTGCAACTTGGTTAAAACCTTGAGCAATTGACTGGTGATTCTGAGAAATCAGTGTTCCAGGTGTTGTTTAAGTGTTTGATCAGCTCACATATGATTTATGTGAGGTGTGTGTGTGATTGATTTGGTTGGAAAAGCTCTCAAACTCAAAACCCGATAGTGACTTGCCTTAGAAGGCAAAATTGGAGTGAAAGAAGAGATTTTGAGGAAAGCATCTGTTTGATGGCTTTGGTGTACTCAAACTGATCACAATTGAGCTCTATTTACAGTAGAGCAAGTTTGTTTTGCAAGGAACAGTGAATGGCAACTGCTGAGTAGGGTTGGCCAATGTTGGCAAATGAAAATCCAAGTCTCCTCTAGCCATTGACTAGAGGTTAGAGCACAGAGCTTTGGTTCCCTTGGTCTTGGATAAGTCTTGACTGAATTTAGTTGCCAATAGCTCAGTTCATGCCACCTTGGTGCTTCCATTGAATGCTCCAATCCAAAATTGGAGTCTTGTCCCTATTTTAGGCAATTCTAGGTTTGGCATGCTATTTCTTGTTCCAAGGACTTTGGAGGCTTGGCTCAGTGATTATCCTCTTTAGATTTAATCCTCAGATGTGTCCAAAGTGATGACAAGGCTTGGAATTGGCTGATTTTGGAAAATCGACCAAAAGTGCAAAAATCTGCCTTGCCTTGGCAGATTTCAGCAATGCATCTTGCCAATGTCATATCTCATGGCTCAAGTTGAATTTGGTGATGTTCTTGGCCATTTTGGAAAGCTCTCATATGATACAACAACTGTTTGATCATATTTTGTTTTGATACTTTTTGGATCCAAGTGAGAAATGTCCCTACATTTGGAAGAAAGTAAGGCAAATTCTGACTTTGTGAAATTTTCACGAAGTGTTGGAACAAAGTGACTTTTCTTGATTTTGATCACTCCATAACTTAAAATCCATGAGGAATTTGGACATAGGTAAGTATGAAGCTTTTGTAGAGGGAAATGAGATCTACAAATCAAGCTTTGGATGGGGAAAAATGGCTTTGTGGTTTAGGAGTTATGATCCTCCAAAGTTGGTACCTTTGTCACTTTTTTTTCATAACTTAGAAAATTTTCTAAGTTTTTATGGTTACCCCTTTTACAAGTTATCCCACTTTCTTTGATTTTTCTTGATGAATGATGATTCAAATCATACATTAACATCATTTTAGGGTTAAAAATCCATTTTTGTGAAAAATCTCAAAAAGTCAAAGTTGACTTTTGTGCACAGTTGACTTTTTATCAGATGAATTCCAAGCTGTGCGATCCTCTATGAAATCATGTCCTTGACCTAAATCAAACTTAATTGACATGTTCCATGGCTGTTATAGGGTGTATTGAATCATGTCCTAAGGTTTGGGAGCATGTCCTGGTCAAAAGTCAAAGCTACAATTAACTTTTCTCGCAAAACCCTAACTGTGGTTCAAATGAAATTGAAACTTGTTGCTCAAGCTTCTTGGATCAATCCATTGTTCCAAATGGATCAATATGGTATATTAGAGACCCTCAAATCATGTCTTGATGTCTTGGTTCATGATTTATCCCAAAAGCCAACTTAGGGGTGAATTAGGTCAAGAAACCCTAATTCCTGATTTTTTATGTATGCATCCCTTGAGGCAAAATTGACTTGATGATTGGGTCCATGAGGTTCCATGGAGTATTTTAGGATATGCTTTGAAGCATTGGCTCATGCCCAGAGGAAATTTTTCATCTGGAGGCCCAGGTCGACCAAACCCTAATTTAGTGACACTGGCGATCTTGAAGCTTGATCCATCTAGAAGGGAGCAACCTTGTGCTTAATCCTTGAAGTGGGAGTCCTCTTAATCCATTGTGGATGTTTGAGAGGTTTAGACAAATTGTAAGATCATGTCATTCCTTGATTGATCCTTTGTCTAAGAACTAAGAGAGGGCTTGAAACCCTAATTTTGACTGTAGTAAGTGTTCACCCATCTTTGGGGAGACTAATGAGGTATGATGGTTCCTCCATATTGTGATGATGATTTGTACAATGATAGGAAATATTAGTGGTCAAAATTTGGGGTATGACAGATGCCCCTATTTAATCTTCTTGGACTCGAAGGTGCGAATGACGAAGGTATTCGGGCATTCGAGGTGCAAGAGGATTAAATATCGGAATATCCAAAATTTTGACGGCGTCTATGAATGGTAATTTACACATTCATCTTCTTTCACTAAGCAATGATGCGTAGAAAAGGTAAACTTCCCCTCGATCCTGGTCTTCAACCAAGGAACTGGTCTTAGTTTATGAAATAAACTTCCCCTTGATCCTGGTTTCCTACCAAGGAACTGGTCTTAGTTTCTGAAATAATCTTCCCCTCGATCCTGGTTTCCTACCAAGGAACTGGTCTTAGTTTCTTTTGTCAATAAACTTTATTGATAATGGACGCTACTCGTAGCGGTTTTCCTCAAACTTCTCGCCGAATTTTCCTGGGGAGATGCCATTTGACGGAAATTTTTTTGATGTCAGACTTGCTGGGGAACCCAATCGTCTGAGTTGTAGAGGTGCACAAACTTCTCTGTTGGAGACGCCATTTGTTTCTACTGGGGAAAACGAGTCTCTTGAGAGACTGCCTTCGTTTGGGGATATTACATCATACTTTTCTCGGAGATCTTCTTGGAGAAATGCCATATGATGGGATCCAATTTTGAGGTGCCGATGACCTTTTCATCAGCGGTTTTTTGGAGAAAAACTGTTGTATTGTCGAATCTTTTGTTACCAGGCTTTCTCTCGGGATTTTCCTTAATCCGGGAAAGCAAGGACGTCATGTTCAATGGAGAAGAGTGACATTTGTTGAAGGTTATCTGGTCTTTCAGAGGTTCAAGTTATCAAAGTGGTCGAGGAGCCAACTTCATTCCAGAAATAAACTGGAGGAGAGAGATTGTTCAGACGCAGCATTTCCTGACGAGGAAAGAACTAACAACCCGATTGAGAGGACTGTTATCACCAGGGGATAAGACCGACTAGAGTGATAGTGATGCAATATGAAATGTGAATGCAAATCAATAATGCATGATGTATGTATGTTTATGCTGACTGACGCGACATACAAACTAAAAGATGAACATGACTGGATACTCGGTCATCGCGGGGAAAAGAAGTACCGTTGGTCCAAAAGGTAGCAATTCTATTTTGCTTATGAGAGATTTTCCCTGCGGGGAACTATGTTGGTCGGGCTTAGGAGATAAGAACTCGGCCGAGGCGCGTCAGACGAAACAAGATCTCTGACACAGTTGATCCCTTCATTCAGGCGTACTGGGTTAGAATGAGTACTTTGATTCTGCACGTTGAAGTTCAATTTCTTTCGGGGAAGCAGTCGATATTCTTTCAATGTTCAATAGTCAAAAGAAATTGTCATCTTTATTTTAAAGCAGAAAAATTTTTACAAGTAAATTCATTTTTGTTTTATTTCAAGAATCGTTAATCATATTAAAATGTCGTTCTGTAAAGCTAAAACAAATGAGAATTACAAACAAAAGCACAAGGGCTCAAATTTTATTGATAAGAGGGAGATCAGCCAAACGCGTGATTCCAAAGAGTATTTACAAAGTTATAAAATGGTAATTTACAGGGAAAAGGTCTACGTTGAAACATAACGACCACTATCCTTCTACCAACTTTGAATTCGGGACATCCTGAGCTTCTGTCGAAGATGACCTTGACTGGAGTTTCCCTCCGATGGATGGTGTAACTGCTGCTGAGGGACTTGCCTCTTTGTCGAACATAGTTACTTGCCATTATCCCTAATTTTTGCATGGATTGTACTGTGATGTTTCTAATCCACCAGGATGATTTTTTTTATTTTGTCTCTAACTTTTGCCTGGACCGCCCTTTCGGGTTTTCAATCCACCAAGACGTTTTTTTTAGGCGAAGTATTTCTTGACTACATCAACGTTTGTGGGGTAGGAAAATTCCTCTCCGTCCATGGTTGCAAGTCTCAAGGCGCCGCCCGAGAAAGCTTTCTTGACCACATAGGGGCCGTCATAGTTCGGAGTCCATTTGCCCCGAGAATCAGTGAGAAATGATTGTATCTTCTTGAGCACAAGGTCTCCTTTCCTGAAGACGCGAGGTCGGACCTTTTTGTCAAATGCCATCTTCATTCTTTGCTGATACAACTGACCGTGGCATAGTGCTGTTATTCTATTTTCTTCTATCAAATTGAGTTCATCGTGTCGACTTTGACACCATTCAGCTTCTGTAAGCTTAGCTTCCATCAATACTCGGATTGAAGGGATCTCTACTTTTATGGGGAGCACTGCTTTCATGCCATATACTAGAGCGAAAGGGGTTGCCCCTGTTGAAGTGCGGACAGACGTGCGATAACCGTGAAGAGCAAAGGGTAGCATCTCGTGCCAGTCTTTGTAGGTTACAACCATCTTCTGAACAATCCTCTTAATATTCTTGTTAGCCGCTTCTATCGCTCCATTCATCTTTGGTCGGTAGGGAGATGAGTTATGGTGTTCGATCTTGAACTCTGCGCACAACTCTTTCATCATCTTATTGTTCAAGTTAGATTCATTATCAGTAATGATCTGGCTCGGAAAACCATAACGGCAAATGATATTGTTTTTGATAAATCGGACCACCACCTGTCAGGTTACATTAGCGTACGACGCTGCTTCGACCCACTTAGTGAAATAGTCAATGGCTACCAGGATGAACCGATGTCCGTTTGAAGCTTTGGGCTCAATCAAGCCAATCATGTCGATTCCCCAAATGGAAAAAGGCCATGGGGAAGAAAGAACTTTGAGAAGTGTAGGTAGTACATGGATTTTGTCTGAGTATATCTGACACTTGTGACATCTCCTCATGTACTTGTAGAAGTCGAATTCCATTGTCAACCAATAGTACCCTGCTCTTAGAATTTTTCTCGCCATTGTGTGTCCGTTGGCATGAGTGCCAAAGGATCCTTCGTGAATTTCTTTCATCAGCATGTCTGCTTCTGGTCTGTCTACGCATTGGAGCAAGACCATGTCAAAATTTCTCTCATAAAGAGTATCACCGCTCAGGAAGAAGCTGCTTGCTAGTCTTCTGAGGGTCTTTCTATCCTTTCTGAATGCCCCAGAAGGGTACTCTTGTTTTTTAAGGAAGCATTTGATATCGTGATACCAAGGTTTCTTGTCTATGACTACTTCAATCGGGAAGATGTAAGCGGGCCGTTCAAGGCGCATAATGTCAATCTTAGGTAGGTCATTCCATTGACATACACTAATCATGGAAGAGAGAGTGGCTAAGGCGTCAGCCATGTGATTCTCATCACGAGGGATGTGATGAAACTGGATTCTGTTGAAGAAAGGTAACAACCTTCTTGCATAATCTTTGTAAGGAATCAGTCCTAATTGGTATGTGTTCTAATCTCCTTTTATCTGATTGATAACAAGGGTTGAGTCGCCATATACGTCCAAGTTTTTTATCCTTAAATCAATCGCTTCTTTGAGACCCATAATACAAGCTTCGTATTCGGCCTCGTTGTTTGTACATTTGAACATAAGTCTGGAAGTAAAAGGAATGTGGGTACCCTGAGGGGTAACAATGATTGCCACAATTCCATTTCCATAATGGTTGACAGCTCCGTCAAAGATTAGTCCCCACTGGGAACCTAGTTCTGGCCCTTCAATGGGTAGCGGTTCATCGCAATCTTTCATCTTTAGATACATGACATCTTCGTCTGGGAAGTCGAACCCGATTGATTCTTGATTGTCAATCGGTTGATGAGCCAAATGATCGGCTAAAATACTTCCTTTAACGGCTTTTTGAGCGTGGTACTTTATGTCATATTCTGATAGCAACATCTGCCAACGGGCAATCCTTCCTGTGAGAGCAGGTTTTTCAAATACATACTTGATTGGATCCATCTCAGAGACCAACCAAGTAGTGTGATGAATCATGTACTGGCGCAGACGTTTGGCTGTCGAAGCCAAAGCACAATAAGTTTTCTCGAGCATAGTGTACCGAGTTTCGCAGTCGGTGAACTTCTTCCTTAGATAGTAGATGGCAGACTCTTTCCTTTTGGTTTCGTCTTGTTGGCCAAGTACACAGCCCATGGAGTCTTCCAAGACTGTTAAGTAGATGATCAGTGGCCTTCCTTCCACTGGAGGTGATAGAATCGGAGGATTCAATAGATATTCCTTAATACTGTCGAAGGCAGTTTGGCAGTCTTCTGTCCAAACGCAGTCCTGGTTCTTTTTCAGTAGTTTGAAGATCGACGTACACGTGGCGGTCATGAGGAATATGAATCTGGAGATGTAGTTCAAACGTCCCAGGAATCCTCTGACTTGTTTTTCAGTTTTCGGAGAAGGCATTTCTTGAATGGCCTTGACCTTGTCAGGATCAACCTCAATTCCTTTCTGGCTGACGATGAACCCTAAGAGTTTCCCTAAACGGACATCGAATGTGCACTTATTGGGAGTCAAGTGGAGTTTGTATTTTCTCAGACGCTCGAATAGTTTTGACAGGTGGGTCACATGCTCCTCTTCTGTCTTGGATTTTGCAATCATATCATCGACATATACCTCGATTTTCTTGTGTATCATGTCATGAAACAGAGTAGTCATGGCCCTTTGATAGGTTGCCCCGGCGTTCTTCAAACTGAACGGCATTACCTTATAACAAAAGGTACCCCATGGGGTGATGAATGAAGTTTTCTCCATGTCTTTCGGCGCCATTTTGATCTGGTTATAGCCCGAGAATCCATCCATGAAGGAGAAAACTTTGAACTTTGTTGTACTGTTAACCAGCATGTCAATGTGTGGTAAAGGAAAGTCGTCCTTTGGAGTTGCCTTGTTCAGATCCCTGTAATCAACACACATTCTGACTTTTCCGTCCTTTTTCGAAACGGGTACGATATTGGCTAACCATTGAGGATATTCTGATGTGGCGAGGAAACCTACGTCAATCTGTTTCTGTACCTCCTCTTTGATTTTGATGGCCATGTCCGGGTGAGTCCGTCTCAACCTCTGTACATTCCGATCTTAACGGTAAGTGATGTTCCACGATGTTGGTATCCAACCCTGGCATGTCCTGATAGGACCAAGCAAACACATCGGGGAATTCTTTGAGAAGCTTTATCAAACTCTCTTTGGCAGTTGGACTGAGCAGTGCCCCAATCCTGATTTCTGTTCTCTCTTTCTCTGAACCCAAGTTTACCGTTTCCAACGGCTCTTTGTGAGGTTTAATGGACCTTTCCTTTTGTCTGAGTAATCGGGAGATCTCCTCTGGAATTTCGTTGTTAACTTTTTCTTCAGCCCCAAATACCGGGAACTCAAAATCGGGAGAAGGCATCGGATCGTATGTTTCAACGGGGTTTAAAACAAGTAATCCGTATGACGTGATGATTCGTGTTTAGAAGAGATAGAGAGAATGCAAAAGTGTGTACCGTGTATTATTTGAAAACTGCTTGTTTATTATTATTGATATGTTCTTTAGGATTACCATTTTCTGAGAAGAAGCAAAAAGAGAAAACAACAATTAATGCGGAAATTACAGAACGACGTTATTTTATTAATGAATAAGTCGATTCTTGAAACTACAGCCCTATAAAACAAAACTCTGTCACTTTGGACAAAGCGAAGAGGGAAAATTTACAGAAAGCAAGCCCTATAAAAACATCTGTTTCACCTGGGTAGGGTGAAAGGTTAAAGATGGCAATTACTTTGACTTATGAATAATCCTTGGAACATCGACAGCAACCCACTGGCGGCGAACTCCTCGGTGAATCACAAAGTCGGGCACCTTCCTTGATTTGTCTTCAGAAATAACGCTGATTTCTGGTGGAGCAGGATCATTAGAATCTGTCTCCCAGGCAGAATTGTCGTAGGAAGATTCCTCTGTTGCATTTTGTATAGTATTTGTGCTCTCAGGTAGATCTCCCCATCCAGTTGGCTAGATATCTTCGAGCCTGATACGAGAGTTTTCGGGAGCGGTGTACTTGACCATATAGTCGTATTTTCCACTCGGTTGTCCCAAGGTGTCCCACACCTCTTTGGAACTGGAGGAGTCATCTCTCTCGATGACGTTGACCTCGGGAAAGGCATAATTAATGAATTCTAGTCCTGCAAACGTTGCAAATTCATCGTCGTACTGGATATTTTCTGAATGCCCTGAGTGTTGATCCCATGACATGGTGGGGACGCAGGTATTCTTTTCGATGATGCTCAGCTGAGTTTCATTACTCGGCTGACTTTCTGGCCCCAAGTCTCCTGGATACGGCTGCCACATTGGCAGGCCATCCATCGGGCCATAATAGTTGTGGTCAAAGTTGTCTTTCATCAGAGTGTCTTCCTCTAATGAATTTGGTGGAGCACGACATCCTTCAGTATCACAATCTCCATATATCATTTCGACATCTGACCGTGGTATAAATCTCGGACTCTGTGCGGGATAGCAAAATGGCGTAGGCACCTCTTCCTGAGACATATAACCGTCCTCATTAAGATAGGACTTCCATTCTTCATCTGTGTCTGAGGAATCATCTTTATTGATGGTGTGCACTTCTTGAGGCACTGGGTGAAGGAAACCTCCACTGTGGAAGAAGTTTTGAATGGGATGAAGACTTTCATCGTTAGCAGCTGTCCGGGTACAGGTTGCAGAAAAACCAAGACCCTTCTTTATTGTATTACTAGTAGGAATGAGAAGCTGTCCCCATCCTATTGTGTCGGTACTCTCGACTACTTTAATAGCATCTTTGTATGAGGAAATCGAAGTTCCTCCTCTTGATTGATTATCCTTGCTCACCGATAGTGCTTGGACTGAGTTCCAATAACCTCCTCGGGTTCTATACCAGTAGATGATGATAAGCTACTCACGAGCAAGGCCTACTCCCCACAGACTATGACGAGTTGATCGTTCTGGACGAACTTTAACTTTTGGTGGAGGGTTGAGGTGACCGCTCCAGCCTGATGTATCCAAGGTCTTCCTAATAAACAACTGTACGTTGCCTGGATGTCCATGACCTGGAAGGTGACTTGGAAAGTGTGAGGACCAATAGTTATGGGAAGGTCAACTTCACCGATAACCGTTTTTCTGGATCCGTCGAACGCTTTGACGACGACCTCGTTGGTTCTCATCGGAGGGCCTTTGAATGATAATTGCATCAAAGTGGACTTCGACATAACATTCAGGGCTGACCCTGTGTCTACCAGCATGCTGGCTAAAGCATCGTCCTGGCAGTTGACTGTGATATTGAGTGCCATGTTATGATGGCGACCCTCTTCCGGTAATTCCTCATTACTAAATCCCAAATTATTGCAGAAAGTGATGTTAGAGACAATGCTATCGAACTGTCTAATTGTTACATCCTGTTCCACAAAGGCTTGCTCCAAGACTTTCTGTAGAGCCTCCCTGTGCGCTTCTGAACTGAGTAACAGTGATAATACTGAGATCTTTGAAGGAGTTTGTAATAGTTAATCAACGATGTTGTATTCACTCCTTTGGATGAGCTTCAGCATCTCATCATTGTTTTTCGAAAGGTCGGGATCACTGGATTGACCGACTGGTGGATTGAGAACTTCTGTCTGAGGTTCCTTTTCTTTGTTAAGTTCTCCAACTCCTCGATTAAAGATTCGACCACTCCGTGTTACTCGACTGATGTCTGCAATATTCACGACGGAGGGTAATGGAATTTCCTTCCCATTCTCGACTGTTGTTGCACCGTATTTGTAAGGGATAACCTTAGTTGATTCATACGGTAATGGTCCCGGTAGATAGATGACTATGGGAACCTTTTGGTTTTTCTGACCATTATAAGTAATCTCGATCCGTTCCCGGTTGGGAATTCTTGATTCGTCAAGCAGAAGGGTAATGGTAAAAACATTCCTGGTCCTCTGATGATCAGAGATGACGACAACGTCCTCAATTTGATTGGAAAGGTAGTTCGGCGACGAATTGATGGGTCCGGAACCTGGATATGGGCGAATCTCTCCACGATCCACCTGCCCCTGGAGAGCTGCTCGCACAAGGTAGCGCCATTGGTTACTTTCTGAACAGACTCCACAACGTTCATAGTTGTGTGGTGGCACCTGGCCACGCCCGCTTTGAATACAATGTAACCTCACTAGGTTAGCTTCCACGAGTCGGACATCCTAACTTTGACGCCGAGTAGGATTCTTGTTATTGATACTAATTTGCTGAGTATCCTTATCCATATAGATTGGCATCCACCAGTGATTTAACAAGTACTGAAGTGCCTCCTGGACAAGGGTACAACCTTGATCATTTTCGCAACCCGCTTTACAGCTTTGGTAATTATGTGATATCAGGAATCCGAGTCAGACCTGCTCAGCATGCAACTCTACCAGGTTGGTATTCATCACGCGAATATCAAAAATTTGAACCATGTTGATCTGATAGGGATTCCTATCATGGTAGTCTTGGATCCATCCAAGATCCATCTGACGCTGGAGGGCCTCATGTACCAAAGAGCATCCCTGTTTGTTTACCGAGCAAGTCAGACAAGAACTATAATCGTGCCATGGCAGATCATGATACTGGCTTTGCCTTGAGTGCATTGCCACCAGGTTAACATTCATCGCACGGATGTCGTGGTTCTGAATGACGTTGGAATTCGTATAGACCATGTTAACTCCACGAACTCGGTGCTCTTGGATCCATCTGAGATCCATCTGTTCCTGTAGAGCTGATTGCACCACAGAACACCCTTGATTGCTTTTAGAGCAGACATCACACTGGTGATAATTATGAGGTGGCACATGGCCATACCCACTCTGTCTACAATGCATCTTGACCAGATTGGTCCTTAACGAGAGTATATCATAAATTTGATAGACGTTGTTAAATTCTTTCTCAATCAGGTTAACTGCAGATTTCTCATGTTGAGGCAGCGGGTTTGTGAGAACATTGGGATTTGAAATTCTGGCACAGATATCAGATGTCATACACAGATGTTGAGACACCGATATCCAACACAATGAACAAGTTAACAATAATAATAACAATGTAGAAAGTAAGGAACACAGTGATATGTTTACCCAGTTCGGATCAACAATCCTACTCTGGGGGCTACCAAGCCAGGGACGAAATCAATATACGATAGTATCAATTCACAGATCATACAGCAACCACACCCGATTACAATCCGCTCACTTAATCACTACCCTTCCTATGACTTCTACCTAAGACTCACCTAGGTATGAGGCCCTCCTCAAATCCCTCTTTAATCACAAACCGTGACTGGTTCCTTTCAACACAAGTAACAAAACGAAAGCCAAACTTTCAAAACACACAATTCTCAATACTTCAAAGCTTATGAGAATTGACACACAAGAAACTCAATGCTTAAAAGCTTATGAGTAACTGACAGAACTTACAACACAAAACCAATCCTTGTACTATTATCAGAATGATACCAGTTAGGCTCACAAATAACACTCAAAAACCCTAACAAAACACACGTAAGTTCCACACCTAAACTAGGTTTACACCAGTCAATATATAGCATTAAATCTGGACTGGATTGGGCTTCAAAACGCAGCAAAGAGACTGCACACAATTCTGCAATAAAAACTCCAAGAAAATAGGTCTTCAATCCAAAGTTTCCTAATATGTCTCCATATTTAGAAAATGGTGAGAATCCGAAAACCAACACAAAAAAACTCAACCCAAAATACTTTGGATGCCACATAGGATAACTAAATATTCACAGAATATTCAGTAACAAATACCAACAACAGAATCTTCCTTTAAAACCAAAATCAGATGCGATGTCCTATGATACAGGATGGGACATCTTTATCCGACATGTTTAATGCAGAATATTAGAACATTTTGTTTCAACATCTTGCTGCTAGAATAGTTTTAGCAAAATAAATGCCAACCATAAAATCAAAGAAATAATAATCTCCCCCTTTGGTTTATTTTGGCAAAAACTACACACCAAACAATCTTGCAAAGATAACACAAGCAAAACAACAATATCAGAGACAGCAGCGAAAAACACACCATAACACCAACACAAAACACAGTATAGCAGCAAAAATCCACACCCAAAACAAACTCCCCCTCAACTGCAGCAACACAACAACATTCTCCCCCTCAACTGCAGCACCAGCACAAGCATACCACAAAGCACACTACTCCCCCTTTTTAGCCATAAATATGACAAAGGCAAGTAGAACAGTTATTAATTTTGAGAAATGGTCAAGTCATAAACCAGAATAAACAGCATTAGAAAGTAGATGCACACAACATCACATGACCAAATGTCATGCACAAACTTCAGCATCTTTCCCTTCATAAACACCTGCACAAGCTGCACTACCAGAATTACCTTTATTCTTTTTTAGTCTGGCAGCCAGAAAGAACATTAATTGCTATAGTTCTTCATGAATACACACCCTAAGTCTACTCCTCAGATTTTCAAACTGAACTGCATCCAGAGCCTTGGTAAATATGTCAGCGAGCTGATTTTCAGTGCTAACATGCTCAAGAGTTATGACTTTGTCCTCCACAAGTTCTCTAATGAAGTGATGCCTGATATCAATGTGCTTAGTCCTGCTATGTTGAATAGGATTTTTAGAAATATTAATAGCACTCAGATTGTCACAAAATAATGTCATGACATCTTGTGTGACATTATACTCAGATAGCATTTGCTTCATCCACACCAGTTGAGCACAACTACTTCCAGCTGCTATGTACTCAGCTTCAGTAGTAGAAAGAGATACAAAATTCTGCTTCTTACTAAACCATGAAATAAGATTATTTCCCAAAAAGAAACAACCTCCAGAGGTACTCTTCCTATCATCAGCACTTCCAGCCCAATCAGCATCACAATATCCTACTAAAATGGAACTTGAGTCATGGGAGTACAACAACCCATAATCACATGTACCACTCACATACTTAAGAATTCTCTTAACTTGATTGATGTGACTGACCTTGGGTTCTGCTTGGTATCTTGCACATACACCAACTGCAAAGGTTATGTCTGGCCTACTTGCTGTGAGATATAGCAGACTGCCAATCATGCTTCTGTATAAACTCTGTTCAACATTCACTCCCATTTCATCTTTGGATAACTTTAAGTGAGTAGGAGCAAGAGTTCTCTTGTGCTTGGCATTATCCAATCCAAACTTCTTCACAATATTCCTCGCATATTTGCTCTGACAAATAAAAATGGAATCTTTCATCTGCTTGACTTGCAATCCAAGGAAGTAAGTCAATTCACCTACCAAGCTCATTTCAAATTCAGATTGCATTTGGTTGACAAAATGTTGGACCATTTCATCCGACATCCCACCAAACACAATATCATCTACATAAATCTGAGCAATCATTAATTTCCCATCATTCTCCTTGACAAAGAGTGTTTTATCAATACCACCCTTCCTGTATCCATGTTTGACTAAGAACTCAGTCAGCCTTTCATACCAAGCTCTTGGAGCTTGTTTCAAACCATACAAAGCCTTCTTTAGCTTGAAGACATGATCAGGAAAATTTGGATCCACAAACCCTTTAGGCTGCTCAACATAAACTTCCTCATTAAGATAGCCATTCAGAAAGGCACTCTTGACATCCATTTGAAACAATTTAAATTTCAAAAAACATGCCACTCCTAGCAACAATCTGATGGATTCCAATCGAGCCACAGGAGCAAATGTTTCATCACAATCTACTCCTTTAATCTGTGTGTATCCTTGAGCAACTAGTCTGGCTTTGTTTCTGCTAACAACTCCTTGTTCATCAGACTTATTCTTATAAACCCACTTTGTTCCAATCACATTTGTTCCTGCTGGTCGTGGTACCAGTTCCCAGACTTCATTCCTCTTGAATTGACAAAGCTCATCCTGCATAGCACTTATCCAGAACTTATCTGTCAATGCCTCTTTAACATTCTTTGGTTCAAGCTTTGAAACAAAACAGGCATTTGACACAACCTTCCTCGATCTGGTTCTTACACCTTCATTCAGATTTCCAATAATCAACTCCTTAGGGTGATCCTTCTGAACCCTTATAGAGGGTCCCCTGTTAGCATCCTCTACCTCTTCATTCTCAGGTCTAGTGTCGGTCTCTTGAGCATCATCTTCTACGGACTCAGTGTCTTGCGAGATTTCATTGTTCATGGGAAAGCATGTTCCAACATCATCTGGGACATCTTCGTCTTTGCCAGAGTCATCAACCACCACATTTATGGATTCCATCATCACCTTAGTTCTGGAATTAAATACCCTATATGCTTTACTGTTTGTAGAGTATCCCAAAAATATCACTTCCTCACTCTTAGGATCCATCTTTCGCCTCTGCTCACGATCCGCCAAGATATAGCACTTACTCCCAAAAACATGGAAATATTTCAAATTTGGCTTACTACCTTTTCATAGCTCATAAAGAGTAACAGAAGTACCTGATCTGATAGTCACCCTATTGTGTATATAGCAAGCGGTATTCATGGCTTCAGCCCAAAAATGATATGGAAGCTTTTTGGCATGAATCATGACCCTTGCACACTCTTGAATAGTCCTATTCTTGCGTTCCACCACACCATTTTGTCGAGGAGTGATTGGTGATGAGAATTCATGAGTGATTCCTTCAGATAAACAAAACTCTTCAAACCTACTATTTTCAAATTCTTTCCCATGGTCACTTCTGATTCGAACAACACCACAATCCTTTTCTCGTTGAATCCTTTGACACAATTCTTTGAATGTTGCAAATACTTCAGACTTCTCTCTGATAAAGCTTATCCAGGTGAATCTGGAGTAATCATCAACGACAACATAGGCATACTTCTTCCCACCAAGACTTTCAACCTGCATAGGTCCCATTAAGTCCATGTGAAGCAGCTCCAGAACTCTAGAAGTTGTGGTAAGATGTTGAAGCTTTTTGTGTGACATCCTTGTTTGCTTCCCAACTTGACATTCACCACATATTCTATCCTCATCAATCTTCAGCTTAGGAATACCTCTAACATCCTCACTTGACAGAACTTTCTTCATCCCTTTCAAATGTAAGTGACCCAATTTCTGATGCCATAGTTTGGTTTCATCTTCCTTTGACATCAAACAGGTAGACAAACTTTCTGATTCTTGAGGATTCCACAGATAACAGTTATCCTTAGACCTGGTTCCCTTCATGACAACTTCATTTTCTTCATTGGTTACTAGGCATTCAGATTTTGTGAAATTTACTTTGAGTCCTAGATCACACAGTTGGCTTATACTGATCAAATTTGCAGTCATCCCTTTGACAAATAGAACATGATCCAGATTTGGTTGTCCTGTGTAGTCCAGCTTTCCAACACCTTTTATTTCACCTTTTGATCCATCCCCAAAAGTGACATAATTGGTAGAGTGGGGCTTGATATCTGACAAAAATTTCTTCACACCAGTCATGTGTCTTGAACAACCACTGTCAAAGTACCAATCTTCCCTTGCAGATGCTCTGAGAGAGGTATGTGCTATGAAACCAGCCATCATATTTCTAGGAGTCCATCTTTTCATTACTTTAGCCCAATTCTGTCCTTTATTTTGTTGATGAGCAGTTTTGGGATAACCATGCAAATTGTAGCAAAAGGACTTTAAGTGACCAATCTTTCCACAGTAGTGACATCTCCATGGTTTATACTTTGAACTACATACTATTTTCTGATGTTTTATCTGATGTTCAAACATGTGATTTGACATCTTCTCCTCTTGCTTTATTTTCTGAGGAACAAACTTTAATACAGACTTCTTGTAGTTCTCTGCTTGATTGTTAAAACCAATACCTTGTGCATTTCCAGCATTTTTCCCAGTCTGAAGAATCTCATCCAGCTGCGTGGAACCATTGTTCAGCATTCTTATAGATTTGGTCATATTGTCAAGTTTTGACTTTTGCCATACAACCTCCTCTTTAAGATCAGCAATGATTGATAGATGTTCTTCCTTCTCAGCTTCTAGTTGAGCTATTAGAACCTTCTGTTCTAATATTATCTGGAACCTCTCTTCATTCTTGATACACAACTCTGAGAACCCAGTGATAACTTCCTGCTTAGTGAGTTCTCCAATATAAGATTCTTTGTCAGAATCAGACTCACAAGTTGTTTCTTCATCAGATTTACAGATTCCAGTCAAGGTTGTCACCAATTTTGCTGATTCTTCTTCAAGATCACTCTCAGACTCTCCTTCTGACCAAGACACGGATAAGCCCTTCTTCTGCCTTTTGAGATACGTGGGACACTCAGTTTTTATGTGCCCAAATCCCTCACATTCAAAACACTGAACTCTCTTCCCTTGATTGAAGTCTTCTTCAGTTCTGGACCTTCTGCCTCCATCCTGGTTTTTACTGATGTCGAGTGACTTGTTCTGAACATTTTCTCTTGACTTCCAGTCCATCCTTTTCAACACTTTGTTAAATTGTTTTCCAAGCAATACCAGATCTTTAGACACCCCTTCATCTCTGACCAGGTTACCTTCATCGTCTGAATCACCAGCATTTGACACAAAAGCTATACTCTTCTTCTTTTCAGACTTTTCACTGATCCCCAATTCAAATGTTTGAAGTGATCCCACAAGTTCATCCACTTTCATCTTATCTATGTCCTGAGCTTCCTCTATAGCAGTCACTTTCATGTCAAATCTCTTAGGTAGAGATCTGAGGATTTTTTTGACCAGTTTGCTATCAGACATCTTTTCACCTAGGGCACTTGAAGCATTAGCTATCTCAATAATGTTCATGTGAAAGTCATGAATGCTCTCATCTTCCTTCATCTTCAAATTCTTAAACTTGGTAGTGAGAATCTGAAGTTTTGACATCTTCACCTTTGAAGTCCCTTCATGAGCAACCTTCAAGACCTGTCAAGCCTCTTTTGCAATGGTGCAGTGTTCAACCATTAAACAATGCATTCATGGCTTTGGAATTTCCCAAGGACCCTTTGTAGTCTGCATCATCCCAGTCTTTCTCTTCCTTCACCACATCAGTAGGATTAACTTCTCCATCTCTAACCTTTGGGGGTTCCCATCCTTTGATAACAACTTTCCATGCTTGATCATCCATGGATTTGATGAAAGCTATCATCCTTGGTTTCCAATAGTCATAGTTGGAACCATCAAGCAGAGGTGGTTTGTTCAAAAATCCTCCATCCTTGTCCATTGCACCAGAAAGTACCTTCCCTGAATCTCACCCAAAACCAAACAAGGGTGCAAGCTCTTGATGCCAATTGAAATTCTGGCACAGATATCAGATGTCGTACACAGATGTTGAGACACCGATATCCAACACAATGAACAAGTTAACAATAATAATAACAGTGCAGAAAGTAAGGAACACAGTGATATGTTTACCCAGTTCGGATCAACAATCCTACTCTGGGGGCTACCAAGCCAGGGATGAAATCAATATACGATAGTATCAATTCACAGATCATACAACAACCACACCCGATTACAATCCGCTCACTTAATCACTACCATTCCTATGACTTCTACCTAAGACTCACCTAGGTATGAGGCCCTCCTCAAATCCCTCTTCAATCACAAACTGTGACTGGTTCCTTTCAACACAAGTAACAAAACAAAAGCCACACTTTCAAAACACACAATTCTCAATACTTCAAAGCTTATGAGAATTGACACACAAGAAACTCAATGCTTAAAAGCTTATGAGTAACTGACAGAACTTACAACACAAAACCAGTCCTTGTGCTGTTATCAGAATGATACCAGTTAGGCTCACAAATAACACTCAAAAACCCTAACAAAACACACGTAAGTTCCACACCTAAACTAGGTTTACACCAGTCAATATATAACATTAAATATGGACTGGATTGGGCTTCAAAATGCAGCAAAGAGACTGCACACAATTCTGCAATAAAAACTCCAAGAAAATAGGTCTTCAATCCAAAGTTTCCTAATATGTCTCCATATTTAGAAAATGGTGAGAATCCGAAAACCAACACAAAAAAACTCAACCCAAAATACTTTGGATGCCACATAGGATAACTAAATATTCACAGAATATTCAGTAACAAATACCAACAACAGAATCTTCCTTTAAAACCAAAATCAGATGCGATGTCCTATGATACAGGATGAGACATCTTTATCTGACACGTTTAATGCAGAATATTAGAACATCTTGTTTCAACATCTTGCTGCTAGAATAGTTTTAGCAAAATAAATGCCAACCATAAAATCAAAGAAATAACAGGATTCGTATCTTTGAAAGATAAGAGCCTGCTCCTAACAAGCTTTTACACGTCGGATTTGAAATTAAGACAGTTCTCTATATTATGCCCTGATCCTCCTTGATGATAAGGGTAAATCTGGTCCACCTTAAACCAAAAAGGCGGATTTTCAGGTACTGCAAGAGGATACTTAGTCTGGATGTGCCCCTTAGCCAGTAGTAACGGAAATAGTTCTGCGTACAACATGGGTATAGGATCAAACCCTGGTGGCCGCGTTGTACGGTTGTTATTATATGGAGGGCGAGCCTGCTGAAGAGGCTGTTGTGTCCTTTGCTGATTAGGTTGGCTCTGCGCAACCCGAGGTTGATATGTAGAAATAGGCACAGGGCTGATAGCATGAGTCACAGCCGCTACTGGCTGATAACGTCGCCTTTGCCTTCCGAGAGAGATATTCCCAATATCTTGCTCTTTTTTCTTAGGGAGAGTACTACCATATCGCTTTGTACTACTTGATGATCCAGCGTCTTTTATTAGACGTCCTTCTCAAACAGCTTCCTTGAGAAGTACCCCCATACCGACCATTTCGGTGAAGTCACTGGGCGCACTGGCAACCATTCTGTCGTAGTAAAACGAGCTTAAGGTCTTTAAGAAGATTTTTGTCATCTCTTTTTCCTCAAGAGGTGGACAAATTTGGGCGGCAATTTCACGTCATCTCTGAGCGTATTCCTTAAAGGTTTACTTGTCCTTTTGTGACATTGATCTGAGTTGATCTCTGTCTGGTGCCATGTCCAAATTGTATTTGTATTGTTGGACGAAGGCAGTGCCAAGATCTCTGAAAGTGCTGATCGTAGCACGGTTTAAACTCATGTACCATTTTAAGGCGGCACCGGTTAAACTATCCTGAAAGTAGTGAATCAGTAGGTCCTGATTCTCCGTATGAGCTGACATTCGCTGAGCGTACATCACCAAGTGACTTTGAGGGCAAGAGTTACCCTTGTATTTTTCAAAGTCGGGCACTTGGAACTTGTGCGAAACTTTCACATTGGGGACCAAGCAGAGGTCTGCGGTGTCCTTTCCAAATAAATCCTGACCATGGATGACTTGCAGTTCCTTCTGCATTTCCAGGAATTGTTCCTGGAATTCATCCATTCGGTCAAACATAGTTTCCTTCTTATCAGAAGGGATCGATGGAATCTGTCCTTCCGGGACAGTGTGCACCACAGGGGGTGGTACCGTGACTACGACAGTGAATCTTGGCGTTTCCCAAAGTTTGTAACCTTTAGGAGTCTTCAATATGCCTCTGGCATCTTCGCTTTCCCGAAGTTTGTAACCTTCAGGCCCAGCGGCTTCTGCTGAAGTTTCCGGATCTCCAGTGATCGGCGGAACATATCCCTCCGGGATATAGTTAACAGGCATGCCCCAGGGACGATCTTTCGGCATTTGATTCCTAGGATCATACTTCTCCACTATGGGCATTGAGGTGATCTCTGAGATCACAGTCCTTTGTAGCTGAGCTTCTGCCATGGCTTGCATGTCGTTACGAAGCTTTCTCATATCCTCTCTCAGAGCGTCGATCTCTTCTTTCAACTCTCTGTTCTCTTCCTCAAGATCATCCATCTTTTTCTGATGATTGGCCCGAGTATTGTATGAATGAGACATTTTGACTCTAGAACCGAGACACAAACGTGAGATTCGTAGGTAAGAAGAATACGCGATGTGAGAATGATGAATGCCGTGATTATATTAATTGTTTTTTGGTTTAATCAAAATAAACTTCGACAATTAGATTGCAAATATCAAACAGTGGGGAAATCCCTTTTTATTGAATTCAAAGGATTGCGGAAATGGAAATACAGTAGATTACAAGGTGCAGAAACAGAAACCTAAGCTAATGGGTCCGAGTCATCTCTGTAGAGAAATCGGGTGTTGACTCTGGTACTTTCCTTTTCTTTGACCGGGGCTCTTGGGCCGTTGTCGGGTGGTCATTTCTTTTCCAGGTGAAAGGAGTGAGCAAATTCCTCTGGTCATCTTGATTCTCTACAGCATGTTGCTCTAAAATCTCAATCAGAGCATCTTTCTCTCTCAGTAGTTGCTGTATTTGGGTACACTCCACATTGAGGATGCGGTACTTGTTCTTCCAAGACCTCCTCTCCCGCTGGACTTTGTTAAGAGTAACCTGGAGCTTTTCCGTTTCGGTCATGAAGTACATGACAGATTCCCTTGGTGGAAGAATCACGTAACGAGGATAAGGCATTTTTAGCTTGAGAGCTCTAGTTTGTACCTAGTGGAGATAAGGCTCCACCGAGACACAGTCTGGTTTTCCTAGAGACTCTCGTCCTTTCTTATGAACATGTTTCCAAGCGTGCACTATTTCCATCTTTAGTGCTCTGTCATTTTCTCCTTCCTTGAAGAAAAGACCTTCCAGATGAGCATTACGCGGGACATGCCTCATCGGGTATCCAAATTGACGATGAACCAATACCGGATGGTAGTTGATTCCTCCCTTAGTTTCTATAAGGGGTACGTTGGGGAAGTTTCCATAACGATCAATGATCCTTATTCCATCATAAATCTTATTACACCAATCAATGTCAGAGTTGGTGAGAGACATGATTTTCTGCGACCAGCGTAAGGCACTCTTATGATCCCAAAAAGCAGCAGACTTAGGCAAATGGGAGATAAACTATTTATAAAGCAAAGGTACACAACATGCGATCTCCCCTCCGCTGTACAAATTCCCTAAGTGTACAGAATGATACGCATCCGCGAGCAAAGTTGGTACAGGATTTCCAATGAGAAAAACCTTAATGGTGTTGATATCGACGAAGTTATTAATGTTGGGCAACATAAATAATCCGTAGGTGAGTAAAACAAAGATGCTTTCAAAAGCAGTCTCGTTCCCTATACTAGCAAAGTACAGAGTTTTTTTTGTTAAGAACTGGGCTGGCAAACCTTGGGTGCCACCCTCGGTAGTCATGTGAGTCCTGACCTCAAACTCGTCCAAATGAATTGCTCTTGTAATGGTCTGATTCTTTGGAATTTCTTCCAGTCCAGAAAATGGAGCTCGATCAGTAATGTGTAGATCAGTCAGGTGAGAGTACTCCTCTAGCGTTGGTGCTAACTGGTAATCCGGGAATGTAAAACGGTGATAAACCGGATCGTAGAACTGAACGAGTGCATCCATGATTCCTTCAATCACATGGATTCTTAGCAGAGGTAGCAGACCTCCGTACTTGGCTCTGAAGGCCTCTTGGTTTGTGATCATTCTCGCCAAACCTCTTAAATCCTCTAGTTTTGGAACCTTGAAGGTGTACTTATGAGTTCTCCTTCTACCGAAATCCATTAGCGTAATCCTTTTCTCTGATATTTGCAATCACAGTCTTAGTTTAATTTGAAAAAATAGAGACACTAGAAGAGAAAATTTTTCTTTGTTTTAATGTTTTTTAGATGAATGCATGAATGCAACACACAAAAACATAGACAAAACATGGGGTCAAAGGGTCGGTGTCATGGAGTCAAGGCTCTACCCATCCCAAAGGTTTACTAGTGATTTTTGTACCTGTCTCTCTTCATCATTAACTCTTATCAAGAAAACACCAGCGAGCCGAGAACCGTGCTAGGTGGTGTTTTTTGAAGAGTCCTCAGAAGAGGGTGGCATCGCATGACAACTATTTCTGATAGCCTCTGCGCCACTAAAGGGTTTTTTCCTAGGTGTATACTCAATCTTTCCACATGCGGCATCACACGCATTCCCATTAGCGGAAAAATAAACACATATATCATTTAGGAAAAGCAGTATATATATTTGTCTTAAAGTCCTAGACTTTTAAAGCTATGAATCCTACGTTCCTGGCAGAAAATGGCTCCCCAGCGAAAACGCCATTCTGTGGTTTTGACACAAGAGATGAAAAGAAAGAAGAAAAACAGAGAGGGACCCCATGGTGGGCGCCATTTTTCTGTAGCGAGCGATTTTGGACGTAGTTCTTAAGCACTGCCTCTCCTTGGGGTACTACAGGTCGATTCATTTTTTATCCTATTACAGCTGATGAAGGAAGGGAAATAGATGTCTCCAATTAACCTTGCTTGCATACCGAGTTTAAACAGCGGTCTGTTAGGTTACAGATGCTATGTGGTAGTGGGGCCTCTCTTATGTTATTTTGACAGAATGTCGGATTTATTCTATGGACAGGAAGTTAGGACTAATGTTTTTCAATTGATATGGGATTTAGGATTTTTGTTGAGTGTGCTCGCTAAGATTTTTCTTTTAATCTTATGCCTACGTATTCTCGTTTTCCGAAACAGGGAAATTTGAGCGACCGTAGTTCCTCCTATTCTATGGGAGGAAATGGTGTTTTGGTGTCTTGTTCAAAGCCCAAGACGTGAAGCGAAAAAGGTGATCTGTATCTTGTTCAAAGCCTAAGATGTGAAGCTGAAAGGTCTTTTTGTATCTTGTTCGAAGCCCAAGATGTGAAGCTGAAATGGTTTGACTTTAGAGAGAATTTGTCATCTCTAAAGAGGGGTTTGTCTGTCACAACTGTTTATAAAGGAGAATTACTTTAACTGGGATATGTGAATCCAGCAATGCCATAATTTCCTTTATAGGGGGTTCCAACCTGAAGGAGAAGACTTTAACTCAGTGTAGAGCAATGCCATCTTTCCTTAGGAATTTCTCATGCTAAAAGAGGGACAGTGGCATGGATGTAGATGATCCAGAGGCTTGCCGCTTACAACGATTAGATGAAAGGGAAGGAGTTGTTGATGTTTGTGTACTGTGAACGAGGCACAACTTTGATGCTAAAAGGTTGATTGGATCAACCAGTGGTTTTCTTATACAAAGCCTAAGAGGAGGCTATTGGCCCAACAAGAGGGAGTTTTTATGTGTCTCGCACGAAGCCCGAGAGAGAGGCTAAAAGGGTTGACTCAACAGGAGAATCTTTTATACTCAACAAGAGAGTGTTTTTGTGTCTTGTACAAAGCCCAAGCGGAGGCTAAAGGGTTCTGTTTCAGTTGAGTGACAGGTCCAGTATGTTGGTTAAGAGAAAATCAGTTCTTATATGAGTAACACTGTACTCAGGGATTTTGATCTGAGGATCAGGGATATTTCCTTTTCTTTGAGGAAATGGGAAATCTAAAGGGTATTGAGACTGTCCAAGTCTGCGGGTTTCTTCCTATTTTTGAAAGGGACTTGAGAATGTCTTTGAGACTCAAGGAAATTAGACTGTCCAAGTCTAGAGTTTTATCTTTTATACTATGCTTAAAGAAACAGTAGTAGACTCTTGGAAAGACTATTCTATTGAGATGACTAATTTCTGTTCCTATACCTTTAGGAGGTCGTCGGGATAATTTGTACGAAACCCAAGAGGAGGCTGGAAACTTTTAAGAAGCCGAGGAGTCCTTGTACGAAGCCCAAGAGGAGGCTATCATTCACTGGGGGAAGAATCATTATATGAAGCCTAAGAGGAGGCTGTGAATACTTCTAAGAAGCCGACGGGTCCTTGTACAACGCCCAAGAGGAGGCGAGGATGCTTTTTAGGAAGCCTGTGGGTCCTTGTACAATGCCCAAGCAGAGGAAGATGCTTTTAAGAAGCCCGTGGGTCCCCAAACCCCGAGAAATTCAAGACAGACTATTCACAGAGAATAGATCGAGCCAGGAAAGTTTGAGAATTTGGAAGAAACTCAAGAGATGCAATTCACGGAGAAGAGATCGTCTCTGGGGAGTAAAGTTTCTTGACAATTCCTAAGGAGGACAGCCGAAGAGAAAACTGTATCTGGTGCTCCTATGGGGGATCTAGTATTGTCTATTTCTACGAATAATAGAAACAGCTTCACCTAGTGCTAGACGTAGTTGTCGGGGAAACTCTAAATATCTATACTACTATTACACAGTCGATATGAGTTTATGAAAGAAGACTTACAATGAAACAGCCCCACAATACAGTTATATATATATATATATATATATATATATATGAAAGCGGTAAATGAAAGCATATAAACACTTACTCGGTTGTAGAGCTTCCATGCTGTTTGGTTAGTTGTTCAACAAAGAAAGATTGAAAACAACAGTATATTTCAAAATCAAAGAAGAAAGTGCTTTGAAAGGAAAGATTGGGGCTTACAGCTCAAGGAGAGGCCCAGATGATTTTTCGTTTTAAATGGCGATCGCGCCGAGATCTTCTTTTAACGCAAAGGGGCTTATACAATATCTGAGGCCCAAAGTGGTTTTGGTTAAAAGGGGATTGGGTCTTACACTCTATTAGAGGCCCAAAAGGTTTTGAATGGGTCTTATAGCTCAAGGAGAGGCCTAGTTGATTTTTTCTTAAAAGGCGACGATCGCGCCGTTTACTTGTATAGAGGGACTTATACAATAAGTGAGACCCAATATTGTTTGTACAAGGGGATTTTGGGTCTTACACTCTCTCAAGAGGCCCAAAAGGTTTAAAAAAAGTTGTGAGGGTTGAATTAATCAAAAACCCTAATTTATTTCCAAAATGTATTTTAATTGAATAAAAATTCAATTAAAATGATCAAAAATGGTTTAACATGTGGGAAACAAATTATGATCTTGGATTAATGCTTCAAAAATCATGTTTTACCCTTCAAAATGATTAGAAGTCATTAAAATTTACAAAATCAAGAAGGAAAAAATATTTTAAATGTAAAAAACAATTAAAATATTAATTCTTTGCAAAATATCAATTATATGAAATAAATAATATTTTTGGGATTTTTTGGTAAAATAAAATATTTTAACATTTTTGTGAGTTATTAAAAAAAAGAATCAACTCAAAATCATTAAAACTCAGAGAGAAATTAATTTTTGAATCAATTAAATAAAATCACAAAATTCAAATATTTGAATTTGAGAGAAATGGCACCAAGAATAGTTGAAGAACACGCGCGTTTTTCATCTTTGCCCAGATTTGCATTTTCTATCCAATCTCACTGAATACTTGATTATATCATGCAATCCACATATCAATATGCTCGTCTCAACCTCACGATCATGTTTATGACAATTAATTTCATTTAAATTAAGCATAAAACAAGAAATCACGACAAATCCTCAAGAACCCTAATTTCTCCATGAAGGCTGAGATTTTTTATACACGATTCAAACAAAGTAATTAATTGAGGGGAAACATTCCATGCATGATTATGAACATTTGGCAAAAGTATTGTGCGAGGAAATATGCATAGATTGAGAGATGACCAAGTTTAGGCTTACCTCTAGGTCGTGACAGCAAGTTCAAAATGATTTTTTAGTAGGAGGTGTTACAGATGAGTTGTGATGATCTGAACAACTTCCCTACACCCTATGGAGTGTGTTTGAATGCTTGGACTTGATGGAAATTGGCTGGATCACTTCATGGCATCTCAACTGCAACTTGGTTAAAACCTTGAGCAATTGACTGGTGATTATGAGAAATCAGTGTTCTAGGTGTTGTTTAAGTGTTTGATCAGCTCACATATGATGTATGTGAGGTGTGTGTGTGTGATTGATTTGGTTGGAAAAGCTCTTAAACTCAAAACCCGATAGTGACTTACCTTAGAAGGAAAAATTGGAGTGAAAGAAGAGATTTTGAGGAAAGCATCTGTTTGATGGCTTTGGTGTACTCAAACTAATCACAATTGAGCTCTATTTATAGTAGAGCAAGTTTGTTTTGCAAGGAATAGTGAATGGCAACTGCTGAGTAGGGTTGGCCAATGTTGGCAAATGAAAATCCAAGTCTCCTCTAGCCATTGACTAGAGGTTAGAGTACAGAGCTTTGGTTCCCTTGGTCTTGGATAAGTCTTGACTAAATTTAGTTGCCAATAGCTCAGTCCATGCCACCTTGGTGCTTCCATTGAATGCTCCAATCCAAAATTGGAGTCTTGTCCCTATTTTAGGCAATTCTAGGTTTGGCATGTTATTTCTTGTTCCAAGGACTTTGGAGGCTTGGCTCAGTGATTGTCCCCTTTAGATTCAATCCTCAGATGTGTCCAAAGTGATGACAAGTCTTGGAATTGGCTGATTTTGGCAAATCGACCAAAAGTGCAAAAATCTGCCTTGCCTTGGCAGATTTCAGCAAGGCATCTTGCCAATGTCATATCTCATGGCTCAAGTTGAATTTGGTGATGTTCTTAGCCATTTTGGAAAGCTCTCATATGATACAACAACTGTTTGATCATATTTGGTTTTGATACTTTTTGGATCCAAGTGAAAAATGTCCCTACATTTGGAAAAAAGTAAGGCAAATTCTGACTTAGGGAAATTTTCACTAAGTGTTGGAACAAAGTGACTTTTCTTGATTTTGATCACTCCATAACTCAAAATCCATGAGGAATTTGGACATAGGTCAGTATGAAGCTTTTGTAGAGGGAAATGAGATCTACAAATCAAGCTTTGGATGGGGAAAAATAGCTTTGTGGTTTAGGAGTTATGATCCTCCAAAGTTGGTACCTTTGTCACTTTTTTTTCATAACTTAGAAAATTTTCTAAGTTTTTATGGTTACCCCTTTTACAAGTTATCCCACTTTCTTTGATTTTTCTTGATGAATGATGATTCAAATCATACATTAACATCATTTTAGGGTTAAAAATCCATTTTTGTGAAAAATCTCAAAAAGTCAAAGTTGACTTTTGTGCACAGTTGACTTTTTATCAAATGAATTCCAAACTGTGCGATCCTCTATGAAATCATGTCTTTGACCTAAATCAAACTTGATTGAAATGTTCCATGGGTGTTATAGGGTGTATTGAATCATGTCCTAGGGTTTGGGAGCATGTCCTGGTCAAAAGTCAAAGCTACAGTTGACTTTTCTCACAAAACCCTAACTGTGGTTCAGATGAAATTGAAACTTGTTGCTCAAGCTTCTTGGATCAATCCATTGTTCCAAATGGATCAATATGGTATATTAGAGACACTAAAATCATGTCTTGAGGTCTTGGTTCATGATTTGTCCCAAAAGCCAACTTAGGGGTGAATTAGGTCAAGAAACCCTAATTCCTGATTTTTTATGTATGCATCCCTTGAGGCAAAATTGACTTGATGATTGGTTCCATTTGGTTCCATGGAGTATTTTAGGATATGCTTTGAAGAATTGGCTCATGCCCAGAGGAAAATTTTCATCTGGAGGCCCTGGTCGACCAAACCCTAATTTGGTGACACTGGCGATCTTGAGGCTTGATTCATCTAGAAGGGAGCAACCTTGTGCTTAAGCCTTAAAGTGGGAGTCCTCTTGATCCATTGTGGATGTTTGAGAGGTTTAGACAAATTGTAAGATCATGTCATTCCTTGATTGATCCTTTGTCTAAGAACTAAGAGAGGGCTTGAAACCCTAATTTTAACTGTAGTAAGTGTTCACCCATCTTTGGGGAGACTAATGAGGTATGATGGTTCCTCCATATTATGATGATGATTTGCACAATGATGGGAAATCTTAGTGGTCAAAATTTGGGGTATGACAGAACTTTCAAGACTTTGTCACCAAACTGGGCACGAAGCAACACTTCACGTCGGTGGAGCATCCCCAAACAAACGGGCAAGCCGAAGTGGCGAACAGAGTGATCTTGCGAGGACTGAAATGACGACTAGGCAACGCCAAGAAAAGATGGGTCTAGGAGTTGCACAACGTCCTATGGGCCTACAGAATAACCCCGCACTCCACTTTCGGGGAGACCATCTTTCGCTTGACTTACAGAACGAAGGCAGTGATTCCCGTGGAAATAAGGGAACCCTCGAGAAGAACGGAGTCTCCCCTCGACGAGGAGACAAACGATGAGGCCCTCAGGGAGGAGCTCGACTTTGTTGAAGAGATAAGGTCGGGCGCGTTCCTCCGCAAAGCTTCACTCAAACAGAAGATAACTCTACGTTATAACAACAAAGTTATTAGGCGTGATTTTCAGGTAGGTACCCTCGTCCTACGAAGGAACCAGAAAGATTCGCGAGAAGGTAAGCTCGCTGTGAACTGGGAGGGCCCCTACCGCATCCGCGCGAAAATGGGGATAGGAGCCTAATACCTAGAAAATCTACACGGGGAGGAACTTGCTTGACCATGGAATGCTGAGAAGCTTAAACAATACTACAGTTAAACACTACCCGCGACACATCCACGTCGCGACAACGGGGGCGCACTAAGGTACAAGTGCGACTCCCCTTCATGAAACACGAAGACAAGGCCCCACATTGTGTGTGCGCGAGGACCCTTGATCCGACGAGGATACCTCAACTGAGCTCCATCGTCGTCGTACCAATTAGGCAGAACACCCAGCTCGCGATGGAAAGTTCACTCCACGAAACTAAGACCTCGACCGAGCTCTTAGCTTCGTCGAAGGTCAGAATACAGCTCCGACCACTCGACCAGTTCCCTACACTGTCGAGGATCAGCAAAGTCGAGCAAAACCTCCAAATTACTTATACAGATATATCATCAAAGCATACAAATATCACACACATAGATAAATAAAAGACAAAGCATTAAACCGGGCAGAAGCCCATTGTGCGAATTGTACATACAAAAATGTCGTAAAACCCCTAGCACGCAGGCCGGGCAATCACAAATATCACAGCGCGCAAGCCAAACCAAACAAAGCTAAAAGAAAATTGGCACGCAGGCCAAATAAGCTAAACAAAAGAAAAGCTAAGCATCTACGTCCTCCTCGGGCTGCCCTTTTTTCGCATTCTCGTCATCATCATCGGACGCCAGTGGGACAATCTGACCATCGACAACCTCGTGATAAGGCTCAGTTCCCTCGGTGATGAGGTTGGGATTCAGCACCTGGAGCTGCTTCACGACCTTAGCAAAGCCCACCTCGACAACACCGAGGACATCCTGCTCAGTCTGCCTGAGCTTTGTGATTAATTCGGCCCGAGTAATCAGCAGTTTGTCGTCCTCGATTTCCTCTTTAGCATGTCGGACAACCAGCTCCAGCTCGGCGATACTCGCCAGGAGATTCTTCCTCTCCTTAGCAGTTTTCTCCAACTTCTCTTCCAGCTACCTCTGAAGCTCGACCTAGGCCTCGTTCTGTTTCTTGCACTCCGCGAGGTCCTTTCTCAGCTTCTTCATTTCAGCCTCAACGGATTTGAAGTTATTCTGCAATCTAGTCAGCTCCGATGACGGGCAGGTTTCGTCGTTCAGGACCAGCACGATAGCACATAACCACATCATCGCGGCCATGTCCTCCACCAGGGATTTCTTCCTTGAAACCTGGTCAGCACCCAAGACGGCCTGGGCCTCAGAGGCAAGTACGGACGGGGAGTTGTCCCCCGAGAAAAAGTTAGGCCTCAAATAACAGGGTGGAAACACAAACTTGTCACGGGGATGACTCTCAGTGAGATCCACATGCGTCTCCTCGACGGTTCTCTGCCTCTTCGGGGACCCTTGTGAGTTCGGAGATGGACTGCCCTGAGGGGAACTGAAGGAGTTTCCGGGGGTGGGGATGTTGCCCTGCACCTGCTGCCGGAGCTGCTCGACCCGCCCTTTGCTGGCTCTCTTCGAACCTCGAGTTAATGTCAGCTTCTTCACGCGTTCCTCTAAGGTCGACATGGCACCTGCGAAAAAAGAGAGCAAACATCAGTAAACCAATAGTAGAAACGATAACGGACCCCGAGTCAAGGGTGTGCCCACTACCTAAGAACCTGAGAGCATCCTCCTCGGTATCACACTCGAGGAGGGCCTTTGTGTTTATGAGTCGGGCTTTGGCAGGGGTCTCTCCGAGGGCGTTGGTTATGAAGTTTTCGTCCGGGGTCACCAATTTGCTGAAACCTTGGACAAATTTCACTATCTTCTCGTAGGCCTGCTGGTCTTCCTCGCCCAATGCACTTGGACTAACGATATAGCTCTTAGTGCTCAGCTGGAAGTGCTCCTCTGTCCATTTCAGGGGGCACTTCGATTCGAGGACCTCCTTATGTCGACCACCTTCCACCTTTACCGTTCTACGGTTGTACAAGGTGTCGGTGGCTACACGGGTGAGAGGATTGATGTCGAACCACCGGGTTTTGAAGTTCCGGACATACCCCATATATGCCCGAAACAGCCTCCTCGGTTGCTTGAATGACACCCAGCTGTGATGGCCCTCCACCGTTTGTCGTTGTATGTGGAAGATCTAGAAAAAGAGGGGGACGGTGGCCTCGACATCGAGATATTTACAAACGAGTTCATAGGCCAGTACAAAGGCAATGGCGTTTGGATGGAGTTGGGAAGACGCTAGGTGCAACCAAGAGAACACTCCCAATTGGAAACCACTAAAGGGCAGACGTATGCCCTCCACCTGAAACGCGAACTCATACATGGGAAATCGTGTCCTCCTGAACGTCGAGCATATATGGTGATGCTCTAGTGGCCTATACACCCGCCAACTCAGCGGGGAACCTGCGCAAACATCCTCTGTAGTGGCGAAGGCGCCTGTACCCCCAGGAACAAATAGCGAAGGAAAGCCTAGAGGATCATCCCCAGCCCAGTCCTCGGGCGATCGAGCACCGCTCTCCAGTGCCATGGGGGAGTCGGGCTCATCCTCTGTTTCAATATTCCCTTCAATCCACTCGGCAACCATTTTTACCTGAAAAGTAGAGGAAACCGGTGAATTCGATATCCTAGATCAAATTCACCCTTCCACCGCTGATCAAGTGAAAGGGCGAAAAGGGGATGCGGGGAACTACTCAGTGGAATGGCCCTCCGACCACGATGATCGGGGAAGTGCGCATGTGTGTTCGGTATCCCTGTCACATGTCTCCGTAACACTCACCCCGCGTCCTCGGGGCATTCATAGAACGTCCCTGGGACCTTCATCAGGTCCTCGACGTCGTCGTCCTGTGACCCCAGGAAATTCATCGCGTCTCCTCGGGATCTTCAATGGGTCCCCAGGATATTCGTCCTAACTTCCCCTGGTATTCATTAAAAACTTAAAGAAGCTCTGCCGTTTTTGCCGAAAACTCCGTGGCCTCCCTGGGGACTTCATCAGTTCACCGGAGGAACCACCATAGAAAACGTAAAACAGAAAGAAAGGGATAGAAACTTACTTGAGACAGTGGTTGTGAGTTTCCGGTACGACGGCGTACGGTGGCGAAGATAGGAGAAGATGAGAGAAACTCGAAGCGAAAAAGAAGGAAACGTGCAAATGGCACGGACTGACTCCTATTTATAAGGCCATCACGGGACTCGAGGCATCCCTAGACACTCGAGTACCCTAGCCCTAGCCTTAGTCGCCCTATGTAATAATGGCGAGTGACACGTGGCACATGGATTCCCGCGTGCGTCCTTTCGCTTGCCTTGGTGCCCGAGTCCATGTCTTCTCGTCTCCCCGCTTCGTCACCCAACGACGACATAGGAACCTCAGGCAGACTTCCATCTCCGAGACTCCTGCCCGGCGAGCACCCCTTGCTCTTGGTCCCCGGCATTTTCACCAGCTCATTATTACGGGAACACTACCCCATTTGGCAAGTCTCCCTGACAAAGGATGAACCGTAGACATCAGACGACCACCTCCAACCCAGTATTTCGAGCCATTACTCTTAAGTCATTACTCTGACACTTCGGAGCAACGACTTGGGGGCTCCTGTTCTGAACTGGGCCGGTGCCTGCCCATCAATCGAGCAGGCCCAACCCAATACTGATGTGGCCCAATAAGGCCCAAGTCTACCCAGCGCCGAGCACGCTCGAACCTCCACGTCGTCGAGCACACGCTGGCCAAACACTGTTGAGCAGGGGCCTCACGTCTCAGGGAACACGTCCCGTTTCTCCTCGATCTCCACGCGCCCCTCTTCACGAGGACACGTCATCATGTAACCTCCCACCTCCGAAAGAGTCGGTCTGCCCACCTTCCAGAGATCTCTGGACCGTTACCACAGGGCGAAGACCACGTGCTGGTCTTCGTTATGCCACGTAAGCCCTGGCAGTCACCTGTATTGGGTCTGGCAATCCAGCCCAGTACAAAGGAATGTTGGCCCCGCGCTGGGGGCAGCCTATAAATACCCTCTCACTTGAGAGGGTCAGGGGATACATTACATTCTAACTCACTCTTACTTTCTGTACTTGCCTACTCCTTTTTCTGACTTTGGCATCGGAGTACCTTGCAGGTACACCCCCCCCCCCCCCCCCCGCGCCGTCTCATCACCACCAGAGTTGCGGAGCTCATGACGTTGCTGGGCACTAATCTCCTTTCTGATCAGGTACGATCAACAACGTTTTGTCAAATTTCTAAATAAATTTTACCCAGTCGAATGACTTAAACTGATAAAAAATGCGACCGAAAAGTAGTCGAAAAATTAAAATAAGCACGCCCAGTTAAATTACGCAAAACCTAGATTAATATTCCTGGCGTCTGCAGGCTCGATTTTAAAAATTTTCCGTCCACTAATTCTTCGCACAATTAACCTTTAGTTTGACCGATTCAGCTGTAATTTCAACAAGTTTATTTTGGCTGATAAATTGGGTATCATGCAAGATGAAAGACATGATAAACTATGCAAATAATGCAAAAAAGATAGAATTTTAGGGTAAAAAATTAGTGTATGACGTTAGTCATAAAATTCCTTAGGAAGAATGTGTGTTATCATTTGATGAAGGATATGTTGAAGAATATGTGGAAACATACTAGAGGTTTTGAGATCACAGACATTGACAATGGTTTCTTTATGGTCAAGCGTGAATTGGTCGCAGATATGGAGAAAATTACGTCAGAAAGCCTGGGGATGTAGTTTGACCATTATTTGGTTGTGACTTGATGAACTCCATACTTTGCCTCTCTTATCAGAAAGGTGGAGAAGAATTTGGTTTAAATTCAATTTCCATGGCTTAACTTATTGTATTATGATAAAAGTGTCCTTCTTGATTTGGCATGTTTGATGTGAATATAGAAGTAGAAAAACGGTCACTACTACAAAAAACACATACAACAACGGTTAAAAAAGACATATTATCATGCAGGACCGACCGCTGTTACGTAGCGTGTGATTGTATATGTGTTACTTACAATCACAGTCGTATGACCGTTGTAGAAAACTGAAAAGCGCGCTACCTATAATCACAGTTGTTTTAAATACCCGTTGTGAAAGGTCTGCCAGCATTTTTTTATTTTGTCCACAATATTTATAACTTTTATCACAATATACAATATTAAATATTGTAACACAACAACATCAAGAACAACAAGATTAACAAGAATAATAAGAACAATAACATGAAGAACAAGAATAACAACAATAACAACAAGAACACCAAGAACAACAAAAACAATAACAAGAATGACAAGAACAACGAGAAAAATAACAAGAATAATAACAAAAATAATAACAACAACAAGAACAAAAATAAGAATAATAACAAGAACAACAAGAACAACAAGAACAATAACAACAAGACTAATAACAAGAACTACAAGAACAATAAGAACAACAAGAACAATAACAAGAACAACAAGAAGATTAACAACAACAATAACAACAAGAACAAAAATAAGAGTAACAACAAGAACAGTAAGAGCAACAACAAGAACAATAACAAGAACAACATGAACAATAACAACAACAAGAACAAAAATAAGAATAACAACAAGAACAACAAGAGCAACAAGAACAACAACACGAACAACAATAAAAAAATAAATGAATAGAATCATTAAACAATAACGTTTTACCTGTAGAATCATTAAACAGGTACAAATTGTAACACGTTAATGGAATGAATGTTTCTGAGTTCTGTTTGTGGAAGAAATGATGTTTTCAAGTTTGTTTTAATGGATGAATAATGTTTCATAAATGGAACAAGTTTGGAGGCAGAATATGAACTTTGTCTAAGAGCGTCTAGGACAAAAATGAATAAACTAAGAGCATTATATATATCTTTAAAAAATAAAGAAGGCGCCACCTATAACCATGGTTGATTTAAATACCTGTGGTGAAAGGTCTGTCACCTATAACCACGATTGATTTAAATACCCGTGGTGAAAGGTTTGTCAGCATTTAAAAAAAATAAGTAAATAACCAAAAATGTTGGTGCTAGGATTTGAACCCATGACCATATGCCCCTTTTCACCACGAGTATTAAATCAACCGTAGTTATAGGTGGTTAAATAAAATTTTAAAAAATAAATGCGCCTAAATATCACATATTACCACAGTTGATTGAATATCCGTAGTAACGCGGGTGTGATTATATGTGTTTTCCGTAGTAGTGGGTCTAGATGGTGGATGAATATGCCCAATTAAAATTCAACCTACGTTTACAAAATCAGTATGTTTTCAAAATAATTGCGAGCAAAATGTTTGATGCGAAAATGTGAAGATTATACTATTTGAATTTTGGTCAAGTTAACAATAGATAATTTCAAAAACACCAAAGATGAATAACATGAAACACCAAGTATTAGATTGATTCTATTGTGTAATTCATAAGAAGTGTTTACACAATGATTCAATGAATAGAGTTCTAATGTCAGTTTGTTTCTGTTAGATCTTGTGTTGGGGGTCTTTTGCAAAACTTGAATAAGAAGAAGATGAAGATGTTATGATGAAAGTTGCACAAAATAAATTCCAAAGTGTGTGTTTACACTAAGTTTTAGGTTTGATTCGCCCCCACCAATTTAGGCAAATTGGATGCAAATGGGTAATCTGGCGAATCCCCTTCAGGATACTTTAGAAACATAACATGAATTGCACATTCACATTAAGCATATCGATCAACGATATTTTACAGAATAAAGTCCCTTCACTTATTCTCGTGCACAAGAAAAATAAAGAAATGACTTAGATATAAATTTTGGCTCTGAAATATATTATTTTCGTATATATTTTATGCCCAACAAGTATCTCTATTTATAGAAAAAATTGTACCAATTAGTGAGGAGAAATAATGTTTCAATGGTTTCAACATAACCATTCATGAACCATTATATATTAATAACAATAAATCTTTTCACAAAAAGTTGTGTTGGTTTGGTTGTTGCACCTTATGACCATGCACCCAATCATTATAGGGTCTTTGGTTTCATTCTAGATAGTTGCAACTTTTGGTCATTTACTTTATAACAAAAGCCATAACCACTACAACACATAACCATTATTTATGATTTAAAAGATTCATAAAATCAGTTTAATAATTATTATTTATCAATTTAATATTTTGTAAATTTCTCCAACAATCCCCCACAATTTTCAAAATATATCTAAACCCATTATTCAGAAAATTTCATGGCTTCAGATAAAGGCATCTTACGATTTGAACCAATACTTAGTAAGTTAAGTTTTCACTCATACCCGACTAGATTGGTAGACAAGCCTTGAACCAATTATTCATTAGAACAAACGTGCATAACTCACACATGAAATCTCGGTACCATTGATCGAATTATTAATATGACACATTTAGTAAGGCCTTGTGTCTCATATCATTTTCATGAGAATTTAAGATTCAAGCCCTTGAACTTTATAAAACGGCACCACTTCATTCTCATATAGGTAGACTATATCAGAAATGCACCCATAATTATGCATTCCAGCAAACAAATGCTAAATGCCTATTAAGAGTAAAACATCATCCTACCACACTTATTCTTATGGTCCAAGTACTTTTACCCATTGGGATGTATCTATCATTAGGTACTACAATCATTCTAATAGTGTACTTTCTTCATTGAACTCGAGACTTAACATTAATCAAGTGTGAGTTGAGTTTCCACTATTGATGATTAATTAGATACGGGCTTGTTCCACATCCCTAATGATGTCTTTATTGTATTCAATTATATCCAAAGACATCATATCTTTGTCAACCCTTTCGTCAAAGAATTACAAGATTTTTCCAAACTTTAATAAATTCTGAATATTCAATTTTTCAACTAATCATGCATATGATTACTTTATGTACTCTTGATAGTATTTGTCATCTATCATCAAATCATAACACTTTTGTCATATTAGTATAATATACATATACAACATATGTTCTATATTCTTGATAGTTTCGATAAACTATCATCATGACACTTTTGTCATTCATTTTGTCATATACGAAAATTTTATGTCATTCTCTATTTGCTAACCTTTTTAATTTGAAGTTTTACTTCCTCTTAAATATATCCAACATATATTTAATACATTAAACATTTATAGCAATCAACAACCACGATCAAACAAATTTGTCATGACTAACTTTTATTTCATGAAGTGAATTCAAACATGTAATTCATAAACTCCATATAAAAACAACACCATAGAATTCATTTCTATTCTTTTAAAATAAACAATTTTCTTGCATAACTAATATGAACAAATTCTATGTGATAAATTCATGTTTCATATTTAACAATGTTCTATGGTGTATCCAAATAAAAATCACAATACAAAGTAAACAATGAGTTCACGTCATTAATATTTTCTATAACTTTTCCCCATAAATACTTGTCAAATTATAATAATCTAAAATATACCCAAATTACTTTTAATATCAAGATGAATAAGAAATAATATTTTCATATTATAATACACATATACTATGAGATAAATTAGTTTAAATTTAATAAATTCTTGCAAAAATTAAAATACAATTTAAACATGTATTTAATATTTTTAACATTTTATTTACATCATTTTATGTTACCATTAATTCAAATTCATGATTTTTTTATACCAAAATCATTTCATCCATAAATAACGTATTAAAATAAATTACTTATACCAAAGAATAATATTTAGCATGTATTTTATATTCAAGTACACACCATAAATCAAATATATTTTTAATTATTCAAATTCACATACTTGAATAATTTATGAATCATGCATATATAAATTTATTCCACATGTTAAACTTAACATAAATAAATATTATTTTCAAACATTTTTAAAAAGATTTAGAACATCATATAACATATATTTATTTAAAATAATTATGTATCTTTCACCATGGGTATGAATAAACAAAGATATATGTTTATTTTTTCATCAAAGTTCCAACCACAAACTAATCACAAAAATCATAAATTAAAATTCCACAAATTTAAAATTATATGAATTAATTGTGTACCTTTAACCATCATTGAAAGTTGTTATCATCTTCTTTAAAGTTGCATACTTTAATATTAATTATAAATAAAGTATGAATTAAAATTAAAAATCGAACCTAAAGATTGTTAGATCTTATGTTGGAGGTATGTTGCAAATCTTGAATAAGAAGAAGATGAAGATGTTATGATGAAAGTTGCACAAAATAAATTCCAAAGCGTGTGTTTACACAAAGTTTTATGTTCGATTCGCCCCCACCAATTTAGGCAAATTAGATGCAAATGGGTAATCCGGCGAATCCCCTTCAGGATACTTTAGAAACCTTAACATGAATTGCACATTCACATTAAGCATATCGATCAACGATATTTTACAGAATAAAGTTCATTCACTTATTCTCGTGCACAAGAAAAATAAAGAAATGACTTAGATATAAATTTTGGCTCTGAAATATATTATTTTCGTATATATTTTATGCCTTACAAGTATCTCTATTTATAAAAAAACTTGTACCAATTGGTGAGGAGAAACAATGTTTCAATGGTTTCAACATGACCATTCACGAACCATTATACATCAATAACATCAAACCTTTTCACGAAAATTTTTGTTAGTTTGGTTGTTGCATCTTATGACCACGCACCCAATCATTATATGGCTTTTTCATTCTAAACAGTTGCAACTTTTAGTCATTTACAATATAGCAAAAGCCATAGCCACTACAACACATAACCATTATTTATGATTAAAAAGATTCACAAAATCAATTTAATCATTATTATTTATCAATTTAATATTTTGGAAATTTCTCCAACAGTTTCTCAAAATATTAATCACTAATCTAGCTTAATAAGTTATCCAATTCCAGCAAAACCTAATGCTTAGGTAATAAATCGCTATCAATAAATTAACTATAGATTACGATGGAATTGAAATACCTAAGCATGCAAATACTATGAAATTAAATGCAAGAGTAAGAGAGAGATGACACTGAGATTTATAGTGCTTCGGCGTTCGTCCTCACTTTGCCTACACACATTCTTCAATGGTTTCCCATTAGAACCTGCATAGTTCCTTGTTATTTGATAAATATTTGCAAGAGTTCATACAATCACCAATCCATAATACAACTGAGAAAATTAAAATCTCCTATTTGGATCTTGACTTATATACAACATACTGCCAAACTCTTCTATGTAATCTTTACTCGATTCACGTTTCTTGAATCTTCCGTTAGGATACCTCAAAATACGTTTTACGATCTTAAATTGGGAATCCTTAGGTGATTCTTGATATATAGCACACATGCACATACTAAACATGATATTTGGCCTACTTGCGGTTAAATATAGTAAGGATCCAATTATACCTCTATAATTGGTTACGTCAAAAATCCACTTCTCTTTCATCTTTGTCAATAAGCACATTTGAAGTCTACACCATACTTCTACACCATTTGCCTCAATTTGCAAATTTCCTCTTTTGATATCTCCCAAAATTTGATCCAACAGATGATCTTTTGAGATTGTTCAATCTCGAGGTAGATGGTTCGAGGTCTCTTATTTTTCATCCTAATGTAAGTTTTTCTCTTTATCTTCCTTAATGTTCTTTTCCTTTATTAAAGGTGGATGATACTCTTTAGAACTTTTGTCGTTGATCAACTTCTCCGTTATCAAACCTGAAATATAAGAACAAATACATTTCCCCGTCTTTTGGGGAGAGGACTCATCAAAAGAAACATGAATAGATTCTTCTACTTCAAAAAAAATCTAATGCAAAAAAAGATAAGTAAAATGAAACTATACGAAGATAAAGGAGAATGAAACGATCATATCAATTATGATGATCTAGGACTACACTTTCTGCACAAGTCACATTAGAAAGTAACAACACAAATACAACAAAAAGAATACAACATGATAAAAAAGTATGATTGTATACTACTGCACAAAACAACAATAGATAGAACTAGGTACCCAATTTTAGTTGAGTCCTTGGGGGTTAATTGAGATATGCTTAGGAATCCGTGTCATTTTACCATTGGGAACTTGAACGTTCCTAATATGACAAAGAGGCATAATGCGACCCTTGTATCCATAATAATGGCAAATAGATTTAGATGAAATGTTTTTTCTATTTCTTTTAGTGACATGTGGGCTTTTCTTAAAAACTTTCCCTCTTTCACTCGAATAACTAGAACAAGTATAAGATAATGAAGTAGCATGTGTTTTTTGTCCATTAAGAGTTTTAATTTCAAGTTTTAAAATTGGACACTCAACACATTCCACAACTTCTATCTTTTTAACTAAAGTATCTGGAACATTACAATGCTCATCCATTAGAGATGCATGCGTTTCATTGAGAGATTCTAAAGAACGATTAAGATTATTTATTTCCTCTTCAAGTTTTAAAATCATTTCTTTTTTGAGAGAAATGTTCTTAAACACTTTTGTAGAATCAACATACATCTCATTGAATGCATTCGACAATTCACTATAAGCATACTCATTTTTGAAATCAGAATTATATACCTTTGAAGTTTCACCTTTCTTATGTGCCATCAAGCAAAAGTTGGCACACTCATCATCTAATCTCGAGCAAGAATCGAAGGAGGAGCTCTCAACCTCTTCTTCCTATGCAATGTAGGCTCCGCGACCTTTGGAACTTTTTCCCTTTGTCTTGTAGAAATCCACGTCTTTACTTTTATGATGTTTGGTGAGACTTGGGCAGGTGGTTTTATAGTTTCCCAATTTAGCACATTCATAACATGTGATATGATAATCACCTTTCTTGTGGTTTTTCTTGTGTGAATGAGTATTTCTGAAAAATTCATTAGACCTTTGTCGGTTGAGCTTGTTTCTCTTTAGATGTCTATTGTAGTGTCTAACAAATAAAACCATTTCTTCCTTTTTGGAAACTTCTTCGTTAAAGTTGTCACTTTATTCCTTTGACTTCTTCCCTTTAGAAGATGAAGCTTTCAAAGAAAGATCTTGTTTCTCTTCTTTTCCTTTCTCTTTTCTCATTGATTTTACTTCGTTATCGGCGATTTGTTTCAGCTTATTTTCATGCTTTGCTACCTTTCTAAACAACTTTGTAATATCCAAAGTATTAAGATTATTTGATTCTTTTATAGCAGTGACTTTTGGTTGCCACTCCCTGCACATGAATCTCAATGTTTTGTTATTACAGTCTTTGTTGGAAAAAGTTTTACCCAAGTTACGTAGTTTGTTGATTGAATTAAGGAATCTAGTTTGTATGAAATCCATGGATTCTCCAGGTTCCATACGAAATATTTCAAATTCCTCCATAAACATATTGATTTTAGAATCCTTGATGTCCTTTGTTTCCTCATAGAGAGTTTGGAGAGCGTCCCACATACCTTTAACACTCATATGATGTGAAATAGAATATAACACTTTAGCACTTAACACAGAAATAAGTATGGTCCTCGCTTTCAAATATTATGAAGCCTTTTTTGGTTTCAGCATCATCCCAATCTTTTGGATGTTTAACAACTTCGTCACTGCCCTTGGGAATAAATGGTCCCTCGGTGACGACACCCCACAGATTTTTGTCAACCTATAACAAGTGTACATACATGATCTATTTCCAATAAGTATAGTTTTGGCCTTTGAAAACATGTGTTCTATCTGTGAGAGCAAGAATTGTCTCTACAAGTCAATCTATGTTTTGATGATAATAATACATATTTGTGAAAGAACTATTTTATGTTCTAACGTGTGTTGTGTGCAGATCATAATTATAGAAGATATCAGATTCAACAAGCACCAGCCAGATGGGCGAAAATGATTATACGCGAAGTTATTATGTGTAACACAAGTCGCAAGAAGCAAGAATGCTTCTGTATCTGATCATGATCAGTCAGATCCAAGGATGCCGATATTGCTGTTGCAATGCTCTTGTGGATGCTCGCTGAAAGTGGTTGTGATTCTGAAGATTGTGAAGCTTCTAAAGAAGAGAACCGAAGTGCTGAAGACTCTCATGACTTGAAGTTCTGAAGGCGGAAGGCTCTGAAGACCAAGTATAGAAAGACTCTGAAAACTTATGTGTTCTGAAGATTACAGTTCCAAAGGTCAAGTGCTGAAGACTCTAAAGACGGATTCCTAATGGACAAGTTCTGAAGTTTCGGAAGACTTGAAGTAGTAAAGGATAATGTTCTTAAAGACAAGTGCTGAAGTTCTGAAGATTGATTCCTAATGGGATTCTTCAAATGACTGAAGACTTGACGTATTAGATATCCTATTAATAAGGCTCTACTCATGCTTCATCAAATTACCATCAGAAGCCTCTGAAGTTTGGAAGTCAAATGTTACCGTTGTGAACAACTGTACACACTGCTCAAGAAGATATCCCGTCACTTCTCCCACAGCAAAAAGGAGATGTGTCAGTACAACTCATTATTACACAACGTCTCTTTTCTAACAGCCAACAGTATTTCAAATGGCTATATTTCTACTGGGCTATAAAAAGGAAAGAGTGCTCGCTTCTGAATGTATCGATTCAGTCCATGAATGGTGAATTGATCAAAGTCATTGTGTGAAGATAGCAACAACGATGAGTTCTCATTATAACACTTAAATATCAAAAGTTATCACCATTTACACATGGCCATTATTGTTGGAGCTCAGCAATCAACATTCAACACAACAACAACGATTTGGAACAGAAGCTGTTGATGAAGAAGACAACATTGCAAATCAGTTAAGTCATCAACCTACCTTCTCGTCAGGACTACATTAAAGATCTGAAGCAAGGAGTTGTTGCTCAAAGCTTGCTCACCCAAGAAGACGAAGAAGAAGAAGAAGATCTACAAGATGTCAACAACTGTCAAATCATTATACATCTTTGTAGTTTCTTAGGATAGCAAGGAGCTGTTGCTCATATCTTGCTTGAAAACTTATGTGTTCTTTGTACTTAAACTTATGAGTAATCTGCTTGTTAAGAAGCATCATTTTAATCTCCTATATAACTAATTCTTGGTGAATTAGGATTCCTTGAGTGGTCAGTGTGACCGGAGACTCGAGAAGGCAATGGCGATATGTCATTGTGGGAAATCCTGAAATAGGGTCAGTAGCGTTATATTCATTGCGATGAATCCCTGAACGTATAGTTGTGAAAGCCTAGCAGTAGATCTTGCGAGATTGGAACCTGCAGGTCAATGTTCGTTATATTCATTAAGTTGAATACCTGAAAGGTTCATTGTATGTTAGTCACCGTGCAGCTGTGCAGTTTGTTAGTCACCGGCTATATGCTCGTGCATCTGTAATCGAGATTGATTATAGTGGATTAAGACCTTGTGTTCAAGGCGAAATCATCTGAGGATGGTGGACTGGATTAGCCTTTGTGGTGAACCAGGATATATCGTGTGTTCTTTACTCTTACGCTTAATGTCTTTGTTTATGTTTCTATGTTGAGGATCAGAACCTTACATAAGCAAGTCAGAACCTTGCAACTCTGATAAGCTTCCGCTCTGCAAGTTCTGAATGTTGTACATAGCGTTCAGACTCTTATTGGTTCTCATGCTCCAAGCATTGTCAAGTCTGAATATAACTTCGCAAGTTAAAGTCTCTCAACGAACTCTGATGTAACGTAGATTGTCTTATTGACAAGAAGCGAAAAGTTGTTAAAAGAGTAAATACACAATTCAAACCCCCTCTTTCTCGTGTCTTTCTCGCACCTTCACTATCATGTGTTCCCTTAGGTTTTCATAAGACCAAATCCTTTTGGGATAGAACTGGATATGCGATTGTTCATTACATGGATATACATGGTCAATTTGGGGGCATTTCGGTGTTAAAGAAGAATGGTAGTAACATTGTAACTGTCGCGCATGATGTCTTTATGGATACAATTACTATCACGCTATCATTGGGAACTTCTTCTTGGTATATAATTGGAATTTATGCTAGTCCCATTTACACTTCTCGTATTGATTTGTGGCTCCACCTCATTAACCAGAGGAATACTGTTGATGGTCCTTGGATGTTGATTGGATACTTTAACGACATCATTCATTCGAGTGAATAAAAAGGAGGTAACTTTAATCATTCCATGGAAACTACTTTGTTGAATATCATTGATAAATGTAATTTAGTTGAAGTATACATGATTAGTGGGAAATTCATATGGAATAGGCCTTATACTGCTAATCGAATGGTTTATCGCAAGCTGGATATCCAGTGTACTTTCTTTAAATAGTTTTGGCATATAGTTGGAGATGACGTTGTCTGTAACACCCCGATTTTAGTAATTATTTATTTATATTACTTAATTGAGTGATTTATGAATTAATTGATTTATGTGATTTATTTAATTTATTTGAATAATTTGGTTTATTGAATTCATATGAATTGTTTGATTTATATGAATTAATTGATTTAATTGATTTAATTGAAATATGTGATTTATTGAATTATTTGAAATAATGATTTTGTTTGGATTTATTTGGAATAATTGATTTATTTAGTTACTTGATTTATTTGAATTATTTAAATTAAGTAATTTATTTAATTGATTCTATTTGATAGAATTTTATAGAATTGCTAGAATTATTAGTTGGGTTTATGTGGTGTGTGAATAGTAAGTGAGATGAGTTGGGTTAAGCTCAATAGCTTAAAGACAAAGTTACGGTTTAAAGAGAAACAAAAGATAGTAAGAATAGGGGGAAACAAGAGAAGAAAAATGATAGAGGGTAATTATTAATTAGTGGTTATATATTTAAGTAGTATATTAGTTAAATATACTACTTAAATATTTAAGTAGTGTAGAGGAAAGGAGAAGTGGAGAAGAAGAGGAACACAAGTTCAAACTCAAGAAATTCATCCAAAACTAAGGTAAGGGTGAGTTTTTACTCATTATTAAGATTATTTGATGATGATTAGTGGGTAGAAATAGATTTAGATTAAAATCCCCAAAAAAATTTATGAGATTGAAATTATTAGGTTTTAATATTAATCTTTGAAAAATACACCATTTGGTCATTATTATAAGCAACAAATTTTTTTTAGATTTATTGAATATTTAATGTATTTGATATATAATAATGTTCAGATACATCATTTATTCAATGATTTTAAAAATGTTTTTGTTACTTATTATAATCATCGAAGGATGTATGTTAATTTTATTGTATTGGAATTGGTTTATTAGTAGTATACTATAGAGATCAATTTAATATTTGGTATCCCATTGCGAACTTGGAATATCACATATTACTGTCCCTGTAGCGCAACATTTAAGTAGTAGGAATGGAAATGATTCTTTTAACTGTAGCGTAAAATTAACTGAGCAAGGCAAGGCAATGTGTCTCTATTCGAAGTCTATAACGTAGGATTTCTAGCTATTAGTGAAAGTAATGATTCACTCATACATGTAGGATAATTTGTCCTTAGTAATTCCTGCATTTATTTTAGTTATTCTTACTTCTACCATGAATGAGTTTTAGCTACACTTGGGTGATAATGTTACCTACTCCGTTTCGAATTATACGCAAAAGTTATTTTTTTAAGATATATTGAATAATTAATGTATTTAGTTTGTATATAGATCAGATACATTAATTATTTAATATATCTAAAAAATAACTTTTATTTATAATATGGGACGAAGATACATTAATTATTCAATGTATCTGAAAAATAACTTTTGTTTATAATATGGGACGGAGGGTGTATATCAGTGTTTTAAAAACCGGACCGATCATCAAACCGGTGAGGGTACTGGGTCACTGGTTTATCGGTCGAACCACTGGTTCATTGGTCGAACCGCATGACTAAACTGGATTAAACCGAATTAAACCGGATAACTCGGTTGAATAAACCTGTCATTATAATAGGTATAAAACCGGTAAAACCTGTCGAACCGGATGATTCAGTCTCTAAAAAATATAACTAGTACTTTAATTTTTTGAAAATATCATATCATAAATTCACAGGTTTATAATTTAAATATAAATTTTAAACAGAGTATAATTGTAAATGTTAAACAGAGTCTAAATTAAACAGAGTTTAATTTAAATTCATAGTTTTAATGTTAATAGAAAATTAGTTTTAATGTTAATAATTAAAACAATACAAATATTAACATTATTCTAAATAATAAATTTTCTAAATCTATATATATATATATATATATATAATGAAAATCAGTTAAATCTAAAATTATATTATATTTAGTTTCTTAATCTGTGTTCTTAAATTTCTATACAAATATTTGTATGATGGTTTTTCAATCAATATAAATACAAAATAGTAACAATAGTTTTGTGGATATTACGAAACTTAATTTGTGTATCACTTGAATTAAATGAGTGATCACTATTATTCTTGGGGAAAAGTTCATATGTATTTGAGTAAAAAAAATTAAATTTTTTTTTTTAAAATAAGCAGTTGAACCACCGGTTTGCGAAAACCGTCGATTTTCCCGGTTCGCACCGGTTCACATCGGTTTTCTCCGGTTCGAAGACATGGGCGATCGAACAAGCAAATCTGGCCGGTTCCCAGTTTAACCAGTCTGACCGACCGGTCCGGTCCGATTTTTAAAACACTGGTGTGTATTATAAAATTAATTGGACTATGGGATTATATTTATGATTCTCTTTTTGTAGCGAATGAAGTAGGAAAGGTTAAGAGAATATAATCTACCTTTTCCTTCTTTTGACTAGCACATGAATTATATATATATATATATATATATATATATATATATATATATATATATATATATATATATATATATGTATTATAAACAAAAAAAATACTCCTTCTATTCTCTTTTATAAGAAAATTTTGACTTTTTAGGTTCATTTAATAAATGATGTATTTGGACATTATATAGATTAGATACATCAATTATTCAATGAATCTAAAAAGTTAAAATTTGCTTATAAAAAAGAATGGAGGGTGTACCTTAAATCTTGATCACTATTATAAGCAAAAGTCATTAAATTTTATACTAATTAATACTACTCCGTCCCATATTATAAGAAATTGTAACTTTTTAGATACATTGAATAATTAATGTATCTGGTCTATATATAGACCAGATACATTAATTATTCATTGTATCTAAAAAGTAACTTTTGCTTATAATATGGGACGGAGGGTGTACTTGTATTACTATTATACCCTTAATTTAATTCAAAAACATTTAATGTTGAAAGTTGATTCATCAAATAAACTAAGGCTATTATCGTAAATTTTACTTTGATTGTACATGAAATCAAGAAAATTAATTACACTTAACTAACTTTCTTAATACGTGTGAAAATAGTCATTTTGGCTTATAATTATGACCGGAGGGAGTATATCCCTCCAGTCACTATTATAAGCAAAAAAAAAAAAAAGCTTTAAATTTTGGTCACTATTAGAAGCAAAATTCATTAACTTTCAAAGTAATGAATGCTTGTATTACTAGTATACCCCTGATTTAATTTAATACACCCTCCGATCACTATTATAAGCAACAAAAAAACTTTTTAGATTCATTGAATAAATGATGTATCTGGTCATTATTATATATCAGATACATCAATTATGTAATGAACCAACCCCCAATGGTTGGCCTAGTGGTGGAGGCTTGGGTCTTAAGAGTGTGCTCCTCTCAAGGTCTCAGGTTCGAATCCTACTAGATGCAATCAACTCTTGTGTGTGCCAGTCCATACGGAGCTTTGCTCTGGCTTGAAACGGGGCCCCCGCTAGTGGACGGTGGGTATTGGTCCCTCTTTGATTAGTCGGTCGCAAGGCCAGATACCAAGATTTCCAAAAAAAAAAAAAATTATGTAATGAACCAAAAAAGTTTTTTGTTGTTTATAATAGTGTCCAGAGGGTGTAGCATTTAATATTGGTAGTTGATTCATCAAATACTCTCTTCGATCACAATTATAAGTCAAAATAACTACTTTCACACGTATTAAGAAAGTTAGTTAAGTGTAATTAATTTTCTTGATTTTATGTACAATCAAAGTAAAATTTAAGATAATATCCTTAGTTTATTTGATGAATCAACTTTTAACATTAAATGCTTTTGAATTAAATTAAAGGTATAATAGCAATACAAGTATTAATTAGTCTAAAATTTAATGACTTTTGCTTATAATAGTAACTAAGATTTAAAGTGTTTTTTTTGCTTATAATAGTGACCGGAGGGAGTATAATTAAGGATATTATAGTAAATTTTACTCTAATTGTATATGAAACCAAGAAAATTAATTACACTTAACTAATTTTTTTAATTAGTGTGAAAATATTTATTTTTGCTTATAATTATGACCGGAGGGAATATATATATATATATATATTAATTTCACATTTAAAAGTGATCCTTCCACATTTATTAATACCTGCTGCACCTAAATTCATGAGATAGAAATTGGATTGGTTAATTTTCATTGGCAAATGAATGTGGCACTAATATTTTAGTTATGATGATAATAATTCTAGGTAGCATGTATTATATTTTTTTCGGTAGCAACATCATGTGTACTGGAAAGCAAACTTAACTTCAATATATTGAAATTAATTAAGGTCAGGGTCGATGCTTTTGATGCAATGCATAGTAATTCAATATATTGAAATTAATTTTAAAGTAACTTAACTTCACTTAAGAACAATCAAATATATTAAAATTAAATTAACACCTTCAAAATATGTCAATCAAACATAGAGTCTGTTTGGTAAAACTAGCTGATAGCTGGTAGCTGTTAGCTGGTAGCTGCTAGCTCATAACTGGTAGTTGGTAGCTGATAGCTGATAGCTGATGGCTGGTAGCTGATAAGTTAATTTGAGTGTTTGGTAAATTAGCTGTTACACTAGCTGATAATTACAAAATGACATAAAAGAACATTTTAATTAAGAAATTGATGATTTTATTATCTTGTTATGTCATATTATTAAATTAATTTTTATTATAAAAATAAATGTATTAATAACAAAATACAAAACAATGTTAATATATATGAAAAATTGAATATATCATCAAAATATATAAATTTGTATATAAATTTTATGAGCTTTGCTATTTTGTATGAATATATTGACAACGAAATTCAATGAATAAAAAAACCAACAAATCATACATGAAGTACAGGTATTTTATAAAGCCATTTATGAAGACATAAAAGTAAGATTAATCCTAATAACTAAGATTCTCAATCTGGTTAACTCATTTTTTCGTAAAATATAGTTTTTTTTCTTTCTAATTTTATAATGAAATTTAATAAAATATGTGAAATAATAACATTGTAATTTTGAATTTATTTATATTAATCTAAAATAATAACAAAAACAAGTTTATTGTCTAATATTTTAAATTTCATTGATTTTCCTCCAATGTTTCACTAACTTGAGAATTATCAACAGTATTTCTAAATTAATTATATAATTTATATTTATTAAATAAAAATAATGTTTAATAAAATAAAAAAATTAATAAAAATTTTCTATAACATTTTTCAAAATCTCTCTAAATTCAATCTTTTAATAGTATATATATATATATATAATAAGGGTATAATTAGAATAAAAAGTCATAAGCTAAAAGCTAAAAGCTCAAAAGCTACTTTAAATAACTTTGAAAAAAAAAAACTAAAAGCTAGTCAAAAAGTTAAAAGCTAAAAGCTAAATGCAATTACTAAACAGAGATTTTTAATGAAAATGAGTTGAAAAGCTAAAAGCTCTTTTTCTAGTGTTACCAAACAGACTCATAGTCTAAATGTTTAGAGCACCTCCAGCGGTTAGATTTTTTAATGAGTTTGCCAGCTGTCACACATTACTTTTAAAAAAGTTTCCTTTGAAGTTTGACAGGTTGGCGAACGTTGCAATGCAATGCAACTGTAGTTTTGAATAAAAATATTAAAAGATACAACTAGTCATTGAGCAACGACACTTTCATGTTTTTTTCTTTACTTTTTTATTTTAATAATTTATTTAAATATAACTAATGGAAAATTTTATACTCAAATTTTCTCTCATAATTTTATTTTTCCCTCATAGATTTCATTTTACTTATCGTATTTTAAATTTTTCTTTCACAATTTTATCTTATTAGCCTTCAATTGATCATATATTTTACCTAAATTTAAATTTAAAGTTAACTAATTATGGGATGTTATTTATTTTTATTGTTTTTATTTATATATCATGTATTTGAGATTAATTTAAATTATTATTTTAAATTTTAAGTTTAATTTGAATTTTATTTATTTTATATTAATTTTAGTTTATATAATTTAAATTGTTATTTTAAATTATGTTTTATTTAATATGAATAAAATATTAATATACAAAGTAAAGTTATGAGACCCAATATGAATTTTTTAGAGTTGCACTATTTAAGTAAAAATAAGATGAGTTGCTTTAAGATGATGTGGCTTAATAAGTTCCACCGGATTGTGATTCCCTATGGGTCTAAGTTTTGAAGCATAAGTACATTAGTGAAGAAACGTTCCTTAATCTAAAAGAGAAACCTGAATCAATTACTTAGAATGCAATTATGAAAACTCTACTTGCTCTTAAAGATGACTTGGAATTCAGATTGGGGGATGCGAACTCCTCTTTCTTGTTTACCAATTGGTTTGAGGTAAAGAAATTAGTGTAACATGTTCTCTACGTGGATATCCACGATCTAAAAATGCGAATGAATGATGTTTACTTGGATGTGAATTGGAACTTCAATTCATTATATACTAATATTCGTCCGGGTGTTTGTGATCGCCTGAAAGCGCTCCCCATTTGTTTGAACTCTATGGTGCTTGATTGGTTAACCTAGAAAGGAAATTTAGATGGTATTTATACTACTCAGGATGGTTATAACTGGATCAATAGATTTAATGTTCTTCCTTTGGACGTCTTTACATAAGTCCCTTTCTATGAGATCGAAATTGTGTCATTGTGGTATGCTTTAGACGGATCTTTGTCCTAGATGCAATATGGACGCTGAGACGACTATACACTGCTTAAGAGACTGTGAATTTGCTACTCGCTCTTGAAAATATATTGGCTTATTGGACCCATTATTCTTCCAAGGGGATACTTTATATGATTGGATTAGACGTGACATTGATTATGGATCTATCTTTTTGGCTGCTTGTTGGTGGTAGTGGCACTCTAGGAACAAATTGTGTCTTGATAATGAAGTGATATCTTCCTATACTTTGAAACTCATTATTAGGGGTGGAAAACGAGCATGCCCGCCCCCCGTAAAAGTCCACACACACAAAAAATGGAGTGGGGCGGGCATAGTTGAGGGTGTGAGCCTAAAATCTTAACCTGTCTCGCGCTAAAGTGAAGGCGGGGCGGGGCAGACCCGCAAGTACTACACTTTTTAAGCCTAAAATGAATAAAATTATGTTAATGCCCGCACCCGCAAAAATCTGCAAAAAAAATGGGGCAGAGCGGGGCAGACATAATTGAGGGTGTGAGCTTAAAATCTTTACTTGTTTCGCGCTAAAGTGAAGGCAGAGCGGGGTAGGTCTGCAAGCACTACACTTTTTAAGCCTAAAAATGAATAAAATTATGTTAATGCCCGCACCCGCAAAAGCTTGCAAAAAAATGGGGTGAGTGGGGCGGGACAGTCACATTAGAGGGAGAGAACCTAAAACCTTGGTCCGCTCCCACTAAAGTGCGGGAAAAATGGGCATGTTTAAGGGGTTGGACCCATTTTGTCACCCATACTCATTATAGTGAATTATGCTAATCTGTCAGCTAAATGTTTTCTCAAGCATAATCTGTCTCATCCAACGAGAAAGATCACGTGAAATGCATACAAAGGTAGTAATGTGATTTTGAATGTTAATGGTAGTAGCCTCTGTAATCCCTACATCTCGGGTTTTAGTGGAATGATTCGAAACGCTGATGGTGCTTAGATTCACGATTTTGCAGAAATATTAGTTTTTCCAACATCCTTTAGTGCTGAGCTGAAAGCGCTATATCATGGTTTGCGTATGATATGGGAACTTGACATCGAAGACTTGATGTGTTATTTAAACTCTAACTCTGTTATCAAATTTATCTCAGAATCGACTAATGTTTGACATCATTGTGTCGTATTCTACATAATATTAAAGAGCTTCACACTAGGGAATATCGAGTTCAAATATTTTATACTCTTAGAGACATAAATGCTTGTATTAATTATCTAACAAAACATAAAAGCTGATAATGATGCATCTTACCGATCTTTTATAGAATCTCCTGTAAGAATTATTACTCTTTATTTTTTAGATAATTTTTAGATTTTCTTTTTTTTTTTTGCTTTTTTTAATTGTACCAAAAAAAAAACAATACAGCAAATCAAATGAAAAATACAACACGTGCATATTAAAGACAAAATACGGTGATCCGTTCCCACCAATATTTTCCTACTTACACTTCCCTGTTCTTCACTTCGACTTCATTTCTAGGGTTACCGTTACCCCCTGGCCTCATTCGGAGCCTCTCGTCCTCCATCGATGCCATTCCGATGAATCCATTTCACCCCTCCCCGGAGGCATGCGACTGTTGCGGCGTCACCCCAACCACCCCTCTCTTCCTCCACACCATCAGCTACAGAGCCATCAACCGTCGCTTCTGCACCAACTGCGTCCTCAAGCAACAACAAGGCACTTTCTGCCCTATCTGCTTCGAACTCTTCAACGATTCCTTTATCCCTAACCTCCACCTCATGTGCATCCGCTGCCCCTCAATCGCTCACCGATCCTGTGTTCTTCCTTCGTCAACGCCTGATTTCGCTTTCCTCTGCCCGTCTTGCGCCGATCCGAATTTCTCTTACTTCAAGGTTGATCGGAGAGGTATTGATTTTCATGCCAATAAGGTGCTTGCTGCTGCTGCTCAGATTTCTGCTAATACTTTGACCAGAGCTGCGGTTGCGATTCGGTTGGATGCTGAGAGGCGAGCTATGGTTGCAGTGGGAGCTAGGAAGAAAGCTATAGAGGCGCTGGAACTCTTTGCCGATGTGGCTGCTAAGGAGCAAGAAGAAGGTTCGTCGGAGCAGGAGGACGATTCTGGTACCGAGAATTCTGACTCAGAATCATCAGATTAGTTTGTGTTAGTCTTTGCCATTGAAACTTAGAATGAAATTTAGGTTATTTTGTTGTGAATTAAATATCAATTGGCCTAGTGCTTGATATCGAAGTTTTTGATTAGGTTGATTGCATTATTCAAATATTCATGTTTCTTATAAAATTACAGTTGTTTTTGTAGGATTAGTTGATTCGGTTGATTGCATCATTCACAAATTTGAGTTTATTAATAACGATATAGTTTTTGTTCAATAATTATATTAATTTTATAAGAACTAGGCATGTCTATGAAGATCACACTTTATTAGTGTCAATCTCATTATAAGAAATTTGAGTGAATTATATGCCGATTATGAGCTTTGGTCGTGTTGAATGAATGTTCTCTAGATGTGTATCGTGGTTGAATATATCCTTGACCAATAATTCTGTTGCTGGTTTCCTCCAACTTATAAGATCTAATGCTTAAAATTTTCAGCATACTTAACTTTTGCCATGAGCTTTTGTTGCGTAGAAGATGGTGTCAGTAGGATCATGGGTATATATGCTTAACATCAGTGTATCAAATATTGGTTGCTCCAAATATTGTTTCTTGCTTGTCAGTGATGGAAAGTGTCTTATAATTTTGTCCAGTATCACAGCTTCAACCGAATAAATTCCGTTACGAAATGGAATCCAGGATCAAACATACTTAGGAATCTCGGTTATTATACAATCATTCTTTTGTCTGATGAACATATTCATTCACCTATTTGCAATAGATACTGTAAGTTATGCTGTAATGATATTGTTATCGAAACAGTGGAAGTTGAGTTGCAGAAAGGGACATGCAGTTAGTCAGGATCTCCAGGTTCTGTCTCTCAATCTCAAATTACTATTATTTGTATGACTGACAGTTCAACTAAGCTGCACAAAATCATGAAAGGAGTTTCTTTTATCTTTTTTCTCGCCGCCCCAAATTTGTAGCTTGATACCATTGGCAGTATAGCTTTAGTGGGGTTCAGCTTTCTTTGCAAGACACCTTACTTTGCCGTCCCAAAAATTGTTCTTGCTTTCGTAGACATTCTATTTCATTTTTCAACTCTGATATTTCAAAATTTCACTCTTAATTAACAAGAGTAAACTGTGTGCGAATCACTTCATTGTCGTAACAGTTTCTTTAGTTTTTTGTGATCCTCTTCCTCTTGCTCTTGTGTGACGGGCATTCTTTCACAAACTAAGCAATAGTGAATGAGTTGGTTTTATTGGATTACCTGTGGTGCACATTTGGGATGAGGGTCTGAGTTCTCTTGTTCAAAGAGTAAATGGTATCGATTACAAGTACAAAGAGGGGGGCTTGACCTATGTTACCTTCTGGTCCTTACTCGATAGAGCTCGGGTCAGATTCTGGCTGACGGGTTGACTGTGTTGACAAGAAGGTAACTTTCTATGCCTTATTGTTTTGGTTTGGATCCATTTAATAATGATTCAGATTCTTTTTATGCAAACTATAGTACGACTAATGCATAAGAAGGTAACTTTTTGTTAATGACAAACATCATTCTAGTCTCTATGTTTGTCTCCCAAACGACCAAGTCATTTTAACGACCCTGATGTAGTCATAAAGTGGCAACTAGTTTGTTACTTTTCTGCTTTTTTAGACTGGTTATGGGTACCGAGCACTGAGCTAAATATGAAGTGTTTTTGTATCTGTTGTAGGTAAGCACTGAATAGGTGCAATTGATAAACAAAGGAGCTGCACATTTTCATTTACACAAATTTAGTGTTGGGTACGGTTGTTGTTTTTGTTATTTTGCTTTGTTGAAGTTGAGATCTACATTGAACATATATATGGCCAAAATATGTATGGCCATAATATTAGGCATATAATATTAGGGTGTTGATCACACACCTAAGAAAACTCCAAAATGTCCTTTTTATATTTTGGATTTCAAAATCCGGACGCGTTTAGTTTTCAACAAAATTACTTCACGATTGAGGCACTTCATTTTTGTTAAAAAAGTGGTCTGGAGTATATTCTTCGAACTCAATCTGAAATCCAATCTTCGAAAATTCAAGCGGAAAAACAAATTTGTCTGTCAACTTGATGTATACATCTTTTCAAGTTTGACATGATCAAAACACCTTATTTTCAAGAACTCTACAAAAATCTCCTTCCATTGGCACTCAAGATTTTTATTTCAAAACATTTTTTTTTTTTGTATTTTGGTATCAAAGGAAGCAAAAGAAGTTGAAATTTTAGGTAATGTACATGTATTACAGTGCTCATTGCGTTAGATCATTTGTTTTTTTGAGCTGAAAAATGAATGTTGCGTTCGAATTTCAAAATCCAGATCATGTTCATACTGTGTCCGAAAGTGAAATTCAGACTGTTTTGTTAAGGAATTTGAATTTGCTTCCGTTATGATTGGTTGTAGTTATGATGCACCTTGATGTTGTTCATGATGTTGTCTCTAACACTACTCTATCTATGGATGCTAAACCGGGTGATCTTGTATATGTTGGAAAACAATTTACAAATAATCATGAGTTTGCTATACGTGAAAATATGCTTCAATGGGTTCGCACGAAGGCTGCGAAATTAGGGTTCAACATTGTAATATGGAGGACGAATTCTGGTTCTGATAGAAGATCGACATTTGTGACGATAAGACGTGAAAGAAGTGGCAAGTATAAAGCACTAATCCGAAAGTTGAAACACGATGACACAAGAACGAGGAAATGCAAGTGTCCTTATAAGTTGCGTGGGCACTTCAAGGTGAATAATACACGGACATTTAAGGTGATTTGTGGTATGCATAATCATGATTTGTGTTACCAGTTACCCGATCACCTCGTTGTATGTCGTTTGAATTTAGTAGAGAAGAAACTTGTCTCTGACATGACATTGGACATGGTTCAACCCAAAAGCATACTATCAACTTTGAAAAGGAAAAGACTTGAAAGTGTCCCAAATATTAGGCAAGTGCACAATGTTCCCACACAAAACAACAAGGAAAAAGGAGGTCTAAGATTCGAAATGCAACAAATGTTGAAGCTTTTGGATGATGGTCATTATGTATCTAGGTATAAAGTTTGTGAGGATGGAAAAATCATTCGAGATATATTTTGGATTCATCCTGATTCCATCAAGTTGTTCAATAATTTTTCCACTGTTCTCATAATTGATTATACATATAAGACTAATAAGTACAAGCTACCACTTCTAGAAATTGTTGGTGTTACTTCTACAAATATGATTTTTTTTCCAGTTGGGTTTGCATTTTTGAAAAGTGAAAAAAGAGGACAATTTTATGTGGGTTTTGGAAACGTGTTAGACTATGTTGAAAGACCAAGAAAACATGCCACATGTGATTATCACCGATCGCGATACCGCATTGATGAATTCGGTTGGAAAGGTGTTTCATACATCGTATGCTTTACCTGTAGGTATCACATGTTAGAACAAGATCTGTTCATGACATATATCCTTTAGGTTTTGATGATAACAAAGTATTGAAAGAACAAATGTGTTATCTAATGTGTGCTCTAAGTGTGCAAGTTCTAAAGCTTAAAGAAGAATACAGACAGAATTTGATATAAGGACGCACTTGAGAGAAGGCAAATTATTGGCTTTTGGTGGCTCAGAATTTGAAGAACGTTATTTAAGTAAAGACTGATAATATAGGTTTGCGTAGACTCTGGAGCTGAAGGCCTCAACATCACAAGAGCAATATTTTGTCTCTAAGCTTATTGAACGTATCAGCTTCTGATGATTATTCAGAACCAACGATAAAGCTAAAGTTACCCGTACTGCAGAAAGCAAGCTACATTGTCAAATCTGTTGTCAACTAGAGTCTGTGTTCACATGGCTCAAGAAGAGTTGACATACTTTACAGATATCTACTCTCAACGGATCTATAGTACAAAATTACAAGTAAGACACAATGGTTAAACAAGTTACACAATGGATCAAGATCTTTTGGTGTATCTATCTTCAATGTCTCTTTTACTATGGAGTAACAAAGACACTTGTACAAGTTATCTCTTCCAACAACTATTCCTCTGAAACTGCTATAAGTAGCTGAAGATTCAACATGGATTTTCAACAAGGAACAAGGAGAAAAAAGAAGATCCAAGAAGGATAGAAGCGGTCATTGCTTCTATCAGAATGGAAGAATAATAAGATCAAGAATAACAACACAATCGAGTATGCAAAGTTTTTGTTATATGTTGTAAATTATACAAAGCCTTAAGACTTCTTAAACATTGAATATCTTAGAAATCTTAAGTGCTGTGATCTTTGTTATTGTTATTGTCATGTACCTCTGATTATGTATCAAGTACACCTTGTTCTCTATTATGCTAAACAAGTTGTTTAGTAGTTTAGATAAAGTCTCTTGCTATGTGCTTGAGCATCAAAGTCTCTTGTTGTGAAGCTTGAGCCAAGTAAGTCTTCTGCTATGTGCTAGAGCATTGAAGTCTTAATCAATTATTGATTGAGCAGAAGTCTTAGATTCGGGAATCTAAGCAAGAAAGTCTTGTACCTGAAGGGTATGAGCAGAAGTCTTGAATTCGTGGGATTTGAGCAGAAATCTTGGATTCGTGGAATCTAAGCAGGGGAGTCTTGGACTAAGGGTCTGAGCAGAAGTCTTGAGTCTGAGGGGCTTGAGCAAGGAAGTCTTGAACCTGAGGGGTTTAAGCAGGAAGTCAGGGGCCGAGGTTCTAAGCAGGAAGTCTCGGGCTAAGGGTCTGAGCAGTAAAGTCTTGTGCTGATGGCAACAATTGTAATCATGATTTGATTATAGTAGAAAATCTCTTGTGTTGCAAGGGGACTGGACTACTCTCAGTTTGGGAGGAACCAATATAAATCTATATGTGTTCTATTGTTATTTATTTGCTTCTGTTATTATTCAGCTGCAATTAATTATCAGAATCTAAATAATGGTTTAGAATCTGAACTATGTTCAGCTAACTAAAGAAAACGAATAACACAATTTAACCCCCCTTCTTGTGTATTTTTCTCACCTTCATCATATAACAAAAAATGTGAGAGGTAGAGGTAAGCATGCAGTAGGATCCAAAAAAAATCAAGGGTGAAAACGGGGAAATGGTCAAACCTAGTGTGATATTGGAAAACACAATGGATGCTCGAAAAACTATAATAATTTTTCTTCAGAAGTGTTATATGTTAAATCAGTCATATTGTTTAGAAGGGTGTGCGTGGCATATCCAGATTTTTTAAAATATGTTGAAAGCACAATTCTAGACCAAGTGAAAGACAAAATTGTTTGTGCTTGGACCGACCAGGTAAGACACTTTTGAAATACTAAAACTAATAGGGTTGAATTTGGTCACGCCACATTGAAGAACTGGTTGAAAAATAGTAAAGAGAAGTTGTGTACGGGTCGGGAATCACTGAACAAAATGATTCATAATCAACACAACGAGATCCAAACATCATTTGGTCAAAGCATAACAGTACTAGAACACAAATTCAAAGATCAAAACCTTTGATCGTACCTGGATCAGACAGTTTCTGGTGGCCAACAACGTCGTCTGGACTTCAGCTCCGGTGCGGTTGAAAGACGGCAGGGGGTGTACCTGCAAGGTACTCGGACGCTCAAGTAAGGTAACTATCAGAGAATAGCAAGTACAGAGATGAGAGTAAAAAAGTGAGTGTAACCTGACCCTCTCAAGTGAGAGGGTATTTATAGAGAGCCCCCAGCGCGAGGCCAACGGTTACTTACATTGGGCTGGATTGCAGGGCCCAATCAAAGTAACTGCCAGGGTTTACGTGGCGTAGTGAATACCAGCACGTGGTCTTCGCCCTGGGGTAACCGTTCCTAGATCTCCGGAATTAGGGCAGACCGATTCCATCGGGAGTGAGGCGGTTACATGAGAACGTGTCATCGCGGGGAGGAGTCTTGTGTGTCGGGGAGAGACGTGTCCTCGCAGGGAGGACTTGCTTGTGGACGGAGATGGCTCCTCGCGGGGAGGAGCACATGAGCGTCGAGGAGAGGCGAGCCCGGGGGGCTCGATGCTTATGCTCGACGAACTCTGCTGAGCCGGACCATGTTAAGGTGTGGCACGTGCCCGACGCTGTTGGGGCGCGTATGTGCCCGACAATGGTCTTGTAAAGAGGTCCTTGTTGGGCCATCTCATGTCATGTGGGTTGGGCCTTCTTGACTGAGGGGCAGACCCTGGCCCAGTCTAGAACAGGAGCCCCCCAAGTCGTTGCTCCGAAGTGTCGGAGCAATGACTTAAGGGCCAACAAGCCCGTCGGGGAAGTATCGATCGCGTGACCGCGATAAGGGGAACTTGTTCGGGATCCACTGGTCGTATCGTCGGAGAGAGCAGCGGGGGCGGACTCGAGTGTGGTAGTTCGCGGATGGTCGACTTGTCGGGGATGCGAGAAGTTTAATCTCTGGTGTTAGAGAAAATGGAGAGACGCGCGTGTTAGGGAGCGAACGGTCGCATGTACGCCACGTGTCAGACGCCATCATTGCCTAGGGCGGCTAGGCTAGGGTAGTGTACTTTAGTAGTCTAGACTCTTTGAATTCCGTGAGGATCCTATAAATAGGCCTCACCTCGTTTCATTTGCACCTTTTGCTCTTTTCCTCTCAGACTCTCTCTCTCTTCTTCTCCGTTCTTCCGCCGCTACCTTCCACCGTTCTCCGCCGTTCTCCACCGACGATCGCCGTGCCGGAAACCCAAAAAGCGTATTTCAAGTAAGTTTCTTTCTTCTTTTTCCTCTTTTCGTTTGCATTTGTAGGGCGAATCTTATGGCGATCTGGTGAAGTTCCCATGGAATTCGTGAAATATCCGGCGAAAACGGAGGAATTTCATAGTTTAGTCGTTGAATCTCGCGGGGAGAGATGATGAAATCCCCGAGGACATGAAGAATATCCCGGGGTCCTGAAATGAACGTTTCTTAGTTCGTTTGCTGAATGTCCCGGGGAATAAGGACGGGATCCCTGGGGAACCGAAGTTTGTCTCGAGGACATGGGTCGAATATCCCGGGGTCCCGCCCAACCTCGCTCCCCGTGGGATCGGGGATGGTCGCGGGTTCGTGTTCCCCGACATTCCCTCCTCGCCATTTCACTTGATCAGCGGTGGAGGGGTGGATTTGATACGGGTCATCGAATTCACCATTTCCTTCTACTTTTCAGGTAGATGGACGTATTGCCCGTGGCTGAGGGATTTTGGACGTCGACGACCAACCCGACTCTCCAATGGCACCAATCGCTAGGGTCGAGGAACGTCCCCTCGAGGAGTGGGTTAGCGATGAGCCGTTGAACATTGCTTCCCATTTTGTCGACGAGGACGAGGACACTATTTTTTGTACCGTCGAGCATCAAGTGGTGGGTTCCTCAAAGTCGTGGAAGGTGTTCCGACCTCAAGCCCACCATCGCATATGCTCGACGTACCGAGGGATGAGGTTCCCTCTTTACGAGTTCATGTTCGACAAGGCGGGGTGGCGTCTACCCTTTACAGATTTTCAACAGGCTGTTTTCGTTTGGTTGCGCCTGGCGCCTTCACAGCTCCACCCCAACTCCCTCGCTTTCATCCGAGCTTTCGAGCTCGTCTGCAAACACCTCCGAATCAGGGCAACCGTGCCTCTCTTCTTTCCCATCTTCCACCTCCAGCGACAGGCCTCCGATGGCAGACACGGCTGGGTGTCTTTCAAGCAAGTGAGCAGCCTGTTTCACACTTATTTGGATTCCGTTCGTGACTTTAAACACCGGTATTATATCGTGAGGCCGGTCACTCTTGAAGCCGTGAATTCGGTGTACTGTCGAGTTTCCCGTGAGGCAGACGGGCAAACGGAGGAGGTCCTCGAGCCTAGATTCCCCTTGTTCTGGACGGAAGAACACTTCAAGTACGGAACAAACAGCTACAAAGTCAGGCCTAGCCGTCTTGACGAGGGGGATCACTTGGCCTACGAGCAGATAGTAGCGTTCATCAACAGTTTTAATAGGGGCAAGTTCGTGACGATGGACGGGGAATTCGTCCGGGGGGACGACGGACAGGTGTTGACAAAACGTCGTCTGATCAATACGAGGGCCCTCCTCGAGACGTTCTCCGATGAGGATGCTCTCGAGCTGCTAGGTGGTGCCATTCTCTTCGACTTACTCTTTCTTCGACCTCCGGATTACTGACATGTTTATTTTTCTTTTTGCAGGAAAGATGTCGAATGCTGAGGAGCGCTTCAAGAAGCTGAAGGCTACCCGTGCCGTGAAGAAAGGAGGCAAGAGTCGCGTCGATCAACTCCGAGTGCAGGAGCCCGTTCCCACCCTGACACCCGGGGTTTCCTCTGGCTCTCACCAGGGTAGTGATTCTCTCAGCCCCCAGAGCTCTCCGAAGAGGCAACGACTTGCAGACACGGTGGACATCGACCTTACCGAGCACGAGAGTCCCCCTGCCGTAAAATTTGTGCTCCCGCCTTGTCACACAAGGCCGAACTTCTTTACGGGGAACAATTCGCTATGCATACCCCGAAACTCAGGCCATCTTAAGCGTCGACAAGGCTTTTCGACGAAGGATGCTGGTGGAGGACGTGTATGCCGTGATGCGGGTTTGCGCAGCTGCCTTGGTTTTGAACGACGAGGCGTGCCCCGCAAGCGAGCTGAACAGGTTGGGAGAAAGTTTCCAGTCCATCTCGGCCGAAATGGAGAAGGTGGGTAAGGAGCTGGCTGACTGCAAAAGCCAGAACCAGGCCCAGGTCGAGCTTCAACAGAAATTAGAAGAAAGGTTGAAGAGTGCCGAGGAGGAGCGGAAACGTCTCGCCGGTGTCGAGGAGGAGAGGGACCGTCTCTTGGCGAGGAACGCTGAATTGGAGGAGGCTGTCCGCCCTGCTGAGGAGGAAACCGAGGAGGATAGGTTGCTGACTTCGCGGGCAGCGCTGATAGCGAAACTCCGGGAAGCCAAGGAAGACAATCTCGCAGTCGCGGGCATAGGTTTCAAGAACGCGGTGGAGCAGCTTCGGGTCCTCAACCCCGACCTTTTGTACCGAGGGGATTGACCCCGACTACGAGGTGGTCGACGGTCAGATCGTGCAACCGATGAGAGCCGACGAGGTCCATGATCCCGAGCAGCCTGAAGGGACCGCCGCTGAGTAGGATTTTCCTCCCCGTTCTGTTCGGCCTGCGAGCCATTTTTTTTATTGTAATATTTCTGCTCGGCCTTCGTGCCAGGGGCTTTTTGACACCTGATTGTAATATTTGTATACTGGGCTTCTGCCCGTTTTAATGTACCTTTGTTTATCTACTAGTGTTGTTTGCATGGTTTTAACTGTGTGTGATGTTAACGCATTTGCTATACTTTTTTTTTGTCTAAGTGTTAAAGATTTCTATACTTTGTTTTTCTGTCTAAGTAATAAAGACTTTGGGATTGCTCGACCTTGATACTCCCTGACCGCGTGGAGAGCTGGTCGGTTGGTCAGAGACGTATTCCGACCTTCAACGAGGCTAAGAGCTCGGTCGAGGTCTTAGCTTCGTGGCGTGAACTTCCCATCGCAAGCTGGGTGTTCTGCCTGATTGGTACAACGACGGCGGAGCTCGGTCGAGGTATCCCCGTCGGATCAAAGTACTCGCGCACACACAACACGGTCTTTGATCATCGTGTTCTGTCTAGGGGTGTCGTGCTCGTACCTTAGCGCGTCCCCGTAATCGCGGTGCTAGTGTGTCGCGGGAAGTGCTTAACTGTAATATTGTTTTAGCTTTTCAGCGTTCCATGGTCGAGCAAGTTCTTCCCCGTGCATATTTTCGAGGAAATAGGTTCTTGTCCCCGTTTTCGCGCGGACGCGGTACGGGCCCTCCCAGTTCACGACGAGTTTGCCTTCTCGCGAGTCTTTCTGGTTCCTTCGTAGGACGAGGGTGCCCACCTAAAAATCACGTTTAATAACTTTGTCGTTATAACGTAGTGTTATTTTCTGCTTAAGTGAAGCTTCTCGGAGAGAAGCGCCCGAACGTATCTCCTCGACAAAATCGAGCTCTTCCCTCAAGGCTTCGTCGTTCGCGTCCCCGTCGAGGGGGGCTTCTGTCCTCCTCGAGGGTTCCCTGATCTCCACGGGGATCACCGCTTCGGTTCCGTAGGTCAGACGGAAGGAGGTCTCTCCTGTTGTGGAGTGTGGGGTCGTCCGGTAGGCCCAGAGGACGCTGTGTAGCTCCTCGGCCCACCGTTGTTTGGCGTCGTCTAATCGACGTCTTAATCCTCGGAGGATCACCCTGTTCGCCGCCTCAGCCTGTCCGTTCGTTTGAGGGTGCTCGACCGACGTGAAGTGTTGCTTCGTGCCTAGTTTTGTGACGAAGTCTTGGAAGTTCCTGTCGGTGAATTGTGTTCTGTTGTCGGTGACGATAGCTTGAGGCACGCCGAATCGGGAGAGGATATTTCTTTTGTAAAAATGTAGTATGCTAAAGGCTGTGATTTTGGCCAACGCTTCCGCCTCAATCCACTTCGTGAAGTAGTCCACCTCGACGATGAGGTATTTGTTTTGATACGACCCCTGGACGAAAGGTCTGAGGATATCCATTCCCCACCACGCAAATGGCCACGGGGAGGACAATGGACTGAGCTCGTTGGGAGGAGCAAGGTGCATGTCCCCGTGTCTTTGGCATCTGTCGCACTTCTTGACGTGTTCCTTGGCGTCCTGTTGCATGGTGGGCCAGTAATACCCTGCTCGAAGCGCCTTACGGGCTAACGATCGCCCGCCGAGGTGTTGTGCATTGATTCCATCATGGATCTCCTGGAGTATGCCGGGGACCTTGGTCTCCTCGACACATCTGAGGAGGGGAATAGAGAACCCTCGCCGGTATAGTTTATCCTCGACTATAGTGTACGAGCACGCCCGCCTCTTGACCATTCCTGCTTCTTTGGGATCTTCGGGCAGTTTGCCCATCATAAGGTATTCGTATACCGGGGTCATCCAGCAATTGCTGTCCCCGATGGCGTTGATGTCCGAAACCATGGCCGGTTTGTCGATGCTCGGGCGGGAAAACACTTCTTGTATGACGGATTTGTTCCCGCCTTTCTTCTTTGTGCTCGCCAATTTGGACAAGACATCTGGTCGGGCATTGTGCTCGCGGGGGATGTGAGTTACTTCCGCGGAGGTGAACTTTTTCATCTTTTCTTTCACCAAGGCCAAGTATTCTATGAGGCTGTCGTTCTTGGCCTGGTACTCTCCTCGGACTTGCGAGGCCACGAGCTGGGAGTCGGTGAAAAGTTTGACCTCCTTGGCGCCGAGGTCCTCGGCCAGCCGAAGTCCTGCGAGGAAGGCCTCGTATTCGGCTTGGTTGTTGGACGTCGGGAAGGATAGTTCGAGGGATACCTCGATCAGGATGCCTTCCTTGTTTACGAGGATGATGCCCGCCCCGCTTCCCTTCGGGCTGGATGCTCCGTCGACATAGATCGTCCATTTCTGTGATCCGTTCGTCGAAGGTTCCGGGACGGTTATCTCCGCTACAAAGTCGGACAATACCTGCGCCTTCTGGGCTTTCCTCCCTTCGTATTAGATGTCAAACTCGGCGAGCTCGAGCGACCACCTGAGCATCCTCCCCGCCATGTCCGGTCGTCCGAGGAGCTGCCTTATAGGTTGTTCGATCCTTACGACGACGGTGTGGGCGAGGAAGTAGTGGCGTAGCCTCCTGGCCGCGGTAACGAGGCCCAGGGCGACTTTCTCAATCTGCTGATATCTGAGCTCGAGGCCTTGGAGGGCTTTGCTCGTGAAGTAAACTGGCTTCTGCCCGTCCGGGGTTTCCCGAATGAGGACGGCGCTGACTGCTTCACTCGTGATTGCAAAATACAAGAAGAGTGTCTCCCCCCTCTCAGGCCGTGAGAGGACCGGGGGTTGTGATAGGACTTGTTTTAAGTGGACGAGCGCCTGCTCACATTCTTCGCTCCACTCAAACTCCGCTTTCTGTCGAAGAAGTTTGAAAAATGGAAGTGCGTACTGTGCGGATTTGGCGACGAAGCGGAAGAGGACGGTGAACATCCCGTTCAATGATTGTATCGACTTCTTTGAGTCCGGAGTAGGGAGCTCGGAAAAAGCCTTACACTTGTCGGGGTTGGCCTCGATTCCTCGTTCTATGAGGTAAAATCTGAGGAACTTACCTGCCCGAACGCCGAAGGTGCATTTGTCGGGGTTAAACCTCTGCGACATCTCCTCGCCGTGTCGAACACCTTCTTGAGGTGCGCGGCATGGTCGAATTTTTCTGCGGATTTGACGATCATGTCGTCCATGTAGACCTCGAGCATGTCGCCGATTTCAGCCTGGAAAACCTTGTTCATCATCAGTTGGTAGGTCGCACCGGCGTTCTTCAGACCGAAGGGCATTACGTTGTAATAGTAGTTGCCCGACGCGGTCATGAAGGCCGTGTGTTGTTTGTCGACCTTATCCATGGGAATTTGATTGTATCCCGAGTAAGCGTCCATGAAGGATAGTAGTTTGTAACCTGTAGAATTGTCGACCAGTTGGTCGATGTTAGGCAAGGGATAACAGTCTTTCGGGCAAGCCCGGTTAAGATCAGTGTAATCAACGCACATCCTCCATTTTCCATTATTCTTTTTAACAAGTACAACGTTGGACATCCAGGTTGTGTACCTGGCCTCCAAAATAAAATTTGCCTCTAGGAGGTCTTTTACAGCTTTTTCAGCAGCCTCCGCTTTTTCGGGAGACTGCTTACGCCTACGTTGTGCTATGGCTCTAGCGGCCGGATCTACTGCGAGCTGATGACAAGCCACCTCGGGGTCGAGGCCAGGCATCTCGGATGCGCTCCACGCGAAGAGATCAGCGTTCTCCCTTAGACATGCCTTCAGGTGCTCCTTTGCCAGGTCGGGGATCCCGGTGCCAATCTTCACGTTACGATCTGGATCGTCCCCGAGGACCACGAGCTCAAAGTCCCCTTCTGGGATGGGGCGTGTTGGGTAGAGAGGCCGCCCGTTGTTTTCCACCTGGAGGTCGAGGTCTTCTGCCCCGTCTTCATCGAGTTCGCTCGGGAACCTGCTGTCGAGCTCGACCGCGTTGACGCGCGGGAGAGGTACCTGTTCGGCATCCTGGGGTGGCTTAGCCACGATCTTGGGTTTGGGGCCGATGGAACTCAGGCCTTTGATGGCGGCGTCGAAGCATCTTCTGGCCGCGCCGATGTCCCCGTGCATCGTCACTACTCGTCCCCTGGTCGTGTAGTACTTCATTTTGAGGTGGACCGTTGATGGTACCGCCGTAAGTTCGGCCAGGGTGGTCCTCCCGAGGATGCAGTTGTAAAGGGACGGGCATTCGACCACCAGGAAACGAATCTTCACCTGTCGGGCAGTGTCTTCGGACCCGAATGTAACCATTAACTCCACGTAACCCCATGGTCTGGTGGTGGTTCCGTTGAACCCCTGTAGATCTGAACCGACGTACGGGGTCAGATGCCTTTCGTCTAGCTGAAGGGTTCTGAATAGATGAGCGTACATGATGTCGACCGAACTTCCCTGGTCGACTAGGATCCTTCGAACGTCAAAGTTCGCCATCTGCGCCCTGACCAGGAGGGGAATAGTTGCATTTGGCGCTCCCCCGGGGAGTTCCTCGAGGTAGAAGGTGATAGGGTTGGAGTTTCCCCGCACTTTCTCGAGAGTGGTTGCATTCGCCGACGTTGCGGATTCCAACACGTCAAATTTCCGCTTGATCGACCCGACGGACAACTTCTCTGGACCTCCCCCGGAGGTGACCATCGCCCTGGGGAAGCTTTCCCAGGTGCTACGGGCAGTGACGGGGTCCTCGTGGGGGAAGGTCGCCCACATGTTGTGAATTGCTTCTTGGCCTTCAATGATTGGGGGGACAAAGAAATCTTCGGGTCGGGTGACACTGAGGGCAACTCTCGTCGGGGGGAGGCGTCGTCTCCTCGACGTTTTGGGCTTCCCGGGAGCTGGGACGAGGAGTGTCATTCTTCTGGGCGTATTTCTTTAGGTGCCCCTCCTTGATCAGAATTTCAATCGCATCTTTGAGATGGATGCAATCTTCCGTCACATGCCCGTGACTCCGGTGGAACCTACAATATTTTGACTTGTCGACGTTTGATTTGGGGGCAGTGGGCTTCGGAGAGCGGACTCCTCCATTCACAAATTCTCAGTTCTGGCACTCGGAGAAGATACGCGCGCGGGGAGCGTTGAGTGGGGTGTACTCGGTGAACCGGCCAGCTGGTCCGCGTGGCTCACGAGGTTCCTGGGGGCGATTATCTCTCTTTCTTTCTCCTCCTCGTCAGGGAGGGGAGTCTTCTTCTTTGTGGCCGCGGGGGCCTTCTTTGCGCCTCGATTCGAGGGCGATCTGTGCCGCCTCCGACTCCTCGAGCTCGATGTACGACTGCGCCCGTTGGAGGAGATCCTCGAGGCGGCGGGGTCTGCGGAGGCCTACGGACTTGTTAAAGTTAGATCCAAAGCGTAGCCCATGGACGATCAAATACTTCTTCATGTCATCGGTCGTATAGACCTCGACAACTTCTCTGTTGAATCTCTCAATGTAGTTCCGGAGAGATTCGTTCTTCCCCTGAAAGATACTTTCTAGGGCAGCTTCCGTCTTCGGATGTCGACGAGACGCGGTAAAGTGTTTGGTGAAGCGTTGCCTTAGTTGCTTCCAGGATGTGATCGACCCGGGTGCCAGACCTTTGTACCAAGTCATGGGGCCCTTCCTCAAAGTGGTGGGGAAAAGCCTGCACTTGATGGCTCCCCTGACGTTTTTCCGAAGTCGAGCATGGCTTCGAAACTTTCGATGTGGTCGTCAGGGTCGGATAGGCCGTGGTAGTTTCCCAGCTGCGGAGGTTTCTCAATGCCCGCAGGAATTGGGACGTTCATGATCTCCCACGACAGAGGGGTCCTCTGGTCGTCGTCGTCACTTCCTGTCGGGGACATCGAAGGGGACCGCTGATGCCGTGGAGGGGAATTCCTCGAGCGGTGCCTCGGCCTCTCCTCGATCTGCTTGGACTTCTTGTTGGTGGTGGAGGCCCTGGGTTCCTTCCGAGGCAGGGAACGAGGGCGTTTCTGGGAGATCGTCGGCTGGGGGCGCTCAAGACATAGCCGACGACCCTCGCGTACCAGCGAAGGGGTCCGAGATTCGTCTGAAGGAGTCCTTCGCGGGGAAGGGGAACGACGAGGCGACGGTGGACGGCGATGTCTTCGCGGGGAAGATCGTCGTGCCCGCCCTTGCTCCAGTGCTTCAATTCTGGTATTCTGGTGCGCGAACAGCTGATTGGTCTGATTGATCAAGGCGAATAGGGCCACGGTGCTCGCGCCTGCATTGGGTGGAGGAGCAACTGGCTGAAAAATGGCCTGCTGATCGTCTTGGTGGGCGGCGTTGTAAGGCACGTCTTGGGAGTCTGGGGAGGCGGTCTGCTCGTCTCTCACGTCGCCTTCTTCGACGTGGAGGGCAACAGCGTCTTCGCGGTGGTTCTCGTTCTCGAGTTGCGCGAGGACGGTGTCCAGAGCTTTGGTAGCGGACGGATTGCCAGCCATGATGGTGATGATGAAAGTTACTTTGGTTTAACGGAGGAAAAATGGGGAAGCAAAAGTTCCCACAGACGGCACCACTGATCGTACCTGGATCAGACAGTTTCTAGTGGCCAACAACGTCGTCTGGACTTTAGCTCCGGTGCGGTTGAAAGACGGTCGGGGGGGGGGGGGGTGTACCTGCAAGGTACTCCGACGCTCAAGTAAGGTAACTGTCAAAGAATAGCAAGTACAGAGATGAGAGTAAAAAAGTGAGTGTAACCTGACCCTCTCAAGTGAGAGGGTATTTATAGAGAGCCCCCAGCGCGGGACCAACGGTTACTTGCATTGGGCTGGATTGCCAGGCCCAATCCAAGTAACTGCCAGGGCTTACGTGGCGTAGTGAAGACCAGCACGTGGTCTTCGCCCTGGGGTAACCGTTCCTAGATCTCCAGAATTAGGGCAGACCGATTCCATCGGGAGTGAGGCGGTTACATGAGAACGTGTCCTCACGGGGAGGAGTCTTGTGTGTCGGGGAGAGATGTGTCCTCGCGGAGAGGACTTGCTTGTGGACGGAGATGGCTCCTCGCGGGGAGGAGCACATGAGCGTCGAGGAGAGGCGAGCCCGGGGGCCCCGATACTTATGCTCGACGAACTCTGCTGAGCCCGACCATGTTAAGGTGTGGCACGTACCTGACGCTGTTGGGGCGCGTATGTGCCCGACAGTGGTCTTGTAAAGAGGTCCTTGTTGGGCCATCTCATGTCATGTGGGTTGGGCCTTTTTCGTAGTGTTGTCAGGGCTTAGGCCGAGGACGTCGTCCTCAGCCCTTAGCGCGCCCTTTCACTTGTTTAGTGGTGGAAGGGTGGATTTGATTAGCTGTCGAATTCACTGTCTTTCACTGCTTTTAGGTGATGGCGACAGGGCCCCGTGGAGATATTGTATTAGATTCGTCCGAGGAGGAGTCTGGTTCCTCGGGGAGCAGTAGCACTCGGTCCTCGAGTGGGTCCACCGAGTAGGACATGAACTATGAGCAAGAGGATAAACTGTTGGACGATGATCAGGAAGAGGTGCCCGAGGAGGAGGTATCCGGGGAGGGTACAGCAGAGAATAAAGCAGAGGAATGGGAGGCGGCAGAACCCTCTGAGCATGCGTCTGAATTCGCGACCTACATAGGGGATTGTTTCCAGACGGTGGGAGATGACGGGGACTGGAGAGTCCATTTCCCCACCGCTGATGAGCGCGTCTGCACGAATTATGGGGAGCGCTTTACGATGTACGAATATGTTTTCAAAGAGCTAGGCTTGAGGCTTCCATTCACGGATTTCCAGCAGTTTATCTTCTTACATCTTCGCTTAGCCCTCACTCAGCTCCATCCCAACTTGTTAGCCTTCCTGCGAGCGTTCGAGTTGGTGTGTGAGCACCTGCAAATAGGGGCGACCATCCCCTTCTTCTTCACCGTCTTCACCTCCAACGACAGACTTCTGGGAGGAGTTACGGTTGGGTCTCCCTGAAGCAGCCGCGCAAGCTGTTCAAACCTTTCTCTGAGTCCATACGGACATTTAAGACGAGGTACTTCATCGTGGAACCCGTGTTGGAGGCTGCCCAGGATAGCACGTTCTGCTGGGAGGTTGAAGTGGACGAGAACGACGAGGATAGGATTAACGAGGAGGGGAAATACATCGGGCGGAGGTTGTTGAAATATCCCTTCCATTGGACCGGGGAGCATTTTACGAAGCCCCCAAAAGACTATGTTTTTGAGCCTGCGAATTTGGACGAGGGGGGTGCTGCTTCATATGAAAGGTTGTTGCAGTACGTGAACTCGTTCCGGATGGCCGAGTGCATCACGAAGAAGAAGGAGGCGATCCTCGAGGCCGATGGTGGCTTTCGGGTGGAGCCTCGTTTTATTAATGTTAGGGCACTGCTGGGGTGCAAAACTTACAGGGATGCCATGGATCTGCTCGGTATTTAACCTTAACATATTGCTTTGCATTGCTCGTTATTTTCTATTGTCTGACGCCTATTTTTGTCTTTTGCAGCCACTATGCCTTCAGCCCACGAAAGGATGGTGAGGAACGTGGCCGTACGGAAACAAGCTGCTGCAGCTGCTATTACTAAGGTTCGTCCTTCCCCTGCCCGTGCGGTTGGTCCTTCCCAGCCTCCTCAGGGGAATGCTTCTCCGACCAATGTTCAGCGGTCTCCAATGCCCCTGGCGACCAGGTCTAAGCGTCCAAGGAACGAGGCAGTGGATCTGGGCAAGGCGCTAGAGAAAGCGAAATTCGAGCTGCCTCATTGTGTATTGGATAAGAGGTTCTTTGAAGGGACCTCTTTGGTGATTCCTCATGCTGATTCTCTGCATCTGCAAAGCCTGGACCGTCTGAGCAAGAGGGCGTTGGTGGCCCAGGATGCCTCTGTGGTGGTCAGGCTGCTGGAGATGGCGGTCACCTATGCCGAGGGGGACACGACCACTGAGAGTGAGCTGACTATTGCCCGAGGGAAGATGGCCGCTCTTGAGGAGAGTTTGAGGAAGGCCAGAGAGGAAGCTAAGGTTGCCAAAGAGGCGAAGGAAAAGGAGGGCGAGGAGGTTGCCCGGTTGAAGGGGGAGAAGGTTATACTTGAGGCTGAGAAAAAGGCCGCTGAGGATTTGGTCGCGCAACTGCAGGCGGCCAATTCTTCTGGAGAGGAGGAGCCTGAAGACGTGAAGATGCTAAAGACAAGGTCAGAGTTAGTTGCCCGACTGGTGGTGGCTGAGGATGACAACGTAGGGTTTGGCGAGGAATCCTTCAAGAACGCAGTGTCTCAGCTTCAGGTGGTGAATCCTGGTGTTGATTTGGTGACCGAAGGCACCAATTTCCTGGCGTACGTTAAAGACGGGCAAATTGTGATGCCAGAGTCTCTCCTTGCCGGCCAAGCTAGAACCCAGACTTCTCCGCCCAATGATGAACGAGTCGAAGACACCGAGGAATGATGTTTGCAGATGATGATGTTTTGCCGGCCTGCGTGCCATGTAGTTTGTTGTAATTTTATTTGATTTGGGGGGGGGGGCGTGGCCCCCCCTTTTTATGTAATTCGTACAATCTTTGGCCCTTGTGCCCCTTTTTGACTTTATGTCCGGTTTATGTTGGCAGGTTTTGTTACTTATATGATTTTTGTTTATATTGCTGTGCTTTACATTAGCGGTGCATGTATGACTGCCCGTCGAAGGGTGTGTCTGTTAACAGAGCTTTCTTTTGAAAGATTGCTTGTTGTGTGTGAATTCTCCAGTGTGGAGAACTGGTCGAATAGCCGGGGAAGGTCCTGGCGAGGTTGCGGATCTCAGGTCGCGATTGAGGCCTGAGGTCGCAGCGTGAACGTCCCATCGCGAGCTGGGGTTCTGCCAATCGTGGTACCTGGGCGAAGGCGATGCTCGATTGAGGACCGCCGACAAGCAGAGCTCCAACTCATTTACTTGAGCGGGATTCCATTTTGTGCGTAAGCATCGTTTGTACCTGAACGAGCATGATGACCGTTAGGTGGTCCTTTGACGCGAGGAAGCCTATTGTGACTTTAGCTGTAGTACTGCTTAAGTTTTTCAGCATTCCATGGTCAAGGGATTTCATCCCCGTTGAGGGTCTCGAGGAAGTAGGCACCGTTCTCCGTTCTGGCACGGACTCTGTACGGCCCTTCCCAGTTAGCTGCTAGTTTGCCTTCGCGAGAGTCCTTGTGGTTTCTTCGCAGGACAAGGCTGCCCACATCGAACTCTCGTCGTAAGACTTTAGCGTTGTGCCTGATTGCTATTTTTTGCTTAAGAGATGCTTCGCAGAGGGATACTCCTGTTCGAATTTCTTCGACAAGGTCGAGCTCCTCTCTTATTGCTTCGTCATTCATTTCCTCGTCTAGAGGTGATTCGGTCCTCCTGGACGGTACGTGAATTTCAATGGGTATAACAGCCTCCGTGCCATATGCTTAAGCGGAAAGGTGTTTCCCCGGTGGTAGACTGAGGAGTGGTGCGGTACGCCCATAAGACGCTGTGGAGCTCCTCGACCCAGGCTTTCTTTGTTTCATCCAGTCTTCGCTTGAGGCCACGAAGAATGACACGATTGGCCGCTTCTTCCTGCCCGTTGGTCTGGGGATGTTCTACAGAAGCGAAATGTTGCTTTGTTTCGAGATGGGCGACAAAGTCTTGGAACTTCTTGTCTGTGAACTGCGTTCCATTGTCCGTGACAATTGCTTGGGGAATCCCAAAACAGACAAGGATATTCCGCTTGTAGAAGCGCAGAATGTTAAGTGCTGTTATCTTTGCTAAGGCTTCTGCTTCTATCCACTTTGTAAAATAGTCTACGCCCACTATCAGGTATTTGTTTTGGCTGGACCCCATCACGAAGGGTCCTAGGATGTCTAGGCCTTACCAGGCGAATGGCCACGGGGAGGTCATGCTCCGATCTTTACTCCCCGTTGGGGGTCTTCTCCGAACGGAACGATCTCGAAGTTGCCATTTGGGACTGGGCGTAGGAGATGGCCGCTGTTGTTGGACTGGCTGCCCGAAGTCATTGGGTCCTTGGCGTGATCTTCCTCGCTGAAACGGCTGTCCAAGTCGATAGATTCGACCTGGGGGAGCGATTTTGGCTGCTCGGAGCTGCTGGGCAGGGGGGAACGACCAGAAGTCCTTGGTCCTGCTGAGATGGTGCTTAGTCCTTTTGATGCTGCTTCAAAGCACCGACGGGCAGCTTCGACGTCGCCGTGGAGGGTGGCGACCATCCCTTTAGAAGTGTAGTACTTCATCTTGAGATGTACCGTGGAAGGTACAACAATCAACTCTGTCAGGGTTGGCCTTCCAAAAATGCACTGGTATAGTGACGGGCATTCAATTACCAGAAACTGTGCTTTAATTGCTCGGGTTGTCTCTCCCAAACCAAAGGTCACGATGAGCTCTACGTAACCTCGGGGCTTTGTCACCGCTCCGTTGAATCCTTGCAGGTCGGATCCAACGTATGGAGTAAGGTGAGAGTCATTCAACTGCAGCATTTCGAACAGGTGGTTGTACATTATATCAACCGAGCTGCCCTGGTCCACGAGTATTCTGCGAACGTCGAAGTTCGCCATCTTTGCTCGGATGAGCAGCGGAATGCTTGAGTTCGGTGCTCCGCCGAGGAGCTCTTCCTTGTAGAAGGAAATAGGAACAGATCCTTTGTGAGTGGTGTCCAGCGTAGTGACTTCATTGGAGCTTTTGCTGATCAATTGATTGAATCTTCTCTTGACTGAGCCGACCGTGATTTTGTTGAATCCACCACCAGAAATGACCATGGCTGACGGGAAGGCCTCCCACGGGTTGTGAGCAGCGAGGTACGTGGGGACGGACAGACTATCAGGGATGTGGAAGTCCTCTGGCCGAGTTATGGACATAACGACCTGTACGTTGGTGTCATCAGAGGGCGGAGTCTCTTCTGCAACCTTTTTGTTCTCCTGGGTTTCCTGTCGGGGAGCATCTTTCTTTTTCGCGAACTGCTTCAGGTGGCCATCGTGAATAAGGATCTCTATTGCATCTCTGAGGTGGATGCATTCTTCCGTCGTATGACCGTGACTCTTATGGAAGCGGCAATACTTGGATTTGTCTACACCCGGTCTGGCCGGCAGCTGTTTGGGGAAACAGACTCCCGCTTGCTTGAATTCCGAGTTGGCACACTCAGACAAGATTTTCTCCCTCGAGGCAGTGAGGGGGGTATAGTCATGGAACCGCCCAGAAGATCCCTTCTGTTCGCGTGCATCGCTAGGCCGATCGTCGCGTCTTTTATCTCCTCGACGGGATGTCGAGGTTTCTTCAGCTCTGGACGAGCGGGCACCTTCATGGTGTCGAGAGGCCCGGACAGAGTGTGCAGCAACCTTCTCTTTGTACTGTATATGCGACTGGGCTTGGAGGAGAAGGGCGTTAAGGTTCCTCGGTGGATCGAGGCCGATGGCTTTCGCGAAGTCTGAGCCAGGACGTAATCCCTGCTTGAGCAGGAATTTCTTCATGTCGTCGGTCGTTGGCACTTGGACGACCTCCTTGTTGAACCGTTCAATGTAACCCCGAAGAGGCTCATCTCTTCCCTGTACGACAGCTCCGAGGGACGCCTCGGTCTTTGGATGGCGTCGCGATGCAGTAGAGTGACGGGAGAAAATCCTCCCCAGCTGCCTCCAGGATGTAATGGATTCTTTTGGCAGTTGCTTGTACCATATCATTGCTCCCTTCCGGAGCGTGGTCGGGAATAGGCAGCATTTGATGGCTCCTCGTACCCCTCTGTAGTCCAAAAGAGCATCTATGTTTTCTATGTGCTCGTCTGGGTCAGTGGTTCCATCGTAAGTCCATAGAGACGGAGGCTCGTCGTCACTGTCTGAACTTGGAGTTGATGGTGACCGTTGTCTGCGCTCGCGGCGGCGGTCTCTGCGAGGCGATGGTGAACGTAGCCGGTCACGAGGTCTGACCGGTGGAGAATGCCTATCCGGCCTCGTTCTCTTGTGTCTTGGTGATGATCGATCTCGCGGGGAGATCTGGTCGTGCTTGCGAATGTGTTGTGATTCAGGCTCATGCCTCGATCTATGGTCTTCCCCACGCCTAGGTGGCGGGCTTCTTGATTTTCGGTGCTTACTCTTTGGAGGAGAGGATCTTGGAAGAGATGCTTCCTCGAGAGCTCCTACTCTCTCTCCTTGCTGCAAGATAAGGAGGTTTGTGCGGTTGACAACTTCCAAAAGAGCTGCAACAGCCAGGTCGGCGCTGGGAGGGCCAGGAATTGGTCGTTCACCCGACGGTAGCTGTTTGCCTCCTTGCTCGGTGGGAGGAGGAGTTGGAGATGCAGTAGCCCCGTCTCGAAGGAAACAAGGATCAGAAAGTAACAAAGATCTGCCGTCAGCGTCCATCTTGTTGACGGGAACGAGAACCGTAACGTCAGCACCTTTTGCGGAGTTCTGAGCGGCCATATGTGGGCGGATCAAAGAAATTATGTTTTGATCTTTTAGTTTCCGAGGAGGAAAGAAAGAAGGGGAGAACAAGGAGTTCCCACAGACGGCGCCACTGATCCGGAGTATTCGAACAGGTCCACGTATGCTGGCCGTCAGATAGACAAGGTGCTCGGAATGTTGATGAGGAGAGGATGGGGTGTACCTGCAAGGCACTCCGACGCTCAAGTTAGAAAGGGTCAGAGAAAAGGGGCAAGTACAAAGTGTATTCTTAGGATGAATATTTGATACCTGACCCTCTCGAATGAAAGGGTTTATATAATGTTCCCCAGCGCGTGGACAACATTCCTATTTTCAGGGCGAAATAACCGTTTTCCTGAAGAATAGGTACCTGCCCAAACTAGTCGTTATGACGGGCAGGATGCCCAAACTAGCCGTTATGCCGGGCAGGAAGGTAGTTGCGGGCATCTGTTCGTCAGCTGTCGGGGAGTTGTAGTCCGTGTGTGATGGACAATAATTCCAGGCAAGACTGAGCAGTCCGTGACCGGTTGTAGGGGCAAAAGGGTACTTTTGTCCCCTTAATGGTCTGGATCCAAGAGTTTGGGCCGTTACTGTAGCAATCATGGATTGGGTCGCGCATGGTCGTTGGCCCAGTCCAGAACAGATTGTATTATATTTATCATGATGCTAAGCTAGTAAAGAAAACAGGTACAAATAGTTCAAAGTGTGATTGTACACTTAGAAGGACGTATGGTCTTCCTTGTGTTTGTTTGATTTCCTAAAAGATGAAACTTGATAGGCCCATACGTATGGATGAAGTTTACTCGCACTGGGAAAAGGTTCCAGTTTGATGATGATGGAGTGGTTAAAGAGAGCAAGTCAAATATATCTATCATCACATAATATAAGGTCATTCATGAGAGATTTTTGAAAATCGGTGATAACATGAAACTTCACATCAAAGAGAAAATGAGGAAGATCGCCTTTGCAAAAACAACATATTTGAAATCACCTGCAAAATTAGTAAAAACAAAGGGTGCTCCTAAGTAAGTCAAACCAACACTGACTAACAATTCAATCAAACAATCTTCATCCTATTTCGAACATGTCAACATATTTTTTCTAGACTCTCCAATTTCACAATCCAGAAGAAGTTCTTTCAAAGGTGCTCGCATCAGTATACAATCGCCTTAACCACCTTCACCACCTTTATAAAAATGATACACATTGAAGAGATGTCAGTTTTTATGCCGAAATATATTAACCAAATTATAGATATCAAGGGTGACAATAACTCCAGTTATCGTGCTGTTTCAGGTTTGCTGGGTAACAAATAGGAGAATCATACACTTGTTCACCAACATATTATCAAAGAGTTGAAGGTGCATAAGGAATCATACACAAGGCTATATGAAAAAAGAACATTTCAATGAAATTCATGCATCTCTTATTCCTTGTGTTAGCGGTGCAACACCGGTGAAAAAATTGACTTGTTTCCCTGAAATGGGCCATCTTATAGCAAATGCATATAACTGGGTGTGTATCAATCTGACAAGATATGGTTTATCGGAAATATTTTCCCACTTTGAAGTGGCTCACCGCAAAATCCAGTAACACATTATGTGTATTGGGTGACTTTCAAAATCACAATATTTTGTTCAAGTTTATTTGAAATCAAGATGTCCTATACCACGAGCATCCCCTGGATGGACATCTTATTCCACAAAAGAAGCTAAAAGTTAGCTGGATAATTTTTTGGATAAGATGGAAGATTTTTCCAAGTTGAGCAAAATAGAAAGAGAATCAAACCAGGAAAAGTCAAAGGCGAAACCACCTATAGATATAGATTTAGGTGGTGACACATGTTTTGATGCATTTTAGTTTTATCTTACCATGCATTATAGGTGGTGACACATTTTTTGTATGTAATGTTGGATTGTTATATTCAACAATGTAATCCGGATACATTTTGATGTGTTTTAATGTATATCTAACATTACTTGTACCAAAATTGGGAAGTTTGTGTGTAAAACTGTCTTCTTGCAAGATTAACTTCCGTAATGGATGACTCAGGGTTTCAAAATCCGGACAAACCATGTTTATTGTTGTGTTATTCTTTCATACGTAAAAGGGTCACTCCGAAATTCAATATATGGACAAACCCTTATTTGTATCGGTTATGTGTCGGCCAAAGACCCAAATAGCTAAGGCCTAATTCTCCTCTAATCCACTCCGCTTGATCAAAGATATAAAAGTTACTTCACTTAAAAATCAACATACATTCAATGATCTCCATTTTTCACACAATACTCACCTTGAATCACATAATCAAGAGCATGCAAAATCGAACACGAAGATCCATCACATTCAATCCAGCCGGTTACTGTTTCAAAAAAGATCCACCAAATCTCCAGATCTTTGATTTCCCTTGGGAACTCTGCGAAGAAGAAGAAGAAAGGATCCTAGATCCAAATCCAGATCCACACCTGAAGCACCGAAAAGTGAAGACAATTTTCTTAGAGATCATGCCGAGGGTTCATGGTCCATCTTCCGATCTAATGTCACCTTTATATCCATCAGTCGACGTGGTACTCCCCATGGCAGTGGCGAAGATACGACGAGTTCATAGTTAACTACCGATGTAGATCCGATACTAAAATACATTCTATAGGTACCAAAGGATCTTCGAGTGATGCACGAGATCTCCTCAAGTCAAATTTAGCAAGCCAGGGTGGCACATGCCGACTCTACTGCATTTTTCTCCATCACTTAGGTCAGAACAACAATTGATCCCAATGATGGCCTTCTGGTAAACTACCTCTTCCATATGACCCGACCATTGCATCTAGAAATAGAGCCAGACGAGGAGCAAGAATGCTAAAAAAACTACAACCTTGGGTTCCCCAAAAGTTCAATAGTTTCCACTGAGGCTAGAGCTTATACGAGAAAACTCGGAAACGACCCCCGCACTATGGTGTAAGGGAACCAAAGTCTCCTCCAAAGGTACCTCAGATCGATCATTACCTATAGTCCTCTCCCAAACATCGTCGGCCCACAGAAATATGACCAAATGAAGAGAGCAGGCCGAGCTGCTTTCGCAAAGACCAAGAGACGAGCCTATCAAAGAACTTTAACTTCGTCCGACCATACTATGGGTCTCTGGAGAATTCAGTTGAAAGCCTAGAGGCAAGCTAAAGTGGTGTATAGTCGAAGGTTTACTTATCTAGTTATTATATGTGAGTGCAACTTTCCGTTAGAAGTATTTTGTATGATGTCAAAACTAAGATACTTTAGCGTTTATGTATATTGGACAGTATCCTCTGAGTATAGTCGTGCATTTTAGCATTAAGAAGCTTAACAACATGTTAGAAAAAGTTTAGAAAATGTTTATGCATCAAAGAAAATGTTTCATGCATCAAAAATTGATTTTCATGTGAAAAACTATTATGTGTCAACACATACGATCTATAGGTCGACACATAGAAAGAAATTTTCTCTACATGTCAATACATCCATTTTCAGGTCGGCTCATGTATTGCATTTTTAAAGTATGTAGACTCTGTTTGATGTGCCACCTCTACAGGTCGACACATGACTTACATAGGTCGACACATACATTAAAAATCTTGAAAATTTGCACTATTTTCTATTCCTTTTGCATTCATTTTCCTTCATACTTTCTCACACACACACACACACACACACATATATATATATATATACACCTGTTACATGCATAATTTCTTTTCAATGATTTTGTAAAAATCATAAACGAAACCTAAAACATACAAAGAATCTTATTCATCTTCAACCTTGATTTTATGCATACATATGAACAAAATACACATAATCATTCATTGTTTGAGTGCCATCTAGAATCAAGTTGATAACGTCCAATTTAGGTTGGTGAACTATAAATTGAGTTGAGATCTTTGGGAGGTTTCAAATAAGAAAAACAAGGTGAGGTTTTCCTTCAAGATCAATTAGGGATTTAAAGGTTTTGGACAAGAATACGCATATTTGGATTCAATCGAGTGTAGGCTTTGGAGAACAGAGGGTTTTTACAAAGGAGTAACGTGACACGATGAATCGAATTGGTAAATCTTGGGTTACAACAATTTGCAATTTGGATTCGATCGAGTGAATGCTTTGAAGAACGGTGGTTCTTGCAAAGGAGTGGCGTGAGACGGTGAATCAAATTAGTATTATTGGGTGACTTGATCAAGCTCAGATTGAGAGGAGAGGAAGTGTTAGGATCAACATCAAACATATGGTTTCTAGGGTTGCTTTGCTACATTTCTCTTGTAAACTACATTTTCAAAGTAAGATTAATTTCACTATCTCATTTCGACTTCGAATTGATGGCACACATACCCATAGCGAGGCAGATTAGGGAACTGTCTAAACAAATTCTTGTGTACTCTCTCCATCTCTTTTACATTTCATTTGCAAATTATTGAGTTCATCATTTTGTGCGATCAATACGCTTGGTTAATTATTTTGAAAACCATTTGAATTTTTTTTGATGAGGTGATCACAATCCTTTAGATTGTGGTTGTATTTTAAAATCAACAAAACTATACAAATTTCCAAACAAAATTGATTGCACACAAGGTGTTCGATAATTTGTCTCAATAGTGTTTTTGTATGATTTATCATTGGAATTTACATTGCTTGTTGAGTAGCTTTAAAGGGATTATTATTAAATCATATTGATTAATTTGTTTATTATTATCATCGATTGGTAATCATATACGTATATTCGAGCTTTTCGATAGCGGTTCGGTTTAGACGAATTGATCTGTGTCACTTCCACTAGCCATTGTTTTTTAAAACAGTTTTTGTAAAGCAATTTTTTTTACTTGGGATCTATTCACCTCCCTCAAGATAAGTCGCATTCTTCTAACATTATATTATTTCATTGTAACAAATTTACTTCATTATAAATATAAATATTTGTCTATTCTATTTGTTGTTGCGTGCTTTCTTGTCAGTTTCTCTTTTTGACCGCTAAAGGCGGGAATGATAAAGACTAAACACATTTATGCGAATTTGATAAGGCTTAAACACATTTCTAGCATGACAGTGTATCCAATAAAGACTAAACACATTCATGCATATCCGATACGACTTAAACACATTTCTCGCATGATTGTGTATCCGATACACACTAAACTCATTTCTGCGTAGCTAGTGCACACCCATTCGGACCTAGCCAGTCCAAGGGCGTTAGGTGGTGGAGCCTAGAGATGTTCACCTCGATCCAAGACAAGCCTCGGGGTCATGGACGGGGATCCTACCTTGGTCGAGGAACAGTTCTTTATGATGCAAAGCGCGATACAAACAGACAAACATATCTCGCCGGCCATGTTGATTACGAAATCCCTTATGCTAAATACCACATGCACTCAAATGCTAAATACTGATAAAGCTACAAGTGCATGAATTCCATCCTATCGATGTATATCTAGAGAAATAAAAAATATGGATTTCGGTAAAATAACTTAAAAGAAAAAACACTTGAATGTAAATAGCTTATTTGAATAATGACTTAAATATAAATTGTGGCAAGCATGACATGGGGTTATGGTTCTTACTCTAACACAATCACACAATCCATGTCACTTCTATTACGAGAATTCATCATAAATTATAGAAAATAGATAATATGGGCAATACCTACTTTCGCCAACGCATTGCCCTATCGATGAAGAATAATCTGTCTGCTTTCGCACGACCAAATTATTCTTTGGCGATTCGTTATTTTTTCTCAGCTATATAATTTTCTCAAATTTGTCCAAGCGCTTTTGTTGTTTTGGACTCAGTTGTTTAAAAATTTGTTCTCTTCTATCGACACATATCCTTTTAGACTACATCGATACCTGAGAACACCTTACTTTTGTAACAAAGTGAGAATGCATGAACATAGGTTATAAAATAAGTTTAGACTAATATTCTCGTAATCGATACTGACGAATCATACAAGAGGTCATAAGATAATCCCCATAACCATTAGTCCCTAATGAACTACTCACTCATGGTGATGGCAAACATAATCAAATCAATATTCATTATTAATTTCATATCAAACAATTATGATATATGAACAAATTGAAGAAGAATGAATAATAAAACCTGGATTAAGATTAAGTTTTGATCCACAATTGCTCCCTTGGAGACTTGAGTTATAGAGAAAAAGAAGAATAAAGATACATAGAAATTTTTTGGAATAAAATATGGATCCTCAAACTCATAACAGTCTATGAGTTTTATAGCAAAAAAGGTAAAATTGCACAAAATCCTTGGTTTAATAACTATTCAATCAGATCCGCATCATATCAAATATTGCCTAAGAGCCACAATGAAAGAGAATCAATCTAAATAAGGAAACAAAACAAATCTTCCTCACCCTCTACTACGACCCGTAGCAGCTGCTATAAGTGGCCGTAACAGGCCTCTGTCTTTTGTACTGGGAAGGCTTTCAAGGGGAACCCTAGAGTGCTTTGCTGCTATGGCCCGTAGCAGCTGCTACGGGTGGCCGTAGCAGCCCCTTGGTTTTACTATGGAGAAAATTTGTCTTTTTTTTATGTTTTGCCTTCTTTTGCTTCCTTTTGACCCCTTTTGGTCTTGGATTCTCATTAGGCCCTGAAAATGGCAAGAGCGTACAAACCAAAGTATAAAACATGGTAATTGGAAGTAAATCGAACAAAATGTGATAAAATACTAAGAGAAAAACTATAAATAACGATGCAAAGATCACTTATAAAACTCCTCCAAAATTAGATTGTTGCTTGCCCTCAAGAAACAAAGCTTGCATTTACAAGTTTTCAGATCAAATAGTTAACTACATGAGAAAGCTTACGAAAATGAGGTCAACTGTACTCATACGCGAGTTTTTGTTATGATCGGCTAGGCCTAGTTCTCTTGGTAATCACTTGACAACAAAGGTATTCGCAAGAACACTAACCGTGGTAGAGCGATATACCTAAGTCTCTCTTTCGGACACCTCTCAAACTATGCTTTGAGCTTAAGTATCTTTTTTCGATTTTTCCCTTCCCCTTTCATTTGGAAAATCAATATTAAGGCAATTTATTTATTTTTGTCGTCGCATACACAAAACCGGTCGGGAATTTTTGTTTAGGCACCATTTTATTTATTCTTTTCTACGCACTTTTATGCATTATCGGTCCACTTTGGGACAACACTTTTAGGTTCAACCACCGTTAGGCAAAATAACCGGGTGAGGATTACCCTACTTATAAGGTAGTTGCCTTTTTATTGTCTTTTCATCATTTTGGTGTCCAAATTTTTTCTTTTCCCAACCAATCATACATGTACGCGAGTCTAAATTATGCCAGACTGTCACTTTGAATTAATCTGTTGGTACTTTTCAGAAGCCAAGTACTATAGCACAAATCTACACGTTGGACTTGCGTCCTACTCTGGGAGATGTAGGGTGTTCGGGTAATACCTAAGTTTTCAAACTTTTCCAATGTTCCTAGTTCTAGCCTTTCATCTCTCAAACTCTATATACTTTCCCATTTTCCCCATAATCGAAACTTATCATGAAATATTTTTTGTACGGTCCTAGTTTGGGAAAAGCTACAAAAAAGTGGTCATTTTGAAACAAATAAATTAGAAATAGCTAAAAACAAGAAAGAAACATGAACATAAAAATGTAAAAAAATAAAAGTGCAAGAAAAATAAAGAGGTACCCCCTCCAAACTTGAACTAAACATTGTCCTTAATGTTTTTGTGCAAGCAAGAGGGAGAGAACTCACAAGAACCTGACTCGGGAGGTGGGAACTGCAACATGAGTTGTTGCATTATTGCTTAGGCCTCATCAAAGACTACTCATTGCCTAGTTTGTTCAACCTTCATCCCATGAATCTCTGACTGAACCCACTCCCACCTATCTTGATTTGCATTCGAAGCACCCACTTCATATTGGGTAGGAAGTGTGGGTGGAGGAACAACGTCCTCCTCCATTGTGGTACCTGTGGGATGGTTAGAATCATCGGTATCACCCTCTTCCTCAGATGAGTTATCCAGAGAGGGGACACCCGATTGGTAAAGTCAATTGTTAGGAACATCAATTTTCACATTTCTAGGATTAGGCAAGTCTATAGTGGACTTCTTTCAGATCATGACCATATAGGTGCTTTTGTCCATAAATACCATCCCTTGATGCATAAGGGCATCCATATAAATCTTACTCTTTCCCTCAACAACATGGTCCTCGGCCAAATTGAACTCAAAACCAAGGAACTCGACGATTTGGGTAATCATATCCCCACCAAAAAGTTTTTGGTGGCCGCTTGAGCAACCTTACCCAAATAATTTTTTGCAAAGGCGACGACATTAATAATATCATTAGTGGTCATGCAATGCAAGAAGAAAAACTCCATTTGGGTAGCTACATCGATGTTATCACCTCATCCAAACAAGGTGCAGAAAATCGCCTTTTGTATATACCAGAAGCATGAGTTTTGGATAGTGGAGGCCTTAGCCCCCGCGGCGGTATAAAAGCGGTCGCCGGAAATAAAACACCAAAAACTCTTAATATCAAACTCTTTCGGGACATCTCCCGACCCATATATGGGAAATTGCTGGATATGCCCCAATTTCTCTACACTCAATTGTTGGTTTTGGTTAAAGAGACAAAACTTTAGAGTACCAAAGTAGTATCTTGTTTCGTCGATATACTTCTTTTGCAACTTAAAGTCTAAAGTGCTAAGAAACTCAAGGGTAATGCAATCAAAGGTAGGTGTTCCCCTTTGCATGAAATCAAGTAAACCAACCGAGTGGAACATCCTATCTATTTCGGATTTAAGGCCAAGAGTAGTACGAGTGTTTTCTCACATGTACCTTGACGGAGTGATCTTCCGCTTGACGAGTGTGGAGTACCACTTAGCTTGTGAATCGTCTTTAAAGACGATGTTGTAAGGGTTGGATGAACGAGTGCTTCCTCTCTTCCGAGGCCTTGATGACTCCGCCACTTGTTTTCCCTTATCGCTCCTCTTAGGCCTCATTGATGGATGAAGATTATGAGAAATTTTTTAAGAGAAGGTTTTAGGAGATTTGTACTCATAATTAGAATATTGGGATGGTGGATAATGCAATTTTTGTGAAGGTGATTTGGTGATGGGGGTTAGTATGAGGTTAAAGGTAGAGGCTTTGTGTTTGGAAACAATTGAGTTTTTGTGAAGGTATGAGAGAAGCTTAGAGAATTTAGTGATTTGGAAAGGGAATAAAAGACGGTAATGAGGTTTTAAAAAAAAAGATATGATTTTGGTGTTTTAAAGAGAGTTAATGGGTGATGATTAAATTAAATGGAGGTGTGTGGGGCCCAAGAATGATTTGAATTTTGAAAGATTTTTTTAAAAAATTGGTCTCCCCTCGCATCCCCTGCTACGGCTGCCCGTAACAGGGCGTTGTTTGTAACATCCAAACGCTTGACTTTTAGGATTTGTATGAGGTGGCACGTGGTCATACCCACTCTGTCTACAATGCATCTTGACCAGATTGGTCCTTAACAAGAGTACATCATGAATTTGATAGACATTGTTAGACTCTTCCTCTATCAGGTTGACTGTAGCTTTCTCATGTTGAGGCAACGGGTTCGTGAGAACATTCGGATTCGTATCTTTGAAAGATAAGACTCCGCTCATAACAAGCTTTTGCACGTCAGATTTAAAACTGAGACAGTTCTCTATGTTATGCCCTGATCCTCCTTGATGATAAGGGCAAGTCTGGTCCACTTTAAACCAAAAAGGCGGATTTTCTGGTACTGCAAGAGGGGATTTAGTCTGGATGTGCCCCTTGGCTAGTAGTAACGGAAATAGTTCTGCATATGATACGGGGATATGATCAAATCTTGGTGGCCGCGTTGTACGGTTGTTGTTGTATAGAGGACGAGCCTGCTGAAGAGGCTGTTGTGTCCTTTGCTGAACTTGCTGTTGATTAGGTTGGCTCTGTGCAACCTGAGGTTGATACGTAGGCGCGGGATTGATAGCAGGAGTCATAACTGCTACTGGTTGATAACGTCGCCTTTGCTTTCCGAGAGAGATATTCCCAATATCTTGCTCTTTTTTCTTAGGGAGAGCAGTACCATATCGTTTTGTACTACTTGATGATCCAGCGTCTTTTACTAGACGCCCTTCTCGAACAGCTTCCTCGAGATGTACCCCCATACCGACCATTTCGGTGAAGTCACTGGGCACACTGACAACCATTCTGTCATAGTAAAATGAGCTTAAGGTCTTTAAGAAGATTTTTGTCATCTCTTTTTCCTTAAGAGGTGGACAAATTTGAGCAGCAATTTCACGCCATCTCTGAGCGTATTCCTTAAAGGTTTCTTTGTCCTTTTGCGACATTGATCTGAGCTGATCTCTGTCTGGTGCCATGTCCAGATTGTATTTATATTGTTGGACGAAGGCAGTGCCAAGATCTCTGAATATGCTGATCGTAGCGCGGTTTAAACCAATGTACCATTTGAGTGCGGCACTGGTTAAACTATCTTGGAAGTAATGAATCAGTAGGTACTGATTCTCTGTCTGAGCCGACATTCGCCGAGCATACATTACCAAGTGACTCTGAGGGCAAGAGTTACCCTTGTATTTTTCAAAGTCGGGCACTTGGAACTTGTGCAGAACTTTCACATTGGGGACCAGACAAAGGTCTGCGGCGTCCTTTCCAAATAAATCTTGACCACGGATGGCTTGTAGTTCCTTTTGCATCTCCAGGAACTATTCCTGGAACTCGTCCATCCTGTCGAACATAGTTTCCTTTCTACCAAAAGGTATCTGTGGAATCTGTCCTTCCGGAACAGTGTGCATCACAGGGGGTGGTACCGTGACTACGGTCGTGAATCTTGGCGTTTCCCGAAGTTTGTAACCTTCAGGAGTCCTCAATATGCCTCTGGCATCTTCGCTTTCCCAAAGTTTGTAACCTTCAGGCCCAGCGGCTTCTGCTGAAGTTTCCAGATCTCCAGTGATCGGCGGAACATATACTTCCGGGATATAGTTAACAGGCATGCCCCAGGGATGATCTTTCGGCATTTTGTACCTAGGATCATACTTCTCCACTATAGGCGTTGAGGTGATCTCTGAGATCACAGTTCTTTGTAGCTGAGCTTCTGCCATGGCTTGCATGTCATTACGAAGCTTTCTCATATCCTCTCTCAGAGCGTCGATCTCTTCTTTCAACTTTCTATTCTCTTCCTCAAGATCATCCATCTTTTTCTGACGATTGGCCCGAGTATTGTACGAATGAGACAGTTTGACTCTAGAACCGAGACACAAACGTGAGATTTGTAGGTAAGAATAATACGTGACGTGAGAATGATGAATGCAATGATTATATTAATTGTTTTTTGGTTTAATCAAAATAAACTTCGACAATTAGATTGCAAATATCAAACAGTGGGGAAACCCCATTTTATTGAATTCAAATGATTACGAAAATAGAAATACAGTAGATTACAAGGTGCGGAAACAAAAACCTAAGCTAAGGGGTCCCGAGTCATCTCTGAGGAGAAACTGAGTGCTGATTCTGGTATTTTCCTTTTCTTGGACCGGGGCTCTTGGGCCGTTGTCGGGTTGTCATTCCTTTTCCAGGTGAAAGGAGCGAGAAAATTCCTTTTGTCATCCTGATTATCCACAGCATGCTGCTCCAAAATTTCAATAAGGGCATCCTTATCCTTCAGTAGTTGCTGTATTTTGATACACTCCACATTGAGGGTGCGGTACTTGTTCTTCCAAGACCTCCTCTCCCGCTGAACTTTGTTGAGAGTAACCTGGAGTTTTTCCGTTTCAGTCATGAAGTACATAACAGGCTCCCTTGGCGGAAGAACTCCGTGACGAGGATAAGGCATCTTTAGCTTGAGAGCTCGAGTTTGTACCCAGTGGAGGTAAGGCTCCACCGAGACACAGTCCGATTTTCCTAGAGACTCCCGTCCTTTCTTATGAACATGTTTCCAAGCGTGCACTATTTCCATCTTTAGTGCTCTGTCATTTTCCCCTTCTTTGAAGAAAAGACCTTCCAGATGAGCATTCAGTGGGACATGCCTCATTGGGTATCCAAATTGACGACGAACCAATACTGGATGGTAATTGATTCCTCACTTAGTTCCTATGAGGGGTACGTTGGGGAAGTTTCCACAACGGTCAATGATTCTGATTCCCTCATAAATCCTATTGCACCAATCTATGTCAGAGTTGGTAAGAGACATCATTCTCTGCGACCAACGTAAAGTATTCTTTTGATCCCAAAAAGCAGCAGACTTAGGAAAATGGGAGATAAACCATTTGTATAGCAGAGGTACACAACATGTGATCTCCCCTCCGTTGTACAAATTCCCTAAGTGTACAGAATGATATGCGTCTGCGAGCTAAGTCGGCACAGGGTTTCCAATGAGAAAAACCTTAATGGAGTTGATATCGACGAAGTTATTGATGTTGGGAAACAGAAATAACCCATAAGTGAGTAAGACAAAGATGCTTTCAAAAGCAGTCACGTTCTCTATACTAGCGAAGTACAGGGCCTTCTTTGTCAAGAACTGGGCTGGCAAACCTTGTATGCAACTCTTAGTGGTCATGTGAGTCCTGACCTCTGACTCGTCCAAATAAATTGCTCTTGCAATGGTCTGATCCATTGGAATTTCTTCTAGTCCAGAAAAAGGAGCTCGATCAGTGATGTGTAAATCAATCAGATGAGAATATTCCTTCAGCGTTGGTGCGAGCTGATAATCCGGGAATGTGAAACAGTGATAGACCGGATCGTAAAACTGAACGAGTGCATCCATGATTCTTTCAATTACTTAGACCCTTAACAGAGGTAGCAGACCTCCGTACTTGGCTCTGAAAGCTTCAGGGTTAGTGACCATCCTTGCTAATCCTCTCAAATCCTCTATCTTTGGAACCTTGAAAGTGTACTGATGAGTTCTCCTCCTACCGAAATCCATGAGCCCAATCCTTTTCTCTGACATTTGCAATCATTGTCTTAGTTTAATTTGAAAAAAGGAGAGACTAGAAGAGAAGATTTTCTTTGATGTAATGTTTTTTAAATGAATGCATGAATGCAGCACACAAAAAACATAGAAAAAACATGGGGTCAAAGGGTCGGTGTCATGGAGTCGAGGCTCTACCCGTCCCAAAGGTTTATACTAGTGATTTTTGTACCTGTCTCTCAACATCATCAACTCTTGTCGAGAAAAACACCAGCGGTCCGGGAACCGTGTTAGGTGATGTTTTTTTGAAGAGTCCTCAGAAGAGGGTGGTATCGCGTGACAACTATTTCCGATAGCTTCCGCACCACTAAAGGGGTTTTTCCTAGGTGTATACTCAATCTTTCCACATGCGGCATCACACACATTCCCATTAGCAGAAAAATAAACACATATATCAATTAGGAAAAGTAGTATATATATTTGTCCTAATGTCCTAGACTTTTAAGAGCTATGAATCCTATGTTCCTGACATAAAATGGCTCCCTGGCGGAGGCGCCACTCTGTGGTTCCTTCCTAATTTAAAGTTTTTGACCTAAGATCCTAGTTAAGTCAAAAAAGTCCTATCCCATTGAAATCCCCAAAGAAAGAAATAAAAGAAATGGCCCCACGGTGGGCGCCATTTTTCTGTAGCGAGCGAAACTGGACGTGTTTCTTAAGCACTGCCGCTCTTTTGGGGGTACTACAGGTCGATTCATTTTTTATCCTATTGAGCTGACTAAGGAAGGGAAATAGATTTCTCCAATTAACCCTGCTTGCATACCGAGTTTAAACAACGGTCTGTTAGGTTACGGATGCGATATGGAAGTGGGGCCTCTTTCTTCTTACTTTGAGTGAAAAACCGGGACTGTTCATGGGTAGGGGGTTAGGACTGATACTTTTTAATTGATATAGGTGGGCATGGGATTTGTGGGTTTTTTTTGAGTGTGCTCGCTAAGATTTTTCTTTCAATCTTATGCCTACGTATTCCCGTTTACCGAAACAGGGAAATCAGAGCGATCGTAGTTCCTCCTATTCTATGGGAGGAAATGGTGTTTTGGTGTCTTGTTCAAAGCCCAAGACGTGAAACTAAAGGTGGTTTGTATCTTGTTCAAAGCCCAAGATGTGAAGCTGAAAGGTCTATTTGTATCTTGTTCGAAGCCCAAGATGTGAAGCTAAAGGGTGTTGTCTTTAGAGAGAATTTGTCATCTCTAAAGGGGGTCTGTTTGTCACAATTTGTTGGGTGACTGGTTATAAAGGAGGATTACTTTAACTGGGATATGTGAATCCGGTAATGCCATAATTTCCTTTATAAGGGTTGTCGACCTGAAGGAGAAGACTTTAACTCAGTGTAGAGCAATGCCATATTTCCTTAGGAATTTCTCAAGCTAAAAGAGGGACAGTGGCATGGATGTAGATGATCCAGAGGCATGCCGCTTACAGCAATAAGATGAAGGGAAAAGAGTTATTGATGTTTGTATACTGTGAACGAGGCACAACTTTGATGCTAAAAGGTTGATTGAATCAAACGGGGTTTCCTTATACAAAGACTAAGAGGAGGCTATCGACCCAACTAGAGGGTGATTTTTGTGTGTCTTGTACGAAGCCTGAGAGAGAGGCTAAAAGGGTTGACTCTGCAGGAGAATATTTTATATGTGTCTTGTACGAAGCCCAAGACGGAGGCTAAAGGTTGGACTCAACAAGAGAGTCTTTTATACTCAACAAGAGAGTGTTTTGTATCTCGTACAAAGCCCGAGATGGAGGCTAAAGGTTGGACTCAACAAGAGAGTCTTTTATACTCAACAAGAGAGTGATTTGGTATCTCGTACGAAGCCCGAGATGGAGGCTAAAGGTTGACTCAACAAGAGAGTCTTTTATACTCAACAAGAGAGTGTTTATAGGTTAGCTCTGCTGGGGAGAATCATTGTACAAAGCCCAAGAGGAGGCTAGGGTTACTGTTTCAGTTTAGTGACAGGTCCAGTATATTGGATAAAGAGAAAATCAGTTCTTATATGAGTACTCTTTGCACTCAGGGATTTGATTCGAGGATCAGGGTTATTTTCTGTTCTTTAAGGAAATGGGAAATCCAAAGGGTATTGAGACTGTCCGAGTCTACGGGTTTCCTCTCCTAGTTTTGAAAGGAGCTTGAGAATGTCTTTGAGACTCAAGGGAATTAGACTGTCCAAGTCTAGAGTTTCATCTTTTGTACTACAGAAGTAGCAAGATCTAGACTTTTTGAAAGACTGTTATATTATGATGACTAATTTCTGTTCCTATACCTCTAGGAGGTCGTCGGGACAATTTGTACGAAGCCCAAGAGGAGGCTGGAAACTTTTAAGAAGCCGAGGGACAATTTGTACGAAGCCCAAGAGGAGGCTATCATTCCAGGAGGAAGAAATCATTTATACGAAGCCTAAGAGGAGGCTGTGAATACTTCTAAGAAGCCGACGGGTCCTTGTACAACGCCCAAGAGGAGGCGAGGATGCTTTTAAGAAGCCTGTGGATCCCCAAACCCCGAGAAATTCAAGACAGACTATTCACAGAGAATAGATCAAGCCAGGAAAGTTTGAGAATTTAGAAGAAACTCAAGAGATGCCATTCACGGAGAAAAGATCGTCTCTGGGGAATAGAGTTTCTTTGACGATTTCTAAAGGTGACAGTCTATGAAAGGGTTCACCGAGAATGCTGCCTTTCACGTCTCCATATTGTTTAACCCCAAGAGGAGGGAAGACTGTATCTGGTAATCCTACGGGAATCTAGTTTTGTCTATTTTAAGAGTAATCAACAGGGCCTAGTGCTAGACATAGTTGCCGGGGAAACTCTGAATATCTATACTATTATTACACAGTCGATATGAGTTTATGAAAGAAGACTTACAGTGAAACAGTCCCATAGTACAATTATATGTATATGAAAGTGGATAAAGAAAGCATATACCCACTTACTCGGTTGTAGAGCTTCCATGCTGTTTGGTTAGTTGTTCAACAAAGAAAGATTGAAAACAACAGTATATTCAAAATCAAAGGAGAAAGTATTTTGAAAAGAGGTTGGGGCTTACAGCTCAAGGGGAGGCCCAAGGTTTATCAGTGATCGTAATGTCGTTTTGTACAGAGGGACTTATACAAGTGACTGAGGCCCGAGAAAGATTTTCTGTACAAAGGGATGAGTCTTACACTCTCTCAAGAGGCCCAAAAGGTTTAAAGAAAAAGAGTGGGGCTTATAACACGAGGGTAGGCCCAGATGATTTTTCGTTTGAAATGGCGATCACACCGAGATTTTTGAAAACGCAGTGGGTCTTATACAATGACTGAGGCCCAAAATGGTTTGGTTTTCAAAGGGCGTTGGGTCTTACACTCTAATAGAGGCCCAAAAGTTTTGAATGGGTCTTATAGCTCGAGGAGAGGCCCAGATGGTTTATTTTAATTGGGCGACGATTGCGCCAAACTTTTCTTTTAACGTAGAGGGACTTATACAATATCTGAGGCCCAAAATTGTTTTGGTTAAAAGGGGATTTGGTCTTACACTCTAATAGAGGCCCAAAAGATTTTGAATGGGTCTTATAGCTCGAGGAGAGGCCCAAAATTGTTTGTTTTTCAACGGACGATGATCGCGCCGAACTTCTTGACATACAACGGGACTTATACAATAAGTGAGGCCCAAAATAGGTTTGTATTTACAAAGGATTGGGTCTTACACTCTATTAGAGGCCCATGAGTGTTTGAAAATGATTTGTGAGGGTTGAATTAATCAAAACCCTAATTTGTTTCCAAAATGTATTTTAATTGAATAAAAAATTCAATTAAAATGATCAAAATTGTTTAACATGTGGAAAACAAATTGTGATCTTGGATTATTGTTTCAAAAATCATGTTTTGACTTAAAGGTCGTGACAGCAAGTGCAATGTGATTTTTGAGCTGGAGGTGTTACAGATGAGTTGTGATGATCTGAACAGCTTCCCTACACCCTATGGAGTGTGTTTGAATGCTTGGACTTGACTGGAAATGGCTGGATCACTTCATGGCATCTCAGTTGCAACTTGGTTAAAACCTTGAGCAACTGGCTGGTGATTCAGAGAAATCAGTGTTCCAGATGTTGTTTAAATGTTTGGATCACTTCTATATGATGTTTATGAGGCGTGTGTGTGATTGGTTTGATTGGAATTGCTCTCAAACTCAAAACCCGATAGTGACTTGCTTTTGAAGGCAAAATTGGAAGTGAGAAGGTGATTTTGAGGAAAGCATTTGTTTGATGGCTTTGGTGTACTCAAACTGATCACAAATGAGCTCTATTTATAGTAGAGCAAGTTTGTTTTGCAAATAATAGTGAATGGCAACTGCAGCAGAGGTTTGGCCAATGTTGGCAAATGAAAATCCAAGTCTCCTCTAGCCATTGACTAGAGGTTAGAGCACAGAGCTTTGGTTCCCTACTTATTGGAGGAATCTTGACTGAATTCACTTGCAAATGTGTCAGTCCACGCCACCTCTGAGTATCTATTAAATGCTCCAATCCAAAATTGGAGTCTTGTCCCTCTTTTAGGCAATTCTAGGTTTGGCATGCTACTTCTTGTTCCAAGGACTTTGGAGGCTTGGCTCAGTGATTGTCCCCTTTAGATTTGATCATCAGATGTGTCCAAGATGATGACAAGGCTTGAAATTGGATGATTTTGGCAAATCGACCAAAAATGCAAAATTCTGCCTTGCGTTGGCAGTTTTCAGCAAGGCATTTTGCCACTACCATAACTCTTAGCTCAAATTGAATTTGGTGATGTTCTTGGCCATTTTGGAAATCCCTTATATGATACAACAACTGTTTGATCATATTTGGTTTTGATACCTTTTGGATCCAAGTGAAAAATCCCCCTACATTTGGAAAAAAGTGAAGGCAGATTCTGACTTAGTAAAAATTTCACTAAGTGTTGGAAAAAAGTGACATTTTCACTTTTTGTGATTTTGATCAATCCATAACTCAAAATCCATGAAGAATTGGAATGAGGTCTAGTTGAAGTCTTTGTAGAGGGCCATGAGATCTACAAATCAAGCTTTGGATGGGGAAAAATGGCTTTGTGGTTTAGGAGTTATGACCCTCCAAAGTTGGTACCCTTGCCACTTTGTTCATAACTTAGAAAATTTTCTAAGTTTTTATGGTTACCCCTTTTACAAGTTATCCCACTTTCTTTGATTTTTCTTGATGAATGATGATTCAAATCATACATTAACATCATTTTAGGGTTAAAATTCCATAATTGTGAAAAATCTCAAAAAGTCAAAGTTGACTTTTGTGCACAGTTGACTTTTTATCCGATGAATTCCAAATTGTGCAATTCTTTAGGAAATCATGTCCTTGACCTAAATCAAACTTTATGGACATGTTTCATGGGTGTTATAGGGTATATTGAATCATGTCTTAGGGATTGGGAGCATGTCCTGGTCAAAAGTCAAAGCTACAGTTGACTTTTTCCTCAAAACCCTAACTGTGGTACTGATGAAATTGAGACTTGTTGCTCAAGCTTCTTGGATCAATCCATTGTTCCAAATGGATCAATGTGCTGTATTAGAGACCCTCAAATCCTCTCTTGAGGTCTTGGCTCATGATTTGTCCCAAAAGTCAACTTAGGGGTGAATTAGGTCAAGAAACCCTAATTCCTGATTTTTGATATATGCATCCCCTGAGGTCAAATTGACTTGATACGTGGGTCCATGAGGTTCCATGGAGTATATTAGGTTATGCCTTGAAGCATTGGCTCATGCCCAGAGAAAAATTTCCATCTGGAGGCCCTGGTCGACCAAAACCCTAATTTGGTGACACTGGCGATCTTGAGGCTTGATCCACCTAGAAGGGAGCAACCTTGTGCTTAATCCTTGATGTGTGAGTCCTCTTGATCCATTGTGGATGTTTGAGAAGTTTAGACAAGTTGAAGATCATGTCAATTCTTGATTGATCCTTTGTCTAAGAACTCTGAGAGGGCTTGAAACCCTAAGTTTGATTGTAGTGGATGTTCACCCATCTTCGGGGAGACTGATGAAGCATAATGACACACCCATATTGTGATCATGATTTGAATAATGATGGGAATCTTTAGTGGTCTAAATTTGGGGTATGACAGGTACCTCAAAGCCCTTATGATCAGTGATGAACTTAATATTCTTTTGATGCACTAGGTTTTAAATGCTCCTACTTAACACTTCACCTGCAATGAAAAAAGGAGGGGAGAAAGAATGTATCCCTACCTCACTCCTCTCCCACACTCAAAGTAACCATTGAGCTTGCCATTCAAATAGACAGAGATCTTGGAAAACTTGAAAATTGACCAAATCCAAGATCTGAACTTGTCATTAAAGATAAACTTATTAAGAACTTGCATCAAGAACAACCAATCAAGAGAATCAAAAGCTTTGGTAATGTACGCCTTCATTGAAAGGTTACCTCCAAAGGATCTCTTGTTTTGCAAGTTTATTGACTCAGAGGTGAGACCTATACAATCCTTGATACATTTTCCTTGCATAAACCCATTTTGCTCCTTGAAATGATAAGGAGAATTATAAAAGTTAATATATCATCAAGAAACTTTGAAATGATTTTAAATTCGAAGTTTGCCAAAGAAATTGGCTTCTACATCTCTATAGAGTCATCATTACTACTTTTTGGCAAGAGGATCAAAGTGTTAGAATTATAGTTAGGCATGATCCATGAAGCCTTTAAAAACTGTAGCAATGCATTAATAATATCTTGCTGAATGATTTCCCAATAACGATGATAAAAAAATCCCCAAAATCATCAAGGCCTAGAGCCCCCTCTTTATGTAGGTTAAAAACATCTTCCTTGATCTCTAAGGAAGTATGGATTTTTGGAAATCATGTGATTGACATCATCATTTAGTGTAGATCATGAAATGGGTTTCACATAAATGGATTTTTATTTTAATTTCAGATTTTGAAATCATGTGATTGACAACATCATATCAAAATGGGTTTCTCATAAAGTGTAAATCTTGTTCCACATTACTTTTCCACTTGACTCAAATCACTCAAGTATTCATGACCCAAATCAAATATGATTTTTCACCATTTTTGTGCTTCATCTGCAACACCTATAAATCATTTTCCTCTAAAAATCATTCATATTGTTAGAAACCACATACTTCCATTGATGATTTGAAAACTCACAAACCACTTGTTCTCTCATTTTTCAAAAGAGTTTTGAATCATTCTTGAACACTTACAAATGATTTCTTTCATGTTTTATCTCATTATTTTTCTATTGTTGCATGGATCCGAATATTATATTTGAATATTCGTGATTTATTGAGGAGATTCATTTTGAATTTAATTTTTTTTTAAGATTTAGTTAAGATTTCACAAGCTTGCAAGGGTGTGTGATGTTGTGAATGGTTCTGACAATTGCAGTGAAAAAATGGAGGTTCTTCTCTCCAAATTGACCTTTCTAGTGTTGTGTGAAAGGCTACAAACAGGGTATGAGTTCTTCTCAATCTTCTTACAGACCAATGCTTAAGATACCAGTGGATTTGAGTAAAGATTTCTACAGATGGAGACTTAGGAACAGGTTGTTGGGGAAGGAGGAGACAATGGAATTATGATGTTGTCAATCACATGATTTGAGCCAAGTAATTAACTGTGTCTCCCTCAATCAATTGCACAACTCTCATTATCAAGATCTGAAATCAAATAGAGGTTGAAGATGAAAGAAATTCGATGCAAGAGTTTTGACTTTCAAAAACAGAGGGTGTTGATTTTCACACAATCACAATGAAGATTATGAAAATGTTATGTGAGTTGCTATTTGATAATCGTGAGAAAAGAACTTATATGTGCTTGAGTTTAAGCATACAAACAAATGGAAAATTTTAGTTAGATTTGAATCAAGAGCATTTCATCTTTTGAATCAAATGAACAAGTGAAGTGGAATAAGAAGAAAACATAGTTTTGACCCATTTCTCATCTGATTCGTATCAAGAACAAAGTATGATTTGAATCAAAGACCCTGTAATTCAAATCAAGTGTAATTTTGATTTGAATCATTTCAAGCAATGCCAATAGAAAAATGTGGAAAAACTGTTTGATTCGAATCAGGTGTAAAGTTTGATTTGAATCAATTCCAGTAGAGGTGACCCAGAAATTCCTGATTTGAATATGGCGTCAAATCTGATTCAAATCAAAGTGCTAGAAAATCTCTTGTTTGCCTCTGCCGGAAGTGATTTAAATTAGGATATGTGTTTGATTCGAATCAAACAGACAAAATATTTCTTTTTTCATAATTTTCAAAAGACTTTGAGATTTTTCTTCCCACCTAAATTGAATCAATAACATACTTGGTTCTTATTCCACCGACTTATCCAATTGATTAAAAGCATCATGATTAAGTTCAAACATAACTACTGGTTTATGCATTCTAAAGATGAATTGTTTCAAACTTGATTCAGAGATGATGTGCAATCATGAAGGAAACTCAACAAACGAAAGTAAATGAGAATGAAAGCGATAAGGCAAGAAACAAAACCACCATATTAGGGTACTCCCGCTAAATGTATTAGGGACATGCAACTACGCATCTGGCATGGCATTTAGACTTGGAGAATGTGTGAGTTAATTTAATGAAGGTGTATGTTATGTAACTCTATGTGTAGTTGTGGTGTGTGTTGACTTCTGACCTGAGTGATAACTATTGACTATGTTTGTGTGCATGCTAACTGATTGTGTGCCTGACCGTATGAAGCATTGTGATTGATCTAGCAAATAGATTTCATGTTTTCTGATTATGCTGCTACTGTTAGCCCTGTGTTCTTGTTTGTGGAGTGCTTAATGCTCAACTTATATTGCATATTTTGTATGTTTTTGAAAGTGTTATTTTTCCAAAATTTGCCAAAGGGGGAGATTGTAGTTCCTTTTTAGGCTGGCTACATTATGCAAAACAACATGGTATGTTCAAGCTGTTTTCTTTAAGAAAGGACACATGTGGGAACAGATGTCCCAGCATGTGTGAAACATTTGGCCCTTGTTAGCAGGCTAATCTTGTAGTTGTTCTGCGTGTTTTTTTCTAGTTGGTTCGATCGGATTTGTTGTTATATTTTAGCAATGCATTTAAATAGATTTGTTTGGTTAAATTGGACATGGTCAAATCAAATTTAAATGGAGATAAAAATTTGAATTTAAAAAATCATTGTATCTTTTGTGAAAAAATAAAAAATATTCTATATTTCTGGACGAGATCAAAGTTGCTTATGCCCATTGGAAAAATCCCAGAAGAAGCATTTCTATTTAAAGAGACTCAATTCTAACTTTGAAAAGGACGAACACGCATTGAATATACCTAATTTTTGGGTTTTTTATTTGAGTACTTTGTTTGTATTGCTTGTACACCCTGAAGGTGAGAAAAACACAAGAAGTGGGGTTGAATTGTGTTTTCTTTCTTTATCTGTTATGAAAATATCTTATCAAATTCTGAACACATGGTCTAGAATCTGAATCAAAGTAAAGTGTTTAGTAGCGAAATAAATCAATTCAGAGGTAGAAAGGAAAACAAGAGAGATACAATTAGTTATCTTGGTTCCTCCCACAAATCGAGAGTAGTCAAATCCCCTTGAACTTCCAACGGATTTTCACTATAACAAAAACTGATTACAGTTGCTCAAGCACAAAGCAAGAGAGTTCCAATGTTCAAACATATAAGTAAGAGACTTATATGTTCAAGCACATAAGTAAGATACTTTCAATGCTCAAGCACACAGGAAAGAGACTTTCAATGCTCAAGCACACAGGCAAGAGACTTTAAATTCTCAAGCACTTAGCAAGAGACTTCTTAAACTCTAACTTACAGTTAAGAGATTGTGAAAAACTACACTTGATATACAATAAGAGGTGTAGACAAAATACAACACATAAAGACTCTTAGAGACTTAATAATTGATAGAATATACAAGTGTTAAGAAATTCTAAGTTAAATTTGTGCTTTTTAATTGACTGAGTAATAGCTTTTTGAATGTCAATAACTCATTATTTTTCTTCAAGTTTTCAGCTCCTTATATAGAGATAAAGAAAAGATTCGTTGTAGGTTTGCACAAGAGAGTTTTTGAGAAGATTTATTTAGAGATGTTGATATGTTTATTAATATGGTTAAAACCATTGAAAACTTATTTGAAATCCCTTTAATACAAAAGGAATAATCTGTTGCATCTCAGCTGTCTTCTGCAGATTTTTGCTTAAAGTCTTCACATGATCAGAAGAAGATAAAATCCTCGATCCTTGTGTAGACTAGATCTTCAGAGTCTGAATCTCCAGAGGCTAACATCTCAAAGTCTGGATCTTCAGAGTTTGACATCATTCAAAGGCTGATGTCATTTAGAGTTTGATCTTCAACTACTGATCTTCTAGAATTTGGATCTTTAGCTTCTCTTTTAAATGTCTATTATGAGTACTGGTACTAGGTTTTCTTTAAAAAATTTAGTATATGGTCCTGCACACTTGAACATTTGTCAGTATACCCTATTATTCTTTAAATACTTTGTTATCATCAAAACCTTAGATATATTGTACAAACCAATTTTGTTCCAACACACAATGCTAGGCCCTAATTCATATCATAAGGCATAATGTTGGTTTGTTTAGTTGAGTTGTAATTCAACATTCAATAAGTTGTGTATTGAAAGAACAATCACTTGAGATTAGTGATTGAAAGAAAGCGAGAGGGGTTTTCATATTTAGTGGAGACCTAAATAGAACGTCATTATGATTAGGAAGAGGAATTGAACAACATGGGATTTTTGTTCATATAAGACTAATTGTACTGATTCAAGATAGTGAATTTCCTTTCTTGGGTAGAGTGCCCCCCAGACGTAGGTGTGGTTTCACCAAACTGAGTAAACAAGTTTTTGTGTTCCTTTATTGCTTTTCTATTTCATCATCTTGTTTATCAATTGTGAGTTAATTCTGGTGTAAGATGTTGAACACCCATACTTAATCATTTTGTCCAACATCTTTCCCCTTAAGAAAAAAATTTCTATCTTTAATTTAAATCCCTTTATAATCACTATGACTTATGCCCTTCTCAAATACAGGTTAAATAATCCTAGAAGGTCAAAAGTATCTTTGAATAGAGGATTCTACTAGTAGAGAGTTTGTTGAGCAATAATGGGCTCTCTCAACGAAATCAAGACAATAAGTATTGGCTCTGCGAAAGAACATGTTCCCTAGGCAAGCTTTTTTTGTTGGGTGAAAATGCCTTTGTAGCTGATACGTTACATGCATGGTTACATTAAACATTTTACTCTTAACAACATCAAAAACATATATTACTAACATAGTTATAAACCTTCATTCTCAACAACAACAACAATATTAAACCTTTTACAATAATAACAACTAACATTTCTAAGTTACATGATTGGAGAAAACACTTACATGTCAAAAATGCGATGAAGACGACAAAGACATTGGTGAAGGAAGCTTCTCTTTGAGTTTCGTTTCCTTTTCTTGCTTCATTCGAGTTTCAAACACGTTTATGGAAAAGATGAAGTTTTGAAACTCATTATAGAAGAAGTCATGTTTTTCGATTTTCTTTTACAGAAAAATGAATTTTTGAGTTGTTTAGTGGAGAAGATGAAATTTCGATGGATAAGATGAAGATTCGATTTAGGATTTGTTTGATTTCGAAGGAGAAATGAAAATATCACTCTTTTTTTAAACTCTCTTTATTATAGAAATATTAATGTGTTTGAATTCTTCCCTCACATGAGTGGTTAAACCAAATTAATAGGTAATACTTTATCTATCGGTTGTTATCCCCAACCGATGAAATATGGTGCCATGATTTTAATTAAAAAAACTAAAGGGATTTTCTATCAGTTGGGTGGCTCAACCAAAGAAATATGTGTCCACTTTACCTATCAATTTTCATCCTAATCGATATAATAGACTCTCATTTTTAAATTAAAAATAAAATCAAAAGGTGCCAAGTGAATTATTTTTCCTATCAATTGTCAACTTAACTAAAAGGATACGTAGTATTTTTAAAATTAAACTTAAAAAGTGTAGTTGATGGAAATCGAAGGCTTGTTTCTTGAAGACTTTTTCTATCGATAATCAGTTCAACCTAAAGTATATATAGTCTTTTTTTTAGAATAAAAAAAGTTTAAAAAATGACGCGCTTATGGTTTACACATTAGTCAGGTATTGATCGAGATGAAAACTTCGTTATAAAATCTATTATATTATATGTTATAGTGGTATATGTATATTTAGAATAAATTAATGCATATTTTAAAATTAGAGGTAAGTGAAATTTTCAGTCTTTTTAATGGATATTCACTATTCGCCTACCCTATGAAAGATATACGACTTGCCATGCCACCATTTCATAAATCCTGTGTTACAAATTGATATAATTTATATTCAATTTATGGTAGATGACAAGAACTCGTGTATATATGCTAGGAAATATGTATTCAAACTAAACATGCAAGTTTAATTTCAGTGACTTGCTGTTTAATTTAATAACAATAATTACAACCAAGTCTAAACTAATTGTAATTGATCACTGATGCAACACTACTCCAGTGAGTGAAGCAACAGCTGCATCTAATGCTGCCTTAATAGAAGGATCCTTTATTATAGCTGCAATCACATCATCCATCAATGGAACGTTTTTCTCTGATGGTATCATGGCATTTGAAAGCTTGGAAGACAAACACAAACCCTCTTGAGATTGATGAGTGTAGTACTGGTTTGGAGAAATAGGCGTTTGGGATTTGAAGAAATTGGTAGAGGGTTGGGTTAAGTCCAATGTTATAGTGGGACATGATGATGCATATGAACAGAAAGTAGATAAGCCAGTGGAGGTAGAAGAAACACTAGATGACGATGATGATGATGTTGATAGTGGAGAGAAGTGGCATGGATTTGAGAGAGTGTTGCCATGTAAACTGGTGCTTGAACCAGAAAGAAACATGCTTAATGCTGCTGATGTTGTGTTTGCTGTCAACCTGGCTTCTGGTGGAAGTGAATGATTATGATTTCCTTCATAGGTTGCGATGAAAACTGACTCATCTACAGCACATCTTTGAACCTTGCAAAGTTGATGTATATATTGTGGTGAAGAATAGCTTGAGGTATTAATATGTATTTTATACAGCATCATAAAAAAGTTTACCACACAAATTTATATCATGGTAGGGTGGGAATGACAAATTTCTTCAAAATGTTACACAAAATATAATGTGTTGAAAGACGGTACGAATAAGACCTAAGTTTTTAAAACGATAGTATCATCTACATATTGAAGATGAGAGAAAATAAGACTCAAGTTTTCCATTGCGAACATGAAGAAAATACTACAATATTATGCTTGACAAAACAAACCACTCAACCACTAGTAAAAATCAAAAGAGAGTATAGGATTTTACTACTTGAGCCCAATTTGAGTATTAATCTCTTAATTAGGACTCAATTAACAAGAACATGTAAACTTCATAAAAACACACAAGTTAGAATCCTACCTTGATACTGCTCATCAAACCGCTCCTTGAAAGTTAAATAATCATACCTAAACCTCTATGTCAAGTCTATAATATCATTCACTACCACACCATTCCATTGACAAATTTGTCATCCTTAAAAGTTAGAAGATATGTGGTTATCCATGATTAAATTCAATCTATCATTCAACACCTTGAATACCAAATTGTACATTCATCCTTACAAAGAGATAGGTATAAACTCCTCCAGATGAACGGTGGGAAGAAATTAATAGTTAGTTCGACCAAAACTAACTTGTTAGGAGACCTTTACAATAATTTTGTTCTTCCTTGATCAACAAGTAACACAAATGTTTAAAATTGTTGGCTCATTGACTCTAGAGTCAATGATCATATTTGTTCATCTTTAAATGATTTTGAGTCTTTTTATAATCAATGTCAACTTACCTAATGGTAATTGAGTTCAAGTTTCTTAGGCAAGTAATGTCAAAATTTCTTCTTTATTTTCCATAACCAATGTTTAATATTCAAACGAGTTCAAATTAAACCTTATTTATGTGTCAAATCTATATCAATATAGTGATATGTCTAAACTATATCCAACTATTTATGTACATTCATCCTAACATATTTTTAATCATAAATCGAGTTGATATGTTTAAACTATACCCAACTATTACCAATGATAATAAATCAGTGTGTGATTTTTGTCATTTTGCAAAACAACGAAAATTTCCATAAAATGTTACCTTATCTCATGCTCTTGCAAAAAATTTTCTTATACACTTTGATATGCAGGGAACAATTGCTGCACCATTTGTTCATGACCACAAGTATTTTTGTACCTTAATTGATGACTTTAGTAGATTCACATGAATCTGACTAATAAAAACCAAATCAGAAGTGGCTTCACATGTTCAAAACTTTGTGCACATAATTGAAAACCACATCTTAAATCATTAGAACAAACAATTGTCTTGAATTACCCTATCTTCCTTTTATAATTTCAAAGGCATTCAACATCAAAAATCATGTGTTGACACTCCTCAATAAAATAGGAGAGTAGAATGAAAACACGACACATTTTAAATGTTATGTTATACCAATCCAAATTACCTAAGCATTATTGGTCTTATGCCCTCAACCATGTCACATTTCTCATCAATAGGGCCACCATACCAATTCTCAAAAACAAATCACCATATTTTACCCTATTTAAAACCCAACCTTAATTCTTTCAAAATGTTTCGTTGTTTTGCATATGCATCCACTTTACAATTACATAGAACAAAACTTAATGTGAGGGCAAGAAAACATATTTTCTTGGGATACAAGGCATGTTACAAAGTATTTTTTCTTATTGACCTAAAATCCAAAGAAAGCTTCATATCCTTAAATATTTATTTCATGAGCATATTTCACCTTTACCTTTAGAAATTACCAATATATCCTAACAACAATTGGAAAATTTTTCCAAACCATGTTACATCGCCTACAACAGTCCAACGAAAGAACCACACATAATGAGACCTCTAACTCATAATATACATTCTATTCTAGACATTTCAGCCATCATCCCACCATCATGACATTTGTCTATTAGCCTTATGCCACAAGCCACATCATCACCGTCCATCCCAGCTACCACACCTTTATCACAGATCCCCTACATAGATGACAATGACCATAACTTGAATGTCTCACCTAACATTCTACCCACATAAACAACTTTTAACATACACTTTACTATACTCAAATATCCTTCATTATACCTTCAAAATTATTTTTACAATTCATTCACTAATACACTTAATATTTCATTTTCAAATACCTATTATCCTCTATCTCATTTTTGTCTTATTCAAAGGTATCTCCATCGCGTAACCATTTTATTTTGTCTCTCAATACTTTAATTAAACAAAAATAATTTACTAAGGCTAACAATTAAGTTTGAATAATTGAAGAAAGCTGTGCAAACTGAAATTATAACTCTTGAAAGAACATGCACTTAGGACACGGTGTATTTTCCAACAAATGTCAAACTAATAGGTTGCATATGGATTTTCAAGATCAAATTTAAGGAGATGGCTAAGTAGAAATATTTGAAGCAAGGTTACTAGCCAAAGGCTATAACCAAATTGAAAGTTGGATTAGTTTGACACTTATTCCCTTGTGGCAAAATAAGCAACTATTAGATTGGTCATTGTTCTCACATCCATAAATAGCTTGTTTATACATCAGCTAGATGTCAATAATGCTTTTATCTATGATGAACTCCATGAATATGTTTACATGCTCATCCCTCAAGGTATCATAAATTTCAAACCAAACCAAGTGTGCAAACTCATAAAATCCACAATGGCCTTAAGTATGCTAGTAGAAAGTGGTATAAAAAACTCACATTCACTCTCCTTGATAAAGGTTACATTCAAGCCAATGTTGATCACTTATTATTCACTAACAAAACTGCAACATCATTCACCCTTCTATTGGTTTATGTGTGAGTGCTTTTGGATTTTGATTGATGCCAAAACTAGGATAATGTAGCATTATGTATATTGGATGATATCCTCTCATTCTAGATGAGCATCATCTTAATAATAGGAATCATTCAAGTAAGTAAGTTGGAAAAGAAGTGCCCATCAAAACTGCATTGAAAAACATGATTTTAAGAGGTCAAGTCCTTTTAGGCCGACACATGCAAAAACAGGCCGACCTATACGACATTCAGATCTAGTATAGACCGACACTTAACTTTTCAGGCCGGCTCCCATGGAGCAGTATTGAAGCATGTAGCTTCTGTTCACAGGTCGCCTCGCATAGGCCGACCTGTACGCAACACAAAATCTTCATAAGTCGGCCTGATTGCTTTGATAGGCCGACCTGATTGCTTTGACAGGCTGACCTATTGTTTTGACGGGCCGACCTATACGATTTTCCAACTTAAAAATTTCATTTTTGCTCCAACTTATTGCATTCCTTTTGCTCATTTTTCTTCACATGCCTATATATACTCATACATGCATCTTCATCTAGCAAGGTACTAGTGAATTACCTAAACGAAACTAGATTACAAAGCATTCTCATCGTCTTCAATCTCTCTTCTATGCATACACACAATTGAACTACACATAATCATTTTTCGATTGGGTCACCATCTAGATTAAGGTTGATAACGTCCAATTAGGTTGGTGTAACCGAGAATATTGGGTTGTGATCTTTGTGTGTTTCAAATAATAAAACCAAGGTGGGTTTTCCTTCAAGATCAGTGTGATTCGAAGGTTTTGGACAAGATCACGTCAACACGGATTCGACCGAGCGAAGGCCTTGGGGCAAGATGGTTTCCTTGCAAGAGAGTAGCGTGAGACAGTGAATCGTGTTCGGGAATCTTAAGTTTAACAAAGTACGTGCTCGGGATAATCGGAGGATTGTAGCCGCATTGTTGGTGACTTGATCAAGCTTTGATCAAGGGTTTATAGGTGGTTGAATCAACAACAAACCATAGGGTTTTTGGGGTTAGAGTTTTTCACCTCTTGTATAAACATTTTTGAAAAAATAAGGTTAATTGCAAGTATCTCAATTTAATTTCGGATTAAGGGCAGACGTACCCATAGCGAGGCCGATTGGGGAACGGCCTAAACAAATCTTTATGTCTCTTTATACTGCTTTATTTTTCTTTAATTGTTGTTCTTGCAAATTATCGATTTTGTTGTCGTTTTGATTAATTCGTTTGGAAATTGTTCTCAACTATCTTTTAAAACGTTGTTGTTGATATAATCAGAATCACTTTGATTGTGATTGACTTTTACCATCAACAAAACAAATAGAATTTCCAAACGTGATCAATCGCACACAAAGTGTTCGATAAATTGTCTTTGAGTATTTTTATCGCTTTGTGTTCATTGGAAATAAGCATTATGAATAGCGTTGCATTTGATTGTTCTGTGAATTAATTGCTGATTGAACAAGTTGTGTTCATTATCATTCCATCGGTTTTCATTACGCATTTCCGAGCGTTTTGATAGTAGATTCGGTTATACAATTCGATTCGCGTTGTTTCCGCCGTGCCATACTTTTTGAAAACAAATTTTGGCCAAGAGTTTTTAGTTTTAAATTTGTGATCTATTCACCCCCTCTAGATCGAAGCCTGTCATCTAACATTATGTAGATGACATAATCATTGATGGAAATTCATTGGATGAGTTTGACAAGATCAAAGTATTCCTACACAACCAGTTCAAAATAAAAAAACCTTGGCCAATTAAAATACTTTCTTGGCTTGAAAGTTGCTTACTTTAAGAAAGGCTTTTCCTTATGTCAGAGAAAATATTTCTTAGATCTTATATCTAACATAGGCCTCATTGGCTCTTAACTAGTTACCACACTCGCAGACCCTTCCATCAAACATCTCTATGACAATGGCATTGCACACAGTGATATCCTAGACTATAGAAGACTAATTGATCGTTTTCTTTACCAAACCACTACAAGACCTAAAATCACCTTCATCACCCAACATCTAAGTCATTTCCTCAACAAACCTTCCACAATTTGCTTCAATGCAGCCACAAGAGTCCTTAGATATTTGAAGTAATATCATACTTGTGGTTTGTTCTTCCCATGACATTCTTCCTTCACCTCATTAGACTTTCATATGCGGACTTAGTTGGATGTGTAGAAACCAACAGATCTAGCTCATGCCAATGATTCTTCTTAGGAAAATCATTGATTTCAGGGTGTACAAAGAAACAACTAAATATATCTCGATCTTCTTCTAAAGCTGAATATTGTGCCTCTGTTGGTGCAACTCGTGAAATGTAATGGCTTGTCTACCTACCTAATGACATCAAGATTGCTTTCACCAAGTTACATGTTCTATTTTATGGCAACCTGAGTGCAATTCACATAGCTTCCAACCCTGTGTTTCATGAACGCACAAAACACTTAAAAATTGGTTGTCATCTTATTTGAGAAAAGCTCCAAAGTGGCTTACTCAAATTGTTGTATGTGTCTTCCAAGGATCAAGTAGTTAATTTTTTTCACTAAACCTCTCATTCCTCAACTATTTCATCTTTTTCTATCTAAGTTGAAAATGTTCAATATCTATTCTTCAACTCATGCACATAGTGAATAAGAAAAGAAGTTACTAGTTAGACCATAAGTAACTTGTTATGAGACATTTCGTAATATGGCAAGTTAGTTAGTTTCTAGTTATGTAAACTTTCTCTTATTGGAAAGTGATAGTTAGAAGTTAGTCGGTGATCATAATCTAATGTATCCATTCCTAGCTTGTAGAATATGGAATACTTCACCTATAAGTAGTATTTGTAAAGGTTCATTTCAATCTAATAAAACCATATTGCTTTCTTCATATTATCCTAGACTACCACATGATAAATTCAAGCGAGTTATGAGATTTCTAAATACCCTAGACCATCACATAATAGATTCAAGTGAGACCTTTTCATATGAGGAGGACAAACTTCAAAAGATGTGAAGACTCAAAATAGACAAAACCAAGTATGGTGACATTGTCAGCTACAACCATAATCACTTGAGGACAGTATACCAAACTTGATAGAGTAAACTCAAGGGTTATATAGAAATAGCACTCTGACTCCTATGAAGAGAAGACAACCTTGAAAGATATTCACACTTTTGTTAGAAATTGAATTAACCGAGTACTAGCCAATTGGACGGTGGATTTAGCACCCAATACCAACTATCCTCCAACGCCGACAAACAAATCCAACCTAACATAAACAACCATTCTTCCCAAAAAGTGTTGAAAAAGAACAACATCATGTACTTTTGACTCCATAAAATAAAATAAATGTGATATAAAATGGAATTACCTGCTTTCGAACCGGACATGGTGTTGTTGTTTCTCCCATGTTGCAACGAAAGTAGGCCCGGGGACATGGATTAACCTTTGATGTCTTTTGTCCATACTTTCTCCATCTACACCCATCACTCATCTGACAATCAAATTACTTTATATACAAATATGCATAAAATGATATATTGATGGACGATGTTAATCAAATGAAAAATACATACATACCAATGAGAAATTTGATGGTGCCCTAATGGACACTCTACCTTTTTTCCTGCAAGAAGCTAACTCGGATGCTCGATCCTCCTCTAATATTTGTGTATCGATTTTATTTGATAATACAGAAGATTGTTGCTTCTGGATCAGGGTTAAGTGTTGAGTGTGAAGAAGTGCATAGTGTTGAGTTACTTGATTTAACATAGATCTTAATATCTGATTCTCCTTCTTCACTTCCTCTACTTTACTTTCCAGCCACCCTAACTGAATTAAGTCCACTCACAAAAAATGATGGTTAGGTTAGGATTATCAAATTATCAATCCAAAATTCACTAGCGGAGGCCATTTAAAGTCAAAGCAAAGTTCTATATGAACTGATCGAACAAACATATTGTCTGCACTTAGCAGAATTTAAACCTATGATCTCGAGAGATACACACTCTCAAGTCCTAAGTCTTATCAACCCTGCGAGGGCAGATAATTAAAATATCATAATGAAAGATTACTAACTTTGAGTAAGGGGAGAGACTGCTCTTGATTCTGGTGAAGCTCTTCTGAGTTGTTATTATTATTATTATTATCATTATTATTCAGACTCAAACTCAGATCACTGCAACCAAATCCCACCTGCACAATTATTCAAAACCAATATAATATCTATGCAGATATATTAAGATCTGTCTTTAAAATTTATGTCTTAGGTATAATATATAAACAAAAAAGAAATAATCAAAGTTATGAAGTAAATATATAGGTAGATCGACACAAAAGTTTAAGTGTTAGTTAGCTATATACTAATTACATGAACGGAATGAACTCACAGTATATTTATCATATAGCATTTCTTCAGCTTGTAGCAAATTTTTCACTCCAACTTTGGCTTCCATTTTTGTAGCTAGCAACAGCATATGAATGATGGATGCAGCCTTCTAAAGAACAATATAAAGAGTGCACAGCAAGACTTTATTGCTTTAGTCTTACAAAGTATATATATAGAGCACAAGACTATAGCACTGTTGTAACATTTTCATTAAAAAATAAAATTTATAAGAAAATATTTTCATTTTATGGAGAAATATCTCGTGAACATATACTTTTTTTAAATTCTAATTAAAAAGTTGAGAGGGATGAAATTCTATTAATTGGCGTTTACTATGATATCTCTTATTTGTGTAGCAGGTGGAGACATGCATCAATTGTCTTGTGATATAATATAAAAAGCAATTCATTCATCTTTTAAGTCAACCATAGAAGCTGCTACCGTCCAACTGCACTGTGGACTAACAAATCAAGGTTAGACTTCGTTCATTCCCCTTCATCAAGTGGAAAGGCCAATTAAGGGAAAAAGACAATACTATATGTTTTATTAAAGATTTTTGAAGCCTCGTGTCTAAAAGAGAAAAGATTTATAGAAAAAACTTTTAATTATATCTTTTATTAATTTAATTGACATTAATTACTATAATTTAAACTTTGTGGGGACGTAAGTTATTTCTTTTCATATAACTCTTGGCTTTCTTATCTCTTACTTTCTTTTTAGTGGTTGGATTAGGAGAAAGAAAAATGTTATTCTTACACCACAAAATGACACTACACTCAATTCACTGTTCACAAATACGTGAATAGTATTTTTATATTATTTTAACTTTGAAATATATTTTTCCCTAAAATTAGTTGGTTAATGAAATATTAAAATTTGGTTAATACAGTTTAAAGTTTGGTTAATATATATTTTGAATATATATCATTCAGATTTTTGTTAATATTATGTATACATTTATAATTTAGTCTCAGAACATGGTTAATAGTATGTATTTTATTGGTTAATGAAAAAGTAAAAGTGGTTAATATAAATTATATGTAAAATAATTGGTTAATGATGTAGAATTTTGTGGTTAATACAATTGTGAAGTTGGTTAATGACACAACCTTATATTTGAGTTAAAAAATAAATTAAATTTTTTTTTTAAAAAAATATTATTTTAATAAAAAACATTGTTCACCGTATAAATACGGTGAACAGTGCATACAGTGTAGGTATGTGGTGTAAAAAGTGGTGTCAAAGTAGCAAAACTGTTAGTACAAAATATACATTTTCTAACATCAATTTTACAGCGGTCTTTGTGTTAACCGTGGTAATAGTTTATTTTTGAGTGTTTTTTTAGTATGTGAGATATTTGATCAAACTCTAGTATTGTCGATAGTGGTTTAACATGTCGTCGAAGTCTGCTCACATGCTGTTGTCGAAGACCTACATGTTGTAATTGAATTGTGTTCTAATATGTAGCTTTCGAATTGGGTCTTGTGTTAAGGATCCAATTGTTTAAAAACCCCATTAGCTTGTAATGGGTAATTATTACAAACCCCATTAGTTTAGTATGTTAGGTTTATTATAAATAGCATACTAGTCTCTCATCTTAAGTGTGACAAATCCTAATTAGGGTGAGAGGGTTATTTGTTATTTTTGAGTACTTGTAATCAGTTTTATAGAGAAAGTAAAGAATAGCATTTATAACTAATCTTTGTTGTTCTTCTTGATTTTCTGTTAAACCTAACCCTTGTGTGTTTCTTGATCATAAAGAAATCGTTTATACTTTGTTTCAAGACATTGTTTTTCACAACATAGTATTTACTAAAGGACATGACACAACAGTCATATGTAACAACCGTAGTGAAATGTATCTGGAGTGACATTCATTCAAAATATACACAAGTTTGCGGGTCTCACTTCAGCTTCATCCTTCTTTCATTATGGACACGTCATTATAAGACATGTACGGTGCGTTTCTAAAACATTCTATGACTTGATATATTTGTTGTATCGTGTATGTTGTTTATGGTTTATTGTTGATGAATGTTGTTGTTAATGTTTGGTTAAAAGGTGAGTTTATTATATATTATGTGGTTTGAGTATTTTTCTAATCCCTTACCGAATATATAACTTTTTAGATTGCATTAGAAAGTTATAAGAGATTAATTACTATGCACTGACAGTGTAAAAAGTTTTACACTATCAATTCATCACCATCATCTATTTGCATTACTTTATAAATTGTTAAAATAAAAGTCAAAATTCTTTCATCATCCAACGTCTATAATTAACTGACAATGTAAAATCCTTTTACACTGTCAGTGCATTTCAACTAACTTCAAGTTATAATATGATAGATAAAGTTATATTAGAAAACAAGTATATGTTCAATTCTTGACAAGAATTCTTCAATCTGTTATTTGCACGTTGTTCTTTAACCGTTAGAACTTATTTAATGAGTGTAGTTCTTCAACAACCCCTCTCTCCAACTCTAATTTTGTTTGCAAGGTAAATAATATTTTGCAAAATTAACTAGAAGTGATGGCAAGGATGGTTGAAGAAGTAAGATAGTTAAACAAAGTTTTAACTATTAAAGAGCAAAATGCAGATAAGGAGTTGAAGAACTCTTGTCAAGCATTAAACGTGAATTTGTTCTTTTGATATAACTTAATTTTTCATATTATAATGTTCTAGTTCAGATTAAAAGATTATATGTTTAGTGAGCATCGGTGAAATAAGCATTACACATAATTTATAATAAACTCAGATGTATATATCACAATAGTTGTTTAGTAAAACAGTTGTTAAATATTTTGCATTAAAGAATATCACAACGATTGTTTAAAATAATCATTGTGATAGGTAGCATGCTGCATAGATACAATCACGGTCGCACGTCTGTGGTGAAAAGCTTCATACATAGAATTACACCTTACCTCACAACGGTTGGATAAACATGGTGGTATCCTTTTACCAACCGTTGTGATAGGTGTTTTTCGTAGTAGTGTCAAAACTCTAAAAAGTGTTTTGAAAACTTGGAACCATCAAGTTTTCGGTAACCTTGATTCTTAAGTTGTTTCCTTAAGGAATGATGTGAGCTTTTTGGATGCGAGAGTTGAGTAGGTTTGGCCTCCGATGGGGAAATTGACTCTAGGAAAAAGGTCACTTCGGATCTTTGATCCTTAGAAACAAACTGAAATAATAGAAAAACAATTAAGAAAAACCACACCCTAGAGTTACCAAATAAGAAGAAACTTCACAAATAACTCACACTGTTCGACCCCTTAGATAATTAGGTTTGAGCTCAAAACACCTAACCCACCATCAATAGAGCAAGGATCCGCAGTTGAAGACCGAAACAATACTACTAGAAAATGCCCAAACAACAACGCGAGGTTTACAACGGCATCCTATACACCGTTCTTATAGTGCGTACTGGATACGCGTGCATTATTTTAATTAGAAATCTCAAGGGTATAATAATGGTTGTTATGGAAACCGTGGTGATACAATCTAGCTATCATGGGTTCGAACCTCATCGCCCTCAAATAGTTTATCCCTTTGACGTAAATACTCCATTTTTAAGTTTTATTAATATTTAACTAAAAATAATTATGATATCACGATGGCTTTTTCTTTAAACCGTTGTTATAAACTATTATGTATTTTAAACACCAAGTATATATCAATTTATCCATTGAAAAAAGAAACAAGACGAAACAACCCTAACACCAACGTCGTCACCATTGTCGGGAAGAAGACAACAACAACAAGAAAGTGTTATACTTTAAGGTGTTGCAATGTCACATTTGAAGAAAAAATCATCCAAAGGTGTTTCTACGTCTTCTTCCAGTGTAAAATATCGATCTGGAAATTTTTGTGGTTGTGATGGTCGTATGGTTTCGTATCAATGAAAGAAGGGACAAAATAACGGAAGGCTTTTTTGGATATGTCCATTTTGGAGGAGCGATGAAACATGTAATTTGTTCATATGGGATGAAGACATGGGAGAAAGAGATGGAAATGACGATGAGAGCATTATGAAGTCAGAGTTGGAAGCGGTGGGCTATCTGAAGGTTATGTATGAGGATTTAAAGAAAAAGAACAAGAATTTGAAGAACAAACTGAAATCAGAGATATTTTTTGGAAATATCAAGATGTTATGTTTTCTTGTCTCCTTTATGTTTAATGTTTACTTTGTTAAGAAATGTAATAGTTGAATTAGGGTTTAAATTACATTGTTGATGTTTAAACTGCAGATCCATTGTGAATTACATTGTTAATGTTTAAACTGCAGATGCATTAAGTGAGAAGTTAAGGCGCACCTTTTCTTTTTTATTTATTTTAAAATTCACAAATAAAAGGGTTATCACTACGGTTCTCCTGGTTAACCGTAGTGATATATTTATAATAAATAAATACCTATCTATAGGGTTTTTATTTATTTTAAAATTCACAGATAAAAGGGTTATCACTACGGTTATTCTAGTTAACCGTAGTGATATATTTATAATAAATAAATACCTATCTATACGGTTGTGATTGCTAACGGTTGTGAAATAGTTTACCCATATATAAGCAAAATAACTTTCACTTAATTGACAGTAACGCCGTTGCCTTCAAAGTGAAACCCTAGAACCCATTTTTTCTCTTCGTTTTCACCATTAGCCGTTAATCATACATTAAGGTATTCTTCTTCTTCCATCTATTGTTAGATATTTCCCATTATCTCGTTTGTAGATTGTTGTTTTTGTTGATTGTTCTCATTTTTTCAGATTCGTTTTCACTATCTTAACAAAGACAGTGTTTTGGAAACTTCATAATGTTTGCGTAGCTATGGAAAAAAGTACAAGAAGCATGAAGCTATGATAGAGTCTTCATCCACCTTGTACTTTTTCTTCATAGCTTCACGAACAAGATGTTAGTAAATGAAGAATCAACATTGTAAGCAAACTTTATCTAGTTTTAGAAACAATGAAAAGAAGTATAAGAAGTATGAAGCTTTTGTGTAAGCTTCTTCCTCCTTATATTTCTTTTTCATTGCTTCCCAAACTAGTTCAACATCATAACTGATTCCTGTCCCGCGATTAGTTTCATAAAAAGGTGCGTTATTCCTGTTCCTCTCTTTACTCTTCACTGGATTATGGTTTTAGGGTTTGTTTTCAACTGAGGATGCTAATTTTTTAAGTTTGCTTTATTTCCTTTCAGGTTAAGGGGATGATACAGGGTGATGATGCTGGTGGAAGCAAGCGTATTATATCAGTTTATAATTTCTGGATCTGGTATAGAATGTTGTTTGAGTTTATTATATTCTATTTACATTGTTTGTTTAACTAACCCTCACTTAAAGTTTGCTGGTGGTAGCAAGCGTATTATATGAGTTTATAATATCTGGATCTGGTATAGAATGTTGTTTGAGTTTATTATATTCTATGTAGATTGTTTGTTTCACTAACCCTCACTTAAAATACATTTAGTTAATTTGACATAGATACTTATAATCTGCAAATTAAGTTGTATTTGAAAACCAACTTAAACAAACCATTGTTGTTTTCTGATTGCATGCCTCTCATCATTTATCTCACGTTCTTTTATATATAGATTATGGTATAATGATCTGGCTCCTTAGATGCATCGCCATCTTTCATTATAGTTAAATCAAAGATGAGGCAGATTATCCAATGTCTTGTTGATCTTATGGAAATTTAACTATAATCGAATATAGCAATATATCGAATGAGTCAGATCAATAAACCACAATATATGTAAAAGAGCGTGAAATGCACGATGAGACGAATGCAATCAGAAAACAACATTGGTTTGTTTAAGTTAGTTTTCAAGAACAGTTTAATTTGCAGATTATAGACATCTTCATCAAATTGAATCCATGTATATTTATTTAGTGAGGTGTTTGGAAAACAAGCAATCTACATTTAATATAATAAACTTAGGGTACTTACAACAACAGTTATCTATTGTAACCGATATCATAAGTAATTTATGTTTTATATAATTTCGCTGCTGACGGGTTTCAAACCCAGAACCTAAGTGTATGTATCACAACGCTTTATTATCATAACCGTTGTGATATATGGCTCGCGCCCTACCTTTCAATAACGGTTTCCAGCCCGTTGTAGAAACAGCTAACTTACAACGACAATCTACATAACAACGCCTTCTCCCGCGTCATTATATGTCATTTTCAATCGTTGTTAAATGGGTTTTTCATAGTAGTGCAACTACACACCTCAGGAGAGGAACCAACCTCCTGAACCAATATTGGTTTAGACACAAGATATGGTTCTTAAGCCAATCAAATAATAAGAAAGAGTTCACTGGTAACCTGCAAATAAACCAACTCCAAGTAAAAAAAATACTCTTATCATCCACGTCTTTCATATTTATTGATACAACAGAGTAAATCTTATCATTACATGCGTACCAAATAACCCAAATCACTGCATGCCAACTCATGAAAAACCCCATAACATTAGCTCTACCTCGTAAAGAACGAAAGAACACAAAAAGATTAGTATGATCTCTAGGAAAAGCTAACTGGATCCCCAACCATCTAAAAGTCACATACCTAACATTGGAAGCTAAGTTACATTAACAATTAGATGAGAAGTTGATTCGAGCAGACCCCCACACAGAATGCAAGAGTTGACCTCTAGATTAATAAGTTCTTCTGCTTAAAAAGATTATCTTTGGACAGAAACATGTCTTGCCGAAGCTACTAGGATAAGATCTTCACCTTAGAGAGAAAGGGGGACAATTGTCCTAGATAAGGGAAAAAGTTGAAATCTCTCTCCCAACCTATGTATCAGAGGGAGGCACAAGATGTAGTTGAAGATGATAGGCAGAGACCGCATACAAAATAATCTCCCTATTATGTTTCTAAATCCACATATCATTCTCCTCACTAAATTGGACTTCTTACATGGCTATATGATCTAATAGTGAAGCATTAACACCATATTATTTTCTCATTTCTTCGTCTTTTCCCCTCATCTCTTTTACATCTTCATTTACACCTTCACCATCTTCATACTAAAAAAACCTAAAAATTCAAATACAATTTTTTTTTAAGTTTGAAAAATACACAAATAAATCAAATTAATAAAACTAAAAACGAATCAAAGTAAAATAACACTTACGTTGCAACAAACTAAGAGACATTAAGAGAGATAAGGTTTTTTTTCTATTAATTAAATTTTTGGTTTTTCATTATTATGTATGATGTGATTATTCACATTTATCATAATTATAAAGTGAAATATATTTATTTTGAAAATTAGATAAATAATATTAACTAGAATCTATTACTAATATAAGAAAGTAAAGCACTATCAAAAGTACTTTATTAACCTAATTAAATCAAATTAAGGACTTAATTTCATGCCCCTAAACGTCATTTCGTAACCCTAATCATTATAGACCTAAATAAACCAATTCATACGCAATACATTCAATACTAGCAGTTTCCACCAGTTTCCAATGTTTAATATTTTATCTTTTCAAAAAATTTGCATCGGAACAATGAACAATCTTTTCCACTTCCATCATTCAAAATTCCTTCTTCATATTCTCTTATTAAAAACCCTCATGATTAAATATGAGAAATCCTTTACCATTCATCAACATTCTCTTTTGGGAACCCTAAAGGTTTCATTTTCCTCTCCCCCTCAAAAATACTGAGTCGCCGAGCCAAGAACGCCCAAGACCACCGCACCACAACTCGAAATTTCAAATTGTGCCTCCATCATCATCCAACGTCGCGTTGTCCTTCACCGTACTTCGCCGATTTATTTTCTTTTTGTTTGGTATAATTTGATTTCCTATTGTATCATCTGCTATTTAATAGATGATATTGGCTTCTATTGTGAAGAAAATGCTTGACAAATAGTTATTTTGATAGTCTGCCCACAAAGTGTCTGTTGAATTATATGAACCAAAGCTTATTGCGTTTTTCTGCATCTTTGAAGTTGAATATTGTTAACTACTTTGTTACAAGGAGGCTGACTTAGTATTTCTACGCTACTACAATGATTATTTTGCTTATTATTTGTATGGTCTTAGATTTTTGTATGCTGATGTGTAATTTTGGACACATGATGTGTCTAAATATTCCTCATGTACTTAAACTATTTCAAATCTTTTATAATAGATGCCCTAAGGAATGCAGGGAAGCTATAACATCTCTGATTGTTGTTGCTGCAATATTTTCTGATCTAGAAGAGTTACGCGGTAAATATTTCAAGAGTGATACAGAAACTCTCTAGAGTGTTATGTTCATTAAGAGGGTCACTCTTTGTTTTTTTATATCATTACAATTATATATATTTATGAATTATTCTTGAACTAACTTATTAAATTATTAATGGTCAGTTTTCTGCATATTTTAATCCAAAGTCTATTACCTTGGAGAAGAAGGATCGCTTGATGCAAATGTTTTTAATAGAGTTTTCAATAAAGTGACAAATAACTTGGTTAGATAATTTTTCAATAAATTTTATATTGCATTGGATAATAACTTGGTTTTAGAAATGGTTATAATTTCTCTTGAGATTCTAATGTTTTCTACCTTATGATGAATGGAGATTACCACAGTTACCTTGCTGAGTTTAAGACGAGAGTCAGGCGTAAGGAGGCTGCAGGAGTTTCTTCCAATTTCGTGCAATTTCACTATCATCAAAATTGGTTCTTTTGATTTTTGAATTTCAAAGTTATTATATAACTTTGAAATGGATGGACAAAATGATTTTGTTGCAGTAATCACTTCTATAAGGGTTCTTGATGGTTCGTATCAGATTTGAACAATATGAACTCAACAATTATTTTACAAAATTTTACAGTGCTTGCATGTTGTTTATGTGTTTCATTTTTATTTCCAAATAGACATGATTCCTGTTTTAATTAATTTTTTGCTTCAATTAATCCTTGAAAATAGTTAGTAAAATAGGAAATTTTATGATTTTGTTAGCAACATATCAACAAATGATACTGCTTACCTATATGATTTGGTCTGTTTTTTTATACTATTTATCTTTCTTATTATTCATTTTTGTTCAATGCAGGTGATAGGAGTATTTCTTATCCAGACAGTAAGATCAACTTTCATGGTTCTTACTCTGTTTCGGAGATTTATGGAACATTGCTTGCATTTTAACTTCTCTTTCAAATACATTCTTTCTACATCACACTAATTTTATATTTTGTTATTTGTTATTAGTTTGAAAGTTTGAATGATTAAATTATATAATTTTGTATTTTCTATTAGTTTGAAAGTTTGAATGATTAAATTATATAATTTTGTATTTTCTATTAGTTTGAAAGTTTGAATGATTAAAATAATGCGTTGGATTTATAAAGGAAATGAAATTAAACATTGAAAAACAATTATATTCCAATAGAAACAAGATTTTTGTTATTAAAGAGTAATTTTTCCTTTTTAGTGAAAATTAATTAATGAAATTATATAACAACTGTCATTTAAATGCTTAAAATTTTAGTTTCTTCAATAAACTTTTTATCAAACAGTTTCTTATTTATTTACTTTAAACCCTAAAATTATAAGGGTTCATTATTGATATTAAAATCATTAGAAATAATTATTTATTATTCAAAAATCATAAAAAATGAACTTAGGCTCTATTATTTATTAAAAAAAAGCAGCATAATAATAATATCTAATTATTATGTTAGATATATATTCCAAAACATAGTCGATCCAAAATAAATGTGTTATAATAACACTTAAATGTATATTCCAAGTCACATTTTCCTATATATGGTAAAAATATTTGCATTTATATATTTGTAAAAATATCTTCCATATTACTATAACTAAATTAAATGTAGAGTTAATTAATTAATCTAATTCAATTTTATAATTAATAATTTTAAAATTATAATTTATTATTTAGAATATAATTAAAAATTTATGCCAAGATTGTATTCCTTGCCTTTAAAATATATAATTAATAATTTTAAAATTATAGTTTATGACAAGATTGTAAATATCGAACATATTTACGTTTTTGTTTTAAAAATATAATTTATTATTTGAACACTTATGAATTGATGCAAATATCAAACATACACAGGAGAAAATAAGACACGATTCCAAATCCATAAAAATATATTCAAATTTAAATTTATGAAAATATATTTATTATTAATAAACATGAGACAATAACGAAAAAATACATGAGATAATCATGAAAAAAATGTATAAGACATGAGACGATCAGGAAAAAATACATGCGACAATCACAAAAAAAAATACTACAAATATCTATGTTTATAAATAAAAAAACATGAGATAATTATGATTGATAAATATATAAATTTCTTATGAAAAATAAAAGTTAACGTTTTTTTGAAACTACTAACATGTCAAAAATTTTCAAATTTATGGGAAAACTACTAATTATGAAGTTAACATTTTTTTAAACTACTAATTATGATTTATAAATGGGCAAAAATTTATTATTGATACAAATATTTTTATAAACAGAAACGGTGTATTGTTAATATAAATATTTTTATAAACGGAAAAATGTCTATTATTGGTACAAATATTTTTATTAATAAAAAAAAAGATTACGATTGATACAAAGAATTTTATAAACGGGAAAAAGTTTATTGTTGGTACAAATATTTTTATTAATGAAAAAAAGTTTACGCTTGATACAAAGAATTTTATAAACGAGAAAAAATATATTGATAATTCAAATATTTTATAAACATGAAAAGTATACTGTTGATACAAATATTTTTATAAACAGAAAAAAGTGTATTATTGATACATATAATATCAAATGTGCGAACGTATGGGTATATTAAATTAATATTTATATAATAATTATAATATCAATTTTTTTTTATTTATGTATCTTTTATATACATTTATTAACAATTATTATATAATGTATAACTACATTTGCACAACCCGTGCGAACGCACGGGTCTAGTTTACAATAAAAAGATAATAGTTAAAGTTGAATTAAAAACTAAAAATGAGTTAATTATTTAAAATATTTTTTTTATAAATAGATTACTTATTTTGGAATGGGTGTAAACTCTTAGGCATAGTCTACGAGATAGATGCATTGCTTGTACTATGCGGCAGCAATGGCTTGATATTTGAAAAGAGAGTTTACTAATACTAAAGATGAAAGGGACAAAAGAACATGGGACTTGCTTCAAAGTCATACATCTAATCCAATCAATCCATGGAAAAAGAATAAATAACGAATTGTAGCTGGTCGTTTGGTAAAGGAAAGCTGCGATAGTGGCTACTTTCACATGAGACCAGACCGTTTCAACTTTGACTTTAGACTATAATAGCTTGACCAAGTCATTCATGGAGGAAACAAATCATGTTTTATTTTTTAATCACAAATTTTTTATTATTTTAATTTTAATTGCAAATTATTGTTGTCTATCACTTTTAATTAGTGTTTTAAAAGATGATTTAGACCCGCTAATAAATTGGTTGAACCGGAGAGATATTCGACTTGAATCGGTTAAGTAGTTAAATTAGTGAGAATCGGTGTGAATAAAACAAAATTAAAAAAAATATTGATGAATCGGAAATTTCTGCATATTAAAAAGGTAATCGCTTTTTAAAAAAAAAAAGCAAAACGACATCATTTTATAATTATTTAAAAAGAAAAACAAAACTTCAAAATAAAAAGTAAATTTTAAAAATTAAAATTTCAAAAAGAGTAGAAAATATAAATATCATTAGTCAAACTTTTGTCTTTGTTCTTGAACGAAAAAAAAAAAAAAAACATTTAATAGATATGAATAATTAAAAAAATTGTTAAAGTGTCATAGTATTATTAAAAATTTTCGAAGAGGAGTTTATCTAGTTCAAATTATTTTTTTCTCTAAATGAAATAATAATAATCATTAGAAATTCACACACAATCATAAATAGGGGTGTTCATGGGTGTGGGTCGACCCACGAATCTATTGACCAAAACCAACCCAACCCATAAATTATCCGAACCCATTCGTTTACGGGTATACCCAACTCAACCCATAACAACTCGTATAGTTTTGGGTCGGGTATCGGATTTGAGTTTTGCAACCCGCAGACCCATTGACCCAACCCAATGATGTGACTTTAGTAATTTTTTATTATTTTTATTTTAATTTTAAATAAAAATATAAAACTAATATCTCACTAATAACCATAATTTTTTTATAAAAAAAAATTATTCTCCACTAATAATATTACTAGACGAATGAGTTTACGTAATTTTAATATTAAATGTGTTTCTTATATTTTTTTTGAATCATTTCTAACTTACATATTTAATGAAAATAACGTGAATTGTAAAATTTTATATTAACATCAAGTGTTATCTCGTGTTGATGAATTTTATTAGATATTATATGATATGTTTCATCGAATTTGAGTGTTATAAATGAATATGATTGTATTGAGTTGTGTTACATTTTTTTAAATCGACAAAAAAATCATTAAAAAAAAAAAAAATTTATTTGAAACACAACCCACCAACCCAACCCAACCCAACCCAACCCATAAATGAACGGGTCGGTTCAGGTCGGTTTTAACAATGAAATTTTGGGTTGGATGATGAATCCAACCCATTGAAGTTTGATCGGGTTGGGTAACGGGTTAGGCCAAATTCGGTCCAACCCAACCCGCGTACACCCCTAATCGTAAACGTTAGAGTTCGAACCTTGACATTGGCATTCAACCTAACAATATGGATATTTTACTAGGTGAGATATAATTTGCAGACAATTCAAACTAATTTAATATTAATACAAGTTTCTTATTGATAACGAATTATATAACTTAGTTATAGAGTTTGACTAATGACAGTTCGAACACCAACCGTTTAATCCTGTTATCTTTGCTTGATCTATGGTCGAGCCGATTTTTAAAAGATTACTTTCTAATCAATATGAATTTGTTAATTGTAAATTTTACATCATTCTTAATTGTTAGTTAATGATGTCAATTTTATAAATTTGTTAAAGTTGTGTTCAAAAGTCTTAAACAACACCTATTAACTTTTGACCGAGTATTTTTATAGTCAACATTGACTGAGCTAGCTGTGATTGGGCGTGAGATTGTGCCACCTCTCTCTAATTTCTCTCACAATCAGCTTGACAGAACCTCCACTCCTAAAAACTTTCTCACATTTTTTTCCATTTGTTTGTCTGTTTCTATAAAGATCAAATGATCTGGTAAATTCGTTCACGAGACATATCCAAAATTTTCATTATTAATATACATCTTTAGTCACTTATCGATTTACACCAAATTTTCCTCCTCAATCCTTTTTCTTCTTTTTGAATTTTTGAATCCCCTTTTTTCCTTTCTACTTATTGAGCTTTTCATGTATATCTTGAGTTTCTCTTTGAAGAATTTGTTACCTTTTGAGAAAACTTATCTTCGACAAAGAAATTATTATGAATGTTTTAATGACCATCATGTTGTGAATCGGATACCTTAGAAACAAAGTATAATTGGTTCCTTGATCAGTCAAGAAATCACAAGGGTTAGGGTTAACAAAGAAAACAAGAGTAAAAACAACAAGGATTGGTTATAAAACTGTTATTCTTTCCTTTCTCCTTTAAACAAGGATTACAAGTATACAAGAATAACAAACTAACCACTCTCACTCTTTCTAGGTTTTGTCACTCTTTAGAATGAGAGACTAGCATGTTATTTATAATAAAACCTAGCACACTAAACTAATGGGCTTTTAATAAAATACCCATTACAAGCTAACTTAGGGTACAAGCTAACTTAAACAATTGGATCCTTAACACAAGGCCCAATTCAATATGCTAACAACCCTAGCAATATTAACTAATACATGTTAGAACAACCTTCGACTACAACATGTATTATTTTCGACAGCAGCATGTGATCCAACTTCGACGGCATGCTTCTTCTAGAGTTCGATCCAAATTCCACAAATCTCCACCTTGGATCTAACTCTAACAACAAGAAAACACAAACTAGCTTTCTTCATGCAGCTTTATCAACTGCATACAGTGGAAAAACTTGCAACTTGGCAATGTCTTGGTGATCATATCAGCAGCATTATGATCTGTCGAAACCTTCAGCACTTGGACTTCTCCACGCTCGATTACCCCTCTGACGAAATGCAGCCTCACATCAATGTGCTTGGTTCGCTCATGATAGGCTGAGTTCTTCGACAGGTGTATTGCACTTTGACTATCACATTTAACAATGATACTTCGACCTTGAAGTTTCAGCTCCTTTGCAAAACCTTCAAGCCACAATGCTTCTTTCACAGCTTCAGTGAGGGCAATATATTCAGCTTCAGTGGTTGATAAGGCAACAACTTTCTGGAGCGTCGCTTTCCAACTGATTGCTGTGCCAAACATTGTGAAAACATATCCAGAAATAGACTTTCTGGAATCCATACAACCTGCATAATCAGAGTCAACAAATCCTTCGACTACTGCTTTACTATCTTCACCCAAGGCTCCACCATAAATTAGGACTCTATTCAGAGACCCATTTATGTACCTTAAAATCCACTTCAATGCTTGCCAGTGAGCCTTTCCAGGATTCGACATGTACCTGCTCACAAGACTCACTGCATATGCTATATCAGGTCTTGTACAGACCATAGCATACATCAAAGAACCAACTATATTAGCATATGGAATGCTATTCATATAAGTTTTTTCGACATCAGTTCTGGGACATTGATCTATACTCAGCTTGAATTGAGGGTTTGTCGGAGTTACAACAGGCTTTGAATTCGACATACCATACTTTTCGAGAATCTTCCGTAGGTATGCCTCTTGAGATAAGCATAATTTCGACTGCTTTCTATCTCTTCGGATGTCAATCCCAAGAATCCTGGACGCAGCTCCCAGATCCTTCATTTCGAACTCCTTACTGAGTTCAGCCTTCACTCTCATTACCTCTTCGACGTTGTTGCTTGCTATTAGAATATCATCCACATAAAGCAACAAAATAACAAATGAATTACCCGGTCGAAATCTGAAGTAAACACAGTGGTCGAACTGACTTCTGATGAAACTTATGCGTGCCATGAACTTGTCGAATCTCCTATTCCACTGTCAAGGAGATTGTTTCAGTCCATATAACGATCTCTTCAGCTTGCACACATAATCTTTCTTCCCCTTTTCGACATACCCTTCAGGTTGTCTCATCAGGATCGTTTCATCTAGGTCACCATACAAGAATGCAGTCTTCACATCCATCTGTTCCAGTTCAAGGTCGAACTGTGCCACCATGGCAAGCAACATTCGAATGGACCTGTGCTTCACAACAGGCGAGAACACATCATTGAAATCGACACCTTCTTTCTGAGTGAACCCCCTAGCAACCAACCTTGCCTTGTATCTTTTCGACGCCACTCCTTCGATTCCTTCCTTGACTTTGAAAATCCATTTACAGCTGACTAACCTGGCTCCAGCAGGTTTCTTTATTAGTTCCCATGTGTCGTTATCATGAAAAGATTTCATCTCGTCATCCATGGCTTTCAGCCATTCAGTCTTCTTTCGACTCCTCATAACTTCCTTATAGTCTCTAGGTTCTTCTTCGAGAACCTCACTTGCAGATATTAAGGCATAAGCTATAAGATCTGCATACCCAAGTCTCTGAGGTGGCTTGATGACTCTTCTTGACCTGTCTCTTGCTAACAGGTAGTCATTATCAGTTTCCTCATCTTCGACAACATCTTCTGTTTCGTCTTCGACTTCATCTGGAGTACGCACTTCAGCATTAACATGCTCTACCTCAACAAGAATCTCTCCCTGTTCCAGCTCTTCGTCAGCAACATCAGTTTTCTTGAAAGCCATCTCAGCTTCATTGAAAACTACATCTCGACTGGTGATACACCTCCTGTGACCTGGCTCTAGGCACCATAGCCTATAAGCTTTGACTCCTTCAGGGTATCCCATGAACATGCACTTCAGAGCTCTAGGTTCGACCTTGTCTTGCCTAATGTGAGCATAGGCCACACAGCCAAATACTCTCAGTCTGTCGAGACTAGGTGGATTTCCCGACCAAACTTCTTCAGGTGTCTTCATATCTAATGCAGTCGAAGGACATCTATTTATCAGATATGCAGCTGTCGAAACAGCTTCAGCCCAAAACACATTCTTCAATCCAGCACTAACCAACATACATCTAACCCTTTCAAGGATTGTTCGATTGAATCTCTCAGCTAAGCCATTTTGTTGAGGAGTACCTACTACAGTCTTATGCCTTGCAATCCCAGACTCAACACAGTAACTGTCGAACGCTTTGTTGCAGAACTCAAGGCCATTGTCGGTTCTCAACCTCTTAACCTTTCTGCCAGTTTGAGTTTCGACCAGAATCTTCCAACTTTTGAAATTCTCAAAAGTTTCATCCTTCGTCTTCTGAATGAATACCCATAGCTTTCTGGAATAGTCATCAACAATGGATAGAAAATACCTTGCACCTGAGTGTGAAGGATTCCTTGCAGGCCCCCAAAGATCAACATGAATGTAATCAAGGGATCCATGTGTTCTTTGCTTGCCTTTGTTAAACTTCGCCCTACAGGATTTACCAAATACACAAGATTCACAAAACTCCAACTTTTCGACTTTGTCACCACCTAGCAGGTTCTGCTTCCCCAATTCGACCAGGCCTCTTTCGCTGACATGGCCCAATCTCATGTGCCATAACTCTGTCTTCGACATAGGTTTCGTGGATACAACATTTGTCGAACCACTTACAACCTCAGCCTCCAGGGTATACAAGCCTTGGTTTTTCACGCCTCTCGAGACTTCCTTCGACCCTTTCATGACTCTCAGGGTACCTTACTCTCCTTTGAAAACATATCCCTTTCTGTCGAATTCACCAAGAGAAATTAAATTTCTCTTCAAGTCAGGTACATACCTAACTTCAGTCAATAATCTTATTGACTCATCATGGAGCTTGAATCTCACGGATCCAATACCTGCAATTTTGCAAGCTTTGTTGTTTCCCAGCAGCACTGATCCTCCATCTTGATCACATAATTCTTCAAACACATTCTTGTTTGGAGTCATGTGCCAAGTACATCCAGAATCCATAATCCACTCTTTTCTTGAGTCGCCGCTTGAAACTACAAGTGCATCAGATGAGTCGAAGTCATCTTGAATAATGGCTGCATTGCCATTATCCTTACCTCCATGATCTTTCAGGCGTTCAGGGCACACTTTTCTTATGTGACCCTCCTTCTTACAGTGATAACATCGAAAACCAGATGTTTCGCCACTAGAAGACTTCTGCTGACTTTTACCTTTCTTCTTGTCGAACCTACCATCCTTTCGCAAGAATTTTCCCTTAACTGCCAAACCTTCACCAACCGTCGAAGGTTTATGCTCTTTTCGTTCGTTCAGGTCCTTAGAGTACAAGGCTGCTTGAACTTCTTCAAAGGTTAGGGACTCTCTTCCATACAAGAGAGTTTCTTTGAAGTGAGCATGCGATTTCGGCAAAGCACACAACAACAACAATGCTTGATCTTCATCATCAATCTTCACATCAATGTTTTCAAGATCAAGAATCAGTTTGTTGAAAGAATCCAACTGCTCAGCCAAAGCCTTTTCTTCATTCATCTTGAACGAATACAAGGCTTGCTTCAGGTAAAGACGATTCACCAAGGATTTGGTCATATACAAACTTTCCAGCTTCGTCCATAATCCCGCCGCCGTAGTCTCTTTTGATACCTGTCGAAGAACCTTATCACCAAGGCTCAACAATATTGCGCTGTGTGCTTTCTCGATCATGGTAGTCTTTTCTTTTTCCGTTAACGCAGCATCCATGGCTGCCATTCCCTTCAACGCTTCCAAACAACCTTGCTGAACCAGTAGGGCTTTCATCTTCAAGCGCCACAGACCGAAGTCGTTCACTCCGGTGAACTTCTCGATCTCATACTTTGTTGAAGGCACCTTCTCCACGCTCACCGCACCAATTTGTTGTGAATCGGATACCTTAGAAATAAAGTATAATTGGTTCCTTGATCAGTCAAGAAATCACAAGGGTTAGGGTTAACAAAGAAAACAAGAGTAAAAACAACAAGGATTGGTTATAAAACTGTTATTCTTTCCTTTCTCCTTTAAACAAGGATTACAAGTATACAAGAATAACAAACTAACCACTCTCACTCTTTCTAGGTTTTGTCACTCTTTAGAATGAGAGACTAACATGCTATTTATAATAAAACCTAGCACACTAAACTAATGGGCTTTTAATAAAATACCCATTACAAGCTAACTTAAACAATTGGATCCTTAACACAAGGCCCAATTCAATATGCTAACAACCCTAGCAATATTAACTAATACATGTTAGAACAACCTTCGACTACAACATGTATTATTTTCGACAGCAGCATGTGATCCAACTTCGACGGCATGCTTCTTCTAGAGTTCGATCCAAATTCCACACATCAGTTAAGGGTATATTCTAGGACGTTGTCTACAATATAGTAAGATGATATACAATTTGATTATGTTTATTATTTTAAGGACTTTGTGGTTAATAGTCTCCATGCAAAAAAAATTGGCGTTACTACAAAACGTCTAAAAGAAAGAGACATAGTACGCGACTCAACCAACACATTCTTCTATGGTATATGTTTCGGACTGAACCAATGGCTAGGCATGGCCCAATCCACTTCTGCTCCCAGAACGGCCAAATTGCCTGAGTCCAGTTGAGGAAGGGCAACATGTACATTTCTACCCCTCTACTGGGCACATGTGGGCAGATGAATCTCAGTCATTTGCTCCTCCCCGGCATTTATGCCCGTTACGCACAGCTCCATCATCCAAGAATGATCATGGCGCCCGTGCCCGAAACTACGCCCTTGCCCGTAGTAACGGCTAGTTTTGGGCACCCCTGCCCGTCATAACGGCTAGTTTTTGGCAGTTACCTATTCTTTGGGAAACAGTTATTTCGCCCCGAAAATAGGGACCGTTGGCCACGCGCTGGAGGCATTATATAAACCCTTTCACTTGAGAGGGTCAGGTATCCAATAATCATCCTAAGAACACACTTTGTACTTGCCTTTTTCTCTGACATTTTCTTACTTGAGCGCCGGAGTGCCTTATAGGTACACCCCCTCCTCATCTCACACCCAGCTTCACAGACGTTCTTCTTGGCCCATCACAGGATTTGATCAGCCTTCACGATTAGTGGCATCGTCTGTGGGAACCTGATGTCCCCGTCTTAACATCCACCTCAGATTCTAAGACCAAAGCACTTTTTTCGTCCAAGAATACGATCATGGCTTCCCAAGATCACGTCCAAGATGCTCGCAAACTCTCTGTCCTCCCCGTCAACGAAATCGATGCTGACAGAACTACATCCCTTCTTGGAGGAGACGCCCGTCATTTGAGAGACGGAGCTACCACGTCTCCCTCCCCCACTCTTGCTGACCGTGTTGACGACCAGCCTCTGCTGGCCTTCCAGCCCGTTCCAACTCCACCCAACGCCGACCCGACCGTGGTGGCCCTCCTTGAAGCAATCAACAAGACCAACATCTTGATACTCCAATAAAATGAGAGGACTGGGGCGTTGGAAGAATATGCCCATCCGAGATTCCCTCAGCCGAGGAAGAATCGACGACGATCCAAGAGTTTTCAACCCCGACGGGAAACCGATCATCGGGCGCGGCAAGAGCCTGAGTCATATGTCGTACGGAAGCGCGATCACGTTTCCCCGCGAAACCCGGGCCACAAGAGAACCCGGAGGGATCAACGTTCACCCCCGGCCAGGCCAAAAGACCGGGCACGTACACCATCGCCCCGACGAAGTCGCCGTCATGAGCGAGGCACCCGCTCTCCCTCCAAGACCTATCCAGCAGCGACGATAAGCCTCACGACCCATTATCCCAGGATATATTGGCTACACGCCTCCCCAAAGGTTTGGAAAAACCTCCATCTTTGGGCATGTACGACGGGACAACCGACCCAGATGAGCACATCGAAAACATCGATGCATTGTTAGACTACCATGGCATTCGGGGAGCCATCAAGTGTCGTCTGTTCCTGACCACGCTCCGAAAAGGGGCCATGACCTGGTACAAACAACTGCTTGAGGAATCCATCACCTCGTGGAAGCAGCTCAGCAGGATGTTTTCCAGGCACTTTACGGCGTCGCACCGCCACCCAAAGACTGAAGCCTCCCTTGAGGCTATAATTCAATGGAAGGATGAGCCTCTTCGGGTATATATTGAGAGGTTTAATAAGGAAGATGTGCAAGTCCCCACTACCGACGACATGAAGAAATTCCTGCTCGAGCGAGGACTTCGTCCGCATTCAGAATTTTCTAAAGTCGTTGGCCTGGCACCTCCAAGGAGCCTAGACGTCTTCCTCCTCAAGCCGCAGTCGTATATTCAATACGAAGAGAAGGATGCAGCCAACTCCTCCCGAGCCTCCCGCCATCAAGAAAACGCCCGGGCCTCTAAAGGAGAAGAGCCCTCGACATCCCGTCGGGGGGAAAGAAGGCACGAAGATCGTCCCCGGGAATCTAGGGACAACAAGGGGCCCTCTGGCCGATTCCACGATTACACTCCCCTGACTGTCTCCAGGGAAAAGATTATTTCCGAATGCGCCAATTCAGAGTTTAAACAGGCAGGAATCCGGTTCCCCAAGCAGATACCGGCCAAGCCCAACGCCAACAAATCAAAGTACTACCTTTTCCATAAGAGTCACGGCCACACCACTGAAGAATGCCATAGAAATACTGATCAGGGATGGCCACCTGAAGCAGTTTACAAAAAAGAAAGATGCTCATCGGCAAGATGCCCAGGAGCCGAAGAAAGCAGAGGAAGAGCCGCCTTTCTCGGGAGAAACCAACCTCAAAGTCGCCTTAAGTATATCCCAACCAGAGGATTTCTACGTCCCAGACGAGCTCAGCACTCCCACTTATTTCGCTGCCCACAGCCCATGGGAAACTTTCCCCTCCGCAATGGTCATCTTCGGAGGGGGCTTCAACAAAGTCACCATGGGCTCTGTGAAGAGAAAATTCGAGCACCTGATCAGTACAAGCTCCAGCAGGGTGACAACGCTCGACAAAGCCCAGAAGGGATCAGTCCCCATCTCCTTCTGAAGGGAAGAGCTCCTCGGAGGGTCCCCTAACTCAATTATCCCTTTGCTCATTCGAGCCCAGATGGCCAATTTTGATGTTCGCAGGATTTTAGTCGACCAAGGCAGCTCGGTCGATATTATGTACTCACAGCTTTTCTAGACTCTCCAGCTGGACGAATCACACCTCACCCCCTATGTGGGTTCCGACCTCCAGGGTTTCAACGGGTCGGTCACGAGAGCCTAGGGATACGTCGAGTTGATCATGACCTTTGGATCCGCGGAGATAGCCAGATCCATCAAAGTTCGGTTCCTAGTAATTGACTGCCCATCTCTCTATCAGTGCATATTCTGGCGGCCAACGTTAGCCGAGCTGGTAATCGTGCCATCAACTGTCCATCTCAAGATGAAGTACTACACTTCAAAAGGTATGGTCGCCACATTGCACGGGGATATCAAAGTTGCGCGAAGATGCTTTGAAGCGGCCACCAAGGGACTCAGCGCCATCACTTCCAAGCAGAAGACATCCAACAAGCCACCCTTGCCCAACAGCTCAGAGGAAGCCAAGCCACTGCCTCGTGTCGACTCTGTCGACCTCGACAGCCGCTTGGCCGAAGATGACCGGAAGGAAGACCAGGCCATCCCAAGCAGCTCATCCACCTCGACCAACAACAACTCCCATCCGATGTGCCCTATCCCAGATGGCGACTTCGAGCTCATCCTGCTCGGAGACGATCCTCAGCGGGGAGTAAAGATAGGTACCGGTCTCCCCGACATCGCTCGGAAGCAACTCAAAGCCTGCCTTCGAGAGAACGCATATTTGTTCGCCTGGAGTGTCGCGGAAATGTCTAGCTTAGACCCCTCCGTCGCCTGCCATCAACTCACGATTGACCCAGCCGTCAAAGTAGTAGCACAATGTAGGAGGAAGTAGTCTCCGGAGAAAACTGAGGCTACAGAACGAGCTGTAAAAGACCTCCTCGAGGCAAAATTTATCTCGGAAGCCAAGTACACCACTTGGCTGTCCAACGTTGTGCCCGTGAAAAAATCTAATGGCAAATGGCGAATGTGTGTTGATTATACCGATCTTAATAAGGCATGCCCAAAAGATGCCTACCCCTCCCCAATATTGATAAACTTGTTGATAACTCTGCCAGTTTTAAACTATTATCATTCATGGACTCCTATTCAGACTATAATCAAATACCAATGGCAATGAGCGATAAAAAATACATGGCCTTCATGACCGAATCAGGCAATTACTACTACAATGTAATGCCCTTCGGCCTGAAAAACGTCAGCGTGACCTACCAGAGGATGATGAACAAGGTCTTCCGGGGAAAATAGGCGACATGCTCGAAGTCTATATGGACGATATGATCGTAAAATCCCACGAGGAAACCGATCACATGGCCCATTTTAGAAAAATTTTCGGATAAGCAAGAAAATACCGGATGTGTTTCAACCCAGAAAAGTGCACGTTCGGAGTTCGGGCGGGCAAGTTCCTCGACTTCTATTTGACAGAGCGAGGAATCGAGGCCAACCCCGATAAGTGTAGGGCATTCTCCGAATTTCCAACGCCCAACTCAAAGAAATTCATCCAATCCCTCAACGTGATGCTCACGTCTTTGTCTCGTCGTGGCCAAGTCTGCCCAGCATGCCCTTCCCTTCTTCAAACTCCTCCGCAAGGAGGCAACATTTGAATGGACGGGGGAATGCGACCAGGATCTCCTCAACCTGAAATGAGCAATGTCAGAGCCACCAGTCCTCTCTCGGCCAGACAACGGCAAAATGTTGTACTTATAGCTCGCCGTGGCCACAGAGGCCGTAAGCGCCGCCCTTATCCGTGAAACACCGGACGGGCAAAAGCCTATATATTTCACCAGTAAGGCGTTACAGGGACCAGAGCTGAGATACCAACAGATAGATAAGGCGGCGCTGGCCCTCATCAACGCTGCGAGGAGATTGAGACACTATTTCTTGGCCCACACGATCGTGGTCTGGATAGATCAGCCCGTAAAGAAACTCCTAGGGCAGCCAGATATGGCCGGCAGGATGCTCAAATGGTCGTTAGAGCTGTCCGAATTAGATATTCAGTATGAAAGCAGAAAAGCCCTCAAAGCCCAGGCTTTGGCTGACTTCGTCGCGGAAATGACGTTCGCAGATTCCCCTACCTGCGGAGCGCGCAAGGGGACCATTTTCATGGACGGGACAACAGCTCGGCAGGAAATGGGGCATGCATCATATTGGAGAACGACAAGGGAATCATTGTAGAAGTATCACTCACCTTGTCCTTCACCACGTCTAACAACCAGGCTGAGTACGAGGCCTTCCTCGCCGGGCTGCGCCTGGCCGAAGATCTAGAAGCAGAAGAGGTCGTCATCTGCACAAATTCATAACTCGTGGCCCTCCAAGTTCGGGGAGAGTACCAGGACAAAAATGAATGCATGTTCGAATACTTATCCTTGGTCAAGAAAAAGATAACAAAATTCGCTGCAGTTGAGGTGAAGCATGTTCCCCGCGAACATAATGTCAGAGTAGACGTGTTATCTAAACTAGCAAGCATGAAGGGAAAGGGCGGAAACAAGTCCGTCATCCAGGAGGTACTTCCTCGACCCAGTATCGGGAAGACATCCCTGATCCATGACGTACAGGTAATCGGCGATAACAACTGCTGGATGACCCCCGTTTATAACTACCTCGCTAGGGATGAACTTCCGTCTGACCCCAAGGAGGCTAGCACAGTCAGGCGCAGGGCCTGCTCCTACGTCCTAGTCAAAGACAAACTCTACAGGCGAGGGTTCTCCATCCCATTACTCAAATTTGTCGAGGAGAAGATGGTCACCCACGTCCTGCCCAAGATCCACGAAGGAATCAACGCCCAATATCTCGAGGTGAGATCCCTCACCCGGAAAGCCCTTCGAGCAGGGTACTACTGGCCAATCATGCAACGAGTGTCATACCCCAAATTTTGACCACTAAGATATCCCATAATTGTGCAAATCATCATCACAATATGGATGAACCATCATACCTCATCAGTCTCCCCAAAGATGGGTGAGCATCCACTACAATCAAACTTAGGGTTTCAAGCCCTCTCAGAGTTCTTAGACAAAGGACCAATCAAGCATTGACATGATATTCAACTTGTCTAAACCTCTCAAACATCCACAATGGATCAAGAGGACTCCCACATCAAGGATTAAGCACAAGGTTGTTCCCTTATAGGTGGATCAAGCCTCAAGATCGCTAGTGTCACCAAATTAGGGTTTTGGTCGACCAGGGCCTTCAGTTGGAAATTTTCCTCTGGGCATGAGCCAATGCTTCAAAGCATAACCTAATATACTCCATGGAACCTCATGGACCCAAGTATCAAGTCAATTTGACCTCAGGGGATGCATTCATCAAAAAAATCAGGAATTAGGGTTTCTTGACCTAATTCACCCCTAAGTTGACTTTTGGGACAAATCATGAGCCAAGACCTCAAGAGAGGATTTGAGGGTCTCTAATACACCACATTGATCCATTTGAAATAATGGATTAATCCAAGAAGCTTGAGCAACAAGTATCAATTTCATCAGTACCACAGTTAGGGTTTTGAGGAAAAAGTCAATTGTAGCTTTGACTTTTGACCAGGACATGCTCCCAAGCCCTAAGACATGATTCAATATACCCTATAACACCCATGAAACATGTCCATCAAGTTTAATTTAGGTCAAGGACATGATTTCCTAAAGGATTGCACAGTTTGGAATTCATCGGATAAAAAGTCAACTGTGCACAAAAGTCAACTTTGACTTTTTGATATTTTTCACAAAAATGGATTTTTAACCCTAAAATGATGTTAATGTATGATTTGAATCATCATTCATCAAGAAAAATCAAAGAAAGTGGGATAACTTGTAAAAGGGGTAACCATAAAAACTTAGAAAATTTTCTAAGTTATGAACAAAGTGGCAAGGGTACCAACTTTGGAGGATCATAACTCCTAAACCACAAAGCCATTTCTCTCCATCCAAAACTTGATTTGTATATCTCATGGCCCTCTACAAAAACTTCAACTGGACCTCATTCCAATTCTTCATGGATTTTGAGTTATGGAATGATCAAAATCACAAAAAGTGAAAATGTCACTTTTTTCCAACACTTAGTGAAATTTTCACTAAGTCAGAATCTGCCTTCACTTTTTTCCAAATGTAGAGACATTTTTCACTTGGATCCAAAAAGTATCAAAACCAAATATGATCAAACAGTTGTTGTATCATATAAGGGCTTTCCAAAATGGCCAAGAACATCACCAAATTCAACTTGAGCCATGAGATATGACATTTGCAAGTTGCCTTGCTGAAAACTGCCAAGGCAAGGCAGAATTTTGCATTTTTGGTCGATTTGCCAAAATCAGCCAATTCCAAGCCTTGTCATCATCTTGGACACATCTGAGGATCAAATCTAAAGGGGACAATCACTGAGTCAAGCCGCCAAAGTCCTTGGAACAAGAAGTAGCATGCCAAACCTAGAATTGCCTAAAAGAGGGACAAGACTCCAATTTTGGATTGGAGTATTTAATAGATGCTTAGAGGTGGCATGGACTGACACATTTGCAACTGAATTCAGTCAAGATGCCTCCAACAAGTAGGGAACCAAAGCTCTGTGCTCTAACCTCTAGTCAATGGCTAGAGGAGACTTGGATTTTCTTTTGCCAACAATGGCCAAACCTCTGCTGCAGTTGCCATTCACTATTGATCCTAAAACAAACTTGCTCTACTATAAATAGAGCTCATTTGTGCTCAGCTTGAGTACACCAAAGCCATCAAACAGATGCTTTCCTCAAAATCCTTTTCTCTAGGCAAAAATACCTTCTTTAGCAAGGTAACTCTGAGTTTTTGAGTTTGAGAGATTTTTCAATCAAACCAATCACACACACACCTCATAAACATCATATGTAGGTGATACCAACTCTCACAAGTGACCTGTAATCACAAAATCACAAAGTCACCTCTCAAAACCTCAAAATAGGCTTTTTGTGCATTTTTCAAGCCATGTCTTGATTCAGTCACTTTCCAAACCAGATAAAACCTCAAACACACTCCAAATATCATCCTTGAACTGTCCCAAATGGTTCCCCCCATCTGGAACACCATTTGAGAGAGTAGCTATTTTGGTCACTTTTAACCCCTTTTGCAAGAAAGGGCCAGTTTGTGTTTTTGCAGGTACCAGCTGATTCCAATCATCCTAAAAGCTTCTAAGGGATAATTTGAGTGTGTCTAAATCATCAAATCATTTCTGGAACAAGAGGCTTGACAGATTGCACAAAAACTCCAAAGAGCTCAAAAAGAGGTAAGCCTCATGACTTGAACTTTCCAAAATATGCAATGCTTTGAAGTTTACTGATCATGCACACCTCATACATGTTATATATGTTGTGTTTGAACCAATTGATCATGTAATTCATGCCTGTATCAAATTGTAGCATAGAACATGCAATTATAGGCCTTTTTCAAAACCACTATCGGGTTTTGAGGAGGGAGTGTGATCTGAAAAAACTACCACCACCATTGGATTCCTTGTGAAATTCTGGTCCAGATGCATATAAATTTTGTCTCAAATCATTAAGAATTGAGAAAGTTATGACCTTCACGTTTCTGAGCCAAAGCGTGTCTTGCCTTGCCTTGGGCCAGGCCTAAAACCAAGGCATGACTTGTATATTTGTGTTTTCACTCAAAACAATGGATGTATCACCACCCCAGTGGTAAGGCGCGCGCCTTGTGACCTTGAGGTCGTGGGTTCAAACCCCACCCATGCCATTTTGTGTTTTTTCACATTTTGCCATTTTTTCCAATATTTTTATGTTTTATTAATTAATTGGAAAATTAATAACTCTTTCAATTTTAATTATTTTTTATTGGTTCTTTTTGTAAAAAATCACAAAAATGTTGAAATATTTTATTACACAAAAAAATTAAGTTTATATTATTTATTTAATATAATTAGTATTTTTGTGAATAAATTCATTTTTATTTGTTTTTAAACATTTTAAAATGAACATTCATCTTGAAAAATCAAGACCAAATGAGTTTTAATATCTCTTGTGATTAAAACTTCATTTTTCAAACCTTAAACAAAAATCACAAGTGGTTTATTCAAATTCATTTGGTATTTTTCATTGATTTTCTTTTAATATTTATTGTTAAAGGAAAACAAATTAGGGTTTCTTTGATTTTCACCCTCACAAATCATTTTCAAACACTCATGGGCCTCTATTAGAGTGTAAGACCCAATCCCCTTTTAACCAAAACAATTTTGGGCCTCAGATATTGTATAAATCCCTCTGCGTTAAAAGAAAAGCTCGGCGCAATCGTCGCCCGTTTAAAATAGACCATTTGGGCATCTCCTCGAGCTATAAGACCCATTCAAAACTTCTGGGCCTCTATTAGAGTGTAAGACCCAACCCCTTTTGAAAACCAAATTATCTTGGGTCTCAGTCATTGTATAAGACCCACTACGTTTTCAAAAAATCTCGGCGCGATCGCCATTTCAAACGAAAAATCATATGGGCCTACCCTCGTGTTATAAGCCCCACTCTTTTTCTTTAAACCTTTTGGGCCTCTTGAGAGAGTGTAAGACCCATCCCTTTGTACAGAGAATCTTTCTCGGGCCTCAGCCACTTGTATAAGTCCCCCTGTATAAAACGATAGTGCAATCATTGATAAAAAGCCCCGGGCCTCTCCTTGAGCTGTAAGCCCCAATTTTTCTTTCAAAGCACTTTCTCCTTTGATCTTGAATATACTGTTATTTTCAATCTTTCTTTGTTGAACAACTAACCAAACAACATGGAAGCTCTACAACCGAGTAAGTGGTTATATGCTTTCTTTATCCGCTTTCATATACATATAACTGTATTGTGGGGCTGTTTCACTGTAAGTCTTCTTTCGTAAACTCATATCGATTGTGTAATAATAGCATAGATATTTAGAGTTTCCCCGGCAACTACGTCTAGCACTAAGCCCTGTTGATTACTCTCAAAATAGACAAAACTAGATCCCCATAGGATTACCAGATACAGTCTTCCCTCCTCTTGGGGTTAAACAATATGGAGACGTGAAAGGCAACATTCTCGGTGAACCCTTTCACAGACTGTCACCTTTAGAAATCATCAAAGAAACTCTATTCCCCAGAGATAATCTTTTCTCTGTGAATGGCATCTCTTGAGTTTCTTCCAAATTCTGGAACTTTCCTGGCTTGATCTATTCTCTGTGAATAGACTGTCTTGAATTTCTCGGGGTTTGGGGACCCACGGGCTTCTTAAAAGCATCCTCGCCTCCTCTTGGGCGTTGTACAAGGACCCGTCGGCTTCTTAGAAGTATTCACAGCCTCCTCTTAGGCTTCGTATAAATGATTTCTTCCTCCGGGAATGATAGCTTCCTCTTGGGCTTCGTACAAATTGTCCCTCGACTTCTTAAAAGTTTCCAGCCTCCTCTTGGGCTTCGTACAAATTGTCCCGACGACCTCCTAGAGGTATAGGAACAGAAATTAGTCATCTTAATAGAACAGTCTTTCAAAAAGTCTAGATCTTGCTACTGCTGTTTCTTAAACGTAGTACAAAAGATGAAACTCTAGACTTGGACAGTCTAATTCCCTTGACTCTCAAAGACATTCTCAAGCTCCCATTTCCTTAAAGAACAGGAAATAACCCTGATCCTCGAATCAAATCCCTGAGTGCAAACAGTACTCATATAAGAACTGATTTTCTCTTTAAATCAGCGTACTGGACCTGTCACTCAACTGAAATAGTAACCCTAGCCTTCTCTTGGGCTTTGTACAATGATTCTCCCCAGCGGAGTTAACCTTTTCGGACTCTCTTGTTAAGTCAACCTTTAGCCTCCATCTCGGGCTTTGTACGAGATACAAAACACTCTCTTGTTGAGTATAAAAGACTCTCTTGCTGAGTCCAACCTTTATCCTCCATCTCAGGCTTTGTACGAGATACAAAACACTCTCTTGTTGAGTATAAAAGACTCTCTTGCTAAGTCCAACCTTTAGCCTCCATCTTGGGCTTCGTACAAGACACATATAAAAGATTCTCCTGTAGAGTCAACCCTTTTAGCCTCTCTCTCGGGCTTCGTACGAGACACACAAAAATCACCCTCTTGTTGGGTCGATAGCCTCCTCTTAGGCTTTGTATAAGGAAACCCCAGTTGACCCAATCAACCTTTTAGCATCAAAGCAGTGCCTCGTTCACGGTATACAAACATCAACAACTCCTTTCCCTTCATCTAATTGCTGTAAGCGGCAAGCCTCTGGATCATCTACATCCATCCCACTGTCCCTCTTTTAGCATGAGAAATTCCTAAGGAAAGATGGCATTGCTCTACACTGAGTTAAAGTCTTCTCCTTCAGGTCAAAAACCCTTATAAAGGAAATTATGGCATTGCTGGATTCACATATACCAGTTAAAGTAATCCTCCTTTATAACCAATCACCTAACAATTATGACAAACAGACCCCTTTAGATATGACAAATTCTCTCTAAAGTCAACACTCTTCTAGCTTCACATCTTGGGCTTCGAACAAGATACAAATAGACTCTTTAGCTTCATATCTTGGGCTTTGAACAAGATACAAACCACCTTTAGCTTCACGTATTGGGCTTTGAACAAGACACCAAAACACCATTTCCTCCCATAGAATAGGAGGAACTACGATCGCTCTGATTTCCCTGTTTCGGTAAACGGGAATACGTAGGCATAAGATTGAAAGAAAAATCTTAGCGAGCACACTCAACAAAAACCCACAATCCCATACCCACATACATCAATTAAAAAGTATCAGTTCTAACCCCCTACCCATGAACATTCCCGGTGTCCCGTTATAAACAAAGAAAGAAGAAAGAGGCTCCACTTCCATATAGTATCCGTAACCTAACAGACCGCTGTTTAAAATCGGTATACAAGCAGGGTTAATTGGAGACATTTATTTCCCTTCCTTCATCAGCTTCAATAGGATAAAAAATGAATCGACCTGTAGTACCCCCAAAAGAGCGACAGTGCTTAAGAAACACGTCCAATTTCACTCGCTACAGAAAAGTGGCGCCCACCGTGGGGATAAGTCTTTGATTTTCTTTCTTTCTTTCTTAAAGTAAAAGCCTTTGGCAAGTTATTTTCATCGGGGGATGTCGTTATTGCTAGGATCGGCCTTCACTAGGATCTTTGTTCAAAACCTTTAAATTGGGAAGGAACCACAGAGTGGCGCCTCCGCCGGGAAGCCATTTTCTGTCAGGAACACAGGATTCATAGCTCTTAAAAGTCTAGGACATTAGGACAAATATATATACTGCTTTTCCTAATTGATATATGTGTTTATTTTTCTGCTAATGGGAATGCGTGTGATTCCGCATGTGGAAAGATTGAGTATACACATAGGAAAAACCCCTTTAGTGGTGCGGAAGCTATCAGAAATAGTTGTCACGCGATACCACCCTCTTCTGAGGACTCTTCGAAAAACACCACCTAGCACGGTTCCTGGCCCGCTGGTGTTTTTCTCGACAAGAGTTGATGATGTTGAGAGACAGGTACAAAAATCACTAGTATAAACCTTAGGGACTGGTAGAGCCTTGACTCCATGACACCGACCCTTTGACCCCATGTTGTTCTATGTTTTTGTGTGCTGCATTCATGCATTTATTTAAAAAACATTACATCAAAGAAAATCTTCTCTTCTAGTCTCTCCTTTTTTCAAATTAAACTAAGACAATGATTGCAAATGTCAGAGAAAAAGACTGCGCTCATGGATTTCGGTAGAAGGAGAACTCATAAGTACACTTTCAAGGTTCCAAATTTAGAGTATTTGAGAGCTTTGGCGAGAATGGTCACTAACCTTGAAGCTTTCAGAGCCAAGTACAGAGGTCTGCTACCTCTGTTAAGGGTCCAAGTAATTGAAAGAATCATGGATGCACTCGTTCAGTTTTACGATCGGGTCTATCATTGTTTCACATTTCCGGATTATCAACTAGCATCAACGCTGGAGGAGTATTCTCATCATATCGATTTACACATCACTGATCGAGCTCCTTTTTCTGGACTGGAAGAAATTCCAAAAGATCAGACCATTGCAAGAGAGATTTATTTGGACGAGTCAGAGGTCAGGACTCACATGACCACTAAGGGTGGCATACAAGGTTTGCCGACCCAGTTCTTGACAAAGAAGGCCCTGTACTTCGCTAGTATAGGGAACGCTACTGCTTTTGAAAGCATCTTTGTCTTACTCACTTACGGGTTATTTCTGTTTCCCAACATCAATAACTTCGTCGATATCAACTCCATTAAGGTTTTTCTCATTGGAAACCCTGTGCCGACTTTGCTCGCGGACGTATATCATTCTGTACACTTAGGGAATTTGTACAACGGAGGGGAGATCACGTGTTGTGTACCTCTGCTATACAAATGGTTTATCTCCCATTTGCTTAAGTCTGCTGCTTTTTGGGATCAAAAGAATACTTTACGTTGGTCGCAGAGAATCATGTCTCTTACCAACTCTGACATAGATTGGTGCAATAGGATTTATGAGGGAATAAAGATCATTGACTGTTGTGGAAACTTCCCCAACGTACCCCTCATAGGAACTAAGGGAGGAATTAATTGCCATCCAGTATTGATTCGTCGTCAATTTGGATACCCGATGAGGCATGTCCCGCGCAACGCCCATCTGGAAGGTCTTTTCTTCAAGGAAGGAGAAAATGACAGAGCACTAAAGATGGAAATAGTGCACGCTTGGAAACATGTTCATAAGAAAGGACGAGAGTCTCTAGGAAAACCGGACTGTGTCTCGGTGGAGCCTTACCTCCACTGGGTACAAACTAGAGCTCTCAAGCTAAAGATGCCTTATCCTCGTCACGGAGTTCTTCCGCCAAGGGAGTCTGTCATGTACTTCATGACTGAAACGGAAAAACTCCAAGTTACTCTCAACAAAGTTCAGCGGGAGAGGAGGTCTTGGAAGAACAAGTACCGCACCCTCAATGTGGAGTGTATCAAAATACAGCAACTACGGAAGGATAAAGATGCCCTGATTGAAATTTTGGAGCAGCATGCTGTGGATAATCAGGATGACCAAAGGAATTTGCTCGCTCCTTTCACCTGGAAAAGGAATGACAACCCGACAACGGCCCAAGAGCCCCGGTCCAAGAAAAGGAAATTACCATAATCAGCACCCGGTTTCTCCTCAGAGAGGACACGGGACCCCTTAGCTTAGGTTTCTGTTTCCGCACCTTATAATCTACTGTATTTCTATTTTCGCAATCCTTTGAATTCAATAAAACGGGGTTTCCCCACTGTTTGATATTTGCAATCTAATTGTCGAAGTTTATTTTTGGTTAAACAAAAAAAAATAATTAATATAATCATTGAATTTATCATTCTCACATCACGTATTCTTCTTACCTACGAATCTCATGTTTGTGTCTCGATTCTAGAGTCAAACTGTCTCATTCGTATAATACTCGGGCCAATCGTTAGAAAAAGATGGATGATCTTGAGGAAGAGAACAGAGAGTTGAAAGAAGAGATCGACGCCCTGGGAGAGGATATGAGAAAGCTTCGTAACGACATGCAAGCCATGGCAGAAGCTCAGCTACAAAGAACTGTGATCTCAGAGGTCACCTTTACGCCCATAGTGGAGAAGTATGATCCTAGGTACAAAATGCCGAAAGATCGTCCCTGGGGCATACCTGTTAACTATATCCCGGAAGGGTATGTTCCGCCAATCACTGGAGATCCGAAAACTTCAGCAGAAGCTGCTAGGCCTGAAGGTTACAAAATTTGGGAAAGCGAAGATGCCAGAGGCATATTGAGGACTCCTGAAGGTTACCAACTTCGGGAAACGCCAAGATTCACGGTCGTAATCACGATACCACCCCCTGTGGTGCACACTGTCCCGGAAGGACAGATTCCACAGATACCTTCTGGTAGAAAGGAAACTATGTTCGACAAGATGGACGAGTTCTAGGAATAGTTCCTGGAGATGCAAAAGGAACTACAAGCCATATGCGGTCAATATTTATTTGGAAAGGACGCCGCAGACCTTTGTCTGGTCCCCAATGTGAAAGTTTCGCACAAGTTCCAAGTGCCCGACTTTGAAAAATACAAGGGTAACTCTTGCCCTCAGAGTCACTTGGTAATGTATGCTCGGCGAATGTCGGCTCAGACAGAGAATCAGGACCTACTGATTCATTACTTCCAAGATAGTTTAACCGGTGCCGCACTCAAATGGTACATGGGTTTAAACCGCGCTACGATCAGCACATTCAGAGATCTTGGCACTGCCTTCGTCCAACAATATAAATACAATCTGGTAATGGCACCAGACAGAGATCAGCTCAGATCAATGTCGCAAAAGGACAAAGAAACCTTTAAGGAATACGCTCAGAGATGGCGTGAAATTACTGCTCAAATTTGTCCACTTCTTGAGGAAAAAGAGATGACAAAAATCTTCTTAAAGACCTTAAGCTCATTTTACTATGACAGAATGGTTGCCAGTGCGCCTAGTGACTTCACCGAAATGGTCAGTATGGGGGTACGTCTCGAGGAAGCTGTTCGAGAAGGACGTCTAGTAAAAGACGCTGGATCATCAAGTAGCACAAAGCGATACGGTAGTGCTCTCCCTAAGAAAAAAGAGCAAAATATTGGGAATATCTCTCTCAGAAAGCAAAGGCGGCATTATCAACCAGTAGCAGCTGTGACTCCTGCTATCAATCCTGCGCCTACGTATCAACCTCAGGTTGCGCAGAGCCAACCTAATCAATAGCAATTTCAGCAAAGGACACAATAGCCTCTTCAGCAGGCTCGTCCTCCATACAACAACAACCGTACAACGCGGCCTCCAGGATTTGATCCTATCCCCATATCATACGCATAACTATTTCCGTTACTACTAGCCAAGGGGCACATCCAGACTAAATCCCCTCTTGCAGTACCAGAAAATCTGCCTTTTGGTTTAAGGTGGACCAGACATGCCCTTATCATCAAGGAGGATCAGGGCATAACATAGAGAACTGTCTCAACTTCAAGTCTGACGTACAAAAGCTTGTTAGGAGCGGGGTCTTATCTTTCAAAGATATGAATCCGAATGTTCTCACAAACCCGCTGCCTCAACATGAGAAAGCTGCAGTCAACCTGATAGAGGAAGAGTCTAACAATGTCTATCAAATTCATGATGTACTCTTGTTAAGGACCAATCTGGTCAAAATGCATTGTAGACAGAGTGGGTATGACCATGTGCCACCTCATAATTATCACCAGTGTGATATCTGCTCTAAAAACAATTAGGGATGTTCTGTGGTGCAATCAGCTTTACAGGAACAGATGGATCTCGGATAGATCCAAGAGTACCGAGTTCGTGGAGTTAACATGGTCTATACGAATTCCAACGTCATTCAAAACCACGACATCCGTGCGATGAATGTCAACCTGGTGGCAATGCACTCAAGGCAAAGCCAGTATCATAATCTGCCACGGCACGATTACAGTTCTTGTCTGACTTACTTGGTAAACAAACAGGGATGCTCTTTCGTACAGGAGGCCCTCTAGCGTCAGATGGATCTTGGATGGATCCAGGACTACCATGATAGGAACCACTATCAGATCAACATGGTTCAGATCTTTGATATTTGCTTGATGAATACCAACCTGGTAGAGTTACACGCTGAGCAGGTCTGACTCGGGTTCCTGATTTCACGTAATTATCAAAGCTGTAAGGCGGGTTGCGAAAACAATCAAGGTTGTGCCCTTGTCCAGGAGGCACTTCAGCACTTATTAAATCACTGGTGGATGTCAATCTATATGGATAAAGATACTCAGCAAATTAGTATCAATAACAGGAACCCTACTCGGCGTCAAATTCAGGATGTCCGATATGTGGAAATTAACCTAGTGAGGTTACATTGCATTCAAAGCGGGCGTGGCCAGGTGCCGCCACACAACTACGAATGTTGTAGAGTCTGTTCAGAAGATAACCAAGGGTGCTACCTTGTGCGAGCAGCTCTTCAGGGTCAGGTGGATCGTAGAGAGATTCGTCTATATCCGGGTTCCGGACCAATCAACTGGGCGCCGGACTACCTCGCTAATCAAATTGCGGATGTTGTCGTAATCTCTGATCATCAGAGGGCCAGGGATGTTTGTGCCATCATTCCTCTACTTGAAGAATCGAGAGTTCCCAACCAGGAACGGATTGAAATTGCTTACGACAGTCAGAAAAATCAAAAGGCTCCCATAGTCATCTATCTACCGGGACCACTACCGTATGAATCAACTAAGGCAATCCCTTAGAAATACGGTGCGACGATAATGGAAAATGGAAAGGAAATTCCATTACCCTCCATCGTAAATATCGCAGACATCAGTCGTGTAACACGGAGCGGTAGAATCTTCAACAGAGGAGTTAGAGAGTCCAGCAAAGAAAAGGAACCTTAGACAGAAGTTCCCAATCCACCGGTCGGTCAGTCCAGTAATCCCGACCTTTCAAAAAATAATGATGAGATGCTGAAGCTCATCCAAAGGAGTGAATACAACATTGTTGATCAGCTATTACAAACTCCTTCAAAGATCTCTGTGTTGTCACTTTTACTCAGTTCAGAAGCGCACAGGGAGGCTCTACAGAAAGTCTTGGAGCAAGCCTTTGTAGAATAGGTTGTAATAATTAGACAATTCGATAATATTGTCTCTAACATCACTTCCTGCAATAACTTGGGATTTAGTGATGAGGAATTACCTGAAGAAAGTCGCCGTCATAACATGGCGCTCAACATTACAGTCAACTGCCAGGACGATGCTTTAGCCAGCGTACCGGTAGACACAGGGTCAGCCCTGAATGTCATGCCGAAGTCCACTTTGATGCAATTATCCTTCAAAGGACCCCCGATGAGAACCAGTGAGGTCGTCGTCAAAGCATTCGACGGGTCCAGAAAAACGGTTATCGGCGAAGTCGACCTTCCCATAACTATCGGTCCTCACACTTTCCAAGTCACTTTCCAGGTCATGGATATCCGGGCAAAGTACAGTTGTTTATTAGGAAGACCTTGGATACATCAGGCTGGGGCGGTCACCTCGACTCTCCACCAAAAGTTAAAGTTCGTCCAGAACAACCAGCTCATCACGGTCTGTGGAGAGCAAGCCTTGCTTGTGAGTAACTTATCATCATTTACTTGTGTAGAACCCGAGGAGGTTATTGGAACTCAGTTCCAAGCACTGTCGGTGAGCAAGGACAACTAATCTGAAGAGGGAACTTCCATTTCCTCATACAAAGACGCTATCAAAGCGGTCGAGAGTACCAATACAACAGGATGGGGACAGCTAGTCATTCCTACTGACAATAAAACAAAGAAGGGTCTTGGTTTTTCTGTAACCTGTACCCAGACAGCTACTACCTGCAATGAAAGTCTTCATCCCATTCGAGACTTCTTCCACAGTGGAGGTTTCCTTCACCCAGTGCCTCAAGAAGTGCATACCATCAATAAAGATGATTCCTCTGATATGGAGGAAGAATGGGAGTCCTATCTTAACGAGGACGGTTATATGTCTCAGGACGAAACGCAGATGTCAAAATAATGTATGGCGATTGCGATCCGGAAGGATGTCGTGCTCCACCAAACTCATTAGAGGAAGACACTCCGATGAAAGACAACTTTGACCACAACTATCATGGCCCGATGGATGGCCTGCCAATGTGGCAGCCTTACCCAGGAGACTTGGGGCAAGAGAATCAGCCGAACAATGAAAATCAGCTGAGCATCATTGAACAGAATACCTGTGTCCCCACCATGTCATGGGATCAACACCCAGGGTATCCTGAAAATACCCCGCACGACGATGAATTCGCAACGTTCGCAGGATTAGAGTTCATCAACTATGCTTTTCCCGAGGTCAACATCATCGAGAGAGATGACTCCTCCAATTCCAAAGAAGTATGGGACACCTTGGGACAACCGAGTGGTAAGTTCGACTACTTCGTCAAGTACACTGCTCCCGAAAGCTCTCGTATCAGGCTCGAAGACATCCAGCCAACTGGATGGGGAGATCTACTTAAGAGCACAAATGCTATGCAAAAGGCAACAGAGTAATCCTTCTACGACAATTCTTCCTGGGAGGAAGATTCCAATGATCCTGCTCCACCAGAAATCAGCGTCATTTCTGAAGACAAATCAAGGAAAGTACCAGACTTTGTGATTCACCGTGGAGTTCGCCGCCAATGGGTTGCTGTCGATGTTCTGACAATTGTTCATAAGTCAAAGAGATTGTCATCTTTAGCCTTTCACCCTGCCCAGGTGAAACGAATGTTTTGATAGGGCTCGCTTTTTGTAAATTTTCCCTCTTCGCTTTGCCCAAAGCGACAGAGTTTTGTTTTATAGGGTTGTAGTTTCAAGAATCGACTTGTTCATTAATAAAATAACGTCGTTCTGTAATTTCTGCGTTAATTGATGTTTTCTCTTTTTGCTTTTCTCAGAAAATGGTAATCCTAAAAAACATTTCAAATAATAAAAATAAGCAGTAAAAGAAACACACTACACACACTCTTGCATTTTCTCTATCTCTTCTAAAAATAATCATCATGTCATGCAGATTGCTTGTTTTAAACCCAGTTGAAACATACGATCCGATGCCTTCTCCCAACTTTGAGTTCCCGGTATTTGGGGCTGAAGAAGAAGTTGACAACGAAATTCCAGAAGAGATCTCCCGATTACTCAGACAAGAGGAAAGGTCCATTGAACCTCACAAAGAGCCGTTGGAAACGGTAAACTTGGGTTCAGAAAAAGAGAGAAAAGAGATCAGGATTGGGGCACTGCTCAGTCCAACTGCCAGAGAGGGTTTGTTAAAGCTTCTCAAAGAATTCCCCGATGTATTCGCTTGGTCCTATCAGGATATGCCAGGGTTGGATACTAGCATCGTGGAACACCACTTACCGTTGAAATCGGAATGTCCGCCAGTAAAACAAAGGTTGAGACGGACTCATCCAGACATGGCCATCAAAATCAAAGAAGAGGTACAAAAACAGATTGACGCAAGTTTCCTCGCTACATCAGAATATCCTCAATGGTTAGCCAACATCGTACCCGTTCCAAAAAAGGACGGAAAAGTCTGAATGTGTGTCGATTACAGAGATTTAAACAAGGCTAGTCCAAAGGACGACTTTCCCTTGTCGCACATTGACATGCTGGTAGACAGTACAGCAAAGTTCAAAATTTTCTCCTTCATGGATGGATTCTCGTGCTATAACCAGATTAAAATGGCGCCGAAAGACATGGAGAAAACTTCATTCATTACCCCATGGGGTACCTTTTGTTATAAGGTAATGTTGTTCGGTTTGAAGAATGCTGGGGCAACCTATCAACGGGCCATGACTACTCTTTTTCATGACATGATACACAAAGAAATCGAGGTATATGTCGATGATATGATTGCAAAATCTAGAACAGAGGAGGAGCATGTGACCCACCTGTCAAAACTATTTGAGCGGTTGAGAAAGTACAAACTCCGCTTGAATCCCAACAAGTGCACCTTTGGTGTCTGTTCAGGGAAACTCTTAGGGTTCATCGTCATCCAGAAAGGGATTGAGGTTGATCCTGACAAGGTCAAGGCCATTCAAGAAATGCCTTCTCCGAAAATTGAAAAACAAGTCAGGGGATTCCTGGGATGTTTGAACTACATCTCCAGATTTATATTCCTCATGACTGCGACATGTGCGCCGATTTTCAAACTGCTAAAAAAGAATCAGGACTGCGTTTGGACAGAAGATTGTCAAACTGCCTTCGACAGTATCAAGGAATACCTGTTGAACCCACCGATTCTATCCCCTCCAGTGGAAGGAAGACCACCGATCATTTACTTAACAGACTTGGAAGACTCCATGGGCTGTGTACTTGGCCAACAAGACGAAACCAAAAGGAAGGAGTCTGCCATCTACTATTTGAGCAAGAAATTCACCGACTATGAAACTCGGTACACGATGCTCGAGAAAACTTGTTGCGCTTTGGCTTGGGCAGCCAAACGTCTGCGCCAGTACATGATTCGTCACACTACTTGGTTAATCTCCGAAATGGATCCAATCAAGTGTGTATTTGAAAAACCTGCTCTCACGGGAAGGATTGCCCGTTGGCAGATGTTGCTATCAGAATATGACATAGAGTACCACACTCAGAAAGCCGTTAAAGGGAGTGTTTTAGCCGATCATTTGGCTTATCAACCGATTGATGATCAAGAATCAATCGGGTTTAACTTCCCAGACGAAGATGTCATGTATCTAAAAATGAAAGATTGTGATGAACCGCTACCCAGTGAAGGGCCAGAACCAGATTCCCAATGGGGACTTATTTTTTACGGAGCTATCAATCATTACGGAAACGGAATTGAGGCAATTATCATAACACCTCAGGGTACCCACATTCCTTTCACTGCCAGACTTACGTTCAAGTGCACAAACAACGAGGCCGAATACGAAGCTCGTATTATGGGTCTCGAAGAAGCGATCGACTTAAGGATCAAGAACTTGGACGTATACGGCGAGTCAGCCCTGGTTATCAATCAGATCAAAGGAGATTGGAACACATACCAATCAGGATTGATCCCTTATAAAGATTACACGAGAAGGTTGTTACCCTTCTTCAACAGAATCGAGTTTCATCACATCCCTCGTAATGAAATCACATGGCTGACGCTTTATCCACTATCTCTTCCATGATTAGCGTAGGTCAATGGAATGGCATACCTAAGATCGACATAATGCACCTTGAGCGGCCCGCTTACATCTTCGCGATTGAAGCAGTCATAGACGACAAACCTTGGTATCACGATATCAAATGCTTCCTTCAGAAACGAGAGTACCCACAGGGGGCGTCTAGAAAAGACAAGAAAATCCTCAGAAGACTGGCAGGCAGTTTCTTTCTGAGCGGTGATACACTTTATAAGCGGAATTTTGACATGGTCTTGCTCCGATGCATCGACAGACCAGAAGCAGACATGCTGATAAAAGAAATTCACGAAGGGTCCTTTGGCACTCATGCCAACAGACACACAATGGCGAGGAAAATTCTAAGAGCGGGGTACTATTGGTTGACCATGGAATCTGACTGCTACAAGTACATGAGGAAGTGTCACAAGTGTCAGATATACTCTGACAAAATCCATGTACCGTCAGCGCATCTCAAAGTTCTTTCTTCCCCATGGCCTTTTTCCATATGGGGAATCGACATGATTGAGCCCAAGGCTTCGAACGGACATCGGTTCATCCTGGTAGCCATTGACTACTTCACCAAGTGGGTCGAAGTAGCGTCATACGCTAATGTAACCCGACAAGTGGTGATCCAATTTGTCAAAAACAATATCATCTGCCGTTATGGTGTTCCGGGCCAGATCATTACTGATAATGGATCTAACTTGAACAATAAGATGATGAAGGAGTTGTGCGCAGAGTTCAAGATCGAACACCATAACTCATCTCCCTACCGACCTAAGATGAACGGAGCGGTAGAAGCGGCTAACAAGAACATCAAGAAGATTGTTCAAAAGATGGTTATAACCTACAAAGATTGGCATGAGATGCTACCCTTTGCTCTTCACGGTTATCGCACATCCGTCCGCACTTCAACAGGGGCAACCCCTTTCTCTCTAGTATATGGCATGGAAGCAATGCTCCCCATAGAAGTAGAGATCCCGTCAATCCGGGTATTGATGGAAGCTAAGCTTACAGAGGCTGAATGGTGTCAAAGTCGACACGACGAATTGAACCTGATCGAAGAAAAGAGAATAACGGCACTATGCCACGGTCAGTTGTATCAACAGAAAATGAAGAAGGCCTTTGACAAAAAGGTCTGACCTCGCATCTTCAGGAAAGGAGATCTCGTGCTCAAGAAAATACAATCATTTCTCACTAATTCTCGGGGCAAGTGGACTCCGAATTGTGATGGCCCTTATGTGGTCAAGAAAGCTTTTTCAGACGGCGCCTTGAGACTTGCAATTATGGACGGAGAGGAATTTTCCTACCCCACAAATGTTGATGTAGTCAAGAAATACTTTGCCTAAAAAAAAGTCTCGGTGGATTGAAAACCCGAAAGGGCGGTCCAGGCAAAAATTAGAGACAAGATCAAAAATTATCCCGTTGGATTGGAAGCCTCAAAGTACAATCCAGGAAAAAATTAGGGATAATGGCAAGTAACTATGTTCAGCAAAGGGGCAAATCCTCAGCAGCAGTTACGTCGTCCATAAGAAAACTCCAGTCAAGGTCATCTTCGATAGAAGCTCAGGATGTCCAGAATTCAAAGTTGGTAGAAGGATAGTGGTCATCATGTTTCAATGTATCCCTTTTCCCTTAAATTACCATTTTCTAACTTTGTAAATACTCTATGGAATCACGCGCTTGGCTGATTTCCATCTTATCAATAAAATTTGAGCCCTTTGTGCTTTTGCTTGCAATTCTTATTTGTTTTAGCTTTATAGAACGACATTTTAACATGATCAACGATTCTAGAAATACAACAAAAATGAATTTACTTGTAAAACTTTTCTTCTTTAAACTAAAGATGGAGATTTCTTTTGACTATTGAGCATCGAAAGAACATTGCTCTCTACTCCAGAAATAGACGAGCTTCAACGTGCATAATCGAAGTACACCTTCTAAGCCAGTGTGCCTGAATGAAGGATTAGCTGTATCAGATGCGGCTTTCCCATCTGATACCCTCGGCCTTGTTCTTACCTCCTAAGCCCGACCAATGGTATTCCCCACATGGACTGTCTCTCCTAAGAAAGGCAGAATTGCTACTTTTGGATCAACGGTACGACTTTGCCCCGTGATGGCTGAGTATCCCGTCATGTTTATGTTTTAGTCTGTATGTCGCGTCAGTTTTGTCAGCATATACATACATACATCATGCATTCTATTTGCATTCTCATTCATATTGCATCATTATCACTCCAGTCGGTCTTATCCCTAGTGATAACTGTCTTCTCAGTCGAGTTGTCAGTTCTTTCCTCGATTAGGAAATGTTGCGTTTGAACAATCTCTCCTCCAGTTTATTTCTGGATTGGAGTTGGGTCCTTGACCACTTTGATAACTTGAACCTCTAAAAGACCGGAGAACCTTCAACCGATGTCACTCTTCGCCATTGAAGATGATATTTTCGCTTTCCCGGATTAAGGAAAATCCCCAGAGAAAGCCTTTTAATCAGAGATCCGGCGGTACGGCGGTTTTTCTCCGAAAAACCACTGATGAAAAGGTCATCGGCACCTCAAAATTGGATCCCATCATATGGAATCTCCCCAGGAAAATTCGGTGAGAAGTTTGAGGAAAACCGCTACACGTAGCGTCCATTGTCAATAAGGTTTATTGACAAAAAAAACTTAGACCAGTTCATTGGTAGGAAACCAAGAACGAGGGGAAGTTTATTTCAGAAACTGAGACCAGTTCCTTGGTAGGAAACCAAGAACGAGGGGAAGTTTAATTCAGTAACTTAGACCAGTTCCTTGGTAGGAAACCAAGAACGAGGGGAAGTTTATTTCAGAAACTGAGACCAGCTCCTTGGTAGGAAACCAAGAACGAGGGGAAGTTTAATTCAGTAACTTAGACCAGTTCCTTGGTAGGAAACCAAGAACGAGGGGAAGTTTATTTCAGAAACTGAGACCAGTTCCTTGGTAGGAAACCAGGATCGAGGGGAAGTTTAATTCAGCAACTTAGACCAGTTCCTTGGTAGACAACCAGGATTGAGGGGAAGTTTTACCTTTTCTAAGCATCATTGCTTAGCAAAAGAAGATGAATGTGTAAGCTACCATTCATAACCACCATCAAAATTTTGGGTATTCCGATATTTAATCCTCTTGCACCCCGAATGCCCGAACACCTTCGTCATTCGCACCTTCGGGTCCAAGAAGATTAAATAGGGGCATCTGTCATACCCCAAATTTTGACCACTAATATCTCCTGTCATTGTGCAAATCATCATCACAATATGGATGAACCATCATACCTCATCAGTCTCCCAAAGATGGGTGAGCATCCACTACAATCAAACTTAGGGTTTCAAGCCCTCTCAGAGTTCTTAGACAAAGGATCAATCATGAATTGACATAATCTTCAACTTGTCTAAACCTCTCAAACATCCACAATGGATCAAGAGGACTCCCACGTCAAGGATTAAGCACAAGGTTGCTCCCTTCAAGGTGGATCAAGCCTCAAGATCGCCAGTGTCACCAAATTAGGGTTTTAGTCGACCAGGGCCTCCAGTTGGAAATTTTCCTCTGGGCATGAGCCAATGCTTCAAAGCATAACCTAATATACTCCATGGAACCTCATGGATCCAAGTATCAATTCAATTTGACCTCAGGGGATGCATTCATAAAAAAACAGGAATTAGGGTTTCTTGACCTAATTCACCCCTAAGTTGACTTTTGGGACAAATCATGAGTCAAGACCTCAAGAGAGGATTTGAGGGTCTCTAATACACCACATTAATCCATTTGCAACAATGGATTGATCCAAGAAGCTTGAGCAACAAGTTTCAATTTCATCAGTACCACAGTTAGGGTTTTGAGGAAAAAGTCAACTGGAGCTTTGACTTTTGACCAGGACATGCTCCCAAGCCCTAAGACATGATTCAATATACCCTATAACACCCATGAAACATGTCCATCAAGTTTTATTTAGGTCAAGGACATGATTTCCTAAAGGATTGCACAGTTTGGAATTCATCGGATAAAAAGTCAACTGTGCACAAAAGTCAACTTTGACTTTTTCAGATTTTTCACAAAAATGGATTTTTAACCCTAAAATGATGTTAATGTATGATTTGAATCATAATTCATCAAGAAAAATCAAAGAAAGTGGGATAACTTGTAAAAGGGGTTGTAACACCCCAAAATTTGCCCTCACTTCTTTCTAACTTTAAGTGGCTTATGCTTCACATTTCATTTGCATCTGCATATCCATTAGGTCATACTCGTATTCATACATTTGCATGGGCTCCTAGGGCGTGGGATCAAGGTATCATGTGCAGGCTCCGGATTCTCTCTTGTTGTGAGACTCTCCTCTTCATTCAGGGTTGAATTCTCATCAAGTTTATCTTCTTCAAGTTTCTCAAGAGTATCAGTGGTGGTCAGGGTTTCACAGTGGGGACATTTTAGGTACTCATGGAAGAGATCAAGTCGTGGGCTCATACTGGGGTTAGGATATTGTTGTTCTCTCCATTGCTTATTGTTTGTTGCCTGAAATACGGGTTTATGTGAATTTGAAAATGGCACTGGAGGTCCATCAAGAAAGTGAATTTGATTTGGATTTGAAATTTGGTTTGAGGATATTCAAAAGGATCAACATTCTCAAGGAGCACGTTAGAATTGTTCATGTGGATTACAAGCCCATCCCCTCTAACCATAAACCATTTTTCCACTAATATCCATTTATTCAAACCAATTCCACTTTAAATCCATTTACAATCCATTTCTTGTCCATTAAAATAAATAAAATACATATCCATTTTTTAACCCACATTCATCTTTAAAACCAATTTAACTCCACATCCATTATCCAATCCATTATCAATCATCCACCTCCCTAAACCGTAGTTAATTCAAATCCCAAGTTTCATTTCAAACTTAAACCATTTTCAAATACCATGTTAAACCATTTCTCTATCCATTTAACCATATTTCATTTCAAATCCATTCTAATCCAAATTATTAAACCAATACCCATTTTCTTAACCAATTTAAATCCACCTTTAATATTCCTTTTTAATTTTTATTCTTTATCCATAATACTCTCATTTTGTTCTTTTAATATCCATTTTTTACTAATCCATATTAAATCACCTTTTTCCATGATCCATAATCCACTTGTGAATCCATTCTTTTTCCATTAAATCCAAAATCCAAAATCATTTGTCTAAATCCAATTAAATCCATTTTCAAATTCTGCTCATGAAGCTGACCAAGTCATCCGCGACTTCTTCGACCCCACGCACTTCAAGTGCCTCAGCCATGCTATTACATTCATTTCTAAAACAACCACTTGAAGCACTACCAACTCCAGCTACATACACTAGCCTGAAGCTTGAAGCAAACCCAGCACGCCTTCAGCAACAAAGAGGAACTTTCCACAAAAACCAAAATACACAACAATAAAATTCTAGCAGCAAAATGAGACACGTCACAGGGATTATACGCGGGAAGTAGCGGAGAAAATAATGAGTAGAGAAAGTTTGTTACAAAAGTTTTCAACAGAATAAAGAGGATAGCGTGAAAGAAGGTTTGCAAAGGATCATCACAGTAGAATGTTTACACCACTTTTCAATTGTTCTTTTTAACAATAAGAATTACAAAGAAGAATCAGAAGGAGGAAATTGTAACAGAATCAGTGTAAACCATAATAGAATTTCTAACATAATTCAATCTAAAAAACCAATTCTACCCTCACCCAATTCCTGTATATAAGAAGCTGCAACTGAATTGAGAGGGGGATTTTCATTTTCCAATTCCTCACGATTCCTCTCCACAATCTCTGCTCTGATTCACCTTCAACAATTCTTCACTCTCTGCATAATTTCTCATCATCTTCAACAGTTCTGCAACTTTTTCATCAATCTTCATCAACAAGCTTCAATGGTGACGAAATTCATCACCTAGTTCATCCACTTGCATAATCCGAATGAGTTCAACATCAAAAGCTGCTTCAATTCATCCTCGCTTGCTCCATTTTCTGGATCCTTGCACCATAATCTCCTCCAAATTCGCAAACCTGCAAAGTCAATAATTAACTCGCAACAACAACATCACAGAGCGGAATTCAAATGAAGAAGAAGAGATCCAGCGAGAGTAAATCGAAGAAGACGGAAGCAAGAACGTAGAATGCACATACCTGAAAAAGATCTTTGGTGGTCTCGTCGTCGTTTTCCTCAATTTTTAAGAGTCACCAGAACTCCTCCGGTAGGTACGTCCTCGATCCAAACTTCAAATTCATGATGTAATTTCTCTGTGATTCTCGTATCTGCATCGGTTAATTTGTGACGACTTGCTTAACTTTGCGACTTTCGAGAGTGATAAATGTTTTACGTGGTGAGAAAGAGCGAGCGAGGAGGTTGTGCAATTCGCGTCTCCGTTGAGAGGTTGTGACGGTGAGTTTTGTGTGTGCGAGACGGAGAGGCCATGGTACAAGATCGCCGGCAATTTGAAAATGATGATGAGGACGGTGAAGGAGATCACGGCGTTGTTTTTTTCGGCACGGTTGTTGCGGCGAAGAATGAAACGGAGGCGTTGATGACGATGATGTTGAAAGATGATGAAGATGAGAAAGGAGATTCCGGCGTGGCTTTTGTTTACGGCGACGACTTGTCGCGAACGAATCAAACGAAGGTGATGAAGAGGAGTACGATGCATTGACGAGAGAGTGTCGACGGAGGGAGACACTGTTAATTTCTATAAAGGACGAAGAGGAAGAAGGAGATTGTGGAGTAAAGTTGTTGAAGAAGGTGAGATATGAAGCCGTGTGGAGTTATGTCGCCGGAGACGGCAAGGTTTATGAGCGCGGAGGAGTTCGCCGAAGAGAGGGGGGAAGATGATGAACGGCACTTCAAGAGGGGGCTAGGGTTTTTTCTTTTGGATTAATTTGATTTTGGGGTTTTTATTAGGTTTTTCTAAAACTGAATCAGACTGGGCTCAAAGCCCAACACTTGTTGTTTGCTCACACATCCTCCGTCTCACTAATGAACCCCCTTGGGTTTTTTTTCTAATAACCTTGGACCTAACCTTTGAGCCCACTCGCCCAGAACGCTTCTCACACACCCACCGAGTCACTCGCACCCCCTCTCTCTTGGCTGACTCATTTTTTTGGGCCTTAAACCAGCAAGCCCACTCGCCTGGACTACTTTTTTCCACCCCTGGTATGCTGGTGCACCCCTGTTTGTAGTTAATTTTAGTTTTTGTTTTCATTTGTTTTGATAATTGTTAGCTAATTAATTGAATACTTTTTTTTATAATTAGTTTATAATTTGTTAGTTTTAGTTCTTAATTTTAGAATTAATCTTGGATTAATTAGATTTTAATTAGAAATTTCATTTAGATTTTAATATTAGTTTAATTCTAGATTTAACTTTAGGATTAATGTTTTTTAGATTTAGTTTAGAATTGCCTCGAACTAATTTTAGGATTAATTTTAGAATTAGACAAATTAACTTTTCTTGTTAGAATTTAATCTTGATTTTTACTGCGCATTTTAACTCTAACTTGGTTATTGTTGATTAATTGTTGACCATAATTTCAATTGTTCATTGTTGATTAATTTCTGATTTCTCTTTTATGAATAGCATGATATAATGCTATGTGTAGAAATTTCTCACATCCCTTTGGGATCCTAGCTCAATTTTAATCTTTGATTAAAGTGAGGTAGGATAAGCATTAGGTAGTGATATCCCTCTTTCTCTTTTAGTTTAAGAGTTCTTAAACCACACTTAACCATTAGGAACATCCATGTATGATAACTTTAGGGTTTGAGTCTTAGTCTCCCCCATTAGCTTTTACCTTTTTCACCCTTTGAGTCTCTCTTTCTCATCTCAAAACAAAAAGCAAAAAACACTTAATAAAGGTTAACGCATATTGCATGTGAGCCTAGAACATGGGAAATAGAAGGAGGAGGGTTTCCCCCCCGCCTTTCTAGAGTGTTTAGCATACGTCCTGTTGGGACGACCATGCGATGCAGTCGATCCTATATCATAGACTTTAATGCAATACGTGTTACTAACACACAAAATAATCAAAACACTTCTTTTCAAAAATTAAAAACAAATAAACAGTTCTCTTCTCATCTCCTTCATTCCATTCTTAAGGATTCGTCATGTCCGTTCTACCGCAAACAGGTAACGCTTAAGTCTCCATACAGCGAGCTGTAAAACCTAACTGCTGGGACGCGCACTCTGACGTTTCCAAAAAAAACACAAACAAAGCCACCCTTGTTGAGTCGAACTACGACTGCTCTGATTTCCTCTCTCTGGTTGATTGAGGATACGTAGGCACGAGACGGCGATGTCTTGGCGAGCAACCTCCCCCTTAGTTCGTGTCCAAACTACGTTGACTCTGACTTTCCCATTGCACTGAGGGAATACGTAGGCCTAGGACTCCGAGGACGTCCTATCGAGTCACTTCTTTTTCTTTTCTTCTCCGTTTCTCCGTTCTTTTCCGTTCCTGTTTCTTTTCCTTCCCAGTAGCAGCGGAGTTCCAGATGACGACACCCTTTGATCGAGACAACAAGCGTGGATCCCATCGGGTACGATGGACGTGTTGGGTGCTAACACCTTCCCTTCGCGTAACCGACTCCCGAACCCTGTTCTCTTGGTCGCAAGACCATGCTCTATCCTTCCCCTCAGGTTTACTCGATGTTTCCTTTCCCTTTCTTGGGATAAATACACATTGCTGGCGACTCTGTTTCGGTGCCATTTTAGCGTTTATACGTGGATGAAAATCCCAGGAGCGACAGCTGGCGACTCTGCTGGGGACTCTGGTTCCCTAAGCGAGTCGATCTTAGCGCTTGTCTGTTTTTCTTTCATTGGGTGTTTACTGTGGTGCTGTGTTTTGCTGTTTTACTATTTTACTATTTTACTGTATTACTGTTTTACTGCATTTACTGCATTACATATCATTATTATGCTGGACTGTGCTGGTTTTTCTGTTTGGCGGGCAGGGTGTTCTGAGAGATAAGCCCACTACCCAGGCTTGAGAATACACATAGGTATTAGAGTGGATAGTCATGACGCTTGCGTGGTGGTGACCACGTATTGTTGTTCATGAGACCCACAACCAGACAAGGTTCTATCAGGAGCTATCTGCTACTGTATGTTTATACATGCCAGTAGTTATTCTCTTTAGGAACTGTCGACTCTGGTGACCATTCCCGAGGACTCAGTTGCGGCACTCCTCCCGAGATGTGATAATGGCAGACCAGAAATGGAAAACCCATTACACATCCTCGATCCGAGGACCCAATGCTGGGAACTCACTGTAGGATATCCCTTTTGAAAGAGAATCAGTGGAGGCACTCCTCGATCGGCGATAGTACTGTACCCCGAGGGATGAATGTACTATTGCTTCTCGACCTAAGTGGCAGAAGCTGAGGACCTTTCGTTTTGGAGAATCAGTTGAGGCCTCCTCGATTGGTGATGATGCCAAACCAGAAATGGTGAACGTATCATCATTTCTCGACCTGAGAGCCCGGGATACTGAGGATTCTAGTACCCACATATGAGAAGGGCGGGTTGTTTACAGGTTTGCAGGTAACCGTAACCTTCATCATACCTGGTATTCTGGTTCTCTTATCAGTGCGGACTTATCAGCCTGGTATTATGGTATTCTGGTATTCTGGTTATTCGGATATTCTGGTATTCCGGTATTCTCTTCATAGCAGACCTGTGAACCTATTCAGACAGTAGCACAACACTTATACATAGCTTTATGGAAGCCTTGATCCCTTGTCTGTTGCATCTGCATCATCATTTTTGCATACATGTTCTTGTATTTCCAAGGGATATTAACTTTGAGACCTGCTACTGAGCATTTCCATCTATTTCTTGTGGTTCGTCTGTGAAACAAATTTTGAATCAAAGCAGATTGATTCCTTGGAAATATTCGAACATGGCATTTACATTGCATTTCCATACTCATATGCATGGCAGGTGTTTGAGGTTGGCCTTTTGATCCCGATCGGGTTTTCTCCGTGGTTGCAGATTCAATCTTTTTAAGTCGTGTCCTAATTGAGCAAAATTAGAAGAAAGTCATGGATCAGAAGCAAGCCGAGTTGATTGAGATGCGGACTCGCATGGCTCAGTTTATGGAGTTAATGCAAGGTGTTGCTCAAGGTCAAGAGCAGTTAAGGACTCTGGTCCAGCCTCTGATTGCTAGAGTCGATGAGGATGTGGTTATGCAGGGAGGTGTTCATACTGGTGCTATTCTTCCGGGGGGAGAAGTTAACGGTAATGGTGTCCATACTGGTCCTCCGGGCGGAGGTATTCCCGTTTCTTCTATTGTTATCCCTCCGGGCGGAGGAGAGAATGTCGTGATTCCTTCTATAGTAGGGGGAGGAAACAGTATCTGCACAGTACATGGCCATCGCCATGGTGATCAACAGGATGATGTGTTTTCTCTTCCAGGTGGGGATGCTGACCCTCGACTTGATAATGGTCAAAGAATCAGGATGATTGACGAGCAGTAGAAAGGGGTTGTGAATCAGAATTCCTTGGGTATGGATTTGGACGATTTGGGACTGGTCCCTGGTGTCAAGATTCCGTACAAGTTTCAGGCACCTACTTTCGAGAAATATAATGGTGTTACTTGCCCAAAGACTCATGTTCGGGCCTATGCAAGGAAACTGGCTGCATATTCTAAGGACGAAAAGTTAATGATGCATTTCTTCCAAGATAGCCTGACTGAGGCATCTTTGGAATGGTACATGCAGTTGGAGAGGTCCCGTGTTCGAAACTGGAGGGAGTTGGTAGAAGCTTTTGTTAAGCACTATCAGTACAATACTGATATGGCTCCAAATAGGACACAGTTGCAAAACTTGTCACAGAAGAATAATGAAAGCTTTAAGGAGTACGCCCAGAGGTGGCGGGAATTGGCAGCAAGGATACAACCTCCCATGTTAGAGCGGGAGATGATAAGTATGTTTATGGCTACCCTGCAAGGTCATTATTATGAAAAACCGGTACCCTATATGCCCGGAAAGTTTGCCGACTTGATCTTAGTGGGAGAAATGGTCGAAAGCGGTATCAAAATGGGAAAGATTCAAGTTGCTCCCGGTTATTCTGAAAATGCAAAGAAACGTTACAAGGGAGAAGGAGAGACTAATGTCGTTCAGTACCAACAACCTTATGCTCCTCAACAACAGAACTATCGGCGTCAGAATCAGCATAGGCCTCGCAACAACTTGGAAAGAAGGAATGCCCCTCTTCATCCAGTTCCCATGTCGTACAGTCAACCTTGCCACACCTGGTTCAAAATTCATTGGTGGAGCCTAAGACTTTGAAGCCTGTTCCAAAACCATACCCTCCGGGGTACAATCCCCATGTGCAATGTGGATATCATGGAGGATCTATGGGGCACTCAACTGAAGATTGCAAAGCCTTCCAGGCCAAAGTGCAACAATTGATTGACAAAGGGTATATATCCTTTCCAGAAGGAGACTTGGTTGTGCATGTCGACCTCTCATCTATTTGAAGACTTCAAGGGTCATCTCCTAAAGCCGGTAATCCAGGCAGAGTCAAGTCTTCTCAACAATGGCAATCTTTGAATTCTTTACTGCAGTTTCATATGTAGCTTTCATTTGTTTGTTTAAACAGTGTTTGCATGAAAAAACTTGTTTGTATTTTGAATGTTGATTTTAATGCAATGAATGTGTTGTTCCTGAAGTAATTTACTTTTATGCACTCATATCATGTTTATATGCACTGCAATACCAACTTTCTTGCCTAAACTCTTGAGGGAGGATGATGAGGTAAAAATGCAAAGTCTTTGGTTGTGTGCTTTTGGATAAAACCCTGTTGAGGATGTACAGGCATTGTTTCAAATCCCTAAACTCTGGAGATATTAGGGAGATAGACCTTCGTTAACCCCTTTGAGCCTTGAAGTAGGAGTTTCCTTCGTACGAAAAAACCCTCACACTTAACCCAGGGGCAGGGTAGGCGTCAGTTAGTTTAACTGAGCGTTCAAATTTCAAAAGGAGTGTGCATCTGAGGATCCATTACCTTTCTTCCCTCACACATCAAGAGGTCAAAAGAGATGTGAAACCACAATGGTTATCCATCAGTGATCAAAGAGTGAGGCAGTCACAACCCTTTCAAACAAGTCAGACAAAACAGTGTCACACGATTTGTTCCGGAAAAAAAAAGAAAAAGAAAAAAGCCCGCTAAGTCGAAACTTGAAAACAAGCGACTTAGGTAAAAGTTAGGGCATCCCGCTAGACTTCAAAATTGAAAAACTCAAAAGAGTCAGTCCAGGCAAAATCAGGGATCAAAAGAATGAAAAGTGAAAAGCAGAAAAGAATTACAAAAGAAAAATCCTCAAATAAGAACAAAGTCGTGTGGCTACAGACACAAAAGACAAAAGGGGTGACTGTTGCTCCAAAACCTCATCGGGTCTCAAACCATCAGTGTATGGATTCCTTAAAGATCATAACATTTTTTTGAGAGATGAGCGCTTGTGTCAGATTAGATGAACATAGGACTGGAGAACATCACGAAGAGTGGGTGGGCACCAATAAACTTCGAGCCATAAATCCTTTTTCTCAAAACCGCGAACTAGGCCACGTTACAGCCCTTAAAAGTCCTAATTGAAACAGGGTGTATTCCGAAGGTGTACTTCAGCGAGATAGCGTTCCTGACTCCTATGAGTTATGCTAATAATATTTTTGTTGGTATTGCATGTGCGTATTGTTTTCCATTCAAAAATCAATGTCGCATCCCAGCTAGTGATTCGTTCACAAGGCTTGGCGACACATTTTCAATAAAACTTCAGGTTAACACGAGTGTTGCATTAGAATTGTCATTCTCATAATAAACATTTTCTGCTTGCATGCGTTTGACATCAAATAAGTTGAGAAGCTCGATCACACCAAGTTGAGATGGTGAAAACTCCGAAGGACAGTCATGTCAAGGGGTATGTGGCTAAGAGACTGTGCGCAGCCTGGGGGTTCCCGATAAATGGTGATAAGAAGCAGCCAAACTGGGGCAATTATGTTGAGATTCAATAAATCTCTCCACAAGCGTTTAACATGGGGAAATCAGGTCGATTTGACAAATCTCTGTAAGATCAGTCAGGGGCAAAGTTTCTCTAGGACTCGGGGCAGGCCACCCCTAGAGCGTGAGAAGTTGTCCGCTCTTGAAGACGGTTAATTGAAAGCACCTCTTCAAAGTTCAGAATACTGGGGCATGGTATTTTCAAGTCATTACAAATCCTTTCGAGGTAATTTACTTCATGGAATATGCAGTCTGGGGCAGTTATGTCGAGATCTGATAAATCTCTCCAAGAGTTTGAAGACCCTGGGGCAGTGTGAATGCCCGGACTTCTATAAAATCCTCTTGAGATGATTTCTTCCTTTAGACCTGGTGGTCTAGGGCAAATGGAGAGTTCGAAGGGCCGTTTATGATCATAGAGACAGGTTAGGCAGGGTAACAAAGTTGTTTTCCCCAGTAGAGTTTCTCTCCCCAGCACTGAAAGTTCATCATCCTCAGCAGAGCTTACTCTCCCCAGCAAGAGTATAGAGGATTGTGTTCCCCAGCCGAAGTCATGGTTGGTTTATTATTCCCCAACAAGCAGTTTAAAGTGGATTGCTCCGAGGTGAATGTGTTGTATCTCCAGCAGGAGATGTGTTGGATGTCTTTGAAAAGACTTTATTTTCCCCACAGAGTACGGTACTCACTTTCCTCAGCGGGCCAGGAAGTGTAATTCCGTCAGCAACAACACGCTCTAATCCCTAGTAGGGTAAAATCTTTCCTCCAACAGCGGGTTAAGCTCAATGATATCCCTCGGCAGGTTTCACTGACTTTCCTCCCCAGCAGGGTTATTCTCCCTAGCATTGAAATTTCATCATCCTCATCAGACTGTCACTCTCCCCAGTCAGAGTACAAAAGATTGTTCCCTAGCCAGCATCTAAAGTTGATTGCTTTAGGATGAATGTTGTTTTGTCACCACAGGAGATTTGTGGAGCATATTCTCTAGACAAAGATATTGTCTTCCCCGCAGAGTATTGGTGTCTACTCCCCTCGGCCAGTCAGGAAACGTGTTTTCACCAGCAACAGCAGGATAAGGGCGAAGTCATTTCCCTAGCGGTGGGTTAAGTCTAATGGTGTCCCCAGTGGGTCTAGTATTGGTGATTTGTCTCCCCAAGCGAGGTTTGGTGGTAGTCTTTACAGCAGGTTTGTTCAACGGTGGTTGACATCCCCAGTAGGTTTTAAGTCCAAGTGATATTTGGCACTCTTCTGATTCATGTCTTGGTTTCCTTTTCCAAAGAGTTATATATGATCCTCCAGTAGAGTGGATTTTCTTTTAGGATTTCATCTCCAGCAGAAGTTGTTGATCAAGGGAGTTGTTTAATGTGATCCTTCTCAGCAGAGTTCTTGGACTCAGGAGACAATTTATTTTGTCATCCCCGGTGGAGCTGCCTTTGTCTTTAGCATTTATTTTGCTGAGACGTTTCTTTTGCATTGCATAAGCATCTTTGCATGGCATCCTCCCAAACGCGTAGCATTTCCGTTTCGTATGGAGCATTACGCCATAGAAAAATTCAAACATATGCATGCGAAGCATAAGCCAGGTTTGATACTTTCTTTGCCAGTTCTCTTTCTCAGCAGAGATGGCATAATTCATGGTACTTTTGTTTGCCAGTTCTCTTTCTCAGCAGAGATGGCATAATTCAGGGTATTTTGTTTGCCAGTTCTCTTTTTCAGCAGAGATGGCATAACCCAGGAGATTTTGTTATCTAGTTATCTTCCTCAGCAGAGATGGCATAACTCAGGAGATTTTGGTTTATCCTCGGTGAGATCGTCGAGGAATGTGTTCATCCTACCTGTGCTCCCCGACAGAGTCTTTTATTTAGACTTCTCCTTTCCCCAGCGGAATCATCTTATCTGTGGATTGTAAGTCCGTCGATTTTACCTCTCACCCTTTCGGTTCACGACCGTATCTTTGCTAGGAGTTTTCCTTTGCTTGGCCAATCTCTTGTGTAAACCCAGTTCTCGTCTGGTAGTCAGTTCTCGTCTGACTTATTTGGTGTAAACCCAGTTCTCGTCTGGTAGTCAGTTCTCGTCTGACTTATTTGGGGAAAGCCAGTTCTCATCTGGTAGTCAGTTCTCGTCTGACTTATTTGGTGTAAACCCAGTTCTCGTCTGGTAGTCAGTTCTCGTCTGGTAGTCAGTTCTCGTCTGACTTATTTGGGGAAAGCCAGTTCTCGTCTGGTATTCAGTTCTCGTCGGACTTATTTCGTGAAATCCAGTTCTCGCCTGGTAGTCAGTTCTCGTCTGACTTATTTCGTGAAATCTAGTTCTCGCCTGGTAGTCAGTTCTCGTCTGACTTATTTCGTGTAACCCAGTTCTCTTTCTCAGCAGAGATGGGTTAACTCAGAAGAGTTTATTTCACTTTATCCCCAACGAAGTCCACATTCGGCTTGGTCTTCCTTTTCGAGTTCGTCTTCGGTCGTCCTCGTATTATTTTGTTGGGTAGAGCGCCTTCGGTCGGTCTTCCTTTTCGAGTTCCTCTTCTGCCGTCCTCGTATTATTTTGTTGAGTAGAGTTATCCTATGGTATATCCTTTCTTTGAAATTTCGCTTTCGGTCGGTCTTTCTTTTCGAGTCCGCTTTCGGTCGTACTCGTTTGTTGTTGAAATTCCGCTTTCGGTCGGTCTTTCTTTTCGAGTCCGCTTTCGGTCGTACTGGTTTGCTGTTAAAATTCCACTTTCGGTCGGTCTTTCTTTTCGAGTCCATCTTCGACCGTCCTCGTAAAACACTCCATTTCGTTATCCCCACAGTTTACAAATTTCCAGGTTATTTTAGTATTCAATCTCCATGTATCTCGAGTGTCTGGAAATCTTCGTTTCCATACCCTCAGATCCAAGAAGTTTGAATAGGGGCAGCTGTAACACCCCAAAATTTGCCCTCGCTTCTTTCTAACTTTAACTGGCTTATGCTTCACATTTCATTTGCATCTGCATATCCATTAGGTCATACTCGTATTCATACATTTGCATGGGCTCCTAGGGCGTGGGATCAAGGTATCATGTGCAGGCTCAAGATTCTCTCTTGTTGTGAGACTCTCCTCTTCATTCAGGGTTGAATTCTCATTAAGTTTATCTTCTTCAAGTTTCTCAAGAGTATCAGTGGTGGTCAAGGTTTCACAGTGGGGACATTTTAGGTACTCATGAAAGAGATCAAGTCGTGGACTCATACTGGGGTTAGGATATTGTTGTTCTCTCGATTGCTTATTGTTTGTTGCCTGAAATACGGGTTTATGTGAATTTGAAAATGGCACTGGAGGTCCATCAAGAAAGTGAATTTGATTTGGATTTGAAATTTGGTTTGGGGACATTCAAAAGGATCAACATTCTCAAGGAGCACGTTAGAATTGTTCATGTGGATTACAAGCCCATCCCCTCTAACCATAAACCATTTTTCCACTAATATCCATTTATTCGAACCAATTCCACTTTAAATCCATTTCGTGTCCATTAAAACAAATAAAATACATATCCATTTTTTAACCCACATTCATCTTTAAAACTAATTTAACTCCACATCCATTATCCAATCCATTATCAATCATCCACCTCCCTAAACCGTAGTTAATTCAAATCCCAAGTTTCATTTCAAAATTAAACCATTTTCAAATACCATGTTAAACCATTTCTCTATCCATTTAACCATATTTCATTTTAAATCCATTCTAATCCAAATTATTAAACCAATACCCATTTTCTTAACCAATTTAAATCCACCTTTAATATTCCTTTTTAATTTTTATTCTTTATCCATAATACTCTCATTTTGTTCTTTTAATATCCATTTTTTACTAATCCATATTAAATCACCTTTTTCCATGATCCATAATCCACTTGTGAATCCATTCTTTTTCCATTAAATCCAAAATCCAAAATCATTTGTCTAAATCCAATTAAATCCATTTTCAAATTCTGCTCATGAAGTTGACCAAGTCATCCGCGACTTCTTCGACCCCACGCACTTCAAGTGCCTCAGCCATGCTATTACATTCATTTCTAAAACAACCACTTGAAGCACTACCAACTCCAGCTACATACACTAGCCTGAAGCTTGAAGCGAAGCCAGCACGCCTTCAGCAACAAAGAGGAACTTTCCACAAAAACCAAAATACACCACAATAAAATTCTAGCAGCAAAATGAGACACGTCACAGGGATTATACGCGGGAAGTAGCAGAGAAAATAATAAGTAGAGAAAGTTTGTTACAAAAGTTTTCAACAGAATAAAGAGGATAGCGTGAAAGAAGGTTTGCAAAGGATCATCACAGTAGAAAGTTTACACCACTTTTCAGTTGTTCTTTTTAACAATAAGAATTACAAAGAAGAATCAGAAGGAGGAAATTGTAACAGAATCAGTGTAAACCATAACAGAATTTCTAACAGAATTCAATCTAAAAAACCAATTCTACCCTCACCTAATTCCTGTATATAAGAAGCTGCAACTGAATTGAGAGGGGGATTTTCATTTTCCAATTCCTCACGATTCCTCTCCACAATCTCTGCTCTGATTCACCTTCAACAATTCATCACTCTCTGCATAATTTCTCATCATCTTCAACAGCTCTACAACTTTTTCATCAATCTTCATCAACAAGCTTCAATGGTGACGAAATTCATCACCTAGTTCATCCACTTGCATAATCCGAATGAGTTCAACATCAAAAGCTGCTTCAATTCATCCTCGCTTGCTCTATTTTCTGGATCCTTGCACCATAATCTCCTCCAAATTCGCAAACCTGCAAAGTCAGTAATTAACTCGCAACAACAACATCACATAGCGGAATTCAAACGAAGAAGAAGAGATCCAACGAGAGTAAATCGAAGAAGACGGAAGCAAGAACGTAGAATGAGCATACCTGAAAAAGATCTCTGGTGGTCTCGTCGTCGTTTTCCTCAATTTTGAAGAGTCACCGGAACTGCTCCGGTAGGTACATCCTCGATCCAAACTTCAAATTCATGATGTAATTTCTCTGTGATTCTAGTATCTGCATCGGTTAATTTGTGAGACTTGCTTAACTTCGCGACTTTCGAGAGTGATGAACGTTTTACGTGGTGAGAAAGAGCGAGCGAGGAGGTTGTGCGATTCACGTCACCGTTGAGAGGTTGTGACGGTGAGTTTTGTGTGTGCGAGACGGAGAGGCCATGGTGCAAGATCGCCGACGATTTGAAGATGATGATGAGGACGGTGAAGGAGATCACGACGTTGTTTTTTCCGGCACGGTTGTTGTGGCGAAGAATGAAACGGAGGCGTTGATGACGATGATGTTGAAAGATGATGAAGATGAGAAAGGAGATTCCGGCGTGGCTTTTGTTTTCGGCGACGACTTGTCGTGAAGAATTAAACGAAGGTGATGAAGAGGAGTACGATGCGTTGACGAGAGAGTGTCAACGGAGGGAGATGTTGTTGATTTCGATAAAGGACGAAGCAAAAGAATGAGATTGTGGAGTAAAGTTGTTGAAGAAGGTGAGATATGAAGCCGTGTGGAGTTATGTCGCCGGAGATGGCAAGGTTTGTGAGCGCGGAGGAGTTCGCCGGAGAGAGGGGGGAAGATGATGAACGGCGCTTCAAGAGGGGGCTAGGGTTTTTTTCGTTTGGATTAATTTGATTTTGGCGTTTTTATTAGGTTTTTTTAATACTGAATCAGACCGGGCTCAAAGCCCAGCACTTGTTGTTTGCTCACTCCCCTTGCGTTTTTTTTTCTAATAAACTTGGACCTAACCTTTGAGCCCACTCTCCCATAACGCTTCTCACACACCCACCGAGTCACTCGCACCCCCCTCTCTTGGCTGACTCATTTTTTTTGGGCCTTAAACCAGCAAGGCCACTCGCCTGGACTACTTTTTTCCACCCTTGGTATGCTGGTGCACCCCTGTTTGTAGTTAATTTTAGTTTTTGTTTTCATTTGTTTTGATAATTGTTAGCTAATTAATTGAATACCTTTTTTTTAGAATTAGTTTATAATTTGTTAGTTTTTGTTCTTAATTTTAGAATTAATCTTGGATTAATTAGATTTTAATTAGAAATTTCATTTAGATTTTAATATTAGTTTAATTCTAGATTTAACTTTAGGATTAATGTTTTTTAGATTTAGTTTAGAATTACCTTGAACTAATTTTAGGATTAATTTTAGAATTAGACAAATTAACTTTTCTTGTTAGAATTTAATCTTGATTTTTACTGCGCATTTTAACTCTAACTTGGTTATTGTTGATTAATTGTTGACCATAATTTCAATTGCTCATTGTTGATTAATTTCTGATTTCTCTTTTATGAATAGCATGATATAATGCTATGTGTAGAAATTTCTCACATCCCTTTGGGATCCTAGCTCAACTTTAATCTTTGATTAAAGTGAGGTAGGATAAGCATTAGGTAGTGATATCCCTCTTTCTCTTTTAGTTTAAGAGTTCTCAAACCACACTTAACCATTAGGAACATCCATGTATGATAACTTTAGGGTTTGAGTCTTAGTCTCCCCCATTAGCTTTTACCTTTTTCACCCTTTGAGTCTCTCTTTCTCATCTCAAAACAAAAAGTAAAAAACACTTAATAAAGGTTAACGCATATTGCATGTGAGCCTAGAACATGGGAAATGGAAGGAGGAGGGTTTCCCCCCGCCTTTCTAGAGTGTTTAGCATACGTCCTGTTAGGACGACCATGCGATGTAGTCAATCCTATATCATAGACTTGAATGCAATACGTGTTACTAACACACAAAATAATCAAAACACTTCTTTTCAAAAATACAAAAACAAATAAACAGTTCTCTTCTCATCTCCTTCATTCCATTCTTAAGGATTTGTCATGTCCGTTCTACCGCAAACAGGTAACGCCTAAGTCTCCATACAGCGAGCTGCAAAACCTAACTGCTGGGACGCGCACTCTGACGTTCCATAAAAAACACAAACAAAGCCACCCTTGTTGAGTTGAACTATGACTGCTCTGATTTCCTCTCTCTGGTTAAATTGAGGATACGTATGCACGAGACGGCGATGTCTTGGCGAGCAACCTCCCCCTTAGTTCGTGTCCGAACTACGTTGACTCTGACTTTCCCATTGCACTGAGGGAATACGTAGGCCTAGGACTCCGAGGACGTCCTATGGAGTCACTTCTTTTTCTTTTCTTCTCCGTTTCTCCGTTCTTTTCCGTTCATGTTCGTTTTCCTTCCCAATAGCAGCAGAGTTCTAGATGACGACACCCTTTGATCGAGACAACAAGCGCGGATCCCATCGGGTACGATGGACGTGTTGGGTGCTAACACCTTCCCAAGTTATGAACAAAGTGGCAAGGGTACCAACTTTGGAGGATCATAACTCCTAAACCACAAATCCATTTCTCTCCATCCAAAACTTAATTTGTAGATCTCATGGCCCTCTACAAAAACTTCAACTGGACCTCATTCCAATTCTTCATGGATTTTGAGTTATGGAATGATCAAAATCACAAAAAGTGAAAATGTCACTTTTTTCCAACACTTAGTGAAATTTTCACTAAGTCAGAATCTGCCTTCACTTTTTTCCAAATGTAGAGACATTTTTCACTTGGATCCAAAAAGTATCAAAACCAAATATGATCAAACAGTTGTTGTATCATATAAGGGCTTTCCAAAATGGCCAAGAACATCACCAAATTCAACTTGAGCCATGAGATATGACATTGGCAAGTTGCCTTGGTAAAAACTGCCAAGGCAAGGCAGAATTTTTCATTTTTGGTCGATTTGCCAAAATCAGCCAATTCCAAGCCTTGTCATCATCTTGGACAAATCTGAGGATCAAATCTAAAGGGGACAATCACTGAGCCAAGCCTCCAAAGTCCTTGGAACAAGAAGTAGCATGCCAAACCTAGAATTGCCTAAAAGAGGGACAAAACTCCAATTTTGGATTGGAGAAATTAATAGATGCTTAGAGGTGGCATGGACTGACACATTTGCAACTGAATTCAGTCAAGATTCCTCCAACAAGTAGGGAACCAAAGCTCTTTGCTCTAACCTCTAGTCAATGGCTAGAGGAGACTTGGATTTTCATTTGCCAACATTGGCCAAACCTCTGCTGCAGTTGCCATTCACTATTGATCCCAAAACAAACTTGCTCTACTATAAATAGAGCTCATTTGTGCTCAGTTTGAGTACACCAAAGCCATCAAACAAATGCTTTCCTCAAAATCCCTTTCTCTAGGCAAAAATACCTTCTTTAGCAAGGTAACTCTGAGTTTTTGAGTTTGAGAGCTTTTTCAATCAAACCAATCACACACACACCTCATAAACATCATATGTAGGTGATCCAAACTCTCACAAGTGACCTGTAATCACAAAATCACAAAGTCACCTCTCAAAACCTCAAAATAGGCTTTTTGTGCATTTTTTAAGCCATGTCTTGATTCAATCACTTTCCAAACCAGATAAAACCTCAAACACACTCCAAATATCATCCTTGAACTGTCCCAAATGGTTTCCCCCATCTAGAACACCATTTGAGAGAGTTGCTATTTTGGTCACTTTTAACCCCTTTTGCAAGAAAGGGCCAGTTTGTGTTTTTGCAGGTACCAGCTGATTCCAATCATCCTAAAAGCTTATAAGGGATCATTTGAGTGTGTCTAAAGCATCAAATCATTTCTGGAACAAGAGGCTTGACATATTGCACATAAACTCCAAAGAGCTCAAAAAGAGGTAAGCCTCATGACTTGAACTTTCCAAAATATGCAATGCTTTGAAGTCCATTGATCATGCACACCTCATACATGTTATATATGTTGTGTTTGAACCAATTGATCATGTAATTCCTGCCTGTATCAAAGTGTAGCATAAAACATGCAATTATAGGCCTTTTTCAAAACCACTATCGGGTTTTGAGGAGGGAGTGTGATCTGAAAAAACTACCACCACCATTGGATTCCTTGTGAAATTCTGGTCCAGATGCATATAAATTTTGTCTCAAACCATTAAGAATTGAGAAAGTTATGACCTTCACGTTTCTGAGCCAAAGCGTGCCTTGCCTTGCCTTGGGCCAGGCCTAAAATCAAAGCATGACTTGTATATTTGTGTTTTCACTCAAAACAATGGATGTATCACCACCCCAGTGGTAAGACGCGTGCCTTGTGACCTTGAGGTCGTGGGTTCAAACCCCACCCATGCCATTTTGTGTTTTTTCACATTTTGCCATTTTTCCCAATATTTTTATGTTTTATTAATTAATTGGAAAATTAATAACTCTTTCAATTTTAATTATTTTTTATTGGTTCTTTTTGCAAAAAATCACAAAAATGTTGAAATATTTTATTCCACAAAAAAATTAAGTTTATAATATTTATTTAATATAATTAGTATTTTTGTGAATAAATTCATTTTTATTTGTTTTTAAACATTTTAAAATGAACATTCATCTTGAAAAATCAAGACCAAATGAGTTTTAATATCTCTTGTGATTAAAACTTAATTTTTCAAACCTTAAACAAAAATCACAAGTGGTTTATTCAAATTCATTTGGTATTTTTCATTGATTTTCTTTTAATATTTACTGTTAAAGGAAAACAAATTAGGGTTTCTTTGATTTTCACCCTCACAAATCATTTTCAAACACTCATGGGCCTCTATTAGAGTGTAAGACCCAATCCCCTTTTAACCAAAACAATTTTGGGCCTCAGATATTGTATAAGTCCCTCTGCGTTAAAAGAAAAGCTCGGCGCAATCGCCGCCCGTTTAAAATAAACCATTTGGGCCTCTCCTCGAGCTATAAGACCCATTCAAAACTTCGGGGCCTCTATTAGAGTGTAAGACCCAACCCCTTTTGAAAACCAAATTATCTTGTGCCTCCGAGAATGATAGCCTCCTATTGGGCTTCGTACAAATTGTCCCCGGCTTCTTAAAAGTTTCCAGCCTCCTCTTGGGCTTTGTACAAATTGTCCCGACGACCTCCTAGAGGTATAGGAACGGAAATTAGTCATCTTAATAGAACAGTCTTTCAAAAAGTCTAGATCTTGCTACTACTGTTTCTTAAACGTAGTACAAAAGATGAAACTATAGACTTGGACAGTCTAATTCCCTTGAGTCTCAAAGACATTCTCAAGCTCCCATTTCCTTAAAGAACAGGAAATAACCCTGATCCTCGAATCAAATCCCTGAGTGCAAACAGTACTCATATAAGAACTGATTTTCTCTTTAAATCAGCGTATTGGACCTGTCACTCAACTGAAACAGTAACCCTAGCCTCCTCTTGGGCTTTGTACAATGATTCTCCCCAGCGGAGTTAACCTTTTCGGACTCTCTTGTTGAGTCAACCTTTAGCCTCCATCTCGGGCTTTGTACGAGATACAAAACACTCTCTTGTTGAGTATAAAAGACTCTCTTGCTGAGTCCAACCTTTAGCCTCCATCTCGGGCTTTGTACGAGATACAAAACACTCTCTTGTTGAGTATAAAACACTCTCTTGCTGAGTCCAACCTTTAGCCTCCGTCTTGGGCTTCGTACAAGACACATATAAAAGATTCTCCTGTAGAGTCAACCCTTTTAGCCTCTCTCTCTCGGGCTTCGTACGAGACACCCAAAAATCACCCTCTTGTTGGGTCAATAGCCTCCTCTTAGGATTTGTATAAGGAAACCCCGGTTGAACCAATCAACCTTTTAGCATCAAAGTTGTGCCTCGTTCACAGTATACAAACATCAACAACTCCTTTCCCTTCATCTAATTGTTGTAAGCGGCAAGCCTCTGGATCATCTACATCTATGCCACTGTCCCTCTTTTAGCATGAGAAATTCCTAAGGAAAGATGGCATTGCTCTACACTGAGTTAAAGTCTTCTCCTTCAGGTAAAAAACCCTTATAAAGGAAATTATGGCATTGCTGGATTCACATATCCCAGTTAAAGTAATCCTCCTTTATAACCAGTCATCCAACAATTGTGACAAACAGACCCCTTTAGAGATGACAAATTCTCTCTAAAGTCAACATCCTTTTAGCTTCACATCTTGGGCTTCGAACAAGATACAAATAGACTCTTTAGCTTCATATCTTGGGCTTTGAACAAGATACAAACTCCTTTTAGCTTCACGTCTTGGGCTTTGAACAAGAAACCAAAACACCATTTCCTCCCATAGAATAGGAGGAACTACGATCGCTCTGATTTCCCTGTTTCGGTAAACGGGAATACGTAGGCATAAGATTGAAAGAAAAATCTTAGCGAGCACACTCAACAAAAACCCACAATCCCATACCCACATACATCAATTAAAAAGTATCAGTCCTAACCCCCTACCCATGAACATTCTCGGTGTCCCGTTATAAACAAAGAAAGAAGAAAGAGGCCCCACTTCCATATCGCATCCGTAACCTAACAGATCGCTGTTTAAACTCCGTATGCAAGCAGGGTTAATTGGAGACATCTATTTCCCTTCCTTCATCAGCTTCAATAGGATAAAAAATGAATCGACCTGTAGTACCCCCAAAAGAGCGATAGTGCTTAAGAAACACGTCCAGTTTCGCTCGCTACAGCGAGATGCTAAAGAGCACATAAAGAAGTGCGATAAATGCCAACGACACAGGAACATGCACCTAGCTCCACCTAACGAGCTCAAGGTTATGTCCTCCCTGTGGCCATTCTCCTGGCGGGGCCTGGACATCCTGGGGCCATTCGTAGTAGGATCGAACCAGAATAAATACTTAATAGTAGGCGTTGATTACTTCACAAAGTGGATAGAAGCGGAAGCGCTAGCCAAAATAACAACCCTTAACATACTGCATTTCTACAAACGAAACATCCTCGCGCGTTTCGGCATCCCCCAAGCAATATTCATGGACAACGGGACACAATTCACGGACAGGAAGTTCCAGGATTTCGTCGCTCAGCTAGGCACGAAACAACACTTCGCATCCGTCGAACATCCCCAGACTAACGGGCAAGCCAAAGCGGCAAACCGAGTAATCCTTCGAGGCCTCAAGCGAAGGCTAGACAAAGCGAAGAAAGCTTGGGTCGAGGAGCTGCACAACGTCGTGTGGGCGTACCGTACGACCCCACACTCTTCAACCGGGGAAACTCCCTTTCGCCTGGCCTATGGGACCGAAGTTGTAATCCCCATTGAAGTACATGTACCATCCAGGCGGATTGAGTCACCCCTGAACGAAGAAATGAACGACGAGGCATTAAGGGAAGAGCTCGACCTCGTCGAATAGGTCCAGTTCGGAGCAGCTCTCCGCGAAGCCTCATTAAAGCAAAAACTTGCAATCAGGCACAACGCCAAAGTAATACGGCGAGAGTTCCAAGTGGTCAGCCTTGTCTTGAGAAGGAACCACAAAGACTCTCGCGAGGGCAAAGTCGCCGCTAATTGGGAAGGACCCTATCGCGTCTGGGAAAAAATGGAGAATGGGGCCTACTACCTAGAATACCTCAACGGGGAAGAACTTGCTCGACCATGGAACGCCGAAAAGCTAAAGCAATACTATAGCTAAGGCCCTAACTGTCGGTTTACTTCGTCAAAATGACGAACATTACATCCCGACCACGATGTACGCCTAGGTACAAGCGTCGCATACTAAGGCAGGACCCCGCTCAGGAACGAGCCAGGTCCCTGCCCGACAGTGGTTCCTCAACCGAGCATCGTCGTCGTCAAAGTACCACGATAGGAAGAACACCCAACTCGCGATGGGAGGTTCACGCTGCGAACTCAGGCCTCAAACGCGACCTGAGCTCCGCTAATTCGCCCGAAAATACCCAGGTTGTTCGACCAGTCCCCCTCACCGTCGAACACATCTAAATCGAGCAATTCCCCCAAACGTTAGACAAATAAAAGTGGTCCATATTGCGGGTACACAAGTATAACGAGCAAAAGTACAACACTTAGCAAAAATAATCAATGAAAGCCATTCGCAAGTATACAACATACAAAACCGACCACGATGGCCGGATACATACATTTAATTTAAGTGGCCACAAGGACCACCAGTGTGCATATTACAAACCAAGGGGGTCACGCCCCCGAACAACATTAAATTACATCTAAACATGGCACGCAGGCCAGAGACATTACAACAAAACAAAGAAAACTGATTTCATTCCTGCATCCGCTCAAGCTCCTCGGTGTTAGACTCGGACTCCTGGTTGTCCTTGTTCAGAAGCCGAGCGTGCTTATCGCCAATGTTGAAGAAGTCCGGATTAACTATTTTTCCATTCTCAACATGGCCCAAGAAGTTGGTACCCTCCGTAGATATCTGGACCTCTGAGTTCACCAGCCAGAGTTGGGCCACAGTGTTTTTAAACGACTCTTTCCCAATGCCAATGACGTCTTCCTCTGCCCGTAGAAGACGAGCGACAAGCTCGGCTCTCCCCCTCAACGCCTTCACATCCTCGGGCTCATCTTCAGCCGGGGCCACTGCAGCCTTCGTCTACTCGATCAGCTCCTCTGCGGCTTTCTTCTCCACAACCAGAGTGTCATTCTCCCCTCTTAACCTGGCTACCTCTTCGTCGGATTTCTTCCTCGCATATGTGGCAACCTTTGCCTCCTCCCTAGCCTTCCTCGCGGTTTCTTCCAAGGACTCTATGGTCTCCTGGGCCTTCTTAATTTCAAAGTCAGAGGTAGAATCTCCCTCGGCATATATCACTGCCATCTCCAAGACCCTGACCAGCGCAGAGGCATCCTGCGCCAGCAGTGCCTTCTTACTCGGGCGATCCATGCTCTCCAGCTGAAGAGACTCTGCCCAAGGTACCACTAGGGATGTTCCCTCAAAAAATTTCTTGTCAAGGATGAAAGGGGGAAGTTCGAACTTGCCCTTCTCAGGCGCCCGACTGAGGTCCACCGTCTCACTGGCCCTTGTCCGCTTGAACCTCAAGGGCAAAGCCAACGGGGATCCCTGGGCAGGTACGGGCGAGAAACTCCCCACAGCAGGATGATGAGGAGGAGCACGCTGTGTAAACTGAGACTTCGAGGCGGCCGTGCAAGGCTTGTCCCTCGCCATCGCGTTCTTCACCATCCTCTCGTGGGCAGAAAGCATCTCACCTACAAAAACACAACAAACATATTAGCCACCGAGGAAGCTATAATTCGGACAAGATACAAAAGAGTAAAACTACCAAGTAACTTAAAGGCGTCTGTAGGAGTCTTGCACTCCAGAAGCGCCTTCGTGTTTTTGTAACGGTATTCCACTCTCTGCCCGCCACCATCCTCGAAGATGGGGTCGCCTTTCTTCGTCCAACACTCTGCAGGCCTGAAGGAACTAACATACTTGACCAGCGTCTCATAAACGGCCACATCTTGCTCGTCCAACATGTTCGGCTGGGCAAGATAATGGCCAAGGCCCCGGGCAAAGTGGCTCCCACTCTAATGAAAAGAGAATTTGAACACCCTTTCCGCAATCACTTTCCCTTCCCCGTCATACATGTCGTTACCATCCCCGTCTGTTGACACGCCCCAAACATACGTGCTATCTTGGGCCTGCTCCGACACAGGTTCGATGACGTAGAACCTCACCTTGAAGGTTCGGATAGACTCCGAGAAGGGCTTAAACAGCTTCCTCGGTTGCTTCAGCGACACCCAACCATATCTTCTCCCCGTGACCTGCCTCTGAAGGTGGAAGATGGTGAAGAACAAAGGCAAAGTAGCTCCAATCTTCAGGAACTCACAGGTCAGCTCGAAGGCCCGGATAAACGCCAACGAGTTAGGGTGCAGTTGTGACGGAGCCAGATCTAGGTGAACAAAGATAGACTGTTGAAAATCAGTAAAGGGCAGCCTCAGCCCTAGTTCCTTGAAAGCGTATTCGTATATCGAAAAACTCTCCCCGTAATCAGTGCATATATGGTCGTCCTGATTAGGAAAGTGCACCTTCCACTCCCCCTCTGGTCCTACGTCCATAAAGACATCCGCGGTGTAAGACGCGAAGGTAGACGCATGCTCGACCGGCTCCGCTACAGTCCATTCCTCTGCGGAACCTTGCTCGTGTTCCTCCCCGATTTCGCTAGGGGTGTTTGAAATTTCTGTGTCACTACTCTCTAGGAGCTCTCCTTGGACGAGTCTATGAGAATCTCTCTTTCGGGCTCTGGCGCCATCTCGATCACCTGAAAAGCAGAGGACAAAAGTGAATTCGACTGCGAAATCAAATCCACCCTTCCACCGTTAGTCAAGTGAAAGGGCGACCGAAGGGTCGAGGACGACGTCCCGACCTAATCCCTAAGTCAGACAACACAAGAGTCTCACATGAGGAGATGCCCAGAGGTAACCCCTCATTCACTACAAGGAACTTCCCCGACCTACTACCCAGTTTCCGTTTGAAGCTCCACCAGAAAATTCATACGTTCATCGAAAAATTCACCAGAGCATCAGGAAACTGGGTAGCCTCACCAGAATACCTGCACCATCGTCGCGATGGCGCCGGAAACGGCCTAACTCTAGGGCCTCTATAGAGCGCGAGCGACCACATCAGCAGCAGAACAAGGATGAAAAGACCGGTCAGAGAATTCAGTCCGCCGCCATCGTCGACCCACCTAAATCTACTTAACCGCATGCATTCTAACTAAACAAGGATGAAAAGACCGAAAATAAAGAGGAAATCAGGGAGCTTACGTGGTCGGAGAGAGCTTGGAGAACTGAAGAAGCTGCTCGGAGCTGCGTACGGTGGCTGGCACGGCGGTCGACGACGGCGACAGAGTGAATTCTCTGAGAAAGATGAAGAAGGAGAGAGAAGCGAAAATGCAAATGAGCAGATCTTCTTCCTTTATAAACAACTTGAAAACACGTGCACGAACACGCGCGGGTAGAGTCATTATGACCCTAGCCCAGCCATCATTGTCTATTTAATGCAACACATAGCTCAAAGCACACACGGCGTCCCATCGCTCCAGTTCCCTTTAACCGTTGGCCTCCCCGCAAGCCGGGCAGACCGAACATCGTTTCAACTCTCATGGGCACTGGAACCCTCGTCACCAAACGAGGACTTCTTCAGAGTTCCCCGGGACTGCAGGCCATCCTTAAGTCATCACTCCCATGCTCGGGAGCAACGACTTGGAGGCTCCTGTTCCAGACTGGACCAATGGCTAGGCATGGCCCAATCCACTTCTGCTCCCAGAACGGCCCAATTGCCTAAGTCCAGCTGAGGAAGGGCAGCATGTACCTTTCTGCCCCTCTACCGGGCACATGTGGGCAGATGAATCTCAGTCATTTGCTTCTCCCCGGTATTTCTGCCCGTTACGCACGACTCCATCATCCAAGAACGGTCATGACGTCTGTGCCCGGAACTACGCCATTGCCCGTAGAAACGGCTAGTTTTGGGCACCCCTGCCCGTCATAACGGCTAGTTTTTGGCAGTTACCTATTCTTTGGGAATTTTGCCCCGAAAATAGGGACCGTTGGCCATGCACTAGGGGCATTATATAAACCCTCTCACTTGAGAGGGTCAGGTATCCAATAATCATCCTAAGAACACACTTTGTACTTGCCTTTTTCTCTTACCTTTTCTTACTTGAGCGTCAGAGTGCCTTGCAGGTACACCTCCCTCCTCATCTCACACCCAGCTTCACCGACGTTCTTCTTGGCCCATCACAGGATCTGATCAGCCTTCACGATCAGTATAAATTTTTTTTTAAAACATTTTAAAATTCAATAACAATAATTTTAAGATGTTTCTATCTATCATGTCTACTAGAGAAACAATTGGTAGCGGTTTAGTTAATTATGACTTCAAGAAATCCTTTAAATTTGAGGGAAGTCAATTCAAATACTAGATACGAAAGTTTTTTTTCACGACACGTGACTCGTGGATGGAACAAATAATCCATCCAAAAAGTATAATAAAAGGCTAAAGAAGCATTTCAATGGTAGAAGAATGACTTTTTTTTTTACAAAATCTATATTTTGGATGGTATGATTGATAATTTATATGATTACAATTTTCACAAGACTAGCAAAAACATTTCAGATGTTCTGAAAATAAGAATGCACTAAAGAAGTTGGTGGAAAAAATATGTTGTGAGTCGCTATCTACAGTGCCAGATGATTGATGAAAATTCTGCGGGGATTAAACCCCACAAAATCTAGAAGATAGAACACTAAATCATCATTTAAGGCATGGGTTTAATCCTCAAATATGTTATGCATTCTCTAGAGATTAGGAAGAATTTTATTTTCAGATTTCTCTTGAATAAGATGGGCTTTACTCAGACTATAGGGGAAGATTTGTGAACCATTACTAAAAAATATTTTTTTTGTTGAGAAGTAGTGCACCATTGATGGCATATTTAAACTCAATATTGACATGAATAAAATTGCAAATTCAACATTATTGTTATACGATTTTAAAATTTGGCATACTATAATTTGTCATGTAAATAATTAAGGATATAAAAATGCATATTTTGTATTGAAACTAAAATAATGAAAAGTTTACTGTCGCGACGCAAAAAATACCTGAGCGGACGAACACTCTAAATCAACAAGAGTCGCCACCAAAGTTTATTTTTTGAAGAAAAAACGTCGATAAAACCCTAAAAGAATAAAAATATGGCCATCACAACCAAATTCATATTATAGTGTCGGTTATGCACGGGAAATGTATTAGCACCACGCACATTCATTGTATCTAATGGGAACTGTTTAATTAGCTTTTACTAATAAGAGTGTTAGCGTAATGTGTTTATGGTTTCTTCTAATTATTATGATGTATTTATAAAATAGGGAAAATTAGATTTTTTATTAGGATGTTTGACGAGATGTTGAATATCTCTCCTACATATCCCTAGGTGCGACAAAGAACTCAAAGCTACCTAGTTCTTTGCGAGAACAAATGAATTTTTTATTATGGTTCTTGACAAATTTTCAAAATTTGCTCTTACATATCCCCATGTGCTATGCGGAACTCAAAGCTACGTAGTTCTTGGTAACAAAAACTTGTAGGTTGGTTGATTTTAAAGAAAATTGTTTAGGTCACATCTGAGCGGTTATACGTTGCTTGCTACTCACACATGGGAGGTATGAAGTGTTGTTTGTTCGCGTTGGAATGGATATAACACCGTTCGTCTATGAAAAGTTTATAATCACGCTTGGGCAAAAAATGTACGTTTGATTGATTAAAATTGTTTTTGGTGGAATACCAATGCTGAGTTGGAACGATATGTATACCTTGGGTCTGATTATTCGGGGATCAAAAGAGTGTGCACCCAATTGTCCTTTTTAATCCAATTATTTATAAATAAATAAAAACAGTTATGGAAGACGAGTAATTGGTTGGAACAAAGCGTGTGCATCATGTTCGACTACTTGAGGATAAAAAGGGTGTGCAACCAATTTTTCTTTTTTAATCCGATGTTGATAATATGTTTTTAACGAAAGACAAATGCTCCGTTGGGACGAGGCGTACGTCTCGTGTCCAATTATTCAGAGATCAAAAGAGTGTGCACCCAATTATCATTTTTCAATCCGATTTTGATTGTGAAAAAATTTAAGTTTAATTATGAAAATAAGCTTGATTTAATATTAAAAGTAAAATGAAGTTTTTTATTGCTTAATATTTACGCTAATCAACTTACTAATCAATTAATATATTAATTAAATTATAGAATATAAATAAAAGTGAGAAAGGGTGGTGTTAAGCATAATCAAGGGTTTGAAAGAAAAATAATTGTGGCCTGAAGCCCAAAAAGCACAACAGAAAGAAAAATAAAAAAAACGAAGATGGGGTGCGCTGCAGCACCCTTGGGTACGCGTGCACCCTGGTCCAATAGGCCCAATCTCTAGTTATCCAAAACACCAGAAGGGGGTGTCAAAATAATAAGAGGGCATGACCAAGAAATCACGTATATGCCTAAAATAGGAGGGCCCAATTCATTTTCAACCAAACCAAACTAAGGAGGGGTACAAAAGGGAAAAGAAAGGTGTGTGAATTAGCAAATACACCCAGGAAAAATCTGGAAGGCCCAAAAGGGTTATAATAGACAAAGGAAAATAAGTCAAAGGCACATGAGGTCGTCATGCAAACAATAAAGCAATCTTGGCCAAGAGATCTAGATCCAAGGGCCACCATCCAAGAGCTACCATGGAGGCTCCTATACAGGAGTACTATTGGAATTGATCCGAGAGCTCTGGCTTGGCCACATTGCAACCAGAACAAAACAACAAAACAAAATAAAGAGGGAGATCCAATGGATCTGACCTCATTTGGCAAAGATATTTCTATCTCTTCCTTCCAATACTCTCTTGGTTAGTTTCATAGCATCTTCATCATGTTCATGAAAAACACATGGAGAAATTTCTAGAAAGATCAAAACTGAACTCATCTCAACCTTCTTCTTTGGGAGGTTCTAGTGGAAGAAGGCGTGAGCATTTAAAAGTTAGTTAGAGATATTTTGATTGAATGTATGGTGATGTATTTATCATGTAAGATTGTAAGGTGAGGATTAGGATGGAGTGTAGTGAGAAATACATGTGAAAATTCTTTCTTGCTGTAAAAACAAACTCATGTATGTATATGTATGGATGATGAAATGAGAAAATTGAATTTTGTCTCTTATGCCATTTCTATTATTGATCCTTTTTTTTTAGTTTTTTTTTTCTTTTTGGATGATATATGCACATGATGCATAATGTATGGAGATGACTTAATGGATAACATGAGATTTTTTTAGATCTTTTGAACTTGGTCTTTTTCTCTTATAAAACTTTGTTGGTTTTTTAGCTTGATGCAAAATGAGACATGTGACTATTTTATTTATTTATTTTGGTTTTAATGAAAATGTTTTTAATTTTTAAAAAGTGGAAAATAAAACATGGTAATTAAAATAAAATAGAAAAATAAAGTGAAATTAAAATATGAAGCAATTATCTTTAAACTAATGCAAAAAAAAATGCAAAAACAACTAATAACCAGATGAAATGGAAATGTTTAGACAAAATTAGGGTACGACAATTGTCATTGCCTAATTATTTTTAACTAAGAAAAGTATGAACGACGCAAGTATTTATAAAAACTTTATGTAAGATAATTATGTACAACGAACTCAAATTTTGTCTACTGAACGGTGTATGGATATGTGTGGCATGTCTGACTCAACTACAGAGTTTATCCTGAGAAAGTGAATGGTCTGACTCAACTGCAAAGTTGATCCTGAGAAAAGTGAATGGTTTTTCTCAAATGCATAATTGATCCATAGAAAGTTAATGGTTTTTTTCAACTACAAAGTTGATAAAGAGAAAGTGAACAATTGATCTAGAGAAAGTGAGTGGTTTGTCTCAACTATAGAGTTGATCTAGAGAAAGTGAATGGTTTGTATCAACTGCACAGTTGATCCAGAGAAATTAAATGGGTTGTTTCAACTTCATATTTTATCTAAAGAAACTAAATGGCCCGACTCAACTGCAAAGTTGATCTAGAAAACGTGAATGATCTGTCTCAACTGCAAAGTTGATCCATAAAAAGAAATAGTTTGTCTCAACTACAAAGTTAATCCAGAGAAAGTAAATAGTATGTTTCAACTGCAAAGTTAATCCAGAGAAAGTGAATGGCCTGTTTCAACTGCAAAGTTGGTCCAGAGAAAGTGAATGGTTTGTCTCAACTGCAAAGTTGATCCAGAGAAAGTAAATGGTCTGTTTAAATACAAAGTTTATCCAAAGAAAGTAAATGGTCTGTCTCAACTGCAAAGTTAATCCATATAAAGTGACTTATTTGTCTCAACTACAGAGTTGATCGAGAGAAAGTAAATTGGTCTTCAACTGCTAAGTTGATCTTTATATCGATAAAGGAGATTAATGGTCTTCAATTGCTAAGTTGATCTTTATGCCGATAGAGGAGATGAATGGTCCTCAACTACTAAGTTATTCTACCGACAAAGAATCTGGGTGATGGACCAAAACAACAAAGTTGATCTTTTGACCGAATGATCTAAATCAACTATAAAATTGATCTAGGGAAAGAATAAGAATGGTCTTCAACTGCTAAGTTGATCTTTAGACCGACAAAGAAATGAATGGTCTTCAACTACTAAGTTGATCTTTAGACCGACTTAGGGAGAAAGAATAATGGACTTCAACTACTAAGTCAATCATTAAATCGAATGGGGAAAAAGAAAATGGTCCCTAACTTCTAAGTCGATCTTTAGAATGACAAAGAAACTGGATGGCCCACAACTGCAAAGTTGATCTTTAGACTGAATGATCTGAATCAACTGCAAAATTGAGCTAGGGGAGAATAAGAATGCTCTTCAACTACTAAATTAATCTTTAGATCGACAAAGAATTGAATGGTCTTCAACTGCTAAGATGATCCAGAGAAAGTAAATGGCCTTACTCAACTGCAAAGTTGATCTAGAGAAAGTAAATTGGAATTTAACTCCTAAGTTGATCTAGAGAAAGTAAATGGTATGTCTCAACTGCAAAGTTTATATAGAGGAAGTGAATGGTCTGTCTCAACTACATAGTTGATCCAGAGAAAGTGAGTAGTCTGTTTCAACTGCAAAGATGATCCAAAGAAAGTGAATAGTCCGTTTAAACTGCAGAGTTGATCCATAGAAAGTAAATGGTCTATTTCAACTGCAAAATTTATCCAGAGAAAGTGAATGGCTTGTCTCGACTGCCGAGTTGATCCAGAGAAAATAAATTGGTCTTCAACATGTAAGTTGATCTTTAGGCCGATAGAGGAGATGAATGGTTTTCGACTGCTAAGTTGATCTCCAGACCGACTGGGGGGAGAGAATAATGGTCCTCAATTTCTAATTTGAACTTCAGACAGATAAGGGAGAGGAATAATGGTCTTCAACTACTACGTTAATCTTGAGAGCGATAAAGAAAATGAGTGATTCTCAACTGCTAAGTTAATCTTTACAGCGATAGAGACAATGAATGAACTTCGACTACTAAGTTGATCTTTATACTGATGGGGTAAGAGGTGCTCGTCCTCAACTGCTAAGTTTATTCTTAGACAGAACAAGGAAAGTAAATTCTCTTTAATTTCTAAATTGATCTTTAGACAAAATGATTTGAATCAACTGCAAGATTGATCTAGGGAAAGAATAAGAATGGTCTTCAACCGCTAAGTTGATCTTTATAGTGACAAATAAATGAATGTTCTTCAACTGATAAGTTGATATTTATACCGATATTGAAAAACGAAATTGTCTTCAACCACTAAGTTAATCTTTAGACCGACAAAGAAATAATGGTCTTCAACTACTAAGTTGATCTTTAGACCGACTAGGGAGAAAGAATAATGGTCCTTAACTACTAAGTTAATCTTTATACCGACAAAGAAAATGGACGATGACCCGTAACTACAAAGTCAATCTTTAGACCGATAAGCAAAAATGAGTGGTCTTCAACTATAAATTTGATTTTTAGACCGATAGAGAAAAATGAAATGGTCTTTAATTGCTATGTTGATCTTTAGACTGATAGGGGATACATATTATCTTCAAATGGTAAATTGATCTTTAGACTTACAAAGAAACTGGATGATAGCCCACAACTGTAAAATTGAACTTTAGACCGATAAATATATAAAATGGGAGATTCATTGAGGATGTTTGCTACTGAGACTTTCTGGGAAATATCGATGAGGTTTGGAAAATAGTTTTATGAAGAATGCTCACTAGGGGAGATTTTCAAGAGAAACTCGCTGGAGAGAATGTTTACTAGGGACACCTACCTAGGAGTCTCGGTGAAGTAAAACTCACTCAGGAGTTGTTATTGGCTTTGATGGGGATTAATATGGACTTCTATGAGCGATCACATAATCCTTTCTCATGATATGCGTGTAAGATTTGTGTTGATGCATGATATGCCTTTAGTTACCTGGCGTAGTACACCACATTTGTTGATATGATACATATGAAATGATGCATGAAATGTAATGATGAATCAATGCATGTAATGAGTTAATTGATGTTCGCCAATCAAAATTGGACATCAACGTAAGTATGTCAAGCATGGTTTGGTTTTCTTTCATTGAAAAGGGCTAAGCGAGGCTGGGTTATGTAGATCCTCAGAATGAACTGAGAGAAATGAGATTTTGAAATTTTTTTCGAACATGTGCTAGTCTTTGAAATGCAAATTATTCAATTGGCAGACAGGTACTGGACTTTTAGAATAAAAATCGCTAGACGAGTATTGGAAATGATTAAACTGGAGATTACTATATAGGTATTGGTTTTTAAGAAAAACTAATAATTAAATTTCTAGACGGAAACTAGATTGATTAAATTTCTAGACGGGAAGTGGATTCTAAAATGCTGACTGCCAGGCAGGTATTGACTTTAAAATGAAGATTTTTAGACGGGCACTGGGAATGCTTAAATAGGAGATTTCCACACATGTACTGGTATTTAAGATAAAAAATTTAATTTCCAGATGGGAACAAAATTGATTAAATTTCCATACGAGAACTGGATACTAAAATGCAGACTGTCAGACGGGTACTGACTTTAAAATGAAGATTTCCATACCGGTACTGGAAATGGTTAAATTGGAGATTGTCATACAGGTATTGGTGTTTAAGATAAAAATAATTGAATTTCCAAACAAGAACATAATTGATTAAATATCAAGGCAGGAACTGGATTCTAAAATGCAGACTTTCAGGCAGGTACTGACTTTAAAATGAAGATTGTTAGATGGGTACTGACTTTAAAATGAAGATTGCCAGACGGGTACTGGGAAAAAAATGAAGATTACCAGACAGGTACTGGAAAAAAATAATATTTCCATGTCGGTACTAGCAAAAAATGAAGACTACCAAACGGGAACTAGACCAGAAATTGATTTATTTGATTAAAACTCCATATGAGTGTTGGAATTTATGGGTTACATCGCCGGATAAGTAATAGACCAAGAAATGATTAACTTGATTAAAACTCTAGACGAGTACTAGACTTAAAACATTACATCGCCAGAAGAGTACTGGACCAAAAATAGAACTGATTAAATTTCCAAATGAGTACTGAACTTGACAATATATATGATTAAATTTCTATACGAGAACTAGACTTTAAGATAAAAATGATTAGTTTTCCATATGAGAACTAGACTTAAAATGGAAACTTCCAAACGAGCACTGGATTTTAAAAAGTAGATGAATAAATTGAAAGACGGGTACTGGACTTGAAAAAGATTAACTTTCCAGACGAGAACTGGACTTTGGAAGTTAAATAAATAAAATATTAACTCGTTACATGATAAGTGGACTTTGAAATTTTAATGAGTTACGCACAAGCATCTGATTCTGAAAAAGAAAAGGGTTTTGAACTTTTCTAGACAAGTATTGGTCTTTGTGGGTGCTAAGCGATATTGGACTTTTGGGGTGCCAACAAATATTGGGCTTTGAGGTGCCAATGTTGTCGGCCATTGAGGTGCGAAACGAGGTTGGACTTTGATGGATTTAAATGGTATAATGCTTATGGCAACCGATCTTCGAGAATGATGGTGAGCGCCACACATGACTCGTGCTATGCACGAGACTTGTTTTTATTCATGAAGTATGTGATGATGCATGAAATGATGAATGATCGATACATGCAATGTGTTGATTTTAGGTTCTGCCTCTGAAGGTGGGGCCTTTTGACTCTAAATATCTGATTTTATTTTTCCCGCTTGTGTTATGAGGCTTTTAGGTATTTGACATATGTGTGGTGCCATGGTGCATTAGATGAAATGCATGGTTAGATGTTATGGCCAACCAAACATGGTTGATGCAAAGGTAATGCAAATAATGAGTAATGCATGATATATGCAAACATCATTGAGATGAAGATAATGCATGATGAAGATTTGAATGTTTCAACCAGCGCCCATGTGGCGTGGCATGGAATGGTTAATACTAAGAAATATTCTTTTTCAACGAAGCTTCTCGTCAAAAGAAAAGGTTACTTTATAGGTTATTATGCTAGCATGATCTCCCAACACTCATTTTGAAATCAATGGTTGCTAATGTATGACAGGGTTTGCTTGAGCATCTGAAGGTATGAAAACTCCCCCCTTCATTAACTATACAGCTTATCATGCCCTAGTATGTTGGGTCTTTGAAGAAATTTTCCAAAAAAGGGGGGTTGGAAGCAGTCTATGCCATAATATGGCCTTGAGATGGCTTGTGTAATAGTTCATTTTTTTTTATTTATTTAATCGAATTATGTATTTGGATGGTGTTTATATAGTTAGTATTCGTATATGATGTTTAGGGTTGGCGGAGCATAGTTCTAATTATTTAATTAAATAATAGAATTTAAAATATTAGAGAACAATAAGGATTATTATTACTAAAATAAAATTAGAGTCAAAAAGGGTATTTTTGGTAAATAAGGGAATAAGTGAGGGCATGGTGGAAATCACTAATTGAGGAGGATTATGTTTCTAATCAAAACGAGTTAGTAGAGACTTTTGGGGGTTAGTACGTGAAAATTGAATTAGGAATAGGAGAGGCTAGGAGAAGAAGGGCTTACGAAAAACCTCCATTGTTAGAGCTTGAAGGTGTTTTTGCTGGAAATCTAAGGTATGGGGATTACTCTAAATATGGTGTTGAATGCATGATTGGGTAGGTGACGTCATTAATCCTCATTAGGTTTTTCCCTAATTTTCCCTTTTGATAAATGAATGACGAATATAAACTGATTTCTGGGATAACATGAATTATGTGTTGTATTGTGTGAATTTTTGTAGTGTGTGATTTTTGTCAGTGACGTGACCACCTTACCGCAATGTTAGAATTGAGTGCTACTTTCTGATTTCTTATTTATCCTATGAAGCTGGAAAGGAAAGGGAAGATATCTAAAACTAACCTTGCACGCAAATGTTTTCTTTAACAAATACTAAGAGATAGGGGATCGGGGTCTGGTTATAAACTCTTTATTGCATGTATCTCTGTTAATTTGGAATGCTTTCTTATGTTTATCTGCTGTGGTTTGGGAAAATTTCTCCTTTGGGAGAATTGAGAGAATGGTTTTGTTGTTTTCAGGTTTTTTGTTGTTTTTGGGAAGGTACTGGACCTAAAGTTTTTTATTTGTGTCCTCGCTAAGATTTCGCAATCTTATGCCTACGTATTCCCGTAAAGAGATTCGGGAAATCAGAGCAATCGTAGTTCCTCCTATTTCTATGGGAGGAAATTGTTTGCTGTCTTGTTCAAAGCCCAAGATTGAAGCTAGAGAGTATTTGTGTCTTGTTCAAAGCCCAAGATTTAAGCTAAAAGGGTGACTGAGAGATAATTTGTCATCTCTAAAGGGAGAACATCTCACCTATTCATCACAAATGTTGAGAAATTGATTATAAGGGGAATTACTTTAATTGGGATATGTGAATCCCGCAATGCCATAATTTCCTTTATAAGGGTGATGTCATGAAGAAAGAAAGCTTTAACTCAGTGTAGAGCAATGCCACTTTTTCCTTATGAATCTTTCATGCTAAGAGAGGGACATTGGCTTGGATGTATGGAATTCAGAGGCTTGCCACTTACAGTTGTTAGATGAAAGATGAAATTTATCCAGGATATGAGAAGGACTCCAGCTTGGATTTTGAATCAACAAGTGTGCCACTTACATCAATTATTTGGAAAAAGGTTTGATTGTTTGCTTTGATATGTGAAGAGGAAATATCCTCCTGCAGAGTTGACTCATGGTCTCATCTGAGGGGGTGTTGATTTTTGTGTGCCTTGATCAAAGCCCAAGGTTGAATCTAAAAGAAACTGACTTCACTGGGGAGGGTTTTATCTGTCTTGTACAAAGCCCAAGATTGAGGCTGACTGACTCCACTGAGGGAAATTCTTATATGAAGCCTAAGAGGAGGCTATCTCTTGCTGAGGATTTGTGGGAATCCAAGAGCATGTCCAAATGGTATTGGGGAATCCAAAGGTTTTACTCTTTCTGGGAATCAGGGAAGAGTTGAGATATCAGATGCCATGAGGCTTTAAGTCTCTTGGGGGATTTGTTGATGGTAAATTTACCCTGGCTGGGATTTCTTAAAATGAAAGCTTAAGCCTTGTTGGGGGGTCAGATGGGTTTAAAGTTGAGTTTGAAAACCTATAGAGGTTTTAACTCTGCTGGAGATTAGTATATTAATGAAATGATCAGGGTTTTTCCTGTGCTTTTAGGAAACTTGAGGGTTTTTGTGAGATCTAAGAGGAGATGAGACTTTCTAAGTCTACTTGAATGAAGCCCAAAAGGAGGCTGAGACTGTCCAAGTCTACTTGTATGAAGCCCAAGAGGAGGTTGAGGGTTTAAGGGATGAAGATCAACCCTAGAATGGTATGATGTTCTGGAATTTTGACTCTCCTGAGGATGGAACTAGTAGAGATGACTAATTTCTGTCCTATGCCTTTAGGAGGCCTTTGGGTCTTTGTATTAAGCCCAAGAGGAGGCTGAGGAACTTCTAAAAAGCCTGTTGGTCCTTGTACTAAGCCTAATAGGAGGCTGGGATGCTTTTAGGAAGCCTGTGGGTCCAAGCCTTAGAAAAGTTCAAGAAAGGTTTCACCGGGAATTAATCCTTTCTTTGTTTGAATAGTTCTAAGGTTTGAAGAAATTTAAGAGACGTTTCACCGGGAATTAATCCTCTATGGGGGGATAAATTTCTTGTACACATATATTTCTAAGTTTGACAGTCTTGAGAAAAGTTTCACCGGGAATAATGCCTTTCTCTGTTCCATATTGTATAAGCCCAAGAGGAGGCAGACTGTATAGGAAATTTCCTATGAGGGACTAGTTTTGACTCTGTTGTAAAGTAAACTCTGGTTTGACCTAAACATAGACCTAACTATTGGGGGAAACTCTAAACAAGATATGCACAAGTATATACAAACAATTATATTGACAGATTATATAAGAAATATGCACTGAAAAAGATGTGAGGACTTACCTTCTGAGAAGAAGCCCAAGCATATTGTGATCTGTTGTATTGACTACAACTGTATTGCCTCTTTTAGGGTTTTAAGAAATTGAAGAAAGTTTTGAAAGAAACAACATTGAATTTGAATTTGAATTAAGATAAATTTTTTTTGGAAGAATGTTTGGGGCTTATAACTCAAAGAGAGGCTCAGATGACTTATTTGAAAACATTGATCGCACTACGATGCCGAAAGACGTTGTGAGACTTATATTATAGCAGTTGGGTCTTACAATCTATTAGAGGCCCAAAAGTGTTTGTGAAGAAAGAAAAATGGGGCTTATACTCAAGGAGAGGCCCAGAGGATTTATTTGAAAAGGCGACGATCGCGCCGTGATTTGAAAACCATTGGGGGACTTATACAATGACTGAGGCCCAAAAATATTTATGTACAAGAAGGAATAGGTCTTACACTCTAAAAGAGGCCAAAAAAGATTATTTTTATACAAGAGATGGGGCTTACAGCTCAAGGAGATGCCCAGATGAAAAACAGTGATCGCACCGTTTATTTTGAAAATCATATCGGGACTTATACAATGACCGAGGTCCAAAATGGTATATTTACAAAGGGGATGGGTCTTACACTGTAATAGAGGCCAAAAGTGTTTCAAATGAAGTTAAAATCAAGAGAAAACCCTAATTTCTTTTAAAATATAATTTTTCAAAGAAAAATAAATAATAAATGATATAAAATATAAAATATATTTAAAAACAAGTTATCAATTTTGAACAACATTTTGAAAAATCATGTTTAATCATATGAAATCTTATAATTCATTTGAATTTGAAAAATCAAGGTAGAAATTTCATTTAAAAATGTTTAAAAACAAATAAAAATGAAATTATTTACAAAATTCAAGCTATATTAAATAAATAATATAAGTTTGATTTTTTTTGTAGAATAAAATATTTCAACATTTTTGTGAATTTTGAAAAAAAGAATCAATAAAAAATAATTAAAATTGAAGGAGAAATTATTTTTGAGATTAATTAAGAAAATAATGAAAAATGAGAAAAATAGCAAAAAAAAAAATACGAGAGGGAACAAAAAATGGTATGGGTGGGTGTTGAACTCACGCCCTCTAACCAAACAAACACACGCTGCTACCACTGGGGTGGTGATACATCCGTGTATCAAAACCACCCCATATGCATATAAGGGTGACCTAATTTCTAGGTCAGGGCAATGCAAAAAACCAGATTTTGGGTTATTTGCAAGAAGGCCATAACTTCTTCATTTCTCCATGAAGATTGATGAAATTTACATGGTTCCTACCTAGAATTTCATGAAGAATCCAATGGGGGTGTTAGAATTTTCTAAAGATGCCTACATTTTAAAACCCAATAGTGGTTTCAAAATAGGCCAAAATTTGCAAGTTCTATGCTACCACTTTATACAAGAAATAAAAGCATGGTAAATCAGTTCAAACATAACACATATGATATGTATGACATTTTCATGATCAATGGACATCAAAGTAATGCATATTTTAAAGAGTTCAAATTGTTATGCACTTACCTCTTGAAGCTCCTTGTGCTATCTTTCAAAATACTTGTTCCAGAAGTAATCTAATGCCTTAGACACTCTTAATAGATCCATTAGAAGCTTTTAGGATGATCAAAACCAGGTGGAAACCTCAGGAACAAGAACTGACTCTTTCTTGCAAAAGTGGCAAAATCGACCAAAATGGTAACTCACTCAAATGGTATTACAGTTAAGGGAAACTTGTTGGAACTGCTTAGGAATCATATTTGCATAGTATTTGAAGTGTTGTTTGGCTTTGAAAGTGATTGGATCAAGACATGGCTTGAAAATGCAGAAAAGTCAAAATTTGAGGTTTTGGTGGTTGACTTTCTGATTTTGGTGTTGTATAATGAGGATGAAGGTTTGAACACCTCCAATAGATGATTTATGATGTGTTTGGATATTTATTTGAGTGGTTTTTGCTCTGGTTTCAAGAATCCCCAAATTGCTCCATTATGACTTGAAATTGAAGTAAGAGAGGGAGAGTGAGAAAACAAGGCTTTAGTATTGTTTTGGTGTGGTTTGAAACATTAGAAATGACCTATATTTATAGTATAGGATGTTTGTTTTTGAAGTAATAGTGAATGGCGTCCGTTTCACTCTATTATCCAATGGATATGCCCATGTATCACTTTCTTAAATGCCAAGGTACCAAGTCTCCTCTAGCCATTGACTTGAGCTGATCTTTATAGCTTTAGGTCTTCTGATTTTTGAAACAATGTTGACTCAAATGGACTATCATGTACTTATGCATGCCGCCTCAATGTACCTCTTGAATGCCTTGAAACAAAATTGAAGTTTTTGGATTTGCAACATTGAATTTCAAATGCCAAGGAATAGGATATTTGACTTGGTGGCTTTGTGATCAGATCCCTTATCATTCAAGTAGATTTTGGACAAAAATGAAATGATGCAAGTGTCCAAAATTGGTTCAAGAAATTGTGGGAACCAAGTTATGTTTTCATGCCTTTGTGTGGGCAGAGTGAAAAATGCCATTTTTTTAGGCTTATAACTCCTTGCTCAAGTTCAACCATGGGAGGCTCTTGTACTTTTTGGAAATCCCCAATAACATACTTCAACTTTGATGTCCAACTTTGGTCTTGAATCATCTTGGATCATAATGAAAAATGGCCTCAAAGTTGGTGACAAATGCAAAACAGATTCTGTCCAAAGTTTCACTATGTGTTGGAAAAATGGTCATTTTCATATTTTTCTGATTTTGATCAATCCATAACTCAAAATCCACGAGGATTTGGAATCTGATGTAGTTGACAATCTTGAAGTATGTAATGAGAGCTTTCATTTGAGCTTTGGATGGAAGAAAAAGGTTGCTTGGATCACAAGTTACGGTCTTGCAAAGTTGGTTATAAATCACTTTTTTTCATGACTTAGTGAAATTTCAAGTTTCTTAAAATTGCCCCTTTTGCAAGTAACCCTACTCTTCTTCATTTTTCTTGATGGATGATGGTCCAAACCATAAGTTAACATTGTTTTTTACTTAGGGAAGCCTTGTTTGTCAAGAAATTCAAAAGTCAAACTTGGTTTTTTGGCATAGTTGACTTTTTATCCGATGAATTTCAAACTTTGTGATCCTCTATGAAATCAAGTTCTTGACCTAATTCAAACCTAATGGATGGATTCCATAGGTGTTTTAGAATGTTTTAAATCATGTCCCATGGTTTGGGATCATGTCTTGGTCAAAAGTCAAAGGTACAGTTGACTTTTCATCAGAAAACCCTAATTGGTTCAGATGAATTTGAATCCTTGTACTGCTTATGAACCATGTTATTTGGTTCAATCCAATCTTGTAAATGGATCAATATGATGTATTGGAGGTCTCCAAAACACTTCTTGAGGTTTTGTCTCATGCCTTGCTTCAAAAGTCAACTTAGGGGTGAATTAGGTCAAGAAACCCTAATTCCTGATTTTTTATGAATGCATCCCCTGAGGCTATTTTCACTCTATGATTGGGTCCACGAGGTCCCTTTGAGCTTCTTAGATCATGTTTTGAAGTATTGGCTCATGCCCAGATGAAAATCTCCGTCTGGAGGCTTTGGTCGACCAAAACCCTAATTTGGTGATACTAATGATCTTGAGGCTTGATCCACTTGAAATGTTGCACTCTTGTGCTTGAATCTTGATATGGGAGACCTATTGATCCTTCATGGATGTTTGAGAGACTTGACAAGTTGAGGATCATGTCCATTCTTGATTGATCCTTTGTTTGAGTGCTCTAAGGGGGCTCAAAACCCTAATTCTTAATTGTAGTGAATGCTCAACAATCTTTGAGAGGATTGATAAGGTATGAAGGTACATCCATATTGTGGTGATGATTTTCACAATGATGGGAAATCTTGTGGTTAAAATTTGGGGTATGACAGATGCCCCTATTTAATCTTCTTGGACCTGAAGGTGTGAATAGCGAAGACGTTCGAACATTTAAGGTAGAAGAGGATTAAATATCGGAATACCCAAAATTTTGACTGTGATTATGAATGGTAGCTATTTGCTCATCCATCTTTTTTTGCTAAGAAATGTTACTTAGAAAAGGGTAAAACTTCCCCTCGATCCTGGTCTTCAGCCATGGAACTGGTCTCAGTTTTTTTTTTTAAATAAACTTCCCCTCGATCCTAGTCTTCTGCCATGGAACTGGTCTCAGTTTCTTTTTTTTTGAAATAAACTTCCCCTCGATCCTGGTCTTCAGCCATGGAACTGGTCACAGTTTTTTCTTCTTGTCGAGTTCCTTCCTCGACAAGGAACGTTATTTGTAGCGGTCTTCATCAAACTTCTCTCAGAGTTTTACTGGGGAGAATCCATTTGATGGAAAAAGATTTGATGTCAGACTTGCTGGGGAGAACCATTTGTCTGAACTGCAGAGGTGTGCAAACCTCTCTGTGGGAGATGCCATTTGTCGACCTACTGGGGAAAGCAAGTCTCTTGAGAGATTGCTTGTTGCTTGGTGATATTACATCATACTTTTCTTCAAGACCTTTTTTGGAGAAATGTCATGTGATGTAATCCAATTTTGAGGTGCTGATGACTTTATTGACAGCAAACTTTTTGGGGAAAAACCGTCGTATTGCCCAGAGTCTTCCGTTGAGAGGCTTTCTCTGGGGATTTTCTTTAATCCAGGAAAGAAAAATATCATCTTCAATGGTGAAGAGTGATGTTCCGAAGTGTCTATACGAATGACTTCTTGCCTTTCAGAGGTTCAAGTCATCAAAGTGGTTGAGGACCGATTTTAATCCAGGAACACACTGGAGAGAGATTGTTTAGACGATATATTTTCCTGACGAGGAAAAAACTTAGACCGGAATTTTGTCCTATCGGACGCAAAAAGGAAAACTGACAACTCTATCGGAGAGAGGACGCTTTATCACTTAGGGATGAGTATGACCAGAGTGATATTGATGCAATATGTGTATGAATATGAATCAATTATGCATAATGTATGTATGTTTTTGCTGATAAAACAGACACGCCATATAGACTGGCGAGGAATACAACAGGATACTCTGCCATTCTGGGCGATAGGGATATCACTGGGGAATCTGAAAGTTGTACTTTTGCTCGGGAATAGGGATTCCTGCATTCGTTTCGGTTTTCAAAAGTACAAACCTGCTAGGGATGGACATCCGTCCTTATTTTTCAAAGGTGGACCCTACTGGGGAGAAAACCCATCAATTGGTTTTTGGAGGTAAGAACTCTGTCGGGGATGATAGATGGATCATTTCGTCTGAAATTGTTGATCCTTCATTCAGGGTGTACTGGTCAAAAGGAATACTTTGATTCTACATTTTGAAGTCCGATCACTACTAGAGAAGCAGTTGATATTCCTTTTTTTTTGCGCTCATTAATCGAAAGGAAATTATCATCTTTGTTTTAAAAGTAAAACTTGAACTTCTCATTTAGAAAAATTAAATTCATTTTTGTTTCAAGAATCGTTGATCATAAAAAAAATGTCATTTTGTAAAGCAAAATAAATGAGAATTGTGAACAAAAGGCACACAGGGTCAAATTTTATTGATAGAACGGTAATCAGCCGAGTGCGTGATCCCATAGAGCATTACAAAGTTTAGAAAATGGTAATTTAAAGGGAAAAGGGCTACATTGAAACATAACGACCACTATCCTCCCACTAACTTTGAATTCTGGACATTCTGAGCTTCTGTCAAAGGTGACCTTGACTGTAGTTTTCCCGACGGATGACGTTGCCTTTGATGAGCCAATCTTGTCGGATGTAGTTACTTGCCATGAATCCCTAACTTTTGTCTGGATTGCCTTTTGAGGTTCTCAATCCATTGGGATGACTTTTGCTTATGTCTCTAATTTTTCCTGGATCGCCCTTTCGGGTTTTCAATCCACCGAGACATTTTTTTTGTTTATTTATTTAGGCGAAGTATTTCTTGACTACATCAACATTTGTGGGGTAGGTAAACTCCTCTTCATCCATGGTTGCGAGTCTCAAGGCACCGCCTGAGAAGGATTTCTTAACAACATATGGGCCACCGTAATTCAGAGTCCATTTGCCCCTGGAATCAGTGAGAAATGTTTGTATCTTCTTGAGCACGAGGTCTTCTTTCCTGGATACACGGGGTCGGGCCTTTTTGTCAAATTCTTTCTTCATTCTTTGCTGATATAACTGACCATGACATAAAGCCGTCATTCTTTTTTCTTCGATCAGATTCAATTCATCGTGTCAGCTTTGACACCATTCAACTTCTGTTAGCTCGGCTTCCATCAATACTCTCATTGACGGGATCTCTACTTCTATGGGGAGCACTGCCTCTAAGCCATATACTAGAGAGAAAGGGGTTACCCCTGTTGAAGTGCGGACAGATGTGCAATAACCGTGAAGAGCAAAGGGTTGCATCTCATGCCAATCTTTGTATGTTACAACCATCTTCTGGACTATTTTCTTGATATTTTTGTTAGCCACTTCTACCGCTCCACTTATTTTAGGTCGGTAGGGAGATGAGTTATAGTGTTCGATCTTGAACTTAACACACAACTCTTTCATCATCTTGTTGTTCAAGTTGGATCCATCATCAGTAATGATCTGGCTTGGAACACCATAACGACATATGAGACTGTTTTTGATAAATCGGACCACCACTTGTCGGGTTACATTAGTGTATGACACTGCTTTGACCCACTTGGTGAAGTAGTCGATGGCTACCAGGATGAATCGATGTCCGTTTGAAGCTTTGGGTTCAATCATGCCAATCATGTCGATCCTCATATAGAAAAAGGCCATGGAGAAGAAAGGACTTTGAGATGCGTTGGCGGTACATGGATTTTGTCAACGTATATCTGACACCTGTGACACCTCCTCATGTACTGGTAACAATCGGATTCCATTGTCAGCCAATAATATCTTGCTTTCAGAATTTTCCTTGCCATTGTATGTCCATTGGCATGAGTGCCAAAGGAGCCTTCATGAATCTTTTTCATTAACATGTTTGCTTCTTGTCTGTCTATGCATCTGAGCAAAACCATGTCGAAGTTTCTCTTGTAGAGTGTATCACCATTCAGGAAGCAGTTGCCATCCAGTCTTCTGAGAGTCTTCCTATCTTTTCTAGATGCCCCAGGCGAGTATTCTTGTCTTCGAAGGGAACTCTTGATATCATGATACCATGGTTTGTCATCTATGACTGCTTCAATTGTGAAGATGTAAGTGGGCCTTTCAAGGCGCATTATGTCAATCTTAGGTACGTCGTTCCATTGACCTACACTAATCATGGAGGATAGAGTGTCTAATGCATCAGCCATGTGATTTTCTTCATGAGGGATATGATGAAACTCGATTCTGTTGAAGAATGGTAACAACCTTCTTGCGTAGTCTTTGTAAGGAATCAATCCTGATTGGTATGTATTCCACTCTCCTTTTATCTGATTTATAACTAGGGCAGAGTCGCCATACACATCCAAATTCTTTATCCTTAAGTCGATAGCTTCTTCGAGACCCGTGATACAAGCTTTGTATTCGGCCTCATTGTTTGTGCATTTGAATGTCAATCTGGCAGTGAAAGGCATATGGGTACCCTGAGGTGTTACAATGATTGCCCCAATTCCATTTCCATAAGTGTTGACAGCTCCGTCGAATATTAGTCCCCATTAGGAACCTGGTTCTGGCCCTTCGCTGGGTAGTGGTTCATCGCAATCTTTCATTTTTAGGTACATGACATCTTCGTCCGGGAAGTCAAATTCGACTGATTCCTGATCATCAATCGGTTGATGAGCCAAATGATCAGCTAAAATACTTCCTTTGACGGTTTTCTGAGCATGGTGCTCGATGTCGTATTCTGATAATAACATTTGCCAACGGGCAATCCTTTCTGTGAGAGCAGGCTTTTCAAAGACGTTCTTGATCGGATCCATTTCGGAGATTAACCAAGTAGTGTGACAAATCATGTACTGGCAAAGACGTTTGGCTGCCTGTCATACCCCAAATTTTGACCACCAATTTTTCCATCATTGTGCAAATCATCATCACAATATGGATGAACCATTAGTCTCCCCAAAGATGGGTGAGCCACCACTACAATCAAACTTAGGGTTTCAAGCCCTCTCAGAGCTCTTAGACAAAGGATCAATCAAGAAATGACATGATCTTCAGCTTGTCTAGCCTCTCAAACATCCACAAAGGATCAAGAAGACTCCCACTTCAAGGATTAAGCATAAGGCTTCTCCCTTCTAGGTGGATCAAGCCTCACGGTCGACAATGTCACCAAATTTGGGTTTTGGTCGACCAGGGCCTCCAGATGGAAATTTTCCTCTGGACATAAGCCAATGCTTCAAATCATAACCTAATATACCCATGGAACCTCATGGACCCCATCATCAAGTCAATTTAGCCCCAGGGGATGCATTCACTAAAAATCAGGAATTAGGGTTTCTTGACCTAATTCACCCCTAAGTTGACTTTTGGGACAAAACATGAGCCAAGACCTCAAAAGAGGATTTGAGGGTCTCAAATACACCACATTGATCCATTTTTAACAATGGATTGATCCAAGAAGCTTGATCAACAAGTTTCAAATTCATCAGAACCACAATTAGGGTTTCGCGGGAAAAGTCATCTGTATATTTGACTTTTGACCAGGACATGCTCCCAAACCCTAGGACATGATCCAATACACACTATAACACCTATGGAATCAATCCATCAAGTTTGATTTAGGTCAAGGACTTGATTTCATATAGGATCGCACAGTTTGGAATTCATCTGATAAAAAGTCAACTGTGCACAAAAGTCAAACTTTGACTTTTTGAGATTTTTCAGAATTATGGTTTTTTAACCCTAAAATGATGTTAATGTGTGATTGGAATCATCATTCATCAAGAAAACTCAAGAAAAGTGGGATAACTTGTAAAAGGGGTAACCATAAAAAACTTAGAAAATTTTCTAAGTTATGGAACAAAGTGGCTAGGGTACCAACTTTGGAGGATCATAACTCCTAAACCGCAAGGCCATTTTTTCCCATCCAAAGCTGGATTTGTAGCTCTCATGGCCCTCTACAAAAGCTTCAGCTACCACTCATTCCAATTCCCCATGGATTTCAAGTTATGGAATGATCAAAATCAAGAAAAGTGAAAATGTCACTTTTTTCCAACACTTAGTGAAATTTTCACTAAGTCAGAATCTGCCTTCACTTTTTTCCAAATGTAGGGGAATTTTTCACTTAGATCCAAAAAGTATCAAAACCAATTATGATCAAACAGTTATTGTATCATATGAGGCCTTTCCAAAATGGCCAAGAACTCCATCAAATTCCACTTGAGCCATGAGATATGACAATGGCAATATGCCTTGCTGAAAACTACCAAGGCTAGGCAGAATTTTGCACTTTTGTTCGATTTAGAAAAATCAGATAATTCCAAGCCTTGTCATCACTTTGGACACATCTGAGGATCAAATCTAAAGGGAACAATCACAGATCCAAGCCTCCAAAGTCTTTGGAACAAGAAGCAACATGCCAAACCTAGAAATCCCTAAAAGAGGGACAAGACTCCAATTTTGGATTGGAGCATTTAATGGATGCACCAAGGTGGCATGAACTGACACATTTACAACTGAATTCAGTCAAGAATGATCCAACAACTAGGGAACCATAGCTCTGTGCTCTAACCTCTAGTCAATGGCTAGAGGAGACTTGGATTCCTATTTATCAACATTGGCCAAACCTCTGCTGCAGTTGTCATTCACTATTGATCCCAAAACAAACTTTCTCTACTATAAATAGAGCTCATTTGTGCTCAGTTTGAGTACACCAAAGCCATCAAACAGATGCTTTCCTCAAAATCACCTTCTTCACTCCAAAATTGCCTTCCAAAGCAAGTCACTATCGGGTTTTGAGTTTGAGAGCAATTCCAACCAAACCAATCACACACACACACACACACACACCTCATAAACCTCATATAAAAGTGATCCAAATACTCACATAACATCTGAAACACCAAAATCACAAAATCACTAGCCAATTGCTCAAGCCTTTGACATATTTGTAGTTGGGTGCCATCTCAAGTTCCACATCATTTCAATCCATTTCAAGCATCCAGACACACTCCATGGCACCTAGGGAAGCTATCCAGATCATTAGAACCTAGCTGTAACACCTCTAACCCAAAACCCAATCACCAGCTGCAAGTGGTAAGCATGAGCTCTTCTAACTCTATGATCCATGCAATTTTTGCTGCACAATAATTTGCCCATATGTTCATAATCATGCATAGAGTGTTTACCCCCAATCAATTGCTTTGTATGAATCATGTATGAAATTTCTGAACCTTCATGCAGAATTTAGGGTTCTTGAGGTTTCTCTTTGATTTCTTGTTCCATGTGTAAAATAAATGAAATTAAAGACCATAGACATGATCGTGAGGTTGAAACGAGTAGATTGATATGTAGATTGCATGATATAATCAAGTATTCAGTGAGATTGGATAGAAAACGCAAATCTGGGAAAAACAGAGCACGCGGGCAAGGCCAAGATGTTCTTGGCGCCCTTTTTCAAATATTTGAATATTTGAATTTTTGTGATTTTATTTAATTGATTCAAAAATTAATTTCTCTCTGAGTTTTAATGATTTTGAGTTGATTCTTTTTTTAATAATTCAAAAAAATGTTAAAATATTTTATTTTACCAAAAAATCCCAAAAATATTATTTATTTCATATAATTGATATTTTTGCCAAGAATTAATATTTTAATTGTTTTTGACATTTAAAATATTTTTTCCTTCTTGATTTTGCAAAGTTTAATGATTTCTAATCATTTTGTAGGTCAAAACATGATTTTTGAAACATTAATCCAAGATCACAATTTGTTTTCCACATGTTAAATAACTTTGATCATTTTAATTGAATTTTTTATTCAATTAAAATACATTTGGGAAACAAATTAGGGTTTTGATTAATTCAACCCTCATCAAACCTTTTAAAAACATTCTTGGGCCTCTAATAGAGTGTAAGACCCAATCCTTTGTAAATACAAACCTATTTTGGGCCTCAAATGTTGTATAAGTCCCGTTGTATTTCAAAAGTTCGGCCCGATCATCGCCCGTTTAAAAAAAACCCATCTGGACCTCTCCTCGAGCTATAAGACCCATTCAAAACTCTTTGGGCCTCTAATAGAGTGTATGAACCAATCCCCTTTTTGAAACCAAAAACTTTTGGGCCTCAGTCATTGTATAAGACCCACGATGTTTTCAAAACCTCGGCGCGATCGTCCTTTTCAAAAACAAATCATATGGGCCTACCCTCGTGTTATAAGCCCCATTTCTTTTTCTTTCAATAATTTTTTGGGCCTCTTGAGAGAGTGTAAGACCCATCCCCTTGTACAGAAAATCTTTCTTGGGCCTCAGTCACTTGTATAAGTCCCTGTACAAAACGACAGTGCGGTCACTGATAAAACCTTGGGCCTCTCCTTGAGCTGTAAGCCCCAACAATCTTTTCAAAACACTTTCTCCTTTGATTTTGAATATAATATTGTTATCAAAGCTTTCTTTGTTGAACAACTAACTAAACAGCATGGAAGCTCTACAATCGAGTAAGTGTTTACCCGCTTTCATTTACCGCTTTCATATGTATATAACTATACTGTGGGGCTGTTTCATTGTAAGTCTTCTTTCATAAACTCATATCGACTGTGTAATACTAGTATAGATATTTAGAGTTTCCCCGGCAACTATGTCTAGAACTAGACAAAACCTTGTCTCCTTACATCCGATGTTCTCCCGGATATTTCAACATAAACCTAAACCATGAGAATTTTCTTTTACAACAATTTTAGATAACTAGATCTAAGAAATCTCCCCCTTGAATAGTTCATATACAGAAGGCCAATGTTCCAAGTGAAACCCCTTCTGGAACTGTTCATCAGCCTCCTCTTGGGCTTAGTGCAAGGACCCACAGGCTTCCTAAAAGCATCCCCGCCTCCTCTTGGGCGTTGTACAAGGACCCGTCGACTTCTTAGAAGTTTTCACAGCCTCCTCTTAGGCTTCGTATAATGATTCTTCCTCCGGGAAGATAGCCTCCTCTTGGGCTTCGTACAAGTTATCCCGTCGGCTTCTTAAAAGTTTTTCTCGCCTCCTCTTGGGCTTCGTACAAATTGTCCCGACGACCTCTTAAAGGTATAGGAACAGAAATTAGTCATCTTAATAGAACAGTCTTTCAAAGAGTCTAGATCTTTCTACCGGGAATGTACTGTCTCTTGATCTCTCTTAAACATAGTACGAAAGATAAAACTCTAGACTTGGACAGTCTAATCTCCTTGAGTCTCGAAGACATTCTCAAGTTCCTTTCAAAAATAGGAAAAAACACTCGTAGACTTGGGCAGTCTCAATACCCTTCGGATTCCCCGTTTCCTTAGAGAACAGGAAATAATCCCGGTCCTCAGATCAAATCCATGAGTACAACATTACCCATATAAGAACTGATTTTCTCTTTTAACTAACTTACTGGACCTGTCACTCAACTGAAACAGTAACCCTAGCCTCCTCTTGGGCTCTGTACAATGATTCTCCCCAGCGGAGCTAAACTTTTTTAGCCTCCATCTCGGGCTTCGTACGAGATACAAAAACACTCTCTTGTTGAGTATAAAAATACTCTCTTGTTGAGTCGTTCCCCTTTAGCCTCTATCTCGGGATTCGTATGAGACACAAATCACTCTCTTGGTGAGTATAAAAGACTCTCTTGTTGAGTCAAAACCTTTTAGCCTCTCTCTCGGGCTTCGTACAAGACATATATAAAAACACTCTCTTGTTGAGTCAACCCTTTTAGCCTCTATCTCGGGCTTTGTACGATACACAAAAGCATCCTCTTGTTGGGCCAATAGCCTCCTCTTAGGCTTTGTATAACGAAATCCCCGTTTGATTCAATCAACCTTTTAGCATCAAATCATGCTTTGGTCACAGCATACAAACATCAACAACTCATTTTCCCCCCATCTAATTGCTGTAAGCGGCAAGCCTCTGGATTATTTACATCCACGCCACTGTCCCTCCTTTAGCATGAGAAATTCCTAAGCAAAGATGGCATTGCTCTACACGGAGTTAAAGTCTTATCCTTCAGGTTAAAAATCCCCTATAAAGGAAATTATGGCATTGCTGGATTCACATATCCCAGTTAAAGTATTTCTCCTTTATAATCAGTCACCCAACAATTGTGACAAACAGACCCCTTTAGAGATGACAAATTCTCTCTAAAGTCAACACCCTTTTAGCTTCATATCTTGGGCTTCGAACAAGATAAAATAGACCCTTCAGCTTTACATCTTGGGCTTTGAACAAGATATAAACCACCTTTAGCTTCATGTCTTGGGCTTTGAACAAGACACCAAAACACCATTTCCTCCCATAGAATAGGAGGAACTGTGATCGCTCTGATTTCCCTATCCCGGGAATACGTAGGCATAAGATTGACAAAGAATCTTAGCGAGCACTCTAATCGAAAAACCCCAAAGTCCCCTACCTCCAGCCAATCTAGCATAGTATCCCAACAAATTCCCCATGAACAATCCCGGTATTTCGTTCTGAACAAAATAAGCAGAGAGAGACCCACGAACTAAAGCCGCATCTGTAAACCAACAGTTTTGACTGTTTAACCTTAGTTTGCAAGCAGGGTTAATTGGAGACATCTATTTCCCTTCCTTCATCAGCTTCAATAGGATAAAAAATGAATTGAACTGTAGTACCAAAGCGATAGTGATTCGAAACCACAAAAACCGCGCTACACTGCCCAAGCCAGAGCGCAACAAGTTTTCTCGAGCATAGTGTATCGAGTTTCACAGTTCGTGAACTTCTTGCTTAAGTAGTAAATGGCAGACTCTTTTCTTTTTGTTTCATTTTGTTGGCCAAGTACACAACCCATGGAGTCTTCCAAGACTGTTAAGTATATGATCAGTGGTCTTTCTTTCACTAGAGGAGACAAAATCAGTGGATTCAGCAGATATTCTTTGATGCTGTTGAAAGCTTTTTGGAAATCTTTTGTCCATACACAGCTTTGGTTCTTTCTGAGCAGCTTGAAGATCGACGCGCATGTCGCAGTCATGAGGGATATGAATCTTGAGATGTAATTCAGACGTCCCAAAAATCCTCTGACCTGTTTTTTAGTCTTCGGCGAAGGCATTTCTTGAATAGCCTTGACCTTGTCGGGATCGACCTCAATTCCTTTTTGGCTGACCATAAATCCCAAGTGTTTTCCTGCACGAACACCGAATGTGCACTTATTGGGATTCAAGCGGAGTTTGAATTTTCTCATACGCTCGAATAAATTTGACAGGTGTGTCACATGCTCTTCTTTTGTTTTAGATTTGGCAATCATGTCATCGACGTACACTTCAATCTCTTTGTGCATCATGTCGTGAAACAAAGTTGTCATGGCCCTTTGATAGGTTGCCCACGCGTTTTTCAGACCGAACGACATTACCTTGTAATAAAAGGTGGGGTGATGAATGAAGTTTTCTCCATATCTTCCGGTGCCATTTTGATTTGATTATAGCCCGAGAATCCATCCGTGAAGGAGAAGACTTTGAATTTTGATGTGCTGTTTACCAACATGTCAATGTGTGGCAGGGGGAAGTCATCCTTTGGACTTGCTCTGTTCAGATCCCTGTAGTCTACACACATTCTGACTTTTCTGTCTTTCTTCAGAACTAGCACTATGTTGGCTAACCATTGAGGATATTCTGAGGTGGCGAGGAAACCTGCGTCGATCTGCTTCTGCACTTCCTCCTTAATTTTGATGGCCATATCTGGATGAGTCCTCCTCAATCTTTGTTTTACCGGAGGACATTCTGTTTTCAGTGGTAAGCGATGTTCCACGATGTTGGTATCCAACCCTGGCATGTCCTGATACATCTGGAACCAAGTAAATACATCTGGAAACTTTTTGAGAAGTTTTATCAAGTTTTCTCTGACAGTTGGACTGAGCAGTGCCCCAATCTTGACTTCTTTCTTTTCTTCTTCTGAACCCAAATTGACCGTTTCCAATGGCTCTTTATGAGGCTCAATAGACATTTCCTCTTGTCTGAGTAGTCGGGATATCTCTTCTGGAATTTCTTCGTCCTCTTCTTCTTCAGCTTTAAATACTGGGAATTCAAAGTTGGGAGAAGGCATTGGATCGTATGTTTCAATGGGGTTTAAAACAAGCAATCTGCATGACGTGATGGTTCCCTTTTTTTAGAAAATACAGAGAGAATGTAAGAGTGTGTGTAGTGTATTTTCTGAAAACGCTTGTTTTTAATTTGGGCTATTTTTTAGGATTACCATTTTCTGAAAAACGAAAAGTGAAAACAACAATAAATGCGGGAATTCAAAATGACATTATTTATTCATGATTTTTCGATTCTTGAAACACACCCCTATAAAACAAAACTCTGTCACTTTGGGCGAAGCTAAGAGGGACATTTACAGAAAAGTAAGCCCTATAAAATATCCATTTCACTCGGGCAAGGTGAAAGGTCAAAACAAAGATGGTAATTACTTTGACTTATGGACGACTTTCAGGACATCGACTGCAACCCAATAGCGACGAACTCCTCTGTGAATCACAAAGTCTGGTACTTTCCTTCTTTGTTTGTCTTCAGAAATGACACTGATTTCTGGCGGAGTAGGATCATTGGAGTCTTCTTCCCATGCAGAGTTATCATAAGAGGACTCTTCTGTCGTATCTTCTATAGTGTTTTCACTCTCAAGAGGATCTCCCTATCCAGTTGGCTGGATGTCCTCGTATCTGATGCAAAAGCTTTTGGGAGCAGTGTATTTGACTAGAAAGTCGTACTTGCCGCTTGGTTGTCCCAAGGTATCCCAGGTTTCTTTGGGCATAGATAAGTCATCTTCCTCAATGACGCTGACCTCAGGAAAGGCATAGTTAATGAATTCTTATCCTGCAATCTTTGTAAATTCATCACCATGGTGTCGGATATTTTCGGAATGTCCTGAGTAAGGATTCCATGACTTTGTGGGAACATGGGTATTCTTTTCAAGATTACTCAGTTAATAGGCATTATCCAGCTGACTCTTTTGCCCCGAGTCTTCCATGTATGGCCTCCAGATAGGCAAGTCATCCAGGGGATCATCGTAGTCAAAGTTGTCTTTCATTAGATTGTCTTTCTCTAATAAGTTGGGTGGAGCACGACATCCTTCGGGATCATAATCTCCATAGGTCATTCTGACGTCTGATCTTGGTATTTATCTCGGGTTCTGCTTTGGAAAACAGAATGGCATATGCGTTTCTCCCTGAGATATATAACTGTCATCGTTGAGATAAGACTTCCACTCCCCATCTGTATCAGAAGAGTTGTTCTCCTCAATGGTGTGGACTTCTTGAGATACTGGGTGGAGGAAGCCTCCGCTGTGAAAGAAATCCTGAATGGGATGAAAACTTTAATCCTTCTTTGTAGTCTGTGTACAGGTTAGGGAGAAACCAAGACCTTTTCTCATCTTGTTATCAGTAAGAATTACAATCTGTCCCCATCCTTTTATGTCACCACTCCCATTACTTTAAGAGCGTCCTTGTATGAGGAAATCGATGTTCCTTTTTCTTGGTGATTCTCATTGCTCACCGAGAGTGCTTGGAACTGAGTCCCAATGACCTCTTCTGGTTTAACATAAGAGAACGAACACTGTGACTAATTTATCATTCTTGACAAACTTCAGCTTCTGGTGAAGTGTCGAAGTGATTGCCCCAGCTTTGTGTATCCAAGATCTTCCTAATAAATAGATGTATGTTGTTTGGATGTCCATGACCTGGAAAGTGACTTGGAAAGTGTAAGGACCAATGGTTATGGGAAGGTCGACTTCGCCGATAACTGTTTTTCTGGATCCGTCAAAGGCTTTGACAATGATCTCACTGTCTCTCATCGGAGTTCCTTAAAAAGAAAGTCGAACCAGAGCTGACCTTAGCATGACATTTAAGGATGAACCTGTGTCTACCAGTACGCTGGCTAAAGCATCATCCTGGCAATTGACTATGATGTTGAGTGCCATATTATGGTTCTTGCCTTCCTCTGGAAGATCTTAATCACTGAATCCCAATTTGTTGCAGGAAGTGATGTTGGAGATGATGTTGTCAAATTGTCATACTGTCACATCCTGTTCCACAAAGGCTTGTTCTATAACCTTCTGCAGAGCTTCCTTGTGAGCTTCTGAACTAAGCAGGAGAGATAGTACAGAAATTCGAGACAGAGTTTGCAACAATTGATCCACAATGTTGTACTCGCGTTTGAGGTTCCTTTTCTTTGGCAGGTTCTCCAACTCCTTTGCTGAAGATCCGACTGCTACGGGTAACTCGACTGATGTCGGCAATGTTCACAACGGATGGTAACAGAGTTTCTTTTCCATTTTCAATGGTCGTTATACCATACTTGTATGGGATAACTTTTTCTGACTTGTACGGTATTGGATTTGGCAAGTAGATGACCACGGGGGCTTTTTGGGCCTTTTAACTGTCGTAGGCAACCTCAATCAGCTTCAAGTTTGGAATTTTCCTACTGTCAAGAGAGACTTTTGACTTATCGAGTAGAGGAATTATGGCACAAACATCCTTGGTTTTTCCATGATCGGAGATTATGACAGTGTTTTTGTTTGACCAGGGAAGTAATCTTGTATCATGTTGATTGATTTAGAATTCGAACATGGTTGAATCTCCTTTCGGTCTAGCTGATTCTGGAGGGCTGCTCATACTAGGTAACATCCTTGGTTATTTTTCGAGCATACTCTACAACGTTCATAGTTGTGAGGTGGTACCCGACCATATCCATTTTGTATGCAGTGCATCCTTACTAGATCGTTCCTATTAAGCGGACATCATAACATTGATGTCTACCAGGATTCCCATCAGTCATGCTAACTTGTTGTGTGTCTTCATCTAGGTAAATCGGAAGCCACCAGTGGTCTAACAGATGTTGAAGAGTCCTTTACACAAGCGCACACCTTGGTTATTTTCGCAGCATTCTTTACAATCTTGATAATCATGTGAGGCCAGAAAACTAAGTTTGACCTGCTTGGCATGCGATTCCACTAGACTGGTATTCATTAAGCGGATGTCAAAGATTTGGACCATATTGACTTGATGATCACTTCTTTCATGGTAGTCTTGGAGCCATCCGAGATTCATTTGACGTTGGAGGGCCTCTTGTATAAAAGAGCTTCCCTGATTGTCTTTCGAGCAGATCAGATAAGTGTTGTAATCGTGCTGCGACAGATTGTAATACCGACTTTGTCTTGAATGCAAAGCCATTAGATTGAGGTTCATTGCACGAATGTCGTGGTTCTGAACAATGTTAGGATGTGCATGGGCCATGTTTACTTCACGAATCGTGTGATCCTAAATCCAGCCCAGATCCATTTGTTCTTGTAGAGCTACTTGTACTATGGCACACCCTTGATTTTCCTTGGAGAAGATATCACACTGATGATAGTTGTAAGATGGCACATGGTCGTACCTGCTCTGTCTGCAATGCATCTTTACCAGGTTGGTTCCTAGTAAGCGTACATTGTGAATTTGATAACTGCTGACAGGCTCTCCTTCTATCAAATTCACTGTAGTTTTCTCATGTTGCGGTAATGGGTTCGTCTGAACATTTGGATTAGTATCTTTGAAAGATAAAACCTCATTCTTGACAAGCTTCTGTATATCATACTTGAAGCTGAGACAATTATCAATGTTATGTCTCAATCCTCCTTGATGGTAAGGGCAAGTTTGATCTGCTTTGAACCAAAAAGATGGACTTTCTGGTACTGTAAGAGGCATCCTGGTTTGAGCGTGCCCCTTGGCCAGTAGAAGTGGAAATATTTTTGCGTACAACATCGGTATAAGGTCGAACCCTGATGGTCGTGTAGTACGATTATTGTTATTGTACTGAGGGCGAGCCTGCTGAAGAGGCTGTTGCGGCCTTTGTTGATACTATTGTTGATTTGGTTGGCTCTGAGCAACTTGAGGTTTATATGTCGGAGTTGGCGCTGGGTTGATAGCGGGAGTTACCGCTGCTACCAGTTGATACCTTTGCCTTTGCTTTCTTAGAGAGATATTACTGATATCTTGCTCTTTCTTCTTTTGGAAAGCACTATCGTATCTTTTGGTACTGCTAGATGGTTCTGCATCTTTGACCAATTGTCCTTCTCGGACTAGTTCTTCAAGGAGTACCCTCATGTTTACCATTTTAGTGAAGTCACTGGGCGCACTGGTAACCATTCGGTCATAATAAAACGAGCTCAATTTTTTCAGGCAAATCTTTGTCATTTCCTTTTCCTCGAGAGGAGGACAGATCTGGGCGGCGATTTCACGCCATATCTGAGCATATTCCTTGAAGGTTTCTTTATCCTTTTGTGACATTGCTCTGAGCTTCTCCCTGTTTGGTGCCATGTCTAAGTTGTATTTATACTGCTGAACGAAAGTTTCCCCGAGATCTCTTAAAGTACTGATATTGGTTCAGTTTAAACCCATGTACCATTTGAGTGCGGCACCAGTTAAACTGTCTTGGAAGTAATGGATCAGTAGTTGTTGATTGTCTGTTTGAGTAGACATTTTCCGAGCGTACATCACCAAATGACTTTGAGGGCAAGAGTTGCCCTTGTATTTTTCAAAGCCAGACACCTTGAATTTGTGTGGTATCTTCACATTAGGGACCAAACAGAGGCCGGCGGCGTCTTTTCCAAATAAGCCTTGGCCGCGAATGGCATGCAGTTCCTTCTACATTTCCAATAATTGTTCTTGGAACTCATTCGTCCTTTCGTATATTTTTTCATTTCCACCAGAAATCGCTTGCGGAATCTGTCCTTTCGGGACAGTGTGTACCACTGGTTGTGGTATAGTCATTATTGCGGTAACTCTTGGCGCTTCAGTGACCTGAAGTTTGTAACCTTCAGGAGTTTCTGTTGTAACCTTTGCGTCTTCATTTCCCTGAAGTTTGTAACCTTTAGGTCTGGTCGTTCCTGCTACGACTTTCGGGTCTTCAGTGACCAGTGGGATGTATCCTTCAGGTATAAAGTTGTGAGGCATGCCCCAGGGGAAACCTTTAGGCATGTTGTACTGAGGATGACTGCCAGGCGTCTCAAATGCTGGTGTAGACGTACTCTCCAAGATTATAGTCCTTTGATGTTATTGTTCCTGGGCTGCTTCCAAGGATTGCATGTCGTGGTGGAGTTTCTCTAACTCTCCTTCAGATCGTTGATTTCTTCTCTCAGGTCTCTGTTCTCTTCCTCGAGATCGTCCATTTTCTTTTGTCGATTGGCCCGAGTATTATACGAATGAGACAATTTGGCTCTAGAGTGCGACACATATGTGAGACTCAAAGACAAAGATGTGCTATGTGAGAATGATGAATGATATGCAAAGAATGATATATTTTTTATTTTTTTGTTTTCAATAGAACTGTTAAAAATTATATTGCAAATATCACACAGTGGGGGAGACCCTTTTATTGAACTTGAAAGATTGCATTATTTTACAAAGAAAAGTACAGTATTTTACAAAGTGCGAGAAAGGAAATTAGGCCTATGGATCCTGAGTTCTCTCTGAGAGCTAAGATGCTGGTTCCTAGACTTTTCTTTTCTTTGATTGGGCTCCTTCAGCTGTTGTCGGGTCGATGACTCTCTGCCAAGTGAAAGGAGTGAGCAAATTCCTTCGTTCCTCCTGATTTTCCATAGCATGTTGCTCTAATATCTCAATCAGAGCATCCTTTTCCTTTAGCAGTTCCTGAATCTTGGTACATTCCAAATTTAGGATATGATATTTTTTCTTCTTAGAGTTCTTCTCATGTTGAACTTAGTTGAGAGCGACCTGGAGTTTTTCCGCATCAGACATGAAATAAAGGACAAATTCCTTTAAGGGAAAAACTTTTTGACGAGGGTAACGTATCCTTAGTTTGATAGCCCTAGTTTGTACCTAGTGGAGATAGGGTTCTAAAGAGGAACAATTTGGTCTTCCCAGGGATTCTCTCCCTTTCCTGTGAATATGTTGTTAGGCGTGCACTATTCCTTTCTTCAGTGCCCTATCATTTTCTCCTGCCTTGAAGAAAAAACCTTCCAGATGAGTTTTATGTGGGATATTCTTCATCAGGTATCCGAGTTATCGGCAAGCTAGAATTGGATGATAGTTGATCCCTCCTTTAGATCAGAGGTACATTGGGTAAATTTCCGCATCTGTCGATGATTATTATCCCTTTGTAAATCCGATTGTACCAATCTATGTATGTATTGGTAAGAGACATAATCTTCTGCGACCATCGCAGATTACTCTTATGATCCCAAAAAGCAGCAGACTTTGGCAAGTGGGAAATAAACCATTTGTAGAGTAATGGTACACAGCATGTGATCATCCCTCCACTGTACAAATTCCTTAAGTGTACAGAATGGTAAGCATCCGCGAGCAAGGTTGGTACTGGGTTTCCAATCAAGAATATCTTAACAGCATTGGAGTCGACAAAGTTGTCAATGTTGGGAAAGAGGAATAACCCATATGTGAGCAGAACAAAGACATCCTCGAAAGCAGTTATATTTCCTATACTGGTAAAGTATAGGGCTTTCTCCATCAGGAATTTTGCTGGTAAATCCTGGATTCCTCCTTTGGTGGGTCATGTGAGTCATGACTTCTGACTCATCCAAAGAGATTGCTCTTGCGATGGGTTAATCTTTTGGACTTTCTTCCAGTCCTGAAAATAGATCTCGATCAGTGATAGGTAAATTAATCAGGTGGGAGTATTCCTCCAGTGTTGGTGTGAGCTGGTAATCCGGGAAAGTTAAGTAGTGGTAAACTGGGTCGTAGAACTGAATCAGCGTAGACATGATCCCTTCAACCATGTTGATCTTCAGAAGAGATAACAATCCTCTGTGCTTAACTCTGAAAGCTTCAGGATTGGTAATCATCCTTCCCAATTTCGTTAGATCGTCCAGTTTTGGGACCTTGAAGGTGTACTTGTGCGTTTTTCTTCTTCCGAAATCCATAACGCAACCTCTCTCTCTGATATTTGCAATTATTGTTTTAGTTCTTTTAGAAAAGATTTTTCTTGTTTTGAAAAAATGTTTTTTAATGAATGCATGTATACATGAATTCAGCAAACAAAAACACTTGAAAACATGGGTTTAGGGGTTCATCGTCACGAGCATGGAGCCATGGATCTACCTATCCCCAAAGGTGTGTACTAATTGGTCAATTTTTGTACCTGTAGAACGGGTTCTAACAGAGGTTCCCAAAATCATTGACCCCTCTTAGGGTTATTAACAACAAAATGATTGACTTAATAGAGATGTAATATCCTAAGATAAATCTCTTTTGAATGTAGTATCATGTGTCAACTATTCCTGATAGTCACCGCACTACCTAATGGTTTAAATGGTTAATTGTCTACTAAATCCTCAGTGTCATGGGTACCGCACTGGGAAAACTATGCTTTCACGACGTGGTCGTTCAACATTAGCAAGTCCACACGGGTACCTCGACTGATTCGTTGGACTGCCAGGTTAACTTGGTCGGGAATCACACCCTATAAACCTCCCTGGAGACGCCACCACTTATCTTAATGTTCTCTCAAACTTTCCACATGCGTATTCATCGCATTCCCAGTTAACAGTAATTTAAACACGGGTATCAAGTAAGGTGATAGAGTATGATATATATATATATATATATATATATATATATATATATATATATATATATATATATATATATATATAGCAGAAAAATGAGAAAGCAAGTAAATAAAAAGAGAAATAAATACAAAGCAAAGCCTAAACCTCTTAGGAACTCTAATCCTAAAACTAGTCCCCAGCAGAGTCGCCATTTTTTTGTAGCGTGCGATTTTTGTCGGTGACGCGACCACCTTACCGCAATGTTGGAATTGGGTGCTACTTTCTGATTTCTTATTTATCCTATGAAGCTGGAAAGGAAAGGGAAGATATCTAAAACTAACCTTGCACGCAAAAGTTTTCTTTAACAAATGCTAAGAGTTCGGGGATCGGGGTCTGGTTATAAATTCTTTATTGCATGTATCTTTGTTAATTTGGATTACTTTCTTACGTTTATCTGTTGTGGCTTGGGAAAATTTCTCCTTTGGGAAAATTGAGAGAATGTTTTTGTTGTTTTTGGGTTTTCTGTTGTTTTTGGGAAGGTACTGGACCTAAAGTTTTTTATTTGTGTGCTCGCTATGATTTCGCAATCTTATGCCTACGTATTCCCGTAAAGAGATTCAGGAAATCTGAGCATTCGTAGTTCCTTCTATTTTTATGGGAGAAAATTGTTTGGTGTCTTGTTCAAATCCAAAGATTAAAGCTAGAGAGTATTTGTGTCTTGTTCAAAGCCCAAGATTGAAGCTAAAAGGGTGACTGAGAGAGAATTTGTCATCTCTAAAGGGAGAACATCTCACCTATTCATCACAAATGTTGAGAAATTGATTATAAGGGGAATTACTTTAACTGGGATATGTGAATCCAGCAATGCAATAATTTCCTTTATAAGGGTGATGTCATGAAGGAAGAAAGCTTTAACTCAGTGTAGAGCAATGCCACTTTTTCCTTATGAATCTTTCATGCTAAGAGGGGGACATTGGCTTGAATGTATGGAATCCAGAGGCTTGCCGCTTACAGCTATTAGATGAAAGGTGAAATTTAGCCAGGATAAGATAAGTACTTCAGCTTGGATTTTGAATCAACAAGTGTGCCACTTACAGCAATTATCTGGAAAAAGGTTTGATTATTTGTTTTGATATGTAATGTATAGAGGAAATATCCTCCTGCAGAGTGGACTCATGGTCTTATATGAGGGGATGTTAATTTTTATGTGCCTTAATCAAAGCCCAAGGTTGAAGCTAAAAGAAACTGACTCCACTGGGGAGGGTTTTATCTGTCTTGTACAAAGCCCAAGATTGAGGCTGACTGACTCCGCTGAGGGAAATTCTTATATGAAGCCTAAGAGGAGGCTATCTCTTGCTGAGGATTTGTGGAAATCCAGGAGCAGGTCCAAATGGTATTGGGGAATCCAAAGGTTTTACTCTTTCTGGGAATCAGGGAAGAGTTGAGATATCAGATGCCATAAGGCTCTAATTCTCTTGGGGGATTTGTTAATGGTAAATTGACCCTAGCTGGGATTTCTTAAAATGAAAGCTTAAGCCTTGTTGGGGGGTCATATGGGCTTAAAGTTAAATTTGAAAACCTATAGAGGTTTTAACTCTGTTGGAGATTAGTATATTGATGAAATGATCAGGGTTTTTCCTGTGCTTTTAGGAAACTTGAGGGTTTCTGTGAGATCTAAGAGGATATGAGACTTTCCAAGTCTACTTGAATGAAGCCCAAGAGGAGTCTGAGACTGTCCAAGTCTGCTTGTATGAATCCCAAGAGGAGGCTGAGGGTTTAAGGGATGAAGATCAACCCTAGAATGGTATGATGTTCTGGAATTTTGACTCTCCTGAGGATTGAACTAGTAGAGATGACTAATTTCTGTCCTATGCCTTTAGGAGGCCTTTGGGTCCTTGTACTAAGCTCAAGATGAGGTTGAGGAACTTCTAAGAAATCTGTTGGTCCTTGTACTAAGCTCAAGAAGAGGATGGGGATGCTTTTAGGAAGCCTGTGGGTCCAAGCCTTAAAAAAGTTCAAGAAAGGTTTCACCGGGAATTAATCCTTTCTTTGTTTGAACAGTTCTAAGGTTTGAAGAAATTCAAGAGAGGTTTCACCGGGAATTAATCCTCTCTGAGGGAATGAATTTCTTGTACACATATATTTCTAAGTTTGACAGTATTGAGAAAAATTTCACCGGGAATAATGCATTTCTCTGTTCCATATTGTATAAGCCCAAGAGGAGGCGGACTGTATAGGAAATTTCCTATGAGGGACTAGTTTTGACTATATTGTAAAGTAAACTCTGGTTTGACCTAAACATAGACCTAACTACTGGGGGAAACTCTAAACAAGATATGCACAAGTATATATAGACAATTATATTGACAGATATAAATAAGAAATATGCACTGAAAAGGATGTGGGGACTTACCTTCTGAGAAGAAGCCCAAGCATATTGTGAGTTGTTGTATTGACTACAATTGTATTGCCTTTTTTAGGGTTTTAAGAAATTGAAGAAAGTTTTGAAAGAAACAACATTGAATTTGAATTAAGAGAAAGTTTGTTTGGATGAATGTTTGGGGCTTATAACTCAAAGAGAGGCCCAGATGATTTATTTCAAAACATTGATCGCACTGCGATGCCGAAAGACGTTGTGGGACTTATACTATAGCAGAGGCCCAAAAATTATTTTTGTATAAAGAGGGATTAGGTCTTACACTCTATTAGAGGCCTAAAAGTGTTTGTGAAGAAAGAAAAATGGGGCTTATACTCAAGGAGAGGCCCAGAGGATTTATTTGAAAAGGCGGCGATCGCGCAGTGATTTGAAAACCATTGAGGGACTTATACAATGACTGAGGCCCAAAAATATTTATGTACAAGAAGGAATGGGTCTTACACTCTAATAGAGGCCCAAAAATTTTATTTTTATACAAGAGATGGGGCTTACAGCTCAAGGAGATGTCCAGATGAAAAACAGTGATCTCACCGTTTATTTTGAAAATCGTATCGGGACTTATACAATGACTGAGGCCCAAAATGGTATATTTACAAAGGGGATGAGTCTTACGCTCTAATAGAGGCCCAAAAGTGTTTCAAATGAAGTTAAAATAAAGAGAAAACCCTGATTTCTTTTAAAATATAATTTTTCAAAGAAAAATAATTAATAAATGATATAAAATATCAAATATATTTAAAAACAAGTTGTCAATTTTGAACAATGTTTTGAAAAATCATGTTTAATCATATGAAAACTTATAATTCATTTGAATTTGAAAAATCAAGGTAGAAATTTCATTTAAAAATGTTTAAAAACAAATAAAAATGAAATTATTTACAAAACTCAAGCTATATTAAATAAATAATATAAGTTTGATTTTTTTGTAGAATAAAATATTTCAACATTTTTGTGAATTTTGAAAAAAAAGAATCAATAAAAATAATTAAAATTGAAGGAGAAATTAATTTTGAGATTAATTAAGAAAATAATGAAAAATGAGAAAAATAGCAAAAAAGGATAGGGAACAAAAAATGGTCTAGGTGGGTGTTGAAACCACGCCCTCTAACTAAATAAACACACGCTGCTACCACTGGGGTGGTGATACATCCGTGTATCAAAACCACCCCATATATATGCATATAAGGGTGACCTAATTTCTTGGTCAGGCGAAGGCAAAAAACCAGATTTTGGGGTATTTGCAAGAATGTCATAACTTGTTCATTTTACCATGAAAATGGATGAAATTTAGATGGAACCTACCTAGAATTTCACGAGGAATCCAATGGTGGTCTTAGAATTTTCTAAAGATGCCTACATTTTAAAACCCGATAGTGGTTTCAAAATAGGCCAAAATTTGCAAGTTCTATGCTACCACTTCATACAAGCAATAAAAGCATGGTAAATTAGTTCAAACACAATACATATGATATGTATGACATGTTCAAGATCAATGGACATCAAAGAAATGCATATTTTAAAGAGTTCAAGTTGTTATGCACTTACCTCTTGAAGCTCCTTGTGCTATCTTTCAAAATTCTTGTGCCAGAAGTAATCTAATGCTTTAGACATTCTTGATACATCCCTTAGAAGCTTTTAGGATGATCAAAACCAGCTGGAAACCTCAGGAACAAGAACTGGCTCTTTCTTGCAAAAGTGGCAAAAGTGACCAAATTGGTAACTCACTCAAATGGTGTTAAAATTGAGGGACACTTGATGGAACAACTTAGGGATGATATTTAGAGAGTATTTGAAGTTTTGTTTATCTTTTAAAGTGATTGGATCAAGACATGGCTTGAAAAATACAGAAAAGTCAAAATTTGAGGTTTTGGTGGTTGACTTTCTGATTTTGGTGTTGTACAATGAGGATGAAGGTTTGAACACCTCCAATAGATGATTTATGATGTGTTTGGATATTTATTTGAGTGGTTTTTGCTCTGGTTTCAAGAATCTTCAAATTGCTCCATTGTGACTTGAAATTAAAGTAAGAGAGGGAGAGTGAGAAAATAAGGCTTTGGTATTGTTTTGGTGTGGTTTGAAACATCAGAAATGACCTCTATTTATAGTAGAGGAAGTTTGTTTTTGAAGGAATAGTGAATGGGGGATACTTCACTCTATTATCCAATGGATGTGCCCATGTATCACTTTCTTAAATGCCAAGATACCAAGTCTCTTCTAGCCATTGACTTTAGCTAATCTATGTAGCTTTAGGTCTTCTGATTTTTGAAACAATCTTGAATCAAATGGACTGTCATGGACTGATGCATGCCACCTCAATGCACCTCTTGAATGCTTTGAAACAAAATTAGAGTTTTTGGATTTGCAACATTGAATTTCACATGCCATGGAATAAGATATTTTACTTGGTGGCTTTGTGATCAGATCCCTCATCATTCAAGTTGATTTTGGACAGAAATGAAATAATGCAAGTGTCCAAAATTGGTTCAAGAAATCGTGGGAACCAAGTTATGTTTTCTTGCATTTGTGTGGGCAGGGTGAAAAATGCCATTTTTTTAGGCTTATAACTCCTTGCTCAAGTTCAACCATGGGAGGCTCTTGTACTTTTTGGAAATCTCCAATAACATACTTCAACTTTGGTCTTGAATCATCTTGGATCATAATGAAAAATGGTCTCAAAGTTGGTGAAAAATGCAAAACAGATTCTGTCCAAAATTTCACTAAGTGTTGGAAAAATGGTCATTTTCACATTTTTGTGATTTTGATCAATCCATAATTCAAAATCCATGAGGGTTTGGAATCTGATGTAGTTAACAATTTTGAAGTATGTAATGAGAGCTTTCATTTGAGATTTGGATGGAAAAAAAAGGTTGCTTGGATCACAAGTTATGGTCTTGCAAATTTAGGTATAAATCACTTTTTTTCATGACTTAGTGAAATTTCAAGTTTCTTAAGATTGCCCCTTTTGCAAGTAACCCTACTTTTCTTGATTTTTCTTGATGGATGATGGTCCAAACCATAAGTTAACATTGTTTTGACTTAGGGAAGCCTTGTTTGTCAAAAAATTCAAAAATTCAAACTTGATTTTTTGGCACAGTTGACTTTTTATCAAATGAATTTCAAACTTTGTGATCCTCTATGAAATCAAGTTCTTGACCTAATTCAAACCTAATGGATGGATTCCATAGATGTTTTAGAATTTCTTGAATCATGTCCCAAGGTTTGGGATCATGTCTTGGTCAAAAGTCAAAGGTACAGTTGACTTTTCATCAAAAAACCCTAATTGGTCCAGATGAATTTGAATCCTTGTACTGCTTATGAACCAAGTTCTTTGGGTCAATCCAATCTTGTAAATGGATCAATATGATGTATTGGAGGTCTCCAAAACACTTCTTGAGTTTTTGGCTCATGCCTTGCTTCAAAAGTCAACTTAGGGGTGAATTAGGTCAAGAAACCCTAATTCCTAATTTTTGATGAATGCATCCCCTGAGACTATTTTGACTCTATGATTGGGTTCAGAGGTCCCTTTGAACTTCTTATATCACGTTTTGAAGTATTGGCTCATGCCCAGATGAGTATCAGCTCTTAATACTCTGTGTTGGTTTTTGTTGCGTGAGACATCACCAATGAGGCAATACGGTCGATCTCTCGACGTTGCGTTAGACATAACCTCGGTCGTGGGTGATACGTGAGGATATTAGGTGAATGATTGATTTATGTATAATATGATTAGAAGAATGCATGTGTTATCAATTGATGAGATCCAATTCCAACAAGGCTCCGTTTATAATTCAGTCTTTACTTTATATTTTCCGTCTTTACATTTTTCGCATTTGCTTTTGGTTCTGCTTTAAACCAGAACTTTTGAACCATAAGTTTAGAAACATAGAAACCTTTGAATGGCATTCTTTCCCTCGCACTGATCCCTGTGGAAAACGACAAAACTGGGTTACTTATATATTTTTGCTTGCTGTTATTCTAGCTTCAACAAAATGGCGCCGTTGTCGGGGATCGGTGTTTAGATATTGAATTGCATTGCGATAGTTTCTATATTTTTGAGCTTTGTACATTTGTTTATATTATATCTATTTGTTTTCTGTTATGTTTTCTCTAGTGTGATCAGGAATGATGAGAACTCCTTCTAGATTGGTTGCTATTTGAATAAAAGTATTCAATGAAGCTTCGACCAAGTCTGGATGGTGAGATTTGAATGTTGCGAGGTAAATTGTACTGCTTTATAGAATGTTAGAATGATTTAAGAATTTTGTGCTTTGTGCAAATGTGTATTTTTGTTTAATTTTGCAACTTGTTTGAATGCTTGTTTCACTTAGGTCCAAAAGCCACAAATTGTGAGAAACCTCCATTGTTTACTATATGCTAGGATGACTGATAACTTTGTTTAATACATTTGATTCATACTTTATCTGTTGATTATTGTGATTTTGTGGAAGCATTAGAAATGATCAAGGCATTTGTTTATATTAAGCACAACCGTATCCAAAAGTATCTTACCCGTGAGTAGTGAGAATTTGTTAGCCCCTTTGAGCCTAAACAGTTTAGATCTCATTTTTAGTGATGAACTTTGTGTTGTACATAATTTGAAAGCGTAGTTCATCATTGAATTTTGTGAGGTTCTAAAAATTTCTTCTTGAACCTTTGAACATTGTTTTAATTTGATTTCCTTGCATTAAAAAGCAAGGAGCATTCACTTGAGGTTTGGTTGAATTCAAGTTGGGGAGAATGAAAAAGAAGAATGGTAGGTTGCTATAAAACTTTTGAAAAAGTTCAAACAAGCATGAAAAGAAAAAGTGTGAATATGAATGTGAAAAACAAAAGAAAATGAATGCTTGTTTGAATGAGAAAAATAGAGAATGAAATAATTGTGCATAAGGAAGTTTGAGAAGGTTTATGATAAAGGAATGAAAATGGTGAATGAAGTTGTGATGTGTAAATACCATGTATAGTGAATGTTTCTTTTTGCATCGGCAATTTCGATTCAATAGCCTTTAGAAATGTCCCTTTGTTGTGAACCCGACCAAGTTACAACCTTTGAAGCCCTTAGTGATCTTTTTGCTTGCATATTTTCATTTTTGATTGTTAGATGTTGTATGAATTGGATTGCTATTAGCATTGATTGTCAGGTGAGTGAAATTTCCCCGCGGTTGTAAACGCATCAATTTCTTCATTCTTATTTTGAAGAGGAGTGTTAGAGTGATTCAAGTATGAAAACTTAGTTGTTCTTTGAACCATTCTATGATATTTTTTTAAGAACTTAATTCTTTGTCATTGTTCGATTTTATTGAGTGGTGAACGTTGCTTGTGCGTATTTTCATATTTTCTTGGTTGATTCATAAGCTTGAGCAAATCCTCTTGTTTTAATGAGGGGCATACTTTGCTTGAGGACAAGCAAAAATCTAGTTGGGGAGTGTTGTTAGGTGCGGATTTGACCTAAAAATGACATATCTTTCTTTGCACTTTTTCTTCTCTTTTCTCATGTTTTCATTAGTTTTACTAATGATTGTTGTTGTTCTTCTAACCTTGAGAATATACCTTTGGTGCTTGTAATGTGTGTGTTATTGTGCAGGAAAAGGCATAAATTGAGCAAAGTGTAAGACACAAGAAAGTGGTGCAACCTGTCAAAGAACAGGGGAAAACTTCAAGAAATTCGCTTTGCGAATTGGCTAGCGAAGGTTCGCTTTGCGAAGGCTAGCAAGGTCCCAGCGAATGGTCCCATATTTTGGCAGGGGCAAAAGGCACTAAAGTTCGCTTTGCAAACGGGAAAGCGAGTGTTCACTTTGCGAGTGATCCTTCGCATTGCGAACTCACGAGAATTTTTGGGGCGGTTTAACTATTCAGAGGCATCTGAAGTGCCATTTTTCTTTATTCGCTGTGCGAATAATTGGTTCGCTTTGCGAACTGTGAAATTCCTGAATGTATTATAAATAGAATTTTCACACTTTTTAGGATTATTATTAGATTTCAACAATTTAGATATTAGAAGAAAGACATTTTTCAGCATAGAAACTCAAATCCCAAGGGGGAGAAGGTAATAGCTTCAATCTCTTGTTGGATTTGGATGTAATCTTTTGATACCTATTGTATTTCATCTAATGTATATTTGTGAATATGTTTCGATTCTCTATTGTTGTTGTCTTTGATTGATTATTTGTGGTCTTGACAAAACCTTTACAAATCCTTGATCTTAGATTTTCATATATCAATGAACCAAACTTTTGACATGGTTTTGTGAATTGATATTCATTGTATCTTTTGTTGTATTGTGTTGATTAAGCAGCGTGGCTAGCATGAGTAGGATCGACACGGTATTGCGAGGATGCGTGATAATAGTGATGAAGAACGATATTCACATTCATTTGGCAAGTTGAGTACATGTAAAAAGGGTTAAACGTATGTACGTATTCTGATCATTGGCATTTTATATGAAGCAGTCATTTATCTGATTTAGGTGTCATCTTTGTTTACGTGTTTATCTTTGATTTGAACCGCTATAGACATATACTCTTTAGATTTGGATCTAAGATGATTATCTGTTTTGTTCTAAACTCTAGAAATAGATTTAGGCTTAACACTTGCGTGAGTATCATCTCTTAATGCTCTGTGTTGGTTTTTGTTGCGTGAGACATCACCAATGAGGCAATACGGTCGATCTCTCGACGTTGCGTTAGACATAACCTCGGTCGTGGGTGATACGTGAGGATATTAGGCGAATGATTGATTTATGTATAATATGATTAGAAGAATGCACGTGTTATCAATTGATGAGATCCAATTCCAACAACGCTCCGTTTATAATTCAGTCTTTACTTTATATTTCTGTCTTTACATTTTTCGCATTTGCTTTTGGTTCCGCTTTAAACCAGAACTTTTGAACCATAAGTTTAGAAACATAGAAACCTTCGAATGGCATTCTTTCCCTCACACTGATCCATGTGGAGAACGACAAAACTAGGTTACTTATATATTTTTGCTTGCTGCTATTCTAGCTTCAACAGAATGTTATGCCAAAATCAACTCTGATACGACTATCATTTCAAGGAGCCCCAATGAGAGGCAGCGAGGTCATCGTCAAAGCCTTTGACGGATCCAAAAGCACAGTTATTGGTGAAGTTGACCTTCATATAACCATCGGTCCTCACACTTTCCAGGTCATGGACATCCGGGCAGCATACAGTTGTTTATTAGGAAGACATTGGATACACGAAGCTGGGGCAGTCACTTCAAAACTTCACCAGAAGCTGAAGTTCGTCAAGAATGACAAGTTAGTCACAGTATGCAGAGAGCAGACCTTAATCGTGAGCAACTTATCATCATTTTCCTGTTTAGAACCCGAGGAGGTTGTTGGAACCTAGTTTCAAGCACTCTCGGTGAGTAATGAGAATCGATCAGAGAGAGGGACGTCGTTTTCCTCATACAAAGATGCTCTCGAAGTGATCAAGAGTAATAACGCAAAAGGATGGGGACAGCTCGTAATTCCTACAAATAACAAGACAAAGAAAGGTCTTGGTTTCTCTTCAACCTGTACCCAGACTGCCAAGAAGAATGAAAGTTTTCATCCCATTCAGGACTTCTTCCACAGTGGAGGCTTCCTCCATCCAGTGTCTCAAGAAGTACACACCATCAATAAGAGTGACTCCTCCGATACGGACGAGGAGTGGAAATCTTACCTCAACGACAACGGTTATATGTCTCAGGAAGAAACGCATATGCCATTCTATTTTCCCAAATAGAGTCCGAGATATATACCAAGATCAGACGTCAAGATGATGTACGGAGATTATGATCTTGAGGGATGTCGTGCTCAACCAAACTCATTAGAAGACGATCCGATGAAAGACAACTTCATCTATGACTATTATGACCCACTAGATGACTTGCCTATCTGTCAGCCATACCCAGAAGACTTGGGGCAAAAGAGTCAGCCAAACGATGCTTATCAGCTGAGCAATATTGAAAAGAATACCTGTGTCCCCACTGGGTCATGGGATCTTTACTCAGGACATTCCGAAGATATCCAGCACAACGATGAATCTGCAAGGATTGAAGGATAAGATTTCATCAACTATGCTTTTCCTGAGGTCAACGTCATTGAGAAATATGACTCCTCCAGTCCCACAAAAGTATGGGACACCTTAGGAAAGCCGAGTGGCAAGTATGACTTCTTGGTCAAGTACACCGCTCCTGAAAGCTCTCGCATCAGATACGAGGACATCCAGCCAACTGGATGGGGAGATCCTCTCGAGAGTGAAAACATTAAGGAAGATACAATAGAAGAGTTCGTTTACGACAACTCTGCCTGGGAGGAAGACTCCAATGACCCTGCTCCGCTAGAAATCAACATCATTTATGAGGACAAACCAAGAAAGAAGGTACCAGACTTTGTGGTGCACCGAGGAGTTCGTCGCCAATGGGTTGCTGTCGATGTCCAGAAAGTCATCCATAAGTCTAATTAATTGTCGTCTTTGTTTTAACCTTTCACCCTACCCAGGTGAAGCGGATGTTTTTATAGGGCTCACTTTTCTGTAAATGTCCCTCTTCGCTTCGCCCAAAGCGACAGAGTTTTGTTTTATAAGGCTGTAGTTTCAAGAATCGACAAAATCATAAATAAATAAATAAACGTCGTTCTGTCATTTCCGCATTTATTGCTGTTTTCACTTTTCTTTTTTTTTCAGAAAATGGTAATCCTAAAACAACCAAAAATAAAAACAAGCATTTTTCAGAAAATACACTACACACACTTTTGCATTTCTCTCTATCTCTTCTAAAAAACAAATTATCACGTCATGCAGATTACTTATTTTAAACCCCATTGAAACATACGATCCAATACCTTGTCCCAACTTTGAATTCCCGGTATTTGAAGCTGAAGTAGAAGAGGACGAAGAAATTCCAGAGGAGATCTCCCGATTACTCAGACAAGAGGAAAGGTCCATTAAACCTCACAAAGAGCCGTTTAAAATGGTCAATTTGGGATCAGAGGAAGAAAAGAAAGAAGTTAAGATTGGAGCACTGCTCAATCAAACTGTCAAAGAAAGCTTGATAAAACTTCTCAAAGAGTTTCCCGATGTATTTGCTTGGTCTTATCAGGACATGCCAGGGTTAGATACCACCATCGTGGAGCATCATCTACCGTTAAAATCAGAATGTCCTCCAGTAAAACAAAGGTTGAGAAGGACTCACCCGGATATGGTTATCAAAATCAAGGAGGAAGTGCAGAAACAAATTGATGCAGGTTTCCTTGCCACCTCAGAATATCCTCAATGGCTAGCGAACATAGTGTCAGTTCTGAAAAAGGACGAAAAAGTCAGAATATGTGTAGATTACAGGGATCTGAACAAATCCAGTCCAAAGGATGAATTTCCCTTGCCGCACATAGACACGCTGATAGACAGTACAACAAAGTTCAAAGTCTTCTCCTTCATGGATGGATTCTCGGGCTATAATCAAATCAAAATGGCACTGAAAGACATGGAGAAAACTTCGTTCATCACCCCATGGGGCACCTTTTGTTACAAGGTAACACCGTTCGGCTTGAAGAACGCTGGGGCAACCTATGAAAGGGCCATGACTACTCTGTTTCACGACATGATGCACAAAGAAATCGAAGTGTATGTCAATGACATGATTGCCAAATCAAAAACAGAAGAAGAGCATGTGATCCACTTGTCAAAACTATTCGAGCGTCTGAGAAAGTACAAACTCCGCTTTAATCCCAATAAATGCATGTTCGGTGTCCGCTCAGGGAAACTTTTAGGGTTCATCGTCAGCCAGAAAGGAATTGAGGTTGATCCTGGCAAGGTCAAGGTCATTCTCGAAATGCCTTCTCCAAAGACTGAGAAACAAGTCCGAGGATTTTTGGGACGTCTGAATTACATTTCCAGATTCATATCTCTCATGACCGCGACATGCGCACCAATCTTCAAACTACTAAAAAAGAATCAAAGTTGTGTATGGACGGAAGAATACCAAAAAGCTTTCGACAACATCAAAGAGTATCTGTTGAATCCGCCTATTCTATCACCTCCAGTAGAGGGAAAACCATTGATCATATACTTAACAGTCTTGGAAGACTCCATGGGTTGTGTACTTGGCCAACAAGACGAAACCAAAAGAAAAGAGTCTGTCATCTACTATTTGAGAAAGAAATTTACCGACTGTGAAACTCGGTACACTATGCTTGAGAAAACTTACTGTGCTCTGGCTTGGGCAGCCGTCTTCGCCAGTACATGATTTGCCACACTACTTGGTTAATCTCCGAAATGGATCCGATCAAGTATGTCTTTGAAAAGCCTGCTCTCATGGAAAGGATTGCCCGTTGGCAGATGTTGTTATCAGAATACGACATCGAGTACCATGCTCAGAAAGCCGTCAAAGGAAGTATTTTAGCCGATTATTTGGTTCATCAACCAATTGACGATCAGGAATCAGTCAGATTTGACTTCCCAGACGAAGATGTCATGTACTTAAAAATGAAAGATTGCGATGAACCGCTACCCAATGAAGGGCCAGAACCAGGTTCCCAATGGGGACTAATTTTTGACGGAGCTGTCAACACTTATGGAAACGGAATTGGGGCAAATCATCGTAACACCTCAGGGTACCCACATTTCTTTCACCGCCCAACTGACTTTCAAATGCACAAATAACGAGGTCGAATACGAAGCTTGTATCATGGGTCTCGAAGAAGCAATTGACTTAAGGATAAAGAACTTGGATGTGTATGGAGATTCAGCCTTAGTTATCAATCAGATCAAAGGAGAGTGGAACACGTACAAATTAGGATTGATTCCTTATAAAGATTACGCAAAAAGGTTATTACCATTCTTCAACAGAATCGAGTTTCATCATATCCCTCGTGAAGAAAATCACATGGATGATACACTAGCCACTCTCTCTTCCATGATTAGTGTAGGTCAATGGAACAACGTACCTAAGATTGACATAATGCGCCTTGAAAGGTTCGCCTACATTTTCACAATTGAAGCAGTCATCGATGACAGACCCTGGTATCATGATATTAAGTGCTTCCTTCAAAGACAATAATACCCACCCGGGGCATCAAGAAAAGACAGGAAAACCATCAGAAGATTGGCAAGCAACTTCTTCCTGAGCGGTGATACACTCTATAAGAGAAACTTTGACATGGTCTTGCTCCGATGCGTAGACAGACCAGAAGCAAACATGCTGATGAAAGAAATTCATGAAGGATCCTTTGGCACTCATGCCAATGGACATACAATGGCGAGAAAAATTCTAAGAGTATGGTACTATTGGCTGACGATGGAATCTGATTGCTACAAGTACATAAGGAAGTGTCACAAGTGTCAGATATACGCTGACAAAATCCATGCACCGCCAACGCATCTCAAAGTTATTTCTTCTCCATGGCCTTTTTCTATATGGGGAATCGACATGATTGGCATGATCGAACCCAAAGCTTCAAACGGACATCAGTTTATCCTGGTAGCCATTGACTACTTCACCAAGTGGGGCGAAGCAGCGTCATACACCAATATAACCCGACAAGTGATAGTTCGCTTTATCAAAAATAATCTCATCTGCCGTTATGGTGTTCCAAGCCAGATCATTACTGATAATGGATCCAACTTGAACAACAAGATGATGAAAGAGTTGTGTGTTGAGTTCAAAATCGAACACCATAATTCATCTCCCTACTGGCCTAAGATGAACGGAGCGGTAGAAGCGGCTAACAAGAATATCAAAAAGATTGTTCAAAAGATGGTTGTAACCTACAAAGATTGGCACGATATGCTACCCTTTGCTCTTCACGGTTATCGCACGTTTGTCCGCACTTCAACAGGGGCAACCCCTTTCTCTCTAGTATATGGCATGGAAGCTGTGCTCCCCATAGAAGTAGAGATCCCATCAATCCGGGTATTGATGGAAGCTAAGCTAACAGAAGTCGAATGGTGTCAAAGTTGACACGATGAACTAAATTTGATCGAAGAAAAGCAAATAACGGCTTTATGCCATGGTCAGTTGTATCAGCAAAGAATGAAGAAAACGTTCGACAAAAAGGTCCGACCCAATGTCTTCAGGAAATGAGACCTCGTGCTCAAGAAGATACAATCATTTCTCACTGATTCCCGGGGCAAATGGACTCCGAACTATGGCGGCCCCTATGTGGTCAAGAAAGCCTTCTTAGGCTGCGCCTTGAGACTCGCAACCATGGACGGAGAGGAATTTGCCTACCCCAAGAATGTTGATGTAGTCAAGAAATACTTCGCCTAAAAAAATGTCTCGGTGGATTGAAAACCTGAAAAGGCGGTCCAGGCAAAAATTAGAGACATAAGACAATCCAAAAGACAATCCAGGCAAAAGTTAGGGACTCATGGGAAGTAACTACGTCCGACAAGGTTAAATCCCCAGCGGTAGTACCACCAGTCGGAAAACTTCCAGTCAAGGTCATCTTCGACAGAAGCTCAGGATGTCCAGAATTCAAAGTTGGTAGAAGGATAAACGGTTGTTATGTTTCAATGTAGCCCTTTTCCTTTAAATTACCATTTTCTAAACTTTGTAAATACTCTATGGGATCACGCGCTTGGCTGATTTCCATCCTATCAATAAAATTTGAGCCCTAGTGCTTTTGTTTGCAATTTTCATTTGTTTTAGCTTTACAGAATGACATTTTTAACATGATCAACGATTCTTAAAATAAAACAAAAATTAATTTACTTGTAAAAAAAATTTCTGCTTTTAAAATAAAGATGACAATTCTTTTTTACTGATGAACATCGAAAAGAACAATGATCGCTTCTCTGAAGGTGGTTGAACCTCAAAGTGCAGAATCAAAATATTCCTTCTAAACCAGTGCACCTGAATGAAGGATCAACTATTTCAGATGCCATGTTTCATCTGAGATCCCCGACAGAGTTCTTACCTCATAAGACCGATGAACGACTTTTCTCCCACACAGGGACTACCTCTCCTAAGCAAGGAAAAATTGCTATCTTGGAACAATGATACTTTTCGTCCCCCGCCGTGGCCGAGTATCCCGTCGTGTTCATCTATTATCTGTATGTCGCGTCAGTTTTGTCAGCATAAATATACATACATCATGCATAATTGATTCACATTCATAATCATATTGCATCACTATCGCTCCGGTCAGTCTTATTCCCAAGTGATAACGTACTCCCGCCAGTAAGGTTGTCAGTTCTTTCCTCGTCAGGAGACTTATCGTCTAAGGCAATCTCTCCCCAATTTATTTCTGGATTGGAGACGGTCCTCGACCACTTTGATAACTTGAACTTCTGAAAGCTAAGAGGACATTCGACAAACGTCACTCTTCACCATTGAAGATGACATTTTTGCTTTCCTGGATTAAGGAAAATCCCCAGAGAAAGCCCCTCAACCAAAGACTCTCGACAATACATCGGTTTTTCTCCCAAGGAATTTGATATTAATGAAGTCATCAGCACCTCAAAAATTGGATCACATCATATGGTATTTCTCTGAAAAGATCTCGAAGAAAAGTATGATGTAATATCCCCAAGCAAAAAGAAATCTCTCAAGAGACTCATTTTCCCCAGTAGAGTCAGCAAATGGCATCTCCAACAGAGAAGTTTGTACACCTCTAAGCCCGGACGAATGGGTGTCCCCAGCAAGTCTGACCTTAAACTTTTTCCATCAAATGGCGTCTCCCCAGTATAGCTCAGTGAGAAGTTTGATGAAGACCGCTACACATGGTATTCCTTGTCAAGGAAGGAACTCGACAAGAAGAAACTGAGACCAGTTCCTTGGCTGAAAACCAGAATCGAGGGGAAGTTTATTTCAAAAGAAACTGAGACCAGTTCTGTGGCTAAAAACCAGGATCGAGGGGAAGTTTATTTCAAAATAAAATTAGACTGGTTCCGTGGCTGAAGACCAGGATCGAGGGGAAGTTTATTTCAAAAGAAACTAAGACCAGTTCTGTGGCTGAAGACCAGGATCGAAGGGAAGTTTCACCCTTTTCTAAGTATCATTGCTTAGCAAAAGAAGATGGATGATCAAACTTCCATTCATAACTACAATCAAAATTTTGGGTATTCCGATATTTAATCCTCTTGCACCCTGAATGTCCGAATATCTTCGCCATTCACACCTTCGGGTCCAAGAAGATTAAATAGGGGCGTCTGTCATACCCCAAATTTTGACCACCAAGATTTCCCATCATTGTGAGAATCATCACCACAATATGGATATACCATCATGCCTCATCAATCTCCTCAAAGATGGGTGAGCATTCACCATAATCAAGAATTAGGGTTTTAAGCCCTCTTAGAGCACTTAGACAAAGGATCAATCAAGAAATGACATGATCTTCAACTTTTCTAACCTCTCAAACACCCATAAGGGATCAAGAGGACTCCCACATCAAGAATTAGGCACAGGAGTGCAACATTCCAAGTGGATCGAGCCTCGAGATCGCCAGTGTCACCAAATTAGGGTTTTGGTCGACTAAGGCCTCCAGATGAAAATTTTCATCTGGGCATGGGCCAATGCTTCAAAGAACAAACCAAGATACTCTAAGGGACCTCATGGACCCAATCATCAAGTCAATTTAGCCTCAGGGGATGCATTCATAAAAAATCAGGAATTGGGGTTTCCTGACCTAATTCACCCCTAAGTTGACTTTTGAGGCAAGACATGAACCAAGACCTCAAGACATGATTTGAGGGCCTAAAATGCACCATATTGATCCATTTACAACAAAGGATTGATGCCAAGAAGCTTGATTCACAAGTTTCAATTTCATCTGGACCACAATTAGGGTTTTGAAGAAAAGTCAACTGTATCTTTGACTTTTGACCAAGACATGCTCCCAAACCTTGGGACATGATTCAAGACACCCTAAAATACCTATGGAATCCATCCATTAGGTTTGAATTGGTTCAAGAACTTGATTGCACAAAGAATCACACAGTTTGGATTTCATCTGATAAAAAGTCAACTGTGCACAAAATAAAGTTTGACTTTTTGGAATTTTTCACAAATATGGTTCCCCTAAGTCAAAAACAATGTTAATGTATGGTTTTGATCATCATCCATCAAGAAAAATCATGAAAATTGAGGTTTCTTGCAAAAGGAGCAACCTTGAGAAACCAAATTTTTTCTAAGTTATGGAACAAAAGTGGTTTTTACCCAACTTTGCAAGGTCATAACTCCTTGTCGCTCCCAGGATTTTCATCCAGGTACAAACGCGAGAGTGGCGCAGAAAAAAACAGAGTCGCCAGCCGTGTAAATTTATCCCAAGAGAGGGAAAGGGAACACCGCATAAACCTGAGGAAGAGGGAAAGGAATGGTCATCGTAACCATAACCTGGGTTCGGGAGTCGGTTACGCAAGGGGAAGGTGCTAGCACCCCACGCGTCCATCGTACTCGATGGGATCCACGCTTGTTGTCTATTCTAAGGGTGAGTTATACTATCATCTAGGGTTGTACTAAAACGGGGGAGGGGAAGACAAAGACAGACTCGGTAGGACGTCGACGTCCTAGGCCTACGTACCCCCTTGTGCAATGGGGAATTCAGAGTCAACGTAGTTCGGACCAAGTTCTTTTTGTGTTTTTTATGAGCGACGTTAAGTTTGCGTCCGACAGTTAGGGTCGATGTCTGTTTGCAACTCAGACGGAAGGTAACGTTCCCTTTTTGAAAATAGCCTTTAGTTTGACGATCCCGAAGGACAAAAAGGTTTGAAGTTGGTTTGTATTTTTTAGGACAGAAGTGGCTTAAGTTAGTTCATAAGTTGCATCGCACCAAAGTCTAGGGCACAGAGGCGAATACTTAACGCATCGTCCTAAGACAGGACGCTCGCTAAGCACTCTAGAAAGATGAGAGGAAGCCCCTCATTTCTCATTCCCCGCGCTTAAGGCTTGTGCGCAATACACTTTATTCTTATTAAGTGTTTTCAGAAAGTTTGAGATGAGAAGAGAGAAGACATAAGGGAAACTCTAAGGGGAACTATGAGTCCTAATGTTATCGTGCATGGATGACCTACGGTTAGTGAGGTTTGACAACAACCTAAGCCTAAAGAAAAGGAAAAGATGGGAGAAGAAAGAGTTGAAGGTGAACATGGATACTTATACGTACCCTCAAATAACTTACCTTAGTCCCTGCATAAAAGATTAGTACAGAATAGACATAAGTAAAAGAAATGAGATAGATGAAACCCAAGCAAAGGCATATAATAGAGATAACAATCCAAACATGAATTAAGAAGTCAAATGAACAACCCCAAAACAATGGCACAAGTGCCTTTCCAAACAGATAACCAGACAGGATCAAGGGTACGCATACAAGAAAATCTCACACAAAGAGCCATTAAACAAATAGTAAAACAATTTCTAAAATCACCAAATCAAATATCAATATTGTCCAACCAGAGACAAAGAAAATACCAAAAACTCCTGCAAAAATTCAAAGTGTTAGTCATTCAAACAATCATACAAAGTTCAGATGAGGGATATGACTTAATATGCAAAAAGGAGGGCCAAAATGCAATATGAAATAATTTCAAAATTATAGAAAAATATTTTAATGCATTTCAGAATGTTATCTAACAAATGCAAAAAGACCGGATGGAAAATGTTTTATGGATGCAGAGAAATAAAATAAACAATTTTAAATATGCATGATATGTGTAATTCCAAAAGAAAATAAACAAATATTTAATTTAGATGATAAAAAATAAAATAAAGTAAAAAATAAAATTTGTAAAAATTTTATAAAATGATAAATATGATGCATGAATTTTATGGGAATTTTTAAATGCAATTATGTATTTTTTAAAAATAAAAAATGAAAATGTAATGAGTTAATAAAAATAAAATGGAGAAAATAGCATGGGGTGCGTTTAGTAAGCCACCCACGTTAGAAACACCAATTGGATCAGAAAGGTAGGGTGTGGAAAGCAGGTCCAAAGCACAAGCCCAACAGCGAAAAAAAAGGAAAAAAACAAAGAGGTGCAATGGAAAGTGGTCAACCAGTCAGACTCACACGCACCATGGGATGAAATCAACGGTCCACATCAAGTCAATGTTCAATCCAGTAGTTAAGATGAGAGGCTCATATTAGCATGTACACGATAACCAAAATATGCCTGCGCACACCCAAACAGACAGTAACACAATAGACCAGCCACATGCCCCTCACATGACTTCATTTAATTGTTGTTAAAAAACCAGCCGTATGATGAGATCAACGCGTGAGATTAAATCACAAAGTCAAACATTAAACCAAAACCATGGTCATGATGCGAAGACGCACAGTAATAAGCGTGATTGGCAAGCATACAATCAATAAATTTAAAACATAAAAAAAATGACATGTGGCGCAAGGATGGACGTTAGATCAAGGAATGGACGGTCTGGATTCCTTCTTCTTCCTTGGACATCTCACCGGACTGGTTCTTCAGGCAGCCGCCGGAGCTAGGGCTCCGGCCACCCTCTCCGGTGAGCTGCGACCCCAAAATCTCCAGAAAATGCATATGAGTACTCTATTCTGACCAGAAAAATGTGAGGATTCCAAATATCCAATCCAAATTTGCAAATAATCAATGCATAATAAAAAAACGATGAGAAATATGTTAGGGCATAAAACTTTAAACGCACGGTACAAGCAATATACGCATCCATATTCAAAACAAATTATATCAGCATGATCTATAGACATCACACATCAATATGCATACTTGAAAGGAGAGTTTCGTGATCATGAAAAAAGTGACTAACCTGAAGCTATGCACTCCTAATCCTTGCTTTTAGTTGCGAATGATGGTTGGTTTTTACTCTATGGATCACCAGGAAGAGGTTTGTGGAAGAAGTTCTTGAAAAGACCTAATGGGTTGAGAGATATGAGTGTGAAAGGCTTTAGGGTTCAAGTTCTTGTTCTCCTCCAAATGCACCTGATTGAACCCTAACCAGTGCATGAATGAGTTTATATAGACTAGGGTTTTTCACTGATAATGGCTTGGGCTTGGGCAATTCCTTGTTTAATTAGTTTTGGACAAATTTGCAATTTTGTATTATGTGAGATACACCCCCTTCCATGCATGGATACCCAACTATTTCATGATGGATCACTTGTGTTTGAATTTCTAATCACACCTCAATTGAAATTGGGCCTTGAAACCATTTGATTCATGAGTTTTAAATAATTTGTCAATTTTGAATAATGGAGAATAAGTGATAAATATACCATGGAATTTCTTAATTCTTGGGCCCAAAATAATCCTCAAGGAATGTTCTTTGATATTAGAATGTGGCATGAAGCAATGGAATTGATTATAGGTCATTATGCCCAAAGTTGTGAAAATGGAACCATGAGAAACCCTAAAAACCACTTTGCCTTATTTTGATCATAACTGGAGTTTCACAAATGATATGGAGACCCACTAGTACTTGTTGGAAAGAGGAGAAAAAGATCTTCAACTTTCATGTTGGATAAAAATTCATTTGAAGCTTTCTTGATGATGAAAAATCAATTTGAATGCAGTGCAGGAACTTGCCCAAAAAGGAAACTTTCAAATTATAGGTCATTTCCATATTTAGTAACTTTTGTACCAACTCCTGATTCCTGATAAATGGTATGAAAGTTGACCCTTGAAGACCATATGAGGATGTGAGACCTTGAAATCCTTGAAGAGAACCTCAAAATTCCACAGTTGACTTCTCCTCTCATTGTTGACTTTTACCCAATTCACCTGATTCCCAATCCATTGGCCAATTGAATCTCTCCTGAATCAAACTGATGGACAACCTCCATCCCTAGATACTTAGGGACCCAAGGAATACCATGGAATCAAGTCTTGCCCAAAAAATCAGAAATAAACTGACTTTATAGCAAACCCTAATCTTGGTACCCTTAGTCTAAGAGGAAATAACACAGTCTCCAAATCCAAATTCCTCTAAATATGATGTGTATCCTCTCCAACAAAGATAAGATATGCCATTTGGTGATGATAAAAACCCAAGGAGCTTGCCCATTGGAGCAATAAACCCAAGAATCTCAAAACCCTAATTTATGCATTGGTTAGGAAAGAGTGATCCACTTGAGATCCCTTGCCACTTGTGAACTCTTGATGATGTGATAGACCAGATAGGCCCTTCTTGAACTGCCTCAAGCACCTTGACCCCATGCTAATGATATGCATACATGATAATGAAATGAAACATAAGCCAGTTAGTACTAAAGTAAGAGAGCAAATTTTGGGGTGCTACAGCTGCCCCTATTCAATCAACTTGGTCCTGAAGATATGATAGCGACGACTTTCAGACACTCCAGGATACACGGGGATTGAATACCGAAAGAACCCAGAAATTTGCTAATGGTGAGGATAACGAAATGGAGCGTGCTGAAGAATAGCGAATACGACCTCAACCGCACCCGCAAAGGAAGACCTGCAGAAAGTGGACTTCGCTGGGGATAAGAAGGTAGACCATCAACTCTGAAGTTGGGGAAAAATGGCATTTGCTCCGAGATTGAGAAAATTTGAAGTAAACAATAACACTGAGGTTGAGGAAAGGTACACGACAACTTTGAAGTTGGGGAAGGAAGGATATTTCATCAACTCTGAGGTCGAGAAAAGGTATACGACAACTTTGAAGTTGGGGAAGAAGGGATATTTCATCAACTCTGAGGTCGAGAAAAGGTATACAACAACTTTGAAGTTGGGGAAGAAAGGATATTTCATCAACTCCGAGGTCGAGAAAAGGTATACAACAACTTTGAAGTTGGGGAAGAAAGGATATTTCATCAACTCTGAGGTCGAGAAAAGGGGCGTCGACTCTGAGGTTGGAACTCTCTGTTTTGATTGAGGGTTGATCTGGGCTTTCGCACAAGGTACCAAATCTGGCTTATGCTTCGATGCACGTTTGAATTTTTTCTATGGCGTAATGCTCCATACGAAATGGAAATGTTACGTATTTTGAGGATGCAATGCAATGATGATTACTATATGCAAGAATGAGAGGACACTCCACCATGGAATGTGCAGAATAGAACAGGCAGACTTTGCTGAGGAAGGGATCACCAATATCTGATCTCCTGTAGGGAGATAACCAACTGTACCACCAATAACCACTGGTGATGCCAACCCTGTCGAGGCACTGCAAGCTGAATTGCAAACTCTGTTGGGGAGATGCCAATGAAGATTGGACTTTGAACTGCTGAGAATGCCAATAACCATTGGACTTTGCCTTGCGGGAAAATACCAAACCTGACTTTTGAGGAAGAGAATACTCTGACTTCTCACCATCTTCAAACTACCTGAAAGTATTTCGTCGTCCTACCCTGCTGGGAATGAGGAATCCACCTGTATTGCTGGGGATAGGGAATCTTCATAAAGAACCCTTTTTTATTTGAGGACGACCCTCTGCTTGGGGAAGAATATCAATTCCAGCACCTTGCTAGGACAAAGATACCTTCTGGTTCCTTGCTGGGGGAGAGACTTAGCGCTTTAGGTTTCTGCTGATCAACTGCATACTGATTGTCAGGAGTGAGCCACAGTTCTCTTGATTCTTGACTTGCCCCAGCCCACGGGGTTTGATGGAAGAAATCATCTCAAGAGGACTTTATAGAAGACCGGGCGTTCACACTGCCCCAGGGTCTTCAAACTCTTGAAGAGATTTATTGGATCTCGACGTAATTGCCCCAGACTGTATGACTTATGAAGGAATTTGCCTCGAGAGGATTCGTAGCGACTTGAAATACTCTGTCTCAGTGTTTTGAACCTTGAAGAGGTGCTCCTGATTAACAGTCTTCTAGAGAGGACAACTTCTCATGCTCTAGAGATGACCTGCCCCACTATGGGCTTTGAAGTGACTTTGCCCCTGATCCTAGAATGAATGCCCCGGAATAACTGAATTTTGGAGAGTTTTCTCGACGTGACTCCCCCAGATTGGCTACATCTTAACACAACTTACTGGGGAGAGCCCACTCTACACTGAGTCTCTTGGCAGCATGCCCTTTGATATGATTGTCTTTCAGAATTTTCAAGCATCTCAACTTGGTAGGATCAAGCTTCTTGACTGACATTCACTGTGTAAGCTGCTATTGATGTCTAGGCACATGTATGCAAACAGAACAAGTTATTTATGAGAATGATAATCCTAATGCAACACTCATGTTAACCTTGAAGTTTTTATTGAAAATGTGTCGCCGAGCCTTGTGAATGAATCACTTGCTGGGATGCGACCCTGATTTTTGAATGGCAAAACAATGCGCACATGCAATACCAACCAATCTTATTAGCACAACTCATAGGAGTCAGGAACGCTATCCTGCTGAAGTACGCTTTCGGAATAAACCCTGTTTCAATTAGGACTTTTAAGGGCCGTAACGTGGTCTGGTTCACGGTTTCAAAAAAAAGGATTTATCGCTCAAAATTTATCGGTGCCCACCCACTCTTCGTGATGTTTTCCAGTCCTATGTTCAGTTAATCTGACCCAAACACCCATCTCCCAACAAGTTTATGATCTTCAAGGAACCCATGCAACTAATGGTTTGACACCTAAGGAAGTTTTGGAGTGACAGTCATCCCTTTTTATCTTTTGTGCCTGTAATCACACGAATTTGTTCTTATCGAGGATTTTCTGTAGTAACGCTTTTCGCTTCTTCTTTTTTCTTTCTTTTGCTTTTTTGATCCCTAATTTTTGCCTGGACTGACTCTTTTGATTTTTTTTTTTGATTTTGAAGTCCAGCGGGACGCCCTAACTTTTGCCTAAGTCGCTTGTTTTCAAGTTTCGACTTAGAGGGCTTTCTTTCTTTTATTTTTTTGCACAAGGCGTGTGACACTGGTTGTCTTACTTGCTTGACAGGGTTGCGACTGCCTCACTCCTTGATTGTCGATGGATAACCATTGTGGTCTCACATCTCTTGACCTCTTGACGGTGGGATAGAAGGTAATGGATCCTCAGATGTGCACTTTCCTTGAAATTTGAACGCTCGGTCAAACTAACTGACGTCTACCCTGCCCCTGGGTTAAGTACGAGGGTTTTTTCAAACAGAAGAAACTCCTACTTCAAGGCTCAAAAGGGTTAACGAGGGTCTATCTCCCTTATATCTCCAGTGTTTAGGGGTTTGAAACAATGCCTGTACATCCTCAACAGGGTTCCATCCTTGAACATACAACCAAAGATTCTGCGTTTTCGTCTCATCATCCTCCCTCAAAGAGTTTAATCAAGAAAATTGGTATTGCAATGCATAAAAATATCATACGAATGAAAAAGAATTACTTCAAGAAAACATATTCATTGCATTAATATCATCATTAAACAAACAAGTCTTACATGCATACAATGTTTTAACAAGAAATGAAAAACTACAAATGAAAATGCGGTAAAGAAGCTGAAGATCGCCATCGCTGAGGAGGCTTAATTCTGTCTGGACGTCCTTAAAAACTGAGTGCTCACTTGAGACAGGAGGCTTCAATTGATGTACATGTCATCTTCAGTGAATGCAATGATCTCTGAGTCTACCAGGTCTTGCACCTTGTGTTTGAACACGTTGCAATTTTCAATTGAATGAACCAGTGTGTCTGAGTGATATTCACATCTGGCATCCAGATCATAATCAGGAGGAATAGGGTCAAGAACAGGCTTGGCATCCCTTAGTTGAACCAGAGAGCTTTCAAGTAGACGGGCAAGAACATCACTGTGAGAAATAGGGAGTGGATCGAAACTTCTCGCAGGCCTTCGTGGTCTTTTTTGTCTCTGTTGCTGAGGAGCATAAGGTCGCTGATGCTGAACAGGCCGTTGAACAACAGGAGGAATATACACAGCACTAGCTTCTCCTTCCTTTCTCTTGGAGGACCCATCATAAGGTTTCTTTGCATCTTCAGCAGCACTTCAAATCTTTCCCGTTTTGATGCCGCTTTCGACCATTTCTCCTACTAAGATGAGATCAGCAAACTTTCTAGTCATACACGGTACCAGCTTTTCATAGTAATGTCCCTGCAAGGTGGCCATAAACATACCTATCATTTCACATTCCAACATGGGAGGCTGAACCCTTGCTGCCAATTCACGCCACCTCTGGGCGTACTCCTTGAAACTCTCATTGTTCTTCTGTGATAAGTTCTGCAGCTGTGTTATGTTAGGAGCCATGTCAGTGTTATATTGATAGTGTCTAATGAATGCCCCTGCCAGATCTCTCCAACTACGCACATCTTTCCTTTCTAGTTGCATATACCACTCCAGGGATCCCCCAGATAGGCTATCCTGGAAGCAGTGCATCATCAATTTTTCATTCTTCGCATGCGCAACCATTTTACTTGCGTAGGCCCTGATGTGAATCCTTGGTCAAGACATACCATTATACTTCTCAAAAGTAGGAGTCTGAAACTTGTGCGGGATGACAACGCCTGGAACCAGCCCCAAATCCTCTAAATCCATACCCACAGAATCCTGATCTATAACACCCCTCAGTTGTTCCTCAATCAACCTGATCCTCTAATCATTGTCAAACTGGGGCCCAACATCCCCACCTGGCACAAAAAATGCATCATCTTGAACATCATCATACTGACGACCCTGAATAGCACCAACACCAATACCTCTTGCCCCTACATTTTCAGCCCCGCCCGGAGGAATCACAAAGCTAGAAGCAGGAATACCTCTGCCCAGATGACCATTCTGATCATTATTACCATTGACACCAGTATGAACTCCTCCATGAAGGACACCATCTTCATCAATCCTCGCAATCAGTGGTTGGACAAAAGTTCTTAACTGCTCTTGGCCCTGAGCAACCCCTTGTATTAAATCCATGAGTTGGTTCATGCAAGTCCGCATCTCAGTCATCTCAGCTTGTAGTTGATCCATGAGTCTTTTCTGATTTTGTCTGGTAGAATACCGGTGAATGGGTTGATCAGCAATCCTGAGCTGAGAAGGAGAACCAAGTGAGAACGCCAGAGATAACCACCTGTTATGCAAAATGATTATGGATATGCGAATGCAAATGAACATGTTTAAAAATTCACAAGGCGATCCACCCCTTGATTCCAGTTTAATTTCAAAAACCAGAATCAAAATTAGGATGCAACCCCACAAATGAATAAACATGTTGGGGTGCAAAATGATGATGCAAATGCACACATGGGATCAAGGATGCCACACAGACTGGACAACTGCTGCACTGAACAAACTGAACCATCTCAAAGATCTTCCCAAATACTCAGAATACCGGAATAACCGTAATATCACACTGATAAATCTGCCGATCAGAAAACCGGGTATGTTGAAGGTTGAGGTTACCTGCAAACCTGCAAACACCCATCCCCTCTCACGTGTGGGTACTAGGATGTTCAGTATCCTGGGCTCTCAGGTCGAGAAATGATGATACGTTCACCATTTCTGGTTTGGCATCATCATCAATCGAGGAGGCCTCAACTGATTCTCCAAAACGGAAGGTCCTCAGCTTCTGGCACTGAGGTCGAGAAACAATAGTACATTCATCCCTTGGGGTACAGTACTATCATCAATCGAGGAGTGCCTCCACTAATTCTCTTCAAAAGATAGGGGCCATCCTATGCGAGTTCCAAAGCGGGCCCTCGGGTGCGAATGGGTTTGCCACAGGATGTGGTCTGCCACTGTCACCACTAAAGAGGGATGTTTCCACTAAGGTCCTCGATGATCGGTGTCGACAGCTCTCTATATCAACACCCCAACATGCGCAAGACACACACGTTAGAATGCGTCCCAAGATAGCCTCGTCTGGTTGTGAATTTCGTGAACACACAAACGTACCAAGCGGGCACGTAGGTCCCACTACTTTCCACTCTAGTCCTAGGGTATAATCAAGCCTGGGTATTGGGCTTATCTCTCAAAACCACCCAACCTGCAAAACAAACACAGCCAGCACAACACAGCAGTATGACAGTAATAAAAATGAAATGCAATGCAGAAAAGCTGTAAAAATAAAATACAACAAATAAAACAAAGCAAACATAAAGACACCCAAAGAGAACAAAGACAAGCAAGCGCTAGAACTGACTCGCTTAGGGATGGACCAGCATAGGTCAACCAGTCCCCAGCAGAGTCGCCAGCTGTCGCTCCCAGGATTTTCATCCAGGTACAAACGCGAGAGTGGAGCGGAAAAAACAGAGTCGCCAGCCGTGTAAATTTATCCCAAGAGAGGGAAAGGGAACACCGCATAAACCTGATGAAGAGGGAAAGGAATGGTCATCGTAACCATAACCTGGGTTCGGGAGTCAGTTACGCAAGGGGAAGGTGCTAGCACCCCACGCGTCCATCGTACTCGATGGGATCCACGCTTGTTGTCTATTCTAAGGGTGAGTTATACTATCATCTAGGGCTATACTAAGACGGGGGAGGGGAAGACAAAGACAGACTCGGTAGGACGTCGACGTCCTAGGCCTACGTACCCCCCTTGTGCAATGGGGAATTCATAGTCAACGTAGTTCGGACCAAGTTCTTTTTGTGTTTTTTATGAGCGACGTTAAGTTCGCGTCCGGCAGTTAGGGTCGATGCCTGTTTGCGACTCAGACGGAAGGTAACGTGCCCTTTTTGAAAATAGCCTTTAGTTTGACGATCCCGAAGGACAAAAAGGTTTAAAGTTGGTTTGTATTTTTTAGGACAGAAGTGGCTTAAGTTAGTTCATAAGTTGCATTGCACCAAAGTCTAGGGCACAGGGGCGAATACTTAACGCATCGTTCCAAGACAGGACGCTCGCTAAGCACTCTAGAAAGATGAGAGGAAGCCCCTCATTTCTCATTCCCCACGCTTAAGGCTCGTGCGCAATACACTTTATTCTTATTAAGTGTTTTCAGAAAGTTTGAGATGAGAAGAGAGAAGACACAAGGGAAACTCTAAGGGGAACTATGAGTCCTAATGTTATCGTGCATGGGTGACCTACGGTTAGTGAGGTTTGACAACAACCTAAGCCTAAAGAAAAGGAAAAGATGGGAGAAGAAATAGTTGAAGGTGAACATGGATACTTATCCGTACCCTCAAATAACTTACCTTAGTCCCTGCATAAAAGATTAGTACAGAATAAACATAAGTAAAAGAAATGAGATAGATGAAACCCAAGCAAAGGCATATAATAGAGATAACAATCTAAACATGAATTAAGAAGTCAAATGAACAACCCCAAAACAATGGCACAAGTGCCTTTCCAAACAGATAACCAGACAGGATTAAGGGTACGCATACAAGAAAATCTCACACAAAGAGTCATTAAACAAATAGTAAAACAATTTCTAAAATCACCAAATCAAATATCAATATTGTCCAACCAGAGACAAACAAAATACCAAAAACTCCTGCAAAAATTCAAAGTGTTAGTCATTCAAACAATCATACAAAGTTCAGATGAGGGATATGACTTAATATGCAAAAAGGAGGGCCAAAATGCAATATGAAATAATTTCAAAAATGATAGAAAAATATTTTAATGCATTTCATAATGTTATCTAACAAATGCAAAAAGAACGGATGGAAAATGTTTTATGGATGCAGAGAAATAAAATAAACAATTTTAAATATGCATGATATGTGTAATTCCAAAAGAAAATAAACAAATATTTAATTTAGATGATAAAAAATAAAATAAAGTAAAAAATAAAATTTGTAAAAATTTTATAAAATGATAAATATGATGCATGAATTTTATGGGAATTTTTAAATGCAATTATGTATTTTTTAAAAATAAAAAATGAAAATGTAATGAGTTAATAAAAATAAAATGGAGAAAATAGCATGGGGTGCGTTTAGTAAGCCACCCACGTTAGAAACACCAATTGGATCAGAAAGGTAGGGTGTGGAAAGCAGGTCCAAAGCACAAGCCCAACAGCGAAAAAAAAGGAAAAAAACAAAGAGGTGCAATGGAAAGTGGTCAACCAGTCAGACTCACACGCACCATGGGATGAAATCAACGGTCCACATCAAGTCAATGTTCAATCCAGTAGTTAAGATGAGAGGCTCATATTAGCATGTACACGATAACCAAAATATGCCTGCGCACACCCAAACAGACAGTAACACAATAGACCAGCCACATGCCCCTCACATGACTTTATTTAATTGTTGTAAAAAAACCAGCCGTATGATGAGATCAACGCGTGAGATTAAATCACAAAGTCAAACATTAAACCAAAACCATGGTCATGATTCGAAGACGCACAGTAATAAGCGTGATTGGCAAGCATACAATCAATAAATTTAAAACATAAAAAAAATGACATGTGGCGCAAGGATGGACGTTAGATCAAGGAATGGACGGTCTGGATTCCTTCTTCTTCCTTGGACATCTCACCAGACTGGTTCTTCAGGCAGCCGCCGGAGCTAGGGCTCCGGCCACCCTCTCCGGTGAGCTGCGACCCCAAAATCTCCAGAAAATGCATATGAGTACTCTATTCTGACCAGAAAAATGTGAGGATTCCAAATATCCAATCCAAATTTGCAAATAATCAACGCATAATAAAAAACGATGAGAAATATGTTAGGGCATAAAACTTTAAACGCACGGTACAAGCAATATACGCATCCATATTCAAAACAAATTATATCAGCATGATCTATAGACATCACACATCAATATGCATACTTGAAAGGAGAGTTTCGTGATCATGAAAAAAGTGACTAACCTGAAGCTATGCACTCCTAATCCTTGCTTTTAGTTGCGAATGATGGTTGGTTTTTACTCTATGGATCACCAGGAAGAGGTTTGTGGAAGAAGTTCTTGAAAAGACCTAATGGGTTGAGAGATATGAGTGTGAGAGGCTTTAGGGTTCAAGTTCTTGTTCTCCTCCAAATGCACCTGATTGAACCCTAACCAGTGCATGAATGAGTTTATATAGACTAGGGTTTTTCACTGATAATGGCTTGGGCTTGGGCAATTCCTTGTTTAATGAGTTTTGGACAAATTTGGAATTTTGTATTATGTGAGATACACCTCCTTTCATGCATGGATACCCAACTATTTCATGATGGATCACTTGTGTTTGAATTGCTAATCACACCTCAATTGAAATTGGGCCTTGAAACCATTTGATTCATGAGTTTTAAATAATTTGTCAATTTTGAATAATGGAGAATAAGTGATAAATATACCATGGAATTTCTTAATTCTTGGGCCCAAAATAATTCCCAAGGAATGTTATTTGATATTAGAATGTGGCATGAAGCAATGGAATTGATTATAGGTCATTATGCCCAAAGTTGTGAAAATGGAACCATGAGAAACCCTAAAAACCACTTTGCCTTCTTTTGATCATAACTGGAGTTTCACAAATGATATGGAGACCCACTAGTACTTGTTGGAAAGAGGAGAAAAAGATATTCAACTTTAATGTTGGAGAAAAATTCATTTGAAGCTTTCTTGATGATGAAAAGTCAAGTTGAATGCAGTGCAGGAACTTGCCCAAAAAGGAAACTTTCAAATTATAAGTCATTTCCATATTTAGTAACTTTTGCACCAACTCCTGATTCCTGATAAATGGTATGAAAGTTGACCCTTGAAGACCATATGAGGATGTGAGACCTTGAAATCCTTGAAGAGAACCTCAAAATTCCACAGTTGACTTCTCCTCTCACTGTTGACTTTTACCCAATTCACCTGATTCCCAATCCATTGGCCAATTGAATCTCTCCTGAATCAAACTGATGGACAACCTCCCATCCCTAGATACTTAGGGACCCAAGGAATACCATAGAACCAAGTCTTGCCCAAAAAATCAGAAATAAACTGACTTTATAGCAAACCCTAATCTGGGTACCCTCGGTCTAGGAGGAAATAGCACAGTCTCCAAATCCAAATTCCTCTGAATATGATGTGTATCCTCTCCAACAAAGATAAGATATGCCATTTGGTGATGATAAAAACCCAAGGAGCTTGCCCATTGGAGCAATAAACCCAAGAATCTCAAAACCCTAATTTTTGCATTGGTTAGGAGAGAGTGATCCACTTGAGATCCCTTGCCACTTGTGAACTCTTGATGATGTGATAGGCCAGATATGCCCTTCTTGAACTGCCTCAAGCACCTTGACCCCATGCTAATGATATGCATACATGATAATGAAATGAAACATAAGCCAGTTAGTACTAAAGTAAGAGAGCAAATTTTGGGGTGCTACACTCCTAAACCACAAGGCCTTTTTATCCCATTCAAAGCTCAAATGAAATTCCATCTGACATACTTCAAATATGTCAACTACAAGAGATTCCAAATCCTCATGGATTTTGAGTTATGGATTGATCAAAATCACAAAAACATGAAAATGACCACTTTTCCAACACTTAGTGAAATTTTCAATAAGTCAGAATCTGTCTTACTTTTTCCAAAATGTAGAGGCATTTTTCACTTTGATCCAAACTGAACCAAGACCAACTTTGAACATCAAAGTTGAAGTATGTCATGAGGGCTTTCCAACAAGTACCAGATCATCTCCAAATTCAATTTGAGTAGGGAGTTCTAACCCTTGGAACATGGCATCAAAGATTGATTTTGTTCAAGGCAGATTATAGGTCATTTACTCGATTTGGCCAAATCAGATAATTACAAGCCTTGTCATCCATTTGGACACCTCAAGGGATAAAATCAAAGAGGAATGATCTGATCCACAAGCCTCCCAAGCCCAAGGAACTACATGTAGCCATAAATGCCCTAAAAAGGCTAAAAAGCTCAAAGACTCCAATTTTGTTTCAAAGCATTCAATGGATACATCAAGGTGGCATGGGTTGAAGCAAACCTAACTGAATAAGTTAAGATTCAGCTCTGAATCAAAAGACCATAGGCATGTGCCCTAACCTCAAGTCAATGGCTAGAGGAGACTAAAGATGCCTTTTGATCAACATTGGCCAAAGGACTATCCAAGCTGCCATTCACTATTCCTTGCAAAACAAACTTGCTCTACCATAAATAGAGCTCATTTGTGATCAGTTTGAGTACACCAAAGCACTACAACCCTTGCTTTCCTCAAAATCTCTCTCATTAGGCCAAAATTCCTTCTTTTGCAAGTCACCACTGAGTTTTTGAGTTAGAGAGCAATTCCACCACAACTCATGATCCAAACACATCCAATGTATCATATATAAGCTGTTCAAACACTCACCCTTGATCTGAAACACCAAAATCAGAAAGTCAACCTCCAAAACCTCAAATTTTGACTTTTCTGCATTTTTCAAGCCATGTCTTGATTCATTCACTTTCAAAACCAAACAAGGCCTCTAACACACTCCAAATATCATCCTCAAACTGTCCCAATTGGTTTCCCTCATCTGGAACACCATTTGAGAGAGTTACCATCTTGGTCACTTTTGTCATTTTTGCAAGAAAGAGCCAATACTTGTTCCTGAGGATTCCAGCTGGTTTTGATCATCCTAAAAGCTTCTAAGGGATCAATCAAGAGTGTCTAATGCATTGGATTACTTATGGCACAAGGATCTTAATAGATAGCACAAGGAGCTTCAAGAGGTAAGTGCATCACAACTTGAACTCTCTAAATCATGCATTGTTTTGATGTCCGTTGATTATGGACATCTCATACATGTCATATATGTTGTGTTTGAACTAATTTGCCATGCTATTGTTGTCTGTATAATGAGATAGCATAAAACATGCAAATCTAGGCCTATTTTGAAATCACTATCGGATTTTAAAATAGGGACATCTTTAGAAAAATCTAAAAGCACCATTGGAATCCTCATGAAATTCTAGGCATGATACACCTAAATTTTGTTCAAATCCATGGAGAATTGAGGAAGTTAGAGCCTTCATGCAAGAGGCCTAAAATCAGGCCAGCCTTGGGCAAGGGCCAGGCCATGGCGCCTTGGCCAGGCCTAAAACCTTGCCACCCATATATGTTCATGGGGTGGTTTTGATACACGGATGTATCACCACCCCAGTGGTAGCGCGCATGTGTGTTTGGTTGGGAGGTTGTGGGTTCAAGACCCACCCAGATCATTTTGCCATTTTTGCCATATTTTGCTATTTTTCACATATTTTATGGTTTTTGTTAATTAATTCCAAAATTAATTTCTCTCTCAATTTTAATTATTTTTTATTGGTTCTTTTTTTGAAAATTCACAAAAATGTTAAAATATTTTATTCTACAAAAATTTCACAAAAATATTATTTATCTCATATATTTGGTATTTTTGTAAAGAATTATGTTTTTATTTGTTTTTTAGACATTTAAAAAATATTTCTTTCTCTTGATTTTGCAAATTTAAATGATTTTTAAATCATTCTATGAATGAAACTTGATTTTTCAAACATTAATCCAAGATCACAACTTATTTTTTCACACATGTTTGATAATTTTGATCATTTTAATTGAATTTTGTTTAATTAAAATACATTTATAAATCAAATTAGGGTTTTTGGTTATTTTCACCCTCACAAATCTTTTTCAAAACACCTTTGGGCCTCTAATAGAGTGTAAGACCCAACCCTCTTTTGTACATAAACCTTTTTGGGTCTCATTCATTGTATAAGTCCCGATACGATTCTCAAAATAACGGTGCGGTCATTGTTTTTCATCCGGGCCTCTCCTTGAGTTATAAGCCCCATCTCTTGTACAAAAATAAACTTTTGGGCCTCTTGATAGAGTGTAAGTCCCATCTCTTTGTAAGTAAACAAATTTTGGGCCTCAGTCATTGTATAAGTCCCGATACGATTTCAAAAATCTCGGTGTGATCGCTGTTTTCAAAACAAAATCATCTGGGCCTACCCTTGTGTTGTAAGTCCCATTTCTTTTCTTTTTCAAACACTTTGGGCCTTTAATAGAGTGTAAGACCCAACCCCTTTGTACAGAAAACCTTTTCGGGCCTCGGTCATTGTATAAGTCCCGATATAATTTTCAGATCGACGGTACGATTACTGTTTTTCATCTGGGCCTCTCCTTGAGTATAAGCCCCAATCTTCTTTTCAAAACAACTTTCCCCTTTGATTTAGGTTTAAACTCATAGTTGTTATAAAAAATTTCTTTAATTTCTTGAACAACTAACCATACAGCTGTTACAATGGAAGCTTGCTCACCTGTAAGTTTTATCAGCTTTCTTTTACATACCTGCATATATATATATATATATATATATATATATTTGTTTGTAATACTGGAAGCTTGCTCACCTGTAAGTCCTCCTACCCTCTTTTTACATACAGTATATATTTCATCTGTATATATATGCCTGTATATTATCTTACTTAGAGTTTTCCCCAACAATTAGGTCTAGGATTAGATCAAACCAGTGGTCACTCTTTCAACACAGTCAAAACTAGTTCCCCATAGGAATTTCCAGATACAGTGTTGCCTCCTCTTGGGCTTATACAATATGGAACAAAGAGAAAGGCATTATTCCCGATGAAACTTTTCTCAGACTTTCAGTATTAGAAAATTGTCAAAGAAATTCATTTCCCCCAGAGAGGATTAATTCCCGGTGAAACCTCTCTTGGATTTCTTCAAACCCTAGAACTGTTCACTAAAGAAAATATTATTCCCGGTGAAACTTTTCTTAAGTTTGGACCCACGGGCTTCCTAAAAGCATCCCCAACCTTCTCTTGGGCTTTGTACAAGGACCCTCAGGCTTCTTAGAAGTTCTCATACCTCCTCTTGGGCTTAGTACAAGGACCCAAAGACCTCTTACAGGTATATGACATAACTTAGTCATCATTTGTTAGAGCAGTCTTTCCAAAGAGTCAAAGCCTCAGACCAATTTAGGGTTGATTCTCATCCCTTAAACACCTGCCTCCTCTTGGGCATCATAAAAAGATAAACCTTTTCATACCAGTAGACTTGGACAGTCTCACCTCATTTTGGATTTCAAAGAAACCCTCAAGTTTCCCAAAAGCACAGGAAAAAACCTGATCATCTCATCAATCACCAGCAGAGTTAAAACCTCCATAGGTTTCAAAACTCAATCTTAAAACTCTCACTTAGAATTTCCCCAACTAGGGTCAAATCACTATCAATAAACCTTTATCAGAACCTAAAGGCATCTGATATTTCAACTCTTCTGTAATCCTCAGCAAGAGTTGATTCCTCAATCTGGACCTGCCTTTGGATCTCAATAATCCTCAGCAGAAGCTAGCCTCCTCTTAGGCTTTGTATAATGATATTTCCTCACTCTCTTGTTGATTCAATCATTTTTAGCCTCCTCTTAGGCTTTATATAAGGATCTTTCCACACTCTCTTGTTGAGTTGATCACTTTTAGCCTCCTTTTAGGCTTTGTATAAGGATCTTAAAACACTCTCTTGTTGAGTCAATCACCTTTTAAGCCTCAATCTTAGGCTTTGTACAAGACAAATCAAAATGCTCTCTTGTTGAGTCAGTCTCTTTTTAGCCTCAATCTTGGGCTTTGTACAAGACGCCTATAAATATTCTACAGCTGAGTCAGTAAAATATCCTTTAGCCTCAATCTTGGGTTTTGTACAAGACACATATAAACCCTCTCCAAAGAATTCAATCCTTCTAGCCTCCTCTTAGGCTTTGTATAATGATCTCCCTAAGCAGAGTCAATCCTCTTTTCAGCCTCAATCTTGGGCTTTGTACAAGACAAATCATACTCTCCAGTAGAGTCAATCTCTTTTTAGCCTCAATCTTGGGCTTTGTACAAGACAGATAAAACCTCTCACCAGTAGAGTCAGTTTCCCTTTTTCAGCCTCAATCTTGGGCTTTGTATAAGACACATACAAATATTCCTCAATGGAGTCAATAACCCCATTTAGCCTCAATCTTGGGCTTTGTACAAGACAGACAAAATATTTCCCCGAAAAAGTCAATTCCTTTCAGCCTCCTCTTAGGCTTTGTATAATGATATCCCCCAAAGAGTCAGTCTCTTTTTTTTGCCTCAATCTTGGGCTTTATTCAAGACAGATAATAAACTCCCCAGTGGAGTCAATCAACCTTTTAGCTTCAACCTTGGGCTTTGATCAAGGCACACAAAAATCAGCATTCCCTTCAGAGGAAATCAAAATCTCTCTGTAGGAAGATACTTCTTTGTATATCACACATCAAAACAAACAAATCAAATCAACCTTAATTCCAGATAACTACTGTAAGTGGCACACTTGTTGATTCAAAAATCCAAGCTGTAGTCCATCTCTTATCCTGGTAAACTTCATTTATCATCTAATTGTTGTAAGTGGCAAGCCTCTGGATTATTTACATCCACGCCAATGTCCCTCTCTTAGTATGAAAAACTCCTAAGGAAAAGGGCATTGCTCTATACTGAGTTAAAGTTTCCTCCTTCAGGACAAGATCCTTATAAAGGAAATTATGACATTACTAGATTCATATATCCCAGTTAAAGTAATTCCCCTTTATAATCAATCACCCAACAGTTGTGATAAACAGACGAGATGTCTCCCTTTAGAGATAAAAATTCTCTCTCAGTCAAAGCCTTTTAGCTTCAATCTTGGGCTTTGAACAAGACACAAATACTCATTTAGCTTCAATCTTGGGCTTTGAACAAGACACCAAAACATCTCTTTCCTCCCATAGAAATAGGAGGAACTACGATTGCTCTGATTTCCCTGTTTTTTTAACGGGTATATGTAGGCATAAGATTGTGAAATCTTAGCGAGCACACCAATCAAAAACTTTAGGTCCAGTACCTTCACACACCAATCAAAAACCTTAGGTCCAGTACCTTACCAAAAACATCGGAAAACCCAAAATCAATAAAAACTCTCTCTCAAACACTCCAAAAGGAGAAACTTTCCTAACCCACGATAGACAAACACCAGTAAGTAGAAAACAATATAGAAATTGCTAACGACCTGTGGATAACCACATATAGGATGGGTAATTGACAACTTCCCATTGTATAACCTGACCCCGAACTCCCCAATCTCCTAAGCATTTGTTCAGTAAAACATTTGCGTGGAAGGTTAGTTTTAGATAGCTTCCCTTTCCTTTCCAGTTTCATAGGATAAATAAGAAATCAGAAAGTAGCACCCAATCCCTACCAATGTGGTGAGGAAAAACCAAATGGCGATAAGGTGGTCGCGTCACCGATAAAAATCGCACGCTACAGAGTTCATCCATGATTTTTGAAAAGTTCAAGAATTCAAGATCATTGGAGATCACACAGTTAAATTCATCTGATACACAAGCTTTATCTGACAAAGTCAACCCTTTGACTTTTTGGATTGTTGGTCAAAATGAAGGTCCTCAAGCCAAATTTCACCAAGACATGTTTGATCAATGAGTTTGAGCTTGAAAAATCAAGATTTGAATGGTTTCTTGCAAAAGGGGCAAAGTTAAGGAACTTGATTTTTTCTGTGTGAAAAAAAACCTAGTTTTGGTGTTAACTTTGGAGAGTCATAACTTTCAATCTACACATCCAATTTTTGTGTTCCAAATATAAAATTGAAGCCCTCACAACATACTACAACTTTTTCAATTTGAGTCCATCTTAAAAAAGTGCTTAGATTTTGAGTTATGGAGCCATCAAGTTTGGAAAAATCTTCCAACACTTAGAAATTTTTCCAAGACAGTTTTTGTCATTGAAAGTACCAATCTTTGGAGCTAGTTTTCACCATGATCCCCTGGGATTCAAGAAATTCATCAAACATGAAAGTTGTAGATCATGTTTGGGGCTTTTCAAAAAGTACAAGAACTCCTCCATAGCATTTGTGAGCTAGGAGTTTCGAAGAGGAGTAGTTGGTCTCAAAACCTGATTTTTTAAGTCATGTTCTTGGCAGAATCAAGTGCAAATCCATGCCAAACTAACTCAATCTGACCTTGCAGGTTATGTTACTTCTAAACTTGCATTTGATTAAGTGTTTACACAAATCCTTGGTGCATTACACAAGGTATTGAACCATTATCCATGTGATCATATCACTTATGGAATGTTTTTCCATAAAGATCACACTTCCATTTCCATAAAGAGGCTTTAATCACAAAGTCCGCTCTTTTTGAGCTTCGTGATTGTTTATTCTGCACAAACCTTTTGGAAAAGGTCAGGAGCAACCTCTCAACAACTCTACAGCGTGGTACAATGGTCTTGGAACTTCCAAACTTCATGAAACTACCATTGAAATTCAACAAAACCATGAACCAAACCATTTTGCATTTTCTACAGAACTCAATCCTCACTCTTTCCCTATAAATAGAGGCTCATTTTAAACCTCAAACACACAACAAAATCTCAACATTCCTCTCTCCAAGAGCCTCTAAACCAGAAACTTGTCTTCTTTCCCTTTTGTGCCAAGTAACCTCTAACTTGCACAAACTTGCAATCTGCCAACCACAAACCACAAACCACTCAAACAACCATCCAAACACATCACAAGTCATCCCTTAAAGGTGTTCAAACCATCATCTTCCCCTCTAACCATCAAAACCAGAAAGTCAACCCTTGAAACCTCAAATTTTGACTTTTTTTGCATTTTTCAAGCCATGTCTTGATTCTGTCCATTTCCAAACCTTCCAACACATCAAACACACTCTAATATATATATCCCTAAGTTGTTCCAAGCAAGATTTATTGACTGTAACACCATTTGACCAAAGTTACATTTTGGCCACTTTTGACCATTTTGCAAGAAGAAGCAAGATTTTGTTCTGGTGGATTTCTATTGATTCCAAGCATCCAAAAAGCTTCATTGAGGTCTATTAGAAGTGTCCAAAGCATCCATTTATTTCTGTAACAAGCCTTTTGAGGATTTGCAAGTGAGCTTCAAGAGGTAAGTGCATAAGAACTTGAACTTTTCAAAATATGTGCTGTTTTGATGTTCCTAGATTTTGAACTTGTTCAATATACCATATATGTTGTGTTTGAATCATTTTTGAGTGTTATGTTTGAGTATACATGACTGTTACATAAAACTTGCAAAATGTAGCCTTTTTTGATTTAGCTATCGTGTTTTGAAATAGGTTTATTTTTAGAAGAAACCACCACTGCCATTGGATTCCTTAGTAAATTCTAGGCATGTTTCAGTTTTATTTCATCCATTTTCATGGAGAAATGACCAAGTTATGACCCTTCTTGCATTAGGTTGAAAACTAGGTTTTGTTGGGCAAGACATTGGCCATGACGCCTTTCTGGCCAGGCCTAGGTCCACTTTAAGCTTATGTATTAATTTGTAGGGGTGATACAATGGATGTATCACCACCCCAGTGGTTCAACATGCGCGCCCTTGAGTACTTATGCCCACAAGAACTGGGGTTTGAATCCTCCTCGCCCCAGTTTTTTTTCTTCTGATTTTCAAGTGTTTATCATATATATTATCATGCTTTCCCTATACTATCATAATGCGCGCGCAATTGGTTTGGTCTTGGTTTTGTGCTGCAAGTGAAGTGTCATGGGTTCAACACCCATGGGGACCATTCCCTATTATTTTTAATGACTTGTTTCCTCATTTTTCTTTGTAATTTCAGTTGTCCATAACTTTCTCATTTTTTATCATTTTGAGGCCATTCTTTTTGAAAAACACTCATGATATTGTATATTTTCTGTTTGTAAAAATAAAATAGCAAAAATATTTATTTTTTTATGCATTTATGAATGTTTAAAGTGTGTGGTCATTTTAGGGTTTCCATGAGTTTCTCTTGATTATTTTGAGTAATTCCTTGATTTCTTTTGTACATGCTGCCTTGTATGGATCGTATACACTTTGTAGAAACCTTGTTTGGCTTTGTGAACTTGAACATTGTGTTATTACTTGAGTTTTATAACTTTTTGATTCATGTTTACATGTTAAAAGTGTATGTTGAACCTTGGCCATACCATGGGCTTTTGCTTGACAATTTGGCCTTAACATGAGATGTTATTTCCATGTTTACATGACCATAATGTGCATGTTTGCCTTTGTTTCGACTTCACCATGTTTATGCGTCCTTACACACTTGAATTTTGTCTTGAAAATGACTTCGAATACATGTTTGTATGCCTAAACTTTTTGTGATGTTCTTACTTGTTTATGACCATGTTTGAACCCTAATATCCATGTTTGGTTGTTACCTACTTGTCTTAACATGTTCAACTTGTATCCATGTTTAAATTTTCAAGTAATTCCTTAACTTATTCAAATGATTTTTAAACTTTAAACTTGTAATCCTTAAGTATGCTCACATACCATCTCTTGTATGTATGTATCTTCATTCACATGTTGTTGTCATAAACATGTTCCTTTTGCTTAAGCATGCTTGGTTGTTATCATTACTTGCCTTAAATTGTATTCATGATTAAGTGATGTTTTAACTAATGCATGTTCACTTTGACTTTTGAATGATACCATGTAAAGTAATGTCTTGACTTGTACATGCCTTACCTCATCTTTGAACTTTCATTCATGTTTAAGTGTTGTTATAACTTTTACATGTTCAACCTAAACTTTGTTTTCCCTCACATGATAACTTGAACTTTTGTTTCCATCCATGCTTAAAGTATTGTTATAAATTTTACATGTTGACTTTGAACTTGGTTTCCATCCATGTCTAGGTGATGTTTTAAGTTATACATATCATACTTGAATATTACCATGCTTAAGTGTTGTAATAACTTATCCATGTTTGAAATGCTTAATTTGTATTCATGATTAAGTGTTGTTATAACTTATTTATACTTGTCTTGTATTCATGATTAAGTGGTGTTAGTAAACCCTAATGCATGTTTTCTTTAACTTTGAATTTAGCTTGCTATTCATGATGCTTTAGTCTTGTTAGAACTATACTTCATGAATGTTTAGATGTTGTAACATCTTTGTTTATCTTGGTTGTCACCATGTTGTTTTAAACTTCTTCAAACTTTGAATGTGTTTGGTTGTTACCTTGTTTCCTTTATGACTTTGTCAAGTTTTACCTTTAGATGTTGACACATCTCTTTCTTATACTTTGGTTGTAACCTTGTGCTTCATCTTTGTCATAATAACATCATGTTTTAATGTTACTTTGAACACTTTCATTTGATATCATGCTTGAGTATCATACTTGTTCATATCATCCATACTTAACTATACCTTCCTTTAACTTTGTCAAGTTATTTCCCCGAGTGATGTTATCTTGTTAGCTTCCATCCTTAAGTTGCCTCTTGTTCCTTAATCCAATGGCAAGTCTCTCTATTGAATCAATGTCATAGGTAGCTTAGCCATACCCATTCCCTTTGACCTTATTAGAGTCATTAAGCTTTCAACTTAGACTTAAGTTAGAACTTACAAATCTTTTGACTTTGTTAAGTCAAGTAAGTGTTAAGACCTTAACACTTAATCCCCCCTTTGAACCTTGATCATAATTAAGTGTTCATTCATCCTTAAGTGAGGTGAACTATAAATGCTCTGATTCCATCCTTGTAAGGATATGTAGGCGCAAGACCGCGAAGTTTTGGCGAGCATACTTAGTGACTAAACCCTTAGGTTCCTATCCTCACCCACAAAATCCAAACACAAAACAATAGCAAACGATATCACAAATACTAGCAAGAGGTTCCTATAGAGTATTATAGATGCTTAGGATGCTAACACCTTCCCTAGGTATAACCAACCCTCTAACCCTAAAAATCTCTTAGCATTGTTGTTACATTGCAAACTTAGGGTTTTTTACGATCTTTAGCCTTTCCCATGAATAAATCAAAGCTCGGTGGTGAATCTTTAAGAGATTGGTGATTCAAGTTTAATCAATAGCTTGATATCCAATTCTCACCGCAATAGTGTGGGTCAAGAAAGGAACTAATTATGAAGGACCCAAGGCAATTTGGGTACCTGAAAAAACTTAATTTGTTTTGTAGGTATGCCTGAAGACCACATCAAATTTATGATATCTCGATACTGGTTGTTCTAAGCATATGACGGGAGATATCAACAAATTTTTAAATCTAGTGCTTAAGGCCAAGGGATATGTCACTGATAAGTGCAAATTATACCTATTTTTGTATATATTTTTTGTTGCACTTATCGATACTTTTTGGTTAATATCGTTTGAATAAACCCCGATTTGTTTATAAATACGTTTACGTTACTTTTTAGTGTATATATTGCGTATATTGTAAATATCATTGAGTTTAATTGATTTTCTCTCATTTTTGTAGGTATTCCAACAATGGGATTTTGCCATTGTTGTATAGAGCTTTGAATAAGCTTTCCAACACTTCGAACCGGGCAAAAAACGGAGTTGCGGTTCAAAAGTTACGAATAAAACAGTGCAGGATTTTTGCTGTTTCTGTCAGCTGCGCCTCGGGAGCGCCGGGCGGTGCTGCGGCGGAGGAAATAAGAGAATTGAAATAAGAGACTTACAGGAGCGTTCCATATTTTTGGCTAGCGCCGGGCGGTACTAGATATTTCTTGCCAGGCTGTTTACGTACACAGTTGGTGTGAGTGGAATAAAGGGCTCCGCCGGGCGGTGCATTCTAGCGTCGGGCGGTGGGTCTGAAACTGAATTTTGTAGTTAGTTCATTTTACTTCATTTTTTGATGGTTATGTTGTTTGGAGGTGATTTTTGCTCTCCCAACTTCATCAACCTCATTCTTTGGTGGATTAGCTTAGAAAACAACATGGAAGCTTGCATACGGATGAACCAGGGTGGATTGATCGTCGACCAGCGTTGACAAACCGCGAGATGTTTGGTTTATCTCTTTTCTTTTTTGTGTTTTTCTTCTATGTTGGGTTGTGTATATGTATTTATTCTGAACTCATGTATATTTGTCGCCCATGGCGTTGTATAAAACTTGCTTTACAAATCTTTATTGGTGATTGTCTCTGATTTTTGCTTTATGCGTGGGGTTTGGGTTGCGTTAGACATAACCCTCACGAAATTCGATTAGGGATGGTTATCTGTTAGTTTTTGGACTCTAGAGATAGATTTAGGAGCTAACAATCTTCAATAGGCGTCGAATCTTTATGCATCTGTGCCTTGAGCTAGCGTGCGAAAGTATCGGCGATGGTAACACGGTTGTTTTCTCAACTTTGCGTTAGACATAACCTTTGTTGTGAGCGATGTTGGGTGATATTGAGGAGTATTGTAGGTGGAGTATAACTGGTCGGTAAGTTTAAGTTTGTGAAGAGTCGGTTATGTGCATGCCGGAAAAGTTTGTCTTGCTGAAGAATGAATTTATTTAATGTTTTAATGTTTACTTTTCTGTTTTTACGTTTAAACCATTTTAAACCCAAACTCATTAACGCGAGAGATTGTCAAACGACATTCTTTCCCTCGAACCGATCTCTGTAGACACGACATAAATCCCGGAGGGAATTCTTCCAAAAATAAATGTTTTTGCTGCTTGCCCTATTCTGCAACCAACAAAATGGCGTCATTGCCAGGGATTGGTTTTGATATTGAATCGCATTACGATAGTTTCTTTGTTTTTGAGTTTTGTAGATATCGTACATGTTGTATATTTTCACTTGTTTATATTGATACTTGTACATTAAGTGTTTGGTTAGGACACTTGCTTTTGGTTTGCGCGGTGAGGCATCACCGTGGCATGAAGGAAGGAAGTTACTAGCTAGGCATCATAAAGGCGTCGAGCTTACAACGTAAAACAAGCATGTTTTATAGTTTTTCTTTTCTAATGTTTTGTTTTTTGTTTGGTTGCAAGTCTTGGTTGACTTATTTGAGGATGCTTTGGTGATTTTCCAAGTTGGTTCGTTTCAACTTGCGGATGTATGGTAATGATATTGTTAAGTTTTGTACACGTCCAAGGTATGTATTTATCGCTTTCTTGACTTTAGCATATTCATGATACTTAGGCATTTTACAAACTTCCATGCCATTCATTCTTTTGTATACTTGTTCTTGTGTGAATCACTTTAGTTCCCAACCTTTTTGTGAGGTGGCTTTCCATTGTTCATATATGCGGAGTACCAACATTCTTGTTCTAACTGGATTTTATTATGTTGAATCTTTTGTTTGTGTTGATTATATGAAAGCATGAAAAGGATCAAGGCATTTTGTTTTATTTTGAGCACAACTACCTAGCCAAATAGTCATTCACCTTGTGAGCATGTGATCTTTCGTAACCCCTTTGAGATTTTTGATCCATGTTTTTATTTGAACTTAATGCTTGTCTATGAGTATTTAGTTCACTTATTTTTGAATGGATTTTGTTTTTTCTTGGACCTCAACTTTGTGTTGTTGTATGAATTTGTGCCTTGCCTTAGAAAGTCGGGAGTATTCACATGATGATGCGGTTGAATTCAAGTTGGGGAGAGAAGGATTGTATACTCGTTGGTTGGATTCTATGAGGATTGAAAAACAAAAGGAAAAAGAGAAAAATATGACATAGAAAAGAAAGAAAAAAAGAAGAAAAAGAAAATCCTTGAAAAAAGAAACAAAAAGAGTTCAAATAATTATGCTAAATAAGTATTGTGTTTTGTGTAACACTTGGGATGAAAGAAGAAGTTGATTGAAATTTTGGTGTTTGAGTTTTTGTGAGTAAATTCTCCCTTAGGTTTAGGCAAGTTTTTGTTTCGATTAGCTTTAGGAATTGCTCCTTGTTTGTTTACCCGACCACACTACAACCTTGAAAGTCCTTGTGATTCTTGCCTTTGTATTCTCAATGTGAATTGTTGGATGTATGCATAATTTAGTCTTTTGTTTGCATGAGTGTTGTGTGAGTGTAAAGTACCCCATTTTGTGTTTTTCATCTATCGATGATTGTTTTTGCTAGGTGTGATTCACATTTGAACTTGTGTTGTTTTAGAATTTTTGGTATGGTTTTTGTATTTTACATTTGTTTCATGATTATGTTATCGTCGTATTTTAGTGGTAAGTATTTACTTTGTGTGTACCGTTTTTCATTTGAACCATACATTTGTTTTCTGTTTTTCAAAACCTGTTGATTCGTCTTTCTTTGGATATTGCTTGTGTGTTTTCAAGTTTGTTTAATTCTTGTTTGTGGACAAATAATTAGGTAAGTTGGGGTGAGTTTGATAAGTGCAAATTGTACCTATTTTTGTATATATTTTTTTATTGCACTTATCGATACTTTTTGGTTAATATCGTTTGAATAAACCCCGATTTGTTTATAAATACGTTTACGTACTTTTTAGTGTATATATTGCGTATATTGTAAATATCATTAAGTTTAATTGATTTTCTCTCATTTTTGTAGGTATTCCAGCAATGGTATTTTGCCATTTTTGTATAGAGCTTTGAATAAGCTTTCCAAAGCTTCGAACTGGGCGAAAAACGGAGTTACGGTTCAAAAGTTACGAATAAAACAGTGCAGGATTTTTGCTGTTGCTGTCAGCTGCGCCTCAGGAGCGCCGGGCGGTGCTGCGGCGGAGGAAATAAGAGACTTACAGGAGCGTTCCATATTTTTGGCTAGCGCCAGGCGGTACTAGATATTTGTTGCCAGGCTGTTTACGTACACAGCTGGTGTGAGTGGAATAATGGGCTCCGCCGGGTGGTGCATTCTAGCACCGGGCGGTGGGTCTGAAACTGAATTTTGTATTTAGTTCATTTTACTTCATTTTTTGATGGTTATGTTGTTTGGAGGTGATTTTTGCTCTCCCAACTTCATCAACCTCATTCTTTGGTGGATTAGCTTAGAAAACAACATGGAAGCTTGCATACGGATGAACCGGGGTGGATTGATCGTCGACCGGCGTTGACAAACCGCGAGATGTTTGGTTTATCTCTTTTCTTTTTTATGTTTTTCTTCTATGTTGGGTTGTGTATATTTATTTATTCTGAACTCATGTATATTTGTCGCCCATGGCATTGTATAAAACTTGCTTTACAAATCTTTATTGGTGATTGTCTCTGATTTTTGCTTTATGCGCGGGTTTGGGTTGCGTTAGACATAACCCTCACGAACTTCGATTAGGGATGGTTATCTGTTAGTTTCTGGACTCTAGAGATAGATTTAGGAGCTAACAATCTTCAATAGGCGTTGAATCTTAATGCCTCTGTACCTTGAGCTAGCGTGCGAAAGTATCGGCGATGGTAACACGGTTGTTTTCTCAACTTTGCGTTAGACATAACCTTTGTTGTGAGCGATGTTGGGTGATATTGAGGAGTATTGTAAGTGGAGTATAACTGGTCGGTAAGTTTAAGTTTGGGTGCATGCCAGAAAAGTTTGTCTTGCTGAAGAATGAATTTATTTTATGTTTTAATGTTTACTTTTCTGTTTTTACGTTTAAACCATTTTAAACCCAAACTCATTAACGCGAGAGATTGTCGAACGACATTCTTTCCCTCGAACCGATCTCTGTGGACACGACATAAATCCCGGAGGGAATTCTTCCGAAAATAAATATTTTTGCTGCTTGCCCTATTTTGCAACCAACTGTCACTTATGGAGACAACAAAAAAGGAAAAATTCTTGGCATATACAAAGTTGGAGCACCACCTTTCACATCCATTGAAGATGTTCTTTATGTTGAAGGACTAAAACACAATCTTCTAAGTATTAGCCAACTTTGTGACAAAGGCTTCAAGATCAAGTTCACAAAGGATGAATACTTGATTGAAGATGAAGTCATTCATGAGGTAAAAATCAAAGGTAAAAGAATTAATAATATATTTATGATTTCCTTAGATGATTTATCTTTGAAAGTAAAATTTCTCATGGTAAACAACAATGACTCATGGCTTTGGCATAAAAGAGTTACTCATATTCATATTGAACATTTAAATAAACTAGTCAAACATGATCTTGTCATTGGTCTACCTAAGATAAAGTTTTTCAAAGATAAGTTATGTGATACCTGTCAAAAGGGAAAACAAACCAAATCATCTTTCAAACCTAAGAATGTGGTGTCCGCTTCTAGGCCATTACAATTGTTGCAAATTGACTTATTTGGTCCATCAAGAACAATAAGCTTCGGAGGTAATGTACATGCTTTAGTTATTGTTGATGACTTTTCTATATATTCTTGGACATTCTTTTTAGTGTAGAAAAGTGATGCATTCAAGGCATTCAGGAAGTATACAAAGCAAATTCAAAATTCAAAATCACTAAAAATTGCCTCTGTAAGAAGAGATCATGGTGGAAAGTTCCAAAATACTCCTTTCAAAGAGTTTAGTGAAGAACATGGAATCCTTCACAATTTTTCAGCACCACAGACTCCTCAACAAAATAGAGTGGTGGAGAGTTAGAATAGGTATCTAGTAGAACTTGCAAGAACAATGCTTAGTGATTCAAATCTACCAAAATACTTTTGAGCGGATGCGGTAAGCACGACATGCTATGTAAGTAGTTGAGTTATTACTAGACCTATTTTGAAAATGACCCTCTATGAACTCTTCAATGGAAGAAACCCAAGCATTGCTCATTTCACATATTTGGAGGCAAGTGCTTTGTCCTAAACAATGACAAAGACAATCTCGGTAAGTTTGATGAGAAATCCAATGAAGGTATTTTTCTTGGCTATTCACTTACTAGTAAAGCATATAGAATATATAATAAAAGAACTTTAACTATTGAAGAATCTACACATGTTTCCTTTGATGAATCTAACCCCTCTAATGAGGATATTGTTGTGTGTGATGATGATGATGATATTATAGAAGTTCCTAAGGAAGATACTTCCAAAGTTAACAACGATAATAAACTGGAACACTAAGAAGAACCAATTTAACAAGAAACAAATGATAGTGATCTACATAAGGAATGGAGAACCCATCAGGACCATCCAATTGATAAAGTTATTGGTGATATAAGTCAAAGTGTAGCAACAAGATTAAATATAAAAGATGCATGCTTGAATATGGATTTTGCTTCTCGAATTGAACCTTCCAAAGTTGAAGAAGCCTTAGGAGACGACCAATGGATACTTGAAATGCAAGAAGAATTAAATCAATTAGAAAGGAATCAAGTTTGGGAACTTGTTCCTAGGCCAAGTAGTAAACACATCATAGATACCAAATGTGTGTTTAAGAAAAAACTTGATGATAATGGTATAATTATTCGAAACAAATCAAGGTTGGTGGCTCAAGGGTACAATCAAGAATAAGGGATCGATTTTGAAGAAACTTTTGCTCCGGTTGCAAGGTTAGAAACTATTCGTTTATTACTTGTGTCATACCACAAATTTTACCCCTAGATTCCATTATAATTTGCATAGCATCCAACATATTAGGTGTGTCACTCATGCATTGCTAACCCTCAAAATTATCAAATATAGTATTATTTTGCTTTTATCTGTGAATTAGGGTTTACATCAAGGAGATTCTTGGTTAATCAGTCAAAGTTTTGGATTGATCATCAATATATCAAGTTCTCATGATCAAGAGCTTCCTTACATAAACAATCAAGTGTATTGTGGACTCATTACAAGTTTATCAAGTTTCAAATTCATCTGGTTCACAAATTAGGGTTTCTGAGCCAAAGTCAACTGTACATTTGACTTTTGACTTAGACATGATCTCAAGCCTTGGGACATGATTCAAGACACTCAAAGACATCTTTGGAACCCATCCATAATGTTCAAATAGCTCAAAAGCTTGATTTCATTGAAGATTACAAAGTTCAAGTCATCTGATACAAAAGTCAACCATTGATCAAAGTCAAGTTTGACTTTTGACTTTTTGGTCAAACATGGACTTCTCAAGCCAAGGACCATGAAGACATGTGGTTTGGATCATGATCAATCAAGAAAATCAAAAGAGACATCAAAGAATCAAGATTTGTGAAAATTGGGGTTTCATAATTTTTTAAAGTTATGAAATTCAATGGTTTTTTACTCAACTTGTCAAGGCCATAACTTCCAATCCAAGTAACCATTTTCTTTTCTCCAAAGACCAAATTGAAGAGTTTGTTCCATACTACAACTTTTTCCTTGAGGATGGTTTCCCAAAATGTGCATAGATTGAGAGATATGAAGCCATGAAGTTCGAGGTTCCACACTTTTTAAACCTAGACACTTAGAAAAATTTTCAACAAAATCTGCCTTATCTTGGAGCCAACTTTGAGGCCATTTTTTACTATGATCCCAATTGATTCAAGAAAAAATAAAAACATGAAAGTTGTAGAGGATGTTTCAAGCTTTCCAAAGAGTCCAAGAACATATTTTTATCATACTTGAGCTAGGAGTTTCAAAGAGATGAAGTTATCCATTTCAAGCTAAATTTTGGTTCATTTCATGGCAAGTTCTTGTTGCACATCCTAGCCAAACCTATAAGATCCTCCCTTGCAGGTCATATTGCTTCCAAATCTTCACATAATTAATGAATTACACAGATCCTAAGTGCATTACACAAGTGATTAAGGCTTTATCCAATTCAACATCCCATATGTGGATCATTTTGCAAAAAGTGACATCTACTTTGATAAAACAAGCTTTTTTTCACCAAATCTTGATCTAAGCCCATGCTTTGCTAATTCTGATCTTGCTTTATCAACTTGGCTTGGAAGTAATCTCCCTATATGCAGAAAAGGAGATCCTATCATCCATGAATCAAGGGATCTCACCTTGAAACCATAATTTCTCATGAAACTACCACTTGCATTTCAACCAAGCCAATTGCTTCAAACTTGGTTCTGCATAATCCTCAATGTCTCAGTATTCCCCTATAAATAGAGACCTCTTCACAAGTCCAAAACACACAAGAAATACACCAGAAATCCCTTTAAAACACATAGTGCAGTTTGAGAACTCCATAAGAGCTCAAAAGTCCATTTCTTCGAATATCCCTCCCCTTGCAATTTCTTTCCAAACAAACCATCCAAACATCTTCTAAACACCCTTTAAAACTTGTTTTCACCCTTAAAAAAGTTCTGTAGCATCAATACCATCACCCTTCACATCTCACTTCAAATTTTGCAAGAATGTTCGTGTGAAGGATTAGAAGTTGTTTCAAACTAAACCAAGTATCCAGGCATTCTTTTTGAGGTCTAAGGGTATCAACTGCACCATTACACAACTTCTGGAAGTGTTAAGAAGAGGCATTGGATCTTGCTCCAATAGGTAAGACTCTTGCACTTTGAAACTCATCATATTTGCATCATTCTTGGTTGATTAGTGAAGCAAAAATATAGATACTAATGTGTTGAGTATGACCTATAAGTTGTTTGCAAGTTATGATGTTTGTATGAAAAGTTCATGATGTTAGAAACCTAGGGTTTATTGACTGGGTTTGCCCTTCGTATGCTTTATTCTTTGAGTGTTGGCTTGTAAAAATCGTATCGTTCAATTCCTTGTTAAATTCTGAGCAACTTTGGTTTTTATAGTTTTGAATTTCATGGAGAAATGAGAGAGAGATATTTGAGGAAAGTTTGAGAAAAATAAGAAGTATGAGAAAGGGAGAGAGAACGCGTGAGAAGAGGAAGAAGATGCTGAGGTGGCATTTTCATTTTGAAAATGTTGGTTTAAAATATATTGGGTTAATTGTGATTTACCCCCCTGACATATGAGCGAGTTTTGATTTACCCCCCTCCATGCCTTTAGGCAACGATTTTTTTGAAAAAATCGTTGCCAAAACCTGCCTATGGCAACGGTGGGGGGATAAACCAAAACACGTTCATATGTCAGGGGGGTAAATCACAATTAACCCAAATATATTTTATGGTTTGCATTTTATAACTGACTTGGGCATTGTACCACAGTGGAGATAGTGTGTGTTATGAGTAGCTTGCACCCATAAGGTATGGGGTTCGAATCCCCCTCGCCCTAGACCTTTTGTGTTATTTTATTTTTGATGGATTTTATGTTGGTTTCCTATTTTATTTTATGCGCGTGTGTTTTGTCTGGGCCAAGCAACTGGCCCAGTGGTTAGTGTTTTAACCTGTAGACCCAGATGTGTGGGTTCAACCCTTGGCAAGACCAAAACCATTATTTTTTAGCACTTATCACTTTATGTTTTTTTCACATGTTCACTTGATCATATCTCTTAATCTACACATTATTTTGAGCTGATTTTTTGTACACTCTCTATTTATTATGCCTATTTTGTGAATCCTTGAAAAAAATTCCAAAAGTAATTTATTTTTCACGCACTTTTTCTTAGTCAAAGTAAGGCACTTTTTAAAGTGGTTTTAGGCCATTAAATGTTTCTTTTTTATTGTTTCTTTGGTTTTACTTGAACATATTGATGTTTGTGAATGTTATGAACATTGTGTGAACCTTATTTGATGTTAGTAACATGATCCTTTTGATTTTTGCCTAAGTTTAGTGTACTTTAATGCATAATGTGTATATGTCTTATTTCCTCATGTTGGATTATGAAACATTTCTCTTGACTTTGGCATGACATTTATACCATATTAAACCTTTGAATGCATGCTTGTTATGAGTTTGAATCATTTTTTATCATATGTCCATGTTTTTCCTTAACCTTGATACCCTAATTTTTTTTTTGTTCTTAAACTTCATGCTTATTGTGTTGAAACCCTTTGAAATGCTTAGACTTGATTGTGATCACATTGTACTCTTTGACATGAACCCTTGGTTGTTACCTTTGTGTCTTAATGATTAAGTGGTGTTTTTGACTTGTCCATGTTTGAAATCTTGAATTGTATTCATGATTAAGTGGTGCTAGTTGCCAAACCTAAACCATGTCACTCTTGAACTTTTCATCCATGATTCATATGTTGATATTATATCCATGATTCACATGTTGATTTTGACCTTTGTTTATACTTCATGTAAATGGTAATGTTGTTGATGTTGTTACATTTATGTCCATGCTTACATGTTGTTATTTCTTTGTTTACATCCATGCCCACATGTTATTGTTATGAACATGCTTTGATATGCCATACTTGTGTTGTCACTTTGGTCTTGTTAGAACCATGTCACATGTGTGCTTTGATTATGTATCATCCATGTTTGTATGTCATCCTTAGTTGTTACCATGATTTGTTTATGACTTTGTTAAATCTTAGATGTTGTCACATCTACTTTCATGTATTGGTTGTTACCATTGCTCATTTTTAACTTTGTTATATCTCCTTACATCTCATAGTTGATATCATGTATGAATGTCATCTTTTCCATGAGTTGTATGCCTTGATTGATGTCATGTTTGAACATCATCTTTATCATTCTTTATCCATCTTGGTTGATATCATGTTTGAGTGTCATCCTTTATCATGTTTACTTTGATATCATGTTTGAATATCATTCTTGTTCATCTCATCCATTATCACCTATATATTCATGTTTAATTTGACTTTGTCAAGTCATCCCCTAGTGTATTAGCTTGTTAGCTCTGTCCCTTTTCTTTTCTCTTGTTGCCTAAATCCAAAGGAAAGATCTCTTTGTTGATTTTATGTCATAAGTAGTTTAGCATTCCCTTAACTACCCCTTTTAACTTCATTAAGCCATTAACCTTTCAACTTAGCCTTAGGTTAGAGTTGGTCAACTCTTTGACTCTGTTAAGTCATGTAAGTGTTATTGTTATAAACACTTACTTCCCCCTTGGAACCTTGATCACTATCAAGTGTTCTTCACCCGTTTAGGTGAAATACGATTGCTCTGATTCCATCCTTGTCGGGATACGTAGGCATAAGATTGCGAAGTCTTTGCGAGCAAACTAGCAATAAACCCCCTTAGGCTCCCTATCTCATAAAACCCAAAAATATAACATTTCTAAACATTAGCAAGCAAATTACCATAACACAAATACTTTCAAGAGGTTCCTATAGGATATTATAGATACTTAGGGTACTAATACCTCCCTTTAGTATAACCAACCCCCGAACCTTTAGATCTCTTTGCATTGTTGCTACATTGCACAATTAGGGGTTTTATTCGATTTTTTTCCCTTTCCTTTGGATAAATTAAAGTTCGGTGGTAAACATTTAATGTTTTGTGATTCAAGTTAATATAATAGCCTGATATCCGATTCTCACTGCGACAAAAATGGCGACTTCACTGGGGACCGAACACCTAAGAGGGTTAAGCCTATCTTGTTTGAATTTGTGTTATTGTTTTGCTTGCTTGTATTGTTTAGTTTCTTCTGTTTCTCAGGGTGGTGGCCTTTGTGTGGTGAGGAAAGTCCTAACTCGGACTTGAGTGTACATAAATAAGATAGGATTGTGGTATAATCAAAATTTAACTGTTAGGAGTAGTCCTAACATGATTAACATATGATATAATCATGCTCAGTGGAGGCCCCTTTGGGATTACTGATGTCATGCGAGTAGTCGTATTGGCATTACTTTTTCTGACCTGGGAGTCCGTAAAGCTGAGGACCATAGTATCCCTTCACCCCTCTTGGCCTTTTTAGGACATAGTGCAGTGATTATCCAGGTGTAGACCTAAGGTAGTTGTCATGCGATACTACACTCAGACGAGTTTATCTTGAGAATATTATTAACCCGCATGAGTAGTCGTGCAAGCCGATAATATCCGAAAGATGAATCGATGACTCTGGGAACTTTGTAGAACCCGTTGTACAGGTACAATAAACCCATAGTACATATCCTTGTGGGAGGGTTAAACTTTACTCCATGCTCATTGTTGACCCGTAAACCTGTGTGTAACCTTGTTTGTGTACATTGCATCAACATACATTCATGCATTCATGAAAAACTTTTTGGGTTTCAAGGAACTCAATTGTTCATTTCTTTGCAAAAATCAATAGGTATCATGTATTATGGGAAGATAAACACCAAGAAGTACAACTTTAAGAAACCTGATGTGATAGAGTTGAGAAAGCTAGGAGTTATGGTTTCCAGTTCTGAGGATTTCAGAAAACGCTATGGGTGACTTTTGGGTATTATCAAGACCAAGATGGAAGATGGAGTTCTTGACACACTTGTGCAGTTCTATGATCCCCTCTACCATTGCTTCACATTCCCGGATTACCAACTTGTCCCTAATTTAGAAGAATATTCATATTGGGTTGGTATGCCAGTGTTAGATAAGTAGTCTTTCAGTGGTTTGGAAAAGATTCCCACACCTCAAGACATTGCAAATGCCATTCACCTAGAGGCATCAGAGATCAAAGTTAATCTTACTACCAAAGGAGAAATCAAGGGTTTGCCTTCCAAATTCTTGATAGAGAAAGCCACTTTCTTAGCCAAGGAAAACAGTATGGATGCCTTCGAAGTTATCCTCGCACTACTCATTTATGGCTTGGTTTTGTTCTCAAAACATTGGCGATTTTGTTGATGTTAATGCTATCCGAATCTTTCCGATTGGAATTCGAGTACCTACGCTTCTTGGTGATACTTATCACTTTATCTATCATAGGACCCTCAAGGGAGGTGGGACTATTTTGTGTTGTGCTCCTCTACTCTACAAATGGTTTGTTTCACACTTTCCTCGAACAGGACTCTTTAAGGAAAATCTAGACAAGCTCAAATGGTCTCAAAGGCTCATGGCTCTTACTCACACAGATGTGCATTGGTATGATCCAGCTTATGACAAGGGAGTAATCATTGATAGTTGTGGCCAGTTTCCCAACGTACCTCTTCTTGGCCAGTTGCCTGGAAACCAATGACATGAAACTGCCTTCTCAATCGGTAAAAACAAAAGGTGCTCCAAATAAAATAAAGCCTACACGGAATGATAACTCGACTACGTGGTATCCTTCATATTTTGAACACATTGACAAAGTTTTTTCCGATTCACCGATTCTAAAATTTCAAAAATATGTTGTGAAAGGAGCCCACATTAGAAAACCACCTCCAACACCGCTTCCACTAAAGATTCAAATCATCGACGAGATGTCGGTTTTTATGCACAAATATATCGAGCGGATCGTCAATGTTGTGGGGGACAATAATTACGGTTACCAAGCCGTATCGACTTTACTCGGCAAATGAGAAGACAGTCATACATTTGCCTGACATCAATTTATCCAAGAGTTGAAGACGCATAAAGAATCATACACGCGGTTGTACAGAAAGAAATAAAATTTCGATGCGGTTTATGAGTCTCTTGATCCTTGCTTGAGTGGTCTGGCACCAAAGGAAAAATGGTTGCGCTTCCCGAAAATGGGTCACCTAATAGTATGTGCGTATGATAGAGTGTGTGTTGACCTGGCATGCTACGGTTTTTCGGAAACCTTTTTCCCACCATGCACCGCACCACCCCAAAATCCAAATTATCGAATCATATGTATTGGGTGGCTTTCAAAATCAAGTCATTTTGTTCAAGTTTACTTGAAAATGGGATGCCCTATACCGCTTACATCACCGTAGTGGACGACTCATTGTCGTACCTCGAAAAATAATCAAAAACACGACCCTCGCGCAAAAGGCATGGAAGAAAATTGCGGTTCGACAGAGTCGCCACCGAACTTTATTTATCCCAAAAGAGGGAAAGGAAAATATCTAGAAAACCTTTAAAGAGATAAGAAAATGGTCGTCGCAACCAAATTCTGGGTTCGGGAGTCGGTTAGGTGAGAGGAAGGTATTAACACCCCCTCGCGTCCGTTGTACTCAACGGGAACCTCTTAGTTCAAATTGTGATGAATGTTAGCTAAGCTTGTTTGTTTTCTTCTAAGCGGGTAGTGCGAAACGATACGATAAAGGATTCGATTGATAAGAGAAATTGGTGGTTTTAGATTAGGGTGTTCGCCAAGGATTGGGGCCCTTGTGCCTACGTATGCTCATTCAGGCGAGAATAAGGAATCAGAGCGCTCGTAGTTCGACTACGGGAAAGGTTTGGACAGAAAAGGTGGAAAGGTGGACGCGGAATGACGAAAAAAGATGGAAGTGTGCAAACGGTGGAAAAATAAAAAGTGAACTCGCCAAGATCATCGCAATCTTGTGCCTACGTATCTTACATTCGGATGAGAATGAAGAATCACAACGTTCGTAGTTCGTGGAACTACGACATGGCGTTGAATTTTAAGGGACGAAAGATCGAATGACAAACAACCCAAAGGCATGCCTTGAGAGCGGTCACTCAAGAATTCAAGGAATGCGAGACTCCAAGAACTCAGTTCTTTCGTGATTGATTGCAAAAATGTTTAATAAAGATTAAGTGTTTTAAGATGAAAGGGTGAATGAACAACAATCCAAGGCGTGCGCCCTAAGAGCCATTCATTCAAAGATCCAAGGAATGTCAGAATCCAAGAATCTTCTTCTTTCGTTAGTGGATTAAGAAAATAGTTTGACGAAGATCGAATTGAATGGGTTGCAAAAAGAGGTGAGGATCAATACTAGTCTCTAGGGGTGCTCCTAGGAATGAAACCACGACGAAAGGTGCAAGTGTGTGCATTAGGTTTATGGCGAGGCAAAAGGCGCTTGACTTACGAGGATGTTTTGAAAAGTAGCTCGATGACGAATCGAGAATTGGTTTGAAAATAGCTTTGTTTTGTTTAAAAGTCGAAAAGGTTGAATGAATGACAACCCAATGGGCGTGCCTCGAGAGTCATTTATTCGAAGATCCAAGGAATGCTAGATTCCAAGAATCTCCTTCTTTCGAAGTTTGATCGAGAAAATGTTTGGTTGCGTGTACGAATAGAATTAGGGGACACAAAGAACTCGTTCACATGAAGGCGCGAATATGAGTTTCGATTTGTTAAGTGTTTTAGGGAGAATGAGGATTATTCGATAAATGAGAGGTCAGCCTCGCAACCAGTTAATCGGGGCATTGTTGGGATGTTAGATCCCAACGACGCCTTTATCATCCGATTGATTTACAAAATATTGTTTGATGAACAACGAAAGTACCACATAGAATGCTAGACTCCAATGGCATTTCTTTGTCCAAATAATTAAGGAGCATGTTTTAGAAACGAAAGGTCGATTGACACACCACCTAAGGCGTGCACCCGAATAGCGGTCATTCAAGAACCCAAGAAGTGCCAGACCTCAAGAATTCAATTCTTTCGTAATTTAATTAAGAAAAACGATTTAATTAGTTGTGTTAAGTATTTTAATCGGATCAAGCATTTTAATTAGATTAAGTGAAAGTTAATTGTTTTTTTTTTAAAACGAAAGACGAATCGATCACAACCTAAGGCGTGCGCCCTAAGAGCGATCGTTCAAGGATCCAAGAAGTGCTAGACCTTAAGAACCCACTACCTTCGTAATTAATTAAGAAAAAAATTTGATTAATCGTGTTTTGAAAAATATTTAATCGAGTTTGAAAATGTCATTTTGTAATGTTTCAAAATTTGTTAATTGAAAATTGTTTATTTTGAATTTATCTTGAATAATAAAAAAAACGGTTTTTATTTAGAAATGATTATTGAGATTTGAAAGTAAAATGTAATAAAAACGAAATACCTTCGAAGTCGATTTGTGCGTGATAACAATAGGAAATGTCATACGCAATTATCAAAACATGACGAAATTATTGTATCGAAAGTTTGTGGCATATCAACATGAAATTGCCGAATTCGCGCCTTTGGAATCCAAATTAACGCAATGAGAACAAATCAGAATTATTTACAAAGTTGTCCAATACACAATTAATCACAAGAGTTTATAAAATTATTGACACAACTTTATAAAATTATTTCACAATTTGATAAATAGGTAAAAAAAGAGATTTTAATTCATGGGCCTACTATCTCTAGTCCATCTTAGACGAAAATTTTACTCCATACCTCTACAGTTATACCAATACCCCTACAATTTTTAAAAATGTCAATTTTGTCCTTATTTGTTTTTAATTTTTAATTTTTTATTGTTCGTGTCAATTTTTTATTCATCGGAAGACTTGCCGAAAGTGTACCGGAACACTTAGACAAAGACTTTCGATCTTAATAATACCATTTTGGATGTATTATTAAGACACCAAAATACTTTTTGAAAGTGTTCCGGTTAAAAAAATTTCTAAATTAGTTTTCGCAACGGTTAAAAACCGTGGCCTAAAGTAATGAATATCATTCCATAACACTTTTTGAAAGTGTTCCATATAAAAAATTTCTAAATCAGTTTCAGCAACGGTTAAAAACCGTGGCCTAAAATAATGAATATCATTCCGGAACACTTTTTGAAAGTGTTCCGGCTAAAAGAATTTCTAAATGAGTTTCAGCAACGGTTAAAAACCGTGGCCTAAAATAATGAATATCATTCCGGAGCCGGTTTTAAAAAAATTTTAAATGAGTTCTGCAACGGTTAAAAACCGTGGCCTAAAGTAACGAATATCATACCGGAACACTTTTAAAAAGTGTTCCAGAATGATATTTGTTACTTTAGGCTACGGATTTTAACCGTTGCTGAAACTCATTTAAAATTTTTTTTAAACCGGAACACATTCTGTGTTTTAATAATACATCCAAATAGTATTATTAAGACCGAAAGTATTGGCCTAAGTGTTCCGGTACACTTTCGACAAGTCTTCCGATGAATAAAAATTGACATGAACAATAAAAAGTAAAAAATAAAAAATAATTAAAAATAAATAAGGGTAAAATTGACATTTTAAAAAAATTGTAGGGGTATTGATATAACTGTAGGGGTATGAGGTAAAATTTTCATCTTAGACTTGTAAAAGATTTGAAAAATCAATATCAACAAGTAGCAACCTTCATTAAATGGAAAAAAAGGGTCTTATCACTCCACTGCCTACACCCTTGGTTATTTGAGGTTTTACCAAAGCAAAAATCAGGTATTAACAACCTTGAACTAGGTACTGCATCCACACGGCACACTTACAAATTGGAAAAAGGCTAATGAGTATATCAGAAAATATAGCAGGAAAGGAAAATTCACCATATAAACATTGAACAATCCCATCTCTCTTATTGTACCAAAGTGCTTAAACTCTTGAACCCAGCAAGCACAGGTAAACAGAGAGTGATCAACACCATCAATATCATAGCGTGAAAACATCATGAACATAAATAGAATCAGGTGAAAACGAACGGCGAAGGTGGAGATTTTGAAGGTGGGTAAGTGATGGATTTGAAGAAAAGGGTGAATCACGACGAAGAATTGCAAGAAGTGGAAATGGGTATGGTGAGATTCCGGCGGTGTGAGGAAGAAGATGATGAGGAGCAGAGGGCGGAGAAGTTGAAGGGTGAGAGTTGATGGTGAAGAGAAGAAGAGGAAGGGTCGAAGAAGATGGAAGGAAAAATCCCCTTGCGCTGAAGAATCTCCTCCCCCTTAAGATGTGTTTGGGATTTTTTTTTTTTTTGAAAAAACCAAAAATAATTTCATTAATATCTAGGCATAAGATATGCCAAACACCAGTAAGTTACAATAGATATAATCCATCTACAAACACCCGAACAAAATGACCTCCCAACAAAAAAACATTACAACCAGTGTCCCTAACCCCAAGACCAAACCTCTGTAGCTTTCTACTACCAAGCCTAACAACGATACTCCTGCTATAGGCATCACAAAACATACTGCATAAAGATCCTGCAGCCCCAAAACTTCTTCAGTTGAACTGTCTTCCATTCCACCACTCCTCTGAAGTTGAATTTATTGAAATACCAAAAACAGTCTTGCCACCACTCGAATTAGTGGTCGATCGATAAAAAAAATGGTATTTTTCTTCTAGAAATGGACACGCGTTGAGCCTTGGCTAATGAAGGAGAGATTTTTTTATGGTAAATTTTTATCTACTTAATTCAAAAAATTGGATAAGATCACCTTTTAGAAAATAACAAACAATTGTATTATTTAATAAATAATTAAATGTGTTAAAATTAGATGAAATCATATAATTAATTAAAGATATATTATTCAACTTTTGATGAAGGATAAAGAAGTTGTCCATTTTTTATTTCTTCTTCTCTCTCCAGATCCTGCCCTAGTGGGGGAGAGTCTGATTCTTTCCTTTTTTTTTTAACTATATTAATATTGTTATTAACTCTTATTATGATTATTATTATCAAAATTATAACAAGAATTGCTACCTCATAACAACCATGTGTCCACCTATGATTGGGTGAGATGACAAAATTCTAAAAAACTAACCAATTAAAAATGGACAATTGTCTCTTAATTAAATGCCTAAAATAACTTTTTTTTTCCTGATTTTATTAATTAAACCAAATAGAATAAAATTGCTAAATTATGATTGGCTAATGAGAAAAAGTGAGAATAATGCTTGTGGATCCTTAATTAAATTTAAATCTAACAATCAGTATTTAATAAAAAAACACATTTAAATTAAAATGGCAAAGTTGCCCCTTCTAGAAGTTTTAATTAACTTAATAGAATTAAATTAATTAAAAACAACTAAAAATTCACAACTTATTAAATGAATATGATAAAAATAAAATGCAAGCATGGAAATTTTTAATTTATTATTCTAAATATTTTGATGAAAATATAAAAATAATTCGGATAAAAATGAATAAAATTGGGCGACAAAATGCTTGAAAAATTAAATCGACCGCACAAAAATGATTAGCACTGAATAAACGACTCGGAAAAATACAGCGTTTGGTCAAATTTGAAAATTGACCGAGACCGGTAAAAAAGCTCAGACTGATCAAGAAGTGATTGAAAAGTCGTTGAAAAATAAGGCGAGCGTGCCAGGTCAAGCTTCTCGAACAGTAGGTTAATATCACTAACGTCTGCAAGCTTAAATTCGAAACTTTTTGTTCACTGATTTTTGCACACTTGGAAAACAATTTGACTGGTCTGTCTGTACATCCGAGGATTCATCCTAGCTAATCATTTTTAGAGTTTATTCATGGAAAACGTATGATATGATATGCAGGCGATGCAAAAATGAAAATAAAATCGAATGCAAAAAAATTGAAAATGGTAGGACAAATTCGGGGTATGACACTCATTCAACCACAAAAGTCGAGACTTTGCCGAATCATTTTATGAAAAGGATGCAAGAATTTGAGAGATTGAACAATATTGAAAAAGAACCAAATGCACAAAAGTCAAAGGGGGTATCACCTATAAATTTAGTCGGCGACACATGTTTCGATTTGTTTTAATCTCTTGTTTAACCGGACAAATAATTGTATGCAATTGTGTCTCAACATAAATGAAGTGTTATATATTCACCTTTTGTTCATATTTTTTCTTTAGAGTTAATAGTCATTTTGCCCCATGCTATATAGGCGCTTTTCAAAAAACTCCCTATAAAAAAAAACTTGCAACAAATACCCTAACATTTGAAGATTCTCTCAATTTTGACCTTCATCACTTCCAGTCACGAAAAAAACTGATGTGACAGCGTTTAATTAATTATTTTTTTTTTTTAAGTGATGTGGAAGGTCATGTTGGTTTTTTATTTTTTTATGTTTATTTTTCATTTATATTAGAAAATATGTTAAAAATTCAAAAATTTGCTAAAGATGGGATTCAAATTCACCCCTTTCTTTTATACATTCAATGTTTTACCACTAGACTAGAATGCTCATGTTGTAATCTTATTTCCATTAAGTGATGTTAACACATATTTTTTGTTTTTTTACCTTTAATTGATGTTAATTGATGTTAATATATTATAACTAAATAATATATCTAGTTTTAATTTTTTTTAATGTTAAATATATTGTAGCAATTTTAGTTTATTAAAATGCTACAATTATTAATTTTTTAAATTAGTGTATTTTTACCTTTCGTTTTTTTTTGTATTTTAATTTCGTTTTTTAACATTAGTTTATTAATTTGTGTATTAGTTTCGTTTTTTCTGTAGCAATTTCGTGTTTAATTATATACTAATTTATTTCAAAATTATTTTAACATTAGTTTATTAATAATTCCAGTTTATTAATTTATATTAATAATTTATAATTTAGTTTAATTTAATTTATATTAAAACGTAAATATTAATTTATATTAATAACGTTAATAATTTAATTTCAGTTTATTAATTATTTTAATATCAGATTATTAATAATTCTAGTTTATTAATTTATATTAATAACGTTAATAATTTAATTTATTAATTTATACTAATTATTTACTGCAAATATTATTTAAATAGTTAATTATGTATTATGTATATTATAATTGCAAATAATATCATAAAACACAACATATCCTAGTGGTAATGAGTGGTGCTTTGTGTTGAGAGATCATGGATTCTATTCCTATCTTCAACATTTTTTGAACATGTCAACGTGGCATTTAAATAAATCAAAAATAAAATTAAAAAACCACTTGGCCTTCCACATCACAAAAAAAAAAACGTTGCCACATCAGCTTTTTGGATGACTGTGTGTGATGAAGGTCAAAATTGAAAGAATCTTTAAATGTTAGGGTATTTTTTGCAAGTTTTTTTTTATAGGGGGATTTTTCGAAAAACGCCTATATGGCAGGGGGCAAAATGACTATTAACCCTTTTCTTTATGCATTTTTTATCTACCCCATAACAACATGTGTGTTTTTGTCAATAAAAAAATAGTTATGTTATAGTGTTATGTTTTGATACTGGTTCAAGACAAGTTCCAGAGATGCATCTCTGAAGCAAGATAATAGGGTACGGTTCCAGAGATATATCCTCGGAATTAATGTGCCAGTTAATGAGTGGTCTAAATTGATCCATGGCTTCTATAAATTTAGGTGTTCTTATGTTATATTTCACACAAACTGAAAAATGTCTCAAATGTCACAAATAAGCACCTATTGGTATGTCACAAATGTCTCCTTCTTCGGCTCTGCACCCGGGCGAACGTTCAAGCTCACTGACTTCACCTCCCTCGAAGATATTAAAGACGAAATCCATTATCTCCTACCTTGTAGAGATAATCGAATAATTGTGAAATTCGAGTACCGTTCACCGGTGATTGATGACAAATGGCAGATTGAGTTCAGCAAATTTGAGCTCAAGACGTAAGAAGATATAAAGGTTATGTGGAATACATATTTTCGTTTTAAAGAAAAACTTCTGCTCGAGTTAGAAGCGACAATTTCAAGATCGGTCGAAGATATTTTGAAGACGTGCAAGCGTCCACCGGGATATTGAAATGTAATATTGCATTTTATGTTGAAATCATCATTGTAATGCTTATTTTATATTATGAATGTCAATTTTATTTTAGAAAATTATTTTTCTGTTAAATCAGATACTGGTGTGGCTCCGGAGATGTAACTACGAAATTATTCCGAAGATGCATCTTTGGAATAAATTAAACAAAAAAATGGTGTAACTTAGAATGACCTTTGTTAAGTGTGTGTTGGAGTGTGACCGGAGATATATTTTAAAAAATATGAGGTATTTATGAAAATTCATATGATGTATTAAAAACATCTAAGATGCAATAAAAAAATCTCTAAACTAAATGCTCGAGAAGTAGGATCCACGCCTATCTACCCATTTGAATGAAGCCAATCTATAGACAACCGCTCAAATTTCGTGCATGGAAGGGAACATTGTGAGCAAGATATTTATCTTATTGATGGTGATAAAAGTGATTTAAAGGTAGGTTAAATTAAATTTAACCTATTTTTTTACCCCAACTCAAATTTCTTTGAATTTTATCTGTCTTCGTTTGTTTAGGTTGCTTAGGGTTGATTGGTAATTTTTTTATTATGTAGTTCTTATTGTAATGGATCAGAATAACCTTGTACTCTATTTCAATGCAGAAAATTTTACCCCATACCCCTACAGTTATACCAATACCCCTACAATTTTTTTAAAATGTCAATTTTACCCTTATTTATTTTTAATTATTTTTTATTTTTTACTTTTTATTGTTCGTGTCAATTTTTATTCATCGGAAGACTTGCCGAAAGTGTACCGGAACACTTAGGCCAATACTTCCGGTCTTAATAATACTATTTGGATGTATTATTAAAACACAGATTGTGTTCAGGTTTAAAAAAAATTCTAAATGAGTTTCAACAACGGTTGAAAACTGTAGCCTAAGGTAACGAATATCATTCCGGAACACTTTTTAAAAGTGTTTCGGTATGATATTCGTTACTTTAGGCCACGGTTTTTAACCGTTGCAGAACTCATTTAGAATTTTTTTAAAACCGGAACACTTTCAAAAAGTGTTCCGGAATGATATTCATTATTTTAGGTCACAGTTTTTAACCGTTGCTCAAACTCATTTAGAATTTTTTTAACCGGACCACTATCAAAAAGTGTTCCGGAATGATATTCATTATTTTAGGCCACGGTTTTTAACCGTTGCTGAAACTCATTTAGAAATTTTTTTAACGGGGAAGGAATGATATTCATTACTTTAGGCCACGGTTTTTAACCGTTGCTAAAACTAATTTAGAAATTTTTTTAACCGGAACACTTTCAAAAAGTATTTTGGTGTCTTAATAATACATCCAAAATGGTATTATTAAGACCGGAAGTCTTGGTCTAAGTGTTCCGGTACACTTTCGGCAAGTCTTCCAATGAATAAAAATTGACACGAACAATAAAAAATAAATAATTAAAAAAAAATAAGGACAAAATTGACATTTTTTAAAGATTGTAGGGGTATTGGTATAACTGTAGAGGTATGGAGTAAAATTTTCTTCAATGCATCTTGCTTTAAGAAAAAAATTTATAATAATATAAAATTTAATTGAATAATAAATTTAATTGAATTTCTAAATAAGTTTTTTGTAAAATTAATTATGATTTCTTAATACACGGCTAAATAAATTTATTTGAAGATTGAATTTAGCCTGAGTTAAATTGTGACCTTGCAAAAATCTTATTTAGCCGTGTAATATATATGAAATTCTTTTTAACTAAAGCATAATTATAAAAAATAAAAGACTTTATAGCTATGCAGATTCTTAATATCTAGTATTCAAATTCTTAATATCGTCAATATTAATTTAAAATTAATTCTACATTTTTAAAATTATTTTTAACTAACATACACTTAATATATTTTCTCCCCATCATAAAAATGCAAACTTTAAAAATAATATTTTTATTTTTTAGTTAATATCTTTTCCTTTTGAAAACACACCAGTTACCTAATAAACACGCATGGGATTGGGCGGTTGAGTAACGTGTATAACGAACGAGTGAGTCTGACTCACGAGAGGATATCTCACAAAAATCACATCACATAATTTTTTTCTTATTTTTGATTAAAAAAACACGACTTTATACTTTTCTAGGAAATTACAATCCAACCTTACATTTCAATTAAAAAAAATAACGGTAAGATAAATTAAAAAAATAAATAAGGAAAGTTCGTTTTCCCTTTTGTTCTCGATCACTCTTTTTCATCGTGACATTAAATTCTCGGCAACAACATCATGACCTTTTATTTTAATCATTAATCTAGCCTTTATTTTATTCATTTTCGAAGCGAAATTCACATGGCCAATTATAGTATTTAATTATTTATAATTATTATATTTATTTGCGTAGCTATATTTATTTATTTTCGTGAACTCTATTCTCTTAACCATCCTCATTATTGGTTTTCTTCATCGTTCTTCTTTCTAACCGAACAACTTTCCGATTTCGAACGATTTCATGGAAGAAGTTAACGGTATAACATTATCATGAATTTGTATATTTCGATTTTCATTTCAACCGCATAATTGAGTTTTTTTTTTTCCTTTTTTATGATTTTTTTTTAATAATTATGATGTTTATTTTTTGATTTTCCTTTTCATTGATTATTGTTTTCGTTAATTTTGAATTGCAAGCTTTGGAATTGAAAAAGTAATAATTGATTTTGGAATTTCGTGCTGCACATTTTTGTAGAACCTTGATTATACCCTAAGATATTTTTGGATTTGTTTTGGAAGTAATTAGTGATTAATTAGGTTTATAAACTTGTGGATGATGATTTTTTGTGCTTTGTTTGGATCCTTGAAATTTCTATATAGCTACATGAATTTTGTGTAGAACTTTTCGGAATGTTGTATTTGGTTTAGTGTTTTGATTGTATTTTGTTGATTGTTGTAGTTGTTGAAACTAAGGATGGAACCGTTTCAGTAGCTTCTGCTTTTGCGGGTCATCAGGAAGGTAATGCTTCTGCATAATGTTCATGGCTGGTTTATTTATACATTGAGATTTGAGGCTTTCATAATAATCTGCTGTTGTTAAGTTTCGATATTTCAGATTGTTGTTATTTAATGAGAATCGAATTGTGAATTGGAAAACCTACTATCTGAATTTGAATTGTGAATCGTGAATGAAGACTTGTATTCTGAATTGTGAATAAAATGTTAGAATGAATTTTAATATAAAATATCAATATAAATATGTTATTTTAAAGTAAAAACAAGGGATATAGCAAATATATAAGATAATATCAGGGTTTTAAAAATCAGTCGCAGTGATAGTCGCGGTGTGAATTAATCACAATTTGTTCTTTATATAGAAAATGGTGATAATGGTATTGGTATTAGCATCTGCTAAAACTGTTTTGTCGGTATTGACTGTTTTTAAAACCCTAGATAGTGTATCATCTCTAACTTTAAAATGATTCAAGATACAAATCATAAATTAGATTACAAAAGAAGTGTCACGGCTCTACAAAATTGGAAAAAAAAATTGACTTACTAAAAGAAGTGTCACGGCTCTACAAAATTGGAAAAAAAGTTGACTTATTACCAGGCCTCTTTTAAATTTTCGGAGGCCCTGTGTAGGTTAGCCTCCATTTCTGTGACCAAACAGATATGGACCTTATGTTGCCAAAATTAAACTGTGACAAATATTTTAGGATATTCTATCTAGCCAACTGTCAAATTTTGGACTTTGTGTGGTAGTCTGCCTTCAAAGACAACTATGCTCACTACACTAAGTTTATGTTGTGATTCATTTGGATATATCGGGATTCATCATAGCATAAGATGGAAGTTATGTTCTAAATAGATAAGAGGTTCATATCAATTGGATTTAGTTTTGTATCGAATTGAGATATGACTTGCATGTATAGTAAGATGTTGATAACCATGTTTCAAAGTCTTACTCATGTCATTTCATTAATAGAATCCTGAAAATTATGATTCTAATTGGCAAACAATTGGCTTGATGACAAAATTACTTGCGTTATTTTTTCTATTGTTCTTGGTTGAAAACAACAATATAAAGTTTTATTTTATCTGCTTGCATTGTGCTGGCCTCTTATCACTTGCATTCTGGTGTTTCTGTTGGTCAATTAGCTGTGCAGGATAGAGACCACAAATTTTTAAGAAAAGCAGTCGAAGAAGCATATAAAGGGGTAGATTGTGGAGATGGAGGCCCTTTTGGTGCTGTTATTGTTCACAACGATGAAGTGGTTGCTAGTTGTCACAACATGGTTCTGAATTACACTGATCCAACTGCTCATGCAGAGGTCACAGCAATCAGAGAGGTTAGACTATAAACAACAAAGAATTTTCTTATACAGCATGGCAAATTGAAGTTTTTTCTATTAGGAAATATTGGTATTTTTTATTACATTTTTGTTTTCTGATTGAAATATCATTCATCACTCTAGACGATGGTTACATCCTGCCGTATTTGATTGTTGATTGGTTGAAAGCAGTTTTAATTCATGTACATGTTAGGAACTTAAAATCTTTGGCCTGACATGATTCAAATATTGAAAACTTAAATACAGAATCGTGAAAGCAGGTTTTCCAAAAATATTCTGCGTAAAATAATCCAGTCTATGGTAGCTATTTTAATATTTTAACTTAAGAGATCTATTGATTAAGAACTTAAAAGCTTTGGTCTGGCGTGATCAAAATATTAAAAACATCAACATAAGATTCTATTCAATCTTTGGTCAACCCTATTAGTTTTAAGCTTATTGAGAACAACTGTCTAGCAATTATTAGTTTGTGAAATGATCAATTTGAAGATGACATTGGTCAAATAAGGGTTTTCGACATAGGATAGGTTTGATATATGCAAGACATTTAAAAGGGGTTTTATTCTTGCTACTCAATTGTGTGAGATCTGATGCATGTAGAACTTGATCCATATTTTGTAGGCACTATTATCCTATAGTTTCAGGAAACTCCTGCTGGAAAGTGGCAGAACTATTTTAATTGTTGTTGAATTTCTTATGCTAGTTGCTTTTTGTTATCTTTAATAAAATGTTCTTTTGCTTGTTCAAAAAAAATCGCAGGCTTGTAAGAAGCTTAAGCAGATAGAACTTTCAGATTGTGAAATATATGCTTCTTGTGAACCCTGCCCCATGTGCTTTGGTGCAATCCACCTCTCGCGAATTAAGGTAGGTTAGAACATTGAATCACCTGTTTTCCTATATTTCTCATTTGTATCAACGTTGTCCTGTTTTGAGCATAACTTATTACAATATTCTTCTTAAACAGAGATTGGTTTACGGAGCAAAGGCAGAAGCAGCAATAGCTATTGGGTTTGACGATTTTATTGCAGATGCATTGCGAGGTACTGGATTCTACCAGAAAGCAACGTTGGAAATTAAACAAGCTGATGGTAATGAGGCCATGATTGCGGAAGAGGTTTTTGAGAAAACGAAGGCAAAATTCCAAATGTATTGATATCAATTCTTTTCACACATAATGACAATCAGCCATAACTGTTCTGTTAGTGGATTGATCTCATATGAGTATGACAAAGTATTTCGGATTGCATCGGATAATCACTATCTGATTGTTAATCTGTTCTAATTCACATTTCACACGGGAAGATATCAAATGCATTCCCTTCTTTATCATGTAATTGCCATTTGCCACTGATGTTAAATGAAGCCTTTTTATTATTTTACTGAAGTTACATTTTCATGCCGTTCAAAAAAATATTCCTTTGGAAGTGGATTGCGTACTTCCCAAGTTTCTAATACTACATATTATCATTGTGATTCCTCTTCTAGTAACAAATTGGGAAAACATGGTGAATTGTTCCGAGGTTCTGAGCATTGAAATTGCACCTATTGATGTGTTGGTGTTAGAATTTGCTACAGGTCTAGGAAGCTACACTACAATGTTTTTTTTTTTTTTTTTTTACTTATTCTGTAAGCGATATATATATATTTTAATTTTTTAATTTTTTAACGAGAATGATTTTTAAGAACATTTTCCTTGTGCGCTCAGTTTCAGCAGTAGTTTGTTTTAATCTCAAAGTCTAATTTTCTTTTACTTTTAACTTTGAATTCTTTAGAAAAAATAAAATCTTTATGGCTCTTTCTTTATGAAAAATATTTTCTTGTTATATAAGGGTCTTTTATCTCACCCTTCATTATGGCTTTGTAATCACCCTTAATTAAAAACTCAATGTTTTTGCGCTCAGTGAGGTTTATGGAGATACATCTCTATCTCCGGACGGGGTTTATGGAGATTCGACAATTTGTTTGAACAAAGTTGCATCGACTTTGTCTTCTTCTCCATGCTTATCCAACTTTAAATTTGGTTCGACAGGAGAAGATACAAGAGTCAAATCATCCATCCTGAATCTTTGAGTATTTCTTTGACATACTTTATTTGATGTAGCACCATACCTTGCTTCGACATTTGAAATTCCATGCTTAGGAAATAAGACAAGTTTCCAAGATTCAACATTTTAAATTTCCTCATCATCAACTATTTGAACTTCACAAGTTCTTAAAGATATTTCCAATTACTAACAAGTCAACATATAAGATTGTTATACCTTGTGCCACAACCTGAACATAGACACCATACTCATATTTGCATTTGGTGAATCCCAGTTCGACCAAGTATGAGTTGATCTTCTTGTTCCATGGCCTAGGTGTCTACTTGAAGTCATAAAGCGATTTGTACAGTCTGTATACTTTCCTTGCTTCCTCTTATATCATAAACCCAAGAGGTTGTGTGACATATACCTCTTCATCTAGAGGACCATTCAAAAATGTTGATTTCGTAACTAAGTGAAAAAATGACCAACCTTGCTTACATGCCAAGACTACTACCAATCGAATAGACTTCAATCTTCTTACTGATCCATATACTTCAGGGTAGTCGAGTCCTGATCTCTGAAGAAATCCTCGAGCCACCAATATCACCTTATGTATTTCTATCAACCCTTCAGTATTGTGCTTCAGCTTAAACACCCACTTCACTTCGATAACTTTTATATGTGTCGGCGATTCTACTAACTCTCATGTGTTATATCTTTCGGTTGCTTGTAACTCTTCGACCATAACAGACTTCCACTTCATATTTTTTAAAGCCTTGCAATAGTTGATTGGTTTAGCACCTGCAAGTAAAGAAAAATGAACTAATTCTCCATCTGGTGTGACTTCATCATCACCGATCACTAAGGTTATCATACTCGCGAGTCTACTCAGACTTGTAAAGGGTCTGTAGACTCGACTCGCAAACTCGTACGAGTCTATGGAAAATTAAAAATGACTTTCAAAAATCTATAAGTGAGACATATATGACAAACTCCTATGTTTTTAACCTTATAAATGCCTCATATATGACACAAATATATAATAGAACACTAATTAACATGAAAATTTAAGTTTTATACTCCATAACAAATTTGTTAACAAAAAAATTGGATAATAAAACAAACAAAATTGCAAAGTATGTAGTTAAAGACTTAAATTACTATTTCTTCTTAATTGACTACTACATCAACAAAAAAAATCTTAAAACAAACATGCTAATAACTTCAAACATCCAAAGCTCCAGTGAAATCACCACCACCAATATAATCACCATCATCTCTATCGCTATCTTGAGTATTATCATCAAACTCTTCCCTAGATGAAACACATTCTTCATCATTAATCAATGTTGGATTACTTGAAGTTGCACTTTCACCTAATTTAACATTGCCACCATTACCACTTTGCGCAATATTAGTTACAACAACATTAGCTTCCATAACATTATTAAGAATAAAACCATCTTACTCAACATTAACATCAGTTTGCACATTTTCTTCATTATGGTCTTCAATTACCCATTCATCATCTGAATGACTTTCTTCAAATGAAAGAACAACACTATTTGATTTTCCTTTTTCACTTTTCAACTTTAAATTGTACATGACATAAGACAAACTATTCACCTTTTTTTTTTGATACAACCTATTTCTTCTCTTTGTATGATGAACCTAAAAAAGTAAATAATAATTCAACTCAATGTTTCTAAAAAAAAATTAAAATCAAGTCTATAACCAAACAAATAATAATTCATTACCATTTCAAAAGAAATCCAATTACATTCACAACCAAAGGAACTACAAGTTAATATTAGAACATGAATTGCAAACCTCCTTAACTATGGAGTCATATCTCCATAGAAAATCCCACCCTTCAGCAGGTAACATGTCCTTCCTAAACTATTTTCTGCCATAAATCATAAATTTTCTAAACTATTTTGTCACATGTAAATTGATACATATGCATTGGGATCATTGAATTTGATTGGACAATGGCATATCACCTTTACACAATATATCATACATGAGAAGCATCCAAGTGAAACATATAAGAAAATAATTACACAACAAAGAATATATTTATGGCCACAAACACGAATAATGCAAGAGACAGAACAGAATCACACCGTTGATGAAGGGAGGAAGAAACTTTGTTGAAACAAGAAGCTAGGAGAAAGACTTTTTAATTCTCGCACAAGCAAAAAAAAAAGGATTTTTTTAAATAAAATAAAATATATTGGGGAATTTTATCATTTCTTGGTTTTAAAAAAAATTCAAAAAAAAAACTTATAGACTCGTAAACTCATTATAGACTCACGAGTCTATACGAGTCTGTGAGTCTACCCGAGTCTACTTAAGTCTATCAAAAAATGATTCTATGCATGAGTTTACTCGTTTATGCTTCCTAGACTCGTAAACTCATACGAGTTTACGAGTCTACCCGCGAGTTTGACAACCATTCCGGTCACTTCATAGTCTTGAAGTCTTGTTGGACGAACTCTAGTTCATTAAGGTCTCTGGACTGTGCTATCCATACCCGCTTCGACTTCGAATGTGTAGGGAATTTAGTAACTGCTCCGACTAGAATATCGAATATTGCTTCAAAGTCGACTTCTTCGGTTTCTTCGTCGATGCCATAGCTCATCCATGGCTTGTTAATTGGATCACCGAAATTCCAATTCTAGGCAGAATTTTCATCAATAACAATATCTTGACTCATCACGATCTTCTCATTGATTGGATTGAATAGCTGTATGCTTCAGTTTTGTGATATCCTACAAGAATCATAGGTTCACTCTTGTCATCAAGCTTCCTTCTTCTCGCATCAGGAACATGCTTGTAACAAATAAAGCCAAACACCTTCAAATGACTCATTGATTCTCGTTTGCCACTCCACACTTCTTCAGGAACCTTGTTCTTCAGCTTCTTGGTAGGGCAACTGTTGAAAATATAAACAACAGTGGAAAAAGCTTCACCCTATAAGGATTTTTGGAAAATTCTTCTGCTTCAACATGCATCTCGCCATGTCCAATATAGTATTGTTTCTTCTTTATTCTATTCCATTATGTTGAGGCGTGTAAGGAGAAGTTACATCATGATCAATACCATGTTCTGCACAGAATTCTTCAAACATCTTTGATGTATATTCTCCACCTCCATCTGTTCACAGAACCATGATCTTCTTTTCACTCTGGTTTTCAACAAGTATTTTGAATCTCTTAAAGATTGCAAACAAATCTTCATTTCGCTTAATCACATAGATCCAAAGCTTTCGACTATAATCATCGACATATGAGATAATATATTTGTTTCCACCAATGGTATGATCCTCAAATGGGCCACATATACCTGAATGTACTACTTATAATGTGCAAGAGGATCTCATTGGCAGTGTCAAAATGAAAGACTTTCTAGATTGCTTTCCAACTAAACAACCTTCACCGAGTTTGTCGGGCATCTCAAAACTTGGTATACCAATTACCATATCTTGAGTAATCGTTGATTGTGTGATGAAAGTTCAAATGTCCAAACCTCAAATGCCATAGCCAACTATACTTGAGGTCGACAATAATTTTTAGACATTGTACTTCAGTCGAACTGATCATGGTCTTGAATATCTTATTCTTCGACAAAGGAGATTTCAAGACCAAATTATCTAAGTGTCGAACAATTTCAAGGCTCCATCTTTCACAATCACTGAGAAACCTTTTTTGACCACTTATCCAACACTTAGCAGATTGCACTTCATTCTAAGTACATCTTTGATCATATATTTTCCTCCATTGCTCCTTTAAATAACTATGTCGTCAGTACCTTCTGCTTGCAACGAGCTATTATCAACAAGTTTGATTTGTTCTTCTTCGACGAGTCGAAATATGCTAACCACACTTTTCGACTAGTCATGTGATTCGAGCATCCCGAGTCGAGGAACCAGATCTTGGAGTTGACATGATCATCTGCAGCTGCAGCCATAACCTATAACCGCCATATCTTCATAACCATCTAAATCTTAGCATGCAATGTTCGCTCCTTCGTTATTACCTTTTGTCGCAAGCTTATCTTCCTTGTACCAACAATTCTTGGCCAAATGACCCACTATTCACAATTATAGCATTGCACGCCTTTTTTCTCTTCTTTTTCTTTCTGATAGGAGTTTCCTTCTCGTCTTTTCGAGGATTCAGAAGCCCTATCATTGAATTTATGCTTTTGAGGGTTCGACCAAGACTTCTTTCTCTGAGTCTTATCTCTTTTGCCCTTAAACTTGTTGGAACCACCATGCTTCTTCCAAGCTTGAGCCTGCAATGCTTGTATCGAATATTGAACCCATATCCTTTCGACAATCTTAATCACACGCGCCTCTAACGAACCAACTAAGCTTCCAGTTTTAGGGTTTTAAGATTGTTTGATTCTTGAATAGCTACGATAACGTGATCAAAGTGAGAGGTCAACTCATCTTATCAGTCAAGTTTCACCACAACCCTTCATGAGATGGACGAGATTCTGCACCTTCGACACATAGTCTGCAATCTTTTCATCTTCTCCCATCCGCAGCAATTCATACTGCCGTCGCAAAGTCTGAAATTTGACGACTTTGAATTTCTCACCTCTCTCACAGTACTTGACAAAAATATCTCATGTCTTCTTCGCCGATTCAGCATGAGAGATCTTGTCGAAATTCTCTGAATATACCGCCGATTGAATGCAATAGGCGGCCTTGCGTCTTTCTACTTCGCCTTCTTGTTCGCGACTCTCTGAGCATCAGTTGCATTCTCAGTAAGCTCAGTGGCTCCATTAGTAACCACTTCTAGGGTTTCATGAAAGTTGAACAAGGACTTTATTTGCTTGCTCCATCGGTTCCAATTTTTACCATAAAAAATTGGAAGAGAATTCGGAATGCCATTAGTACCTTTCATCTTTGCAGCGATTAATTGACAACCCATGATCCCGGAAACACGATCATCGACGTGTGATTCTTGAAAACACGATCAAGAATATAATCAAAGCTCTAGATACCAATTTGTTAGTGGGTGAGACATTTTTAGTGAGGAGAGAAAGAATGAGAGAGAATGAAAATAAGAATTGATATTATTGAATTATAATCGTACAAACTGAATTACAAAATATATCTACTTATATACAACTAACTTGTATACTAAGTAACAAAGCCTAAATTCTAATTAACTTTAAACTTGAACTAGATAACTTAGATTATTATATTAGAACACAATGTTGCCAATATGCGGCTCCTTCTAATAGCCTAATATCTAAACTCCACAAACTCGTCAAACACTAATTCTCTATAGCTCATGTTTTGTTATGGATGGAATTGGAGTTGGCCACAATGGAAGATCAACTGAAATCATTTGCAACGATTGAAACCCATGAATCCCATAACCAACACCTTCAATCTTGTTATTCTTCAAGTTTCCAACAAATATCCTATGAGCACGTTGCAAGAACACAACATCACCATTATAAGGATGAAAAGCTCTCACTTGCATCCCTATATCAACAATTTCACCTCTTCTCTCCGGCATCAACAGCTCGTCAACAACACAATCCCTCGCATATTGTGGAGGAAAACAAGTAACGTACAACACACGCCAACTATTATCCTTTTCCAATTCCCACACCTTCACACATGCCCGAAACGTACAAAAACAAGACATTCGAATTTTGCCATAACACACTCCGACATGACCATTAAAAAGAATATCATTAGCAGAAACATCACTTGGAAAATGAATGATGTCGCATTGTTCATCATTGTCAAAAGGGTCATACTTTAGAAGACTAGTTCTCCCCATGAAATACAAAATCCCTTCGTGCGCAACTACGGGAAGCAAAAGTGCAGATTGTGTAAAACTAAAACCATTTTGACAGGACACTTTTTTTTCACTCCATTTCCACGTTTCTGATGAGAAAATTGCCATTTCGAATTCCGTCTTTGTTATACCCCAAAGAATCTCATTTGTTGTTCCTTCAAAGCATGGAAAACGAACTACCCGAAATTTGTGATTGTTCAAAGTGACTTTCTTTGTGTTTTCTTCAACACGATAATAAGGTTCGCAAACGAAACCTTCGAGTACACGGTCGCGTTTGTTGTGACCTGTTCGTGGCGGTGGAGGGAGTGGAAGTTTGATCCAATCTTTTGTGAGGATGTTGCAAACATGGTAGACTCTACCACGTGTGGTTTTCTTGCAGAGAAACAAGCCATTGGAAAATCCAACAATTCTTGAATACGAGAAATGCTTTTTTCTTATTATATTGTCGAGTTTTTCGTCGAATTTTCGGCCAAGAAAATTCAATGAAATTTGGTTTTGAGGGGTTGAAAGATTGAGATTAGGAGAGAAAGAGATTAGGAGTTTCCGGTTTGAGATGAAATTGAAGTTCCATTTTTGGTTTTCCTCATCTTTCATTTGTTGAAATAGAGTATGGTGATGAAGAATGAATCGTTCAATAAATTGATGTTGTGAGATTAAAGCTAAGAACCGCTTTGAAATGGATTTACCTCTCACAACTGTTTTGTATGGAACACGACTCCAAATCTCTATCAATAAATCATCTGATAAATTGTTCATGTTGATTTTATATATGGCTAAAATATTGTTATGTGCACGACCAAAATCAATGAAATATTAGATTGTGTATATTTGCTTATGAATAATTGTTTCTCTTTATATACCTTTTGAATCTAAGCATAAGTTTGAACTAGTCCATGAAATGTTTACTAGGAACTGGTCCATGCGTGTTTACTTGTAGTATCAACTTTGAAAGCCAAGTATATCTTTTTGAATTAATACTCATTTGAATAATACAACTAAAGGTTTCCCCCTTCTTTGAAATTTTATTTGTCAAAACAAACATTATTCTCTTTTATTCTTTCTAGAAGAATTTAAATGCATACATTGAAAAAATGGACGTTGACTTTAGTTAATACATTTATCCATGAGTATATCATTCTTTTTAGTTAACATGTGCGTTTTTCTAAACATGTTCCGTTTAAGAACCTAAAGTGTGTAATGATGCGGTGAAAGGAAGTCTTAGATCGATGGAGTAAGCTTTCAGTACGAAGGAGAGGACGTGTGCCTTTAAGATTATCATTTTATTGCACAAATCAGATCCTGAGTGAAAAGTAGTACGAGAGTGGGAATGAACTAAATACCTGAAATGGAACAATTTGGTTTTTATATAGTACGAGTTGTAAAAACCACAAGCATGTAATTTGGCGCCTTGTGTGGATGTTCGTTCGATCAACGGTGATAGATGTAATAGAGGATGTGATTGTGTGTCTTCGGCAAAGATGAAGTTCGATGCACCTTCCTCTCCAATGCTTTTTATTGAGTCTTCTTTGTTGGCCTTGCGGAAGGCCTAAACCAATTTCCATTCAAGCCCTTGTTCATAGATCATAATGTGAGGACTTTGTCGAATTCACCTTCAGCTCGGGCTCTGGTGGAAGAGAGTAGAAGAGTTTTGATGGAACGTTGATGTCTTTGGAAAAATGTGCATTACATTCTTTCCTCGTGATTGACAATGTTTCAAAGGGGTGTCTCAACACATGTCCCTATGTTTGACGATAATAATCCTCTCTAGTACTAGGGCTTTAGAGCACTCTTGAATAATGTGTGATGACATCTCGACCGTTGATGATGCAGTTTGCGCTTCCTAATGTTGAGGATCACATGATTCATCTTCCTTGAGGAATATATAAGAAGTTCTAGGGTTACCATGTTCTTCTTTTTGTTATTTGTGACTTTTTGAAAGCTTTTCACTCACCTCTACAATCTTCTTCAAGCTTCTCCTATTAACCTCTAATTCACGCACATGCTACCTCTTCTAGTAGAACATACAACGTCTCGGTCACTGAGTTCATCTTCCAAAGGTAATGTGTAAGTCTTAACTTTCTTTTCCATTAACACTTGCTTCTTTGTTTTGGTTTATGTATAGGATAGCTATGGGTTTTAGTTCTCTTTGTTTTGTGTTTTGGTGAATACTTTTGCAATAAGTGACTTTTTGTGAGGCGCAAAGTTTGTCTTTTTGTTGACATTTTTTTTATATTTGTTTCTTTTATACATTGACAACCTTTTTTTTTGACATGGACAACTTTCAACCCAGATCTCAAAAAGCAACATGAGATAACTCTATTGTGTGGGTGAATCAAGATACATTGGACAATGTTTTCGCCTTCATTGGTGAATGTAGTCTATACCACAATTTTAATAAAGAGGACCCCTCCTCAGACTGGAGAGTGCTTCCTCTTGAAGAGGGTAAAAGGATTTGTAGCTATTAAGATGGGTGTATCATTCCTCTCCAAGAATGTTTTTTTTTCTTTGATAGGTCTCCGTCTCCCCTTCAACGACTTTGAAGTGGGCGTTCTGAACCATCTAGTAATTACTCATTCACAACTACACTCGATGAGTTGGGCTTATATCAAGGTATTTCAATACCTGTGTGAATACAAGAAAGGTGTGTCGTCTTTAACACTTATCCTAAATCAGTTACAGAGATCAGAAGTTTTCTGTGTTTAGCTAGTTACTACAGAAGATTTATTGAAGGTTTTTCAAAGTTAACATTTCCTTTGAATCAGTTGACTCGAAAAGGGTTAAGCTTATGAGTGGGATGTCCAATGCGAGGAAAGTTTCAAAGAGCTGAATAAGAGGTTAACAACAACACAAGTGTTGATCTTACTAGATGCAAAGAAATCCTTTATTGTGTATTGTGATGCTTCCAAGATGGGTTTAGGCGGTGTTCTTATGGAGAATCAGCAGGTTGTAGCATATGCTTTGAGGCAACTTATAATTCACGAGAGGAATTATCCTACTCATGACTTAGAGTTAGCAGTTGTGGTTTTTGTGTTGAAGGTGTGGAGGCATTATCTTTTTGGTTCAAGGTTTGAAGTGTTCATCGACCATAAGAGTTTGAAATACTTGTTTGATCAGAAAGAATTGAATATAAGGCAGAGGAAGTGGTTAGAATACTTGAAGGACTACAATATCAAGATGAGTTACCATAATAGAAAGGCCAGCGTAGTAGCAGATGCACTAAGCATAAATTACTTGCATATATCAACATTGATGATTAGGGAATTTGATTTGATTGAGCTGTTTTGAGATCTTATATTTGTATGTGAGGTAACTTCTGTTAGTGTGAAGTTGGGAATGCTGAAGTTGACCAACAATTTTCTTAATGAAATTAGATAGGGTCTGAAACTAGACGTGGAATTAGTTGACTATCGAGTATTAGTTAACCAAGCTAAAGAAGTGAACTTTAGGGTTGATAAGAATATCTTGAAGTTTCTATATATAGTTTGTGTGTCGGAACTTAAGAAGATGATTTTGGAAGAGAGCCACAGAAGCAGTCTGAGTATACATCCCGGGGCCACTAAGATGTACCAGGATCTAAAGAAAATATTTTGGTGTCAAGATATAAAGAAGGAGGTTGTAGAGTTTGTTTACACTTGTTTGACTTGTCAGAAGTCAAAGATTGAGCATCATAAGCCTTCTAGGCTGATACAAGCGTTGAGTATTCCTAAATGGAAGTGGAATAACATTTCTATGGATTTCATGACAGGTTTTTGAAGACCACGAGGGGGAAAGATGCGATTTAAGTGTTGTGGATAGACTGACTAAGTCGGCTCATTTTATTTCGAGTAAGATCATTTTTTTCGTTAGAGAAGTTGGTTAAGATCTACATCAGTGTGGTTGTGAAATTGCATGGTATTTCATCGAGTATTATTTCTGATAGAGACCTGAGATTCACGTCTAGGTTTTGAGAGATTTTGCAGGAAACCTTGGGAACTAAGTTAAGGTTGAGTACTTCCTACCATCTGTAGATGTATGGTCAAACTGAGAGGATTCTTCAGTCTTTAGAGGATTTGTTGAGAGCTTGTGTCCTAGAGTAAGGAGGTGCTAGGGATGGTTTCTTGTTGTTGATTGAGTTCACTTATAATAATAGTTACCATTCCAGTATTGGAATGACACCCTTCGAGGCTTTGTACGGTTGGAGTTGTAGGACACCTTTGTGTTCGTATGAATCTGGTGAAAGTGTTGTGCTTGGACCAGAGATTGTTCAGCAGATCACCGAGAAGGTCAAGATGATTCAGGAGAAGATGAAAGCATCATATAATAGACAGAAGAGTTACCATGATAAGCGAAGAAACACTATTGAGTTTCAAGAGGGGGACCATGTGTTAGTCGTGCACTGAAGTCATGAAATCTTACTCCATGTTTCTTTGGTCCTTATCAGATTCTCCAGAGAGTTGGAGTCATTGCTTATTGATTTTTCTTACCACCGTCTCTTTCGAGCCTTCATGGTGTTTTTATGTGTCTTAGCATCAGAAGTATATTCCCGACCCGTCTCACGTGATCCAAATGATGATGTACAAGTGCGTGATAACTCGACTGTTGAGGCATCACCCATGCAGATAAAGGATCGATAGGTGAAGAATTTGAGGGGTAAAGAGACCAATTTGGTGAAGGTGGTGTGGGGAGGACCTGCAGGAGGTAGCGTAACTTGGGAGTTGGAGAGCTGGATGAGAGAATCTTATCAAGTAACTTTCGAGGGGGGAAACGTTTTAAGTGCGAGAGAGTTGTAACACCCTAAGTTTTCAATTAATTATCTAATTAAATTTTTAATTGCTTTTATTTATTTAATTGAGTGATAAAGTGCTTTATGTGATTTTTTTTATGATTTTATTTTGGAATTATGGAGAATTATGAGATTATTACTTAATTAAAATAATAGAAAAATAGAGAATTAGAAGTTTGAGGTGAAAACTTGAATAATCAGAAAAATTAGAGGGGGAAAGTGGAATAAATGAATGATAGGGGAAATGTGTAGAATTATTAAAATTAATATTAGGTTATTTAAATATAAAAGTGGAAGGGAGAAGGATTTTGAAAAATATGTGAGAATTTGGGCAAGGAGGCAAGAGTGGTAAGGAGGCAACAATAGGTTGGAGAAGAACACCATAAACAAAAGTTTGAATCTTTGCTGGAAGTTACGGTAAGGGGGACTCTTTACTCATGGGTGATTTAGGCAATGAGATAGTGAAGGGTCCTCACCCTCCTATCTTCTTCATCTTATTCTATGTATTTTGTTGCTCTTATATGTGGCCAAAAAGGGTTTGGACGAAACCCTTAGGGAAATCTATTAATTTGTTGCTCTATTTCTTTGTTGTTATGATATGAAACTATATTATTGCTATGATTGAATCATTCGATGCCACATGATGATATGTGTTTGTACCTTTTGGGGAAATTTTCAATAATTGAATCATGATCTATATGTAATTGATGTTGATCTGTGTTTTTTTTAGCATTAACCGTGAAAGCCACATATAATCCCAAATGGCATTTTTTCCTCGAAAAACCAAAATTTAACCGGAAAGTTGAAAATCGAGACGGGTTAGGAGGAGGGCCATGCGGCTGAGCCGTGTCGATCGACACCGACGACGGTGCCGGGTAGGGAGGCTGCAGCGGCGCGAGGCCACAACGCGTGGTTCACGATTGCGCACGGTGGGGGAGGGAGGGGGTCTGGTCGGCAACGCTTGGCGCGTGATGCATCGGTTAACCCGTGGTCGGCAGCGCCTAGGCAAGCAACGCAACGTCACGATGCCTGGTAGAAGTAGGTGGCGCGAGTGTCGGGCGGTTCAGCGGCGAAGTTTTGCGGGTCAGCAACTCTTGGGTTTGGGTTTGCTGTCCAGTTCGAGAATTTTTAGCAAATTTTGAGTTCAGTGAATTTTCATTACTCTTTTGATGAGTTTACAACAACCAATAAAGTTCAATTTGAGCCATCATCAGTCATGCAAGAGTCGTCAATTAAGTACTTTAGAGTACTTTAGAGTCATTTAGAGTTATTTTAGAGTTGAAGAGATTGTTTTAGAGTTATTTAAAGTTTTCCTTGAAACCTCTGTTGGGTAAAAGACAAGAGTTGTTACCCTTTTAATGAGTTATGAGCATACATAAATTAGTTATTACTCTGAATATATGTTTTGAGCAACTTTCTGAGTTGATGAACAATTTGAGTTGATCAGTTAATTGAGTAGTTGAGTAATAATATATTTTTACTCTATTATTGAATTATTTGGATTATTGATATAATTATTGAAAGGAAATTTTGAGATGAGTAATTCAGAGAGGAATTACAAATTTTGAGATAAGTAATTCAATGAGGAATTATGGTGTTGGCCTCATATTGGAGAAATTATGATTCAGAAAGGAATCTTTTGAGTATATTTTCTGTTTTTTTTTTTAGTTTTGTGAATTATGTTGTCATGTTCATGCATACATGTATATTGGAGTTAGGTAGGACTTCGGTCTAGTGAGGTCAAATTCAGAGAGGAACAATGACAATCTCATGTTCAGAGAGGAACATGATTCTGAAAGGAACACGATTCAGAGAGGAATCAGGAAGGGGGATAAATCAGTAAAATATCTCTAATGCCCAAAAACCCGATACCACGTGCGTATTTGGAGGAGGAGTATAGTGTATCATGCATCTGCATTATAATTATTATTGTTGTTGTTTGTGAACTTTATGTGTGAATGATATTAGATGTTGTTGTAACTATCCTGCTTTTTAAATTTACCGTTAACATCTGTAAAGTTATTCTCACCCTTTTTTTTTTTGTTGTGTGGCTTGCTATGCCTATGTTGCAGACACATGTAGTGAGTAGTAGTTGATGTGTTGAGGAATGGCGCATGTTTCCTTCTTCTATGTTTATTTTTTGAGTTTTGTTTAGTTATGCAGTGTCGCTCTAATATGTAGCACTGAGACGGGATCATTTGGATTTTTGCATTGTTTTTCTTAGATTTATCTGACTCATTCCCTCATACTTAATTTTGAACTATTTTATTTAGAGATATTCTTTTATTCATTTTTTTTAGAATTATGCGTTGCGTATTTTTGAAAAACTTTTTGAGAAGCATGTTGTTTTGAAAGAAATGTGTGACATCATTGGTGTTTAAATATGTACTATTTGCATAATTTTGTTTAAATAAGAGTCATGGGGTTTTATGGTGTTACAGCTTCCACCTCCACTAAATTTCCATCTCCAACATAGATGTATCTTTCAACATCATTTGGTTTCCGATAGTTCATACAACCCTGCATTGAAACACTAATGTTAGTAGTTGCACCCGAGTCTAACCACAAAGTGTTTCTAGGTACTTAAGATAAATTGACCTCAAATTATACCAAAGTAAGAAATGTACCATTCCTTGCAAGCCAAGCACGATATTTAGGACATTTGTTCTTCATATTTCTATACATTTTGCAAAAGAAACAATTATCTACTTGTTTTTATTTATTTATAGCTAGAATAAGTGCAGCTTCATTCTTGGGCTCGTTAGTTTTCTTTCTTTTGCCATTGTCTTAGAGGTGCCAACAAAATGAGCATTTTTTGTCCTATCTTTCTTCAACCTTTCCTCTTCTTGCGCACAAAATGAAATGAGATCATTAAGAGATCATTTCCCCTTTTGACAATTATAGTATATCTTAAACTGACTGAAGTGTGAAGGAAGAGAAACTAATACTAAATTAATGAGTAAGTTTTTTGACAGCTCCAACTTTAGTGCCTTAAGTTTTGAAACAATGTTGAACATGCCCACAATGTATTCCCTTATATTTCCTTTGCCTTGATACTTCATGTAAATCAAGTTCTGAAAAAAGAGTACGTTTCTGCCTTATCTTTTTTTGCAAAGCGCTTTTCAATCTCAGGAAGGATATCTTAGGAAATTTGTTATCTCTTCCGAGATAGTACCCCTAAAGAACATAAGACTGCCATACTTAATGACCATTAGACTCATGCTATTGGAGCGATCTCACTTCTCATAATCTTTCCTCTCTTCAGAGGAACTAGATTTCGTAGGAGAATGTGGTTACTCCATTCTTAATGCAAGGTCAAGATCCATGCAGCCAAGAGCAATTTCCATGTCCTTCTTCCAGTCCTTGAAATTTTCCCCATTAAGAACCAGAACCAAATTGAGATTAGTTGTAAGTTCTGTGGTTTTTAGATTGACAATATTTTGATAAAACATACTGTCAACAAGATGTTAAACCAGATGTTCTGTTATGAGAGTCAGACATCATGTTCAGCATGATGTTGTGACATGTTATACTAGAAAGTTAGGGCATGACTGTTTTGGTATTTTAGTGTGAGTTTTGAGTGTGTTATAATTCACACATTTGCGTTATCCAAGGAGGGATATTTTGGGAACTTTTGTTTTGATAGATTATGTTGGTTTTCATAAAAAGGATCTTTGAACCTTTTAGGAAACTTTATGTTTTTGTTCTTATTATTGTGCAGGATATTATGCAATTGATTTAAAGCTAATTCCTGGTGATTTGTGTTTTATTTTGAGAGCCCAAGCCCATGTAGCTGTGATGTTTATTTAAAGGGGTTTTCTAAACCTAAAGAAAATGTGGAATTTGAAGAATAAGGATTAGCCGCGTATTGTAGTCTCTTTAGTGTTTAGTATGTTTTTCTTTGCATGTCACTCTTGTATCATTTTTAATGCATTGAGCTGACTGATTGTTAATTGTTAATTGTTCCCTCATAAGCTTTTAAGCAAGAGTGTATTGTTCTTAGTTAAAACTTTTAAGCAAAACTAAGTATTGTACTTGGAAGGGTTGGTACTTCTATTTTGGGTTGTTGTTGAATTGTCATTGGTTTGTGACTGATAGGAAGTGGGAGGGGGATCTCATATCTAGAGGGTGTCTAGGTAGAAGTTGCATAAGGTAGTGATTAGGTGATAAGTTTTAAACGGGGGAGTTTTGCTTTGAACTAATATTGTCATAGTGAATTTCCTTCCTGGCTTGGTATCCCCCAGATGTAGGTGACATTGCACCGAACTGGGTTAACAACTAATGGTGTTATTTATCTTTCTGTTATTTATTTTTTCTGCATATTTGTGAGTGTTTAAACTGTCTTGATCCCAGTGTTGTGACATATGTCTTGACATCTGGTATCTGCGTGCTAAAATTTCAATTGGCATCAGAGCAGGTCACCATGTTCTGTTTTTAGGTGAGCTCCATGGTTTTTTTGTTTTTTTTTTCTGGCACAATGGACAAGGAAGGAGAAGGGAATGTGAATAGACCACCTATCTTGGATGGAACCAACTATAACTATTGGAAAGCACGCATGTCGGCTTTCTTAAAATCCATGGATAACAAAACTTGGAAAACTGTCGTCAGGGTAGGGAACATCATGTGGTTAAAGATAAATATGGGAATGAGTCTTTGAAACCTTAAGACGACTGGACCAAGGAAGAAGATGAGACTGCTCTTGGAAAATTCAAAGCCTTGAATGCTTTATTCAATGGAGTTGACAAGAACATGTTCAGGTTGATCAACACCTGTACTGTGGCTAAGGATGCTTGGGAAATTCTCAAGACAACTCATGAAGGCACATCTAAAGTAAAGATGTCTAGACTTCAGTTGCTCACTACCAAATTTGTAAATCTAAAGATGAGGGAAGATGAAAGTATTCATGAATTTCACAAGAATGTTCTTGAAATAGCTAATGCCTTTAGTGCCTTGGGAGAAAAGATATCAGAAGAAAAACTGGTTAGGAATATTCTTAGGTATCTCTCTAAGAAATTTGACATGAAGGTCACAGCCATTGAAGAAGCCCAAAACCTCAGCAGTATGAGAGTTTATGAGCTAGAGGGGTCACTTCAAACTTTTGAATTGACCGTGAATGATAGAATTGAAAAGAAGAACAAAAGCATTGCTTTTGTATCCAATGCTGAAGATAAAGAGCGTCAAGCTAACCTAGATACTGATGAGGGACTGTCAAATACTGTTGTTCTACTTGGGAAGTAATTCAATAAAATTCTGAAGAGAATGGACAGAAAGGGAAGACCAGGTGTCAAGGACATCATATCTGACATCAGGAATAATTATGATTCTCAAAAGAATACCAGAACTGAAGAGAAGTCGGATCAAAGTAAAAGGATTCAGTGTTATGAGTGTGAACGTTTTGGTCACATTAGGCCAGAATGTCCCAACTATCTTAAGAAATAGAAAAAGGGTGTAATTGTATCTTGGTCTAATGGTGATGAGTCAGAAGATGAAACTAACACAGAGACTGTCAAACATGTTACTGCTCTCTCTGAAAGATGGGCAGATGAAGTAGAATCTTGTGATGAAAATGTCCTCTATGGAGATTTGGATGTGTCCTACAAGGAAACTTGTGACAGATGTGAAGAAAGACTTAAGACAAAGGCAAATCAGAGAAAGGTCATTGCTGAATTGGAAAATGAGAAGAAGGAACTCTTATGTACTATTTCTCTGCTTAAAAATCAGTTAACTCTATTAAATTCCAAGCTTTATGACATGACATATTCCTTGAGTAGGATGAAAAATAGGGATGGAATAATAAAAGATACTGGAGATGCAGAATTTCATTATCAACCTAATAATATAAACAAAGAAGAGTGTCTGAAGAAAAGTTCTTTCCTTCTGAAAGGAAGAAGATGATCACAATGTCTAACCACATGTTACAACATTCTAGCAGACATAATGAACCTCCAAATGATTATCAATCTCGTTGGAGATGTCATTATTGTGGAGAGTATGGTCATATAAAGCCTTTTTGTTATAAATTGTATGGAAATAAAAAATCTTCAGCTCATACCAAGTCTACTCAAGTAAGCAAAAAGAGAAGATCTAAAGAGAAGGATGTGAACCTAATAGCTCACACTTCCTTGAGGACCTCAACTAGAGAAGTCTGGTACTTTGACAGTGGATGCTCTAGACATATGACAAGGGTTCAGAAGCTTTTGGTAGATATCATGCCTCATCCCACCGATTCTGTCAGATTTGGTGATGGGTTTAAATGTGAAATCAAAGGAGTTGGAAAGCTGGTGTGTGTTGGATCACCTAATTTAGAAGATGCTCTATTTGTAAAAGGACTAATTATTAATCTCATCAACATTAGTCAGTTGTGTGACCAAGGATCATTAGTGAATTTCTCAAAGACAGAATGCGTTGTCAAAAATGATAAAAATGTTGTTCTGATGAAAGGTATAAGGTCTAAAAACAACTGTTATCTTTGGAAACCTCAAATAACTGCTTACTCTTCCACATGTTTTGTAACAAATGAGGATGAAGTGAAGTTATGACACCAGAGAGTTGGACACCTTCATCTCAGCAGAATGAGGGAAATCATATCTGAAAGAGCCATTAGAGGAATACCAGAACTCAAGGTCAAAGATGGGAAAGTCTGTGGTGAGTGTAAGGTTAGGAAGCAATCCATGATGCCATCTCCAATGTTACAACATCAGACTACTTCCAAGGTAATGGAACTTCTTCACATGGACTTAATGGGACCTATGCAGGTAGACAACTTGGATGGAAAGAAATATGTCTGTATTGTTATTGATGATTTTTCAGGGTTTACATGGGTGAACTTTCTTAAAGAAAAATCTGAAACTTTTGAAGTCTTTAAGGATTTATGTCAAAATGTTCAAAAGGAGAAAAATAGTATGGTTGTCAATGTTAGAAGCTATCATGACAAGAAGTTTGAGAATGGAAAATTCTCTGAATTTTGTGCTTATAAAAACATCAGTTATGAATTTTCTTCTTCTCAGCAAGATGGAACTATTGAGCCAAAGACAAGGGTTATACAAGAATAAGCTAGAATCATGCTTCATGCTAAGCAACTGCCATATCACTTTTGGGCTGAATATGAATAATGCATGTTATATTCATAATAGGGTCACCTTGAGGGCAGACTCTTCAGTTACTCTCTATGAGATGTGGAAAGGAAAAAGACCTACAGTCAAATACTTTTATATTTTTGGAATTAAATGATATGTCTTGGCTAACAAAGATCAAAAGAGTGAGATGGACCCCATAAGTGATGAAGGGCTATTTCTGGGTTACTCTTCAAGAAGCAGAGCTTATAGAGTCTTTAACTCCAAAACTTGAAAGACAATGGAATCTATCCGTGTGGTGATTGATGACTTAATTATAGAATAAAGGATGAATGTTGAGGACAATGTTGGAACATCCTCTGTGTAGACTGATAAGGCAGGAATAAGAGAAAGCTGTAATTTCACTGGCATTGTGTCAGATAACCCTCAAGTTATTATCGGTCTCACTGTTAGAGTTTATACAGAACAATCCAAGGAAATCATTGGAAGACACCCTAATGAAGGGGACATCACTGAATCTATAAAGGTAATATCAATCTCATTTCTTGTCTCCAAACCTGAATCAAGAATGAGTCCTATTATTCAAGAGAAGAAGATATTGAATTGCATCATTGGAACAAGGGATTGTGGTATGCATTATTCTTACAGCACAAATGATATGCTGAAAGAACTATGCAAGATAGAATGGGTTAGTGATATATATGGCTGTTTATCTCCAACAAATAGTCAGATTGCCTACATTAATAAGAAGCAAGTATGTGCTTCTTGGTGAACTGTTGTAGCTGAAGGAGGTGAAACCAGAGAAGTTTGCCTTCAACTAGTGTGGATAAGATAGATGTTGAAGAAACATAATGGCAAGGCTGATGTTCTGACATTACACTGTAAGGATCTAAATGTTATCAGATATTTCATTCAACATGGCTGGAACAAGAACCCTGACAGGTATAATCAACTAATCAGGAATCTTGTTGAAGGAAAGGTTGTTATTTTGGAGCATGTGGACACTAAGGATCAGCTGACTATTATGTTTACTAAAGCCTTATATGCAAATGTACTTGAGAACATAAGCTGTGAGGTAAGAGCTGACACTATTGAGGAGTTATAGCAATTACAGATATGGAGGGATGCAACAGATACTGCATCTTCCCTCTATTTTTTGATGCTTGATAAGCCTAAGAAAGTGACTATAGTTAAGGGATAGAGCAAAATATTTGTGCAAGGTAGAAGGGATGACTTGAAGAAGACATGTTCTAAGGATGTGGCAAGGGAATTTAGTGTCAAATCTTTTAAAACATGTGACAACTTCAAGGAGTGTAGAAGGATCTTTGACAGGGGCAAGATGTGGAAGACACACTAGCAATGGAAATTTAAATTTGTGTTTCCATTAGAGCTGTTTGTTTCCATTGCTATTGTGTGTTTACATTTACTCTATTTTTTGGTTAAATTTTGGCTAAAAAGGGGGAGCAAAGTGTTAGTGTATTTGTAATCCTGATGTTGGATCAGGTGTCATGACTTCATGTTATGTTCATACTAATGCTTAGGAAGAGTATTCACTGTTGTTGGTGCTTATTGTATGCAACTATATAGGGGGATCATGATAGTCTATCATGCTGGTACTGATAGGAAGGATCCACTGTTGATGGTGTACAAGAGCAGGATGTCAGACTCATTGTTTTGATCTCTATGGTGCTCTGAATGTTTGTGAGGTCTTTTTTCTACATGTGCCTCTGAGGTTGTTTACAAGGATGAATAAGGGTGTGTCTTGTCTGGAAGAATTCATTTTTTCTCTACAGTGAGTTGTGGTCTTTACGGGGAGTTAGTTGCTGCTGCTATTTGGTGATGTTTGGTGAGCTTGTTTCTTTTCTTGTGATTTAGGTTTTCCCCTTGAGGGGGAGTATTGTCTATGTGTGGCAGGGGGAGTATTGTCTATGTGTGGCAGGGGAGTTATGAACATGTTTGCTCTATTGCTGCAAAGTTGTAGTCTGTACAAAGCCTACATGTTCTCATGTAGCTTGTGTTGTTCTAGTTGATCTGTGATGTCAGACTAGATGTCTTGACATTGTGCTGTCTGGTGTGCTCTATTGCCTTGACAGTATTGTGTTTGTGGTTGTGGTTCTTGCTGTTTGGTGTTTCTGTTTTGATTCCGCTGTGTGTGCCTCTAATGTGTGTTAGGGTTATTTTATCCAAAATTTGCCAAAGGGGGAAAATGTAGGTTCTATGGTTTTTAGATTGTTAACGTTTTGGTAAAACATGTTGTCAGCAAGATGTTAAGCTAGATGTTCTGCTATGAGAGTCAGACATCATGTTCAGCATGATGTTGTGACATGTTCCAGGACATGTTATACCAGAAAGTTAGGGAAAGACTGTTTTGGTATTTTATTGTGAGTTTTGAGTGTGTTTTGATTCACACGTTTGCGTTATCCAAAGAGGGATATTTTGGAAACTTCTGTTTTGACAGATTGTGTTGGTTTTCGTAAAAAGGATCTTTGAACCTTTTAGGAAATTTTATGTTTTTATTCTTATTATTGTGCAGGATATTACGAAATTGATTTACAGCTAATTCTTGGTGATTTACGTTTTATTTTGAGAGCCCAAGCCCATGCACCTGTGATGTTTATTTAAAGGGGTTTTCTAAACCTAAAGAAAGCGTGAAATTTGAAGAATAAGGATTATCCGTGTATTGGAGTCTCTTTAGTGTTTAGTGTGTTTTTCTCTGTATGTCACTCTTGTATCGTTTTTTATGCATTGAGTTGATTGATTGTTAATTGTTAATTGTTCACTCATAAGCTTTTAAATAAGAGTGTATTGTTCTTAGTTAAAGCTTTTAAGCAAAACTAAGTATTGTACTTGTAAGGGTTGATACTTCTATTTTGGGTTGTTGAATTGTCACTGGTTTGTGACTGATAGGAAGTAAGAAGGGGATCTCATATCTAGAGGGTGTCTAGGTAGAAGTTGCACAAGATAGTGATTATGTGATAAGTTGTAAACGGGGGAGTTTAGCTTTGAACTAATACTATCATAATAAATTTCCTTCCTGACTTGGTAGCCCCCAGATGTAGGTGATGTTGCACCGAACTGGGTTAACAACAATTGGTGTTATTTATCTTTCTGTCATTTATTTTTTCTGCATATTTGTGAGTGTTCAAACTGTCTTGATCCCAGTGTTGTGACATCTGGTATTTGCGTGCCAGAATTTCATTAGCAGATATCGAAGCAATTGTAGCTGAAAATAGAACAAAACAAGCACTATAAATATAGTCACATAAAAGAAAAAACCGAATCATCAATATGTTCAAATAATGGCATAACCCATCTCAAGATATCTATAATATCGAGTCTCTAGACGCTAATATTAACTACTAGTGGTACTCTTGTTGTAGTGGCCAAATATTAATAATAAAACACGTAAATTAATAAACCCCTCTTTGGATTGATTTATCATTCACATGTGAAACCTTATTGTTATCACTGATTATCACATGTTACACACACGCACACATACACACACACGCACACGCACGCGCACACACACACGCACACGCATGTGCGCACGCACAGACACACACACGCGCACGCGCGCACACACACACCCACACACAATCTCCAAATAAGAGGTCACTTTGATGACATTTTATTTTAATTGACTCACTTAAAATGTTAAACTATAAACGATAGTCAAACTTAAACAAAATTGTAGCAAAGTTAATGGATAAAATAACTAAGGCACACAACCATGCACACCAGTACGGCATGTTTGTGTTCCAGTTTGTGTCTGCTTTGTTATGCGAAGCACAACAACAACAAAAATATGTCGTTCTAAATTTTACAAAAAACTAAAAGTCCAAAAGAAATGTTTCTTCCCAAAACGACATTGAAACAATCTAGGTGACGGTCTTAACGTCAAAGGCCATGACGATCATCACCCGCTAAAGACCATCAGAGACTATCCGTCATCCGACGATGACTATCGTCATCCGAAAAGGTGTAATTTCTAATTAATTTTTGTTTTACGCATCTGGTCAAATCTAAAAAACCAAACATAATCCTGAGCCATCAATTATTAGCCAAAGATTACCAAATCGCAAGTGGCTTTTTAAAAGATTATTATACATAGTTCCACACCAACAGTATCTAACTTTTTAAACTTTACGACAAGATTAACAAAAAGAAAACAATACAACAAATAATATGATGAGTGATTAAGAACAATAAAACACCTTTAACAATGATTCAGAGTTAAAGATATCATGCCTTGTATTTGATAAAGTTCAAGTGTACGAAATATACATATACCAACTGTACCCTCTTTGAAGATCCTTAAGAATTAAGATCTCATAAAGCTAGACAGCTTGATAGCACAAATATCACCACTAACGGTTAGGGCTAGCTGCCTCTGCATAAAAACATATACTAACCCTAAATACATATACTATATAATATACGAATTAAAGCTGAAAAAAAGTTCTTTCGAATTTTCTTTCGAATTTTCTTTATTATTTCTAAATCTTTACCTTTATCCTTTTTGATAAATCTATACGGTACAATGTACAAAGTACACGGTCCAACTTTACATGTTCAAAAGAGTTTGATTTAAAGTAATATTATAAGCACATTTTTTAATGCTTCTTAGGCATAGTTGCATTAAATCCTAGCTAACATTAAATTTCCCCCTATTTCAAACATCTTATTTATATGTGAACAGAATAATGGCAGAGAATTGATATAGGGCTGTACACGACTTTTGTTGGACTACAACAACAAGCAAAATATTATTTCCATGATTTCATGCATTAATACACATTGTGAATTATATTCGAATATTGAGTTTTCTTTATAAAACATTTAAATTGTTTGATTGGAAATGAAAGTGAGTAGCGAGTTGCATTGGATGCCTATGAAATATAAGCACACCTTCATTAAAAGATAAGTTAGGTAAAAGCATTGCGTGCAAAATTGAAAACTTATACAAAAATGTTGGCTCTAGAATGATATGTTTGGCAACAAAGGTAAAACGCAAGGAATCAAATATTACTTCTACGAATCATATATTGTTTCAACATGATCATTTATTGATAATATTATCAATTGATCAATACTGAATAAAATGATTTTGCTTTATATATATATATATATATATATATATATATATATATATATATATATATATAAAATAATAATAATAATAATAATAACAATTAACTATCTGGATCAATCTGAAACGAAGTTGAAACACAACTAAATTTGGAGGTTTTGTTGAAACGAAACTCAAAACCCTAAGGCACATGTTGTCCATTGTGAATCTTTTTGCAATCTAGTAAGAATCTTGCACGACAACTCTTCCATTCTCAGTTTGTTCCGTACTCTACTAGAAGACTTTGATACCATTGGTTATGTTGCAATATTAGGGGTGACAAACAGATATACCCACCCTATTTAGCCTTGCACTACAAAAGCCCACAAATAAATAAGGTGGGTCAGACATAGTTGACAGTAGGGGCCTTAAAGTTTGGCACACCCCACATAAAAAAAGAGAGTAAGGCGAAGCGAGCCACGGGCATTGCATCTTTTAAAGCTTAAAATTGTAAAATTTTATATTAATGTCTGCACTTGCAAAAGCCCGCAAAAAATAGGGCGAGGCAGGGCAAACGTATTACAGGGTGCGGGCTTAAAGCCTTAGTTCACACTGCAAAAAAGTGTGGGAAAAAAGGGCATGCCCAACGAACTAGACTCATTTTGCCATCCCTTTTCAATATCATTAAACGGTTTCGTTGTAGCTCTTTTGCTTATGATTATTACAATTAAGAGGGTCCTAGTCTTCTTTAATCGGCTAGGTAACTTATCATTGATTCTAGTTTTAATTTCACTCTTTTGATCAAATCCTAAAACCTCATTTTCAATCTTGTCTTAAAATTCTATTTGAGTGTTCTAACACCTCTCTTGTGGGAAATCGTACAAAGGTGAAAATTTACTCTCACATGCATGAATTTGTGATATAAATGGTACTACTACAAGTTGTCCAAACCCTACAACTTATGATGGTACTTTCAAAGATGATGATGTTAATTGTGTAGGTGGTTATGCTGCCAATCTGCTTATCACTATAATTCTTTTCAAAATCAACTTCATGGGTGATTGAATTCCATTTAGATAGCTAATAAGAAAAATTGGAGTTGGATTTTGTTAGAGTCTGACTCTTGCGGAACCATGTTTTGTAGGTAATCAATTAAAGAAGCTCTCAATAATTTGATTTTGATTATGACAACTAAAAGGAGTATTTAACAATGTATAGCGGTTAAAGATTCAATCAGATAAGTTAGGGTTTGATGATCACTACAAACATCCTTCAATGATGGTACTTAACTAGATTAAATCTCAAGCCTCATCTCCAAGGAAGATTTAAGGAGGTGTCTATACGATTGGCTTTCTTGAGAAGACTATATGCTTCAAAGTGTGAAAGAGAGGAAATGTGAAAGCTCACCCTGTCGTGTCTGAGTAAATTATAGTATGTAAAAACATGAAGTTTTTTTTGTAAATTTATACAGCTAAATCACATACACACACTTACTAAAATGAGTTTTCAATCCTTTATTTATTATGAAAATATCCCAAAAAATGTTTTGGAGACATGTCAGTTGTATCAGGAACTATTTGAATGATTTTGTACAAAAGTTATATTGTCCAATCGATTGGCACTCATACCCAATCGATCCTCCATATGAAATACCTATTCCAACTACTTCACAAAACCAAACCCAATGCCATACACCATCATTCTTTTGGATTTTTATGATTCCCTTGGTTAAAATCCCTCACCGCCAACAAACTCCAGCCCCAATCTCACCCTTGTATATTTATAGGTTATGCCGATACACAATATGGATACCATTTCCTTGACCTAAACACACATAAAATATACACCTCTAGACATGTAAAATTATATGACCATATATTCCTTTACAACGCATGTCATCCACCCAATTATCCTTCATCAACATCACCTATTATTACACAACGACCCCTTTACACATTCATTTTTATACCAAACATAGCCCATCAACCAAACACTAACCAACAGACAACCTCTCAATCTATTGAAACTACCCCACTTAGTGAACACACATCAGCACCTACATTTACAATACACTAAAAAATTATAGCCGACCAACCAAATTTGCGCCACTACTACAAAAAACACGTTTTACCTCGGGCGCGAAGTAGATTTTACCTCGGTTACAAAGGAGAGGCAACAAAGGGCGACTGAAAAATTGCCACATTACCCCAGAAACCAAAGGGTAAAGTGGCAATGGTCATGGGTTCGATCCCCAGTGAGATCCTTTATGGAATATTTAAATGGCAAAATAACCTACCCACTCGATTTTGGAATATAATTGATGAGTAAAACAAGATTGAATTTATTGTATCTAATATGGATTGCTTGTATCATTTAGCCCTAGCTGAGCATATAACTTTTTAAATTGGTTTACAAAATAATTATATGAACAATTATATTTGAAGAAAACATTACACTAATTAATGTTTTTCGGGCATCTTGCAACACGTCATTCATCTCACATTCTTTAATTATTAAAATTTCTCTAATGCTTTTAGTTTTTGTTCAACTTTCTTCCATACTTGTTCATTCAACAAGTATGGAAGACATCTGAACGAAAACTAGAAGCATTGGAGAGATTTTGATGATTAAAGAACGTGAGATGAACGATGATGATTTACAAAATTCCAGAAAAACAATTATTAGTGTAAGATGTTTTTCAAATACAACACAATTGTTCATATTATTATTTCAAAAAATAATTTAATAGATTATATTTTCAAAGAGATATTAGTGAAACAAACAATCGACATTAGATATAATAAACTCAATTGTATTTTCTTGAAATGTTTAGAGGAACAAGATGAGAGTTGCACAAAGAATCACAAAAAAACATAATCATAGTCTCAATCTTAAACTCAAAATCAATAACAACAACTAAACCTAAAACATATAGATTTCAAAACTTTGCTATATATAAAAACTAGACAACAACAACAACATTAATAATTCAAAAACAAAAATAAATAACAACAACATTAACATTATCTCAATCTAAACAATAATTAATATTAAACAATAACTCAATAAAAAATATGTCAACAAAAATACAACAACATCAACAATAAACCTATAACATCAATCTCAATAAACCTATAACATATTTATTTCAACCAAAATAACAACATATAACATCAATCTCAGTTTAAACAACAACAACTACAACTACAAGATTAAACCTCTAACGGGTCTAAAAAACAACAACAAGATTAAAACCTCTAAGGTTTCGAGGTGCAATAACAACAACAACAACAACAACAACAACAACAACAACAACAAAGAAACAAACAAAGAAACAAACAAAAACAACAACAACAATAACAACAAAATTCAACAACAATAACATTAATGTAACATGAATTGTGATGTTAGACATACCAGATCCGTTAAGAAGAAGAAGAAGATAAAGCGAACAAGAGGTATAAAGACATATCATCTTCATATTTCCTTACTTTTTCAGTAATTGGAGGATGATATGTATTTAGGGATCTCGTTTTTTATAGCTCTTCGTTAGGGTTCTGTGGGAGTTATTTTATTATATGTTTTTTTAGGTAAGTCAAAGTGAACGCTAGAAGCACACACACACACACACACACACAGATATATATATATATATGTATATATATATATATATATATGTATATATATATGTATATATATATATATATCAAAGTAAACAATTTTACCTTGGTTGTTAAACAAAACAGAGGTGAAGTGGCTTACCCCTTGGTTTTATAAAAGAACCGAGGTGATATATTACTTGAAAAAAAATGCTGAACGAAAAAAAATGAAAAATGAAAAGTAAAATTTATTGTTTTCTTTTTCAAATTTTTACCATTCACCACTTCTTTGTGTGCTTCAACATTCAAATAAGGACTTATATTGTGAAACAACAACATTGCTTGCAATTTACAGTATGTTTAGGAATATATTTCTTAATATTGTCAATCGAGGAAAGAAATAAATTATGTAGTGTTTTGTTTGATTGAAAATATCGAAAGGTTATTCCAAAATATAACAATGGCATTGCAATAGGTGGAAACAACAATGATGTGTACGAGTTTGGAGCAACTATAGATGAGTTAGACTTAGAGTTTACAAATGTTTTTATAGTAAAACCCGATTATCTAACCCCCCCCCCCCCCCCCCCCCCCCCCCCCCCCCCCCCCCCCCAGTTATTAAAGAAATCGAAGGAAAAGATAATTTAATTTACAAATAAATAATAAAATTAAAAAAGGAACCACTTTTAAAGAAATAAAAAAAATAAACAATATTTGATGGTTTAGTTTTCCCCTTGGTTATTTTAGAAACTGAGGGAATAATTGGTATTTTTAAAAAATAAAAACAAAAACACGACGAGTCTTGGAATTATACGTCTATTTTTTTTTGTGAAGGGAAAGTTTTGTCATGAAATTTATTACCTATAGTAGTGGATCAGGTGAATAATGAAGAGGGTCCCTACACCTCAAGTCCTTTATAAGGTAATATTGAAAATATTTCGCCTCTTGTTCAAATATATTGCAAAATAACAATCTTACACATCCTATTCTACCAATTCATCCAGTAACTCGATCACAAAACAATATTTTCATGCCTAAAAGACTTTTTCAAGTTACAAAATACCCGTTGGAAGAAATTGTTGAACCTTCAAATGTCAAAGAAGATATGAAATATGAGAACTAGAGGAATGCTATCTATGAAGAGTTTGACTCTCTCATAAGCAATGGAACATGGTCACTTGCCCCACCTCCAAAAGACACCAACATTATGGAATGCAAATGGTTGTTTTGCATCAAAAGATAAGTTAATAGGTCTCTTGCTCGATATAAAGCTCGCCTTATTGCAAAATTCTTTACTCACTGTCATAAACTAGACTTCTATGAAACATTTTCCATGGTGATTAGGCCTCAAACAATAAAAATCACCCTTACTCTTGCTCTTGGCCACAAATGGATAATGCACCAACTCAGTGTGAATAATGCATTTCTTTAAGGATCTCTCAGAGATAAAGTTTATATGACTCAACCACCTGGACTCAAGGATTTGCAGCATCCACACTATATATGCAAACTACACAAAGTCATTTATGGACTTTACCAAGCCCCTAAAGAGTTTCACGATGTCCTACATCTTTTCATGTTGCAAGAATGATCCATCCCTCTTTATTTATGAAGTTATAGATATTCTTGCTCACTTCTTTATTTATGTTGATGACTTACTCCTCAGTGGTAACAAAAACCATTTTATGCAAGAATTCATCTTGAATCTATCTAAAAAATTCTCCTTGAAGAACATGGGATCTCAACACTACTTTCTTGGCATAGAAATCATTCCCACTAACTCAAGCATACTTTTTTCTCAACACAAGCATATTAGATACATCCTACAACAGTTTAATATAGAGGGCGCCAAGCCATCACTCACACCACTTTCTGCTACATGCACACTTCAAATCCATGATGCAATCTCATATACTAATGCTACAAATATAGATGTATTGTTGGAGCTCTTCAATATCCCAATCTTACCACTTCCGACATATCATCTCCATGAATAAAATTGCACAATTCATGCGCAAACCCATCATCACTCTTCATATCCACCATCTCAAAATAATTTTACGATATCTTAAAACCACAATTAATCATGGCCTTTTTCTACAGCCCCCAACCACACACAATCTCATTGCATATTTCAAGGATAACTTGGGTGGTAATATTGATGATCACACGCGACTTCATCTTATATCACCTTCTTCGGTTCTAACCCCATCTCTTGGCTCTGTAGAAAACAACGAACAGCAGCTCGTTCATTCACTGACGTAGAATATCGTGTTTTTGCTACTAAAATATCTGAAATCACGAGGCTCAATACTCTTCTAAATGAATTTCGGGTTCCTATGAAAATTCCACCAAAAATTCTTTTTGATAATGGTGGGTGTTGTACCCCAAATTTTACCCTCTGGTTCTGATCGTTTGCATATCCTTTTCATTGGTCTCTGTTTTCGCATTTTTAGTAAACATATCAATAATCATGCATTTTTCGTTAGAGTTTAATTTGTTTAATTTCTTTTTTTTTACTAACTATTTTCAATTATCTTTTTTATTATTTTTAGTTTTGTTATTATTATTTCTTTATTATTATTATTATTATTAATTTTATTATTATTAATTTTATTATTATTAGTTTTATTATCATTATTAGTTTTATTATTATTAGTTTTATTATTACTAAGCTTTATTATTATTATTATTACTTTTATTACTTTTATTTTGTTTATCTTCATGGTAAGTGGGGACCACTACAATACAAACACTTCACATGGATTGCCAACTTGGATTTATCAATGGCCAAAAAGCATTCTTACACTTCAATTATCAATGGCCAAGAATCATTCTCATAAAGTCACATGGATTGCCAACTTGGATTTATCAATGGCCAAAAAGCATTCTTACACTTCAATTATCAATGGCCAAGAATCATTCTCATAAAGTCACATGGATTGCCACATCAACACTCCCACTTTATTCACACTATAAATAAGATCTCTCATTCTCTCATTTTAAACACACCAGATTCACCCCACACAAAGGCTGAATACTCTCTTAATTTTCTCCCTCAATTATTCTTGCAAATTTTCTGGAGAGAAGACTCGTCTTCATTTTTCCATAACTCGTGTCATTGAAGAGGCAGTGGACCGTCTCCACTAGGTAACATTCACCTCTTTTATTTCTCCGTTCAAAGTACCATGATCATTTATCTATGCCGTTATCAAGTTCATTAGCATGTTAATATTTTTCTGGAAAAAGTATTGTAATATCCTATAATTTTTGTTTGGTTTTATTATGAATGATGTTTAAAAGATAAGATAAAACTTCAAAAAGACAAAAAACATGCTTCATCACCACCCTTTTATTATTTCATACTATTTTTATTTTATTTTCCATTTATTTCTTAATTTTGTTTCTCTAGTTTTTATTTTAGGAGCACTTTGAATTTTTAGTTTCAATTTATCATGTTATTTCTTGAATTCATAACTTTTTTCTTTCGAATTTTGTTTTGATTTTTATTTTTCGCTTACGATCTTTATTTCGATTTTTAGGGCCAATGATATTACAAAATCATGACTTAGTTGATTTATACAAAATGACTAAAAAGTCTTGATAAATATGAGGCCACTTCTTATTTATTTGTATTGGTCAATGAAAGTTAAGAATCTAAGATTATCGATTTATCGATTTAAATCTTGATTTAAACGAGAACAACTTTATTCTTCATTTCGAGTCCATTTTCTTTACTTTAGGCCGATGACATTGCACAAATCTTGACTTTGATTATTTCAAATCAATAAAGTCTTGATAAATATGAGGCCAATTCTTATTTATTTTTATTGGTCAATGAAAGTTAAGAATCTAAGATTATCGATTTATCGATTTAAATCTTGATTTAAACGAGACCAACTTTATTTTTCATTTCGATTCCATTATCTTTATTTTGGTCGATGATATAACAAAGTTCATGGTTTGGTTGATCTCATTAAAGCGACAAAACTTTGATCAATATGAGACCGCTTTCTCTTTATTTCAGTTTCATTCACTTTTTAGTCAATGAAAGTCAAGAATCATTGATTATCGATTTCTCAGTTAAATCATGATTAAGACGAGACTATTCCTATTTCCTTAGCAAGAAAACATAACGTAACACAAACTTAACAAGAGGTTCTCGTAGAGTACTACGGACGTTTAGGGTGCTAATACCTTCCCTAGGCGTAACCAACCCCCTGAACCTTAGATCTCCCCCCTTTAGGTTTTTTTAACTATCTTGAACCTTTCCTTTGGATAAATCAAAGTCGGTTGTAAAAGAAATATGATGCAAGTTAATTAATAGCTTGTTATTCGATTTTCACCGCAACAGAAATGGCGACTCTGCTGGGAACTTTCCCATCCCTAAGTGAGTCAAGCCTAGTTTAGTTAGGTTTTCATATGTGTGTTTTGCTTTTGTTTGTTTCTCTTCCTTCTTTGATTATATGTTTTATTGCTCTTGCTTTATTGCTTTTTCATATATATCTCTGTATATCCATGTGTGGGCTTTGGGGATATAATATCTTGAATAAAGCTCTACACCCGAGTTTTGGAAAAAGCAGAGAGAAAACATAAGGTTAGATTTGGTAGTTAGTAGGGTTAGACTACGAGGGCAAGCTCCTTGTAGCAACTAACATGAAGGCTCCTCTAGAGTAGACCTATTTGTAGATCTCGTTATAAAACAGCTAGCCTGTTGCATGACGCTGATTCATGAAGGGTCCGTGACTCTAGGTCCCCATTTAGAACCAGTGTAATTTTGGTGGTTGCGTAATATTGGACTTCAAGGACATCTCCTTGCTCAAACCAATATGAAGGCCCCGATCAGAATAGACCTTTTCGTCACTCTCGTTATAAAATGGCTAGCCCGTTGCATGATTTTGACACGATTAAGGTCTGTGACTCTGAAACCTTACCAAAAACCTAGAAAATATCCCGTGAGTGGGTTTATGGGTAGATAATCTAGAACTATCTATTATAGGGAGACTTACCTAATAGGATGTTCTGATTTATTCGTGTTATCTCAGATCTTAACCATATCTACATTGCATTTTCTTTCTGCATCCTGTGTTGCATGACATTGCATATCATTTGCATCTTTGCATGATTCTTTGCATGCGTCTGTTTGTCTAGCAACTCATCTCCGACTGTCTCTATCTTCTAGTGTTTTCTGTCAGTCGTCAAGCTGATTCCTCGACACCGATACAGGACTAGCGCTAACATCAGATGCAGAATGTCAAGAACAACCCTCTTCCAGGGCAAGTGAAGCTCCGGTCAACTTCAGCTCAGCTACTTCTTCAAGACAGGACAACTCATTTTTGTTTTTGATTTGTCACTAGACCTTGTTTCTTGTTGTTTGCATTTTTTTATTTTATAATAGTTGTTTGCTTTCAACTATGTTTGTACTTTCAATTAATGAAATGAGCATTTGTAACTTTTTGATTCAATTCATTTGTGTTTTCTATTTACTTCTTAATGCTTTCTCCTTCAAAAAAAAAAAATCTCTTGTCCACTTTCTTTTTGATTGTGCAAAGATTGGAGGGAGGATGATGATACTTTATACTCATAATTGTTGTCAGTATGCTTTCAAATCAAAACTTTGCTGACGATGTAAGGCATTGTTTCAATCCCTAAACACTAGAGAAATAAGGAAGATAATCCCTCTTTAACCCTTTCGAGCCTAGAAGTAAGAGTTTCTTTCTTTACAAATAAAAACCCGCAATCTTAACTTGGGGCAGGGTAGTTCTCAGTAACTTGATTGTGCATTCAAATACAAGAGTTTCATTCAAGACGGCTTTCAACAAAAGGTTTCATTCACAAATTTTCCTTCGCACACAACAAGCAAGTGTCGAAGATGTGTCTCAAGTCGAACGCCAATGATGGTTCGTCGTAATCCTTAAGCCAGGTAGTCACTTAAAAAAAAAAATAATAATTAGAAAGAAAAGTTTGTATGACAACCAAAGGAGGAAATCTTTAAATCCTTTATCCTGAAAGTCCTCAATGGCAAACAATTTTGTAAGGAAGTAGTGACCGCCATTTCAAAGTCTCTTAACTTCTGAACCATCATCATTACTATCATCGGTGCAATTCCTAACCTATGGGAATTTGAGTGCATAGTTTGAGTTAGCTGAGCGTAGGACGGGAGATCATCATGTAGATTGGGTGGGTACAAAAAAACTTTGAGCCTTTATCCTTTGTTTCTTAAACCGTGAACCAGGCCACGTTACAACCCTCGAAAGGCCTAATTGAAACAAGGTCATTTTGAAAGCATACTACAGCAAGGTTGCGTAAACTGACTCCAAAAGATCTTTGCAGGTCACCTATTTTGGGTATTACACCCTTTGCTTAAACGTTTCACTTTAATGTCTTGAACCCCCGTGTTCTGACCAGTATCCCATATACTTTGCACCTCTTTCAAAATGATTTTGATTTCAAAAGTTGCATGAACTTTGCATTTACCCTGTTTGTACAAATACTTTTGTTTACAAACTAGCTTTCTTCTTAAGGAATTTTCAAACAATTGAGAAACTTGGTCGGTGATCCAATCAGGGGCAAGTTCCTTCCATATCCTGTTGAGAATCAGTTCAATATTTGAGGTTTAATGGCGACTTCTCAAAATCGGTTTATACATAAGATTTTTCAAGACTCATACTGGGGCAAGCTTTCCCAGTGTACAGTAAAATAATTATTTTCAAGACTCATACTGGGGCAAGCTTTCCCAGTGTACAGTAAAACAATCATTTTCAAGACCCAGACTGCGGCAAGCTTTCCAAGAGCACCATGAAACAGTCATTTCCAGAATCAATCAAGCCGAAGCAATGATCAGCTCATCTACAATAATCAGCTAATCTGGGGCAGTTTACTTGAAGAATCCCCAAGAAGCTCCCCATCCTTCTTTACAAGGATCATCACTAGATACAGTTTATTAGTGTGGCAAAGATGTGTTCAGCAGAAGCATCTCTAGTCCCAAAACAGAATGGCAGTGATCTCCGTGTAGAGGAATCAGTCTTCCAGTCTTGTCTTCCCAAAGAGTTGAGTCGTGTCGTCGACATCTACATTTGCATTTTCATTTGATCATATATCATCTGCATAATTTATACCATATGCATAACATGAGTGTTTTATCCTCATTTGCATTTCTCCCGAGGTCGTGTCGTTATCCACGTCTTACCAAAATGTTACCTGTCCTTTTCATTCAGTGCCATTCCTGAATGTTGACATTCTCTTGCGCATCTAATTTTGTTGATAGATGTTGGTCTTCTCTCATTCCAGTGATATTCCTGGATCTTTATATTCTCTCACTCCAGTGCCATTCCTGGATGTCTGTCTCTTGTGATCTCCAGTGCCATTCCTGGATGTCTGTCTCTTGTGATCTCCAGTGCCATTCCTGGATATCTTGTTCCCCTTGTTTCTCCCAGTGCTATTCCTGGAAGTTTTGCCTCTCTTTTGTAATCCTCATCAAATTTTCTTGGATATCTTTCAGTGCCATTCCTGAAAGTCTTTTTTGTTCATTCAGTGCCATTCCTGGATGAGTTTTCTCCTTTGCATTCTGTGTCATTCCTGGATGTCTTTCTCACTATCATTCGATACCATTCCTGAATATAGTGACTACCTTTACTTTCAGTGCCATTCCTGAAGGTTCATAGTCATCCAATGCTTTCTTGGATTTCACCTTTGTTCACATTCATTCAATGTTGTCTTGAATACTGTGGTTCCTTTTGTCCAATGCTTTCTTGGATTTCTATCTTGTTCACTTTCATCTGATGCCTTCTCAGATATTATGAGTTATACCTTTCATCTAAAGCCATTATTGGATGACTGGTGTTTTTTTACATTCAATGTCATTCTTGAATGTAATCTTTGTTCACTCATCTAAAGCCATTATTAGATATTGTGAGTTATACCTTTCATTCAAAGCCGTTATTGGATATCTGGTTTCTTTACCATCCGATGCCTTTTCGGATGTGTCTCTCTTTCTGATGTTTTTTCCAGGTCGGGTCTTTGTTCACTTTATCTAAAGCCATTATTAGATATTGTGATCTATACCTTTCATTCAAAGCCGTTATTGGATGTCTGGTTTCTTTACCATCCAATGCCTTTCTGGATGTGTCTCTCTTTCTGATGTTTTTTCCTGGTCGGGTCTTTGTTCACTTTATCTAAAGCCGTTATTAGATATTGTGATCTATACCTTTCATTCAAAGGCGTTATTGGATGTCTGGTTTCTTTACCATCTGATGCCTATCCGGATGTGTCTCTCCTCCTGATGTTTTTTCAGATCGGGTCCTTGTTCACTTTATCTAAAGCCGTTATTAGATATTGTGATTTATACCTTTCATTCAAAGCCATTATTGGATGTCCAGTTTCTCTACCATCTGATGCCTTTCCGAAGGTATCTCTCTTTTTGATGTTTTTCAGATCGAGTCTTTGTTGACATTCGTCTAAAGCCATTATTAGAAATTGTGATTTGTACCTTTTGTTCAAATCCATTATTGGATAACTGGTTTCTTTGCATTCAATGCCATTCTTGAATGTAGTCTTTGTTCACATTCGTCTAAAGCCATTATTAGATATTGTGATTTGTACCTTTTGTTCAAAGCCATTATTGGATGACTAGTTTCTTTGCATTCAGTGCCATTCTTGAATGTAGTCTCTATCCACATTCACCTAAAGCCATTATTAGATATCGTGATTTGTACCTTTCATTCAAAACCATTATTGGATGACTGGTTTCTTTTGCCATCTGATGTTTTTCCGGATGTTTCTTTCTCTGTCTTTTCTGGCTTTTCTTGAAGATCCCGTTTGAACTCTTCAGTATAAGAAAATCCCTGAAAATCTGTTATTGGTGTCTATCCTTTTATCCCAAATTGATCCCCAAGGGAGATCATGTCTTCTTTCTGGTTCCATGCCCAGTAAAGAGTGTACTTTCATTTCCCCAGTGTCGTCCGGTCACCTATAAACCTGTCGTCCATCTCCTTGGACTTTCCCCAAGTGGAGAGCCCCTCTCTAACTCCCATCCTCAGTGAGGGCCTGTAGGATTTCCTCTTTATTTTTCTATCCCCGGTGCATCCTTAGAGTCTCCCTAGTGAGTCTATCGTTGGACAGTCTGTATCCCCAGTGAGTCTTTCTCGTGAATGCTAACCTTATCCTTCCCCAGTAAGGTCACCTGTGGTGGATTGCCCTTCATCCTTGGTGTCTTGTTTGTCTGCATTCTTGCACTATCATATCATCATACTAGACGTTCATGGCATGTCAGCATTTGCATGTCTACTGCTTGTCCTTAGCATCTGCATTCCATCTAAGGGCAAAATTTTTGGTTTGCTATATTTAAATACCTTTCACCTTGATGCACCAAGGATTTCCATTCCTCATGCCATCCGATAAAGTTATTTAAATAGGGGAAACTGTTGTACCCCAAATTTTACCCCCTGGTTCTGATCGTTTGCATATCCTTTTCATTGGTCTCTGTTTTCGTATTTTTAGTAAACATATCAATAATCATGCATTTTTCGTTAGAGTTTAATTTGTTTAATTTCTTTTTTTTTACTAACTATTTTCAATTATCTTTTTTATTATTTTTAGTTTTGTTATTATTATTTCTTTATTATTATTATTATTATTATTATTAATTTTATTATTATTAGTTTTATTATCATTATTAGTTTTATTATTATTAGTTTTATTATTACTAAGCTTTATTATTATTATTATTACTTTTATTACTTTTATTTTGTTTATCTTCATGGTAAGTGGGGACCACTACAATACAAACACTTCACATGGATTGCCAACTTGGATTTATCAATGGCCAAAAAGCATTCTTACACTTCAATTATCAATGGTCAAGAATCATTCTCATAAAGTCACATGGATTGCCAACTTGGATTTATCAATGGCCAAAAAGCATTCTTACACTTCAATTATCAATGGCCAAGAATCATTCTCATAAAGTCACATGGATTGCCACATCAACACTCCCACTTTATTCACACTATAAATAAGATCTCTCATTCTCTCATTTTAAACACACCAGATTTACCCCACACAAAGGCTGAATACTCTCTTAATTTTCCCCCTCAATTATTCTTGCAAATTTTCTGGAGAGAAGACTCGTCTTCATTTTTCCATAACTCGTTTCATTGAAGAGGCAGTGGACCGTCTCCACTAGGTAACATTCATCTCTTTTATTTCTCCGTTCAAAGTACCATGATCATTTATCTATGTCGTTATCAAGTTCATTAGCATGTTAATATTTTTTTGGAAAAAGTATTGTAATATCCTATAATTTTTGTTTGGTTTTATTATGAATGATGTTTAAAAGATAAGATAAAAATTCAAAAAGACAAAAAACATGCTTCACCACCACCCTTTTATTATTTCATACTATTTTTATTTTATTTTCCATTTATTTCTTAATTTTGTTTCTCTAGTTTTTATTTTAGGAGCACTTTGAATTTTTAGTTTCAATTTATCATGTTATTTCTTGAATTCATAACTTTTTTCTTTCGAATTTTGTTTTGATTTTTATTTTTCGCTTTCGATCTTTATTTCGATTTTTAGGGCCAATGATATTACAAAATCATGACTTAGTTGATTTATGCAAAATGACTAAAAAGTCTTGATAAATATGAGGCCACTTCTTATTTATTTTTATTGGTCAATGAAAGTTAAGAATCTAAGATTATCGATTTATCGATTTAAATCTTGATTTAAACGAGACCAACTTTATTCTTCATTTCGAGTCCATTTTCTTCACTTTAGGCCGATGACATTGCACAAATCTTGACTTTGATTATTTCAAATCAATAAAGTCTTGATAAATATGAGGCCACTTCTTATTTATTTTTATTGGTCAATGAAAGTTAAGAATCTAAGATTATCGATTTATCGATTTAAATCTTGATTTAAACGAGACCAACTTTATTTTTCATTTCGATTCCATTATCTTTATTTTGGTCGATGATATAACAAAGTTCATGGTTTGGTTGATCTCATTAAAGCGACAAAACTTTGATCAATATGAGACCACTTTCTCTTTATTTCAGTTTCATTCACTTTTTAGTCGATGAAAGTCAAGAATCATTGATTATCGATTTCTCGGTTAAATCATGATTAAGACGAGACTATTCCTATTTCCTTAGCAAGCAAACATAATGTAACACAAACTTAACAAGAGGTTCCCGTAGAGTACTACGGACGTATAGGGTGCTAATACATTCCCTAGGCGTAACCAACCACCCGAACCTTAGATCTCCCCCCTTTAGGTTTTTTTAACGATCTTGAACCTTTCCTTTGGATAAATCAAAGTCGGTTGTAAAAGAAATATGATGCAAGTTAATTAATAGCTTGTTATCCGATTTTCACCGCAACAGAAATGACGACTCTGCTGGGAACTTTCCCATCCCTAAGTGAGTCAAGCCTAGTTTAGTTAGGTTTTCATATATGTGTTTAGCTTTTGTTTGTTTCTCTTCCTTCTTTGATTATATGTTTTATTGCTCTTGCTTTATTGCTTTTTCATATATATCTCTGTATATCCATGTGTGGGCTTTGGGGATCTAATATCTTGAATAAAGCTCTACACCCAAGTTTTGGAAAAAGCAGAGAGAAAACATAAGGTTAGATTTGGTAGTTAGTAGTGTTAGACTACGAGGGCAAGCTCCTTGTAGCAACTAACATGAAGGCTCCTCTAGAGTAGACTTATTTGTAGATCTCGTTATAAAACAGCTAGCCTGTTGCATGACGCTGATTCATGAAGGGTCTGTGACTCTAGGTCCCCATTTAGAACCAGTGCTATTTTGGTGGTTGCGTAATATTGGACTTCAAGGACATCTCCTTGCTCCAACCAATATGAAAGCCCCGATCAGAATAGACCTTTTCGTCACTCTCGTTATAAAATGGCTAGCCCGTTGCATGATGTTGATACGATTAAGGTCCATGACTCTGAAACCTTACCAAAAACCTAGAAAATATCCCGTGAGTGGGTTTATGGGTAGATAATCTAGAACTATCCGTTATAGGGAGACTTACCTAATAGGATGTTCTGATTTATTCGTGTTATCTCAGATCTTAACCATATCTACATTGCATTTTTTTCTGCATCCTATGTTGCATGACATTGCATTTCATTTGCATCTTTGCATGATTCTTTGCATGCGTCTGTTTGTCTAGCAACTCATCTCCGGCTGTCTCTATCTTCTAGTGTTTTCTGTCAGTCGTCAAGCTGATTCCTTGACACCGATACAGGACTAGCGCTAACATCAGATGCAGAATGTCAAGAACAACCCTCTTCCAGGGCAAGTGAAGCTCCAGTCGACTTCAGCTCAGCTACTTCTTCAAGACAGGACAACTCATTTTTGTTTTTGATTTGTCACTAGACCTTGTTTCTTGTTGTTTGCATTTTTTTTATTTTGTAATAGCTGTTTGCTTTCAACTATGTTTGTACTTTCAATTAATGAAATGAGCATTTGTAACTTTTTGATTCAATTCATTTGTGTTTTCTATTTACTTCTTAATGCTTTCTCCTTCAAAAAAAAAAAATTCTCTTGTCCACTTTCTTTTTGATTGTGCAAAGATTGGAGGGAGGATGATGATACTTTATACTCATAATTGCTGTCGGTATGCTTTCAAATCAAAACTTTGCTGACGATGTAAGTCATTGTTTCAATCCCTAAACACTGGAGAAATAAGGAAGATAATCCCTCTTTAACCCTTTCGAGCCTAGAAGTAGGAGTTTCTTTCTTTACAAATAAAAACCCGCAATCTTAACCTGGGGCAGGGTAGTTCTCAGTAACTTGATTGTGCATTCAAATACAAGAGTTTCATTCAAGACGCCTTTCAACAAAAGGTTGCATTCATAAATTTTCCTTCGCACACAACAAGCAAGTGTCGAAGACGTCTCTCAAGTCGAACGCCAATGATGGTTCGTCGTAATCCTTAAGCCAGGCAGTCACTTAAAAAAAAGAATAATAAGAAAAAAAAGTTTGTATGACAACCAAAGGAGGAAATCTTTAAATCCTTTATCCTGAAAGTCCTCAATGGCAAACAATTTTGTAAGGAAGTAGTGACCGCCATTTCAAAGTCTCTTAACTTCTGAACCATCATCATTACTATCATCGGTGCAATTCCTAACCTATGGGAATTTGAGTGCATAGTTTGAGTTAGCTGAGCGTAGGATGGGAGATCATCATGTAGATTGGGTGGGTACAAATAAACTTTAAGCCTTTATCCTTTGTTTCTTAAACCGTGAACCAGGCCACGTTACAACCCTCGAAAGGCCTAATTGAAGCAAGGTCATTTTAAAAGCATACTACAGCAAGGTTGCGTAAACTAACTCCAAAAGATCTTTGCAGGTCACCTATTTTGGGTATTACACCCTTTGCTTAAATGTTTCACTTTAATGTCTTGAACCCCCGTGTTCTGACCAGTATCCTATATAATTTGCACCTCTTTCAAAATGATTTTGATTTCAAAAGTTGCATGAACTTTGCATTTACCATGTTTGTATAAATACTTTTGTTTGCAAACTAGCTTTCTTCTTAAGGAATTTTCAAACAATTGAGAAACTTGGTCGGTGATCCAATCAGGGGCAAGTTCCTTCCATATCCTGTTGAGAATCAGTTCAAGATTTGAGGTTTAATGGCGACTTCTCAAAATCGGTTTATACATAAGATTTTTCAAGACTCATACTGGGGCAAGCTTTCCCAGTGTACAGTAAAACTATTATTTTCAAGACTCATACTGGGGCAAGCTTTCCCAGTGTACAGTAAAACAATCATTTTCAAGACCCAGACTGCGGCAAGCTTTCCAAGAGCACCATGAAACAGTCATTTCCAGAATCAATCAAGCCGAAGCAATGATCAGCTCATCTACAATAATCAGCTAATCTGGGGCAGTTTACTTGAAGAATCCCCAAGCAGCTCTCCTTCCTTCTTTACAAGGATCATCACTAGATATAGTTTATTAGTGTGGCAAAGATGTGTTCAGCAGAAGCATCTCTAGTCCCAAAGCAGAATAGCAGTGATCTCTGTGTAGAGGAATCAGTCTTCCAGTCTTGTCTTCCCAAAGAGTTAAGTCGTGTCGTCGACATCTACATTTGCATTTTCATTTGATCATATATCATCTGCATAATTTATACCATATGCATAACATGAGTGTTTTATCCTCATTTGCATTTCTCCCGAGGTCGTGTCGTTATCCACGTCTTACCAAAATGTTACCTGTCCTTTTCATTCAGTGTCATTCCTGAATGTTGTCATTCTCTTGCGCATCTAATTTTGTTGATAGATGTTGGTCTTCTCTCATTCCAGTGATATTCCTGGATCTTTATATTCTCTTACTCCAGTGCCATTCCTGGATGTCTGTCTCTTGTGATCTCCAGTGCCATTCCTGGATGTCTGTCTCTTGTGATCTCCAGTGTCATTCCTGGATATCTTGTTCCCCTTGTTTCTCCCAGTGCTATTCCTGGAAGTTTTGCCTCTCTATTGTAATCCTCATCAAATTTGCTTGGATATCTTTCAGTGCCATTCCTGAAAGTCTTTTTTGTCCATTCAGTGCCATTCTTGGATGAGTTTTCTCCTTTGCATTCAGTGTCATTCCTGGATGTCTTTCTCACTATCATTCGATACCATTCCTGAATATAGTGATCTCCCTTTACTTTCAGTGCCATTCCTGAAGGTTCATAGTCATCCAATGCTTTCTTGGATTTCACCTTTGTTCACATTCATTCAATGTTGTCTTGAATACTGTGGTTCCTTTTGTCCAATGCTTTCTTGGATTTCTATCTTGTTCACTTTCATCTGATGCCTTCTCAGATATTATGAGTTATTCCTTTCATCTAAAGCCATTATTGGATGACTGGTGTTTTTTTACATTCAATTTCATTCTTGAATGTAATCTTTGTTCACTCATCTAAAGCCATTATTAGATATTGTGAGTTATACCTTTAATTCAAAGCCGTTATTAGATGTCTGGTTTCTTTACCATCAGATGCCTTTTCGGATGTGTCTCTCTTTCTGATGTTTTTTCCAGGTCGGGTCTTTGTTCACTTTATCTAAAGCCGTTATTAGATATTGTGATCTATACCTTTCATTCAAAGCCATTATTGGATGTCTGGTTTCTTTACCATCCAATGCCTTTCTGGATGTGTCTCTCTTTCTGATGTTTTTTCCAGGTCGGGTCTTTGTTCACTTTATCTAAAGCCGTTATTAGATATTGTGATCTATACCTTTCATTCAAAGGCGTTATTGGATGTCTGGTTTCTTTACCATCTGATGCCTATTCGGATGTGTCTCTCCTCCTGATGTTTTTTCAGATCGAGTCCTTGTTCACTTTATCTAAAGCCGTTATTAAATATTGTGATTTATACCTTTCATTCAAAGCCATTATTGGATGTCCAGTTTCTCTACCATCTGATGCCTTTCCGAAGGTATCTCTCTTTCTGAGGTTTTTCAGATCGAGTCTTTGTTCACATTCGTCTAAAGCCATTATTAGAAATTGTGATTTGTACCTTTTGTTCAAAGCCATTATTGGATGACTGGTTTCTTTGCATTCAATGCCATTCTTGAATGTAGTCTTTGTTCACATTCGTCTAAAGCCATTATTAGATATTGTGATTTGTACCTTTTGTTCAAAGCCATTATTGGATGACTGGTTTCTTTGCATTCAATGCCATTCTTGAATGTAGTCTCTGTTCACATTCACCTAAAGCCATTATTAGATATCGTGATTTGTACCTTTCATTCAAAACCATTATTGGATGACTGGTTTCTTTTGCCATCTGATGTTTTTCCGGATGTTTCTTTCTCTGTCTTTTCTGGCTTTTCTTGAAGATCCCTTTTGAACTCTTCAGTATAAGAAAATCCTAGAAAATCTTTTGTTGGTGTCTATCCTTTTATCCCAAATTGATCCCCAGGGGAGATCATGTCTTCTTTCTGGTTCCATGCCCAGTAAAGAGTGTACTTTCATTTCCCCAGTGTCGTCCGGTCACCTATAAACCTGTCGTCCATCTCCTTGGACTTTCCCCTAGTGGAGAGCCCCTCTCTGGCTCCCATCCCCAGTGAGGGCCTGTAGGATTTCCTCTTTATTTTTCTATCCCCGGTGCATCCTTAGAGTCTCCCCAGTGAGTCTATCGTTGGACAGTCTGTATCCCCAGTGAGTCTTTCTCGTGAATGCTAACCTTATCCTTCCCCAGTAAGCTCACCTGTGGTGGATTGCCCTTCATCCTTGGTGTCTTGTTTGTCTGCATTCTTGCACTATCATATCATCATACTAGAAGTTCATGGCATGTCAGCATTTGCATGTCTACTGCTTGTTCTTAGCATCTGCATTCCATCTAAGGGCAAAATTTTCGGTTTGCTATATTTAAATACCTTTCACCTTGATGCACCAAGGATTTCCATTCCTCGTGCCATCCGGTAAAGTTATTTAAATAGGGGGCAACTGTTGTACCCCAAATTTTACCCTCTGGTTCAGATCGTTTGCATATCCTTTTCATTGGTCTCTGTTTTCGCATTTTTAGTAAACATATCAATAATCATGCATTTTTCGTTAGAGTTTAATTTGTTTAATTTATTTTTTTTTACTAACTATTTTCAATTATCTTTTTTATTATTTTTAGTTTTGTTATTATTATTTCTTTTATTATTATTATTATTAATTTTATTATTATTAGTTTTATTATCATTATTAGTTTTATTATTATTAGTTTTATTATTACTAAGCTTTATTATTATTATTACTTTTATTACTTTTATTTTGTTTATCTTCATGGTAAGTGGGGACCACTACAATACAAACACTTCACATAGATTGCCAACTTGGATTTATCAATGGCAAAAAAACATTCTTACACTTCAATTATCAATGGCCAAGAATCATTCTCATAAAGTCACATGGATTGCCAACTTGGATTTATCAATGGCCAAAAAGCATTCTTACACTTCAATTATCAATGGCCAAGAATCATTCTCATAAAGTCACATGGATTGCCACATCAACACTCCCACTTTATTCACACTATAAATAAGATCTCCCATTCTCTCATTTTAAACACACCAGATTCACCCCACACAAAAGCTGAATACTCTCTTAATTTTCTCCCTCAATTATTCATGCAAATTTTCTGGAGAGAAGACTCGTCTTCATTTTTCCATAACTCGTGTCATTGAAGAGGCAGTGGACCGTTTCTACTAGGTAACATTCACCTATTTTATTTCTCCGTTCAAAGTACCATGATCATTTATCTATGCTGTTATCAAGTTCATTAGCATGTTAATATTTTTCTGGAAAAAGTATTGTAATATCCTATAATTTTTGTTTGGTTTTATTATGAATGATGTTTAAAAGATAAGATAAAAATTCAAAAAGACAAAAAACATGCTTCATCACCACCCTTTTATTATTTCATACTATTTTTATTTTATTTTCCATTTATTTCTTAATTTTGTTTCTCTAGTTTTTATTTTAGGAGCACTTTGAATTTTTAGTTTCAATTTATCATGTTATTTCTTGAATTCATAACTTTTTTCTTTCGAATTTTGTTTTGATTTTTATTTTTCGCTTACGATCTTTATTTCGATTTTTAGGGCCAATGATATTACAAAATCATCACTACGCCAAAAATATGATTAGACAGCACCAAAAAGACAACGGTTTTATGCAAAAGCGCTGCTAAAAAGAATAAAAAAATTTCGCTAAAAAAAAGCGCCTTAAAAGAAAGGCTTTAGAAATCGTTTTTTAAAAGCGCTGTAAAAGAATGTAAAAGAGTGCCACCTTAGACAACACTTTTCAAAAAGCGCTGCTATAGGTATAACCTTAGAAATCGCTTTCAGAAAGCGCTCTAATAGGGCTCAATTTCTTTTAACTTTAGAAAGCGCTTTCTAAGGAAAAGCGCCCTCTAAAGTCATTTACTAATTAAAATATAAAACAATTCTAAACATTTTCAGAGACAGCGCAGTATTTGTTGTTTGGCAAAAGGGGGGGTCGAATCCACGCCCTTTAGGTATGGAAAGGTATTTTAAATTATATTAATATATCAAATTATATTTAATATATTTAAATTATATATTTTAACTTATTTAAATTATATTTAATATATATAAATTATATTAATATATAATTTAAAATATATTAATTTAAAATATACTTTAAATTATATTAATATATCAAATTATATTAAATTATATTTTAATTTATGTTAAATTATATTTTAAATTATTCAAATAATATATTTAAATATATATATTTTAAGTACAAACATTTTAACTTATTTAAATTATATTTAATATATATAAATTATATAAATATATAATTTAAAATATATTAATTTAAAATATGCTTTAAATTATATTAATATATCAAATTATATTTAATATATTTAAATTATATTTAAATTTATTTTAAATTATATTTTAAATTATTCAAATAATATATTTAAATATATATGTTTTAAATACAAACATTTTAACTTATTAAATTATATTTAATATATATAAATTATATTAATATATAATTTAAAATATACTTTAAATTATATTAATATATCAAATTATATTTAATATATTATGGAGTCAGTATAAACAATGGATGAGGGCGTAGTACCGCTGGTCAAGGAGGTTTGTGTGTTTGTTTGCCATGCTATGAGTCTGGGGTTCGAATCCCCCTCGCCCCAGACTCATTTTTATATTTTTTGACATTTTCAGGTAAACCTTAGACAACGCTTTCTAAGGACAAAACGCTGTTATAAGCCTTCTTAAAATAGCCTTTAGAGAGCGCTTTAGAAAAGCGCTGTCTAAAGTTAACCATATAATTTAAAATATACTTTAAATTATATTAATATATCAAATTATATTTAATATATTTAAATTATATTTAAAATTATTCAAATAATATATTTAAATATATATGTTTTAAATACAAACATTTTAACTTATTTAAATTATATTTAATATATATAAATTATATTAATATATAATTTAAAATATACTTTAAATTATATTAATATATCAAATTATATTTAATATATTTAAATTATATTAAATTATATTTTAATTTATTTTAAATTATATTTAAAATTATTCAAATAATATATTTAAATATATATGTTTTAAATACAAACATTTTAACTTATTTAAGTTATATTTAATATATATAAATTATATTAATATATCATTTAAAATATACTTTAAATTATATTAATATATCAAATTATATTTAATATATTTAAATTATTTTAAATTATATTTAAAATTATTCAAATAATATATTTAAATATATATGTTGTCAACTTATTTTATATATTTATGGAGTCAGTATAAACAATGGATGAGGGTGTAGTACCACTGGTCAAGGAGGTTTGTGTGTTTGTTTGCCATGCTATGAGTCTGGGGTTCGAATCCCTCTCGCCCCAGACTCATTTATATATTTTTTGACATTTTCAGGTAAACCTTAGACAGCGCTTTCTAAGGACAAAGCGCTGTTATAAGCCTTCTAAAAATAGCCTTTAGAGAGCGCTTTAGAAAAGCGCTATCTAAAGTTTAACCTTGGAAAGCGCTTTAAGAAAAGCGCCCTCTAAAGTCTTTAAGTCTCCTCACCTTAGAAAGCGCTTTTTAAGTAAAGCGCCCTCTAAGGTCATTTATTAATTAAAATATAAAACACATTTCATTTCATTTTCTGAAACTGCTTCTAATCATTTTCTTCTCGCGACCCTTGCTCTCTTTCTTCTCTGCTGAAACCCTTGCTCTCTTTCTTCTCTGCTGACGTTACTGCTGCCGTCGTTTTGCTGCCGTCGTGACGAAGAAGAGGTACATTGTTGTTGTTGTTCTTACTTCTAACATTGTTGTTGCTGTTCTTACTTCTAACATTGTTCGTTGTTGCTGGCCGTAAATCGTTCTTGCATGTTATTGTTCGTTGTTACTGTTGTTCGTTGTTTTTGTTGTTCGTTGTTACTGTTGTTCGTTGTTACTGTTGTTCGTTGTTTTTGTTGATGTTTTTTGTTTATAAATTTATTTCTCTTGATTTTTAAACTATTTCTTGTTTGGTATATATAATAGAATATTAGATAAAGGGTTGAGAATGAAGTGAAAGTAACCTGTTAATGATGTTTGTGTACCAACTTAGCCATGTTTTTATTTAGATACTTATTTTATAGTAATAACAAACAACTATATATGATAATTAAAATGGAAGGAATATTAGATAAAGGGTTGAGAATGAAGTGAAAGTAACCTGTTAATGATGTTTTCAGCAACTCAGAATCTTGTTAGATGTTTTCAATAACCTGTTTGATGTTTTCAAACAAGTATAAATTTCTTGTTAGAATTAGAAACTCAGAATCTTATCATTCTTTTATAAAGGTGTTTGTTTATTTACTTGGTACCGGTTACTAACAAGTATCAATTTCAGTGTTTATTAATTATTTTTCTTTTCCTTTTCAATTTTCACTTTAACTTGCTTAGGCTTTGTAAGTTGTAAGTATTCATTAACAGTAAAGTGAGGGTGTTGGTAAGAAACTCTTTTGCTTTATGAGTTTATATTTGTCATTTACTTTTTGTTTTTTTCTTTCTTACAGGTAAAATGTCTAATAACCAGGAAGACACCCACGAGACACAAGATACACAGGAATCTCAGAATGAAGCTTCGAGTGTAGAACATGAAATAAAAAGAGGAAAAACCATTATGAAGAGAATCATCCGTGCTAGAGATAAAGGGATGAGATTTGATGTACATTGGAGTGAACAAAACCAACTAGTTGAGCCTAACGGTTCAATGTTATCTTCATACATTGGTTCACTTGTCCGTCTGCACATTCCAATCACTAGTGATAATTTGAGGAGTAAATTGTTGGATGCCGGTAAAGAAAAGATATGGACTGAGATACAGGTACTTACCAAATATGATTGATGTTATTAGATTTTTGTTGACGATTAAGTCTTTAATTTACTTATACTAAAACACTTTATGTTTATATGTGTATGTTTTTTCGTAGAGGTCCTTTAATATTGAAGAAAGCCGGCAAAAGTATTGTCTTCAATTGGCCGGAAAGAGACACAGAGGGTTTAGAGCCCTATTATCAAACAAATATCTTAGGGACGAGAACAAAATTTTTGTTGAAGCAGAACTTCCACCGTTGTATGCGGATGTGATTACACCGCAAGAATGGGGCATTTTTGTAGACAAACGGAAAACCGAAGAATTCAATGTAATGTTGTATTGTCATGTCTATTGATTGTATTATATATGTGTTTCATTAGTTTGTTTTGATATGACTTAAAATTTTTTATCTAGAAATTGAGTGCCATTAATTGCGAAAGAGCATCAAACCCCGCATTTCCATACGGAAAAGGGCGTTTGGGATATGCACGATTACAACAAAAATTGGTAAGTATATATTAATGTTATGATTTTATTAATTGTATTATTGTGTTATAATTGATGAACTTATTATTTAACTAAATGTGTAGTTAGAAGAGTCTAAAAGTGAAGAATCATCACTTCTGGACCATGTTTTGTGGAAGGAAGCTCGCGTGGGTAAGGGTGGAGCTGTTACAGAAGATGTTCAGCATGTTTATGAAGAATGTGTAAGTATAACATTATGTCTCAAAGTTAATTGAAATTTTATTAAATTATAATTAATTTTTAATCCCCACTAATAATTTTCGATATATCAATAAATTTCAGGAGAATCTATCTAAATCCATACCCGCAGGTGAGGATGATTGCAGGAGCATTCTTAGTCGAGTACTAAATGTTCCTGAGTATCCCGGTCGGGTGAGAGGTAAAGGATTTGGTGTGACTCCATCATCCTTGTATAAGCAATCAAGGAAAAAAAATCCCACCACCCAAGAAATCATGCAAACTGTGATGGCACTACAAGCGCAAGTCCAAGCATTGCAGCAGGATAAAGAGAGATATGAGGCGGAAATGCGCGGGTCCGGTTTGAAAGATGCTAGTGACAAAGCTAGTATCAATTCTCCAAATAAAATTCCCGAGGTAATTAGCACATATTTATTTTAATTAAATTGACACATTTATTTTATTGGACCTTTATACATATTAACAGTTACATATTTATTATTGCTTCAGGGCATTTCATCTTGCCAGCTGTATTTGTCGTTTCCGACTTATCGCATGGTTGGCAAGGGAAAAGTGCATAACTTTGCGGGAGCGTTACTTCACCATTATCCGCTCTTACAAGGTTATCTGAAAGTGTCGGTTGATATCTCTTTAGATACGGATGCGTTACTACCGATACCAGACTCGGTTTCAGAGGTTACATTGCTGCGGGATGCAATAGGTTCGTTTGTTGCATGGCCGTTAGACCTCATTTGCATAGGTGATGAGGTATGTTGAAAACCATTACGAATCTCTTAGTATTCAAATGTCAATTATGAAAGATTATGAAAATCATTCTGAACCATTACTTACATTTTTTTTACATGGTAATGTTAGACTCTTACAAAACCCGCAGCAAAGAATAAAGGGGTTTTGCTGCAAAACGAGTCTGTTGAATCACACAGAGAGGTAGCTTTTAAGTGTTATTCTATTATCCGAATTCATGATTTTCTACTTTACCTAACTTATATGATTGTTAGGTTACTGCTCAACCTTCACAATAGACCGGAAAGAAAAAAGCTCCTACAAGGACCGTGAAGGAAAAAAGCAGACCTCACTTTCAGACGTGTCTAGAAACACTTTTGGAAATGTCAGATTTGCTGCAAGGTGATATTCGTCAAATCAACATGGACGAAGGTGTTTTTGGTTTTCCTCATTCCGAGATAATCGGAAAAGAGGACATGGAGCAGGTTTTCAATCATACTGAATTAGGCATTGGTGTTATGCATTCATACATCTGGTACTCCAATCAATCTATTATTTATTTAGTTGAACAATTTATTTACACATTTCAATGATAATAGTCTAATGTTTATTATGTTTTTATTTAAGGTGCATGTATGAAAAATTCATGCGGGGGACAGATTTGTCAAACAAATTCCGTTTCTTCTCTTGCAGCCTTGTTAATGCACCGAGAATTGGTATGAATGCAATTGAAGTAAGAGACCACTTACTTGAGCGATTTACGGCCAGCCACACAGAATGTTTATTTCTTTTACCGTATAATACTGGAAACGGGTAAGATTTTCATTATAATTTCATTCTAATCTTTAATTTGTATCCTTTGCGTAGAAATTATCCATCTAAACTTTTGTTATACTTTACAGTGGACACTGGTTGTTGGTTACCATTAATCCTATAACAGAAGTAGTCTATTATCTTAATTCATTGGATACTGATTGGTCCATATATCAGAATATGAAGGATGTGGTTGACACGTAAGTGAGACTGTTCGAAATATTCGTGTGTATTTGTATATCTAATTATTTATGTGATATTGTTCTAAGTTTACGTTTTTCTTTTATAGAGCTATACTACTATACCGTGCACAAAGAGAGACTCGAGTAGCACGGGCTAGATCAACCAATATTACATGGGTCAAAGTGGAGGTATATTAATTTTCACAATATTGCTTATTAGTGATGCTACTTAATAACACAAAACATCTATATATTATTTCTTATTTGTTTGTCTATGTGTAGTGCCCTCGTCAGCGTAATGGTATAGACTGCGGGTACTTCGTTTTGAGGTTCATGAGAGAAATCATTCAAATGGAACAATTGGAGATTCCTATTAGGGTATGCATGGTTTTATAACTTAGGATTTATTTTAATATTTATCGGATATGTCATATAATTTATTATTTTTAACTAAATAATGCGTATTTTATTTTGTTATGTAGTATTTCAAAGATATGGCGTGTTCCTCTTACACAAGGAAACAATTGAATTATATTACGGAAGAATTGTGCGAATTCTTTCTTCTAAAAAATTTTTTTTGAATGTATAGTTTTGGGAATGTAAATTTTAGTTTTGTGAATATAAGAAAATTCAGTTGCAAGAAGAATTCTGTTGTAAATTTTGTGAATTCTGTTAATGTATATATATGAATTCTCTTGTTGCAAGAATTTTGTGAATTCTGTTGCAAGAATTTTGTGAATGTTAATTTTATTGAAATGTATATATGAATTCTGTTGTTGCAAGAATTCTATTTCTTGAAATGTATAAGAATTCTGTTGTTGCAAGAAATTATATAACAAATGCTGGTTTGAAACTATGCAGGTTTCTGCATAAAAAAAAAGGCTAAAATGGGATTTTTTATACGCATAAAAAATCAATAAAATTATAGGTATACTTTAGAGAGCGCTTTTAAGGAAAAAGCGCTCTCTAAAGTCAACTTTAGAGAGCGCTTTCAGGGAAAAGCGCTCTCCAAAGGTATATAAAAAAATCATTTTCTGTATACATTAGACAGCGCTTTCAAAAGCGCTGTCTAAAAGCACCTTTAGAGAGCGCTTTTTAAGGAAAAAGCGCTTTCTAAAGTTTATAATAAAAAAATTTAAAATTTTAAAGGTATACTTTAGACAGCGCTTTTAAAAGCGCTGTCTAAAGTTCCATTTTAGAGAGCGCTTTTTCATAAATAAAAAAGCGTCGTCTTTACCTACGACAGCGCAGGCTTAGACAACGCTTTTAAGCGCTTTTATATGGAAAAAAACGCTCTCTTTTCCCTCTTTTCTCGTAGTGCATGACTTAGTTGATTTATGCAAAATGACTAAAAAGTCTTGATAAATATGAGGCCACTTCTTATTTATTTTTATTGGTCAATGAAAGTTAAGAATCTAAGATTATCGATTTAAATCTTGATTTAAACGAGACCAACTTTATTCTTCATTTCGAGTCCATTTTCTTTACTTTAGGCCGATGACATTGCACAAATCTTGACTTTGATTATTTCAAATCAATAAAGTCTTGATAAATATGAGGCCACTTCTTATTTATTTTTATTGGTCAATGAAAGTTAAGAATCTAAGATTATCGATTTAAATATTGATTTAAACGAGACCAACTTTATTTTTCATTTCGATTCCATTATCTTTATTTTGGTCGATGATATAACAAAGTTCATGGTTTGGTTGATCTCATTAAAGCGACAAAACTTTGATCAATATGAGACCACTTTCTCTTTATTTCAGTTTCATTCACTTTTTAGTCGATGAAAGTCAAGAATAATTGATTATCGATTTCTTGGTTAAATCATGATTAAGACGAGACTATTCCTATTTCCTTAGCAAGCAAACATAACGTAACACAAACTTAACAAGAGGTTCCCGTAGAGTACTATGGACGTTTAGGGTGCTAATACCTTCCCTAGGCGTAACCAACCCCCGAACCTTAGATCTCCCCCCTTTAGGTTTTTTTTAACGATCTTGAACCTTTCCTTTGGATAAATCAAAGTCGGTTGTAAAAGAAATATGATGCAAGTTAATTAATAGCTTGTTATCCGATTTTAACCGCAACAGTGGGCCACTTACATACATGGCAGTCCTGTTCTTCACTCTCGGATGAAACACATCTCTATGGACTACAATTTTGTACTCGATAAAATGAAGCAAAAAAATTACATGTCTCACATATTTCAACTAAAGACCAACTAGCTGACATTCTCACCAAAGCTCTTGCAACTGCCAAATTTAATGATATTTTATCAAAGATAAAAGTTACGGATGGTAACTTTATCTTAAGGGGGCATTTTAGAGGATAATTAGCATGTATAAATGATTTGTAATTAATATTTGGATAGCAACGTATTAATGGCCAGCTGTATAAGATTCTTGCACTATTACAAATAATACATTTTATGACAAAGTTTTCACTTTGTCAATAATTAACTGAGGTATAATTGTTGGGGCACCATGTTTTAATTTTTTAAAATACCATATATCCTCCGGTTGTATAAGAAAACCGAAGGGAAAACTAACTCAGGAACACACTTTGAATTCTAACAACTGCAGTTTATGTTTTTATTTCTTATTAATGATTTATTTTATTTTATAATAGAGCATTATTTCATATTGTATTTTTAAATAAAAAGTAAGTCTCTTTTCACCACGTGAAATGTTAGACTTTTTCCCTCATCTGTGATTTTCAACCAAGGTGAAATAGTGTACTTTATATATATATCTTCAATTTTACTTACCTAAAACAACACACCCAGAATTCTATCAAAGTTTATCATCTATATTACCAATGCGAGCCCAGAACACGTATCATCCTTAACTCGCTCATCATCATATCATAACTCCATATCCATTTCTTCTCTAACTCGTAAAAAACCATGGAAACACGAATATGATATTTAGGACTCTCGTTCAATATTTGTAACAAGGAAAGTTTGAAATCATGTCTTTGACTTCTTCTTCACATATCCGGCATGTGAAATATTAATACTACATTAATGTTGTTGTTGTTGTTGTTGTTGTTATTGTTGTTGTTGTTGTTGTTGTTGTTGTTATTATTGTTGTTGTGATTGTTGTTGAAACCTTAAACCCCAGAGGTTTAATGTTATTGTCGTTGTTGTTTAGCTTGATATTGCATGTTATACATTGTTATTTTTGATGACATAAGTATATAATACGTTTGTTGTTGATGTTGTTGTAGTTTTGTTGATATTGGTATTGTTGTTTTTTAGTTGTTGTTTAATGTTTTGTTGTTGTTTAGACTGAGATTGAATTTATATGTTGTTGTTTTTGTTGAGATAACTACTTAATAAATTTATTGTTGATGTTGTTGTAGTTTTGTTGAGAATGAGATTGTTGGTTTTGAGTTGTTATGGTTATTTTTGTTTTTGTTTAGTTGTCTACTTAGCAAAGTTTTGAAAGCATATGGTGTTGTTTAGTTGTTATTACTCAGTTTGAGATTGAGATATTGTTTTTGTGATTCTTTGTGCAGCTTTCATCTTATTTTACCAAACATATCAAAAGGACATTAGAGTGCCAAAAAATATAGTTGATTTTATTATATATAATGTCTATTGTTTGTTTCACTAACCCTTTTTGAACATATAACCTATTAAATTGATTTTGAAAATAATAATATGTGAAATTATGTTTTATTTGAAAAATATCTTACATTAATTAATGTTTTTCGAGCATTCTGTTACTCAATATTCATCTCACGTTTTTTAATGGTTAAAATCTTTCTTAATGCTTTTAGTTTTCGTTTAACTTTCTTATATGCTTATTTATTTTGCAAAGTATCAAACTTTATGCTTTAAAGAATTAATTAGTAAAGAAGGAAGTGCTAAATGAAGAACTTGAAAGATTTGATATAATAAACTCAATTGTATATTTCTCATCGGTTAAATGACAAAATCGCGGGAAAATATGTTTTTCGCCATTTAAAAATTCCAAAAAATTTTACTCGGATCAAACTCATGACCATTACATATTTCTCGTCGATGAAATTTCAACATCGATCTCGACCTCAACCTCAACATCGATCTCGACCCATCCCTTCTCAATTTATGGTCATTGAAGCCACATCTTAATTTAGCCATGCTAGTGGAGACACCGTTGGAACTAGAATCCCAATACTTCTTGAAGGTGATGGGTGAGTCTCTTACTCGTATATAATAGCTAATAAAAAAGATACTTTATTTTATCTTTAACATTATTTTCTCTATTTAAGTCAATATTTGTTTGTTTAAAATGTCTCTTTTTCAGATTTGATCATCACAAATGGGTAGTTTCAAAAATTGCTCACATCATACGTACTCATTTGAATGAGGAAAAACCGTCATGAAAGAAATTATCACTTCAATCAAGTCTTTTGAGTAACTCTTAAGAGGTTGATGATTTGAGAAGTCAAGTTCATGCTCTCAATGTATCATTGCAAAGACAAGAACAAGACAAGTTGGAGATGAAGCAACAATTGCAACGACAAGAAAAAGAGATGATTGAAACGAACAATAAACTTTCATTGTTAATGAATCATTTAGGATTTGCTGCATCTTCTTCTCATCCACCTCAAGCCAATAATGAAACTGATAAACCAAGTGAAGATGATGTTGATGAATCAGATGAAGACATTAGTGAACACATTAGTAGTGATTTTGATTTGGATTGTTTTTTCTTGTTAACTAGTTTAAAATTCGCAATGTTTTTTCTTATTAATTTGGATGGACAAGTGATTATTAGTAACTTGATTGTATCATTTTCCTGCGACTTTTTCCTGAGAATTTTTTCTGCGACTTTACCTGCTAATTTAATTACCCACGAAGGTTTTAGCTGGAAACATAAAATAGCAGGAAGAATCGTAGGTAAAACGTTTCATGCAGAAATTGTCAAATTCCGCAGGTAAATCCGCAGGTAAACTGAGTATTTCTAGTAGTGTCAACTAAAAGATAAAGTGGCACACTTTTAATTATATGTAGACAAAATCTATCAATATTATTCATTCAAACCTTGATATTCTGCCACTATTATACCACAATTAGTAGAGTTACATAACATGTATTTTATTACAATTACAAAACTAAAACTATTTCAATCAATAATAAAAATCTCATTATATATATATATATATATATATATATATATATATATATATATATAACAACACGATTGCAAAATCAACAATAACAATCCCTTATAAGTATATTTGCATGGTTAACCAAATCACGTGAACCAATTCTATTATATGGTTTTGGTTTATGAACCAAACCACTTATAGTGAAAACCAGTTTAATAATTGGAAGTGGTTCAAAACCGGTTTAAACCCAGTTTTAATTCTAAACCAATTTTCAAAGAATTTATTTTATAAAATTTAATTATGATTGTGGTGTACCTTGATTGTACTTTTAGAGAAAATAATTTCTTTTATTATGATTGTGGTGTACCTTAATAGAAAGTGAATAATTTAATTTAATCAAGAAAATTATTTTTTAATAAAACTAAAATATATCTCAAATAAAAAAATATAAAATATATGGTAATGTAAACAAAAATTAACAATAAATAAATGGTTTTTTTTTTCAATATCAAAATATTTCTTCTTCTAAAAACATTGTACTTGATATATTACTTCTTAATACGAATTGGTTACTTGAATTCAAGGTTTAACATTTTTATCAATGTATTTAAATTTTATGTCGGCAATATTATCACACTGTCAATTATATTACATTTTTCCCACGTCATGTACCTCACATACATGTATCTGTTGAGTTGTAATTCCTTGTGTCGAAGCAGTTTAGCTCGACAGAAGCAAGGAGCGGACGAATTGTGATAATGTGTGTGTCAAGTTGTAATAGTGTGTCGAAGTGTCGAAGGAGGTTCCTTCACACAGGATTTCGACTTAGGCATATTTTAGTACTGTTAACTATTTTGGGCTTTTATAATTTTGGGCCTTGGCTTGGGGTGCAAGCTAACCTAAATCTATAAATAGGGAGAAACCCTTATTTTTGTAATAGACTCAGAATTGAGAACTTGTATTCACAGTTTGCAGTTACAAGTGAAATAACAGAATTTCCACAGTTTGTGGGCAGAGAGTTCTCTGCAGTAAATTGTTCATTTTCTCTTCCAACGATATTTTCTTTCTTTTCTTTCTGTTCTTTCTCAACCCAGTTCATTGCCATTGCGTGTTTGTTAACAATCTTGAGATCAAGATTAAATAGGATTTCCCAAAAGATTTTGGGTTAATTCCAACATCTGGTATCTAGAGCTCCGGTTGCGGTTCAAGGAAGGAAAATCGTGATGGCGATGAACTATCCGAACGGGAACTTTTCGGCGAGCCTTCCGATTCTCAAGAAAGACAATTATGCAAATTGATGCAAGCAGATCAAGGTGGTTTTCTGTTATCAAGCTCTTTGGGATCTTGTGAAGGAAGGAGTAACACCACTTGTAGAGAATGCGACGGATCAAGAAAAGACTGCACACAAAGAGTTGAAGAAGAAAGATTATAAAGCTCTCTTTATAATCCATCAGTGTGTCGATCTAGATAACTTTGAAAAGGTTAGTGATGTAGAGTCAGTGAAGGAAGCGTGGGAGATTCTTGAAAAGTCATTTGGAGGCGCAGAGAAGGTGAAAGAGGTGAGGTTACAAACTCACAAGAGAACCTATGAGTTGCTTCAGATGGAAGACAATGAAAGTATAACAGATTTCTTCACCAGAGTTACAAAGCTGGTGAATCAAATCAAGGTATGTGGAGAGGTGTTGACATCAAGATCAGTTGTTGCAAAGATCTTGAGGTCATTAGCTCCAAAGTTTGACCATGTGGTAGTAGCCATAGAAGAGTCGAAAGGCTTGCCAGTACTGGCGAAGGAAGAGCTTCAAGGGACGCTTGAGTCTAATGAATAAAGGATGGCTGAAAGAGCTGCAGGAAAGTCGAAGAGCGATATGGCTTTGCATGCGCAGTTAGAAAAGGAAAGGAAAGGTAAAGGAAGCGGGAATGTCAACAAAGGTAGAGGAGGAAACTGGTTGAATAAGAGAAAACCCTGGAATCAAGGCAACCAAAGAGGTGGTGTTGCAGGTAAAGGAAGAGGTGGTGGTCGAAAATCTGACAAAAGTCACATTCAGTGTTTCAATTGTCAGAAGTATGGCCACTATTTTAGTGACTGTCCAGAAAAGAAGAAAAATCAAGAAACTGATGCAAAGCTGGCGAAACATGAAGAATAAGAGACGTTGTTGATGGTCACAACAAAAGATGAAGAAAGATTCCAAGACTAGTGGTACTTGGACTCAGGATGCTCATCACACATGACTGGAAGGAAAGATTGGTTTGTCAACATGAAGCCCTCATCGAAGAACACGGTGAAGTTTGCAAATGACAACACTCTAGCAGCTGAAGGTGTTGGTGATGTTCTGATTATGAGGAAAGATGGCAAGAGGTCAACAATTTCTAATGTGTTATACATACCAGGAATGAAGAGTAATTTGCTTAGTATAGGGCAGCTGGTCGAAAAGAACTACAAAGTAGCTGTCGAAGACAAGATGATGAGAGTCCTCGACGCAGGTGGTAGGTTGATCTTGAAGGCTCCAATGTCTCAGAATAGGACCTTCAAGATTGAACTCAAGGTGATGGAGCATAAGTGCCTAGCAACTGCAACCAGCAGAGATGAGTGGTTATGGCATTTTCGACTAGGCCATCTCAACTTCAATGACATCAGAGAGGTGAAGAGAAGAAATATGGTTTCAGGAATACCAGAAATTGACATTCCAAGTGAAATCTGTGAAGAGTGTGTTCAGTCGAAACAACACTAGAATAGCTCAGCAAGGATGCAGGAAGGAAGTCGAAGGCAATTCTGGAAGTCATATACTCTAATGTATATGGTCCAATCCAGGTGCATTCAATTGGTGGCAACAGATACTTTGTCACGTTCATAGATGATTACAGTCGAAAGTTGTGGACTTACGTCATCAAGAAGAAAAGTGATGTGATCGAGGTATTTTCCAGATTCAAATCTATGGTCGAAAGACAGAGTGGTCGAAAGTTAAAAATCTTGAGAACTGATGGTGGTGGAGAGTATGTTTCGAAGGAGTTCTATGCATTATGTGAAAAGGAAGGGATTGTGCATGAGGTAGTGCCACCCTACACTCCACAGCAAAATGGAGTTGCAGAACGAAAGAGCAGAACCATCATGAACATGGTGAGAAGTATGTTGAATGGAAAGCATTTACCCAAAGAATTATGGCGAGAAGCGGTTTTGACAGCAACATATATTTTGAACAGATGTCCGATGAAGAAGCTTAAAGGAATCACACCAGAAGAATATTGGTCTGGTGTCAAGCCTAGCCTCAGTCACTTGAAGGTGTTTGGATCTATAGCACATAGACATGTGCCAGATTAGTTGAGAAAGAAGCTTGATGACAAGTCGAATAAGATGATCTTGATAGGATATCATTCGACTGGAGGTTACAAACTGTTCGACCCAGTAAATAAGCAGGAAGTGATCAGCATGGACGTGATCATAGATAAGCTTAAAGAATGGGACTGAACTGATAATGCCAAGAAGGATTCAGTGAGAATCTCTTATGAAGAACCAGCCACTGAAGTCGAAAGAGAAGTTCGACAGGAACCAGTCATAGATGAAGCAGGTCCAAGCAGACCTCGACGAACAAGACACATGCCTGCAAGGTTGCAAGAATGTGTAATTACATCAGATGATGTGGTTAATGAAGAGGGTGAGCTGGTACATTATGCTTTCTCGCAGATGTTGAACCAGTTAATGCAGTTGAGGCATTGAAAGATTCGAAGTGGGTGAAAGCAATGAATGAGGAGTTAGAGTCCATCGAAGTCAACAACACCTGGTCAGTTGTTGAATTGCCTCAAGGCAAGAAGGCAATTGATGTGAAGTGGGTTTACAAGGTGAAGGTGAATCCTAGAGGAGAAGTAACTCGACACAAGGCGAGACTTGTGGCAAAAGGATTTCTACATAAGGTAGGAATCGACTTCGATGAAGTGTTCGCACCTGTTGCTAGGATCGAAACAATCAGGTTGGTTGTTGGTCTAGCAAATATAAACAATTGGCACACATGTCAGATGGACGTGAAGTGTGCGTTCCTCAATGGCCCCTTAGATGAAGAAGTTTATGTCGCACAACCAGCTGGGTATGTGAAACGAGGTGAAGAAGGAAAGGTGTACAGGCTGTATAAAGCCCTGTATGGAATTAAGCAAGCTCCAAGAGCTTGGAATAAGAAAATTGACAGCTTCTTAAGGGAGTGGGAATTTGTGAAGTGTACGACTGAGCATGGAGTGTATGTAAGGAGAAGCAATAATGAATTGCTTATACTATGCCTCTATGTCGATGACCTGTTGATAACAGGGAGTTGCAAGAACGAGATCGAAGATTTTAAACATGACCTAAGCGAGGAGTTCGAAATGTCAGACTTGGGAAATCTCTCATATTTCCCTGGCATCGAATTCTACAAGACTAGTAGAGGTTTGATGATGCACCAAAGAAGATATGCAAGCGAAATACTCAAGAGATTTGAGATGCAAGATTGCAACCCAACTTCGACTCCAGCTGAGACCAGATTGCAATTGTGGAAGAATTCAGATGAAGATGATGTTGACCCAACCCAATACAGAAGACTTATTGGGTCACTTAGATACCTTTGTCACACAAGGTCTGACTTAGCATACAATGTGGGTAGTAAGTAGATTCATGCAGAAGCCAAAGGTATCACACCTAGCAGCAACGAAGAGGATACTGAGGTATCTGAAAGGGACTCTCGACTACGGCATTTTATTTCCTGCAGCTGATGAAGGGAAAGAATGCAAGTTAGTGGGATACACCGACTCTAGCTGGTGTAGTGATGTTGAGGATAGAAAATCCACAGTTGGATATGTGTTTATGTTAGGTGGTGCACCAGTTGCTTGGAGTTCGAGAAAGGAGCCAGTAGTGGCATTGTCATCATGCGAAGCAGAATATATAGCTGCTTCTCTTTGTGCATGTCAAGCAACCTGGATGGTGAACTTAGTTGAAGAGATTACAGGGAAGAGTCATGGAGCAATTACCATGAAGATCGACAACATGTCAACTATCAACCTGGCGAAGAATCCAATAGCACACGTGTTGTACCCCAAAATTTGTCCGCCCTATTTCTAACATTTAAATTATTTTTAACTTTGATTTTATAATTTTTTTTTTGGTTCAATTTTACTAACATTTTAACAGTAATTTTTATTCAAAAATAGGTAACAGTTTACTTTAAATTGTTTAAATAACAAATAGTTGTTTGACCTTCATATGCTTTCAAGTGCATTTTTGTTTCGAATAAATGAATTGGCACAATTGGAAAGGAGATAAGGCTTGCAAGTATGAGGTCGCGGGTTTGAATCTCACATGTTACATTTTGGACTTTTTTTCTGTTATTTGTTACTAACTTTCTTTCCATTTTAAATTATTTTCAAAAAAATCACAAAAATTGTATTTTTTTATAATTTGTTTTTAATTTTCGTTTTTTATTTTAAGGCATTTTTGAAAAATAATTATTTATTTGATTTTATGCACTTTTTACCAAAAAGGAGCGCAAAAATCATAATAGATACCAAAAATATTTCCTTTCTTGTGTACTCATTTCCTATTGGCCAGTTTATGTCATTTTTGTGTCATACTTAGTTTCTAATTGGTCTACTTGGTGACCAAGTAAAAATCAGATACTTTATGATTTTATTCAGATGTTATTTGATCAATATGAATTAAGACTGATTATTTTTTCCTTTTTAAACTTTTTAACCTAATTTTCTAGATCTATAAATACATATTGTTTTACACATAAGAGGGGGACCTAAAAAAAAGAAAAAGACAATCATTCTCACTCTCTCAAATATCAAAACCCCTCAAGATCACTCTCTCCTTCCGGCCGCCACCCTCCGTCGTCCGTACGGAACCGCTGCCGCCCTCCGCCGTCCGTACGGAACCGTCGCCTCCGTCATTCGTACGACCGTACGGTCTGCCTCCTCCCTCCGTTTTGTTGCATTCTTCGCTTGCGATCTCTTTGCCAACCTTCAATCTAGGTAATTCCTCATACATTCCTCGATTTTCTTGTGATTTGATTGTTTGGTTTAGTGAATCGATATTAAATTGAGGTTGAGGTTAGAATTGCGATATTTCTTACGGTATAAATTTTTGAAAAAATGCTTAGATGATTTTTTTTGATGTAAATTGATATTGTTTGATTTAGATAATTTTTGAATTCACATGGTGATAATGTCCAAATCCGGAATCGGTTGATTTGTTTGAAATTTGGTGTGGATCTTGATTTTGGGTTACTAATTTTGTTGAATTTTTGCAGTGAAGCATAAGCCAGATTGTTGTGATTATAATTTTGATTTTAGGCGTGGATTCAATTTCCATCCCATGCATTTTTGTTTTTTCATATTTTACTAACCTTTATTTTTTTCATTCCATTTAGTTATTTACTTTCTTGTCTAAAACTAATCAATACAATTAAACCATAAAATTAGAAATTAGGGTTTTAATTAATCAGACTTTAATTAATTTGTACATAATTAGAATTAGATTTATTTTTTATCACTAACATTAAAATCAATTCCTAAAGAATACAGAAAAGCATTAATTTAGATTTTAGGTCTTTAAAATAAGTTTCCTAACATTTTTATTCATTTATTTATTTATTTGCCTATTTAAATCTCTAGGAAAATTGTATAGGTCGCACGTTTTTTTTTGTAATAGCTGTATTTTTATTTTCCGCAAGGGTTTTCATACTTATGTATCTCTCCCAAAGCCTTGTAATATCGTATGATTTAATTTTCCGCACTTATATTTTACGCTTGTATATATATAATCTGTTTAGATGTATGCTAATAGGATTGTATGGCAAGGCTTAAAAACAAACGATAGATAACCCTAATTCAAGATAAATGATTGAAACCAACACACTTTGCACACATGCACCTCTAGGGTAACCTCTCTTCGTTTGCCTTATGAAATAATGGTCATGTCCCTCGAAAGTAAGGGTACTTTAGCAAAAGACGCTTACGAATAATATCATCATAGTCCCTTCGATATAAAAATCATAGTCCCTCGATGACCCTTCGAGGTGCCTACGAAAAGATGATCTTGTCCCTCGATGACCCTTCGAGTTGCCTACGAAAAATGATCTTGTCCCTCGATGACCCTATGAAAAAATGATGATAGTCCCTTCGAATTGCTAAGGTATCCTTACATGTTGCCTTCTTTGACCATTCGATGACCCTTCGCTGTCCCTTCACATCCAATAGATAGGACTACCTACCCACTAATGGTATGGATAATACTATCTCTCATGGAAAATGATAAGTACAAGAAAGACCTTATAAATTAAGGGTAAGTAACTTTTAAATGCTTGCTCACAACTCAAAAACAAATACTTTTCACACCTCACACTTTCAAAAATATTTTCAAAAAAAAAACAAACACTTTGTATACATTCTTACGCGAATTATTACAAAGTCAAACCTTTACAAAAATATTCTCAAAAACAAACACTTTGTATACATTCTTACACGAATTATCACAAAGTTAACTTTTGCGAAATATTTTCTAAACACACACCACATTTCAAAAAGCAAGTTAAAGTGAGCAAGCAATTAAGAGCCCGTAGATAACTACGGATGAAAAGGGGTGCTAACACCTTCCCTTTTCATAACTTACCCCCCCGAACTCAAAATCTTTTCAAAAAGGTCTTTCCTGTTCTTTTCACCTTTCCTAAATAAATTGGATAAAAGAAAAGTCGGTGGCGACTCTTGCTAACCGCAACATGTTTTGCGAAAACAAAATTAAAAAGTCAGTTCTCCACCGTATTACAGAACTGGCGACTCTGTTGGGGAGATGTCTAAAAGAGGGGTTACCTTAAGATTTAGATCACTTTACTTGCTTTAATTGTTTTGTCTGCTTTAATTTTAAGGGCTTGTTCGGGTTTTACTTATGTGAAAGATCCTACACCCGGATCTAGTGATTCCTTAGGTAAGTAGCAATAGATCATAAAGACTGTACGACGTATACCGATATGGTTAATATGATAGCTACAGTTAGTGTGACACTTTGGTTTGTACTGATGTTCCTTAAGTCAGTTGAGGATAACATTAGGCTTCCGCGTGGTGTCATTAGCACTAACTTGCTTTTAGAACCTTAATTGACCCTCTTGGCCATTAGAAAGTAGTGAGATAGCCGGCTTTGGTGCAGTCCAAAGTTGGTTGATACTCGATGCTACGCTCATTGAGATTCTGATCTCGGGATGTTTTGGTTGGCAAGTCAGTTGCCGTGCTAAAATAAAGCCTTTGAGAAGGATCCGTGATATTGATATTCCTTAGAACCCAGTTATTATTCTAGGACAGGTTGAACCAACTAAACTTTAGTGGGGAGGGTACTTGCCTATGGACTTCATGCAAGCTTTTAAATCTAAGGCTCTTGTGTGACTTATGTGTGTTTTTCACTTACTTGCTTTAAACATGAACATAACATCATAACATCATAACATTGCATTTCCATTTCAAAGACCTAGGGATTTATCTTTGTTCTTTGCCACAGGTTATGGCTTCCGCTCTCAGAAACACTATCCGAATCAACTTTGTAAGGGTACCTTCCAAGCTTAAGGAATTAGTCTCAAAGGTTCCCGAGAATTCTCAATTCACCAAAAGGCATGGTTATCTACTCGATTTGGTTACCTCAGGGTTTGAAGAAGACATGATGAGTGTTTTGTTCCAGTTCTTTGATCCTAAGCATCACTGTTTCACGTTCCCAGATTATCAGCTGGTGCCCACAATGGAAGAATTCTCTAAACTACTCGGTGTACCTATTCTTGATCAGACACCCTTCACCGGCCTAGAGAAAGTTCCAAAACCTGAAGTTATTACAGCAGCCTTACATCTAAAGCGGTCAGACATTGTATCCAAGTGGGAAACAAGAAATGGAGTTAAAGGTCTTCTTGCTAAATTCCTGATAGAGAAAGCTCAGTTGTTTCTAGATGCTATGAGTTACTATGCTTTTGAGGAGATTGTGGCTCTATTGATCTATGGTTTAGTATTGTTCCCTAATCCGGACCAATTCATAGATGTGCACGCAATCAAAATATTTCTGACTCATAATCCTGTGCCTACTTTGCTTGGAGATATTTTGCACTTTCTTCACACTCGTACTATGAGGGCGCGAGGGACTCTCATGTGTTGCATACCTTTACTATCCAGGTGGTTTATTTCGCACCTTCCTCGATCAGTGATGAAGAATGAGCAAGGTTTGAGGTGGTCTCGAAAGATGATGTCACTTTCTCATTCAGATATCTATCGGTGTTCCCGATCTCAGGAAGACGCCACTATCATTGACCGCTGTGGGGAATTCCCAAATGTGCCACTCCTTGGCATAAAGGGAGGCATTACTTATAATCCTTCTCTAGCTCTGCGTCAATTTGCTTATGCTCGGAGGAACGGTCCTCATGATATGCTTATCCAGGGTATTGTATTCGATTACGAAAATGATCCTCAAGGTTACCGTCAAAGGTTTATACATGCTTGGGGCATGGTGAATAAGATTGATAGCAAGACTTTGGAACCGAAGAACTCCATCCCTTTGGAGCCTTACCTCAGATGGGTGCGATCTCGTGCTCAAAATCTTATAATGCCATATCCTGCTGTCCTACCGGTGATTGTTGAGCCTATTGTTGAAGGAGATGTTCCTTATACCATTCTTCATCCAAACATGCCTACTGACCTTGAAGAGCTACAGAAATCCTGGATCCAACTGAAGGAGGAAAGGGATACCTTTGAGACTCAGTTCTATGCTAGCGAGAAGAAAGTGTTGGAGCTGACAAGACGACTTCACGAAGAGCAGAACCTTAATGCATATTTCAAAACAAAGAGGAAGCGTCCATGGGAGACTTGAGTCTTAGGTCTTAAGAGTTTTACAATTTATTTCCTTGTAACTTTTTATTGTTTTTCCCTTCATTGTAAGACCGAGAGGCAGTTATATTTTGAACTTACTAATAAGAGTCTTTGTTTCTGTTTCCTTTTTAACAAATTTAAATCCCACGAGGTCCTTGAAAACATTGCATATGCATTTACATACCATATCATTGCATAACAGGATGCCAAGACAAGTTTCTCACCTTCTCGCTGTTTATTTCAGCAAAGAAAATGGCTCTCGAACAAACCGCCAAAGATCTCTAGGCCCAGAACGCCCAATTCCAAGAGCTTATCCTGAACTTGTCCAAGGGACAAGAAGAATTGAAGGCACTCCTGACCAAGAAGAAGAAGAAAACAAGAAAATCAGTTGGCTTCATCAACATGGGTAGGAGGTTCAAAGGTCAATGAAGAAGGCCGACGAGGTTGAAATTCCAGAGGACGATGGCAATAAAGACTCTGGGAAAGAAGAAAGTAGCCACCATGGTACTATTGGGAATTTTGATCAAGAAGAGGACTATTATTATGATTCTGCTGACGATGAGAAATACAAGTTGTTGGAAGACCGCTTGAATGCCATGGAGGTGCAGAAGGTACCTGGTTTGGATTTCGAAGACTTGGGTCTGGTTTCAGGGGTTGTCATTCCTCCCAGGTTCGAGGTTCCTGCTTTTGTGCTATATGACGGTGTTTCGTGTCCGAAGCTGCATCTGAGATCTTATGTCCGAAAGATTCAACCACATACTACTGATAAAAAGTTGTGGATGCATTTCTTCCAAGAAAGTTTATCTGGAGCTCAACTGGAGTGGTACTACCAACTTGAGAGTACCCATATTTGTACCTGGAACGATCTTGCTGAAGCCTTCTACAGGCAGTATCAGTATAACTCTGATTTGGCACCAACTCAGATGCAACTCCAAAGCAAGTCCATGGGCCCTAATGAAAGTTTCAAAGAGTACGCCCAGAAATGGAGAGATCTTGCAGGCAGGGTTCAGCATCCTTTAGCTTCCAGAGAGTTGGTTGACATGTTTATGAGCACGCTAACCGGTCCTTTCTATAGTCATCTACTTGGAAGCTCGTCATTCGGTTTCATCGAGCTGATACTGACAGGAGAACGTGTTGAAAGTGGAATTCGAAATGGTAAAATACAAGTGGCTACATCTTCAGGTACTACAAAGAAGCCACATCATGGGAAGAAAGAATCTAATGCTGTATACGGCCAGAAAGGTCGCAACCAATCTGTTGGGGCAGTTCTGATCTCTGCACCGGTGCCACAACAACAACAAGGTAGTCAGCGTAAGCAGGATACACCCAGGAGACAGTTTACAAAGATCAACATGTCATTGGCTCAGGCGTTGCAGCATATGTTGAAGGCAGAGTTGATTACTTTGAGGGATCCTCCTAGGAATCCTAATACTTCCGCTTCTAGCTATAATCCCAATGCAAGGTGTGCATACTATTCTAATAGTCCTGGACATGATATTTACAGCTGTTGGGCACTGAAGAATAAGATTCAAGACATGATTGACGCTAAGGAGATTGAGTTTGATCCCCCTGAGACTCCTAATGTGATTACCGCTCCTATGCCGAATCATGACAAAATCGTTAGTGCTATTGATGATGGTTCTTATGTTTCTACTGTGATTGACTTGATTGCTCCTCTATCAATTGTTAAGAAGAAGCTGTTGCAAGCCGGTTTATTTCTGGGCTGCGTTGAAAACTGTCATTATTGTGCATCTTAATCCAATGGTTGTGTGAAGCTGAAAGAGGGCATTCAGCGTTTGATGGACGATCGTACTATACTGTTTGAGAAGATTCCTTCTATAGAGAGCTTATGTGAAAGTTTGTCCTAAGGTCTGAAGTTTGAGGACGTATCTGTGGTTACTAATTCCAAAAATCCTGTGAGGATCACCTCTAAAGGTCCTGTGAAGATTACTGCCGAGCCTAGAGTGGCTCCCCTAATTATTACTACACTCGGTCCAATTCCATATTCCTCTAACAAGGCCATCCCTTGGAATTATGGTGCTGATGTTTACATTCATGGTGTCAAGCAAGAGCCTTTGACTGATGGAACTGCTGAAGTTACTAATCCCGATGTCGACAATATCGTCGGGACTAGTAAGGTTACCCAAAGTGGAAGGATTTTCTCCCCAGAAATCTCTCCGAAGACTGTTACTACTCTAGTTCGTATTTCTGCCTCCGAATCAATTACTGAGACTCGAGGCAAAGAACCGGTGGTTGAGCCTGCCCAAATGAAGACCCCGGGTGAAAATACTATCGAAGATTCCTCCAAGCAAATGAAGGAAGTGCTGAAAATTATCCGCAAGAGTGATTACAATGTTGTTGAACAGTTGGGGCACACCCCCTCCAAGATCTCTATGATATCTATGTTGTTGTGCTCCGAGGCCCATGCTAAGGCTTTGGTGAAGTTTTTGAAATCTGCGCATGTACCGCAAGAAATCTCTATTGACCAGTTTGAAAATTGTGTCGCTAGCCTGACAACGGATAATGGTCTAGGCTTTTCTGACGTTGATCTGACTCCCGCCGGAAGGAACCACAATAAGGCCCTGTACGTCTCTATTGAGTGTAGGGGCACTACTCTATCTTATGTATTGGTGGACACGGGTTCCTCATTGAATGTATTGCCGAAGATTGTTCTAGACAAGCTTGACTGTGAAGGAGTTGTGCTGAGACCCAGCGATGTTGTGGTGAGAGCTTTTGATGGTTTAAAGAGATTAGTGCACGGAGAGGTTGATCTTCTAATTAGAGTGGGTTCTCAAGTCTTTGTTACTACTTTCTATGTAATGGACATTCGTCCTGCCTATTCCTGTCTGCTTGGGCGCCCTTGGATACATGGGGCAGGCGCTGCGACTTCTACCTTACATCAGAAGCTGAAGTATCCCGTGAAAGGCAAGATTGTCACCGTCTTTGGTGAATAAGAGTACATGGTTAGTCATTTGAATACTTTCAAGTATGTTGAGATGGATGGAAAATTCCTCGAGACTCCTTGTCAAACATTTGAATTGGTTCCTCAGACTGTTCCTATTGCTAAACCAGTTCCTACTGTTCCCAAGGTCACTAGAGTATCTCTTGCAATGGCTTCCCTAAAGGATGCTAGAGCTGTGGTTGAAGAAGGTGGTTGCACCATTTGGGGTCAGCTTCCTGACATTCCTTACAAGTCTGACAAATTTGGTTTGGGCTTCACTTCAGAGGCTCAGAGGGCTGTACGTCGTGCTCGCGCTATTCGTATCACCAACAAAGGATTTCATAAAGATCAGGTCAACGCTGTGGAAGATGCTGATAGTGACTGTGACCTAGACAGTTGGATCTTTCCTACCATTGGCAGTGGGCTCAATAATTGGAAGACTGAAGACATTATTCCTATCTCCTTTAGTCAGGAGTAAATGCTATTTTCTGTTTTTCTTATTTTCAAAGTTTGGTTTTGTAATTTGAACAATAAAACTTTTAAGGCGTATGCCTTGACCAGGGCATAGTGGCCCATTTGTTAGGGTTGTCATTTCATCGCATATTTTCATTCAATAAATCAATGGACGTTTTGCATTCAAATTTTGCGCTCTTTGTCTTTTCTTTTACTTTATCTTCATCAAAATAGCTATGTGTTCTTACACACATGATAAGTGCTAAATGTACCTATTTTTGTATATAAGTTTTGTTGCACTTATCATTACTTTGTGTTAAAATTGGTTGAATAAACCCCGCTTTGTTCGTAAATACGTTTACTTTACGTTTTCGGTGTATAGTGCGGTACCGTGTAAATATCATTGAGTTTAATTGATTTTCATTTATTTTTACAGGTGTTCTAGCTATGGGATTTTTCCATATTCATAAAGAGCATTGAATAAGCTTTCCAACGCTTCAAACCGTGCGTCAATCGGAGTTACGGTTCATGAGTTATGATCAAAACAAATTCTGGTTTGCTGTCATGTTCGCACTGCGAACCCCCGTGGCGAGCACTCGCTAGCGAGTTCGCACTGCGAACCCGGGGCGAATAAAAAGTGCCTGGAAGCATGAAAAACACCATTCTGGAGGAAGTTAAGGTGGCATATGTTCGCAGTGCGAACGGGGGTCCGCAGTGCGAACCTGGGCAGCAACTTTTGCCCATAAACTTCATTTTTCAGCATTTTTTAGAGGATGGTTTTGGGGATTCTTGCTCCAACTCCATCAAACTTCATTTTTTCAGTTGATTAGCTTAGAAAACATCATGGAAGCTTGCATGTGGATGATCCGAGGTGGATTGATCGTCGATCGGCGCCGACAAACCGCGAGATGTTTGGTTCATTTCTGATTTTCTTTATGTCTTCCTTCTTTGTTGGGTTTGTATATGTTTGTACTATGATCTCATGTATATTTGTCGCCCATGGCGTTGTATAAAACTTGCTTTACAAATCTCTATTGGTAATTGTCTCTGATTTTTGCTTTATGCGTGGGGTTTGGGGTGCGTTAGAGATAACCGTCGCAAACTTCGATTAGGGATGATTGTCTGTTAGTTTCTAGATTCTAGAGATAGATTTAGGGCTAGCAATCTTCAATAGGCGTCGAATCTTAATGCCTCTGTGCCTTGAGCTAGCGTGCGAGAGCATCGGCGATGGTAACACGGTTGTTCTCTCAACTTTGCGTTAGACATAATCTGTGTTGTGAGCGATGTTGGGTGATATTGATGAGTATTGTAGGTAGAGTATAACTGGTCAGTAAGTTTAAGTTTGTGAGGAGTCGATTGTATGCAGTGCCTGATAAGTGTGTCTCTGAAGAATGAATTTATTTTTATGTTTTAATGTTTACTTTTCTATTTTCTTGTTTGAAACCATTTAAATTCAAACTCATAAACGCGAGAGATTGTCGATCGACATTCTTTTCCTCGAACCGATCTCTGTGGACACGACATAAATCCCAGAGGGAATTCTTTCCGAAAATAAATATTTTTGCTGCTTCCCCTATTCTGCAACCAACAAAATGGCGCCGTTGTCGGGGATTGGTTTTGATATTGAATCGCATTGCGATAATTTCTTTGTTTTTGAGTTTTGTAAATATCGTATATATTGTATAATTTCACTTGTTATACTGATACTTATAGATTAACGTTTGTTTAAGTGTTTGGTTAGGACGCTTGCTTTTGGTTGCGCGGTGAGACATCACCATGGCATGAATGAAGGAAGTTTCTAATTAAGCACCGTAAAGGCGTCGAGCTTACGACGTAAAACAAGCATGTTTTATAGTTTTTCTTTTCGAATGTTTTTGGTTGTTGTTTGCTCACAGATTTTGATTGACTTATTTGAGGATGCTTTTGTGATTTTCCAAGTTGGTTCGTTTCAACTTGCGAATGCGTGGTAATGATCTTGTTAAGTTTTGTACACGTCCGAGGTATGTATTTATCGCTTTCTATACTTTAGCATATTCATGATACTTAGGCTTTTTACAAACTTCCATGCCATTCATTCTTTTGTATACTTGTTCTTATTGTGAATCACTTTAGTTCCGAACCTTTTTTGTGAGGTGGCTTTCCATTGTTCATATATGCGCGGAGAACCAACATTCTTGTTCTAACTGGATTTTATTATGTTGAATCTTTTGTTTGTGTTGATTATATGAATGCATTAAAAGGATCAAGGCAATTGTTTCATTTTGAGCACAACCACCTTAGCCAAATAGTCAATTCACCTTGTGAGTGTATGAGAATTCGTAACCCCTTTGAGCTTTTTGATCCATGTTTTTATTTGAACTTAATGCTTGTCTATGAGTATTTAGTTCACTTATTTTTGAATGGATTTTGTTTTTTCTTGGACCTCAACTATGTGTTGTTGTATGGATTTTTTCCTTGCCTTAGAAAGTAGGGAGTATTCACATGATGATGTGGTTGAATTCAAGTTGGGGAGAGAATGGTGTTTACTCATTGGTTGGATTCTATGAGGATTGAAAAAGAAAAGAAAAAAGAGAAAAATATGACAAAGAAAAGAAAAGAAAGAAAAAAAGAAGAAAAAGAAAATCCTTGAAAAAAGAAACAAAAAGAGTTTCAATAATTGTGCTAAATAAGTATTGTGTGTGTGTAGCACTTGGGATTTTGGAAGAAGTTGATTGGAATTTGGTGTGTGAATCTTTGTGAGTTTGCACTCCCTTAGGTTTAGGCAAGTTTTTGTTTCAATTACCTTTAGAAATTGCCCCTTGTTTGTTTACCCGACCACGCTACAACCTTGAAAAGCCCTTGTGATTCTTGCCTTTGTATTTTCAATGTGAATTTGTAGATGTATGCATAATTTAGTCTTTTGTTTGCATGAGTGTTGTGTGAGTGTAAAGTACCTTATTGTGTGTTTTTCATCTATCGATGATTGTTTTTACTAGGTGTGATTCACTTTGGAACTTGTGTTATTTTAGAATTTTTGGCATGATTTTTGTATTTTGCATTTGTTTTGTGACTATGTTGTCGTCGTAGTTTAGTGATAAGTATTTACTTTTTGTGTGTACCGTTTTCATTTGAACCATTCATTCGTTTCCGTTTTTCAAAACCTGTAGATTCTCATTCTTTGGATATTGCTTGTGCATGTTCAAGTTTGTTTGATTCTTGTTTGTGGACAAACAATTATTAAGTTGGGGAGAGTTTGATAAGTGCTAAATGTACCTATTTTTGTATATAAGTTTTGTTGCACTTATCATTACTTTGTGTTAAAATTGGTTGAATAAACCCGGCTTTGTTCGTAAATACGTTTACTTTACGTTTTCGGTGTATAGTGCGGTACCGTGTAAATACCATTGAGTTTAATTGATTTTCGTTTATTTTTACAGGTGTTCCAGCAATTGGATTTTTCCATATTCATAAAGAGCATTGAATAAGCTTTCCAACGCTTCAAACCGTGCGTCAATCGGAGTTACGGTTCATGAGTTATGATCAAAACAAATTCTGGTTTGCTGTCATGTTCGCACTACGAACCCCCGTGGCGAGCACTCGCAAGCGAGTTCGCACTGCGAACCCGGGGCGAATAAAAAGTGCCTGGAAGCATGAAAAACACCATTCTGGAGGAAGTTAAGGCGGCGTATGTTCGCAGTGCGAACGGGGGTTCGTAGTGCGAACCTGGGCAGCAACTTTTGCCTATAAACTTCATTTTTCAGCATTTTTTAGAGGATGGTTTTGGGGATTCTTGCTCCAACTCCATCAAACTTCATTTTTTCAGTTGATTAGCTTAGAAAACATCATGGAAGCTTGCATGTGGATGATCCGAGGTGGATTGATCATCGATCGACGCCGACAAACCGCGAGATATTTGGTTCATTTCTGATTTTCTTTATGTCTTTCTTCTTTGTTGGGTTTGTATATGTTTGTACTACGATCTCATGTATATTTGTCGCCCATGGCGTTGTATAAAACTTGCTTTACAAATCTTTATTGGTAATTGTCTCTGATTTTTGCTTTATGCGCGGGGTTTGGGGTGCATTAGAGATAACCGTCGCAAACTTCGATTAGGGATGATTGTCTATTAGTTTCTAGATTCTAGAGATAGATTTAGGGCTAGCAATCTTCAATAGGCGTCGAATCTTAATGCCTCCGTGCCTTGAGCTAGCGTGCGAGAGCATCGGCGATGGTAACACGGTTGTTCTCTCAACTTTGCGTTAGACATAACCTGTGTTGTGAGCGATGCTGGGTGATATTGATGAGTATTGTAGGTAGAGTATAACTGGTTGGTAAGTTTAAGTTTGTGAGGAGTCGATTGTATGCAGTGCCTGATAAGTGTGTCTTTGAAGAATGAATTTATTTTTATGTTTTAATGTTTACTTTTCTATTTTCTTGTTTGAAACCATTTAAAACCAAACTCATAAACGCGAGAGATTGTCGAACGGAATTCTTTCCCTCGAACCGATCTCTGTGGACACGACATAAATCCCGGAGGGAATTCTTTCCGAAAATAAATATTTTTGCTGCTTGCCCTATTCTGCAACCAACAACACACCCACGCGATAAACTGCAGATTCACATCCACCCTAGATCCCATTGATAACGGTTCTTCTATTGTCAATTATGACTTCGAAAATCCGATCTACCAAGCCGAGGACGAAGGTGAGGAAGATTGTGAAGTGCCTAGAGAGCTTGCTAGACTATTAGAGCAAGAAGAAAATACCATACAACCGCACAAAGAGCCAGTCGAGTTCTTAAATCTAGGTACTGAGGAGGATAAGAAAGAAATCATGATAGGTGCTGGATTAGAAGACCGTGTCAAGAAAAGACTGATTCAGATGCTACATGATTATGCTGAGATTTTTGCTTGGTCTTATAAATATATGCCAGGACTTGATACCGATATCGTGGTTCACCGTTTACCGATGAAGGAAGGTTGTCCTCCGATAAAGCAGAAGGTTCGTCGTATGCGCCCTGAGATGTCTGAAAAGATCAAAGTCGAGGTTATGAAGCAGTTCAATGCAGGTTTTCTAGCTGTCACATCATATCCTCAGTGTGTTACAAATGTGGTACCAGTGCCTAAGAAGGATGGTAAAGTTCGTATGTGTGTGGACTATGGGGATCTGAATAGGGCAAGCCCCAAAGATTACTTCCCTCTCCCATATATTGATGTTCAGGTAGACAACACTGCTCAGCACAAGATATTCTCATTCATGGATGGTTCTCAGGTTATAATCAAATCAAGATGGCACCTGAAGACATGGAGAAGTCTACGTTCGTTACACAGTGGGGCACCTTTTGTTACAAGGTAATGCCATTTGGTTTGAAGAACGCAGGGGCAACATACCAGCGCGCTATGGTTGCTTTATTCCATGATATGATCCATCACGAGATAGAGGTATACGTTGATGATATGATAGCCAAGTCTCAGAATGAAGAAGAGCACCTTGACCACCTACACAAGCTGTTTGAGAGGTTAAAGAAGTATAAGTTGAGATTGAATCCAAACAAATGCACCTTTGGGGTTAGATCCGGTAAACTTTTGGGTTTCTTCGTTAGTGGTAAAGGTATTGAAGTCGACCCTGCAAAGGTAAAAGCTATACAAGATATGCCCGCTCCCCGTACCAAGAGAGAAGTCCGAGGTTTCTTGGGACGATTGAACTATATTGCCAGATTTATCTCCCATTTGACCGCTACTCGTGAGCCAATCTTCAAATTACTGAGGAAAGATCAAGTAGTGAAGTGGAACGACGAATGTCAGATAGCTTTTGATAAGATTAAGGAGTATCTCCAAGAACCTCCGATTCTGATGCCACCAGTTGAAGGAAGACCTCTAATCATGTACTTAACAGTGATAGATAATTCAATGGGGTGTGTGTTGGGGAAACATGACGAGTCTGGTCGAAAAGAGCATGCAATATACTACCTTAGCAAAAAGTTTACCGACTGTGAAACAAGATATTCACTGCTTGAGAAAACTTGTTGCGCTTTGGCATGGGTTGCTCGCCGACTAAGACAGTATATGTTGACTCATACCACTTTATTGATCTCTAAGATAGATCCTATCAAATACATATTTGAGAAACCTGCTCTCTCTGGACGAATAGCAAGATGGCAGATGGTCTTGATAGAATACGACATCCAGTACACTACGCGGAAAGCAATCAAAGGAAGTATACTAGCTGATCATTTGGCTCATCAAGCGGTGGATGACTATCAGTCTATGAATTTTGAGTTCCCAGATGATAATATTATGCTTGTTACTGATTATGAAGAACCTGGACCATATGAAGGACCTGAACTGGGATCCCGATGGACTATGGTTTTTGATGGAGCTTCTAACGCACTTGGAAATGGTATTGGTGTTGTAATTATCTCTCCTAAGGGTTGCTATACGCCGTTTACTGCTAGACTTTGCTTTGACTGTACCAACAATATGGCTGAATATGAAGCATGCATCATTGGGTATCAAAGCTGCCATTGATATGAGGATCAAATTCTTGAATGTATATGGGGACTCAGCCCTAGTGATCAGTCAGATTAAAGGAGAATGGGACACGAAGCGTCCAAATCTCATTCCTTACCGAGAACATGTGTTAACTTTGATTCCATACTTTGAAGAAATCACTTTTGAGCATATTCCACGAGAAGAGAATCAGTTGGCAGACACGTTAGCCACCATGTCATCTATGTTCAAAGTCAGATGGGACAACGAGGCTCCTAGGATTACTATTGATAGACTAGACGAGCCGGCACACTGTTATGAAGTTGATACTGATGGGGTAGAAGAGAAACCTTGGTTCCACGAAGTGAAAAGATATCTCGAAACTCAGGAATATCCTGAAGGGGCATCTATCAATGACAAGAAGTTTCTAAGGAGGTTCTCTGCCAAGTTCTTTCTGAGTAACGGAATTTTGTACAAACGCAACCACGATTCAACCTTGCTTCGCTGTGTAGACAAGAAGGAAGCAGAAAAGATTATGGAAGAGATGCATGCCGGAATCTTTGGCACTCACTCCAGTGGGCATACAATGGCTAAGAAGATTTTGAGAGCAGGTTACTACTGGTCTACCATGGAAACTGATTGCCATCATCACTCCAAAACTTGTTACAAGTGCCAGATCTATGCTGACAAAGTACATGTACCTCCGGTCCTGTTGAATGTTCTGACTGCTCCTTGGCCTTTTGCAATGTGGGGCATTGATATGATTGAAGAGATTAAACCTACCGCTTCCAATGGACATCGTTTCATCCTTGTTGCTATCGATTACTTTACGAAGTGGGTAGAGGCAGCCTCGTTCGCTTCTGTTACCAAGAATGTTGTGGCTCGGTTCGTCAAGCATAATCTTATCTGTCGATATGGCATCCCTGAAAGGATTATCACAGACAATGGTACTAATCTGAACAACACTATGATCACTGAACTCTGCACGCAGTTCAAGATTAAGCATCACAATTCTTCTCCATATCGACCAAAGATGAATGGCGCAGTGGAAGCTGCCAACAAGAATATTAAGAAGATCTTGTAAAAGATGATGGTGACATACAAAGATTGGCATGAGATGTTACCATTTGCTCTTCATGGTTATCACACCTCAGTACGTACCTCAACAGGGGCAACCCCTTTCTCTCTAGTCTATGGTATGGAGGCAGTTTTACCTGTTGAAGTTCAGATTCCTTCCCTAAAGATTATGAAAGACGCAGGTTTAGATGAAGACGAATGGATTCAGACTCGACTTGACCAAATAAATTTGATTGATGAAAAGAGGATCGCGGCTGTTTGTCATGGCCAAATGTATCAGAAGCGTATGATCAAGGCCTTTAACAAGAAAGTCAAGCACCAAGTGTACCAGGCAGGTGATTTGGTAATAAAGCGTATCATTCTACCACAAAGTGATCCCAGGGGCAAATGGACTCCCACGTTCGAAGGGCCATTTATAATCAAGAAGATATTTTATGGCAGAGCTATGATACTTACTACCATAATCAAAAGATACTACGCATAAAAAGAGACCCGCTAGGTTGACTGGCCTAGGCAAAATAAGGGCATCCCGGCGAACCAAAAGGGTTCAGGCAAAAATTAGGGATATATATATACAAAAGAACTATACACCCTGCAAGTCAAAAACCTGAAAAGGCGGCTTGGGCAAAAAAGGGTATCCCGGTGGACTGAAAACCTGAAAAGGCGGGCCAGGCAAAAGTTAGGGATTAAAGCGTACGACTATGTCCCGTTGGATCACTTATCTACTTCCAGCTAGTTGTGTTACCAATATCAAGTTCAAACAGCACAGATCGGTCCAGTCACCTTTATTCCGATAGCAAGGGATGAGATGCTTGAAGATACAGGGGCAATAGCAGAATTGAAACCCGACGGGATCATTTCCACATAGTTGTTTTTCTTTGTTTATCACTTTGTACCTTTTCAATTTTACGACAATTTCCTCTTACTAGGATTTCTGTCTCCTTGTACAAAACTGCCTGTTTATAGGCCAATTTCAAAATCAATACAAGTCTATTTTCAAATTCAAAATTACTTTTACATTCCCTGTTTTGTTTACGTAAACGTCCAATGGGTACTTTGAATGAACATATACACTTGAATATGATTGATGTTTACCAATATATATATATATATATATATATATATATATATATATATATATATATATATATATATATATATATATATATATATATATATATATATATATATATATATATATATATATATATATATATACACACATGAAAACAGGAATAACATTTACTAAGGATTCTAGGAGTTGGGATAGTGTTCAAGATATCCACGAACCCCCACAGAGCCAGTTTCATGGAAATATCCCCACAGAGCAATCTCCATGGAACTATCTTTATAGAGCTATCTTCACAAGCTCATCCCCAACAGAGATATATTCCCCGACAGAATTAGTATGCCCTCAGACAAAAATCGGGGCATCTTCCAGCGATTCACTGCCATATCTTTGATAGACAGCTTGGCATGATCATAGATCCCCTAGCAGATAAAGAAGTTGATCATTTCCCCAGCATACAACAGAAATTTCCTCAACGCAGCCTATGAAATTCTAATCCCCATCGGAGATTATTCCCTCTATGTAGTATACAGAATTCAATTCCCCAGCTGAGTTTATTTCTCTAACACTATAGAATTCTCTCCCCCAACAGAATTTATTCAAGGATACTATCCCCAGAAGAGTTGACACTCGTATCTGAAACCTGGTCAGATAATGCATCGGAGAATTATCCATCTCTTTTATTCCCAGTCAGAATACATACAATCAATTTCCACAGTAAAAGAACAACGGACTACCGACTCTCTTGACAGAATACGTCTATCCCCAAGCGGAAGTCAAAGATCCCCAGCGGAATATTCCCAAACGGAAAGTATGAATCCCCAGTAGAGTCATTCCAAACAGGATCTGAAGATTTATTTTCCCCAATCAGACGTTACTATTCAAAGCCACCGCTACCTTCAACGATATTTCATACCCATACATCATTTACAATACAATCAACCAACAAGCGTTACTTCTTGCACCCGTGAGTGCAAATTTCTGGGCACTTAGGTGTTCAATCCTCTTCCACCTTCAGATCACGAATGGCAGACATGCCAATCTAACTCCTTAGGTTTAAGAAGATTGAACATGGGCAGCTGTTGTACCCCAAAATTTGCCCGCCCTATTTCTAACTTTTAAATTATTTTTAACTTTGATTTTATAAGTTTTTTTTTTGGTTCAATTTTACTAACATTTTAACAGTAATTTTTATTCAAAAATAGGTAACAGTTTACTTTAAATTGTTTAAATAACAAATAGTTGTTTGACCTTCATATGCTTTCAAGTGCATTTTTGTTTCGAATAAATGAATTGGCACAATTGGAAAGGAGATAGGGCTTGCAAGTATGAGGTCGCGGGTTCGAATCTCACATGTTACATTTTGGACTTTTTTTCTGTTATTTGTTACTAACTTTCTTTCCATTTTAAATTATTTTCAAAAAAATCACAAAAATTGTATTTTTTTATTATTTATTTTTAATTTTCGTTTTTTATTTTAAGGTATTTTTGAAAAATAATTATTTATTTGATTTTATGCACTTTTTACCAAAAAGGAGTGCAAAAATCATAATAGATACCAAAAATATTTCCTTTCTTGTGTACTCATTTCCTATTGGTCAGTTTATGTCATTTTTGTGTCATACTTAGTTTCTAATTGGTCTACTTGGTGACCAAGTAAAAATCAGATACTATATAATTTTATTCAGATGTTATTTGATCAATATGAATTAAGACTGATTATTTTTTCCTTTTTAAACTTTTTAACCTAATTTTCTAGATCTATAAATACATATTGTTTTACACATAAGAGGGGGGGCCTAAAAAAAAGAAAAAGACAATCATTCTCACTCTCTCAAAGATCAAAACCCCTCAAGATCACTCTCTCCTTCCGGCTGTCGCCCTCCACCCTCCGCCGTCCGTACGACCGTACGGAACCGTCGCCGTCGCCGTCCGTACACCGTCCGTACGACCGTACGGTCCGCCTCCTCCCTCCGTTTTGTTGCATTCTTAGCTTGCGATCTCTTTGCCAACCTTCAATCTAGGTAATTCCTCGCACATTCCTCGATTTTCTTGTGATTTGATTGTTTGGTTTAGTGAATCGATATTAAATTAAGCCTGAGGTTAGAATTGCGATATTTCTTACGGTATAAATTTTTGATAAAATGCTTAGATGAATTTTTTTGATGTAAATTGATATTGTTTGTTTTAGATAATTTTTGAATTCACATGGTGATAATGTCCAAATCCGGAATCGGTTGATTTGTTTGAAATTTGTTGTGGATCTTGATTTTGGGTTACTAATTGTGTTGAAATTTTGCAGTGAAGCATAAGCCAGATTGTTGTGATTATAATTTTGGTTTTAGGTGTGGATTCAATTTCTATCCCATGCATTTTTGTTTTTCCATATTTTACTAACCTTTATTTTTTTCATTCCATTTAGTTATTTACTTTCTTGTTTAAAACTAATCAATACAATAAAACCATAAAATTAGAAATTAGGGTTTTAATTAATCAGACTTTAATTAATTTGTACATAATTAGAATTAGATTTATTTTTTATCACTAACATTAAAATCAATTCCTAAAGAATACAGAAAAGCATTAATTTAGATTTTAGGTCTTTAAAATAATTTTCCTAACATTTTTCTTCATTTATTTATTTATTTGCCTATTTAAATCTCTAGGAAAATTGTATAGGTCGCACGTTTTTTTTTTGTAATAGCTGTATTTTTATTTTCCGCAAGGGTTTTCATACTTATGTATCTCTCCCAAAGCCTTGTAATAGCGTAGGATTTAATTTTCTGCAATTATATTTTACGCTTGTATATATATAATCTGTTTAGATGTATGCTAATAGGATTGTATGGCAAGACTTAAAAACAAACGATAGATAACCCTAATTCAAGATAAATGATTGAAACCAACACACTTTGCACACATGCACCTCTAGGATAACCTCTCTTCGTTTGCCTTATGAAATAATGGTCATGTCCCTCGAAAGTAAGGGTACTTTAGCAAAAGACACTTACGAATAATATCATCATAGTCCCTTCGATATAAAGATCATAGTCCCTCGATGGCACTTCGAGTTGCCTACGAAAAGATGATCTTGTCCCTCGATGACCCTTCGAGTTGCCTACGAAAAATGATCTTGTCCCTCGATGACCCTACGGAAAAATGATGATAGTCCCTTCGAATTGCTAAGGTATCCTTACATGTTGCCTTCTATGACCATTTGATGACCCTTCGCTGTCCCTTCACATCCAATAGATAGGACTACCTACCCACTAATGGTATGGATAGTACTATCTCTCATGGAAAATGATAAGTACAAGAAAGACCTTATAAATTAAGGGTAAGTAACTTTTAAATGCTTGCTCACAACTCAAAAACAAATACTTTTCACACCTCACACTTTCAAAAATATTTTCAAAAAAAAAAACAAACACTTTGTATACATTCTTACGCGAATTATTACAAAGTCAAACCTTTACAAAAATATTCTCAAAAACAAACACTTTGTATACATTCTTACACGAATTATCACAAAGTTAACTTTTACGAAATATTTTCTAAACACACACCACATTTCAAAAAGCAAGTTAAAGTGAGCAAGCAATTAAGAGCCCGTAGATAACTACGGATGAAAAGGGGTGCTAACACCTTCCCTTTTCATAACTTACCCCCCGAACTCAAAATCTTTTCAAAAAGGTCTTTCCCGTTCTTTTCACATTTCCAAAATAAATTGGATAAAAGAAAAGTCGGTGGCGACTCTTGCTAACCGCAACATGTTTTGCGAAAACAAAATAAAAAAGTCAGTTCTCCACCGTATTACAACACGGTCGAAGCAAGCACATCAAAATGAGGTTCCATTATCTTTGAGAGCAGGTAGTAGAAGGGAAGATGAACTTGGAACACTGCAGAACTGAGAATCAGATTGCAGATATCATGACAAAGGGAGTGCAGGTCGAAGTTTTCAGAAAACTAAGAGCCATAATGAATGTAGACAACTTAGACACAATGAATTAGGTGGTGTGTTGAGTTGTAATTCCTTGTGTCAAAGTAGTTTAGCTTGATAGAAGCAAGGAACAGACGAATTGTGATAATGTGTGTGTCAAGTTGTAATAGTGTGACGAAGTGTCGAAGGAGGTTCCTTCACACATGATTTCGACTTGGGCCTATTTTAGTAATGTTAACTATTTTGGACTTTTATAGTTTTGGGCCTTGGCTTGGGGTGCAAGCTACCTAAATCTATAAATAGGGAGAAACCCTTATTTTTGTAATAGGCGCAGAATTGAGAACTTGTATTCACAGTTTGCAGTTGCAAGTGAAATAACAAAATTTCCACAGTTTGCGGGCAGAGAGTTCTCTGCAGTAAATTATTCATCTTCTCTTCCAACGATTTTTTCTTTCTTTTCTTTCTCAACCCTTTTCATTGCCATTGCGTGTTTGTTAACAATCTTGAGATCAAGATTGAATAGGAATTCCCAAAAGGTTTTGGGTTAATTCCAACAGTGTCATCATTAAATTTCAATTTAGTAAACTGAAAAATTCAATTTGTTTAAGTGTACATTTTTTAATCTAATGAATATATCTTTTTTTTAATGTTTTAAACCAACTACATATATGTATCAGTATTACAAAGATGGTTGGAATAATAATTCTTAAAAAAAATTGGTGAAGTAATAATTTTTAAGAAAAGTGTTAGTTTTAGATACTTTTAAAAAGGAAATGCATGTCTATTTTAAATGATAAATTAAATATTAATATTTTAACAGCTCTGGACACCAAAGCCACGGGCACCAGCTATGGAGCTCACCTTCGAGCCCATCCCGGTTCCACAGGATGCTGATCCGAGCACCGTAGCGCTCATCGCATCTCTTAACAACTCGAACCTCTTGATCCTCCAGCAGGGGGAGAAGATCAATGCTCTCGAGCATATCATTCAGGAACGCCTTGCTTCAGAAAAACTGATGAGTCTTTCCCCACGCCCACGAACTCCCTCGAAGCGAAGACGCGACAGCCTCTCCCCGGAGAGGAAAAGTTCAAGATCGAGGAACCCTACACCCGGTCTAGCACGACGACGCCATCAGTCTCCTCCGCAGAAATCTAGACACTCCCCGGTATCCAAGAGGTCTCAACACTCAGATAAGTACGAGCACCGACACACCAGCGGACGTTCTCCTCGCCGAAGTCGAAGTCGCGGTCACAACCGTTCCCTTTTGCGCTCTCCTAGTTCCAGCAGTGACGATGACGTTCACGGCCCGTTCACAAGAGACATCCTGGACACTCGAATCCCCCGCGGATTGGAGAAACCACCCACGTTGACAACCTATGACGGGACGTCTGATCCCCGCGAGCATATCGAAAATATAGAAGCTATGCTCCAATATCACGGTGTCTCCGGGGCTATCAGATGCAAAATGTTCCCCATCACCTAGAGAAAGGGAGCGATGACATGGTTTAAACGACTTCCTCGCGGATCCATCTCTTCATGGAGAGAGTTAAAGAGCCAGTTTGCCCGCCATTTCACAGCTTCCCAATGACATCCTAAGTCGGAGGCTACACTGGAGGCCATTATACAAGGCAGTGATGAATCCCTATGGGCATACATTGAAATATTTAACAAAGAAGCGGTGGAAGTCCGAACAACGGATCACATGAAAAAGTACCTCCTCGAAAAGGGACTCTGGCCCAAAAGCGATTTCCGTAAGGCAGTAGGGATCGAAGCTCCCCGGACACTGACGAAACTCCTTCGCAAAGCTGAGGACTACATCCGTTACGAGGAAAAAGAAGCTGCATTCCACGCCCGGGACTTAAGATATCACGAAGCACCCCGGCCATCAAAAAAAGACGAGCCGGAATCATCCCGGCAAGGGAAAGAGAAAAGGCGCGATGAGCGTCCTCGCGAAAGCAAAGGGCCAACTGGTCGGTTTACGGAGTCCACCATGTTCACGACCTCGCGCGAGCGCATTCTCTCCGAATGCATCAACACAAAATTTAAACAAGGGGGTGTCAAGTTCCCTAAACCGACCACATCCAAAGGGAACGTCGGCAAAAGCAAATACTGTCGTTTCCACCGTAGTCACGGCCACGTGACAGAAGATTGCGTGCATCTTAAGGATGCAATAGAGATCCTCATCAAAGAGGGTCACCTAAAGCAGTACGTGAATAAGGGAGAGTCCTCCCGACGAGACACATCCGATTCGAAGAAAGAGGCAGAATCAGCCCAATCCAGTCCTCTCCCGCAGGTTGCAATGGCCATCAGCCGACCAGAGGACTTCTCCGTTCCTGATCACCTCGACACGACTTCCTAGGTATTCATACACAGCACCTAGGAAGCCTTTCTTATGTCCATGGTCATCTCATGTGGGGGGTACCATGAGCTTACAATAGGGTCCATCAAGCGAAAGTTTGAGCAGTTGATAGACAGTAGCCCCGATCAGTTGTCCACGATCAGAAAAAGTGAAGGACGTTCGCAGTTGATCGCGTTTTACCGAGAAGAACTTCCAGGGGGATCCCCAAATTCTCATATCCCTCTGCTGATCAGGGCCAAATTGTCCTATACCGATGTTCGGAGAATCCTGGTCGACCAGGGCAGTTCCGTGGACATCATGTATACCAACCTGTTCCGCGCATTGAAACTGAATAAGTCCAACCTCTCACCATACGTGGGATCGGACCTCCAAGGGTTCAACGGGGAAACAGCCTGACCTTGGGGTTACGTGGAGATACCAGTCACTTTTGGCAAGGAAGAGGCATCCCGGACAATCAAAACGCAATTCTTAGTCATTGATTGCCCGTCACTTTATCAGTGCATCCTCGGCAAGCCAGCTCTTGCAGAACTCATTGTTGTCCCCTCTACGGTCCACCTCAAACTCAAGTACTATACTGAGAAAGGGCACGTCGCAACTCTGCATGGCGACATCGAGGCTGCTCGCAGATGCTTTGAAGCCGCAACAAAAGGGCAGAACCAGATCGCGACGACGACAAAATCAGCAAAGCGCCCAAGAGAGGATGAGGTTCCAGCTGAAGATGGCCAGCCAGACAAAAAGCCCACGCTTCCTGTGCATATCATCGACCTCGACAACAGGCTTCCTGAAGAGGGTAAAGAGGATCGTGACGAAGACAAACAGTCAGGAACAATAAGCTCCCCGGCTTCTGCACTTTTGCGACTAGTCCCAGATAGGGAATTCGAGATCATCACCTTCAGCAATAATCCCAACAGAGGAGTGAAGATAGGTGTTGGTCTCCCCGAAGAGATTAAGAAGGAGCTGAAGAAATGTCTTGACGACAACGTCGATCTGTTCGCCTGGAGTGCGGCGGATATGCCCGGCCTTGATCCAGAAACTGCATGTCACCACTTGACAATCAATCCAGCTGCTCGCGCCATTGCCCAACGAAGAAGAAAATAATCCGAGGAAAAGGTACAAGCTGCCGAGAAACTAGTACAAGACCTCCTAGAGGCAAAATTTATTTCCGAGGCCAGGTATACGACCTGGCTCTCAAACATTGTACTTGTAAAGAAAAGTAATGGAAAATGGCGCATGTGCATTGATTACACTGATCTCAATCGGGCTTGCCCAAAAGACGCTTATCCGCTACCGAGCATAGATAAACTCGTAGATAATTACGCAGGTTTCAAGCTCTTGTCCTTCATGGACGCTTATTCGGGATACAACCAAATCCCAATGGCAGACGAGGACAAGAGGTATACGGCGTTTATGACCTCCTCGGGGAACTATTACTACAACATAATGCCCTTTGGACTAAAAAACGTCGGAGCCACGTACCAGCGCATGATGAATAAAGTCTTCCGATCAGAAATCGGGGACATGCTCGAAGTATATATGGATGATATGATCGTGAAATCTCAAGAGGAATCCGACCATACCACCCACTTACAAAAAGTGTTCGACCAAGCTCGAAAGTGTAAAATGCGTTTCAATCCAGAAAAATGCACCTTTGGTGTACGAGCAGGAAAATTCCCCGGGTTTTACCACACCGAAAGAGGGATAGAAGCAAACCCAGATAAATGCCGAGCCCTCGTGGAGTTCCCCACTCCGTGATCGAAGAAGGCGATACAATCCCTCAACGGGATGCTCGCGTCCCTTGCTCGCTTCGTGAGCAAATCCGCCCAGCACGCTCTGCCCTTCTTCAAATTACTCAAGAAGGAAGCCAATTTCGAATGGACGGACGAATGCGAGTGGGCCCTTGCCCATTTCAAACAAGCTTTGTCTGAGCCACCAGTGTTGTCCTGACCAGACCGTGGGGAAACCATATACCTGTACCTCTCCGTGGCCAATGAAGCAGTAAGTGCGGCACTTATTCGTGAGACGACTGACGGGCAGAAACCCGTCTATTTCACCAGCAAAGCCCTGTAGGGGCCCGAAGTCAGGTACACACAAATATAACGAGTGGCACTTGCTCACGTAGTTGCCGCGAGGAGACTCAGATATTACTTCCTCGCGCACACTATCAACTTCAGAACCGACCAGCCTATTAGGCAGCTATTAAGCCGACCAGATATGGCGGGCAGGATGCTAAAATGGTCCCTCGAATTGTCCAAGTTCGAAATTCACTACGAGGGGAGGAAAGCCCTCAAGGCACAGGTCCTGGCCGACTTCATAGCAGAAATGACTCCGGAACTATCCCCTCCGGGAGGGACGCGAAAGTGGATCATTTACGTGGATGGCGCATCAAGCCCCTCAGACAGCGGAGTAGGAATTATCCTCGAGAACGAGGAAGGGACCCTGATCGAAGTATCCCTGGTCCTGTCCTTCAAAACATCCAACAATCAAGCCGAGTATGAAGCCTTCCTCGCAGGATTACGATTGGCCAAAGACGTTGGCGCGAAAAGAAATAAAAATTTACACTGATTCCCAGCTCGTAGCGTCCCAAGTACGGGGAGAATTCCAAGAAAATAACGACCAACTAGCCGAATATTTGGCAATGGTGAAAGAAAAAATAGCAGAGTTTGAAGCATGGGAAGTTCAGCACGTCCCGTGCGAACAAAACACCCAAGCAGACATCCTCTCTAAACTAGCCAGCACCAGAAAAAAAGGTGGGAGCAAATCCATCATACAAGAAATGCTGGCCCGCCCGAGCATTATAAAACCCGACCTGCTAGATGTTAACGTCATCGGAGATCCCCTTTGTTGGATGACCCCTGTGTACAATTATCTCACCAAGGGGGAACTCCTCGAGGACAGTAAGGAGGCCAGCGTAACTAAACGACGAGCCTGTTCGTACATACTGGTCGAGGACAAATTATATCGACGAGGATTTTCCATCCCCCTGCTAAAATGTGTCGACGAGGCCCAGGTCCCCGAAATCTTAAAAGAGATTCACGAGGGCATCAACGCACAACACTTAGGGGGAAGATCCTTGGCCCGGAAAGCTTTGCGAGCAGGATATTATTGGCCAACCATGCAACACGACGCCAAAGAGCACGTACAAAAGTGCGACCGTTGCCAACGCCACGGGGACATGCACTTAGCACCCCCCAACGAGTTGAAGACTCTCTCCTCGCCGTGGCCCTTCGCCTGGTGGGGGATGGACATTCTAGGCCCCTTTACAATGGGATCTTATCAAAACAAATTCCTAATCGTGGCCGTCGATTATTTTACAAAATGGATTGAAGCCGAAACGCTCGCCAAGATCACAGCCTTCAACATACTGCGTTTCTACCAAAGGAACGTCCTCCCAAGATTTGGGGTACCTCAGGCCCTTGTGACCGACAACGAAACCCAATTCACGGACAAAAACTTCCAAGATTTCGTCGCCAAACTAGAGACAAAACAACATTTCACCTCCGTCGAGCACCCCCAGACTAATGGGCAAGTGGAGGCCGCGAATAGGGTGATCCTCCGCGAGCTAAAACGAAGGCTAGGCGAGGCCAAGAAAAGATGGGTCGAGGAGCTCCACAGCGTACTTTGGGCGCATAGAACAACACCACACTCCACCACCGGGGAAACTCCCTTCCAACTAGCGTACGGAACAGAGGCGGTAATACCGGTGGAGATAAGAGAACCCTCCAGAAGGACAGAAGCTCCCCTCGACGAAGAAATGAACGACGAGGCTCTACGCGAGGAGCTCGACCTGGTCGATGAAATAAGATCAGGAGCTGCGCTCCGCGAGGCCACATTAAAACAACAGATAATGTTGCGACATGACGCCAGGGTCATAAAATGTGACTTCCCCGTGGGCAGTCTGGTCCTGTGTAGAAACCAGAAGGATTCGCGCGAAGGGAAACTGGCAGCAAACTGGGAAGGACCTTATAGGGTCAAGTCCAAAATGGGCACATGAGCATATTACTTGGAAACATTGGAAGAAAAACCACTTGCTCGACCATGGAACGCTGAAAAACTCAAGCAATACTACAGCTAAGTCCTTAACCACAAGGCTAGACAAATTGCTGACGTAATCACCCAAAATAGGGAGATTTGCACGACCATCGTATCATGCCCTGGTGAAGCATGACACGCATTACAATGCCGACCAGCTTCTGCTCATAGTACGAGCAGATCCTGTGCACAACGGGGATACCTCGACCGAGCTCCGCCGTTGTCACACCATTCAGGCAGGACACCCAGCTCGCGATGGGAATAGTCCAAGCCTATGAGATTAGTACCTCAAACGAAGTCCTAGCCTCATCATGGGCAAAACCACTTTGCCCTCCTCGGTAGGTTTCACAACTCGCCGAGCACACATATATGAATAAACAGAGCAAACGTCCAAGATAAAACAATTTTACACAAAATCCAAGTATATTAAACACCTGTCATAACCGGGTAATGTTATAAGTACAAAAGGGGCAGCACCCATACAAAACGATAAGGGCACACAAAACATGTAAAAAAAAGTCCTAAACTTCGCTTCCATCCTCGGGAGGAACGACCTGACCATTAATAACCCTGTTGAACAGACCCATTCCATCAGTCAGAAGCTGCACGTCCGAGTTAAGGGCTTTCATCTGCTCTGTAGCAGCACTGAAACCAAACTCAACCGCCTTCAAGTTATCCTCGCCAAGGATCTGAATCCTTCCGATCAGCTTAGCTCTGGTCCTCAGGGATTTCTCATCATTATTCTCACCCTCGACGGCCGCTGACAAACCCTCCAGTTCAGCTATCCTGGTCTGCAAGCGTGCCTTCTCCTCGTCGGCCGCGGTCATCTGCAACTTCAGCTGGGTAACTTCCTGCTGAAGCAATACTTTGGCCTCTCCGTGACCTTCGAATTGCTTCAGATCATTGTACAACTTATTGTTATCAATTTCCAACTCGGTAATTCTCGCCTTGGTCGTGCGAAGGTTAACACGGGAAGCCGCCTCATCGTCCCCTAGGGCAAGAGCCACTTCGAGCACCCTGAACATGCCCGCATCGTCCTGGCAGAGTTGTTTCCTCCTCGCCTGAGGATTGGCGCCCACAATGGCCTCGACTTCAAAATCCTGAACGGCGATTGAGTTCCCTTCATTAAACATATTTCCACGCGAATAACACGGGGGCAAAACATACGGGTCGGCGCCAGAACCTCCCGGGCCAGCGGCCACAGAAGTCCCTGCGGCATCTGTCTTCCTTTTATGGGTGGTATCCGGGGTCAGCGGCGTTGAGGCTCTCTCCGGGACACGGGTAGGACCAGCTGCAAAATTTTCCAGGACAGTCTGCTTAGGCACCCTGACCTTGGCACATACGGTCGACTTCTTGTGAACTTTCGCCGCTTGAGATCTCATCAGGCGTTCCCTCATGTCTGCCATCATACCTGCGAACACACAAAACAAGTCAGAACTCAGAAATTCGAACAAATAAAAACAAACAGCGGACCATACCAAGTAACTGGATCGCATCATCATCAGTATCGCATTCGAGGAGAGCTTTGATGTTAATATATCTAGCTGCTTGGACAGGCTCCCCATCATCCCCGATCAGATTATTCCCGTCCCGATCAACTACGAAGGCCAGGGAAAAACTCTCCACATAAGCATGAAGGATCATGTACGACTCCTTGTCGGCCTCACAGAGTTGTTCGTGTTTCACCAAGAATTGGTCGGTCCTACGCTTAAAATGGGAGTAAACCCATTCCAGAGGAAATAGGGATACAACTCCATCCACCTCCCGACCATCAACCGTCACCTTTTCGATAGTCGAGATAGATCTTCTCGCATCCTCGGAGATAGGCTTCACGATCAGAAACCTATCTTTGAAGTGGCGAATCGAGTCAGAGTACGGCCAGAATAGCCTGCTCTGCTGTTTGAACGAAACCCAACTTTGTTTCGTCCCCGTGGTACTCCTTTGAAGTTGGAAGAGACAAAAGAAGAGATCCACGGTCGCCCCGACATTGAGATGACGGCAGACTAATTAAAATGCCCGGATAAAGGCCAGAGTATTAGGGTGAAGCTGCGACGGGCACAATGCCAAATGGGTGAAGAGAGCCACTTGAAAATCAGTGAACGGGAGACGCATCTTGGCCTCCGTAAAAGCAAACTCGTACATTGGGAAACGCAATCCCAGATACCCAGAGCAAATTCTATCATTCTTCCCAGGACGAAATGCTTTCCATTGCCGAGGAGCTTCCCCTACCCGGTTCTCTAACAGAGAGAACTCTCGAATCTCCTCTTCGGTGAAAGTCGATCGGAACGACAGAGGTTCGTGCGCTATCCAGTCCAGGTCCCCCTCTGCGACCTTGATGTTGGAATAATCGGCGGGCGCATCCGGCTCCTATTGTGTCTCTTGAAGGTCGGGCACAACTTCATCCCGAGGATCAGCCATTTTCACCTGAAAAGCAGAGGAAGATAAGTGAATTCGACATCTAAGATCAAATCCACCCTTCCACCACTAATCAAGTGAAAGGGCGAGGATGAAGCCGAGGACAACCCCGAGCCCGTTCTAACTCATCTGTCTAACGACCATCACAGAAGTCCCCGCGACTTAATACAGCAAGGATCAAAACGAGGACACAGGCTCGTCGCGTCCCAAAATCACGAGAAGGAACCGAACAAGCCTAGTGCCCGACTACAAACCTAAACTATACGCCTAACCAGAATCTACAAAGATCTACATCAAAACATTCTCTACAATTATCCTAGAAATCTTCATGTTCTTCATGTTCTTCATGGATCTTCCAGAAACTCATATGTTCATCAAAGAACACATGAAGTTCAACCGGAAAATTCATGAACCCACCGGAGAATTCATGAACAACACCCAGAAAACTCGAAGGTTCATAAAAAAATACGGAAAACGAAGAACAAACTTACAGGAAGAAGAAGAAGTTGACGGAGAGGAGGAGGATCAACGGTGGCGAAGAGGAACTCCGACGGGAGGACTAGTTGCAGAGCAAATAAGAGCAAGGAGTGAGAACTTGTGAGAATTGTGAAAATAAAACCTTCCTCCACCTTTTATAACCATTTGATCGTGGGGAATCGTGAAGGTCATCATAGCCTACGCGGCCCTAGGACTGACAAAAGTCATGAATGCTCACCACGTGTCACAAACTCTTCGCCTGGTTTATTACAGAAAATACACTAAGTCCTTGGCTCCCACACGAGCAGATCTCCTCGTTAAAAATGAACGCATTAGTTGCGGGGCTGCTCGGCGAAAAACGCCAATTTTTGCGAGCATGTAACGAATCTTGGCCGACACTCAGTGTAATCATCCAACGACCACAACTGGCCGGGACACGAATGGGACACTCCACGCGAGCAAACACGTCCCCGACAGTACGGTAGTAGCCACAGCTGTCTTAAGTCATTACTCTCCAGCAGAGCAACGACTTGGGGGGCTCCTGTTCTGGACCGGGCAGGACTTCCTGCCCTTAAGGATCAGGCCCAATCCATTATAGTTGGCGAACAGGCCCAATAGGCACAATATATCCGTTGGGCACAATATAGCCGTTGGGCACGTCCCCCTCACTCGCTTGTCAGTTCACGCGACCAACTACCTCCCCGGATATTGCGGTGGTAGTTGGACCAAGTCAGAGGACCACGCGCTGTGTCCTCCACTTGGCAGTCTCTCATTCGCCGAGCAGGCATCCTACTCGCGAGGAGAGATCTTGGCCCCGCGATGGGGGAATATTATAAATACCCTCTCACTTGAGAGGGTCAGATATCTAATCTCTTACATTCTTACTTTGTACTTGCTTTTCTCCTCTTGTCCAAACTCTCACTTTGGCATCGGAGTACCTTGCAGGTACACCCCCCCCATTCTCCTCTCCTACGAGCATCAACTCTTGTCCTACACGAAGGCCGCGACGATCTCCTTCTGGTCCTCTCCGATCACTAAGTAACTTTTATTAAATAATAATAATAAATAGTAAAATATGAATTGTTTTTATTTTTTTATCTTTTTTATATTTTTTTATTTATACTTTTTTTTATAGAATTAATTTAAAACTTTAATAAAATAAGTTTATAAGTTTGTATGATGGTGTGGTGGTGGTACAGAGCGTTGAAAAGATAAAACATACACGAATTATAAAAATGGTAATTATAATTGTAGAAGACTTCCGCACAGTATAATGACTATAGAAAATATGAATTTTTGGATTGTTAACGGTTTTGAAAATTGGATATCCATATACTATTCTAAAATGAAAAATGATAATGGTTCAGATTTTTATAAGGCAATTGGAATTATTTAAATCTAGTTTCTGTTTTTTATTAAATGGTTCTTGTGAACCGGTTTTTTTCACACCCCTACATATTATGTTAGCAATAACAATTTCCTTGGTTAGTGCTATTCAACCCCGTTTCTTGGTGCTAATTTACATATAATATTACAAAGTTAATTGTTAAAAATTTCATTAGAATTATCACATTTATTATTAACAAAGACCTCCTAATCTTGTTGTTGAAGTAGTTACTCACACGTTCCAAGAAAGAGGAAAACAGAAAAAGAAACAAATAAAGCCCATAGAAATTGAGAGGAAAAGTCACATAGGCATTCAACAAAGTTAGGAGTAGACGCATTAATCTATTTCTGTAGGTATTATTTAAGTAAAGAAAGCATCTTTTGTGTAAGAAAAGCAAAGTTGCAAGGGAAAATGGAAGAACCGCAAAAGGTCATCAGTCAATACAAGATGAAAGGACAATAACGCTTGTGCTTTCTTTTCTTTTTTCTGTGTCTCAAGTTTTACAACCATCATAACTATTTTTATTAGTCATTTCAAGGAATCCTCACCCAACCTTTTGGCTGTAAAACAGACAATAATAAACAAAATTATCAAAAAATTATATTTTCTAAAGTATTTTTCAAATCACCATCTATTTATTATTATATTCCTTTAGTCCTATTTATAATTTTTTTTAAATTTTATTAAATTAACAATGTATTTGAACAAAATATAAATTAAATATATTAGTTATTGAATAAATTTTAAAAAATGTAAATTGTTAAGAAATAGTATTTTTTTAAAGCTGATGAAATATCTTCTTCAACAACACTTTAAATAGATTAATCATAAAAAAAATTACTAAAGATTAGTGACCAAAATTTAATCTAGTAAAAAAAAAAAAATAATAAACAACTTTACATACAGATATTCTTGACAAAAGAAATAAAAATAAATAACTCTAAAAAATATTCTTGACAAAAAATAACTCTAAAATATATTAAAATCAACCTAAAAAAAAACCAACAAACAAAACATACAGATACCAAGAGGACAATCTAAAAATCCGAGTACATGTCCCAAACTAAATAAAAAAATGATGCATGAGAAATTGCGAGCATCAAATTAGAAATTAGATAATAATAGTTTCTGAAATCCATATATTAATTAAATGATTTATATAAAAAAACAACAATTTTATATAAAAATTAAAAAACAACGTTAACTTCAGAATAATTATTTTTTGTATATCAGAAAATAAAATATGTATATTAATCTAAAAGATATTTTATAAAATAGTATGAGTATTTTTATTGCATGTGACATTCACTTTCTGTAGGCTATAAGTATGAGTCCTTCTATTCCTTGCTATCTACTTCCAACTACATAACATAACCTAAACTTATAGGTTAGCTTAGAGGTGAAGTTTCCTTGACAAAATGGGAGGCAAGAAGTCATCTTCATTCTCATTTTGTGGAATGTTCAAATCATGTTTCTCAAGTGAAAGCAAAAACGATTACTACAATGAAGGGAGTAGCAGCCGGATGTTTACAAGTGATGAAGACAGAGGTCGTTGGGTTGCTGAGCCTGGTATTGACAGGAAAGCATCTGCTTTCATTGCTAGATTCTATGCAAACCGAGTCACTGATTCTGGACAGCAAATTGCTTCTTGAAATTTCATCTTTTCAATTCTTGTTTTTTTTTTATTGCGTTTTAAATAATTCAATCCACTTTTCTTTCTCTCTGCAGTTGTAGACAGTTTTATGATTTTATGTATGGATTTAAAGTTGCTAGTGTAATAATGTGTGTTGCTATTATTAATAAATAATGTAAAGATTTATTCATTTCTTGTTTTCAAATCTTATCATGTCTTCCTTGCTATTACAGAAAATCATTATTGGTTAGATGATGATTTGGTGCCTACCTTATAATTTTCTAGTTTTCTTATGTGATTTTTTAACTTTGGTAACCCTATAGAAAAGCAATAGATTCTCTTCCTTTGCGTCAATTTTTCAGCTTTAGGGACAAGGTTATCCCACTATTATAACTATGCAGCAGAACAAGGTTATCTAACTGCACAACAAAAGGAGAGAAAAGTTGATAAACTCTTTTATTTAAATAAAGTAGGTATCAACACCCAAGTTCATAAAAATAGTAATTTTGCATTTGTTTAACTTTGGATTAGACTAATTTTTGGTTAGAAGGTTAGTGAAACATAGCGGTACACTTTTACGGTTCTGATTTTTTTAATGGAAAATATATTATATTAAAAGGGATAAGATTTCTGAATAAACAAGAGTACAAAGCATAAGGTGCCTTATCAACAATAAAAACAGAGAGAATAAAGATAGAAAAAATCACAATTGAAATCAGAAAAACAAAGAGCCACATCACAACTACCATAGAACCTCCTCGCTACTCAAGACTAGATCTCAAACCAATCAGATCCACCATCAACAAATCAAGAGATAAAAGGGGAATGAGTTGGAAGCCAACCACCTCACACCAAATCAGGGCAAACACTCTATTCGCTAGAGGTTCAAGAAGAGGATAGGATTCGAAATCACTCTGTGAACGTGCAAGAGTTCTCTCCCACTCTGCCCAAAAATCAATTCTAAGATAGAAGAATACTTTTATTTGTCACTTCTTTTGTTGTTGTTGTGACTCCTTTAAAGATATCATCTTTTCAGACTTTTCAAATAGACCAAATAACAGTGTGTCAGATCTAAAGGTAGTCACCCCTCTTCTTACCCATACCTCCTAATAAGATAAAAGATTGAAAAAGCAGCCTAATATCCTTATGGATAAGAGTCTGCCACCCTAACCACCTGAAAACTCTACACCAAAACACCCTAAACCCCGAAATTTATATATAAACGATTACTCAACAATTTAAGGTGTCATCAACGACAATCCTTCAACTAAACACAATCATATAGAAAACATGCAGCGAAAAAGTAAACAACATACAACACCTGTCATCGCATGCCCACCTTCACTTAGGGTATCATCACAGTAAAATCATATTTAATTCAAAAATAAAACATAACAACTTCCAATTTGGTCTTATAAAGACTTAACTTTCACAAAGTTATCCAATTGAAATTATAACATCCCACTCGTAGCAACTTTAAAACAACTCAACATAAAAAGTATTAAACTTCAACAAAACAAAATGAGTCAACTTCAAACATAATAAAAATGCCTCATCCCAGTTGTTGTAGAATCAGAGCACTAAACCACTAAGGATGTGATAAACAAGTGAAAATAGCTTCAAGAGCTATCGGCCACTTACAGCAGAAACTTTTAATCTTGGTGATCTGCAAGATGTCAATGGTGGACAACATGAAGCAAAGGGAGTGAGAAACAACATTCAATATAAACAGTGTAAATAATGCTAAGATAGAGAACATACAACAAACACTCATTCATTACATAATAAACAACAATATAGTCTCACACCCATTCATAACAACATACACATATTCTCAACCAATCGGCAATATCATTAACAATAAGCTACATATGCAAATATGTATGCAATGTACTCCACAACTGAATCATTATGCATGCGGTATCATATCATCAGCAGTTAGTTCACTCAGGAATCGAGTTTTCTCTACTCGAACCCCGAGTCCACCATGCTCGGATTTGGGACAAGTCACCAATCCACCTTGCTCGGATTGCAACATGCCTCTTTCATCAACAATAACAACATCATGAATGCATGTTAAAACACGTCAATGAAACAACAATAACAATGTTTAAAGTCTCCTCCCGACAATAAACAAAACATGCATTAATCCAACAATAATAGCTCCCCTTACTTGAACTAGTACTCACAAACACAATAGCAACAACATCAATATTATACGATTACCTCAACATAACAAAACAATTATAACAATATCATCAACATCAGCATCAACATCCTTAACACAACAAAATCACATATTCAACAATTCAATATATAATTAATTTAACACATAATTATATTTAACAACACTTAATTCATCAACATATATAGCTCATGATCATACCACAACACATCAATATATATATCACAATTTACAACATTCAGCACAACATATTCGTCATGGCATTTACTCCCGACATAACATCAACAATAATATTCAACTAATCGCAATTTATCCTCAATTAATTCATGTTAGTACATCACTCTCAGCCTCTGAAAATATTACTATTTAATAGTAATTCGCGTTAGCTTTCCAATACTTTAAATCGTGCCTCAAATAGAGTTACTGATTTCAAGTTATGATAAAAGAAATGTATTTGAACCAAATCAGCCTAATCGGCGACGATTGGACCGTCACGATAGCTGATGCCCGACAACTCTTTCGCATTACATCGAACTGCTGCAGAATGCATAATTTTTGCGTTTTTAATCGTTGGAGGCCTTCTAGACCTTCGATTTCGATTCCGTAAAATGGTAAACGCTCAAAATTCGACATCCAATAATTATATAACAATTGTACAATAACCAACATAAATTATACAGACCCGGCATCTATTAGTCATCAATCAATCGTGGAATTAAGGTTGTGTTTTCAAAGCTCTAAGCACACAACAATGACATCCAACAATTTCATAATTCAATCACCAATCCATGTATAAAATACAACATATTGTAGGGCATGAAAATCACACATTAACATGATAAATAGCATGAATTCCTCATACACACATCAAAATTCATGAAAACACAACAATGTGAAATAAAACCTATTGAGGATGAAGGATCTCGCTTTACCCCCATCATGCTAAACACCCATATTGATAGCCCTTTCCCCCCTTACCTTAGAATTCCAACAAGCAAGCATTTCTCCAATGGTTTTCCTCTCCTCTGCTAGTTCTAGGATTATCCTCTTCCCTCTTTCTCAAGTTCTCTAAGAATTGGATGAAACCTAACTCTTCTTCACCTTTTAGAATATATATCTAGGATTTTCTACACAATCTCTTTTAATTACCTCATTTGCTCCCTACACTTTTAATTCACACTATCACCTCAAACTCTCATTATTCTATTTTTCTAATTTAATTATTAAACTCATACTAATAATAAATTTAATTTTCCACTTAATCGCTGATTTATAAATAAAACTTAATTCTCCATTTAGGTATTTCCTTTACTACCACCTAACTTATTCTCCTAAATATCCTCATTGCCCCTTATTTCTCTACTAACTCCTATTTTCTCTATTATTTATTTAATTAAATATTTTTTATTATAAAACCAAATTTTCTATATTATTTTCTAATATTAATTAAAAATCACTAATTATTCTAATTATTTTGCCAAGCTCATATGTTCTCACCACACCCTACCAATCTCGTTGCACCCCGACAACAAATATAATCACCAAATTTATTTAAAGGCTCACTAAATAATTAAATAAAAATCTAAATAATTCAATTAAATTAATTAATCGAATTTATGGTGTTATAGCTCTGTCTTACTTTAAAAAAAATTCACTCTCGAAAGTTACCTTAAGAAAACAACTTTGGATGAGACTGTCTCATCTGACACTTCCCACGTTATGCTTCAACTAGCAGGTCCTCCTCAAACTATCTTCACAGAGGAAATCTCCTTACCACACAAATGTTTCACTTCTTGATCCTATATTCGCATAGGCAATGTCTCAACAGTCAGATTCTCTCCCACTTGTACATCATCCGCTTGGATTTCATGAGACGGATCCAGAATGCATCTCCTTAACTTAGATATAAGAAACACATCATAAAGATATTAGCAAGCAGCGGTGAAAAAGCGATTCGATAGACCACCTCTTCTTTCCGTTTTTTTATATGACCTTTCTCTAAATAATATAAGCATGCCTTTATTCACATTTTTATGTCTCATTTATATCCTCTAGTGGATATTCTCGTGAGATATACTTAGTAAAAGGGTCATCCAAATATCATACTGCACTTCCTTGCATGTGAGTGATGTTTGGGGTTGTTCATGTTTCGTGAATCACAAGTTTGTTGCAATCTATTTCCCTAAAGATGACTAACTTGGATATTAGATCTACCTTTAAATTTTTCTCCCTTGGAACATTCAAAATTTCTACCTTGTGGAACTGAACCACCATGGCTATCTCACTTGTTAAATATTTTTGTTTGACCGTATCCTTGTGAACATGCAAGATTAAAGTGAAACTCCATTGATAAACATGAAATGGAGAAGTTTCTTGGAGAAGAAGAAAGCGAGATTTGCATGTGTAAAGGGAGAATATTATCGCTGAATCTTATTTTGATACAATCATGATACAAGTATATTTAGTTAGGTAATGATTAAGGCAAGTAACTAACTATCCATAACAACCTGTAACTAACTTCTAAAGTTAGTTATCATGAGCAAAAAGTGGTTATTACATGTCATCATGCTTAGTGCATGGACTATCATCTACATCATCATTCAAAGCCCCTCTCAAGCTGGAATGGATATCGAACATTCCAAGCTTGGCTTGTAAGGCATGGAAAGGACCCAGATGCAAAGACTGTGTGAAAATATATGCAACTTTCTCTTTTGAGGTGACAGGTGATAACACGAAAATGTATCGTATTTTTAGACCCGATTCACATGAATTTTAGTTATGTTTAATTTGATTTTTCCTGATTTATGTTTTATATTACCCGTATTTATTTTCGTTTTCAGATACTCGAGTCAGAGCGGATTTTATCGGAAAGTGAAGAATTAATGAAGAATTAATGAAGAAATATGAAGAAAAGAAGAAAAGAAATATTATAAGAAAAAAAATAAAAGGGGTCGGGCCTACCATCACTCTCATATGTGGCGCAAGCCACATTGGAGAGGTGGCGCCCATCACCCATGTTCATGTGGCGCAAGCCACCTTTTTATGAGAGAGAGAGAAGAGGTGGCGTGGGCCACCTATGAGTGAGGAGAAGGATTCTCCCACTTCTCCCTGATTTTTCTCCACTTCTTCATATTTCCTCGCCCAGCAAACCAATCGTGATTCATCCGGTTCTCACACCGATTCTCACGGCACCAACCGAAGCTTCTGCATCCTAGTCCAGTATAAAACCAACCGAAGGCTTCCATTGCGGGGGTCGGCTTCTATTTGCCAGAATTTCCTTGTTTTAGTTTTTAGGCAGTTTCTTTTACCATGTAAAAGTAATAGTTCTCCACATCGGGGGAGTATTACCAATATAGTTTAAGGATTTTGTTTCTGCATTGAATTTCTGTACTTTGATTGGAAGCATTACAATTCAGCATCTATTTAATTCCAGGTTCCCTTTATCGTTTATTTTACCGCTATTGTTTTCTAATTTAATTGCTAAATCATGTTTCTCATTATGTTTTATTACCGTAATTGCATGTTGATTTTCCTATCTATGTCTAGCTAAATTGTCCTGAGTCCGGCGTATGAGGATCGTCGTTACCGACGGGACTCGGTAGAAAATAATAGGTGCGAACTTATGATTAAAATTCTGTTTTGGTTTTAATTTCCAAGTTTAATTTAAATAGCTTTGTCACGAGAGTGAGAGGTTATTTAACACGATTTTGTCACGAGAGTGAGGAATTAATTAAGGTTAGAGCCGGCACTGCGAGAGCATGGGGGTCGAATCGGATAGTGGAAATTAGGCAACATATCTAAATACAGCGAGAGCGCTTTAGATACGTTTAGGATATTATTGGCTTTCAAAATATATTTCCTAGTTACTAGGCGAGCGAGAGCAAAATCTTGGGATTAGGGAACATGACTTTAGTTAATACCGCGAGAGCGTGAGACGGAGTTTTTAAGTCGGTATATTCTACGAAACTAAGTTATAGTTGTAATTAGTACCCGAATTCTACAAAGTCCTTTAGGAACGCGGAATCCATATTCCGGCCTTTCTTTATTATCATATTTTCTAAGTTCATTTTTAGTTTTAGTTCTAGTTCCCTCTTAATTAAATATTCACCAGCCTTAGCTTTACAAAGCGACGATAGATTACAGTAGGTTGACATTGGTCTCTGTGGGTTCGACAATCTTTTATATTACTTCGATATTTCCGTGCAACTTGTGGAGCATCAAGTTTTTGGCGCTGTTGCCGGGGACCAACAGTCAATATTGTTATTCCGTTGTTGCACCGTATAGACTAAGACACTCCCATAAAAAAAATAAAAAAATTAAAAACTATGTATCACCCAAATTTTCTCTATGATAACCACTCAGAATATCTTGAGGAGCCGCACCCAAATTTTCTCTACAATTACCAACCGCAATACTCCCAATATTTTGAGGAACCGCAACCAAATTTTTCCTATGATTACCATTCCCAAAATTTCGAGGAATCGCAAGAATCACATAATTCCAATCTCGAAATACTAATGGAGGATTTCAACGCGACACTAACTCATTTCCACCCAAATTACCACTCCCAATATTTTGAGGAACCACAAGAATCCGTTAACTCCAACCTCGAAACATTAATGGAGGATTTCATTGAAACAACAACTAATTTTAGGTTAGAATCTATGATGGAGCACTTTGTGGAGACACAAACTCTCCAGAATGAAGAGCTTAGAAGACAACAACTCAATACTTATGAAACCCTTAGGCAGATAAACACTATGGTCGAGTCCCTCGCGACTCACACTGAGGTATTGGAGACTTAAATCTCCCTGCTTGCACAGACACCTATAGGATCCTCCCCCGAGGAGCATGTGGATGTTGTAGTGACCTGTAGTGAAACAAAAATTGAAAATCCTAAGGAGAGTGATAATGAGGTTGAGGAGAGTGATATTAACGTTGAGGAGAGTTCTGGTAAGGAAGAAGTAGAGATTGAGAAAAATTCACTGGGATCACCTGAATGGGAGGTCGTCAAAGAGGTGGAGAAAGTAGCACATAAGGCTTTTCCTCATGCCTATACCCCACCGATTCCTTTCCCGCATAGGTTTGTAGACTCCCAATCCAAAACGCATGTGAAGGCATTGGGAAATATCCACGCCAATGCACCTTCGTTTGAGGTCCTAAATAAAAAGAGAAAATTCGAGGACCATGAAACTAGGGATATCATTACTGTTAAGAGGGTAAGGTTAAACTTTGAGGTGATGGATGAAATAACTAAGCCCAAACTTGAAAAACTAATAGTTAGGATAGATCCTGAACCACCACCACAAGTTCAAAAGAATGAACCACCCCACAGAAGGAAGAAAAGAAAAGGTCAGGGATATGTGAGATGGCTTGATAAGTGGCCTTGGAAACCGAAAATTATTAGCCGTCGAGCTATCAACGTTAAACAAAGCCCTGCGTGGGAGGCAACCCACGAGCTTTTAATTTAATGTTTTACTTTTATTGTTTGTGTTTGCAGAAAATTAAGAATTGTATCGCTTGTCACGTCTCAACTACATTTAGGTGAACGATCTCTAGATGACAATCCCTTAAGATGAGTTGGTGCCCACGCACATTCCTACGAATGTCGCTGCTGGTGGTGACACTGATGATAAGTATGATATGAGAGAGCATATCTCTCTAGTTCGTAACTCACCTCCTCCTTGTCCTTTCACATGGTCAGGTTCCACCTGCACACACCGCACCGTATTTTTCTAACATTTTTTGCAGGTACTTCCTTCGGAAACAAATAGTATGATGAGCGGCTTCAGTAAAGTGAAGTTTCAGCAAATTCAGATAACTCGTAGTACAAGACGCCGGAGTAGAAGTGGCCAGCGAAGATAGGGACAACAAGGGAAGAATCAGCGCGAATTTGGCCATGGTAGCACGCAATGGCATTCATACAGGTTCTATCTTTCCTTTTTCAACTTTTATCAAAACATTGAGGATAATGTTTGGTTTAAGTGTGGGGGAGGAACATTTACCGCTTTCTAGTTAGATTTACTGTTTTCTAGCATGATTTTAAAATTTTTTCTATTTTAAATGTTTCGTCCGTCTGTGCATGTGATGTCGAGTCTTTATGATGATTTTATGTTGTTTATCGATTTCCCCATTCTCTTGAGCCACACCAAATATTTTGAAATTTTTTGAGTCAAAAACAATGTTTCTTTTGAAAATCTTAGGTTACAGATAAAATTGAGGGTTAGATTGTGAGACTTGGGAAAATTGCGCAAGATCGGTATCGTTCTAACACCGTGAGCCTCCCAAATTATGGAAATCGATCTGAGTACTTGTTATGCCATAGCCTTAAGTTCTCACCCCTTTAGTAGTCCCTAATTAGTTTATTTAGCAGTCAGCACCATCCTAAGCATGCACTAAGTAGGAAGCCGATGCAAATAAGTGTATGATCTCAGGCTTAAAAGGTAAACTAAAAAAAATGAATGAACGAAAAGAAATGCTCCTTCTAAGTTAGGTGATCCTCACCTGATCGTTTAGCCCAACAGTGCAAGCTTCTTTATTTTATTGATATTTAAGCCAATGTGCAAAAAGAAAAAAAAATGATGATAATGAGATCATAGTCACTAACAGGCTATCCTACCATGAGTGTGAAAGGATAACGAGCTTAATGTGATTGCGCCAGAATGAAAAGGGATAAAAGAAGGATGAGTGAGTTAGGCTTAGGTATAATGACATGATTCAGATTAGTTTGTATAGGAGGAAGGTTGATGACCGCAAAAGCGGAATTCTGTTGTTACGATATTCTTAGTGTGTGAGCAAGTACCTATCGACACAAACTTAACCGAAGTAGAGTTGGTAGCCAAGGATGAGTATCCGTATACACTATTTTTCTTGCGAGTCATGGTTTGCTTGAGGCCAAACAAAAGTTTAAGTGTGGGGGAGTTTGATAACACGAAAATGTATCGTATTTTTAGACCCGATTCACATGAATTTTAGTTATGTTTTATTTGATTTTTCCTGATTTATGTTTTATATTACCCGTATTTATTTCCGTTTTCAGGTACTCGAGTCGGAGCGGATTTTATCGGAAAGTGAAGAATTAATGAAGAATTAATGAAGAAATATGAAGAAATATGAAGAAAAGAAGAAAAGAAATATTATAAGAAAAAAATAAAAGAAAAAAATAAAAGGGGTGGGGCCCACCACCACTCTCATATGTGGCGCAAGCCACATTGGAGGGATGGCGCCCACCACCCATGTTCATGTGGCGCAAGCCACCTTTTTATGAGAGAGAGAAGAGGTGGCGTGGGCCACCTATGAGTGAGGAGAAGGATTCTCCCACTTCTCCCTGATTTCTCTCCACTTCTTCATATTTCCTCGCCCAGCAAACTAGTCGTGATTCATCCGGTTCTCACGCTGATTCTCACGTCACCAACCGAAGCTTCTGCATCCTAGTCCAGTATAAAACCAACCGAAGGCTTCCATTGCGGGGGTCGACTTCCATTTACCAGAATTTCCTTGTTTTAGTTTTTAGGCAGTTTCTTTTACCATGTAAAAGTAATAGTTCTCCACATCGGGGGACTATTACCAATATAGTTTTAGGATTTTGTTTCTGCATTGAATTTCTGTACTTTGATACGAAGCATTACAATTCAGCATCTATTTAATTCCTGGTTCCCTTTATCGTTTATTTTACCACTATTGTTTTCTAATTTAATTGCTAAATCATGTTTCTCATTATGTTTTATTACCGTAATTGCATGTTGATTTTCCTATCTATGTCTAGCTAAATTGTCCTGAGTCCGTCGTATGAGGACCGTCGTTACCGACGAGACTCGGTAGAAAATAATAGGTGCGAACTTATGATTAAAATTCTGTTTTGGTTTTAATTTCCAAGTCTAATTTAAATAGCTTTGTCACGAGAGTGAGATGTTATTTAACACGATTTTGTCACGAGAGTGAGAAATTAATTAAGGTTAGAGCCGGCACTGCGAGAGCGTGGGGGTCGAACCGGATAGTGGAAATTAGGCAACATATCTAAATACAGCGAGAGCGCTTTAGATATGTTTAGGATATTATTGGCTTTCAAAATATATTTCCTAGTTACTGGGCGAGCGAGAGCAAAATCTTGGGATTAGGGAACATGACTTTAGTTAATACCGCGAGAGCATGAGACGGAGTTTTTAAGTCGGTATATTCTACGGAACTAAGTTATAGTTGTAATTAGTACCCGAATTCTACAAAGTCCTTTAGGAACGCGGAATCCATATTTCGGCCTCTCTTTATTATCATATTTTCTAAGTTCATTTTTAGTTTTAGTTCTAGTTCCCTCTTAATTAAATATTCATCATCCTTAGCTTTACAAAGCGACGATAGATTACAGTAGGTTGACATTGGTCTCTGTGGGTTCGACAATCTTTTATATTACTTCGATATTTCCGTGCACTTGCGGACGCATCAACATGCATGAGGTGAATTGAACCTGCTAGCACCTTCTCACGAACAACACGAAAATCTATCTCTATGTGCTTTTGCGCTCATGAAAAACTTGATTGGCAGTTATGTACATAGCAGACTTATTATCACAATTTATGATGACAGGCATTGGAAGTTTTATTTGGAAATCAACAAGGAGATTAAGGAGCCAAACACCTTCACAAGTGGCTTGGGCAAGGGCACGATATTAAGCTTTAGAGGATGATCTGTAAATGACAACTTACTTATTACTTTTCCAACTAATGATGGATGTACCAAGGAAGTAATAGATGCCATAGGTTGATCTTCTAGTATCTGGGCAAGCACCCCAATCTGAGTATGAAAACCCTTTAAGGCATAAAGGAGAATTAGAGTGAAAGAAGAGGCTTTGACCTGGGTTGTTTTTGAGGTATTTCAGAACATGTAAGCCAGCTAACATATGCTTATCTGTTAGAGCATCAAGGAATTGGCTGAGTTTACTTACAACATAAGTTATCTTATGTCTGGTGTGAGTAAGATAGAGAAGGTGACAAATGATCCTTCTATAAGAGGTAGGGTTAGATATAGGTGTTTAATAGGTTTTTTGAAGTTAAAGGTGAGGTTGCATAGGGGTGGAGCAAGGTTTAGCACCAAGAAGACCTGCATCAGTTATGAGATCAAGGGTGTATTTTCTTTGGCATAAAGAAATTCCATGGACATTTCTAGTAACTTCAAAACCTAAGAAATATTTGAGGGGCCATAAGTCTTTGATGCTGAATTTGGCATTCAATAAGGTTTTGAGTTGTTGAATTTCATGAGGATCAGTGCCTCAAACAACCAAATCATCAACATACACCAGAACCACAGTGAAGCCATGATGAGAGGTTTTTGTAAAAAGTGAATAATCTGCTTTAGATTGAACATAACCTGATGAAAGAAGGGTGTCAGTGAGTTTGGTTTTCCATTGTCGGCTAGCCAGCTTCAATCCATAAAGAGATCTTTGCAATTTGCATACAAAATCGGGTTGAGGTAGGGCAAGTCCTGGTGGTGGTTTCATGTATACTTCCTCATTAAGATCACCATGAAGAAAAGTTGTATTGACATCAAGCTGGAATAATGGCCAATTTTGAATTGCATCAATAGCTAAGAAAACTATGATGGTGGTTATTTTGACCACTTGACTGAATGTATCTGTGTAGTCTAAGCCTTCAGTTTGAGTGGAGCCCTTTGCAACAAGTATGGCTTTATACCTCTCAATGGTGCCATTGGCATGAAGTTTCACTTTGAAACCCATTTGCAACTAATTGCTTTCTTGTGTGAGGGAAAAGGCAAAAGATCCCAAGTCTTGGTTTTAGTCAGTGCAAGTAACTCAGCATTGATAACATTCCTCCAATTTTCATCACAAATAGCATTCTCATAGGATGTAGGTTCATGAATGGCAGACAAGTTTAAAATGTAATGCTTATGAGAAAAACATAATGAGTCATAAGAAAGAACATATGAAATATAGTACTTACATGTAGAAGATGATGTGAGAGCAGCTGAATTGGAATGGTGGATTAAGTTGCAGTGGTAATCTCTTAGATAATTTGGAGGTTAGACCAATCTATTGGATCTTCTGACAGGAATGTTATCAAGGGTGACAGGTGGAGGTTGATTTTCTTCCAAGGACTGGGATTGTGTAGGATCAGAATTATGACTCAGGTTAGAATTAGGCATAGGAGGTTGGTTGTTCTCAAAATGATCATTGTTCATAGGTTGAGGTAATGAGTAAGGCAGGATGGAGGAACTAGAAGGATGTGAATCGGATGTATTTGAGATAAATGTATGATCAACGAAATCATCTAAATGTGTGGACAATTGGGATAATGGAGGATAGGAATGTTGTTGGTTATGAGAAGTATTATGATGGTAAGGGAACTGAGACTCAAAAAATGTGACGTCCCTAGAGAGGAAGAGTTCCTCGCAGTGTAAGTCAAATAAGACGTGTCCTTTGACACCAGGTTTTGCAACCTAGATTGATGCATTTTCTGGATCTTGAGTCCAATTTCTTTCTATTGGCTTTTAATGTGGCTGCATAGCATAAAGAACCAAAGACTTTCAGGTTGGTCATGTCAGGTAATTTGTTGTAAAGGACTTGGTAAGGGGATTGATTTTTCAAGAATAGTGTGGGAAGTCTGTTTATGATGTGAACAACATAGCTAACTGCATGAGCCCAAAATAGGGCAGGTAAATGTGCTTGAAATAGAGGAGCTCTAGTAATGCCTAGGATGTGTTGGTGTTTTCTCTCAACAATTCCATTTTGTTGAGGTGTACCAACACAAGATGTTTGGTGAGTGATACCTAACTGGTTATAGAATTCAGTCAATTTGAATTCATTATCATTGTCTGATCTAATGCATTTAATATGACAATTGAATTGGGTTTTTATCAAGGCTACAAAGGATTTGATATGTGATTCTGTTTCAGATTTTAGTCTCATAAGAAATAACCATATAAATCTACTTTTATCATCAATAATGGTTAAGAAATATCTATATCCCATCATGGATGGTGAAGCTAATGGACCATATATATCCATGTGTAATAGATCAAAAGTGGACTGAGAAACATGAGGACTAAGAGAAAAAGGTAATCTCTTTTGTTTGGCATAAAAACAAACATAACAAGGTAAGTCTAGATTGACAGGTTTTATAAAAGGGAAAGTTTTATTGAGTTCAAGTAATTTGGCACGTGAAGCATGTCCAAGTCTAATATGTCATAGGCTACAATTAGATGATCCAGCATTAGAAGAGTTAACAGAAGAATTAATACAATGTATTGGTGGAGTGTTGTGCAAGGTAACTGAGGGAGAAATCAACATATACAATCCACCATGTAGATGAGACAATCATCTTCTTGGTAGATATGTCTTGTATGACACAAGCACGGTCATTAAAAACAAGTTAGCAATTAATAAATTTGGTTAATTTAGGAACATATATGATGTTAAAAGCAAAATTAGGTAAGTAGAGGACATCAGTGATGTAGAATAAATTGGTAAACTTAATGGTGCCTGACAAACTAGTGGTGACAAGACTGCCATTTGGTAATTTTATGGTTATAGGTTTGATTTTCTTAATGCATTGGAAATATTCTTGTGTGAAGCAAACATGATCAGTGGCTCTAGTGTCCAAAATGAAGGATGCAAGATGAAATAATGTAGGGATTGTGCAGATAATACTTGAGCCAAGTTCATATTGGGAGGTAATGTGGTTATTGCTATGAGACTGCAATTGTGATGATCCTTGAAGTAAAGCTAACAAAGCTTTGTGCTGCTCTGGAGTAAAAGCCAAACCATGAGATGCTTGTGGATTTGCATCAACAGATTCACCTGAATTATCCTCTGATTTGTCAGATGCAGCATTGCATTGATTGATCAAACCATCTTGCTTCTAATGAGGGGGATATACATACTTCTTGAAATAGGTATTGATTGTATGGTTAGCCATACCACAATGAGTGCATACTCAATTTCCTCTACCTTTGCCACTAGAATATCTGCAACCTCTATCGCTGCCTCGACCACGAAAATTGGAATAAGATTTGGACTGAGAATCTCTTGTAGATTGAGTGGAGGTAGGAGAAGATAATACTTTGGATTCATCAAGGGGCAAGGTGGCTTGCCTTTCTTGTTGAACAAGCAATGAGTAAACTTTGCATATGTTTGGGAGAGGATCCGTTAACATGATTTGAGAACGAATAGCTGAATATTGGTCATTCAAACCTTTCAAAAAATGAATGACTTGATCCCTTTCTTTGTATGCATGAATCTTGGTGATAGCAAGGCATGTGAAGTCACAATCACATTCAGGAATTGGTCTAAATTTGTCAAATTCTTGCCACAGAATTTTCAACTTAGTGAAAGAGACACCACATATTCACCCAAAACCTTAAGGTGATAGGTGTATGGGTCCTCTTACTTATAAAGTGCTCAACCTCCAGTTTTCTAAGCAATGTGGGACTTAACACTCACACTTGTTTCTCAATAACTCACATTTTTTCCAACAATCCGATCATGTTGAGTTTGTATATTCCTATCTTACTATGAATCTCAACAACACTAGTTTTTCTTTGTTGTTGTAAGCATTGTATAGAGGTTTTTTAATTCTAGGTTCAAATATGTAAAGGTTCTTTTACTAGACGTTTTATGTATCCTTAATGTCATTATGAGTTTTGTAAGCATTATGTGGTTTTGTATTTAAATATGTATAGGTTCTCTTGATGTACCATTTTTGAAAATGTGTACATTTGATTTTGTAAACACTAGATTTGGTATTCTGTGCATATTTAGTTATATTCTGATTCTGTCATAAAATTGTAGTTTCGGTGTAAAGAAAAATATAGATAAATTAAATTGAGATTTAAAATAAATTATAAATGATAAATAAATAAGTTATATATCTTGGTTAATATATAATCGACGTAAATACATTCTTTTTCCCTCAGATATTTATAAAATTTGAGAGGTATGTGGCGTACGCTTTATAGTTTTAAAAATAAAATAATGATGTTGCAGAAGATCGAACCAATGACTTTTACAAGTGTCTTTTCAATTTTACAAAAAATAAGAGATAAAGTGACAAGTTTTTATACCATTCTTCGTTACCTAACATATGAAATTGAATTGAAATTCCTTTTACAACCGAACACTACGCCAAAATTGGACAAAGATAGCGCAAAAAAGACAGCGCTTTTTGGACAAAGCGCTGCTATAAGTCTTTAAAAAATTTCTCTTAAAAAAAGCGCTGTAAAAGACAGCCTTTAGAAAGCGCTTTGTAAAAGCGCTGTTAAATGCCCAAAATGGAAGCCACCTTAGACAACGCTTTTTGGACAAAGCGCTGCTATAAGTCTTTAAAAAATTTCGCTTAAAAAAGCGCTGTAAAAGACAACCTTTAGAAAGCGCTTTTTAAAAGCGCTGTTAAATGCCCAAAATGGAAGCCACCTTAGACAGCGCTTTTTGGACAAAGCGCTGCTATATGTATTACTTTAGAAAGCGCTGTATAAAGGTTAACCTTAGAAAGCGCTTTTTGAACAGAGTGCTGCTATAGGTATTACATTAGAAAGCGCTTTAAAAAAGCGATGTCTAAAGGTCATTTATGAATTAAAATATAAAACAATTTCTAATCATTTTCAGACACTTCTTTTCATTTTCTTCTCTCGACCGTTCTTCTCTACTGAAACCCTTGCTATCGTTCTTCTCTGCTGAAAACCATTCGCCGTTGCCGTCGTTCATTCGCCATTGCTTTCGTGAAGAAGAAGACGAAACGAAGAAGAGGTACGATTTTCATTATGTTTTCATTCTTGTTTTCATTCGCCATTGCTATCGTTCTTCTCCGTTTTCATTCTGTTTGCCTTAACTTCCTTGTATATGTGAATACAAGGCTCACGAAATCAATAAAATCAATAAATAAAACAAATAAATAACTTCTTGCTATGGCTTTTTCTTCGTCTCAGTCTCTCTTTTCTCTCGCGGTGGCGCTTTCTCACTTCGTCTTCTCGTTTCCGGTTGCTGGGTTTTGAAGGTGAATTGAAATTTCGTACGGTTTTGTTTGTGTCGCAGAGTTCGGGTTTATGCTGTGAGATGGAAGTTTATTGTTGTTGGTTGTCCGTGTGGTTTTATGAAGGTTGTGATTTTGTGTTAATGGGATAGGAAGATTGGATGAGCGGTTGTTTTTAGTGGTTATGGTGGTTGCTCATTCTTGCTTCAAAGACGAAATAGAGGGAGTGTGTTGGATTTAATTAAGATTGATGAAGTTTGAATGTTACTTGTTTAAGTTGATGCATGTTTACTTGTTTAGGTATTGCTTAAATCTGAATCTTGTTAGGTTTAGGATGAATTGCTCTAATGCTTGGTTACTTGTTTAAGTTTGCTTGGTTACTTGTTTAATTAAGTATGCTTGCTCTTAAGTATGTTGCTTGTTTTTGATTACATGTTGCCACTTATCAAGTTATGACTCATAATTGGCCAATTAATGATATTTCATTTTATGATACGTGTACAGGGGGATCTTGGTAATTCTAACATATCTGGACACTGTGTGGGTCTAGAAGTTGTTTACATCTCTAAAGGTAATTAGTTGTTCTCTCTCGCCACTGTAATTAGGGGTTACTTGTGATCAAAGTGTGAAAGTCGGATCGTTTCCCTACAGGTAAATATTTTTTATTTTTGTTTTTGTTTAGTTTAATTAGTATAACTATGGATAAGAAATGGATGTCTTCAAGTCGATTGTCGAAAGAGTACAAGAATGGGATATCGGAATTCGTTAAGTTTGTTGTTGCACACGTCAAAGACCCCAGTCGAATGAGATGTCCTTGCTTGGGTTGTTGTTTTGGGAGTCGGGTTGACGCGGTTCAGTTGGCATCGCATTTAATGAGGAGTGGAATTGATAGAATTTATACATGTTGGAATTTGCATGGTGAGAAAATTAACGGGAATGTTGAACTAGGGGATAATACGACCTATGCTTCAAACTACAATGGCACAGATACATACGATTCTGATCGAGTCGAAGAGATTGCAGAAGCACTTGAAGAAGATCTTAAGGATTGTCCCAAAATGTTTGAGAGGTTGGTAAGCGATGCAGAGAAACCGTTATATAATGGTTGCACTAAATTCACAAGATTGTCTGCGGTATTAAAGTTGTACAACTTAAAGGCGGGCAATGGATGGTCGAATAAAAGTTTCACAGAGTTATTGGCCCTTATGAAAGATATGCTTCTAGAGGATAATGTTCTTCCCAATCGAACATATGAGGCCAAAAAGATGTTGTGCTCTATTGGCATGAGCTATGATAAGATACATGTCTGTCCAAATGATTGCGTTTTGTTTCGAAATGAGTATGCATCGTTAAATGAGTGTCCTAAATGCGGTGTCTCTCGATATAAGGAAAAGTTGTCTCCAGCAAAAGTCTTATGGTATTTTCCTATAATTCCGAGATTTAGACGCATGTTTCGTAGTGAGACTGATTCAAGACACTTGACTTGGCATGCAGATGAAAGAATTATTGATGGAAAGTTTCGACATCTGGCAGATTCACCACAGTGGATGAAAATTGATAATGATTATCCTGAATTTGGAAAAGAATCAAGAAACCTTCGCTTGGCATTATCTACTGATGGAATGAACCCACACGGTCTTCAAAGTATCTCACATAGCACTTGGACTGTGATCATAATGATTTATAATCTACCTCCATGGCTATGTATGAAGCGTAAGTACATGATGTTATCTATGTTAATTTCTGGGCCTAGACAACCAGGGAATGACATAGACGTATACTTGGCACCCTTAATCGAAGTTTTAAAGTTTTTGTGGGAGAACGGTGTGGAGGTTTATGATGGGTATAGGAAAGAAAGTTTCAACTTGAGGGCGATGTTGTTTGGCACAATTAATGATTTTCCAGCATACGGAAATCTATCAGGGTACAGTATAAAAGGTCAATGTGCGTGTCCTATTTGTGAAGATAAAACAGATTGGATGCGATTGGAGTTTGGTCAGAAGAATGTATTTCTCGGTCATCGTAGATTCTTAAATTCTAATCATCATTATCGTGGGTGGAGAAAAGCATTCAATGGAGAGGCAGAACATGGTAGAGCTCCAACTATATTGACAGGTGATCAAATTTTTGAAAAGGTGAAAGATGTGAGTACTCAGTTTGGAAAGCCTTTTGCACATACACTTGTCAAGAGTGGGTGGAAGAAGAGGTCAATTTTTTTTGAACTGCCATATTGGAAGTCATTGTATGTAAGACATTTTCTCGATGTTATGCATATTGAAAAAAATGTATTTGACAGTGTTATTGGTACGTTACTCAATATACAAGGAAAGTATAAGGATGGCCTTAAAGCAAGAAAGGACCTGGTAGCGATGGGAATAAGAAATGAATTAGGACCCATGAAGAAAGGAACACAAACATATCTACCACCTACTGCTTATACTCTATCTAGAAAAGAGAAAAAGGTATTGTGTAAGTTTCTAAGTGCAGTTAAAGTTCCAGAAGGATACTCTTCAGATATTAGAGGACTTGTGTCTATGAAAGACCTCAAGTTAAAGAGTTTAAAGACACATGACTGCCATGTTATAATGGAACATTTTCTACCAATAGGTATACGTTCTATTCTGCCAGAAAAAGTAAGAAGCGCAATAACTAAATTGTGTTTTTTCTTCAAGTTAAGTTGCAGTAAGGTGATCGATCTTGCGATCTTACCAACATTGCAAAAAGAAATAGTTATTACTTTGTGTGATCTTGAAATGATTTTTCCTCCCTCGTTTTTTGACATAATGGTTCATCTAGTTGTTCATCTGGTGAAAGAGACACAATTGTGTGGACCGGCTTATATGAGATGGATGTACCCTGCTGAACGTTATATGAAAAGATTAAAAGGGTATGTTAAAAACCGAAGTCGACCAGAGGGTTGTATTGCCGAACGATACATTGTTGAAGAAGCGATTGAGTTTTGTACTGAATATCTGTCCAATGTACAATCAATTGGACTCCCCAAATCTCATATTGTCGAAAAAAAAAGAAGGAAAAAAGTTAATTGGAAATGAAGTTGTGACAGTATCAAGGGTCGAACGGGATCAAGTGCATTTGTATGTTCTGCATAATGAGAATGAGGTTGAGCCGTATGTTGAAATGCACAAGGATGTTCTCCGAGGTTTAAATCCGAATAGAAATGAGAATTGGATAGTACGAGAGCACAATCGAAGTTTCATACCTTGGTTTAAGGATCATATTTATTCAAAGTATTATTCAGATCCCGCTTTAATAACAGAAAGGTTGAGATGTTTAGCATATGGTCCAAGTTTGGTTGTGTTTTCTTATAGCGCATACGCAATTAATGGGTACACATTTTATACCAAAGAATAAGATGATAAAAGTACTATGCAAAATAGTGGTGTCACCGTGGTAGCTGAAGCAATGCACATTTCAAGTGTGAAAGATTTAAACCCCAAATTTGCAAATCTGTCATATTTTGGGGTCATCGAGCGCATTTGGGTGTTTGATTATGAGAAGTTTCAGATTCCTATATTTCATTGCAAGTGGGTTGAAAATAATAATGGCGTACGAATGGATAAGTTAGGATTTTTGCAAGTGGATCTTAATAGGGTGGGGTACAAAGATGAGCCTTTTATTCTAACCTCTCAAGCTAAACAAGTGTTCTATGTCACTGATCCGACAAGTACAAAATGGTCTATAGTGTTTTTATCTAACAAAGTAATTGATGAAAACATTGGAGATCAAGGTGATATTGATGTTGATATTGAATCATTTACTAGAAATGATCAAGATGAAAATATTATAGCGAATGAATCATATACAAGAAATGATCATAATGAGGGTATTTGGATCAATCTAACCGTCCGTGTTGTTAAGAGACGGGTAGAACATATTCCAACCAAGAAAAGAAAGAGACGTTAGTGAAAAAGGTACTTGTTATAAAATTATAGCTTATATCATTCAATAATATTAATTAGTTGTCATGTTATATATATCTTATATCATTCAATGATTATGGATTATGGATTTTTATATTTGTCATTTAATTTTTATTTTTTTCTTTCTTACAGGTGAAATGGCTAGTGACCATGACGACACACACGAGACACATGATGAAAATGAAGCTCAGAAGGTATATTAATTTTCACAATGTTGCTTATTAGTGATGCTACTTGATAACACAAAAAAAACTATATATTAATTCTTATTTGTTTGTCTATGTGTAGTGCCCTCGTCAGCGTAATGGCATAGACTGCGGGTATTTCGTTTTGAGGTTTATGAGAGAAATCCTTCAAATGGATCGATTAGAGATTCCTATTATGGTATGCATGGATTTATAACTTAGGATTTATTTTAATATTTATCAGATATGTCATATAATTTATTATTTTTAACTAAATCATGCATATTTTGTTTTGTTATGTAGTACTTTGATGAATACGCGTGTTCTCATTACACGAAGGATAAATTGCAAGAAATTAAGGAGGAATTGTGCGAATACCTTATTGGAAAAAAAGTCATATAAGGTATAGGATAATGGGATTATGTGAATGTATAGTTTTGTGAATGGTTTATTTTATGGGATTGTATAGTTTTGTGAATGGTTTATGTTATTTATGTGATTTTGGAATGTAATTGTATAGTTTTGTGAATGGTTAATGTAAATGACTTGAATTATAATGGAAATGGTTTATGTGGTTTATGTGATTTATGGGATTAGTAGAAATGGTTAATGAACCATACTAGAAATTGTTAATGGAAGTGTGAAATATACGGGTTTATTGAAATGGTTTGAATTATACAGGTTTCTGCATAAAAAAATGGTTAAAATGGGACTTTAAAAAAAATCATTAAAATTATACGTAGAGAAAAGACAGCGCTTTCTAGAAAAAGCGCTGTCTATAGTTCACAACAGAAAGCGCTTTTCCTAAAAAGCGCCCTCTAAAGGTATAGAAAAATTCATAACTAAAATTATAAGCATACATTAGACAGCGCTTTTAAAAGCGCTGTCTAAAGGGGGCCTTTAGAAAGCGCTTTTCCTAAAAAGCACCCTCTAAAGGTATAGAAAAAATTACATTAGACAGCGTTTTTTAAAGCGTTGTCTAAAGGGGGCCTTTAGACAGCGTTTTTTCTTGAAAAAGCGCCCTCTAAAGGTATAGAAAAATTGATAATTAAAATTATAGGCATACTTTAGACAGCGCTTAAAAAAGCGCTGTTTAAAGGGGGCCTTTAGACAGCGCTTTTTGTTGAAAAATCGCCCTCTAATGTATACTTTAGAGAGCGCTTTTTCGTAAATAAAAAGGGCTGTCTTTACCTACGTCAGCGCTGGCTTAGGCAGCGCTTTTAAGCGCTGTCTAAGGCCTAAAAAAGCGCTGTCTAAAGTCTTGTTTGGCGTAGTGGAAGTAAAATATAATTTTTTAGTAGCAGGGTTAAAAGTAAACTAGCTCATACTTGCTTTTAATTACAAGTAATAAGTCCAAACCACCTCATCATCTATATGCACTAAGAATGCTCGTGTGTGGTTGAGTAAAATCAGAAGGGAAATAAACAAATGAACATCTTCAACTATATATAGAGCAACTACACCATGAAAACTATCACATTGTTATGCTAGCTCGACTTCTTCATCTTCCACCTCCTCACAGAATAGTCATACTCAACAAAATCATCTATAAAATAAGTCCCGATTAAGATTACACTAGGAGATAAACAAAAAGACCATTTCTTAATACACCACCCATGTTTCTTATACACCACGTGAAATTTCGTTTTTGCCCCCCAGTTCCGGATGTGCACATCCGGACGCACCGTTTTTTTTAAAAACGTTGCCCTTTTCCGGATGTGCAAATCCGGAATGACAATTTACACTTATTCCGGATGTGCACATCCGGAAAAATGGGATATTTATTTAAAAAAATAATAATATGTATTTTAACAGAGTAACGATCATCCAGCAATCGCGACAAACATGACCTCTGTAACCATAAGTTATATATCCGAAAAAGGCATTGTGAATATCCGAACTCCCAAATCTATCCTCAAAGATTGTAGGACAAATCAAGATCAACAGTAAAACATTACTTCTTTGACGTTATCTAAGATAAATGAGACTAGAGTCGACACAAAGTTGGTGATACTCCTATTACCACTTGCAGAACCAATGGACTGACTTTGGGTCACAAGATACAGAGGAATTGTTTCTTCTCAGGTTCATATATTATAACTTGTATATTAATGATACAGTTCCTCCTGCTTATTATGCACACATGCTAGCTTTCCGCCCTCGATACTACATAAGTGAAGTCGAAAATTCTGATTCTGGTTCTGCAAGTGGTAATAGGAGTACCACCAACTTTGTGTCGACTCTGCTGCCATTTATCTTGGATAACGTAAAAGAAGTAATGTTTTACTGTTGATCTTGATTTGTCCTACAATATTTATATAATCCTTTTAGGCTTAAACCTAGTTGATTTATAGAAAGCCACACGCCACTCCCTGAAAACCAAAATGGTAAATAATAATGAGTTATTTATGCATTCAAGCACTTTTCTTGTATCGTGTAAGTTAGTAAGTACTCTCATTCTTAACTTCTGATGACATTACTGATACTGGTGCACCAGCCACATTACTTATTTTCAATAACGAAAAGGGTTTATCTCCGAAAATATTGAGTCCATCTGTAGTGTTGGAGGATCAACAAAGAAAGATAACATGAGCAGTGGTTACACTGGAGAGATACGGAGAACAAAGTTTTATATTGGAGAGATACGGAGAACAAAGTTTTCTATTGGAGAGATACGGAGAACAAAGTTTTCTATTGGAGAGATACGAAGAACAAAGTTTTTTATTGGAGAGATACGAAGAACAAAGTTTTCTATTGGAGAGATACGAAGAACAAAGTTTTCTATTGGAGAGATACGAAGAACAAAGTTTTCTATTACAGAGATACGAAGAACAAAGTTTTCTATTGGAGAGATACGAAGAACAAAGTTTTCTAACCCCTTGACTCAAGATCTTCATCATGCTGTCAATATCTTCTCGCTCCCCTCATTCGAATGTATATTAACTTGCGATGATATATTAACGTATGCGACCAACCGACAAAACCGATTTTTTTAAAAAAAATAAAGTTATGCTATTTTCCGGATCTGCAGATCCGAAATTTAAAAAAATAAAGGTATGTTATGTTTCTGGATGTGCACATCCGGAACACATCAGCGTTTTTTTAAAAAAACGGTGCGTCCGGATGTCACATCCGGAATCTGGGGGCAAAAACGAAATTTTACGTGATGTATAAGAAACATGGGTGGTGTATTAAAAAATGGTCAACAAAAATAACTATATGAATATCATGAAATTTCTAGCAAGCACGTGAGTGAAACTTTGCAGTCAAATGTTGGCTAGATAATTTGGTGCCTACTTTAGAATTTTCAAGTTTTCTTGTAACTTTGGTACACGTACACCTTTTGGGACAATCGTACACTCGTTGTTTATGTATTTATCAAGTTATCTGCTATGTAGCAAAACGAGCTTATCTAACTGCACAACAAAGGGAAAGAAAAGTTAAAAATATCTTTTATTTGAAGTAGGTATCAACACATGCACCAAAAACCTTAAGGAGTAGTTACTGGGAAATACTTTTAAATAATTTTAAACTTAGAACACTATAGTTACTTAGAACACACCAAAAATCTTAAAACATGCATATTTGCTAAATTTATTTTTCAAACCCTCATTAGAAATCTTAATAATGAGGGAGCAATAGAAATGTGGTATACGCCAAGCATTATTATTACTCTGCTTCACTCTTTGGAAACCATTGGCAAAGGTTGAATGGAATCATAAAAATAAAAATGTATAATGACAGGATATCATTCTAGCATTCAAAGCTGTCTTTGAGAGTGTATAAAGTAGACTATCCTACAAGATTTCAAATTTATATGGGTTAAACTATATATTTGAATAAGACTTCAAAAAATATTTATTAAATTAAATTGTAATTAAATATGATCTCTATTTATTTTATTATAATTAAATTGTGGCTAATTTATATAAAGCCTCCAAAACTTGTTACCGCTCTACTACCATCTTCATCAAAAAATTTTATCCTTTGAATTTCATAGTTTCTAAGTACTATAAAGCTCCTTGTTTATGTTTTTAAGTTATGTAGCACATATATTTTAGAAAAATAGCGTGTATATGTCGGAGTCGGACATCTATACTAACACTTGTTATTACGTTTAATTTTTTTTTTTAATTATTACAGATGTCGTCGTATCGGTCTTAGAGTTGTCTTTAAGATGTCGTAGTTTTTATATGTAAATTCTGGTTCTTCTAAGTTATATGCTACATGCTTCGTAAAATTTAGTACATATAACCAATAGTTCACTTTTTTTCCCCAAATGATATGTTATTTTACTACTTTTATTGCAAACTTAGACGGATGAATTCTCTTGTAAAACCTTCGAAATCTAACTTAGCATGATCTAAATAGCCTGATCAAATAATTTCGATACAAATGTCATTTTATAAAACGTAAACTGGAGTAAATTATGAGAATCTTTTACAACATTACCACCTTTTTCCAACTTATATATCAAAATATCACATTTTCCACACTATATACTAAATTACCATATTTTCAATTTTATTTTTTTGGTAAAAGCTTAAATTTTCCACGCTATATACTAAACTACCATATTTTCAATTTTTTTTTGGTAAAAGCACCCTCCTAATGCTTTGGAGGGTGTATTGAAAATGTTAATGATAATGAAATTAATTAATAATTAAAGCAATAATTAATTAATAAATTAAACAATAATATATTAAATAAAACATTCATTAAAGAAATATTTATTTATTTAATGATAATCAAATTACACTAAAAAATATATAGCGTTGATTTTGATCTGATCAATACAAGCGGCGACCAGTTCCACATGGAGGAGCTACTCCATATCCCATAGTCTTTTTAGGATGTATTTGGTTCTTATCAATATTTGGTAGCCGAGTAGAAGTCACTGCATCATTTCTATGATCCATGAAGTTAGCAACCATGTCATCAATTAACTCCACCATTGTGTGTTTCCTTCATAAATTTAATTTGATTGGGTAGTAGTTTGGGTTGAGTGTTGGATGAAGGGGGTGGAGTTTTGTTATTCTTGGGATGAATTCAGGGTAGAAATGGAGACAGTATCCATATATACAAATGACAGTACTATTGTTGATGGGTAACAAATCTTCCACTGACTATTTTGGACATTTCAACCATGCATTAGAGGCTTTGCATATTGCAAGCATCTACATCAAATTGATGAAACATGGTTGAATGGTAAGTATAAGGGGACTCTACTTATGGTAGTAGCACAAGATGGTAACTGTAATATTTTTCTTATAACTTTTTTCCTAGTTGAAGGTGAGACGCCTGGTGGTTGGGGTTTCTTTCTACAGAATTTAAGAAGGCATGTTGCTCCTCAACCTGAGCTATGTTTGATTTCAGACAGACTTGCGTCGAATGAGAGTGCGTACAATAATTCAGATAATGGTTGGAAAAATCCACCATTTATGCATGTCTACTACATCAGGCACACTGCTCTGAACTTCATGAGAGAGATCAAAGACAAAAATCTTCATAAAAAAGTTGTTAACACTGGTAAGTATCGATTTGTTAACATTATATCTTTGTTAATAAAAGTTGTTAACATTATAGAAAATGAGGTTGCAATAATCTTGTGTTAGTTGGAGATGTATTTCCATTATTTTTTTATATTATGGTTCACTTACTTGTTGATCTAGTAAGAGAAATCAGATTTTGTGGTCCAGTTTATTTAAGGTGGATGTATCTAATATGCGATAAATGAAGATATTTAAAGGATATACGGATAATCATCACCAACTGGAAGTTTTGATCGTTGAAAGGTACATCACATAAGAAGTTGTTAAGTTTTGTTCAAACTATTTGTCGGAAGCAGAGTCTATAGGAATTCTAAAGTCTCGTCATGCTGACAAATATGGAGGTATAGGTACTCAAGATTTAAATGTTAAGTCAATGGCTCGATATTTAGTTCTTCAAGCACATTTCTATATATTGATTAATCTTGATGAAGTTCAACCTTACATAATTACTCACAAAAGCCTTGTGAAGACAAAATATCCCTGAATGAGTGACAAGTTATTGTTGACAGAGCATAATAAGAAATTAATAAATTGGTTTAATGAAAGGATATCTAATGATGATAGTGCATCCGAGATAATTAAATGATTGACATACATGCCAAAATTTAATGTGATAACTTGGACTGCATATGACATTAGTAATTTTTCCTTTTATACAAAAGCAAAATATGATCATAGTACAATGCAAAGTAGTGGGGTTATGGTTGAGGCTGAATCCATGTATTTCTCTAATTCGAAAGATAAGAATCCTATATTGGTATCTAAAGCGTTCTATGGTGTCATTGAGGAGATTTGAGAGATTGATTATGTTATTTTCAAAGTGCCTTTATTTAAATGCAAGTGGATTCCCAATAATAATGGCATACAAACTGATTAGTTGGGATTCCCATGAGTTTACCTTAGCAAGGGAAATTATATGGTAGAACCATTCATCATGGCTACTCAAGAAAAACAAGTTTTTTATGTGACAAACCCTTCGGACTTATCGAGGAGATGGTTAATTGTTCTCCAAGGAAAATACATTCCTCATAGTGATGAAAATTATGATTTAAATTTTGATATTCCTTCCACTCCTTCTTACACAACACAAGTGCATATTTCATATGAAGAAGTTGATAGAGATGATGTGCATGCTATTCGTAACGATCATGAAGAAGGCATATGAGAAAATTAAAAAAAAAACAAGATTTTTTTATTCTTTATTCATAATTTATTGTAAGTTATAATTTCTAGTTTTATTTACTGACAAGTATTATTATTTGAAACTATAGGTGTTTAAAGTCAAAACACCAAGAGACAAGACACCAAGATACTATTCTTTGATGTGATGATGTTTAAGTGTAGGTTGTTTTGTTCCATTTTGGTTTTGATGTAATATATAGTTGTTGGTTCTTAATGCAATTTTAGCCGTGATGTAATATAGCTTTTGGTCTGATGCGATTGACAAATGAAAGGTTAATGAAAGATCTGATACAATTTCCGTCCCACATGTGTCTAGTCTTGTAGTCAGGATATAGAGGAAACAATGAAAGGCCCAAGAGGTCTCTTAGGAAACCTTATGTGGCATCTAAGGCAGCAACAACTTCTAGGGAAGCATCGTACACGAAAATTCAAGAGGAAGATGCCAAAGACCCGTGAAGACGGTCCCTCATCAACAACAAAAAAAGTCTCTCTAATAGCAAGTCGCGAGATCCAACTTTCTATATGCAAATGGAAGCATGTTGGGACACTCTACTATGTCTTAATCTTTCCAAGAAAATTTTACCCCATACCCCTACAATTCTGCAAATATTCCAATTTTAACCTTTTAATTTATTTTTTTTACTTTTTTACTGCACAGTCAAATGAGTCAAAACGAAAAGTTGGAAGTAAATAAAGAGAACCAGATAATTAAAGGTAAAGAAATCCGGTGGGTATCATTATCAAACCGGGAAACTTAAACAATATACATTCAGTGTGTTATTTTTTCTTAACCGGATAACTTGTTTATCCGGTTGGGGTTTGAATGTCCAAAGAACTCCGGATAACATGTATGCAAGTTATCCGGTTTGAATTATTTAATCTTCCGGAAATCTTATGTTAAGGTATTCCGGTTCATTAATTTTCTATACCAGATAACTTTGACATAAGAGTTCCGGAACGTGTTTTTTTTTTTTTTTTTTTAATTTTTGTTACTTATGTTAGGAGACATGGATATTTCTTTAATGATATACGAAAAAAACCAGACATCTGTAGATACGACAGAAATATTCGCTACTACAGAAAAATTTGCTACACGAGAAGAGGCGACCAGGTGGAATAGGGAGGTTGGAATCAGAAATAGAGACACTATTATAATAACTCGTTCGGACATCAAAACTGGCAAGAGAGGAAGAAGTGACAAAGTCATATTTGGTTGTGATAGAGGTGGAAAACACAAAGAAGGAGATAGTGAAACACAAAGTGCTACCAAGAAATGTGGTTGTCCATTCAAAGTTAGGTCAACACCTTCTAGAGATGGTTCTGGTTGGAATATTGACGTAAAATATGGACTTCACAACCATGGTTTACCTGATAGATTTGAAGGTCATGCGTTTGAAAGTCGACTTAATACTGATAACCAACAACATATTGATGATTTGTCAAAACGTCATGTTCCACCAAGACACATATTGTTGTCATTGCAAGAAAGAGATCCGGAGAATGTGACTCGAATAACTCAAATATATAAACATAAGAGTAAGATTCAGAAAAACATCAGGGGTCCTAGAACGGAAATGCAACAATTGTTTAAGTTGATAGAGGATTCTGATTATGTTTATTGGAGTAGGAAAAAAGATGAGTCTGAAGTTGTGAGAGATATATTCTGGGTGCATCCAGAATCAGTGAAGTTGTTGAATATGTTTCCTATTGTGTTGATTATGGACAGTACTTACAAAAAAAACAAGTACAAACAACCTTTGTTTGAAGTTATTGATATGACATCAACTGAGTTAACATTTGCTATTGCATTTGCCTATATGGAATCTGAACAAATAGAGACTTTGTGTTGGGTATTAGATAAGTTGAAACAGTTGTTCACTAAGCAAGGGTTATGGCCACAAGTTATTTTAACGGATAGAGATCTTGCTTTGATGAAAGCAATTGAAAAAGTATTTCCAACGACAATTAATATGCTTTGTCAATTTCACATCAACAAGAATGTGAAAGTGAAGTGCAAGAAGTTTGTGTTGAATGATATGAGAGAGTCAATAGAGAATATATGGCAAGAACTTGTAAGGGCTAATGATGAGGTGGACTACCATCAAAAGTTACAACAACTTGAGCATGCCTGTGTGGATTTTAGACCATTTTTTGATTATGTGATAGACACATGGTTGACGCCTCACAAACATAGATTTGTTGAAGCTTGGATCAATAAAGTGTTATATTTAGGTAACATCACAACTAATAGGTAAGGTGTTTAATTTTAGCCATAATTGTTTTATCTTAATATTCATTATACTGAACCTTTTTTTTGTTAGGGATGAGTCTGCGCATTGGAAACTGAAGCAGATGTTGGAGAACAGTTTAGGTGATATGTGCAAATGTTGGGAGGCTATGAATGGGAACATCAAAGTGCAATTGAGCAATATTATAGCTTCATTTCAGAAGAGTTTTTTTGAAGTTGAGCATGCGCACACTAGTCCATATGCGAATTTTCGTGGATCAGTATCTAGAGCAGCTTTGAGACACATTGCTGAAGAGTGGCGCAGGGTTGACATGGTTGGTACAAACACCCAAATGTGTGGGTGTAGTCATAGAAAAGTATATGGGTTACCTTGCGCCTGTGAGTTAGAAAGATACACATTGAGTGGTGAATCAATACCAATTGATGCTATTCATATACATTGGAGGAAGCTCAGCATGGAAGGTGAACAAAAGGTAGATACAGAGGATGGGGCAGAGGTGGACATGACCAATGCAATTGATGCATTGTGGAAAAGTTTCAGGTCATTAGAGGTGGATATTAATTTTTTTAATAGGTAAACATGAATGAAGGATTTCCCTTGCCACCGGTCACAGTAGATTGGAAGAAGCATCGCACAATAGATGCAACATCTTGGATAATAGGATTTGCTGGACAGTTACAACATTGGTAACAACTTACACCTGTGGTCCCAAAACATGTTATTTTATGACTGTAATTTTATTTTTTATATTTTGGATTGACGATTGACTTCGTGTTATTTTTTGGTTTGTGTTGACAATTGACTTCATGTTATTTGTTGATTTGTATTGACTATGTTTTGTATACAACATCGACCATAATATAAGACTGAATAATACTACATCAATATTAATCATAATAAAGTTGTACATAAGGCGACTAATATGATATAAGTCTGAATAATACTATATAAGTTTGAATATACAATAAAACATCAAGCATCATCGTCATCACTAACATAAGCTCCCGGTCCACTCCGAGGTACCGGTCCACCCTCAGCTATACGCAGTGCTCAAAATACCTCAGCAAAATCATCATCATCCTCTTCCGCCTTGTGACGTTGCAGATAACGACAAAGCTCATATGAAATATGTAACAACCTCGGATCTGACGGTCCAGCATCAAATGCAGGAACAAGGACCTCTCTAACCTCTCTGCCTGCCCCCCGAGGTTGTGGTACCAACATAGGATGTGACACTCTGTAGTACTAACCCAAGTAATTGGCCAGCGTATCAAATGGAGTATCGGCAAACTCGGCCGGACGAATCACCTCCATGATGCTCGTATGGTATGTAACCCACTCAAAATCCACATCAAGCGTGTCAAGATCAGGAGGCGGAGATGGTATGTACTGCCTGTATCCAAACTGACGCAAACATCTGTCAAGTAAATAAAGAACAGTTGTATCATACCATTTCAGGCCACCCCTGTACAAGCAAATATCATCAAATGGTCGATGATGTTTATGATCCTGAAAAGGGCGCCAAATGACATCCGTATGTGTCAATTTATCCAACACAACCCTCAACTCATCAACCTTCTGCGTTCCTTGCTTGTACATCCACTTCATCGCCCTAGGAAGTGGACTACCAATACCAGCAATCTTCGAAAATCCTCTTTTGCAACAGTTGAAAAATACTCATGAATCCAACACTGTTACACAACATGAATATTATCAATTAAAAGTATTATAAATATGCTAATACAGGTCTAAATGAAATTAAAATAAAAAATTTGTACCTGTAGTAGAGTGACATATCCATCAAGCTGTCTGCAACTGTAAAAGGAGGCATCTCTAAGATATCTGTAAAGTGTGACTAGTGCGGCTGCCCCCCAACAGTATCTACCACAGCTTGACAAGTCCTCAAATAGTGGTAAATACTTTGCCTCTACAAGAGTAAAGGTCTTATCGGTAAGAATAGTGTAGCCTAGTAACAACAACATATATGCTCTAGTTGCACAATCATATCTGCTCTCAGCTCGCAGACGGACAAATATCTTCTTCAACCAGTCCAGCATGTAATAGGGACCTTTGCAAACACAGATCTCTTCAGTTGCCTCGACCAGCGGAACACCCATAAGACTAATAGCCTGACTAATAGCATCCGAGTCACTGAACCCTTCTTCAGGGTTACAAAAGGCCCCCTTACATGGTATATGCAGCAGACGGGAAACAACGTCCAACGTAATAGTCATCTCGCCAAACGGCATATGGAAGGACAATGTTTCGGGGTGCCACCTCTCAACAAATGCAGATACCAAGTTTTGATTTATCCTCGATAAACTAGTTCCCTGTAGAGAGGATAAACCAGAAGCAGATATCCACAACTCAATAGCTGGTGGGAGACTATGTGGAACCCATCCAATCAATTTGCTGCCATGTGTAGCAACCTTCAGCTCTTTCTTCGGAGATCTCTCCTGAAAATAATTCATAATATATGTCATCATACATAAATAATTAAAATTAGATTTAATTCAACGTTGAAATAATTCATAATAGATTGACTTACTTCGCCGTCCCACAGATGACGAGCGACGTGGTTCTAATACCTCACCAAAAGTGACGTATCAGACGATCCTCCGGGAAATGGTAGATGCAGTGGAATAGGAATAGGAACAGACACAGGTGTAGCAATCTGGTCTTCCTCTCGATTCGACTGTTGTCGAACTTCCCTTCCATCACGGTATCGTCGATAAATGTACCCGTCGCGTCCTCTAAAGCGAGCCACTAAAAAAAAGTCAAGAACAAAACGGAAAATTACCGATGAAGATTTTCGGTGAAGAAAACAAAGAACCGGATAACATTTCACCAAGTTATCCGGTGTGGAAATCTTGTTAACCGGATAACATGGCACCAAGTTATCCGGTGTGAAAATCATGTAAACCGCATAACATGGCACCCAGATATCCGGAGTGAAAATAATGTAAACCGGATAACACGATTAGAAGTTATCCGGGGTGAAATATTTGAAAAAAATAAATCGGATAACTTACTTGTTAGTTATCCGGTGTAGGAAGCTGCGATTTGGAATTCTTTTGCTTGAGTTTTCCGGGAGTAAAATTTGCTGCTTTCAAATTTTTAACCGTTGCTGAGATGAAATGAAGAAAAAAAGTGAAAAAAATTGAAATTATTAATATTTATACAGCGGTATTTTCGTCCAAAATTTTATTTCATAGGGGTATGGGGATAAATGTATGGGCATGGGGTAAAATTTTCTCTTTCCAAATTGTTTGACATTTTTTGTGCAATCAAAGAGCCCTACAAAGAGATGTCATAACATGGAATAGACACAAGAAGTCATACCAAAATCAGACAGCATGTGAATCTGAATTTCCAGCTCCAAACTCAGTATGGATTCCATTAAATAGAAGCATCTGAATTTCAAAATCCGGATTAAATCCTGACTTTAGAATTCATATTACTTTGAAAATTATGTGGTCCTGATTCCATTCTGGATGTTATCTTTTAGGTACGTCTGAATTCCAATCTCTATAATTTTTTAACAACGTACTTTTAAGGTTATCTCCAATCTCCTGAATTTGTTTGTGTTTTAAGTGTGTCTAAATTTTAAAATCTAAAATTGAAGGTTATTTTTGAAATTTTCATATGGTGTATAAGTAACACATGAGATGCGTTGAGTAACTCCATATTATATTGTGTGCCCTTACAATAAAGTCCAATAATATTTGGACCAAATATTTGGCCCAATCCAAGACAAGCTTACTTATTTTTTATATTTATAAAATATGTAATGTAAGCACCACAAAAATTACTCAAACCCAAACCAAACACAAAAGGAGAATAAATATAGAATAAAACCAATATGAATGGGCATATATAGTGGAGGAACACACTTTTGTTTATTTTTGGTGTGACAAAAAACGTAGTACTATGTTGTTCACTAATGTGTTCTGTCCCGTTTTTAGACGCTGTTGGCACATGAAAGTAATGAGAAAGACAATAACTATTAACTTGTTCTATTTTATCTCTTCAGATTCATCCTTTTAAGTGAAACTAAAGTGTACTATTTTTTTCTGTATGTTTTGCCTTGTCCTATTCTATTTTAATTTAACACCCAACAAATAGAAAACAGAATTCACGTGTTCTGTCCTGATCTTTTCTCATTGACAAGATGTCGTGTTCTATTCTGTCTATCAATTATTGGACCACTTTGTTTTTTACCTTCAAACCCATTTGTATCGTTTTTTTTATCATTTTTTCATTCATCAAATCTCAACTATTCAATTTTTTAAAAATAAGAAGTACAGCATGTTATACATATTTTGGAATTGGAAAAATGACACTCTTTACTCTCTATTAAAATGGCACATATTTAATCTAATTTTAAAATATGCATCGATGTTTCTTTGGCATATATATATATATATATATATATATATATATATATATATATATATATATATATATATATATTGACAGAAGTAAATATCAGTTATATCGATGGTTTTTGACTGCCAATAAAAATTAGAGAAGTGTTGATGTCATTTTAATAAATTTAAAGGGAGGTTAGTGTATGCATTAAAATTATAGATGGTGTTAATGTTTTTTTTTTTTTTTTTTGGTTTTATGTGTCAATGTCATTTTAATAAAGAGGTGAATGAAATTTCTCATTTAAAATTTGAATGCATTTAATTAGTAAAACAATAAATACATGACATAAAAGTACAGTTTTTTAGTATTTTGTTGTATTTGATAGTTGATCCATTAGACAAACAATTTTATAATGCACTAATCAAAACAATATAGCTTTTACTATAATATGAAAAATAAATTACATAAAGAAAATATAAGTGGGAGAGATGAATTATATAGAGAATATATGAGAGAGATATTTAAAAGATATTAATTAAAATACATCTAATTTAAGATTATGGATGACAACAAAAAAACACATACTTGTAAGTACATATGGATAAAATCCGTTACAGATATGAGCAAAATAGTTTAATGGAATTTGTTCACGGGTAAAATAAACAGATATTTAATTATCTATTTTTTACAAGCACGGATACAAATTTGATGGTATTCATCTCCACGAATATTCGTTCCATTAAGAATTAGAAAAATTACTTAAATATCTTTTAGAATTATTATACTTGATTTGATAAAATTTTTTTTATTACTTTGGTAATCTCTTTTTCAGTTAAAATCCTAGCTTCATATGTTTTTTCTTCCGCGCCTTGTTCTTGCTTTACGACTTCTTTAAAAATTATACACATAATTTTCAATTCACATCATATAAGAAAAATTATTAAATATTAATTTTAAAAAATAAATATATATAGGTATTCAGAAATATTCACGGATATCTCAAAATCCATAGATACCCATATGAAGAATATCTATACAGATATAGAACGAATACGAGTATCATATTTACTAAACAGACCACGAGAGACTAGTACTCGTGTTCATGGCACATGTTGCCATCCATCATCAAATTATTGATTATTATAGGATAATACTTTTCTTACACTAGGAATAATAACAATAAATCACCATGAATATTTGTAAATTAATGAGAATATAAAATAATTATTATTATAATCTCACCTATACAAATAGCTACTAAGGACATTTTTGAATTTTTCTCTCAAAACTTTTTTTCTTTCTTGTGATTATAAATGAACCAAAGATTGACTTTTATAGCCAATGAATAAAACGACTATGATTTAAGGAGAATTTGTATCCTTCTCTTTCCAGCCATTTACTAAAAATTCACTTGTACTCACTTTAATTTTATTTATTGTTTAAAAATTTATATATTCTTCTTTTTCTTTCAAACTAAAGATAAAAAAACTCATCAATCTCCCTTTTCTATTTAGGGGGAGAGCTTAAGTAGTTCAACTTCTACACAACTCGAAGTTGTCCTTAAGTGAGGATTTTGTTGTCTTATCTTAAAAATTATTATCAGTATAAATTTTCTCAAGTTGTATTTGCTTGAAATCCAACATATCACATATTAAGTGATATCTCATATTGATGTGTTTTGAATTACACTCTGACTATTACAATAAACGACTTACTTCTATAGTTCATGTCTTTCGCGTGCAAGAATCACTTCATCCATAAATTTTCTTCACATACTACTGTTGTAGAAATTAATTTTTCTTCTTTGGTAGAGAAAGCAACACAGTTTTATAGCTTCGGTTTTCTTAATACGACTCCCCTTAAAAATGTAATTAGAAATCCAGAAGTAGATTTCTTAAAATCAATATTTTCAACCATTTATGTATCCATTTACATTTTCTACATCCAAATCATAAACTCATTTTTATAGTTCATATGAGATATTTTAAGATCCACTTTCACATTTCAATTCTCTTTTTTGGATTCGCCAAAAATATGTTAATGACACCAACCACATATGTCATACATGTTCATATGTATACCATTGCATACATTATGTTTCTAGAAAATGAGACATATTGTACCTTGTGCATCTCTTCCTTTTCAAATTCACATGTAGAACTCTCTTATGAGCAAAGAACAAAGTGAATCGCAAGTGGAGTAGAAATTGGTTATTCCTTTTCCATGTGAAATAGTTCTAGTACCTTCCCAATATATTTTATTGTGATAACCATACTTATGTTCCTTCCAATCATGACGGATGAACATACCAAAAATATTATTTATCGGTCCTAATTATTTCATAGTAAAATACTTCTTCATTTTACCCTTAAACTTGTTGATCTTATTACTATTTAATTCTACAATAAACATATTTTGAACAAACAAAAGTAGTATGATGAGTTCATCAACTAAAAATCTCTTCACAAACACACAATGATCATAAGTAGCCCTTCGGTATCAGTAATCAATCATGTAGGAATAAAACTTCTTATATCATTGATGTGGTGCCTGCTTAAGTCCATATAAAATATTTTACAACCAACATATCAAGTCTTCTTTTCCTTTGATTTTGAATCCCTTCGGATGCTCCATGTAAATTTCTTCTTCTAAACAACCATGAAGAAATGCAGTCTCACATCTAGCTGTTCTATATCTAGATTCAAATTTCTTCCAAACCAAGCATTACCCGAATTGATGACATATTTACAATGAGTAAAAAATCTCTTCAAAGTCAATGTCTTTCTATTGGCTAAAGCCTTTCACAATTACTCTTATCTTGTATCTGGGTCGTGAGTTATTCTCCTCAATCTTCAACTTGCACACCCATTTATTTTTTAGTGCTTTCTTACCTTTCATAAAATCCACTGTGACATATTGGATCGAACTCTAGTGCTGTCGACGAGGATGTTGTCAGCATGGATAACTTTCATGTTTCGACAGGAGACAAGTATGAAGTCGAAGCTGGTTCACATGTTGATTATCGAAGTGTTACATGTTGTAGTCGAAGTTACTTCTAGTATGTAATGTCGAAATGTAATGTCGAATTAGGCCTTGTGTTATGGATCCAATTGTTTAGGTTAGCTTGTTATTTAAGTTAACTTAGTAGCCTATAAATAGGCTAGATCTCTCGGTTTGTTGAGAGAGGCCAATTGTGTTATTAACTTGTAATCATTTGTACCCTAATTGAGTAAGTGAATAGAAAACAGTTTGCCCAAAATTTTATTCTCCTTCTTTCTTCTTTATTCTTTCTTCTATCTCTTTGTTATAACAGTTTCATTGTTCGCCCAAGAAACTCCGTTTCTCAATCAAGAATCTATTAATTAGTATCGTTTGTTACAACAAACTGGTGCGGTGATCATGAAGAAGATGCGGTCAACAAAGTTTGAAATTGAGAAGTTCACCGAAGACAATGATTTCGGTTTATGGTGCTTGAAGATGCAAGCCCTTCTTGTTCAATAGGGTTTTCTAGAAGCATTAAAGGGATAAAAAGTCATGGATGATGCATTAACGAAGAAGGATAAGACAATGATGATCGAGAAAGCCCAAAGTGTCATTGTTCTGAGTCTTGGTGATAAGGTTCTCATGAAGGTTTCGAAGGAGAAGACGGCAACTGGTGTTTGGATGAAACTCGAAGGATTGTATATGACAAAGTCCTTGGTGAATCGTTTGTACTTGAAGCAGGCTTTATATTCATTCAAGATGAATTAAGATAAAGTGTTGATGGAGCAGATGGATACATTCAGCAAGATGATTCTCGATCTTGAAAATATTGATGTTACCATCAGTGACGAAGATCAAGCGTTGTTATTGTTGTGTTTTTTACCTAAGTCGCATGCTCATTTCAAAGAAACCGTCTTGTATGGAAGAGAGTCCCTGACCTTTGAAGAAGTTTAAGCAGCGTTGTATTCGAAGGATTTGAATGAAAGAAAGGAGAAGAAACCATCATCAGTTGGCGAAGGGTTGTCCGTTAAAGGAAAATTATCGAAAAATGATGGTAGGTTCGAGAAGAAGAAAGGTAAAACTCAGTAGAAGTCTTATGGTGGTGATATTTCTGGTATTAGGTGTTATCACTATAAAAAGGAGGGTCACACAAGAAAGATGTGTCCTGAGCGCCTGAATAATCAGGGAGGTAAGGACAATGGCAATACAGCTATTGTGTAAGATGATTATGAATCATCTGATGTCCTTGTGGTGTCGAGCACTAACTCTTGCAAAGAGTGGATTTTGGATTCAGGATGTACTTGGCATATGACTCCAAACAAGAATGTGCTTGAAGAATTATATGATCAATATGGTGGATCAATGTTGTTGGGAAACAATAAAGCTTGCAAGATTGTAGGTATTGGATATGTGAGATTCAAGCTCTATAATAAGTCAATAAGGCTATTGACTGGTGTTAGGTATGTACCTGATCTTAAGAGGAATTTGATTTCTATTTGGTGAATTCGACAAGAAAGGATATGTCTTCAAAGGAGAGCAAGGTAACCTGAAAGTCATGAAGGGGTCGAAGGAAGTCTTGAGAGGCGTGAAGAAACAAGGCTTGTATACCCATAAGGCTGAGGTTGTAAGTGGTTCAGTAGATTTTGCATCCAAAACCGGTGTCGAAGACAAAATTATGGCACATGACATTGGGCCATGTCAACGAAAAAGGCCTGGTCGAACTGGGGAAACAGAACCTACTAGGTGGTGACAAAGTCGAGAAGTTGGAGTTTTGTGAACCTTGTGTATTTGGCAAATCCTGTAGGGTGAAGTTTAACAAAGGTAAACAAAGAACACATGGATCCCTTTATTACATTCATGCTGATCTTTGGGGGCCTACAAGGAATCTTTCACATTCAGGTGCAAGGTATTTTCTATCCATAGTTGATGATTATTCCATAAAGTTATGGGTATTCATTCAGAAGACTAAGGATGAAACTTTTGAGAATTTCAAAAGTTAGAAGGTTTTGGTCGAAACTCAAACTAGCTTAAAGGTCAAGAGGCTGAGAACCAACAATGACCTTGAATTTTAAAATGAAGCTTTCGACAGTTACTGTGTCGAGTTTGGGATTTCAAGGCATAAGACTGTAACAGGTACTCCTTAACAAAACGGCATAGCTAAGAGATTCAATCGAACTATCCTTGAAAGGGTTAGATGCATGTTGGTTAGTGTTGGATTCAAGAACGTGTTTTAGGATGAGGTTGTTTTGACAATGGCTTATCTGATAAATAGATGTCCCTCGACTTCCTTGGGAATGAAGAAACCTGAAGAAGTTTGGTCGGGTCAACCACCTAATCTCGACAAAATGAGAGTATTTGGATGTTTAGCCTATGCTCACATTATGCAAGACAAGGTCAAATCTAGAGCTCTGAGATGCATGTTCTTGGATATCTTGAGGGAGTCAAATGCTATAGGTTGTGGTTCCTAGAACCGGGTCACTGAAGATGTATCACAAGTTGTGATGCAGTTTTCAATGAAGTCGAGATGGAGTTCAAGAAAACTGGTGATGCTGGTCAAAGTGCAGAAATTTCTAAAGAGGAGCTGGAACAGGTAGAGATTCCTGTTAAGGTGGAGCATAGTGATGCTAAATTTCATAACCCAGATGAAGTCGAAGAAGAAGAGCAAGATGCTGAAGATACTGAGGAAATTGTCGATGACTACCTACTGGCAAGAGATAGGTGGAAAAGAGTCAACAAGCCACCTCAGAGATTTAGTTATGTAGATCTTATAGCTTTTGCCTTAATCTCTTCAAGTGAGGTACTTGAGGAAGAACCTAGAGACTACAAGGAAGCTATGAGGGGTCGAAAGACTAAATGGAGAAAATCTATGTATGACGAGATGAAATCTCTTCATGATAATAACACTTGGGAGCTAATTGAGAAACATGCATGAGCTAGGTTAGTCAGTTGTAAGTGGATTTTCAAGGTCAAGGAAGGAATCGAAGGAGTGATGTCGAAGCGCTTTAAGGCAAGGTTGATTGTTATGTGGTTCACTCAGAAAGAAGGTGTCAACTTCAATGACGTGTTCTCACCTGTTGTAAAGCATAGATCCATTAGAATGTTGTTAGCCATGGTGGTGAAGTTCGACCTAGAACTTGAACAAATGGATGTGAAGACAACTTTCCTGTATGGTGATCTTGATGAAACGATCCTGATGCATCAACCTGAAGGGTATGCAGAAAAGGATAAGGAAGATTATGTGCGCAAGCTGAATAGGTCTTTATATGGCCTAAAACAATCTCCTCGACTATGGAACAAGAGATTCGACAAGTTCATGACACACATTGGTTTCACTAGGAGCCAGTTCGATCACTGTGTGTACTTCAGATTTCGATTTGGAAACTCACTTGTTATTTTGTTGCTTTATATTGATGATATCCTCATAGCTAGCAATAGTGTCGAGGATGTAATGGAGGTGAAGGCTGAACTCAGTAAGGAGTTCGAAATGAAGGATCTGGGAGTTGCCACCATGATTCTTGGGATTGATATCCGGAGAGATAGAAAGTAGTCAAATTTATGATTATCTCAATAGACATACCTACGAAAGGTTCTCGACAAGTTTGGTATGTCGAATTCAAAGCCTGTTGTGACTCCAACAAATCCTCAGTTTAAGCTTAGTACTACTCAAAGTTCGAGTACTGAAGCTGAAAGAATCTATATGAGTAATATTCCATATGCTAGTATAGTAGGTTGTTTGATGTATGCTATGGTATGTACGAGGCCAGACATATCGTATGGAGTGAGCCTTATAAGCAGGTATATGGCCAATCTTGGAAAGGCGTGTGGAAAGCTTTAAAGTGGATTCTCAGGTACATAAATAGGTCTCTGAGAAGAGTCTTGATTTATGGTGGAGCCTGTGGTGATATATCAAAGTCAAAATCGAAGGATATGTCAACTCTGATTATGCAGGTTGTATGGATTCCATAAAATATATTTATGGATATGTGCTCACTATGTTCGACACAACAATCAGTTGGAAAGCAACACTTCAGAAGGTTGTTGCCTTATCAACCACTGAAGCAGAATATATTGCTCTCACTGGAGCTATGAAAGAAGCATTGTGGCTTGAAGGTTTTGCAAAGAAGCGGAAACTTTAAGGTCGAGTTATCATTGTTAAATGTGATAGTCAAAGTGCAATACACTTGTCGAAGAATTCATCCTATCATGAGCGAACCAAGCACATCGATGTAAGGCTACACTTCGTTAGAGAGATAATCGAACGTGGAGAAGTCTAAGTGCTGAAGGTTTCGACTGATGACAATGTTGCTGATATGATCACCAAGACATTGCCGAGTTGCAAGTTTTTCAACTATATGCAGTTGATAAAGCTGCATGATGAAAGCTAGTTTATTCACAGTTATTGTAGAGTTTGTTCCAAGGTGGAGATTTGTGAGATATTGGATCGAACTCTAGTGCTGTCGACGGGGATTTTGTAAGCAAGGATAACTTTCATGTTTCGACAGGAGACAAGCATGAAGTCGAAGCTGGTTCACATGTGGATTGTCGAAGTGTTACATGTTACAATCGAACTTATTTATAGTATGTAATATCGAAATGTAATATCAAATTGGGCCTTGTGTTATAGATCCAATTGTTTAGGTTAGCTTGTTATTTAAGTTAACTTAGTGGCCTATAAATAGGCTATATCTCTCATGTTGTTGAGAAAGGCCAATTGTGTTATTCACTTGTAATTATTTGTACCCTAATTGAGTAAGTGAATAGAAAACAGATTGCCCAAAATCTTATTCTCCTTCTTTCTTCTTTATTCTTTCTTCTTTCTCTTTGTTATAACTATTTCATTATTCACCCAAGAAACTTCGTTTCTCAATCTAGAATTTGTTAATTGGTATCGTTTGTTACAACATCTACCAACTTATATTTCATGTTCTTGTCCAAGCATTGCATGGCTTTCAACCATTTCTCTTTTTTGTTATCCAGCATAACTTCTTAATAAGACTTTGGTTCTCTATAATCAGTGAGTAACACAAATTACGTTGCAGAATATCTGTTCAGTTGCTTAGGCACTACTACAAAAACTATATACAACAACACCCAAATTACCACGGTTCTTCGAAGGACCGTGGTGACATCTATAATAGGGTTAGATGAAAAAGTTATTTGTTTATGTTGTTGCCGGTATTGTTATTTCTGTAGTTGTTGGTGTTACTGTTTTTGTTGTTTATGCCATTGTGGTTGATGTTTATGTTTCTATGTCTTGATATGTTTATGTTTATGTTGTTGATGTTGTTGAATGTGTATGATCATATTTGTTTGGTAAGATTGGATCAATCTTTTGTTGTTGTTGTTGTTTTTGTTGATCATGGTTATATGTGAAAATTGTTGGAACGAAATTGGTTTGTCCCATATCCCTTAGGTTTTGATGATAAGAAAGTATTTAAGAACAATTGGGTATACTAATATTTGTTAAAGTGTGCAGGACTATAGACTAAAAAATTCAGGAATAAACTAAGTATTGGTTCTAATATGGAAAATTTAAAGAGAAGCTTAAGATCAGAATCTGAAGGATAAGAAGTTGAAGACCGGACTCTTAAGAAGTCTAATTCTGACGAAGTCAACGTCTGAAGACCAGAGTTTGAAGAAGTCAGCCTTTGAAGACCATACTTTGAAGAAGTCTACTTCTAAAGATCAGAATTTGAGCCATTCAAAGCACAAAGACCCAGATGACACAAATATGTCACTATCAGACTCTGAGGCCATTTTATCTTCTTTTGATCACGTGAAAACCTAAGCTATTTCTCATATAGAAGGCTGGGATGTAAGTGATAATTCCTTTTGAAGCAAAGGAATTTCAAATGGCCTTTCAACGACATTAACCATTTGAAGAAACATCTCAACGTATATATTCAAGCTTCTCAAAGACTCGTGTGTGCAAGATCTTCAACGACTCTTTTCCTTCTCTATATAAGGATCTGAAAACTTGAAGAAAAAAATGAACTATTGACATTCTGAGAGATACTACTCTATCAAAATACAAGCACAAGTTTAACTTAGGATTTCTTATCTTTTTATATTATAGAAATACCTAATTCTTAAGAGTCTTCTTGTTTTGTATTGAGTTTACACCTCTGATTGTATATCAAGTGTGTTACCCCAACAATATTTTATCTGTTAGGTATATTGTTAGAAGTCTCTTACTTAGTGTTTGAGCATTTCAAATCTCTTTCTTGTGTGCTTGAACATAAAAGTATGTTGCTTGTGTTCTTGAGCTTTGGAAGTGTCTTACTTGTGTGCTTGAGCATATAAGTATCTTACTTTATGTTTGAGAATTGGAAGTATCTTCCTTGTGGGTTTGAGCAAATTATAATCTTGTGTGATTATAGTGAAAATCTCTTGAAAGTACAAGGGGACTGGAATACTCTCGGATAATGAGAGGAACCAGGATAACTTTGTGTGTCTCCTTCTTTCTTTCATTCCTTATCCACTGCTTATCACTCACCTCTGACTGATTCAGATTCTATACCTTGTGTTTAGAATCTGACTAAAGATTTAAAAAGAATGAAAAGTCAAACATAACTCAACCCCCTTCTTGTGTTTTCTCGCCTTCAGTTGGCATCAGAGCACAGTCTATGTTAAACACTTAAAAGTAGTACATAAAAGATTCTAAGAGAAAAATATATTAAATCATGTATGAAATATCTGTGTTTGATATGTACTCATAACCCTCATGTTGCTATTAATCATGATTATAGTACTTCTAAAAAGAATAACTATACGGCTAGACCTCCAACTTTTAATGGAGACTCTATTCAGTTTGAATGGTGGAAGAGTAAGATGTATATTCATATCAAAGGTTTTGATGATGAGTTGTGGGACATTCTGGAAGATGGCATTGATATTCCAGTTAATGGATTTGGAATGGAAACTGACAAAAAAACTCTTACACCTGCTTAGAAAAATATTTATAGGAAACATCATTGAGTTAGCGACATTTTTGTTGATGCTCTACCTCACTCTGAGTACATCAAGATTATTGAAAAATCTACTGCTAAAACCTATTTTGAATCCTTATGTTCTACATATGAAGGAAATCAACAAGTAAAGGAAGCAAAGGCTAACCTTATGGTTCAACAATATGAACTGTTCAGAATAAAGGATGATGAAGATATTGAAACCATGTTCTCATGGTTTCAAATTCTAGGGTCTGGACTTCAGGTTCTGAACAAGAGTTACACAACCTCTGATCATGTCAAGAAGATTCTTAGGAGTCTTCCTATTAGATATAGACCTAAGGTGATAGGTATCCAAGAAGCCAAAAACTTAAACACATTAAGTCTTGAAAGCCTTATAATCAACCTCTAGATCCATGAGATAGAGCTCAATGGAGATGAACTTGCCAAGAAGTCAAAGTCTCTTCCTTTAAAATCTGTTGCTAAATCTGCTAAGGCTCCTCAAGTCTGGGAGTCTGAAGAAGCTTCTCTTGTAGAAGGATCTGAAGAAGATTTAGATGATGAGGAGTTGGCCTTTATTATCAAAATATTCCAATGTTTGGCAAGGAAGAACAAAAGATTCTTCGTTGATGACTGTCCAGAGTTGCAAAAGGTCAAGTTAAAGAAAGGAAGTTATCAGAAGGACAACTTTAGAAATAAGTTCAAGAAGAGTCTCATGGAAACATGGGATGAGCTTGACAAAGAAGATAAATCGAAAAAAGATTATGAAGAAGCCAATCTATATTTGATGTCTCTTACTTCTTCAGACACAAAATCTAAATCAGATTCTGGTTCAGAGTCTAAAGAAGAGGGTGTGCTATTTTCTAAACTATCTCGTTCTAATTTAATTACTTTTGTTCAAGACCTTATGGGTCAGTGTCAAGAAAAAGCTAGACATCTAAAAATCTTGAAAAAGCAATATGATCATTTGAAAGATGAATTAAAATCTTCTCAAACAAAAATGAAGCTTTAGAAAGATATCATATTGCTCTAGTATAAAGAATGTCTAATAAACCCCTTGGTGAGCATGAAATGGCTCTTCACAAGTTTATAATAACTGGCTTTAACATAATTAAACTTACATCCATGATTTATGGTGTAAGTAGAAGTAAGGGAGAAGGTTTTGGTTTTTTTGAAAACCTTTTAATCCAATGACTAAAAGCTTGATTAAACCAACAAAGCCTTCTTTTTCAAGCTCTGCTTAAAAAGGGTTAGACTCTTATTTTGAACCTGCTGCTGACAAAGAAAATGTTCTGAACCAGTTAGAACCTAAAATTGTTAAGTCAAGGGTTCTAAAGAAACCAAAATCTGATACTCTAAAGTAAAAAGTTTTGAATAAATGAGAACCTAAGACTCTAAAGTCAAAGGTTGTGAAGAAACCCAAACCTAAGACATCAGGATATAAGGTTCTGAACCAAAGTCCAAGACACGTTCAAGACATCAAACTTTTAAATCAAAAGTCTTGAATGATCCTAAGCCTTAATAAATGTGCCATAAGGTACAAAGTAAGAGGAAGCATGTCAAAACTAACCCCAAAGAACCAAAAAGACTATGGGTACCTAAATTTGAAATTGATTTTGCAACAAATATGCTTCAAGGGATAAGCAAAGCAATTGTCATGGTACCTGCACAGTGGCTGCTCACGACATATAACAGGAGAATAGAATATGTTCCAAACTTTAACTCTAAAAGAGGGAGGAACTATGGAATTTAGAGGAAACCAGGATGGAAAGATCACTGGTATGGGTACTATTGGTAACTCCTTTATCTCTATTAATAATGTTTTGTTAGTAGATGGACTAAAACATAACCTATTGAATATCACTTAATTTTGTGATCGTGGTTATGAAGTCATGTTTAATAATAATAACTGTATAATCATAAATGAATCTGACAGGTCCACATTATTCAAAGGTATGAGAAAAGCCAACATTTATAAAATTAATTTTTCTAAATTGGTTGATCAGAATGTACTCTGTATTCTATAAGTGAGTGATGAAAAAAGGCTATGACACAGAAGGTTAGGTCATGCTAACTGGTGATTAATCTCTAAACTTAGAAAGTTAAAACTTGTTAAAGGAGCATTGTCTCTACCTCTAGACCCTTATAATTACTTCACAATGATTTATTTGGTCCTGTAAGTACTGCATCAATCAATGGGAAGAATATGGATTAGTCATAGTTAATGAGTATAGAAAATGGACTTGGGTTAAATTCCTTATAACTAAGGATGAATCATATTATGTGTTCAGCATCTTCTGTATACAAGTACAAAATGAAAAGGAATAAAAAAAAATTAAAAGTAAGAAGTGATCATGGAGGAGAATTTGAAAATGAGCCATTTGAATTTTTTGTGTGAAAAACATGGAATTCTCCATGAGTTCTCTTTTCTTAGAACTCCACAACAAAATGGAGTTATAGAGAGAAAAAATAAATCTTTACAAGAAATGGCCATATCGATGATCCATGAAAACAATTTACCTAAGTATTTGAAGGCAGAAGTTGTAAACACAACATGTTATGTTCAGAATAGAATCAACATTAAACCTATTATGAACAAAACTTCATATGAACTATTCAAAGGAAGAAAGCTAAGCATTTCTTATTTTCATCAGTTTGGATGTACATGTTACATCTTGAACAATAAGGTGTATCTAAAGAAATTTGATGCCAAAGCTCAAAAGGGTATCTTTTTAGAATACTCTGAACACTCAAAGCCATACAGGGTGTATAACTCTGAAACCAATATGGTTGAAGAGTCAATACAAATCAAATTTGATGACAAAGAGCCTTCCAATAAAATGTTAGAGCTAGTTCAAAGCTTTTCATATATCTGTGTGCCTAGATGCACCTCAGAAGCTGGAAGTTCATAAGCTAACAATCCATTAGAAGCTGGATGTCCAGAAGCTATCAGAACTTCAAAAGTTGATGGTTCAGAAGATGATCCAACTTCTGAAGCTCATCTAGATCTAGAAGATTCTGAAGAAGCTCAAGATAGATCCTCAAAAGCATCACAATCAGACTTTCAAGCACAGTCAATGATATGACTACTCTCCATGACTGAGCCTACTTCTATTGATGAAGCACTTTCTGATGATGGTTAGATTGTGGATATGTAAGAAGGGTTGAATCAGTTCCAAAGGAATGATGTATGGGATATGGTATCCAAACCTTATCATAAGAACATTATTAGAACAAAATAGGTATTCAGAAAAAGTTTAATGAGCAAGGAGAAATGGTAAGAAATAAATCTAGACTTCTAGCTCAAGGCTACGATCAACAAGGTTAGAGGCAATCAGATTACTTCTCTCTTATGCTATTAATCATAATATTATTTTATACCAAATGGATATCTTAATTTCATAAAGGGCAAGTAGACACTAAACTCTTCAGAAAGACACTAAAAAATGATATCTTAATTTTTCAAGTAAATGTGGATGGTATTATCTTTGGTTCTACTAATGCTTTACTTTGCAAAGAATTTTCAAAGTCAATGCATGTTGAGTTTGAGATGAGTATGATGGGAGAGTTGAAGTTCTTCCTTGGTATTCAAATCAATGAATGAAATATGGAGTTTATGTTCATCATACAAAATACACAAATGAGCTTCTAAAGAAGTTCAAGCTAGATGATTACAAGATCATGACAACTCCTATGCATCCAAACTGTTACTTGAGCAAAGAGGAAAGTAGCACCAAAGTCTGTCAGAAGCTGTATAGAGGTATGATTGGTTCTTTACTCTACTTAACAACTTCTAGACTAGATATTTTGTTTAGTGTTTGCTTGTGTGGAAGATTTTATTCAGATCCTAGAGAGACTAACTTAAATGATGTTAAGAGGATCTTTAGGTATCTGAGGGGAACAAATAATTTAGGGTTACTTTATAAAAAAGTCCCTAGATTATAAGCTAGTTAGATTCTATGATGCTGACTATGCTAGGGATATATTTGAGAGAAAATCCACTAGAGGAAACTGTCAATTAATAGGTGAAAACCTTATATCCAGTGCTAGTAAAAGACAAAAAAATATTGTTTTGTCTACAACAGAAACAAAATACATATTTGTTGCAAGTTTTTACACACAACTACTCTAGATGAAATATCAGTTGGAAGATTATCAGATAAGTTGAAGCAGTATTGATAGTTTCTATGATAATACTACTACTATCTGTTTGACAAACAATCCTATTCAACATTAAAGAACCAAGCACATAGAAATAAAACATCATTTTATTAGAGACTATGTTTAGAAGGCGTGATAGATATACAGTTCATTGATATTGATCATCAATGGGCTGATATATTTACCAAGCCTTTTACCATAGAAAGATTTGAATTTATTAAAAATAATCTGAACATGCATTTTGTAAAAGAATAATGTTTGGTTATGAATAGAGGATCAGAGTCTGATGATGATCATAAGCTATGAACTAGCTTCTGATAAATAGTAGCCTCTGAGGCAACTCAGCCTCTAATGCTCATAATATGATTTGTTTCCTTTGACAACATATAAGTGGAAAAGTTATTGTTAACACATGTCCACTTATGTGTGAAGAATATGAAAGGTCTTCTGACACTTAGTTTTGTAATTGTTGAGCCTCTGAATATTTAATATGTGCTTATGGGTTATTTTACTCTTAACCATTTAGTCCTCTGAGTGATAAGGTTCTCTAGTTCAGAAGGTTCTAAGTTAGAATCCCTTTGGGAATTTTCTGTCTTTGGACTCTGAGCTATATTGGTGAGTTTAACCAAGCGTTGTTTTGTTAAGACAAAGAAGTTTGACACTTGTCATGTATATTCTTACTTCTATCAAAAGTGTTTGAGTAAGCTTCGGGAGATATTATCTTGGGTAAAATAAAATCATGTTTTTGGCGCCACCTAGGTCATCATTTTTTAAATTGTTTTTGGGATTAAAATAGTTTTTCAAAACTCACGATATCACTCTTTCCACACACAACAAAACATGGTTGAAATGGTTGAAAACTTCTTTGTAACATATCTATTGGTGGCTCGATCAAAGGATTTTAGTGGAAAGAAAATAATAAACAAATTAATTGAGAAAAGGATTTGGTATTATTAATCAAGAAGCTATTACAAATCCAAAATTATTCTCAAGCTAACAGATGCACCACAAGTAGTTACAACCTTCAGACTACGTTGACAGACCAACCACCCATTATGAGGAAAGTCCTCAGTCATCATCAAAGTCTAACCTATTGTCAACAGCTGGATCCTTCATCTTTTTGAGGTTCTTCATCTTTGAGACCGAAGTTCTTCTTACCACGGAAGCTCCAGCAGATGAACCAGATTATGAATTTTCATTTTCAAAATTCTTGAGCCTATCATCTTTGTGCTTTTTTCTAGCATCTATGGATTTCAAAATAGCCTTGTTAACCTCTTAGGAAGAGCCCTCTTAGAGTTATTGGACGATTTTCTTTTATTATCAGTTATGAGAATAAATGGATGGAAGAAAACAAAATGTGACTTTACTAGTAGCGAAACAGAGCTTATATAGAGAGTTTGGGATAAAGCAAAATCAGTGTTGTTTATTGTGAACTAATGGACATAAGAGAGATAGATAGATAGATAGATAGATAGATAGATAGATAAATAAATATATATATATATATATATAGAGAGAGAGAGAGAGAGATTCTTGGTCTTCAAGCACATCTCCCCGACTTTGAATTCTTTGTTTTTGTAAATGCTCAGTTGTTAGATCAAGACTTGACCATCTCGAGAATTGAAGAGTTGATTCACATATATTTTAGCCGAATCATGTAACACCCTTTTCTACCTCACAAATATTGCAGCAGAATAATCATAATATCAGAGTAAAAATCAGAACCACCTCCAAGGGTGCACATTTCTCAATAAACTCACATAAAAAAGTTGCTCCGTAAACAATGGGTTTTCCTCAAATTAAATCAAAAAGCCATCAAATAGCAGTGGAACTCAATAATTCAAATAAAAAAGGTTTCAATAAAACCATAATACTTCAAAAATAACCACAAAATAACAACTCAACATGGTTCGACTCGACGACCCAACCCGATGTTACAATATCAGAGCAAGACCCTCTACATCGACCAAAAGCAAAATAAACTCCAAAAGTCCTTGAAGGCATCCACAGCTAAGCCTGATCATCTGCACGTTACCCACGTGGAGGCAACATTCAAACAGGCAGGGTGAGTAATCACAATTCATTATAATCAATATAAAAAAACAAGATATGCATAAAATGGCGTCATCATCATATACAAAATCATCAGGGTCATCACAAAGGAAAATATCCAAAATCACGATATCATAAATCACATCAATGCCAAATAAATACAATGCACAACAAGACTCATGCATGTGGTACCAATTCGTCAAAGTCGATGGACACTAGGCCATCCCCCTCCAAAGATCCCCGTCATTAGGATCGATTTTACACAAGAACCGGAGCACGTAAAAATTACCTCACATCCACACAATGGGATTGAAGCCACCATAGACCGAAGTATGAAATTCTATGAACGCATGATACACAACATCATTATCATCATCATCAATAAAAGTCATTACGTGTATCATCATTCATCAAAATCTCATGTTAACCATATCATCATTTATTCATCAAAACATCATGAAATCATCATCTCATAATCATCAATATAATCACGGTAATTCATCAAAATAATCACAGCTCAAAACATCAAGACAGCACAAGAATCATAAAACAAATTCACGAACAACAAACATTTGCTAGAAAGTTCGCTTTGCAAACTTGTTCGCTTTGAGGTTTGTCATACCCCAAATTTTGACCACTAATATTTCCCATCATTGTGCAAACCATCATCACAATATGGATGAACCATAATGCCTCATCAGTCTCCCCAAAGATGGGTGAGCATTCACTACAAACAATAACTAGGGTTTCAAGCCTTCTCTGAGCCTTAAATAGAGGATCAATCAAAGAATGACATGATATTCAACTTGTCTAACCTCTCAAACACCTATAAAGGATCAAGAGGACTCCCACATCAAAGATTAGGCACAAGGTTGCAACCTTCCAAGTGGATTAAGCCTCAAGATCGCCAGTGTCACCAAATTAGGGTTTTGGTCGACCAGGGTCTCCAGATGGAAATTTTCCTCTGGGCATGAGCCGATGCTTCAAAGCATGACCTTAGATACTCCATGGGACTTCATGGACCCAATCATCAAGTCAATTTAGCCTTAGGGGATACACTTATCAAAAATCAGGAATTAGGGTTTCTTGACCTAATTCACCCCTAAGTTGACTTTTGGGACAAAACAGGGGCCAAGACATCAAGACATAATTTGAGGGTCTCTAATACACCACATTGATCCATTTGCAACAATGGATTGATCCAAGAAACTTGATCTACAAGTTTCAATTTCATCTGGACTACAATTAGGGTTTTGAGGCAAAAGTCAACTGTACCTTTGACTTTTGACCAAGACATGCTCCCAAACCTTGGGAGATGATTCAATACACCCCATAACACCTATGGAACATATCCATCAAGTTTGATTTAAGTCAAGGACTTGATTTCATAGAGGATCGCACAGTTTGGAATTCATCTGATAAAAAGTCAACTGTGCACAAAAGTCAAAGTTTGACTTTTTGAGATTTTTCACAATTATGGTCCCTTAACCCTAAAATGATGTTAATGTGTGATTGGAATCATCATTCATCAAGAAAAATCAAAGAAAGTGGGATAACTTGTAAAAGGGGTAACCATAAAAACTTAGAATTTTTCTAAGTTATGAAACAAAATGGCTAGGGTACCAACTTCCAAGGATCATAACTTGAGATCCAAGAAACCATTTTGAATGATCAAAAGATGGATTTGTAGCTCTCATGGCATACTTTAAAAGTGTCAACTACACCTCATTCCAATTCCTCAAGGATTTTAAGTTATGGAGTGACCAAAATGACAAAAACATGAAAATACCACTTTTTCCAACACTTAGTGAAATTTTCACTAAGCCAGAATCTGTTTCACTTTTTTCAAATGTAAGGGCATTTTCACTTGGATCCAAAAAGTGTCAAGACAAACTATGATCACACATATGGTGTATCATATGAGAGCTTTCCAAAATGGCCAAGAACTTCATCAAACTCCACCTGAGCTAGGAGTTATGACAGCTGCAACATGCCTTGCTGCAAACTGTTTTGGCAAGGAAGATTTGTGCACAAGAGCTCGATTTGTCCAAATTGTGCAATTCCAAGAAAGCTTATCCATCTGCACACCTCAAGGGAGAACAACCAAGGGACAAACACTGATTCATCAGCCTCCCAAGTCCAAGATTCCCAAAGTAGCATGCCAAACCATAAAAAGCCTAAAAGAGGCCAAGACTCCAACTTTGTTTCCAAGCATTCAATGGATGCACCAAGGTGGCATGAACTGAGCCATTTCTAACTGAATGAGTCAAGGATAAGCTCTGAACCAAAGAACCATATGCATGTGCTCTAACCTCTAGTCAATGGCTAGAGGAGACTTAAGATTCCAAAGTGATTCAATTGGCCAACAATCTGCTGCAGCCACCATTCACTATTGCTTGCAAAACAAACTTGCTCTACTATAAATAGAGCTCATTTGTGCTCAGTTTAAGTACACCAAAGCACTACAACACTTGCTTTCCTCAAAATCCATTTCTCTAGGCCAAAATGCCTTCTTTTGCAAGGTAACTCTGAGTTTTTGAGTTAGAGAGCAATTCCATCACAGCTCATGATTGTCGTACCTCGAAAAAGTTGCTTAATCGAAGACACGACCCTCGCGCGAAAAGCGCGGAAAACGGTTCGACAGAGTCGCCACCGAACTTTATTTGTCCCAAAAGAGGGAAAGGAAAATATCGAGAAAACCTTTAAGGAGGAATAAGAACATGGTCGTCGCAACCACATTCTGGGTTCGGGAGTCGGTTACGTGAGGGGAAGGTACGCACACCCCTTCACGTCCGTTGTACTCAACGGGAACCTCTTGATTTGAATCGTAATGCTCGCTAGCTAAGTTTATCTATTTTCTTCTCTAAAATAAATGCGGAAAGGTAAAGATAAAGGGAAAAGATATTAAGCGGAAATGGGTGGTTCAAGGATAGGGTGCTCGGCAAGATCATCGCGACCTCGGGCCTACGTATGCTCATTCGGACGAGAATGAGGAATCAGAGCAATCGTAGTTCGACTACGGGGTTTGACGGAAAAAGATGGAAGTGTGGAAAAGGTGGAAAAAGAAAAAGTGTGGGGAAGGTAAACGGGGAAAAAGAAAAATTGTGCTCGCCAAGATCGTCGCGATCTTGTGCCTACGTATCTTTACTCGGACGAGAATAAAGAATCAGAGCAGTCGTAGTTCGTGGTACGCCTACGAAACAAGGGAGTTGGTTGATTTTTAAAAGAGGCGCCAATTGCTCACACACGAGTAAGAGAACTCGCACCCAAACAATCGAAGAGAGATCAAAGACTTAAACCCCCATTTTTCACCTTGAAAAAAAATTACGATAGTTGTTAGTCGTTTTGAGGTTTGATTATGAAAGTCCGCTTGACGTGGGATCAAGGGTTTGTTGTATGCGCTTGGTTATTTTGAAAAGGATTTGATTTGTTAAAAGAAGAGGCGTCAATTGTTCACACACGAGAAAGAGAACTCGCACCCAAACAATCGAAGGAAGATCAAAGACTTGAACCACCATTTTTCACCTTAAGAGTTACGATAGTTGTTAATTGTTTTCGGAGTTTGATTATGAAAATCCGCTTGACGTTGGATCAAGGGTTTATTTGTTATGAAAAGAGTTTGGTTTGAAGATGACTCGACGACGAATCGAGGGTTTGGTTGAAAATGGCTCGACGACGAATCGAGAATTTGGTTGAAAAGAGGTTTGTTTGAAAATGGCTCGACGACGAATCGAGAATTAGTTTGAAAATGGGTTGCCTATGCTAGTCCCTAGGGGTGCTCCTAGTAAACAAACCACAATCAAAGCAATAATAAAATGCGTACATCGGAATGGGAGAGGGGTACATGTAAGTTACAGGGGATGACATGAAATAAAGGGTCTCGTTGTAAGGTAGCCCAAGAGAAAGCCATGTGTGTGCGAGGGTGTCCTAAACTAAACCTTGATCAAGCGTCGAGCAAGTGGATGATCATAACCAATAGTCCATTAGTATGATTGTTTTAGGGTTTTGATAATTGTTAATTGTTTTCGATTAAGGCGTGAACAAATAAAAAATGGTTAGATAAATATGAATATGGATATGAACAATATGATAAGAATATGAACAATAATAATCAAGATAATATTGACAAGATATAATATCGACATAAAAATAAAATTGGTCTCGTCTTAATCGGAATTTAATCGATAAAATCGATAATCGACGATTTTTGCTTTCATTGACCAAAATGAACATAAAAGAAATATAAAGTGACAAATAAGAAATTAAATCGAAAATATGAGTACAAAGCATAAAGGTCTCACCTTTATCGAGATTTAATCGAGAAATCGATAAATCGATCGATATTTGGTTTTCATTGACCCCAAATAAATAAGAATAATGGAAAAAAAGGAAATGAAATAAAATCGAAAATGATAAGAAAAATAATAAAGGTCTCACCTTTATCGAGATTTAATCGAGAAATCGATAAATCGATCGATATTTGGTTTTCGTTGACCCAAAATAAATGTAAATGAAACAAAAATGATAGAAATAAAATAAAATTGAAAATGACATGAAAAAAAAGATAAAGGTCTCACCTTTATCGAGATTAAGTCGAGAAATCGACAAATCGTCGATGTTTGGTTTTCATTGACCCAAAATAAATGTAAAAAATAGTGAATAAATTGAAATAAAAATAAATAGGGTTAATTGCATTTTACCCCCTTGCCATATCAGCGTACCCCCCCACCGTTGCCAAAGGCAGGTTTTGGCAACGGTTTGCTTGAAAAAACCGTTGCCAAAAGTCAGGGAGGGGGGAAAAGCAAAATTCGTTAACATTACAGGGGGGGTAACATGCAATTAACCCAAATAAATAAATAGGTAGGCCTCAAATAAATCAAAATTTAATCGGTTTGATTAAATTATGAATTGAGTCATATCATTGGCCCTAAAAATCAAAATAAAGATCGTAAGCGAAAAATAAAAATCAAAACAAAATTCGAAAGGAAAAGTTATGAATTCAAGAAATAACATGATAAATTGAAACTAAAAATTCAAAGTGCTCCTAAAATAAAAACTAGAGAAACAAAATTAAGAAATAAATGGAAAATAAAATAAAAATAGTATGAAATAATAAAAGGGGGGTGATGAAGCATGTTTTTTTTGTCTTTTTGAATTTTTATCTTATCTTTTAAACATCATTCATAATAAAACCAAACAAAAATTATAGGATATTACAATACTTTTTCCAGAAAAATATTAACATGCTAAGGGACTTGATAATATTATAGATAAATGATCATGGTACTTTGAAAACAGAGAAATAAAAGAGGTGAATGTTACCTAGTGGAGACGGTCCACTGCCTCTTCAATGGCACAAGTTATGGAAAAATGAAGACGAGCCTTCTCTCCAGAAAATTTGCAAGAATAATTGAGGGAGAAAATTAAGAGAGTATTCAGCCTTTGTGTGGGGTGAATCTGGTGTCTCAAATGAGAGAAAGAGAGATCTTATTTATAGTGTGAATAAAGTGGGAGTGTTGATGTGGCAATCCATGTGACTTTATGAGAATGATTCTTGGTCATTGATGAGTGAAGTGTGAGAATGATTTTTGGTCATTGATAAATCCAAGTTGACAATCCATGTGAAGTGTTAGAATGATTGAGTGGTCCCCACTTACCATGAAGATAAACAAAATAAAAGTAATAATAATAATAATAATAATAATAATAATAAAGCTTAGTAATAATAAAACTAATAATAATAAAACTAATAATAATAAAACTAATAATGATAATAAAACTAATAATAATAAAATTAATAATAATAATAAAACTAAAAATAATAAAAAAGATAATTGAAAATAGTTAGTGAAAAAAAGAAATAAAACAATTTAAATTCTAACAAAAAAAATGCATGATTATTGATATGTTTACTAAAATGCGAAAACAGAGACCAATGAAAAGGATATGCAAACGATCAGAATATCAGAGACCAATGAAATGGATATTGGAATTGGTTAACAAATGGATATTATGAAAATTAATAAAAATGGATTTTAAAATTGGAAATGGATAAAGGATAAAAAATGTTAAAATATAGATATGACTTAAACTGAAAATGGATAAAAATAAAAGAGGGATGAAGTTGAAGACAACATTTTTTTTTTGGATTTTTCTGAATGATAGTTAGTGGGTGGATGTACAGATGAAAGATACACAGGTAGGACAAATTTGGGGTATGACAGATGCCTCTATCTAATTGGCTTAAACCGAGTGAGATGAACTGCTGCGGTGTTCGGTCTTTCGAGGTAGAAGACAATTAGATATAAAAAGACCACAAATTTGTCCGAAAGAAAGGAAAGTGCTTGGGGAGTTGAAATATAAGAAATCTGACACCAAAAGGATGACAGACCTATCACCAAAAGGTTGATAGTGAACACGCACACACAAAGACCCTTCCACCAAAAGGATGAAAATGAGGTCACATCCTGCTATTACCGACGAGATAATAGGGCACACACACACACAGACCCTTCCACCAAAAGGATGAAAATGAGGTCAACGCCTGCTATTACCGACGAGATAATAGGGCACACACACACACACAGACCCTTCCACCAAAAGGATGAAAATGAGGTTAACGCCTGCTATTACCGACGAGATAATAGGGCACACACACACACACAGACCCTTCCACCAAAAGGATGAAAATGAGGTCAACGCCTGCTATTACCGACGAGATAATAGGGCACACACATACAGACCCTTCCACCAAAAGGATGAAAATGAGATCAAAGCCTGCTACTACCAAAAGGATAGTATGGCACACAACACAACCTGCTATTACCAAAAGGATAATAGGGCACACCCACACACAGACCCTTCCACCAAAGGATGAAAATGAGGTCAACGCCTGCTATTACCGACGAGATAATAGGGCACAGACACACAGACCCTTCCACCAAAAGGATGAAAATGAGGTCAAAGCCTGCTACTACCAAAAGGATAGTATGGCACACAACATAACCTGCTATTACCAAAAGGATAATAGGGAACACCCACACACTGACTCTTCCACCAAAAGGATGAAAATGAGGTCAACGCCTGCTATTACCGACGAGATAATAGGGCACACACACACACAACCTGCTACTACCAAAATGATAGTATGGCACACAACACAACCTGCTATTACCAAAAGGATAATAGGGCCCACACACAAATGTTGTCACTCACCAAAAGGATGATACACAGACTAAGGGTTTGTGGATCGGCAACACCAAAAGGATGACGGATTAAAACAAGCCACTACCACCAAAAGGATGATAGGAACTTATTATTTGTGAGGACCAACATCAGAAGGATGAAGGTTGAATTGACATGGTTTCGGCTATCACCAAAAGGATGATAGTAGGGCAATTGACAAAAGGTCAAGTTTACTGGGGATGTGATGAGATTTATTTAGAGACATCAACAAAAGGTTGAAGTAAAGAAATCAATTAGGAGAGCCCACGAAAAGGAAAGGGAAAAAGTGAAAAATGGAGAAGGTAACCCGCCAAGATCTACTCAATCTTGTGCCTACGTATCTTTACTCAGACGAGAATAAAGAATCAGGGCAGACGTAGTTCGACTTGAAGAAAAGATTCAATGAGGAACACCCACTGACTCGGAGGAATGTTTATTGGTTGGGATGAGGAAGACGGCCTCAGAAACAAAAGGTTGAGGAACACAACTCAATGAGGAATGCACACTGACTTGCTTGGAGATCACAACTTCATCAACAGAAGGTTGAAGACTTCCATGAGGAACACCCATGAACTTGAAGAAGATGCCCCTGACTGGGCAGAAGGTTGCTTTGAGATCTTTTCTTGATCAACAAAAGGTTGAACCAACTTCGTGGGGAACGCCCACGGATTTGATGAAGATGCCCCCGGTTGGGCTGGAAATCGTCTTGGCATAACTTTGTGAAGAACGTCCACGGATTTGATGAAGATGTCCCTGCCTGGGCTAAAGATCATCTTGCAGTCTCGAGATTGATCCTGGATCTTGACTATGCGTACACGAATGCTTGATTTTGTAATGATGTGCAATGCAAATGCTCAGGCGCGGAGATGCAAGTGCTGGGGAAGTATGATTTGGTTTTTGTATGCATATGATGTAGATGATGCTTATGATGACGAATACGATGCGTATGATTGCAAATGGGAGATTGGATATGTTTGGAGGGGGTGCCAGCATGGTGGACTTTTGGTAGTTGCCAATGCGGATTGGACTTTGGGCGGTGGGAGGGATTTGATTTCCTCGACACTCAGTTTGTTGAAGACGCCATGATTAAAGTAGACAAAGATGCTCTTGAAGCCTCAAGTTTGGTCACTTGATAATGAGTCGTTTCTGAGAAAACCACAACTATGTGCTTGATGATCAGGATTGCTTGCTGCAATGAGTCTTGCCTCAGTCTGAACATGGTAATGGTCTGCCCCTGATTAACCAATTCTGAAGCAGCCCGATCTTTGGAGGTTGAGATTTGATGTGCTTTGAGATGGCTTGCCCCTGATTGAGCTATTGAAGGGTTTGCCCCGGCCTGAGGGTTTTGAGGGAGTCTTGCTTCGGGTCGGCACCACTGAAAGTTCAAATTCCTCTTTGATTGCCCCTTGTTGGAATTGTCCTGATGTCTAGCACTGATTTGCAGCTAAAATTGCACATTCACAAATAGTAATCTTAATTTGATGCTCATGCAAGTTTTGAAAAAAGGGTCGTTTATTGGAGTGTCGTGATAGTGAGACGAATGGACCATTAGTCTAGACATTGTGCAGATTTTGATAGTGTGAAAGATATAGCAAGGAGAATGACACCAATGCTGAAGATTAGCAAATACGGGGAGTCAGTTTACGCAACCTTGCGATAGTATGCTCTCAGAATAAACCTCGCCTCAATTAGGTCTTTCGAGGGTTGTAACGTGGTCTGGTTTATGGTTTATGAAACAAAGGATATTAGGCTCAAAGTATGATTTGTACCCATCCCTTCTTCGTGATGATCTCCAGTCCTACGTTCAGTTAACTCTGCACAGGTTTGTATTCCAAAAGGGTTGACGGTGTAAGAGTGATAATCCAAGGTTTGCTTGACATGGCAGTCACCTTATTTTGTTTTTGATGGGTGTCAGTGACCCTATGATTTTGATTTGGTGGTCACTATGTCTTATTTTGTTTTTGTCGGGGATTTGAGGGCCTCTTTTGTTTTTTGATCCCTATATTTTGCATGAACTGATTTTGCTTTTCGAGTCCATCAAGGTAGCCTTGATTTTTTTGCCTAAGTCTCCTTTGAGGTGCTTGACTTAGCAGGCTTTTGATTTTTGATTGATTTTTTTGGTTTTGGTTGGAGGGTTGTGACTGTCAAGTCATGGTTATTGATGAACAACCGTTATGTCTTTTGGATTTTGTCTTTGTGATTTGAGTGCGTAATTGGGTTAACTGAACACTACCCTGCCCCAGGTTGAGTGTAAGGTTTTGAATATCCGAAGGAAACTGCTACTTCTAGGCTCGAAGTGGTTTACTAGGGATTAACTCCTTATCTCTCCAGTGTTTGGGGATTTGAAACAATGCCTGTACATCCTCGGCGAGATTCTATCCGAAAGCATACATTTTGCAATTATGGGTATTTCGTTTTCATCATCCTCCCTCCAATTATTGCTAAACAACAGTTGATAAAGAGAGTGAAATGGGTAGAGACGTGTCGGTGATTTGCAGTAAATGGAAAAAATGAGTGTATACGACTTAACTGATTCAAAACATGCATAATCACTACATTAAGAAAACCAAATACAAACGGCAATGTTCAAAGCATACAATACTTAAACAAATAAAGACGAAAATACAAGAATGCAAATGATGGGATGGCAACATGACTGCCTTCTTCGGGGAATGAACTTGACTTGACTTGACTTGATGCTGGCACTAGTTCGGCGGCGGCAGAGGGTTTTTGATGACGTTTGGAGACCTCCCATTGAATGTGAGAAACTTTGAGTCAATCATGTCTTAAACCTTGTGTTTGAAAGCTCTGCAGTCCTCTATCGTATGCCCTGGAGCACCCTTATGAAACTCGCAATGAGCATTAGCATCATAAACTGGGGGATTGACAGTTGGAGGAGCTAGGTCCCTCGGAGTAATGGCCCTCTTCTCCATCAATTGAGCAAAGATCTGAGCATATGATGTTGGCAGACGATCAAAGTCTCTATTTGGCCTCCTTGTCCTTTGTTGATTAGGCTGACGTTGTTGAGCAGCTCTCTGTTGTTGATGTTGAGGAGGATACTGATACCCTTGTTGGTTGTATGATTGTTGATGAGGAATATGTTGCTGAGGCGTTGGAGTTTGAACAACTTGAACAGTTGGCTGATAAGGCATTGGAGCGTATTGCGCAGCAGTAACATATGGATACTGGAAGTATGGCATTTGATAAGGCATTAGAGATGGAGCTTGTGGAGCTTGCCCCTTCTGAGCATAGACAGCATTTTTTTCGCCCTCTTTCTTTTTGAATCCATTTTTGAAAGGTTTCTTGGCCTGAGACTGGCTGCTAGAACCTCCTTGGATCTTTCCGCTCTTCAGACCTTCTTCAATTCTCTCATCGACGATCACAAAATCAGAGAATCCAGCAGAAACATTACCGATTAGCTTCTCGTAGTATTGGCCTTGCAAAGTACCCATGAAGATGTCAATCAATTCATGATCAACAAGAGGTGGATGCACCCTTGCAGCTAGCTCTCTCCAGCATTGCGTGTACTCCTTAAAGGATTCGTTGTCCTTTTGAGCCATACTCTGAAGTTGAGTACGATTCGGAGCAAGGTCAGTGTTGTACTTGTATTGCTTGAAAAAGGCATCAGCTAGATCATCCCAAGTGCACACATTGCTACGCTCTAGCTGCATGTACCATTCGAGTGATGCCCCAGACAAACTGTCTTGGAAGCAATGGATCATCAGCTTTTCATATTTGGCATGGGCAGCCATCTTGCAGCAGTACATCCTTAGATGCATGTGGGGACAGCTGAGGCCTTTGTACTTCAGGAATTCTTGTACTTTGAACTTGGGAGGAATGACAACATCTGGCACCAAGCACATTTCCAGAGCGTTCAAAGATTTTGAGTTGCGCCCCTCCATGACTCGGAGTTTTCAGCTAGATCGCGACACATTTTGATGGCTTCAGAATCCTGAGCAGCAGTAGGATTGACAATTGGGATAGCAGAATGGTAGTTCTGTACCTCATCATACTGATCCACCAAATTTTCTTCGGCATGAGGAATAGGAACCTGAGTGACAACAGGTTGGGCTTGCGGAATAGCACCAACAGCGACTCCAGATGTTGGAGGTGGTTGAGAAATGGCTCCTTCGGCGGCAGGCGTAAAGTTCATTGGTATCCCATAATTGACAGGGTTAGGAATAGGAACTGAGAGCCTTGAGGGTGACCCTTGCACAGGCACAGTGTTGTTGGCAGCAACGGCTTCACGCAGTTCTTCTTCTCTTCTGGCCATCATGATGGCTTCAAGAATCTGATCAATCTTTCCCTTCATAGAGTCCATTTCTTCTCTGAAGGCAGCTTGCTCTTGCTGAATCTGCTTCATCGTTCTTCTTATGTTGGCTCGAGTTGCGTACTGGTGTCGAGGAATCAGCTTGATTTACTAGAGAAGGAAGGAAGTTGAAGTGAGATTCTGAGGTTGAAAATGTAATGCAAGATGCATAACAGATGCAATGCAATGCAATGATATGAGATGCAATGCAAGATGTAAGATCCAGGATCGCAGGATCAAACAGCTTCAAACAGTTCTGCGGTTGGCCGGGGATGACGGGTCAAGAACCACAGCTAGGATCAAGAAAGCCCACGGGTAGGTTTCTAAAACGGGGTAGGTGCCTAGAGTTATGGATATATTTCGAAAACATTATAACCAAGAAGAAGAGACATCCGACTATAATATCCTCGAAATAATCTCGTCTAGGTGAGGTCTTCATTTCTTCCCCACGAGAAAGATTCCTCTGAGGCGCCCACTACACAACCATCGACACACGGGTTCTAAATAGGGTTCTCAGAATCCTAGATCGAGGTCAAAAATATTACTGTCAGGAAGTAATACGTTCGAGGGATCTCATCTGATTGGGGCATTCGCATTAACTCACATAGAATTAACGCTACCAACCACCATGGGTAAATTGGGTTAATGGTTCTTGGGATCGACGACCCACCTCGAAGATATTACCACCATGGCAAAGATTCACCACAACAATAATATCTCCAAGGGAATCTACTCCAAGCGGTGGTTTTCGCTTCAACTCACGCGGAAGAGACCACGCAAGCCTACACTACACAACCACCATCCTAATCCTAGGGTTTTTCTCGACTCGGGTGTAGAGCCATCTCACAAAGTTCCCAATATCAGAACAACCCAACAATGTTACAAAAGGTGAGACAGATAAGAAAACAAGAAAGCAAGTAAATAAGCGAATGAGAAGAAAAAGATAAACAAAGCTAAAGAGCTAGCGATTCGAATCAAGATAGGCTCGACTCTTTCTTGCATGGAGAAAATACGTCCCCAGCAGAGTCGCCATCTGTCGCACCTCGAAAAAGTCGCTTAATCGAAGACACGACCCTCGCGCGAAAGGCGCGAAAAACGGTTCGACAGAGTCGCCACCGAACTTTATTTGTCCCAAAAGAGGGAAAGGAAAATATCGAGAAAACCTTTAAGGAGGAATAAGAACATGGTCGTCGCAACCACATTCTGGGTTCGGGAGTCGGTTACGTGAGGGGAAGGTACGCGTACCCCTTCACGTTCGTTGTACTCAACGGGAACCTCTTGATTCGAATCGTAATGTTTGCTAGCTAAGTTTATCTATTTTTTTCTCTAGAATAAATGCGGAAAGGTAAAGATAAAGGGAAAAGATATTAAGGGGAAATGGGTGGTTCAAGGATAGGGTGCTCGGCAAGATCATCGCGACCTCGGGCCTACGTATGCTCATTCGGACAAGAATGAGGAATCAGAGCAATCGTAGTTCGACTACGGGGTTTGACGGAAAAAGATGGAAGTGTGGAAAAGGTGGAAAAAGAAAAAGTGTGGGGAAGGTAAACGGGGAAAAAGAAAAAGTGTGCTCGCCAAGATCGTCGCGATCTTGTGCCTACGTATCTTTACTCGGACGAGAATAAAGAATCAGAGCAGTTGTAGTTCGTGGTACGCCCACGAAACAAGGGAGTTGGTTGATTTTTAAAAGAGGCGCAAATTGCTCACACACGAGTAAGAGAACTCGCACCCAAACAATCGAAGAGAGATCAAAGACTTGAACCCCCATTTTTCACCTTGAAAAAGAATTATGATAGTTGTTAGTCGTTTTGAGGTTTGATAATGAAAGTCCGCTTGACGTGGGATCAAGGGTTTGTTGTATGCGCTTGGTTATTTTGAAAAGGATTTAATTTGTTAAAAGAAGAGGCGTCAATTGTTCACACACGAGAAAGAGAACTCGCACCCAAACAATCGAAGGAAGATCAAAGACTTGAACCCCCATTTTTCACCTTAAGAGTTACGATAGTTGTTAATTGTTTTCGGAGTTTGATTATGAAAATCCGCTTGACGTTGGATCAAGGGTTTATTTGTTATGAAAAGAGTTTGGTTTGAAGATAAGAATATGATAAGAATATGAACAATAATAATCAAGATAATATTGACAAGATATAATATCGACATAAAAATAAAATTGGTCTTGTCTTAATCGGAATTTAATCGATAAAATCGATAATCGACGATTTTTGACTTTCATTGACCAAAATGAACATAAAAGAAATATAAAGTGACAAATAAGAAATTAAATTGAAAATATGAGCACAAAGCATAAAGGTCTCACCTTTATCGAGATTTAATCGAGAAATAGATAAATCGATCGATATTTGGTTTTCATTGACCCAAAATAAATAAGAATAATGGAAAAAAAAGGAAATGAAATAAAATCGAAAATGATAAGAAAAATAATAAAGGTCTCACCTTTATCGAGATTTAATCGAGAAATCGATAAATCGATCGATATTTGGTTTTCGTTGACCCAAAATAAATGTAAATGAAACAAAAATGATAGAAATAAAATAAAATTGAAAATGACATGAAAAAAAAAGATAAAGGTCTCACCTTTATCGAGATTAAGTCGAGAAATCGACAAATCGTCGATGTTTGGTTTTCATTGACCCAAATAAATGTAAAAAATAGTGAATAAATTGAAATAAAAATAAATAAATAGGTAGGCCTCAAATAAATCAAAATTTAACCGGTTTGATTAAATTATGAATTGAGTCATATCATTGGCCCTAAAAATCGAAATAAAGATCGTAAGCGAAAAATAAAAATCAAAACAAAATTCGAAAGGAAAAGTTATGAATTCAAGAAATAACATGATAAATTGAAACTAAAAATTCAAAGTGCTCCTAAAATAAAAACTAGAGAAACAAAATTAAGAAATAAATGGAAAATAAAATAAAAATAGTATGAAATAATAAAAGGGGGGTGATGAAGCATGTTTTTTTTGTCTTTTTGAATTTTTATCTTATCTTTTAAACATCATTCATAATAAAACCAAACAAAAATTATAGGATATAACAATACTTTTTCCAGAAAAATATTAACATGCTAAGGGACTTGATAATATTATAGATAAATGATCATGGTACTTTGAAAATAGAGAAATAAAAGAGGTGAATGTTACCTGGTGGAGACGGTCCACTGCCTCTTCAATGACACGAGTTATGGAAAAATGAAGACGAGCCTTCTCTCCAGAAAATTTGCAAGAATAATTCAGGGAGAAAATTAAGAGAGTATTTAGCCTTTGTGTGGGGTGAATCCGGTGTCTCAAATGAGAGAAAGAGAGATCTTATTTATAGTGTGAATAAAGTGGGAGTGTTGATGTGGCAATCCATGTGACTTTATGAGAATGATTCTTGGCCATTGATGAGTGAAGTGTGAGAATGATTTTTGGTCATTGATAAATCCAAGTTGGCAATCCATGTGAAGTGTTAGAATGATTGAGTGGTCCCCACTTACCATGAAGATAAACAAAATAAAAGTAATAATAATAATAGTAAAGCTTAGTAATAATAAAACTAATAATAATAAAACTAATAATGATAATAAAACTAATAATAAAAAAAAAAGTAATAATAATAATAAAACTAAAAATAATAAAAAAGATAATTGAAAATAGTTAGTGAAAAAAAGAAATAAAACAAATTAAATTCTAACAAAAAAAATGCATGATTATTGATATGTTTACTAAAATGCGAAAACAGAGACCAATGAAAAGGATATGCAAACGATCAGTCGCCATCGAACTTTATTTATCCCATGAGGGGAAGGGAAAACATCGAGAAAACCCAAAGAAGAAAGGATAAGATGGTCTCGCAACCAAATTACGGGTTCGAAAGCCGGTTATGCGAGGGGAAGGTATTAGCACCCCTCACATCCATCGTACTCGATGGGAACCATTCGCTTGTCTATGTGTAAGGATGTTTGCTAAAGAATATTGCTTTCTAAGTGTGTTCTAAAGAGGGAGAGAGAAAAGGGGGATAGAAAACGGAAGATGGATAGAAGGTGGCTCGCCAAGATCATCACAATCTTGTGCCTACGTTCTTACATTCAGACAAGAATGAAGAATCAGAGCAATCGTAGTTCGACCGACCACGATTTGTTGGTGTTTTTTATGGATGATGTTAACGTGCGGGTTCTAGTAGTTAGGTGTTTTGCGGTTCGCTCGTGGAGTCTTATGCGTTACCTGTTTGCGGTAGAACGGACGTAACATGTCCTTTTTGAAAAGGTTGATTTTCGCCATTCAGGCAAGATGTCTCATTTGATTTGTGAAGGTTGGTTTTAAAGGGTGAAATTAGTCCTCGGATTGGAACCCCTTCGGGTAGTACCCGATTCTTAATCTCAAAAGATTTATTGTGAAAGATGTGTGGCGAATATAGTTACGTCTTCGTATTGAAAGACGAGTATCGAGACCACACACTCTAAAGTGAGCATCCTAATACTCGAAGAGGAAGAGGTCTTCACCCAATCCCCTCTCTTTAGTTCAATACAAAAAGAACTTTATTCTCTTATTAAAAATGTTTTTGGTTTTAGATGGTAAGTGCTTTACGAAAGTGAACCCTAAAGGTAATGTCAAGCACTCGGGATAGGAGAAGGCCTTCGCCTAACCACTCCACGACCATCTAAGTTTATTGAGAAAAGGTTTGAAAATGCACTTGATACAAGACCAAGGTTTTTAGACACAAGGAGATGAAAAAAGGTTTTTGAAAGAATGGGTGGTGAATATAGTCACGTCTTCGTATTGAAAGACGAGTATCGAGACTACACACTCTAAAGTGAGAATCCTCATACTTGAAGAGGAAGAGGTCTTCACCCAATCCCCTCTCTTTAGTTCAATACAAAGAGAATCTTATTTTAAAGAAGTGTTTTGAGTTTGCATTTGAATCGGTCAAAGGAATTGGATTAAACGGGATGGAGGACCTAATTGACTAGGATAAGGTCGATTGCGACGCACGAGGCGGTCGACTTACAAGGGTGTAAAATGGCTCGACGTTGGATCGAGAATTTATTTTTGAAAATGATTTTGAAAGTGTAAACAAGAGATTAATCAATTATTATCGTGGTATAAACGTATCGCATGAGAAAATCGCACGACCAAAATAAATAATCGAGTATTACACTTAAACCAAACTAAACAACACACAAAATTATTAACTAAATTAAATATGAATATTTAATAAAATTAATTAATAATTTAATTAATTAGTATTAAATAAATATATTTAAGATAATTAACAATACACATTTTTTATACATTTTTTTGAATTAAACAATAATAAAAAGAAATGGAAAAGAAATAGATTAAAAATAATAATCAAAATAAAACAACCAAAAAAAACACTTAATGGGCTTGCTTAAAAAATAGGGGGTGCGTACAAAGAAAAAAAAAACAGGCCCATCAGTTAAAAGGGCCCAATACTGGCAGGGTATGGTGTGGCGCAAGTCAACGTGGTTTGCTAGGCAGGAACGATCGTGACGATCAGATCAGGGGATCTAATTTAGTCAAACGATCCTAAGGTTGTAATGTGCTAGAGCATGGTATGCTATAAGAAGATCTGCACAAGAAACCGATACAAGGCGGTGACACATGTCACCGCCAGCCATCGCCATCCAGCCGCAATGAGACACGCAGGCAAAGAAGAAATAACCATTTAAAGACCAAAAATAATTACTCAAGAGAAATCTTATTTACTTTCACTCAGCCCTTACTTGTTCTACTTAACATCTCCCAATCCTTGCACAAAACACTGCCGGAAACCCAAAAGAGACCGCCGGAGAAAACTCTCCGCGGCGGAAACCACCGTCGTCTCTGGTGAGGGTATTCTAAATCGCTTCAACTCAAACACTAACCCCACCCAAAATCACGTTCTAAAACCGATTCTAGTGTTTATTTCTTCAAAATCTCAACCAAACCACCAAATCGAAGCATTTCTCTTTCGAAACCCTAACCTAAAAACCTCAATAAAAAGACCAAAAACGAGAAGAAAGGAGATACGATATGCGAATGAAAGAAGATTTTCGAAGCAAAGGTCATCAGTAAATACAAGAACGACATAAATAGTGATTAAAAAGCTTTGAAGAAACTCACCCTTGAAGACTACAAACTCTGGTACGAACTCCCTCTCAGTTCCTCTTTCTTCTTCTTCTTTCACGACCGTTCTCGTTTGTTGTGCGTAGAGACTTTGATTGGGGTTCAAAACGGCCGTTCTAGGTAGCAACTTAGGGTTTTTAGTGTAGCTGTTTCTGATGTTGTTGTGTAGAAAACTTAGGATTTTTTCTCTGTGTGCTTGCCAATTTTTTTTCCTCTTCTTTAATCATGTCTACTGTTGTTTATATATGGTGGAAATTAGGGTTTGGTGGCGTTTGAATTTGCTGAAGCATTTTTACTTCCAGCCAAGTCTGTTAACCACTTTTTGATACTAGTAATATGCTTTCTATTTTCATGTCTCCTGCTGTGTCTGTTATTTCTGAATTTCTCCGTATTCTGCTCTGTTTGCTGCTGCGCTCTGTCCTATTTCCATTTTCATGTCAAGTCTGAATTTTGTCCTGTTTTAACCTTAACTCTTACACAAAAATGAACAATATGTGTTGCACAAACTGACTCGGGTGAACTTGGATAAGTCTCTACTAAATTGAATTTGTTGGACCCCATGCTCGTATGTGTCTTACGTGATGAATTAACCTTAGGACATGTTATGTACTTGAAAGAATTCTTTGCCATGACTTATGGATATTGCTTGGTGGTCTTAATTTAAGTTGGGTCTCTATTTGAATGATGTGTTTTTTTTTGTTTGAAACCTTACATGACGAATTGAATTATGGCAAGCTTGAATGACAATTTGAATATGGAATTGTTGTATGATGTGAATTATGAATCTGATTCAGGAAGGAATTTATGAATGAAGACTTGCATTTGGATGTGAATTAAATTGAAATGTTTTGTGATGTTGGTTTATTTGGCAACATGCATTTGAAGATTCAATGACATGAAGACTTAGGTGTGGAGATGCTTGAAAGTGGGGGGAAGCCGTGGCTAGCATGAAGATTATGTAGATTAGGAATAGTTTGAAACTTAGGCATTGTTTAAGCTTTTGCAAAAAAAATATGCTTGTAACAAAACTTTATGTAATGAATTTTCTATTTTCAAACTATGTTGTGAATTTGATTCTTTGGAATGTGAATGACTTGTGACTTGTAAATATTGCAAGACTTTGATGGAACTTGTTAATCTTGAATTCGAATGCCATTTGAACATTGAATTAGAAATCATGTTGTATGAAGGTGAACACCTAAGTTTCCAAGTAACTTGTATTTGAAGAAATCCACATGGATGGATTTTCCAATTCGAATCACTCCTTGATTAATGAATCAGAACATATAATGAATCCATACACCAATGTCTTGAATCATGCTTACTTGAAAATGTTGAGTCTTGGCACACTTGAATGCATATTTCATTGTAATGAATACAAATCAAATTTGCAAGCCACGAGTGACCGAAACGATAATGCACATGTTCACACAACTTCATACACCTATCTTCTAGGCCATCTTGTATGTTTGAAACCTTTGTTCCATTTGCATGCTCTTTGACCTCACACCAATTTCAAAGCTCAAAACTTGCATTTCTTGAAGAAAACTTGAGGAAGATAACACCATGAAATACGGAGGGATGCTTGGCACGAAGCCCAAAAGTGACCTTAGTCATTTGATGATCTTTAATAACACTTGTATGCAAAGTGGCCCATGACAAGAAGTCACTTAGTAAGTGTAATCCCTTCTTGCTCAGGTTTGATCAAAACCAAGTCAAGTTCCCTCCTGAATTAGGTTGTGAATAGAGATCCAATTAAATCAATCTCAAAACATAATTTGAGGCAAAAATCCTTCCTTGTCCCCTCCTTTCAAACCCATATGCTTGGTATGTACCGTGGTATGATGATGATATGATAAATTTTTGATATGAAGGGCTAGGGTGAAAATGAGGGTGTGACAGATGCCCCTATTTAATCTTCTTGGACTTGAAGGTGAGAGTGGCAGAGGCTATCTTACAGTCAAGATACAAGGGGATTAAATATAAGAATACCCGGAGTTTCATCCGGAAAAAGTAGGTGGAGTAAAAGGTGATGAATCTGTGGGATGGCTTGGAAAAGGCATCTGTCATTGGGACAAAAGTAATTGGTTATGAGGGATATGATGATATGCTTGAGATGCAATGAGAAATGAACATGAGTGCTTTGCCAGTCTTGAAAGGGGGCATTCCTATTGCATTTCGGTGACATAAAATAAGTTGAGATATTCCTTCTACGAAAGGTAGATAGGACTCTAGAAGTTGGTTGCTGAGATACTTCTTCCACAAAAGGTAGAGAGGACTCTAGAAGTAAAAGATGAGATATTGGTTCTCCTCTACAAAAAGGCAAAGAGGACCCCTGAACAAAAGGTTAGGAGAAAAAAAATAAATTCCTGCTACAACAAGTAGAGGAGACTCCCTTGGGAGAAGACGATCGTATTATTTTCTGCGGAAGCGGAAACGACTCCAGAACACAAGGTTTGGAGAATAATTCCTCCTACAAAAGGTATAGAGGACTCCAAAACAAAAGGCTTGGAGAATAATTCCTCCTACAAAAGGTATAGAGGACTCCAGAACAAAAGGCTTGGAGAATAATTCCTCCTACAAAAGGTATAGAGGACTCCAGAACAAAAGGCTTGGAGAATAATTCCTTCTACGAAAGGTAGAGAGGACTCCAGAACAAAAGGCTTGGAGAATAATTCCTTCTACGAAAGGTAGAGAGGACCCCAGAACAAAAGGTTAGGAGACAAATTCCTTCTACGAAAGGTAGAGAGGACCCTAGAACAAAAGGTTAGGAGAAAATTCCTTTCTACGAAAGGTAGAAAAGACCCCAGAACAAAAGGCTTGGAGAAATAACATAACTCCCTTGGGAGAAGACGATCGTACTTACTTCTGCGAATAGCAGAAATGACTCCGGAACAAAAGGTTTGGAGACAGATTCCTTTCTACAAAAGGTAGGAAGGAGACCTACAAAAGGTAAGCTGGGAAGAAATTGTGCAAAAGGCACGGGAAGGCTCTTACTAAAGGTAAGTTGGACACATTGCAAAAGGCAAGGAGGAGATACATCGTGAAAAACGACACGAAAGACTCACAAAAGGTAAGTTGGGGGAAATAACCATCTTCCTGCATAAGGCAGAGGCAACTTGCTTAGGATATCAGAATATCATAGACCTCACAGGCACAACGGCGGAGGTGACATTCTCTGAGTTGCGACCATTCAGTTCTTGGACACATAGGCATCAAGCGTCCAAACTGATCGAAGATACCTAATACAAAGTTTTGTCGCGTTCGTAAGGCAGCGAGAACGCTTACAAAAAGAAAGCGAAAGAATAAGATTTCATGCGTATGGCAATGAAATCCCTTACGAAAGGTACGGTAAGGAAATACTCATGCGAAAGGCACGAAAAGATTTGGGAGTACCAAGTGATGGGGGTGTCATACCCCAAATTTTGACCACTAAGAATTCCCATCATTGTGAAAATCATCATTACAATGTGGATGAACCATCATACTTCATCAGTCTCCCCAAAGATGGGTGAGCATCCACTACAATCAAAATTAGGGTTTCAAGCCCTCTCCGAGCCTTAGACAAAGGATCAATCAAGGAATGACATGATCTTCAACTTGTCTAGCCTCTCAAATATCCACAATGGATCAAGAGGACTCCCACTTCAAGGATCAAGCACAAGGCTGCTCCCTTCTAGGTGGATCAAGTCTCAAGATCGATAGTGTCACAAAATTAGGGTTTTGGTCGACCAGGGCCTCCAGATGAAAAATTTCATCTGGGCACAAGCCAATGATCCAAAACACAACCTAATGTACTCCATGGAATCTCATGGACTCAATCATCAAGTCAATTTGACCTCAGGGAATGCATTCATCAAAAATCAGGAATTAGGGTTTCTTGACCTAATTCACCCCTAAGTTGATTTTTGGGACAAATCATGAACCAAGACCTCAAGAGAGGGTTTGAGGGTCTATAATGAACTATATTGATCCATTTGGAATAATGGATTAATCCAAGAAGCTTGAGCAACAAGTCTCAATTTCATCTGCACCACAATTAGGGTTTTATGGAAAAAGTCAACTGTAACTTTGACTTTTGAACAGGACATGCTCCCAAGCCCTAGGACATGCCCCAATATACCCTATGACACCCATGGAACATGTCCATCAAGTTTGATTTAGGTCAAGGACATGATTTCCTGAAGAATTGCACAGTTTGGAATTCATCTGATAAAAAGTCAACTGTGCACAAAAGTCAACTTTGACTTTTTGAGATTTTTCACCAAAATGGATTTTTAACCCTAAAATGATGTTAATGTATGATTTGAATCATCATTCATCAAGAAAAATCAAGAAAAGTCGGATAACTTGTGAAAGGGGTAACCATAAAAACTTAGAAAATTTTATAAGTTAAAAATAAAGTGACCAGGGTACCAACTTTGAAGGATCATAACTCCTAAACCACAAAGCCATTTTTTCTCATCCAAAGATGGATTTATAGCCCTCATTACCCTCTACATAAACTTCAACTAGACCTAAGTCCAATTCATTAAGGATTTTGAGTTATGGAGTGATCAAAATGGCTGAAAAGTGAAAATGTCACTTTTTCCAACACTTAGTGAAATTTTCACTAAGTCAGAATCTGCCTTCACTTTTTGCCAAATGTAGGGGGATTTTTCACTTGGATTCAAAAGAGATCAAAACCAAACATGTTCAAACAGTTGTTATATCATGTAAGGGCTTTCCAAAATGGCCAAGAACATTGCCAAATTCCATTTGAGTCATGAGATATGACATTGGAAAGTTGCCTTGCTGAAATCTGTCAAAGGCCAGGCAGAATTTGCAACTTTGCTCGATTTGCCAAAATCAGCAAAATTCAAATGCTCCTATCCACTTGGACACATCTGAGGATTGAATCTAAAGGGGACAATCACTGAGCCAAGCCTCCAAAGTCCATGGAACAAGAAATAGCATGTTGAACCTAGAATGGCCAAAATAGGGACAAGACTCCAAATTTGGATTGGAGCATTCAATGGAAGCATCAAGGTGGCATGGACTGAGCCATTTTCATTTGAATTCAGTCAAGACTTATCCAAGACCAAGGGAACCACAGCTCTGTGCCCTAACCTCTAGTCAATGGCTAGAGGAGACTTGCATTTCCATTGGCCAACATTGAACAAACACCTGCTGCAGTTGCCATTCACTGTGGATCCCAAAACAAACTTGCTCTACTATAAATAGAGCTCAATTGTGATCAGTTTGAGTACACCAAAGCCATCTAACAGATGCTTTCCTCAAAATCTCTTTCTCTTGGTAAAAATGCCTTTCTTAGCAAGGTAGCTATCGGGTTTTGAGTTTGAGAGCTTTTCCAATCAAACCAATCACTCACACACCTCACATACATCACATATGAGCTGATCAAACACTTAGATCACTTCTGAAACACCAATTTCACAAAATCACCAGCTGATTGCTCAAATTTTCAATCAAGTTGCAGCTGAGGTACCACAAATTGATCCAGCCAATTTCAATCAAGTCCAAGCATTCAAACACACTCCATAGGGTGTAGGGAAGCTGTTCAGATCATCACCACTCATCTGTAACACCTCCAAATCAAAAATCACATTGCACTTGCTGTCACGGCTTAGAGGTAAGCATATACTTGGTCATCTCTCAATCTATGCATATTTCCTCGCACAATAATTTGGCCATATGTTCATAATCATGCATGGAATGTTTTCCCTCAATTAATTGCATTGTTTGAATCGTGTATCAAAAATCCTAGCCTTCATGCAGAAATTAGGGTTCTTGAGGTTTCTTCGTGATTTCATGTTTTATGTTTAATTTAAATGAAATTAAGTGTTATAGACATGATCGTGAGGTTGAGAAGAGCGTAATGATATGTGGATTGTATGATATGATTACGTATTCAGTGAGATTGGATGGAAAACGCAAATCAGCCAAACCCAGAAAAACGCGCGTGTTCTTGCTTGTGTTCTTGGCGCCTTTTTCACAAATTCAAATATTTGAATTTTGTGATTTTGTTTAATTGATTCAAAAATTAATTTCTCTCTGAGTTTTAATGATTTTGAGTTGATTCTTTTTTTAATAATTCACAAAAATGTTAAAATATTTTATTTTATCAAAAAATCCCAAAAATATTATTTATGTCATATAATTGATATTTTTGCAAAGAATTAATATTTTAATTGTTTTTGACATTTTAAATATTTTTTCTACATTGATTTTGCAACTTTTAATGCTTTCTAATTATTTTGTAGGTCAATACTTAATTTTTGAAGCATTAACCCAAAATCACAATTTGTTTTTCATATGTTAAACAATTTTGATCATTTTTAATTGAATTTTTATTCAATTAAATACATTTTTGAAAACAAATTAGGGTTTTTGGATTAATTCAACCCTCATAAATCATTTTCAAAACCTCTTGGGCCTCTTGAGAGAGTGTAAGACCCAACCCACTTGTACAGAAATATTTTGGGCCTTATAAGTCCCTCTGTACATTTTCAAATAAACGACACGATCATCGCCTTTTGAAAAATAACCCTGGGCCTCTCCTTGAGCTATAAGACCCATTCAAACCTTTTGGGCCTCTAATAGAGTGTAAGACCCAACCCCCTTTTAACAAAAACAATTGTGGGCCTCACTTATTGTATAAGTCCCTCCGCGTTAAAAGAAAACCTCGGCGCGATTGCCATTTCAAACGGAAAATCATCTGGGCCTACCCTCGTGTTATAAGACCCATCTCTTTTTCTTTAAAACTTTTTGGGCCTCTTGAGAGAGTGTAAGACCCATCCCTTTGTACAGAAAACATTTTGGGCCTCAGTCACTTGTATAAGTCCCTCTGTACAAATTCAAACAGTGCGCTCACTGATAAAACCCTGGGCCTCTCCTTGAGCTGTAAGCCCCAAATCTTTCTTTTTCAAAGCACTTTCTCCTTTGATTTTGAATATACTGTTATTTTCAATCTTTCTTTGTTGAACAACTAACCAAACAGCATGGAAGCTCTACAACTGAGTAAGTGGTTATCGCTTTCATTTACCGCTTTCATATACATATAACTGTATTGTGGGGCTGTTCCACTGTAAGTCTTCTTTCATAAACTCATATCAACTGTGTAATAATAGTATAGATATTTCGAGTTTCCCCGGCAACTACGTCTAGAACTAGGTGACGCCGTTTTGTTTATTCGTAGAAATAGACAACTAGATCCCCAATAGGATCACCAGATACAGTCTTCTCTCAGGCTGTCCTCATAGAAGTTGTCAAAGAAACTCTATTCCCCAGAGATAAATGTATTCTCCGTGAATGGAATATTTGAGTTACTTCCAAATTCTCGAACTTTCCTGACTTTGATCTATTCTCAGTGAATAGCATTGCCTTGAATTTCTCGGGGTTTGGGGACCCACGGGCTTCTTAAAAGCATCGGCCTCCTCTTGGGCATCGTACAAGGACCCACAGGCTTCCTAAAAGAAACCCCGCCTCCTCTTGGGCTTCGTACAAGGACCCTACGGCTTCTTAGAAGTATTCACAGCCTCCTCTTAGGCTTCATATAAAGATCTCTTCCTCGGGGAATGATAGCCTTCTCTTGGGCTTCGTACAAGGACCCGTCGGCTTCTTAAAAGTTTCCAGCCTCCTCTTGGGCTTCGTACAAATTGTCCCGACGACCTCCTAAAGGTATAGGAACAGAACTTAATCATCTCCATAGAACAGTCCTTTCATATAGTCTACTACTGTTTCTCAAAGCATAGTACAAAAGATGACACTCTAGACTTGGACAGTCTAACTTCCTTGAGTCTCAAAGACATTCTCAAGTGACCCCTTCATTAAATAGGAAGGAAACCCGCAGACTCGTACAATCTCAATACCCTTCGGATTCCCCGCTTCCTTAAAGAACATGAATAAACCGGATCCTTGAATCAAATCCCTGAGTACAGTGTTGCTCATATAAGAACTGATTTTCTCTTTAAAATCAGTATATTGGATCTGTCACTCAACTGAAACAATAATCATAGTCTCCTCTTGGGCTTTGTTCAATGATTCTTCCCAGCGAAGCAAACATTTAGCCTCTCTCTCGGGCTTTGTACGAGACACATAAGAGACTCCCTCGTCGAGTCAATCACCCTTTAGCCTCCATCTCGGGCTTTATACGAGATACAAAAAGGTTCTTATTGAGCCAAACAAATAACAGCTTCCATCTCGGGCTTCGTACGAGATACAAAAAACTCTCTAATTGAGTCAAATAGCCTCCATCTCGGGCGTTATACGAGATACCAAAAGACTCCCTCGTTGAGTCAAAACCTGTTAGCCTCTCTCTCGGGCTTTGTACGAGACACATAATAGCCTCCTCTTAGGCTTTGTATAAGAAAACCATTGGTTAATCCAATTAACCTTTTAGCATCAAAGTTGTGCCTCGTTCACAGTACACAAACATCAACAACTCTTTCCCTCTTCATCTAATCGCTGTAAGTGGCAAGCCTCTGGATAATCTATATCCATGCCACTGTCCCTCTTTTAGCATGAGAAATTCCTAAGGAAAGATAGCATTGCTCTACACTGAGTTAAAGTCTTCTCCTTCAGGTTAAAATCCCCTATAAAGGAAATTATGGCATTGTCGGATTCACAAATCCCGGTTAAAGTAATTCTCCTTTATAAACAGTTGTGACATACAACCCCCTCTTTAGAGATAACAAATTCCCGCTAAAGTCAAACCCTTTCAGCTTCACGTCTTGGGCTTTGAACAAGACACAAATAGACCTTTTAGCTTCACATCTTGGGCTTTGAACAAGATACAAACCACCTTTTCGCTTCACGTCTTGGGCTTTGAACAAGACACCAAAACACCCATTTCCTCCCATAGAATAGGAGGAACTACGAACGCTCTGATTTCCCTGTTTTGGATAAACGGGAATACGTAGGCATAAGATTGAAAGAAAAATCTTAGCGAGCACACTAAACAAAAACCCAAAATCCCATATCAAAAGCAGTAATTCAAAAACATCAGTCCTAACCTCCTAATCCTTGTTCCCCGCCAGAAACCTTCTGTCTAGATAAAAAGAAAGAAAACAGTATTGGCGAAAATACAAATAACCAGTACAAAGGCCCCCCTACATTGATAGCATTCGTAACCTAACAGACCGCTGTTTAAACTCAGTATGCAAAGCAGGGTTAATTGGAGACATCTATTTCCCTTCCTTATTCAGCTCACAATAGGATAAAAAATGAATCGACCTGTAGTTTAAGCTCAACCGCAGAGAGCGACCAGCGCTTAAGAACCGCGTCCAAAATCGCTCGCTACAGGGGGGACAAAGTCCACAGGGATGCCCCTATCCTCTACAAGAACTGGCTAAACGAGCATGCAAATGATGCAGAAATGTATGCAAAATGCTGGGGATATGAGGAGGTGAGGGTCTGAAGTGACGGTCGTGCCAGACGTGGTTGGGCTTTGGTTAAGGTGCCAAGGAATAGTTGGGCTTTTGTTTGGGTGCTAAGACATGGTTGGGCTTACTGGGGAAAAGGAGATATGTAGGGTGAAGGATACCAGTCAAAGGTGGATTTTGGTCTCGGGGTGCCAAGGAAGGTTGGGCTTTTGTTGAAAGAGGAACGAACTTAACTTCCCGACACTCGAAATCTACCGACGCAACCATGCCCTGGAGATGCTAGGGCTCCATGTTGCTTTATGCTAGGTCACCCCGGGCTGGATGGCTCTTGCCTGGGCCAAGTCAATTTGTGGTTTTAATGGTATTTCTGCATGTTATTCAGGGATCATGGTTACCCTACAAACATCTTAAGAGAAGGAGTAATCCCGCATTTTCTTTCCATCACCAAAATTATTATCCCTAAGAATTCAAATACGATACTTATCATAAATAAAACAATTTTTCCAATCACGGAGCAAAGATTAAAAGAGAAAATTTTTTGATGAAAAATAGTATTTTATTGATGAAGGCCCTTAAAAGAGCGAATTACAAGAGGAGGCAATTCCTATAAGAGGTAATTGCTTTGAAAGAAAATGGATAAAAAAATAACAACGGCAATGTTGAAACCAGTTTCCATCGAGTTTCAATTCTGCTATGACCCATATGTCTCTGAAGACACTTTAAACCTTGCTTCTGAGCGCAACGATTGTATCGATCCTTCCCCTTCGGAGTTTCGCGATCAAGGAGAAAAAATTCACCAATTTTTACAGAATGCAGTTTTTGCCTTTTTAATCCCTAATTTTTGCCTAGACCGCCCTTTTCGGGTTTTCAGCCTACCGGGATACCCTTTTTTGCCTAAGTTACCCTTGCGAGTTTTTAACTTAGCGGGTCATTTCTTTTATTTTGTCCCTAATTTTTGCCTGGACCTTCTTCTTTTTACATGGTCCACCAGGACACCCATTTTTGCGTGGATTTTCTTTTTGGTCCACCGGGTCTATCTTTTAGGCATAATATTTTTTAACTGCATCTGAATTCACAGGGGATGGGAGGTCATCGCCGTCCATAGTGGAGAGAATCAAGGCTCCTCCAAAGAAAACCTTTCTGACCACGTATGGGCCTTCATAGTTCGGTGCCCACTTGTCCCTTGGGTCGGTGTGAATTGGTTGAATCTTCCTCAAAACCAGATCTCCTACTTCGATATGTCGAGGGCGAACTTTCTTGTCAAAAGCTCTCTTCAACCGCTTCTGGTATAGCTGACCGTGACAGATGGCCGTCATGCACTTTTCATCAATGAGATTGAGCTGGTCGAGTCTTGCTTGCACCCATTCAGCTTCGTCAAGCTTGACGTCTGTTAAAATCCTCAAGGAAGGAATCTCTACTTCTATAGGCAGTACTGCGTCCATGCCATACACGAGATAAAAGGGGGTTGCCCCAGTAGAAGTGTGCACTGATGTGCTGTAGCCATGCAGAGCAAAAGGCAACATCTCATGTCAGTCTTTATATGTCTTCACCATCTTCTGAACAATTTTTTTGATGTTTTTGTTAGCCGCCTCGACAGCTCCATTCATCTTCGGATGGTACGGAGTTGAATTGTGGTGCTCGATTTTAAAGTTTTTGCATAAATCCTTCATCAATTTATTGTTGAGGTTCGAACCATTGTCGGTAATGATTTTATTTGGAACCCCATATCTACAGATAATCTCTTTCTTGATGAAGCGAGCCACCACTTGCTTAGTGACATTGGCATAAGACGCGGCTTCCACCCATTTAGTGAAGTAGTCGATGGCAACTAAGATGAAACGGTGTCCATTTGAAGCAGTGGGTTCGATACGTCCGATCACGTCTATGCCCCACATGGCGAATGGCCAAGGCGATGTCAACACATTTAGAGGAAGTGGCGAAGCATGGATCTTATCTGCATAGATTTGGCACTTATGGCAGGTTTGCACGTGGCGGTAATAATCAGTTTCCATTGTCATCCAGTAGTATCCCGCCCTCAAGATCTTCTTAACCATGGTGTGTCCGCTGGCATGCGTTCCGAAAGACCCTTCATGAACTTCATTTATGATTCGATCTGCTTCGTGTCTATCCACGCATCTGAGCAGGACCGAGTCATAGTTCCTCTTATAGAGTACATCCCCACTCAGGAAGAATTTTGATGAAAGCTTCCTCAGGTATTTCTTGTCAGTGATGGTGATGTTCTCTGGATACTCTTGTGTTTCTAGATACCGCTTGATATCATAGAACCAAGGATGATCATCAACTTCAGGCTCTGTGGCCACATTCGTCAAAAGTAGGCAGGCTCATCAAGGTACTCAAGACGAATGGCAGGCGCTTCGTTCTTCCATTTGACCTTAAACATGGATGCTAGCGTGGCTAGGGCATCTGCCAATTGATTACTTTCTCTTAGAATGTGGTTGAAAGTAATCTCATCAAAGTATGGGATCAACTTCAAGACATGGTCTCTGTATGGGATAAGCTTGCTATCGTGAGCCATATAATCTCCTTTAAATTGATTGATGACCAACGCAGAGTCCCCATAGACTTCTAGAATTTTGATCCTGTGGTCAATGGCAGCTTCTATTCCAAAGATGCAAGCTTCATATTCTGCCATGTTGTTGGTACATTTGAAGCATAACCTAGCAGTGAAAGGGATATGAAATCCAGTGGGTGATGTAATTATTTCCCCAATTCCACTGCCTTGGGCATTTGCTGCACCATCGAACACGAGCGTCCATCGCGATCCTGGTTCGGGTCCGTCATCTGGGCCTGGCATTTCATAATCTCTGGTAAACATAACATCTTCATCGGGAAAATCGAGAAGCATGGGCTGGTAGTCTTCCACAGGCTGGTGGGCTAGATAATCAGACAACACGCTTCCTTTGATGGCTTTCTGTGTGACGTATTGAATGTCATATTCTGTTAACACCATCTGCCAGCGGGCAACTCGCCCGGTGAGTGCAGGTTTCTCAAAGATGTATTTGATAGGATCCATTTTTGAGATCAGGAGAGTTGTATGGGTGAGCATGTATTGCCTTAGGCGTTTGGCAGCCCAAGCCAATGCACAACAACTCTTCTCGAGCATCGAGTATCTAGTTTCGCAATCATTGAACTTCTTGCTCAGGTAGTATATAGCATGCTCCTTCCTACCTGTCTCATCTTGTTTCCCCAATACACATCCCATAGATCCATCTAACACAGTTAAGTACATTATGAGAGGCTTCCCTGGCACAGGAGGTATCAAGATCGGTGGCTCTTGTAGATATTCTTTTATCTTCTCGAAAGCTTTCTGACAATTGTCATTCCACACGACTGCTTGATCCTTTTGCAGCAGCTTGAATATGGGCTCACAGGTGGCCGTCAGATGGGATATGAATCGAGAAATATAGTTCAATCTTCCCAAGAAACCGCGAACTTCCTTCTCAGTCTTCGGTGCAGGCATATCTTGGATAGCTTTGACTTTGTCTGGGTCTACTTCTATTCCTCTTTGACTTACAATGAAACCTAACAATTTGCCAGATCTCACACCAAAAGTACACTTGTTGGGATTTAGTTGTAATCTGAACTTCCTCAATCTTGTAAACAGCTTCTCGAGATGAACGAGGTGCTCTTCCTCAGTTTTTGACTTCGCAATCATATCGTCAACATAACATTCAATCTCTTTATGGATCATGTCATGGAAGAGTGTTACCATCGCTCGTTGATATGTTGCTCCTGCATTCTTTAGTCCGAATGGCATAACCTTATAACAAAAGGTTCCCCAAGGGGTGATGAAGGTAGTCTTTTCCATATCCTCCGGAGCCATCTTAATCTGATTGTATCCAGAAAACCCATCCATAAAAGAAAAGACGGAAAATTGGGCCGTATTATCCACTAGTACATCTATATGTGGCAAAGGAAAATCGTCTTTGGGACTGGCCTTGTTGAGATCTCTGTAGTCTACACACATCCGTACCTTTCCATCTTTCTTGGGTACGGGAACGATGTTCGCGACCCAACGTGGGTAGTTGGATATAGCCAGGAATCCTGCGTTTAGCTGCTTTTGGACTTCTTCTTTAATTTTGATAGCCATTTCAGGTCGGGTTCTTCTCATCTTCTGCTTTACCGGCGAGCATCCTTCCTTGAGAGGTAGTCTGTGCATTACAATGTCTTCATCCAGTCCGGGCATGTCTTGGTAAGACCAAGCGAACACGTCCTTGTACTGGTGTAACAACTCGACCAATCTTCTCTTTACATCTTCCTCTATAGCAGAGCCTACCTTGACTTCCTTCCTGTCATCTTCGGTCCCAAGATTGATGATATCTACTGACTCCTGGTGCGGTTGGATGACCATTGACTCTAGCTTCAGTAGTCCGTCTAACTCCTCTGGGAGCTCACAAGTTTCCTCGCAGTCTTCATCAGTGTGGTAAATTGGGTTATCAAAGTCATATCCGACCATAGCAGAATCGTTATCAATGGAAACCGGGGTAGATCTGCATGATGATGATTTCATGCTTTATTTTGAGAAGTTGAAGAAAGAAAAATGCAAGAAAAACATTGCCATTTTATTTATGCAAAATTAAAAAAGAAAGACAGGGAACACAATTGAATGCAAAAAGTTCATTTCATTCATGATAAATATTGATTGAAAACATGGGGGCCCTACAAAATAATCCATATGCCTTGGGTAGAGCATAGGATTGGAAAGCAACACAAGGAAAATTACTCTTCGACAAAGGTGACTTCAGGCATCTCCACGACGGTCCAATTATTGAGTTGTTGATTTGGTGCTCTTGGGTACACCATACAAACTTCTTTGGGCACACCATCTTCAGCTTCCACACAAGTAACTTGGTCGTCAACAAGATGTCCAACACTAGTGAAAACAGGAGGAGGAACAGGTCCTTTGCCTTTGTTGGAGGTTGTCTTCTTTAGATGACTTGGGAATCCCAAGCCAGCCTTGTTCTTGTTAACTGGTAGCTCCAACACTCTTCCCCAACCTTCAGGGTGACCAGCTTCAATCACAGTCTTCGCGTCCTTCCAAGTAATCATCGGGGACCCAGTCTTTTCTGACTTCTTCTTCTCCTTCTCGGCAGGAATCATCTCCACATTTATGACCTCGAAAGCCTGGAAAGGGGTCTCATGAACTTCCCCCCCCCCCCCCCCCCACTTCAACGTAACAGAATGAGGTTAAGTGGCTAACCAGAATATCCTCTTCCCCATCAATTACAACAATCTGGTTATTGATCATGAACTTTAGTTTTTGATGGAGTGTGGATGTTACTGCGCCAATAGTGTGGATCCAGGGGCGCCCTAGGAGGCAACTGTAGGCTAGATAAATATCCATCACATAGAATGTGATGATGAAAGTGTGAGGCCCAATTTTGATAGGGAGGTCAACCTCACCTATCACAGTTCTCCTAGCCCCATCAAAAGCCTTCACTATCATTGAACTCGGCTTCATCATCAACCCTTCAATGGTAAGCTTGGACAAAGAATTCTTAGGCAAAACATTCAGCGATGACCCAGTGTCCACCAAAACTCTTGACAAAACAACATCAACGCACTCAATGGATATATGCAGAGCTTTATTGTGATTCTTCCCCTCTGGGGGAAATTCTTCATCACTGAAGCTCAAAACATGTTTGGATGCAATGTTTGACACCACCCTTTCAAAATCGACAACGGAAATCTCTTGAGGAACGTGGGCAGCCTTTAAAAACTTCAACAATGCCTCATGATGGGCAGGCGAACACATTAGTAATGACAACATCGAAATTTTAGAAGGTGTTTGGTTGAGCTGATCAACCACCTTATAGTCACTTTTTCGGATAATGCGCAAAAACTCTTCCGCTTCATCATTAGGACCTTCCTTCTGAGTAGAGGATTGCCCTTGTTCAACTATTGTCTGCCTTTCATTTGTCTTTCCTACAGCTCCAGAATTGTTGCTTGGTGGTGGCACAGGCGCGAAAATCCTTCCACTCCTTGTCACACCTCTGGTTCCAGCGAGATTTTCCACATAATCTTTAATTATTATTGGTTCCTCTTCCACTTTCTGTCCATTGATGTATACAGCTGAATCATAATTCCAAGGCACAACCTTGGTGCTCTCAAAAGGGAATGGAGAAGGCACAGTTATTGTCAATGGAGCTAATGAAGGTGGTGACACTGGAACGTCAATCGAATCGTAGGGGATTTCCAGAGGCACGCGTACTGGATTACTAGGGATTTAAGCAGGATACCAATCGTAATCACACGAAATCTCCAATGATACATGGGGTTGATTATACGGCACTGCCCACGACACATCATCATCGTAGAGAATTTCAATTGGATCATAAGGGATGTCCAAAGTTGCCACCTCTTCAGCAGGGGCTACCTGTTCTACCAATAGAACGCCTTGGTCTAGCAATTTTTGTATTCCCATCTTCAAGTCATCACAACTTTGGGGATCTGCCAAACAATATTGGTAATCCACAGAACATCCTGGGAAGATGTCTTGCATCAGTAGTTGTTCCTTGACAATTGCAAAAGAAGTCTTCATCTTGCCAACCTTCGACACCAACTTCTTTCCTCTGGACTCTTCAATCATATTCGTGGCATGGTTATGATTTGGTATTGGGTTATTGATAACATTGGGAGTATTTCTGGTAAAATTGATGGCCTTCGAGTCAGTGAGATCTTGAACTATGTATTTCAGGGCCTTACAATTTTCGATGTTGTGCCCGGGAGCTCCAGAGTGGAACTCACAGTGAGCATTCGCATCGTAACCAGGAGGCAAAACAGTAGGCGGGGGGTTCATGTCTCTCAATTGTACCAATGAACCCTTAAGCAAAAGTGGAAGCAATCTGGCATAAGTTGTGGGAATAGGGTCAAACTTTTTCTCGGGTCTCCTCTGTCTGGGCTGACCTTGGTGGTAGTTTTGGCGTTGAGGCGCTTGTTGCTGAATAACAGGCTGGCTAGCAGGGATAGTTAAAGGTTGATGATACTGATTCAGGGTGACAGCAGCCACATGATGATATTCCTGATATGCTCTACCTTTTCCCTTATTCCCGAAAGCAGCGCTTGCCTCTCCCTCTTTCTTCTTCGAAAAACCTTGATGGGGCCTTTTAGCTCCACTAGAAGATTCAGCAGCATTCTGAATTTTTCCTAACTTTATCATGCTCTCAATCCTTTCTCCAGCCATTACCAACTCGAAAAATACAGAGGATGTACTTCCTGTCAGGCGCTCCAAGATGGGTCCTTGGAGAGTTCCCATGAACATGTCATTGAGTTCTTTGTCAAGGAGAGGTGGTTGTACTCTTGAAGCTAAGTCCCTCCACCTCTGAGCATAATCCTTAAATGACTCGCCAGACTTCTGAGTCAGACCTTGGAGTTGTGTGCGGTTAGGCGCCATGTCTGAGTTGTACTGGTAATGCTTTAAGAAGGCTCCAGCTAATTCATTCCATGTCCTCATGTTGGCGCGCTCCAATTGCATATACCATTCAAGGGAAGCCCCACTGAGGCTATCTTGAAAGAAATGCATAAGCAATTTCTCGTCATCTGAATGAGCAGCCATTCTTCTGCATTATAATCGAATGTGTGTTCTCGGACAACTGGTACCCTTGTATATCTCAAAGACAGGGAGTTTGAATTTAGGAGGGATCCTGACACCAGACACCAAGCACATATCAGAAGCGTCTAAACCAAACGTATTGGGTCCTTGCAAGCCTTTCACAGTCTCTTGTAGGGCATGCACCTTCTTCGCCAAGTCATCATTTGGCGGCCCAAAAGCATCTACGACCAAGTCACCGTGAGGGCCATAAAAATATTCATGCTCATCAGACTCTACATGTGTCGGGATCGCCATAAAAATCAAATGGTCTTCTTTCGGATGCGCTCTTCAAGCTTCTTCGACTCGAACAGGAATCTCCCTACCATCTGATCGCAAAGGTGAATGAAGTCGTTAACTGAGGGAGGGGCGTTGTTGCCATCCAAGTCTTGCATTGCGCTCTCCAACCTCCAAGGTACATCACTAATCATGAGATTACAATATTCTACAAGGCCATTGTACCTAGCACGGTACATATCCAAAGCGGGATGACAAATGTTCAGAGACTCTACATGAGTGTTGAGCAACTGATTAAGGTTCTTCTCCTTTTTGACCCATTGGGAGCTATCTTTCTTCAAATCCTCGAAACGACTCTTCCAATGCTCCACTAGCCCTTTCGAAGCTTCTAACTCCTTACACTTGTCGTTCCACATTTCAGGAGTATAGCGTGCTGACCTCATGGCTTCCTCTTTGAGGTGACGCTCATCTTTGACCAAAGTCAGAGCACTTCTCAATCATCCTTCGAGCTCATTAATGTTAGCTTCGAGCTTTTCTCTAGTTTCATTCTTAGCAGCAGAAACCTCTTCATATAGGCGCCAAGCCCTACCACAAGAATCTTTGGCCTCTTCCAAACGTTTTCGGAGAGCTTTCACTGAAGCATCAGCCCCTTCAAAGCCATTTTGATACAGGACCCTCAGATCACTTTCGATCTTCAACTTCTTGCTAGTTTCAACCCCTTGATCTTGGTCAAACTCAAACTTCCTCTTAAACTGGCTAGTCTCTAAACCAGCTTGGTGGATTTGTGCTTGTAGCTCTTCGTTTTCTTTAGTCAATTTCTCCATCAATAACTTCAGCTTGTTATACTCCTCCATAGGAACATGTGTGGGTACAGGAGGCTTAGTATGCATGGGAGCCTCATAAGGGTATGGTAACGGCCTTTCCGCAACCCTCGCCAATAACCACCTGTTGTATGGTTCTTTGGCCACACAGTTCTTCGCCTTTAATTCCTTTCTCCCACTTGAATGGGTCTTATTCCACGCTCTCGAGATCCTTCTTACAAGTTCAGGGTCATCAGCTTTATTGGCTAGGAAGAAACTTTGGATCTTTTCTACCTCAGGCTCATCCTTCATTGCGTAGCCAAGTTGGCGCAATGCCATGATCGGATTATAGTTAATACAACTCGCTCTCCCAATCAGAGGTACATTGCGGAACTCTCCACAACTGAAAATGATTTCTGTATCATAATACTCATGAGAGTACCATGCAATGTCATCAGCTACTAAAGACATGATACGGTTGGACCACTTCAGCTTCTGCTTGTTCTCCACAAAAGGGCCATCCTTAGGCAGATGAGAGGTGTACCACTTGTATAGTAGGTGGGAACAACATTGGACCGTCCCTGTCTTCTTCTCACTCCTCCAATGAATGGAGTGGTAAGTGTCGACAAGGAGCGTGGGAAATGGGTTCTTCTGAATGAAGAGAGTAACGACAACAATGTCTATGAAATTGTCTATATTTGGGAAGAGGATAATTCCATAAATGATCAGAGCAAGAAAGATTCCAAATCTCTCCCAATCCTTATCGGCCTTATACTGAGCAACTTTGTCGAGAAGAAATTTCAGAGGGAACCCATGAGTACCTCCCTTATGGACCAAACCAGCATCCACCTCTTCTTTGGTGATGTGAAGTGCATGAGCAATGGATGGAGATCGCAGTTCTTCTTCTAAATCGGTGTAAATGGGTCGATCTTTGATCTTAATATCCAGTATATGGGAGTATTCCTCAAGAGTAGGAGCTAACTGGTAATTTTGAAAGGTGAAGCATCGGAGCGGAGCATCATAGAATTGAACCAACGCGTACAAAGCCCAAGTATCCAATCTAGTATCCAGGAGATCAAGCAGTTTCCCATGTTGCCCTTGGAAATTGATCTTCATCACTTTGGCACATCTAGCAGAATATCTCGGATTGCACCCAACTTCGGCTCTCTGAACTTTAGTGAATTGGTGCTTATCTTCTTAGAATCATTCATTTTTTCAGCAATACCTGAGATAACCATAGTCTTTTAAGTCTCTTGATATACAAAAATGGTATGCAATGTCATGAATGCAATGCTTCGGAACGGGTTCACATCACAAGGGCCAAGATCACAGATTCTGCATGACAGCACCACAAGATATCCCTCACCTCGGGTAGTCAATCTATTGGGTTACAACAGGGCATTCCAAAGGTTTTCAAACAAGGTCCCATGCACTAACCCTCAAAAGTTTCCCATCATAACGACGATTCGTAAGACGGTAATCCCCTCAAAGGATGAGCACATCATTATGCCTTAGTAAACTTCGGAATAGGGTTCTAAAAGTCCTCAGAATCACGGACTCCCAGGTCGGAAACAAAGACGCCATTATGACTAATTGTAAGACATAATCATTCCCAAAGGGGCCTCATCTGATCGGTGGAAGTCAAACCAACTCGACGAGTCCTAAGTCTCGCAAATCAGTAAGCAACCACCTCCTAGCTTAGTGTATACTCGAAAAGCTCGGGTAGAAAGCATTTCTCCTCACAAACCATCCCCAATATACCCAACAGATAAGAGAAACACAAGATAATAAAGCAATAATAAAGGAAACAAAAACACACATACGACAAACAAATTAGGCTTGGCTTGCTTAGGGATTTCCATGTCCCCAGCAGAGTCGCCAGCTGTCGCTACTCGAAAAATAGTCGACCGGAGGCGAAAGAGGGAAGAAACAGAAGAGTCGCCATCGAACTTTATTTATCCCATGAGGGGAAGGGAAAACATCGAGAAAACCCAAAGAAGAAAGGATAAGATGGTTTCGCAACCAAATTACGGGTTCGGAAGCCGGTTATGCGAGGGGAAGGTATTAGCACCCGTCACATCCATCGTACTCGATGGGAACCATTTGCTTGTCTATGTGTAAGGATGTTTGCTAAAGAATATTGCTTTCTAAGTGTGTTCTAAAGAGGGAGAGAGAAAAGGGGGATAGAAAACGGAAGATGGATAAAAGGTGGCTCGCCAAGATCATCACAATCTTGTGCCTACGTATCTTACATTCGAACAAGAATGAAGAATCAGAGCAATCGTAGTTCGACCGACCACGATTTGTTGGTGTTTTTTATGGATGATGTTAACGTGCGGGTTCTAGCAGTTAGGTGTTTTGCGGCTCGCTCGTGGAGTCTTATGCGTTACCTGTTTGCGGTAGAACGGACGTAACATGTCCTTTTTGAAAAGGTTGATTTTTGCCATTCAGGCAAGATGTCTCATTTGATTTGTGAAGGTTGGTTTTAAAGGGTGAAATTAGTCCTCGGATAGGAACCCCTTCGGGTAGTACCCGATTCTTAATCTCAAAAGATTTATTGTGAAAGATGTGTGGCGAATATAGTTACGTCTTCGTATTGAAAGACGAGTATCGAGACCACACACTCTAAAGTGAGCATCCTAATACTCGAAGAGGAAGAGGTCTTCACCCAATCCCCTCTCTTTAGTTCAATACAAAGGGAACTTTATTCTCTTATTAAAAATGTTTTTGGTTTTAGATGGTAAGTGCTTTACGACAGTGAACCCTAAAGGTAATGTCAAGCACTCGGGATAGGAGAAGGCCTTCGCCTAACCACTCCACGACCATCTAAGTTTATTGAGAAAAGGTTTGAAATGCACTTGGTACAAGACCAAGGTTTTTAGACACAAGGAGATGAAAAAAGGTTTTTGAAAGAATGGGTGGTGAATATAGTCACGTCTTCGTATTGAAAGACGAGTATCGAGACTACACACTCTAAAGTGAGAATCCTCATACTCGAAGAGGAAGAGGTCTTCACCCAATCCCCTCTCTTTAGTTCACTACAAAGAGAATCTTATTTTAAAGAAGTGTTTTGAGTTTGCATTTGAATCGGTCAAAGGAATTGGATTAAACGGGATGGAGGACCTAATTGACTAGGATAAGGTCGATTGCGACGCACGAGGCGGTCGACTTACAAGGGTGTAAAATGGCTCGACGTTGGATCAAGAATTTATTTTTGAAAATGATTTTGAAAGTGTAAACAAGAGATTAATCAATTATTATCGTGGTATAAACGTATCGCATGAGAAAATCGTACGACCAAAATAAATAATCGAGTATTACACTTAAACCAAACTAAACAACACAAAAAATTATTAACTAAATTAAATATGAATATTTAATAAAATTAATTAATAATTTAATTAATTAGTATTAAATAAATATATTTAAGATAATTAACAATACACATTTTTTATACATTTTTTTGAATTAAACAATAATAAAAAGAAATGGAAAAGAAATAGATTAAAAATAATAATCAAAATAAAACAACAAAAAAAAAACACTTAATGGGCTTGCTTAAAAAAACAGGGGGTGCATACAAAGAAAAAAAAACAGGCCCATCAGTTAAAAGGGCCCAATACTGGCAGGGTATGGTGTGGCGCAAGTCAACGTGGTTCGCTAGGCAGGAACGATCGTGACGATCAGATCAGGGGATCTAATTTAGTCAAACGATCCTAAGGTTGTAATGTGCTAGAGCATGGTATGCTATAAGAAGATCTGCACAAGAAACCGATACAGGGCGGTGACACATGTCACCGCCAGCCATCGCCATCCAGCCGCAATGAGACATGCAGGCAAAGAAGAAATAACCATTTAAAGACCAAAAATAATTACTCAAAAGAAATCTTATTTACTTTCACTCAGCCCTTACTCGTTCTACTTAACATCTCCCAATCCTTGCACAAAACGCTGTCGAAAACCCAAAGGAGACCGCCAGAGAAAACTATCCGCGGCGGAAACCACCGTCGTCTCCGGTGAGGGTATCCTAAATCGCTTCAACTCAAACACTAACCCCACCCAAAATCACAATTTGAAACCGATTCTAGTGTTTATTTCATCAAAATCTCAACCAAACCACCAAATCGAAGCATTCCTCTTTCGAAACCCTAACCTAAAAATCTCAATAAAAAGACCAAAAACGAGAAGAAAGGAGATACGATATGCGAATGAAAGAAGATTTTCGAAGCAAAGGTCAACAGTAAATACAAGAACGACATAAACAGTGATTAAAAAGCTTTGAAGAAACTCACCCTTGAAGACTACAAACTCTGGTACAAACTCCCTCTCAGTTCCTCTTTCTTCTTCTTCTTTCACGACCGTTCTCATTTGTTGTGCGTAGAGACTTTGATTGGGGTTCAAAACGGCCATTCTAGGTAGCAACTTAGGGTTTTTAGTGTAGCCGTTTCTGATGTTGTTGTGTAGAAAACTTAGGATTTTTTCTCTGTCTGCTTGCCGATTTTTTTTTCCTCTTCTTTAATCCTGTCTACTGTTGTTTATATATGGTGGAAATTAGGGTTTGGTGGCGTTTGAATTTGCTGAAGCATTTTTACTTCCAGCCAAGTCTGTTAACCACTTTTTGATACTAGTAAGATGCTTTCTATTTTCATGTCTCCTGCTGTGTCTGTTATTTCTGAATTTCTCCGTATTCTGCTCTGTTTGCTGCTGCGCTCTGTCCTATTTCCATTTTCATGTCAAGCCTGAATTTTGTCCTGTTTTAACCTTAACTTTTACACAAAAATGAACAATATGTGTTGCACAAACTGACTCGGGTGAACTTGGATAGGTCTCTACTAAATTGAATTTGTTGGACCCCATGCTCGTATGTGTCTTACGTGATGAATTAACCTTAGGACATGTTATGTACTTGAAAGAATTCTTGGCCATAACTTATGGATATTGCTTGGTGGTCTTAATTTAAGCTGGGTCTCTATTTGAATGATGTGTTTTTTTTTGTTTGAAACCTTACATGACGAATTGAATTATGGCAAGCTTGAATGACAATTTGAATATGGAATTGTTGTATGATGTGAATTATGAATCTGATCCAGGAATGAATTTATGAATGAAGACTTGCATTTGGATGTGAATTGAATTGAAATGTTTTGTGATGTAGGTTTATTTGGCAACATGCATTTGAAGATTCAGTGTCATGAAGACTTAGGTGTGGAGATGCTTGAAAGTGGGGGAAGCCGTGGCTAGCATGAAGATTATGTAGATTAGGAATAGTTTGAAACTTAGGCATTGTTTAAGCTTTTGCAAAAAAAATATGCTTGTAACAAAACTTTATGTAATGAATTTTCTAGTTTCAAACTATGTTGTGAATTTGATTCTTTGGAATGTGAATGACTTGTGACTTGTAAATCTTGCAAGACTTTGATGGAACTTGTTAATCTTGAATTCGAATGCCATTTGAACATTGAATTAGAAATCATGTTGTATGAAGGTGAACACCTAAGTTTCCCAGTAACTTGTATTTGAAGAAATCCACATGGATGGATTTTCCAATTCGAATCACTCCTTGATTAATGAATCAGAACATATAATGAATCCATACACCAATGTCTTGAATCATGCTTACTTGAAAATGTTGAGTCTTGGCACACTTGAATGCATATTTCATTGTAATGAATACAAATCAAATTTTCAAGCCACGAGTGACCGAAACGATAATGCACATGTTCACACAACTTCATACACCTATCTTCTAGGCCATCTTGTATGTTTGAAACCTTTGTTCCATTTGCATGCTCTTTGACCTCACACCAATTTCAAAGCTCAAACTTACATTTCTTGAAGAAAACTTGAGGAAGATAACACCTTGAAATACAGAGGGATGCTTGGCACGAAGCCCAAAAGTGACCTTAGTCATTTGATGATCTTTAATAACACTTGTATGCAAAGTGGCCCATGACAAGAAGTCACTTAGTAAGTGTAATCCCTTCTTGCTCAGGTTTGATCAAAACCAAGTCAAGTTCCCTCCTGAATTAGGTTGTGAATAGAGATCCAATTAAATCAATCTCAAAACATAATTTGAGGCAAAAATCCTTCCTTGTCCCCTCCTTGCAAACCCATATGCTTAGTATGTACCGTGGTATGATGATGATATGATGAATTTATGATATGAAGGGCTAGGGTGAAAATGAGGGTGTGACAATGATCCAAACACATCCAATATGTCATATCTAAGTTGTCCAAACTCTCACATGTGACCTATAACACCAAAATCACAAAGTCTCCTCTCAAAACCTAAAAATTGGACTTTTTTGCATTTTTCAAGCCATGTCTTGATTCAGTCACTTTCAAAACCAGATAAAACCTCAAACACACTCCAAATATCATCCTTGAACTATCCCAAATGGTTCCCCACATCTGGAACACCATTTGAGAGAGTTGCCATATTGGTCACTTTTTCCCCTTTTGCAAGAAAGAGCTCAAACTTGTTCCTGAGGATTCCAGTTGGTTCCAACCATTCTAAAAGCTTCTAAGTGATCATTTGAGGGTGTCCAAAGCATCAAATTGTTTCTGGAATAAAGCACTTGGCAGATTGCACAAAAAGCTCATAAAGAGGTAAGCATCACAACTTGAACTCTTTGAAATATGCATTGCTTTGAAGTCCACTGATCATACACATCTCATACATGTTATATATGTTGTGTTTGAACCAATTCATCATGTAATTTATGCCTGTAACAAGAGATAGCATAGAAAATGCAATCATGGCCTATTTCAAAAACACTATCGGGTTTTGAAATAGGACCCTCATCTGAAAAAACCACCACCACCATTGGATTCCTTGTGAAATTCTAGGCTGGATAGACCTAAATTTTGTCCCAATCCATGGAGAAATGAGAAAGTTACAAGCTTCACGTTTTTGGCCAAAACCTTGTCTTGCCTTGCCTTGGCCAAGCCAAAAACAAGTCATGCCTCATGTATTCATGGGGTGGTTTTGATACACGGATGTATCACCACCCCAGTGGTAGAGGGCGCACGCTGCACACAAGAGATCTGGGGTTCGAATCCCCCTCGCCCCAGATCCTCTTTTTACTATTTTTTCCATTTTTTTTTAATATTTGTTATATTATTTTAAATGATTTGGAAAATTAATAACTCTCTCAATTTTAATGATTTTTTATTGGTTCTTTTTGCAAAAAAAATCACAAAAATGTTAAAATATTTTATTCCACAAAAAAATCATATTTATATTAATTATTTAATATAGTTGGTATTTTTGTAAATAAATTCATTTTTAATTGTTTTAAACACTTTTAAAGGTGGATTTTTATCTTGAAAATCAAAACCAAATGAGTGTTAATTCATCTTGTGATTAAAACATCATTTTTCAAGTCTCAACCAAAAATCACAAGTTGTTTATTCAAGCTTATTTGGTATTTTATCATTATTTATTGATTTTCTTTAAGAATTTACTTTTAAAAATGATAAAATTAGGGTTTCTTTGATTTTCACCCTCACAAATCTTTTTCAAACACTAATGGAGCTCTAATAGAGTGTAAGACCTAATCCCTCTTTGAAACCAAAATTGTTGGGCCTCAGTCATTGAATAAGACCCACGGTGTTTTTAAAAATCTCGGCACGATCGCTAGTTAAAAAAAAACCATTTGGGCCTCTCCCTGAATTGTAAGCCCCATCATTTGTACAAAAACTCTTTGGGCTTCTAATAGAGTGTAAGACCCAACCCCTTTTTGAAACCAAAATAAGTTGGACCACGGTCATCGTGTAAGACCCACTGTATTTTCAAACTTCGGCGCGATCGCCATTTTTCAAACAAATAATCATCTTGGGTCTCTCCTTGAGTTGTAAGACCCATAACTTTATACAGAAAACCTCTTGGGCCTATCCTTGAGTTGTAAGACCCATACCTTTGTACAGAAAACCTTTTGGGCCTCAGTCGTTGTATAAGTCCCAATACAAACAACAGTGCCATCACTGTTAAAATTTTGGGCCTTTCCCTAAACTGTAAGCCCCGATCTCTGTTCAAAATACTCTATCCTTTGATTTTGAATCCAAATGTATAGTTGCTATCAAAACTTTCTTTAATTTCTTTGTTGAACAACTAACAAATTAGCATGGAAACTCTACAACGGGTAAGTGTTTATCCGCTTTCTTTTATACGCTTTCATATACATAACTGTATTGTGGGAAGCTGCGCATGGTTAGTCTTCTTTCATACTCTTTTAAATACTCGTCATATATCAACTGTATATATACTAGTATAGTTATTTAGAGTTTTCCCCGGCAACTACGTCTAGAACTAGGTAAAGCCCTGTTGGTCACTCTTAAATACAAACAAAACTAGATCCCCATAGGATTTCCAGATATAGTCTTCCCTTCTCTTGGGGTTAATCAATATGGAAAAAAGAGAAAGGTAGTATTCTCGGTGAACCTTTTCTCAGACTGTCACCCTTAGAAATTGTCAAAGAAATTCTACTCCCCTGAGTTGATATATTCTCTGTGAATAGCATCTCTTGAGTTTCTTCCAAATGCTCGAACTTTCCTGGAATGATCTCTTCTTAGTGAATTGCATTTCTTGAACTTCTCTTGGTTTAGGGACCCACAGGCTTCCTAAAATCCCCGCCTCCTCTTGGGCTTTGTACAAGGACCCGTCGGCTTCTTAAAAGTTCTCATGCCTTCTCTTGGACTTCATACAAGGACCCTCATAACCTCTTAGAGGTATAGGACATAACTTAGTCATCCTTTGCTAGAGCTGTCCTTCTAAAAAGAGTCACAAAAGCCCTCTGACCAATTTTAGGGTTGATACTCATCCCTTCAACGAGTCGGCCTCCTCTTGGGCATTGTACAAAGATCGACCACACTAATAGACTGGGACAGTCTAAATCTCCTTGAGTCTCAAAGACATTCTCAAGTACCCTACAAACCTAGGAAGAAACCTCGGATTCTGGATTAATCTCCAGCAAGAATTAAAACTTGTGAGTTCTAAAACCCTGTATCTCTCCTAAAATCCCCCAGCCAGGGTCAATTTATCATCAGGATAACACTATCTCAAATCAAAACCTTAAGGTATTTGATCTATCAACTCTTCTATATTCCCCTGCAAGAGTTGATTCCCCACTTGGACCTGCCTCGGGATTTTAACAAATCCCAACAGAAGATAGCCTCCTTTTAGGCTTTGTATAATGATCATTTCCTCAGGAAAGTCAGCCTCTTCTTGGGCTTTGTACAAATGATTCTCCCCAACGGAGTTAACCTTTTCAGACTCTCTTGTTGAGTCAGCCACCTTTTGGACTCTCTTGATGAGTCAATCATTCTATTAAACTCTATCGTTGAGTCAGTCACTTTCAGGACTCTCTTATTGGGTCAATCTCCTTTTTAGCCTCCGTCTTGGGCTTTGTACAAGGCATATAAAACCACTCTCTTGTTGAGTATAAAAGACTCTCTTGTTGGGTCAAATCACCTTTGCCGCACTCTCTTGTTGAGTATAAAATCACTCTCTTGTTGAGTATAAAATCACTCTATTGTTGAGTATAAAATCACTCTCTTGTTGAGTATAAAATCACTCGCTTGTTGAGTATAAAAGATTCTCTTGTTGAGTCAATCACTTCTTAGACTCTCTAGTTGAGTCAATCACCTTTTCAGACTCTCTTGTTGAGTCAACCTTTTTAGCCTCCGTCTTGGGCTTTGTACAAGACATATAAAAGCACTCTCTTGTTGAGTCAAACTCATTTCAGCCTCCATCTTGGGCTTTTGTACAAGATACATACAAATTCTCCCCAACGGAGTAAAAAAAAACCCTTTTTAGCCTCAATCTTGGGCTTTGTACAAGACAGAAAGAACATTTCCCCCGGAAAAGTCAAACTGTTAGCCTCATCTCCGGCTTTATATAATGATACCCCCCAAAGAGTCAGTCTCTTTTTTGCCTCAATCTTGGGCCTTGTACAAGACATATACACTCTCTTGTTGAGTTGGTCTTATCTAGCCTCCTCTTAGGTTTCGTATAAAGAAATCCCTAGCCGAGTCAATCAACCTCTTAGCATCAAACTTGTGCCTTGATCAAGGCACACAAAAGTCAACAATCTCTCTTTAGAGGTGACAAATTCTCTCTCAGCCAAAACCCCTTAGCTTCACATCTTGGGCTTTGAACAAGATACAAATCCCTTTTAGCTTCAATCTTGGGCTTTGAACAAGACACAAAAACTTCTTTTAGCCTCTGTCTTGGGCTTTGAACAAGACACCAAAACATCTTTTTCCTCCCTTAGAATAGGAGGAACTACGATTGCTCTGATTTCTCTGTTTCGTTAAACGAGAATACGTAGGCATAAGATTGCAAAATCTTAGCGAGCATGCTAATAAAAAACGCTAGGTCCAATACCTTACCAAAAACCTCAACAAAAACTCACTCACTCTCTCATATTTCCCAAGAAACTTTCCCAACCCATTAACAGATAAACACCATCAAGCACAAAGCAAAAGCCTAAAGCCAACATCTTGTGGATAACCACATATAGGATGGGTAATTGAGAACTACCCATTGTATAACCTGACCCCGGACTCCCCAATCTCTTTAAGCGTTTGTTTAGTTAAACATTCGCGTGCAAGGTTAGTTTTAGATAGCTTCCCTTTCCCTTCCAGCTTCATGGGATAAATAAGAAATCAGAAAGTAGCACCCCCTCCTACCATTGCGATGAGGAAAACTCCAGCGATAAGGTGGTCGCGTCACCGACAAAAATTGCTCGCTACAGTGTTCGCCTAGCGAGCTGCCAGCGAACCCCAAAATCCCATACAAAACTAGAGGAAGTGAATCATCTAAGCAATCTCTCTCCCGTTTATCTCTGGATTAGAGACGGTCCTTGACCACTTTGATAACTTGAACCTCTGAGAAACAAAAAAGCTTTCAACAAATGTCACTCTTCGCCATTGAAGATGATATCCTTGCTTTCCCAGATTAAGGAAAATCCACAGAGAAAGCCCCTTAATCAGAGATTCGGCAGTACGGTAGTTTTTCTCCAAAAATCCCGCTGATGAGAAGGTCATCGGCACCTCAAAATTGGATCCCATCATATGGCATTTCTCCAGAAAGATCCCGAGAAAAGTATGATGTAAGCCCCCAAACGAAAACAGTCTCTCAAGAGACTCGCTTTCCCCAGTAGAGTCAACAAATGGCATCTCCAACAGAGAAGTTTGTACACCTCTACAACTCAGACGACTGGGTTCCCCAGAAAGTCTGACATCGAAACTTTTTCCACTCAAATGGCATCTCCCCAGGAAAATTCGGCGAGAAGTTTGAAGGAAAGCCGCTACAAATAGCGTCCCTTGTCAATAAAGTTTATTGACAAAAGAAACTTAGACCAGTTCCTTGGTAGGAAACCAGGATCGAGGGGAAGTTTATTTCAGAAACTTAGACCAGTTCCTTGGTAGGAAACCAGGATCGAGGGGAAGTTTATTTTAAAAGAAAACTGAGACCAGTTCCTTGGCTGAAGACCAAGATCGAGGGGAAGTTTACCTTTTCTAAGCATCATCGCTCAGCAAAAGAATATGGATGTGATCCGCCATTCATAACCACCATCAAAATTTTGGGTATTCCGATATTTAATCCTCTTGCACCTCGAATGCCTGAATACCTTCGTCATTCACACCTTCGGGTCCAAGAAGATTAAATAGGGGCATCTGTCATACCCCAAATTTTGACCACTAAGATTTCCCATCATTGTGCAAATCATCATCACAATATGGAGGAACCATCATACCTTGTCAGTCTCCCCAAAGATGGGTGAGCATCCACTACAATCAAAATTAGGGTTTTAAGCCCTCTTAGAGCCTTAGACAAAGGATCAGTCAAGGAATGACTTGATCTTCAACTTGTATAACCTCTCAAACATACACAAAGGATAAAAAAGGACTCCCACTTCAAGGATTAAGCACAAGTCTGCTCCCTTCTAGGTGGATCAAGCCTCAAGATCGCCAGTGTCACCAAATTAGGGTTTTGGTCGACCAGGGCCTCCAGATGGAAAATTTCATCTGGGCACAAGCCAATGATCCAAAACATAACCTAATATACTCCATGGAACCTCATGGACCCAATCATCAAGTCAATTTTGCCTTAGAGGATGCATTTATCAAAAATCAGGAATTAGCGTTTCTTGACCTAATTCACCCCTAAGTTGACTTTTGGGACAAACCATGAGCCAAGACCTCAAGAAAGGGTTTGAGGGTCTCTAATGAACTATATTGATCCATTTGGAACAATGGATTAATCCAAGAAGCCTGAGCAACAAGTCTCAATTTCATCTGCACCACAATTAGGGATTTAAGGGAAAAGTCAACTGTAACTTTGACTTTTGACCAGGAAATGCTCCCAAGCCCTAAGACATGATTCAATATACCTTATGACACCCATGGAACATGTCCATCAAGTTTGATTTAGGTCAAGGACATGATTTCATGAAGAATGGCACAATTTGGAATTCATCTGATAAAAAGTCAACTGTGCACAAAAGTCAACTTTAACTTTTTGAGATTTTTCACAAAAATGGATTTTTAACCCTAAAATGATGTTAATGTATGATTTGAATCATCATTCATCAAGAAAAATCAAGAAAAGTTGGATAACTTGTAAAAGGGGTAACCATAAAAACTTAGAAAATTTTCTAAGTTAAAAATAAAGTGACAAGGGTACCAACTTTGGAGGATCATAACTCCTAAACCACAAGGCCATTTTTTCTCATCCAAAGATGGATTTGTAGCCCTCATTACCCTATACAAAAACTTCAACTAGACCTAAGTCCAATTCATTAAGGATTTTGAGTTATGGAGTGATCAAAATGGCTGAAAAATGAAAATGTCACTTTTTCCAACACTTAGTGAAATTTTCACTAAGTCCAAATCTGTCTTCATTTTTTTCCAAATGTAGGGGGATTTTTCACTTGGACTCAAAATAGATCAAAACCAAACATGTCCAAACAGTTGTTGTATCATGTAAGGGCTTTCCAAAATGGTCAAGAGCATTACCAAATTCAACTTACACCATGAGATATGACATTGGCAAGTTGCCTTGCTGAAATCTGTCAAGGCAAGGCAGAATTTACAATTTTGCTCGATTTGCCAAAATCAGCCAAATTCAAATGCTCCTATCAACTTGGACACATATGAGGATTGAATCTAAAGGGGACAATCACTGAGCCAAGCCTCCAAAGTCCATGGAACAAGAAATAGCATGTTGAACCTAGAATGGCCAAAATAGGGACAAGACTCCAAATTTAGATTGAAGCATTCAATGGAAGCATCAAGGTGGCATGGACTGAGTCATTCTCATCTGAAATCAGTCAAGACTTATCCAAGACCAAGGGAACCACAACCCTGTGCCCTAACCTCTAGTCAATGGCTAGAGGAGACTTGCATTTCCATTGGCCAACATTGAACAAACACCTGCTGCAGTTGCCATTCACTGTGGATCCCAAAACAAACTTGCTCTACTATAAATAGAGCTCAATTGTGTTCAGTTTGAGTACACCAAAGCCATCTAACAGATGCTTTCCTCAAAATCTCTTTCTCTTGGCAAAAATGCCTTTCTTAGCAAGGTAGCTATCGGGTTTTGAGTTTGAGAGCTTTTCCAATCAAACTAATCACACACACACCTCATATATATCATATGTAAGCTGTGCAAACCATCAAAAGTGACCTGTAATCACAACATCACAAAGTCACCTCTCAAAACCTCAAAATAGCACTTTTTTGCATTTTTCAAGCCATGTCTTGATTCAGTCACTTTCCAAACCAGATAAAACCTCAAACACACTCCAAATATCATCCTTGAACTGTCCCAAATGGTTCCCACCATCTGGAATACCATTTGAGGGAGTTGCTATTTTGGTCACTTTTAACCCCTTTTGCAAGAAAGGGACAGTTTGTGTTTTTGCAGGTACCAGCTGATTCTAATCATCCTAAAAGCATCCAAGGGATCATTTGAGGTGGTTCAAAGCATAAAATCATATCTGGAGCAAGAGGGTTGGCAGATTGCAGAGAAACCTCCAAAATCTCAAAGAAGGGTAAGCCTCTCAACTTGCATTCACCAAAACATGTGTGCATTTGAAGTCCATTGATCATAAACATCTCATACATGTCATATATGTTGTGTTTGAGCTAATTCACCATGTAATCCATGCTTGTACCAAGTTGTAGCATAGAAAATGCATTTATAGGTCATTTTTAAAACCACTATCGGGTTTTGAGGAGGGAGTGTGATATGAAAAAACTACCACCACCATTGGATTCCTTATGAAATTCTGGCCCAGATGCATATAAATTTTGTCTCAAACCATTAAGAATTGAGAAAGTTATGACCTTCACGTTTTTGAGCCAAAACTTGCCTTGGGCAAGCCAAAACCAAGGCATGACTTGTGTATTTGTTGGTTTGTTTCAAACAATGGATGTATCACCACCCCAGTGGTAAGGCGCGCGCCTTGTATGCTTGAGGTCGTGGGTTCAAACCCTACCCATGCCATTTTGTGATTTTTTCACATTTTGCTATTTTTCCAACTATTTTCATGTTTTGTTAATTATTTGGAAAATTAATAACTCTTTCAATTTTAATTATTTTTTATTGGTTCTTTTTGCAAAAAATCACAAAAATTTTGAAATATTTTATTCCACAAAAAAATTGAGTTTGTATTATTTATTTAATATAATTAGTATTTTTGTGAATAAATTCATTTTTATTTGTTTTTAAGCATTTTAAAATGAATATTCATCTTGAAAAATCAAGACCAAATGAGTTTTAATATCTCTTGTGATTTATACCTCATTTTTTTTACCTTAAACAAAAATCACAAGTGGTTTATTCAAACCTATTTGGTATTTTTCATTGATTTTCTTTAAATATTTATTTTTAAAGAATAAAATTAGGGTTTCTTTGATTTTCACTCAAAACAAATCATTGTCAAACACTCATGGGCCTCTAATAGAGTGTAAGACCCAATACTTTTTTGACTAAATCACTTTGGGCCTCAGTGTATTGTATAAGTCCCGATACCGTTAAAAACAAACGGCGCGATCGTCGCCTTTTGAAAAATAACCTTTTGGGTCTCTCCTTGAGCTATAAGACCCATTCAAAACTTTTGGGCCTCTATTAGAGTGTAAGACCCAATCCCCTTTTAACCAAAACATTTTGGGCCTCACTTATTGTATAAGTCCCTCTGCGTTAAAAGAAAATCTCGGCGCGATCACCATTTTAAACGATAAAACCCTGGGCCTCTCCTTGAGCTGTAAGCCCCAAAATCTTTCTTTTTCAAAGCACTTTCTCCTTTGATTTTGAATATACTGTTGTTTTCAATCTTTCTTTGTTGAACAACTAACCAAACAGCATGGAAGCTCTACAACCGAGTAAGTGGTTATTGCTTTCATTTACTGCTTTCATATACATATAACAAAATTGTGGGGTTGTTTCACTGTAAGTCTTCTTTCATAAACTCATATCAACTGTGTAATAATAGTATAGATATTTAGAGTTTCCCCGGCAACTACGTCTAGAACTAGGTGACGCAGTTTCATTTGTTTGTAGAAATAGACAACTAGATCCCCAATAGGATCACCAGATACAGTCTTCTCTCAGGCTGTCCTCATTAGGAATTGTCAAGAAACTCTACTCCCAGAGATGAATGTATTCTTCGTGAATGGCATCTTTGAGTTTCTTCCAAATTCTCAAACTTTCCTGACTTTGATCTATTCTCGGTGAATAGCATTGCCTTGAATTTCTCGGGGTTTGGGGACCCATTGGCTTCTTAAAACCATCGGCCTCCTCTTGGGCATCGTACAAGGACCCACAGGCTTCCTAAAAGCAACCCAGCCTCCTCTTGGGCTTAGAACAAGGACCCGTCAGCTTCTTAGAAGTATTCACAGCCTCCTCTTAGGCTTCGTATAATGATCTCTTCCTCCAGGAATGATAGCCTCCTCTTGGGCTTAGTACAAGGACCCGTCGGCTTCTTAAAATTTTCCATCCTCCTATTGGGCTTCGTACAAATTGTCCCGATGACCTCCTAGAGGTATAAGAACAGAACTTAATCATCTTCATAGAACAATCCTTTCATAGAGTCTACTACTGTTTCTCAAAGCATGGTACAAAAGATAAAACTCTAGACTTGGACAGTCTAATCTCCTTGAGTCTCAAAGACATTTTCAAGTGACCCCTTCGTTAAATAGGAAGGAAACCCGTAGACTTGGACTGTCTCAATACCCTTCGGATTTCCCGCTTCCTTAAAAGACAGGCATAACCCGGACCCTTGAATCAAATCCTTGAGTACAGTATTGCTCATATAAGAACTGATTTTCTCTTTAAAATCAGTATACTGGACCTGTCACTTAACTGAAACAGTTACCATAGCCTCCTCTTAGGCTTTGTATAATGATCCTTCTCTAGTGAAGTTAGCCTCCTCTTGGGCTTTGTACAATGATCCTCCTCAGCGGAGTCAAACAACGTTTAGCCTCTCTCTCGGGCTTTGTACGAGACACATAAGAGACTCCCTCGTTGAGTCAATCACCCCTTTCGCCTCCATCTCGGGCTTTATACGAGATACAAAAAGGTTCTTATTGAGCCAAATAAACAACAACCTCCATCTCGGGCTTTATACGAGATACCAAAAGACTCCATCGTCGGGCCAAAACCTTTTAGCCTCTCTCTCGGGCTTTGTACGAGACACATAATAGCCTCCTCTTAGGCTTTGTATAAGAAAACCACTGGTTAATCCAATTAACCTTTTATCATCAAAGTTGTGCCTCGTTCACAGTACACAAACATCAACAACTCCTTCCCCTTTCATCTAATCGCTGTAAGCGGCAAGTCTCTGGATCATCTACATCCATGCCAATGTCCCCTTTTAGCATGAGAAAATCCTAAGGAAGGATGGCATTACTCTACACTGAGTTAAAGTCTTCTCCTTCAGGTTGAAATCCCCTATAAAGGAAATTATGGCATTGCCGGATTCACAAATCCCGGTTAAAGTAATTCTCCTTTATAAAACAGTTGTGACATACAACCCCCTCTTTAGAGATGACAAATTCTCCCTAAAGTTGAGACCTTTCAGCTTCACATCTTGGGCTTTGAACAAGATACAAACCACCTTTCGCTTCACGTCTTGGGCTTTAAACAAGACACCAAAACACCCATTTCCTCCCATAGAATAGGAGGAACTACGAACGCTCTGATTTCCTTGTTTTGGATAAACGGGAATACGTAGGCATAAGATCGAAAGAAAAGATCTTAGCGAGCACACTAAACAAAAAACCCAAATCCCATATCTCCATCAATCAAAAGCAGTAATTCAAAAACATCAGTCCTAACATCCTAATCCTTGTTCCCCGCCAGAAACCCTCTGTCTAGATAAAAAAGAAGAAGAAAACAGTATTGGCGAAAATACAAATAACCAGTACAAGGCCCCCCCCACATTGATAGCATCCGTAACCTAACAGACCGCTGTTTAAACTCGGTATGCAAAGCAGGGTTAATTGGAGACATCTATTTCCCTTCCTTCATCAGCTTCAATAGGATAAAAAATGAATCGACCTGTAGTTTAAGCTCAAACCGCAGAGAGCGACCAGCGCTTAAGAACCGCGTCCAAAATCGCTCGCTACAGAAAAAATGGCGCCCATCGTGGGGCCAGTCTCTGTGTTCCTTTTTCCTTTTCATCTCTTGTGTGATACCACAGTTTGGGGCTTCCGCCGGGGAACCCATTTTCTGTCAAGAACTTAGGATTCATAGCTTCAAAGGTCTAGGATGTTTAAGACAAATATATATACTGCTTTTCCTAATTTCTATACATGTTTATTTTTCTGCTAATGGGAATGCAGGTGATGTCGTATGTGGAAAGATTGAGTATACACTTAAGATAAGTGATGGCGACGGGGTCGACCATCAACCTCAGTGGAGGCTGACCAACGCAACCCATTCTCTCACCTAGACAATGGGCCAGTTGTTAAGTCTGAGAAGCTGAGGAGCCAAACCTTTTCGTAGTGCGGAAACTATCGGAAATAGTTGTTACGCGATACTACCCTCATTTGAGGCTGGTGATCTATTCTCGGTGAATGGCACTTACTCTAAGATTGCACTACAACTCGCTGGCGATCTGCTTGTTGTTTTGCTTTCCTGGGAGGAGCTGATGATAATGAGTACAGGTACAAAAATCACCCTAGTATAAACCTTTGGGGATGGGTAGAGCCTTGACTTCATGACAACGACCCTTTGACCCCATGTTTTTTCTATGTTTTTGTGTGCTGCATTCATGCATTCATTTAAAAAACATTAAAACATTCAAAATATTTCTCTTCTAGTCTCTCTGTTTTTTCAAAATAAACTAAGACTGTGATTGCAAGTATCAGAGAAAAGGATTGCACTAATGGATTTCGGTAGAAGGAGAACTCACCAGTATACCTTCAAGGTTCCAAAGCTAGAGGATTTGAGAAGGTTAGCGAGGATGATCACTAACCCAGAGGCTTTCAGAGCCAAGCACGGAGGTTTGCTACCACTGTTAAGAGTCCATGTGATTGAGGGAATCATGGATGCGCTCATTCAGTTTTACGATCCGGTTTATCACTGTTTCACATTCCCGGATTACCAGCTAGCACCAACGCTGGAGGAGTATTCTCACCTGATCGATCTACACATTACAGATCGAGCTCCATTTTCTGGACTGGAAGATATTCCAAAGAATCAGACCATTGCAAGAGCAATTTATTTGGACGAGTCTGAGGTTAGGACTCACCTAACTACCAAGGGTGGCACCCAAGGTTTGCCAGCCCAGTTCTTGACAAAGAAGGCCCTGCATTTCGCCAATATAGGAATCGTGACTGCTTTTGAAAGCATCTTTGTCTTGCTCACCTACGGGTTATTTTTGTTTCCTAACATCAATAACTTCGTCGATATTAACTCCATTAAGGTTTTTCTCATTGGAAACCCTGTGCCGACTTTGCTCGCAGATGCGTATCATTTGGTACACTTGGGAAATTTGTACAGCGGAGGGGAGATCACATGCTGTGTACCTTTGCTTTACAAATGGTTTATCTCTCACTTGCCCAAGTCTGCTGCTTTTTGGGATTGTAAGAGTGCCTTACGTTGGTCGTGGAAGATCATGTCTCTTACCAACTCTGACATTGATTGGTGTAATAGGATTTATGAGGGAATTAGGATCATTGACCGTTGTGGAAACTTCCCCAACGTACCCCTCATAGGAATTAAAGGAGGAATCAACTACCATCTGGTATTAGTTCGCCGTCAATTTGGATACCCGATGAGACACGTCCCACGGGGTGTTCATCTGGAAGGTCTTTTCTTCAAGGAAGGGGAAAACGACAGAGCACTAAAGATGGAAATAGTGCATGCTTGGAAACAGGTTCATAAGAAAGGACGAGGGTCTCTAGGAAAACCGGATTGTGTCTCGGTGGAGCCTTATCTCCATTGGGTACAGACTAGAGCTCTCAAGCTGAAGATGCCTTATCCTCGTTCGGAATTCTTCCGCCGAGGGAATCTGTCATGTACTTCATGATAGAAACTGAAAAGCTTCAGGTTACTCTCAACAAAGTTCAACAGGAGAGAAGGTCTTGGAAGAACAAGTACCGCACCCTCGACGTAGAGTGCATCAAAATACAGCAATTACTGAAAGAGAAAGATGCTCTGATTGAAATTTTGGAGCAACAGGCTGTAGAGAATCAAGATGACCAAAGGAATTTGCTTACTCCTTTCACCTGGCAAAGGAATGACAACCCGACAACGGCCCAAGAGCCCCGGTCAAAGAAAAGGAAGATACCAGAATCAGAACCCGATTTCTCTTCAGAGAGGACTCGGGGCCCATTAGCTTAGGTTTCTGTTTCTGCACTTTGTAATCTACTGTATTTCCATTTCTGTAATCCTTTGAATTTCAATAAAAAGGGGTTTCCCCACTGTTTGATATTTACAATCTAATTGTCGAAGTTTATTTTGATTAAACCTTTAACAATTAATATAATCATTGCATTCATCATTCTCACATCGCGTATTCTTCTTACCTACGAATCTCACGTTTGTGTCTCGGTTCTAGAGTCAAACTGTCTCATTCGTATAATACTCGGGCCAATCGTCAGAAAAAGATGGATGATCTTGAGGAAGAAAACATAGAGTTGAAAGAAGAGATCGACGCTCTAAGAGAGGACATGAGAAAGCTTCGTAACGACATGCAAGCCATGGCAGAAGCTCAAATACAAAGAAATGTAATCTCAGAGATCACCTCAACGCCCGTAGTGGAAAAGTATGATCCTAGGTATCAGATACCGAAATATCATCCTTGGGGCATGCCTGTTAACTATATCCCGGAAGGATATGTTCCGCCGATCACTGAAGATCAGGGAATCACAACAGAAGCCACTGGGCCTGAAGGTTACAAACTTCGGGAAAGAGAAGATGCCAGGGGCATACTGAAGACTCCTGAAGGTTACAAACTTCGGGAAACACCAAGATTCACTGTCGTAGTCACGGTCCCACCCCCTGTGGTGCACACTGTCCCGGAAGGACAGATTCCACAGACACCTTCTGGTAAGAAGGAAACTATGTTTGAATGAATGGAGGAATTCCAGGAGCAGTTCTTGGAAATGCAGAAGGAGCTGCAAGCCATTCGCGGTCAGGATCTATTTGAAAAGGACGCCGCAGACCTCTGCTTGGTCCCAAATGTTAAAGTTCCGCACAAATTTCAAGTGGTCGACTTTGAAAAATACAAGGGTAACTCTTGCCCTCAGAGCCATCTGGTGATGTACGCTCGGCGGATGTCAGCCCAGATGGAGAATCAGGACCTATTGATTCACTACTTCCAGGATAGTTTAACCGGTGCCGCACTCAAATGGTACATGGGTTTAAACAATGCCACGATCAGCACTTTCAGAGATCTTGGCACTACCTTCATCCAACAATACAAATACAATTTGGACATGGCACCCGACAGAGATCAACTCAGATCGATGTCGCAAAAGGACAAGGAAACCTTTAAGGAGTATGCTCAAAGGTGGCGTGAAATTGCCGCTCAAATTTGTCCACCTCTTGAGGAAAAAGAGATGACAAAGATCTTCTTAAAGACCTTAAGCTCATTTTACTATGACCGAATGGTTGCCAGTGCGCCCAGTGATTTCACCGAAATGGTCGGCATGGGCGTACGTCTTGAGGAAGCCGTCCGAGAAGGACGTTTGGTAAAAGACCCTGGATCGACGAGCAGTATTAAAAAATATGGTAGTGCTCTCCCTAAGAAAAAAGAGCAAGATATTGGGAATATCTCTCTCGGAAAGCAAAGGCGGTGTTATCAACCGGTAGCAGCTGTGACTCCTGTTATCAGCCCTGCGCCTATTCCTATGTATCAACCTCAGGTTGCGCAGAGCCAACCTGAGCAGCGAAGGACACAACAGCCTCTTCAGCAGGCTCGTCCTCCATATAACAACAACCGTACAACACAACCACCAGGATTTGATCCTATACCCGTAACGTACGCAGAGCTGTTTCCATTACTGCTGGCTAAGGGGCATATTCAGACTAAGTCTCCTCTTACAGTACCAGAAAATCTGCCTTTTTGGTTTAAGGTGGATCAAACATGCCCTTATCATCAAGGAGGTTCAGGGCATAACGTAGAGACTTGTCTCAATTTCAAGTCCGACGTGCAAAAACTTGTTAGGAGCGGGGTCTTATCCTTCAAGGATACAAATCCTAATGTTCTCACGAATCCGCTGCCTCAACACGAGAAGGTTGCCGTCAATTTGATAGAAGGAGATACTAACGATGTCTATCAAATTCACGATGTACTCTTGTTGAAAACCAATTTGGTCAAGATGCATTGTATTCAAAGTGGGCGTGGCCAGGTGCCACCACACAATTACGACCGTTGTAGCGTCTGTTCGGAAAGTAACCAAGGGTGTTACCTTGTGAGAGCAGCTTTTCAGGGTCAGGTGGATCATGGAGAAATTCATCCATATCTGGGTTCTGGACCCATCGACTGGACGCCGAACTACCTTGCTGATCAAGTCGAGGACGTTGTCACAATCTCTGGTCATCACAGGACCAGGGATGTTTTTGCCATCATCCCTCTACTTGACGAATCTACGGTTCCCTACCGGGAACGAATTGAGATTACTTATGATGGACTGAAAAATCAGAAGGTTCCCATAGTCATCTATCTACCGGGACCACTACCGTATGAATCAGCTAAGGCTATCCCTTACAAATACGGTGCAACAACAATTAAAAATGGAAAGGAAATTCCATTACCCTCCGTCGTGAATATTGCAGACATCGGTCGTGTAACACGGAGCGGTCGAATCTTCAACCGAGGAGTCGGAGAACTTAACAAAGAAAAGGAACTTCAGACAGAAGCTCCCGATCCACCAGTCGGTCAATCCAGTGATCCCGACCTTTCGAAAAACAATGATGAGATGCTGAGGCTCATCCAAAGGAGTGAATATAACATTGTTGATCAGCTGCTACAGACTCCTTCAAAGATTTCAGTATTATCACTGTTACTCAGTTCAGAAGCCCACAGGGAGGCTCTACAGAAAGTCTTGGAGCAAGCCTTTGTGGAATAGGATGTAACAATCAGACAGTTCGATAGTATTGTCTCTAACATCACTTCCTGCAACAATTTGGGATTTAGTGATGAGGAATTACCCGAAGAGGGTCGCTGTCATAACATGGCGCTCAATATCACAGTTAACTGTCAGGACGATGCTTTAGCCATCGTACTGGTAGACACAGGGTCAGCCCTGAATGTTATGCCAAAGTCTACTTTGATGCAATTATCATTCAAAGGCCCTTCGATGAGAGTCAGCGAGGTTGTCGTCAAAGCATTCGACGGATCCAGAAAAACGGTTATCGGCGAAGTTGATCTTCCCATAACTATCGGTCCTCACACTTTCTAAGTTACTTTCCAGGTCATGGACATCCGGGCAACATACAGTTGTTTATTAGGAAGACCTTGGATACACCAGGCTGGAGCGGTCACTTCGACCCTCCACCAAAAGCTAAAGTTCGTAAAGAACGGCCAACTTGCCACAGTCTGTGGGGAACAGGCCTTGCTTGTAAGCAACTTGTCATCATCTACTGGTATAGAACCCGAGGAGGTTATTGGGACGCAGTTCTAAGCACTGTCGGTGAGCGAGAACAATCAGTTCAGAGGAGGAACCTCGATTTCCTCATACAAAGATGCTATTAAAGCGGTCGAGAGTACCGATACAATAGGATAGGGACAGCTTGTCATTCCTACTGACAATAAAACAAAGAAGGGTCTTGGTTTTTCTGTAACCTGTACCCAGACAGCTGCCAGCGATGAAAGTCTTCATCCCCTTCAAAATTTCTTCCACAGTGGAGGTTTCCTTCACCCATTGTCTCAAGCAGTACATGCTATCAATGAGGAAGATCCCTCTGACCCAGATGAAGAATGGAAATCCTATCTTAATGAGGACGGTTATATGTCTCAGGAAGAGGTGCCTACACCATTTTGCTATCCTGCACAGAGTCCGAGATTTATACCAAAGTCAGACGTCGAAATGATATATGGAGATTGTGATCCGGAAGGATGTCGTGCTCTGCCCAATTCATTAGAGGAGGACACTCTGATGAAAGACAAATTTGACTACAATTACTATGGCCCAATGGATGGTCTGCCAATGTGGCAACCTTACCCAGGAAACTTGGGGCAAGAAAGTCAGCCGAATAATGAAAATCAGCTGACCATCACTAAACAGAATACCTGTGTCCCCACCATGTCATGGGATCAACACTCAGTTCATTCAGAAACTACTCAACATGAAGAAGAATTCGCAACGTTTGCAGGACTTGAATTCATCAACTATGCTTTTCCTGAGGTCAACGTCATCGAGAGAGATGACCCCTCCAGTTCCAGAGAAATATGGGACACTCTGGGAGAACCAAGTGGGAAATTCGACTATATGGTCAAGTACACCGCTCCTGAAAGCTCTCGTATCAGGCTCGAAGATATCCAGCCTACTGGATGGGGAGATACAGCTGAGAGCACAAATGCTATGCAAAATGCAACAGAGGAATTCTCCTACGACAATTCTGCCTGGGAGATAGATTCCAATGATCCTGCTCCACCAGAAATCAGCGTTATTTCTGAAGACAAATCAAGGAAGGTGCCAGACTTTGCGATTCACCGAGGAGTTCGCTGCCAATGGGTTGCCGTCGAGGTTCCGAAGATCGTTCATCAGTCAAAGTAATTGCCATCTTTAACCTTTCACCCTGCCCAGGTGAAACAGATGTTTTGATAGGGCTCGCTTTCTGTAAATATCCCTCTTCGCATCGCCCAAAGCGACAGAGTTTTGTTTTATAGGGCTGTAGTTTCAAGGATCGACTTGTTCATTAATAAAATAACGTCATTCTGTAATTTCTGCATCTATTGCTGTTTTCTCTTTTTGCTTTTTCAGAAAATGGTAATCCTAAAAAACAATTTAAAATAAAAACAAGCAGTAATAAAAATAAAACACTGCACACACTTGCATTTTCTCTATCTCTTCTAAACACAAATCATCACGTCATGCAGATTGCTTGTTTTAAACCCAGTTGAAACATACGATCTGATGCCTTCTCCCAACTTTGAGTTCCCGGTATTCGAGGCTGAAGAAGAAAATGACAACGAAATTCCAGAAGAGATCTCCCGACTACTCAGACAAGAGGAAAGGTCCATTGAACCTCACAAAGAGCCGTTGGAAACGGTAAACTTGGGTTCAAAAAAAGAGAGAAAAGAAATCAGGATTGGGGCACTGCTCAGTCCAACTGCCAGAGAGGGTTTGATAAAGCTTCTCAAAGAATTTCCCGATGTATTCGCTTGGTCCTATCAGGATATGCCAGGGTTGGATACCAGCATCGTGGAACATCACTTACCGTTAAGATCGGAGTGTCCACCAGTAAAGTAAAGGTTGAGACGGACTCACCCAGACATGGCCATCAAAATCAAAGAGGAGGTGCAGAAACAGATTGACGCGGGTTTCCTCGCTACATCTGAATATCCTCAATGGTTAGCCAACATCGTACCCGTTCCCAAAAAGGACGGAAAAGTCAGAATGTGTGTCGATTACAGGGATCTGAACAAGGCTAGTCCAAAGGACGACTTTCCTTTACCACACATTGACATGCTGGTAGACAGCACAGCAAAGTTCAAAATTTTCTCCTTCATGGATGGATTCTCGGGCTATAACCAGATCAAAATGGTGCCGAAAGACATGGGGAAAACTTCGTTCATTACCCCATGGGGTACCTTTTGTTACAAGGTGATGCCGTTCGGTTTGAAGAACGTCGGGGCAACCTATCAAAGGGCCATGACTACTCTTTTTCATGACATGATACACAAAGAAATCGAAGTATATGTCGATGATATGATTGCAAAATCTAAAACAGAGGGTGAGCACGTTGAACATCTATCAAAATTGTTCAAACATTTAAGAAAGTTCAAGCTCCGCTTGAATCCCAACAAGTGCACCTTCGGTGTCCGTTCAGGGAAACTATTAAGGTTCATCGTCAGCCAGAAAGGAATTGAGGTTGATCCTGACAAGGTTAAGGCCATTCAAGAAATGCCTTCTCCGAAAACTGAAAAGCAAGTCAGAGGATTCTTGGGACGTTTGAACTACATCTCCAGATTCATATTCCTTATGACCACCACGTGTGCGCCGATTTTCAAATTACTGAAAAAGAACCAGGATTGCGTTTGGACAGAAGATTGCCAAACCGCATTCGACAGTATCAAGGAATATCTGTTGAATCCTCCGATTTAATCACCTCTAGTGGAAGGAAGACCACTAATCATTTACCTCACAGTTCTAGAGGACTCAATGGGATGTGTACTTGGCCAACAAGACGAAACTAAATGGAAAGAGTCTGCCATTTACTATCTAAGCAAGAAATTCACCGACTGTGAAACTCGGTACACAATGCTTGAGAAAACTTGCTGTGCTTTGGCTTGGGCAGCCAAACATCTTCGCCAATACATGATTCGTCATACTACTTGGTTGGTCTCCGAAATGGATCCAATCAAGTACGTCTTCGAAAAACCTGCTCTCACGGGAAGGATTGCCCGTTGGCAAATGCTGTTATCAGAGTATGACATCGAGTACCACGCTCAGAAAGCCGTTAAAGGAAGTATTTTAGCCGATCATTTGGCTCATCAACCGATTGACAATCAAGAATCAATCGAGTTTGACTTCCCAGACGAAGATGTCATGTATCTAAAGATGAAAGACTGCGATGAACCGCTACCCAGTGCAGGGCCAGAACCATGGTCCCAATGGGGACTTATCTTTGACGGAGCAGTTAATCATTATGGAAACGGAATTGGGGCAATCATTGTTACCCCTCAGGGTACCCACATTCCTTTCACCGCCAGACTTACATTCAAGTGTACGAACAACGAGGCCGAATACGAAGCTTGTATTATGGGTCTCGAAGAAGCGATTGATTTAAGAATAAAAAACTTGGACGTCTACGGCGACTCAGCCTTGGTTATTAACCTGATAAAAGGAGATTGGAACACATACCAATCTGGATTAATTCCTTACAAAGACTACGCAAGAAGGTTGCTACCTTTCTTCAACAGAGTTGAGTTTCATCACATCCCTCGTGATGAGAATCACATGGTTGATGCATTAGCCACTATCTCTTCCATGATTAGTGTAGGTCAATGGAATGACATACCTAAGATCGACATAATGCGCCTTGAACGGCCCGCTTACATCTTCGTGATCGAAGCAGTCATATACGACTAACCTTGGTATTACGATATCAAATGCTTCCTTCAAAAACAAGAGTACCCACCTGGGGCATCCAGGAAAGATAGAAAGACCCTAAGAAGATTGGCTGGAAACTTCTTCCTGAGCGGTGACACTCTCTATAAGAGAAATTTTGACATGGTCTTGCTCCGATGCGTCGACAGGCCAGAAGCAGACATGCTTATGAAAGAAATTCATGAAGGATCCTTTGGAACTCATGCCAACAGACACACAATGGCGAGAAAAATTATGAGAGCAGGGTATTACTGGTTGACCATGGAATCCGACTGCTACAAGTACATGAGGAGGTGTCACAAGTGTCAGATATACTCCGACAAAATTCATGTACCGCCATCACATCTCAAAGTTCTTTCTTCCCCGTGGCCATTTTCCATATGGGGAATCGACATGATCGGCATGATTGAACCTAAGGCTTCAAACGGACATCGGTTCATCCTGGTAGCCATTGACTATTTCACCAAGTGGGTCGAAGCAGCGTCGTACGCTAATGTAACCCGATAAGTGGTGGTCCGATTTATCAAAAACAATATCATCTGTCGTTATGGTGTTCCGAGCCAGATCATTACTGATAATGGATCTAACTTGAACAATAAGATGATGAAAGAGTTGTGTGTAGAGTTCAAGATCGAACATCATAACTCATCTCCCTACCGACCCAAGATGAATGGAGTGGTAGAAGCGGCTAACAAGAACATCAAGAGGATTGTTCAAAAGATGGTTGTAACCTACAAAGATTGGCACGAGATGCTACCCTTTGCTCTTCACGGTTATCGCACATCTGTCCGCACTTTAACAGGGGCTACCCCTTTCTCTCTAGTATATGGCATGGAAGCAGTGCTCCCCATAGAAGTAAAGATCCCGTTAATTCGAGTATTGATGGAAGCTAAGCTCACCGAAGCTGAATGGTGTCAAAGTCGACACGACGAACTGAATCTGATCGAAGAAAAGAGAATAACGGCACTATGCCACGGTCAGTTATATCAATAGAGAATGAAGAGGGCATTCGACAAAAAGGTCCGACCTCGTGTCTTCAGAAAAGGAGACCTCGTGCTCAAAAAGATACAATCATTTCTCATTGACTCTCGGGGCAAGTGGACTCCAAATTATGATGGCCCCTATGTGGTCACGAAAGCTTTCTCAGGCGGCGCCTTGAGACTTGCAACCATGGACGGAGAGGAATTTACCTACCCCACGAATGTTGATGTAGTCAAGAAATACTTCGCCTAAAAAAAAAAAGAAAAAAAAACGTCTCGGTGGATTGAAAACCCGAAAGGGCGGTCCAGGCAAAAGTTAAAGACATAAAAAAAAATCATCCCGATGGATTGGAAACATCATAGTACAATCCAGGAAAAAGTTAGGGATAATGGCAAGTAACTATGTTCAACAGAGGCAAGTCTCTCAGCAGCAGCGGTTACATCACCTGTCAAAAAAAAAACTCCAGTCAAGGTCATCTTCGACAGAAGTTCAGGATGTCCCGAATTCAAAGTTGGTAGAAGGATAGAGATCGTTATGTTTCAACGTAGCCCTTTTCCCTGTAAATTACCATTTTTCTAACTTTGTATATACTCTTTGGAATCACGCGTTTAGCTGATCTCCATCTTATCAATAAAATTTGAGCCCTTGTGCTTTTGTTTGTAATTCTTATTTGTTTTAGCTTTACAGAACGGCATTTTAACATGATCAACGATTCTTGAAATGAAACAAAAATGAATTTACTTGTTAAAACTTTTTTCTGCTTTTAATAAAGACAGCAATTTCTTTTGACTGTTGAACATCAGAAGAACATCGGTCGCTTCTCCAGAAGTAATCGAACCTCAAAGTGCAGAATCAAAGTACTCCTTCTAACCCAGTACGCCTGAATGAAGGGATCAACTGTGTCAGAGACCTTGTTTCGTCTGACACGCCTCGGCCGAGTTCTTATCTCCTAAGCCCGACCAACGGTAGCTCCCAACAGGGACTATCTTTCCTAAGCAAGGTAGAATTGCTACTTCTGGACCAACGGTAATTCTTCGCCCCGCGATGGCCGAGTATCCAGTCGTGTTCACCTGTCAGTTTGTATGTCGCGTCCATCTTGTCAGCATAAACATACATGCATCATTGAATTATTGATTTGCATTCACATTTCATATTACATCACTATCACTCTAGTCGGTCTTGTCCCCTGGTGATAAAAGTTCTCTCAATCGAGTTGTCAAACCTTTCCTCGTTAGGAAGTGAATCATCTAAGCAATCTCTCTCCCGTTTATCTCTGGATTCGAGACGGTCCTTGACCACTTTGATAACTTGAACCTCTGAGAAACAAGAAAGCTTTCAAAAAATGTCACTCTTCGCCATTGAAGATGATATCCTTGCTTTCCCGGATTAAGGAAAATCCACAGAGAAAGCCCCTTAATCAGAGATTCGGCAGTACAGCAGTTTTTCTCCGAAAATCCCGCTGATGAGAAGGTCATCGGCACCTCAAAATTGGATCCCATCATATGGCATTTCTCCGGAAAGATCCCGAGAAAAGTATGATGTAAGCCCCCAAACAAAAACAGTCTCTCAAGAGACTCGCTTTCCCCAGTAGAGTCAACAAATGGCATCTCCAACAGAGAAGTTTGTACACCTCTACAACTCAGACGACTGGGTTCCCCAGAAATTCTGACATCGAAACTTTTTCCACTCAAATGGCATCTCCCCAGGAAAATTCGACGAGAAGTTTGAAGGAAAGCCGCTACGAATAGCGTCCCTTGTCAATAAAGTTTATTGAAAAAAGAAACTTAGACCAGTTCCTTGGTAGGAAACCAGGATCGAGGGGAAGTTTATTTCAGAAACTTAGACCAGTTCCTTGGTAGGAAACCAGGATCGAGGGGAAGTTTACAAAAGAAACTAAGACCAGTTCCTTGGTAGGAAACCAGGATCGAGGGGAAGTTTATTTCAAAAGAAAACTGAGACCAGTTCCTTGGCTGAAGACTAGGATCGAGGGGAAGTTTACCTTTTCTAAGCATCATCGCTCAGCAAAAGAAGATGGATGTGATCCGCCATTCATAACCACCATCAAAATTTCGGGTATTCCGATATTTAATTCTCTTGCACCTCGAATGCCCGAATACCTTCGTCATTCACACCTTCGGGTCCAAGATTAAATAAGGGCATCTGTCACACCCCAAATTTTGACCACTAAGATTTCCCATCATTGTGCAAATCATCGTCACAATATGGAGGAACCATCATACCTTGTCAGTCTCCCCAAAGATGGGTGAGCATCCACTACAATCAAAATTAGGGTTTTAAGCCCTCTCAGAGCCTTAGACAAAGGATCAGTCAAGGAATGACTTGATCTTCAACTTGTCTAACCTCTCAAACATACACAAAGGATAAAAAAGGACTCCCACTTCAAGGATTAAGCACAAGGCTGCTCCCTTCTAGGTGGATCAAGCCTCAAGATCGCCAGTGTCACCAAATTAGGGTTTTGGTCGACCAGGGCCTCCAGATGGAAAATTTCATCTGGGCACAAGCCAATGATCCAAAACATAACCTAATATACTCCATGTAACCTCATGGACCCAATCATCAAGTCAATTTTGCCTTAGGGGATGCATTTATCAAAAATCAGGAATTAGGGTTTCATGACCTAATTCACCCCTAAGTTGACTTTTGGGACAAACCATGAGCCAAGACCTCAAGAAAGGGTTTGAGGGGTCTCTAATGAACTATATTGATCCATTTGGAACAATGGATTAATCCAAGAAGCCTGAGCAACAAGTCTCAATTTCATCTGCACCACAATTAGGGTTTTAAGGGAAAAGTCAACTGTAACTTTGACTTTTGACCAGGACATGCTACCAAGCCCTAAGGCATGATTCAATATACCTTATGACACCCATGGAACATGTCCATCAAGTTTGATTTAGGTCAAGGACATGATTTCATGAAGAATGGCACAATTTGGAATTCATCTGATAAAAAGTCAACTGTGCACAAAAGTCAACTTTGACTTTTTGAGATTTTTCACCAAAATGGATTTTTAACCCTAAAATGATGTTAATGTATGATTTGAATCATCATTCATCAAGAAAAATCAAGAAAAGTTGGATAACTTGTAAAAGGGGTAACCATAAAAACTTAGAAAATTTTCTAAGTTAAAAATAAAGTGACAAGGGTACCAACTTTGGAGGATCATAACTCCTAAACCACAAGGCCATTTTTTCTCATCCAAAGATGGATTTGTAGCCCTCATTACCCTCTACAAAAACTTCAACTAGACCTAAGTCCAATTCATTAAGGATTTTGAGTTATGGAGTGATCAAAATGGCTGAAAAATGAAAATGTCACTTTTTCCAACACTTAGTGAAATTTTCACTAAGTCCAAATCTGTCTTCATTTTTTTCCAAATGTAGGGGGATTTTTCACTTGGATTCAAAAGAGATCAAAACCAAACATGTTCAAACAGTTGTTGTATCATGTAAGGGCTTTCCAAAATGGTCAAGAGCATTACCAAATTCAACTTACACCATGAGATATGACATTGGCAAGTTGCCTTGCTGAAATCTGTCAAGGCAAGGCAGAATTTGCAATTTTGCTCGATTTGCCAAAATCAGCCAAATTCAAATGCTCCTATCCACTTGGACACATCTGAGGATTGAATCTAAAGGGGACAATCACTGAGCCAAGCCTCCAAAGTCCATGGAACAAGAAATAGCATGTTGAACCTAGAATGGCCAAAATAGGGACAAGACTCCAAATTTGGATTGAAGCATTCAATGGAAGCATCAAGGTGGCATGGACTGAGCCATTCTCATCTGAAATCAGTCAAGACTTATCCAAGACCAAGGGAACCACAACCCTGTGCCCTAACCTCTAGTCAATGGCTAGAGGAGACTTGCATTTCCATTGGCCAACATTGAACAAACACCTGCTGCAGTTGACATTCACTATGGATTTAAAAACAAACTTGCTCTACTATAAATAGAGCTCAATTGTGTTCAGTTTGAGTACACCAAAGCCATCAAACAGATGCTTTCCTCAAAATCTCTTTCTCTTGGCAAAAATGCCTTTCTTAGCAAGGTAGCTATCGGGTTTTGAGTTTGAGAGCTTTTCCAATCAAACTAATCACACACACACCTCATATATATATCATATGTAAGCTGTGCAAACCATCAAAAGTGACCTGTAATCACAACATCACAAAGTCACCTCTCAAAACCTCAAAATAGCACTTTTTTGCATTTTTCAAGCCATGTATTGATTCAGTCACTTTCCAAACCAGATAAAACCTCAAACACACTCCAAACATCATCCTTGAACTGTCCCAAATGGTTCCCACCATCTGGAATACCATTTGAGGGAGTTGTTATTTTGGTCACTTTTAACCCCTTTTGCAAGAAAGGGACAGTTTGTGTTTTTCCAGGTACCAGCTGATTCCAATCATCCTAAAAGCATCCAAGGGATCATTTGAGGTGGTTCAAAGCATAAAATCATATCTGGAGCAAGAGGGTTGGCAGATTGCAGAGAAACCTCCAAAATCTCAAAGAAGGGTAAGCCTCTCAACTTGCATTCACCAAAACATGTGTGCATTTGAAGTCCATTGATCATAAACATCTCATACATGTCATATATGTTGTGTTTGAGCTAATTCACCATGTAATCCATGCTTGTACCAAGTTGTAGCATAGAAAATGCATTTATAGGTCATTTTCAAAACCACTATCGGGTTTTGAGGAGGGAGTGTGATCTGAAAAAACTACCACCACCATTGGATTTCTTATGAAATTCTGGCCCAGATGCATATAAATTTTGTCTCAAACCATTAAGAATTGAGAAAGTTATGACCTTCACGTTTTTGAGCCAAAACTTGCCTTGGGCAAGCCAAAACCAAGGCATGACTTGTGTATTTGTTGGTTTGTTTCAAACAATGGATGTATCACCACCCCAGTGGTAAGGCGCGCGCCTTGTATGCTTGAGGTCGTGGGTTCAAACCCCACCCATGCCATTTTGTGATTTGTTCACATTTTGCTATTTTTCCAACTATTTTCATGTTTTGTTAATTATTTGGAAAATTAATAACTCTTTCAATTTTAATTATTTTTTATTGGTTCTCTTTGCAAAAAATCACAAAAATGTTGAAATATTTTATTCCACAAAAAAATTGAGTTTGTATTATTTATTTAATATAATTAGTATTTTTGTGAATAAATTCATTTTTATTTGTTTTTAAGCATTTTAAAATGAATATTCATCTTGAAAAATCAAGACCAAATGAGTTTTAATATCTCTTGTGATTTATACCTCATTTTTTTTTACCTTAAACAAAAATCACAAGTGGTTTATTCAAACCTATTTGGTATTTTTCATTGATTTTCTTTAAATATTTATTTTTAAAGAATAAAATTAGGGTTTCTTTGATTTTCACTCAAAACAAATCATTGTCAAACACTCATGGGCCTCTAATAGAGTGTAAGACCCAATCCTTTTTTGACTAAATCACTTTGAGCCTCAGTGTATTGTATAAATCCCGATACCGTCAAAAACAAACGGCGCGATCGTCGCCTTTTAAAAAATAACCTTTTGGGCCTCTCCTTGAGCTATAAGACCCATTCAAAAATTTTGGGCCTCTATTAGAGTGTAAGACCCAATCCCCTTTTAACCAAAACATTTTGGGCCTCACTTATTATATAAGTCCCTCTGTGTTGAAAGAAAATCTCGGCGCGATCGCCATTTTAAACGATAAAACCCTGGGCCTCTCCTTGAGCTGTAAGCCCTAAAATCTTTCTTTTTCAAAGCACTTTCTCCTTTGATTTTGAATATACTGTTGTTTTCAATCTTTCTTTGTTGAACAACTAACCAAACAGCATGGAAGCTCTACAACCGAGTAAGTGGTTATTGCTTTCATTTACTGCTTTCATATACATATAACTGTATTGTGGGGTTGTTTCACTGTAAGTCTTCTTTCATAAACTCATATCAACTGTGTAATAATAGTATAGATATTTAGAGTTTCCCCGACAACTACGTCTAGAACTAGGTGACACCGTTTCATTTGTTTGTAGAATTAGACAACTAGATCCCCAATAGGATCACCAGATACAGTCTTCTCTCAGGCTGTCCTCATTAGGAATTGTCAAGAAACTCTACTCCCAGAGATGAATGTATTCTCCGTGAATGGCATCTTTGAGTTTCTTCCAAATTCTCAAACTTTCCTGACTTTGATCTATTCTCGGTGAATAGCATTGCCTTGAATTTCTCGGGGTTTGGGGACCCATCGGCTTCTTAAAAGCATCAGCCTCCTCTTGGGCATCGTACAAGGACCCACAGGCTTCCTAAAAGCAACCCAGTCTCCTCTTGGGCTTAGTACAAGGACCCTTCGGCTTCTTAGAAGTATTCACAACCTCCTCTTAGGCTTCATATAATGATCTCTTCCTCCTGGAATGATAGCCTCCTCTTGGGCTTAGTACAAGGACCCGTCGGCTTCTTAAAAGTTTCCAGCCTCCTCTTGGGCTTCGTACAAATTGTCCCGACGACCTCCTAGAGGTATAAGAATAGAACTTAATCATCTTCATAAAACAGTCCTTTCATAGAGTCTACTACTATTTCTCAAAGCATGGTACAAAAGATAAAACTCTAGACTTGGACAGTCTAATCTCCTTGAGTCTCAAAGACATTCTCAAGTGACCCCTTCGTTAAATAGGAAGGAAACCCGTAGACTTGGACAGTCTCAATACCCTTCGGATTTCCCGCTTCCTTAAAAGACAGGCATAACCCGGATCCTTGAATCAAATCCTTGAGTACAGTATTGCTCATATAAGAACTGATTTTCTCTTTAAAATCAGTATACTGGACCTATCACTTAACTGAAACAGTTACCATAGCCTCCTCTTAGGCTTTGTATAATGATCCTTCTCCAGTGAAGTTAGCCTCCTCTTGGGCTTTGTACAATGATCCTCCTCAGCGGAGTCAAACAACGTTTAGCCTCTCTCTCAAGCTTTGTACGAGACACATAAGAGGCTCCCTCGTTGAGTCAATCACCCCTTTCGCCTCCATCTCGGGCTTTATACGAGAAACAAAAAGGTTCTTATTGAGCCAAATAAACAACAGCCTCTATCTCGGGCTTTATACAAGATACCAAAAGACTCCATCGTCAGGCCAAAACCTTTTAGCCTCTCTCTCGGGCTTTGTACGAGACACATAATAGCCTCCTCTTAGGCTTTGTATGAGAAAACCACTGGTTAATCCAATTAACCTTTTAGCATCAAAGTTGTGCCTCGTTCACAGTACACAAACATCAACAACTCCTTCCCCTTTAATCAAATCGCTGTAAGCGGCAAGCCTCTGGATCATCTACATCCATGCCAATGTCCCCTTTTAGCATAAGAAAATCCTAAGGAAAGATGGCATTACTCTACACTGAGTTAAAGTCTTCTCCTTCAGGTTGAAATCCCCTATAAAGGAAATTATGGCATTGCCGGATTCACAAATCCCGGTTAAAGTAATTCTCCTTTATAAAATAGTTGTGACATACAACCCCCTCTTTAGAGATGACAAATTCTCCCTAAAGTTGAGACCTTTCAGCTTCACATCTTGGGCTTTGAACAAGATACAAACCACCTTTCGCTTCACATCTTGGGCTTTGAACAAGACACCAAAACGCCCATTTCCTCCCATAGAATAGGAGGAACTACGAACGCTCTGATTTCCCTGTTTTGGATAAACGGGAATATGTAGGCATAAGATCGAAAGAAAAGATCTTAGCGAGCACACTAAACAAAAAACCCAAATCCCATATCTCCATCAATCAAAAGCAGTAATTCAAAAACATCAGTCCTAACATCCTAATCCTTGTTCCCCGCCAGAAACCCTCTGTCTAGATAAAAAAGAAGAAGAAAACAGTATTGGCGAAAATACAAATAACCAGTACAAAGGCCCCCCCACATTGATAGCATCCGTAACCTAACAGACCGCTGTTTAAACTCAGTATGCAAAGCAGGGTTAATTGGAGACATCTATTTCCCTTCCTTTATCAACTTCAATAGGATAAATAATGAATCGACCTGTAGTTTAAGCTCAAACCGCAGAGAGCGACCAACGCTTAAGAACCGCGTCCAAAATCGCTTGCTACACCGTGCTATTCGCTCAGTGAGTCTGGTGCGAGTATTCGCTTTGTGGAGGATTCCTTCGCTTTGCAAGGTCGTGATTTCCTGCAATCGCTGCTACGCACCAGTAGGACATCAGACCCTAAAAACCTTACGGGTTCAGCCTCATTTACCCCAAAAACACCCTTAAAACATCCCTAAGGCATTAAGGCAACAAGGACACAAAACCTACAACTATTAGGCTGATTTATTACACTATCCTAAGCTTCAATTTCACATAAACCTTCACAAACCCAATTACCTTCATAACTTCCATAAATCCCTTTTTCCTACGAGGTCAAAACAACAACAACAGAGAAATTAGCCTCGAAGGCCTACTTTTATCTGATTCAATCTATCCCTTCATATTCATCATCAATCCACAAAAACAATACCTAAATTGTCAATTTACTCATAAACCCACAAACCCACATAAATCTCAAAATCAGCTTTAAACACATCGAATTCCTATATTGAAATCAATGAAAGGTGATACTCCCCATACCTTAGATTGTCGATTCCAAGCTTTCTTTCTTGAGTTCTAGGAAACCTTCTCGAATCCTAAGCTTTTCCCTCTTTCCTCAGAGCTCTGGCCTTTTTCCTTCTTTTCACGGTCTAACAAAATGAATCATATTCCTCTCAAATTCTCCTTTTTGTTAAACCTAACCCTTGGGCTTCTAAAATGGGCTTTCCCAATATTACCCTCACTAACTCCTCCTTAAAAGTCCAATTTACCATTCTAATATTATTTAAATAAATAATACTACAATATATTCCATATTATATACTATTATTTAAATAAATAACCAAAACTCCACAAAATACCAACATCACCACAAACCACCAAAATTCGCTAAAAATTATGAATATTGTATTTAAATAAATTAAATAAATATTCTTGCGAAATTTGGGGTGTTACAACTCTCCCCCACTTAAAAAATTTTCGCTCTCAAAAATTACCTCAAGGGAATAGAGTCAGATACGACTCCCTCATCTGATCTTCACGTTCCCAAGTCCAACTTTCGCCAGCTGGTCCACCCCACAACACCTTCACCAAAGCTATGTCTTTACCCCGCATTTGCTTCATCTCTCGGCCATCAATCTGCACCGGTAATGCTTCCACTGTCAGGTTATCCTTCACTTGTACATCATCCATCTGAATCACATGCGACGGATCTGGAATGTACTTCCTCAACTGAGACACATGGAACACGTCATGCAAATTCGCAAGTGACGGCGGTAAAGCAATTCGATAGGCTACCTCTCATATCATCTACAAGATTTGATATGGACCAAAAAAACATGGAGTGAGCTTCCTAGACTTCAAAGCTCGACCCACACCAGTCACTGGCGTCAGCCTCAAAAACATGTGATCTCCCTCTTGGAATTCCAGTGTCTTCCTTCTCTTATCATGGTAGCTCTTCGGGCGACTCTGCGACGCTCTCATCCTTTCTTGGATCATATTAATCTTCTTGGTCGTCTCTTGCACAATCTCAGGTCCGAGTACAGCACTCTCGCCTGACTCATACCAACACAAAGAAGTCATACATCTTCTCCCATACAAAGCTTCATAGGGCGCCATTCCAATACTAGCATGAAAACTATTATTGTATGTGAACTCAATCAGCGGAAAATGGTTATCCCAAGCTCCTCCGTGATCCAACACACAAGCCCTCAGCAAATCCTCTAAGGATTGGATAGTTCTTTCTGTCTGACCATCCGTCTGCGGATGATAGGCAGAACTCATCCTCAACTTAGTACCCAAAGCATCTTGCAAACTCTTCTAGAACCTAGATGTAAATCTCGGATCTCTATTCGAAAAAATACTCGAAGGTATCCCATGCAACTTCACAATCTCTTCGATGTACATCTCGGCTAACTTCTACATAGAATGATTAATCTTCATCGGCAAGAAATGAGCCGATTTAGTTAATCTATCCACGATCACCCAAATTAAATCATTTCCCTTAGCAGTTCTCGGTAATCCTGACACAAAATCCATGGAAATGCTTTCCCATTTCCATTTTGGAATATTCAACGGCTGCATCATACCTAAAGGCTTATGATGCTCAATCTTTGACTTATGGCAAGTCAAACACGCATAAACGAACTCGGTAATATCCTTCTTCATACCCGGCCACCAAAACAACTTTTTCAAATCCTGGTACATCTTTGTAGCACCGGGATGAATACTCAACCTACTTCGGTGTCCTTCTTCTAGAATACTCTTCTTGATTTCTTGAACATCGGGAACACATACCCTATCCCGAAACCTTATCACACCATTCTCATCAATCTGGAATTCTCCTCCGTTATCTTGGTTAATCAAAGTCAACCAGTCAACCAACTTTAAATCAGATTGTTGTCCCACTCTGATTTCTTCCAGAATACCACTAGTCAACTTCAACATTCCCAACTTCACACTATCAGAGGTCTCTTCACACACCAAGCTTAAATCTCAGAATTGCTCAATTAATTCCAATTCTTTCACCATAAGCATCAACATATGCAATGACTTCCTGCTCAATGCATCAGCCACTACATTTGCTCTGCCCAGATGATAACTCAAAATCAAAATCGAAATCCTTCAACAGCTCTAACCACCTCCTCTGCCTCATATTCAATTCTTTCTGATCAAATAAGTACTTCACTCTTTTATGATCACTGAACACTTCAAACTTAGAGCCAAACAGATAATGTCTCCAAATCTTCAACACAAACACCACAGCGGCCAACTCTAAGTCATGTGTAGGATAATTCCTTTCATGAACTCGCAATTGTCTTAAAGCGTAGGCAACAATTTGTCCATTCTGCATCAATACTCCACAAAGACCCATCTTTGACGCGTCACAATACACCACAAAAGATTCGCTCGGATTAGGCAAAATCAACACTGGAGCGATCGTCAACCTCTTCTTCAATTCCACAAAACTCTCTTGGCAAGCTACATACCACACAAAAGCTTGACCCTTTCGAGTCAACTGAGTCAAAGGCAATACCAACTTAGAAAATCCTTCGATAAACTTACGGTAATAACCCGCCAATCCCAGAATGCTTCGTATCTCGGTAGCAGACTTAAGAGTCTCCCACTATAACACAACATCAATTTTAGAGGGATCAACAGCAATCCCGCCACTTGAAATCACATGGCCAAGAAAGCTCACTTCCTTCAACCAAAACTCACACTTGGAAAACTTTGCATACAACTTCTTCTCCTTCAATACTTGCAACACAGTTCTCAAATGCTCAGCATGTTCTTCTTCAGATCTAGAATATATCAAGATATCATCGATAAACACCACCACAAACTTGTCCAAATACTCATGAAAGATCCGATTCATGTACTCCATGAACACACCAGGTGCATTGGATACACCAAATGGCATCACAGTGTATTCATAGTGATCGTACCTCGTCCTGAAAGCCATCTTCGGGATATCATCAGGCTTAACACGAATCTGATGATAACCAGACCTCAAATCAATCTTACTGAACACATAAGCGCCTACCAGCTGATCCATCAAATTGTCAATTCTCGAAAGGGGATACTTATTCTTGATAATCACCTTATTCAACTGCCGATAATCAACACACAACCTCATGCTACAATCTTTCTTCTTTACTAGCAACACAGGAGCACCCCACGGAGAAACACTCGGTCGAACAAACTTCTTCTCAAGCAACTCTTCCAGTTGTTTCTTCAATTCACTTAACTCAGAAGCTGACATCCGATAAGGAGTCATAGACACTGGACTCGTACCAGGTATTAAGTCCACTGCAAACTCTACTTCACGTTCTAGAGGCAAATCACGGATGTCATCCCGAAACACATCTGGGAATTCACATACAACAGGTAAGTCGACACTTGCAGCTTGACGATCAATCTGCAACGATGCAAACATTGCAAACACCAGAGCTTCGTCTTCCATAAGTTCGTCTACTTGCCTAGCAGACAAAAACATCAACTCTCCACTATCACCAAGCTCAGGAAACTCCAATGTCTTATTATAACAATTGATGTGAACATGGTTGAACTCCAACCAGTTCATTCCAAAGATTACATCGATTTGGTGCAAGGGTAAGCACACCAAATCCATTACAAAAATCGTCAAAGGACATCTCAAACACACGAGGGTAGTAGTAACAGAACCATTAGCTGGGGTTTCTATTACCATATTCCCATTCATATCAGATAAGTTTAAGCCCAGTCTATTAGCACATTCAAGCGAGATAAAAGAATGAGTAGCACCAGTATCAATAATAGCAATAAACTCGATATTATTAATAAAATAAGTACCTCGAATCAGGTTGTCCTTCTCTGGAACTTCTGCACCACTCAAAGCAAACACCCGGCCACTGGTCTAAGCAGAAGTAGCGGTCTTCTTCGGCTTTTGACATTGGGTACTGACATGACCTTTCTCACCACAATTGAAACAGGTTGGACCATCATCTTTGCAATCAGTAGCTCTATGACCCTTCTTAACATATCTGTAGCACCTCAACACACTATTGGTGCACACATCAGCATGGTGGCCTTGCTCGCCACACATATAACACTTCCTAGAAGTGAGAACTGCTCCCCCACTTGTCTTTTTCCCCTCTGAAGTCTTTTGCTTCCCTTTGTCAGCTGAAGTTGTATAAGGATTCCCCTATACTGCCCTTTCTTCTCACTCAACTGCTTGTAGTGAGCAGATCGAGCTCGGCTATCCTCATCATAGATTCTGCTCTTGTCCACCAACTCAGCATACCTGCATATCTATTGATACCCAATACCCTGTTTAATTTCCGGTCTCAGCCCATTCTTGAACTTGAGACACTTAGACATCTCGGCATTAGCACGGTTGTAGTGCGGACAGAACTTCACTAGTGCCTCGAACTTCGCGGCATACTCCGTCACAGTCATGTCTCCTTGCTTCAGCTCAAGGAATTCCACTTTTCTCTTACCACGAGCATCCTCTGGAAAATACTTTCCTAGAAACTCCTGCTTAAACACAACCCAGTTTATCACAGTGCCAACATCTGCGAGTCTCTGACGGGTGTTATCCCACCAATCCTCGGCCTCTTCTGACAGCATATCCATTCCAAACTGAACTTGTTGCTCATCAGTACACCCCATCACCTGGAAGATCTTCTCGATCGCCTTCAGCCACTTGTGTGCACTTGCTGGATCATGAGTACCCACAAAATTCGGTGGATTGTTCCTCTGAAACTTTCCCAAAGCACGAAACTCATCTGGAACTCCACCATTCGGATTGAGCTGAGCCACTACTTAAGCAACCGATTACAACACATTAGCAATAGCACGATCGTTTCTTCCAGCCATCCTGCACACCACTAACAAGGTTAGAAGGAACAAAACATCGACAGTGTACACACATTCGTCGACTGACAGGGGACTGACATCAGTAAAAACTTGGTCGGACGGACCGACCTGCTCTGATACCACTAATGTAACACCCTTTTCTACCCCACAAATATTGCAGCAAAATAATCATAATATCAGATTAAAAATCAAAACCACCTCAAAGGGTGCACATTTCTCAATAAACTCACATAAAACAGTTGCTCCGTAAACAACAGGTTTTCCTCAAATTAAATAAAAAAGCCATCAAATAGCAGCGAAACGCAATAGTTCAAATGAAAAAGGTTTTCAGTAAAACCATAATACTTCAAAAATAACCACAAAATAACAACTCAACATGGTTCGACTCGACGACCCAACCCGATGTTACAATATTAGAGCAAGACCCTCTACATCGACCAAAAGCAAAATAAACTCCAAAAGTCCTCGAAGGCATCCACAGCTAAGCCTGATCATCTGCACGTTACCCACGTGGAGGCAACATTCAAACAGGCAGGGTGAGTAATCACAATTCATTATAATCAATATAAAAAACAAGATATGCATAAAATGGCGTCATCATCATATACAACATCATCAGGGTCATCACAAAGGAAAATATCCAAAATCACGATATCATAAATCACATCAATGCCAAATAAATGCAATGCACAACAAGACTCATGCATGTGGCACCAATTCGTCAAAGTCGATGGACACTAGGCCATCCCCCTCCAAAGATCCCCGTCATTAGGATCGATTCTACACAAGAACCGGAGCACGTCAAAATTACCTCACATCCAGACAATAAGATTGAAACCACCATAGACCGAAGTATGAAATGCTATGAATGCATGATACACAACATCATTATCATCATCAATAAAAGTCATTACGTGCATCATCATTCATCAAAATCTCATGTTAATCATATCATCATTTATTCATCAAAACATCATGAAATCATTATCTCATAATCATCAATATAATCACGGTAATTCATCAAAATAATCACAGCTCAAAACATCAAGACAACACAAGAATCATAAAACAAATTCACGAACAGCAGGCGTTCGCTAGAAAGTTCTCTTTGCGAACTTGTTCACTTTGGTGTTCGCCTAGCGTGCTACCAGCGAACCCCAAAATCCCATACAAAACAAGAGGAATCCCCATTCTGTCTCTCCCTCGCTACCTCTATTCTCCTAGCAAAGTTATTCGTTGGGCAGTTCGCTTTGCGAACTTTAAATAATAATTAAAATCTATCCCAGTATCTCAAACAACATCATCGCGCATTCGCTGCGTTGTTCGCCCAGCGAGTCTGGGGCGAGTATTCGCTTTCTGAAGGATTCCTTCACTTTGCGAGGTCGCGATTTCCTACAATCGCTGCTACGCACCAGTAGCACATCAGACCCCAAAAACCTTACGGGTTCAGCCTCATTTACCCTAAAAACACCCCCAAAACATCCCTAAGGCATTAAGGCAACAAGGACACAAAACCTACGACTATTAGGCCGATTTATTACACTATCATAAGCTTCAATTTCACATAAACCTTCACAAACCCAATTACCTTCATAACTTCCATAATCTCTTTTTCCTACGAGGTCAAAACAGCATCAACAGAGAAATTAGCCTCGAATGCCTACTTTTATCTGATTCAATCTAACCCTTCATATTCATAATCAATCCACTAAAACAACACCTAAATCGTCAATTTACTCATAAACCCACAAACCCACATAAACCTTAAAATCAGCTTTAAACACATCGAATTCCTATATTGAAAACAATGAAAGGAAATACTCCCCATACCTTAGATTGTCGATTCCAAGCTTTCTTTCTTGAGTTCTTGGAAACCTTCTCGAATCCTAAGCTTTTCCCTCTTTCCTCAGAGCTCTGGCTTTTTTCCTTGTTTTCACCGTCTAACAAAATGAATCTTATTCCTCTCAAATTCTCCTTTTTGTTAAACCTAACCCTTGGGCTTCTAAAACGGCTTTCCCAATATTACCCCCACTAACTCCTCCTTAAGAGTCCAATTTACCCTTCTAATATTATTTAAATAAATAATACTACAATATATTCCATATTATATACTATTATTTAAATAAATAACCAAAACTCCACAAAATACCAACATCACCACAAACCACCAAAATTCGCTAAAAATCATGAATATTATATTTAAATAAATTAAATCAATATTCTTACGAAATTTGGGGTGTTACAAATCACAACCACATTTCTAAAAAAAAATTGTATTCAAATTATTTCTGACAAAGGGAGAGAACAAATATGATTTTGACCATCTCAAGAATTGAAGAGTTGATTCACACCTATTCTAGCCAAATCACAACCACATTTCTAAGTTTTTTTTGTCTTCAAATGATTTCTGACAAAGGGAGAGAAAAAAATATGACTTTGATTCATTTTCATCCAAATTTTATAAAATCCTAAACATTTTAAATCTGTGAATTTGATTATAAGATTATTGTGCTTTTGATAATTCTCATTTAAGTTTATAATTTGTTTTCTTCAGTATCTTTTCTATTTCCTTTATTTTTTTTATGACAAAAGGGGGAGTGGATATAGAAGTATTTAAGCACTTGAATCTAACCGATATTATTTTTGCTTAAATTCTGAAGATTTATTTATTGTGCTTTAAAGTTTAAATTTAATTAACATGGATAGAATTTAAGGGGAGCTTACAAATCCCACCCTCTTGACTATTAGACTAAGGCGGAACTTAAAAACCCCAGACTCTGAAGTCAACTTGTTAATTAAATTAAAAAACCATTTTTCTTGAATACTTGTGTTTGTCATCATAAAAAAAGGGGAGAGTGTTGGAACAATATTAGTTTGTCTTATATCCCTTAGGTTTTGATGATAACAAAATATTTTAAGAACAGTTGGGTATACTAATATTTGTTCAAATGTGCAGAACCATAGAATGAAAATTAAGGAATAAACTAAGTATTGGTTCTGGTATTAAACATCTAAAGAGAACCTTAATACCGAAATCTAAAGGATCAGAAGTTGAATACCAGACTCTGAAGAAGTCTACTTTTAAAGACTTCAATGTCTGAAGGCCAGAGTCTAAAAAAGTTAGCCGTTGAAGGCCATACCTTTGAATAAGTCTAATTGTGAAGATCAGAATCTGACCCAATCAAAGCACAAAAACCAAGGTGAATCTGATATGTCACTGTCAGACTCTGAGGATATTTTGTCTTCTTATGATCACGTGAAAACCTAAGCTATTTCCCATATAGATAGTTGGTATGTAACTGATAATTCCTTTTGAAGTAAAGGAATTTCAAAGGTCCTTTCAACGACATTAACCATTTGAATAAACATCTCAATGTTTATATTCAAACTTCTCAAAGACTCTCTTGTGAAAAATCTCCGACGACTCTTTTCCTTCTCTATATAAGAATCTGAAGACTTGAAGAATAAAAATGAACTATTGGCATTCAAAGATATTTTACTCTATCAAAACACAAGCATAAGTTTAATGTAAGATTTATTATCTTTGTATATTCTAGAAATCCCTAAGTCTTAAGAGTCTTCTTGTTTAATATTGTGTCAACACCTCAAATTATATATCAAGTGTGTTACCACAACAATCTTTTATCTGTTAGGTGGATTGTTAGAATTCTCTTACTTAGTGTTTGAGCATTTGAAGTCTCTTGCTTGTATTCTTGAACATAGAAGTCTCTTGCTTGTGTGCTTGAGCATTGGAAGTCTCTTACTTGTGTGTTTGAGCATAGAAGTCTCTTATTTAGTGTTTAAGCATTGGAAGTCTCTTAATTGTGTGCTTGAGAAAATTTTAATCTTGTGTGATTATAGTAAACTCATGTAAGTATATGGGGATTGGACTACTCTTGGTTTATGAGAGGAACCTGGATAACTTTGTGTGTCTTCTTATTTATTTCATTCCTTATCTGTTTCTTATCACTCACCTCTAGTTAATTCAGATTCTATGCTTTTTGTTTTAAATCTAACTAAATATTTAAAAAGAAAGAAAAGTCTAACACAATTCAACACCCCTTCTTGTGTTTTTCTAACCATCAGAAATAATAGGGTTAATTGAAAGAGTTATTTGTTTACGTTGTTTTTGGTATTGTTGTTTATGTAGTTGTTGGTGTTTTTATTTATGTTGTTTGTGCCATTGTGGTTGATGTTTATTTTTCTATGTCTTGATGTTAAATATTTTATGTCTTGATAGATGGTCTCTTCTTCATCTAGTAGTGATGAAACTTATACAAATGAAACTCATACAAATGATTCTCAATTTATAGACGGGAAACAGAAAAAAAATAATAGGTGTCACAATGATGGCTAAATTATACAAAGTCCACTTCTTAGGTAACAAATCTCCAATCGAGTTTAATGTTGTATATTCGATAGTTGATGGTCTTCATTCTTCGATTTTTAAGAGTTATATTGCGTTCCTTGGATTTAGAAAAGTCAGTATATTTGATAAATGATTGGAAAGATGTGTCAAATGATGTGAAATAGAGCATATGGACACACTTTAAGGTATTAATTTTAATTTTCATCAATTAGATATTATTTTCTATAATTACTAATACATACTTATTGATGTAACTGTAGTTGACGTTTGAGTTTTCCAATGATGAAAAGTTGGAAAAAAAAAGTGGATTACTTACGCTAGTACATGTTGGATGGGCTTTAAGTCATGGCTCATACATGGCTACATTAGAGAGAATAAACCTAATCTTGAGCATTTGTTGGTGAGATATAATTTTCTTGACAAGAAGGTTTAGAAAAAATTTTGTGAAGTCTCGTAGTTATGATGAGTTCCTGGTTAGTACTATTTTCTTTTCTGATAATTTTATGCTTATGCTTTATAAATATAATCATGCAAGTTAATATTTTTCCTATGTTTATAATAGGTTAAAAGTGAAGCAGAAAAGCTGAACAAGGAAAAAAATAAATACCCCCATAGATTGTCTCGTGGGGGATACAAGAAACTTGAGAAAATAACGATTAATGAAAAAAGACAACAACTGGGAGATGAAGACTCGATAAATTGTGATCGCAACCCATCTCCCCCATCACAACATGAAAAGTGGAAGAGGGCTCAAAAAAGACTGAATGGGGAGTGCACTTCAGATGCCTCAAGAGCAGTCGCTAAGAAAATTATAAGTACGATTTGTTGTGTGTATGTTATGTGTTATTTAAATCTCTTGGAAAATTAACAATATATATCTTATCATGTTGTGTAGGATTCTTTGTTTGTGTCGGCCCGTGAAGGTTCTTTTGTTCTAGAACCATGACATGATATATTACTAGAAACAATCAAAACAAAGGAGTATGGTGGGCATGTCTGTGGTGTTGGAGATGGCATTGGTCTGAGAGTGTAGTTTGGTACATCGAGAAAAAGCATCGGACAAACACCAAAAGAAATGATTGAAGAGTTTGAGAAGAAGTTAGAATGTCAAAAGAAAGAATTTGAAGATGCATTAGTAGAGGAGTGGGAAAATTGTAGGAAAGACATGGAAGAAAAGAAAGAGTTATATATGGTATGCGAGAATATTGTGATATTTGAAGTATAAGATATATATTGTGTTAATTTTAGTTTGTTTTCCTGTTAATTTTATGATGTAGAAAACCAGTTGAATCGTCAAACAGTGTACACATGAAGATGGCGATGATCAATTGCCTAAAAGAACTATTGTACATGGTGAAACACAAAAGGAAGTTGTTCAACCGTCCCTACCACCGCCCCAACCAAAATGAGACCCATAATGAGTTTTTGACTCCTTATGAAGAATCAATAACCAAAATGTTATGTCACATTATCGAAAAGAAAGATCTAACTTGTCTTGAGCTAGAACATGATCAAGAGTTAGAGTGTTTCTATGCCGATCCTAGCGATATAAAGGATTTGTTCATTGGACATCAATGGCTGGATGTAGGGTTACTACAGTTTTGGGGCACGTAAGTATAGAATCGAATATCTTATTATGGTACATTCATCGTTTTGTATAGAACTAATTCTTCACTTATTTTTTAATTTTATTTAATAATTTAGGTACATTCACCGTGTTTGTATAAAATTAAATAAATCATATAATTATGGATTCTTGGATCTAGTTAGTATTTGATTTACAAGTAATACTCTAAAAAATATTGAAGCATACATAACATTACAGTTATATGAGAGAAAAAACTGTTAATTAGCACCATTTATACATAAGTGAGTAATTTTAAAATTGTGGTTTCTCTATTATATATAGTTAGTTTCTATGTTTTACCAAATACTAATTATATATGCATGTGTTCATTCAATGAAGATTTTCAATTGATCATCATATCTCTTCGGACGAACATGGTAACTAGATTGTGTTCCTTACAAAATCCACTTGAACCTAAGATGCAACAAATTATTACTTGGTAAATTTATGTTTAATTATGAGAATTTTATTAGTAATATTTTCTTTGATATTGTAATTAGTTTAGCGTGTAACATTTTTAAATCATTTTCAATATACATAATTGGGGAGCGTCACTATATTATGAATAATTCTAGACAAAAAACTCGCATATATATATATATATATATATATATATATATATATATATATATATATATATATATATAGTTGGATTACTTGTGGCATTCATTCATTTATATATATATATATATATATATATATATATATATATATATATATATATATATATATATATATATATATATATAGTTACATGAATGTATGTTTATATATTTATGAAATGTTTAAATTTGTAGATGAGGAGACAAGAAGAGAGATGTGAGTGTGAGTATTATGTAATGAAACATATATTAAACGTTGTCTCTGCCGACATTGTTGATTCTTGGGATCATGTATATATTATGTCATGAAATGTTTATAATAACATATTAATGTTTAAGTTTGCTATTTTATTTCAAGTTATGTAATATTCAATTTTCTTCACTTTTTATGTAGATGTTTAACGACATGACACCTTTCTCTTCCGATGACTTAAAAGACATCCGTAGACGTTGAATGTTTATTTTAACGAGCTATTTGACAAGGGTGTTCAAACATGATTTTGTGTAACAATCTCTTTTTCGCATATTTTGTGTCCACTACTTTTGAGTTGTTTTTGGTAGTTTTGGAAATGTGAGTATCAGTGAAGTTGTGTTGTATTGATAATGAAGAAGTGTTGTTGATATTGTAATTGTGGGGATGATATGGTGATGAGAGGATGAATGGAAATTAGTTTTGTAAATATATGTTTGCTATAATTTTGAGATTGAGCATGTAAATAATATTTTTGAATGAAAATTGTTTTGAGTTATTCTGTAAAAAAATATTTAGGTTTGTAATATATGTCTAAAATACAGGTACAAAAAATATGGGAGATATATGGAAAAAAATTATTAAAAAAATAAAGTATTTCACCACGGTTTTTTAAGAAGACTGTAATGATAGGTAACGTGCCAAATATTATATACTATACAATGCCTGGGAATCAAACTCACGACCTTTATATATTGCACAATAGTTGTTTACTACAATCGTTGTGATAAGTAATGCACTACCTAGTTTATCACAACGGTCACACGCCCGTGGTGGAAAACATTATCCTTACAACCACACCGTAACTCAAAATGGTTGGTCAACCATGATGGTATCCCTTTTCCAACCATTGTGAAAGGGGTTTTCCATAGTAGTGAGGCATCCTTATCGAACTTGTTAATTAAAGCTCTTGTTATTCATCCTCATAGTCTTCAACCATGTATAATACACTTCTACAAATAATACATTTCATGATAACGATTTCACCTCACGTATTGAAAAACCGAGGTATAATTCAGTGGCGCACCCTATTTTTTTTATTAAAAAAATATACAATATATTTTGTCGGCTATTTTGAAAACCAAAGAGTAAACTTATTCAATGTACATGCTTCAAATCCCATCATCCCCAATTTATGTTTTTATCTCATTAAAAGTGGTGTCTTCTTGAATATTTTTTTTTTAATCTAAAAATACGTCACACTTCACCCCGGGTTTCTTTCCAACAAAGGTGAATATGTTTCTTATATATATATATATATATATATATATATATATATATATATATATATATATATATATATATATATATATATATATATATATATATATATTTAGTTTGTAGCACTCAGTTTCACTTGTCTAAACAACACAAATAGAATCCTAACGAAGAGCCCTTAAGAAAATAACCCTAAACAACGAGAACCATAAACACATATCATCTTCAATACGAAGATGTTATGTGTTTAGTGCTCTCGTATCTTCTTCAGAGATCCAAATCATTTTCTTTTACTTCTTCTTCAGAGATCTGGTACGTCAAACATCCCTACTAATATTGTTGTCATATTGTTGTTGATGTTTTTATTGTTGTGGTGTTGTTGACATTCAAAACCTCAAAGGTTTTCTTATTGTTTTTGTTGTTGTTATTGATGTTGTTTATGTCAATGTTGTTTTTCTTGTTGTTAAGGCCCTAAATCCTAGAGGTTGTTTATTGACGTTGTTGTTCTTAATATTGCTGTTGATATTGTTGATTGTTTTTTGTGTTATTGTTTAATGTAAATTGTTGTTTTTGAGTTGAGTTTATTAAATATATATGCTATATTTTAGTTGTTGTTATTGTGTTTGAGTAGAGATTGATATTGATATTGAGGTTATGTTTTTTGTGATTCTTTGTGCAACTCTCATCTTGTTCCGTCGAGTCGAGTTTATTATATCTAATGTTCATTGTTTGTTTCAGTAACCCCTCTATGAACATATAACCTAGTAAATTGAATTTGGAAATAACTATACGAAAAATTATGTTGTATCTGAAACTTATCTTACACTGATTAATAATTTTCTAGCATTTTGCAACTTATCATTCCTCTCATGTTGTTTTATAGATAAAATCCCTCCAATACTTCTAATTTTCGTTCAACTTTCTTCCATATTTGTTCATTTTTCAAAACATCAAATTTTATTCTTTCAAGAATGAATTAGTAGAAAATAAAGTGTTGAATAAAGAACTTAAAACATTAGAGAGATTTTAACCAAAAAAACAGTGTGACATGAATGATGAGTTGCAGGATGCTTCAAAATCACTAATCAATACAAGTTTTTCTTCAAATATAACATAATTATTCATATAATTATTTTCTTAAACAATTTTGAGAAGTTATATGTTCAGTATAGGGTTTAGTAAAATAAGCAATCCACATTAGATTTAATAAACTCAAAATTGTTTTACCCCTCGGTATTATGAGATAACCGAGGTGAAAATGTGGTATATATGTCGGTGAAATGAAAAAAATCGAGGGGACATGTGTTTTCGCCATTTCAGAATTCCAAAAAGGTCCCCCTGTTGATTGATCCACAATCTTACACATACCCGTTAGTTTTTTAAAACCGAGAGGTAAAGTGTGCACTTATCATGACGCCCTTTGTTACATGGCCTGTGAAACCGAAGTAAGACCTCTTTTTCAACTGAGGTAAAATGTGTTATTTGTTGTAGTGATATATTTTGTTTCCTATCCCCTACTTCAATTACAATTTGTTTCTTCTTCAATTGGATCATTATTAATTTGAGGTTCATGTCCTACATCTCTAATATCTTATATTTCATATCCCTTATAATGATCTAGAAGATGAATTAGATTCAAGTTGATTGAATATTCTCTAGAAATAACATGCTTATCTTTATTCTAAGTATCTTCAATATTATGATCTTTAAAGAAGACAACATATATGCTTCTAATAATCTTTTTTCTCTAAAGGATCACATAAGAATGTAAGAACTCGCACTTGAGGGAGAATGCTTAGTATATCAAGTGAGTACAAAGTCCATTAGTGGATAAAAAAGTGGACGTTGAACACTTTATAAGTTAGAGGTCTCATATCCCTAATTGAAGGTGCGAGAATGACACAAGAAAGGGGGGTTTGAATTGTGTATTTACTCTTTTAACAACATTTTGCATCTTGTCATTAAAGCACATCAGATTTCGTTGAGAGACTCTGACTAGTGAAGTTGCATTTAGACTTGCAATGCATGAGGCATAAGAAATTACAAGAGTCTGAACACTATGAGTAACATTCAGAACTTGTAGAGCGGAAGCTTATCAGAGTTGCAAGGTTCTGACTTGCTTGTGTAAGGTTCTGATACTCAATATAGAAACATAAACAAGACATTAAGTATAAGAGTAAAGACCACATGATGTATCCTGGTTCACCACAAAGGCTAATCCAGTCCACCCTCTTCAGGTGATTTCACCTTGAACACAAGGACTTAATCCACTATAATCAATCTCGATTACAGATGCACGGGTAACAACCGGTGACTAACAAACTGCACATCCGCACTATGACTAACATACAATGAACCGTTCAGGGATTGAACTTAATGAATATAACGAACATTGACCTGCAGGTTCCAATCTCGAAAGATCTACTGCTAGGCTTTCACAGCTAGACGTTCAGGGATTCATCGCAATGAATATAACGCTACTGACCCTATTTCAGGCTTTTCCCATAATGACATCTCGCCATTGTCTTCTCGAGTCTCCGGTCACACAGACCACTAAAGGAACCCTAATTCACCAAGAATTAGTTATACAAGAGATTACAAATATGCTTCTTAACAAGCATATTACTCCTAAGTTTAAGTACAAAGAACACACAAGTGTTCAAGCAAGATATGAGCAACAACTCCTTGCTATCCTAAGAAACTACAAAGATGTATAAAGATTTGACAGTTGTTGACATCTTGTAGATCTTCTTCTTCTTCGTCTTCTTGGGTGAGCAAGCTTTGAGCAGGAACTCCTTGCTTCAGAACTTCAATGTAGCGCTGACGAAAATGTGGGTTCATGACTTGACTGATCTTCAATGTTGTCTTCTTCATCAACAACTTTCGTACCAATTCATTGTTGTTATGTTGAATGATGATCTTTGAGCTTCAACAACAATGGCCATGTGTAAATGGTGATAGCTTTGGATATTCTAAGTGTTACAACGAGAACTCATCGTTGTTGCTATCTTCACACAATGACTTTGATCAATTCGCCATTCATGGACGAAATCGATGATTCAAAAGAGAATACTCTTTCCTTTCAATAGCCCAGTAGAAATATAGCCGTTTGAAATATTATTGGCTTTTGGAAAAGAGACGTTGCGTAATAACTAGTTGTACTGACACATCTCTTTTTTACTGTGGGAGAAGTGACAGGATATATATTTCTTGGGCGCCGTGTACAGTTACTCACAATGGTAACATGTGACTTCTGAACTTCAGAGGCTTCTGATGGTTAATTGATGAAGCATGAGTGGAGTCTTCTTAGCAGGATATCTGATATGTCAAGTCTTCAGTTATTTGAAGAAGTCCATTAGGAATCAGTCTTCAGAACTTCAACACTTGTCTTTTAGCACGTTATCCTTTACTTCTTTAATTCTTCCGAAACTTCAGAACTTGTCCATTAGGAATCTGTCATTAGAGTCTTCAATACTTGATCTTCAGAACCTTAATCTTCAGAACACATAAGTCTTCAGAGTCTTTCTGCACTTGGTCTTCAGAGCCTTCCGCCTTCAGAACTTCAAGTCATGAGAGTCTTCAGCACTTCGGTTCTCGTCTTCAGAAGCTTCACAATCTTCAGAATCTCGACCACTTTCAGAGAGCAACCACAAGAGCATTGCATCAGCAATATCAGCATCCTTGGATCTGACTGATCACGATCAAATACATAAGCGTTCTTGCTTCTTGCGACTTGTGTCACACGTAGTAACTTCACATATTATCAATTACGCTCATCTGGGTGGTGCTTGTTGGATCTGATATTTTCTATAATTATGATCTGCTCACAACACATGTTAGAACATAAAATGGTTCTTTCACAAATACGTATTGTTATCATCAAAACATAGATTGACTTGTAGAGACAATTCTTGCTCTCACAATCTCCCCCTTTTTTATGATGACAAAACCAAGTATTTTGATTGAACATTTTATACAAGGTAATCACCAAAACAAACATATTCAGAGTCTGGAACAACAACTTCCCCTGAATGTGTTATCCTCAAAGTTTTATCTGTGAACATCTAGAATCTTATATGATCCAAAGACATACAGAGTAACAACTTGAGTTGCCAGAACGAAGAATAGAAAAGGACTACTTCTCTATCTTGTCTTTAAAAGAACAGAGAATCTTTAGCATCTGGACTAGTTCATTAGAACTTCCATCTTCAGATATTCAGAACTCAGTTCCTTTGTAGTCGTATCAGAGCTTGTAATCTTCAGAGACTTCTGAAGCATTTCTACCTTTCAGTAGATTCATTTAGGCACAAGTAGATCAGTTCTTATCTGATAACATAGCCTTGCTATTCATCAGAGACAAACACCGTCTTTTAAGAAACTCCCTCTGAGTTTCATACTTTGTGAAGATCTTAGATTTTGCAATTGAATCTTCTGGGTAGTCTCCCGCTAATTTCTATAAGTCAGATATTGGGATCTTCAGAATCATAATTCGGGATGGTAAGATTTTAATCACCAATGTAGATCATGACTTTTAAGAGTTTGACTTTAGAACACATGTCTTCATCTCAGAACCATGTTACTGTCACAACTCTGTGATTCATCAAAGCTTGATTTTTGATCAGATACCAATTAGAGGTTAATATTTGTGATCAATCAACGCTTGATTTTGAATCTGGTACACATGATTTGATTTTCGTATGGTACCAAGTGATGTGCTGAGTGTTATACCAGAGTATGTTGAGTCTGATACCAAGTGAAGAAATTCTTTTAATACCACTTGAAGAGTATTTCCTTAGTGTGCTGAGATTGATACCAATGAAGGTATACAAAACATTTCACAGCTTAGCTCTAATTGATATTACAGCAGACTGAGTCTAATACCAATCTTTATGTATGCTGAGTCTGATTACCATTTGTTGATTTAGTCTGATACCAAATCATTTTCTTCTTAATTGGCTTGGCAGACATCAGAACTGCTTGTTCTTGGATCTTCAATCTGGATCTTCAGTCAGTTCATGACTTCTGATTTGCACAATTCTTAAGCATCTTGAGATGTGGACTTTGTCTTGACTGCTTTCAGAGTTTCCTTCTTCTGATTCTTATGTTCTGAATCTCATATTCTTAGACAGCTTACAGCTTCTGAACCAAGTGAGACAGAGATCACGATAAACTTTGACTTTCAGACAGTTCTCAACTTCTAAACAATACTGGGTAGATCTGATTCTGAACACATGTTTACGAAGTGTACAACTTCTATCATATGACTAACAGAGTTCTTCTTTCTTGACCTGTCTTAGAATGCCTAGTGAACTTATTTAGAGTTCCTCGGATAACATCAAACAACAAACATTAGTAGTAACACATTTTATATGATTGATTACTTGTTTGAATTGCATTCTTTTCTTTTAGATTCCTTTCTTTCTTTCCAATCAATATCAATATTCATATATTCATCAATCAAAATCATATTCTTTCTCCCCCTTTTTGACATCATCAAAAAAAGTTATAGAGCATATGAGCATTTAAGCATGTAATTCCTTCATCAGTCAAGCATTTAAGCATTTAAGCATATCAACATCATTATATATATTCTGGATATGTTAAACAACATAGAACATAGAGCCAACATTTGAGCAGTTAAGAACAATCCGAGTCATTTAGTTATAACCCTCTATAACCATAGCATATTCATTTGAAGGACAATTAGATGGAATCTTTCGATTACCAATTGAAGATTTTGGATCATCTGTAGAGATTAATTATAGCATTTCATTTATGAACAATCAGATAGAAGCATCAACATAACATAGTTTAAAAAATGTAGAGCATAGATTGAGCTTAATCTTGAGAGATTCAAGATGATCAAAACGTAGATATTTCATTTTAAAATCTTAATAAGAGTACATAGAGTTGGAAACAACATATCAAGACAGAAATCTTATAACTTAATTCTATTTCTTCTTAGGAACTTCCATAGAGATTTGTAAGATCTATGGGTGAACATTCAGTGGTTTCTCCTAAGTGGTTTAGCCTTGTAATCACACCTTGAATTTCTAGGACTCGAGATATGACTCTTCCAAACAGAATGCTGAGAGAGGGTTTGTCTTTAGACAACTGAATTTGTTCTTTCAAATGATTGAACATAGTTAGGGGAAGGTTTATTTTCCTTCTGTAGATCAGAAAGAACATGAATAATCTATCTGAATGAGTTAGCACTTATTCTCCTGCTTCTCTAGGTCGAAGGTTTGTTTCCATTATTCTATGCCTGACTTTAGCTGAGGGTTTGAGTGTGGAGACATAGTTGGAGGGACCATTTCCACAATGAATTTTATAGATGAGATCATTAAATATTTTCCTTTCCTTGTAGTCTTCAGTGGTGTCACCATTTTCATCGCACTTGATTGCTTCCGCAATGACAGAGGGTTTAATTACCACTGGAATTCTAGAGACGGATGACTAAATGATGTACTGGTTGTATTCGTTAGAAAACACATCAGCATTTGCCCAGAATTTTTTAACAAGATCTGTGTAAATGAGACCTGGAAGCATTTCAAGATAACCTTCCCAGTCTTGACATTTTAATTCGGACGAAGTTCTAGTGAAACCAAGTTCCTTGAGAGAACTGGGGTTCATAGAGAATTCATTCAGGACTTTTAACTTAGCAATTTCACTCTCAGTAGGTTTTGGACGAGAGGTGGACATCTTGGAGAAAATACTAAGGAAAGGTACTAACTGAGATGGTTTGGAATAATGGATAGAGGAGTGAACACGGTGCCTTAAGTAGGCAACGAATAGAGAGTCAATTAAAAGCTCGTAACTCCAACCGTCAGGTTTGTCACTTCCTAGACATCTTAGGTTGGGAATTAGAACTAGTACAGAGACTGACAGATTACCCTTCTTGGAAAAACCAAGTGATCACGCGTAGGATTCTCTAATTGATTCTTGACGGCAGTATTCGTAATAAGTCCATATCTGAGAGTATTATCATTCTAGTGTTGAAAACATATCTTCTTCTTTCAAGAATTTTGTCTTATATGTTTCATAAGTGCACTTATATAGAAGTAGGCATAAAGAATTGAAGGTAACACATACTTTATTAATTTAATTTGCAATTACACAAATGAGCATGTGATCTTACACATTAATAACATAGCCTAAATATGACAGATAGTCTTCTAGTTTTATGAGAGCCATCTGCTGTCAAAGGCTTTACAAAAATTCCTATTCAGAGCAGTGTCTGGTCCACACCGAATTCTGCAAATCGCTTGCACAATACTAGCTCTGAAGAGTACTTCAGATAAGACTCTTCCGTAGGGAATGAAGGACTTATCCATAGATCTTGACATAAGAATTGATTCCTTTAGATGATCAAAGATTATTTGAGAAAGATCAATAGGAGTTGGCCTAAGGAGACACATGATGAGAAGCTTATCATCATGATACAGAAAGTCTTTGTTTGCATTGTGAGGTTTAATATTAGTTAAGATGAATTTGAATTATCCTCTGGCAATTGGCACAAGTTTTTCAGGATTTGAGGGCTCAAAAGCAGATCCTTTATCAAACATGTAGTGCATTTCAGCATTAGAGGTGGATCGAATGGATGCATGGTTGGGAGTGATACCTCCTAGTGGACAGTCAATGGCTTCAGAGATTTTTGTGGCATTGATGGTGACTGGAAGACCATAAATGTCAGAGGAGATAGTCAGACCATTACTGCTAACTGAGGCATTAACCCAAAAGGATTTTAAGAGGTTCGGATAAATTGAGCCTCTTAGCATATGAATGTATCCATTCCAATTTTGGAAGTGAATACTAAGATGAAAATCATGATTAGTATCCATTGGATTTGGTCATTTTTCATTAATGACCTCAAGGAGATCATCATTGTCGTAAAAGGTTCTTAGAGTCATTTTAGTTTAGGATGAAAAGAAGGTTAGGACTAAGAGATAGTGGTGAATTCTTCCGGAATGGTTATGGTTTTAAATAGACGAGTGGAGGAGTTTGAACTGGATAGGTCAATGATGACTTAAGAAGATTGGAATTCTTAAGAGAAGTCTAAAGGATGAGGACAACTAAGCGGTCTGTTATTCTAGGGAAGATCGAAGAGATATATATGCACTTTATTCTTAGTAAAAGTTAGGTAGATGCAGTAACTGCTTTATGAAGTCATTAATTCTAAGAGGGAACCAGACGACACGCTTTCTAATTTCAAGGTTTTTTATTTATTAATCGTTAAATAGCACATGGCCAAGAATGTAGGTAAAGAGATTTTTTTTCACTATTTTCAACATTTAAAGGGAATCCTATCTTGTCAGAGCATCATCATGCCTACTTAAAGGTAATAGCTTATATGAAGAGCTATTTTGGTCAAGGTAGCACGTTTCCCTATTTCGAGACTGAATAGATATCATTTAATGTGAGTATATCAAGGAGATTTTGATAGCTGCAAGAAATGTGCTACAATTTGATTGAACATCCTAGTTTCTTAGACTAACTAGGTTAGGTAAATGGGCTCTAAGAGAGAGAGAGAGAGAGAGAAAGAGTTAGGTCTGGAGTAGGAGTATTAGTTGGAGTGTACTTATGGTTTATAGGAAGTGGTCGCGTAGAGTGATTGACATGATGCAGAGAATCTTACTTATGTGACTCCCTTTTCTTTAACTATATATGCAGACAAATAAAGGATTTTCTTAGAACTTTTCTAGTTATCACAACATAACCAAAGGTTTTGATAAGAGATTTGTTATCAAGAAAATAAGTCATAAAGGAAGGAAGGATGGTACCTGGAATCTTTACAGACTTATCTGAATACATTTTCATCTTGACTCTGATCTTTCCTTTTCTGAGTGAACTACTGAGGGTTCTTGAATTCTTCAGGGTCACTTGTCTTCTGGTCTCGAAAAAGGAATTTGATAATCATATTGCTTCACATCTGATCGACCGGAGCAAGAGCTCTGTTGTGTGTAATTTTTTGTTGACTGTATCCTTAAACAGCAGGTCGTGCCTTGTTCCTGACAACTTCTCATTTCTTCTTATTCTTGAGAGCTTGTCGTGGCTGGTTTGATTAGTGAAACTTGTTCCTAAGCATGTTTCTTCTGATGGTCTGCTCATTGGTCTGATTCTGATTTGAGTATTCTTGCCATCCAGAGTCAGTTTCTCAGAATGAGAAGTAGTCATTTGGAACTCATAGCAATTTTGACTTGTCTCATTGTGCTAATAGCAATTTCAGTTAATAAGTTCAACATCTTGATCTCATAATGCACATAACATATCTACTTCAAAATAGAATGTTGACTGATTTTTTCCTTACAAAGGACATCAGTAACTTAAATTCTTTTTGACTTGAGGTGGAGGATTTTAAGTGTCTGGATTCACATCTTCTGATTCCAGTGCTTGAGGGGTTCTGAACAGCTTATCATATAGTGATCTGATCACTAACATTTGATTCAACTGATAGTTTCAAGTTATCAGAACTTAGTTATGCTGATTCAAGCAAAGCTTAAGAGTTCATTCTTGATCAAGTATTTGATGAATCCTTGACATTCTTCTTCCTGAATATTCTTTCAGTTCGCCGTATTGCTTCCAAGAAAAATAACATTCAGTTCTACATTGAATCTTTTATCTTCTAGATCATTCAAGATTCAGATGTTGAATTATTTCTAAGAGTTTGAATTCATCAGATTTTCTGACTTCAACAGACTTCACTCTGAAGTTCAAAATCGTAGAACAACAATCTTTCTTCTTTACATGAGAAAGTTCTGAATGAGTTTTAAACGAGAAAGACAAGGGTGGACCTAATCCGTTTCTTGAAAACATCTCAAAAACTCATGAAGAATTAATCTTCAGCAAACAAGTCTTCTTGTTTTCTGATGATTCAACTTTGAGCAAATACGTGGTTCATCCACACGTATCTTCCAAGATAAGCATTCAATAGATACTACTTCTTATCTGATGAATCTATCTTATCAGTTGATTCTTTCATCTTCATTAAAACTTAAGTGAGGAGGATTTAGTTATTTGACAGCTACACAACTTCCAAAATTAGTGATTTGCTCAAATACTTAGATTGATTACAATTTTGTACACAATCATCTTTTGAACTGTTACAGAAATTGTAAGTGGATTTCAATCTCACCCATAGTATTTCTACGCACCGCATCCGGTTCTTTTTCTGACACTGTTAGGTGTTTGATATCCATCAATAACAGAACTGGAGCTCTGATACCAATTGAAGGTGCGAGAAAGACACAAGAAAGGGGGGGGTTTGAATTGTGTATTTACCCTTTTAACAACATTTCGCATCTTGTCATTAAAGCACATCAGAGTTCGTTGAGAGACTCTGACTAGCGAAGTTGCATTCATACTTGCAATGCATGAGGCATGAGAACTTACAAGAGTCTGAACAGTATGAGTAACATTCAGAACTTTCAGAGCGGAAGCTTATCAGAGTTGCAAGGTTCTTACTTGCTTGTGTAAGGTTCTGATACTCAATATAGAAACATAAACAAGACATTAAGCATAAGAGTAAAGAACACATGATGTATCCTGGTTCACCACAAAGGCTAATCCAGTCCACCCTCTTCAGGTGATTTCGCCTTGAACACAAGGACTTAATCCACTATAATCAATCTCGATTACAGATGCACGGACAATAACCGGTGACTAACAAACTTCACAGCCGCACTATGACTAACATACAATGAACCGTTCAGGGATTGAACTTAATGAATATAACGAACATTGACCTCCAGGTTCCAATCTCGCAAGATATACTGCTAGGCTTTCACAGCTAGACGTTCAGGGATTCATCGCAATGAATATAACGCTACTGGCCCTATTTCAGGCTTTTCCCACAATGACATCTCGCCATTGTCTTCTCGAGTCTCCAGTCACACAAACCACTCAAGAAACCCTAATTCACCAAGAATTAGTTATACAGGAGATTACAAAGATGCTTCTTAACAAGCAGATTACTCCTAAGTTTAAGTACAAAGAACACACAAGTGTTCAATCAAGATATGAGCAACAGCTCCTTGCTATCCTAAGAAACTACAAAGATGTATAAAGATTTGACAGTTGTTGACATCTTGTAGATCTTCTTCTTCTTCGTCTTCTTCGTCTTCTTGGGTGAGCAAGCTTTGAGCAGCAACTCCTTGCTTCAGATCTTCAATGTAGCGCTGACGAGATGGTGGGTTGATGACTTGACTGATCTTCAATGTTGTCTTCTTCATCAACAACTTTTGTACAAATTCATTGTTGTTGTGTTGAATGATGATCTTTGAGCTTCAACAACAATGGCCATGTGTAAATGGTGATAGCTTTGGATATTCTAAGTGTTACAATGAGAACTCATCATTGTTGCTATCTTCACACAATGACTTTGATCAATTCGCCATTCATGGACGAAATCGATGATTCAAAAGCGAATACTCTTTCCTTTAAATACCCCGGTAGAAATATAGCCATTTGAAATATTGTTGGCTATTGGAAAAGAGACGTTGCGTAATAACTAGCTGTACTGACACATCTCCTTTTTACTGTGGGAGAAGTGACGGGATATATCTTTCTTGGGCACCGTGTACAGTTACTCATAATGGTAACATGTGACTTCTGAACTTCAGAGGCTTCTGATGGTTAATTGATGAAGCATGAGTGGAATCTTCTTAGCAGGATATCTGATACGTCAAGTCTTCAGTTATTTGAAGAAGTTCATTAGGAATCAGTCTTCAGAACTTCAGCACTTGTCTTTTAGCACGTTATCCTTTACTTCTTCAATTCTTCCGAAACTTCAGAACTTGTCCATTAGGAATCTGTCTTCAGAGTCTTCAATACTTGATTTTCAGAGCCTTAATCTTCAGAACACATAAGTCTTCAGAGTCTTTCTGCACTTGGTCTTCAGAGCCTTCCGCCTTCAGAACTTCAAGTCATGAGAGTCTTCAACACTTCGGTTCTCGTCTTCAGAAGCTTCGCAATCTTCAAAATCTCGACCACTTTCAGGGAGCATCCACAAGAGCATTGCATCAGCAATATCGACATCCTTGGATTTGACTGATCACGATCGGATACAGAAGCGTTCTTCCTTCTTGCGACTTGCGTCACACATAGTAACTTCGCATATTATCAATTACGCTCATCTGGCTGGTGCTTGTTGGATCTGATATTTTCTATAATTATGATCTGCACACAACACATGTTAGAAAATAAAATGGTTCTTTCACAAATACATATTGTTATCATCAAAACATAGATTGACTTGTAGAGACAATTCGTGCTCTCACACTAATGTCTTATGCTTTGTTTGGGAGAGAGAATGGGTGAAAGAACTTTGAAAAAAAGAGAAGGATAGAGTGAAAAGAATTGAAAGATTTTTGTTAGGAGAATTTTAGAGGGTTTGTTTTTATTCATTATACAAAATTCCCATAATTTAGGAAACTTAAAATATTTATAGGAAGTGGATTTTGGAGGACTTACATGAATTCTTTAAATATATTTTATGTTGTTATAATATTTTGGAAAATTAAAAATATTGTAAGGATAAAAATTCAATTATTATTCTATACAAAAACATAATTTTAATTTTCTTAAAGATTTCTCTACTTTTTATTACAAATCACCTCCTCCAAAGCCCTCATATCCCCTCCCTTTCAAACTCTCAAACAAATCCTTAAAACATTAGATTAAGATATGGTGTCCAATTCATTATAAAATGATTGTTCAAAGCTCAACGTGGTGATCTCTGGACCCCTTTCACATCTTAAGAAGAAAGACAGAGATGAAAGAAATGGTGAGTGATAGAGGAAAATATGTGTGTGTGTGTGTGTGAGAGAGAGAGAGAGAGGATAAATGGGAGATAAAGATAGACATGAGAGAAAGATGGGATGAGAAAGATGATAATATATATTTTTAAGTAAACATTTAAAAATTATATTTTAGTATTTTTGGTTGTTTGATAAATAGTATCCCCATAGTTTATTTTAGTGAGGGGAGAAATTCATGTTTTTATAATGTCTTTAATTATTTGTTTTGTTTAATTATATGATAAATTTTTAAATCAAATAGAGTATAATAAAAGTTCCCATGTTCATACTCTTCTATTTTAGTAAAAACTTAAATATGTCAATTGTCTCTATAAATTAATGAATTTTCTTTCTTGTATCTATTTTTAAAAAATAATTTTAAATGTTAATTTTTTTTTGGCAGTCATCCTTAACGTTATGTTATGTTTCAAAAAGGATTATGTAACAAAAGTTTTGACGCTTGCCACCAGTTATGTGACTTTTAAAGTCTGATGTAATAAAATGAAGAATTAAATCTAAAAAAAATTCAAATTCTTAAATCCTCAACTTTCCACCATTTTATCCCTCCATCTTCTTTTTTCTCAATCTCATTTGTTGTTTCTCATCTCCAACCTCTATTTCTACATATTGAAACATGTCTTCATGATCTATTATGAACTCTACCTCATTTTAATTTGTATGTTATGAACAATTTGTCTGAAGTCTTTACTAGCATAATTTTAGTTGTTAAAGACAAACCAATTTTAACTATTTGTGAATGGATATAAAACTACTTAATGAATATGAATGCTACTTTAAAAGAAAAGGTTGACGGATGGCAACATAAAATAATGCCTAAATCTAGGTATAAGTTAGATAAAGAGTTGAACTTAGAGCATAATTATCAGTAGTTACCAAATTGTGCAAAGTCATCCTATGTCAGAAAATAATATTAATTAATCATGTATTGAGTTGGAGTATATTATGAGATTAGTGGTACCTAGTTTAGAAATTTATGATGAGTGATATGGATATTTGAAAAATATAATTAAGTTGCTTAAATAATTGAAAAGTGTAAAAAAGTATATTAAATTAACTGGGGTTCATTTATACCACAAATTTGGATGGCCTCAATGTGGATGTTCTTAGTAGTAATTGGGTTCCAAACTATTCTTATTGATTCATGTGAGATATTGGATCGAGCTCTAGTTTTAGCATGATGTCGAAGTCCGCTCACATGCTGTTTTCGAAGACCTACATGTTGTAGTCGAATTGTGTTCTAGTATGTATGAGATCGAATTGGGCCTTGTGTTATGGATTCAATTATTTAAGTTAGCTTGTACCCTAAGTTAGCTTGTAATGGATAATTGTTAAAAAGCCCATTAGTTTAGTATGTTATGTTTATTATAAATAGCATACTAGTCTCTCTTCCTAAGGTGTGACAAAATCTTATTAGGTTGAGAGAGGTTAATTGTTGGTATTCACTTGTAATCTTTCAACCCTATTGAGAAAGTGAATAGTAAAACAGATTTAACCAATTCTCTATTCTTCTTCCTCTTTTCTCTTCCTTTGTGAACCCTAATAGGGTTTCGTTTGTTTGTTCAAGTTTTTTTCCTTCTTTTCTATCCTTGTGGATTTCTTGGTGTTCAATAAACCAAATATACTTTGTTATTTCGGTATCATTTTTCACAACAAATTGGTGCGGTGAGCGTGGAGAAGATGCCTTCAACAAAGTATGAGATTGAAAAGTTCACCGGAGTGAACGATTTCGGTCTGTGGCACTTGAAGATGAAAGCCCTACTAGTTCAGCAGGGTTGTTTGGAAGCGTTGAAGGGAGAGACAGTCATGGATGTTGCGTTAACGGTAAAAGAAAAGACGGCCATGATAGAGAAAACCCACAGCTCAATATTGTTGAGCCTTGGTGATAAGGTTTTTCGACAGGTATCAAAGGAGACTACATCATCGAGGTTATGGTTGAAACTTGAAAGTTTGTACATGCCAAATCTCTGGTGAATCGACTCTACCTGAAGCAAGCTTTGTATTCATTCAAGATGAGTGAAGACAAAGTTTTGGCTGAGCAGTTGGATATGTTTAACAAGCTGATTCTTAATCTTGAAAATATTGATGTGAAGATCGATGACGAAGATCAAGCACTGTTGCTATTGTGTGCTTTGCCCAGAACACATGCTCACTTCAAAGAAACTCTCATGTATGGAAGGGAGTCCCTGAGCTTTGAAGAAGTTTAATCAGCCTTGTATTCTATGGAACGGAACGAACGAAAGGAGCATAAACCTTTGACGGTTGGTGAAGGTTTGCTCGTTAAGGGAAAATTCTTGCGAAAGGAAGGTAAGTTCGACAAGAAGAAAGGTAAAAGTCAGCAGAAGTCTTATAGTGGCGAAACATCTGGTATTCTATGTTATCACCGTAAGAAGGATGGTCACACAAGAAAGGTGTGCCCTGAACGCCTAAAAGATCATGGAGGTAAGGATAATGGCAACACAACCATTGTTCAAAATGACTTCGACTCATCTGGTGTCCTTGTAGTTTCAAGCGGCGACTCAAGAAAATAGTGGATTATGGATTCAGGCTGCACTTGGCACATGACTCCAAACAGAGAATTGTTCGAGGAGCTATGTGATCAAGATGGTGGATCGGTGCTGCTGGGAAACAACAAATCCTGTAAAATTGCAAGTATTGGATCTGTGAAGGTTATTTACTGAAGTTAGGTATGTACCTGATTTAAAGAGAAATTTAAGTTCTCTTGGTGAATTCAACATGAAGGGATATGTTTTCCAAGGAGAGAAAAATATCCTAAGAGTCATGAATAGGTCGAAGGAAGTCTTGAGAGATGTGAAGAAACAAGGCTTGTATACCCTTGAGGCTGAGGTTGTAAGTGGTTTGACAAATATTACATCCACGAAACATGTGTCGAAGACAGAATTATAGCACATGAGATTGGGCCATGTCAGCGAAAGAGGCCTGGTCGAATTGGGGAAGCAGAACCTGCTAGGTGGTGACAAAGTCGAAAAGTTAGAGTTTTGTGAATCTTGCATATTTGGTAAATCCTGTAGGGCGAAGTTTAACAAAGGCAAGTAAAGAACACATGGATCCCTAGATTACATTCATGCTGGTCTTTGGGGGCATGCAAGGAATCCTTCACACTCAGGTGCAAGGTATTTTCTATCCATCGTTGATGACTATTCCAGAAAGTTATGGGTATTCATTCAGAAGACGAAGGATGAAACTTTTGAGAATTTCAAAAGTTAGAAGGTTCTAGTCGAAACTCAAACTGGCAGAAAGGTTAAGAGGTTGAGAACCGACAATGGCCTTGAGTTCTACAATGAAGCGTTCGACAATTACTGTGTTGAGTCTGGGATGGCAAGGCATAAGACTGTAGCAGGTACTCCTCAACAAAATGGCCTAGCTGAGAGATTCAATTAACAATCCTTGAAAGGGTCAGATGCATGTTGGTTAGTGCTGGATTGAAGAAGGTATTTTGGGCGGAGGCTGTTTCGACAGCAGCTTATCTGATAAACAGATGTCCTTCGATTACATTAGATATGAAGACACATGAAGAAGTCTGGTCGGGACATCCACCTAGTCTCGACAGACTGAGAGTATTTGGCTGTGTGGCCTATGCTCATATTAGGTAAGACAAGGTCGAACCTAGAGCTCTGAAATGCATGTTCATGGGATACCCTGAAGGAGTCAAAGCTTATAGGCTATGGTGCCTAGAGCCAGGTCACATGAGGTGTATCACCAGTCGATATGTAGTTTTCAATGAAGCTAAGATGGCTTTCAAGAAAACTGATGATGCTGACGATGAGCTTTAACAGAGAGAGATTCCTGTTGAGGTGGAGCATGTTGATGCTAAATTGCATATCCCAGATGAAGTCGAAGAAGAAGCAGAAAATGCTGTCAAAGATGAGGAGACTGATAATGACTACCTGCTAGCAAGAGACAGGTCGAGGAGAGTCATCAAGCCACCTCAGAGACTTGGGTATGCAGATCTTATAGCTTATGCCTTAATCTCTTCAAGTGAGGTTCTCGACGAAGAACCTAGAGACTATAAGGAAGTTATGATGAGTCAAAAGAAGACTGAATGGCTAAAGGCCATGGATGATGAGACGAAATCTCTTTATGATAACAACACATGGGAATTGATCAAGAAACCTGCTGGAGCCGGGTTAGTCAGCTGTAAAATGGATTTTTAAAGTTAAGGAAGGAATCGAAGGAGTGGCGTCGAAGAAATACAAGGCAAGATTGGTCGTTAGGGGGTTCACTCTGAAAGAAGGTGTCGACTTCAATGATGTGTTCTCTCCTGTTGTGAAGCACAGGTCCATTAGAATGTTGCTTGCCATGGTGGCACAGTTCGACTTTGAACTGGAACAGATGAATGTGAAGACTGCGTTCTTGTATGGTGATCTAGATGAAGCAACCTAAAGGGTATGTTGAAAAGGGGAAGGAAGATTATGTGTGCAAACTGAAGAAATCTTTATATAGACTGAAATAATCTCCTCGATAGTGGAATAGGAGATTCGACAAGTTCATGGCACGCATAAGTTTCATTAGAAGTCAGTTCGACCACTGTGTTTACTTCAGATTTCGACCTGGTAATTCATTTGATATTTTGTTGCTTTATGTGGATGATATTCTAATAGCAAGCAACAATGTCGAAGATGTAATGAGGGTGAAGGTTGAACTCAATAAGGAGCTTGACATGAAGGATCTGGGAGCTGCGTCCAGGATTCTTGGGATTGACATCCAAAGAGATAGAAAGCAGTCGAAATTATACTTATCTCAAGAGGTATACCTAGGTAAGATCCTGGAAAAGTATGGTATGTCGAATTCAAAGCCTGTTGTGACTCCGGCAAACCCTCAATTCAAGCTGAGTATAGATCAGTGTCCCAATACTGATGTCGAAAGAGCTTATATGAATAACATTCCATATGCTAATATAGTGGATTCTTTGATGTATGCTATGGTCTGTACTAGACCTGACATAGCATATGCAGTAAGTCTTGTAAGCAGGTACATGACGAATCCTGGAAAGGCTCACTGGCAAGTATTGAAGTGGATTTTAAGGTACATAAATGGGTCTCTGAATAGAGTCATAATTTATGGTGGAGCCTTGGGTGAAGATAGTAAAGCAGAAATCGAAGGATATGTCGACTCTGATTATACAAGTTGTATGGATTCCAGAAAATCTATTTCTGAATATGTGTTCACTATGTTTGGGATAGAAATCATTTGAAAAGCAACACTTCAGAAGGTTGTTGCCTTATCAACCATTGAAGCGGAATATATCGCCCTAACTGAAGCTGTAAAGGAAGCATTGTGGCTTGAAGGTTTTGCAAAGGAGCTGAAACTTCAAGGTCCAGTTATCACTGTTAAATGTGATAGTCAAAGTGTAATACACCTGTCGAAGAATTCAGCCTATCATGAGCGAACCAAGCACATTGATGTGAGGTTGCATTTCGTCAGAGGGGTAATCGAGCGTGGAGAAGTCCAAATGCTGAAGGTTTAGACAAATCATAATGCTGATGATATGATCACTAAGACGTTGGCCAATTGCAAGTTTTTCCACTGTATGCAGTTGACAAAGTTGCATGAAGAAAACTAGTTTATTTCTTGAGGATATAGAGCTAGATCCAAGGTGGAGATTTGTAAGATATTGGATCAAACTCTAGTTTTAGCATGTCGTCGAAGTCCGCTCAGATGATGTTGTCGAAGACCTACATGCTGTAGTCGAATTGTGTTCTAGTATGTAGGAGATCGAATTGGGCCTTGTGTTATGGATCCAATTGTTTAAGTTAGCTTGTACCATAAGTTAGCTTCTAATGGGTAATTGTTAAAAAGCCTATTAGTTTAGTATGTTAGGTTTATTATAAATAGCATACTAGTCTCTCTTCCTAAGGTGTGACAAAACCTTATTAGGTTGAGAGAAGTTAACTGTTGGTATTCACTTGTAATCTTTGAACCCTATTGAGAAAGTGAATAATAAAACAGATTTAATCAATTCTCTATTCTTCTTCCTCTTTTCTCTTCCTTTGTGAACCCTAATAGGGTTTCGTTTGTTTGTTCAAGTTTTTTTCCTTCTTTTCTACCCTTGTGGATTTCTTGGTGTTAAAGAAAACAAATATACTTTGTTATTCCGGTATCATTTTTCACAACAATTCACATTACGGGACTTTAAATGGGGTGAAGTTCGCAACAGACAACAAAGACATGCTTTAATGTGCAGAAACATAAATTGGAGAGGAGGTAAAACGAATGGGATCAAAGAAGAAGATGGAGTGATAAAATGGAGGAGATTTAGAGATTACGGATTTGATAAATTAGTTTAGTAAATCAAACACATAACCTTTATGTGAATTAAAAAAGAAACACATTTACCTAAATATTCATTGCTTTTTCGTTATTTCCAACATAGGTCAACATATATGGTAAGACTTTTCACTCACATACTAGTTGTAAATTGAACTCAAACATAGCGTTTTTCTTTACTTCTATTAGGCTAGGCATAAATTCCATAGTAAAATATCATTGATATTGGTGGTTCATTATAGCCTTCTCATTGAAAGTGGAGACTCCATTAAACATGCCACAATCAAAATTCTTGCCTCTAGAGCCTATCTTGTGGCTGAGTTTTAAAGGTGAGAAAAAATGGTTGAAAGTGGAGACCCCATTATAAATTATCAACCAAATTCTACAACAAATATATATCCTCGACAAATTCAACAAATACTTAATAATTGTATCATGGTTTCAGGGACAGATGCACGTATAGTTTTATAATTGTACTTTTTCTTCTAAGGACTAATATGAAATATCTAGGATTAAAGTAGTACAATCCAATCAGAAAAACAAAATGGTCCTGTTCATAACTGTTCATAAAAACAAAGATGAATGAGAATGAATAAGATGCTACGTACATGACTAAGAAAATGAGCATTAGAAAAACGTGATGTGGGTACACATTTCCCTACCCTTAAGAGACAAGCTCGACATTATCATGTTCTGAGACTCAGATTTTATTAGAAAAGGAGAAACATGAAATAAATAATGGGATAGAACAAGGAAAATAATTGATTTTTGTGGTTTCTTGATTGCTTTGTGATTGGGGCATTGTGTCTATAGAAATAGATTGGAGCACATTGTACGGCATCTCATAATGCACTTTGCCAACCCTCCTTTAGGACCCTTTCTTCATGTTTTCTTTGACCCATTATAATAATGCTTGGGCCCATCTTTAGGTTCATTCAAGAAATGTGCCATAAACTATTCGCTACCAGAAATTTATATCTTATTAAGATTTTTATTTTTGAATTAAAAAAAAAAAAGAATTGGTACCACTAGTTTTCTATGAAAACAAAATATAATCATCAAAACTAAAAAAAAAAAAAACATTGAAATAAATTATTATTTTTTTGTTTAAGAGTTTAGCAAAACTCACATACACTAAGTGTGGGGATGATAGATATTGTAAATTCAAATCCAAACTTAAATATATGGGAGGAATTATTTCTAAGAGAATTTGAAGGAGATAGAGAAAAAGGAATAACATAAGGATTCAGGTTAAGAATTTTTATTTTATTTCTAATCAATTTTAGAAAATTAGTGATTTTGAATTCGTTAACAGGTGAATCGAGTTGATTTTTGGACACAAGATTTGTAATTCACAGTGCTACATTTTTAATGTTCAAATTGTCGAAATAAATTTCGAGGAAGGAAATATCGTGTTCACACAACACCAGATTTTTTGGGGCATGCTTCACTGGGGTCTGAAAGATACCTAATCGGCATAGGCTCTTTCGGGGTAAGCAAACGACGTGGAAATCTTTCATGATCGACTCTTATTTCTCGAATGACTCCTATGTCTCCATCCTAAACCCAAACACAAAAGAAATTGTTTGCATAAACTCCTCAAAATGCGTGTGACATATTGATTTCTAATTTTGTCAAGCATTGCCTCAAAGGTAATTGTCTCTCGATCAAGATACTGATTTTGAATGCTGGAGAAATTATTGATATGGAAGATTGATTATTAGTAAAGGTAACATGCAATGGAAGGCATCAGAACTACGTGACAAACTCATGAAAATATGGCGTCCAATAACTAATTTGAATTTAACTTCTTTGCGACATAACTATTTTGAATTTTCATTAAATCAAGGGAGGATCTCAAAACAAATTGGGGTGTAACGACATGGAATGTTAAGAGTGGCTGACGAAATGTTATTTTGTCTGCATGGACGCCATATTTTAGACTTGAAAATTTGAAGATTACACATGCTTAAGTGTGGCTGATGATGCATGGTTTGTCATTAGAGTATTGGGAACCAACTACTTTATTTGCAATTATTTATGGTATTGCCACTCATTTATCAATTGATTAGCTTATAAGAAAAAGAACTTTGGGGCATCTTACGCATGTGCAAATAGATCTTAACATGTTAGATACTCTTCATGATCGTATTTTGGTGGAACGAGACAGTTATGCATTTTTTGTTGAATTGGAATACGAGAGTTTACCTCTTTTTTGTTATCGATGTGTGTGTGTTGGTCATAGTATTGAAAAATATTGAAAGTTTAAAGGCAAAAAATTTGAGAAGCCGATGGTTAAAGAATCTACAAGATACATGCATAAAAATTCAAAACAGACTATACCAATTAATGACAGTATGAAGAACATTGAGAATGATGAATCGATAAATGTCATGGTGAATGGCACAATGAATGATGACTCTGTAGATTTGAATACTGAAGGAAACCATACTTTTGAGAATAACATAGAGAAGGATGATTTTGTTGTGACCATTCATCCAAAGAATTAGGTTAATACTAATGAGAAGCATTTATCATAAACAAGCTCTTTGAATGAAGAAGTAATAGTAGTGGAGGCTGTTAATGTTTAAAATAAGAATTTGGTGATTGAGAAATAGATAGTTGGTGATAGAAGGGCGCAACTTGACCCTAGTCTCGTGGTCATGAAAAATAGTGGTAATAATTCGGTGAGAGATCCCTGTGATGATTTTCATTTGGGGAAGAATAATAACCTTTGGGATGATAAAGACAATCCTCTTGAGCCACATCAGGAAGAATTTACTATGGTCAAGAAAAAGGGTAAGGGAAGGAAATAAACTCACTCAGTCTAGAATGGAAATTAACACCTGAGCCATGTCGAATAAATACAACACCACTCAATGAAAGCAATTATTGGAATTCTAAAGTAGTAGGAAACCACGATGCTAGGTTGGCTATTAAAAATCTATGTGATCAACAAAAACGTGACTTGTTTTTTATTGTTGAACCAATGATTCCTTATGCTCATTTCCCCGCCGAGTGTCTTGAAAAATCAGACTTAAGATATTTTCATTAAATTTTAGATAGGATCATAATTCAAACCTATGGGTATTTTGTGCAATAGATGTGAATCTCACTGTGTAAAGTTTATCTGAACAACGTGTAATTTTTCTATAGAAGTGGAACTGTCGTGCCCTAATTTTTACCCCTAAGATTACAGTTATCATATCATTTGCATCTCACCAAGATCACAGGCATGATGTCCTCCTAGACTCTATCTCTTTGGGGTTTACCTTTGTGGGAGATCACCAAACACCCTTTGTTTTCTCTTGTTATCCTTTTGCTTGTTTACATTCTAACATCACTAACCTTATTCAAAATATAAAAAAATATGTTGTTTCCTTTTCTTATTTTACAAGGTAGAGGATCAAATGATCACGTTTGTTTCCAAATTAGGGTTTTGGTGGCCAAAGGCAAAGTCTTGGTCAAAAAATGGTCCACAAGTGCTCTCACTTCAAGGCATGACCTATAATCTTAGGTCATATTCATGTCAAGCTTCATTCAATATTATTTGATCAAGAGAAGTTCAAGTTTAATGTATGATTTCAAAGTTGATTCAAGTATGGTTCATGTGTTTATTTCCATGCCATCTCCATCCAAATTCTAAAGTAATTCTCAAGATTATTCAAAGGGACAATCAAGTTTCCTTCATTTGGTGTTCAAGTGTTCATCAATGGACCTTTGGATGAATGAAATGGCAAGAAACCTCAAGTTGGCACATGTTTGGTTGACCTAAAATTAAGTATGGCATGTCACTTGGTCAAAACACCATAACTTTCTCATTTCGCAACATTTTTGGAAGCTACTTTAAGCCAAATATCACATTTGAACTCCTCTAGAACTTTATTTAAAGGGTCACACATCAATTCAACCTCTAAGTCCATTAATTTTGGGATTTTCTCAGCTGCCCATATGTGCACAAAAGTAGGCCCAAGACCTGGTCGACCTAATGCATGACCTATAATTTCAGGTCATGACCTCAAATTTAATTCAATGCCATTTTCAATCCAAGCATCCTTTTGATTTGGTTCTTTTTGCATTTGATTCTTTGCCATGATAAGATCATTTGACACAAAGAGAGTTCAAGAATGCAAGAGTGAAATCCATTTAGCCTAAGTTCAAACATGGTGTCATGAACTCTGTTCCCCACGCAAGTTTTAGGTCATGATTTTCACTTCAATCTCAATTTGGGACCACAAGCACATGTGGAAACTTTTTGGCAAAGTAAAACATGTAAAAATAAACATAAAATGACCAGGTTTCATGCCTAAGTCATGCTTTTCATCACTCATCTCACACGCTTTGCAAATCACCAAAATTATGAACCTAATTCATACGAATTGAGATCTCTTTCACACATACAAGCTGCTCAACACTTTTCCTATAAATAGAGGAATCATTTTCCTTCATTTCCAAGCTTTGATAGCCAAAGAAACTCTGAAACATTTGAACCCGATACCTTAAAAAACCAGAAATCCATTTGATCAATTCAAGCTTATTTTGCTTCGTTTCTTCGCCCCAAATTACTCATCGGCACCTTCTAAAGCTAACTAAACCATTGTCGTGATTTGAGGCTTCCTGAATCAAGCTCTCTGTTTCCATCATTATTGACCTTCAAAGCTTCAACTGAAAAGGTAGTTACAAGTTACATTTTTGAGCAAACAAGTTATCAGTCTCTTCGTCTTGTTCCATTGATCAAAATCCCTTTATCACCTTGAATTTATATTACGTATCCATCATTTAATTTTACTTTGAAGAACTAGGGTTCTTCACGTGTTTGAACAAATTCTCTTTACTTAAAGCAAATCAATTGCTCTGATGCAGAGAGACATGAACGATGATGTGTTGCGCACTGAATCAATGCTTGATTCTGGTTAAAAACACGAGTTTATAATGTAGCATAAATCAAGATAGAGGTTGAAAATGAAGGCCATTCGCGCGTGTTTTCAAATAAAATAGTTGTTGGCGCCCTAATTTAAACATTTTTATTTTATTTTATTTTATTTTATTTTATTTTTTGATTTATTTTTAATAGCTCTTTTATTTTTTTTAACTGCACTTTTTTTTTCATAACTTCATAAAAATATTTTTTACCACATATAGTTTTTTCATAATTTTTAAAAATAATTTTGCATTTAATTCATATTTTCTTCTATTTTTCATTTAATTTTAAACATTTTTGCATCCAACTTTTGAGAACCTTTTATTTGCAATATTTTGGACTTCTCATAATTTTCTCCACCATTTGTTTTGCATTTTGATGCTTCTTTTGGATTTTCCTTTTAATTTCCATTTTAATCATTTTTAAAATCATATTATTTGATTTTCTTTTATTTTATTCATATTTTTGAAAACTGTGATTTGTCCTTTGATGATTGCTTGGTTAATCATGTGTTTAACATTTCAAGTGTTTGAGTGGTGATCAATTGGTTGATTCAACCTTCTCTGGTTCAAACTTGCTTATAAATGATCATCTGATCATTTATGGTACTTTGCATCAGAGATAGGCTATCCCTAGTTGGATCATACTTTGAGCCTTTGGCTTATTGATAAATGATCCCATACATGATTGCCCAAATCTTTCTTTGTTTATCCATCTATCTTCTTCTTTTACATTTCTCATTGTGTTACATGTTTTAGGAGAATAACTTTGTGTTATTTCTCTAACATATTTGACACATAAATTGTTCTTGAACGACCTCAGATAGGTGTGACTTCAACATAAGTCCACTTACAATTGCTTAACATAGAGCTAAATTGTCCCGACTCAATTAAATTCTCATTAAGATTAACATTGACATATTAATTGTGCTAATATCTAACATTTATTTTATGCTCTTTACATTTATGTCATTTGCACTTTTATGTCATTTACATTCATACCATTTGTACATTCTTTCCTTTTAATTTTGCTCTTTATTTTATGCTTTATTGCTTTCTTATCTCAAAAGAGCAAAATACATCATAAAATGGCTAAAACCCTAAAAAAAATTAACTTAATCTCATGGACTTTGTGTTACTATCCTTTTCTTGAGGAGTATTTTGGACCTTGGACCTTAGGACTTAATGTTTCTCTTTGCTTGGAGTGGTATCTGAGACTTTGTGATCCATCTGAAACATAGTGCTTCATCTGAGACTTTTTTATCTTTAACTCAAGACTTGGATGTTCTTTATGGCTTGATAACCTTTGTTGTCCCTCTGGTTTTTATTTTATATTCACATGTGCATGTTGCTTGCTTATCTTATGGCTCAATCCAAAGGGGGAGGAATGCTTGTTTTGACCAATGTCAAATTCTATCTCTTCTTGTGGTTAGTACACTTGCACACACAAAGGCTTTCTCTTGGGCTGCCTTACAATGAGACCATTTACTTTATACTTTAGGGTAGTCTTTTCTTCTCCTTCCCACTTCTTAAATTTTTAAAACTTCTCTCTATTTCAAAAACTTCTTGTTTTTCAAACTTCACCCCTTTTTCTCAATAAACCTTGACTTTGTCAAGTGATCCAGAAAATATTTTCTTAATAAATGCTAAAACACTTAAGTATATTCAAACTCTTTTCAAAACCTCTAAAAAAGACAAACCTCGTCAAATTTCTTTTTGTGCCTTTGTCCAGTTTTCTTTAAGAGCCTTTTTTCAAAAGATTGGATATTAGTCTATTCTTGTAGTGATGCAAACCACTATACTTCTACAAGATGCTAAGAAATGATTGACATTTTCCACTTGAATGTTGAGATGTACTTGTGAGAAAGTCCAAGTAAAAGTTCTCCATATCAAGATGATGCAAATGTTCATTTCCTCATACTTTTGGGTAGTAAGTTGAGTTTTTCCACTCGAATACGACAAAATATCTTTTTAATTAAAATCAATCAACAAATAATCCAGCTTTTTATAAACACATATTTGCAAGTGGTTCCCGCTGAGTACAACGGATGTGAGGGGTGCTAATAACTCCCCCTTGCATAATCAACCCCCGTATTCAAATCTCTCTTTTTTAGCTTTTTTTTGTTGCTTTTTGTGGGTTTTGTTCGACATTTTCCCTTTTTCCTATGGAAACAATAAATTTCGGTTGCGACTCTTGCTTTTTTCGAGTTAGGTTAATCAATATCTTAATCTCAATAATTTTTTCCGCCGCGACAGGAACAAACTAAATTCTTCTTTGAAATTGTATATGCAAGTAACTCTCATGTGATTCTAAGAAAATTATGGAATGAACTTACCAATCTTCAATAGGCAAATCTTAACCCTTGGTGCATGCCGGGTGATTTTAATGCAGTTATTGGTTCCCATGAGAAATTTGGTTTATCCCCTCAAAACAAAACTTCCACTGATGAATTTTTTAGTTAGACAAATCAAAATGAGCTTATGAATATTGATATTATTGATAGCTATTACACTTGGAACAATGGGAAGAAATTTGGTACTTACTCTTCTGTTAGGCTTGATAGAGTTATTTGTAATCAGAATAGGCTAGATAATTTGAACACATTTAATTGCCCCACTTTGATCAAGAATTACTCAAACCATTACCATATTCTTTTCCATTGTGACAAAGGTAGATTTAATTTGGCTAGGCAATTCAAACTTATGAAGGTTGGGAGTCTAGATGATAGATGCTGACAAGTGATTGTTGATAATTGGAATAACGGTATGGTTAGTTGCCAATATATGTATGTTTTATCTACTAAGTTGAGATCTCTTAAACCTATTATTAAGAAATGGAACAAAGATATATTTGATAATATTAATCTTAAAGTCACTAAAGCTACTAATAAAGTTAAAAGGATACAAAATTTGATTAATGGTGAAGGTTACAATGATGATCTTGCATTAGAGGAAAAAAAATGCTCAACTTCTGTTAGATAAGGCATTGCATATGCATGACTAGTTTTAGAGGAACAGGGTAAGAAACAAGTGTATGAGTACAACTTTCCAATTAGGAATATTTTGAATGAGTTCAAAACTAGGATACTTTATCTTTTATGTACATTGGATGGTATCATCTGAGTCTGACTATGCATTTCAGCATTAGGGAGCATGACAACATGATAAAAAGGATTAGAAAAAATTCATGCACCAAGAAATGATTTTATATGCATCAAAAACCTATTTTTATGTGAAAAACTGTCTACATGTCGACACATAGAAGAAGAAGATCTCTATGTGTCGACACACCCCTGTTTCAGGTCGGCACATAAAAGAAAAGTTGTCTATGTGTCGACACATCCATTCTATAGGTCGACCCATGTGCTGCAGCTTTAAAGCATTTAAGGTTATGTTAAATGTGTCGCCTTTACAGGTAGACACATGACCTATATAGGTCGACACATAACTTGCACAGGTCGGCCTATGCATAAAAAATCTAGAAAAATTGCATTATTTTCCATTCTTTTTACATTCCTTTTGCTTCATATTTGCTCACTTATATATACATGTTACATGCATCATTTCTTTTCAATGATTTTGATAAAATCATAAACAAAGCCTGGAACATACTAAGACTCTTCTTCATCTTTAACCTTGATTTTATGCATACACACAAACAACGTACATATAATAATAAATTGTTTGGGTGCCATCTAGAATCAAGTTGATAAAATCCAATTTAGCTTCTGGTATTGTAAATTAGGTTGAGATCTTATGAGGTTTCAAATATGAAAACCAGGGTGGGGTTTTCCTTCAAGATCAAAGTGGGAATTTAAATGTTTTTGACAAGATTACTCAAGTTGGATCCGATTGAGTAAAGGCTTTGAAGAGTTGCGGTTCTTGCAAAGGAGTAGCGTGAGACAATGGATCATCTTGGTAAATCTTGGGTTATAATAATTCCCAATTTGTATTTGATCGAGTGAAGGCTTTTGAAGAGCTGCGATTTTTCCAAAGGAGTAGCGTGAGACGGTGAATCAAATTGGCATTGTTGGGTGACTTGATCAAGCTCAAATCAAGGGAAGAGGAAATGTTAGGATCAACATCAAACTTAGGGTTTCATTGCTACATTTCTCTTGTAAACTACATTTGAAAAGTAAGGTTAATTTCATGATCTCAATTCGAATTCAAATTGAGGGCAAACGTACCCATAGCAAGGCCGATTAGGGAACTGCCTAAACAAATCCTTGTGTACTCTCTCTCTCTCTCTCTCTCTCTCTCTCTCTCTCTCTCTCTCTCTCTCTCTCTCTCTCTCTCTCTCTCTCTCTTTCTCTCTCTCTCTCTCTCTCTCTCTCTCTCTCTCTCTCTCTCTTTCTCTCTCTCTCTTTCTCTCTCTATCTCTATCTATCTATCTATCTGTCTATCTATCTCTATCTCTTTTACACTTTGTTTTTAAATTGTTGAGTTTATCATTTGTGTGATTAATTCATTTTGTAAATTCTTTTGAAAAACATTTTGTTGAGTTGATCACAATTATTTAGATTTTGATTGGATTTTAAGATCAACAAGACTATCCAAATTTCCAAACAAAATCGATTACACACAAGGTGTTCGATAATTTGTCTCAATAGTATTTTTGTATGATTTATCATTGGATATAGCACTGCTTGTGAGTAGCTTTCAAAAGATTGTGATTGAAACTTATTGATTGAATAGCTTATTATTATCTTTGATTTGTTTTAACATACGCATATCCGAGCTTTTCGATAGCAGTTCGATTTAAACGAATCGATCCAAGTTACTTCCGCTAGCCATTGTTTTTGAAAACATTTTTTGTAAAGAAATTTTTTATTTGAGGATCTATTCACCCCCTCTAGATAAGTTGCCTTCGTTTAACAAGTCGTATCATAAGCTTCGGCTAATTTCGTGCTTCAGATATTTGCTTATTAGAAAACGGCTACCGAACCTAAATGGGCGTACAATAAAGCGCTAATTTTTACCGGTGAAAATTTTGGCTATTGGAAAGCTTGTATGCGTATTCATGTCAACTCAATTGATAAGGGTGTATGGAACGCCATCATCAAAGGTTCTAATGAAATTATAATGATCAATGTTCAAGGTGTCGTCTTACCAAAATCGGAAGTACAATGAGATGATAATGATAAGAAATTATGGTCACATGATTGGAAGGCACAAAATATTCTCATATTTGTACTCGTGTTAATGAATATTATCGTGTCTCTCATTGTGAGACCGCCAAAGCTATGTGGGACGCATTAGAAATTTCCCGTGAGGGAAATAATGTGGCCAAACAAGCTAGGATCAATACACTGAATCAAGAGTTTAAACTATTTTGCATGAAACATAGGGAAACCATTGCTGAAATGCAAAAGAGGTTTATACATCTCATAAATCGCTTGAAGGCTCTAGGTAATTCTATCTCCAATGATATAGCTTTTAATAAAGTTTTGAGGTGTCTTAATAGGGAATGGCAACCCAAGGTCACCGCATTCAAGGAAGCGAATGATCCTAAAACCCCTGATCTCATAAATTTATTTGGCAAGCTAGAAGAACATGAGCAAGAACTCACTTGCTTGGAAAAACATGAGAAAAACATGAGAAGAAGATGAAGAAGGAGAAAGGTAAAGACAAAGAGGAAGAAAAGAAGTTTATTGCTCTAAAGGCTTTAAGTTCAAAGTCCTCAACTAATGAGCAAGGTGATTGTGAAACAAGAGATGACGAGAATTTGGATGATGAAGATATGGGACATTTTGTGAAAATATTCAACAAGTACATCAAAAGAAATGGTGTAAAGTTCTCCGACAAAAACCTTATCAAATTTAAAAGACAATCAAACTCATCAAAAGATGATGATGACAAGAAAGGAAGATCAAGACTTTCATGTTATAATTGTGGAAAAGCCTAACATTACAATCTTGGGTGTCCATTGATAGAGAAAGACAAAGAGAAAGTCTATCACAAGAAATCTAGCAAGCCTAGAAGAGCTTATATTGCATGGGAAAGCGATAGTGATTCCTCCAGTGATGAGGAAGAATCGACAAATGTTTCTCTCTCGACTTATTATCGCGACAAGAAGAAAAAGAATGTAAGTCACTCTAAATATGAACTTGTGGATGAATTGTCTTATTTCGAGTTGCAAAAAGCTTTTGAAAATCTACATAGAGAAGTCGTAGACGCTTTCAAAAAGTTAGCTTCAAACAAAAGAATTTTTGCACATTTAGAAGATAAAGTTTTGGAAACCGAAAAGAATATGGATGCTGAAATTCTAGTATCAGATGTGTGATGTTAAGTGTGATGTCACAACAACACAATCTGCTATATGAATAAGGTAATAAAAACAGTCAATCAACACAATGAATTGTTCACCCAGTTCGGCCTAACTACCTACGTCTGGGGGCTACCAAGCCAGGGAGGAAATTCACTATTAGTAGTATTAAATTACAGACTCAACAATCCCAGTTGACAATCTCCTAACTTAATCACTACCCAATGACACTTCTACCTAAGATACACTTAGATATGAGAAACCACTCACTCCCTCTAAATCACCACAGTGATGCAATTCAAAGATTACAAAGTATAGAAGTCACACTTCCAAAACACACCTTGATCTTGCTTAAAAGGTTTGATCAATAACAATTAACAACTCAAAACAATTACAACAATTTAAACATGAATGGCTTACAAAACACAGATGAAAACTCTAACAACTGATACTCCGTATTCATTCTATAGTCTTCGTGTCTTCCAAGTAGGGTTGTGGTTGCTTTAAATAGAAATTCAGACTTGGGCTTGGACTCCTTGAAAATCTCTGATTTGATTTGAAATTAAAACTGACTTTATTCTTCAAATCTTTTCATATCATTCAACCCTAAAAACAGAAACAAAATCTACTCCACATATGATTGCATCAGAAAAATATTTTTACCAAGATATTCGCCTGCAATCTCTCACTTACTAAAGCAACAACTCTCACCAATCAACAAAAACACGTGCATCCCTAATAACATAGCAGACTGATGTTCTGATGGTTTGTTAACTGATGTCAAGACATCATGTTTAACATCAGCACACAAAACTGCAACCCTAAATAACTTAACATAAACTGAATGTTAAGAACTCATGTTAAGACATCAGACAAATGACATCTTCAACAGCAACATTGTTTTACCAAAATTGTAGCCAATTACAAGAACTAACAATCTCCCCATTTGGCTAATTTTGGCTAAAACAATCTCAGCCAACATCAGAATAACTTGCAGCGGACAAACACCAAACTCCAAACATTCACTACTCAACCAGCATCAGCAACATCCAACAGCTGCACCAAAAACAAACTCCCCCTCAAACCTAGAACCACAGCAAACATCTAGGTAACTCTCCCCCTTTTTAGCCACAATTGGCCACCCTCTTATCCTACCAAGTCAGCAAACACGAAGTTCTGACATCCAATTTGACAAGGTCAAATAAATGGCTTCCCAAGAAAAACAAGTTCCCAAACCAAAGACCACTTTGACTGGTCAGGCGATACAAGCAAAGACTCTTTATACAGTATAAAAACCAAGCCTCCTTGCTTCTAACAACATACCACAGATAGAACCATGAGTCAGTCTAACAAAGATGCAGGAAAGAGACACATGCAAGAGGTCAAGAACCCAGATCCACAGAAGTTGAAGAACAAAACACAGTCTACAGCTGGGGCAACAAGAACAAGAAAAGCATCAGAGACAAGGATGAAAACCATCAAAAGACCTCCAGAGCAACTTCATGCTTCAGATGATGAATGGGATGAAGTTTGGAAGACTTTTCTTGATTCAGGGGGTTGGGATAATCTTTAGATCCTTTGTTTGTTGCTTTTGATGTACTAAAATCTAATCTTGTAGGCTTTCAGCAGTTGAATAAAATTTTGTTTCCTTTAAACTAAACATATGCAATAAAGTTCACAACTGCACAAGACACTTCCCAGCACACTTAATCCTCATATATGCAAATTCCTAATTTGCTTTTTAATTTTTCAAATTGATTTGCATCTAAGGCCTTTGTAAAAATATCAGCTAATTACTATTCAGTAGCAACATGTTCCAAAGCAACTACTTTGTCTTCAACCAGATCTCTTATAAAATGATGACGTATATCAATATGCTTAGTTCTGCTATGTTGAATAGGGTTCTTGGAGATATTGATAGCACTAAGATTATCACAATACAATGTCATGACATCTTGCTTGACATTGTATTCTGTTAACATTTGCTTCATCCAAACAAGTTGAGAACAACTACTCCCTGCTGCCATGTACTCAGCTTCAGCAGTAGAAAGGGACACACCGTTCTTCTTTTTACTAAACCAAGAGATCAGATTAGTCCCTAAGAAGAAACAGCCTCCTGAAGTGTTTTTTCTGTCATCAGCACTCCTTGCCCAATCAGCATCACAATAACCACTTAACTCAGTACCTGAATCACGACTGTAAAGCATGCCATAGTCACTAGTCCCATTCACATACTTCAGAATCCTCTTCAATTGATTCAAGTGACTAACTTTAGGCTCAGATTAATATCTGGCATAAACTCCAACAGCAAAAGAAATATCAGGTCTGCTAGCAGTGAGATACAATAGACTACCAATCATGCTTCTGTATAGACTTTGATCCACACTCACACCATGTTCATCCTTAGACAACTTTAAGTGAATAGGAGCAGGTGTCCTCTTGTGATTAGCATTTTCCAGACCAAACTTCTTCACAATGTTCTTAGCATACTTGCTCTGAGAGATGAATATGGGTCTTCCATTTGTCTAAATTATAGACCCAGAAAATAGCTGAGCTCTCCAACAAGACTCCTTTCAAACTCAGACTGCATCTCTTTCACAAAATGTTTAACCATTGCATCTGACATCCCACCAAATACTATGTCATCAACATATATTTGAGCTATCATCAGTTTTCCTCCTTCATCTTTGACAAACAAAGTCTTGTCAATCCCTCATTTTCTGTAACCATTTACAGCCAAGAATTCAGTAAGCCTTTCATACCAAGCTCTTGGTGCTTGCTTCAAACCATAGAGATCTTTCCTTAGTTTGTACACATGATTAGGAAATGTTGGATCAATAAACCCTTTTGGTTGATCAACATAAACTTCTTCATTTAAGTACCCATTTAAGAAGGCACTCTTAACATCCATCTGAAAAAGCTTGAATTTGAGAATACTAGCCACACCTAAGAGTAATCTGATAGATTCCAGTCTTGCCACAGGTGCAAAGGTTTCATCAAAATCAATTCCTTCAACCTGAGTGTATCCCTGTGCTACCAATCTGGCCTTGTTTCTGGTGACCACTCCTTGTTCATCAGATTTATTCTTGTAAATCCACTTGGTGCCTATCACATTAAATCCATCAGGCCTTGGTACAAGATCCCACACCTCATTCCTCTTGAATTGTTCCAGCTCTTCATGCATGGCATTAATCCAGAATTCATCAGTCAGTGCTTCTTTGACATTCTTGGGCTCAATTTTGGACACAAAATAAGAATTTGACACAACCTCTCTTGATCTAGTGCTAACCCCTGATTTTGGATCACCTATGATAAGCTTTTTTGGATGGTCCTTTTGCACTCTAATAGATGGTTCTTTATTAGGTTGTTCAGGTTCAGCCTCAACATCACCAGGACTGCGAGCAACACTTCTATCTTCAGTTTCTGATGTAACTTCTTCAAACGATGTTCCAACATCAGCCAGGACATCAACATCTTTCTTCATGTCACTGTCATCAATTACCACATTTATAGACTCCATCATAACCTTGGCTCTGGAGTTGAAAACCCTATAAGCTCTGTTATTTATAGAGTACCCCAGAAAGATTCCCTCATCACTTTTAGGATCCAATTTTCTCCTTTGTTCACGGTCTGACAAAATATAACATTTACTTCCAAAAACATGAAAATACTTCACAGTTGGTTTTCTCCCTTTCCATAGTTCATACAATGTAGCTGAAGTGCCTCTTCTCAAAGTAACTCTGTTGTGAATATAGCAAGCAGTATTCATGGCTTCAGCCCAGAAATGGTAAGGAAGCTTTTTGGCATGAATCATTGCCCTAGCAGATTCTTGGAGAGTTTTGTTCTTCCTTTCAACAATTCCATTTTGCTGAGGGGTAATCGGAGAGGAAAACTCATGACTGATGCCTTCAGCAGAGCAGTATTTAGCAAACTTGCTATTTTCAAATTCCCTCTCATGATCACTCCTTATTCTGATGACATTACTTTCTTTTTCTCTTTGGAGTCTTTGACATAAATCTTTAAACACCTCTGTTTTGTCTTTGATGAAGCTTACCCAGGTGTACCTAGAATAGTCATCAACAACATAAGCATACTTCTTCCCACCTAGACTTTCTACCTGCATAGGTCCCATCAAGTCCATATGAAGAAGTTCCAAAACTTTGGAGGTGGTGTTATGTTGAAGCTTCTGATGTGATATCTTGGTCTGCTTCCCTATTTGACAATCTCCATAGACTCTTCCTTCTTCAATTTTGAGTTTAGGAATTCCTCTGACAGCTTCTGAGGATATGATTCTCTTCATTCCCTTCAGATGAAGATATCCCAACTTTTGATGCCAGACTTTGACTTCATCTTCTCTAGCAAAAACACATGTTGAAGGACTTGAGTCTTGTTGCACCCACAGATAACAGTTGTCCTTAGACCTAGCACCCTTCATGATGACTTCACCTTTCTCATTTGTGACAATGCACTCAGTTTTTGTAAAGTCAACTTTGAGCCCTTGATCACATAGTTGGCTAATACTGATCAAATTTGCTGTTAACCCTTTGACCAGTAGTACATCATCCAGCCTAGGAGCACCAGCACAATTCAGCTTTCCCATACCCTTGATTTCTCCTTTGACACCATCACCAAAAGTAACATGTCCAGAAGAATGTAGCTTCACATCCACCAACAAATTCTTCACTTTTGTCATGTGTCTTGAACACCCACTATCAAAGTACCAGTCTTCTTTAGTAGAAACCCTAAGAGAAGTATGAGTTATTAAGCTGGTAACTTTTCCTTTTGGAACCCATTGCTTCTTTGGTTTGATGACCTGATTACCTTTGTGATTGTTCTGTCTGGGAGCCAACTGATGTGCCTTCTGAGAATACCCATATAGCTTATAACAATAAGCCTTTATGTGTCCAAAACGCCCACAATGATGACATCTCCAACGGCTGAATTTCTTCCTAGAGGGAGTCCTGTCAGGATGTTTAAACATCTGCTTTAACATCACTGGCTTGGAAATAGGAATAACATTATTTGAAGCTGAAACATTGTTGAATCCCAACCCACTTTTGTCTCCCGCAATTTTTCCAATATTAAGAATATTGTCTAGAACATCAGTACTATTATTCAACATTCTGACAGATTTAGACATAGATTCCAGTCTAAAGTTTAGCCTACTGACTTCCTTCTCAAGCTCAGTCTTTTCACCTTTAACTGCATTATGATTTTCTTTTGTTCCTCTCCTTCTAGACAGACTTGTTCACTTCTAATGCACAACTTTCTATAAGAGGCAGCAAGCTCTTCATAAGTAACCTCTTCATCACTTGACTCATTGTCAGACTCACAAATCCCAATCATAGCTCTAACAAGATTGGCTGATTCTCCTTCAGGTTCACTATCAGTATCCTCATCAGACCAGGAAACAGACAACCCCTTTTTCTGCTTCTTGAGATATGTAGGACATTCTTTTCTGATATGACCATAACCTTCACACTCATAGCATTCAATTCCTTTGTCATCATTGGACTTTTCTTCATCTCTTGATTTCTTCCCCTGATCACCTGACCTGTTTGTGTCAGATGTGATGTTCTTGACATTAGGTTTGTAGCTCCTGTCTATCCTTTTAAGAACCTTATTAAACTATCTTCCCAGCATAACAATGGCATTTGAGAGCTCCTCCTGAGTTTTAGGACCACACTCTTTCCTTTCATCTTTAGACACCAATGCTATGCTTTTGGTCTTCTTTTCAGATTCCTCATTCATCCCTAATTCAAATGTCTGAAGAGAACCAATCAACTCATCTACCCTCATCTTGCTGATGTCTTGAGCTTCTTCTATAGCAGTCACCTTTATTTTATATCTCTTGGGAAGGGATCTAAGAATCTTCCTCACCAGCTTCTCTTCAGTCATCCTCTCTACTAGGGAACTAGAAGCATTTGACAGCTCAAGAATGTTCATGTGGAAATCATGAATGGTCTCATCATCCCTCATCTTCATATTTTCAAACTTTGTTGTCAGAAGTTGAAGTCTTGACATCTTGACTTTGGAGGTTCCTTCATGAGTAGTTTTCGAGACATCCCAAGCCGCCTTAGCCACTTCACAAGTGTTGACCAGCCTAAAGATGTTCTTGTCAATACCATTAAAAATGGCATTCAAAGCCTTAGAATAAGCGCAAGTTCATCTTCTTCCTTGGTCTAGTCTTCCTCAGGTTTCAGCTTTGATGTTCCATCTTTTTCAACAATAATAGGATGTTTCCATTCTTTTAAAACTGCCTTCCAAGCCCTGCTGTCTAAGGACTTCAAGAATGTAACTATACAAGGTTTCCAATAGTCATAATTTGAGCCATCTAGAATAGGGGGTCTATTCACAAATCCACCACACTCCTTGTCCATTGTACCAGAAAGTAACAGCCCTAGATCTCACCCAGATACAGAGCAGGATGCCTGCTCTAATACCAATTAAAATTCTGGTATCAGATGTGTGATGTTAAGTGTGATGTCACAACAACACAATCTGCTATATAAACAAGGTAATAAAAACAGTCAATCAACACAATGAATTGTTCACCCAGTTCGGTCTAACTACCTACGTCTGGGGGCTACCAAGCCAGGGAGGAAATTCACTATTAGTAGTATTAAATTACAGACTCAACAATCCCAGTTAACAATCTCCTAACTTAATCACTACCCAATGACACTTCTACCTAAGATACACTTAGATATGAGAAACCACTCACTCCCCCTAAATCACCACAGTGATGCAATTCAAAGATTACAAAGTATAGAAGTCACACTTCCAAAACACACCTTGATCTTGCTTAAAAGCTTTGATCAATAACAATTAACAACTCAAAACAATTACACCAATTCAAACATGAATGGCTTACAAAACACAGACGAAAACTCTAACAACTGATACTTCGTATTCACTCTATAGTCTTCGTGTCTTCCAAGTAGGGTTGTGGCTGCTTTAAATAGAAATTCAGACTTGGGCTTAGACTCCTTGAAAATATCTAATTTGATTTGAAATTAAAACAGACTTTATTCTTCAAATCTTTTCATATCATTCAGCCCTAAAAACAGAAGCAAAATTTACTCCACATATGATTGCATCAGAAAATATTTTTACCAAGATATTCGCCTGCAATCTCTCACTTACTAAAGCAACAACTCTCACCAATCAACAAAAACACGCGCATCCCTAATAACACAGCAGACTGATGTTCTGATGGTCTGTTAACTGATGTCAAGACATCATGTTTAACATCAGCACACAAAACTGCAACCCTAAATAACTTAACATAAATTGAATGTTAAGAACTCATGTTAAGACATCAGACAAATGACATCTTCAACAGCAACATTATTTTACCAAAATTGTAGCCAATTACAAGAACTAACAGATGCTCTTGTCATACCCCAAATTTTGACCACTAAGATTTCCCATCATTGTGAAAATCATCATCACAATATGGAGGAACTATCTTGCCTCATCAGTCTCCCCAAAGATGGGTGAACACTTTCTACAGTCAAAATTAGGGTTTCAAGCCCTCTCTGAGTTCTTAGACCAAGGATCAATCAAGGAATGACATGATCTTCAACTTGTCTAAACCTCTCAAACATCCTCAATGGATCAAAAGGACTCCCACTTCAAGGATTAAGCACAAGGTTGCTCCCTTCTAGGTGGATCAAGCCTCAAGATCGCCAGTGTCACCAAATTAGGGTTTTGGTCGACTAGGGCCTCCAGATGAAAACTTTCCTCTGGGCATGAGCCATTGCTTCAAAGCATAACCTATGATGCTCCGAGGGACATCATAAACCCAATCATCAAGTCAATTTAGCCTCAGGGGATGCATTCATCAAAAATCAGGAATTAGGGTTTCTTGACCTAATTCACCCCTAAGTTGACTTTTGGGACAAATCATAAGCCAAGACCTCAAGACATGATTTGAGGGTCTCCAACATACTATATTGATCCATTTGCAACAATGGATTAATCCAAGAAGCTTGAGCAACAAGTCTCAATTTCATCAGTACCACAATTAGGGTTTCGCGAAAAAAAGTCAACTGTAACTTTGACTTTTGACCAGGACATGCTCCCAAGCCCTAGGACATGAATCAATATACCTATAACACCCATGGAACATGTCCATCAAGTTTGATTTAGGTCAAGGACATGATTTCCTAAAGGATTGCACAGTTTGGAATTCATCTGATAAAAAGTCAACTGTGCACAAAAGTCAAACTTTGACTTTTTGAGATTTTTCACTTTTATGGTTTTTTAACCCTAAAATGATGTTAATGTGTGATTTGAACCATCATTCATCAAGAAAAATCAAGAAAAGTTGGATAACTTGTAAAAGGAGTAACCATAAAAACTTAGAAAATTTTCTAAGTTATGAAATAAAGTGGCAAGGGTACCAACTTTGGAGGGTCATAACTCCTAAACCACAAAGCCATTTTTCCCCATCCAACGTTGGATTTATAGCCGTCATGGCCCTCTACAAAAGTGTCAACTACAAGTCATTCCAATTCATTATGGATTTTGAGTTATGGTTGGATCAAAATCACTAAAACATGAAAGTACAACTTTTCCGACACTTAGAAAAATTCTGGGCAAGGCAGATTTTGTGTTGAAACACCAAAACTTGTGGGATTTTTTCACATAGATGCAAGTTGAATCAGTTCCAAAGATAAACATCAATGTTGTTACAAATATTACCAAGAATGAACTGATTCATTTTGAGCTGATTCATTAGCCTGAACTGATTCATTTTGAGCCAAGAGAAATCCATGCCCAAAGTCATGTTGTTGCAAGCTGTTTTGGAAAAATCAGTTTGCATGTTTGCTTGCCACACACGATTTTGAGCCAAAGACCAAGGATCACTATGCCACCTGTACTCAAACCAATCATAATGCAACTGATCCAACTGATAAAGCTGAGTCAAAAAGCCAAGGAATCTTCCAACTTGAAGTACATGCATTTTGGCACATTTTGCCTTGAATTCAAAGTGCATTAATGTGGAATAGTGCATTGTCAAGGTAGCCACTCTACTCAGTCAAATTATCTGATTAAACAAAAATAAAAACATCTGAAGAATGTGAATTTGGTCAAGACATAGTCCTGCTCTTGGGAAGGGCTAGTTTGCCTTGCATGAGAAGAAATCCTCCAAGCCAATCCATGCGAATGTGATATGATCCAACAGCCATTCACTATTCATCCAAGACAAGAGTTGATCACCTATAAATAGAGGTTCCAATGGATCATTCAACTCACACCAAAGCCAGTTATAGCACTGCTTTCTCTCATTCTCTCTCAAGTGCCAAGTTTTCTTGTTTTTGAGCAACCACTATCGGGTTTTGAGTTACAGCCATAAGCAATCCATTCCAATTGCCCAGACACATTTCATGTGATGTATTTGAGGTGTCCAAATGCTTAAACACCATCTGTAACACCCCAAGCTCAAAATCACCTATCAACCTAGCCATTATGCTTCAATTATGCAGTTGGAGTGCTCCAGCATGATCCAAAGACTTCCAAAGTGTTCCAAAGCTTGCAACACACTCCACAACATCCATTGAAGCTATTCAGATCATCGCAACACATCTGTAACACCTCCAACTCAAAAATCAAATTGCTCTTGCTGTCATGACCTTCAAGTAAGCCTAAACTTGGTCATCTCTTAATCTATGCATATTTCCTCGCACAATACTTTCGCCAAATGTTCATAATCATGCATAGAATGTTTCCCCTCAATTAATTGCTTTGTTTGAATTGTGTATCAAAATTCTCAGCCTTCATATAAATTTTAGGGTTCTTGAGGTTTTGTCTTGATTTCTTATTCCATGTTAAAAATAAATGAAATTAAAGACCATATACATGATCGTGAGGTTGAAACGAGCAGATTGATAGGTGGTTTGCATGATATAATCAAGTATTCAGGGAGATAGGAGAGAAAATTCAAATCTGGGCAAAACCCAGAACACGCGTGTGTTCTTGGCGCCCTTTTTTGAAAATTCAAATATTTGAATTTTTTGATTTTATTTAATTGATTCAAAAATTAATTTCTCTCTGAGTTTTAATGATTTTGAGTTGATTCTTTTTTAATAATTCACAAAAATGTTAAAATATTTTATTTTACCAAAAAATCCCAAAAATATTATTTATTTCATATAATTGTTATTTTTACAAAGAATTAATATTTTAATTATTTTTGACATTTAAAATATTTGTTCCCTCTTGATTTTGTAAATTTTAATGACTTCTAATCATTTTGTAGGTCAAAACATGATTTTTTTTGAAACATTAATCCAAGATCACAATTTGTTTTCCACACATTAAACAATTTTGATCATTTTAATTGAATTTTTTATTCAATTAAAACACATTTTGGAAACAAATTAGGGTTTTGATTAATTCAACCCTCATCAAACTTTTTTCAAACACTTTGGGCCTCTAATAGAGTGTAAGACCCAAGCCTTTTTGTAAAATAACCTATTGTGGGTCTCACTTATTGTATATGTCCCTCCGGATATTTTCAAAAACCTCGGCGTAATCGTCGTTTTGTACACAAATAACTATGGGCCTACCCTCGAGTAGTAAGACCCATTCTTCTTTTTAAAAAACACTTTGGGTCTCTAATAGAGTGTAAGACCCAATCCTTTGTAAATACAAACCTATTTTGGGTCTCACTTATGGTATAAGTCCCGTTGTATTTCAAAAAGTTCGACGCGATCATCATCCGTTGAAAAACAAACCTTGGGCCTCTCCTCGAGCTATAAGACCCATTAAAAACTCTTTGGGCCTGTAATAAAGTGTAAGACCCAACCCCCTTTTAACCAAAACAAATTTGGGCCTCAGATATCGTATAAGTCCCTCTGCGTTAAAAGAAAAGCTCGGCGGATCGCCAGTTCAAAAGAATCATCTGGGCCTACCCTCGTGTTATAATCCCCATTCTTTTTTCTTTCAATCATTTTGGGCCTCTTGAGAGAGTGTAAGACCCATCCCTTTGTACAGAAAACCTTTTTTGGGCCTCAGTCACTTGTTTAAGTCCCTCTGTATAAAACGACAGTGCGATCACAGATAAAAATCTTGGGCCTCTTCTTGAGCTGTAAGCCCCAATATTTCATTTCAAAGCACTTTCTCCTTTGATTTTGAATATACTGTTGTTTTCAATCTTTCTTTGCTGAACAACTAACCAGACAACATGGAAGCTCTACAACCGAGTAAGTGGTTATTGTTTTCATTTACCGCTTTCATATACATATAACTGTATTGTGGGGCTGTTTCACTGTAAGTCTTCTTTCATAAACTCATATCGACTGTGTAATAATAGTATAGATATTTAGAGTTTCCCCGGCAATTACGTCTAGCACTAAGCCCTGTTGATTACTCTTAGAAATAGACAAAACTAGATCCCCATAGGATTACCAGATACAGTCTTCCCTCCTCTTGGGGTTTAACAATATGGAGACGTGAAAGGCAGCATTCTCGGTGAACCTTTTCACAGACTGTCACCTTTAGAAATCGTCAAAGAAACTCGACTCCCTAGAGATGATCTTTTCTCCGTGAATGGCATCTCTTGAGTTTCTTCCAAATTCTCGAACTTTCTTGGCTTGATCTATTCTCTGTGAATAGCCTGTCTTGAATTTCTCGGGGTTTGGGGACCCACAGGCTTCTTAAAAGCATCCTCACCTCCTCTTGGGCATTGTACAAGGACTCGTCGGCTTCTTAGAAGTATTCATAGCCTCCTCTTAGGCTTCGTATAAGTGATTTCTTCCTCCGGGAATGATAGCCTCCTCTTGGGCTTCGTACAAATTGTCCCTCGGCTTCTTAAAAGTTTCCAGCCTCTTCTTGGGCTTCGTACAAATTGTCCCGACGACCTCCTAGAGGTATAGGAACAGAAAGTAGTCATCTTAATAGAACAATATTTCAAAAAGTCTAGATCTTGCTACTGCTGTTTCTTAAACATAGTACAAAAGATGAAACTCTAGGCTTGGACAGTCTAATGCCCTTGAGTCTCAAAGACATTCTCAAGTTCCTCTCAAAGCTAGGAGATGAAACCCGTAGACTCGGACAGTCTCAATACCCATTGGATTTCCCATTTCCTTAAAGAAAATAACCCTGATCCTCGAATCAAATCCCTGAGTGCAAACAGTATTCATATAAGAACTGATTTTCTCTTTAAATCAGCATATTAGACCTGTCACTCAACTGAAACAGTAACACTAGCCTCCTCTTGGGCTTTGCACAATGATTATCCCCAGCGAATTTAACATTTTCAGACTCTCTTGTTGAGTCAACCTTTAGCCTCCATCCCGGGCTTCGTACGAGATACAAATCACTCTCTTGTTGAGTATAAAAGACTCTCTTATTGGGTCAAACCTGTTTAGCCTCCATCTCGAGCTTTGTACGAGATACAAAACACTCTCTTGTTGAGTATAAAAGACTCTCTTGTTGAGTCAAACATCTTTTAGCCTCCATCTCGGGCTTCGTACGAGATACAAAAACACTCTCTTATTGAGTATAAAAGACTCTCTTGTTGAGTCAAACACCTTCAGCCTCCATCTCGAGCTTTGTACGAGATACAAAACACTCTCTTGTTGAGTATAAAAGACTCTCTTGTTGAGTCCAATCTTTAGCCTCCGTCTTAGGCTTTGTACAAGACACATATAAAAGATTCTCCTGAAGAGTCAACCTTTTTATCCTCTCTCTCGGGCTTCGTACGAGACAAATAAAAACACCCTCTTGTTGGGTCAATAGCCTCCTCTTAGGCTTTGTATAAGAAAACCCCGGTTGAGTCAATCAACCTTTTAGCATCAAAATTGTGCCTCGTTCACAGTATACAAACATCAACAACTCCTTTCCCCTTCATCTATTGGCTGTAAGCGGCAAGCCTATGGATTATTTACATCCACGCCACTGTCCCTCTTTTAGCATGAGAAATTCCTAAGGAAAGATGGCATTGCTTTAAACTGAGTTAAAATCTTCTCCTTCAGGTTAAAAATCCCCTATAAAAGAAATTATGGCATTGTTGGATTCACAAATCCCAGTTAAAGTAATTCTCCTTTATAACCAGTCACGTAACAGTTGTGACAAACAGATCAAATACCCCTCTTTAGAGATGACAAATTCTCTCTAGAGTCAAAAACCATTAGCTTCATATCTTGGGCTTCGAACAAGATACAAATAGACCCTTCAGCTTCACATCTTGGGCTTTGAACAAGATACAAACCACCTTCAGCTTCACGTCTTGGGCTTTGAACAAGACACCAAAACACCATTTCCTCCCATAGAATAGGAGGAACTACGATCGCTCTGATTTCCCTATTTCGGAAAACGGGAATACGTAGGCATAAGATTGAAAGAAAAATCTTAGCGAGCACACTAATCTAAAACCCAAAATCCCATACCTTCACATCTCAATCGAAAAACATCCAAGTCCGTATTCCCCACCAAAAGTCTAAATTCAACCAAAATAACCAGAGAGCCCCCCCCCCCCCCCCCCCCACATTGATCGCATCTGTAAACCAACAGTTTTGACTGTTTGACCTCAGTTTGCAAAGCAGGGTTTGTTGGAGACATCTATTTCCCTTCCTTCATCAGCTTCAATAGGACAAAAAATGAATCAACTTGTAGTAACCCAGAGCAGCAGTGCTTAAGAACCACGTCCAAAAATCGCTCGCTACAGCTCTTATGCAATCTATGGTAGATATTTAAAAAGTTAAAGGTGAGGATGAAGAACCTTCATGGTTCGGTTGTGAAACTTGTCACATTTGGAAAAGAAAGGTAAATACTCTCCAAGCTAAGTTTGACAAGGAATTACAACCAAAGGTCACTTTTTCTATTGATAATACCAAGTATAAGATGCCATCTCATAATCCTTATAGAAGGTATAACTTTGTAGAAAAGGAACAAAATAGCAAAGGTCACTCCTCTCATCATTTAAATTGTCACTTTTGTTGCAAGAAGGGTCATACCATTGCAAAATGCAAGTTTAGGAAATTTCTTACGCCTAAAGGTATTTTTCAATGGTTTCCTAAATGCAACCAAGGTTTCACTCACCCTTAAGGACCCAATGAAGATTAGGTACCTAACACTTCTTATTTATTTTGTAGGATAAATATCTTGGCTCTTTAAAGAGAGTATGGGATCTCATTTGTGGTTGCTCACGACATGATATGGGTGACATCTCCTTATTTCTTTGACTTTTTGGCAAGGAAGAAGGCGTCAACAACTAGTGTTCATTAATTGGTAAAAGTGTGTAGATTACTTGTAATGCTTCCATCCAAGAAATGTAGAAAAGGTATTTTATATTAAACCACATGCTCCACTGCTTGTGCGGGCCCCCGCCAATTCCTTTGAGTTTTATTCTTGCGAACGTACTCCTCGGGAGGGATACTTCATGCAATAGGAACATCTTCAAAAGACATACTCAAGAACATTGAATAAAGGATCGATCAACCTAAGATGATGAAGCTTGAGGAGGAGTATGTGAGGGCTAAGGTCTTTCATCTATTTCTGTTTTAATGATGTCAACAAGTAGGATAGTCTTTAGATTGTAATTTGGGCGGTATCACTTCATTGTCGGGAAGGTTGCATCTAATCATTATGTTTCATGTGTCTAAACATATAGAAAGAGGTCTACACAAATTTCTACATGTGCATGATCATGATATTAATGTTTGGTATACATGATTCAAGTCTTTGTCACCAAAAATGTGCAGAAAAATAATTTTCTCAAAATTTGCAGGTCTTGGGTCGACCCAAGGTAAGCATAAGTCGACTCATGCTATTTTGAACATTTCTTGTGAAACCTTCGGGTTAGCGCACGATGACCTCCCTGATGCATGCGGTCGACACATGCTTCTGGACCTTTGAATTTCTGTAAAATCAGCATTTTTGCGTCGACGCAAGGTGTTGAGCGGTCGACGCATCGTCACTTAATTTGCATAGATGCTTCCAAGGGTTGGCTCACGCCGACCCTCATTTATTGGGCGGTCGACCGTTCGCTGCCTGGGCCATTTTTTCTGCATTTTATTTTTTTCTGTTATTTCTGTTATTTCACATAGTTGGTTATTCTTGCATTATATATATTTGGATCATCTCTTTTTCATGAAATAACGAGAAACGTGAAAATATATACCAATCTTTCTCTTCATCTTCATCTTCAACCTTGAGTAAACAAACAATTACCCATAATCATTTTTTTTTGTCGCTCATTGTTTCAAAGTGATAACGTTCAGAATTAGGAGTGTTGTGATCTTCTTTTCTGGGTTGAGAATTGGTAGGTGTTTCTTGAATAAAATCTCAGGTTTTGTCCTCCAAGAATCAAGGACATTTTGGGGGGTTTTTGCACAAATCGTTTCGTTCTACAAAGGATTCAGCCGTGCGAAGGTAACTGAAGAACAGGGTGTTCGTTCGGTTTAGTAGCTACACTCGGAGGATCGTAGAAGAAAGATTTAGGATCAAATTATGGAAGATCGAAATCGACCGAGTGAAGGTAACTGAAGAACGGTGGGTTCTTGCAGCTTAGTAGCGTGTGAAGGTGATTTGTTCAACCAGATTCGAGGCACTTGATTCATCTTGAATCAAGGGAAGAGAAGACTCTGCATCAACAATCAAAGACGTTTGAGGGTTTGGATGTTTATTGTTCTTCTCTTGTATAAAAAATTTGCAAACGGAAATTTATATATATCCCAATTCCATTTGTGGAATTGGGGGCAGAGGTACCCATAACAAGGACGATTGGGGAACTGCCTAATCAAATCGTGTTTGTCCTCTCTTTCCCTACTCTTTTACGTTTCGATATTATTCGAATTTGTGAAGTATCAATTGATCGAAATTTCTGAGATAGTGTAATTTTGAGCTGATAAATTGTTTTGTAAAATTAATACAATCCCTTGGATTGTATTTAGAATCAGCTTAACATTCACATTATTTGGAAATCTGCACTTAGTGTGTTTGCACACACCAAGTGTTCGATAATTTGATTCAACGCAAAATTGAACGCATTTGAAATTAATTTTTTTTGTCAACCTATCTCGTTGGAATTGGATTAACATCAAGCAAACAAAACACGGTTGATTGTGTTTAAATTTTGTTGATTAATCTGAATTTTTCTCATCCGTTATTTCATTCCTAATATTGTCGTGCATATCCAATCCTTTTAGTAGAGGTTCATTGTAGATGTGTGATTCAGTGGTTGCTTCCTTAAAAACTTTTAAAACCAGTTTTTGGTAACCATTTGCGTGTATAAAATTGTGGGATCTATTCAACCCCCCTTCTAGATCCTAGCCATCGTCTAACAAGTGGTATCACGAGCTCCAGTTTATCTGGTGCTTCGGTAAAACTTCTTGGAATATGGCGAACGAACCTAAAGGGGCTTATAATAGAGCTCCAGTTTTTACAGGCGAGAATTACAGCTACTAGAAGGATTGTATGCGCGTCCATATAAGTTCCATAGATCGGAAGGTTTGGAACGTTATTTTAAACGGTCCTATGGAAATTACAATGACCAATGCTGAAGGCGTTGTCGTTCCCAAACCCGAAGCTCAATGGAATGAGGAGGGCATATTGTTTGAATTTTCAGTCGAAATATATATGTTGAAATTTTTGTCTTTTTGGTTAATTATGCGAAAAATCAATGAACAGACGTGTTTTTCAATTAAATTTACAAATGTTCATTGTTCATCTATCTTTCGCACGATTTAATCGATTTCTCATTTTTTATTTTATTTTTACATATATAAAATAAAAATGAAAATAAAAATAATAATAATATAATAATAATATATATTATTTCCATATATATATATATATATATATATATATATTTTATATATTTTTTATAGATTTTTCTTTTTTTTATATGTATATATATATATATATATATATATATATATATATATATATATATATATATATATATATATATATATATATATATATATATATATATTATTTTTAAAATTCATATATTTTATTTTTTTTATATATATTTTGTTTTTTTGTGAATTTTTGTTTTTTTATATATTTTGTTCTAAAAAAACTTTTGTTTTTAATACAATTTTGTTTTTATATTATTCTAGTATATAGATATTTAAATTAGCTTAAAAATTTAGCTAGCTTAAAAAATTAAGTTAGCTTAAAAATTAAGCTAGCTTAAACTAAGTTAGCTTAATTTTTAAGCTTGTTATCTTATTCTCCAAGAGATTTTTTCCTATAAATACCACATCAAATTCACTTTCAAAATGACACCAAAACAATCTCTTACATTGTTTTCTCAACTCTCTCCCACATATATTTCTCTCTTTCATTATTTAATTTTTCTTATTTCTAGTTTTATTTAGAAATGTAAAAATATTGTTTAATTATTAATTAATTTAGATATTTTTATTTAATTTTGATTAATTAAATTATTAATTAATCTTATTAAATATTAATATTTAAATTAATTGATAATTCTTTTTGTGGCCCATTTTTTCTTTTTAATACAACTTTATTTTTTAGTTTAGTTAATCTTGATTAAATATTCTAAAAAATGTTAATAATTTCTAAGTTATTAAATTTGATTTAATTAATTTGTAATTAATCATTTAAATTGTTTAAATTGTTTTATTCAATTATTTGGTAATTTATTCTTAAGATTATTTTCAAGTAAAACTTTTGTAAATAATTAATTAAATGTTTAAATTCGATTCTAACCACTTGATAAGACTTAGAGAATTTCTCTATGATCTCTGGTTTTCTCTGCTTTGTCTTTTACCTGACGCATGAGTTCTTATATGATACTTTGAGGATCATTATCTCACTTCTGGAAGCTTGAAAATAGTCATTGGACCTTGCTCCAATAGGTAAGTTTTCGAACTCATTATCCATGTTCTATTCACACGATGCATTTCCGTGTATATTTTCAATTACCGTGATGTCACGATGTTCTTTCGTGTATATTTTATCACATGATGTTTTTCCATGTATGTATATCTGTGATTCCACGACGCTTTGCCATGAAGTTTCTGTTTATTTTACACGATGTTTTGCCGTGTATATGCTTTTATCCGCCACGATGTTTTGCCGTGTATATTTTATCACATGATGTTTTTTCCATGTTTCAGTTTCACACACGATGTTTTGCCGTGTATATGCTTTTAATCTCCGAATGTTTTTCCGTGTATATTATATCTGTTAGGTACCACGATGCTCTGCCGTGAATGTCTGTATCTCTGTTTATTTATTACGTGATGTTTTGCCACGTATACTTGTTATTCATCAACACGATGTTCTTCCGTGTATGCTTTATTTCACATGACGTTCTTCCATGTATAATTGACTCAGATTTTATGAGCCTCTAATAGAGTGTAAGACCCAATCCCCTTTTATACCAAAACCATTTTGGGCCTCAGTCACTTGTATAAGTCCCTGTACAAACTCAAAACCATAGTGCAATCACTGTTAAAAACTTGGGCCTCTCCTTGAGCTATAAGCCCCAACCTCTTTTCAAAATACTTTCTCCTTTGATTTTGAAATATACTATTGTTTTCAATCTTTCTTTGTTGAATAACTAACCAAACAGCATGGAAGCTCTACAACCGAGTAAGTGTTTATATGCTTTCTTTACCCGCGTTCATATACATATCTGTATTGTGGGGCTGCTTCACTGTAAGTCTTCTTTCATACCCTTTTAAATACTTGTCATATATCAACTGTATATATACTAGTATAGTTATTTAGAGTTTTCCCCGGCAACTACGTCTAGAACTAGGTAAAGCCCTGTTGATCACTCCTGATAACAAGTAAAACTAGATCCCCATAGGATTACCAGATACAGTCTTCCCTCCTCTTAGGGTTAAACAATATGGAACAAAGAGAAAGGCAGTATTCTCGGTGAACCTTTTCTCAGACTGTCACCCTTAGAAATTGTCAAAGAAACTCTACTCTCCAGAGATGATTTTTTCTCCGTGAATGGCATCTCTTGATTTTCTTCCAAATTCTCGAACTTTCCTGGCTTGATCTATTCTCTGTGAATAGCATATCTTGAACTTCTCGTGGTTTGGGGACCCACGGGCTTCCTAAAAACATCTCTGCCTCCTCTTGGGCATTGTACAATGACCCTTCGGCTTCTTAGAAGTTTTCACAACCTCCTCTTAGGCTTTGTATAATGATTCTTCCTCGGGGAAGATAGCCTCCTCTTGGGCTTCGTACAAATTGTCCCGACGGCTTCTTAAAAGTTTTTCCCGCATTCTCTTGGGCTTTGTACAAATTGTCCCGACGACCTCTTAAAGGTATAGGAACATAAATTAGTCATCTTACTAGAGCAGTCTTTCAATTGAGTCTAGATCTTGATCTCGAAAGCGTACTTTTTCTTAGGCATAGTACAAAAGATAAAACTCCAGACTTGGACAATCTAAATACCCTTGAGTCTCAAAGACATACAAATCACCCTTTAGCTTCACATCTTGGGCTTTGAACCAGATACAAACATACCCTTTAGCTTCATGTCTTGGGCTTTGAACAAGACACCCAAAGCAACCCTTTCCTCTTTTTTAACATCCGACACTTTCCCGAATATTCCTCTTTTTTAAAATCCGACGATTTCTCGGATATTCCTCTTTTTTAACAATCGACGCTTTCCCGGATATTCCTCTTTTTTAACATCCAACGCTTTTCCGGATATTCCTTCTATTTTCATCTGATGTTTTTCCCGGATATTCATATCTCAATCTTTAATCTCTTCACTCTTTCAATCAATTCCCACAAACATCCTTTTAGCCTCCGTCTTGGGCTTTGAACAAGACACCAACACACCTTTTTCCTCGCATAGAATAGGAGGAACTACGATTGCTCTGATTTCCCTGTTTTATTTAACGGGAATACGTAGGCATAAGATTGTGAAATCTTAGCGAGCACACTAAACAAAAACCTTAGGTCCAGTACCTTACCAAAAACATCAAAAAAAACCCGAAAACAACAAAAATACCTTTTCAATATCTCTCAACCTTCCCAAAGGAGAAACATTCCCTTTTACAGACAAACACCATCAATTAGAAAATAGTATAACAGTAGAAAATTGCTATCAACCCATGGATAACCAAGTATAGGATGGGTAATTAACAACTCCTCATTGTATAACCTGACCCCGGACCCCCCAATCTCTTAGCACTTGTTAAAGAAAACATTTGCGTGCAAGGTTAGTTTGAGATAGCTTCCCTTTCCTTTCCAGCTTCATAGGATAAATAAGAAATCAGAAAGTAGCACCCAATCCCATCCGGAGGCGGATGTGGGCGGTCACGAAAACCGCGCTACAGTCTTAACAGGGAATGGCAACCTAAGGTCACCGCGATCAAGGAGGCCAATAATCTAGCTAATCTAGACCTCACGACATTATTTGGAAAACTCGATGAACATGAGCAAGTGCTCATTAGCTTGGATAAACATGAGAAGAGTATAAAGAAGGAGAAAACAAAAGATGCAGAAAAGAAGTCGATTGCTCTTAAGGCTTCTTGTTCAAAGTCCACTTCTCAAGAGCAAAGTGATAATGAAACCAACAATGACGAAGATGATGATTTCAGTGATGACATGGGCCTATTTGTGAAGAGATTTTATATATATGTTCGAAAGAATGAGAATCAACACTCGGATAAAAATCTAGTCAAATTTAGGAGGCAATCTATAAATGAAGGCAATAAGAATGGCAAGGTTAAAGAAACGTGTTACAACTGTGGAAAATCTGGGCACTTCAAGTCGGATTGTCCATCACTTAAGAAAGACAAGGATAAGGATAAGGATAAGAGTCGTCAACGCAAAAAGTCAAACAAATCTAGACGAGCATACATCGCTTGGGAGAGCGATAGCGAGTCGAAAAAAGATGACAGCTCAGGTGACGAAAGTGAATCTGTTAATCTATGTCTTATGGCACGTCAAAACAAGAAAAAAGAGGTAAAACACTCTAAATACGACCATTCTAATAGTATGTCTTATTTAGAATTACAAAAGGCTTTTGATATGTTGCACCACGAGGCTAAGGAAGCTTTTCAATACTTAGCCTCTAACAAAAATATTTTTTCACATTTGGAGAAAAAGGTTTCTGATTCTGAAAAGGAATTGGAAGCTCTTAAAAACTCCATGGTGGATGCATCAAAAGCTAAGATTGATGAAAATAAGTCTCCATGGTTCAAGTTTGGGGGCTGTGATACTTGTCATATTTGGAAAAAGGAGGTGAGAACCCTTAAGGCCAAATTAGACAAGGCTCTTAAGCCTAGACTTACATTTGCTATTGATCGATCACATTATTGAGAAAGTATGTATAATCCATATCAAAAGTATACGTATGTGATTCGAGATAGAGATAGCAAAGGTAAATTCCAAATGAACTGTAATTGCCTATATTATAGCAAGCCTGGTCATACTATTGCTAAATGTCGTTTTAAAAGATTTCTTGTTCCAAAAGGCATTTATCAATGGTTGCCCAAGTGCGATCTTGGTTTCACTCACCGTAAAGGACCTAATGAGGATTGGGTACCTACTCTCCCTTGATTGTTTTGTAGGTACAAAGTCTTGAGACCACCGAAAGAATATGGGTTCTGGATAGTGGCTGCTCAAGACATATGACAGGAGACATATCTCTTTTCATCGACTTTGTGGCGAAGAAAAAGGGGTTTGTCACCTACGGAGATAACAATAAGGGACAGATTCTCGGCAAAGGTAGTGTAGGTAACCCATTATCTACTACTATCTCTGATGTGCTGCTTGTGGAAGGCCTTAGACACAACCTTTTAAGTATTAGTCAACTATGTGACAAGAATTATAAAGTATCAATTTCAAAAGATTGTTGCATAGTTGAAGATAGTGATAAAAAGGATGTGTTTAAGGGCTTGAGAGTGAATAATGTCTATATGCTAGACTTAAATAAGGTATCGTTGAATGGAGACAAGTGTCTAGTCACTATGAATGAAGATTCATGGTTGTGGCATAGACGGTTGGCTCATATCAATTTTGATTTGCTTAACAAAATAGTCTCTAAAGACCTAGTCATCGGTTTGCCCAAAATCAAATTCACAAAGGATCACCTTTGTGATGCTTGTCAAATGGGGAAGCAAACAAGGATCTCATTCAAATCTAAAAACATCGTTTCAACAATGAGACCCCTTGAGCTCCTCCATATGGACCTCTTTAGACCATCTAGGGTTAAAAGCCTAGGTGGTAACTATTATGGTTTTGTAATAGTCGATGACTTTTCTAGGTTTTGCTGGACTATTTTCTTAGCAAATAAGAGTGATACCTTTTCGGCCTTTGAAAAATTTGCTAAGTTATCTCAAAACAAGTTAAACACGAACATTGTGTCAATTCGAAGTGATCATGGGGGTGAGTTTGAAAATCATTTATTTGAAGCATTTTGTGAATCCCATGGAATTGATCATAATTTTTCTGCATCACGTACCCCTCAACAAAATGGGGTGGTGGAACGTAAAAATAGAATTTTGGAGGAACTTGGAAGGACTATGATCAATGAAAGTGGACTTCCAAAATAATTTTGGGCCGACGCCTTTAGTACGGCTTGTTACATTTTGAATAGGGTGCTCATCCGGCTTATTCTAAACAAGACACCGTATGAGCTTTTAAAAGGGCGTAAGCCAAATATCTCTCACCTTCATGTCTTTGGTTGCAAGTGTTTCGTGTTAAACAATGGAAAAGAGACACTTGGTAAGTTTGATGCCAAGGCCGACGAGGGTATTTTTCTTGGATACTCTCAGTCAAGTAAAGCTTATAGAATTTATAATAAAAGGTTACGAATTATTGAAGAGTCGGTACACGTTACTTTTGATGAGTCTTATCCGAAAAATGTCGGAGAAGGTAGTTCTTTTCATGGTGCAGGTGTATCTTCAAAAGACATACTCAAGGACACTGATAAAGGGACTAATCAGCCTGAAGCAGTGCGTATTGAGGAGGAAAAGGATCACCAACCTATGAAGAGTGAGGAGGATCATCCAACTAATGAAGATGACCTTCCTCCAGTATGGAAGTCTTCCAAAGACCATCCAATTAACAATATCATCGGTGACATCTCTAAGGGAGTAACCACCCGCTCTAAACTTAGTAACTTTTATTATTACTCCGCTTTTGTGTCACAAGTTGAACCTAAAAATACAAAGGAGGCGTTACTCGATGAGCATTGGTTTTTATCAATGCAAGATGAACTAAATCAATTCAGGAGAGGTTTGGGACCTTGTCCCCTCCTCCGCGAGGTCATCGAGTAATAGGCACCCGATGGGTGTTTAGGAGTAAACTTGATGAAAATGGAGTTATAACACGAAACAAAGCGCGGCTTGTAGCACAAGGCTATAACTAAGAGAAAGGAATCGACAATGAGGAAACTTATGTGTCGGTTGCCCGACTCGAGGCTATAAGCCTTTTACTTGCTTATGCTTGCACTAAAAATTTCAAACTATTTCAGATGGACGTTAAAAGTGCTTTCCTTAACGGATACATCAATGAAGAGGTTTATGTAGCCCAACCTCCGGGTTTTGAATCCCAGGAATATCCTGATCATGTCTACAAACTTAAACGTGCTTTGTACGGACTTAAACAAGCCCCTCATTTTTCACTTGGATGAGTCGACCAAAGAATGCCATGGGTCGACTCATGAACTGATAATTTTTCAAGGAAAAGAACCGGGTTATCGCGCGCCTACCATAAATCGACGCATCTCCAGAATTTCAAAAAAAAATTATAAGTTTCGTCAGCATGCGCCAACGCATGACCTATTTAGGTCAACGCATGGTCGGCAAACCCAGAATCTTCTTTTCTTGGGAACGCGTGTGCCGCCTGGGTGCCTCAAAAAGTCACTGCAACATATCAATACACTTTAATTTTTATGTTTGCATGTCATTAAGTCTAGTCTTGGGTCTTCTCCCCTCCTACGCTTTCAAACCTCTCAATCAAACTCCATCAAAACCCATAAGAATCAAAACCCATATAAATTAGATTCACAAGGTCTTTAAGAATGGGTTTCACAAGGTATTTGGAAGCAAGAGTTGTGTTATTCTTCATCATTCGCACACTGTTCATTACACACTGTTCATCTTCTTCCTCACCTTCTTCAACAATGGCTTCTCAACGTGCAACTGGTAAACGAACTACAAGAGCTTCAACATCAAGAGTCAAAACTTCTTCAATTCCGATAAATTCTCGGGCTATGCTATCTGATGAATTGTCTGTGTCTTACCAGGAAGATTTTCGTATTCTCTCTGTCATTCGACAATATGCATACTACCCATTGATGGCTCCAGAATATCATCTCACAGAGATTAGCGAGATTCTGGCTGTTCAAAAATTTGGTGAATTTCTGGAATGCAATGATAAGTACAGTACTGATTTGGTTCGATTGTTCGATACCGGCATTCAGGATAAGTTCCAAGGTACAAATTTTACTTATTCTATGAATAACAAATCTTATTCTATGAATGATGTTGTCTGGCATAGTTTATTCAAATTGGAAACCCAAAATCTCCTGAAGTAACTGAAACAAAATTTGTCCATGGATATGAGTTTAAAACTGCTTTGAATTCCATGTTGCGTGAGCCGTATTCGGATGTTGTTGTGGCAAGTGATTTGTTTCCCAAAAACATCACAACGGGCCATCTGAACTTTGTTGAGCGCATCTTACAATGGATTGTCACACACATATTGTGACCTAAGAAAGGTGGCTTTTCTAGAGTTGATCAAGCCGAGGTTCACCTAATATATTTGCTGAGGGAGCGAATTCCTATCAATTGGCCCTATTACTTCACTTATCGTATGTTTACACTGCGAGACTCTACAAGGGGTACGTCTTTATGCTATGCCTCGTGTATTCAAAATATTCTGAATAAGGCTGGGATTCAGGTTCAAAATACTCCCTATCTCAACATTTCAACCGAGCATCGATTTCAATAAAAGACTCTAACCATGATGGGGTATATTTGGGATCCAGTTGCAAATGAGTACAAATACAAAGCTAAAGCAACTCAGCCTCTTCATAATGTTCCCGACAACCAAGATATTGCGGAAGGACATGTGAATGAAAACCAAGCTGGTAATAATGCTGATGTGAATATGGGAGGCGAAGATAATTAGGCATGGATGGGTTATTCTCAACCACAGGAGACTTATGGTAATCAGGGCTGGGGACAATGGCAATACAATAGTTGGATGTCTCTTGGGGCTGCATATGTCCCTCCTACCTATGATGAGCAACAACACGCTGACGATTATGACTGGCATCAGCCTGACTATTCTGTACCTCTAACTCCACAGCAACAGCCACAGCAAGCCTTCCAAGACTCTGAAGAAATTTTGGCCATGCTGAACCAGATGAACCTCGAGCAAGAGCAATTCCAGGAATTACAAGAACAGAGGCACACTGCTCAGGAAGAGCGGTTCACTGCTCTTTCAAACCAGTTGGCTGCTCACACTTAAAACTTCAATAGGTTTGCTGATGCCTCAATAACCAGATTTACCCATTTGGAAAATGCTATGGCAATTCAGACTCAAAATCTAACTAACAGTCTAGGCATTCTCAACAGCACTGTGATCGAGTTGAATCATTCCCTCGAAGAGCTTCCACCACCAGGCCACCATTATCGGGGACGAGGTCACCCATTTAGGGGGAAGAGACCATAGGGATTAGGATCATTTTGAGTGCATGTCATCAGTTGTGTTTTGGCTGTATGTTTTTTTTTGTTTTTTGTTGTTTATTTTCTTGAATGATGTTTCAGTTTGCTTTCCTTTTTGAATTATGTTCTCTTATTTTGAACTATTATGGAATCAATTATGTTTGCTTCTCGTGCTCCGTATTTATCCGTTTTTCTTATCACATTAACTTCATTATATGTGGATGAGCGTTAGTGTTTATGTTTGCAAATTGTTGAATGAGTGTTTCCATATTATAATGCTTTATCTTTGACCGCCTTCTATTCCACTTTTTGATGTTGTCAAAGGGGGAGAAGGATACTAGTAGCAGCAGCAGAAAATATTAAAGCAGCAGATATTACAGTGTTCATAATCGTACAAAGACAGGGGGAGTCTTTCGTCCTCAAATTACAAATCAAGAGAAAGACCGACAGTGTTGCCATCATCAAAAAGGGGGAGTATGTGAGGGCTTAATGATGTCAATAAGTAAGATAGTCTTTAGATTGTAATTTGGGTGGTATCACTTCATTGTCGGGCAGGTTGCATCTAATCATTATGTTTCATGTGTCTAAACATATAGAAAGAGGTCTACACAAATTTCTACATGTGCATGATCATGATATTAATGTTTGGTATACATGATTCAAGTCTTTGTCAGCAAAAATGTGCAGAAAAATTATTTTCTCAAAATTTGCAGGTCTTGGGTCGACCCAAGGTAAGCATGAGTCGACTCGTGCTATTTTGAACATTTCTTGTGAAACCCTCGGGTTAGCGCATGCTGACCTCCCTGATGCATGCGGTTGACGCATGCTTCTGGGCCTTTGAATTTCTGCAAAATCAGCATGTTTGCGTCGATGCAAGGTGTTGAGCGGTCGACGCATGGTCACTTAATTTGCGTAGATGCTTCCACGGGTTGGCTCACGCCGACCCTCATTTATTGGGCGGTCGACCGTTCGCTGCATGGGCTATTTTTTCTGTATTTTATTTTTTTCTATTATTTCCGTTATTTCACATAGTTGGTTATTCTTGCATTATATTTATTTGGATCATCTCTTTTTCATGAAATAACGAGAAACCTGAAAATATATACCAATCTTTCTCTTCATCTTCATCTTCAACCTTGAGTAAATAAACAATTACACATAATCATTTTTGTTTATGTCGCCCATTGTTTCGAAGTGATAGCGTTCAGAATTAGGAGTGTTGTGATCTTCTGTTCTGGGTTAAGAATTGGTAGGTGTTTCTTGAATAAAATCTCAGGTTTTGTCCTCCAAGAATCAAGGACATTTTGGGGTTTTTTGCACAAATCATTTCGTTCTACAAAGAATTCAGCCGTGCGAAGGTAACCGAAGAACTGGGTGTTCGTTCGGTTTAGTAGCTACAGTCGGAGGATCGTAGAAGAAAGATTTGGGATCGAATTGTGGAAGATCGAAAACGACTGAGTGAAGGTAACTGAAGAACGGTGGGTTCTTGCAGTTTAGTAGTGTGAGATAGTGATTTGTTCAACCAGATTCAAGGCACTTGATTCATCTTGAATCAAGGGGAGAGAAGACTTTGCATCAACAATCAAAGACGTTTGAGGGTTTGGATGTTCATTGTTCTTCTCTTGTATAAACAATTTGCAAATGGCAATTTATATATATCTCAATTCCATTTGTGGAATTGGGGGCAGAGGTACCCATAGCGAGGACGATTGGGGAACTGCCTAATCAAATCATGTTTTTCCTCTTTTTCCCTACTCTTTTACGTTTCGATTTTATTCGAATTTGTGAAGTATCAATTGATCAAAATTTCTGAGATAGTGTAATTTTGAGCTAATAAATTATTTTGTAAAATTGATACAATCCCTTGGATTGTATTTACAATCAGCTTAACATTTACATTATTTGGAAATCTGCACATAGTGTGTTTGTACACACCAAGTGTTCGATAATTTGATTCAACGCAAAATCGAACGCATTTGCAATTAATTTTTTTTGTCAACCTATCTCGTTGGAATTGGATTAACATCAAGCAAACGAAACACGGTTGATTGCGTTTAAATTTTGTTGATTAATCTAAAATTTTCTCATCCGTTGTTTCATTCCTAATATTGTCGTGCATATCCGATCCTTTTAGTAGAGGTTCATTGTAGACGTATGATTTAGTGGTTGCTTCCGTAAAAACTTTTAAATCCAATTTTTGGTAACCATTTTAGTGTATAAAATTGTGTGATCTATTCAACACCCCCTTCTAGATCCTAGCCATCGTCTAACAGAGTAAGATAGCTATCATGAAAGAGACAAGATTGAAAGTCCAATTAAAGGGGATAATCATCGAATCAATAATTTTTATTTCGTGGATTCATTGCAAATTACACTATTAGATACTTTGTCAAAGTGAAAGGTGGTAAGATCGTTGTTGCTATTGGTTTTTGGAAATTTTTGCATTTATTCCAACTTTCATTTGAAAGTTCCTTGTGGAATGCATGTGCATCCTGCGTCATTCGTACAATGAGGTAATATTGTTTCAATTTTCGCTTTGTAAGTAAGTTTTTATCTTTTACCTGTTTATTTCTCAAATGTATGTGATATATGTTATGTATGATACATGTTATGAGTGTTCATTTCCAAAAACTTCAAGTGTAACCATTGAATGTTTCATTTATAATGGCCTCATTCATATTATCTTCACATGTGATCTATATCTTTTATTTTATCATGCTTACATTTGTGTGTTCGCATGTTATTAGTTGACAAATCATGAAAAATAATCATATGCATGTGTCTCGCATCAATTAGTTATGCATAAGTCAAGTTGAGTCCTCCAAAGTCATCCTAAAGTCATATATGTCAGATTTTTCAAGTTTTGGACTTCATAGGTTGACTCATATGTCGTATAGATCGACACATGAAAATAATTTTTTAATCTTTCAAAATTAGTTCAGTATGTGTCGACACATGCTTATATAGATCAACACATGGAATTATTTTCTGAAATATTTTAAAATCCGTTTCAGTATGTGTCGACCTGTAACCTTTTTAGGTTGGTACATAAATCCATAGGTTGGCTCATGAGTTTAATTTGGGTTACATTCACTTCATTTCTCTTCTTCTCTCATACATGCACCAAATTTCCAAATTCATTCATCTTCTCTTAAATCTTGCAAACTTTTAATATCATTATTATCTCATGTTAGATTCTTGCACCAAACATCATCTACATTCAAATTTTCATCAAATCATTATAATTCTTAAAAAATTCTCATTTCACCTTCAAAAACCCTTATTCACCTAAGCTCTCCAAAAACTCCAAATTCTTCTTATTTTTTGTTGTTCTTCACTTCTTATTGTATCTTTATGGTTGTGTGCCTAATTTGAGTTTGTGGGTAATAATTTATCTCTCAAACTCCTTCACTTCTTGTTCACACATTTCATCAAACAGTTCATGTGCAAATTTTGATAGCAAAATTATCCATGGTACCTAAGCTTTCTAAGTCCAAGGGCGATACTAAAGGAAAGGGTAAGACAACTATATCTTCTACAGTTGCAGAAACTCATTTTTCATTGCTTTGAACTAAGTGTGTTAAGTAATTTGAAGAAAAGCATCAACATCGGCTTGTTGTGAAGCAATACGTTTGGAAGCCCATTGTGGTCGATTGTTTGGATATTCCAGAAGTTGCCAGTCTTGTTGCACATCAAAAAATTGATTACTTTCTGCAGCTCACTCAGGACTATAATGAAGACCTCATTCGTGTATTTCACTATGGGTTACATGGGAGTCGAGGTTCATGCTTCAAGTTTACCATAGGTAACTTTGTTTGTGAATTCACTAATGATCTTTGGAAGTCATTATTTGGTATTATTGTTGTTAATGCTGCTGATGATGATGAAGCTAACCCTTTGGTGACGGATACCAACACTCATATACACTTTAAGTGGAACTTTCATGTGAATGAGATACTTAAAACTCCTCGTCCCGATGATTGTTATGATCCAATTACTACTGGTCAAGTGAAGATGGTTCCTAGAATTTTACTATGACTTGTGCCTCATGTTTTGCGCCCAAAGAATGGCGGGTTTCCAAGAGTAGACTTTGTTGAAATTCATATGACCTATATTCTTTTGAATAGAATCAAAATTAATTGGGCTAATTATTTTTTTCTCGCATGTTCACCATCAAGGAATACAACAAAGGGACGTCATTCTGCTATGTCTCCATGATTGCCAAGATTCTGTACTACTTCAATATTGGTATGTCGAATCTTATGTGTAGAACTTCAGGACATGATCAAGAGTTCTCTCAACTTTCCCTAACCAACATGGGCTACTTTTAGGATATAAAACGACGTGCATACTACTTCCGTATGGGTAAGAATGGTAGGAAGATTTATAATTTTGATGATCCTGCAGAGTTTGCGGATAATGTTGTTGAGACACATATGGTTAATGATCAACCAATTGGTGTTTCTCATGATGTTCTTGAGAGTGATGCCTTTATGCAAGATGATACTCATGATGATGCTAATGGCAATACTTTTGAGGTTGGATTTGGTGATTCATCTTCCATCATGACTATGCTACATAACATGCAACTGAGACAAGATGAGCGGTATAACGAAGATTATAGGAGGCGAGATGCCTTTGAGGCTTTTCAAGTGGAAAGATTCCATTTGATGCAAAAACACACGAATACACAAGATGCTAATTTTGAAGCCTTTACTTTTTTTGGGATGGAAAGTCTTGTGTCTATACGCAATGATATGAATGCAAACCATGCACCTGTGATAGCTAGGATTATTTATATGATTTCGTCTCAAAATGATAATCCTCATCATTATGCTCAATTTTACCGAGAAATATGTGAATTCTTGGACTATAACTAGGGTACTGATGGACATGGATGGCATAGGGGAATGAGAGCAAAGCCTAGTGGTCGTGGGAGACGATGAAATGTTGTGATGTTGTGTTGTTGTGTCTTTGAGTCTTATGTATTGTAGCATATTCTGTTGAGTCTTGTTTTAAGCCTTCATGCATTTTATAGTTTAAGTCTTCATGCATTTTATATGTTTCTTTTGGTTTGTTTTCGCTTTTAGCTTATGCCTTAGAAATGTTACAACTATTTTTAATATGAAACAATGGTTTTAATATATATATTTCACTGGATGACTATTATGTATTATTGTTATGTTTCCTTTCTATTTATGTTGTGTTGATTTCTATTGTATATCTTCATCTATGTATCGTATTTGTGAGTGCACGCTCTTATCTTTGCAAATGCCTCTATAAGGTATATTGTATATGTGTTATGTGGTATCTATGTGATACTGCTAATGTGCTTACTTTGTCTTTTTTTAATTTTGTCAAAGGGGGAGAAGCATATGCAGCTATGAAGCTATGATATGACGCATACATTCAGGGGGAGCCTTCATGGACAAGCGCATCGTCTCAAGTTTTACCATCATAAAAAAGGAGGAGTATGTGAATGCAACATTCCAATTAGGTGTATTTTAAATGATGTCAAAACTAGGATACTTTAGCATTTATGCACATTGGACGGTATCATCTGAGTCTAATTGTGCCTTTTAGCATTAAGGAGCATGACAACATGTTGAAAAGGATTAGAAAAAATTCATGCATCAAGAAATGGTTTTATATGCATCAAAAACCTATTTTTATGTGAAAAACTGTCTACAGGTCGACACATACATGTTACAGGTCAACACATAGAATAAGGAGATCTCTATGTCTCAACACACCCGTGTTTTAGGTTGGCACATAGAAGAAAATGTTGTCTATGTGTCGACACGATCATTCTATAGGTCAACTCATGTGCTGCAGTTTTAAAGCCTATAAGGCTATGTTAGATGTTTTGCCTCTACAGGTCGACACATGACCTGTATAAGTCGACACATGACTTGCATAGGTAGACCTATGCATCAAAAATCTAGAAAAAATTCATTGTTTTCCCTTCCTTTTGAATTCCTTTTGTTTCATACTTGCTCACAAATGTATACATGTTACATGCATCATTTCTTTTCAATGATTTTGGTAAAATCATAAATGAAAACTGGAACATACTAAGAGTATTCTTCATCTTCAACCTTTGATTTATGCAAACACACAAACAAAGTACACATAATCATTCATTATTTGGGTGCCATCTAGAATCAAGTTGATAACGTCCAATTTAGCTTGTGGTATTGTAAATTGGGTTAAGATCTTAGGGGAGTTTCAAATAAGTAAACCAATGTGGGGTTTTACTTCATGATCAAAGTGGGGATTTGAAGGTTTTTGACAAGATTACTCAAGTTGGATTTGATCGAATGAAGGCGTTGAAGAGATGCGGTTCTTGCAAAGGAGTAGCGTGAGACGATGGATCATCTTGGTAAATCTTGGGTTACAATAATTCGCAATTTGGATTTGATCGAGTGAAGGCTTTGAAGAGTTGCGGTTCTTCCAAAGGAGTAGCAAGAGACGGTGAATTAAATTGACATTGTTGGGTGACATGATCAAGCTCATATCAATGGAAGAGGAAGTGTTAGGATCAACATTAAACTTAGGGTTTGTAAAATTACATTGCTAAATTTCTCTTGTAAACTACATTCACAAATTAAGGTTAGTTTCATGATCTCAATTCAAATTCGAATTGAGGCCAGATGTACCCATAACGAGGTCGATTGGGGAACTGGCTAAAGAAATCCTTGTATACTCTCTCTATCTCTCTATCTCTTTTACACTTTGTTTGCAAATTATTGAGTTCATCATTTGTGGGATTAATTCGTTTGGTAAATTATTTTGAAAATAATTTGAAAAATGTTTTGTTGTGTTGATCACAATTCTTTAGATTGTGATTGGATTTTAAAATCAACAAAACTATACAAATTTTCAAACAAAATCGACTGCACACAAGGTGTTCGATAATTTGTCTCAATAGTATTTTTTTGTGATTCATCATTGGATATAGCATTGCTTGTGAGTAGCTTTTAAGAGATAGTGATTCAAACTTATTGATTGAATAGCTTATCATTATCTTCGATTTGTTTTCACATACGTTTATAAGAGATTTTCGATAGCGGTTCGGTTTAGACGAATCAATCCAAGTTACTTCCGCTAGCCATTGTTTTTGAAAACATATTTGTAAAGAAATTTTTTATTTGGGGATCTATTCACCCCACCATTCTAGGTAAGTCACCTTCGATCAGTGTGACTTTGATACCTAAGGTACATTGAGCATATTCTATAGAGAAACCTAGACCTCTTGCACTTGCAAATTTTAAATTCAAAATCACCACTAAGATCATTGTATATAGGTTGGTCGTCTTAGCTCCTAAAATTGTTTTAAAACACCAAAAAGAATTCATTAGGGGAAGATGTTTATGAGTGTATTGATATTACTTCATAAGCCATTAATTGGTAAGACCATAGTAAGATTGACCATAGTAAGTTGAGATGCATATCAGTGGGTAAGACAACCATTCCTAGCAACAATTTTTTTTTCATATTATGATATTTTGCAAATCTATCAGAAAAAATGTTCAAGTCATTAACCATATCCTTCAAGAATTGTCATAATTTTGGTTAGCACATCAGTCCAACTAAATGTAAGCTTTATGGTATAGGTACTTTTGGATCTAGGCTGAGACTTATTCTAGATATGTTTGGATTCATTGTGGGGCAGACACCATTTAACTACCTTGGAGTTCCTCTATTCAAAATAAAACATAAAACTCATCATCTCTAAATCATAACAGATAGAGTATTGCCCGGGCTAGCCACTTGGAAGTGACACCTTCTTTCTATGATGGGTAGGTTTTAATTGGTCCAGTATGTCATACAAGACATGCTTCTGTATAATGTTAGGATTTATGAATAGCCAATCAATAATCTTAACAAACAATATTCTTGCATAAGAAATTTTGTGTGGACAGGTCGCATAGACAGTAGAAACTGATTATTATATCTTGGAAGATTATTTGCTCACCTTTGTTTAAAGGAGGTCTTGGTCTGAGAGATATTATGACAATAAACAAAGTTGGTTGTTTATATCATCTTTGTTGGAAGTTGTTTACTATCAATAATCAATGGTCTTCTATGCTTATTAGTAAATACTTCAGGCACACAAATTCAATCATACATTATATTTCTTCGTCAATATGACTTGACATTAAACATTCCTTTTCCTTTCCGGAGGAACATAATGGATGACAGATTAGTAATGGAAAGAACATTGATTTATAGACTGAAAAATGCTTGAGATACAAAAATTAAAGATTTACACCTAGTATTTCCAATGGATATTCAATTTATGCAAACTGCTAAGGTCAATTTAATTATCCAAGACATCATTTGGAACATTCCTCATGGATTATCCATTTTGGCTTCTTAAATTTTTAAAGACATTTTGAAGATTAAATTGTCATTTGATAATACTATTACTGATAAACTCATTTCAACAGGATCTGCAAATGGTGATATATCTTTTAAAAATGCCTACAATTGTATTAAGAGGGATCATATTGAGCCTTCTTAGACAAAATTCATTTAGCATCTCTACATACCACCTACAAAGTCATTAATAACTTTGAAACTAATGCATAATGTTATTGGAATAGAAGACAACCTGATTCAAAGGGGAATGCATATGGTTTCAAGGTGTTCTCTCTGCAGTGTAGATGTGAAAACTGCATACCACTTATTTCTTAGATGCATGTGCATTTCACTTTTTTGACATTGGATGGAGTGATTGTTTGGCACGAACATTGATAGAACTAGTTATGAAAGCTTATTCAAACTTGCTGATAGAAGTTAGAGCTTTCAAATTTATAATTTGATGATTACTCTCATCATAATTATTCTTTGGAAAATATGGAAAACAAAAAACTGTATCAAGTTTTAAAATGATAACATTGACTTTGATAGTGACATTATTCATGTTAAGCAATTGGTCTATATGACATTTACTTCTTTCAAGGGACATAAGTGCTCTTTAATTACGAGTTTACAATTATAAAATGCTTTAAAATCAAATTTTGACCTCCTCTTGCATCTAGAACCATACAAGTTAATTAGTGTTTCCCTAGTTATAATTGGATTAAGTGCAACACGGTTCGAGCTTCAAGAGAAAATTCTAGAATATCAATTTGTGGTGGCATATTTATGAATAATTTAGAAACATTCTTGGGAGCTTTCTCAACTAAGATTGGATTTTGCGCCTCCTTTAGAGCAGAAAGAACTGCATGGAATCATGCTTACTATTAAATATGCTAACAAGAAGAAGTTGAGAAATCTTAGGCTTGAAACTAAGTTAATTAATCGTTCGTGTATTTTCTAATTTGAATATTGCACTTGGCATATTTTAACTAAATGGAAGAATACTTTACACACTATATTCTCCTTTAGATTTAAGACATCTCACATTTTCATAAAGGAAAATGCATGTGCATATAGATTAACCAATGCAATTTTTTTTTGTATTGATTATGACACTTGGTGGGATTCACTTCCTATTTGTGCTTTTGAAAGTTTTTTTAGATAGTTTAGACATGTCTAACTATTATTTTTCCTAGTTTTTTTATGAGTTAGGTTTTACGTCCACTTGTCCTTTTTATTTTCCCTTTTTTATTTAATAAATTGCGTTTATTAAAAAAATCCAAACTTAATCTTTCCAAAACCTTTTACCATAAGAGCTATAATTAGGAGATGAAATGAAATAACTTTAACCAATAATGACAGTATAATTCAGAGTCTTAACAAAGGGATATCTTTTGATGTCATTCCATATCAACAGTTTGACCTTCTGAGAAGTTGGAAACAGTTCGTCCATCAATATTTGGGAGGATGTGCGGGTTGCTTCGGGAGTTGTCCTTAAAGATAACTCTCATCTGCAGGAAGTTTCCAGGTCAAAAATTACTACTATGGCTGATGTCACTTCCACTGCAGATGATTGGAATTGGCATTTTCTTTGCAATATCTTTCCTCCTTATATTCTTGATAAGTTGTATGCCATTCAGCCTCCTATATCTTCGGGATCCATCCTTGATAATTGCTTATACGGAGGAACAAAACTGGAAAATTCTCGGTATCCAGTTTTTATTCTCACCTCTGTAACTCTTCCGCTGATACTTCTCACAACCACTGGGATGTTGTTTGGAATCTCCAAGCCCTAGAGAGAATAAGAAACTTCATTTGGAAAATCCTCCATAATGTTATCATTACCAATGTCTACCTTAACTGTCTTCATCTGTGAAATCCTTACTGCGACTTTTATGGAGATTAACTGGAAACAATCCTGCATGTCCTTCGGGATTGTGCCATTCCTAAAAACATTTGGTCCCGTCGGTTAGTAACTACTTTAAACATCTCTTCTCTTTCGCTTCTGATGCAGACTGGCTTTTTCTTAATCTGTATATAAATTTCCATTTCGTTGTTCCTGACCGGGCAACATTATGGGCTACTGGCTGCCATCGTATTTGGACTTGGAGAAACAAAAGGCTCCACGATCCCCTATTTGGTTCTCCTCATAATATGATTAGTGAAATTCACAAGCACAACTCGTTCTACAGAATTAGTAGAAATCTTATCCGAAGTATGCGTCATGTGCAGAGACACCATGTTTCCTTGCGGTGGTGCCCTCCTCCAACTGGTTGGATCTATCTTAACTCGGATGGTGCGTGTAAGGACAATATTGATGTTAGTTGTGTTAGAAGTAATTCATGTTAGTTTGTCGAAGGCGAAGGGTTTTATAGGTTTTGGTCGAAGTTGTATAGTCAGTCGAATAGTTGTAGTGTTGTGCAGGTCAGCTGTATTCGACAGAGTCGAATATAGCTGATAAGGAGTTCAGTCGAATTGCTAGTTGTGTCGAATTGATTGTTTTGGGCCTGGGCTTTGATAGCCTATATAAAGGGCATTGTAATTTGTATTTTACACAACAGCTTCATAATAAAATTTTACAAAGTTTCCAAACCCTAATCTTCTCTTTTTCTCTCTTCTTCTTCTTCTCTCTCAAATATTCATCTTTCTTGGAACCCAGTTCCAACAATTGGTATCAACGAGCCCGGTTGCGATTCAGAGAGAATTTAATGGCAAACGGAACAACAACGTCCACACAATTCCCAGCGAATCTACCGGTTTTCAAAGGGGAAAACTACCAACGGTGGGTGGCGCAGATGAGGGTTATCTTCAGATTTCAAGATGTGGTTGAAATCGTGAATGATGGTGTAACGGAATTGGGGGCAAATGCTACTGATGAACAGAAAGCTGCGTACAAGGATCAACGGAAGAAAGATGGTAAAGCGTTGTTCTTGATTCACCAGTGTGTGGATCCGAATGTGTTTGAGAAAATTATTGAAGAAGAATCTGCAAAAGAAGCGTGGGACAAGTTAAAGAACTTGTATGGAGGTGATGAGAAACTAAAGAGGGTGAAGCTGCAAACCTTGAGAAAGCAATACGAGATGATTCAAATGAAGGAAGATGAATCAGTTTCGGAGTTCTTTTCAAGATTGGTGATGCTGACGAACCAGATGAAGTCTTGTGGAGAAACAATCACAGATTTGCAGAAGATTGAGAAGGTACTAAGATCTCTGACTGCAAATTTTGATTACATTGTAGTGTCAATTGAAGAGTCCAAGAATCTTGCTGAGATGAAGGTTGAAGAGCTACAGGCTTCTTTGGAAGCTCATGAGATGAGATTGAAGCAAAGAAGTTCAGAAAGAGAAAAGGTATCGGACCAAGCACTACAAGCGAAATTCACCAAGAAATCTGGGAAGGCGAAGCAGGGAAGGAATCTTGCTAGTGATGAGAAGTCAAGCAAGAGTTCAAAGAATCATGATGATTTGAAAAAGTCATGGGCAACAAGTATTCTGGGAAGAAAGTTGATATGAAAGACGTGCAGTGTTACAATTGCCAAAGTTTTGGTCATTATGCTCGAGACTGTTGAAAGAAGAAGGAAGCACGAGCAAAAGAAAGTGACAAAGCGCAGTATGCACAGGCAGGAGAGAGTGATTCTGAAGGTGTGCTACTAATGGCAGACACTCAGTCGAATGATGATGAAACGAATTTGTGGTATCTTGATTCAGGTTGCAGCAACCACATGACTGGTAACAAGAACTGGTTCAACAAGCTTGATGAATCAGTTAAGAAGGTGATAAAGTTTACAGATGGTAGACAGATCACGTCAGGTGGAAGAGGAAACATATCTGTAATGAGAAGAGATGGTAGAAAAGCCAACATTACTGATGTGTTGTATGTGCCTTCTATGACAAGTAACTTGATAAGTATATGTCAATTACTTGCCAAAGGACATAATATGAAGCTGGAGAATAATCAAATGAAGGTGTATCATGCTGATGGTAGGTTGGTACTGAAAGCACCATTGGCTGATAACAAGACTTTTAAAGTTCAGATTAACATGATTAATCATGAATGTCTTGCGTCAACTACAGAAGAGGAAAAGAATTGGCTATGGCATCATAGATATGGGCATCTAAACTTCAGGAGTTTGGGTATACTGAATCAGAAGTAGATGGTGTATGGTTTACCTCAGGTGAAGGAACCAAATCATGTGTGTGAAGAATGCTGCAAAGCAAAGCAGGCTAGAAAAGCATTCAAACATGATCTGCCAATTAAGTAGAAAGGAAAGTTGGAACTTGTTCATTCTGACATATGTGGACCTTTTGAAGTTAGGTCGAATGGTGGAAAGCGTTACTTCTTAACTTTCATTGATGAATTCACCAGATATATATGGATTTATATGATCGAAAGTAAGAGTGAAGTATTCACAAAGTTCAAGAAGTTTAAGTTGCTTGTCGAAAAGCAAAGTGGCTGCAAGCTAAAGAAACTGAGAACTGATGGTGGTGGCGAATATGTCTCTCGAGAGTTTGCTAGATTTTGTGAAGAGGAAGGTATAGAGCATGAGGTTATTGCACCCTATACACCTCAACACAATGGCATAGCTGAGAGGAAGAATAGAAGTATACTGAATATGACGAGAAGTATGTTGAAGGCAAAAGAGGTGCCAAAGAGATTTTGGGCTGAAGCAGCTTCGACAGCAGTATACATTCTGAATAGATGTCCAACGAAGAAGCTAGTCGAAAAGACTCCTTTTGAAGCTTGGACAGGTGAGAAGCCAAATGTCAGTCATTTTAGATTTTTTGGATCAATATGTTTCAGGCATGTTCCTGAGCAATTGAGAACAAAACTAGATGATCGAAGTCAAACCATGGTGCTCATAGGTTATCATTTGACTGGTGCATATAGACTATATTCACCAGAAGATGATAAATTTGTGATCAGTCGAGATGTTCTGGTAGATGAAAAACAAAATTGGGAGTGGAGTCATGGGTCAGTTCGACAGGATACTGGTCGACAAATGGAAGAGACAGTTCCGACGGTGTTTGAAGAAGACCAACAAACTGAGGCCATGACAAGTCAAAATGAAGAACCTCCTGAGCAGAATGTAAGAAGATCAACTAGAGCAAGAGCTGAGTCGACAAGGTTAGCTGGATATGAGAGATTTCTAGATAATACAATCGACGCAGATGGTGATTTAATAGAAGAAGCAACGATGATGGCTGAAGCAGAACCAATTAATTTGGATGAAGCCATGAATGATTCGAATTGGTGTGAAGCCATGAAGGAAGAACTCAGGGCAATCGAGAAGAACAATACCTGGGAACTTGTCGAAAGAACCAGCAAGAAGCCTATTGATGTGAAATGGGTCTACAAGCTGAAACGAAGGCCAAATGGTGAAATTGCCAAGCATAAGGCAAGACTAGTGGCAAGAGGATTTCTGCAGAAACCTGGTATTGATTTCAATGAAGTATATGCGCCAGTGGCTAGGATGGAAACAATCAGGATTGTTGTTTCGACGGCAGCATATAGAGGATGGAAGATACATCAGTTGGATGTAAAATCAGCATTTTTGAATGGTCCCTTGGAGGGAGAATTTTACGTCAGTCAACCACCAGGATTTGAGATTAAAGGGCATGAGTCGAAGGTGTACAGATTGAGGAAGGCTCTCTATGGATTAAAACAAGCCCCTAGGGCTTGGAACAAAAGGATAGACAGTTTCCTAATCGAAGCAGGGTTCACGAAGTGTGTGTCTGAGCATGGAGTTTATGTAAATGATGTTGAGAATGATAGTCAAATCATTTTATGCCTGTATGTTGATGATTTGCTGATTACAGGTGCAAATGAAGCTGAGATAAGAAAAGTCAAGTCGAAGCTAATGCAAGAGTTCGAAATGTCCGACCTAGGGAATTTGTCATATTTCTTAGGGATGGAATTCAAAGACACAGATGAAGGTGTGTTCCTGCACCAGAAGAAGTATGCTCAAGATATTTTGAAGAGGTTCAAGATGACTGACTGTAAAGCTGCAACAACTCCATTGGAGACAGGAGCAAAGTTGAAGAAGGTAACTGATGATGAGTTTGTAAGTTCGACACTGTACAAACAAATTATTGGATCCTTGAGGTATCTTTGCAATACAAGGCCGGACATTTGTCAGAGTGTCGGATTGTTAAGTAGATTTATGGAGAAACCCCAAGAATGTCATCTTATTGCAGTAAAGAGAGTGTTGAGATACATTAAGGGTACTATTGATCATGGTGTGCTGATGCCATGTCGAAATAAGTTCAAGTCGAAAGATGTGGAGGTATATGGTTATACTGATTCAGATTTCAGTGGAGACCAAGATGAGAAGAAAAGTACTGCAGGCTATATTTTCATGATCGAAGGAGCTCCAATCTCTTGGAGTTCGAGAAAACAAAGCATTGTGGCTTTGTCATCATGTGAAGCTGAGTATGTAGCTGCATCGTATGCAGCATGTCAGGCAGCATGGATAGAGATGTTGCTCGAAGAACTCAAGATCAAGGAACCTGGGAAAATGAAATTGTTTGTAGACAACAAGACAGCCATTGATCTTGCCAATCATCCTATGTGTCATGGTCGAAGTAAGCACATAGAAAGAAGGTATCATTTTCTCAGGGATCAAGTGAACAAAGGGAAGCTGGATCTTGAATATTGCAAGACTGAAGTTCAACTAGCTGACATACTTACCAAACCTTTGAAGAAAATCAGATTCGACGAGTTAAAGAAGAGCATTGGGATGAGAAGTCTCGAAAACATGAATTAGGTGGTGTGTTAGAAGTAATTCATGTTAGTTTGTCGAAGGCGAAGGGTTTTATAGGTTTTGGTCGAAGTTGTATAGTCAGTCGAATAGTTGTAGTGTTGTGCAGGTCAGCTGTATTCGACAGAGTCGAATATAGCTGATAAGGAGTTCAGTCGAATTGCTAGTTGTGTCGAATTGATTGTTTTTGGTCTGCGCTTTGATAGCCTATATAAAGGGCATTGTAATTTGTATTTTACACAACAGCTTCATAATAAAATTTTACAAAGTTTCCAAACTCTAATCTTCTCTTTTTCTCTCTTCTTTTTCTTCTCTCTCAAATATTCATCTTTCTTGAAACTCATTTCCAACAAGTTGTGGGGGGTCTCTTCCAGGAACATTTTGGTAGATGGATTGGTGGATTTCACAAATTCCTTGGAGAATGCTCTAGTATCTTGGTTGAATTCTGGGGTGTCCTTGTTGGTTTAGAGTTTGCTTGGAAGAATAATTTTAAGAAAGTCATAGTGCAAGTGGATAATAAAAAAAATTTTGATGCTCTGGCAGGTGCTGGGCTGAATTTCTATCAAGGAACCTTTCTTGCTAGTCGCATTCTTCTCCTTTTTCACAACTTTGAAGTTGTTACCTTCAAGCATATTTTCACAGAAACCAACATATGTGCTGACTTTTTTATCAGTGGATGGAATTTGGTTGGATGATCACCCGATAGAACTTAGGCCGTTGCTAGATAATGATTATGTTGCTTTCTTTGTTAGGCTTATCGCCTAGTTTTTCTTATTTTGGGCCTTTGGCCTTCATCTTTTACTAAAAAAGAATCGGAACACAAAATATTGTTAAAATAAAATTGTTTAAAATAATAATTAAATAAATATGTGTTATTGAATACGGAAATAAAGTAGTATTGATCTAAATAAAAGAAAAATCCGTCTCACCTACAATTATTGAATAAAATTAATTTTTCGGTTATTTGTATCACCTTAAACATTAATTATTTAATATTTTCTTAGTCTGGTATTCTGAAATACTTTAATTATTTTAATTTATTTTATTTTTTTCATTAATTTTAGTAAATAAAAAGTAAAGCAGTTTCAATAATTAATGGAGTCACCTATCATTAAAATTATATTATGATTTTATTAATAGTTTGTGAATAAAATGTGCATTGTGATTTGTACTCGTAAGAACGAGTACTGTACTAGTTTACCGTAAATAATAAATATACCTTATTTTATATTATATAATAAAATTTAATTGAAATACATTGACAGTTTAAAAAAATTTTATACTATCGGGTAAGTATAACTATTAGATGTTAAAAAAAATTAATTTTTATTTTAATTATTAAAAAAGTAATACTTATAAATGATGATGAACCGATAGTGTACAATTTTTTACACTGATAGTCTATAATAATTAATCTCTATAATATAGGCCTTAGAATACTCTTTGTTGGTACTCCTTTCACTTCTAGAGGATTAATGGTGCATATTGTACTTCACATCTAGAATTGTGGTCATTAAAAGCAACGCTCCCCCAAAGTTGTATCAAGTACAATATTTTCAAAATTATATTGATGAACAATATATTATCTATCTCATTTCATTTTTTCATTTCCATTGCTGCTTCATTTATCTTAGACTAATTACTGGGTATATCAAGTCTAATTTGAAATTAATTTTCAACATTCAAATTATTCAAAAACTAAATTTTTTAACATATGTATAATTACTTGGTTTATTTTTTAAAAAAAAAAAAACTTTAATTTTAATTAAGTCTAGTACCATGTATTTGCTCGATGTTGCAATCTCTTTATGTTGCATTTATTTCCTTCAATATAGAGATTTTATCCTATTATTCTCCCACTTTGACATGGAACCTCATATATTTTCATGATTATTATGTTAGAAGTATCAAAATTTATCAAAATTTAATAAGAAATTCGGTAGAACAACTTAAAAAATCAATACAGATCAAAAAATATGGTAGTGTATATATGAAAGATCTGGTGTGTAGGATGTTGAATATAATTTAACATTTAAGATTAGCTTAGTTGTAGTCTATCTTCAACCAATCCACTATTCCCATATTATTTTATTATACTTAATTATTTATTTAATAATTTAAATTTTGTAGATTTCCAATGCAATGTAGCTTAATTTATCTATGGGTAACTCTACCCAACTTTTTGAAGTGAGTAAATAAAAATTCACCTTGTTTCATTTGCATTTAATTTTACGTTTGCATTTGAATTTGAGTTTGCATTTAATATGCATTTGAGTTTGGGTTATTATAAAACTCAAAGTTAGTTGGAGTTTGTCATATATATGGTGGTAACGCATCAGTAAAGAAGGTTAAGTTGCAGTCCCTACGCAAACAATATGAAAATCTCAGCCTGAAGAACAATGAGAAGGTGTCTGATTACATCTCCAGAGTGATTGTGGTCACGAATGAGATGAAGTCTTGTAGAAAAACATTTACTGAACAAATAATCATTGAAAAAGGTACTAAGATCACTTATTATTCGATTTGATTACATAGTTGTAGTCATAGAACACTCTAAAGACACTAATACCACGAGAATTGAAGAGCTTCATATTTTAATTTCACTTTTTTTTTTCTCTTTAATTTTAATTGCCATATTTTATTTTCCATTTTTTAAAAAACGAACTAAATTTTATAAGAAAAAGCCAAAGTTCAAAAGATCTAAAAAAAATTCATCATGTGCATATATCATCTAAAAAGTAAAAAAAAAAAAAAAAAAAAAAAAAAAGTAATTTGAATAAAATTTGGAAGTTCACAAAAGACAAAATCCAATTCTCATCTAATCATCGTCATATTATTCCATTCATCATTACATAATCATTATCATGTACCATGGATCAAAACTCAATAAAAATCAAGCTTTTTGGCACTAAAAGACCAAATTTAACCACATTTGTTTTGCCTAACTACCTTTTCATGTCCATACATCCATACATCATCTAATTCTAAGCAAAATTCACACATATCAACATAATTTCATATTGCAATTCAGAAATTTCATTTCAAATTACATTCAAATTTCACTCACACTTTTTACATTTTCACATAATCTATATACTAACCTTTAACCTAGTTTCTAGCCTATAAATCGAAGCAATTTCATCAGCAAATAACAACAACAATCATACACTAGCCTAGCCAAAACCCTGCATCAAACTCATCTTTCAATTCAAGTTTTTTCACATTGAAGAAATCTTGAAAACTTGAACCAAACCTTCCACATTGGTATCAATTTCCATCTCAGTCTATTGAATCCTTACCCAATTTCATTATACAATCCAAATCCCTGCCATAAACCATCATTTCACTCATACTCAATTCAAGACCAGTTAGATTTGAATTTGAAAAGAAGGTGTTCATATCGATTCAATTGTGTTAGAAAGGAGTAGATGAGATCAAGAGGGTCCAAAATCTGCAAAGAAAAAACTAAAAATACCTGGCCAGAGCTTGAACAGAGCCTTGCCGAAATCTACATTTACTGGTCGATATCTTCATCATGTTCATCGTGTTCTTGAGGCTTCTTCATCTAGGTAACTCTTAATCTCCATCATTTTGTTGATTTCTTTACGCCATCGCGTTTCCACACTTTTAGCGCATCCCAACCCAAAATTAATTTCACAAAACCTTCATTCATGTCACCGCGTAGACATGAGCCTGCAAAGCACCTCTTTCCTGCATCTTGAGGCTATAAAGATGTTGGTTTACGAACAATTTTTTCATGAGAGTCTTGTACATGTAATGATTTTCTAATTTATCCCAAACATCCTTCAGAGTTGTAAGGTCCAAGATATAAATCATCACGTCATCAGAAACGCAAAGTCTTATCAAACCTGTATCTTTCTCGTTCATCTCGTTCCAATCAATGGTTGCGATGTCCATCGGTTTCTCATCATGAAGCGCCTTCTGTAAACCTTGTTGAGCCAACAAATCCTTAACCCTCATTTTCCAAAAACCAAAATTGTATGTTCCGTCGAAATGAGTCACTTCGAATTTTGCACCTCCAGGATTAAACGTGATCTGATACCAATTGTTAGAACAGTAACGTGAATACAAATCAGAGTAGATAGAAACACACAAAAGTTTTATTCACAAAGTTCAATTAATTATGCCTACCTCTGCGACTATATAGTAGTTATATTTTCCTTTACTTATGTCCATTAAATTATAGTTACAAGTCATATATATATATATATATATATATATATATATATATATATATATATATATATATATATATATATATATATATATAATCTAAAACCCTAATCCCTAGTTTCCCTCAACAAACAGTTATTTCTACCCATCACTATCTCAACAATATGAGCTATAATTTCAACAACTTATAGTTATCTCAACAATTCATAATTATCTCAACAATATGAGTTATACTCTCAACAACCTGTAGTTATCTCAACAACACATAATTATCTCGGTAATATGAGTCATATTCAACAAAAAAATTAGCTTAATATATTCATACGAACATTTCCTAATTTCTACTGAGACTCAAATCTCTCCTCCCTTGAATACACGAATCGTTCAATCCCAATGTATACGAAGTGTTTTCCAAATTTTAAGAATGAAGAGCCAAAAAAATTCCCTTATGGTCTCTTGAAGTCTCTCTCTTTATAGAACAACCTCTCTCAAATTAGTAAAAATTGTAGAGAATGTAATTCCTTGTGTCGAAACATGTTGCTCGACAGAAGTTGTCGCTACTCGAAAAATAGTCGACCGGAGGCGAAAAGAGAAGAAACAGAAGAGTCGCCATCGAACTTTATTTATCCCATAAGGGGAAGGGAAAACATCGAGAAAATCCAAAGAAGAAAGGATAAGATGGTCTCGCAACCAAGATATGGGTTCGGAAGCCGGTTATGCGGAGGGAAGGTATTAGCACCCCCCACATCCATCGTACTCGATGGGAACCATTCGCTTGTCTATGTGTAAGGATGTTTGCTAAAGGATATTGCTTTCTAAGTGTGTTCTAAGAGGGAAAGAGAAGGGTGAGAACCAAATGATGTGAAAGAAAATAAAAGAAAAGGTGGGGAGAAGAGGGGAGGAAAAGAAAAAGGTGTAAACAAAAGGAGAGAGAAAGAAAAGGAGACTCGATAGGACTTCGCGGTCATATGCCTACGTATTCCCTTGTGCAATGGGAAAGTCAGAGTCAACGTAGTTCGGAGGACTACGGGTGAAGAAAATGGAAGGGGGCTCGCCAAGATCTTTGCAATCTTGTGCCTACGTATCTTACATTCAGACGAGAATGAAGAATCAGAGCAATCGTAGTTCGGCCTACGATTTGTTGGTGTTTTTTATGGACGATGTTATCGTGCGGGTTCTAGCAGTTAAGTGTTTTGCGGCTCGCTCGTGGAGTCTTATGCGTTACCTGTTTGCGGTAGAACGGACGTAACATGTCCTTTTTGAAAAGGTTGATTTTCGCCATCAAGGCAAGATGTCACATTTGATTTGTTGAAAGTTAATTTTAAGGGGAGAAATAAGTCCTCGGATAGGAACCCCTTCGGGTAGTACCCAATTCTTTATCTCAAAAGATTTATTATGAAAATTGTGTGGCGAATATAGTTATGTCTTCGTATTGAAAGACGAGTATCGAGACCACACACTCTAAAGTGAGCACCCTAATACTCGAAGAGGAAGAGGTCTTCACCCAATCCCCTCTCTTTAGTTCAATACAAAGAGAACTTTATTTTCTTATTTAAAAGTGTTTTGGTTAGATGGTAAGTGCTTTACGACAGTGAACCCTAAAGGTAATGTCAAGCACTCGGGATAGGAGAAGGCCTTCGCCTATCCACTCCACGACCATCTAAATTTATTGAGAAAAAGTTTGAAAATGCACTTGGTACAAGACCAAGGTTTTTTGACACAAGGAGATGAAATAAAGGGAGAAAAAAGATTTTTGAAAGAATGGGTGGTGAATATAGTCACGTCTTCGTATTGAAAGACGAGTATCGTGACCACACACTCTAAAGTGAGCATCTTAATACTCGAAGAGGAAAAGGTCTTCACCCAATCCTCTCTCTTTAATTCAATACAAAAAGAAGTTTTGAAAATGAGCACTTGGCACTAGACCAAGGTTTTTTTTTACTTTAGAAGAGAATGAAAATGAGAAATGGAATAAGTTGATGAATACAAGAACGTGGTCAAGAGAAAAGTCAAGAAAGACTCAAAATCAAGGTCAAGTAGAAATCATCAAATCCCTAGCTCACAAAATTATTAGTCAAATAAGTTAATAGAAATTAGAAATCAAAGATTAAAAATCTAAATATTTACATTTCGAATATGATTTAAAATTAAAAGATTAATCTAATAAAAAAATATTTTTGAGATTTTTTTAGTTAATAACTAAACTAATACTCTAAATGACTATTATTAAATAAATATTAAATCAAATTAAACAATATAAATATATTCCTAAATTTAATATTACTAACTAATCTAATATTAACAATTTAATGAAAAAAAACAAGATCATAATAAAAGAAAATAATTTATTAAAAAAAAGAATAAAATAAAATAGAAATAATAAAAAGAGAAAAGCTAGGAGAAAGGGTGGACACATGGGCCAGAAGAGAAGACAAAGGGAAGCTGGAGCCAAGCCCAAACGGGGCGCTCCAACTCAGGTAGAAACACGGGTCGGATGACCCTATAACCCGATCCAGCTCTTAGTCAAAATGGAAAGGGAACGAACCCTAACAAGGATCAGCGGCCATTCCAATTCCTTCTTTCAGAAAGCACGATCAAAATAACTTCTACACAAACTCCCTCAATTGATCTCTTCCAATCATTCCTCTCACTCGCGATGTGGTTCCCTCACGATCTCCCTTGTTTATGCGGCGACAATGGTGTGCGCGGCGGAGAGTGAACATGGGAGTATGGTATGTGATGTTTGTGTTGCTGCTGCGAGTTGTTGTGGTTTATATCTGGTGAGGAAAAAGACGCAGGATCCTTCGCTACACTTTTCTCGCTCTCTCCTTCCGTGCTTCAATTTTCACGGCGCGGTGGTGATCGTTGCGGTTGGTACTTCCGATGGGTTGTTAATGATGGCAAAAGGCGGTTCAAAAGTGGTGACGCGTTGTTCGGTGATGTTTGTCGCGGCTGGTTGAGGGTAGAACAAGGAAAGATTTGAAGGAGAAGAAGAAGGTGGAGTTCGTGATGATGAGTATGGAAATCGAGACGAATTCGAAACACGGCGTGGGAAGTGAGGTGATTGAATATGATAAGATGCGGTGTGTGTGATGGTTTTGGTATGAACAGAGGGAGCGAATGGAGGTAGTATGTGTGTCAGCGGAGAGATGTTGGTAGTGGGTGGAGTTTTTGGTATTTACGGTTTTGAAAGGAGGTTGGTGGTTGAAGGTGTTTGTGAGCCGGATCGTACGATGTTAGGCCAAAACCAAGGTGGTGACGACTCAGACGAGGGAGCTGAAGATGAACGGTTGAAGGTCGCTTTTCAGGTAGAGGGTGGAGATGAATCGAAGCTGAGGGTTTTGAAGGTTTGATTATGGTGAATCTGCCGGCGAGATTATGGCAGTGTGGCGGTGTTTTGTTGTACGGTTCCGACAAGATTGAAGGAGTGTCATTGAGGTGTGGGTTACGTTGTGGATGAAGGTTAGTATTTTTTTCAGAATTTTTTTCCTCTCCCTCCTTTATCATTCTGTTCTTCCTCTCCTCTTTTTTTCGCTCACTGTCTCCTCCTCTTTATTAAAGCAATTCACAAACTTGTGGGTTAAGGCATCAAGGACATTGTGTTTGTCTTGGAGCTGCAGAATTTGTCTGTTGCACAGGTTATGGTTGTAGCATCGTGTTGTTGTTTTTGCTTGTACAATGGTTCAGATTTTGTTGACTTGTTGCTTTCTTTTTAGCAGGTTAGCAGCATGGTACAGTTATGGCAGCAGGTTCAGCAGGTTGGTCAAAGCAACAGTTGTCTTTGGTGTAGCAGTGTTTTGGCTGTTGTGGTAGGATGGTTGATTGCAGGGTGTCTTGTCTCTTTTGCTGCAGGTTTTGGTACAATTTTGGTGCGCAGCAATGTGTTTGGAGTGCTGTGATGAACATGGCTTTTGGCTTGGAGTATGAAGGTAACATGGCAGATTAGTGCAGCCTGATGGCAACATGTCTTGAAAAATCAGTCTTAAAGTCTTGGGTTTTAGGAAGGGGCAACAGAAGCTGAATATTTACCACATAGTTTTTGTTTGCCCTTTTAGAATGTGGATTTGGTTGTAATAATAAACATGGGCCTTCAATTCTTGTAATGGACTTTTATGGTTTCTAAAAAGAAAATATGGAAATGGAACTTTGGGTTAATGATTTGGATAATGCTTGGGAAAAAAAATTGGATTTGAAATTTTAAAATGGATAATTAGATTTTGGATCATGAGAAATGGTGAATTTAGTTTAAAAAGGTGAGGAAACAAATGGGTTCAAAAATATGGATAATGGAAAAAAGGACATTGAATAATGGATATAAGAAATGGGTTTTAGAATTGGACTTTATTTAGATAATGGTTTTGAAAATGGGTGATAAAATGGAAATGGTTATTGACTTTAATTGGATGTTGAATTTTGAAATGGATAACTTTGGAAATGGATAAGTGAAAAATGGACACGGACCTTGGAAATGGATTATGAATGGATTGCCCTTGAGAAACCACAAATCGATTTTGGACTTTTGAACTTAAAACCACAAACCCATTCTTAAAAAAAACGAGTCACACATGAATCAATACCCAAATCAATCTTGAATTTTGCCACCTGAATATTGAGGAACTAAAATCCTTATTGTGGACCATCTTGAATCATGTCTTTGAAAATTAGGATTTGAAATATGGACCGCACAACACAAAACTCTGACTGGAGATGAACTAGCCCTCGATGATCTTTAAGTGTGAAAGAACTGATAACCTGACATAGCCTGACAACTTGATCTCCATACATATAAACCACTTAAATCAATGCACCCTGACCTCTATGTTTGAAACAAAATCTTGCCTGGCCAAAATTAGGTCAAAACCAGATAAACTGAAACCTCACTGCACACACCATTGACCTGACAAACTCAGGTAAATCTGAATTGAATGACACACGCCCATCTTGAACACCAAGAAGTAAGCAACCCTAAACTCTATGCTTCAGGTGCATACCGATGAAGAAAACAACCTTAGATGTTGACAGCAAACAAAACCCTATTTATTCGGTCTCCACTAGAACCATAATGAAACCTTAATCACTTTATGCTTCTTGAGAAATCTTGAACTTGATACTTGACGAATTTTGGCACAGGAAAGCCTTGAAGCTGGATGCACTTTGACAAAAAGATACTCCCAATGCTGTAAGATCAAACCCTTGCTTCAAACTTGCATGAAAGAACCTCAAAGCAAATAGCAACCCTGATTCAAAGAACCACTTGACCCCAAGTCTTAGGAGCTCAATGAAACACATAATTGATATGACCTAATGGGATGCATAGATGATGGAAATGTTATGCTATGCCAGGTTAGGGTGAAAATGAGGGTGTGACAGATGCCCCTATTTAGTCTTCCTGGACTTGAAGGTGAGAGTGGCAAAGGCTTTCTCACGGTCAAGGTACAAGAGGATTAAATATAAGAATACCCGGAATTTTCAGCCGAAAAAGTAGGTGGAGTGAAAGTGATGAATTGGTGGGATGGCTTGAAAAAGACATCTGTCATTGGGAAGAAGGCAATTGGTTATGAGGGATATGATGATATGCTTGAGATGCAATGAGAAATGAACATGAGTGCTTTGCCAGTCTTGAAAGGGAAGACATCCCTGTAGGATCCTGAGGACATATAAAAGGTTGAGATATTCCTTCTACGAAAGGTAGAGAGGACTCAAGAATAAAGGATGGAAATTAGTTCTCCTCTCGCAAAAGGCAAAGAGGACCCCTGAACAAAAGGTTAGGAGAAAAAATAAATTCCTGCTACAACAAGTAGAGGAGACTCCCTTGGGAGAAGACGATCGTATTATTTTCTGCGGAAGTAGAAGCGACTCCAGAACACAAGGTTTAGAGAATAATTACTCCTACAAAAGGTAGAGAGGACCCCAGAACAAAAGGTTAGGAGACAAAGTTTCCTCCTACAAAAGGTAGAGAGGACTCCAGAACAAAAGGCTTGGAGACAAATTCCTTCTACGAAAGGTGGAGAGGAGACCTACAACAGGTAAGCTGGGAAGAAATTATGCAAAAGGCACGGGAAGACTCTTACTAAAGGTAAGCTAGACACATTGCAAAAGGCAAAGAGGAGACACATCGCGAAAGGACAAGACTTCACGCGAAAGGCACGGAAGGAGTTGGAAGTAATAAGTGATGGGGGGACAAAGTCCACAAGAATGCCCCTATCCTCTACAAGAACTGGCTAAACAAACATTCAAATGATGCAAAAATGTATGCAAAATGCTGGGGATATGAAAGTCTAGAGTGACGGTCGTGCCAAAGGTGGTTGGGCTTGTGTTGAAATGCTTGCTGGGGAAAAGGAGACAGGTAAGGTGAAGGATACCAACCGAAGATGGCTTTTAAATGGGTTACCAGACAAGAACTGGTTTTTAAGGGGTAGACTACTAGACGAGAACTGGTGGCAAAAGGTTAATCTGTCAGACGAGAACTGACTTTATGGTTGGCCAGACGAGAACTGGTTTTATGGTTTGCCAGACGAGAACTGGACTTTAAAGTTGTTTACCAGACGAGAACTGGTATCTTGTTTTGGTTTTCCAGGCGGGAACTGGTTTTATGGTTTGCCAGACGAGAACTGGACTTTAAAATTGTGCAAGCAAGATGAATTTTGTATCTGGTTAAGGGTGCCGAGCATGTTCGGGCTTATGGTGGGAGGTGCCAAGTATGGTTGGGCTTTGGATTGGATGGGGAATGAGCTTAACTTCCCGACACTCGAAACCTGGCGATGCTACGATCGGATGATAGAAGTGGATGCTTCTAATGCTCCAAGTTTGGTCTTTTGCAGAAGTTGTGCTTGCTCCTAAGAGAATCTCACTTCTAACTGAGATGCCATGATGGCTTTGCAACCAAAAAGATGAGCATAGCGACTTGACTTATGCATGTTAGTTGCACTTCTGCTCTGCCCCAAGGCTCTTTGACGCTTGTTGTGAACTCAACATTTACTAGTGTCTGACAGGGTTTGCCTGACCAATCTTGAAAGTGCAAAGGAAAACCGCCCCTTTTGCAATTCATCTGCCCCAGCCTGTAGGGTTTTCAAATGAATCCTCCTCGAATGGAAGCTTTGGGGATGACTACACCATGACATGGGCTGAGATAACTTGCCCCAATATCCGAATCTGCAATAGTCAGTCTTTGCTTGAGTCTCTTGAAGGAATTGCCCCAGAATGAGCATTGAAGTGACTTAACTTATGATAATTGAGCCTTGGAGGGATTTGCCCTTAGTCACAAGAATCTCTGGGTGGCCTACCCTTGGCTGGTGGAGTCTTGAGATGATTCTCTGCTCAATTGACTCTTGGGTGCTTTTCCTCAGATTTACAAGGTTATGAGAAGGTATTGATTCGTACCAGCACCAACGAATGATCAAGTCTCTCTCTGACTGCACTTTGTTAGAATCTTTTTAATGTCAAGTACTTGTTTGTAGTTAAAATTGTCCGCTTAGAAATGGTAATTTTAATGTGACATTCATGCAAGTTTTGGAAAATCATTTATTGATGTGAAAGTGTGTGACGAATAGACCATTAGTCCAAACGCATTGCTGATTTACTGGTGTGCGAAAGATATAGCAAGAATATGACACCGATGATGAAGATTAGTAAATCTGCGGGGAGTCAGTTTACGCAACCTTGCAATAGTATGCTTTCAGAATAAGCCCTACTTCAATTAGGTCTTTCGAGGGTTGTAATGTGGTCTGGTTCACAGTTATTTGAAACAAAGGATATTAGGCTCAAATTTTGATTTGTACCCACCCCTTCTTCGTGATGAACTCCAGTCCTACGATTAGTTATATTACACACATTTATCTTCCAAAAGGGTTGACGATGGCAATCACCTTATTTTGTTTTTGTGGATGTCAGTGACCTTTCTAATCCATTTTGGTGACCACTGAATCGGGTTTCGCTTTTGCTGAGGATTTAAGGGCCTCTTTTGCTTTATTTATTTTTTGATCCCTAACTTTTGCATGGACCGACTTCACTTTTCGAGTCCATCGGGATTGCCCTAATTTTACCTAAGTTTTTCCTGTGGGGTGGCGGACTTAGCGGGCTCTCTTCTTCTTTTTTTTTGAAGGGTTGTGACTGCCAAATCTTTGGTCTTTGAAGAATAACCACCATAACAAGAGGTTTCATCTTGAAATTCGAATGTGTAATCAGGATAACTGAACACTACCCATGCCCCAGGTTAAGCGTAAGGGTTTAGAAATCCGAAGGAAACTCCTACTTCTAGGCTCGAAGGGGTTGACTAGGGACTAACTCCTTATCTCTCCAGTGTTTAGGGGATTTGAAACAATGCTTGTACATCATTAGCAGGATTTTATCCGAAAGCATACAGTTTGCAATTATGAGTATTTCATTTTCATCATCCTCCCTCAAATCTTTACTAAGACAACAACTGATAAAGGGAGTGAAATGTGGGAAAAAAATTTGTGATTTTTTTTGCAATATATGAGAAAAAATTAGTGGATACGAATGAACTTTTTCAAAAAAACACGTTCATTACATTAACAAAACCATTAGTAAGCAACAATGTTTAACAACAAGTAGCACTTAACAGAGAAGAAACTACACATGCAAATAAATGACAAGATCTAAAGATTGCCAATCCTGGGGATGTCTTCTGTCTGACCCACTGGCTCGAGGAGATGACCCTTGTAGTCTTTAAACTCAAACAGACGAGAGGTTGACGTGCACAACGAGGCTTCCTTCTGAAAAGGATATGTAACCTTTGTCAATCAGTTGTTGCACTTTGGCTTGGTAGGCTTTGCAATCTTCAGTTGAATGCCCCATTGATCCAGCATGATATCCACATTGCACACCGGGATTGTACCCAGGAGGGTATGGCTCTGGCAACGGCTTGAGAGACTTGGGAACCACCAGCGAGCTTTGAATCAGATGCGGCAAGAGTTGACTGTATGACATAAAGACTGTATGAAGAGGAGCATTCCTTCTTTCTAGATTGTTGCGAGGCCTATGCTGACTCTGGCGCTGATTCCGATATCCTCGGCCATGGGCTCGTTGATTTACATGAGGAGCAATCCACGGTTTCTGGGACGAAGCTATAGGCATTACTGGTTGCCCATAAGGATAGCATGGCGCTGGAAATGTTGACTGCTGAGAAGATGAGGGACCAAAAGGTTTTGCTGGTACACCATGAGAATACTCAACATTTGCTATGGCTACACTGGCTTCATCCTCTTCCTCTTGGGAGTTGCTGAGGGATTCAGTCTCACCAGGTTGGCTATTCGAGACGCTCTGGATTAGTCCACTCTTGAGGTATCTCTCGATGCGTTCCCCTACCATTACAAGGTCAGAGAAGCTTGATGGCGTACTGCCAGCCATTCTTTCAAGATAAGAGCCATGCAGATTGTTTATGAACATGTCAATCAATTCCTTGTCCAAGAGTGGTGGTTGCACTCTGGCTGCTAATTCTCTCCATCGCTGTGCATATTCCTTGAAGGATTCATCGCCATTCTGAGATAGGCTTTGCAACTGCATGCAACTAGGAGCCACGTCTAGATTGTACTGATATCGCTTTAGAAAAGCGCTGGATAAGTCCTTCCATGATTGGATATGGCTTCTTTCTAAGTCCATGTACCAACTTAAAGATGCCCCACTCAAACTATCTTGAAAACAGTGAATCATTAGCTTATCATCATTGGTATATGTGGTCATTTTTCGGCAGAACATCACCAAATGACGCTTCGGGCAACTAAGGCCTGTGTACTTCTCGAAGTTGGGTACCTTGAATTTCCGAGGGATTACCAAATCTGGCACTAGGCACATATCAGCGGCATCGAACCCAGGCGTATCATGCACTTTCATAACTTGGAGTTTTTTCTCAATGTCACGAAGTATTTCCTTCATAGGATCAGTCAATGGCTTCCTCTGGGGTCGAGTAGGAACATTTAATCGTGGAGGATCATCATCAGGCAGAAGATCATACAGTGGATTACTTGTCACAGTAAATCCTGGTGGGGGATCAACATTCTGACGGTTGCTCTCTGACATGGCTACCTCAGCTTCCAACTTGCTTTGTCTAACTGGCCTTTCAAGTCGTCTATGTTCCACTTGCTTCAAATGCTTCACATCTACAACAGGTTCAATGCGAGTGTCGAGAAATCAACTGCGGGTTATGGACAAAAGGCTGAATGAGCTTCTCGGTTTTGGTTGGAGAATGATATGCAAAATGATACAAAGATGCTTATGCAATGTTATGAATGCAATAAGACATGGGATCAAAGATCAGAGGTTTACGCCACAGGTATCAAGGTCACAGATTCTGCAGGACAACACAACAAGATATCCCTCACCTCGGGTAGGTTATCTATTGGTTTATAACAGGGCATTCCACGGGCTTTCAAACAAGGTCCCATGCACCAACCCTCAAAAGTTTTCCATCATAACGACGATTCGTAAGACGGTAATCCCTTCAAAGGATGAGCACAGTGTTATGCCTTAGTAACCTTTGGAATAGGGTTCTAAAAGTCCTCAGAATCACAGACTCCCAGGTCAGAAACAAAGACGTCATTACGACTGATCGTAAGACATAATCATTCCCAAAAGGGCCTCATCTGAGCGGTGGAAGTCAAACAAACTCGACGAGTCCTAAGTCTGGCAAATCAGTAAGCAACCACCTCCTAGCTTAGTGTATACTCGAAAAGCTCGGGTAGAAAGCCTTTCTCCTCACAAACCATCCCCAATATACCCAACAGATAAGAGAAACACAAGATAATAAAGCAATAATAAAGCAAACAAAAATACACATATGATAAACAAACTAGGCTTGGCTTGCTAGGGTGAACCACGTCCCTAGCAGCGTCGTCAGCTATCGCTACTCGAAAAATAGTCGACCGGAGGCGAAAAGAGAAGAAACAGAAGAGTCGCCATCGAACTTTATTTATCCCATGAGGGGAAGGGAAAACATCGAGAAAACCCAAAGAAGAAAGGATAAGATGGTCTCGCAACCAAGATATGGGTTCGGAAGCCGGTTATGCGGAGGGAAGGTATTAGCACCCCCCACATCTATCGTACTCGATGGGAACCATTCGCTTGTCTATGTGTAAGGATGTTTGCTAAAGGATATTGCTTTCTAAGTGTGTTCTAAGAGGGAAAGAGAAGGGTGAGAACCAAATGATGTGAAAGAAAATAAAAGAAAAGGTGGGGAGAAGAGGGGAGGAAAAGAAAAAGGTGTAAACAAAAGGAGAGAGAAAGAAAAGGAAACTCGATAGGACTTCGAGGTCCTATGCCTACGTATTCCCTTGTGCAATGGGAAAGTCAGAGTCAACGTAGTTCGGAGGACTACGGGTGAAGAAAATGGAAGGGGGCTCACCAAGATCTTTGCAATCTTGTGCCTACGTATCTTACATTCAGACGAGAATGAAGAATTAGAGCAATCGTAGTTCGACCTACGATTTATTGGTGTTTTTTATGGACGATGTTATCGTGCAGGTTCTAGCAGTTAGGTGTTTTGTGGCTCGCTCATGGAGTCTTATGCGTTACCTGTTTGCGGTAGAATGGACGTAACATGTCCTTTTTGAAAAGGTTGATTTTCGCCATCAAGGCAAGATGTCACATTTGATTTGTTGAAAGTTGATTTTAAGGGGTGAAATAAGTCCTCGGATAGGAACCCCTTCGGGTAGTACCCAATTCTTTATCTCAAAAGATTTATTATGAAAATTGTGTGGCGAATATAGTTATGTCTTTGTATTGAAAGACGAGTATCGAGACCACACACTCTAAAGTGAGCACCCTAATACTCGAAGAGGAAGAGGTCTTCACCCAATCCCCTCTCTTTAGTTTAATACAAAGAGAACTTTATTCTCTTATTTAAAAGTGTTTTGGTTAGATGGTAAGTGCTTTACGACAGTGAACCCTAAAGGTAATGTCAAGCACTCGGGATAGGAGAAGGCCTTCGCATATCCACTCCACGGCCATCTAAATTTATTGAGAAAAAGTTTGAAAATGCACTTGGTACAAGACCAAGGTTTTTTGACACAAGGAGATGAAATAAAGAGAGAAAAAATATTTTTGAAAGAATGGGTGGTGAATATAGTCACGTCTTCGTATTGAAAGACGAGTATCGTGACCACACACTCTAAAGTGAGCATCTTAATACTCGAAGAGGAAGAGGTCTTCACCCAATCCTCTCTCTTTAATTCAATACAAAAAGAAGTTTTGAAAATGAGCACTTGGCACTAGACCAAGGTTTTTTTTTACTTTAGAAGAGAATGAAAATGAGAAATGGAATAAGTTGATGAATACAAGAACGTGGTCAAGAGAAAAGTCAAGAAATACTCAAAATCAAGGTCAAGTAGAAATAATCAAATCCCTAGCTCACAAAATTATTAGTCAAATAAGTTAATAGAAATTAGAAATCAAAGATTAAAAATCTAAATATTTACATTTCGAATATGATTTAAAATTAAAAGATTAATCTAATAAGAAAATATTTTTGAGATTTTTTTAGTTAATAACTAAACTAATACTCTAAATGACTATTATTAAATAAATATTAAATCAAATTAAACAATATAAATATATTCCTAAATTTAATATTACTAACTAATCTAATATTAACAATTTAATGAAAAAAAAACAAGATCATAATACAAGAAAATAATTTATTAAAAAAAAGAATAAAATAAAATAGAAATAATAAAAAGAGAAAAGCTAGGAGAAAGGGTGGACACATGGGCTAGAAGAGAAGACAAAGGGAAGCTGGAGCCAAGCCCAAACGGGGCGCTCCAACTTAGGTAGAAACACGGGTCGGATGACCCTATAACCCGATCTGGCTCTTAGTCAAAATGGAAAGGGAACGAACCCTAACAAGGATCAGCGGCCATTCCAATTCCTTCTTTCAGAAAGCACGATCAAAATAACTTCTACACAAACTCCCTCAATCGATCTCTTCCAATCATTCCTCTCACTCGTGATGTGGTTCCCTCACGATCTCCCTTGTTTATGCGGCGACAAAGGTGTGCGCGGCGGAGAGTGAACATGGGAGTATGGTGTGTGATGTTTGTGTTGCTGCTGTGAGTTGTTGTGGTTTATATCTGGTGAGGAAAGAGACGCAGGATCCTTCGCTACACTTTTCTCGCTCTCTCCTTCCGTGCTTCAATTTTCACGGCACGGTGGTGATCGTTGCGGTTGGTACTTCTGATGGGTTATTAATGATGGCAGAAGGCGGTTCAAAAGTGGTGACGCGTTGTTCGGTGATGTTTGTCGCGGCTGGTTGAGGGTAGAACAAGGAAAGATTTGAAGGAGAAGAAGAAGGTGGAGTTCGTGATGATGAGTGTGGAAATCGAGACGAATTCGAAACACGGCGTGGGAAGTGAGGTGATTGAATATGATAAGATGCAGTGTGTGTGATGGTTTTGGTATGAACAGAGGGAGCGAATGGAGGTAGTATGTGTGTCAGCGGAGAGCTGTTGGTAGTGGGTGGAGTTTTTGGTATTTACGGTTTTGAAAGGAGGTTGGTGGTTGAAGGTGTTTGTGAGCCGGATCGTACGATGTTAGGCCAAAACCAAGGTGGTGACGACTCAGACGGGGGAACTGAAGATGAACGGTTGAAGGTCGCTTTTCAGGTAGAGGGGGGAGATGAATCGAAGCTGAGGGTTTTGAAGGTTTGATTATGGTGAATCTGCCGGCGAGCTTATGGCAGTGTGGTGGTGTTTTGTTGTACGGTTCTGACAAGATTGAAGGAGTGTCATTGAGGTGTGGGTTACGTTGTGGATGAAGGTTAGTATTTTTTCAGAATTTTTTTCCTCTCCCTCCTTTATCATTCTGTTCTTCCTTTCCTCTTTTTTTCGCTCACTGTCTCCTCCTCTTTATTAAAGCAATTCACAAACTTATGGGTTAAGGCATCAAGGACATTGTGTTTGTCTTGGAGCTGCAGAATTTGTCTGTTGCACAGGTTATGGTTGTAGCATCGTGTTGTTGTTGTTGCTTGTACAATGGTTCAGATTTTGTTGACTTATTGCTTTCTTTTTAGCAGGTTAGCAGCATGGTACAGTTATGGCAGCAGGTTCAGCAGGTTGGTCAAAGCAACAGTTGTCTTTGGTGTAGCAGTGTTTTGGCTGTTGTGGCAGGATGGTTGATTGCAGGCTGTCTTGTCTCTTTTGCTGCAGGTTTTGGTACAATTTTGGTGCGCAGCAATGTGTTTGGAGTGCTGTGATGAACATGGCTTTTGGCTTGGAGTATGATGGTAACATGGCAGATTAATGCAGCCGGATGGCAACATGTCTTGAAAAATCGGTCTTAAAGTCTTGGGTCTTAGGAAGGGGAAACAGAAGCTGAATATTTACCACATAGTTTTTGTTTGCCATTTTAGAATGTGGATTTGGTTGTAATAATAAACATGGGCCTTCAATTCTTGTAATGGACTTTTATGGTTTCTAAAAAGAAAATATGGAAATGGAACTTTGGGTTAATGATTTGGATAATGCTTGGAAAAAAAATTGGATTTGAAATTTTAAAATGGATAATTAGATTTTGGATCATGAGAAATGGTGAATTTGGTTTAAAAAGGTGAGGAAACAAATGGGTTCAAAAATATGGATAATGGAAAAAAGGACAGTGAATAATGGATATAAGAAATGGGTTTTAGAATTGGACTTTATTTAGATAATGGTTTTGAAAATGGGTGATAAAATGGAAATGGTTATTGACTTTAATTGGATGTTGAATTTTGAAATGGATAAGTGAAAAATGGACACGGACCTTGGAAATGGATTATGAATGGATTGCCTTTGAGAAACAACAAATCGATTTTGGACTTTTGAACTTAAAACCACAAACCCATTCTTAAAAAAAACGAGTCACACATGAATCAATCCCCAAATCAATCTTGAATTTTGCCACCTGAATATTGAGGAACTAAAATCCTTATTGTGGACCATCTTGAATCATGTCTTTGAAAATTAGGATTTGAAATATGGACCGCACAACACAAAACTTTGACTAGAGATGAACTAGCCCTCGATGATCTTTAAGTGTGAAAGAACTGATAACCTGACATAGCCTGACAACTTGATCTCCATACACATAAACCACTTAAATCAATGCACCCTGACCTCGATGTTTGAAACAAAATCTTGCCTGGCCAAAATTAGGTCAAAACCAGATAAACTGAAACCTCACTGCACACACCATTGACCTGACAAACTCAGGTAAATCTGAATTGAACGACACACGCCCATCTTGAACACCAAGAAGTAAGCAACCCTAAACTCTATGCTTCAAGTGCATACCGATGAAGAAAACAACCTTAGATGTTGACAGCAAACAAAACCCTATTTATTCGGTCTCCACTAGAACCATGATGAAACCTTAATCACTTTATGCTTCTTGAGAAATCTTGAACTTGATACTTGACGAATTTTGGCACAAGAAAGCCTTGAAGCTGGATGCACTTTGACAAAAAGATACTCCCAATGCTGTAAGATCAAACCCTTGCTTCAAACTTGCATGAAAGAACCTCAAAGCAAATAGCAACCCTGATTCAAAGAACCACTTGACCCCAAGCCTTAGGAGCTCAATGAAACACATCATTGATATGACCTAATGGGATGCATAGATGATGGAAATGTTATGCTATGCCAGGTTAGGGTGAAAATGAGGGTGTGACAGAAGTAAGGAAATGTCGAAATTGTGTTAATGTCGAAATGTTGAAGTGTGTCTTGACAGGATTGTGAATTAGCTATGTTTGATTGTTTTAGCTGAGTTAGTTAGGTTAGTTAGGGTTTTCTTAGTGTGCAAGAAACCTCAACCTATAAAAAGGGAAGAACCCTATTATTGATGTAATGCAGTTGCATAGAGAAAAAGTTGAAAAAATCTCAGTTTGAGAGCAGAGAGAAACTCTGCTTAAATATTCATCCTCTTCTCCTTTTCTCTAAAACCCTAATCTTTCTTTCTTCCTCAATTCATCTTTTATTTTCTTCTTCCATTATCAATTGTGCAACGAAGTTATTCATAGATTTTGGTGAATTTCCAACATCTGGTATCTACAACACTGGCTGTGTGATTCTTAGGAAGCATAGCTCAATGAATCATCTGAACGAGCATTTTTTGGCGAGTCTCCCAATTTTAAAGAATCTGAATTATGTGAATTGGTGCAAGCAGATGAAGATTATTTTCTGCTGTCAAGATTTTTGGGTTCTTGTGAAGCAAGGAGTAACACTGCTTATAGAAAATGTGACGGGTGATGAAAAGGTTGCATACAAAGAATTGAAGAAGAAAGATTATAAAGCGCTCTTTATAATTCATCAATGTGTTGATCCAATCAATTTTGAAAAGCTGAGTAATTTTGAATCAGCGAAAGAAGCATGGGGAATCTTGGAGAAATCATTTGGAGGCGCTGAAAAGGTGAAGGAGGTGAGGTTACAAACTCACAAGAGAACATATGAATTGCTTTAGATGGAAGAAAGTGAAAACATAACTGATTTTTTCACTAGGGTTACAAAACCGGTGAATCAAATCAAGGTATGTGGAGAAATGTTGACATCAAGATCAGTTATTGCAAAGATCTTATGATCATTGGCTCCAAGGTTTGACCACGTGGTAGTAACCCTATAAGAGTCGAAAGATTTGTCAGCATTGACAAATGAAGAGTTTCAAGGGACACTTGAATCTCATGAACAAAGAATGGATGAAAGAGCTGCAAGCAAGTCGAAAAGTGGTGTGGCTTTGTAAGTGCAATCAGCAAGAGAAAAGAAAGGTAAAGGGAACTGGTTCAACAACAATGGTAGATGAGGCTACAACAATTCGAACGGTCAAAATCAGCAAGAAGAACGTTGGCTGAATCAGAGAAAGTCCTCATACTAAACCAACCAAAGAGGTGGTGCTGCAGGTAAAGGAATAGGTGGTGTTCGAAAACCTGACAAAAGTCACATTCAATGTTTCAATTGTCAGAAGTATAGTCACTACTCTAGTGATTGTCTTGAAAAACAAAATAATTAAGAAAATGATGCAAAGTTTGCAAAGCATGAAGAAGAAGAAGAGATGTTGTTGATGGTCACAACAAGAGATGAAGAAAGATTCAACGACCAATGGTACTTGGACCCAAGACTTTCATCACACATGACTGGTAGGAAAGATTGGTTTGTCAACATAAAACCCTTAATGGAGAACATAATGAAATTTGCAAATAACAATACTCTAGCAGCTGAAGGTATTGGTGATGTTCTAATTATGAGGAAATATTACAAAAAGTCAGTAATTTCCAATGTATTGTATATACCATGCATGAAGAGTAATTTGCTCAGCATAAGGCAGTTGGTCGAAAATAACTACAAAGTGTCGATTGAAGACAAGATTATGAGAGTTCTCGACCTAAGTGGAAGGTAAATCTTGAAGGCTCCTATGTCTCTGAATAAAACCTTCAAGATTGAACTTAATGTGATGAAGCACAAGTGCCTTGTAACTGCAGCTAGTAGGGATGAATGAATATTGCACTATAGACTTGGCAATCTCAACTTTAAAGACATCAGAGATCTGAAAAGAAGAAATATGGTTTCAGGGTTACCGGAAATTGACATTCCAAATGAAGTGTGTTAGGAATGCGTGCAGGAAAAACAGCACATGAACAGTTTCAGCAAGAATGCAGGAAGCAAGTCAAAGGGAATTCTTGAAGTCATATACTATGATGTATGTGGTCCTATCCGGTGGATTTGATTGGAGGTAATAGATACTTTGTCACATTCATAGATGATTTTAGTAAAACACAGTGGACTTACCTGGTCAAGAAGAAAAGTGAAGTGATCGAGGTGTTAGCCAAATTTAAATATATGGTCGAAAAACAAAGTGGTCGAAAGCTTAAGAATCTAAAGACTGATGGTGGTAGAGAATATGTGTCGAAAGACTTCGACACATTATGTGAGAAAGAAGGGATTATGTATAAGGAGGTGCCACCCTACACTCCGTAGCAGAATGGAACTGTAGAAAGGGAGAACAAGACCATCATGAATATGGTTAGAAGTATGTTGAAAGGAAAGCACATACCCAAAGAACTATGGGGAGAAGCTGTGTCGACGACAACATACATACAAAACAGATGTCCGATGAAGAAGATAGAAGGAATCACGCCAGAAGAATGTTGGTAAAGTGTCAAGCCTGGCCTAAGTCATGTGAAAGTATTTGGATATATAGCACAAAGACATGTGCCAGATCACTTGAGAAGAAAGATTGATGACAACTCGAGTTAAATGATCCTAATAGGATATCATTCGACTGAAAGATACAAATTATTCGACCCAGTGAACAAAAATATAATGATCAATAAGGACATGATCATAGATGAGCTTAAGGAATGGGATTGGATTGAAAATGTCAAGAAGGACATAATGAGAATCTTATTCGAAGAACTAGCCAGATAAGATGAAAGAGGAGTTCGACAAGAAGAAGTTAGAGGTTAAGCAAACACAAGCAGATCTCAAAGAATGAGACACATGCCTGCAAGGTTGCAAGAATGTGTGATTACATTAGATGATTTGGTCGATGATAAAGGTGACCTGGTACACTATACTTTCTATGCAGATGTCGAACCAATCAATGCAGCTGAGACATTGAAGGATTTGAAATGGATGAAAGTAATGAATAAGGAACTGAAGTCCATCGAAGTCAACAAGACTAGGTAACTTGTCGAATTTCCTCAAGGCAAGAAGACAATCGATGTGAAGTGGGTATACAAGGTGAAGTTGAATCCCAAAGGAGAAGTAACTCGACACAAGGAAAAACTTGTGGCGAAAGGATTTCTTCAGAAAGAAGGAATCGACTTCGACGAAGTTTTTGCACCTGTTGTTAGGATTGAAATAATTAGGTTGGTTGTTGGTCTAACAAACATGAACAATTGGCACATATGTCAGATGGATGTGAAATGTGCATTCCTTAATGGCACATTAGATGAGGAAGTTTATGTTGCACAACTAGTTGGGTTTGTAAAACAAGGCGAAGAAATTAAGGTATACAAGCTACATAAAGCTATGTATGGACTTAAGAAAGCCCCAAGAGATTGGAATAAGAACATAGACAGCTTTCTAAGGGAGAAGAAATTTGTGAAATGCACATTTGAGCATGGAGTATATGTAAGAAGAAGCAAGATTGAATTGCTTATACAATGTCTCTATGTCGATGACTTATTAATAACAAGTATCTACAAGCACTACAACAAATAACGCTTTTCATGACGAAGCTTTCATCTCGAACAATAGAAAATAGAGGTATAAAGCCTAGGCGCTCTATTTTTTATTATTTAAAAAAAATTAATAAACCATAAATTCCCTCGATTTTTCATAACATCGAGGTGAAAAAATAACTCACTACAAGCTTCGATTCCCAGCTATCGCAGTTTATGATTTTATTTGTTTATAAGTGTAAACAAAATGTTCTAACCCTTCGGTTTTCTATTTAACCAAGGCATAAAATAATAAGATTTTACTATAAAAGCACTAGTTAAACAAATTTTACCCTAATCCTTACTAATATGAAGCTGGCCCAAACTCACAAGCATCATTCTTTGGGATGGATTGCAAGATAGAAGAAATCTTCAATGTTCTTATATCTTGAACAAACCATTTTTTCTGCCCTTACAATCTATATCACATAATAGTGTTGATATTTTTGTTGTAATTATGTAATAACATTCATATGTTGTCAATCAAAGAAAACATTGAGAAATCTATTTCTTTCCTCGGTTGAGAGCATTGAGAAATTTGTTACTAAACACAATCATCCATTTCTCTTTCATGTGCAATCATTTTCCATGAAAACATTTGCTTAATATAATTTGAGATGGATTGCAAGTACAGAAAAAAATTCTCTTAGTTGGAACAAATAACCTCTCAGAAATCTGAAAAACAATGTAAATATGAAAAAAAAATCCCCTTGTTGGTAACAGATAACTCCTCTGGGTTGTTCTCCAAGAATCCGTTGTCAAACTCTTTATTTGTTTAAGTAATTTATTTTAATATTTTGTGTAAACAATGTCAATATTAAAAAAAAGGTTTTTTCCCTCGGTTTTAAACAGAAATCGAGAGGTATGTGGCTTGAGATGAAACATATTATATTTTTTATTTAAAAACAAATACAATTTACCTCAGTTTTGAGTTATAATCGAGGTAAAATATAAGCGTATTTTTCAGTTTCTTCATTGTCCTTTAACAAATCTTCACCGTCCATTGAATGACTATCAACGCTCAAAACACTGCCATTAGTGGTCCTCGTGAAACCTAAAACCCTCATTATAAAATCATTCTGAAATTTTAAATTTGATAGTAGTGAATCCACAAGAAACTCAAACGTTGTTGTGAAACTCTCTATGTTTAATTAGAGCGCCATGAGATTTTACACAGTAAAAGTATCATTGTGATAGATTGCAAGAGTAGAAAAAGTTAGGTTTATTTAATATGTGGTTGGTGAGAGTGTATTTACTTTGCCAAATATTTATGTGATGGATTACAATTGCAGAAAATTATCATGGGTTCAAGGTTTGTATTCTTAAATAATCATATAACTGAATATTTATTTATTTAGCTATTTTTTTTTTTGTTTTATATCAGAAACAAATGAATGCAAAAGCTTTAGAGAATATATTGCATTCAATTTTTTATCTTCCTCGTGATCAATGAAACGAAGATCCCCAACATTTGATCTTCTCCAAGATATCCAGTATATGTTATTCACCAATAACAATGACGGTGAAGAATATCATTTTTACTTTAATATTCTGTATAAACAATGTAGTTTGTAATAAAATTAATTTATTAATATTCTGTGTAAAAAATGTAATGAGTTTTAGTTTAAAAAAAACAAACTATTTAACCCCTCAGTTTTTAAATAAACTTAGATGTATGTGTTAGACGATAGACTTTGATCTAGAGGGGGTGAATAGATCACAAATTTAAAATTTAAAGTTTTGGAAAAAATGGTTTTCAAAAGTTTTATGGCACAACACAAACAACTTAAATTGAATCGTCTAACCGAACCCACTATCAAAAAGTTCAGAGCTCGGATATGTGTAAAGTTACATAATTGAATGATAATGAACTCAAAATTTTCAACAACGATTGATCACAGACATTTAAATGATAAGTTACACATAGAGCTTATTTCCAATGATCAAAAACCAAATAAAAGCATTAAATGCAATTTATCAAACACCTTGTGTGCAATCGATAACATTTGGAAATTTAATTTATTTTGTTGATGTTAAATCCAATCCCAATCAAAGTGATTATGATTATATCAACAAACCTTAATTCAAAACGTAATCATAAATTTGATTTCCAAATGAATTGATCAAGACAACAATAAATTTGATAATTTGCAAGAACAAAAATTAAAGAGATAGATAGATAGATAGATAGATAGTGTTCCAGACTGGGCCGGCGCCTGCCCATCCGTCGGACAGGCCCAACTCAATACTGCGATACGGCCCAATAAGGCCCAAGTATGACTACCGTCGAGCACTCCTAGACCTCTTCATCTTCGAGCACGCAATGATCAGTTACTGTCGAGCAGGGGTTACATACACTGGGAGAGGTCACGCCTCTCCCTTCACGATCTCCACGTACTCCTCCCCGCTAGGACACGTCATCAAGTAACGTCCACTTCCGAAGGAGCTGGTCAATCCACTTTCAGGAGATCACGGGACCGTTACTCCAGGGAGAAGACCACGTGCTGGTCTTCACTACGCCACGTAAGCTCTGGCATTATCTGCACTGGGCTGGGTCGTAAGGCCCAAAGCATATGACCATTGGCCCTGTGCTGGGGGCAGCCTATAAATACCCTCTCTCATGAGAGGATTAAGTTACATTACATTCTAACTCTCACTCTTACTTTCTATACTTGCTTGCTTCTGTCCTTACTTTGGCATCGGAGTACCTTGCAGGTACGCCCCCCACACCGTCGGAGCAGCGGAGCTCACGACGTTGCTGGCCACTAATCTCTTTTTTGATCAGGTACAAATCAGTGGCACCGTCTGTAGGGAACCTTTTTGCTTCCCCGTTTTCCTCTTCGTAAAACCAAAGCAACTTCCATTTTCTAATAACCATGACCAGCTCCCAACCTGAGACCAAGACTCCGGACACCGCCTTTCAGTTCAACAACAGAGATTACCACGAGGACAATGTGGTCGTCAACTTTGAAGAAGGCGACAAAAGGGACGGGCGTACTGCCTCCCTTTCCTTTGACGACGCGACATACAGCGCCGCCCAACAGGTTAGTGCACCCGCTGTCTACCAGTCGATTCCCGCGCCACCAAATGCTGATCTGAACACGGTGGCCATGTTCGCTCTGATTAATTAGACCAACCAACCGATTTCCCAGCAGAACGTAAGGATAGAGGCGCTCGAAAGGGGGCAACAATGACGCTCTCCCCCGCGGAGACGTCGTCGCCCCCCATCTCCCAGTCGTTCTCCTTCCCCACGAAGGACACCACTGGTCGACTCTAGGAGCCTGACTCCCCCACCTGCGGGACGCCGGCCACGCCTGGAACGACCCCAGCCTGTGGTCGTCCAGAAGCATCATCGCTCGCCTCCTCGGAAGGAACAACGACACTCTCCTGCCCAGAAGAGGAGCAAAACTGACGGCGAAAAGCTGAAGAGCCGTCCCAGGAGCTCCCCCCGACGACACGGGATGGGTTGGGGCCACCACTCCCCGTCACGATCATCGGTTAGGAGTGACGAGGATGACCAGTGGACCCTGCTGTCCAGGGAGATTATGGAGACCCCTATACCTGTGGGGATGGAAGAGCCTTCACCCTTAGGGACGTACGACGGCACCGCCGATCCCGACGACCACATTGAGAGCTTCGAGGCTATGTTCGACTACCGGAATGTTCGAGGAGCTATTAAGTTCAGGATCTTCCCAACCACCCTCCGGAAAGGTGCCATGGCTTGGTACAAAAGTCTTGCACCGGAGTCCATCACTGCTTAGAAGCAACTGAAGAGAAAGTTCTCTAGGCATTTTACTGCATCTCACCGCCATCCGAAGACGGTGGCCTCTTTGGAAGCCATCCTCCAAGGGAGGGACAAATCTCTCAGAGACTACATCGAGAGATTCAACCGGGAAGCCGTCGAGGTACCCGCTACCAACGAAATGTAGAAGTTCCTGATCGAGCGGGGACTGCATCACGAGACCGAGTTCGCAAAAGCTGAGGGCATCCATAGACCCCGCAACTTGGAAGATCTCTTCCATTGAGCCCACTCATACATCCAGTTCAAGAAGTCAGAGGCCGCCCACATTGCCCGAGACTCGCGACACCGAGAGGGCCCCCGGAGCTCCAAGGATGAGGACTCTACTGCCCCCCGGCGCGGGGGAGAGAGAAAACGCGAAGGCCTTCCCAGGGACTCTTGCGAGCCGAGAGGTCCAGCTGGCCGGTTCACGGAGTACACTCCACTCAATGCTCCCCGCGAGTGAATTCTCTCCGAGGCGCCAACTCAGAATTTCACAAAGGGGGTGTCCACTTTCCAAAGCCGACACCCTCCAAATCAAACACGGACAAGTCCAAATACTACAGGTTCCATCAGAGCCACGAACATGTCACCGAAGACTGCATCCACCTCAAGGATGCAATAGAGATCCTGATCAAGGAGGGGCATCTAAAGCAGTATACCAAGAGGAGTGACACTTCTCGTCCAGATGCCCGGGACACACAAAGCGTCGAGAAGCGACACCTCCCTTCGGAGAAAACAGAGTGCAAGTCACCCTAAGCGTCACTCGACCAGAGGACTCTTACGTTCCCAAAGGGATCGAGGATGCCGCAGAAATTTGGAGCATGTGGGAGAGTTTTACCCCTGAAGACCCTGTCACGGCCCGTAGCACATGGGAAAGTTTCCCCACAGCGATGGTTATATCTGGCGGGGTCTTCAACAAGGTCTTCGTTGGGTCAATCAAGCAGAAGTTAGACGTGCTGGAATCTGCAACCTCGGCACAGACTGCCACTTTTGAGAAGGTGCAAGGGAAGTTAAACCCCATCACCTTCTACCTTGAGGAACTGCCGGGCGGCGCGCCCAACTCCACCATTCCCCTCCTGATTCGGGTGCAGATGGCGAATTTTGACGTCCGCAGAATCCTAGTCGACCAAGGGAGTTCGGTGGACATCATGTACACCCACCTCTTCGAGACCCTCCAGCTCGACGAAAAGCATCTGACCCCTTACGTGGGCTCGGATCTACAAGGTTTCAACGGCACCACCACTAGACCGTGGGGCTATGTTGAAATGATGGTCACTTACAGGAGCAAGGACACTGCCCAACAAGTCAAGACCCGCTTCTTAGTGGTAGAGTGTCCTTACCTCTACCAATGCATCCTAGGGAGAACCACTCTGGCCGAACTCACAACAGTACCATCTACAGTCCATCTGAAGATGAAGTACTATACGGCCAAAGGCCGGGTCGCCACCATGCACGGGGATATTGAAGCTGCTAGGAGATGCTTCGAAGCTGCAACCAAGGGCCTGAGCTCGATCAACCTTAAGCCCAAGGCCGGAGAGAAGTCAACCCCAGACACAGTGCAGAAGCCACTCCCGTGCGTCAACGCGTTGGACCTCGACATTCATTTCCCCAGCGAGCAGGAAGAAGGGGGCAGCGGACAATGACCTCCCAGCTGAAGGCAACGGGCAACATCTCCACCCAACGCGCCCCATCCCAAACAGAGACTTCGAGCTCGTCGCCCTCGGAGATGATCCAGATATGAGTGTGAAGATTGGCACCGGGCTCCCCGACCTGGCGAAGAAGCAGTTGAAAGCATGCCTCTGAGAGAATGCTGATTTGTTCGCGTGGAGCGCATCAGAGATGCCCGGCCTTGACCCAGAGGTGGCCTGTCACCAGCTGACTATAGATCCAGCTGCTAGGGCTGTAGTACAATGTAGGCGTAGGATGTCTCCCAAGAAAGCGGAGGCTGCTGAAAAAGCTGTAAAAGGCTTCTTAAAGGCCAATTTTATTTCGAAAACCAGGTACACAACCTGGCTATCCAATGTTGTTCTTGTCAAGAAAAATAATGGAAAATGGAGGATATGCGTTGACTATATCGATCTTAACCGGGCGTGCCCAAAAGATTCTTATCCATTGCCTAACATCGACCAGCTGGTCGACAATTCTGCAGGTTTCAAACTATTATCCTTCATCGATGCGTACTCGAGGTACAATCAAATCCACATGGCCAAGACCGACAAGCAGCACACCACCTTCATGACCGAGTCGGGCAATTACTACTACAATGTAATGCCCTTCGGCCTGACGAATGTCGGTGCGACCTACCAGCGGATGATAAACAAAGCCTTCCGGGGAGAGATCGGTGACATGCTCAAGGTTTACATGGACGACATGATCGTCAAATCCGCAGAAGAAGTCGACCACGCTGCCTATCTCACGAAGGTCTTCGACACAGCGAGAAAATGCAGGGTGAGGTTCAACCCCGACAAATGCACCTTCGGCGTCCGGGCGGCAAGTTCCTCAGTTTCTACCTCACGGAGAGAGGAATTGAGGCAAACCCCGACAAGTGCAGGGCATTCTCCAAGATCCCGACCCCGAACTCGAACAGGTCGATACACTCGTTGAACGAGATGCTGACCTCGCTTTCCCGCTTCGTGGCCAAGTCCGCACAGTACGTACTCCCATTTTTCAAGTTTCTACGCCAGAAAGCGACGTTCGAATGGACTGAAGAATGCAAGAAAACGCTTCTCCACCTCAAACAAGTCCTTTTGCAACCCCTAGTTCTCTCACGATCAGATTGCGGGGAGAGGTTATTCCTATACCTCGCCATCACGGGCGAAACAGTCAGCGCGGTCCTAATCCGGGAAACCCTCGACGGGCAGAAACCAATTTAATTCACCAGCAAAGCCCTCCAAGGTCCGGAACTTAGGTACCAACAAATTGAAAAGGTCGCCATGGCTCTCGTCACCGCGGCCAGAAGGCTGCGACATTATTTCTTGGCCCACACAATCGTGGTGAGGACCGAGCAGCCTAAACGACAACTCCTCGGCTGGTCGGACATGGCGGGGAGGATGCTCAGATGGTCGCTTGAACTCGCTGAGTTCGACATCCAATACAAAGGAAGGAAAGCCCTGAAAGCTCAAGTACTGGCCAACTTCGTGGCAGAAATGACCCTCCCAGAGCCTTCGACCCACGGAGCCCAAAAATGGACGATCTTCGTCGACGAGGCATCCAGCTCGAAAGGCAGCGGAGCGGGCATCATCCTCGAGAACAGGGGAAGGCATCCTGATCGAAGTCTCCCTCACACTGTCTTTCCCGACATCGAACAATCAGGCCGGGTACGAGGCTTTCCTCACCGGATTACGCCTAGCTGAAGACCTCGGGGTCAAAGAGGTCAAAATATTCACCGACTCCCAGCTCGTGGCCTCCTAAGTACGGGGATAATACCAAGCCAAGAACGACAGTCTTATTGAATACTTGGCTCTGGTGAAGGAAACGATGAAAAAGTTCTCCTCGGCGGAAGTAAGTCACGTCCCACACGAACTCAATACTCGAGCGGACGTTCTATCAAAACTCGCAAGCACAAGGAAGAAAGGCAGGAACAAATTCATCATTTAAGAGGTGCTCTCTCGTCCGAGCATCGAGAACATCATCCCCGCAGTTGACATGAACGCCATCGGAGATAGCCACACCTGGATGACCCCGATATACGAGTACCTCAGCACGGGCAAGCTACCCGACGACCCTAAAGACGCCGGAGTCGTTAGGCGACACGCCTGCTCCTATAAAATCGTCGAAGACAAACTATATTTACGTGGCTTCTCGATCCCTCTCTCAGATGAGTCGAGGAGTCTAAGGTCCCCAACATACTCCAGGAGATCCACAAGGGGATCAATGCGCAACACCTCAGAGGATGATCACTAGCCCGCAAAGCGTTACGAGCAGGATACTACTGGCCCACCATGCAGCAGGACCCCAAGGAACACATCAAGAAGTGCGACAGATGCCAACAACACGAGGACATGCACCTGGCCCTACCCAGTGAGCTCAAAACACTATCGTCCCCATGGTCGTTTGCATGGTGAGGGATGGATATCCTCGGGCCCTTCGTTGTGGGATCGTACCAAAATAAGTACCTGATCGTCAGCATTGATTATTTCATGAAATGGATCGAGGCCGAAGCCCTGGCCAAAATCACGACCCACAACATACTACGTTTCTACAAGAGGAGCATGCTAGCCCGATTTGGCGAGCCCTAGGCAATTGTCACTAACAACGGGACACAATTCACTGGTAAGAACTTTCAGGACTTCATCGGGAAGTTGGGCACAAAGCAACACTTCACTTCGGTCGAGCACCCACAAACAAACGACCAGGCTGAAGCGGCGAACAGGGTGATCCTGCAAGGTCTGAAACGGAGACTGGTCGACGCCAAGAAAAGATGGGTCGAGGAGCTACACAGCGTCCTCTAACCCCGCACTCCACTACTGGGGAGACCCCCTTCCGTTTGAGTTACCGAACCGAGGCGATGATCCCCTTAGAAATAAGGGAACCCTCAAGAAGAACAGAGTCTCCCCTCGACGAGGAGATGAACGATGAGGCCCTCGGGGAAGAGCTCAACTTCGTTGAAGAGATAAGGTCGGGCGCGTCCCTCCGCGAAGCCTCACTCAAGCAGAAGATAACTCTACGATAAAATGACAAAGTTATTAAACGTGATTTTCAGGTAGGCACCCTCGTCCTATGAAGGAACCAGAAAGATTCGCGGGAAGGCATGCTCGTCGTGAACTGGGAGGGCCCCTACCGCGTCCGCGCGAAAATGGGGACAGGAGCCTACTACCTCAAAAATCTACACGGGGAGGAACTTGCTCGACCGTGGAATGCTGAGAAACTTAAACAGTACTACAGTTAAACCCTTCCCGCAACACAGCTATGTCGCGATCACGGGGTGGCACTAAGGTACAAATGCGACTCCCCTCCACAAAATAAGAAGACAAGGGCCCGCGTTGTGTGTGCGTGAGGACCCTTGATCCGACGAGGATACCTCGACCGAGCTCCATCGTCGTCATACCAATTAGGCAGAACACCCAGCTCACGATGGGAAGTTCACGCCATGAAGCTAAGACCTCGATCAAGCTCTTAGCCTCGTTAAAGGTCAGAATACAGCTCCGACCACTCGACCAGTTCCTTACACTGTCAAGGATCAATAAAGTCGAGCAAAACCCCCAAATTACTTAGACAAAAACAACACATATATCATCAAACATACAAATATCACACACACAGATAACAAAAGACAGTGCAATAGAATCGGGAAGACGCCCATTGTTCAGAAAGTACATACAAATATCACAAGCCCTTGGCGCGCAGGCCGGGCAAAAATCATTACAAAATTATGGCATGCAGGCTGAACTAAACAAAGTCGAAAGAAAGTGGCACGCAGGCCGACCAAGCCAAAGAAAAACTAAACTGTGTCATCCTCAGGTTGCTCGTCTTCCATAGTCACGTCGTCATCATCTTCCTCGGACGCCGGTGGGATAATCTAACCTTCGACCACATCATGGTAAAGGCCAGTCCCTTAAGTGATGAGGTCGGGGTTCATGATCCGTAGCTGCCTCACGGCGTTATCGAAGCCTACCTTGATAGCCTGAAGGACATCCTCCTCAATCTGCCTGAGCCTTGCGATGAGGTCAGCCCAAGAGGTCAGTAGCTTGTCATCCTCAGTTTCCTGTTCAGCAGGGCGGGAAGCCGCCTCCAGCTCGGCGATCCTTGCCAGGAGATTCTTCCTCTCCTCAGCGGCACTCTTCAATTTCCCCTCCAGCTGCCCCTGAAGCTCGACCTGAGCTTCGTTTTTCTTTTTGCATTCAGCGAGGTCCTTGTTCGGTTTCTTCATCTCGGGCTCTACTAACTTGAAGCTATCCTGTAGTTTGGTCAGCTTTGCTGATGGACAGGTCTCGTCGTTCAGGACTAAGGCTGAAGCACAAACCCGCATCACCTCGGCCACGTCTTCCACCAAGGATTTTCTCCGCGAGACCCGGTCAGCCCCTAAGATGGTATGGGCTTCAGGTGCACTGATGGTCAATGAGTTAGCCCCAGAGAAGAAATTTGGCCTCAGATGACAAGGCGGGAGCACGAACTTCTCGCTTGGGGGACTCTCAGTTAGGTCGACCTACACCTGCCCGGTGGTCTGCTGCCTTTTCGGGGACCCCTGCGAGTTGGTAGATTGGCTGCATTGTGGAGAACTGGAGGAGTCCCCGGGGGTAGGGATGGGGCCCCGCACCTGCTATTTGATCTGTTCGACTCTCCCTTTTGCAATTTTCTTCCCCCCTCGGGTAGTTGCCAACCTCTTAATACGCTCCTCTGCGCTCGACATCTTGCCTGCAAAGGAAAAAATTGAAACACGTCAGTAAACTGAAGGCAAAAATGTACAAAAAGCCCAACCAAGGGGTTGTTTGCCACCTAACTACGCGAGGGCATCCTCGTCGGCAAACGTCTCGAGGAGGGCCCTCGTATTAATCAAACGAGGCTCCTCTAGGATCTCCCCGTCGTCGCCATGGATAAACTTTCCGTCTGGGGTCACGACTTGCGCGGGCTTAAAATTGGCGACGAACTCGACTATCTCCTCGTGGGCCAGACTGTCATCTTCGGACAGCGCGCCCGGGCTAAATATGTAGTTGTCCGTGCCCTTCTTGAAGTGCGCCTCTGTCCAATGCAAGGGAACTTCACCTCGAGGACCTCCATCTGCTGCCCGTCTATTTCTTTATACACCCGGCGGTACACTGTTTCTGCGGCCATGAACGAGACAGGCTTTACGACATACCACCGGGACTTAAAGTGACGGATAGAGTCTATATAAGTCCGAAATAACCTGCTCACTTGCTTAAAGGATACCCAACCATGCCTTCCCTCGATCATCTGCCTCTGTAGGTGAAATATACGGAAGAGCAGAGGTATGGTCGCCCTGATGCGGAGATGCCGGTAGACGAGCTCGAAGGCGCGAATGAAAGCAAGAGCATTGGGGTTCAGCTGCGAGGGTGCCATGCATAGCCAGGTGAACACCTCTTGCTGGAAGCCACTGAAGGGCAGGCGCCAGCCCACCTCATCGAAGGTAAACTCATATAGGGGAAATCTCATCCCTTTGAATGTCGAGCAGATACGGTGGTGCAATAGAGGCCTGTACACCAACCAGTTATTCGAGGAGCCTTCGAGGCGATCCTCGACAGTGGAAAAGACATCGTCAAAATCTGTGACGAACTGAGACACGATGCCCAGAGGCTCCTCGCTAGCCCAGTCCACTGGTGGCCTTTCCTCGTCACCGGTGATCGGCGCCGTCGGGGAGTCGGGCTCGTCATCAGTCTCTACAAATCTCGTGGCCATGGTGTTGGAGCGGTAAAGCGGCAAGAAACAAAAAGATTTGGAAGTATTTTTCTGAGAATTTATCCTGTCCACAGAGATCGGTGCTATTGAACTGTCGTTCAACAATTTAAATGTTAATGAGTTTGGGTTAAAATGGGTTTAAAGTAAATGCAGAAAAGTAAATATGAACATAAAATGAATTCACTAATCAGAGAGAAGAAACTTATCCGGCATGCATATAATCCACTCCTCACAAACTTAAACCTATCGACCAGTTATACTTAACCTATAATACTCCTCAATATCATCCAGCATCGCTCACAATAGTGTCCCTCTCTAACACACTGAGAGAACAACCGTGTTACCCTCTTCGACACTCTCGCACCCGACTCGAGATACGGAGGCATTAAGCTTCGACACCCATAAAGATTGTTAGCTCTAAATCTATCTCTAGCATCCAGAAACTAACAGATAATCATCCCTAATCAAAGTTTGCGATGTTTATCTCTAACACAACCCAAACCCCAAGCATAAAGCAACAATCAAGGATAATCACCGACAAAGATTTGTAAAGCGGATTTTATACAAATCCATGGGCGACAAATATACACGAGTTCAAAGTAAATACATATACAACAACCCAAAAAATGAAGAATACACAAAGAAGAAGAGAAATGAACCAACATGTCGCGGTTTGTCAGAGCCGATTGATGAGAAATCCACCTCGGATCATCCGAGTACAAGCTTCAATGTTGTTTTCTAGCTAATTCTACTGAAAAATGAGTTTGATGGAGTTGGGAGCAAAAATCCCCAAAACTATAACCTAAAAAATGAATGAAATGACTTAAATAAAATTTCAAAAATCAGTCAAGTTCGCAAAGCGAACTCCAAAAATTGGCACTTAAGTGCCTCAGAATAGCTAAACCGCCTCTGCAATTCTGCAGAAGTTCGCAATGCGAACTTTTATTTACAAAGCGAATATTCGCTAGAAAGTTCGCATTGCTAACTTTATTCCCTTTTTATACTGCCATAATTCTGGGACATTTGCTGGGAAGTTCGCATTGCTAACTTTGGTCTTTTTTTCACACCAGATTTTGTTTTGACCACAACTTCAGAACCGTAACTCGGATTGACGCACGGTCGGAAGCGTTTGAAAGCTTATTCAATGCTCTATACAACAATGGAAAAATATAATTGCTTGAATACCTACAAAAATGAGAGAAAATCAATTAAACTCAATGATATTTACATGATACGCAATATATACACTATAACGTAAAGTAAACGTATTTACAAACAAAACAGGGTTTCTTCGTACGATATTAACAAAAATTATCGATAAGTGCATCAAAAATTATATACAAAAATAGTTACAATTTGCACTTATCAAAATCTCCCCAACTTAAACTTGTTTGTCCTCAAACAATAATCAAACAACTCAAAGAAACAAAGTGACAACCAAAGAATCACGAATCAACAAGTTTTGAAAAACGGACAAATGAATGGTTCAAATGAAAAACGGTACACACAAAGTAAATACTTGCCACTAAACTATGACGATAACATAGTCACGAAACAAATGCAAAATACAAAAATCATGCCAAACATCCTAAAACAAGACAATTTCAAACGCGAATCACACCTAGCAAAAACAATCATCGGTAGATGAAAAACACAAAATGAGGTACTTTTCACTCACACAATAATCTTGCAAACAAAAGACTAAATTATGCAATCGTCCAAAAATCATATTGAAAACATAAAATTAAGAATCACAAGGGCTTTCAAGGTTGTAGCGTGGTCGGGTAAACAAACAAGGGGCAATTTCTAAAGGTAATTGAAACAAAAACTTGCCTAAACCTAAGGGAGTGATCAACTCACAAAGACTTAAACACAAAATTCCAATCAACTTCTTCCAAAATCCCGAGTGTTACACAAAACACAATACTTATTTAACACAATCATTTGAACTCTTTTTGTTTCCTTTCTCAAGGATTTTCTTTTTCTTTCTTTTTCACATTTTTCTTTTCTTTTCTTTTTCAACCTCATAGAAACCAACCAATGAGTAAACAATCATTCTCTCCCCAACTTGAATTCAACCGCATCATCATGTGAATACTCCCTACTTTCTAAGGCAAGGTAAAAATTCATACAACAACACAAATTTGAGGGTTCATGAAAAAAAATAATCAAAATCCATACAAAAAGTGAATTCAATACTCATAGACAAGCATTAAGTTCAAACAATATGGATAATGATAGAAAGGCACAAAAGGGGTTACGAATGATCACACGCTCACAAGGTGAATGACTATTTGGTTAGGTAGTTGTGCTCAAAATGAGACAAAACGCCTTGATCCTTTTCATGCTTTCATATAATCAACACAAACAAAAAATTAAGCATAATAAAATCCAGTTAGAATAAGAATGTTGGTACTCTGCGCATATATGAACAATGGAAAGCTACCTCACAAAAAGGGTGGGAACTAAAGTGATTCACAACAAGAACAAATATACAAAAGAATGAATGGCATGAAAGTTTGTAAAAAGCCTAAGTATCATGAATATGCTAAAGTCTAGAAAGCGATAAACACATACCTTAGACGTGTACAAAACTTAACAATATCATTACCATACATCCGCAAGTTGAAACGATCAAACTTGGAACATCACCTCAAATTTCCTCAAGCTACTCAAAACAAGCTTTTAGACAAACACAAAAACTATTAATATAAACAAACTAAAAGACCGGGTGAAATTGAATTAAACAAGTTGTAAAGTGAAGATTTGAGAATTTTACGAACAATCCGAGTACAACTTGTTTAATGAAAGTTCACCATATTGCCTAAGCTAGAATGAAAAAGTAATAACGAAACAAAAAACGATAAAACATGCTTGTTTTATGTTGTAAGCTCGACGCCTTTACTGTGCATAGCTAGTAACTGACTTCATTCATGCCATGGTGATGTCTCACCGTGCAAACCAAAAGCAAGTGTCCTGACCAAACACTTGAACAAACGTTACGGGAACAAAATGTATACAACACTTGAACAAACATAATGGAAAATAAAAGCAAAACAAATATCTTCACAAGCATATATACAATATAAACAATTATGTACAAAGCTCCAAAACATCGAAACTATCGCAATGCAACTCAATATCAAAACCAATCCCCGGCAACGACGCCATTTTGTTGGAGCGGTAAAGCGGCAAGCAACAAAAAGATTTGGAAGTATTTTTTGGGGAATTTATCGTGTCCACAGAGATCGCTGCTATTAAACTGCCGTTCGACAATTTAAATGTTAATGAGTTTGGGTTAAAATGGGTTTAAAGTAAATGTAGAAAAGTAAATATGAACATAAAATGAATCATTAATCAGAGAGAAGAAACTTATCCGACATGCATATAATCCACACCTCACAAACTTAAACCTATCGACCAGTTATACTCAATCTATAATACTCCTCAATATCATCCAGCATCGCTCACAACAATGTCCATCTCGACACAATGAGCTGAGAGAACAATTGTGTTACCCTCGTCGACACTCTCGCACCTGACTCGAGATACGGAGGCATTAAGCTTCGACACCCATAAAGATTGTTAGCTCTAAATCTATCTCTAGCATCCAGAAACTAACAGATAATCATCCCTAATCAAAGTTTGCGATGTTTATCTCTAACACAACCCAAACCCTGAGCATAAAGCAAAAATCAAGGATAATCACCGATAAAGATTTGTAAAGCGGATTTTATACAACGCCATGGGCGGCAAATACACATGAGTTCAAAGTAAATACATATACAACAGCCCAACAAATGAAGAATACACAAAGAAGAAGAGAAATGAACCAAACATGTCGCGGTTTGTCAGAGCCGATTGATGAGAAATCCACCCCAGATCATCCGTGTGCAAGCTTCAATGTTGTTTTCTAGCTAATTCTACTGAAAAATGAGTTTGATGGAGTTGGGAGCAAAAATCCCCAAAACCATAACCTAAAAATGAATGAAATGACTTAAATAACATTTCAAAAATCAGTCAAGTTCGCAAAGCGAACTCCAAAAATTGGCACTTAAGTGCCTCAGAATAGCTAAACCGCCTCTGTAATTCTGCAGAAGTTCGCAATGCGAACTTTTATTCATAAAGTGAATATTCACTAGAAAGTTCGCATTGCTAACTTTAGTCCCTTTTTCTACTGCCATAATTCTGGGACATTCGCTGGGAAGTTCACATTGCTAACTTTGGTCCCTTTTCCACACCCGATTTTGTTTTGACGATAACTTCTGAACCGTAACTCGGATTGACGCACGGTCGGAAGCGTTTGAAAGCCTATTCAATGCTCTATACAACAATGGAAAAATATAATTGCTTGAATACCTACAAAAATGAGAGAAAATCAATTAAACTCAATGATATTTACATGATACGCAATATATACACTATAACGTAAAGTAAACGTATTTACAAACAAAACAGGGTTTATTCGTACGATATTAACAAAAAGTATTGATAAGTGCATCAAAACTTATATACAAAAATAGTTACAATTTGCACTTATCACATGGTCGCCATTTTACCTGAAAAGCAGAAGGAATTGGTGAATTTGATAGTCTAGATCAAATTCACCCTTCCACCGCAAGCCAAGTGAAAGGGCGAAGAAAGGGTCGCAGAGCATGCTAAGCAAACGCCCCCGACCAGTGTCATCCTCGGGGATATCCCGTGCTGGGCAAGCATACCCCCGACCACAATTACTGAGGGCACTCACACTTTAGACACCCCCCCCCCCCCCCGTGCTGGGGAGACATGAAGTTTGAGGACCCGAGCAAATATCCTCGGGGGAACATCGTACGTCCCCGAGACCTTCATCAGGTCCACGACATCTTCATCCCACGTCCTCGGGTAATTCATCCTATGCCCTCGGGACCCTCATAAGGCCCCCGGGAGATTCATCCTAGTTCCCCGGGGAATTCATCAGAAACTAAAGAAGCTCCGTCGTTTTCGCCGGAAACTCCATGGCCTCCCCGGAAACTTCATCAGTTCACCGGAGAAACCATCGTAGGGAACATAAAACAGAAAAAACGGAACCAGAAACTTACTTGAGATGGTGGTTGAGAATTTCCGGTGCGGCTGCGTGCGGCGGAAGGACGGCGACGAGGGGAGAGAAGGCTCGGAGCAAAAAAAGTGGAAACGTGCAAATGGCATAAACTCTATTCCTATTTATAAGACTGTTACGCGACTCGAGGTGCCCATAACCACTTGAGTGCCCTAGCCCTAGCTTCCCTAGGCATTAATAACGAGTGACACGTGGCACGCGGATTCCCGCGTGTGCCACTTCACTTACCCTGGTGCCTGGATGATGAACTCGTCCATCCCTTCTCATCTCTACGCGTCGTCGCCCTAGAATGACATTAGAAGCTCGGGCAAGCTCCAGTCTTCGAGAACCCTGCACGACGAGCATCCCTTGCTCTTGATCACCTACTTTTCTGCCAACTCGGCGCTACGGGCACGCTGCCCTATTTAACGGATATCCTCCCCGGAGGGGCTGACCCTTAAGTCATTACTCTGACACTTTGGAGCAACGACTTGGGGGGCTCCTGTTCTGAACTGGGATGGTGCCTGCCCATCTGTCGGGCAGGCCTAACTCAATACTGCGATACGACCCAATAAGGCCCAAGTCTGTCTGCCGTCGAGCACACCTAGACCTCTTCATCTTCGAGCACGCAATGATCAATTACTATCGAGCAGGGGTTACATACACCGGGAGAGGGCACGCCTCTCCCTCCATGACCTCCACGTGCTCCTCCCTGCGAGGACACGTCATCAGGTAACGTCCACTACCGAAAGAGCTGGTCAATGCACTTTCCGGAGATCACGGGACCGTTACTCCACGGCGAAGACCACGCGATGGTCTTCACTACGCCACGTAAGCCTTGGCAGTTATCTGCACTGGGCTGGGTCGTAAAGCCCAAAGCAGATGACCATTGTCCATGCGCTGGGGGCAGCCTATAAATACTCTCTCTCATGAGGGGATCAGGTTACATTACATTCTAACTCTCACTCTTACTTTTTATACTTGCTTGCTCCTGTCCTTACTTTGGCATCGGAGTACCTTGCAGGTACACCCCCCACCGTCTCATCACCATCGGAGTAGCAGAGCTCACGACGTTGCTGGCCACTAATTTCCTTTCTGATTAGGTACAGATCGGATAGATAGATATATAGATAGATAGATAGATAGATAGATAGATAGAGAGAGAGAGAGAGAGAGAGAGAGAGAAAAAGAAAGATTTATTTAGGTAGTTCCCCAATCGGCCTTACTATAGGTATATCGGCCCTCAATTCGAATTTGAAATGAGATAGTTGCACTTAACCTTAATTTTCAAAAAGTGTATATATAAGATATGAAGAACTCTAACCCCACAAACCCTATGGCTTGTTGTTGATTCTACCACCTCCAAAATCTTTGATCAAAGGTTGATCAAGTCACCAACAATGCTGCTTCAATCCACCAGTTCTTGTTACTACCTTGCAAAACCTCTCGTCTCAAGGTTTTCGCTCGGTCATATTAATCTCAAGCACGCACTTGTTGAACCCAAGATTTACGAACATGATCCACCGTCTCACGCTACTCCTTTGAAAAAAAAACACCTTGTCCCAAGGCCTTCACTCGATCGGATATGTATTTGCTTAATCTTATCCAAAACCTTCAAATCCTTAACGATCTTGCAAGAAAACCCCAACTTGGTTTTCTTATTTGAAACACACAAAGAACTCAACCCAATATTCCTGGTACACCAACCTAATTAGACGTTATCAACCCTAATCTAGATGGTCACCCAATCAAAAAATGATTATGTGTATGTATAGAAGAGAGGTTGAAAATGATGAGTATCTTTGTAATTCTAGTTTCATATAGGTTTTACACTAGAACCTTATTAGAAATGATGTAGTATCAAGTATTTATAAGTATGCAAGTTTGGAAGAAAAAGGAATGCAAAAGAAAATGAAAAGAATGCAAAAATTCAAGTTTTTAGGTCAATAGGCTGCCCTATCAAAGCAATGTGTCGACCTATAAAGGTCTTAGGTCGACCTAAACCAGTCAGCACATGGACAGAACCTACAGGCTTTAATATTGAAGTGTGAGTGTCAACCTATAGAAGAAATGTTTCTTCTATGTGCCGAACTATAGTCGTATGTGTTGACCTATAGTCGTATGTGTTGACACATGATTCGTATGTGCTGAAACATGATTCGTATGTGCTGACACATAACTTGTATGTGCTGACACATGTTGTAAGTGCATATTATATGTGTCAACCTATGTTGTAGTGCATTTTCTATGTGCTGACACATAACTTGTATGGGCTGGCACATGTTGTAAGTGAATTTTCTATGTGTCAACCTTTGTTGTAGTGCATTTTCTACGTGTCGACCTATGCTGTAGCAAACTTCAAAAAAACTATTTTTATTGTAATTTTTGATGTATGAACTTTTCAAAAACACTTTAATGCTTCCTAATTCTAAGATGCACAAATAGAATCATAGGATACCGTCCAATATATATTAATGCTAAAATATCCTAGTTTTGACATTATTCAAAATATATCTAACAGAAAGTAGTGTAGCGTGCGATTTTTGTCGGTGACGCGACCACCTTACCGCAATGGTTGGAATTGGGTGCTACTTTCTGAATTCTTATCTATCCTATGAAGCTGGAAAGAAAAGGGAAGTTATCTAAAACTAACCTTGCATGCAAATAATTTCTTTAACAAATGATAAGAGATTGGGGGTTCAGGGTCAGGTTATACAAAGGGAAGTTGTCAACACCCAGTGTATATATGGTTATCCATAGACTTTGCATTGCTTATTTCTCTATTAATTTGAACTACTTTCTAGTGTTTATTTGTCTTGGGTTGGGAAAGTTTCTCCTTTGGGAGTGTTGAGAGAGTGTTTTTGTTGTTTTCGGGTTTTCTGTTGTTTTTGGGAAGGTACTGGACCTAAGGTTTTTGATTTGTGTGCTCGCTAAGATTTTACAATCTTATGCCTACGTATTCCCATAAAGAAAACTGGGATATTAGAGCAATCGTATTTCCTCTTATTACTATGGGAGGAAAGATGTTTGGTGTCTTATTTAAAGCCCAAGATTAAAGTTGTCGGAGTATTTGTGTCTTGTTCAAAGCCCAAGATTGAAGCTAAAAGGGTGACTGAGAGAGAATGTGCCATCTCTAAAGGGAGAATATCTCACCTATTCATCACAAAATGTTAAGTACTTGATTATAAAGGAAAATTACTTTAACTGGGATATGAGAATCCAGCAATGCCATAATTTCCTTTATAAGGGTGATGTCAAGAAGGAAGAAACTTTAACTCAGTATTAAGCAATGCCATTTTTCCTTATGAATCTTTCATGCTAAAAGAGGGACATTGGCTTGGATGTAAATAATCCAGAGGCTTGCCACTTACAGCTGTTAGATGAAAGATGAATTTTGATTAGGATAAGAGAAGGACTCCAGCTTGGATTTTGAATCAACAAGTGTGCCACTTACAACAATTATCTGGGAAAAAGGTTTTGGTTGTCTATTTTGAGATGTGATGTATAGAGAAAATATCCTCCTGCAGAGTGGACTCAGGGTCTCATCTGAGGGGATGTTGATTTTTGTGTGCCTTGATCAAAGCCCAAGGTTGAAGCTAAAAAGGTTGACTCTACTAGGGGAGTTTTATATTTGTCTTGTACAAAGCCCAAGATTGAGGCTGAAAATAGATTGACTCCACTGGAGAGGTTTTATCTGTCTTGTACAAATCCCAAGATTGAGGTTGACTCTACTGAGGAAAAATCATTATATAAAGCCTAAAAGGAGGCTAGTTGGGGAAATTCTTATATGAAGCCTAAGAGAAGGCTGACTTCTGCTGAGGATTATTGAAATCTAGAGACAGGTCCAATATGTGTTATGGAATCCCAAAGGTTTTACTCTTCCTGGGGATCAAAGGGAGAGTTACAGTATCAGATAACATGAGGCTCTTATTCTGTTAGGGTTTTATTGATGGTAAATTGACCCTGGCTGGGGTTTTTTAAGGTGAAGGTTTAAACCTTGAGTTTGAAAACCTATGGTGTTTTAACTCTGCTGGAGATTAGTGTGTTGATGAAATGATCAGGGTTTTTCCTGTGCCTTTAAGAAACTTGAGGGTCTCTGTGAGATTCAAGAGAATATGAGACTTTCTAAGTCTACTTGTATAAAGAGGTTGACTCTTAGCTGGAGAATGATCTTTATATGATGCCCAAGAGAAGGCTGAGGTTTTAAGGGATGAAGATCAACCCTAAAATAGTCTGATGTTCTGGAATCCTGACTCTCCTGAGGATTGGACTAGTAAAGATGACTAATTTCTATCCTATACCTGTATGAGGCATTTGGGTCCTTGTACTAAGCCCAAGAGGAGGCTCAGAAACTTCTAAGAAGCCTGAGGGTCCTTGTACTAAGCCCAAGAGGAGGGTGGGGATGCTTTTAGGAAGCCTGTGGGTCCAAACCTAAGAAAAGTTCAAGGAAGGTTTCACCGGGAATTAATCTTTTCTTTCCTGAACAGTTCTAGAGTTTGAAGAAATTCAAAAGAGGTTTCACCGGGAATTAGTCCTCTTTGGGGAAATGAATTTCTTGTACACATAATTTCTAAGTTTGGACAGTCTTGAGAAAAGTTTCACCGGGAATAATGCATTTCTCTGTTCCATATTATATAAGCCCAAGAGGAGGCAAGATTATATCTGGAATTTCCTATGGGGAACTAGTTTTGACTATGTTGAAAGAGTAACCTCTGGTTTGACCTAAATGTAGACCTAATTGCTGGGGAAAATGCTAAACAAGTATGTACAAGCATATATATATATATATATATATATATATATATATATATATATATATATATACATATAAAATATATAAACAGGTATGTACTGAAGAGATAGGGGACTTACAGTCTGATGAAAGCCCAAACATATTAACTACAGCTACATGGTTAGGTTTTCAAGAAATTGAAGAAAGTTTTGATAAAAACTTTGAATTTGAATTTTGAATAAAAAAGAAAGTTATTTTAAAAGGAAGTTTGGGGCTTATACTTAAGGAGAGGCCCAGATGATCTCTTTTGAAAAGGCACCGATCGCGTCGTAGTTTTGAAAACCACAGAGGGACTTATACAATGACTGAGGCCCAAATTATTGTATTTACAAAGAGGATGGGTCTTACACTCTATTAGAGACCCAAAAGTTTATTTTTATACAAGAGATGGAACTTATAGCTCAAGGAGAGGCCCAGATGAAAAATAGCGATCACACCGTTTATTTTGAAAATCGCGTAGGGACTTATACAATGACTGAGGCCCAAATTATTTATGTACAAAGGGGGTTGGTCTTACACTCTACTAGAGGCCCAAAAGTGTTTGAAAAGGAAGAAAAATGGGACTTACAACCAAAGGGAGGCCCAGATGGAAATTGTTTTGAACATGGCGATCGCGCCGAGATTTTGAAAATCGTATCGGGACTTATACAATGGCTGAGGCCCAAATTTATTTATTTACAAAGGGATGGGACTTACACTCTACCAAGAGGCCCAAAAGTGTTTTGAAAAATTAAAATTAAGAGAAACCTTAATTTTAATTAAAAATATAATTTTTTAAAGGAAATTAAAATATAAAATGATACAAAATATCAAATATATTCAAAAACAAGTTGTCAACTTTAAAAAATATTTTGAAAAATAATGTTTAATCACATGAAGGCTTGAAATCCAATTGGTTTTGAAAAATCAAGGTGAGAATTTCATTTAAAAATCTTAAAAAACAAATTAAATTAAATTAAATTCAAAAAATTAAACTATATTAAATAAATAATATAAATGTGATTTTTTGTAGAATAAAATAATTTAACATTTTTGTGTCTTTTTAAAAAAACAATAAAAAATGAGAGAGAAATTAATTTTTGAAATCAATTAATAAAACATCAAAAATTCAAAAATTCAAAAATTTTAAAAATGGCGCCAAGAACACATGTTCTTGTTCGCGCGTGTTCTTCCTCCCAAGATTTGCAAAACCTCTCATATCTCTCTTATTACTCAATGGTTTTGACTTTTGTAAACATGAAACTTGCTCGTTTTTTAACAAGGATTCCAATGGTACCAATTAATTGCATTTATATTAAGTGTGGAGTGAGAAATTAAATGATGAACTCAAGAACCCTAACTTCAGCAAGAACACTATGAAATCCTATACATGAAAATACATTTATGATGCATGGATCATAGAGTTTGAGAGTGCCAGGCTTACCTCTGTAAGAGGAAATCGAATCCTCAGTTGTAGGTGTTACAGATGTTGTGTAATGATCTGGACAGCTTTAATGGACTTCAAGTAACGTGTTTGAAAGCTTGGAATGGATTGAATCAGCTTGGAACTTGTTGTGGCACCGCAACTGCAAATAGGCCAAAAAGCTTGGGCAAATGGGGGCGACTTTGTGATTCTGATGTTCCAGATGAGTTTTAAGGTTATAGATCACTCATATATGATGTATGTGAGGTGTTAGCATGATTGGTTTTGATTGAATTGCTCTCAAATTGAAAATTCGATAGTGACTTGAAAGAGAAGCAAAATTTGGTTTTTTTAGTGAGATTTGGAGGAAAGCATGCATTGTTATGCTTTGGTGTACTTGAATTGATAAAAAAGAAGCTCTATTTATAGTAGAGCAAGTTTGTTTTGGGAGCAATAGTGAATGGAGGCTGGATCACTCCATTATCCAATGAACTTTGTCTTATTGCCAAAGTCTCCTCTAGCCATTGACTTAGGTCAATCTTGCAGACCTATGGTCCTCTGATGCTTGAGTTTATCTAGACACATTTGGTTGATCATAGACTGATACATGTCAGCTCTATGCATCCCTTAAATGCCTCATGACAAAATTGGAGTTTTTAGATTTAGAACTTTGAATGTCACATGCCAAATGATGAGATTTTTTACTTGCAAGGCTCTATGGTGTTGTAGCTCTGCAGAGATCATGTTCATTGCACTTTAGAAACTTGTATTGTATGGTGACAAGGCTTGACAAGTTATGGAAATGACAAAATTGTGTGGCAAGTGCAAGACTGTCTTGTAAAACCAGTCTTGGAGGTGTCATGTTTTCATGCTTGTAACTCCCTACTCAAGTTGAATTAGGATGAGTTCTGGTACTCTTTGGAAAGCTTGTATATTCCACTTTAACTTTGATGTCCAACATTAGTCTTGAATCAATTTGGATCATGGTGAAAAATGGCCTCAAAGTTGGCAAAAACCCAAGATAGATTCTGTCCAAAATTTTCACTAAGTGTTGGAAAAAGTGGTCATTTTCATGTTTTTGTGATTTTGATCAATCCATAACTCAAAATCCATGAGGATTTGGAATCTGATGTAGTTGACAATTTTGAAGTATGTAATGAGAACTTTCATTTGAGCTTTGAATGGAAGCAAATGGCTTTGTGGTTTAGGAGTTATGACCTTGCAAAGTTGGTACCAAATCAATTTTGTTTCATATCTTAGAAAAATTTAAGTTTCTTATGGTTGCCCCTTTTTCAAGTAACCTCACTTTTATTGATTTTCTTAATGGATAATGATCCAAATAATGAATTAACATTATTTTATACTTAGGGAATCCTTGATTGTCAAGAAATTTAAAAAGTCAAACTTGGTTTTTTGGCACAGTTGACTTTTTGTCAGATGAACTCCAAACTGTGTGATCTTCTATGAAATCAAGTCCTTGTCCTAATTCAAACCTAATGGATGGACTCCTTAGGTGTTATATAGTGTCTTGAATCATGTCCCAAGGTTTGGGAACATGTCTTGGTCAAAAGTCAAAGATACAGTTGACTTTTTACCAGGAAACCCTAATTGGTCCAGATGAATTTGAATCCTTGCATTGCTTGTGAACCAAGTTCTTTGAATCAATCTAACCTTGTGAATGGATCAAAATGATGTATTGGAGGTATTCAAAACACTTCTTGAGGTCTTGGCTCATGTCTTGCTCCAAAAGTTAACTTAGGGGTGAATTAGGTCAAGAAACCCTAATTCCTGATTTTTTATTAATGCATCTCCTGAGGCTATTTTGAATCTGTGCTTAGGTTCATGAGGTCCCTTTGAGCTTCTTGACTCATGTTTTGAGGTATTGGCTCATGCCCAGATGGAAATTTTCATCTAGAGGCCTTGATCGACCAAAACCCTAATTTGGTGACACTGGTGATCTTGAGGCTTGATCCACTTGGAATGTTGCAACCTTGTGCTTGATTCTTGATGTGGGAGACCTATAGATCCTTTATGGGTGTTTGAAATGCTAGACAAGTTGAGGATCATGTCCATTCTTGATTGATCCTTTGTCTGAGTACTTTGAGAGGGCTCAAAACCCTAATTCTTGATTGAGGTGAGTGCACAATAATCTTTGAGAAGATTGATGAGGTATGATGATACATCCATATTGTGGTGATGATTTGCACAATGCTGGGAAATCGTGTGGTCAAAATTTAGGGTATGACTAGTAGCACTCACAGTATGAGACATTGTTTTTGTAAATAATTAAAATGCAGATGCTGGGGTTCGAACCCATGATCATATAACTTTACCCCTCAAATTTTATTTAACCGAGTTGTTAAGTGGCACCTTTTCATGTCACCCTTCGTTACGTCTCCTTGGTAGCCGAGGCTACATCTCTTTCGCATGTGACATTATAAGGGTTATTTGTAGTAGTGAAGAAAGAAACCGAATACTTCAAATGTGATCTTAGCAAGGAGTTTGAAATGTCTGATTTGGGAAACATTTCATATTTCCTTGGTATCGAATTCTACAAGAGTATTAGAGGCCTGATGATGCATCCAAGAAGATATGTAAGCGAGATACTCAAGAGATTTGAGATGGAAGGTCGTAATTCGACTTCGACACCTGATGAACCAAAACTGCAACTATCGAAAGACTCAGATGAAGATGATGTCGATCCAACGCAGCACAAAAGACTCATTGGATCACTTCGATACCTTTGTTATACAAGGCCCGATCTAGCATACAGTGTAGGTATGGTGAGCAAATTCATGCAGAAGCCAAAGGTATCACATCTAGAAGCGACAAAGAGGATACTAAGGTATTTGAAATGAACTCTCGAATATGGCAATTTGTTTCCTGTAGCTGATGAAGGAAAAGAATGCAAGCTAGTGGGATACACCGACTCAAGTTTGTGTAGTGATGCTGAGGATAGAAAATCCAATGTATTTATGTTAGGTGGTGTACTGATTGCTTGGAGTTCAAGAAAAGAACCAGTAGTAGCACTCTCGTCATGTGAAGCAGAATACAAAGTTGTTTCTCTTTGTGCATGTCAAGCAACATGGATGGTGTAATTGGTCGAAGAGATTACAGAGAAGAATCATAGAGCAATTACCATTAAGATCGACAGCATGTCTGCTATCAATCAGGCGAAGAATCTGATAGGACATGGAAGAAGCAAGCACATCGAAACGAGGTTCCATTATCTTCGAGAGCAAGTAGAAAATGAGAAGCTGAACTTTGAACACTGCAGAACTGAGAATCAGATTGCAGACAACATGATGAAAAGAGTGCAGGTCGAAGTGTTCAAGAAATTAAGGTCTATGCAGTATATAGATAGCTTAGACACAACGAGTTAGATGGTGTGTTGAGAAAGTAATTCCTTATGTCGAAGCATGTTGCTCGACAGAAGAAAGAAAATGTCGAAATTGTGTTAGTGTCAAAATGTCGAAGTGTGTCTCGACAGGATTGTGACTTAACTTTATTTGTTTGTTATAGCGGAGTTAGTTAGGTTTTGCTTAGTGTGCAAGCAACCTCAACCTATAAATAGTGAAGAACCCTATTATTGACGTAATGCAGTTGCATAGAGAAAATTTTGAAAAAAATCTAAGTTTGAGAGCAGAGCGAAACTCTACATAAATATTCATCCTCTTCCCCTTTTTCTCTAAAATCATAATCTTCCTTTCTTCCCAATTTATCTTTTCTTTTTTTTCTTCCATTATCAATTGTGTCGCGAAATTCTCCATAAATTTTGGTAAATTTCCAACAAAAATGACATGAACCATTTAAATATGACATGGGTTTCAAAGTACTGTCCCGCATCTGGTCCATGCACCTTGCATTCGGGAACTATCAAAAATTGCCTATTTCGCAGATGAAATAGAACTAAATCACCTCAATTTTTATCGACCACGCGTCACACTGCCCCACAAGATGCTTTATGGGTGAGACAATATCCACATAGTTTAGAATAGAATGCTGAATTTTTAAGACAAACATCCTATAAATAACAGAATCATTTAAGTATATGATGATCAAACATTTGATACTTATACCAATGTGTATGAAAAAACATCAGTTAGAAAACACCATCCCTTAAATCAACCTCCATATTTGAATGGATCAATCTCAAACTCTATCAAAGACACAAACACACACATCCACCAAGATGCAACAAATATCAGAGCATGTAGCAATTACAAAGTGGAAAAATAAGGCCGACAAGTTAGAAACCAAACATGCAGTATGTCTACATGTGAAAACCACGTCCACCAGCAATCATTTCTCAACTGTTTCTTAATCAAATACTCCTATGTAAGTATAAAACAATAACCATCCCACCAATAATTTTCACTATCTATTCAACTGTCAGTCGCTCACATGATACATCATTAGATTGCATGTGAAAAGGAATAAATGATGTCTAAATAGATTAATTACTTAATTCAAAATGAAAATGACAAGTTATTTCATTTTAATCTATATATTTCTCTCCATAAATTATCCATAACATATTTTATTCTTTGAATATCTATAATCTATAACATATATAAAGGCAAATTTTAGTTTTTGGTATAGCCTATTTTTTTTTACCAATTTTATCCTTATTTTAAAATGTGTAATTTACACAATAACTTACATTGAATCATTACTATCATCTTTCACATAACTTCTTACTAATAACTTTTTACATAACTTTCATTTAAAATTAACATTAAATAAAAAAATATCATTTATATTTTTACGTGTGTGCGTTAAAAAAACGGACTGACGGGCACGCGGACGCTAATGACTTGTAAACGCAAAAGAATAATATATGTTTCGCAAAATAACTCTAGATATCCTTTAAGTTATTTCTTTTAATAGATTGGTCCTTGAATTTTTTATAACAATTTGGTTTTTTAAATTATTAAACATGTGTCTCGTTATCCTTTTTAACATAGTGGATGTGTTAATTGTAGATGAAATTTGAGTGGTATGAAAAAAATGAAGTACAACTAGAAAATACAGCAGTCGCACATTTTGAAATGTTCAAAATGTGAGAAAAAAATATGTAGAAATCATCCTAGAAGATCAAGTTGCTACACAAAAATTTAAATGACCAATCTATTAAAAATAATAATTTAAAGACTTCTGATGTAATTTTGTCTATATGTTTAAATATTAAAACTCTTATTCATTTGAGTAGTAATATAAAACTCTGATTATTCTGTAATCACATATATAATTAGAGTAGTCTTTGAAAGCGTACAAGTGAGTTATTGTACAAAATTTAAAATTTGATACCGTTAAAATGTGATTAAATTATGGCATAAATAATCTTCTCGTTCATAAAAGTTGACGTGTTTTTGTTTTTAGTTCCTAAATCTTTCTTTATTTGGAAATAATCCCTAAATATTTCTTTTTTTTGTTTTAGTTCTTAAAATCAAAATCCACATGAAAATATGCAGGTTTCTTGTAGATTTTTCTTTGAATTTTTTTGCGGATTTAAAATTTGCAAGTTTCATGCGGATTTTCCTTCGAATTTTTTTTGTGGATTTTCACTTTTATGGATTAAACCCAAAATGATTTAACATTTAGAGACTAATTCCAAAAAAAAAAAATTAGGGACTAAAAACAAAAACACGCCAACTTACAAGAATGAAAAGATTATTTAAGCGTTAAATTTGTTTATAAAAAAATTATTATGAATAAACTGTAATAAAATAAAATCATATATATTTTGCCACAATTAACTAACATACACAAAACATTTGAAAATTTAAGACCACCTGAATATAATATACTCATGCGTCTTTTAATGTAACTATAATGCTAATTATTAAAGACGGTGATTCAAATTCAAGGTACTTTCACAAGATGTTGAAATGGAGGTATCATAGAAATAATTTGGTTGGATTGCTCACTAACAGTGGTAGGCTCGATAAGGTAGACAAAGTGAAGAGGAAAATCAAGTTGCATTTTGAGAATCTTTCAAGGAGCTGATTCCTAGAAGGTCAATATTGGAGGGGGTGGTCTTTAGCAGGTTATCATTGGAAGAGAAATTATTGTGGAAAATTCCTTTCTCAAAAGATGAAGTTAAGGAAGTTGTTTAGTCCCGGGCTAGCGACAAAAGTCTTGGTCCAGAAGGTTTCAACTTAGTTTTTTATAAGGAGTGTTGGGACTTAGTCATACGCGATGTATTTGGCACGGTAAAGGAATTTCAGTTGAATTCCAAACTCCCCAAAGTGGATATTGCTTCTTTTTTCAGGTGAATGATTATATTCACTTTGAAATTCACCAATTCGCTAATGATACAATAGTTCTCTGTGAGCTCTCGTGGAACAATCTATCGAGCTTGAAAGGTATTTTAAAGGGATTCGAACTGGTTTCGCGCTTGTACGTCAATCTTGCAAAGACTAAGTTAATAAGTTAATTATAATCACGATTGTTTTAAATATCCATTGTGAAAGGTCTGGCAGCATTTTTTATTTATTTTTGTCGCATGTTTTGCCTAACTACATTTATAACTTTCATTGTAATATACAATATTAAATATTTTAACACAGCAACATCAAGAACAACAAGATTAACAAAAATAATAAGAACAATAACAAGAACAATAACAACAACAACAACAGTAACAATAACAATAACATTAACAACAAGAACACTAAGAACAACAAAAACAACAACAAGAACAACAAGAACAATACAACAACAATAACAACAAGAACAAAAATAAGAATAACAACAAGAGCAACAACAAGAACAATAACAACAAGAACAAGAACTACAAGAACAACAAGAACAATAACAAGAACAACAAGAACAATAACAACAACAATGACAACAACAAGAACAAAAATAAGAATAACAACAAGAACAACAAGAGAAACAAAAAGAACAACAAGAACAATAACAAGAACAACAATAGCAATAACAACAACAATAACAACAACAAGAACAAAAATAAGAATAACAACAAGAACAACATGAGCAACAACAAGAACAACAAGAACAACAACACGAACAACAATAAAAAAATAAACAAATAGAATCGTTAAACAATAACATTTTACCTGTAGAATTGTTAAACAGGAACAAACTGTAACACGTTAATGGAAGCAATGTTTCTAAATTTCGTTTGTGGAAGAAATGATATTTTCAAGTTTGGTTTAGTGGATGAATAATGTTTCGTAAATAGAAGAAGTTTGGAGGCAGAATATGAAGTTTGTCTAAATACGTCTAGGGAAAAAGTGAATGAACTAAGAGTGTTATATATGTCTTTAAAAAAAGAAGGTGCCACCTATAACCACGGTTGATTTAAATACCCGTGGTGAAAGGTCTGTCACCTATAACCACAGTTGATTTAAATACTCGTGGTGAAAGGTCTGTCAGCATTTTTAAAAAATAAGTAAATAACCAAAAATGTTGGTGCTGGAATTTGAACTCATGACCATATGCCACTTTTTACCACGGGTATTAAATCAACTATGGTTATAGGTGGTTAAATAAAATTTTTAAAAAATACACGCGCCTAAATATCATATATTACAACAGTTTATTGAATATCTGTAGTAACGCATGCGTTATTATATGTGTTTTTCGTATTAGTGACTTGTGCAACATGTGGAGCACGATATTCCAGCATGTGTGCAGTGCAACATCTGACCCTGGTCAGCAAGCTATGATGGATGTTGTTTGGTGTGAGATTTTTGACTGAATCTCAATTAGATTTGTTGCAGATTATTTGGCAATGTTTGTGTGATTTGTTTAATAGCTGTTGAAGATCAAATCAAATTTAAATGGAGATTTAAATTTGAATTTGAAATATAACAAATCATATCTTTTGTTGGAGAGATTTATGGAGCAAATCAAATCCAACTAATTCAGCTATTATTCTGGATGAATTAAATGTAGAAATTCAAGAGGAAAAATCCCATAAGACATTGCTATATAAGGAAACTCAATTCTCATGTTTTACTTGAGGGTTTTGTACATAAGATTATGTTCTTCGTGTCTAGGATTTATGAGTCTTTTATTTCTTGTATTCTACGCTAATGATGTATTAGTGTTGAATCTATTTGTTGTACACCACTATATGTTTCAGTAACTTGACATAGTTGTTGGGTTGTCTTAGTTGAGTTGTAAATTCAACAATCAATAGAGTAAGGGTGTACATGAGTCGGTTTGGATTGAATTTAGCCAAAACCATGACCCAAACCATAAAGGGTACATCGGTTTGGATGAGGTAAAATAATCACCCACAACATCATTGGGTCGTTTTGGGTAAAACCACAAAATTGTGGGTTGGATGGTGGGTTAGCCACTTTTTTTTTCCTTTTTTTCTTCCTTATATAATTATAAATTATTTGTCGCGTTTTTTTATTAATAAATAATTTAACCTATTACCTCTATTTTTTAAACATCAAATGTATAAATGCACAATAAAATTTATCATCATCATATTTGAAAAAATCAAAGTTACATTACGGTAACACCTAGAATTGCATAAAACACTTGCAACTTACAAGAATTATCATCAAAATAATCAAAGTGAGACATCTTAAATAAGTTAAAATCATTACTTACAAAATAAAACACGTTTAAAGGTTGTAATTGAAGCAATTAAGATTAAAGACATCAAAGTTATCACTCATCAAACTATAATAAAAAAGCTTTAAAAAAAATAGTCACTCAATATCCCATGGATTTTATGGGTTGGGTGTGGTTTTACGCATAACCCAATTATTTTGAATGGGGTTTTCATTTCTAAAAACTCTGTTCACCCAATAATTCAGTCCAACCCATTTTTTTGGGTCGGTTTGAACTTGAATGGGTTTTACTGGGTTTATTGGATTTACCCAACCCATGTACACATCTACAATAAAGTTGTTATTGAAGTTGATCACTAGAGATTAGTGATTGAAGAAAGTGAGATGATTTTTTATATTTAATGAGAGCCCTAAATAGAAACTCACTAGGATTAGGAGAAGACATTGACCATCATAGAGTTAATGTTCATAGAAGACTAATTGTACTAATTTGAAGTAGTGACTTTTCTTTTTTGCGTAGTGTGTCTCTCAAACGTTGGTGCAGTTTTACTGAACTGAATTATCAATCTCTTGTGTTATTTTATTAATTTCTACATTGCGTTATTGTTGATGTTATATTGTTGTTTTACTGATTTAATAAGTTGACCAATTGTTCTAATATTATATGTCCAACATCTTTTCTCTTATAAATATAATTACACATTTTATTCAAGGGTAGTATAGTAGTTAAGATGAATATCATATGTTTATTAAAAGTATATCATGAAATTAGTACCAAGCTAAGTTTAAGTGCTTCCATTTTTATCTGTGGAAGGAATGGGAATCTAATATGTGAATCTGTTTTGTCCCATATTAGATTTTGCCTTTTTTTTTTTTCTTTAATTCCCTTTGTAATTATGACTCAGTATTCTTTATACTCGTTCTAATTCATGTTTACTAATTAAAAAGATTAATTAATCTATTGATTGGGATGTCATTGGAACCAATTGACCAAACACACTTTGTAGCAAAAGATACGATGTATATTTTCAAACCAAATTAACAATTTGAGTATACTGTAGAATTGACTAATATAATACTCCATATGTCTTTGTCAACCCATGATTAGAAAAATCAACGGCACCGTCACAGTGTCACACTAGTGTTCACATTTAACAATAAAAACTTTTTATAATGCAAGGTTCATATTAAATTATGAATTCTTTAAGACTAGATTTTCCATAGCTAAATCAAAGGCATTATTAATGTCAATTTTGGGTGCTATAGATGGACCTTAAAATGATGTGCATTTAGCTTTTGGTCCCCATTAAGGCTTGATTTTTTGTTTTCTTGTGTTGTTCCTTCTTCCACGTTTCCATTCCTCGTTTCTCATCACTGTCATCAATTCAATTTGTCTGAATTGACAATTTTTCGTAGTTTGGCATATCAGTGGTTAAGTAGAACAGTATAAATTTTGATAATTTAAAAAGTTTGACTTTAAACTATAATCACCGACGTACCAACTTTGTGAGGGATTATAGATATTATTAGGAAACAAAATCTTGTTTATTTGGTTATTTGTTTTAAGGAATTGGATTTCCTAATGTTACAACATGACATGCTATCGGATCAAAATTGTTTATTTTTAAATTTATGAGTGAAATAGTTTTAATATATGAATTTAAATTTGTGACTTGAATCATCTAATATCTAATCAATAGTTGTGATAGTTTACAATTTAAAAATTACTATACAAAATCAAGATTTCTCATGTTTGTTAGGGAGTTTAGGAAAAACGGAGCACCAAATGAAATCAATGTTTCAGGATTATGAAATAAATTTTTATCTAAAATCTTAAAACATTACGTATATGAAGTTTTCTCTTTTATAAATTAACACTCTACATATTCATATGTGCTGTGAAATTTTATAAATTTTTTATATATGTGCTATCAACAATCTCAGTTAATCTCTCACTTTTTACAACATAATTCAACTTAGAATATTCTGGTCTCGTATTTATCAAATTCCCCAACAAATAATATAAGAATCTTAGTTCGGTTTGATAGAAGAGTAGAAGCTAGATCTTGAGTTGAATATGATAACTCATATATACTTTGTTACATGATGTTGAAGACTCGCTATTGTAAAAGAAAATTGTTAAAATATAGATGTGAGTAGTTAAGTTTCATATTGATTAAAAAAATAAAAATATATTAGATATATAAAATATATATAATATTATGTTTCTTTCAATTTACTTTATAATAATTTTACATCTAATTTAACACAATATATTAATAATCAAACAATATACAAAATTTACCGACCTCATTTGGGACCCTCCCTTGTCATAATCACAGTAAGAAAATTGTTTTTCCAAAGACACAAAAATAAAATTGTACAAAAGGCAATTTTAGATTTTAGCCTATCTATTCATCTAATTTAACTCCTAGTAGAAACATGTAAAAAGAAACACAACAATAAAAGTTAAAAGAAGGACAAAATTGTGCATTGAATCTGAAGGTATAAAGAAGAGAAAAAAAAAAGGCTTCATAACATAGCATAGGTGCTACAATGAAAAGGCTAAAGTTAAACTTAATTGAAAGAAAAAAGTAAAGGGTCCATCCAAACAATTAATATTAAAAAAATAGTACAATCCAATTGAAAAGATCTTCACGTGTAAATTGATGTACCATGTGCTTGTGTTTTGATGAGAGAGTCAATAAAAAGGAGTGATGTTCCTTCCATCCAATTAACCTCATCTCACGGATCTTGCTTCTCTCTTTCCCTCTCTATCTCCATCTCTCTATCTTTCTCTTCCTCTCTTCTTACTTTTTTCAATACTCTTTTCTATCATATAAAAAGCCTAGAGAAGAATACTTTCATTCATATATCAACCAAAATGACTTCTTGGAAGAAAACCATCACTACACCTTTCAAAAAAGCTTGTACTTTCTTCAAAGATCAACCCACAAGAGATCACAAGAAATCTCAAACAGGTTTGTTTATTTCTATTTAGGACAATGAATATTTTGTTTAAGATAATTGGTTTTATCATTAAAAAAAAATAGTGGCGCAGTTTATTATCCGTTTTTCTATTGATATTTCTGTATAATCTTGATTATAAATATATTGCAAACCAACTAATTTTTTTCATTATTATTTTTGCAGAGCAAGAGCGAAGTGTAATGGATCTACAAGGGGAAGTAATGGCATGTGGATATGAAGATGTTCAAGTTATGTGGTCAATTCTGGATAGGACTAAATCCACAGCCACAGAGCAGAATGCGACATAGCATCTTCAACGTGAATTTACTGAAATGCCCTTTTCTTCCATTCATGAATTAGCGAATGTTTTTTATGTGCTAATTAATGTTAATGTCATAGTTGTTGCTACTATGAATGTAATGGAAATTAAGATATTTGATGATTTGTGCCCCTTTTTCTGTTAGCAAGAATTAAGGTGGCGGTTTTAGTTTGTAAGTTGTTTTTTTTTTTTTGTTAAGTTAAAATGTTAGTGCGTGTTGGAATCCCTGTGATTGGTGAATGAAAATCATGGTGAGATTTTTTATGGGAATGAATGGTAGAGATTTTTGTTTTTTATTGTTCTATTTTATCCTTTTGTGTGGTTCTTTGACGTTGTGTTTGTTTTCTTAAGGAAAGTAGTAAAAATAAAATATAAAAAATAGAAGATATTTTTCTGAACGTATGGTCTAAAAATCAGATATTTTTATGATCTCAGATATTTTCATTGCTCATATTTTGTAAGGCCGAAAATGTTGACAATAACAATGATAAATAAATAAAAGAATTTTTTAATACATTTCTTAGGTACCGCGCGAAATTTCACTTATGTTCCCTGATTTCGGATGTGCAAATCAAAACGCACCATGACGTTAAAAGAAAAATATTTGTTCTAGATGTGCATATGCGGAAGGTTTCCGTATAATACAGATCCAAAAGAATTGTTGATATATTTGTACCTGTATGATCACTCCTCTCATTCTTCTCATTCTCAACATTTCTTCTTCCACACTCACTCCCACCAACCTAAAAAAACCCTACTTCATTAATATCATTTTTCACTCAAAAACTTCAATTTTTTGGTGTAACAAATCAAAGGGAGCAAGAGAAGATTGAATTTCAGGTAAATATTCAACTTTATCCACTACATTGCTCACATTATCAATCTACTTTTGGAAAAAACAAATTACGCGGCTTCCGAATGTGTAAATTCGGTACGTATTGAGCATGAACTTGTCTGGATGTGCACATCCAAAAAAATGCCTAAAACTTATTAATTTTAATTTTCAGCAATTTTTAATAGGTTTTAGTTATATATATTTATTGTTCTATTATTGTTTATAAATAGATATGATGTACCCCGATAACATCTCAAAAAAATTAGTTTCGACGATTTCTCCGAAAGTTGAAGAGATTATCGTAAAGTCGGTTGATGTCGGCGGTGACTTTAATAACAAGCAAGAGTTTGATGATCGTGAGAGCATGCTCGCATATATTCATAGGACATCTATTGGCTCTGGTTTCGGTGTGAATATCGGAAGATCGGATAATGGTTCGGAAAGAAGAAACGCTTTTGTAATTTTGGGGTGTGAAAGAAGCGGTAAATATCAGGTTTTTCTACGGAAATTAAAAAAAGACGACACCGGTAGTAGAAAATGTGAGTGCCCTTTTAAGATTCATGGTTACATTTTAGCTTCTAAAAAATGGAGATTTAGTGTTCGTTGATGTATATAATCACGAATTGTGCTCAAAGTTTCAAGGCGAACTTTTATTCCATATTTGCAAATGCGAATTTTTACCGGATGTGCACATTCGAAAAAAACTGAAAAAATTAAAAAAAAAAATGCGTCCTGATTTGCACATTTAAAACAAAGGGGTATTTTTGTAAATACACAAGATGCCTAAGAAACCTATGAAGTGTGTTAAGAAATTCTCATAAATAAAACTATAGTGATTATTTCTCATAGCAAATTACTGTTTAAATTAATATTGAAAGGTGTATTAATATTTAGTTCTCCCACGTTTTAAACATAATTAATTTTGTTACAAAGTCATTTAATCACAGATGATAATGACAACGTCTTATATTTTATATTTATGAACCGAAATGTTGTTTACTCTTAAAAAGTTGTTTAAATGGAAATCAAAGCAAGAATCTTGAATCTTAAAAAAAAATAATAATAAATAATATATAAAAAAAGAAAAGCAAGAATGTTGAATCTACAACGACCCAATATAATTTTGATCAAAATTTAAAATGTCTATTTTTTTAAAGGCAAAATGGCATTAATAGAGTATAAGGGATATTCAACTCAATACAAAAGAGTCATATTCGAAAAAAATTTCTACCAACACCGAGTATGGCCTAACCGTACGACAATTTATAGAAATCGTAAAAATCAGAGTTGGAATAGTTAATTTCTCTTATGCAAGATCACTTCCAAGCTAGAATTTTAATGTTCCAATATCATTAAGGTTACATATACCGTTTTCGAAAATAGCTTCATTCCTAACCTTTCAAATACTTCACACTACGGCCAACCAAACAACACTTCTCATATTACTAACTCCAACGGACTTCCTAATACCCCGCCACTGTAAGAAATGCTGAGAAATATTGCCTGCGAACAAAACATCACAGTCCAGTCACAACCCCGATCTATACCAGACATGCAAAGAAAAATGACAGGAGAAAACCAAATGCTTCAAATCCTCGACAGAATGATTGCACAAAATACAATTCCTCTCCTCCTCAGAAAAACAAATTCCTCTAGCTAGCAACTAATCTCGCGTAGCCACCCTATTGAGAAAGATTTTCCATCCGAAAGCCTTAATTTTAGCTGGAACTCTCGCCTTCCATAACAAACCAAGAGCGTTAATTGTATCTAATTCGAGCAATTGAGGAACAAAATCATTTCTCATCAAAAGATATCCAGCTCTAGCGGAATAAGAATCAGATTAAACATCCCTCATTCAATCAAATCATTTGATTCTTGAATTGGTTGAACTATTGACAGCAACTCCTGCAAGTAACAGAACTCCTCTTCAACTGTTGTCGATTGGTCGATCTCTTCTAATCCCAGAATCATTCCAAATCCAACCTTCTGTTGTCCAGCTGCCCATATTGCAAATGTATTCATCTTTTTTGCTGCTGATCTCGAACAGCCTTTGGCAAAAACCATTCAAAGAAACTGCCTCATGCCAGTAAGTTATCCAAAAAGGAATTGAAGAACCATCTCCCTGAGAATATTTGATAGAATCTGCAAAACAAAGACCTTTGATAGAAGCCAATTCTCATACTTTACGCAGATCTTTCCACCAATAGGAAGCAGCGAAAATCCCATAATATCCCTTTTCCAACAGCATACTATATTCCACTCCACCGTAACGCGCTTTCAAAACTTTCTTCCACAAAGCATTTTCGGAACCTAGAATCCTCCATCTCCGCTTGGACAATAAATCCAAATTGAACTCTTCAATGCATTTGATTCCAAGCCCTCCTTGGTCCTTAGGCCTACAAACAGTGTCCCACTTAACCCAATGAATTTTAGCCTTCTCGACCGACCCTCCCTAAAGGAAACATTGTCTGAGTTTATCGATATGCCTCCGCACCTGAGCCGATGCTTTATAGAACGACAAAAGAAATATAAGGAGACTGCTCAAGATAAAGTCGATTAAAGTGATTTTACCTGCAAAAGAAAGATATATACCTCTCCACAAAGCCAAATTATTTTCGAATTTGTCAATCAATTTGGACCAAGTTTTGATACGCCTAGGATTCGAGCCAACAGGAATTCCAAGAAAAGAAAAGCAAGAATCATCAATCTTACACGTGAGAAAGTTAGAAGCAGCTGCCATAAAGTGATCACTCACATTAATATCTATCAATTGACTCTTATTAGAATTCACACGTAAACATGATACGAGTTCAAAACCCCGAAGAATAGCTTTGATGCTTCAAAGATTCTGCCAACCACCTTGACCAATTAGAAGAGTATCATCGACGAATTAAATAATCTCCACCGACACAACATCCTTCACTCTAAAACCTCTGTATATACCCCTGTCAATTGCCTTATTCACCAGGGCTGCTAAGCCTTCAGCAACAATCACAAAAAGAAAACGCGATAAAGGATCGCCCTGACGCAATCCTCTTTCAACCGCAAAATCCCTAGTAGGGCTACCATTAACCAGAATAAACAAATGGCAATTAAAAATGCAGGCCTCCATCCACCTCATCCAAAGACAACCAAAACCAATTTTCTTCATCATAAATCTAAGAAAATTCTAGTTCACGCATCCGTACATTTTCTCAAAGTCTACCTTAAACATAACACATTCTTCTTTCTCTCTTGTAGCTAAATCTACAACCTCATTCGCAATCACCACCCCATCCAATAATTGTCTCCCCGATACGAAAGCAGATTGGGACTGCAAAATTAAACCACTCAAAACTCTTTTTAGTCGAGCATCTAAGAGTTTTGCAATAATCGTGTAGAGACTTCCCACCAGACCAATAGGTCTATAATCTTCATGCTTCTCAGGATGTTTCACCTTAGGAATCAGAGTAAGAAAAGCAGATGTAACCACCTTTGGTAGAGTAGCTCTGCTATGAAAATCTTTCACAAACTTGATGATGTCATTTTTGAGAATGCCCCAACAACCTTTGATAAACAAGAAGTTAAATCCTTCTGGACCCGAACTTTTAAAACTATCACAACTCCAAACTGCATCTTTAATCTCATCCTCAGAAAAATGGGCTTCCAATAACATGTTGTCAGTCTCTGAAAGAGATTTGAAACTGTAATCCTCTAAAACAGGTATGTTGTTTTCGACTTCCTTGAACGTGTTTCTAAAATACATCCACATAACTTCCTTAACATCAATAACATCCTCAACAAGCCCACTCTCAGTTACCACAACACCTATGAATTTCCTTCTAGAATTCTCCTTAACAATGTTATAAAAATACCTCGAATTTATGTCACCGTCCCTAATCCACTTCATTCTCGCCTTTTGCACCAGCATGTTATCCTTAATGTACAAATGATGCCACATAGAATTGCACGATGCTGCTCTGTTAATGATCAATTCCTTAACTTTGGTATCCCCACAAACATCAATGAGGCTATCTATCATATTGATCTCGTTAACTTCGTCCTCAATTTTCAACTCACGTCAACCAAAGACTTCTCTACTCCATTTCCTCAACCTTTCCCTGAGAACCTTAAACTTCTCTTTGATAACATAATCACTCCTACCTATAATCTTAGTGTCTTTCCAAACCTTATCTACAAAAGACAGAAAATCGTTATCACCAAACCAATAATCATTAGATTTAAACGGTTTCGGCCCCCAATCTACACAAGAAACTTTCAACCAGATAGGGCAATGATCTGATACATCCCTTCTCCCAACCGTTTTACCAACCACCCCCCATCTATAGATTATCTCCTCAGACAATAGAAATCTATCGATTCTGCTCATCGACTTTCCATCCCCACTGTACCAACTGTATTTGTTTCCAAAGCAAGGAGAATCCACCAAATCCATGTCATTGATAAACTCTTCATATTCCCTATGTTCAGACTTGTTTACCGTTGCCTTACTCCCCCTTCCTCTCAGATGCACATGAGACAGCATTGAAATCGTCACCCACCACCCACAGACCATCATTGAATTTACTCTTCAAATTAATAAGATCACTCCACAACTTCCTTTTAAAATTGAGATTACAAAAGATAAGAGTAAACATTAACTTCCTTTTAAAATTGAGATTACAAAAGATAATAGACTTCATTCTTCCAATGAAATTTCACACCCAAGAAACCATTAGAGGAGAAAATAGGATTGATAACCTCCTTCCTCCACATAATGATTATCCCTCCAGATAAGTCCTTAGCATTGCTATACGACCAGTCAATATCTTGCCCATACCAAAAGATAAGTCCTTAGCATTGCTATACGACCAGTCAATTATCTTGCCCATACCAAAAGCTGCTAATGATAGGAGAATGTCTATGATTTGGGTTGTATTGAAGGAAAATTTTAAGTTTTTAAAATGTATGTTAGGAGAATGGAAAAGCAATAATGAGAAAATTTTAAATGGTCAAATTCAAAAGGTTAAGTGTATGTTTGATTATGTATTAAAAAATTAATTTTAAATGATTGATTTTATAAAATTGAATCGGATTAAAAGTGAGATTAAAATAATTTATATTTAAATAAATTTTTACGAAAGTGATTTGAATAAGAAATTTAAAGATAAAAAGAAAAGCAAGTTGAAAAAGTAAAAGATATTCACGGTAGACAAAAAAATTATTTTGCAAGTCAATTTACATATATGTTGGGTTCTCTGGACCTAATTTAAACCGTTTTAATTTTTATGCACTCAATAGTCAAAAAGTTAATTATTCATTAATTTTTTAAATTAATTGCAATTTTGATCTTCCTATTTCTTTTTTGATTTCTTCAATTTGGAAAATGAATTTTTGGTCCTTTAAATTCGTTTTTTTAATTATTTTAGTCTCATTTTTAATTTTAAAATAAATTTTAATAATATGATAGTATATTTGTTGATATTCCACTGTCACATTTATAATAATTAATTTCATATTATTTTTATTAATTTTTAATTAGAAAATTTTAAAAAATTAATTATTAATTATCTTAAAATAAAATTTTGAGGAGCTTTATTAGTTTTTAATTAGAAAATTTGAAAAATAAATTATTTAAAATTGTAAAACAAAATTTTGAGGAACTATTAATTTTTAATTAGAAAATTTGAAAAATTAATTGTTTAAAATTATAAAACAAAATTTTGAGGAACTTGGGTTTCAAACCCATGGCCTTACTACAATTTATTTGTTAACTTTTGGCAGCAAAATTTTTATTATTTTAATAATTTTTCCAACAACCATTCTTCTTCCTCTCACCATGTTACAACCATCTCATAGGTTCATTTGTTTGATTAAATTTTAGCCTTGTTTATCTCCTATATTTTAGGCAACATGGTATCTACTATCTACCCAATACAAAAAAATTCCATGCTTTGTCAGAATTGCCTTTCAACCAGAAAAAAATTACACTATTAAAAGGTTGTTTTGGTAACTAGCAAATTCATCAAAAATCATAATTTGCTTCTCACAATTGAATGCCATGTGTTGACTTCACATTGGTCCCCAATTAAAATAATACTATTCCCTCCAATTTTTCACTTTTCTCTCTTGCTCTTTCATTTTCCCTTTTCTCTCTCTTTCTCCCGTTTTCCCTCTCTTTGTTCTCTCAGTTTCCCAACAAACCCTAAACCCAACCCCCGTCGCCGCCCCCTTTCTCTCTTCTCTCTATTTTTTCCACAAACCCTAGCGCAGTCGTTGCTTTCACCACCTTCTTCAAGTTCTTTCTTCAACAGTATCAGGTATTTTTCTCCAACTCCTTCTTCTTCAACCTCTATTTATTTCACTACTCTAACTCCTTTCGTTTTTACATGTTTATCTCTTGCTCTGGAACTCATTTCATCAAAAATTTCAAAGTTAGATATTTTTTCCTCATCAAACCTCATGTTTTTAACTACAAGTTTGTTCCTTTGTGTACTGATTTTCTATAAATATTGTTATGGTTTCTTTTTGTATTGTTAAATCATTCATAAAACATGATTTTGTTATGGTTTGTTCAAGTTCTACTCAATATGTTAGTTTCATTATTTCGTTATACATCAATATGGTAAATCTTATCATATATAGTTATATACCATTCGAAGCTAACCGATTTCTTTATGTCTCTGAGAAGATGAGTCACGTGGAGGATGATTCAGCAATAATATGGACAATAGGGCCTGATTCTGGTGTAATAGCAAAACATGCAATGGTATCTCAAGTTTTCAGGTTGATGATTGAAGATGGTGTTGAGCCTGATGTGGTATCATGGACTTCTGTTATATCTGGTTTTGTACGGAACTTTCAAAATAAGGAAGTTTTTGATATGTTTAAGCAAATGTTTAATCATGGGTTCTGCTCAACTTCGGCTACTATCAATGCACTTTTTCCACAAAAACATGTATAGTAAATTTATCTGCTACTTTCGAACACAGTTGTTTCTAATTGTATTTTCATTTATCTGCTGTCGCGTTTTCCTGACAAAAACATGTTTAATTGGTTACTATTGTTTAGTAAATTTAAATAAGTCATATTACAATTTTCTACAATGTATTTTTCTAATTCCATGATCAACCATGATCAACAGGTCAGTGAGGAAGTGGTTGCAAGAGCAATGGGTTCGTTCTGTCTTCTTTCAATTTCATTTCGTCTTGCATTAAGGCCGCCTCTTCCGGCGTCATAATTGTCGGTGCCTCCGTTGCTGTATCTATCTCCGACGATGGACATGATAATAAAGATCACGTAGCATTTAATTTTTGAATGTTTTGGTTGTTGCTTTTTGAAATTGTGACTTGTGAATGTTGTTCTGAAATGAGAAGTGTGATACACGTGACTTTTGATGAAAACATTTAGTTCTATGAAAATTCCTAATTATAGGTTTCTTAGAGCTATTGGTTTATTTGAAACGTTGTTCTTATTGTGATTATCTCGGATCTCTGCATTTCTTGTCTCATTCATCTTATCCGGGTCTCTATGAATTTCTTGCGTATTTGTACATTTGTTACTAAAGATTTCGTTTTTCGATCTCACCTATATGAAACTTGCACATTTGTTACTAAAGATTTCATTTTTGGATTAATGGTGTTTATGCTTTGGAAGTTTAATATTAAATGTTTTTGTTACTCCTGTATGTTCTTTTTTTTTTGTGTGTGTTTCTTTTGTGTTTCTTCTGCAAGCTTGAGAAAATGACGCAAACAAGAAGAATGAGGTTTGAAATATTCTGCTTCACTATTTTCTTGATATTTATATTGAACTAGAGCATAGCTTCTACTGTAACAATGTAGGTTGATCCCAAGTGGCTATGTATGTAAAGTCTTTGCATTCATGGTGAAGTGAGAAAGAAAGCTTAAGAAGATGACACAAACAAGAAGAATGAGATTCTGAATTATATGTTTGTATGCATTTGTAATGAGTAAGTGTGCCACATGAGCTAATGTTTATTGCTAACATTGACATCATTATTTGTATGATTCGTTGTTATTTATGTATGTAGTTGGATTTTATTGCTAGAGGATGATGCTGTTAGGACTATTGCAAATTTCTGTCATGACCTGCAGATTCTTGACCTCAGCAAAAGTTTCAAGCTCACGGATGCATCACTGTATGCTATAGCCCATGGTTGTCGCGATCTTACAAAACTAAACATCAGTGCATGCTCAGCATTTAGTGACAATGCTTTGGCCTACCTTGTTAGTTTCTGTAGAAAACTTAAAGTTCTAAATCTATGTGGATGTGTTAGAGCAGCTTCTGATACTGCACTTCAGGTGGTATTTTTATATGGCAGATACTTATTCGTATTCACAATCATATTAAAATTGAGATGGATTTTAATTATAACCCCCATTTTTATTATGAATAGGCTATTGGACACTACTGCAATCAACTACAATCTTAGAAGTATGGTGGTATGATCATGAAATGAAAAGTATATGTAAGGTGGTGTTATATTCATTTTCCTGCATGGTAATTCTAGAAGTTAACTTCTGTAGTATCACACTAATAATTCTAAAATAAATACACTATCATGAATTCTAAATATGCCTAGGGATTAGTTCATAATTAAACATACAGACTCATTCTTCCATCAATACGGAGGTTAACTTCCATATTATTTTTTAGAAAAATGAGAGTGACTCGCTTACCAAATATTTTGGTGTGTTTTAGAGGCGTCCAAAAGTTAATTTCCGTATTTTTCAAAGGCATTTTCAAATTTTCTAAGAATGACCCTTCACCACTAAGGGTAAGAATAGCAAATCCCTATAATTTTTACTTCAACATTCTACTATTACGACTAGTCTCTTCATCTAGACCCAACCAATATTCGTTAATTCATTTACAAAATTAATACTTTTCCTTGGTTTGACTAAATATTAGTATATGATATGGATCCCCAACAATATCATATTTCATTGGTCAGAAATATTTAACCATTTTTTGTCAATCTTTTTCCAAGTTAAAGACGAATTTTATGAGTTGAGATCCCTTCAGTATGAAGAAACCTTGATCCTTATGCCTAAAGTTTTTCTTTGTACGGAAAGATATAAGAGAAGAAACACTGCAAAAAGCAAATAATAACAATATGCTGAATCAATGATTTTTGGTCTTATAAAACCATCATCTAGTATACATGTAAATAACTTCAAACTAGAACATTAAAAATATACACTCTTTTGAACTATCTGAGACAAAACATAACTGACTACAGAGCCAATTCACCTGAAATTTCTCTCTTCCTTTGCTTCAAGGACGTCAACTTCCTCGTTGGATAGAAGATCCACAATGGGTTCATATACGTCCCACTCTTTTCTTTTCCTGATGCATTCAACCAAAACAACCAAAGCATATGAAGTTCTCATTTTGAACCAAGAATTGCACATAAGTTTGGATTAAACATACAAATAGCCTTGTTCTTGAATGTCGACATAATTACTTGCATGATGATATAAAAGTTCAAACGAAAATTATTGAATTTCAGAAAACAAGAGTGTATAAATTTATGACACTTACCGAACAACACTTGATTTAATACCAAATAATTTGACCAAGTCCACTGCTACGGCGCCTCCTTTACTGTCAAGAGATCATTGATAAGACAGCGACTAAATAATAGATTAGGGATATATATATATATATATATATATATAAAATAAATATGCATTTATCACGTCGACTGAACTAGGGTAGAAGAATATGAAAAACCTGACTGGAGTAAAATCAGCCCCTCGACGACCCTTCTTGCTTAGTCTGCTTTCTCTTGCTGAAACCACACTTTGAATTGCAATCTGAATATGAAAATGTATTAAAATGATGGTAAATGAGCCACGTATATATAAAATAATGCACGGACATGATAAACTAATTGATCAACAGAATGAATGACACCTCATAAAGCTGTTCTCTGATGGCAAAGGCAACAGCTGGCTGCAAAACAGTAGTGTTTTGGTGTTTAGTATGTTTCACAATTACTCAAGAATGTTTTGCATGTTTATGTATTACAAATTAATTCATTACTAGCAATAATGAAATATACTTACTCCAACCTCAGGATCCTCAATGCCCATGTCTCTGCAAAAGGTCCTTGCAAACTCTTCAGGATCACTATCGAAGTTGTTCAAGTCCTGGAATTTAACAAATTTAGACACATACACACAGATCCAACAAAAAAGTGCAGCAAATCAGAAGATAACAGTTCCATTCCTATAATACAATGATTGTGCTGCGATCTTACCCATAAAAATTGGTCCTTTACAAGCGTATGATTTACACGAAGATCAAGCTGTAAAAAAGAACAACACAACTTTGTCAATAGACAGATACTCGATTCAATGACATGTATATTACACCCATTTCCCTAAAGAGATTCTTAAACTACAGACCTCAGTCATGAATGGTATTAAAAACAAAAGCCAGGGATTCTGACAGAACAAATTTGGTCTATAGGCTTGACAGGTGGCAAGCAAACCCAAACAATCAGGAAGTGGGAAGGAAAAATAGAAAGAGAAAGCATAATATTCACAATTTTGTCTCCGAGTGCATCACATGTTAACAAGCTAAGGCATCTACTATACTGCTTGCTGGGTTACTACAGCTGTTGTGTATCCCTTCTTAGACTTGAGAAGATGTTGGCAATGAATTTTATCACCAGCCTTCATTCATCAAATAGCTACACAGCCATTTTGATGGTAAATGATCCCCTTCCTAAGAACTGTCACTTTGCTCCTCTCAAATCCAATTATTCAAGTTTGAAGGTTGCTGAAGTTTTCATGAATTTGATAGTTGGGTTGCATGGTTCTCCCAAGAGTATTGTCTCTGACAAAGACAAAGTCTTCACTGGTAAATTTGGCAACACTTGTTTAAATTAAGCAGCATGTCTTTAGCTATGAGCTCCTCCTATCACCCACAAACTGATGGACAATCAGCGGTTTTCAATATACACTTAGAGCTGTGTACGTGTATTGTTTTACTGGCGGTAAACCGAAGGCATGGTAAGAGTAGTTGCTTGAGCAGAATTTTGGTATAATACATCTTGTCACACAAGCAATGGAATGACTCCTTCCAAAGTTGTGTAAGGTGGTGATCCTCCCTCATTGGTCAAGCATGAGCCTCATGCAGCGGACCCTCCTTCCTTACAGGAATTGCACACTGAGAGGGATCAACTGCTGCTCCAACTTAAAGCCAATATGTCCAAGGCTTATTAATTCCTCAAGAAGCATGATGACAAATATGGCATTTCTATGAGTTCCAAATTGGGGATATGACGTTTGTTAAATTACAGCCTTATTGTTATCATTCTACGTCACTACGCCGCAATCAGAAACTTGGTTCATGCATTTTGGTTCCCAATCATTAAGAAAATTGGACCAGTTACATATAAATTGTTCTTGCCACCAGCAGCCAAAATACATCCTGTTTTTCACATTACCTAATTGAAACCTTGCAAAGATAATCATTCCTCTGAACATGTACCATTCATTACCTTTGCTATCAAATGAGGAAAGTTCATTACTGGTTCCAAAATCCATTCTATTATCACAATTTGCATTCCGCTTCAACAAATTCAAGGCGGTTTTCAATGGGGGGGAGTATTGTCATGAATGATATTAATATAAAGGCAAAGAATCTAATGCAGCAAATTTGGTTGAGGAGGCTGGACAGATGGCAATCAATCAGTGAAAGGTGGCTAGAAATCCAAACAATCCGGAAGCGAGAAGGGGTAATAGAGAGAATGAAAGCATAACAAGGAATGCACTGAATGTGATATAAAAGGGGAAGCAAACTGATGACTGGATAAGCTGAAATTAGTGATTGTTCATTACTATCTCTCTAGATTGTGACCCAGATTCCTTCTTTTACAATTCTATTCTATCATGTACTTTCTGTAAATTTCCAGAAAAGGAATTCAATTCTTAACTAATTTAATTTCAAGTCTTATTGCACTTCCCATTCATCACTATTGTATTATTCTATTGAGTACAATAGTGAAACCGGAAAATTCAGTCTATATTATCAATCTCAGATAGCGGCACGGTGCGGCCATCTCTAAAAATGGAACGTAACGGGAGCGGGAAGCAGAACGGCTGATATTTAAGTGACGCGGATACTAATATAGTTAATATTAATAAACACATAATTGTCAAAAACTAAAATAAATTAATCAAAGTTCATCAAGTATTCATATTTAGAAATAAAAGTCAGAAGTGTTGAGCAAAACATATTTGCAAATGCCAATAAAATTCACTAAAATAACCTTGCTATCCTTAAAAATTTAAGGGTAATATAATTTACGACTGAAGCAGCCGGAGCGGCCACTTTGACGCGGCGTCGTTTTGAATCCAATCCCATTATTGCACTCTTTCGAGTCACCCATATATGACGGAACGGCACGGCCTGACACGGTTTTCTTGAATTTGCTGTTCGGTTCCGAGATAACGGCCGGAACGGCCGAGCTTAACAACAGAGGATTCAGTCTCAATTTATCAGTATATTCGAATTTAACAGAGGATTCAGTTAACACCCTCCCCTCTAATTTTAAAAATTACAGTGTCATCCCCTAAGAGAGATGATATATGTCATCCCCTTTTTCTCCATTACTTGTAAGCAAAAATTTTAACGGTAGTGAGTGAGTAACTACAAAGTTTACAAACAAGTCTTCCAACAATATGTGTGTAATTTTCAATTTCATTGGTATTACGTCATTTTAAACACATTATTTACTTCAAAAATTAAGAATTTTATTTGCTAGTATTCTGCTGTATCATATATGATATAGTATAAGGGTTTAAAGTGATATGTTCATCATGATGAAAACTCATAAACACATAGACAATAACAAAAACATCAATATGAAGCTGGTGAAAAATGTGTAGCACACAAACAAAAGAGCACCTTGATGGGAATAATCTTCTCTCCAGCATACATATCTTGACCCTCATACGAACGAAACTCCGCTAACTGCGACTGATACATACAAAACCAACCAAACCAACATCAAACGTGAAATAGAATACAAATCAAACTCATTAGAAACTAAAAACAAGAGAAACACAATGTACTTGAATAGACTGAGCAATCTGAGTAACAAAAGGCGGAGGCAGCTTCAAATCCTTAACAGTCCTTTTCGCAAACACCACAACCTCAGAATCCGGATCTACAATGTTCCAACAGGTTAATTTCTAACATAACTATTATTAAAAAACACATAAAAAAGAACAATTGTTGTTGTTGTGTTACCAGAAGGGTTCCATGTGAAGGTATCTTTGTATCTATGTCCGTCGATTTCGATGTCGAGTCGAATGGGGACGAGATTTTCAGAAGTTGGCCTGCGTGTTTGTGATTACTCGTTCATTCAGTGATTGAAGAAAGAAGAGAAGGAAAGAATGGGAGATAGTTAGAACTTACATTCTGAACTTGACGGGGTTTCTGTAGAAACCGGAAATAGGGGTTTTCATCTTCAACCGAAACTCTTATGGCTTCAATCAAGGGTGATGAATGATGGGAACACGACGAAACTAAATGATTTCTTGTTCCAATTTTCAATTCTCCGCGGGTACCCCTACCAGTACAACGATTTTACTAATTACACTTTTGGGGGTTGTAGTTTAATTACGCTTAATTTTTTTTTCATATCTTAATTTCAGTTCATTTTGATCCTTAATTTAAAAAAAGAAAAAAAAATAATATTATTAATAATAATCTCTTAATTTAAAATTTTAAAAAATTAATTGATAAATTTGCCATTAATTAGAAAAAAAATTTAAAGTTAATAAATTAAAAATTAATAATCAATATAAACATTTATTAAGTTAATGAAGTGAACTTTAAGGTTAAGATACAAAACTAAAAAATATTAAATCTTTAATATTTGTTTGGCTTTAGTTTTAATATTTTTATCAATATTTGTTTTGTGCATTATTTATCACACTCTAAGTGGTGGAGAAATCTTAAAATGTTCACATGAATTCAGAAGTAAATTTTTGGACGCACCCATTTTCACCAATCCATGCATAAATGAGCCGCATCTCTCTTTTTGTTAAAAATTAGTCTAGAAATGCATATTTATATCCACTCTATTGTTAGACGAAGGCAATTGAATTAGAAGGGGGTTGAATAGATCACTTCTTTTTAAATATGAGTCGGCGCTAAAATTTGTTTTTAAAAATATTTTGCGGAAGCGGCCGAGGATAATTCGTCTACACGAACCGTGTTACTGAGAGGATCGGATATACGTAAGCCAAGTGGAACGAAAGGCTCGAAGAGAAAAATTAGAATCGCAACTTAACAATTAATCAATTTTCCAAAAGCACTTAATGAGGTGTAATCTCCAATTAGCAGTAAAAAATTAAACCAAACTTGACAATATATCAAACACCTTGTATGTGTTCAATCTATCGAGCACTTGGAGTGCGTAAAACTCCAAGCTCAACCTTCTATGATAGTTGATGCAGAATTTTCACTAAGCACAATCCAAAATGATTGTGCAATGGTTTTCAAATTAATTTTCTGCACAAAACTATACCAGAATTTTTATCGATCGATTGAACGATTACAAGCGTAAACAGTTCGAAATATAAATGAGATAAGGAAAAGGAAACGACATCAGGTTTGTTTAGGCATTTCCCCTTTTGTCCTCGCTTCGGATACGTCTGCCCCCAATTCTAAAAATAAGAATTGAGATATCTATAACTTGTTTGCAAATGTTTTTACAAGAGAAACCTTAGCTATCCCACACTCAAGAAACTTCGTTGATGCAGATACTTTGTCTTCTCTTCCCTTGATTCGAGTCGAATCAAGTGCCTCGAACTTGTTGGAAGAACCTCTGTTTACCGTTACTAGATTGCAAGAACACACAGGTCTTTAATCACCTTCTCTCGGCTGATTCTGATCCACACACAGTTCGATCCACAAACCTTGTTGCACAATCCTCTAGTTACCGCTACTAGATCGACAAAACCCTCAGTTCTTCGATCACCTTCGCTCGGCTGAATTCAATGCACACAAGATCTGATCCAAAAATCCCCAAATCCAATTGATCTTGGAGGACAAAATCCTAGAGGTTTTATTCAAGAACAAACCCACTGAAACACTCACCCCAAACCAAGATACAACTCTATGCTTTGGACGTTATCACTTCATGATGCAAAAAATCAACAAAAATGATTATGTGTATTTGTTGAAAAAGGTGCAAGATGAAGATGAAAGTGATGAGAAAAAATGTCAATGTATTTCTTTCACTTGTTCTTGTTCTACATGTAAAAAAAATGAGGAACCAACTATATATATGATGCAAAGACCAAAAGAAAAAATAACAGCATTTTGAACAAAGAGAAAAACAGAAAAATTGACTACTTGCAGCGAGCGGTCGACTGCTCCTTGAAGAGGGCCAGCCTGCGCTGACCCGTGGAGGAACCTGCGCAAATTGGACGACCATGCATCGACCGCTGCAGGGACCATGTGTCGACGCATGGCTGCAAAGAATGCACAATCAGAAATCCAGAAGTGTGCGTCGACCACAAAGTAGGTGTGCGCTTCCTCGAGCGAGACACACATATTTTCCACATATTGTGAGTCGACTGGACCCAATCTTAGGTCGACTCAAACTTCAAAAATACTCAAAAATTACTTTTTCGACACAGTTTTAACTATACAGTCACAGTTTATGCATTCCTAATACTAGTATCATGATCACCCATATTTAATGGATATGCAAGACTTCACCATGTATGTAGACTCATGATTATGCAATGCAAAATTGGAATGCCGACACCAATGAGATGACGCCGTCCAAATTACAAACTACTAGCCCTCACATACATTTTGACATCATTAAAATAAAGCTCAAATGAGAGGCACCTTGCCCTCACACCTATATACATTGCATCAATTCTTAATTGAGACACTCTCATGTTGACATAATTTTGTCCTGAGATGCATCTATGTATCTAAATACGGATATACACTTCTGAATTCACCCTATAGATAGTAAATTTTGACATTTTTTTTAAATACATCGACGTAATAGACCATATATTATAACTATACTATTATAATAATTTTTTTATAAATTAAATCATACACTTATCTAATAAGATGAAAATTTTATATATAAATGAACCAATCATGAATTCATAATACAATCAAAATAACAAAGTAACAAACGATAATACTATTTGTAATTCCTAATATAAATATTATACTATTGTGTATGACGAAATCCCCATGTTCTTTTGTTGCGTCTTGTATTGCAATGGTGTGCATGCTTCAGTAAAAATGGCATCTACAATGGTCCTCTCAGAAGAGCCTTCTGGAATGTCTCATCTTTCTATACCCGCTCACGCAAGATCCGTAATACGATGATATGCAGGCAACACATAAATAGCATGATCTGCCCTAGTGTGCTCATCCTTTAATATCTTCTGATGAGCTGGCCTAGGTGGCTTTCCCTCTGCGACCGATGTCATATAATGATGTGACACTATAAAATACCATTGAACATAGTCGTATCACTACTACACAAAGTATATACTATGACGTCCATTTTATCACAGTGTTTTGAAGTACCGTGGTGACATCTTTAAAATCAGACGCCATTATTTTTATTTAATTTTAATTATAAATAGTTTACATATTATCACAGTTGGATATATAAACCGTGGTAAAAGTTTCTAAACTTCTTGTGTTCGAATCTCAGCACCAGTAAATTTATGATTTCTTAAATATTATATTGGCACATTTCTTTTTTATTTATTTTTAAATTAAATATAATCCAAATTTCACTACTGTTGGTTATTCTAACCGCAATGATATGGTTTATGTCTTTTGTTTATTTTTATATTGGCGCCTATCTTTTTTATTTATTTTTAATCTAAACATAATACAAATGTGACTACGATTTATTAAATCAACGATGGTGATATATTTTCCTTTTTTATTTTTAAATGGTTAAAAATTGTCGTTTTTATAAAATTAAATTAAATAAATTAGGTATCACCAAGGTTAGTTTAAGAAACTGTGGTGAAATGTTTTATTCTTATTCAAGAAACACAACTTAACTTGTCATTGCCTTATGAAACGAAACATATTCAGTATTGAGAAACCACTTGAACCCTAACCATTTTTCATCTCCATTAAAGAAAAGAACCATCATGTCGTTTCATCCTCAACTAGTTCAATATTATTTCTTTACTATCAATATCGTTCTTCAGTGAACATGAAAAAAATGCCTTCGTTATTGTTCCAAGCTAAACGTACAGAGCAACAAAATACGCAAGAAAAACGAATGAGGAACACGAAGAAACTTACAAGAAAGAATGATGAAACTCACACTATTTATCTCTTTGACTTCTTCATCACATTTCTGTAAAATTTCTCTACCATTCATGTACAATGAAATATCATTCATGTATGTTATTATTCTTGATGTTTATGTTCAAGGCCGATTAAGAGGGGGTGCAAACAAGCCTTTTGCACAGGGCCTCACATTTTGTGGGGCCTCAAATTTTCATTTCCTTATAATCCTCTACTAGTTAATGACATTGAATGACTTTCCTAATATTATTTTAATCATTTAATACTAACAATTGGCATTACTACTATTATAATATTAATACTTTTATTTTATATATATGTGGATATTTATTACTAGTATTACTACTTATATTTTATTTTATATATATATGTGGATATTTATTACTACTTATATTTTAAATGTTACTAGTATTACTACTATTTCAAATACATTTCTATATGCATAACAACTCTAAAGTCTAAAATTAACTTGATAGCCACTCTACTCACTTTCTAAATAAAAGATTATTTTCTAAAATTTTATTTATATTAAATTCATTTAAATTGTTTATTTTTTATAAAATATTTTTTAATAATTTTATATATAAGATTATTTATAAAATACCAAAAATTATTTATATTATTTATTTCTATTATTTTATTTTATTTACACTAAAAAAAATTCTAAATATTAATTATCTTTTTAATTATTCTTTTATCATTTTTAATTTAACCTTTAAAAAATAAAAAACATTTTATTTCTTTTCTTATTTATTTATTTCTCACATTTTTAAAACCTAAAAATATTTGAAATCTCTTGTATTTATTTATTAAATTTCTCATTCATTTATTATTTTTTTAAATATACCTTTTGTTTTATTTTATTCTAGAACACTTGGTTTAATATGATTGTTGGTTGTGGTATTAATACATGATTCAATTATTTAGAACCTCGTTGATTGCTTTGTTGACCTAAAACTTTTGATGAACCCACGTCTTTGTTACTTGTCCATGTATTGATGTTGTCTTGATGAAGCATGCCTTGATTAACGATGTATCCATATCTCTTGTCCACGTGTAGAAGTCAGCTTATGCTTGAGTATGTCTTGATCAAATGTATTACTTGTATACCATGTTTATGCTTAATGATTCATGTGTTGATCTTGTTCACACTTAAGTCATGCCTTATGCCTTTGAAGTTGCTCTTTGTTTAGTCATGTGCTTAAAATTATGTTAATATTGTGTATCATATTTTTTTACACTTGGCTCCATTGTTGAATGTCATATATGTTTGTATATACATATTCATCTTGTTCTATTGTTGCCTAATCCAAGGGGAATGACTTCTTGTTGATTTCTTGTTATGTGCATATGCATTCTTATCCTCTTTTACATTTTCCCCTATTGTATGATATGTGTATTTCCTCTTAGTTGGATTGATCACCTTAGGAAGTTTCCCTTAGGTTATTCACCCTTAGATAGTTCATAATTAGGTTCCCCTTTTTTCAAACTTAAACCTTTTCAATAGAAACTTTGACCTTAGGTCATTGACTTTTGTTCAAACATTTTTCTCAATGAATTCTTCAAGACATCTTAAGAATATTCAAACCTTTTCATAAGACTAAAAGATCCAAATCTTATTCAAACCTTTACCACTTTGGCTTTTCAATTAAAAACCTTTTCAAATAGATTAGACATGAGTCACCCCTAGTTGAGATATAAATCTCCTACCCCATGACATTGTTGAGAAGGATGTTGATTCTTTTCCACTTGGGAGATGTATGTGACATACTTGTTGATTATACATCCAAGTTGGAGCCCTTCTCTCAATGTGAAGCAAAAATCTCTCTTCCACATGTTTGTGGTGGATAAGTTGAGTATTCTCCTTAAGATGACAACTTGTCTCTTCTTCATTAAAATTCACCATAATAAACCCTTTTCAATTTTTACCCCGAACTACGAGGTTTTAATCCTTCATTGGTATGTAGGCACAAGACTTCATGTCTTGCCAAACACAAAAACAATAAAAAAAAACACCTCTCATCTCATCTTCCCAATCAATCAATAACAAACAACTTTAGCCAAAAAACACAAATACAACAAGAGGTTCCTATAGGATAATATAGATACTTACACTAATGCAGAAATGACTTTTTACATCGGGCGAAAAACATATTTTACATCGGGCCTGGGTCCGATGTAAAGTCAGGCGATGTAGTAAATCAAAGACATTTTACATCAGGCGATAGCCCGATGTGAAAAATACACCTACCACATCGGTTGACTTTTAAGTCTGATGTGAAAAAAAGTACAACTTTATTTTTTTAAAAATAAGTGTAATATTTTACATCGGTTTTCATACTGGCCCGATGTAAGATGTTGTTTTTTACATCGGTTTTCATACTGGCCAGATGTAAAATGTTTGTTATATTTCTAAAAAATTTGACTATTTTTTAGCCGAATCGAGGTGGATTCCCTGTAATTTTTTTTGGTACCTAATTTTTCATATTTTTCCAACATCACACAGACCATATTTAAGTCGCTATTTTCCATAGTTTTCCAACATCACATAGACCACATTTAGGTCGCTATTTTCATATTTTTCTAACCAACCTAATTTCATTGCACCAAATATATAGGATACACATATATATTCTTCAAAATGAATAATTGATTTATAAAAGTACTAATATAGGATACACACAAGTGTGCAAAATTATAAGGAAGTTTATACGATGGACTACTACAGCAACAAAAAATACAAAAATATCCAACAATTTATAAGTCCTTTCCCACACTTGAATTACCAACTTGCAATCCACAAGAAGATGAGCTGTAGCTTCGGTAGACAACACCAAAATCAAATTTGCTGACAATAAATAATAACATCAATTAATATAAGCAGACAACACCAAAGTCAAGAAAATCAAATCAGATATATATAAACAATTCTATATAACTCACCAGATAAAGCTTAATATTTATATAACTCAAAGAAACATGTTGCCCAACGGAGTCGCAAATCATACAAATCATCTTGTGTTAACTATGCCAGGTCATCAAATACCTACAACACGTAAATAGCAATATAGAGTTATTCTTTGAAAATTCACATTAAGTTGCAAAACGCAAAATAAATAACAAAGTAAAGTTATTTTTATTACCTTCATCCAAGACCCGGTTATCTTGGCAGAGACAATATCCAACATATTTTTCATCACATAGTACCCACAATCATTAGAGTTATGTTGTTTCCTTGTCTACAAATGAATGACATAATTAGTGAATACTTATGTGATAAAATTAAATATATAATTATAATTTACACCACGTTTACATTGGGTTGAAGCCATGTAGCCTTTTTTCTAATGCCATTTGCCGCTTGATGAACCCCAAAAGCACTAATTTAGAAGAAAACAATCCATATAAAGCCACATAAAATATGAAATTACTCTTGTAACAAATTATGTATATATGATGAAGTGAACATAAAAGATAAACTTACATTGTAACATTTTTCCTCATGGTTTGATTAAGTTCCCGATGAAGTGAACAAAAGACGATCACAGTATTGTCTTTTGGACAAATGACTATTAATTGCCAATGACCTCTGTACGTGTGTGTGGAAACACAAAAGTCACAATTTCATGTTGCCAAAATTAAAATATCTATGTTACCAAAATTAAAAAATAGAAAACACAATTTCATACAAACTTACCCATGAATAAATGGTAGCAAGTGACACTCTCTCTTTTCGTCACGTAACTTATCTTGTATGTATTTTTTAACATTTGCTTCAGTTTTTGGCACATTATCAACATTCGTACACATAGCAGGGTCCATAAATCCATATACTTCTGATTGTGAATTATCAATACATACACGATGAATATACCTTATCAATTTTAAAATAAACATTAGAATCAAAGTGATGAGAGATATAACATATTAATAGATATTGACAGTAATAAAAAAAGAAAATGTACTTACGTGCACCAAACTTGCAGAGTAGACACGTCAAGCCAATGAAAACCCATCAGCAACTCTCTGATACACTTAGCTGACATATGAAAATTAATGGCACTCACACAATGACTTAATTCTATTTCCAAATGTGTGTCACCCATTTTCAGAACCATTTTTACTAATCTCTCAACACTGTCTTCCCCTTCTTTTGTGCTTACTTTTGCAGCTGAACAACTTCCTTTTTCGCTTCCATCGACAACTTCCCTTTGTTCAATGCATTTATTATTTTATGTGCTTTGCGAGAGACCCATAGACCTAAGTGTCTCTATGAAAGATTGTTGCATCTCCTTATGCTCTTCAACCAACTTTTGCTCAAAATCAGCTATAAGTTTTGCTTCCAATTCAGATGACAACTGTGCAAATTGTTCTGTTACATCTATATCTTGTCGTTGACGTGAAGACGATCTTCCAAAGAAAGTTCTTTGTTTATGGTGTTTTCCAACACCACGAACACGGCCGCCACGCTCAGATGTTCCAATGGCTGCTGTTTAGATATCGTTACGTCCATCCGGAACAAAGGCACCCTTTTCAGCTTCTTCAACTAGAGAATCCTACAAAATGCAAAAACCACAACTAATTTCAATAGTCTTTATCAATCACAACTATAATGATACTTGAAGTATTTTCTAAATTTTACTTACAATTTTCTCAGCAACAACTTGTGTAGCCTTAGATGTGTATTCTCCCCCTTTCTTTTGTCGTGCTCTCTTCCATAACTCATGGCGTGACGGTGGAGATGGACTACCATTATCATCTAATTTGGAATCATCTCTCGATGATCTCCTTTCATTTATCATTTTCTCCTCAAGCAAGCGATACCCTCCACGAGATAATATGTGTGGGTATACATTCCTAGCCACATTTTCCATACCCTTTTGACTTTTTTCCTATTATAAACTCAAAAAGTTATTAATCACTAAACATAATAATAATGTTATGCACAAAAAATATTATAACTCCTACTAACCTTAAATTCAGGGGTATCTCGAGACTTTAGAAACTCTTTCCATACTTCTTCTTTAATATAATTATACTTGATATGTGGAGGAGCGAGACCTTCTTTGGGCTTTCTAATATATTCGCTTGTGAGTTATGTCTTAAAACCTCTCCATCGCTCTCCCGCATATTTAATCCATTCTTTCTTCAACGGATCCTTCTTTGGAACATGAGGTTATGGAATAGTGAAATGAGCCTACACATATAGTATATGGCATATATTGTTAGTATATGATTATAAAATATAATAAAGTGTAGCAGTTAAAAATACCTGAACATCAGTCCAAATAGCCTATTTTATGTCTTCATTTATGTATTTCCACTCATTTTTAAAAATACTACATCTCTGTCGAGCAAGAGACGCTATGTAACTCCTAAAATTTGAAGCATTTTTACCAACACCAGTACATTCATGGGTTCTTGGATCAAACTCGACCTTTATCTTTTCACCTGTTTGATGAACTTTGTCAATTTGTGCCATCAAAGTGGGACCTCTAACTCTTCTTTTTTCAAGGTCACTAGATGAAGAAGGGTTGTCTGTTGAATCAGCCATGTATCTGTTTACACAAAATAAAAATAATTAAAATCAAATTAAGTACAAAATATAAACAATTAGACATCAAATTAAGCACAAAATAAAAAAACCTTACTAGTCCTCCCATATCCCTTCTTCATGATCTATACGAATAGCGTGCACATTATCCTCTTTATTTTCTTCAATGAAGGTAGGCACATTTGTTGAGAAAGGAGGAGTTTCGGAAATATCAAGGTTCGCATCTTGATTTTCATCACTATCATGCACCTTTCCTTGTATAACCACTGAACACCTTTTATTAGAAGGATCTGTGACATAAAACACTTGTTTTGCTTGAGACGCCATGATGAAAGGTTCGTCCGCATAAGCTAACTTGCTAAGATCAACTAGTGTAACTCCAAATTCATCGATTCTTACACCACTGTTGATATCAATCCATTTGCATTTAAATACAGGAACTTTAAACACAACATAATCAACTTCCCAAATCTCTTCAATCACCCCAAAGTAGGGTGTAGATGCCATAACCGGGTTTTTATCTTTAGCACTAGAGAAGTGCATGGACTCGGCCACAATCATAACCCCACTATTTTGTGTGGTACTACGGCCATCCTTTGACTTTGTATAAAAGCAAGTTTTATTAATATCATATCCACTCCAAGTTATTATGTTACATTTAGGCTCATAGGACAACCACTTAATTGTATTAGAAGTACTATCATCATTAGCAATTTTTTCTTTAAACCACTCAGAGAAACTCTTATTATGCTCTTTTAACAACCATCTTTCATTCATCTTGGGGTACTTTTTCTTTATGATGCTTTTGTGAGCAAATAAGTAAGGTTGAACTTCATCCGTGTTATTCAATATATACAAATGTGCTTGAACAACCACATCAATACTTAAGCTCTTGACCTTTAAACCTTGTGTACCCACACCCTCACATCTTCCATCATGACGAGACTTAGGAACCCCTACAGCATCCACTTCTGACAAATAGTTTAAACAAAACTCAATTGCTTCTTCTGCAATGTACCTCTCAACAATCGATGCTTCCGGACGGTGTTGGTTTTTTGTATACCCTTTTAGGATCTTCATGTATCGCTCTATTGGATACATCCACCGTAAAAAAATTGGACCACATAATATAATCTCCCTTACTAGATGAACAATCAAGTGAACCATAATGTCAAAAAATGAAGGAGGAAAATACATCTCTAATTGGCACAAGATAACTGCAGCCTCATTTTCCAAATCGTCTAACTTTAATGGATCAATGGCTTTACAACAAATTGCATTGAAAAATAAGCACAACCTAGTTATAGTCTTCCTAACATTGTTAGGAAATATCCCACGAATAGCCACTGGTAGTAGCTGTTGCATTAAGACATGACAGTCATGGGATTTTAAGCCAATTAATTTGAGATCTTTAACTGATACAAGCCTCTTGTCTTTTGATGAGTAACCATGCGGCACTTTAATACTTTGTAAACACTCACAAAAACTTGTTTTCTCTTTTTTAGACAAAGTGTAACAGGAAGGAGGCAAATGTATCTTGTTACCTATATGTTGTGGAGTTAACTCTTCTCGTATACCCATCAAACCCAAATCCAGACGAGCATTATAACCATCTTTTGTCTTGCCTTGAATGTTGAGAAGTGTTCCGATTAAACTATCACATACATTTTTCTCCACGTGCATCACATCAATACAATGTCTTACATCAAGACTAGACCAATATGGAAAATCGAAGAAAACTGACCTCTTTTTCCATATATTTTTCACATTAGATTGCTTTTGGTACTTTCCAAAGACAACATTAATGCCCTGTTGTCGTTGATAAACTTCCTCTCCAGTTAAGGGCTTTGGAGTAACACCATGCTCTTGTTCCCCATTGAAAGCTTTCCGCAATCTACGATATGGATGATAACGATCTAGAAATTTTTGATGCCCGAGATAAACAGTCTTCTTTCCTTTTTCAAGTTGGAGGTAACATGTGTCTTTTTCACATATAGGACATGCATTATGCCCTTTAACTTTATAACCAGACAAATTGCCATATGCCGGAAAATCGTTGATGGTGCAAAACAACATGGCACGCATATTGAACTGTTCACCAGAATACGCATATAAAACATCCACCCATTCCTCCCACAACACTCTTAAATCATCAATCAGAGGACTTAGATAAACGTCTATGTCATTTCCTGGTTGTTTTGGGCCCGAAATCATCATCGATAACATAATATATTTACGCTTCATGCACAGTCTAGGAGATAGGTTGTAAATCAGCAGGAGAACATGCCAAGAAGTATGGTTAGTACTTAGATTACCAAACAGATTCATTCCATCAGTAGAAAGTCCAAGTCTAAGGTTTCTCGACTCTTTGCCAAAATTTGGAAACAAAGAATCTATTTTCTTCCATTGCAAAGAATCAGCTACATGGCGAATTTGTCCATCACATTTTCTTTCTTCTGCATGCCATCTAAGATTCTTTACATCATTTGCATTAGCGAATAGTCTCTTGAACCTTGAAATTATTGGTAGGTACCATACCACTTTCGCGGGAGGACCCTTTTTGACCACCTCATCATCACTAGAATCACCATCTTTCTTTTTGTAGCGTGACGTCTTGCACTTCGGACAATGATTATACTTTACATACTCTTTTCTGTATAATATGCAATCATTAGGGCATTCATGTATCTTTTCATACTCCAAACCCATCAGACACAATATCTTTTTCGCCTCGTAATAACGATTTGGCATTACGTTACCTTCTGGAAGCATTTGTGTCAACAATTCAAGCAATTCGGTAAAACTTTTGTCAGTCCACCCATTATTTGCCTTCAAATTAAACAATTTTAACACGACTGACAAACGTGTAAAATTTGTGCATCCCGGGTACAAAGGTTTATCCTTGTCACTGCATAAAGTATCATATGCATGCCCCTTCTTAAACGAATCTTGGCCAATATCACGCATCATGTCTTCCAGACGATCATCCATTTCTACACTAACATTATCTCTTTGGGACACATTTGACTTTGCTACTACCTCACCGTGCCATATCCATTGTGTATAACTTTGACAAATCCCATGACAAATTAGATGATCCATGATTTCTTTCTTATTAAGTTTTGGTTCGTGATTTGCACAACAAACACATGGACAGAGAAAAAACACATGAAGACTTTTTTCAGCACTACTTTTAGGAGGAGGAAGATTTTTTTTTAGCATTACTTTCAGCAAACTGTAGAAATTCCATCACTCTATGTTCGTACTCGGCACTTAATCGATTAGCTCTCATCCAACTACGATTCATACCTATGTTCCGAAATTAATGCATACAGATTTAAATCATTGGGATACCTATAATAGTCCCTCTTTTGGACATTAGAGAGAACAAAAGTCTCTACGTGCAAACACGTGGCATAAAAGAAGAAGTGAGAAGTTATAAAGAATGAAAAGATAACCTGCAATGTCGTGGCGGCCGGATGACTCGTGGTTGAGCGAAAAGAGTGACGATGCCGACATTTTCGTTAACACACAAATTCTACGAGAAACACAATATCAACAAACTGAAGCAATTCAAACAAATTCAATCCACAAAAATTAGAGCATGTGAAAATCTCCAATTTAAGAAACAAAATTTCTATCATTTTTTCAACATCCTTTGTTCTTTCTCTCACCATGTTCCAACCCAGTTTGAGATTAATTTCTATGAAACTAATTTTACTCTAAGGCACCTATAAAAATTATAAACTTCAGAAAAATTATAAATTCCTATGAAACTAATAATATTTGGTGAAATATTTAGTTCTTAATTAAAATGCTATTATTAATACTGCATATTATATATATACATCACATGATTTATTGGAATAAGATTATTTTAATGCATTTCCTTACTCATAAGGCCATGCGTATGATTTGGTAGAGGAGGACCATTTAATTGCCTATCTTTCTCTCTGTACTCGCTGAGTTTTTAACAAGGGAAGGTGGGACCAATAGTCACCTAGTTATTGTTGATTAATATATATACATGTAGGGGTGGACATAAAACCGTAAATCGGTGCAATCCGAGTAAACAGACCCAAAAAATAATTTTCAGATGAGTTTCAGCGGGTTTAATGGGTCGCGGGTTATTTTTACAGGTTCAATCGGTTTATGTTGGGCGGGTTCGGATCACCAAAATGTAACTGTGGATGACCGAACGAAACCGAATAACTCTCCATCTCAAATTATTAACGAGATTATTTATGTTGTTTATCTGCTACTACTTTGAATAAATATCTGTGAGTTTTGACATGAGCAAAGACTTTATCCATACTTATCTCTGCATAAATATCACATCATATTTTATTCATTCTTATTTGTGATGGTAATTAATTATTTACTATAATAATAATAATAATAATAATAATAATAATAATAATAATAAATAAATAATCATAATATATTATTATACGTCATTTCAACTTTCCTATCTTTCTTTCTTTTTTTATATTATAGTTTTTTTATTCTTTCTTTTTAATTTATTTAGTTTTCTCTTTTCAATTTATTTTTCTAATTCGGATTAAAAACTAATATTTTTTAATTTCTTTTACCCATCAACTATACACAATTGATATATACTATGCTTAAATTTATCTATCTTTTCAACTATCATCATCCCTTTCAACTATGTTCTGCACAAATCCAACAAGGAGAAAGTATTTTTTTTTACAGCTAATGCAAGTGAGTGAGAAGATGAAGACAATTATTTTTACATCTTCATCGCCATTTTATTCTTTTTTGGTTACTTAAACCTCTTGTTGAATCTGGTTTTTTTATCAAAGTTTCTTGTAAAGACTTTTTTGGGCCCGACCCTATCCGTTCAAACCGATCCGCAAACCCGCAACCCGATCAACACATAACCCGTCCAATCCGTAGGTGAAAATGGACGGTAATGGGTTTATATATTCAATCTGCGGTTTCGATTGAGTGACTTTTTTGGGCCCGACCCGATCCGTTAAAATTATATATATCATATATGATTCACTAGGACTACCACCCACACTATTTTTCCTGCGCTAGAATTGACAAGGGGGGCCACACAATGCTTTCCATTGCCACTTATTCTATCACCTCTCCCTAAAGTCATGCTCTGCTATCACATAAAAAGGGAAACTACAAATTCATTTACCAATGCAAGAAGTGTGACCCATGTTACATAATATCCTGCGGATGAATTATGAAAGTGAAAGAGAGCCACTACTCTAGTCTATCCTACACGCTGTAGCTCCAAGTGGAAGTAGGGAAAGTTATTATGGATAAGACATGCTAGTGGTCACTTGGAAAGAAAAGTTTGCTCAACTCTAATTCTTTTTAAAATCCTGCGCGTTAAGTTAAAAAAAAGGGGTTGGCTACCATCCTTGTCACATGCACTTCTTATTCTAATAATATTCTTTTTTTTTTTTAAAAAGCCAAGGATTTATTAACAAGAAAGGCATATGAAATGCCCAAAGGATACAATAAAACATTCTATCCAATTAACACCTAAAGCCAACACAACAGAAAAATAAACTGATAGAGTAAACTAAAAGTGCACCACAACCGAAAAACAACGAGACACCCAAAACAACTGCAGCCACAGAACCCACAAGAAACACCACCAAAATAAAGTAAATATATCTCCCAAATCACTAGGATACCCACCTAACCGGCAGCCAAGGCTACTTCCGATTTCAACCAAAACCAGCAGATAAACAGAACTACTGCCTCCAAACTGCAGGCCACGCCAGAACCACCAGGAAAATTTAACCAATCTTTCCAATTTTGAAATTTGTTAAGACTCCAAAAGCTACAGCTATAGAAAAGCCTTCTGCTACTATTTTTTTTGAAGCAGCTAAATAACTTTTATTCAATAACTTGGCATAAGAAATGCCAACCAACAAACAAAAGAGATACACAAGCTTAACTCAGCCTACACCCGAGCCACTGATATCCTTCCCATGACAGAGACCGAATATGCAAACACCCTAGACACGAACAAAAACCCCAGTGTCAAAATCTATAGTTTCAAGGATATGCTGCAGCCCACCAACTAACACTATACATACAAATATGCTTTTAATATTCATCTGCCCACTCGAATGTGGCTTCCTTTCGGAAGAATTTAAAGAAGGGCAAAGCGTGTTAGGCAGACTTGGCCACGAAGCGAGAAAGTGATGCGAGCATCTCGTTGAGGGATTGTATGGATTTTTTCGACCTTGGCGTGGAGAATTCAGCGAACGCCCGACATTTGTCAGGGTTGGCCTCTATTCCCCTCTCGGTGAGGTAGAAGCTGAGGAATTTTCCTGCCCGCACGCTGAAGGTGCATTTTTCTAGGTTAAAACGCATTTTGCATTTTCTTGCTTGGTCAAAGACCTTTTGCAAGTGGACTCTGTGATTGGATTCCTCTTGGGACATCACAATCATGTCGTCCATGTATACTTCGAGCATGTCCCCGATTTCTGATCGGAAGACCTTGTTCATCATACGCTGGTATGCAGCTCCAGCGTTTTTCAGACCGAATGGCATTATGTTGTATTAATAGTTCCATGACGAGGTCATGAATGTGGTATATTTCTTGTCCTTTTCGGCCATGGGAATTTGGTTTTATCCCGAATAGGCGTCCATGAAGGACAAGAGTTTGAAACCTGCAGAATTGTCTACGAGCTTATCTATGCTGGGCAGAGGATAAGCATCCTTTGGGCAAGCCCGGTTGAGATCAGTATAAATAATGCACATGCGCCATTTTCTATTATGTTTCTTGACAAGTACAATATTGGACAGCCAGGCCGTTTACCTTGCCTCCAAGATAAATTTTTCCTCTAAGAGGTCTTGTATAAGTTTTTCGGCAGCCTGTGCCTTTTCATCGGATTGCTTGTGGCTGCGCTGTGCGATGGCTCGGGCAGCTGGGTCGATGGTCAGTTGATGGCATATAGTCTCAGGGTCAAGGTCGGGCATGTCTGCGGCGCTCAAAGAAAATAAATCGACATTGTCCTCCAGACATGTCTTCAACTTCTACTTTACCTCGTCGGGCAGCCCCGCGCCTATCTTTACCCCTCTGTTATGGTTGTCTCTAAAAGTGATGACCTCGAATTCCCCATCTAGAATCGGATGCATGAAAGTTGATGCAGGGGAGCTACCTGATACTGCTGAAGAGCCTTCATTGCCGTCTTCCTCACCTTCTTCAGAAATTTGGATGTCAAGGTCGATTGTATGCACTGGGAGAGCTGGCTTCTTATCAGGATGACTTTCCATGCCGGGATGATCTTCCTCCCTTGCCCGTTTGGCGGTCTTGGGTGCTGCACCGATCGAGCTTTGTCCTTGGGTAGCTGCTTCAAAACATCTCCTCGCAGCCTCTATATCTCCGTGTAAAGGCGCGACGTGGCCCTTCTCTGTATAATGTTTCATCTTGAGATGAACGGTTGAAGGAACAACGATCAGCTCCGCTAGGGTTGGTCTTCCCAGGATACATTGGTACAGCGATGGACAATCAATTACCAGAAATTGAGTTTTGATCGACTTTGATGCCTCCTCTTCCTCGAAGGTGACTGGAAGCTCCACGTACCCCCCAGGGTCTGGTGGTACCTCCGTTAAATACTTGCAGGTTGGATCCTACGTATGGTGACAGATTCTTCTGGTCCAGCTTTAGGGTGCAGAAATAACCGAAGTACATGATGTACACCAAACTGCCCTGGTCGTCCAGGATCCGTCGGACATCATTACTTGCCAGCCTTGCCCTGGTAAGCAGAGGAATGTGTGAGTTTAGGGAACCCCCAGGTAACTCCTCACTGTAGAATGTGATGGGCTGAGAATGCCCCCGGACTTTCTCGAGCGTGGATAACCGGTCAGGGCTACAGTCGAAGAGCTGGTCGAACTTTCTTTTGACCGACCCCACTATGAGCTGTATCTGCCACATGAAATAACCATTGTCGTGGGGAAAGTCTCCCAGGTGTTGTGCGTGGATATCTGGGGAGGATCTTAAGGTAATTGGGGATGACGAAGTCTTCTGGCCGCGTGATTGACACGGGACCTGCGGGGGAGGACTGGGCAGTGAAGACTATGTTTCCTTCTTGGTCTCCGAAGTCTCTCATTGGGAGATTCACCCTTTTTCGTATACTGCTTCAGGTGACCCTCCTTGATGAGGATTTCAATAGCGTCCTTCAGGTGTATGCAGTCTTCAGTCACGTGGTCGTGGCTGCGATGGAAGCGGCAATATTTTCTCTTGTCCGTGTTGCCCTTCGACGATGTTGGCTTGGGGAACCGGACACCCCCCTGCTTGAATTCCGCATTGATGCATTTGGAGAAAATGCACTCACGGGGAGCTGTCAACAGGGTGTATTTTATGAAACGACCAGCAGGTCCCTTACCCTCGCGAGGACAATCGTCTCGCGTCTTTCCTTATCGAGTCGGGGAGCCTCTGATTCATCTTTTTTTGTTGCCCGGGAACCTTCTTGATCCCTTGAGTCTCGGGCCTTGTAAGCGGCCTCTTTCTCCTTGTACTGTATATACGCTTGAGCCTTACGGAGTAGTTCGGACAAGGTACGAGAGGTCTCTATGCCTACTGCCTTGCAGAATTCGCTCTTCGGTCTCAACCCCTTCTCGAGGAGATATTTCTTCATATGGTCTGTGGTGCGGACCTCCACAGCCTCCTTGTTGAAACGATCAATGTATGTGCGCAAGGGCTCATCCTTGCCCTGTATAATGGCTTTGAGAGTGGCCTCCGACTTGGGATGACGTCGGGAGGCAGTAAAGTGTCTGACGAATTGGTTCTTCAGATCCCTCCAAGATGTGACCGAACCCCGGGGAAGCCGCTTATACTAGGCCATGGCCCCTTTCCTGAGAGTGGTGGGGAATAACCTGCACTTAATCGCGCCGCTCACGTTGTGGTAGTAGAGCATGTCTTTGATATTTTCTATATGCTCAACTGGGTTGGTGGTCCTATCATAAGTTGCCAGATGAGGAGGCTTCTCTAACCCGCGAGGAATACGAGTGTCCATGATCTCCTGAGATAGGGGTCCATGGACATCGTCATTGCTGCTCGCACTCTAAGAACGACAGAGGGAGTGGCTGTGCCCGCGACTTCTGTTGCATCGAGGAGAATGTATGTGCAGTTGACGGTGCCCGTGATGTTTTTCTGAAGGCCTGGACCTCTTCAGAGCAGGGGAACGTCGAGATCTCCGCAGAGGAGAACGGTGTCATCTTCTGGCAACTTCTGACTCAGGTTATTCCGATCTTGAGCGTCTCCTGACGGGAGAAGTGCTCTTGGATCTGTCTCGCTGACATTTCTGAGGAGGAGAATACGGGCATGGAGATGGACTTCCAGGCTTCTACGAAGGAAGTCGTTCATGGAGGACGTGCTCGAGCATGTTGATCTTCTCCCCCTGTTGGAAGATCAGGAGGTTGGACCTGTTGAGAGAGGCAATGAGGGCAGTAGTGCCGGGGTCAGCGTTTTGAGGGGCATGTATAGGCTCAAAGACGTGACCGACAGCCTGTGCACGTGGCTTCACATTGCTAGCATGGGGAGACGTAGTCCTTCCATCTCTATGATCGGTCTTATGGACCGCAGCTACAAGGTTCTGGTGGTCGACGTTTTCTGTGGTAACGGCGACAACAGGTTCTTGATGGGCATCATCGTTTCTGTTGGAGGCCATGATGATCAAGTGAAATTTGGAGAGCAAGCTTTGGTCTTTTGGGTGAAAAGATGAGGTATCTTGATTCGAAAAGACGGGGAAGCAAAGATTCCCACAGACGGCGCCACTAATTTGATATGATCAGACTGGATCGTCATGGACTTCTGTGTAGGGTAGAGATGATGGATGTAGGAGAGGAGGGGATGTACCTGCAAGGTACTCCGATGCCATAGTAAGTTTGGGCTAGAGAGAAAGCAAGTACAAAGCGTTTAGGTATGATTTAGAATATTAAATAGTGATCAAACCTGACCCTTTTAAGTGAGAAGGTATTTATAGAAGTAACCCCCAACGTGGGGCCAAGGTCTCCCATGTGGCCGAATTATCTGGTCGACCAATGGGAGACTGCCAGGTGGAGGGTCAAGCGCGTGACCCGTTGACCTGGTCCAACTGCTTCTGTGAGATCCGGGGAGGCAGTTGGTCGCATGAACTTACAAGCGAGTGAGGGGGACGCTCCCAACGGTCATATTGTGCCCAACGACTATGTTGTGCCCAACGACTAGATTATGCTCAACGGCTAGATTGGAAGAATCCAGTTATTGGGCCTGCCAAGAGCTGGACTGGATTGGGCCTTGCCCTAGTCCAGAACAGTTATCATCAAAACTCAAAGGCCAGATGTAAAACCAAATCGCGTTCTTACATTCTCCCCCTTTTTGATTATGACAAACGATACATTTTGATAGACAATTTGTATAGGGTAATCACCATAAATCCACAGAGTCAGAGATAAGCTTAACGGGATCCCCATGATTTTGTTACTCTTAAAATTCATTTATGCTTGTTTAGAGTCTCCCCCTGATCCCAAGATTCACAAAATAATTTGAAGTAGAATCATATCAACAGAGAAGGATTACTTCTCAGTGACGTCTCATCAGAATCTGACTAGAACTGGCTAGTCTTCATCTCAGAACCTAGCTTTCTATCAGAATACTGTAGACATATCAAAACCTGATTTGTCTTATCAGACTTGATGTCTTGCATTATATATCAGAAACTGGTAGATACTTTCTTAGATGCCATTCATCATGTATCATAACTAAATCTTCAATATCTTAGCACATATCACCAACAGGTGCACATATCCTCATGTCATTTGATGGTTCAGAAACCGAATATTTTCTTTAATGACCATAACTTGATTTGATCTGCGAAAGATTCACATTCTTTTAATGCTGGAGTCTAGATACCATTTGAAGTTTAGATACCAATTGAATTTTAGATACCAATTGAATCATTATTTCAGAAAGTTAACAACTTCTGACAAGTTTTGGGTATCAGCACTAAACTCATGGACATCCCTTGTTTCTGATAACTTAGTGGTCAACACCAAATATTCATATATTATCAGATCAAGCTTGTTTAGCATTCTTCTTTCTTGTTCAATGACTTCTGAGTATATTAACTTCTGAAGTACTTGCTTCTTGAATATATCTTCTGATAATTTATCAAATACAAATTATGTATTCTGATATATCATAGCCTCTGATATGTCTTGTATCTTTTGATAATAGATCATTTATTCTTATATGACTTGTCTTTTGTCTTCTGATAGCCTGTTCTAATGTTCAGTGAACTTTTGTGAAGTTCCTGATCAATTCTCAAACATAGGTTAGAAGTAAAACATATTCAATTATATTTGGGATTATACTTTCTCCCCCTTTGTCAGAAATAAAAAAGGTATAGAAAAAAATGACAAAGAATTAAATAAAGCAGAAAACAAAATTTTCATTAAACTAAAAAAGAAGTTACAACGGACACAGAGACAACTAAGAACACCCCAACAACTTTTCAGAAAAAAACGAAAGACAAAAGACCTAGGACACCCAAACAACATAAATCCGTTCAACATAAAATCAATAGTCCAAAAGGCTTCTGGCAATGTTACAACTCTCTTCAACAAGTGCATCGTCTGATCCAAGCCTTTTACCCGCACTGGTGATTTCATCTCTATAAAGCAGTTTAGATAATATCCTTTCATAAGGTATGTAGGACTAATGTTGACTTCTTGAGATAACTATAGATTCTTTTAGGTAGCTGAAGATGGTTAAGGGCAGATTTCCATGGACATTTTTCATTAGAAAGTAGATAAAAAGTCAGTCAACATGAGACAAAACATTTTTGTCAACTTCACGAGGGCGAAAATTGGTAAGAAGGAGATTGGACCAAGCTCTAGCTGTGGGAAGAAGATTTTTCAGGATTTGTGGGTTCATATTTGAGGGAAGTATCATGGATGTTAGCAAGATTTTCAATAAAGAAATAAGTAAAGCGAAACTCATCCACAATGATACCAAATTGAACACAACTAATAGCATCAACAATGGATTTAGGAGAGATGACAAACCCAACACCATGAATACGGGAGCAAATGAATTTTCCATCTACACTAATTAAGGCGTACTTCCAAAATTCTTTCACAAGATTTGAATAAACAGGTCCATTCAAAAGATCAAAGTATTTGCCCCACTTTTGTTTTTTAACACCGAGAATAGTGTCACAATCTGTTCCTTTAAGACTCATAAAATCAGGTTGTTTTTCGACAATGACTTCAAGAATCTCTTCATTGCCACATAAAGTTTTGACAAATATGGTTGATTAGAAGAAAGTGAAACGGAACAAAGAAGGGATATGAAGTTTACAAGGAAGGAGTGACTGAGAGTGAAGGAGACGAGAACTTATAAAAATACGAAGGAAACAAAAAAAAGAGCTAATGATGATCAACAATGTTGAAGAGACTTGAGATACACAATAATTAGTTATTTAGCTTGATTTTTAGACTGTTGCCATATACCAGAGTGAGCGTGATAGGGGTAAGGGTTAAAGTAATATGACAAATGAAAGATGGAATTGGAGGTGTTGATCAAACACAATATTTGAAAGAAATAGGGGAGACATTCTAAAGAATGAATGAGTTCAGAAAATCTGACAAGGGGTGATATGAAACGATTTTAATTTCCTGTATCAAATATATTCTCATAACTCGAGGTATCCCATCAGATATGAGGTATGGTACATATAAGACAAAAGATTTGTTGACGTACTAACTCTCCATATCATTATGGCTAGTAAATGAATCACACTCTAGTTTCCAACAGTCAAAATAATCTAAAAGGATCTTTTAACCTTTGGACGCTTCAGATGCATGAGAACTTTACTTGTCAGAAGCCTCACATTTCAGAAGTAAAACGATTACTATTTAAACATCAGAAACGTATTTTTCTATTCTAGAGAAACAACTATTATGAGATAACTTCTTACCATTCTGGACATAGAACTAGGTTCACATGTTGAATGAGAATAAGTTTATTTTCAGCAAGGAATTTTGAAGAGAGATTCAAGTCATAAGAAAAAGTCTGAATCAGAAATTTAGAAAATAATTTCCTACTGAATTCTCAAAATTGTAGTTCTAGAATATAAGAATAATTTCTAAACCATTTAAATTAAATAGAAGAGTTAGAAATACATTACTCAATACTCTTGTAGAATCCCGCTGTTGATGTACAGGCTTCTTCAGAATCACCACGCATTCAGCTTCTGCAGTCGATGATGAGTTCTTCTAGCTGGACCACTAAAATAATTTCTTCTTTCATCATCTATCTTCTTTCTTCTCTAATTCTCATTTTCAGAATGTGCGTTGGATGCACATTAGCCTTCTTTATCTTGTATTGCAACAAGATTATCTTCAATTCTTGTTTGAACTTCTCATTTTAATGATGAAACATCTCTTCTGATGTTTGTTCCATATGTATCATCAGAGAACTTTGAGAGCTTCCTTTTATCTCTGCGCTTCATGTCTTTTCATTGGCATGCTTTCCAGAAGTCTTCTTGATTCATCCAGTTTAGCTTTCAAGTTTTAGGTAAAATCCTAAACACCATAAACTGGCTAAAATCAATCTTGTATTGCCTAAGTCAATTTCTCTACATGACGTTCTTCTTCAATTGATGCATATATCATCATGAACATCAAAATACGAGATGCATCTTCTGAGGTTTTGAATGTTGATCTTGTTCTTACAAGTTTGGTCTAATTAACCAGAATCAGGTCATCAAAAAGTAGCAATTTTTTACTTTCCTTTCTTAAGGGAGTATGAACTGTGATGACTTATGATTGAGCATTCTTTGATATCTTCATCTTGTACTTCTTGAGCAGCTCCATTACCTTTATCATAGAGAAGATAATTTCCAGCTTTGCATTCTTCCAATGAGCTTCAGTTTCTGACTTCCAAGCTAATTATCAAATCTGACATTGATTTGATTTCCGATGAAGGTACTTCAGCAGCCTTTAGATATTCAGAGCAATCTAACCAATATGCATCAGAATAGGTTCTTCTGAATAAACATGCTAGCTGCTTCCTAGAAATGCTTTGTCATGATGATTTCTCATATATCATGATTTAAGCCATTTCTTTTCCAAGCTTGTTCTATCTTCAATCATCTGTATCTGAAGTGAAGAACTAGAACATTAAAATCTTCTTAGCAGATAGCTTCTTAAGCTCATACTTTCACTCAGTCACATGAGTCCAAAAAGTAGGGAACACATAAAGATACATTCATGTATCAGGAACTCCTGAAAAGAAACTTTGGATAACATTCTGACAAACTTAAGCTTGTTCAACTGAGATACCTTTCTCAAGCTAACATGACTTAATTTGTCTTATTCTTCAGCCAATTCTCTTCATAGACACACATACGACAATAATCAGAAAACCATAAGTTGCTCTTTCTTGAATGCACTCTTGACAACTGAAGAAATCCCCTTCTGATCTCTTCAGAATCCAGCGAAGTTTCTAGAGTAGGTAGTCAGAATCCTAATAGCCATATTGTCATACCCTAAATTTTGACCACAAGATTTCCCATCATTGTGCAAATCATCACCATAATATGGATGTACCTTCATACCTCATCAATCCTCTCAAAGATTATTGTGCATTCACTCCAATCAAGAATTAGGGTTTTGATCCCTCTTAGAGTACTTAGACAAAGAATCAATAAAAAATGGACATGATCCTCAACTTATCTGAGGGGGTGTGGATTTTTGCTTTCCCGGATTAAAGAAAATCCCCAGAGAAAGCCTCTCAACAGAAGACTCTTGGCAATACGGAAGTTTCTCCCTGAAAAATTATTTTCAATGAAGTCATCAACACCTCAAAATTGGATTACATCACATGGCATTTCTCTGAAAAGGTCTCAAAGGAAAGTATGATGTAACATCACCAAGAAAAAAAGCAATCTCTCAAGAGACTTTTTCTCCCCAGTAGGTCGACAAATGGCATCTCCCACAAAGAAGTTTGCACAGCTCTGTAGTTCAGACAAATGGTTCTCCCCAACAATTCTGACATTAAATCTTTTTTCCATCAAATGGCGTCTCCCCAGTAAATTCGGCGAGAAGTTTGATGAAGACCACTACAAATAGCATTCCTTGTCAAGGGAAGAACTCGACAAGAAGAAACTGAGACCAGTTCCATGGTAGAAGACCAGGATCGAGGGGAGGTTTATTTCAAAAAAAACTAAGACCAGTTCCATGGTTAAAGACCAGGATCGAGGGGAAGTTTATTTCTAAAGAAACTAAGACCAGTTCCATGGCTGAAGACCAGGATCGAGGGGAAGTTTACTTCAAAAAGAAACTGAGACCAGTTCCATGGCTGAAGACCAGGATCGAGGGGAAGTTTATTTTTTTAAGAAACTAAGACCAGTTCCATGGCTGAAGACCAGGATCGAGGGGAAGTTTATTTTTTCAAGAAACTAAGACCAGTTCCATGGCTGAAGACCAGGATTGAGGGGAAGTTTCATCCTTTTCTAAGTAACATCGCTTAGCAAAAGAAGATGGATGAGCAAACCGCTACGCATTCATAACCACAATCAAAATTTCGGGTATTCCGATATTTAATCCTCTTTTACCTTGAATGTCCGAACATCTTCGCCATTCATAAGTTCAGGTCCAAGAAGATTAAATAGGGGCATTTGTCATACCCTAAATTTTGACCATAAGATTTCCCATCATTGTGCAAATCATCACCATAATATGGATGTACCTTCATACCTCATCAATCCTCTCAAAGATTGTTGAGCATTCACTCCAATCAAGAATTAGGGTTTTGAGCCCTCTCAGAGTACTCAGACAAAGGATCAATAAAAAATGGACATGATCCTCAACTTGTCAAACCTCTCAAACATCCATGAAGGTTCAAGAGGTCTCCCACATCAAGAATTAAGCATGAAAATGCAACATCTCAAGTTGATCAAGCCTCAAGATCATCAGTGTCACCCAATTAGGGTTTTGGTCGACCAAGGCCTCCAGAGGGGAATTTTCATCTGGGCATGGGCCAACACTTCAAAACATGATCCAAGAAGCTCAAAGGGGCCTCATGTACCCAATCACATGTTCAAAATAGCCTCAGGGGATGCATTCATCAAAAATCAGGAATTAGGGTTTCTTGACCTAATTCACCCCTAAGTTGACTTTTGAAGCAAGACATGAGCCAAGACCTCAAGAAGTGTTTTGAAGACCTCCAATACATCATATTGATCTGATCTGAGGTGATTAGACTGGATCGTCATGGCCTTCATGTAGAGTAGATGAGGAAAGGGGGTTGTACCTGCAAGGTACTCCGATGCCAAAGTAAGTAATTGGGCAAGAGAGAGAAAGCAAGTACAAAGGTAAGGTTTCAAGTATTGAATAATGATCCCACCTGCCCCTCTCATGTGAGAGGGTATTTATAGAAGTAACCCCCAGCGTGGGGCCAAGATCTCCCATGTGGCCGAAATGTCTGGTCGACCAATGGGAGACTGCCAGGTAGAGGGTCAGGCGCGTGACCCTTTGACCTGGTCCAACTGTTTCCGTGAGACCCGGGAAGACAGTTGGTCGCGTGAACTGCCAAGCGAGTGAGGGGGATATGCCCAATGAATAGTTTCTTCCCAACGGTTAGTTTCTGCCCAACTCCTAGTTTCTGGCTATTGGGCCTGGCCAAGAGCTGGACTGGGTTGGGTCTTGCCCTACTGTGGGCCAAGCGCCTGCCCAGTCCAGAACATGATCCATTTATAAGATTGGATTGATTCAAAGAACTTGGTTCATAAGAAATTCAAGGATTCAAATTCATATGGACCTGTCATACCCCAAATTTTGAGCACTCAGATTTCCCATCATTGTGAAAATCATCATCACAATTTAGATGAACCATTAGTCTCCCCAAAGATGGGTGAGCATCCACTACAATAAAAAATTAGGGTTCAAGCCCTCTCAGAGTTCTTAGACAAAGGATCAATCAAGAAATGACATGATCTAAAACTTGTCTAGCCTCTCAAACATCTACAATGGATCAAGAGGACTCCCACTTCAAGGATTAAGCACAAGGTTGCTCCCTTTCAGGTGGATCAAGCCTCAAGATCGCCAGTGTCACCAAATTAGGGTTTGGTCGACCAGGGCCTCCAGATGAAAATTTTCCTCTGGGAATGAGCCAATGCTTCAAAGCATATCCTAAAATACTCCATGGAACCTCATGGGCCCAAGCATCAAATCAATTTGACCTCAGGGGATGCATACATAAAAAATCAGGAATTAGGGTTTCTTGACCTAATTCACCCGTAAGTTAACTTTTGGGACAAATCATGAGCCAAGACCTCAAGAGAGGATTTGAGGGTATCTAATATACGACATTCATCCATTTGTAACAAGGGATTGATCCAGGAAGCTTGAGCAGCAAGTCTCAATTTCATCAGTACCACAATTAGGGTTTTGAGGAAAAAGTCAACTGTAGCTTTGACTTTTGACCAGGACATGCTCCCAAACCCTAGGACATGATTCAATATACCCTATAACACCCATGGAACATGTCCATCAAGGTTGATTTAGGCCAAGGACATGATTTCCTAAAGGATCACACAGTTTGGAATTCATCTGACAAAAAGTCAACTGTGCACCAAAGTCAACTTTAACTTTTTGAGATTTTTCACAAAAATGGTTTTTTAACCCTAAAATGATGTTAATGTATGATTTGAATCATCATTCATCAAGAAAAATCAAGAAAAGTAGGATAACTTGTAAAAGAGGTAACCATAAAAACTTAGAAAATTTTCTAAGTTATGAACAAAGTGGCAAGGGTACCAACTTTGGAGGATCATAACTCCTAAACCACAAGGCCATTTTTCCCCATCCAAAGCTAGATTTGTAGCTATCATTACCCTCTACAAAAGCTTAAAACTGACCTCCCTCCAAATTCATTATGGATTGAGTTATGGAATGATCAAAATCACAAAAAGTGAAAATGTCACTTTTTTCCAACACTTAGTGAAATTTTCACTAAGCCAGAATCTGCCTTCACTTTTTTCTAAATGTAAGGGGATTTTTCACTTGGATCCAAAAGGTATCAAAACCAAATATGATCAAACAGTTGTTGTATCATATGAGGGCTTTCCAAAATGGCCAAGAACATCACCAAATTCCACTTGAGCCATGAGATTTGACAATGGCAATATGCCTTGCTGAAAACTGCCAAGGCTAGGCAGAATTTTGCATTTTTGCTCGATTTGGCAAAATCAGATAATTCCAAGCCTTGTCATCACTTTGGACACATCTGAGGATCAAATCTAAAGGGGACAAACACTGAGCCAAGCCTCCAAAGTCCTTGGAACAAGAAGTAGCATGCCAAACCTAGAATTGCCTAAAAGAGGGACAAAACTCCAATTTTGGATTGGAGCATTCAATGCATACACCAAGGTGGCATGGACTGGCCCATTTGCAACTGAATTCAGTCAAGACTTATCCAAGACCAAGGGAACCACAACCCTATGCCCTAACCTCTAGTCAATGGCTAGAGGAGACTTGGATTCCAAAGTGCAACCATTGGCCAAACCTCTGCTGCAGTTGCCATTCACTATTGATCCTAAAACAAACTTGCTCTACTATAAATAGAGCTCATTTGTGCTCAGTTTGAGTACACCAAAGCCATCAAATAGATGCTTTCCTTAAAATCCCTCTCTTTAGGTCAAAATGCCTTCTTTAGCAAGGTAACTATGAGTTTTTGAGTTAGAGAGCATTTCCATCACAACTCATGATCCTAACACCTCATAAACATCATATGTAGGTGACCCAAACTATCAAAAGTGACTTGTAACACCAAAATCACAAAGTCACATCTCAAAACCTCAAAATAGGCCTTTTGTGCATTTTTCAAGCCATGTCTTGATTCAGTCACTTTCCAAACCAGATAAAACCTCAAACACACTCCAAATAACATCCTTGAACTGTCCCAAATGGTTCCCCCATCTGGAACACCATTTGAGGGAGTTGTTATTTTGGCCATTTTAACCCCTTTTGCAAGAAAGGGCCAGTTTGTGTTTTTGCAGGTTCCAGCTAATTCCAACCATCCTCAAAGCTTCTAAGGGATCATTTGAGAGTGTCCAAAGCATCAAACCATTTCTGGAACAAGAAGTTTGGCAGATTGCACAGAAAACTCCAAAATCTCAAAAAGAGGTAAGCATCATGACTTGAACTTTCCAAAATATGCATTGCTTTGAAGTCCACTGATCATCCACACCTCATACATGTTATATATGTTGTGTTTAAACCAATTCATCATGTAATTCATGCCTGTATCAAAGTGTAGCATAGAAAATGCAATTATAGGCCTTTTTCAAAACCACTATCGGGTTTTGAGGAGGGAATATGATCTGAAAAAAATACCACCACCATTGGATTCCTTGTGAAATTCTAGGCCAGATGCATATAAATTTTGTCCCCAACCATTGAGAAATGAGAAAGTTATGGACCTTCCCGTTTCTTGGCAAAACTTGCCTTGCTTTGCCTTGGCCAGGCCTAGAAAACAAGGCATGCCTTGTATATTTGTGGTTTCACTTCAAGCAATGGATGTATCACCACCCCAGTGGTAAGGCGCGTGCCCTATAACCTTGAGGTCGTGGGTTCAAACCCCACCCATTCCATTTTGTGTTTTCTCACATTTTTGCTATTTTTTTTCAATATTTTCATGTTTTATTAATTAATTGGAAAATTAATAACTCCTTCAATTTTAATTATTTTTTATTCGTTCTTTTTGCAAAAAATCACAAAAATGTTGAAATATTTTATTCCACAAAAAAATTAAGTTTATATTATTTTTTTAATATAATTAGTATTTTTGTGAATAAATTCCTTTTTAATGTTTTTAAACATTTTAAAAGTGAATATTTACTTTGAAAATCAAAACCAAGTGAATTTTAATTAACCTTGTGATTAATCCCTCATTTCTCAAACCTTAAACAAAAATCACAAATGGTTTATTGAAACTTATTTGGTATTTTATTTGATTTTCTTTAAATATTTACTTTTAAAGAATAACAAATTAGGGTTTCTTTGATTTTCACCCTCATCAAACAATTTCAAACACTTTTGGGCCTCTAATAGAGTGTAAGACCCAATTATTTGTAAATAAAAACCTATTTTTAGGGCCTCACTTATTGTATAAGTCCCGTTGTATTTCAAAAAGTTCGACACGATCATCGTCCGTTGAAAAACAAACCTTGGGCCTCTCCTCGAGCTATAAGACCCATTCATAATCATTGGGCCTCTATTAGAGTGTAAGACCCAACCCCCTTTGAAAACCAAACCATTTTGGGGCTCAATGCATTGTATAAGACCCACCGCGTTTTCAAAAATCTTGGCGCGATCGCCATTTTCAAACAAATGACCCTGGGCCTCTCCTTGAGCTGTATGCCCCACCACTTGTACAAAAATAAATCACTTGGGCCTTTTGAGAGAGTGTAAGACCCATCCCCTTGTACAGAAAACTTTTTGGACCTCAGTCACGTGTATAAGTCCCTCTGTACAAAACGACAGTGCGATCACTGATAAACCTTGTGCCTCTCCTTGAGCTGTAAGCCCCAACATCTTTTCAAAATACTTTCTCCTTTAAACTTTGAATATACTATTGTTTTCAATCTTTCTTTGTTGAACAACTAACCAAACAGCATGGAAGCTCTACAATTGATTAAGTGGTTATATGTTTTCTTTATCCGCTTTCATATACATATAAACTGTATTGTGGGGCTGTTTCACTGTAAGTCTTCTTTCATAAACTCATATCAACTGTGTAATACTAGTATAGATATTTAGAGTTTCCCCGGCAACTACGTCTAGCACTAAGCCCTGTTGGTCACTCTTAAATATAGTCAAAACTAGATCCCCATAGGATTACCAGATACAGTCTTCCCTCCTCTTGGGGTTAAAAAATATGGAGACGTGAAAGGCAGCATTCTTGGTGAACCCTTTCTCAGAATGTCCCTCGGCTTCTTAAAAGTTTCCAGCCTCCTCTTGGGCTTTGTAAAAATTATCCTGACGACTTCCTAAAGGTATAGGAACAAAAATTAGTCATCTTAATAGAACAGTCTTTCAAAGAGTCTAGATCTTTCTACCGTGAACGTACTACTACTGTTTCTTTAAGTATAGTACAAAAGATAAAACTCTAGGCTTGGACAGTCTAATCTCCTTGGGTCTCGAAGGCATTCTCAAGTAGGAAAAACACCAGTAGACTCAGACAGTCTCCAATACCCTCTAGATTCCCCATTTCCTTAAAGAACAGGAAATAACCCTGATCCTCTGATCAATCCCAAAGCATAGCCTTACCTTTAATCAGTCTCTTTATAAGAACTGATTTTCTCTTTTAACCAACCTACTGGACCTGTCACTCAACTGAAACAGCACTCCTTTTAGCCTTCCTCTCGGGCTTCGTACGAGACACAAAAAGACTCTCTTGTTGAGTCAACCTCTAGCCTCTATCTCGGGCTTCGTACGAGATACAAAAACACTATCTTGTTGAGTATAAAAGACTATCTTATTGAGTCAACCTTTAGCCTCCGTCTTGGGCTTCGTACAAGACACATCTAAAAGCACCGTCTTGTTGAGTCAACTCCTTTTAGCCTCCCTCTCGGGCTTCGTACGAGATATAAAAACACCCTCTTGTTGGGCCAATAGCCTCCTCTTAGGCTTTATATAAGAAAAACCCAGGTTGAGTCAATCAACCTTTTAGGATCAAAACTGTGCCTCGTTCACAGGATACAAACATCAACAACTCCTTTCATCTAATCGCTGTAAGCGGCCAGCCTCTGGATTATTTACATCCACGCCACTGTCCCTCTTTTAGCATGAGAAATTCCTAAGGAAAGATAAGATTGCTCTACACTGAGTTAAAGTCTTCTTCTTCAGGTTAAAACCCCCTTTAAAGGAAATTATGGCATTTCTAGGATTCACATATCCCGGTTAAAGTAATCCTCCTTTATAGTCAGTCACCCAATATTTGTGACAAACAGACCCCCTTTAGAGATGAAAAATTCTCTCTAAAGACTACACCTTCAGCTTCACATCTTGGGCTTTGAACAAGATATAAACCACCTTCAGCTTCACATCTTGGGCTTTGAACAAGATATAAACCACCTTTAGGTTCACGTCTTGGGCTTTGAACAAGACACCAAAACACCACTTCCTCCCATAGAATAGGGGGAACTACGATCGCTATGATTTCCCTGTTTCGGTAAACGGGAATACGTAGGCATAAGATTAAAAGAAAAATCTTAGTGAGCACACCACATCAAAAACCTCAGGTCACAAATCCTCACATATCCACCAAAAATATCCGAGTCCATATTCCCCACCAAAAGTCTAAATTCAACCAAAATAACCTAAGAGAGCCCCCCCTCCCACACACATTGATCGCATCTGTAAACCAACAGTTTTGACTATTTGACCTCAGTTTGCAAAGCAGGATTAGTTGAAGACATCTATTTCCCTTTCTTCATCAGCTTCAATAAGATAAAAAATTAATTAACCTGTAGTAACCCCAGAGCGACAGTGCTTAAGAACCACGTCAAAAATCGCTCGCTACAGAAAATGGCGCCCACCGTGGGGCCCTCTTTTTTATCTCTCAGGTAGAAACCGAAGAATGATGACTTCACTAGGGACTTCACTGGGATAGGATTTTTTTTTACTTCACTAGGATCTTAGGTCAAAACCTTTAAAGTTGGGAAGGTACCACAGGATGGCGACTCCGCCGGGGAGCCATTTTCTGTCAGGAATATAGGATTAATAGCTTTTTAAAGTTTAGGAATTTAGGACAAATATACATACTACTTTTCCTAATTAATATCTGTGTTTATTTTTCTGCTAATGGGAATGCGTGTGATGCCGCATGTGGAAAGATTGAGTATACACCTAGGAAAAACCTCTTTTAGTAGTGCGAAAATATTGGAAATGGTTTTCACGCGATACTACCCTCTTCTGATGGTTCTTCGAAAAACATCACCTAGCACGGTTCCCGGCCCGCTGGTGTTTTCTCGACAAGAACTGATGATTTTGAGAGACAGGTACAAAAATCACTAGTATAAACCTTGGGGGGGGGGGTAGAGCCTTGACTTCATGGCACCGACCCTTTGACCCCATGTTTTTTCTATGTTTTTGTGTGCTGCATTCATCCATTCATCTAAAAAACATTACATCAAAGAAAAACTTCTCTTCTAGTCTCTCTTTTTCAAATTAAACTAAGACAATGATTGCAAATGTCAGAGAAAAAGATTGTGCTCATGGACTTCGGTAGAAGGAGAACTCATAAGTATACCTTCAGGGTTCCAAAACTATAAGATTTGAGAGGATTAGCGAGGATGATCACTAACCCTGAAGCTTTCAGAGCCAAGTACAGAGGTCTGCTACCTCTGTTAAGAGTCCATGTGATTGAAGGAATCATGGAGGCACTCATTCAGTTTTATGATCCGACCTATCACTGTTTCACATTCCCGGATTACCAGCTCGCACCAACGCTGGAGGAGTATTCTCACCTAACCGATCTACACATTACTGATTAAGCTCCATTTTCTGGACTGGAAGAAATTCCAAAGGATCAGACCGTTGCAAGAGCAATCTATTTGGATGAGTCAGAAATCAAGACTCACATGGCCACCAAGGGTGGGCTCTCAGGTTTGCCAGCCCAGTTCCTAACAAAGAAGGCTCTGTACTTTGCTAGTATAGGGAACATGACTGCTTTTGAAAGCATCTTTGTCTTACTCACTTACGGGTTATTTCTGTTTCCCAACATTAATAGCTTCGTCGATATCAACGCCATTAAGGTTTTTCTCATAGGAAACCCTGTGCCAACCTTGCTCGAGGACGCGTATCATTCTGTACACTTAGGAAATTTGTACAGCAGAGGGATGATCACATGTTGTGTACCCCTGCTATACAAATGGTTTATCTCTCATTTACCCAAGTCTGATGCGTTTTGGGATCATAAGAGTGCCTTACATTGGTCACAGAAAATCATGTCTCTTACCAACTCTATATAGATTGGTGCAATAGGATTTATGACAAGATCAGGATCATTGACCATTGTGGAAACTTCCCCAACGTACCCCTCATAGGAACTAAGGGAGGAATCAACTACCATCCAGTATTGGTTCGTCGTCAATTTGGATACCTGATGAGGCATGTCCCGCGTAATGCTCATCTGGAAGGTCTTTTCTTCAAAGAAGGAGAAAATGACAGGGCACTAAAGATGGAAATAGTGCACGCTTGGAAACATGTTCATAAGAAAGGACGGGAGTCTCTAGGAAAACCAGACTGTGTCTCGGTGGAGCCTTATCTCCACTGGGTACAAACTAGAGCTCTCAAGCTAAAGATGCCTTATCCTCGTCACGGAGTTCTTCCGCCGAGGGAATCTGTCATGTACTTCATGACTGAAATGGAAAAACTTCAGGTTACTCTCAACAAAGTTCAATAGGAGAGGAGGTCTTGGAAGAACAAGTACTGCATTCTCAATGTAGAGTGTACCAAAATACAGCAACTGCTAAAAGATAAGGATGCTCTGATCGAGATTTTAGAGCAACATGCTGTGGATAATCAGGATGACCAAAGGAAATTGCTCGTTCCTTTCACTTGGTAAAGGAATGACAACCCGACAACGGCCCAAGAGCCCCGGTCCAAGAAAATGAAAGTACCAGAATCAGCACCCGGTTTCTCCCCAGAGAGGACTCGGGACCCCTTAGCTTAGGTTTCTGTTTCCGCACCTTGTAATCTACTGTATTTCTATTTTCGCAATCCTTTGGATTCAATAAAAAGGGGTTTCCCCACTGTTTGATATTTGCAATCTAATTGTCGAAGTTTATTTTCATTAAACAAAAAAAACAATTAATATAATCATTGCATTCATCATTCTCACGTCACGTATTCTTCTTACCTACGAATCTCACGTTTGTGTCTCGGTTCTAGAGTCAAACTGTCTCATTCGTACAATACTCGGGCCAATCGTCAGAAAAAGATGGATGATCTCGAGGAAGAGAACAGAGAGTTGAGAGAAGAGATCGACGCTCTGAGAGAGGATATGAGAAAGCTTCACAACGACATGTAAGCCATGGCAGAAGCTCAGCTACGAAGGACTGTGATCTCGGAGATCACCTCAACGCCCATAGTGGAAAAGTCCGATCCTAGGTACAAAATGCCAAAAGATCGTCCCTGGGGCATGCCACTTAACTATATCCTGGAAGGATATATCCCGTTGATCAATAAGGATCAGGGGACCGCAGCAGGAACCGCTGGGCCTGAAGGTTACAAACTTCGGGAAAGCGAAGATGTCAGGGACTTGACAGCAACTCCTAAAGGTTACAAACTTCGGGAGGCACCGAGAGTCTCGGCCATAATGACTATACCACCGCCCGTGGTACACACTGTCCCCGGAAGGACATATTCCACATATACCTTCTGGTGGAAACGAAAGCATGTTCGAAAGAATGAACGAGTTCTAGGAACAGTTTCTGGGAATGCAGAAAGAACTGCAAGCTATTCGCGGTCAGGATTTATTTGGAAAGGACGCCGCAGACCTCTGCTTGGTCCCCAATGTGAAAGTCCCGCACAAATTTCAGGTTCCCGACTTTGAAAAGTACAAGGGTAACTCTTGCCCTCAGAGTCACTTGGTGATGTACGCTCGGCGAATGTCAGCTCAGACAGAGAATCAGGATTTACTGATTCACTACTTTCAGGATAGTTTAACTGGTGCCGCACTAAAATGGTGCATGGGTTTAAACCGTGCTACAATTATCACTTTCAGAGATCTTGGCACTTCCTTTGTCCAACAATATAAATACAATCTGGACATGGCACCCGACAGAGATCAACTCAGATCAATGTCACAAAAGGACAAAGAAACCTTTAAGGAATACACTCAGAGATGGCGTGAAATTGCCGCTCAAATTTGTCCACTTCTTGAGGAAAAAGAGATGACAAAGATCTTCTTAAAGACCTTAAGTTCATTTTATTATGACAGAATGGTTGCCAGTGTGCCTAGTGACTTCACTGAGATGGTCGGTATGGGAGTTCGTCTTGAGGAAGCCGTCCGAGAGGGACATCTTGTCAAAGACACTGGATCATCAAGTAGTACAAAGCAATACGGTAGTGCTCTTCCTAAGAAAAAAGAGCAAGATATTGGGAATATCTCTCTCAGAAAGCAAAGGCGACGTTATCAGCCAGTAGCGGCTGTGACTCCTGCTATCAATTCTGCACCTATTTCTACGTATCAACCTCAGGTTGCACAGAGCCAACCTAATCAGCAAAGGACTCAACAGCCTCTTCAGCAGGCTCGTCCTCCATACAATAACAACCGTACAATGCACCACTAGGATTTGATCCTTTACCCATATTGTACGCAGAACTATTTCCGTTACTGCTGGCTAAGGGGCATGTCCAGACTAAGTCCCCTCTTACAGTACCGGAAAATCCGCCTTTTTGGTTTAAGGTGGATCAGACTTGCCCTTACCATCAAGGAGGACCAGGGCATAACATAGAGAACTGTCTTAATTTCAAATCCGACGTGCAAAGGCTTGTTAGGAGCGGGGTCTTGTCTTTCAAGGATACAAATCCTAATGTTCTCATAAACCCGCTGCCTCAACATGAGAAAACTACGGTCAATTTGGTAGAGGGAGAGACTAATGACGTCTGTCAGATTCATGATGTACTCTTGTTAAGGACCAATCTGGTCAAGATGCATTGTAGACAGAGTGGATATGGCCATGTGCCACCTCATAACTATCACCAATGTGATATCTGCTCTAAAAGTAATCGAGGATGTTCTGTGGTGCAATCAGCTCTACAGGAATAGATGGATCTCAGATGGATCCAAGAGCACCGAGTTCGTGGAGTTAACATGGTTTACATGAATTCTAACATTATTCAGAACCACGACATCCATGCAATGAACGTCAACTTGGTGGCGATGCATTCCAGGCAAAGCCAGTATCATAATCTGCCGCAACACGATTACAGTTCCTGTCTGACTTGCTCGGTAAACAAACAGGGATGCTCTTTTGTACAAGAGGCCCTCCAGCGTCAGATGGATCTTGGATGGATCCAGGACTACCATGATAGGAATCCCTATCAGATCAACATGATTCAAATCTTCGATATTCGCTTAACGAATACCAGCCTGGTGGAGTTACATGCTAAACAGGTCCGGCTCGGGTTCCTGGTATCACATGATTATCAGAGCTGTAGGGCGGGTTGCGAAAACGATCAAGGTTGTGCCCTTGTCCAGGAAACCCTTCAGCACTTGTTGAACCACTGGTGGCTTCCAATCTATATGGATGAAGACACCCAGCAAATTAGTATTACCAACGGGAACCCTACTCGGTATCAAAGTCGGGACGTTCGATTTGTGGAAACTGACCTAGTGAGGTTACATTGTATTCAAAGCGGGCGTGGCCAGGTGCCACCACACAACTATGAATGTTGTAGAGTCTGTTCAGAAAGTAACCAAGGATGTTACCTTGTGCGAGCAGCTCTTCAGGGTCAGGTGGATCGTAGAGAGATTCGCCCATATCTGGGTTCTGGACAAATCAACTGGGCTCTGGACTACCTCGCTGATCAAATTGAGGATGTTGTCGTAATCTCTGATCATCAGAAGGCTAGGGATATTTGTACCATCATCCCTCTACTTGACGAATCGAGAGTTCCCAACCAGGAACGAATCGAAATTGCTTACGACAGTCAGAAAAATCAGAAGGCTCCCATAGTCATCTATCTACCGGGACCATTACCATATGAATCAACTAAGGCTATCCCTTATAAATACGATGCAACAACAGTCGAGAATGGAAAGGAAATTCCATTACCCTCTGTCGTGAATATTGTAGACATCAGTCGAGTGACACGGAGTGGTCGAATCTTCAACCGAGGAGTTGGAGAACTTAACAAAGAAAAGGAACCTCAGACAGAAGTTCCCAATCCACCAGTCGGTCAATCCAGTAATCCCGACCTTTCAAAAAATGATGAGATGCTGAAGCTCATCCAAAGGAGTGAATACAACATTGTTGATCAACTGTTACAAACTCCTTCAAAGATCTTTGTGCTGTTGCTTTTACTAAGTTCAGAAGCGCACAGGGAGGCTCTACAGAAAGTCTTGGAGCAAGCCTTTGTATAACAGGATATAACAATCAGACAGTTCGATAGCATTATCTCTAACATCACTTCCTGCAATAACTTGGGATTTAGTGATGAGGAATTACCTGAAAAGGGTCGCCTTCATAACATGGCGCTCAATATCACGGTCAGCTGCCAGGGCGATGCTTTAGCCAGCGTACTGGTAGACATAGGGTCAGCCCTGAATGTTATGCCGAAGTCCACTTTGATGCAATTATCCTTCAAAGGACCCCCGATGAGAACTAGTGAGGTCGTCGTCAAAGCATTTGACGGAACCAGAAAAATGGTTATCGGCGAAGTCGACCTTCCCATAACTATTGGTCCTCACACTTTCCAAGTCGCTTTCCAGGTCATGGACATCCGGGCAACGTACAATTGTTTATTAGGAGGACCTTGGATACATCAGGCTAGGGCGGTCACCTCGACCCTCCACCAAAAGTTAAAGTTCGTCCAGAACAACCAGCTCGTCACGGTCTGTGGAGAACAAGCTTTGCTCGTGAGTAACTTATGATCATCTACTGGTGTAGAACCCGAGGAGGTTATTGGAACTCAGTTCCAAGCACTGTCGGTGAGCAAGGACAATCAATCCAAAGAGGGAACTTCTATTTCCTCATACAAAGATGCTATCAAAGCGGTCGAGAGTAGCAATACAACAGGATGGGGACAGCTAGTCATTCCTACTGACAATAAAACAAAGAAGGGTCTTGGTTTTTATGCAACCTGTACGCAGACAGCTACTACCAGCAATGAAAGTCTTCATCCCATTCAAGACTTCTTCCATAGTGGAGGTTTCCTTCACCCAGTGCCTCAAGAAGTGCATACCATCAATAAAGATGATTCCTCTAATATGGAGGAAGAATGGGAGTCCTATCTTAACAAGGACGGTTATATATCTCAGGACGAAACGCATACTCCCTTTTGCTTTCCTACACAGAGTCCGAGATTTATACTCAGGTCAGATGTCGAAATGATATACGGAGATTGTGATCTGGAAGGATGACGTGCTCCACCAAACTCATTAGAGGAGGATACTCTGATGAAGGACAACTTTGACCACAACTATTATGGTCCGATGGATGGCCTGCCAATGTGGCAGCCGTATCTAGGAGACTTGGGGAAAGGAAATCAGCCGAACAATGAAAATAAGCTGAGCATCATTAAAAAGAATACTTGCATCCCCACCATGTCATGGGATCAACAATCAGGTCATTCAGAAAACGTATAGTACGACGATGAATTTGCAACGTTTGCAGGACTTGAATTCATCAACTATACTTTTCCAGAAGTCAACGTCATCAAGAAAGATGACTCATCCAGTTCCAAAGAAGTGTGGGACACCCTGGGACAACCAAGTGGGAAATACGACTATATGGTCAAGTACACTGCTCCCGAAAGCTCTCGTATCAGGCTCGAAGACATCCAGCCAACTAGATGGGGAGATCTACCTGAGAGTACAAATGCTATGCAAAATGCAACAAAGGAATCCTCCTACGACAATTCTGCCTGGGAGACAGATTCCAATGATCCTGCTCCACCTGAAATCAGCGTTATTTCTGAAGACAAATTAAGGAAGGTGCCAGACTTTGTGATTCACCGAGGAGTTCGTCGCCAATGGGTTACTGTCGATGTTCCGAAGAATGTTCATAAGTCAAAGTAATTGTCGTCTTTAACCTTTTGCCTCGCCCAGGTGAAACGAATGTTTTGATAGGGCTCGCTTTCTGTAAATTTCCCTCTTCGCTTTGCCCAAAGCGACAGAGTTTTGTTTTATAGGGCTGTAGTTTCAAGAATCGACTTGTTCATTAATAAAATAACGTCGTTCTGTAATTTCCGCATTAGTTGTTGTTTTCTCTTTTTGCTTTTCTCAGAAAATGGTAATCCTAAAAAAAAACAACTCACTAATAAAAATAAGTAGTTTTTCAAAATAATACACTGTACACACTCTTGCCTTCTCTCTATCTCTTATAAACCAAATCATACCGTCATGCAGGTTACTTGTTTTAAACCCCGTTGAAACATACGATCCGATGCCTTCTCCCAACTTTGAGTTCCCGGTATTTGGGGCTGAAGAAGAGAATGACGACGAAATTCCAGAAGAGATCTCCCGACTACTCAAACAAGAGGAAAGGTCCATTGAACCTCACAAAGAGCCGTTGGAAACGGTCAACTTGGGTTCAGAAGAAGAGAGAAAAGAAATCAGGATTGGGGCACTGCTCAGTCCAACTGCCAGAGAGGGTTTGGTAAAGCTTCTCAAAGAATTCCCCTATGTATTTGCTTGGTCCTATCAGGATATGCCAGGGTTGGATACCAGCATTATGGAACATCATCTACCGTTAAGGTCAGAGTGTCCACCAATCAAACAAAGATTGAGAAGGACTCATCCAGACATGGCCATCAAAATCAAAGAGGAAGTACAAAAACAGATTGACGCGGGTTTCCTCACCACATCAGAATATCCTCAATGGTTAGCCAACATCATACCCGTTCCAAAAAAGGACGGAAAAGTCAGAATGTGTGTGGATTACAAAGATCTAAACAAGGCTAGTCCAAAGGACGACTTTCCTTTACCACACATTGACATGCTGATTGACAGTACAACAAAGTTCAAAATTTTCTCCTTCATGGATGGATTCTCGGGCTATAACCAGATCAAAATGGCGCCGAAAGACATGGTGAAAACTTCCTTCATTACCCCTTGGGGTACCTTTTGTTACAAGGTGATGCCGTTCGGTTTGAAGAACGCCGGGGCAACCTATAAAAGGGCCACGACTACTCTTTTTCATGACATGATACACAAAGAAATCGAGGTATATGTCGATGATATGATTGCAAAATCTAAGATAGAAGAGGAGCATGTAACTCATATGTCAAATTTATTCGAGCGATTGAGAAAGTACAAACTCTGCTTGAATCCCAACAAGTGCACCTTCGGTGTCCGTTCAGGGAAACTCTTAAGGTTCATCGTCAGCCAGAAAGGAATTGAGGTTGATCCTGACAAGGTCAAGGCCATTCAAGAAATGCCTTCTCCAAAAACTGAAAAACAAGTCATAGGATTCCTGGGACGTTTGAACTACATCTCCAGATTCATATTCCTCATGACCGCGACCTGCGCGCCGATTTTCAAATTACTAAAAAAGAATCAGGACTGCATTTGGACAGAAGACTGTCAAACCGCTTTCAACAGTATTAAGGAATATCTGTTGAACCCACCGATTCTATCACCTCCAATGGAAGGAAGACCACTGATTATCTACTTCACAGTCCTAGAGGACTCAATGGGATGTGTACTTGGCCAACAAGACGAAACCAAAAGGAAAGAGTCTTCCATCTACTATTTGAGCAAGAAATTCACCGACTGCGAGACTCGGTACACTATGCTTGAGAAAACTTGTTATGCTTTGGCTTGGGCATCCAAACGTCTTCGCCAGTACATGATTCGTCACACTACTTGGTTGATCTCTGAAATGGATCCAATCAAGTACGTTTTTGAAAAGCATGCTCTCACGAGAAGAATTGCCCGTTGGCAGATGTTGCTGTCAGAATATGACATAGAGTACCACGCTCAGAAAGCTGTTAAAGGAAGTGTTTTAGCCGATCATTTAGCTCATTAACCGATTGACGATCAGGAATCAGTCGGGTTTGACTTCCCAGACGAAGATGTCATGTATCTAAAAATGAAAGACTGCGATGAACCGCTACCCAGTGAAGGGCCAGAACCAGGTTCCCAATGGGGACTTATTTTTGACGGAGCAGTCAATCATTATGGAAACAGAATTGGGGCAATCATCATAACACCTCAGGGTACCCACATTCCTTTCACTGCCAGACTTACATTCAAGTGCACAAATAACGAGGCCGAATACGAAGCTTGTATTATGGGTCTCGAGGAAGCAATTGATTTAAGGATCAAGAACTTGAATGTATATGGCGACTCCGCTTTGGTCGTCAATCAGATCAAAGGAGATTGGAACACATACCAATCCAGATTGATTCCTTACAAAGACTATGCGAGAAGGTTGTTACCATTCTTCAACAGAATTGAGTTTCATCATATCCCTCGTGAAGAGAATCACATGGATGATGCCTTAGCCACCCTCTCTTCCATGATTAGCATAGGTCAATGGAACGACTTACCTAAGATCAACATCATGCGCCTTGAACGGCCCGCTTACATCTTCACGATTGGAGCAGTCATAGACGACAAACCTTGGTATCACGATATCAAATGTTTCCTTCAGAAATAAGAGTACCCACCTGGGGCACTAAGGAAAGACAGGAAAACCCTCAAAAGGCTGGCAGGCAATTTCTTTCTGAGCAGTGATACACTCTATAAGAGAAATTTTGACATGGTCTTGCTCCGATGTGTATACAGACCAGAAGCAGACATGCTGATAAAAGAAATTCACGAAGGGTCCTTTGGAACTCATGCCAGCGGACAAACAATGGCGAGAAAAATTCTTAGGGCCGGGTATTATTGGTTGACAATGGAATCCGACGACTACAAGTACATGAGGAAGTGTCACAAGTGTCAGATATACTCTGACAAAATTCATGTACCGCCAACTCATCTCAAAGTTCTTTCTGCCCCATGGCCTTTTTCCATATGGGGAATCGACATGATTGGCTTAATTGAGCCCAAAGCTACAAACGGACATCGGTTCATCCTGGAAGCCATTGATTATTTCAATAAGTGGGTCGAAGCAGCGTCATACGCCAATGTAACCCGACAGGTGGTGGTCTGATTTATCAAAAATAATATCATCTACCGTTATGGTGTTCCGAGCCAGATCATTACAGATAATGGATCTAACTTAAACAATAAGATGATGAAAGAGTTGTGCGCAGAGTTCAAGATCGAACACCATAACTCATCTCCCTACCGACCAAAGATGAACGGAGCGGTAGAAGCGACTAACAAGAACATCAAGAAGATTGTTCAAAAGATGGTTGTAACCTACAAAGATTGGCACGAGATGCTACCCTTTGCTCTTCACGGTTATCGCACATATTCCGTACTTTAACAGGGGCAACCCCTTTCTCTCTAGTATATGGCATGGAAGCAGTGCTTCCCATAGAAGTAGAGATCCCTTCAATCCGGGTATTGATGGAAGCTAAGCTTACAGAAGCTGAATGGTGTCAAAGTCGACACGATGAACTCAACCTGATCGAAGAGAAAGAGAATCACGGTACTATGCCACGGTCAGCTATATCAGTAAAGAATGAAGATGACGTTTGACAAAAAGGTTCGACCTCGTGTCTTCAGGAAAGGAGACCTTGTGCTCAAGAAGATACAATCATTTCTCACTGATTCTCGGGGCAAATGGACTCCGAATTATGACGGCCCCTACGTGGTCAAGAAAGCTTTCTCAGGCGGTGCCTTGAGACTTGCAACCATGGACGGAGAGGAATTTGCCTACCCCACAAATGTTGATGTAGTCAAGAAATACTTCGCCTAAAAAAAACGTCTCGGTGGATTAAAAACCCAAAGGGCGGTCCAGGAAAAAATTAGAGACATGATCAAAAATCATCCCGGTGGATCGGAAACCTCAAAGTACAATCTAGGCAAAAATTAGGGATAATGGCAAGTAACTACTTTCGACAAAGGGGAAAGTCCCTCGACAGCAGTTACATCATCCGTCAAGAAAGCTCCAGTCACGGTCATCTTCGACAGAAGCTCAGGATGTCCCGAATTCAAAGTTGGTAGAAGGATAGTGGTTGTTATGTTTCAATATAGCCATTTTCCCTGTAAATTACCATTTTCTAACTTTGTATATACTCTTTGGAATCACGCGTTTGGCTGATTTCCATCCTATCAATAAAATTTGAGCCCTCGTGCTTTTGTTTGCAATTCTTATTTGTTTTAGCTTTACAGGACGACATTTTAACATGATCAACGATTCTTGAAACGAAACAAAAATGAATTTACTTGTCAAACTTTTTCTGCTTTTAAAAAATAATAATAATAATAATAATAAAGATGGCAATTTCTTTTGACGGTTGAACATCGAAAGAACATCGATCGCTTCTCCAAAGGTGTTCGAGCCTCAAAGTGCAGACTCAAAGTACTCCTTCTAAACCAGTATGCCTGAATAAAGGATCAGCTATGTCAGATGCGGATGCTCCATCTGACCTCTCTGGCCGAGTTCTCATCTCCTAAGCCCGACCAACGTCGCTCCCAACAGGGACCGTTTCTCCTAAGCAAGGCAGAATTGCTATCTTGAACCAGCGGTACTTCTTCGCCCCGCGATGGCCGAGTATCCAATCGTGATCATCTATTAGTTTGTATGTCGCATCAGTTTTGTCAGCATATACATACATACATCATGCATTATTGATTTGCATTCACATTCATATTGCATCATTATCACTCCCGTTGGTCTTGTCCCCTAGTGGTGACAGTCTACTCAATCGAGTTATCAAGTTCTTTCCTCGTCAGGAAAGGTTGCGTCTGAACAATCTCTCTCCTCCAGTTTATTTCTGGATCAGAATTGGCCCTTGAACACTTTGATAACTTGAACCTCTGAAAGACCAGAGAACCTTCAACTGATGTCACTCTTCGCCATTGAAGATGATATTTTCGCTTTCCCGGATTAAGGAAAATCCCTAGAGGAAGCCTCTTAAGCAGAGATTCGGCAATACAGTAGTTTTTCTCTGAAAAAAAAAATTGCTGATGAAAAGGTCATCAGCACCTCAAAAGTGGATCACATCATATGGCGTTTCTCCGGGAAGATCCCGAGAAAAGTATGATGTAATACCCAAGCAGAAACAGTCTCTCAAGAGACTCGTTTTCCCCAGTAGAGTCGGCAAATGGAGTCTCCAAACAGAGAAGTTTGTACACCTCTACAACTCAGACGACTGGGTTCCCCAGCAACTCTGACATCAAAACTTTTTCTATCAAATGGCATCTCTCCAGGAAAATTTGGCGAGAAGTTTGAGGAAAATCGCTACGAATAACGTCCCTTGTCAAGAAAGTTTATTGACAAAAGAAACTAAGACCAGTTCCTTGGTTAGAAACCAGGATCGAGGGGAAGTTTATTTTAGAAACTGAAACCAGTTCCTTGGTAGGAAACCAGGATCGAGGGGAAGTTTACATCAGAAACTAAGACTAGTTCCTTTGTAGGAAACCAGGATCGAGGGGAAGTTTATATCAGAAACTGAGACCAGTTCCTTGGCTGAAGGCCAGGATCGAGGGGAAGTTTACCTTTTATAAGTTTCATTGCTTAGCAAAAGAAGAAGGATGCGCAAGCTGCCATTCTTAACCACCATCAAAATTTTGGGTATTCTGATATTTAATACTCTTACACCCCGAATGCCCGAATACCTTCGCCATTCACACCTTCGGGCCCAAGAAGATTAAATAGGGGCATCTGTCATACCCCAAATTTTGACCACTCAGATTTCCCATCATTGTGAAAATCATCATCACAATATGGATGAACCATTAGTCTCCCCAAAGATGGGTGAGCATCCACTACAATAAAAAATTAGGGTTCAAGCCCTCTCAGAGTTCTTAGACAAAGAATCAATCAATAAATGACATGATCTTTAACTTGTCTAGCCTCTCAAACATCTACAATGGATTAAGAGGACTCCCACTTCAAGGATTAAGCACAAGGCTGCTCCCTTTCAGGTGGATCAAGCCTCAAGATCGCAAGTGTCACCAAATTAGGGTTTGATCGACCAGGGCCTCCAGATGAAAATTTTCCTCTGGGCACGAGCCAATGCTTCAAAGAATATCCTAAAATACTCCATGGAACCTCATGGGCCCAAGCATTAAGTCAATTTGACCTCAGAGGATGCATACATAAAAAATCAGGAATTAGGGTTTCTTGACCTAATTCACCCTTAAGTTGACTTTTGGGACAAATCATGAGCCAAGACCTCAAGATAGGATTTGAGGGTCTCCAATATACCACATTGATCCATTTGTAACAATGGATTGATCCAGGAAGCTTGAGCAGCAAGCTCAATTTTATCAGTACCACAGTTAGGGTTTTGTGGAAAAAGTGAACTGTAGCTTTGACTTTTGACCAGGACATGCTCCCAAACCCTAGGACATGATTCAATATACCCTATAACACCCATGGAACATGTCCATAAAGGTTGATTTAAGTCAAGGACATGATTTCCTAAAGGATCGCACAGTTTGGAATTCATCTGACAAAAAGTCAACTGTGCACCAAAGTCAACTTTGACTTTTTGAGATTTTTCACAAAAATGATTTTTTAACCCTAAAATGATGTTAATGTATGATTTGAATCATCATTCATCAAGAAAAATCAAGAAAAGTGGGATAACTTGTAAAAGGGGTAACCATAAAAACTTAGAAAATTTTCTAAGTTATGAACAAAGTGGCAAGGGTACCAACTTTGGAGGATCATAACTCCTAAACCACAAGGCCTTTTTTCCTCATACAAAGCTAGATTTGTAGCTCTCATTACCCTCTACAAAAGCTTAAAACTGACCTCCCTCCAAATTCATTATGGATTTTGAGTTATGGAATGATCAAAATCACAAAAAGTGAAAATGTCATTTTTTTCCAACACTTAGTGAAATTTTCACTAAGTCAGAATCTGCCTTCACTTTTTTCCAAATGTAGGGGGATTTTTCACTTGGATCCAAAAGATATCAAAACCAAATATGATCAAACAGTTGTTGTATCATATGAGGGATTTCCAAAATGGCCAAGAACATCACCAAATTCCACTTGAGCCATGAGATATGACAATGGCAATATGCCTTGCTGAAAACTGCCAAGGCTAGGCAGGATTTTGCATTTTTACTCGATTTGGAAAAATCAGATAATTTCAAGCCTTGTCATCACTTTGGATACATCTGAGGATCAAATCTAAAGGGGACAAACACTGAGCCAAGCCTCCAAAGTCCTTGGAACAAGAAGTAGCATGTCAAACCTATAATTGCTTAAAAGAGGGACAAGACTCCAATTTTGGATTGGAGCATTCAATGCATACACCAAGGTGTCATGGACTGAGCCATTTGCAACTGAATTCAGTCAAGACTTATCCAAGACCAAGGGAACCACAACCCTGTGCCCTAACCTCTAGTCAATGGCTAGAGGAGACTTGGATTCCAAAGTGCAACTATTGGCCAAACCTCTGCTGCAGTTTCCATTCACTATTGATTCCAAAATAAACTTGCTCTACTATAAATAGAGCTCATTTGTGCTCAGTTTAAGTACACCAAAGCCATCAAACATATGCTTTCCTCAAAATCCCTCTCTTTAGACCAAAATGCCTTCTTTAGCAAGGTATCTCTGAGTTTTTGAGTTAGAGAGAATTTCCATCACAACTCATGATCCTAACACCTCATAAACATCATATGTAGGTGATCCAAACTATCAAAAGTGACCTGTAACACCAAAATCACAAAGTCACGTCTCAAAACCTCAAAATAGGCCTTTTGTGCATTTTTCAAGCCATGACTTGATTCAGTCACTTTCCAAACTAGATAAAACCTCAAACACACTCCAAATAACATCCTTGAACTGTCCCAAATGGTTCCCCCCATCTGGAACACCATTTGAGAGAGTTGATATTTTGGCCATTTTTACCCCTTTTGCAAGAAAGGGCCAGTTTGTGTTTTTGCAAGTTCCAGCTGATTCCAACCATCCTCAAAGCTTCTAAGGGATCATTTGAGAGTGTCCAAAGCATCAAACCATTTATGGAACAAGAAGTTTGGCAGATTGCACAGAAAACTCCAAAAGCTCAAAAAGAGGTAAGCATCATGACTTGAACTTTCCAAAATATGCATTGCTTTGAAGTCCACTGATCATACACACCTCATACATGTTATATATGTTGTGTTTGAACCAATTCATCATGTAATTCATGCCTGTATCAAAGTGTAGCATAGAAAATGCAATTATAGGCCTTTTTCAAAACCACTATCGGGTTTTGAGGAGGGAGTATGATCTAAAAAAATACCACCACCATTGGATTCCTTGTGAAATTCTAGGCCAGATACATATAAATTTTGTCCCCAACCATTGAGAAATGAGAAAGTTATGGACCTTCCCGTTTCTTGGCAAAACTTGACTTGCCTTGCCTTGGCCAGGCCTAGAAAACAAGGCATGCCTTGTATATTTGTGGTTTCACTTCAAGCAATGGATGTATCACCACCCCAGTGGTAAGGCACGCGCCCTATAACCTTGAGGTCGTGGGTTCAAATCCAACCCATGCCATTTTGTGTTTTCTCACATTTTTGCTATTTTTTTCCAATATTTTCATGTTTTACTAATTAATTGGAAAATTAATAACTCCTTCAATTTTAATTATTTTTTATTGGTTCTTTTTGCAAAAAATCACAAAAATGTTGAAATATTTTATTTCACAAAAAAATTAAGTTTATATTATTTATTTAATATAATTAGTATTTTGGTGAATAAATTCTTTTTTAATGTTTTTAAACATTTTAAAAGTGAATATTTACTTTGAAAATCAAAACCAAGTGAGTTTTAATTAACCTTGTGATTAATCCCTCATTTCTCAAACCTTAAACAAAAATCACAAATGGTTTATTCAAACTTATTTGGTATTTTATTTGATTTTCTTTAAATATTTACTTTTAAAGAATAACAAATTAGGGTTTTTTTTTTATTTTCACCCTCATCAAACAATTTCAAACACTTTTGGGCCTCTAATAGAGTGTAAGACCCAATCCTTTGTAAATACAAACCTATTTTTAGGTCCTCACTTATTGTATAAGTCCCATCGAATTTCAAAAAGTTCGACGCGATCATCGTCCGTTGAAAAACAAACCTTGGGCCTCTCCTTGAGCTATAAGACCCATTCAAAATCATTGGGTCTCTATTAGAGTGTAAGACCCAACCCCCTTTGAAAACCAAACCATTTTGGGCCTCAATGCATTGTATAAGACCCACCGCGTTTTCAAAAATCTCGGCGCGATCGGCATTTTCAAACAAATGACCTTGGGCCTCTCCTTGAGCTCTAAGCCCCACCACTTGTACAAAAATAAATCACTTGGGCCTCTTGAGAAAGTGTAAGACCCATATCCTTGTACAGAAAAATTTTTGGGCCTCAGTCACGTGTATAAGTCCCTCTGTACAAAACGACAGTGCGATCACTGATAAACCTTGGGCCTCTCCTTGAGCTGTAAGCCCCAACATCTTTTCAAAATACTTTCTCCTTTAAATTTTGAATATACTGTTGTTTTCAATCTTTCTTTGTTGAATAACTAACCAAACAGCATGGAAGCTCTACAACCGAGTAAGTGGTTATATGTTTTCTTTATCCGCTTTCATATACATATAAATTGTATTGTGGGGCTGTTTCACTGTAAGTCTTCTTTCATAAACTAATATAAACTGTGTAATACTAGTATAGATATTTAGAGTTTCCCCGACAACTACGTCTAGCACTAAGCCCGATTGGTCACTCTTAAATACAGTCAAAACTAGATCCCCATAGGATTACCAGATACAGTCTTCCCTCCTCTTGGGGTTAAACAATACGGAGACGTGAAAGGCAGCATTCTCGGTGAACCCTTTCTCAGACTGTCACCCTTAGAAATCGTCAAAGAAACTCTATTCCCCAAAGATGATCTTTTCTCTGTGAATGGCATCTCTTGAGTTTCTTCCAAATTCTCGGACTTTCCTGGCTTGATCTATTCTCTATGAATAGCTTGTCTTGAATTTCTTGGGGTTTAGGGTCCCACAGGCTCCCTAAAAGCATCACCGCCTCCTCTTGGGCATTGTACAAGGACCCTACGACTTCTTAGAAGTATTCACATCTTCCTCTTAGGCTTCGTATAACGATTCTTCCTTCGGGAAGAAAGCCTACTCTTGGGCTTCGTACAAATTGTCCCTCGGCTTCTTAAAAGTTTCCAGCCTCCTCTTGGGCTTCGTACAAATTGTCCCGACGACCTCCTAAAGGTATAGGAACAGAAATTAGTCATCTTAATAGAACAGTCTTTCAAAGAGTCTAGATCTTTCTACCGTGAACGTACTACTACTGTTTCTTTAAGTATAGTACAAAAGATAAAACTCTAGGCTTGGACAGTCTAATCTCCTTGAGTCTCAAACGCATTCTCAAGTAGGGAAAATAACCCTGATCCTCTGATCAATCCCAAAGCATAGCCTTAACTTTAATCAGTCTCTTTATAAGAACTGATTTTCTCTTTTAACCAACTTACTGGACATGTCACTCAACTGAAACAGCACTCCTTTTAGCCTCCCTCTCGGGCTTCGTACGAGACACAAAAGACTCTCTTGTTGAGTCAAACCTTTTAACCTCCATCTCAGGCTTCGTACGAGATACAAAAACACTCTCTTGTTGAGTTAAACATATTTTAGCCTTCATCTCAGGCTTTGTACGAGACACAAAAAGACTTTCTTGTTGAGTCAACCTTTAACCTCTATCTCGGGCTTCGTACGAGATACAAAAACACTCTCTTGTTGAGTATAAAAGACTCTCTTGTTGAGTCAACCTTTAGCCTCCGTCTTGGGCTTCGTACAAGACACATCTAAAAGCACTCTCTTATTGAGTTAACTCCTTTTAGCCTCCCTCTCGGGCTTCGTACGAGATACAAAAACACCCTCTTGTTGGGCCAATAGCCTCCTCTTAGGCTTTGTATAAGAAAAACCCCGGTTGAGTCAATCAACCTTTTAGCATCAAAACTGTGCCTCGTTCACAGGATACAAACATCAACAACTCCTTTCATCTAATCGCTGTAAGTGGCAAGCCTTTGGATTATTTACATCCACGCCACTGCCCCTCTTTTAGCATGAGAAATTCCTAAGGAAAGATATCATTGCTCTACACTGAGTTAAAGTCTTCTCCTTCAGGTTAAAACCCCCTATAAAGGAAATTATGGCATTGTTAGGATTCACATATCCCGGTTAAAGTAATCCTCCTTTATAGTCAGTCACCCAACAGTTGTGACAAACAGACCCCCTTTAGAGATGACAAATTCTCTCTAAAGACTACACCTTCAGCTTCACATCTTGGGCTTTGAACAAGATATAAACCACCTTCAGCTTCACATCTTGGGCTTTGAACAAGATATAAACCACCTTTAGCTTCACGTCTTGGGCTTTGAACAAGACACCAAAACACCACTTCCTCCCATAGAATAGGAGGAACTACGATCGCTCTGATTTCCCTGTTTCGGTAAACGGGAATACGTAGGCATAAGATTGAAAGAAAAATCTTAGCGAGCACACCACATCAAAAACCTCAGGTCACAAATCCTCACATATCCACCAAAAATATCCGAGTCCGTATTCCCCACCAAAAGTCTAAATTCAACCAAAATAACCTAAGAGAGCCCCCTCCCCCCCCCCCCCCCCACATTGATCGCATCTGTAAACCAACAGTTTTGACTGTTTGACCTCAGTTTGCAAAGCAAGGTTAGTTGGAGACATCTATTTCCCTTCATTTATCAGCTTTAATAGGATAAAAAAATGAATCTACCTGTAGTAACCCCAGAGCGACATTGCTTAAGAACCACGTCCAAAATCTCTCGCTACAGGACCAATTAGGGTTTTCTGATGAAAAGTCAACTGTACCTTTGACTTTGGACCAAGAAATGATCTCAAACTTTGGGATATGATTCAAGACACTCTAAAACACCTATGGAATCTATCCATTAGGTTTGAATTAGGTCAAGGATTTGATTTCATAGAGGATCACAAAGTTTGAAATTCATCTGACAAAAAGTCAACTATGCCTAAAAATCAAGTTTGACTTTTTGGATTTCTTGACAAACATGGCTTCCCTAAGTAAAAAACAATGTTAACTTATGGTTTGGATCCGCATCCATCAAGAAAAATCAAGAAAAATGGGGTTACTTGCAAAAGGAGCAACCATAAGAAACTTGAATTTTCACAAAGTCATGGAAAAAAGTGATTTCTACCCAACTTTGCAAGACCATGACTTGTGATCCAAGTAACGTTTTTCTTCCATCCAAAGCTCAAATGAAAGCTCTCATTACATGCTTCAAGATTGTCAACTACAACATATTCCAAATCCTCATGGATTTTGAGTTATGGATTAATCAAAATCACAAAAAATGGAAAATGGACACTTTTTTAACGCTTAGTGAAATTTTGGACAAAATCTATTTTGGATTTTCACCAACTTTGAGGCCATTTTTCATTATGATCCAAGATGAATCAAGACCAAAGTTAAACATCAAAGTTTAAGTATGTTATAGGGGCTTTCCAAAAAGTACAAGAGCCTCTCATAATTCAACTTGAGCAAGGAGTTATAAGCCTCCAAAAATGGCATTTTTCACCCTTCCCACACAAAGGCATGAAAACATAACTTGGTTCCCACGATTTCTTGAGCCAATTTTGTACACTTGCATCATTTCATTTATGTCCAAAATCAACTTGAATGATGAAGAATATGATCACAAGGCCACCAAGTCAAAAACCTCATCCTTTAGGCATGTGACATTCAAAGTTCAAAATCCAAAATTTTCAAATTTGTCATGAAGCATTTAAGGGGTGCATGGAGCTGGCATGTATCAGTCCGCAACATTTCAAATGACTCAAGATGAACTCAAGCATCAGAAGACCATAGGCCTGCAAGATTGACCCAAGTCAATGGCTAGAGGAGACTTTGGCTACATGACAAAGTTCAATGGATAATGGAGTGATCCAGCCTCCAATCACTATTGCACCCAAAACAAAGTTGCTCTACTATAAATAGAGGTTCTTTCTGATCAGTTTGAGTACACCAAAGTATAACAACTCATGATTTTCTTCCTTTCACTCTCAAAAAACCAGAAAATGATTCTTTAGCAAGTAACATTCGAATTTTACAATAGAGAGAAATTCCATCAAAACCAACCATCCTAACACCTCACATATGTCATATACAAGTGATCCATAACCTCAAAACACATCTGGAACACCAGAATCACTAAGTCACCATCCATTTTCTCAAGCTTTTTGGCCTATTTGCAGTTATGGTACAACAACAAGATCCAGGTGCTTTCAATCCATTCCAAGCTTCCAAGCACCTTACATTAGGTCCATTAAAGCTGTCCAGATTATCACACAACATCTGTAACACCTCTACATCAGAATTTGATTTCTTATTGCAAGAGGTAAGCCTGAACTCTCAAACTCTATGATCCATGTATCATAAATGTGTTTTCAAGTTACAAACATGTTTCTGCACTTATGTAGAGTATTTCACCTCAATCAATTGCTTTGTAGCTATTGTGTATAGGATTTCATAGTGTTCTTGCAGAAATTAGGCTTCATGTGTTCATAACTTGGTTTCTCACTCCACACTTAATATAAATGCAATTAACTGGTACCATTGGAATCCTTGTTCAAAAACGAGTGAGATTGATATTTGAATCGTGCAAAACCATTGAGTAGTTAGAGAGAAAAGTTAGGTTTTACAAATCTGCAAGAACAGAGTTCGCGCGAACCACACAAGGTGTTCTTGGCGCCTTTTTCAAAATTTCAAAATTTTGATTATTTTGATATTTCATTAATTAATTTCAAAAATTAATTTCTCTCTTATTTTTAATCATTTTTTATTGGTTCTTTTTTTAAGAATTCACAAAAATGTTAAAATATTTTATTCTACAAAAAAAAAAATCAAATTTATATTATTTATTTAATATATCTTGGATTTTTGTAAATAATTTCATTTTATTTGTTTTTAAACATTTTTAAATGAAACTTCCACCTTGAATTTTCAAATTCAAATGAATTCCAAGTTCTCATGTGATTAAACATGATTTTTCAAAACATTTTTCAAAGTTTACAACTTGTTTTTGAATATATTTGATATTTTATATCATTTTTTATTTAATTTCCTTTGAAAATTGTATTTTTTAAAATTAAAATTAGGGTTTTTCTTAATTTTGATTTTTTCAAACTTCATTTGAAACACTTTTGGGCCTCTATTAGAGTGTAAGACCCATCCCCTTTGTAAATACACAATTTTTGGGCCTCAGTCATTGTATAAGTCCTAATACAATAAACGGTTCGATCACTCTTTTTCATCTGGGCATCTCCTTGAGCTATAAGCCCTAACTTCTGTATAAAAATAACTTTTTGGGCCTTTAATCGAGTGTAAGACCCATCCCTTTGTGTCAATAATTTTTGGGCATCAGTCATTGTATAAGTCCCTCTGTGGTTTTTAAAATCGCGATGCGACAGTCGCCTTTTCAAATAAATCATCTGGGCATCTCCTTGAGTATAAGTCCCATTATTCTTTCTTTACAAACACTTTTGGGCCTCTAAAAGAGTGTAAGACCCAACCCTCTTTGTACAAAAACAATTTTGGGCATCTACTGTAGTATAAGTCCCACAACGTCTTTCAGTATCGCAGTGCGATCAATGTTTTCAAATAAGTCATTTGGGCCTCTCCTTGAGTATAAGCCCCAACATTTTATACATAAGCATTATTTTAAACAATAAACAACTTCCATGGGATTCTCCTTGAATTGTAAGCCTCATACCTCTGTTTTCAAAATCACCTATCTGTTTTAAAATTGGTACTAAGAGGAGCATTATTCCTGGTGAAACTGCTCTTAGACCACTTGGGCCTCTCTTTGAGTTATAAGCCCCAAACTTTCTTTTCTTTTTAAACAAATTTCTTTTAATTCAAATTCAAATTCAAAGTTTTGTCAAAACTTTCTTCAATTTCTTAAAACCCTAATCATACAGTTGTAGTAAATACAACAGATCACAATACACTTGGGCCTCCTCTCAGAATGTAAGTCCCAACATCTTTTTCAATGCATATTTGTCTATATACCTGTCTATTCACTTATATATATATATATATATATATATATATATATATATATATATATATATATATATATATATATATATATATATATATATACTTGTTCATATTTGTTTAGAGTTTCCCCAGCAGTTAGGTCTACACTTAGGTCAAACCAGAGGTTACTTCTAACATAATCAAAACTAGTTCTCTTATAGGAAATTCCCTATACAAACTGCATTCTCTTAGGCTTATTCAATATGGAATAGAGAAAGGCATTATTTGTCGCTCCCCGGGATTTTCATCCAAGTACAAACGCGAAAGTGGCACCGAAACAGAGTCGTCAGCAACGTGTATTTATCCCAAGAGAGGGAAAGGAAACACTGCAGAAACCTGAAGGAAGGAAAGAGCATGGTCTTGCGACCAAGAGAACTGGGTTCGGGAGTCGGTTACGCGCGTGGAAGGTATTAGCATCCCCACGCGTCCATCGTACCCGATGGGATCCACGCTTGCTTGTCTCGATCAAAGGGTGTAAGAAAAGTATGCTCCACTGCTACTGGAAAGAAAGGAACGGGAAAAAAGAAAAAAAGAAAAGAGAGAGAGAACAAGAAACAAATGTAGGGAAAATAAAAGAAGTGCTCGAATGGGCCCTACCCCACTGCCTACGTATCTCATCGGGAGCATGAGAATCAGAGCGACGTAGTTCCCCTTACCTAGGGAAAATTATTTGTATTTTTAGGGAACGACTGACGTTCTAGCTTAGGTGTTGCAGACTCGCTGGACCGAGTGTGTTACTATCTTGCAGGAGAACGAATAGGAGCACGTTCGTACGTTGAGAGTGAGTGAGATGAGAAAATAATTCTCGAAGGAAAGACGTTATTGTTTGTTTTTGTCTTTTAAGAAAGAAGTGTTTTTGAATGTTATTGTGTTTTGTAACGCACATTGTATTTAAGTCCCTCATGTACGATCGAATGCCTCGCATGTCGACCCGAGATGGGACGCACGCTAAACATTCTAAGAAAATGAGAGAAGATCCCTCACTATCTTAATCTTACAAGAAAGGCCTAAATACAATGTTTGTTTTACCTTTATTAAGTGTTTTTTTACTTTTGTTTGAAGATGAGAAGAAGTGACTCAAGAAGAGGATCCAAAGGTGAAAACTAAGGGGAGACTAAAACACACCCTAGTATTAGCATGCTTGGAGATCCTATGGTTAATGTGGTTCGAGGAATCTAATCCTAAAAGAAAGAAGAAGAAGAGCAAAAGAAACAACTTACTTCCAAAACGGAAGTTAAGTTTATCTTAAAGAGGGATGAAGAAGAAGTTATTCAAAGAAAGTATGTAAATGCTTATCAAACACAAATAGAACTATTTAAAAGAAATAAGAAAAGATGAGGAAGAGAAGTGTAGGTGGAATTAAGTCCACACCTTTACTTACCTTTAGCACCTACATAAAAAGGTTAGCTCACAAAAATTTACAAGTAGTGCAATAAGAAAAGAAATCACCAATAGTGAACAAATAAGTTAAGAGTTAAAGTATAAAGTTCCTAAGGGATGAAATTCAATTGAGGTCAGAATCTATACTCTAAGGGTGCCCTCTAATGTTAATTGATCAAACAATAACAAACTATGCACAACTAAAGAACTTAAAACCTAAAGAAATGAAAAATCATAGAAGAAATGAATGAAGAATGAATGGATATGCAAGGTGATCATGCAATTATGTTTCAAATAATGTTCAAGTCATAATGTGGATGACCTAAATATATGCCTAAACATGATATACAAATCTCAAATGAGGCATACACTCACGCATCCAAGCATTAAGATTGATTAAGAGAAGGAGTAAGAAGATTTGAATCATGAATTAAACATGGAAAGAAAACATTTAAAGCATAAGTCAAACCTATGAAAGTTCAAGATGCAATTTAAGCATTAAGGTCAGAAGTGATGTGTCATGTTAATGTGAATATAAGATGCATAAGACAAACACATTCAAGCAATTACAAGTTACTTAGAAGCCAAAAGAGAAAGAAACAATGCCTTTGGATGAAACATGTTCAAGTATGTAAAGTAAGATATGAATAGCACATGGAAGGAATGTAATGCTTTAAGGACAGAGGAATACATCATATGAAATACAAATGGACAATATAGCATGGCACAAGCAAACCACATACAATTCAAGTAGGCACTTAGATACAAAAGAAAGAGGAAATATGTCAAAAGGAAACATGTAAACAATTATGGAATATGTACACAAAAAGGACATCCAATTCAAACCAATGACCTATAATCTCAATCACCAGACCTAAAATGATTTAAACATGGCTCAAGAAGTCAAGATGAGTGATCTCATACAATGGCACAAATGCTTTATCAAGCAAGTAAGCTAAAAGATCAAAGAAGTTCATAAAAACAAGACCTCAAATAATATCCATCAAAGAAATAGTAAACATGATTTAAAAATCACCAAATTAGGTCTCAAAATAACTCTACCAGAGGCAAACATTATACCAAAAAATCATACCAAAATTCAGAAAAGAAGGACCTCAAACAAACAAGCAAAAGTCACTTATAGGTTTCACATGATCATACAAAAGAACTAGCTCAAAAATGATTCAAAAAAATGGTTTTAAAATGAGACAAAAATATTCTTAATACCTCAAAGTATCCTCTAAAATATGCAAAAAGAATGGGAATCAAACTATGTAGCAATAGTGAGAAATAAAATCAACAATATAAAATGTGCACAAATGAATTAACTCAACAAAGAAATTCAAGCAACAATTAATTCAGAGGCAAAAAATAATAGAAAAATAGAAAATAAAATTTGTAAAAATTTTATAAAACTATAAAGATGACTCCAGAATTTATTTGGCATTTTCAGATGTCATTTACTATTTTTTAAATAACAAAACCAAAACTAAAGTGAAAAGGAAATTAAAAGAAACAAAGAAATGGGGAGGGGTGTATTCATAGCAACTTTCACGTTTAAAAACACAATGGGCCCAGAATGGGGGTTCAAAAAGCAAAGAGAGGTCAAGCCCAGTCCAACACAAATGTCAGCGCATACCAAGAATTCAGTCAACCCCAAGAGACATCATCCACACCGTCAGACTAATCCTACACACCATATCAAGTCAAATAATCAACAAGTATTCAAGATGGAGGGCTAGGATTGAGAGGACACAATAATATACATATACACGTGCACACCAAACTACTCAGAATTTAAAATGAACACACGTGAGCATCATATGGCAATTTAATGCGTTGTCATCATCTAAGCCACCGGATCATATCAATGTACTAGATTGAGTCAGCAAAGTCAGAAATTATACAAGATCAAAGGCTATGATTAGAGGCACACAATAACACACATAGGAAGTCCCACACGCAACTCACAAAATACAATCAGAAATTTAAAATGTGGTAACATGTAAACCAACAATGCACAAATCATACGGCTAGGATTCAAACTCACCAAAACTCTAGCAATTACAATCACCGGCCGGAGAAGGACCTCCAGTCGTCTTCTCCGGCCAACAACCACCACCTGCAAACTTTGATTTTCACAGAAATGCACGATTCTTATATCAAAATGAAGCTGAGGTTATGGAGAGCAAGAATCCACAATTAGTTCTCATAGATCATGCACATATAACTCAAACCAAGCCAAAACAATTTGCCCTAGGTTTTGAAACTATGCCTCTAAGAGGCCTATCAACTAGCCAGAGTTAAAAGAGCTCCTACTGAGCTAACAACAAACTTCAAAACCTAAACGAGTAGAACAAGGTGAAGAAAATTTACACCTGAAACTTGCAGATCTTGGAGAAGTTGAGAAGACCAGAGATATCCAATTGTTCTTCACCTTTGGAGCTTCAATTCAAGCAAAATAAATGCTATTGGAGTTTGATATCTTGAGAGCAGAGAGAGATTCAAAGTTTGCTGAAATTCACTTGAAGAATTCGTGTGGATTTTGATGGTTCTTTCTTCAATCATGCGCCATTGATGATGGTAGAGATAAAGTAGGTGAAGATGACTGAAGATTTGTGTACAGAGAGAGAGAGAGAGAGAAAATTCAGAGAATGTTGAGAGTATGAGAGTGTTTTGGAGAGTGAAAATGGAAAAGTGAAGTTTTTTTTTTAAAACTGTGAGTGAAATGTGATTTTATAGTTTGAGTTAGGATTAAACCATAGTGGTTAAGTGAGTGAGTTAGAGTGAGTTATCACGGTTAAGGTGAGTGCACCCTAACTAACTGAGTCAAGTTAGTTAGGGGCGAGTGAGGTTAGCTGTGATATAGTGATGGTGGTTTATGGTGTGTTATGGTGGAGGTTAAAAGAATTAATAGAATGATGGAGATGTATGGCCTCTGATGCAGCAGCTTGTTGAAAAAACTTGCTGCGCAAGTTTTCTCTTTCTCCTTTCATGTATGCAGCAACATGGTAAATATGTAGTACATGAGAGATGTTTGGTTTAAAGTGGAAATGAACATAGAGTGCATGCGTGTGAATGTTAAAACAACAACAATAACACTTCATTTTCTGATTTTGTGACAGCTTGCCACAAATAGAAACATCATGGTTTGGTGGTGAATTTCTCCATACATAGTAGATGATTTAGCGAGCTCTTGATGTCAAATCAAAGAGGAAATATGGGAGAACACATTTGGTATGATAATTGAGTTGAAATGATGACTCAAACATGCTTAACAATGACCATGAACTCAAGGATCCCAAACTGGTTGGTGAGCATGTGAAGGCAAGTCATGCCATAGCCATATGGCAATGAAATTTTAGTGTGATCACACCTACTTGGAACCAATATATCTCCCTCCTAAATTGATCAAATCAAAATTTGTCCAACATCAACATTGAAGAGGGCATTGCAAGGAACAACTTTGATGTTGAAAAGTTTTCCATTTGGAGCTTTTATCATTGAGAAAAATGGGTGAACATTTGGCACACCACATGTTTGTAAAAATGATGGCGCATGGGCCTGGGCATTTTTGGTCATGACTTGATTTTGGACCTACTTTTCTCAAACTTTGATCATCCATAACTCACTCAATTTTTATCCAATGGAGATGTTCTTTATATGGATTTGAAGCTTGAAACAAGATCTTTTGTTGTGGCCTGGTGGATTTTTGGTTTGATGCTTTAAAATTGAGAAAGCCTGACTCAAAGAGAGGTGCTAAATGGCCAAAACTTACTATTTTTGGGAACCCCAAAGTTTCTATATTTGGCAACTTTGTGATTTCTTGATTTTTCATTATTCCTCCATCATTTCTTGATCAAATTTTGTCCATTGAACATATATAACATGAATTTCATGAACTTGACCTTAAAAAGTCAGGAGTTGACTTTTTCACTGCACAGTTGACTTTTTCCCCAATTTCTTGATTATCAAGCAAATGACCAATTAAAACCCTTCTGAAACCAATTGATGAGCCATTTTCCACCCATATACACTTAAGAACATGAGGAATACCATGAGATCAAGTTTTGCCCAAAAAATCAGAGATAAACTAATTTTAGGTCAAACCCTAATTTTGGCACTCTCTGGTTAGGAGGAAACAACACACCCTCCAAATCCAAATTCCTCTGAATATGATGTGTATTCTTTCAAATAATGATGAGATATGACATTTGAAGGTGATAAAAACTCAAGGAGCTTGTCCATTTGGGGGTCAGATCCCAATTTTTGACTGCCTTGTGTAAGAGATCATGCACTGCCTAGTCTTCTTGATGAATTCTTCTCTTCCAATGCCTTGTGGGAGCAAGTAGGGATGACATATGCCTTAAGAGACCCTTGAGGCTTGGGAGAAACATTTGGCTCTTATTCTCTTGCCTTGGATGATCAACGCCTTAGAGAAACACTGATCACATGCCCTTATGCAAGATGCAATGTAATGCTTGATGTTTTTGTTTTTTCTTTCTCAAGACTGTCAAAACTTAGATATATATATATGTTATAATAAGAAATTCATTTCCCCAAAGAGGATTAATTCCCGATGAAACCTCTTTTGAATTTCTTCAAACCTTAGAACTGTTCAACAAAGAAAGGATTAATTCCCGATGAAACCATTCTTGAACTTTTCTTTGGTTTCGACCCACAGGCTTCCTAGAAGTATCCCCAACCTCCTCTTGGGCTTAGTACAAGGACCAACAAGCTTCTTAGAAGTTCCCCACACCCTCCTCTTGGGCTTAGTACAAGGACCCACAAGATTCTTAAAAGCATAGGATAGAAATTAGTCATCTCTACTAGTTCAATCACCAAGTGAGTCAAATTTCCAGAACATCCTGTCAGTCAGGAGTTGTTCTCCATCTCTAGAACCAACAACCTCCTCTTGGGCAGCATACAAAGATCCCCCTCTACACCAGAGTCTATCACTTCTTGAGAGACTTGGACAGTCTCAGCCTCCTCTTGGGCTTCATTCAAGTAGACTTGGAAAGTCTCACTTATCATAGTCTCCTTTTGGACTTCACACAGAGACCCTCAGACTTCCTAAAGGCATAGGATAAACCATGACTATTTTACCAATACATTAGTCTCCAACAAAGTCAAAAACCTCTAAGGTTTTCAAACTCACCTTAAATTCCCCTGACCCCCCGACAAGGCTTAACTTTCACTTTGAAACATCCCAGCCAGGGTCAGATGAAAAATCAACAAATCCCCAACAGAATCAGAGCCTCATGGCATCTGGTACTTCAACTCTTCCCTAATTCCCATCAAGAGTAAATCCCTTTGGATTCTCCCCAATACCATCTAGACCTGCTCCTGGATTTCCACAAATCCTCAGCAAGAGATAGCCTCCTCTTAGGCTTCATATAAGAATTTTCCCCAGTCACCTTCAATCTTGGGCTTATTACAAGACAGATAAAACCCTCCCCAATGGAGTAATTTCTTTCAGCTTCAACATTGGGCTTTAATCAAGGCACACAAAAATCCACATCCCCCTCAGACGAGACCACGAGTCCTCTCTGTAGAAGGATATCTCCTCTATACATCACATACCAAAACAAACAATCAAAACCTTTTTCCAGATAATTGCTGTAAGTGGCACACTTGTTGATTTCAAAATCCAAGCTGGAGTACTTCCCTTATCCTGGCTAAAATCCATTTTTCATCTAACAACTATAAGTGGTAAGCCTCTGGATCCCTAAAATCCAAGCCAATGTCCCTGTCTTAGCATGAAAGATTCATAAAGGAAAAAGTGACATTGCTCTACACTGAGTTAAAGCTTTCTTCCTTCATGATACCTCTCTTATAAAGGAAATTATGGCATTGCTGGATTCTATATATCCCAGTTAAAGTAATTTCCCTTATAATCAATTTCTCAACATTTTGTGATGAATAGGTGAGATATCTCTCTTTAGAGATGACAAATTCTCTCTCTCAATCAACCTTTAGCTTCAATATTGGCCTTTAAACAAGACGCAAATACTCTGCTAGCTTCAATCTTGGGCTTTAAACAAGACACCAAACATTTTTCCTCACATAGAATAGGAGAAACTATGATTGCTCTGATTTCCCAAATCTCTTCATGGGAATACGTAGGCATAATATTGCGAAATCTTAGCGAGCACACAAATAAAAAACTTTAGGTCCAGTACCTTCCCAAAAATAACAGAAAACCCGAAAACAACAAAAACATTCTCTTAGCACTCCCAAAGGAGAAGCTTTCGCAATCCACAACAGATAAACACGAGAAAGCATTTTAAGTTAACAGAAATACATGCAAAAGAAGGTTCCTATGGATTACCATAGATACACTAGGTGTTAATAGCTTCCCTTTGTATAACTAAACCTCGTTCCCCGATCTCTTAGCATTTGGTAAAGAAAACATTTGAGTGCACGACTAGTTTAAGATATCTTCCCCTTCCTTAACCAACTTCATAGGATAAATACAGAAATAAGAAAGTAGCACCCAAACCCCAATTCCTTTGCGGTAAGGTCGTCGCGTCACTGACAAAAACTGCACGCTACACATATCCAATGCTTATCTGCAGTAGAATTAGTTTCTGTTGAATAAGAAACTGATTTATCTTCTGGAGAGATCTTCTGCATCAGACGTTCTAACATTAGTTAAGAATGTTATGTTAGTTCGTTCTTCTTCTTCTTTGATGTCTTCTTAGGACATAGAAACATCTCGTGTATTCTTCAACCTTTTCCTTTAAAAATTTCATGCTTTCTTCTTAAGCTTTGTCCTTTTGAATTCAAGATAAACTTATCTGACATGACGTAACTTATTTCACTTGTAGCAAGTGACTTCTTTTGCCATCAGACTTCTCTCTACATCTTCTGATCTTGATCTCTTCAGCTTCTGACGAATTGAAGCACAAACAGTTATATACTGTTTAACTTAGATCTTTAGTTTCTCATGAAAGGCTTTACTCCAGATCTACTTCATGCTTGATCAGTTTCCATAAGCTTCTATTTAAATAGCAAGCTTCTGATTATCTTCTTCAAGAATCTTGACGAAGAAATCATAATTCAAAATCTAAAGTTCTGCAGTCATGATTTAAAATCTTGATGACAAGATTTCTAACATCTTCACCATACTTCATCTTGAAGTTTCCATGCTTCAGAATCATGACCCGATCATTCTCTCTTCTTTACATGAAAGAGTTCCTAATGAGCAATAGTGAGAAAGTCAATAGTAGACCAAGCCTGTTTGTTGAAAACATCCCATACTCAGAAAATAATTAACCTCCAGCAAACAAGATTTTATGCTTTCTAATTATTCTTGTTGATCTCTTCTAGATCATTCTTCTTAAGCCTTGTCTAGGCATTACCTTGTGGAGATACGTAGCTCTCAACTAACGTATTCCAAGAATAGTATTCATCAGATGCTTCTGATTATCTGATGAGTCTATTATCCTTTTACCAGCTGATTCTTCATCTTGCTTTCAATCTTCTTGCAAGCGCCATAAGAGAAGATTATGTTGTCAATAATAACCAGCTCCAAGAATCAGTGACACAATCTAGAATGAACCTTTCTGGTTTGTCATTTTAGTACTCAATCTTTTCATCATCGTATGAGACTGAAACTATAGATGGTGGATGAGAATAGCCAGAGCGTTTCTCAAAGCTTGTCCGAATCTTTATCTGACACGGTTAAGTCTTTGATAAACATCAATCACAGAATCGGATCTCTGATACCAATTGAAGGTTGAGAAACACAAGAAATGGGGGGTTTGAATTGGGTTTCACATTTCGTTCAATTTTGCGGAATTAAACTAATGACGTCAACAAGTAAATAAAAATAAATGAACACAATTATTTTTATCCTGGTTCATTGTTAACGAAGCTACTCCAGTTCACCAACCTTGGTGATTTCGCCTTAGACAAGGACTTAATCCAATAATCATCAAAATGATTACAACCTCTAAGTTGTTAAACAACACTCTTAGCCCTCTCAAGCATCCTGGCTTTCACTGCCGCTCAAGGAAATCAACCTCCAAGCCGTTAAAAAATGACTTGGCCCTCTCAAGAAACCTGGCTAACAACTTAGGCGCTCAAGGAAATCATTACCTTCTAAGGAATTTCATGCTACCTTCAACAAGGATTTAGGCCACCTTAGACAAGATTTCTCAAGCTACCTTCAACAAGGATTTACGCCACCTTAGACATGGTTTCTCAAGCTACCTTCAACAAGGATTTACGCCATCTTTAGACAAAGGATTTCTTAAGCTACCTTCAACAAGGATTTATGCCACCTTTAGAAAAAGGATTTTACATGTGTACACTTAATGCTTCTTACAAGCTGATTACACAAATGAAGTACAAGAACACCTAAGTGTTTCTAGCAAGTTCTTGAGCAGTAACTCCTTGCTTTCAAATACAAAACTATCTAATGATAAATCTCTAAGAGATTATAAAGCACACTAGTTATGTATTACTTAAAATATTTCTTATTGAGCACTGCAGCTTCTTTTCATGAGCTTTAAGCTTCTTTCTGATATACTTCTTTCTTGAGCAGGTAATGCTTCTTCCAGCTTAACCATCAAGATCAACTAAGTTACTATGCTTCACTTATTGATGTTTCACTTGATGATAACGAGAAATCGTATCGTATTTTATGGCTCATTACGCATTTGTTTTGTTCATTTTATTCGAGTTTTACTAGCAATTAGTCATGTTTTATGTGTTTTGGAGTTGACAGCTTCGTCTGTGAAGAATCAGGCAAAAGATCGGAAAAAAGCAAGAGAAGATGAAAAATTCGGCAAAGAAGTGAAGATTCTGCAGTTTTACTGATATGGCGCTCGCCATCCCTTGATGGTGTTCGCATTGACCTTGCCCGCCACGTCAATTAAAAGGCCAGGACCATGGCGTTCACTATGGCATGGTGGCGAGTGCCATTGTTGCGCAGTCACAGAATTTCAAAACTGCAACTGTCATGGGCAGTTTTGCTGGCCTATTTCCCCTCCACTCCTCATGCACGTTTTGGGAGTTATTTATGGCCTTTTCTCTATAAATAGGACTCCTCACTCTTGTATTAGATACCCGATTTTATACTCGGAAGCTCTGTTGAATTCCGTTTAGGCAAATAACTACTTTTAGAGCGAAAATTACTCACATCGAGGAATTGTCGCAAAACTCTTGTGTAATTTACTTTGCTGCTGTATTTCTGATTTCGAGCAAGCCTTCTAGTGTTTCCGTTGAAATTCAAGTTCAGTTTTTATTTTTACAGGTTATTATTTCTTACATGTTTTTGTTTTGAAATTTAAATCCTTGTCTTGCATGCTATATATGTTTCCATGTTCATTAGCAAAATTATATTTGTAATAAAAATTGAAATGCCTTGCTAAATTTCTCGTTTGAGTTCGGCGTGTGAAGACCGTCGTCACCGACGGGACTCCGTAGAAAATATAGGTGCGACTTTATGCGATTGCATGCCAGTTTTGGTTTTAGTTTCTATTCTTCATGTCTTATTATCCCGACACAAAAGTGAGGGATATACTAAGTTCGGACCGATAACGCGAGAGTGTGAGGAAAGAACGGTTAGTAGAAACTAGGCACCGATCCTAAAAACAGCGAGAGCGCTTTAGACATCGTTTATGATTTCATTACCTTCCAAAATACGCTTTTCAATTAAAACGGGCGAGCGAGAGCAAAATCCCGTGGTTGTTAGGTGTGGCTTTTGTCGATAGCGCGAGAGTGTGAGGCAGAGTCTTTAAGTTAGTACTTCCTACGGAACAAAGTGTAGTCGTAATTAGCACCAGATTTCTACAAGTCCTTTAGGTACGCGGAATCCACATTCTGGACTCGATTTTAGTTTTATTTCCTAAAACTTCTAGAATTAGTAATTTTTCCTTTTCCTCGCAATTTTCGAAAACTCTTAGCCTTAGCTTTACATTGCAACTATATATTGCATTAGTTTGATTATCCATTCCTTGTGGGTTCGACAACCTTATTTAAAACTACGCGAACAACTGTATACTTGCAGTCTCAGCTCGACTGTCACGTTAGTGCCTTCGACACGCATCAATTTTTTGGCTCTATTGCCAGGGAAGGCTGATCTAGTCAATATTGTGAATCCTTTGTTGCGCAGTATAGACTAAGGTACCAAAAATTTTCTTTTCTCAATTTCACCGATTGTATGCCAAACACTCGTTCTAAGGGCGACAAGCTTGAGCAACCAATTGACGATATCGAACGTTTCATTAACTTAAGACGTCGAATTAACGAGTTCTGAATTAAGTATAATCTTCCTGAACCTGAAATCCCTTATCCATAATTACCAATACCCATGGATAAGAACGCGCCAAACCGTCCTCTTAAGGATTACGCTGTCCCATCGCAAGATGAACCGCATAACAACATTGCTGCCCCTGCTATTAATCGAAACGATTTTGAACTGAAACCTTCACTGTTATAGGTCGTTCAACAAAACCAATTTTCTGGAAGTTCCACGGACGACCCGAACCTTCATTTATTAATGTTTGTGCAATATGTTGATACCGTAAAAGCAAATGGTGTTAGTAACGAAGCCATACGACTACGTCTTTTTCCTTTCTCTTTAAGAGATATAGCTAAAGCCTGGCTCTAATCTCTACCATCCAACTCTATCACTATGTGGGACGAGTTGAAGAAAGTCTTTTTAGCCAGATACTTTCCGCCGAGTAAAATTGCTATATTGAGAGCCCAGATTAACGGATTTAGGCAAAAAGACAATGAATCTCTTTTCGATGCTTGGGAAAGACACAAAGACATGCTAAGGCTATGCCCACACCATGGAGTTGAACAATGGTTGATAATCCATACCTTCTATAATGGTCTACTTTATAACACCAAGCTGAATCTAAACGCTGCAGCTGGCGGCGCTCTGATGGACAAACTGTATGAAGACGCTTATTAACTCATTAAAAATATGGCTCAAAACCACTTCAAATGGGGAGGTGAGAGGACTCCGACAGAAAAACATGTTACGAAGAACGGAATGTACGAAGTTAACAGTATGGATCGTGTCAGTGCTAAAGTGGATGCGCTTACTCAAAAGATAGAAAGTTTGACTGTAGCTCCAGCAGCCACCGTGGCCGCTGTGACGCCGAATTGTGAATTGTGTGGAACCCCTGAACATAGTAACACTGAATGTCATTTACTAGCCGGTATTCCTACCGACCAAGTGAATTACGCCCAAGGAAACCCGTACTCAAACACATACAATCCTGGTTGGAGGAATCGCCTAAATTTCTCATATAAAAACAACAATGCTTTATTTGCCCCAACTCAAGCACCAGCTGTACCTCCAGGATATCAGAAAGGAGCAGTCGCTGCCCCTTAAGCGCCAAGAAAGTCAAACGTTGAGGTTTTACTAGAAAATTTCATCGCAACACAAACCCAACAAAATAAAGAGTTTGCCAACCAAAATGTGCACACAAGTGAATTGTTAAAGCAGATGGCAACTAAGCTTGACACCATGGCTACCATAACAAAATGCTAGAAACCCAAATCTCTCAGGTAGCCCAACAACAAGCTACAGTAGCAGCCCCTGCAGGAACATTTCTTGGACAACCACAACCAAACCCGAAAGGACATGCTAATGCTATTACATTGCAAAGCGAAACTGAACTAGATGGACCAGTGGACCCAAGGCTTCAAAACCCTGCCATGTATCAGAATCCTGGTAAAGGAACCGAAAAGGTAACGAAACTGAAAGATAACAAAAATGACAAAAGTGAAGAGGCCGAAGAGAAAGAAACACCTTACGTGCCTCCACCACAATATAAACCACCAATACCTTACCGCAAAGGCTTGCTAAGCCTAAAAATGAAGGACAATTCAAAAAGTTTATGGAGCTTCTGAAACAACTCAACATTACCATACCTTTTGCAGAAACTATAACACAAATGCCTTCGTATGCCAAATTCCTTAAAGAAATCCTGTCAAATAAGAAGAAGCTCGAGGATAACGAAATCCTTATGCTCACTACTGAGTGTAGCGCTATCATCCAAAATAACATGCCTCCTAAACTAAAAGATCCAGGTAGTTTCTTGATACCTTGCGTAATCGAAAAGTACGTCATAGACAACACTCTATGCGATTTAGGAGCCAGTGTAAGTCTAATGCCCTTGTCCACCTGTAAAAAGCTCGAATTAGGAGAATTGCGACCAACGAAAATGTCTTTACAACTAGCGGGATGTTCTGTTAAATTTCCTATAGGTATACTAGAGAATGTGCCCGTTCGTATAGGACAATTCTACATTCCTACCGATTTTGTGGTAATGGATATCAAAGAGGATTCCAACATTCCTATTATTCTGGGAATACCCTTTTTAGCTACAACCGGAGCGATCATCGATGTCAAGAAAGGAAAGCTAACTTTCAAAGTTGGTGAAGAAAAGGTCGAATTTATTCTAGCCCAATTCCTGAAAGCTCCCGCTATAGTTGATTCATGTTGTTTTCTCGACGTCATCGACGAATGCGTAAAAGAGGTGGAGATGGAATCATTTAAGTATACTGAAATACTAAATATTCCAGCACCTCCTATACTCGAAGATGATAATTAGTGTGAACCATACGTATATGACAGTCTAAGGGAATGCCTAGCACTAACACCCGATCCAATACCATGCCCGAAGAAACCTTCTGTATAACTTAAGACACTACCCAAAAATCTAAGATATGAGTTCCTAGACACCGAACTAGAACAACCAGTGATAGTTAATGCTGACTTGGGATAGATAGAGACCGAAAAGCTTCTGCATATTCTGAGAAAATATCATAAAGTGCTGGGGTATAATATTTCGGACCTTAAAGGAATAAGCCCTTCCATATGAAAGCATCACATTATGCTCGAAGAAGATTGTAAGACCTATAGAGCCCCAAAGAAGGATAAATCCTATCTCGAGCGATGTAGTAAAAAGGGAGGTATAAAAGCTACTAGAAGTAGGAATCATATACCCGATATCTGACAGTAAATGAGTCAGTCATGTTGTTAGGTACAGATTTGACCTAAAAATGACATATCTTTCTTTGCACTTCTTCATCTCTTTTCTCATGTTTTCATTGATTATACTTATGATTGATGTTATTCTTCTAAACATTGAAAATACCTTTTGTGCTTGTAATATGTGTGCATTGTGCAGAAAATAAGCATAAAACATCAAATGTTGTAAGACACAAGAAATGATGCAAGCTGTCAAAGAAAAGAGGGAGAATTTCGGTTAGTTCGCCTAGGGAACATGAAGGCGAGTCCCAGCGAACGTTCGCCTAGCGAACGGCGGGGAAGCTCCCAGCGAATGGACCTAGATTTTAGCAGAGGCAAAAAGAGACAAAATTCACTTAGCGAGCTGGAAGCGAATGTTCGCTTCGCGAGTGCTCCTTCGCTTAGCGAATGCACGTAAATTTCTAGGGTGGTTTAACTGTTTGAGGCACCTGGAGTGCCTACTTTTAACCATTCGCCTAGCGAATGAAATGGTTCGCCTAGCGAACCTGCGAATTCCTGAAATGTATAACTACAATTTTCACACTTTTTAGGTTATGTTGTTAATGTTGTTGTAATTTTGGATAGAGAAACTTGTAGTTAAGGATCAGAACTTGACATTTCTTCATTTCCAAGGGAGAAAAGGTAGGATCTTTGCTTTCTTGTTGGTGTTGGATGTAATCTCTTGATACCTTATGTATTTCATCTAATGTATGTTTGTGGATTGAATTCTGATTTTCTATTGTTGTTGTCTTTGATTGATTATTTGTGGTCTTGACAAAACCTTTACAAATCGTTGATCTTAGATTTTCATCTATCAATGAACAAGCTTTTGACATGGTTTTGTGAGTTGATATTCATTTTATCTTTTGTTGTATTGTGTTGATTAAGTAGAATGGCTAGCATGAGTAGGATCGATACGGTATCGCGAGGATGCGTGATAATAGTGATGAAGAAGGATATTCATATTCATTGGGCAAATTAGTTAAATACATGTAAAAAGGATTAAGCGTGTGTACGTATTTTGATCTTGCTTAAACACGAAGAAATCATTTATTTGATATGGATGTTATAGTAATATATGTTAGGACTGAACTCTAGACATAGATTTAGGCCTAACACTTGCGTGAGTAACAGTTCTTACTTTTCTGTGTGTTGAGTTGCGTGAGACATCACCAATGAGACAATACGGTTGTTCTCTCGACGTTGCTTAGACATAACCTCTGTTGTGAGTGATACGTGAGAATATTAGGCGAATGATTGATTTGTGTTTACTTGATTAGAAGAATGCATGTGTTATTAATTAATGAGATCCAATTCCAACAAGGCTCCGTTTATAATTCAGTCTTTACTTTATATTTTCCGTCTTTACAATTTCCGCATTTGCTTTTGGTTCGCTTTAAACCAAAACTTTTGAACCATGAGTTTAGAAATACAGAAATCGTTGAATGGCATTCTTTCCCTCGCACTGATCCCTGTGTAGAATGATAAAATTGGGTTACTTATATATTTTTGCTTGCTGTTATTCTAGCTCCAACAAAATGGCACCGTTGTCGGGGATCAGTGTTTAGATATTGAATCGCATCACATAGTTTCTATATTTTTAAGCTTTGTACATTTGTTTATATTATATCTATTTGTCTTCTTTTATGTTTTTCTCTAGTGTGATCAGGAATGATGAGACCTCCTAGATTGGTTTCTATTTGTATAAAAGTATTCAATGAAGCTTCGACCGAGTCTGGATGGATGTTGAGCGTTGAAAGTATGCTTGGTAAATTGTACTGCTTTATAGAATGTTAGAATGATTTAAGAATTTTGTGCTTTGTGCAAATGTGTATTCTTGTTTCATTTTTTAACTTGTTTGAATGCTTGTTTCACTTAGGTCCAAAAGCCACAAATTATGAGGAAACCTCCATTGTTTACTATATGCTAGGATGACTGATAACTTTGTCTAATTCGTTTGATTCATGCTTTATCTTTTGATTATTGTGATCTTGTGGAAGCATTATAAATGATCAAGGCATTTGTTTAAATTGAGCACAACCGTATCCAAAAGTACCTGTAGCGAGCGATTTTGGACGCGGTTCTTAAGCGCTGGTCGCTCTCTGCGGTTTGAACTTTAAACTACAGGTCGATTCATTTTTTATCCTATTGTGAGCTGAATAAGGAAGGGAAATAGATGTCTCCAATTAACCCTGCTTGCATACTGAGTTTAAACAGCAGTCTGTTAGGTTACAGATGCTATCAATGTGGGGGGCCTTTGTATTGGTTATTCGTATTTCGCCAATACAGGTTTCTTTCTTTCTAGGGCTTGGGCAAAAGGTTTCTGGCGGGGAATAAGGATTAGGATGTTAGGACTATTGCTTTTGAAATACTGCTATGGGATTTGGGTTTTTTGTTGATTGCGCTCGCTAAGATCTTTTCTTTCGATCTTATGCCTACGTATTCCCGTTTACCGAAACAGGGAAATCAGAGCGTTCATAGTTCCTCCTATTCTATGGGAGGAAATTGGTTTTTGGTGTCTTGTTCAAAGCCCAAGACGTGAAGCGAAAGGTGATTTGTATCTTGTTCAAAGCCCAAGATGTGAAGCTGAAAGGTCTATTTGTGTCTTGTTCAAAGCCCAAGACGTGAAGATGAAAGACCTCGACTTTAGAGAGAATTTGTCATCTCTAAAGAGGGGGAAGGAGAATTACTTTAACTGGGATACGCGGATCCGAGCAATGCCATAATTTCCGAAGAAAGGGTTTTAACCTGAAGGACAAGACTTTAACTCAGTGTAGAGCAATGCCATCTTTCCTTAGGAATTTCTTATGCTAAAAGAGGGACAGTGGCATGGATGTAGATGATCCAGAGGCTTGCCGCTTACAGCGATTAGATGAAGGGAAAGGAGTTGTTGTTGTTTGTGTACTGTGAACGAGGCACAACTTTGATGCTAAAAGGTTGATTGGATCAACCAGTGGTTTTCTTATACAAAGCCTAAGAGGAGGCTAATTTCCGCTAGGAAAATCATTATACAAAGCCTAAGAGGAGGCTATTTTGTGTCTCGTACAAAGCCCGAGAGAGAGGCTAAAAGTTTTTGACCTAGTGGGGCATATCGTTATACAAAGCCTAAGAGGAGGCTAGCAAAGAGTTGACTCAGTTGGAGAATATTTTATACTCAGTGAGAGAGTGTTTTTGTATCTCGTACAAAGCCCCAGAGAGAGGCGAAAAGGTTGTTTTGAATCCACTGGGGAGAATTTTGGTATCTCGTACGAAGCCCGAGATGGAGGCGAAAAGGTTATTTTGACTCCACTGGGGAGAATTTTGGTATCTCGTACGAAGCCCGAGATGGAGGCGAAAAGGTTGTTTTGACTCCACTGGGGAGAATTTTGGTATCTCGTACGAAGCCCGAGATGGAGGCTATTGTAACTGTTTCAGTTGAGTGACAGATCCAATATACTGATTTAAAAGAGAAAATCAGTTCTTATATGAGTAACACTGTACTTAGGGATTTGATTTAAGGATCAGGGATATTTCCTTCTCTTTGAGGAAACGGGAAATCCAAAGGGTATCGAGACTATCCGAGTCTGCGGGTTTCCTTCCTATTTAACGAAGGGTGCTTGAGAATGTCTTTGAGACTCAAGGAAGTTAAACTGTCAGTGTCTAGGGTTTTATCTTTTGTACTATGCTTTGAGAAACAGTAGTAGACTCTATGAAAGGACTGTTCTATGAGGATGACTAGGTTCTGTTCCTATACCTTTAGGAGGTCGTCGGGACAATTTGTACGAAGCCCAAGAGGAGGCTGGAATCTTTTAAGAAGCCGACGGGTCCTTGTACGAAGCCCAAGAGGAGGCTATCATTCCCGGAGGAAGAGATCATTATACGAAGCCTAAGAGGAGGTTGTGAATACTTCTAAGAAGCCGTAGGGTCCTTGAATAATGCCCAAGAGGAGGCCGATGCTTTTAAGAAGCCCGTGGGTCTATCATCTCCTTTCCATTAGGAGAGATAACTCTTTTAAAGATAAAAACCACTGGTAAACGTGCGAGGTTTACTATCCAGCGACTTTTAACTTTTAAAGAGGGTTCCTTAGTTAAGGTCCAAGATTATGACCGTAGTGGGTACCCAAACCCCGAGACATTCAAGGCAAGCTATCCACAAGGAATAGATCAAGTCAGGAAAGTTCGAGAGTTGGGAAGAAACTCAAAGATGCCATTCACGGAGAATACATTCATCTTGGGGGAGTAGAGCTTCTTGACGATTCCTAAGGAGGACAGCCGAAGAGAAGACTGTATCTGGTGCTCCTATTGGGGATCTAGGCGTCTATTTCTACGAATAAGTGAAACGGCGTCACCTAGTTCTAGACGTAGCTGCCGGGGAAACTCGAAATATCTATACTATTATTACACAGTAGATATGAGTTTATGAAAGGAGACTTACAGTGAGCAGCCCCACAATACAGTTTATAATATGAAAGCAGTAAATGAAAGCGATAACCACTTACTCGGTTGTAGTGCTTCCATGCTGTTTGGTTAGTTGTTCAACAAAGAAAGATTAAAAATAGCAGTATATTCAAAATATAAGGAGAAAGTGCTTTGAAAAAGAAAGATCTGGGGCTTACAGCTCAAGGAGAGGCCCAGGGTTTTATCAGTGAGCACACTGTTTGACTTTGCACAGCGGGACTTATACAAGTGACTGGGGCCCAAAAAGGTTTTATGTACAAAGGGATGGGTCTTACACTCTCTCAAGAGGCCCAAAAAGGTTTAAAGAAAAGGGAAATGGGTCTTACTACTCGAGGGTAGGCCCAAATGATTTTTATTTTTAAACGGGCGACGATCGCGCCGTTTACTTGTACAGAGGGACTTATACAATGAGTGAGGCCCAAAAAGTTTTTGTACAAGGGGAGATGGGTCTTACACTCTCTCAAGAGGCCCAAAAAGTTTTGAGATGAATAAATGGGTCTTACTACTCGAGGGTAGGCCTAGATGATTTTTGAAAAGGCGACGATCGCGCCGTTTGTTTTTTGACGGTATCGAGACTTATACAATAAGTGAGGCCCAAAGATGATTTGGTCAAAAAAAGGATTGGGTCTTACACTCTAATAGAGGCCCAAAAATGTTTTGAAAACGATTTATGAGGGTTGAATTAATCCAAAACCCTAATTTGTTTTCAAAATGTATTTAATTGAATAAAAATTCAATTAAAATGATCAAAAATTGTTTAACACATGGAAAACAAATTGTGATCTTGGATTAATGCTTCAAAAATTAAGTATTGACCTACAAAATAATTAGAAAGCATTAAAAGTTGCAAAATCAATGTAGAAAAATATTTAAAATGCCAAAAACAATTAAAATATTAATTCTTTGCAAAAATATCAATTATATGAAATAAATAATATTTTTGGGATTTTTTGATAAAATAAAATATTTTAACATTTTTGTGAATTATTAAAAAAAGAATCAACTCAAAATCATTAAAACTCAGAGAGAAATTAATTTTTGAATCAATTAAACAAAATCACAAAATTCAAATATTTGAAAATCTGAAAATGGCGCCAAGAACACAAGCAAGAACACGCGCGTTTTCTGGGTTTCTCAGATTTGCGTTTTCTATCCAATCTTCATGAATACGTAATCATATCATGCAATCCACATATCATTATGCTCGTCTCAACCTCACGATCATGTTTATGTACTTTAATTTCATTTAAATTAAACATACAACAAGAAATCACGAAGAGACCTCAAGAACCCTAATTTCTGCATGAAGGCTAGGATTTTTGATACACGATTCAAACAATGCAATTAATTGAGGGAAAACATTCCATGCATGATTATGAACATATGGCCAAATTATTGTGCGAGGAAATATGCATAGATTGAGAGATGACCAAGTTTAGGCTTACCTCCAAGTCGTGACAGCAAGAGCAGATGTGATTTTGAGTTGGAGGTGTTACAGACAAGTTGTGATGATCTGGACAGCTTCCCTACACCATATGGAGTGTGTTTGAACACTTGGATTGAATTGAAATGGACTGGATCAGTTTATGGCATCTCAGCTGCAACTTCACTTTAAACTTGTGTGGATGGCAAGTGATTTTGAGATTTTGATGTTTCAGATGTTATGTGAGTGTTTGATCAGCTCATATATGATGTATGTGAGGTGTGTGAGTGATTGGTTTGTGCAGAATTGCTCTCAAACTCAAAACCCGATAGCTACCTTGCTAAGAAAGGCATTTTTGCCAAGAGAAAGAGATTTTGAGGAAAGCATCTGTTAGATGGCTTTGGTGTACTCAAACTGACCACAATTGAGCTCTATTTATAGTAGAGTAAGTTTGTTTTGCAAGGAATAGTGCATGGCAGCTGGTAAGTAGGTTTCCTCAATGTTGGCCAATGGAAATGAAAGTCTCCTCTAGCCATTGACTAGAGGTTAGGGCACAGAGCTTTGGTCCCCTTGGTCTTGGATAAGTCTTGACTGATTTCAGATAAGAATGGCTCAGTCCATGCCACCTTGATGGTTCCATTGAATGCCTCATTCCAAATTTGAAGTCTTGTCCCTATTTTGGCAACTCTAGGTTCAACATGCTATTCCTTGTTCCTTGGACCTTGGAGGCTTGGCTCAGTGATTGTCCCCTTTGGATCCAATCCTCTGAGGTGTCCAAGTGGATTGGAGCAATTGCAATTGGCTGATTTTGGCAAATCGAGCCAAAATGAAAATTCTGCCTTGCTTTGACAGATTTCAGCAAGGCAACTTGCCAATGTTGTATCTCATGATGTAGGTTGAATTTGGTAATGTTCTTGGCCATTTTGGAAAGCTCTTACATGATACAACAACTGTTTGAACAAGTTTGGTTTTGATCTCTTTTGATTCCAAGTGAAAAATCCCCCTACATTTGGCAAAAAGTGAGGCAGAATCTGACTTAGTGAAAATTTCACTAAGTGTTGGAAAAAGTGACATTTTCACTTTTCAGCCACTTTGATCACTCCATAACTCAAAATCCTTAATGAATTGGAATGACTTGTAGTTGAAGTTTTTGTAGGTGATAATGAGGGCTACAAATCCATCTTTGGATGAGAAAAAATGGCCTTGTGGTTTAGGAGTTATGGTCCTCCAAAGTTGGTACCTTTGCCACTTTATTTATAACTTAGAAAAATTTCTAAGTTTTATGGTTACCCCTTTTACAAGTTATCTCACTTTTCTTGATTTTTCTTGATGAATGATTATTCAAATCATACATTAACATCATTTTAGGGTTAAAAATCCATTTTGGTGAAAAATCTCAAAAAGTCAAAGTTGACTTTTGTGCACAGTTGACTTTTTATCAGATGAATTCCAAACTGTGCAATTCTTCAGGAAATCATGTCCTTGACCTAAATCAAACTTGATGGACATGTTCCATGGGTGTCATAGGGTATATTCAATCATGTATTAGGGTTTGGGAGCATGTCTTGGTCAAAAGTCAAAGTTACAGTTGACTTTTCCCTTAAAACCCTAATTGTGGTGCAGATGAAAATGAGACTTGTTGCTCAAGCTTCTTGGATCAATCCATTGTTCCAAATGGATCAATATGGTGTATTAGAGACCCTCAAATCATGTCTTGAGGTCTTGGCTCATGGTTTGTCCCAAAAGTCAACTTAGGGGTGAATTAGGTCAAGAAACCCTAATTCCTGATTTTTGATGAATGCATCCCCTGAGGCAAAATTGACTTGATGCATGGGTTCATGAGGTTCCATGAACTATATTAGGTCATGTTTTGGATCATTTCCTTGTGCCCAGATGAAAATTTCCATCTGGAGGCCCTGGTCGACCAAAACCCTAATTTGGTGACACTGTCGATCTTGAGACTTGATCCACCTAGAAGGGAGCAGCCTTGTGCTTAATCCTTGAAGTGGGAGTCCTTTTTGATCCTTTGAGGATGTTTAAGAGATTAGACAAGTTGAAGATCATGTCATTTCTTGATTGATCCTTTGTCTAAGCACTCAGAGAGGGCTTGAAACCCTAATTTTGCTTGTATTGGATGCTCACCCATCTTTGGGGAGGCTAATGAAGCATGATGGTTCATCCATATTGTGATGATGATTTTCACAATGATGGGAAATCTAAGTGGTCAAAATTTGGGGTATTACAGATGCCCCTATTTAATCTTCTTGGACCCGAAGGTGTGAATGACGAAGGGATTCGGGCATTCGGGGTGCAAGAGGATTAAATATCGGAATATCCGAAATTTTGATGGTGGTTATGAATGGTAGCTTACGCATTCATCTTCTTTATCTAAGCAATGATGCTTAGAAAAGGTAAACTTCCCCTCGATCCTGGTTTCCTACCAAGGAACTGGTCTCAGTCTCTTTTGAAATAAACTTCCCCTCGATCCTGGTTCCCTACCAAGAACTGGTCTTAGTTTCTGATTTAAACTTCCCCTCGATCCTGGTTTCCTACCAAGAACTGGTCTTAGTTTCTGATTTAAACTTCCCCTCGATCCTGGTTTCCTACCAAGGAACTGGTCTTAGTTTCTTTTGTCAATAAACTTTCTTGACAAGGGACGCTATTCGTAGCGGTTTTCCTTCAAACTTCTCGCCGAATTTTCCTGGGGAGATGCCATTTGAGTGGAAAAAGTTTTGATGTCAGACTTGCTGGGGAACCCAGTCGTCTGAGTTGTACAAACTTCTCTGTTGGAGACGCCATTTGTCGATTCTACTAGGGAAAGCGAGTCTCTCGAGAGACTGTTTTCATTTGGGATCTTTCATCATACTTTTCTAGGGATCTTCCTGGAGAAACGCCATATGATGGGGTCCACTTTTGAGGTGTCGATGACCTTTTCATCAACGACTTTTCGGAGAAATACTGATGTACTGCCGAATCTCTATTTAAGAGGCTTTCTCTGGGGATTTTCCTTAATCCGGGAAAGCAAGGATATCATCTTCAATGGTGAAGAGTGACATCTATTGAAGGTTCTCTGATCTTTCAGAGGTTCAAGTTATCAAAGTGGCCAAGTGCCGACTCTGATCTAAAGATACACTGGTGGCGAGATTGTGCAGACGTAACACTTCCTGACGAGGAAAGAACTGACAAACTCGATTGAGAAAACTGTTTATCACTAGGGGACAAGACCGACTCAAGTGATAGTGATGCAATACGAAATGCGAATGCAAATAAAATGCATGAAGTATGTATGTATATGCTGACAAAACAGACGCGACATACAGACTAATGGATGAACACAATTGGATACTCGGCCATCGCGGGGCGAAGAAGTACCGTTGATTCAAAATAGCAATTCCACCTTGCTTAGGAGAGATAGTCCCGTTGGGAGCTATGTTGATCGGGCTTAGGAGATGAGAACTCGGCCAAGGATGTCAGACGAAACAAGGTCTCTGACACAGTTGATCCCTTCATTCAGGCGAACTGATTTAGAAGGAGTATTTTGATTCTGCACTTTGAAGTTCGCTTACTTCGGGAGAAGCGATCGATGTTCTTCTGATGTTCAACAGTCAAAAGAAATGCCATCTTTAATTTAAAAGCAGAAAAAGTTTTAACAAGTAAATTCATTTTTGCTTTTATTTCAAGAATCGCTGATTAAGTTTAAACAACGTCGTTCTGTAAAGCTAAAACAAGCAAGAATTACAAACAAAAGCACAAGGGCTCAAATTTTATTGATAAGATGGAGATCAGCCAAACGCGTGATTCCAAAGAGTATATACAAAGTTAGAAAACAATAATATACAGGGAAAAGGGCTACGTTGAAACATAACGACCACTATTCTTCTACCAACTTTGAATTCGGGACATCCTGAGCTTCTGTCGAAGATGACCTTTGACTGGAGATTTCCTCTGATAGATGATGTTGTAACTGCTGCTGAGGGACTTGCCTCTGTTGAACATAGTTACTTGCCATTATCCCTAATTTTTGCCTGGATTGTACTATGAGATTTCCAATCCATCGGGATGATTCTTTTTTTTTCATGTCTCTAACTTTTGCCTGGACCGCCCTTTCGGGTTTTCAATCCACCGAGACGTTTTTTTTTTTTAGTTTAGGCGAAGTATTTCTTGACTACATCAACATTCGTGGGGTAGGAAAATTCCTCTCCGTCCATGGTTGCAAGTCTCAAGGCGCCGGCTGAGAAAGCTTTCGTGACCACATAGGGGCCATCATAATTTGGGGTCCATTTGCCCTGAGAATCAGTGAGAAATGATTGTATCTTCTTGAGCACAAGGTCTCCTTTCCTGAAGACACGAGGCCGAACCTTTTTGTCGAACGCCCTCTTCATTCTCTGTTGATACAACTGACCGTGCCATAGTGCCGTGATTCGCTTCTCTTCGATCAGGTTCAGTTCGTCGTGTCGATTTTGACACCATTCAGCTTCGGTGAGCTTAGCTTCCATCAATACCCAGATTGATGGGATCTCTACTTCTATGGGGAGAACTGCCTCCATGCCATATACTAGAGAGAAAGGGGTAGCCCCTGTTGAAGTACGGATAGATGTACGATAACCGTGAAGAGCAAAGGGTAGCATCTCGTGCCAATCTTTATAGGTTACAACCATTTTTTGAACGATTTTCTTGATGTTCTTGTTAGCCGCTTCTACCGCTCCGTTCATCTTGGGTCGGTAGGGAGATGAGTTATGGTGTTCGATCTCGAACTCTACGCATAACTCTTTCATCATCTTATTGTTCAAGTTAGATCCATTATCAGTAATGATCTCGCTTGGAACACCATAACGGCAGATGATATTGTTTTTGATAAATCGGACCACCACTTGTAGGGTTACATTGGCGGATGACGCTGCTTCGACCCACTTGGTGAAATAGTCAATGGCTACCAGGATGAACCGATGTCCGTTTGAAGCCTTAGGTTCGATCAAGCCAATCACGTCGATTCCCCATATGGAAAATGGCCACGGGGAAGAAAGAACTTTGAGATGTGATGGCGGTACATGAATTTTGTCGGAGTATATCTGACACTTGTGACACCTCCTCATGTACTTGTAGCAGTCGGATTCCATGGTCAACCAATAATACCCGGCCCTGAGAATTTTTCTCGCCATTGTGTGTCCGTTGGCATGAGTGCCAAAGGATCCTTCATGAATTTCTTTCATGAGCATGTCTGCTTCTGGTCTATCGACACATCGGAGCAAGACCATGTCAAAATTTCTCTTATAAAGAGTGTTACCGCTTAGGAAGAAGTTTCCAGCCAATCTTCTGAGGGTTTTCCTGTCTTTTCTGAGTGCCCCAGATGGGTACTCTTGTTTCTGAAGGAAGCATTTGATATCGTGATACCAAGGTCTGTCGTCTATGACTGCTTCAATCGTGAAAACGTAAGCGGGCCGTTCAAGGCGCATTATGTCGATCTTAGGTATGTCATTCCATCGACCTACACTAATCATGGAAGAGATAGTGGCTAATGCATCAGCCATGTGATTCTCATCACGAGGGATGTGATGAAAGTCGACTCTGTTGAAGAAGGGTAACAACCTTCTTGCATAGTCTTTGTAAGGAATCAATCCTGATTGGTATGTGTTCCAATCTCCTTTTATCTGGTTAATAACCAGGGCTGAATCGCCGTATACGTCCAAGTTTTTGATCCTTAAATCAATCGCTTCTTCGAGACCCATAATACATGCTTCGTATTCGGCCTCGTTGTTCGTACATTTGAACGTAAGTCTAGCAGTGAAAGGAATGTGGGAACCCTGAGCGGTAACAATGATTGCCCCAATTCCGTTTCCATAATGATTGACTGCTCCGTCAAAGATGAGTCCCCATTGGGAACCTGGTTCTGGCCCTTCACTGGGTAGCGGTTCATCGCAATCTTTCATTTTTAGATACATGACATCTTCGTCTGGGAAGTCAAACCCGATTGATTCTTGATTGTCAATCGGTTGATGAGCCAAATGATCGGCTAAAATACTTCCCTTAACGGCTTTCTGAGCGTGGTACTCTATGTCATATTCTGATAGTAACATCTGCCAACGGGCAATCCTTCCCGTGAGAGCAGGTTTTTCGAAAACGTACTTGATTGGATCCATTTCGGAGACCAACCAAGTAGTATGACGAATCATGTACTGGCGAAGACGTTTGGCTGCCCAAGCCAAAGCGCAACAAGTTTTCTCAAGCATTGTGTACCGAGTCTCGCAGTCGGTGAATTTCTTGCTTAGATAGTAAATGGCAGACTCTTTCCGTTTGGTTTCGTCTTGTTGGCCAAGTACACATCCCATTGAGTCCTCTAGGACTGTGAGGTAAATGATTAGTGGTCTTCCTTCCACTGGAGGTGATAGGATCGGAGGATTCAACAGATATTCCTTGATACTGTCGAAGGCGGTTTGGCAATCTTCTGACCAAACGCAATCCTGGTTCTTTTTCAATAACTTGAAAATCGGCGCACACGTGGCGGTCATAAGGAATATGAATCTGGAGATGTAGTTCAAACGTCCCAGGAATCCTCTGACTTGTTTTTCAGTTTTCGGAGAAGGCATTTCTTGAATGGCCTTGACCTTGTCAGGATCAACCTCAATCCCTTTCTGGCTGACGATGAACCCTAGTAGTTTCCCTGAACGAACACCGAAGGTGCACTTGTTGGGATTCAAGCGGAGCTTGAATTTTCTTAGACGTTCGAACAATTTTGACAGATGTTCAACGTGCTCATCCTCTGTTCTTGATTTTGCAATCAAATCATCGACATATACCTCGATTTCTTTGTGTATCATGTCATGAAACAGAGTAGTCATGGCCCTTTGATAGGTTGCCCCGGCATTCTTTAAACCGAACGGCATTACCTTGTAACAAAAGGTACCCCATGGGGTAATGAACGAAGTTTTCTCCATGTCTTTCGGCGCCATTTTGATATGGTTATAGCCCGAGAATCCATCCATGAAGGAGAATACTTTGAACTTTGCTGTACTGTCTACCAGCATGTCAATGTGTGGTAAAGGAAAGTTGTCCTTTAGACTTGCCTTGTTTAGATCTCTGTAATCAACACACATTCTGACCCTTCCGTCCTTTTTGGGAACGGGTACGATGTTGGCTAACCATTGAGGATATTCAGATGTAGCGAGGAAACCCGCGTCGATCTGTTTCTGTACCTCCTCTTTGATTTTGATGGCCATGTCCGGGTGAGTGCGTCTCAACCTTTGCTTTACTAGCAGACATTCCGATCTCAACGGTAAGTGATGTTCCACGATGCTGGTATCCAACCCTGGCATGTCCTGATAGGACCAAGCAAATACATCGAGGAATTCTTTGAGAAGCTTTATCAAATTCTCTTTAGCAGTTGGACTGAGCAGTGCCCCAATCCTGATTTCTTTTCTTTCTTTTTCTGAACCCAAGTTTACCGTTTCCAACGGCTCTTTGTGAGGTTCAATGGACCTTTCCTCTTATCTGAGTAGTCGGGAGATCTCTTCTGGAATTTCGTTGTCAACTTCTTCTTCAGCCTCGAATACCGGGAACTCAAAGTTGGAAGAAGGCATCGGATCGTATGTTTCAACGGGGTATAAAACAAGCAATCTGCATGACGTGATGATTCGTGTTTAGAAGAGATAGAGAAAATGTAAGTGTGTGCAGTGTATTTATTTTACTGCTTGTTTTTATGATTGAATTGTTTTTTAGGATTACCATTTTCTGAAAAAGCAAAAAGAGAAAACAACAATTAATGCGGAAATTACAGAACGACATTATTTTATTAATGAACAAGTCGTCTCTTGAAACTACAGCCCTATAAAACAAAACTCAATCGCTTCGGGCAAAGCGAAGAGGGAAATTTACAGAAAGCGAGCCCTATCAAAACATCCGTTTCACCTGGGCAGGGTGAAAGGTTTAAGATGGCAATTACTTTGACTGATGAACGACCTTCGGAACCTCGACGGCAACCCATTGGCGGCGAACTCCTTGGTGAATCACAAAGTCTGGCACCTTCCTTGATTTATCTTCAGAAATGACGCTGATTTCTGGTGGAGCAGGATCGTTGGAATCTGTCTCCCAGGCAGAATTGTCGTAGGAGGATTCCTCTGTTGCATTTTGCATAGCATTGGTGCTCTCAGCTGTATCTCCCCATCCAGTTAGCTGGATATCTTCGAGCCTGATACGAGAGCTTTCGGGAGCGGTGTACTTGACCATATAGTCAAATTTTCCACTTGGTTGTCCCAAAGTGTCCCAAACTTCTTTGGAACTGGAGAAGTCATCCCTCTCGATGACGTTGACCTAAGGAAAAGCATAGTTGATGAATTCTAGTCCTGCAAACGTTGCGAATTCATCTTCATGTTGAGTAGTTTCCGAATGACCTGAGTGTTGATCCCATGACATGGCGGAGACACAGGTATTCTGTTCAATGACGCTCAGCTGAGTTTCATTACTCGGCTGTCTTTCTTGCCCCAAGTTTCCTGGGTAAGGTTGCCACATTGGCAGACCATCCATTGGGCCATAGTAATTATAGTCAAAGTTGTCTTTCATCAGAGTGTCCTCCTCTAATGAATTTGGAGGAGCACGGCATCCTTCCGGATCACAATCTCCGTAGATCATTTCGACATCTGATCTTGGTATAAATCTCGGACTTTCTGTAGGAAAGCAAAAAGGCATAGGCACCTCTTTCTGAGACATATAGTCGTCCTTGTTAAGGTAGGACTTCCATTCTTCATCTGTGTCAGAGGGATCTTCCTCATCGATAGCATGAACTGTCTGAGACACTGGGTGAAGAAAACCTCCACTGTGGAAGAAGTTTTGAAGGGGATGAAGACTTTCATCGTTGGCAACTCTCTGGGTACAGGTTACAGAAAAACCAAGACCCTTCTTTGTTTTATTGTCAGTGGGAATGACAAGCCGTCCCCATCCTGTCGTATCGGTACTCTCGACCGCTTTGATAGCATCTATGTATAAAGAAATTGAAGTTCCTTCTTCGGATTGATCGTTCTTGCTCACCGATAGTGCTTGGAACTGAGTTCCAATAACCTCCTCGGGTTCTACACAAGCAGATGATGATAGGTTACTCACAAGCAAGGCTTGTTCCCCACAAACCGTGACAAGTTGATCGTTCTTGACGAACTTTAGCTTTTGGTGGAGGGTTGAAGTAACCGCTCCAGCCTGATGTATCCAAGGTCTTCCTAATAAACAACTGTATGTTGCCCGGATGTCCATGACCTGGAAAGTGATTTGGAAAGTGTGAGGACCAATAGTTATGGGAAGATCAACTTCGCCGATAACTGTTTTTCTGGATCCGTCGAATGCTTTGACGACGACCTCGCTGACTCTCATCGGAGGGCCCTTAAATGATAATTACGTCAAAGTGGACTTCGGCATAACATTCAGGGCTGACCCTGTGTCTACCAGTACATTGGCTAAAGCATCGCCCTGGCAGTTAACTGTAATGTTGAGCGCCATGTTATGACGGCGACCCTCTTCAGGTAATTCCTCATCACTAAATCCCAAATTATTGCAGGAAGTGATGTTAGAGACAATGCTATCGAATTGTCTGATTGTTACATCCTGTTCCACAAAGGCTTGCTCCAAGACTTTCTGTAGAGCCTCCCTGTGTGCTTCTGAACTGAGTAACAGTGATAATACTGAGATCTTTGAAGGAGTCTGTAACAGTTGATCAACGATGTTATATTCACTCCTTTGGATGAGCTTTAGCATCTCATCTTTGTCTTTTGAAAAGTCGGGATTACTAGATTGACTGACTGGTGGATCAGGAATTTCTGCCTGAAGTTCCTTTTCTTTGTTAGCTTCTCCAACCCCTCGGTTGAAGATTCTACCACTCCGTGTTACACGACTGACGTCTGTAATATTCACGACGGAGGGTAATGGAATTTCCTTTCCATTCTCGATTATTGTTGCACCGTATTTGTAAGGGATTGCCTTAGCTGATTCATATGGTAGTGGTCCCGGTAGATAGATGACTATGGGAACCTTCTGATTTTTCTGACCATCATAAGTAACCTCGATCTGTTCCCGGTTGGGAATTCTAGATTCGTCAAGTAGAGGGACGATGGCAAAAACATCCCTGATCTGGTGATGACCAGAGATCGTGACAACATCCTCAACTTGATCGGCAAGGTAGTTCGGCGACCAAATGATGGGTCCTGAACCGAGATATGGACGAATTTCTCCATGATCGACCTGACCTTGAAGAACTGCTCTCACAAGGTAACACCCTTGGTTACTTTCCGAACAGACGCTACAACTGTCATAGTTGTGTGGTGGCACCTGGCCACGCCCACTTTGAATGCAATGTAACCTCACTAGGTTACCTTCCATTGATCGGACATCCTGACTTTGACGACGAGTAGGATTCCTGTTATTGATACTAATCTGCTGAGTATCTTCGTCCATATAGATTGGCATCCACCAGTGATTTAACAAGTGCTGAAGTGCCTCCTGGACAAGGGTACAACCTCGATCGTTTTTGCAACCTGCCTTACAGTTTTGATAATCGTGTGATATTAGGAATCCGAGTCGGACCTGCTCAGCATGTAACTCTACCAGATTGGTATTCATTACACGGATATCGAAGATCTGAACCATGTTGATTTGATAGGAGTTCCTATCATGGTAGTCTTGGATCCATCCAAGATCTATCTGACGCTGGAGGGCCTCTTGTATGAAAGAGCATCCCAGTTTATTTACCGAGCAAATCAGACAGGAACTGTAATCGTGCCGTGGCAGATTATGATACTGGCTTTGCCTTAAGTGCATCGCCACCAAGTTGACATTCATCACACGGATGTAGTGGTTTTGAATGACGTTAGAATTCGTAGAGACCATGTTAACACCACGAACTCGGTGCTCTTGGATCCATCCGAGATCCATTTGTTCCTGTAGAGCTGCTTGCACTACAGAACATCCCTGGTTGTCTTTAGAGTAGATATCACACTGGTGATAATTATGAGGTGGCACATGGCCATATCCACTCTATCTACAATGCATCTTGACTAGATTGGTCCCCAATAAGAGTACATCGTGAATTTGATAGACATTGTTAGTCTCTTTCTCAATCAGATTGACTGCAGCCTTCTCATGTTGAGGCAGCGGGTTCGTAAGAACATTAGGATTCGTATCTTTGAAAGATAAGAGCCCGCTCCTAACAAGATTTTGCACGTCGGATTTGAAATTGAGACAAGTCTCAATGTTATGCCCTGAACCTCCTTGATGATAAGGGCATGTTTGATCCAACTTAAACCAGAAAGGCGGATTTTCCGGAACTGAAAGGGGAGACTTAGTCTGGATGTGCCCCTTGGCTAGCAGTAATGGAAACAGTTCTGCGTACGTTACAGGTATAGGATCAAATCCTGGTGGCCGTGTTGTACGGTTGTTGTTATATGGAGGACGAGCCTGTTGAAGAGGCTGTTGTGTCCTTTGTTGGTCAGGTTGGCTCTGCGCAACCCGAGGTTGATACATAGGAACAGGCGCGGGGCCGATAGCAGAAGTAACAACTGCTACTGGCTGATAACGACGCCTTTGCTTTCCGAGAGAGATATTCCCAATATCTTGCTCTTTTTTCTTAGGGAGAGCACTACCGCATTTTTTAGTACCGCTCGTTGATCCAGTGTCTTTTACCAAACGTCCTTCTCGGACGGCTTCCTCAAGACGTACACCCATGCCGACCATTTCGGTGAAATCACTGGGCGCACTGGCAACCATTCGGTCATAGTAAAATGAGCTTAAGGTCTTTAAGAAGATCTTTGTCATCTCTTTTTTCTCAAGAGGTGGACAAATTTGAGCGGCAATTTCACGCCACCTTTGAGCATACTCCTTAAAGGTTTCCTTGTCCTTTTGCGACATTGATCTGAGTTGATCTCTGTCGGGTGCCATGTCCAAATTGTACTTGTATTGTTGGACGAAGGCAGTACCAAGATCTCTGAATGTACTGATCGTAGTACGGTTTAAACCCATGTACCATTTGAGTGCGGTACCGGTTAAACTATCCTGGAAGTAGTGAATCAGCAGGTCCTGATTCTCCGTCTGAGCTGACATCCGCTGAGCGTACATCACCAGATGGCTCTGAGGGCAAGAGTTACCCTTGTATTTTTCAAAGTCGGGCACTTGGAACTTGTGCGGGACTTTTACATTTGGGACCAAGCAGAGGTCTGCGGCGTCCTTTCCAAATAGATCCTGACCGCGAATGGCTTGCAGCTCTTTTTGCATTTCCAAGAACTGCTCTTGGAACTCATCCATTCTGTCAAACATAGTTTCCTTCTTACCAGAAGGTGTTGGTGGAATCTGTCCTTCCGGGGCAGTGTGCAGCACAGGGGGTGGTACCGTGACTACGGCAGTAAGTCTTGGCGCCTCCCGAAGTTTGTAACCTTCAGGAGTCTTGAGTATACCCCTGGCATCTTCGCTTTCCCGAAGTTTGTAACCTTCAGGCCCAGCGGCTTCTGTTGCGATTCCCTGATCTTCAGTGATCGGCGGGACATATCCTTCCGGGATATAGTTAACAGGCATGCCCCAAGGACGATCTTTCGACATCTGATACCTAGGATCATACTTTTCTATGATGGGCATTGAGGTGATCTCTGAGATCACAGTTCTTTGTAGCTGAGCTTCTGCCATGGCTTGCATGTCGTTACGAAGCTTTCTCATATCCTCTCTTAGAGCGTCGATCTCTTCTTTCAACTTTCTGTTTTCTTCCTCAAGATCATCCATCTTTTTCTGACGATTGGCTCGAGTATTGTACGAATGAGACAGTTTGACTCTAGAATCGAGACACAAACGTGAGATTCGTAGGGAAGAAGAATACACGATGTGAGAATGATGAAATGCAATGATTATATTAATTGTTTTTAGGTTTAATTAAAATAAACTTCGACAATTAGATTGTAAATATCAAACAGTGGGGAAACCCCTTTTTATTGAATTCCAAAGGATTACAGAAATGGAAATACAGTAGATTACAAAGTGCAGAAACAGAAACCTAAACTAATGGGTCCCGAGTCCTCTCTGAGGAGAAACCGGGTGCTGATTCTGGTATCTTCCCTTTTCTTTGACCGGGGCGCTTGGGCCGTTGTCGGGTTGTCATTCCTTTGCCAAGTGAAAGGAGCGAGCAAATTCCTTTGGTCCTCTTGATTCTCTACAGCATGCTGCTCCAAAATTTCAATCAGAGCATCTTTCTCTTTTAGTAGTTGCTGTATTTGGATACACTTTACATCGAGGGTGTGGTACTTGTTCTTCCAAGATCTTCTTTCCTTTTGAACCTTGTTAAGAGTAACCTGAAGCTTTTCAGTTTCCGTCATGAAGTACATGACAATTTCCCTCGGCGGAAGAATTCCGTAACGAGGATAAGGCATCTTTAGCTTGAGAGCTCTAGTTTGTACCCAATGGAGATAAGGCTCCACCGAGACACAGTCCAGTTTTCCCAGAGACTATCGTCCTTTCTTATGAACATGTTTCCAAGCTTGAACTATTTCCATCTTTAGTGCTCTGTCACTTTCTCCTTCTTTGAAGAAAAGACCTTCCAGATGAATACCCAGTGGGATGTGTCTCATCGGGTATCCAAATTGACGAAGAACTAATATCGGATGATAGTTGATTCCTCCTTTAGTTCCTATGAGGGGTACGCTGGGGAAGTTTCCACAACGGTCAATGATTCTGATTCCCTCATAAATCCTATTACACCAATCTATATCAGAGTTGGTGAGAGACATGATCTTTTGCGACCAACGTAAGACACTCTTGCAATCCCAAAAAGCAGCAGACTTGGGCAAGTGCGAGATAAACCATTTATAGAGCAAAGGTACACAGCATGTGATCTCCCCTCCGCTGTACAAATTTCCTAAGTGTACAGAATGATACGCATCTGCGAGCAAAGTCGGCACAGGGTTTCTAATGAGAAAAACCTTAATAGCGTTGATATCGACGAAGTTATTGATGTTGGGACACAAAAATAATCCGTAGGTGAGCAAGACAAAGATGCTTTCAAAAGCAGTCCCGTTCCTTATACTAGCAAAGTACAGAGCTTTTTTTGTCAAGAACTGGGCTGGCAAACCTTGGATGCCACCCTTAGTGGTCATGTGAGTCCTGACCTTAGACTCGTCCAAATGAATTGCTATTGCAATAGTCTGATTCTTTGGAATTTCTTCCAGTCCAGAAAATGGAGCTCGATCAGTGATATGTAAATCAGTCAGATGAGAATACTCCTCCAGCATTGGTGATAGCTGGTAATCTGGGAATGTGAAACAGTGATAAACCGGATCGTAGAACTGAATGAGCGCGTCCATGATTCCCTCAATCACATGGACTCTTAACAGTGGTAGCAAACCACCGTGCTTGGCTCTGAAAGCCTCTGGGTTAACGATCCTTCTTGCTAACCTTCTCAAATCTCCTAGTTTTGGAACCTTGAAGGTATACTAGTGAGTTCTCCTTCTACCGAAATCCATTAATGCAATCTTTTTCTCTGATATTTGCAATCACAGTCTTAGTTTAATTTGAAAAACAGAGAGACTAGAAGAGAAATTTTTTGAATGTTTTAATGTTTTATTAAATGAATGCATGAATGCAGCACACAAAAACATAGAAAAAACATGGGGTCAGAGGGTCGTTGTCATGAAGTCAAGGCTCTACCCATCCCCAAAGGTTTATACTAGGGTGATTTTTGTACCTGTACTCATTATCATCAGCTCCTCCCAGGAAGGCAGACAACAAACGGATCGCCAGCGAGTTGTGTGCAATCTTAGAGTAAGTGCCATTCACCGAGAATAGATCACCAGCCTCAAATGAGGGTAGTATCGCGTAACAGCTATTTCCGATAGCTTCCGCACTACGAAAAGGGTTGGCTTTTCTTAAGTGTATACTCAATCTCACCACATGCGGCATCACACGCATTCCCAGTAGCAGAAAAATAAACACGTATTCAATTAGGAAAAGCAGTATATATATTTGTCCTAATCATCCTAGACTTATAAAGCTACGAAACTTAAGTTCCTGACAGAAATGGGTTCCCCGGCGGAAGCCCCAATCTGTGGTTCCCTGCCTAAGAGATGGACCAGCATAGGTCAATCTTTCTCTTCGGTAGAGTTCCCATTTTCTGTAGAAAACAGGGATGATGCCCTAAGGCAGAAAAGGAGACTCCCCAGCAGAGTCGCCATTTGTGTAAATTTTCACACAAGAGAAGTAGAAAGAAAGGAACTGCCCCACGGTGGGTGCCACTTTTCTGTGAAAAATGGGGACGACCGTGCCGAGATCTAAGTTTGAACAGCCCCACGGTGGGCGCCACTTTTCTGTAGCGAGCGATTTTGGACGCGGTTCTTAAGCGCTGGTCGCTCTCTGCGGTTTGAGCTTTAAACTACAGGTCGATTCATTTTTTATCCTATTGTGAGCTGAATAAGGAAGGGAAATAGATGTCTCCAATTAACCCTGCTTGCATACTGAGTTTAAACAGCGGTCTGTTAGGTTACGGATGCTATCAATGTGGGGGGCCTTTGTACTGGTTATTCGTATTTCGCCAATACAGGTTTCTTTCTTTCTAGGGCTTGGGCAAAAGGTTTCTGGCGGGGAATAAGGATTAGGATGTTACGACTGTTGCTTTTGAAATACTGCTATGGGATTTGGGTTTTTTGTTGATTGCGCTCGCTAAGATCTTTTCTTTCGATCTTATGCCTACGTATTCCCGTTTACTGAAACAGGGAAATCAGAGCGTTCGTAGTTCCTCCTATTCTATGGGAGGAAATTGGTTTTTGGTGTCTTGTTCAAAGCCCAAGACGTGAAGCGAAAGGTGATTTGTATCTTGTTCAAAGCCCAAGATGTGAAGCTGAAAGGTCTATTTGTGTCTTGTTCAAAGCCCAAGACGTGAAGCTGAAAGACCTCGACTTTAGAGAGAATTGTCATCTCTAAAGAGGGGGAAGGAGAATTACTTTAACTGGGATACGCGGATCCGAGCAATGCCATAATTTCCGAAGAAAGGGTTTTAACCTGAAGGAGAAGACTTTAACTCAATGTAGAGCAATGCCATCTTTCCTTAGGAATTTCTTATGCTAAAAGAGGGACAGTGGCATGGATGTAGATGATCCAGAGGCTTGCCGCTTACAACGATTAGATGAAGGGAAAGGAGTTGTTGATGTTTGTGTACTGTGAACGAGGCACAGCTTTGATGCTAAAAGGTTGATTGGATCAACCAGTGGTTTTCTTATACAAAGCCTAAGAGGAGGCTAATTTCCACTAGGAAAATCATTATACAAAGCCTAAGAGGAGGCTATTTTGTGTCTCGTACAAAGCCCTAGAGAGAGGCTAAAATTTTTTGACCTAGTGGGGCATATCGTTATACAAAGCCTAAGAGGAGGCTAGCAAAGAGTTGACTCAGTTGGAGAATCTTTTATACTCAGTGAGAGAGTGTTTTTGTATCTCGTACAAAGCCCGAGAGAGAGGCGAAAAGGTTGTTTTGACTCCACTGGGGAGAATTTTGGTATCTCGTACGAAGCCCGAGATGGAGGCGAAAAGGTTGTTTTGACTCCACTGGGGAGAATTTTGGTATCTCGTACGAAGCCCGAGATGGAGGCGAAAAGGTTGTTTTGACTCCACTGGGGAGAATTTTGGTATCTCGTACGAAGCCCGAGACGGAGGCTATTGTAACTGTTTCAGTTGAGTGACAGATCTAATATACTGATTTAAAAGAGAAAATCAGTTCTTATATGAGTAACACTGTACTCAGGGATTTGATTTGAGGATCAGGGATATTTCCTTCTCTTTGAGGAAACGGGAAATCCAAAGGGTATCGAGACTATCCGAGTCTGCGGGTTTCCTTCCTATTTAACGAAGGGTGCTTGAGAATGTCTTTGAGACTCAAGGAAGTTAGACTGTCCGTGTCTAGGGTTTTATCTTTTGTACTATGCTTCGAGAAACAGTAGTAGACTCTATGAAAGGACTGTTCTATGAGGATGACTAGGTTCTGTTCCTATACCTTTAGGAGGTCGTCGGGACAATTTGTACGAAGCCCAAGAGGAGGCTGAAATCTTTTAAGAAGCCGACGGGTTCTTGTACGAAGCCCAAGAGGAGGCTATCATTCCCGGAGGAAGAGATCATTATACGAAGCCTAAGAGGAGGCTGTGAATACTTCTAAGAAGCCGTAGGGTCCTTGAATAATGCCCAAGAGGAGGCCGATGCTTTTAAGAAGCCCGTGGGTCTATCATCTCCTTTCCATTAGGAGAGATAACTCTTTTAAAGATAAAAACCACTGGTAAACGTGCGAGGTTTACTATCCAGCGACTTTTAACTTTTAAAGAGGGTTCCTTAGTTAAGGTCCAAGATTATGACCGTAGTGGGTACCCAAACCCCGAGACATTCAAGGCAAGCTATCCACAAGGAATAGATCAAGTCAGGAAAGTTTGAGAGTTGGGAAGAAACTCAAAGATGCCATTCATGGAGAATACATTCATCTTGGGGGAGTAGAGCTTCTTGACGATTCCTAAGGAGGACAGCCGAAGAGAAGACTGTATCTGGTGCTCCTATTGGGGATCTAGGCGTCTATTTCTACGAATAAGTGAAACGGCGTCACCTAGTTCTAGACGTAGTTGCTGGGGAAACTCGAAATATCTATACTATTATTACACAGTAGATATGAGTTTATGAAAGGAGACTTACAGTGAGCAGCCCCACAATACAGTTTATAATATGAAAGCAGTAAATGAAAGCGATAACCACTTACTTGGTTGTAGTGCTTCCATGCTGTTTGGTTAGTTGTTCAACAAAGAAAGATTAAAAACAACAGTATATTCAAAATCAAAGGAGAAAGTGCTTTGAAAAAGAAAGATCTGGGGCTTACAGCTCAAGGAGAGGCCCAGGGTTTTATCAGTGAGCACACTGTTTGACTTTGTACAGCGGGACTTATACAAGTGACTGGGGCCCAAAAAGGTTTTCTGTACAAAGGGATGGGTCTTACACTCTCTCAAGAGGCCCAAAAAGGTTTAAAGAAAAGAGAAATGGGTCTTACTACTCGAGGGTAGGCCCAAATGATTTTTATTTTTAAACGGGCGACGATCGCGCCGTTTACTTGTACAGAGGGACTTATACAATGAGTGAGGCCCAAAAAGTTTTTGTACAAGGGGAGATGGGTCTTACTCTCTCTCAAGAGGCCCAAAAAGTTTTGAGATGAATAAATGGGTCTTACTACTCGAGGGTAGGCCCAGATGATTTTTGAAAAGGCGACGATCGCGCCGTTTGTTTTTTGACGGTATCGGGACTTATACAATAAGTGAGGCCCAAAGATGATTTGGTCAAAAAAAGGATTGGGTCTTACACTCTAATAGAGGCCAAAAAATGTTTTGAAAATGATTTATGAGGGTTGAATTAATCCAAAACCCTAATTTGTTTTCAAAATGTATTTAATTGAATAAAAATTCAATTAAAATGATCAAAAATTGTTTAACACATGGAAAACAAAGTGTGATCTTGGATTAATGCTTCAAAAATTAAGTATTGACCTACAAAATAATTAGAAAGCATTAAAAGTTGCAAAATCAATGTAGAAAAAATATTTAAAATGCCAAAAACAATTAAAATATTAATTCTTTGCAAAAATATCAATTATATGAAATAAATAATATTTTTGGGATTTTTTGATAAAATAAAATATTTTAACATTTTTGTGAATTATTAAAAAAAGAATCAACTCAAAATCATTAAAACTCAGAGAGAAATTAATTTTTGAATCAATTAAACAAAATCACAAAATTCAAATATTTGAAAATCTGAAAATGGCGCCAAGAACACAAGCAAGAACACGTGCGTTTTCTGGGTTTCTCAGATTTGCGTTTTCTATCCAATCTTCATGAATACGTAATCATATCATGCAATCCACATATCATTATGCTCGTCTCAACCTCACGATCATGTCTATGTACTTTAATTTCATTTAAATTAAACATACAACAAAAAATCACGAAGAGACCTCAAGAACCCTAATTTCTGCATGAAGGCTAGGATTTTTGATACACGATTCAAACAATGCAATTAATTGAGGGAAAACATTCCATGCATGATTATGAACATATGGCCAAATTATTGTGCTAGGAAATATGCATAGATTGAGAGATGACCAAGTTTAGGCTTACCTCCAAGTCGTGACAGCAAGAGCAGATGTGATTTTGAGTTGGAGGTGTTACATACAAGTTGTGATGATCTGGACAGCTTCCCTACACCATATAGAGTGTGTTTGAACACTTGGATTGAATTAAAATGGACTGGATCAGTTTATGGCATCTCAGCTGCAACTTCACTTCAAACTTGTGTGGATGGCAAGTGATTTTGAGATTTTGATGTTTCAGATGTTATGTGAGTGTTTGATCAGCTCATATATGATGTATGTGAGGTGTGTGAGTGATTGGTTTGTGCAGAATTGCTCTCAAACTCAAAACCCGATAGCTACCTTGCTAAGAAAGGCATTTTTGCCAAGAGAAAGAGATTTTGAGGAAAGCATCTGTTAGATGGCTTTGGTATACTCAAACTGACCATAATTGAGCTCTATTTATAGTAGAGCAAGTTTGTTTTGCAAGGAATAATGCATGGCAGCTGGTAAGTAGGTTTCCTCAATGTTGGCCAATGGAAATGAAAGTCTCCTCTAGCCATTGACTAGAGGTTAGGGCACAGAGCTTTGGTCCCCTTGGTCTTGGATAAGTCTTGACTGATTTCAGATGAGAATGGGTCAGTCCATGCCACCTTGATGGTTCCATTGAATGCCTCATTCCAAATTTGAAGTCTTGTCCCTATTTTGGCAACTCTAGGTTCAACATGCTATTCCTTGTTCCTTGGACCTTGGAGGCTTGGCTCAGTGATTGTCCCCTTTGGATTCAATCCTCTGAGGTGTCCAAGTGGATTGGAGCAATTGCAATTGGCTGATTTTGGCAAATCGAGCCAAAATGTAAATTCTGCCTTGCTTTGACAGATTTCAGCAAGGCAACTTGCCAATGTTGTATCTCATGATGTAGGTTGAATTTGGCAATGTTCTTGGCCATTTTGGAAAGCTCTTACATGATACAACAACTGTTTGAACAAGTTTGGTTTTGATCTCTTTTGATTCCAAGTGAAAAATCCCCCTACATTTGGCAAAAAGTGAGGCAGAATCTGACTTAGTGAAAATTTCACTAAGTGTTGGAAAAAGTGACATTTTCACTTTTCAGCCACTTTGATCACTCCATAACTCAAAATCCTTAATGAATTGGAATAACTTGTAGTTGAAGTTTTTGTAGGTGATAATGAGGGCTACAAATCCATCTTTGGATGAGAAAAAATGGCCTTGTGGTTTAGGAGTTATGGTCCTCCAAAGTTGGTACCTTTGCCACTTTATTTTTAACTTAGAAAAATTTCTAAGTTTTATGGTTACCCCTTTTACAAGTTATCTCACTTTTCTTGATTTTTCTTGATGAATGATGATTCAAATCATACATTAACATCATTTTAGGGTTAAAAATCCATTTTGGTGAAAAATCTCAAAAAGTCAAAGTTGACTTTTGTGCACAGTTGACTTTTTATCAGATGAATTCCAAACTGTGCAATTCTTCAGGAAATCATGTCCTTGACCTAAATCAAACTTGATGGACATGTTCCATGGGTGTCATAGGGTATATTCAATCATGTATTAGGGTTTGGGGAGCATGTCTTGGTCAAAAGTCAAAGTTACAGTTGACTTTTCCCTTAAAACCCTAATTGTGGTGCAGATGAAAATGAGACTTGTTGCTCAAGCTTCTTGGATCAATCCATTGTTCCAAATGGATCAATATGGTGTATTAGAGACCCTCAAATCATGTCTTGAGGTCTTGGCTCATGGTTTGTCCCAAAAGTCAACTTAGGGGTGAATTAGGTCAAGAAACCCTAATTCCTGATTTCTGATGAATGCATCCCCTGAGGCAAAATTGACTTGATGCATGGGTTCATGAGGTTCCATGAAGTATATTAGGTCATGTTTTGGATCATTGCCTTGTGCCCAGATGAAAATTTCCATCTGGAGGCCCTGGTCGACCAAAACCCTAATTTGGTGACACTGTCGATCTTGAGACTTGATCCACCTAGAAGGGAGCAGCCTTGTGCTTAATCCTTGAAGTGGGAGTCCTTTTTTATCCTTTGAGGATGTTTAAGAGATTATACAAGTTGAAGATCATGTCATTTATTGATTGATCCTTTGTCTAAGCACTCAGAGAGGGCTTGAAACCCTAATTTTGCTTGTATTGGATGCTCACCCATCTTTGGGGAGGCTAATGAAGCATGATGGTTCATCCATATTGTGATGATGATTTTCACAATGATGGGAAATCTAAGTGGTCAAAATTTGGGGTATTACAGTACCTTACCTGTGAGCAGAGAGAATTTGTTAGCCCCTTTGAGCCTAAACAGTCTAGATCTCATTTTAGTGATGAACATGGTTTATATACATAATTTGAAAGTTTGTTCATCATTGAATTTGGTGAGTTTTTGAAAATTTCTTCTTAAACCTTTGAACATTGTTTTACTTTGATTTCACTGCCTTAAAAAGCAAGGAGCATTCATTCGAGGTTTGGTTGAATTCAAGTTGGGGAGAATGAAAAAGAAGATTGGTATGATGCTATAAACATTTGAAAAAGTTCAAACAAGCATGAAATGAAAAAGTGTAAATATGAGCGTGAAAAACATAAGAAAAAGAATGCTTGTTTGATGAGAAAAATAGAAGGAAATAATTGTGCAAAAAGGAAGTTTGAGAAGGTTTGTGATAAAGGAATGAGAATGGCGAATGAAGTTGTAATGTGTAAATGCCATTTATCGGCAATTTCGATTCAATGGCCTTTAGAAATGTCCCTTTGTTGTTAACCCGACCATGCTACAACCTTAAAAGCCCTTAGTGATCTTTTTGCTTCCATGTTTTCATTTTTTATTGTTAGATGTTGTATGAATTGATTGTTATTTGTATTGTTTGTCGGGTGAGTGAAATTTCCCCGCGGTTGGAAACGCGTCAATTTCTTCATTCTTATTCTGAAGAGGAGTGATAGAGTGATTCAAGTAGGACAACTTAGTTGCTAATTAAACCATGCGATATTTGTTTTAAGAACTTAATTCTTTATCATTGTTCGATTCTATTGAGTGGTGAATGTTGCTTGTGCGCATTTTCATGCTTGTCCGCATTTATCTTGTTTTGGTTGATTCTTATGCTTGAGAAAATCCTCTTGTTTTCAATGAGGGGTGCTTTGCTTGAGGACAAGAAAAAGTTTAGTTGGGGAGAGTTGTTAGGTGTAGATTTGACCTAAAAATGACATATCTTTCTTTGCACTTTTTCATCTCTTTTCTCATGTTTTCATTGATTTTAATTATGATTGATGTTATTCTTCTAAACATTGAACATACCTTTGGTGCTTGTAATATGTGTGCTATTGTGCAGAAAATAGGCATAAAACATCAAATGTTGTAAGACACAAGAAATGGTGCAAGCTGTCAAAGAAAAGAGGAAGAATTTCAGTTAGTTTGCCTAGCGAACATGAAGGCGAGTCCCAGCGAACGTTCGCCTAGCGAACGGTGGCGAAGCTCCCAGCGAATGGACCCAGATTTTGGCAGAGGCAAAAAGAGACAAAATTCGCTTAGCGAGCTGGAAAGCGAATGTTCACTTCGCGAACGCTCCTTTTCTTAGCGAATGCACGTAAATTTCTGGGGCGGTTTAACTGTTTGAGGCACCTGAAGTGCCTATTTTTAACCATTCGCCTAGCGAATGAAATGGTTCGCCTAGCGAACCTGCGAATTCCTGAAATGTATAAATACAATTTTCAAACTTTTTAGGTTATGTTGTTAATGTTGTTGTAATTTTGGATAGAGAAACTTGTAGTTAAGGTTCAGAACTTGACATTTCTTCATTTCCAAAGGAGAAAAGGTAGGATCTTTGCTTTCTTATTGGCGTTGGATGTAATCTCTTGATACCTTATGTATTTCATCTAATGTATGTTTGTGGATTGAATTCTGATTTTCTATTGTTGTTGTCTTTGATTGATTATTTGTGGTCTTGAAAAAACCTTTACAAATCGTTGATCTTAGATTTTCATCTATCAGTGAACAAGCTTTTGACATGGTTTTATGAGTTGATATTCATTTTATCTTTTGTTGTATTGTGTTGATTAAGTAGAATGGCTAGCATGAGTAGGATCGATACAGTATCGCGAGGATGCGTGATAATAGTGATGAAGAAGGATATTCACATTCATTGGGCAAATTAGTTGAATACATGTAAAAAGGGTTAAGCGTGTGTACGTATTTTGATCTTGCTTAAATACGAAGAAATCATTTATTTGATATGGATGTTATAGTAATATCTGTTAGGACTGAACTCTAGACATAGATTTAGCCCTAACACTTGCGTGAGTATCAGTTCTTACTTTTATGTGTTGTTGAGTTGCGTGAGACATCACCAATGAGACAATACGGTTGTTCTCTCGACGCTGCGTTAGACATAACCTCTGTTGTGAGTGATACGTGAGAATATTAGGCAAATGATTGATTTGTGTTTACTTGATTAGAAGAATGCATGTGTTATCAATTGATGAGATCCAATTCAAGCAAGGCTCCATTTATAATTCAGTCTTTACTTTATATTTTCCGTGTTTACAATTTCCGCATTTGCTTTTGGTTCGCTTTAAACCAGAACTTTTGAACCATGAGTTTAGAAGTATAGAAACCGTTGAATGACATTCTTTCCCTCGCATTGATCCCTGCGGAGAACGATAAAATTGGGTTACTTATATATTTTTGCTTGCTGTTATTCTAGCTCCAACAAAATGGCGCCGTTGCCGGGGATCAGTATTTAGATATTGAATCACATCGCATAGTTTCTATATTTTTAAGCTTTGTAAATTTGTTTATATTAGATCTATTTGTCTTCTTTTATGTTTTTCTCTAGTGTGATCAGGAATGATGAGAACTCCTAGATTGGTTGCTATTTGTATAAAAGTATTCAATGAAGCTTCGACCGAGTCTGGATGGATGTTTAGCGTTGAAAGTATGCTTGGTAAATTGTACTGCTTTATAGAATGTTAGAATGATTTAAGAATTTTGTGCTTTGTGCAAATGTGTATTCTTGTTTCATTTTTCAACTTGTTTGAATGCTTGTTTCACTTAGGTCCAAAAGCCACAAATTGTGAGGAAACCTCCATTGTTTACTATATGCCAGGATGACTGATAACTTTGTCTAATTCATTTGATTCATGCTTTATCTTTTGATTATTGTGATCTTGTGGAAGCATTAGAAATTATCAAGGCATTTGTTTATATTGAGCACAACCGTATCCAAAAGTACCTTACCTGTGAGCAGAGAGAATTTGTTAGCCCCTTTGAGCCTAAACAGTCTAGATCTCATTTTAGTGATGAACATGGTTTATGTATATAATTTGAAAGTTTGTTCATCATTGAATTTGGTGAGTTTCTGAAAATTTCTTCTTAAACCTTTGAACATTGTTTTACTTTGATTTCCTTGCCTTAAAAAGCAAGGAGTATTCACTTGAGGTTTGGTTGAATTCAAGTTGGGGAGAATGAAAAAGAAGATTGGTAGGATGCTATAAACATTTGAAAAAGTTCAAACAAGCATGAAATGAAAAAGTGTAAATATGAATGTGAAAAACATAAGAAAAAGAATGCTTGTTTGATGAGAAAATAGAAGGAAATAATTGTGCAAAAATGATGTTTGAGAAGGTTTGTGATAAAGGAATGAGAATGGTGAATGAAGTTGTAATGTGTAAATACCATTTATCTGCAATTTCGATTCAATGACCTTTAGAAATGTCCCTTTGTTGTTAACCCGACCATGCTACAACCTTAAAATCCCTTACTGATCTTTTTGCTTCCATGTTTTCATTTTTTATTGTTAGATGTTGTATGAATTGATTGTTATTTGCATTGTTTGTCGGGTGAGTGAAATTTCCCCGCGGTTGCAAGCGCGTCAATTTCTTCATTCTTATTCTGAAGAGGAGTGATAGAGTGATTCAAGTAGGAGAACTTAGTTGTTGATTGAACCATGTGATATTTGTTTTAAGTACTTAATTCTTTATCATTGTTCGATTCTATTGAGTGGTGAATATTGCTTGTGCGCATTTTCATGCTTGTCCGCATTTATCTTGTTTTGGTTGATTCTTATGCTTGAGCAAATCCTCTTGTTTTCAATGAGGGGTGCTTTGCTTGAGGACAAGCAAAAGTTTAGTTGGGGAGAGTTGTTAGGTGCAGATTTGACCTAAAAATGACATATCTTTCTTTACACTTTTTCATCTCTTTTCTCATGTTTTCATTGATTTGAATTATGATTGATGTTATTCTTCTAAACATTGAAAATACCTTTGGTGCTTGTAATATGTGTGCTATTGTGCAGAAAATAGGCATAAAACATCAAATGTTGTAAGACACAAGAAATGGTGCAAGCTGTCAAAGAAAAGAGGAAGAATTTCAGTTAGTTCACCTAGCGAACATGAAGGCAAGTCCCAGTGAATGTTCGCCTAGCGAACGGTGGCGAAGCTCCCAGCGAATGGACCCAGATTTTGGCAGAGGCAAAAAGAGACAAAATTCGCTTAGCGACCTGGAAAGCGAATGTTTGCTTCGCAAACGCTCCTTCGCTTAGCGAATGCACTTAAATTTCTGGGGCGGTTTAACTGTTTGAGGCACCTGAAGTGCCTATTTTTAACCATTCACCTAGCGAATGAAATGGTTCGCCTAGCGAATCTGCGAATTCCTGAATTGTATAAATACAATTTTCAAACTTTTTAGGTTATGTTGTTAATGTTGTTGTAATTTTGGATAGAGAAACTTGTAGTTATGGATCAGAACTTGACATTTCTTCATTTCCAAGGGAGAAAAGGTAAGATCTTTGCTTTCTTGTTGGTGTTGGATGTAATCTCTTGATACCTTATGTATTTCATCTAATGTATGTTTGTGGATTGAATTCTGATTTTTTATTGTTGTTGTCTTTGATTGATTATTTGTGGTCTTGACAAAACCTTTACAAATCGTTGATCTTAGATTTTCATCTATCAATGAATAAGCTTTTGACATGGTTTTATGAGTTGATATTCATTTTATCTTTTGTTGTATTGTGTTGATTAAGTAGCATGGCTTGCATGAGTAGGATCGACACGGTATCGCGAGGATGCGTGATAATAGTGATGAAGAAGGATATTCACATTCATTAGGCAAATTAGTTGAATACATGTTAAAAGGGTTAAGCGTGTGTACGTATTTTGATCTTGCTTAAATACGAAGAAATAATATGGATGTTATAGTAATATCTGTTAGGACTGAACTCTAGACATAAATTTAGGCCTAACACTTGCGTGAGTATCAGTTCTTACTTTTCTATGTTGTTGAGTTGCGTGAGACATCACCAATGAGACAATACAGTTGTTCTCTCGACGTTGCATTAGACATAACCTCTTTTGTGAGTGATACGTGAGAATATTAGGCAAATGATTGATTTGTGTTTACTTGATTAGAAGATTGCATGTGTTATCAATTGATGAGATCCAATTCCAACAAGGCTCCATTTATAATTCAGTCTTTACTTTATATTTTCCGTCTTTACAATTTCCGCATTTGCTTTTGGTTCGCTTTAAACCAGAACTTTTGAACCATGAGTTTAGAAATATAGAAACCGTTGAATGGCATTCTTTCCCTCGCACTGATCCCTGTGGAGAACGATAAAATTGGGTTACTTATATATTTTTACTTGCTACTATTCTTGGTCCAACACCTGTGCACGTCGTGCCAAAGAAGGGAGGTGTTATGGTTGTTAGCAATGAAAAAGGCGAATCTATTGCCAAAAGAACTCAAACTGGATGGAGAATGTGCATAGACTATAGAAAGCTGAACAAAGCCACTCAAAAAGATCATTTTCCTTTACCCTTTATAGATCAAATGCTTGAACGATTGGACAAACATTCTCACTTCTGCTATTTAGACGGATATTCAGAATTTTTCCAAATTCCTATCCACCCTGATGATTAAGAAAAGACTACATTTACCTACCCTTATGGTACGTTCGCCTACAGACAAATGGCGTTCGGACTGTGTAATGCTCCCGCAACCTTTCAGAGATGCATGATGGTGATTTTTTCCGACTTTATAGATAATATAATGGAATTATTCATGGATGACTTCTCTGTCCGTGGGAGAAGTTTTGAAGGATGTTTATCGAACCTAGAAATGGTACTCGAACGATGCGTTAAAGTAAATCTAGTGTTGAATTGGGAGAAATGCCATTTCATGGTCAGAGAAGGAATTGTGCTTGGACATGTAATATCCAATCGGTGAATTGAAGTAGATAAAGCAAAAATAAAAAATCATAGAAAACCTTCAACCTCCGAAAATAGTTAGAGAAATTCGAAGTTTTCTAGGACACGCCGGTTTCTACCGATGATTCATTAAAGATTTCTCTAAGATAACTAACCCACTAACGGGCTTATTAATGAAAGATGCTGAATTTGTATTTGATGAGGATTACTTGAAAGCATTCAAACATTTGAAAAAGGCTCTCATAATTGCACCTATTATGCAACCGCCCGATTGGAGTAGACCATTCGAAATAATGTGTGATGCTAGTGACTACGTTGTTGGTGCTATCTTAGGACAAAGAAAGGATAAAAGGCTTCATGCCATATATTATGCTAGTATAACCATAGACAGTGCACATATGAACTATGCTACCATAGAAAAAGAACTCCTAGTTGTTGTGTTCGCTTTAGATAAATTTCGTTCTTACTTAGTGGGAGCAAAAATAGTTGTCTACAGCGATCACGCCACGATTAGATATCTGTTGAATAAGAAGGATGCTAAGCCGAGACTTTTAAGATGGATCTTGCTTTTGCAAGAGTTTGATCTGGAAATTAAAGATAAGAAAGGAACCGAGAACGTAGTAGCGGATCACCTTTCTAGAATTGAGGATCAAGAACCTAAGCGAGTCCCCATCAATGACGATTTTCCATACGATAGACTTGTAGCCCAGTTAGAAAACGAAAGCAAAATGAGTGAAAGCTCTTCAATTTATTATGACGCAGAAACATATGAAGTAGTGGAATCAATATACTCGAAGACCACACTGATGTGGTACGCTGACTTTGTCAATTACCTGGCAGCTGGAGTACTTCCACCAGATCTATCCTACCAACAAAAGAAAAAATTGTTCCACGATCTCAAACACTATTATTGGGATAAGCCCCCACTTTTTAAGCGAGGCGCTGATGGAATTTTCCTTCAATGCGTTCCTGAATCTGAAGTTGAAGATATTATATCCCATTGTCACTCTGCATCCTATGGAGGGCATGCAAGCATTTCAAAGACTTGCATGAAGATTTTACAATCTGGCCTATTCTGGCCCAGTCTTTGGAAGGACGTCCACGCCGCTGTCACAAATTGCGACCGATGCCAATGCACTGGTAGCATTTCTATACGCGATGAGATGCTGCTAAAAGGTATTTTAGAAGTAGAAGTCTTTGATGTTTGGGGAATAGATTTCATGGGCCCTTTTCAGTCATCCTTTGGTAACAAATATATACTCGTTGTAGTCGATTATGTTTCAAAATGGATGGAGGCAATAGCTTCTCCTACAAACGATGCACGGTTAGTCATAAGACTCTTTAAGAATGTAATATTTCCGAGATTCGGTGTGCCAAGAGTTGTCATTAGTGACGATGGATCCCATTTTTTCTCGAATATTTTTGGGAAACTATTGCTTAAATATGGAGTGCGACATCGAGTAGCAACACCATATCACCCTCAGACGAGTGGACAAGTGGAGGCTTCTAATAGAGAGATCAAGCAAATATTGGAGAAAACAGTTGCAACCTCTAGGAAGGATTGGTCTGCAAAACTTCATGAAGCTCTATGGGCTTATAGAACAGCTTACAAAACTCCGATAGGAACCACCCCATTCAAAATAGTTTATGGCAAATCATGTCATCTGCCTGTCGAAATTGAGCATAAAGCCTATTGGGCAATTAAGACCCTGAATATGAACTATACGACGGCATGAGAGAAGAGAATTCTCGACATCCACGAGCTAGAGGAACTTAGGTTGGACGCATATGAAAATGCCCGAATCTATAAGGAGAGAACCAAACCATGGCATGACAGACGAATAGCCAGACGAGAGTTCAACCAAGGAGACATAGTTCTCCTTTTTAACTCTCGACTAAAGTTGTTCCCTAGTAAACTTCGTTCCCGATGGTCTGGACCTTTCGAAGCTGTAAGAGTTCTCTAAAGCGGAGTAGTGGAAATTAAAGGGAAATCGGACGAGACCTTCATTGTTAATGGGCAGAGACTGAAACACTACCATAACATAGAAAACAAAGATTTCTGCATAAGTTATAAGTTGGAGGAGCTACCCGCTTCCTCGAAAGACTAGTTTGACCCTGATGTCGAGCTAACGACATTAAACAAGTGTTGCATGAGAGGCAACCCACGACTCTTAGATTTTTAAAATTTACCCCTTTTCCTTTTTATTTTATCTTTATTTTCTGTTCCTGTGTCTGTGTGTTATTATTATAACTATTATTTTTGTTTTTGACACCTTCGTGGTACAGTTCATTGATAGTGTACTCTTTATTTATTTCCAGGCTAGCTTAGCCTATGATAGCTTTCACTGACTTAGAGTATGGATCATAATGCTGATGTAGAGATTGTATTTAGGGATGATACTCAGAGACACAGATTTGACATTCTGGTTCAGAGGGAATTGGCACTCCCTATTTACCCTGATGGCCGTACCTTGACCACCTTAGGTTTGAGGAAGAGTGTGATGTACCTACTCGACCAGATTGGTTGGGTGAACTTTGGTGTGAGGCACAAATATAGTCCTTACCGTATGCTGACCCTAGAGTTTCTTAGCTCATTGTATTATGATCCTAGCCGAGGTCTTGGATTTGGCCGATGTTTGGCCACATTCAGGCTGTTTAACACCAAACACCATTTTACCCACCACGAGATGGCTAACTTGTTAGAGTTTCCTAATGGACCTGATTCCCATTCAGTGACACTTGATGATGCTTTTACTACCCTTGACTACTTTTAGGGAACCATTACTGGTAACTACCATCCAGAACCTGACACTATGTTCTCTAGTAACATACATAACCCTGCTTTTAGGTACTTTCATAAATTTTGGCTCACACCCTATTTTGTAAGGAAGAGAATATCACCTCTGTTTCCAAGGATGAATTATTCATTATGTACTGTGCTTCATAGGGAAGACCTGTGAATGTTGTTTCCTTTATGTTGGCTAGCTTGAACCGCATTGCTCAAGCGACTAATGGTCCTATCCTTGCTGGAGGTTTAGTAACCATGATCGCTGAAGCAATAGGTTTTCGTTGCTAACTTAACCGCATCCGTGCTTATAGAGGCATCCGTCCGATGCACTTGAATTTCTGTTTTAACCGTGGTATGTTAGCTAACCTAGGACCAGCCGAGTTTGAATTCCTAATTGATAACAAAGTAGTCCATAACTTTACCTTGCCTAACCACGAGAGGACAAACATGCATAATAGGAACAACTGGCTTTATGACCTTGAGGAAGAGAGTGAATCACCAACACCACCCCAAAGCCCACAACCTTATGAGATACTTGATGTCAATCCCCCTGATGCCACTTCACACATCTTTGGAGCTTGTGTAGATAATGTTGCTGCCATTGATGCTCTACAGTGCCAAGTGGACACCCTTAGGGATGAGATTACTTCCATCCGAGGGGACCTCATCAGATTCATGGACATTGCTAATGAACAGTTTGACCATTTATTCCGGCAAGTCCATTCTCTCACTAGGCACTTTAGCAAATGAGCTATGATTTGTACCGATGGTGTTCTTGTTGTTTTTATGATTTAGTTTATTCTGGTTTTTATTGTATTTCCATTCAGTTGTAATTTGCATTCTTTGTATTGTCGATTCATCGGCAAAGACATGATGTTATATTTTTTGAATTAATGTTATTTCCCGTTTATGTTTCTTTTGTTATTTTCGTAAATTTTAATGTTTATTTTATTTTTCTGCAATCTTAATCTCATTCTGCAATTGGACTGATGTATTATGTGTGTTCTAATTATCAAAAATCCAAAAACAGATTGTTTCTCAGCTAAAAAATGAATTCTGCGCATTTCTGCTTAATGTCGTTCGCCATAACATGATGGCGTTCGCGATCAGTCTCTTCAATTTCAAATTCTCAACTTTAAACACATGGCGTTCGCCATGTACTTAATGGCGTTTGCCATGGAGACAGAAGTTGCAGATTTTTCTGCACATATTTTGTTGCAGAAAAACGCGCGGATTTCAATTAAAACCCTTCCAACTTCCCTACACATCAGTAACCGCCCAAATAATTACCCATTAATTATCCCATTAACCCCTAACCACTCATATACCCTTTATCCTTCTATTTAAACCATCCAAATACCATTCTTCAACACCACCAACAACATTCTCAAACTTTCTTACTCTCTGTTCTAGTCTCTAAACTCTCCAAACCCTTCTAAAAAATTTCATAATGCCTCCTAGAGTTGTCGCGACATTGATTACATGGGAATCAGATTTCCCGAAGGCATCCTTGGCGAGAGACAGAGGGCTGTTTTTCACAAAATCTATAAGAGACCTGTCGAAGCCACACGATATGCTCATATTGATACTGTCCATGCACTAGGATTGTTCGACAACATCAACTGGATGCTGAATAATGTAGGTTTGTCTCACTTTTTCTCTACTCCGAGCCATAATTTTACTAGACTAACCTATGAGTTCTTGAGTTCATTCCAATACTTGCATGACCTGACCCGTACCACTGACACCGCAAATTTTAGGATGCTCAATAGAGATTACTCGATGCCGATAGAGAGGATAGGAGAGATTTTTTAGTTTCCGAGTGGGGAAGAGTACGCTTGTCTGGCACCGCTCGAAAGCGAGTGGGAAGCCAATGCCTTAGGCTTTTGGCGCCACATTACTGGCAAGACCGTTACCTCATTGGAAGGTCTAAAGGCCACTTCCATTCACAACCCAGCGGTTAGGTACTTCCATCACGTTCTTGCAAACACTATCTTCTGTTTCTATTAGGTCCGGTGGTCACATTTGTGTAGGAGGAGTGATTACCTCCATTGCTATGGCTTTAGGACTAGAACCTAAGTTGGCTGCCCTCGAAGGTTTAGCCTCCCCTTTTGTTGATTTAGATTACTGTCGCAATACGCGACTTATCAAGAATGTGCCAAGTGGAAAGTACAGGCTTATGATCAAGAATAGGGAGGTGAGGAATGTTGATTTACCATGTGCTTCGCGCATTAATGTGCGCGTTAACACGAATTGGCTATTTGATACGGAGGCCCCGAACTTCGATGACGAAGCTGTGAATATGGCCTTTGTTGAGACCTTTGGATTTGCACACCAGCCTGGCACTCGTGCCAATATTGACATCCCAGGTCCGAGTCACAGAGCACACAGAGCACACACCGCACCCACTATTTCTGACCAATTTTCAGGTACCTACCAGCCTTAGGAGAAGTACGATTATGTTGCTATCTGATCCAGTTTGGATGATATTTTGTCTGAACTGCAGTATCGGAATGACAGGGAGACGGAGCGTGACTTGCTGCTCCAGAACTTACATCGTCAACAGGAGGATATCAGAGTTGCTGTAGATCTTGCCAACCAATAACAGATTGACTTTGTAGAGCGTATCGAGCATGATATGGAAGATCTGACTGAGCAGATGGAGAGCATGAGGGTGCAGGTTACTTCTTTGAGGGAGTATGTTTAGCATGTTCCTAACCCTTTCGCTGGCAGAGGTATTGGACGACACCGCGGCTGAGGCCGTCCTCATTGATTATTCCAGGTTCTTTCACTCCTATTTCACCTTTTACTAAAACATTGGGGGACAATGTTTGGTTCTAGTGTGGGGGAGGAGTTTTAATTGCTTTGTTTTTCGTTATTTTCATGTTATTTTTATGCTTTCTAGTTAGTTTCTTCTAAGTCGAGTTGTTTTTGCATAATTGAGTCTTATTGTACTTGACCTTTTCCTTTCGTTATAAAAGTTCCCCTAAGATAGATAAAAAGAAACCGCAACGAATTTTTTTTCATCCGAATCTTTTGCATGACACTTTTTCACCTTTAGGCTTTGTTATTTAGACTTGGGAAAGTATTGACATTGTCGGTACCATTTTAGTACCCCAGACTCCCTAAGTATGCAGTACCGATCTAAATAACCATTATGCCGAGACCTTGATTTCCGAGTCTCTATAGTAGTCTCTTGAGTAGTTTATGTTAGCGGTCAACATCATCCCAAAAATACATGTTAAGTAATGAACCAATGCAAATATGTGCTGATCTCGAAAAAAAATTAATAATAATTTCCATTTGAGTTGTATTGTAGAAAAGCGAATGATTGAATTTGTTTCCTTCTAAGTTAGGTGGCCCTCACCCGAGCATTTAGCCCAACTGATTAGATTATGGAAATTCGAAAAGAAAAGAAATAGAAAAGAAGTAATGTTGCAAAAAGTTTAAAAATCGAGATCATAAACACTAACAGGTTCACTTACCATGCAAGTGTAGGGATAACAGGCTTAATGTGATTGCGCGAGAATGAAAAAGAGGGAAAAAGAGACAAGGAATATAGGTCGAGTTATAATGGTACGCTTTGGATTAGTATTGCATAGGGGGGAGTCTTGGTCCGCAAGTGCAGATGTGTGACATCACGGTATCCTCAATTGTCAAAGTCTATTGGTTGTGCTTGGTTTTGATGTCGTGTCGTGTTTTGGTTTTGGATGCTGCACTTACTATTTTTAATTATGTCGGGAGTTTGCTTGAGGACAAGCAAAAGTCTTAGTGTTGGGGAGTTTGATAACGAGAAATCATATCGTACTTTATGGCTCATTACGCATTTGTTTCGTTCATTTTATTCGAGTTTTATTAGCAATTAATCATGTTTTATGTGTTTTGCAGTTGACAGCTTCGTTTGTGGAAGAATCGGGCAAAAGATCGGAAAAGAGCAAGAGAAGATGAAAAATTCAGCAAAGAAGTGAAGATTCTGCAGTTTTACTGATATGGCGCTCGTCATCCCTTGATGGCATTCGCCATGACCTTGTCTGCCACGTCAATTAAAAGGCCAGAACCATGGCATTCGCCATGGCCTGGTGGCGAGCGCCATTGCTGCGCAGTTGCAGAATTTCAAAACTGCAACTGTCATGGGCAGTTTTGCTGGCCTATTTTCCCTCCACTCCTCTTGCACGTTTTGGGAGTTATTTCTGGCCTTTTTCTCTATAAATATGACTTCTCACTCTTGTATTAGATACCCGATTTTAGACGCGGAAGCTCTATCGAATTCCGTTTATGCAAATAACTACTTTTAGAGCGACAATTACTCACATCGAGGAATTGTCGCACAACTCTTGTGTAATTTACTTTGCTGTTGTATTTATGATTTCGAACAAGCCTTCCGGTGTTTTCGTTGCAATTCAAGTTCAGTTTTTATTTTTACAGGTTATTATTTCTTACTTGTTTTTGTTTTGAAATTTAAATCCTTGTCTTGTATGCTATGTATGTTTCCATGTTCATTAGCAAAATTATGTTTATAATAAAAATTGAAATGCCTTGCTAAATTTTGTTTGAGTTTGGCGTGTGAGGACCGTCGTCACCGACGGGAATCCGTAGAAAATATAGGTGCGACTTTATGTGATTGCATGCTAGTTTTGGTTTTAGTTTCTATTCTTCATGTCTTATTATTCCGACACGAAAGTGAGGGATATACTAAGTTCGGACCGATAGCACGAGAGTGTGAGGAAAGAACGGATAGTAGAAACTAGGCACCGATCCTAAAAACAGCGAGAGCGCTTTAGACATCGTTTAGGATTTCATTAGCTTCCAAAATACGATTTTCAATTAAAATGGGCGAGTGAGAGCAAAATCCTGTGGTTGTTAGGTGTGGCTTTTGTCGATAGCGCGAGAGTGTGAGGCAGAGTCTTTAAGTTAGTACTTCCTACAGAACGAAGTGTAGTCGTAATTAGCACCAGATTTCTAGAAGTCCTTTAGATACGCGGAATCCACATTCCGGACTCGATTTTAGTATTATTTCCTAAAACCTCTGGAATTAGTAATTTTTCCTTTTCCTCACAATTTATGTAAACTCTTAGCCTTAGCTTTACATTGCAACTATAGATTGCATTAGTTTGATTATCCCTTCCCTGTGGGTTCGACAACCTTATTTAAAACTACGCGAACAACTGTATACTTGCAATCTCAGCTCGACGGTCACGTTAGTTCCCTCGACACGCATCACTTGACTAGTTTCACATGGCTTTAGCATATTCATCGTTTGTTCACATATTCAAATAGTTTACTTCAGCTTCTTCTTCATTGAGCATTCTTCATTTAAGCTTTAGCTTGTAGCATTTTCTTCAGCACTTAGGCTTTGCATAGCAGCGTGCTATCACCAGTAACCAACAATTTCTTCAAGCTTCTTGATCTTCAATTTATAGACCTTGAGAGAATAGTTTCGTTGAGGCGCATTCTTGGAAGCATATTCCAACAACAATATCCCAACGTTCACATGAAGGAATGGTCAACATCACTGTACAAAAAGTTGCTCTTGCGCCACCTTATCGAGGTAGAGGTCACAATTTTTGTATTCTTTTGTTCAGCTCAAAGCCATTCTTATCTTCAGTCTTTCTAATGTCTTCAGTGGGTTCAAATAAAATGTTGATGAAACATGTTGTAGAAGAGTCAATTCTTTGTAACTTCAGAAACCCAGTCTTCAAAATTCCAAGATCTTTGTTCAACAGAACTATCTTGAGAATCTTTAGCACTCGTTCTTTTAGAAGTAATATCTTCAGAGTCTTTAGAACCTGTTCCTTTAGAACCTTGTCTTCAGAGTCTTCAAAATTCATTAAGCACATTCTTGTCTTCAGTGTCTTTAGTATATCGTTCACCTGAACCTTGTCTTTAGAAACTCTTTAGAACTTGACCTTCAGATATTGTGTCTTCAGAATCTTCAGAGCTTTGTTCACCAGAACCATGTCTTCAGAATCTTCAGAGCTGTAACAATAGAAAACGCATTTCTTGTAAAGCCTTCTAGGCTTACTTATAAAGTCTCAATCAGAAACCTCGTTACTAACGTTCCTTAGAACCGTTGCATTAGAAATATTTCTGAATCTTGACTTTATCTTGTACACATCATATGTTTTCTTTCCAGAGTGTTTAGATCAGAGTATGATGACGTTACACACCTTCTTATCAGAGTTAGAATTATATTGACAACAACCACACACTAGACAGAAACCATATCGTACAGAATTGTTCTCTTAGATAACACGTGCAGTTATCATCAAAACTCAAAGGCCAGATGTAGAACCAAATCTTGTTCTTACAATTTTTCTCGCGCGGAAAAATTTGATAGGCAATCGAAAAATCTGGTGTGCACTTTTACTGACATTTTCAAAAAATATGGTGCTTGACAAATTTTTCCGGATTTTTCAAAAACACCATGGATTACCATATTTTTTCCATCATCCTAAAAAATTATATAGTGTTAATTTTTAGTGGTTGATATTTTACTGACACTTTTATAGGGTTGTGATTGCACCGATACTTTTGTGTGGTCCATAATGATTTAAAACTTTTATAAATATGCACATGTTGTTACGATAAACATCTCAGAATACCTCAATTTTGGTATCTCGCATTTGTGTACTACAACAGCGTAAAACATGCTGTTGATTTTAGCCTCACAAAGGATACTCTTCTTTTTGTTTTGAAATCCAAACTAGATAATCTCTTGCACCACATCGACAACATAAAGGTGGTTAAGATAGAGTGTCATTCACCATTGATTGATAATGAAGGAAAGATTAAGTTCATCAACTTTGAGCTAAAGACGACTGGAGATTTGAAAGTTATGTGGAGCACATATCACTGATACGAAATAAAAGGCCTAATCAAGATGGATTCGACAGTTGTGAGATATGACAATGATATTATAAAGATGTTGAAACGTCTTGAATCATCCAGTATTGTTTAAGCTTTGTTCATTTTTCTTGTTGTTATGTTAAGGAATATTTGTGTTAAGTTATGTTCATCATGCAGTAATGTAACGCTAATTTCATGTAATAAAATGTTAAGATGAAATGTCAAAAATCTACAAATAATTCATTATAAAATCAAAATAATACACAAATAATAAATCTGCATAGGTTCACCATGGGAAATATGTGTTATTTATGATGCCAAAACATAAACCTCGTAGTATGGGTTTACCAAACCCACGAGGTTATCTAAAAGAAGTGCTATCATTCGCAGTCACCGCTTGTTAGCCATACTAGGTGGAAGGGTGGAGTCGATGGCATGTCATCTGAAGGTCCTCCAACATGGAAAGGTCCAACATCATCCGTAGGCTAAACACGTGGGATTATAAAGGGCGTGATATTGTAAAGTACCACTCTAAGTAACCATCTAGACACTGTCCAAGGAACTTTACCTCAATTGCATTCTATCTAATAGCAATGAAACTGCATACAATGTTAGACATAACCCATATATCAATTCCCTCAGATGGCACATCATGGACTGGTCAAGGGATTCCTTGAACATACCCAAACTGAGAACAAGGTAGTGTCGTCAATGTCCTGATACACTCTATGGTCTACGTAAGGTGTCTATATGACATCATATACGGTCAACGCATCAATCCTCCGTCTGTACTCTTGAAGACCGCCTGAATAATAATGCTTGGCCCTCTATTTGGTGGCTTCTGAAAATCCATCAGTTATAGAACCACGATCACACCTGTAACAAATGAACGAGAAATGCTCGTATATCCAACACTACATAAGTAGAATAAATTACCTATACAAAATGTCTTTGATAAATAAGAACTAAATAAAGAAAATATAACAAATGTTTATACCTGAAATAGAACATATAACCAATAAGCTGTCTCATTTCAAAGATAGTCCCCTCTCCATGAGCAATATATAATATCATCAAAGCAATTCACCTCATTCTCAGTCAAGATGCCCAAGCTTATTAAATAGGGATATGTATTTGGCACCGATGCATACATGAGTCTTATACACTAAGATAGTACATCCTAGAAGATGCAACATGTATACCCTAGCGGCCGCCTCATACATAAAGTATTGTACCAATATCTGATACGTACCTTGAAGCCAAGAGAGACGAATGTGAACACCCCTGTTAGCTCTGAACTCCTGCATGACCGTCCTTGTAATAACACCCAAGTAGTGCTTAGCCATAATGCATCCAAACTTCTGGTTAATGACATGAGCAATGAAGAAGTTACCTGTAAGGGAGAGATGAAAGAGGCAGGGAGATGTTACCCAGGGAATTCGTTTCCTAAAGACGACGCCACTGTTTCATTCGGGAACTAGAAATGGATGTTTCAGCTTCACGAAGGAACCATAAATGATGAGAGATGAATAACTATTGATTTTGAATGGTGACTCTGATCTCCTTTACGGAAGTGCAGGGTGGACATGCACGATTACCACTCTAACGCCCAAGTAACTTCAAGGTTCAATATGAGTAAAATGAAATTGGAGATTAGAGATTGTGTACCTTCTAATGTGTCATACCCCAAATTTTGACCACTAAGATTTCCCATCATTGTGAAAATCATCATCACAATATGCATGAACGATCATACCTCATCAATCTCCCCAAGGATGGGTGAGCATTCACTATTATCAAAATTAGGTTTTCAGGCTCTCTCAGAGCTTTAGACAAAGGATTAATCAAGGAATGACATGATCTTCAACTTGTCTAACCTCTCAAACATACACAATGGATCAAGAGGACTCCCACAGCAAGAATCAAGCACAATGTTGCAGCATTCCAAGTGGATTAAGCCTTAAGATCGACAGTGTCACCAAATTAGGGTTTTGGTCGGCCAGGGCCTCCAAATGAAAATTTTCCTCTGGGCATGAGCCAATGATTCAATGCATAACCTAATATCACTACTACAATTTTAACCTACAATAGCACTCGTTTAATAGCACTTTTTAATAAAGCGCTATTAAAAATTTGATACAGAAACCTTTAATAGCGCTTTTGTGTCGCACGCTATTATAGGAGTACCTTATGATAGCACTTTTCTTTAATCGCTATTGTTGGGTGAAAAAGAAAAAGAAAGTGAGATTAAAATTAACTCTTTTTATCAAATACCAATATAGGAATGTTTTTTAAAACACACAGAAAATAAAATAAAAAAAAAGTATATTATTTAATTTCACATTGATATTGGTGTCGTGAGTTTTTCTTTCTTCCTCAAGAACTTCGTTGAGCTCGAAAACTTCTTCCTCATGAATTCCCTCACACCATTGTTAATCTTCTACTTTCATCATCCCTCACAAAGAAATCCTTCATCAAAAATTCCATTAAACCCTAAAATCCCTTTTTCGCTCCATCTTTCACCTAAATCGTAGATCCCTAAATTAAAAATTGATAGAGCCCTAGCTAAAAATCATTCTCGAAAGATCGTTTAACCCTAAAATAATTTTTCTCCACCTCTCACCATAACTTCATAGCTCATTGAACCCTAAAAACTCGGAAACTCATCATCGTACATTAGCGTAAATCAGTGCGGATCACGGTTATATCATGTAAGTTCATATACATTTGGTAGATTTCAAATTAGCCCATAGTCTTAGCAATTGATTCCATTTATGCTTTTGTTTCATCTGATATTATGATTTAGGCTATCTTCATTTTGTTTGTTTAATCTGTGATATTGTTGTTATTCTGTTTGTTTAATCTGTGAAAGCATAATCAATCTCATTTTATCCCCTATGATTCCTTTACCAAATCTACAGGGAAGATGAAATGTGAATTTCAATTCCAACCCACACGTCAACTACCTTACTCTTTGAGAATAATAAAAGCTAAGGAATTTCCAAGGTAAATGGTTATATTATTTATATTTTTTAATTATTGTCCAACCCACATGTCATTAACCACACATAAGCTAATAGGATATTTTATTATTAGTAGTTTTATAATGTTTACTGGGACTGAAATTCTACCATTTTTCTTTAGCTCACATACTTTTATTCTACTATATGAATTTAATGTGTTTAATTGTGTGTTGCTTTTCAGAAAATGCATAATTTCATGATATGTCTCTCACATAAGATATGAGGTATAGACCCTGACCAATTTCATGATGAGATGAAAATCAAATATAATTAAAAGAATGATAACTAAAATAGTTGAGCTATTGACCCTTAGGTTAAGAGAGTAAGTCAGCTCCTTATATAGGTAATCCTTGACACTGCCTTTCTTCTAAAAAAGCTAAAAGTTCAACAAAGATAAATTAGATACTTGCATTAACTTTTTAAAAATAGATAATAGAATGGGAGTATAATGATTTTGATAATGTTCAACGCATGATGAATTATCTCACATAGAAAAGGCATATGTTTCTCACGTAGGGTCATTCTGTAACATATTTACTGCATAGTAAATTGCACCAAATTGTCATTACAGTGGTATTTGGTGTAAGGTGTATGGTGCAGTAGAGGTGGTGATGGATCTTATAATTATGTTATAATTGTCAAGTCACTTATTATTGATATGATGCATCACCTCTAATGATAATACATTTGTTACAAGACTCAACTATTATAGCTGTGTAAGGTGTATGGTGCAGTAGAGGTGACTTGACTCAAGTGTATTGCCATTAGAGGTGATGCATCATTATGTCCTATTATATTACATAGTCCAATTATATAGGCTCTTCTTTTACAGAATGCCATTTTTTATTACTGTTTTCCCTTTGGTCTAATGACAAATGATAGTTATTCTGGAATTATTTTTACTATATGCTTTTGGGTCACTTCCTTTATCCCAATGTCTTCCCTTTGATCTAATGTTGTATAGGAGTCTTAGTTTGTGAGTTACTTAAATTATTTCTACACTCCACATTATGAATGTAATAGCATGTCAATGTCTCAGAATCATGTATTATCATATATCATAGCTAGTAAAGTGTCTAAACAAATGATAAGTTTGAATGATTTGATTATGTATATGACTTACATGATAGAAAGACAAGTATAATGTTATTGGAGGTGTTTGATGTGTCCTAGTTGATGCACAAGGTTCTACAAAAGATCTGAATTGTCATATATAATTGTTCATTTCCCTAAGAAATTATGCATTAGTAGCATTACTGTTTCTTGAAGGAATGTGGTTTTACTATAAGTTAATAATGCATAAATTGTTATAGAAATGACAGGAGGGAACATGGAAAAGAGATGGTGAGTCTTAAAAATAACTTACTGAAGATTTCTCCAATAGATAACTCAGTAAATTATCTGCTCTGTTTCTCTAAAGAATATCTGCCCTGTTTCTTTGATGAATAAATATGATCTCTCTATTAAAAACCAAGTGTGTAATTTTTGTTGTATTACTCAGGGGAATAGGCAACCATTTTTTATGGAGACTGTTAAGGCTGATGATAGAGCTAATTTAGGTATGCTTAACATTCATTTTGCAATGTATTTATTTATAAAATTTTATGTTACTCATATGTGGTCCTTGACATATATACTATATTTAGTGCTTAACTTTGGAGAAAATTTTCCTATAGTAATACTATTTGACAACAATACTATTGCCCTCATGTTCATGTTCTTTATTCATTATGGGAGTTTTTAAAGTTGTCATGCTTTTTATTTTTAGTATCTTTTCTATTTGTTTTGATTAACAATTAGTATTTGATTATTTTTGATTGAGTGCAGTTTTGAAAGGCAATAATATTGATGTTGCCATGGTCTACCAAGTACCTTGGTGTAGTAAGTGGACATTTATAAAAGTTTCTTGTCACACCTCTCACTTACGTAGAAGTGTGGTTTACTCAACTTTTAAACTAATATTTTTTTAAACTAATGTAGTTAAAGAATGTGAGGCTATTGAGCTCATTCATCAAATTAATCCATAGACAAAGAAGCCTATGAAAAAGAAAGTTCTCTTTGTGAAGAATGGTGCAGGTGGTGTATGTTGAATTCAGGTACATGCTCCATTAGACTCAAATTTTGATCTTTTATGGAAAATTATTATAGGTTAGTAATTTCATATGGATAGAGAATTTCTCATATATTCCATTGTTGTTCATGTTTCTTCCTTTCGTTGCAGTTATACTTAATTATGTGTCTGAAATGGTTTTATGTGTGAAATGGTTTTATGATTTATACTTTACATTGTTAGTTTAGGCACCAAGGCTTCTTTGACTTCTAACTTCCCTTGAGCCTGGTTAAGAAAGGAAAGCCGGGCCAATCCCAGCTTCTGAAACAAGAGAAAAGATCACAGCGGCAAGATCTAAGATCCTTGATATATGATTTAAAGTAGCCATGGAGTGAACATGTCATGGTTTAAAGTAATTTTTTATACCTTGTCAGTATAACAAATTGATTATACTAATAATTCATGGGTACGTTTTTAAGGGATGTCTTCTTCTTTTCTATAGAAGTCATTTAGAAGAATGTGTCTCTAACCTTGACTTATAGATTGTAATGATGCCTATAAATTTATTCTTGATATCATTCACTATTATTTGTGTATTTACTTGGTAATTCTTGTTCAAATTATATGTAATATTTGTTATTTTATTATTATTTATTAATTTTTTTATATATTATTAGAATGACACAAAAGCCCAAACATGAAGCAACCATAACATTTCTTCCACCCTTAATCACATGGCTTCTTTTGTGGAGCAAAACATGGTTACAATGAAAGATGTCATTTTCATACTTATTATTAGAAATTTAGTTTCATTAGGTTGTTAGCTTTTTTTAATAAATACGTTGAATGACTTATATAGTATGCCTTTATGATTTTATTGGAAAAAAATTTAAAATCTTGATCTCTATTTTTTTTTAATTTAAAAGAGGCCTATGATAGCGTTTTTATAGAAAGCGCTATCAAATCCTATATAAAATAGAGCCTATGTTAGCGCTCTTAGATAAAGCGCTATTAAAGATTTGTCCTATAATAGCGATTTTACAAAAAATGCTATTAAAAAACATTCAATAATAGCACTTTTAAAAAAACGCTATCAAATCCTATTATTAAAAAAGTAAAAATTTAGGCTACAATAACGCTTATAAAGAAACGCTATTAAAGACATGACTTTTAATAGCGCTTAAAAAACGCTATTATAATTTGTCAACTTATAATAGCGGGAGCTTTAATAGCGTTTAAAAGCGTTATTAAAAGCCATAAAAAGCGCTATTAAATGACTTTCTTGGTGTAGTGTATGCTCCATGGAACCTCATGAACCCAATCATCAAGTCAATTTAGCCTCAGGGGATGCATTCATAAAAAATCAGGAATTAGGGTTTCTTGACCTAATTTACCCCTAAGTTGACTTTTGGGACAAATCATGAGCCAAGACCTTAAGAGAGGATTTGAGGGTCCCTAACACACTACATTGATCCATTTGCAACAATGGATTGATCCAAGAAGCTTGATTCACAAGTCTCAATTTCATCAGAACAACATTTAGGGTTTCGCGGAAAAAGTCAACTGTAACTTTGACTTTTGACCAAGACATGCTCCCAAACCTTGGGACATGATTCAATACACCATATAACACCTATTAAATCAATCCATCAAGTTTGATTTAGGTCAAGGACTTGATTTCATAGAGGATCGCACAGTTTGGAATTCATTTGACAAAAAGTCAACTGTGCACAAAAGTCAAACTTTGATTTTTTGAGATTTTTCACAATTATGGTTCTTTAACCCTAAAATGACGTTAATATGTGATTTGAATCATCATTCATCAAGAAAAATCAAGAAAAGTGAGATAACTTGTAAAAGGGGTAACCATAAAAACTTAGAAATTTTCTAAGTTATGGAATAAAGTGGCAAGGATACGAACTTTGGAGGATCATAACTCCTAAACCACAAGGCTATTTTTCCCCCATCCAAAGCTGGATTTGTAGCTCTCATGGCCTTCTACAAAATCTTCAACTACACCTTATTCCAATTCATCATGGATTTTGAGTTATGGAATGATCAAAATGGCTGGAAACATGAAATGTCATTTTTTCCAACACTTAGTGAAATTTTCACTAAGTCAGAATCTGCCTTCACTTTTTTCCAAATGTAGGGGCATTTTTCACTTGGATCCAAAAAGTATCAAAACCAACTATGATCAAACAGTTGTTGTATCATATAAGGGCTTTCCAAAATGGCCAAGAACTCCATCAAATTCCACTTGAGCCATGAGATATGACAATGCCAATATGCCTTGCTGCAAACTATCATGGCAAGGAAGATTTTGGAGTTTTGCTCGATTTTTCCAAATTTTGCAAAGGGCAAGCAACTCTATCCATCTGAACACCTCAAGGGGGGACCAAGGAGGAACCAACTCTGATCCCAAGCCTCCCAAGTCTTTGGAACCAAAAATAGCATTCCAAACCTAGAAATCCCTAAAAGAGGGACAAGACTCCAATTTTGGATTTGAGCATTTAATGGATGCACCAAGGTGGCATGGACTGAGCCATTTCTAACTGAATTCAGTCAAGACTTATACAAGACCAAAGGAACCAGCAGCCTGTGCCCTTACCTCTAGTCAATGGCTAGAGGGGACTTGGATTCTCATTGCTCAACATTGGCCAAACTTATGCAGCAGTTGCCATTCACTATTCCTTGTAAAACAAACTTGCTCTACTATAAATAGAGCTCAATTGTGATCAGTTTGAGTACACCAAAGCCATCAAACAGATGCTTTCCTCAAAATCTCTTCTTTCACTCCAAAATTGCCTTCCAAAGCAAGTCACTATCGGGTTTTGAGTTTGAGAGCTATTCCAACCAAACCAATCACACACACACACACCTCATAAACATTATATAGAAGTGATCCAAACACTCATATAACATCTGGAACACCAAAATCACAAAATCACTAGCCAACTGCTCAAGCCTTTGACAGATTTGCAGTTGAGGTACCAGATCAAGTTCCAGCTCAATTCAATCTACTCCAAGCATCCAGACACACTCCATAGCACCTAGGGAAGCTGTCCATATCCTTGGAACCAAGTTGCAACACCTCTAACACAAAACACGATCACCAGCTGCAAAAGGTAAGCATGAGCTCTTCTAACTCTATGATCCATGCATTTTTTGCTGCACAATAATTTGGCCATATGTTCATAATCATGCATAGAGTGTTTTCCTCAATCAATTGCTTTGTTTGAATCGTGTACGGAATTTCTGAACCTTTATGCAGAATTTAGGGTTCTTGAGGTTTCTCTTTGATTTCTTATTCCATGCTTAAAATAAATGAAATTAAAGACCATAGACATGATCGTGAGGTTGAAACGAGTATATTGATATGTAGATTGCATGATATAATCAAGTATTCAGTGAGATTGGATAGAAAATGCAAATCTGCAGAAATAGAGGGTGGCGCGTGTTCTTGCCATGTTCTTGGCGCCATTTTCAAACATTTGAATATTTGAATTTTTGTGATTTTATTTAATTGATTCAAAAATTAATTTCTCTCTGAGTTTTAATGATTTTGAGTTGATTCTTTTTTTAATAATTCACAAAAATGTTAAAATATTTTATTTTTCCCAAAAATCCCAAAAATAATATTTATTTCATATACTTGATATTTTTCTAAAGAATTAATATTTTTATTGTTTTTGACATTTAAAAAATTTTCTCCCTCTTGATTTTTCAAATTTTAGTGATTTCCAATCATGTTGTGGATTAAAACCTGATTTTTGAATCCAAGATCAGAATTTGTTTTCCACATGTTTAACAATTTTGATCATTTTAATTGAATTTTTATTCAATTAAAATACATTTTGAAGACAAATTAGGGTTTTTGATTAATTCAACCCTCATCAAACTTTTTCAAACACTTTGGGCCTCTAATAGAGTGTAAGACCCAACCCCTTTTTGAAACCAAAATGATTTTGGGCCTCAGATGTTGTGTAAGACCCACTGTGTTTTTCATAAAACCTCGGGGTTTTCAAACAAAAACCATGGGCCTACCCCCGTGTTATAAGCCCCATTTCTTTTCTTAAAATAATCTATGGGCCTCTAATAGAGTGTAAGACTCAATCCTTTGTAAATACAAACCATTTTGGGCCTCAAATGTCGTATAAGTCTCGTTGTATTTCAAAACGTTCGGCGCGAACATCGCCTGTTTAAAATAAAACCTCGGGCCTCTCCTTGAGCTATAAGACCCATTTCTTTTAAAAACTTTTTTGGGCCTCTAATAGAGTGTAAGACCCAACCCCTTTGAAAATACACCCCCTTTTGGGCCTCAGTTATTGTATAAGACCCACTGTGTTTTCAAACCTCGGCGCGATCGCCAATTTTCAAACAAATAAAACCTTGGGCCTCTCCTTGAGCTGTAAGCCTCACCACTTGTACAAAAATAAATGATTTGGGCCTCTAATAGAGTGTAAGACCCAATCCCCTTTTAACCAAAACAATTTTGGGCCTTAGACATTGTATAAGTTCCTCTGCGTTAAAAGAAAATCTCGGTGCGATTGCCAGTTCAAAAATTAAACCTTGGGCCTCTCCTTGAGCTGTAAGCCCCACCACTTGTATAAAAATAAACCTTTGGGCCTCTTGAGAGAGTGTAAGATCCATCCCTTTGTACAAAAAACTTTTTGGGTCTCAGTCACTTGTATAAGTCCCTCTGTACAAATTCAAAACGACAGTGCAATCACTGATAAAACCTTGGGCCTCTCCTTGAGTTGTAAGCCCCAACAATCTTTTCAAAGCACTTTCTACTTTGATTTTGAATATAATATTGTTATCAAAGTTTTCTTTGTTGAACAACTAACCAAACAACATGGAAGCTCTACAATCGAGAAAGTGTTTACCAGCTTTCTTTATCCGCTTTCATATATATATATAACTGTATTGTGGGGCTGCTCACTATAAGACTTCTTTCACAAACTTTTATATACTCCTCAAATATCCATTATGTAATACTAGTATAGCTATTTAGAGTTTTCCCTGGCAACTACGTCTAGCACTAGGTAAAGCCTTGTTGGTCACTCTTAAATACAAACAAAACTAGATCCCCATAGGATTACCAGACACAGTTTTCCCTCCTCTTGGGGTTAAACAATATGGAGACGTGAAAGACAGCATTCTCGGTGAACCCTTTCTCAGACTGTCACCCTTAGAAATGGTCAAAGAAACTCTAACTCCCCAAAGATGATCTTTTCTCCGTGAATGGCATCTCTTAACTTTCTTCCAAATTCTCAAACTTTCCTGGTTTGATCTATTCTCAGTGAATAACATGTCTTGAACTTCTCGGAGTTTGGAGACCCACAGGCTTCTTAAAAGCATCCCCGCCTCCTCTTGGGCGTTGTACAAGGACCCATCGACTTCTTAAAGGCTCTCTTGCCTTCTCTTGGGCTTAGTACAAGGACCCAGAGACCTCTACAGGTATAAGAATAGAACCTAGTCATCAATTTGCAAGAGCTGTCTTTCTGAGTCAAGTATCAGACATGTTAATAGGTTGACCTTCATCCCTTAACGTACCAGCCTTCTCTTGGGCATTATACAAAGATTATTCACTACGTGAGAATCGACTTCTCAAAACACCCGTAGACTTGGACAGCCTCAATACCCTTTGGATTTCCCATTTCCTTAAAGAACAGGAAATATCCCTGATCCTCTGATCAATCCCAAAGCACAATAATACCTTTAATCATTCCCTTCCCAATAACTGATTTTCTCTTCTATCCAACATACTGGACCTATCACTAAACTGAAACAGTCGCCAACGGATAGCCTCCTCTTAGGCTTTGTATAATGATCCTTTCCTCAGGAAAGTTAGCCTCTTCTTGGGCTTTATACAAATTATTCTCCCGAGCAGAGCTAACCTTTTCAGACTCTCTTGTTGAGTCGGTCTCCCTTTTAGCCTCCATCTCGGGCTTCGTATGAGATACTAAAATCACTCTCTTGTTGAGTCAAACCCCTTTTAGCCTCCATCTCGGGCTTCGTACGAGATAAAAATCACTCTCTTGTTGAGTATAAAAGACTATCTTGTTGAGTCAAACACCTTTAGCCTCCATCTCGGGCTTCGTACGAGATACAAATATTCTTCTGTTGAGTATAAATGACTTTCTTGTTGAGTCAGACACCTTTAGCCTCCGTCTTGGGCTTCGTACAAGACACATACAAAATAACTCTCTTGTTGAGTCAACCCTTTTAGCCTCTCTCTCGGGCTTCGTACGAGACACATAAAAGCACCCTCTTGTTGGGTCACTGGCCTCCTCTTAGGCTTTGTATAAGGAAACCCCGGTTGAGTCAATCAACCTTTTAGCATCAAAAGTTGCGCCTTGTTCACAGTATACAAATATCAACAACTCCTTTTCCTCCATCTAATTACTGTAAGCGGCAAGCCTCTAGATTATTTACATCCACGCCACTGCCCCTCTTTGAGCATGAGAAATTCCTAAGGAAAGATGACATTGCTCTACACTGAGTTAAAGTCTTCTCCTTCAGGTTAAAAATCCCCTATAAAGGAAATTATGGCATTACTGGATTCACATATCCCGGTTAAAGTAATTCTCCTTTATAACCAGTCACCCAACAGTTCTGGCAAGCAGACCCCCCTTTAGAGATGGCAAATTCTCTCTAAAGTCAAAACCCTTTAGCTTCACATCTTGGGCTTTGAACAAGATACAAACCACCTTTAGCTTCACGTCTTGGGCTTTGAACAAGACACCAAAACAACTATTTTCCTCCCATAGAATAGGAGGAACTACGATCGCTCTGATTTCCTTGTTTTGTCAAACGGGAATACATAGGCATAAAATTGGAAAAATCTTAGCGAGCACACTAATAAAAAAACCCAAAATCCCGTACCTTCATACATCAATAGAAAAGCATCAGTCTTAACCTCCCACCAATCGCCCGGGCACTATTTTAACAAAATAACCTAAGAGAGACCCACACTCTTTGTAGCATCTGTAAACCAACAGTCATCTGTTCAAACTTAGTTTGCAAGCAGGGTTAATTGGAGACATCTATTTCCCTTCCTTCATCAGCTTCAATAGGATAAAAAATTAATCGAACTGTAGTACCCCAAAGCGATAGTGCTTCGCAACCACGTCCAAAATCGCTCGCTACAGGAAAAATGGCGACTTCACTGGGGACCAATCGAGATCTTGTTCTCTTCCCATCTTTTAGGTAGAAAACCCTAAATTCGTGTCACAGAAATGGAGACTCTGCTGGGGAGTCATTATCTGTATAGGATCATAAGACTAGAGGTCTAGGATGATTAAGACAAATATATATACTGCTTTTCCTAAATGATATCTGTGTTTATGTTTCTGCTAATGGGAATACGTGTGATGGCGCATGTGGAAAGATTGAGTATACACCTAAGATAGGTGATGGCAATGCGGGTAATCTTACTGGAAGTGAATTCCAGTTAAGAGCCCCCGATCGACCATCAAACTCAGTGGAGACTCCCTTTGCAGATACATTGCCTATACGACTTCGGTTGTTGAAAGTAGTGTGGTCGACTGGGTTATCTGAGAAGCTGAGGTTTTTAGCAGACTTAAGCCATTTTGTAGTGCGAAAGCTATCGAAAATAGTTGTCACGCGATACTACCCTCATCTGAGATCACTCCAGGATACATCAGCTCGCTGGCGATTCGCTTGCTGTTGTTATCCCAGAGGGGTCAATGATTTTGCGGACAGGTACAAAAAATCACCAGTATAAACCTTTTGGGGGGGGGGGGGGGTAGAGCCTTGACTTCATGACACCGACCCTTTGACCCCATGTTTTTTCTATGTTTTTGTGTGTTGCATTCATACATTCATTAAAAAAACATTCAAACAAAGAAAATTTTCTCTTCTAGTCTCTCTTTTTCAAATTAAACTGAGACAACGATTGCAAATATCAGAGAAAGAAGATTGCGCTAAATGGATTTCGGTAGAAGGAAAACTCATAAGTACACCTTCAAGATTCCAAAGTTGGGGGATTTGAGAGGTTTGGCGAGAATGATCACCAACCACGAGGCTTTCAGAGCCAAGTATGGAGGATTGCTGTCCTTATTAAGGGTCCACGTAATTGAAGGAATCCTGTCCACGTTAATCCAGTTCTACGATCCGGTTTATCACTGTTTCACATTCCCGGATTATCAGCTAGCATCAACGCTAGAGGAGTACTCTCACTTGACTGATTTACATATCACTGATCAGGCTCCTTTTTCTGGACTGGAAGAAATTCCAAAGGATCAAACCATTGCAAGAGCAATTTATTTGGACGAGTCAGAAGTCAGGACTCACATAACCACTAAGGGTGGCATCCAAGGTTTTCCAGCCCAGTTCTTGACAAAGAAAGCCCTGTACTTTGCCAGTATAGGGAACGTGGCCGCTTTCAAGAGCATCTTTGTTTTGCTCACCTACGGGTTATTTTTGTTTCCCAACATAGATAACTTTGTAGATATCAACGCCATTAAGATTTTCCTGATTGGAAACCCTGTGCCAACCTTACTCGTAGATGTGTATCATTCGGTACACTTAAGGAATTTATACAGCGGAGGAATGATCACGTGCTGTGTACCCTTGCTTTACAAATGGTTCACTTCCCATTTGCCCAAGTCTGCTGCATTTTGGGATCAAAAGAATACTTTACGTTGGTCGCAGAGAGTCATGTCTCTTACCAACTCTGGCATCGATTGGTACAATCGAATCTATGAAGGGATCAGGATCATTAACCGTTGTGGAAATTTCCCAAATGTATCCCTTATAGGAACTAAGGGAGGAATTAACTATCATCCAGTGTTAGTTCATCGTCAATTTGGATACCCCTATGAGGCATGTCCTGTGCAGTGCTCATCTGGAAGGTCTTTTCTTCAAAGAAGGAGAAAATGACAGGGCACTAAAGATGTAAATAGTGCATGCTTGGAAACACGTTCATAGGAAAGGACGAGAGTCTCTAGGAAAACCAGACTGTGTCTCGGTGGAGCCTTATCTCCACTGGGTACAAACTAGAGCTCTCAAGCTGAGGATGCCTTACCCTCGTCAAGAAGTTCTTCCATTAAGGGACACTGCCCTTTACTTTATGTCTGAGATAGAAAAACTTCAAGTTACTCTCGGAAAAATTCAACAGGAGAAGAGGTCTTGGAGGAACAAGTATCGTATTCTCAATGTGGAATGTAAGAAAGTACAACAACTATTAAAAGAAAAAGATGCTCTGATTGAAATTTTAGAGCAACATGCTGTAGAGAATCAGGATGACCAAAGGAATTTGCTCACTCCTTTCACTTGGCAAAGGAATGACAACCCGACAACGGCCCAAGAGCCCCGGTCAAAGAAGAGGAAAGCACCAGAACCAGCACTTGAGCTCTCCTCAGAGAGGACTCAGGGTCCATTAGTTTAGGTTTCCTTTTCCAGCACTTTGTAATCTACTGTATTTCCATTTCCACAATCCTTTGAATTCAATAAAACAGGGTTTCCCCACTGTTTGATATTTGTAATCTAATTGTCAAAGTTTACTTTGAATAAACAAAAAATAATTAATAATCATTTCATTCATCATTCTCATAAACGCATTCTTCTTACCTACGAATCTCACGTTTGCGTCTCGGTTCTAGAGTCAAACTGTCTCATTCGTACAATACTCGGGCCAATCGTATCTCGAGGAAGAGAACAGAGAGTTGAGAGAAGAGATCGACACTCTGAGAGAAGATCTGAGAAAGCTTCATAACGACATGCAAGCTCTAGTAGAAGCTCAGATACAATAACAAAGGACTGTGATCTCAGAGATCACATTGACGCCCATAGTGGAGAAGTCCGATCCTAGGTACAAAATACTGAAAGATCGTCCCTAGGGCATGCCTATCAACTATATCCCGGAAGGATATGTTCCGTCGATCAATGAGGATCAGGGAACCGCAGTAGGAGCCACTGGGCCTGAAGGTTACAAACTTTGGGAAAGCGAAAATGCCAGGGGCATGACAACAACTCCTGAAGGTTACAAACTTCGGGAGACACCGAGAGTTACGACCATAATGACTATACCACCGCCCGTGGTAGACACTGTCCCAGAAGGACAGATTCCCCAGATACCTTCTGGTGGAAATGACAACATGTTGAACAGAATGAATGAATTCCAGGAACAGTTCTTAGAAATACAGAAAGAACTGCAAGCCCTTCGCGGTCAGGATCTATTTGGAAAGGACGCCGCGGACCTCTGCTTGGTCCCCAATGTGAAAGTTCCGCACAAGTTCCAAGTGCCCGACTTTCAAAAGTACAAGGGTAACTCTTGCCCTCAGAGCCATTTGATGATGTACGCTCGGTGAATGTCAGCTCAGACAAAGAACCAGGAGCTACTGATTCACTACTTTCAGGATAGTTTAACCGGTGCCGCCTTAAAATGGTACATGGGGTTAAACCGCGCCACGATCGGTACATTCAGAGATCTTGATGCTGCCTTCTTTCAACAATATAAATACAATTTGGACATGGCACCAGACAGAGATCAACTCAGATCGATGTCACAAAGGGACAAGGAAACCTTTAAGGAGTACGCTCAGAGATGGCGTGAAATCTCAGCCCAGATTTGTCCACCTCTTGAGGAAAAAGAGATGACAAAGATCTTGTTAAAGACCTTGAGCTCATTTTACTATGACAGAATGGTTGCGAGTGCGCCCAGTGATTTCATCGAGATGGTGAGCATGTGAGTTTGTCTTGAGGAAGCCGTCCGAGAAGGACATGTAGTTAAAGACGCTGGATCATCAAGTAGTACAAAACGATACGGTAGTGCTCTCCCTAAGAAAAAAAGCAAGATATTGGGAATATCTCTCTCAGAAAGCAAAGGCGACGTTATCAACCAGTAGCAGCTGTAACTCCTGCTATCAACCCCGTGGCTGTTCCTACGTATCAACCTCAGGTTGCGCAAAGCCAACCCAATCAACAGCAATATTAGCAAAGGACACAACAACCTCTTTAGCAGGCTCATCCTCCATATAACAACAATCGTACAACACGACCACCAGGGTTTGACCCTATACCAATGTTGTACGCAGAACTGCTTCCGTTACTACTGGTCAAGGGGCATGTCCAAACCAAGTCTCCTCTTACAATACCGGAAAATCTGTCTTTCTGGTTCAAAGTGGATTAGACTTGTCCTTACCATCAGAGAGGACCAGGGCATAACATAGAAAACTATCTCAGTTTCAAATCCGACGTATAAAAGATTGTTAGGAGCGGGGTTTTATCTTTCAAAGATACGAATCCGAATGTTCTCACGAACCCGTTGCCTCAACACGAGAAAGCTGCAGTCAATTTGATAGAGGGAGAGTCTAACAACATCTATCAAATTCATGATGTACTCTTGTTAAAGGCCAACTTGGTCAAGATGCATTGTAGACAGAGTGGATATGGCCATGTGCCACCTCATAATTATCACTAGTGTGATATCTGCTCTAAGAATAATCAGGGATGTTCTGTGGTGCAATCAGCTCTACAGGAATAATTAGATCTCGGGTAGATCCAAGAGCATCGAGTTCGTGGAGTCAACATGACCTATACGAATTCCAACGTCATTCAGAACCACGACATCCATGCAATGAATGTTAACCTGGTCGCAATGCACTCAAGGCAAAGCCAGTATCATAATCTTCCACGGCATGATTATAATTCCTGTCTGACTTGCTCGATAAACAAACAGGGATCCTCTTTCGTACAAGAGGCCCTCCAGCGTCAGATGGATCTTGGATGGATCCAGGACTATCATGATAGAAATCCTTATCAGATCAACATGATTCAAATCTTTGATATTCGTCTGATGAATACCAGCTTGGTGGAGTTACACGCCAAGCAGGTCCAACTCAGTTTTCTCACTTCGCATAATTATCAGAACTGTAAAGGATGTTGTGAGAGTAAACAAGGGTGCGCTCTCGTTCAGAGAACTTTACAACACTTGTTAAACCACTGGTGGCTTCTGATCTATATGGATGAAGACACGCAACAAATCAGTGTGCTTAATGGAAACCCTACTCGGCGTCAAAATCAAGATGTCCGATCTATGGAAACAAACCTGGTAAGGTTACACTGAATTCAAAGCGGGCGTGGCCAGGTGCCACCACACAACTATGAACGTTGTAGAGTCTGCTCGGAGAATAACCAAGGATGCTACCTCGTGCGAGCAGCTCTCCAAGGTCAGTTAGATCGCAAAGAGATTCACCCAAACCTAGCTTCGGGGTCCGTTGACTGGACGCCGAACTACTTCGCTGATCAGATCAGAGATGTGGTTGTAATCTCTGAACCTGAGAGGAACAAGGATGTTTGTGCCATCATCCCTCTACTAGACGAATCAAAGGTTCCTAGCCAGGAACTAATTGAAGTTACTTACGACAGTCAGAAAAATTAGAAGGCTCCTGTAGTTATCTATCTACCGAGACCATTACCGTATGAATCAGCTAAGGTGATCCCTTACAAATATGGTGCAACAATAATTGAGAATGGAAAGAAAATTCCATTACCCTCCGTCGTGAATATTGCAAACATCAGTCGAGTAACACGGAGCGGTCAAATCTTCAACCGAGGAGTTAGAGAACCTAACAAAGAAAAGGAACTTCCGACAGAAGCTCCTGATCCACCGGTCGGTCAATCTAGTAATCCCAACCTTTCAAAAAAAATGATGAGATGCTGAAGCTCATCCAAAGGAGTGAATACAACATTGTTGATCAACTGTTACAGACTCCTTCAAAGATCTCAGTGCTATCACTTTTACTCAGTTCCGAAGCCCACAGAGAGGCTCTACAGAAAGTCTTAGAGCAGGCCTTCGTGGAACAGGATGTGTCAATACGACAGTTCAATAGCATCATCTCTAACATCACTTCCTGCAATAACTTAGGATTCAGTGATGAGGACTTGCCAGAGGGGGGCAAAAGTCACAACATGGCACTCAATATCACAGTTAACTGCCAGGACGATGCTTTAGCCAGCATACTGGTAGACACAGGATCGACCATCAACGTTATGCTGAAGTCCACTCTAATGCGACTATCATTCAAAGGATCCCCGATGAGGGGCAGTGAGGTCATCGTCAAAGCCTTTGACAGATCTCGGAAAGCAGTTATCGACGAAGTCGACCTTCCCATAACTATTGGTCCTCACACTTTCCTAATCACTTTCCAGGTCATGGACGTTCGGGCAGCGTACAACTGTTTGTTAGGAAGACCTTGGATACACCAGGATGGGGCAGTCACTTCGACATTGCACCAAAAACTGAAGTTCGTCAAGAATGATCAACTCGTCACGGTCTGTGGGGAGCAAGCGTTGCTCGTGAGTAACTTATCATCGTCTACTTGTGTAGAACCCGAGGAGGCTGTTGGGACTCAGTTCCAAGCACTTTCGGTGAGCAATGAGAATCAACCAGAGAAGGGAACCTCGATTTCCTCATACAGAGATGCTCTCGAAGTGATCAAAAATAACAATACAAAAGGATGGGGAAATCTTGTCGTTCCTACCGATAATAAAACAAAGAAGGGTCTTAGTTTTTCTGCAACCTGTACCCAGACAGCTGCTAACGATGAAAGTCTTCATCCCATTCAGGACTTCTTCCACAGTGGAGGTTTCCTTCACCCAGTGCCTCAAACAGTCCATACTATCAACGAGGAGGATCCCTCTGATACATATGAGGAATGGAAGTCCTCTCTTAACGAGGACGGTTATATGTCTCAGGAAGAGGTGCCTACGCTATTTTTCTACCTCGTACAGAGTCCGAGATTTATACCAAGGTCAGACATCAAAATGATATATGGAGATTGTGATCCAGAAGGATGTCGTGCTCCACAAAACTCATTAGAGGAAGACACTCTGATGAGAGACAACTTTGGCCACAACTATTATGGCCCAATGGATGGCCTGCCTATCTGGCAGCCGTACCCAGGAGACTTGGGGCAAGAAAATCAGCCGAACAATGAAAATCAGCTGAGCATCAGTGAACAAAATACCTTTGTCCCCACCATGTCATGTGATCATATCCCGTACGACGATGAATTGGAAAAGCTTACCGGACTAGAATTCATCAACTACGCTTTTCCCGAGGTCAACGTCATCGAGAGAGATGACTCCTCCAGTTCCAAAGAATTGTGGGACACCTTGGGACAACCGAGTGGTAAATACGACTTCTTGGTTAAGTACACCGCTCCTGAAAGCTCCCGTATCAGGCTCGAAGACATCCAACCAACTGAATGGGGAGATTTTCCCGAGAGCACAAATACTCGGCAAAATGCAACAGAGGAATCCTCCTACGACAACTCTGCCTGGGAGACAAATTCCAATGATCCAGCTCCGCCAGAAATCAGCGTCATTTCTGAAGACAAATCAAGGAAAGTACCAGACTTTGTGATTCACTAAGGAGTTCGCCGCCAATGGGTTGCTGTCAATGTTCCGAAGATTGTTCATAAGTCAAACTAATTGCCGCCTTTACTTTAACCTTTCACCCTGCCCAGGTGAAACAGATGTTTTGATAGGGCTCGCTTTCTGTGAATTTTCCTCTTCGCTTCGCCCAAAGCGATAGAGTTTTATTTTATAGGGCTGTAGTTTCAAGAATCGACTTGTTCATGAATAAAATAACGTCGTTCTGTAATTTCCGTATTAATTGATGTTTTCTCTTTTCACTTTTTCAGAAAATGGTAATCCTAAAAAACAACTCAATAATAAAAACAAGCAGTTTTCAAAGAAATACACTGCACACTCTTGCATTTTCTCTATCTCTTCTAAAAACAATCATCACGTCATGCAGATTGCTTGTTTTAAACCCCGTTGAAACATACGATCCGATGCCTTTTCCCGACTTTGAATTATCGGTATTTGGGGATGAAGAAGAAGTTGACAACGAAATTCCAGAAGAGATCTCCCGACTACTCAAACAGGAGGAAATGTCCATCGAACCTCACAAAGAGCCGTTGGAAATGGTCAAATTGGGTTCAGAAAAAGAGGGAAAAGAAATCAGGATTGGGGCACTGCTCAGTTCAACTGTCAAAGAAAGTTTGATAAGGCTTCTCAAAGAATTTCCCGATGTATTTGCTTGGTCCTATCAGGACATGTCAGGGTTGGATACCAGCATCGTGGAGCATCATTTACCATTGAAATCGGAATGTCCGCCAGTAAAACAGAGTTTGAGATGGACTCACCCGGACATGGCCATCAAAATCAAAGAGGAGGTACATAAACAAATTGACACGGGTTTCCTCGCTACGTCTGAATATCCTCAATGGTTAGTCAACATCGTACCCGTTCCAAAAAAGGACGGAAAGGTCAGAATGTGTGTAGACTACAGGGATCTAAACAAGGCTAGTCCGAAGGATGACTTTCCTTTACCACACATTGACATGCTGGTAGACAGTACAACAAAGTTCAAAGTTTTCTCCTTCATGGATGGATTCTCGGGCTATAATCAGATTAAAATGGCGCCGAAAGGCATGGAGAAAACTTCATTCATGACCCCATGGGGTACCTTTCGTTACAAGGTAATGTCGTTCGGTTTGAAGAACGCCGGGGCAACCTATCAAAGGGCCATGACTACTCTGTTTCTTGACATGATATGCAAGGAAATTGAGGTATATGTCGATGACATGATTGCCAAATCTAAGACAGAAGAGGAGCATGTGACCCACCTGTCAAAACTATTCGAGCGGTTGAGAAAGTACAAACTCCGCTTGAATCCCAGTAAGTGCACCTTCGGTGCCCGTTCAGGGAAACTTTTAAGGATCATCGTCAGCCAAAAAGGAATTGAGGTTGATCCTGACAAGGTCAAGGCCATTCGAGAAATGCCTTCTCCGAAAACTGAAAAACAAGTCAGAGGATTCCTGGGACGGTTGAACTACATCTCCAGATTCATATTCCTCATGACCGACCTGCGCACCGATCTTCAAATTACTCAAAAAGAACCAGGATTGTGTTTGGACAGAAGATTGCCAAACCGCCTTCGACAGTATTAAGGAATATCTGTTGAATCCACCGATTCTATAACCTCCAGTGGAAGGAAGGCCACTGATCATCTACCTCACAGTCCTAGAGGACTCAATGGGCTGTGTACTTGGCCAACAAGACGAAACCAAACGGAAAGAGTCTGCCATTTACTATCTGAGCAAGAAATTCACCGACTGCGAGACTCGACACACTATGCTCAAGAAAACTTGCTGCGCTCTGGCTTGGGCAGCCAAACATCTTCGCCAGTAAATGATTCTTCACACTACTTGGTTAATATCAGAAATGGATCCAATCAAGTATGTCTTCGAAAAGCCTGCTCTCATGGGAAGGATTGGCCGTTGGCAGATGTTGTTATCAGAATATGACATAGAGTACCACGCTCAAAAAGCCGTTAAAGGAAATATTTTAGCCGATCATTTGGCTCATCAACCAATTGACGATCAAGAGTCAATCGAGTTTGACTTCCCAGATGAAGATGTCATGTATTTGAAAATGAAAGATCGCGATGAACCGCTACCCAGTGAAGGGCCAGAACCAGATTCCCAATGGGGACTAATCTTTGACGGAGCCGTCAATCATTATGGAAACGGAATTGGGGCAATCATTGTTACCCCTCAGGGTACCCACATTCCTTTCACTGCTAGACTTACGTTCAAGTGTACAAACAAAGAGGCCGAATACGAAGCCTATATTATGGGTCTCGAGGAAGCGATTGATTTAAGGATCAAGAACTTGGATGTATATGGCGACTCAGCCCTGGTTATCAATCAGATCAAAGGAGATTGGAACACATACCAATCAGGACTGATTCCTTACAAAGATTACGCAAGAAGGTTGCTACCCTTCTTCGACAGAATCGAGTTTCATCACATCCCTCGTGATGAGAATCACATGGCTGATGCATTAGCCACTCTCTCTTCCATGATTAGTTTAGGTCAATGGAACGACCTACCTAAGATTGACATAATGTGCCTTGAACGGCCCACCTACATCTTCGCGATCGAAGCAGTCATCGACGACAAACCTTGGTATCACGATATCAAATGCTTCCTTCAAAAACAAGAGTACCCACCTGGGGAACTAAGAAAAGACAGAAAAACCCTCAGAAGACTGGCTGGAAACTTCTTCCTAAGCCGTGATACACTCTATAAGAGAAACTTTGACATGGTCTTGCTCCGATGTGTAGACAGACCAGAGGCAGACATGCTGATAAAAGAAATTCACAAAGGATCCTTTGGCACTCATGCCAACGAACACACAATGGCGAGAAAAATTCTAAGAGCAGGGTACTACTGGTTGACCATGGAATCCGACTGCTACAAGTACATGAGGAGGTGTCACAAGTGTCAGATATACTCTGACAAAATCCATGTGTCGCCAACACACCTCAAAGTTCTCTCTTCCCCGTGGCCTTTTTCCATACGGGGAATCAACATGATTGGCTTGATTGAACCCAAAGCTTCGAATGGACATCGTTTCATCCTGGTAGCCATTTACTACTTCACCAAGTGGGTCGAAGCAGTGTTATACGCTAATGTAACCCGACAAGTGGTGGTCCGATTTATCAAAAATAAAGTCATCTGTTGTTATGGTGTTCCAAGCCAGATCATTACGGATAATGGATCTAACTTGAATAATAAGATGATGAAAGAGTTGTGCGCTGAGTTCAAGATCGAACACCATAACTCATCTCCCTACCGACCCAAGATGAACGGAGCGGTAGAAGCGGCTAACAAGAACATCAAGAAGATTGTTCAGAAGATGGTTGTAACCTACAAAGATTAGCACGAAATGCTACCCTTTGCTCTTCACGGTTATCGAACATCTGTCCACACTTCAACAAGGGCAACCCCTTTCTCTCTAGTATATGGCATGGAAGCAGTGCTCCCCATAGAAGTAGAGATCCCATCAATCCGGGTATTGATGAAAGCTAAGCTAACAGAAGCTGAATGGTGTCAAAGTCGACACGAAGAACTGAATCTGATCGAGGAAAAGTGAATAATGGCATTATGCCATGGTCAGTTGTATCAACAAAGGATGAAGAGGGCGTTTGACAAAAAGGTCCGACCTCGCGTCTTCAGAAAAGGAGAGCTTGTGCTAAAAAAGATACAATCTTTTCTCACTGATTCTCGGGGCAAATGGACTCCGAACTATGACGGCCCCTATGTGGTCAAGAAAGCTTTCTCAGGCGGCGCCTTGAGACTTGCAACGATGGATGGAGAAGAATTTGCCTACCCCACGAATGTTGATGTAGTCAAGAAATACTTCGCCTAAATAAATAAATAAAATGTCTCGGTGGATTGAAAACCCGAAAGGGCGGTCCAGGAAAAAATTAGAGACATGATCAAAAATCATCCCGGTGGATTGGAGACATCATAGTACAATCCAGGCAAAAGTTAGGGATAATGGCAAGTAACTACATCTGATCAGTTCAACTCCTCAGCAGTAATGCCATCCATCAGAAAACTCCAGTCAAGGTCATCTTTGACAGAAGCTGAGGATACCCAGAATTCAAAGTTGGTAGAAAGATAGTGGTTGTTATGTTTCAATGTAGCCCTTTTTTCGTAAATTACCATTTTCTAAACTTTGTAAATACTCTATGGAATCACGTGTTTGGCTGATCTCCATCCTATCAATAAAATTTGAGCCTTTATGCGTTTGCTTGCAATTCTTATTTGTTTTAGCTTTACAGAACGACGTTTCAAGATGATCAACGATTCTTGAAATGAAACAAAAATGAATTTACTTGTTAAACTTTTTCTGCTTTTAAAATAAAGACGACAATTTCTTTTGACTGTTGAACATCGAAAGAACATCGATCACTTCTCCAGAGGTGTTCGGGCTTTAAAGTGTAGAATCAAAGTACTCTTTCTAAACCAGCACGCCTGAATGAAGGATCAGTTGTGTCGGATACGAATATTCCGTCTGACATTCTCGGCATAGTTCTTACCTTCTAAGTCCGACCAACGGTTGTTCCCCGCAGGGACTATCTATCCTAAGCAATGCAGACTTACTATCGTGAACCAGTTATACTTTTCATATCCCATTGTGGCTGAGTATCCAGTCATGTTCATTCATTAGTTTGTATGACGCGTCAGTTTTGTCAGCATAAACATACATACATCATGCATTATTGATTTACATTCATATTCATATTGCATCACTATCACTCCAGTCGGTCTTATCCCCTAGTGATAACAGTCCTCTCAATCGAGTTGTCAGTTCTTTCCTCGTCAGGAAGTGTTGCATCTAAACAATCTCGCCTCCAGTTTATTTCTGGATTGAAGTTGGCTCCTTGACCACTTTGACAACTTGAACCTCTGAAAGACCAGAAAATGTTCGACAGACATCACTCTTCGCCAGTGAAGATGATATCTCCGCTTTCCCAGATTAAGGAAAATCTCCAAAGAAAGCCTCTTAATTAGAGATTCGGTAATACAACAGTTTTTCTCTGAAAAATCAGCTGATGAAAAGGTCATCAGCACCTCAAAATTGGATCACATCATATGGCATTTCTCTGAGAAGATCTCCGAGAAAAGTATGGTATAATATCCAAAAGCCGAAAGCAGTCCCTCAAGAGACTCGTTTTCCCCCAATAGGGTCGACAATTGGCATCTCCAACAGAGAAGTTTGTATACCTCTACAACTCAGACGAATGGGTTCCCCAGTAAGTCTGACATCACCACTTTTTCCATCAAATGGCATCTCCCCAGGAAAATTCGGCGAGAAGTTTGAGGAAAACCGCTATACATAACGTCTTTTGTCAATAAAGTTTATTGACAAAAGAAACTCATACCAGTTCCTTGGTAGGAAACCAGGATCGAGGGGAAGTTTATTTCAGAAACTTAGACCAGTTCCTTGGTAGGAAACCAGGATCGAGGGGAAGTTTATTTCAGAAACTTAGACCAGTTCCTTGGTAGGAAACCAGGATCGAGGGGAAGTTTACATCAGAAACTTAGACCAGTTCCTTGGTAGGAAACCAGGATCGAGGGGAAGTTTATTTCAGAAAACTGAGACCAGTTCCTTGGTAGAAAACTAGGATCGAGGGGAAGTTTATTTTAGAAACTTAGACCAGTTCCTTGGTAGGAAACCAGGATCGAGGGGTGGTTTATTTCAAAAGAAAACTGAGACCAGTTCCTTGGCTGGAAGCCAGGATTGTGGGGAAGTTTTAACTTTTCTAAGCTTCGTTTCTTAGCAAAAGAAGATGGATGGGCAAACTACCATTCATAACCACCGTCAAAATATTGCGTATTCCGATATTTAATCATCTTGCACCCCGAATGCCCGAATTTCTTCGCCATTCACACCTTCGGGTCCAAGAAGATTAAATAGGGGCATCTGTCATACCCCAAATTTTGACCAATAAGATTTCCCATCATTGTGAAAATCATCATCACAATATGGATGAACTATCATACCTCATCAATCTCCCCAAAGATGGGTGAGGATTCACTATTATCAAAATTAGGGTTTCAGGCCCTCTCAGAGCTTTAGACAAAGGATCAATCAAGGAATGACATTATCTTCAACTTGTCTAACCTCTCAAACATCCACAATGGATCAAGAGGACTCCCACAGCAAAAATCAAGCACAATGTTGCAGCATTCCAAGTGGATTAAGCCTTAAGATCGACAGTGTCACCAAATTAGGGTTTTGGTCGACCAGGGTCTCCAGATGGAAATTTTCCTCTGGGCATGAGTCAATGATTCAAAGAATAAGCTAATATGCTCCATGGAACCTCATGAACCCAATCATCAAGTCAATTTAGCCTCAGGGGATGCATTCATAAAAAATCAGGAATTAGGGTTTCTTGACCTAATTCACCCCTAAGTTGACTTTTGGGACAAATCATGAGCCAAGACCTCAAGAGAGGATTTGAGGGTCCCTAACACACTAAATTGAACCATTTGCAACAATGGATTAATCCAAGAAGCTTGATTCACAAGTCTCATTTTCATCAGAACCACGGTTAGGGTTTCGCAGAAAAAGTCAACTGTAACTTTGACTTTTGACCAATACATGCTCCCAAACCTTGGGACATGATTCAATAAACCATATAACACCTATGAAATCAATCCATCAAGTTTTATTTAGGTCAAGGACTTGATTTCATAGAGGATCGCATAGTTTGGAATTCATTTGACAAAAAGTCAATTGTGCACAAAAGTCAAACTTTGACTTTTTGAGATTTTTCACAATTATGGTTCTTTAACCCTAAAATGATGTTAATATGTGATTTGAATCATCATTCATCAAGAAAAATCAAGAAAAGTGGGATAACTTGTAAAAGGGGTAACCATAAAAACTTAGAAATTTTTCTAAGTTATGGAATAAAGTGGCAAGGGTACCAACTTTGGAGGATCATAACTCCTAAACCACAAGGCCATTTTTCCCATCCAAAGCTGGATTTGTAGCTCTCATGGCCCTATACAAAAGCTTCAACTACACCTCATTCCAATTCATCATGGATTTTGAGTTATGGAATGATCAAAATGGCTGAAAATATGAAATGTCATTTTTTCCAACACTTAGTGAAATTTTCACTAAGTTAGAATCTGCCATCACTTTTTTCCAAATGTAGGGGCATTTTTCACTTGGATCCAAAAAGTATCAAAACCAACTATGATTAAACAGTTGCTATATCATATAAGGGCTTTCCAAAATGGCCAAGAGCTCCATCAAATTCCACTTGAGCCATGAGATATGACAATGCCAATATGCCTTGCTGCAAACTGTCATGGCAAGGCAGATTTTGGAGTTTTGCTCGATTTGCCCAAATTTTGCAAAGGGCAAGCAACTCTATCCATCTGAACACCTCAAGGGGGGACCAAGGAGGAACCAACTCTGATCCCAAGCCTCCCAAGTTTTTGGAACCAAAAATAGCATGCCAAACCTAAAAATCCCTAAAAGAGGGACAAAACTCCAATTTTGGATTGGAGAATTTAATGGATGCACCAAGGTGGCATGGACTGGTCCATTTCCAATTGAATTCAGTCAAGACTTATCCAAGACCAAGGGAACCAGCAGCCTGTGCCCTAACCTCTAGTCAATGGCTAGAGGATACTTGGATTCTCATTGCTCAACATTGGCCAAACCTATGCAGCAGTTGCCATTCATGATTCCTTGCAAAATAAACATGCTCTACTATAAATAGAGCTTAATTGTGATCAGTTTGAGTACATCAAAGCCATCAAATAGATGCTTTCCTCAAAATATTTTCTTTCACTCCAAAATTGCCTTCCAAAGCAAGTCATTATCGGGTTTTGAGTTTGAGAGCTATTCCAACCAAACCAATCACACACACACACCTCATAAACATCATATAGAAGTGATCCAAACACTCACATAACATCTGGAACACCAAAATCATAAAATCACTTGCCAACTACTCAAGCCTTTGACAGATTTGCAGTTGAGGTGCCAAATCAAGTTCCAGCTCAATTCAATCCACTCCATAGCACCTAGGGAAGCTGTCCATATCCTTGGAACCAAGCTGCAACACCTCTAACACAAAACACGATCACCAGCTGCAAGAGGTAAGCACGAGCTCTTCTAACTCTATGATCCATGCATTTTTTGCTGCACAATAATTTGGCCATATGTTCATAATCATGCATAGAGTGTTTTCCCTCAATCAGTTGCTTTGTTTGAATCGTGTATGGAATTTCTGAACCTTCATGCAGAATTTAGGGTTCTTGAGGTTTCTCTTTGATTTCTTATTCCATGCTTAAAATAAATGAAATTAAAGACCATTGACATGATCGTGAGGTTGAAACGAGTAGATTGATATGTAGATTGCATGATATAATCAAGTATTCAGTGAGATTGGATAGAAAACGGAAATCTACAGAAACAAAGGGTGGCGAGTGTTCTTGCCATGTTCTTGGCGCCATTTTCAAACATTTGAATATTTGAATTTTTTTGATTTTATTTAATTGATTCAAAAATTATTTTCTCTCTGAGTTTTAATGATTTTGAGTTGATTCTTTTTTTAATAATTCACAAAACTGTTAAAATATTTTATTTTCCCAAAATATCCCAAAAATATTATTTATTTCATATACTTGATATTTTTGTAAAGAATTAATATTTTAATTATTTTTGACATTTAAAATATTTTCTCCCTCTTGATTTTTCAAATTTTAGTGATTTCCAATCATGTTGTGGATTAAAACCTGATTTTTGAAACATTAATCCAAGATCAGAATTTGTTTTCCACATGTTTAACAATTTTGATCATTTTAATTGAATTTTTATTTAATTAAAGTACATTTTGAAGACAAATTAGGGTTTTTGATTAATTCAACCCTCATCAAACTTTTTCAAACACTTTGGGCCTCTAATAGAGCGTAAGACCCAACCCCTTTTTGAAACCAAAATGATTTTAGGCCTCAGATGTTGTGTAAGACCCACTGTGTTTTTCAAAAAACCTCGGCACGATCGCCGTTTTCAAACAAAAACCCTGGGGCTACCCTCGTGTTATAAGCCCCATTTCTTTTCTTAAAATAATCTATGGTCCTCTAATAGAGTGTAAGACCCAATCCTTTGTAAATATAAACCATTTTGGGACTCAAATGTCGTATAAGTCCCGTTGTATTTCAAAACGTTCGGCGCGAACATCGCCCGTTTAAAATAAAACCTTGGGCCTCTCCATGAGCTATAAGACCCATTTCTTTTTAAAACTTTTTTGGCCCTCTCATAGAGTGTAAGACCCAACCCCTTTGAAAATACACCCCCTTTTGGGCCTCAGCTATTGTATAAGACCCACTGTGTTTTTAAAACTCGGCGCGATCGCCAATTTTCAAACAAATAAAACCTTGGGCCTCTCCTTGAGCTGTAAGCCCCACCACTTGTACAAAAACAAATGATTTGGGCCTCTAATATAGTGTAAGACCCAATCCCCTTTTAACCAAAATAATTTTGGGCCTCAAACATTGTATAAGTCCCTCTGCATTAAAAAAAAATCTCGACGCGATTGCCAGTTCAAAAATTAAACCTTGGGCCTCTCCTTGAGCTGTAAGCCCCACCACTTGTATAAAAATAAACCTTTGGGCCTCTTTATAGAGTGTAAGACCCATTCCTTTGTAGAGAAAACTTTTTGGGCCTCAGTCACTTGTATAAGTCCCTCTATACAAATTCAAAACAACAGTACAATCACTGATAAAACCTTGGGCCTCTCCTTGAGCTGTAAGCCCCAACAATCTTTTCAAAGCACTTTCTACTTTGATTTTGAATATAATATTGTTATCAAAGTTTTCTTTGTTGAACAACTAACCAAACAGCATGGAAGCTCTACAACCGAGTAAGTGTTTACCCGCTTTCTTTATCCGCTTTCATATATATATATATATATATATAACTGTATTGTGGGGATGCTCGCTGTAAGTCATCTTTCACAAACTTTTATATACTCGTCAAATATCCACTGTGTTATACTAGTATAGCTATTTAGAGTTTTCCCTGGCAACTACGTCTAACACTAGGTAAAGCCTTGTTGGTCACTCTTAAATACAAACAAAACTAGATCCCCATAGGATTACTAGACACAGTCTTCCCTCCTATTGGGGTTAAACAATATGGAGACGTGAAAGACAACATTCTCGGTGAACCCTTTCTCAGACTGTCACCCTTAGAAATTGTCAAAGAAACTCTAACTCCCCAGAGATGATCTTTTCTACGTGAATGGCATCTCTTGAGTTTCTTCCAAATTCTCGAACTTTCCTGGCTTGATCTATTCTCAGTGAATAACATGTCTTGAACTTCTCGGGGTTTGGAGACCCATAGGCTTCTTAAAAGCATCCCCGCCTCCTCTTGGGCATTGTACAAGGACCCTTCGACTTCTTAAAAGCTCTCATGCCTTCTCTTGGGCTTAGTACAAGGACCCAGAGACCTCTACAGGTATAGGAACAGAACCTAGTCATCAATTTGCTAGAGCTGTCTTTCTGAGTCAAGTATCAGACATGTTAATGGGTTGACCTTTATCCCTTAACGTACCAGCATTCTCTTGTGCATTATACAAAGATTATTCACTACCTGAGAATCGACTTCTCAAAACACCCGTAGACTTGGACAACCTCAATACCCTTTGGATTTCCCATTTCCTTAAAGAATAGGAAATATCCCTGATCCTCTGATCAATCCCAAAGCACAACAATACCTTTAATCGTTCCCTTCACAAGAACTGATTTTCTCTTCTATCCAACATACTAGACCTGTCACTAAACTGAAAGAGTCGCCAATGGATAGCCTCCTCTTAGGCTTTGTATAATGATCATTTCCTCAGGAAAGTTAGCCTCCTCTTGGGATTTGTACAAATGATTCTCCCCAGCGGAGCTAACCTTTTCATACTCTCTTGTTGAGTCGGTCTCCCTTTTAGCCTCCATCTCGGGCTTCGTACGAGATACTTAAATCACTCTCTTGTTGAGTATAAAAGACTCTCTTGTTGAGTCAAACCCCTTTTAGCCTCCCTCTCGTTCTTTGTACGAGATAAAAATCACTCTCTTGTTGAGTATAAAAGACTATCTTGTTGAGTCAAACACCTTTAGCCTCCATCTCGGGCTTCGTACGAGATACAAATATTCTCCTGTTGAGTATAAAAGACTCTCTTGTTGAGTCAGACACCTTTAGCCTCCGTCTTGGGCTTCGTACTAGACACATACAAAATCACTATCTTGTTGAGTCAACCCTTTTAGCCTCTCTCGCGGGCTTCGTACGAGACACATAAAATCACCCTCTTGTTGGGTCACTAGCCTCCTCTTAGGCTTTGTATAAGGAAACCCCGGTTGAGTCAATCAACCTTTTAGCATAAAAAGTTGTGCCTTGTTCACAGTATACAGACATCAACAACTCTTTTTCCCCCATCTAACTGCTGTAAGCAGCAAGCCTCTGGATTATTTACATCCACGCCACTGCCCCTCTTTTAGCATGAGAAATTCCTAAGGAAAGATGGCATTGCTCTACACTGAGTTAAAGTCTTCTCCTTCAGGTTAAAAATCCCCTGCAAAGGAAATTATGGCATTACTGGATTCACGTATCCCGGTTAAAGTAATTCTCCTTTATAACCAGTCACCCAACAGTTGTGGCAAGCAGACCCCCCTTTAGATATGACAAATTCTCTCTAAAGTCAAAACCCTTTAGCTTCACATCTTGGGCTTTGAACAAGATACAAACCACCTTTACCTTCACGTATTGGGCTTTGAATAAGACACCAAAACAACCATTTTCCTCCCATAGAATAGGAGGAACTACGATCGCTCTGATTTCCCTGTTTTGTCAAACGGGAATACGTAGGCATAAGATTGGAAAAATCATAGCGAGCACACTAATCAAAAAACCCAAAATCTCGTACCTTCATACATCAATCGAAAAGCATCAGTCTTAACCTCCCACCAATCGCCCGGGAACTATTTTAACAAAATAACCTAAGAGAGACCCACAATCTTTGTAGCATCTGTAAACCAACAGTCATCTGTTCAAACTCAATTTGCAAGCAGGGTTAATTGGAGACATCTATTTTCCTTCCTTCATCAGCTTCAATAGGATAAAAAATGAATCGAACTGTAGTACCCCAAAGCGATAGCGCTTCGCAACCACGTCCAAAATCGCTCGCTACATAATGGCATGTGAATTTTTTTTATGTTTTGGGTCGAGTAGACTGGGCATGGGATGGATTGAGCGTTGGTCAGTTAGGCGTTTGCGACCGGTCCAAAACAGTAAGGATGAGTCTGGGGTAAAGCTGTCAAAATGGGCTATCTGTCCCTAAACGGGCCGGCCCTGATGGGCCTCAGGCTCTTTAGGACCGAGCCAAAAACACCTGTTGTAATACGAACTCAAATATTACTACCCAAACAGGCTTCGGGCTACCCACCCCTAAAAGAACTGTTTTTTAAAATTATTTTTTATACAAAAATTAAAATAAAAACCTCATAATATTTATTATAAAAACAATAATTTTATTATTATTTTAAAGATAGTTGATATTCAAGTACTATATTAATTTTTATAAATACTTTAATATGTTTTTTAATATAATACATGTCGATATTGTATAAAATAAGAGATTAATTACTATGCACTGACAGTGTAAAAAATTTTACACTGTCAATACATCACTATCATCCGTTTGGGTTACTTTACAGATTATTAAATTAAAAGTCAAACTTTTTTTTACATCCAACGGTTATAATTAATTGACAGTGTAAAATCCTTTTATACTGTCAGTGCATTTTAATTAAATCCATAAAATAATACTCAATTGTTTACCAAAAGAGAAACTAATAGAATACAAATAAATTGTGATTTAAAACACACAAAAAAATTAATATTAATTTGATTATATTAATGTATCATATTTAAAAGAGATAAAATTTAGTGAGGTGAGAAAAATTAGTGTGTTGTTTTGGAGTTAGACAATATAAATATTAATATAATTTTAAAATTTTATAGTTATACGGGCCTAATGGACTACACGCAGCCTATACGGGCTACCCTAATAAGTAGCGGGCTTTTTAGGGCCGGGCTAAAAAAAGCCCTAAAAATATGAGTTCTAATTTTAAGGTCTAAGCCATATGATTTTTTTTGTTTGGCGGGCAGGTCCATATGAGCTACCCCATTTTGACGACTCTAGTCTGGGGTACGACCGAGGAAATCGAAGGCCCGTCACAAAGACTTAGAGGTGTTGTAAAAAATTTCACATGCATACAACTAAAGCAATCAAAACCCTCACAATTCAAAGCACACATATAAAGAAAGTGGAAAAACCATAAATTGGCAATAACCAACCAACCCCCTCTTAGTAGTTATCCACTCTAGAGGTTGCAGTGGGTCCACCACAGGTCGACCTCGAAACAGGTTTTCATCTAGGGGAGGAAAAGGGTACCAACCCTTGATCGGACATGACCCCAGAGAAATTCAATAAACTTCGAGCTAAAACTCCTAAAGTAATGGTTAATCTCAGAGCAATATACTCAGGATCTAACATGTGCACCTTAATAAGGTAATGACGATATCCAAATATCAATTTCATATATACATGTTCTCCTATGTATGTTGTTACATTTATATATACAATAAAGCAAGAGTGTTAAAAAAATAAAAGTGAATAACGTGGCTAATCTCTGAGCAAGACAATTTTTCCATTTTAACTATCTAATCAAGTCGGGCTTGCTCCTTCAAATGTGTAAATAAGGGTAAAATTGCTCCACTTGCAGTAAAGCATCTCAAAAGAGTCAGATATAGACTCAAGGCTGGCATGAATTACTTTATCCAAGTCTTGAGTCAAAGAGGTATTTTCAAGACCCAAATTCTTGAGATCTTCTTGGGTAGTTGAGAGGGATGCTTTTGTAGTAGATAATGACGCACAAACTGAAGCCAAAGCTTTGTATTTATTTGTTACTTCTCGCGCTACTAGATTTACCTAATCAACCAAACAGTCTGAGATTTAAAAGGTGCTCAAAGCGGCATCTATCTCGGTAAGGGAAATAAAATCCCTCTTCACTTTTTGCAGGTAAATATTGTGTTGAAGTGTCAGATCACGGACACTGCCCACAACACTTGTATTTCCTTACGAATCCAAACAACCATAAAAATATCCCTACGACCGACTCTGCCAATGGCAAAAACGGAAGATGATCGACGTGTATAATATACCAAAGTTAATAATTCCTCCTTGAGAGCATTTTTAGTAAGATTGGAAAGGTAAGAACAATCATCCTCCAAAAAGGATGCCTGATTCTCCTTGGGAATACGAGGTCTCGGTCGAGACAAAAATATGAAAGTTGGTGTACCTGGAGCCGAAGAGAACTTACCTAGAATACTTGATACCCCTTGAATATCCTCAAGAATTTTGACGCTGAGATTGGGAAATGGGACTTGAGGTTATGGAGAACCCAACAGGGAGGGCCGGCTAATTGCTTTATCACTCCAACCGGAACAGGGGTGATGGCGAGTGTTAGAGCATTCGAAGGGCCAACCATTGTCGATATATCCTAGTCTCTCTTCTCATTTGTTGAATTACTTTCTTACACTTTATTGAATTTGCAAAATGTAATAAAATAAATCGTCAGGAAACAATGTAGATAACGATGACAAACTGAAAGATAGAGACTGTAAGCTTACCAAAAATGATCATCCTCTCCTCCTCGGTGTTAGTGTACATCAACAAGTGGGTTTTGATGAGTTTCTTCGAACGTTTCCTCAAGGTTTCATCTTGTGGAATGACACCTGAGACGTAAGCCAACTCTTTGAAGAAAGTGACTAACTGTTTCTTCAGTAAATTTCCTCTTAGGACAAATCATCCTCCTTGTAAACACATGACCTGTTTCCCGTCAAAAAGTGACCTTGGCTCTAGAAATTTCAAAATAAACTCGTACATCAGTATTCTGCTTCAACCTCTATGGCATTGATCATTGCATAAGCCTCTTCGTTGAGAGGAGTGACTAAAAAGAACTAGTCTTTGAAATGTTTCACGCCATCAGGATAAAATTTGAAGTAATGGGTAACCCGTGTCAATGTAATTAAACCTTGACCATGAAAACGATCCATTGCAATACGTTGTACCTTGAAAAGGTTGAAGAAGAGTGATAAAGATGACTTTCCTCCCTGGTAGTCACATCAGTATTAGAAGAATTTGATGAAAGCCTAACTCACATGATTCAATTGCAAATGAGAAATCATCAAATGGTTTAGAGCCTCAACTTAGAAATAGTTGAAAGACAATTAGAGTCCCAAAATTGAAAATATGCACTCGTAAAAAGGGATGATGCACCCACCATATTCATTGCATATCTTTTTGTCCTCCTATAGGATCAATACACCACAGTCAGATGATGGACCCACTTCAAGAAAAACGCTTTCGAGGTTACTTTCACGAGCAAAAATAGAAATAGTTGTTGAAATTTCAGGATTTACAAAATATCTGAAGTGTCTTTCTTTACTTTTTGACGGATGATGGGTAACTCCTCCATTAGCTAAGAAGATATATGTCGCAAAGAATGCAAATGACAAAAATAACAAAATTATTGACCAAGAAAGCCTTATAACCATTCCCAAAGATCGTGCAATATCTTAAGAGATGGAAGGAAGTAAGTACTTCTAACAGTTCAAATCTCCTCAGAAAGATACTCAATAACTCTACTCCTCAAAGGTCATCATGATGAATCAGGTGAAAATATGTCTATAATACAAAGCACATTTAAGGCGCAAGTTCCCCATGACAATAACGTCATATTGTGATTTTTCACTTCAACCGGACAATGACAGGCACAAGAAGGAAAATACGATAAAGCCTCCACCCTTCAGAGCAATGACAAGGGCTTGAGGGCAACTATTTTAGGCCGCCTAGAGGGCGCAATAACTACAATCCAAAAGGTAAAACAACACACCGATTCGAGAAAATATAGGTGCACTCTCCTGTACTAGGAAGCAAATAATCTCAACCAAAGATCATTAGGTCAGATCCCTGCATCTTGCGTCAATATTGTTATAACTACCTTACTATATAAGGAGAGAACACAATATTTATCAGGTAATTCGAATTCAAATCTCATGCACTTCATTTTACTCTCACACTAATATGGGCGTTGGAGTACTAACTTTGCAGATCAGCCTCTCCTCTACCGTATCGCAAGCTCGAGTCAACCGTTGCAATCCAAATCTATCTTTGATCGATCAACTCTAGTTTCCGCGTGAAACAAGTTCCCCTATCACACTGATCAATTTCAAGAGATAAAGAGAATGCTAAGATATCTTCAATGTGTAACCAACTTTTGCCTACATATCAAGCCATCTACTAATCTAGAGATATCAAGGTTCTCAGATACCGACTGGACACAAGTGTAGATGACATGAAATCTGTGGCATGGAAGTGTGTATTCCTTAAGAAATCACTAACATTTTTTATCTCAATAAAACAAACAGCAATGTCTAAATCCAACACAAAAATGGAATATCGGGCTCTAGCTTTCCTATCAGTTGAGATAGCTTGGATTTGTTCCCGTCTAGGTGAATTAAATTTACAATCACCTAGAAAACTAACTCATGGTGTGATTACCGGAAAGTGTCAAAGTACTTAGCTTATGTAACTTCAATCGATCAGATAACATGTTAAGAGACAAACTTGAGGTGACTCCCGCACCGTCTCTTTGAGGGAGAGAGTTAGAGAAACTCAAGTCACAATCCCTTGTATCATGTGTGACCATTGCCTACTACATTTTTACCTGGTTAATAAATCTATTTACTTCCTTATTGGTATTCATGTAACCTTTGGAGTTTTGACAGCAAAATAGTAAGGATCAAAATGAATCCACCTCCATTTATATTTAACCGCATCATGTGCATGAATACCAAAGTATATTCTTCATTATTTTAACTGACAGGGGAAGTATTGTAGAACAAGTTGACTTAAGATGTGTCTATGTAAGGTGATGTGGCCCCCTTAATATGAGTAGTCTATGTCTAGCTCCATAATGATGCTCATCTACATAAACTTATAAATGTTTGAAACTTATACTTCCTCAAAAAACAATCAAAGTTACAAAAAGGAAAAAAGGTTACACTAATGAAAGCAAAACCACTGTTGTTGACACGAGGTGTGTGGTGTCCATAACCATTATGTTGTTTTGTACCCAACAAAGCCAAACACATCAAAGTAAAGACAGCAGAAAAAGGCACACCTAAAGAATTAATTATCAAAATTTTGTTGCTATGCTTTTCAATGTTTCACTATTAAGACAAATAACCAAAACCAATAACAATACTCATTCATCAATTGAAGATCCAATAATAAAATTAAGCATAGAGATTAATAAAATTAATTTACTTTGTAGCTAGCAAGCTATTCACTAAATTGAGAACTAGGTGAGAAGCTATACATCTAAGTTTTTGGAATCATATATGATAATAATCATTGAAGCTACCAATTTCAACCACTCTAATTAACAATTAGAACAAAAAATTATCAACAATGAAAATTGAAGAGAAGCATGTCGCTTAAGAGATTATATGCATTAATAAATTAATTAATAACTAGCAGCTATCAGCTCTTGTGATCTTCAGCCTCTTCACACTTGACAAAAACATCCTGCATTCATTGGATAATTTGTCAAAATCATGAAAAAAAATGTATGTCATTGTAATGTTTTTATGTTTCACACGAATCTAGCGCGACTATGTCTGATTAAATGTTATAAACTTCAAAGTATTGAGTTCGAATGAAAAATAAAAAAACTTACTCCCAAGGAACGTCTCCGACCATCATCCAGTCGCCTTCTTGATCTTCGTATGTTAGAACATGAAAATTCAAAGAATTAAGTGGTTGCGAATTAGGACCTGAAAAAAAATAAAAAAAACAATTTTGATAAGAAATTATTATACATAAGGTGGTAAGGTTAAAAAAAATTAAGAGGGCTAATTTGAATGCTTACATAGGATGATTGTTCTAAACATATGACAAAGAGCTTTAACAAGTTCATCATAACTATGATGTTCCAAGAGATTTAGTTTTCTTCCAATTGGGATTCCTTCCATATAAACCTTAACAAACAAAGATCTTTGTCTCTGAATGATACTATGATTTTGTTTCTCATCCAAAGTGTTTCTTCTCAATATGGATTTATTAACTGGTGGCCAAGCCAATGTTTCTTCCCTAAAACACAACATTAACTTGTTAATAATAAAATTTAAGTAACATAAAATCTGTTAAAAAGAACAAAGATTAAGGTTGAGAAAGGTTACTTTGATGATGTTGTTGTTGAATTGAATGGTAATTGAGATTGAGAAGATGGAGAGATGCTAAGACCGAGTTTGAGATCGGTGCTTAAATCTGTTGTTTTGCAGATGCTTGAGATTGCAGAAGGGTAATTGTAATTGTTACTATCTATTGAAGAAGATGAAGATGAAGATGATTGAGCTTGATGAACTTCAATTTGGTTTGATGTTTCCATGTTTTTCAACTAAGTTAATGCTCAAAAGAAAACCTGTCACCTTAGGCTTCTTATATATATATATATATATAAGAATTTTAATCAATATATAATATTTTATAAAATCATATATCTAGATAGAAATTTAAAGTAATTCGGACGAGATTGATAGAGATTTCTTTCAGTTTAATCAGAAGTTAAATTTGATCTTAATTTTAAACACAATGTAAATTATTTTAAAGTATAATTTTATTATAATTGTAGTTATGTCTGATTCAAAAAATTAGTCTTGTAGTTACGCGTAGAAATACCCGATTTTTATAAATAAGAAAAGAGAAACACTCATTTGTTTTGATATGCCATGAGGGTGGGCTACATGTCCACAAGGCCTAAATTACACGCTTTTAAATTAAGTACTTTTTTTGAAATTTTGGTTGGTTGGAACATAGAAATCTTATTATTTTAATCAACTTCTTAATGATCTTCCACCTCTTTTTATTTTAGAAGCAATTTAATCAACTTTTCATTCTATGGTTTATGTTTTCATATGATTATGAGAGGACATCATGTTAAGGTGTTTTTTTTGCTCAATAACCTTGGCCATGGACATGCACACCATGTATAATAATTATTTTAATAATAAAATAATCATATAGAAATTAAAAAGATATTCTCTTTTCAATCCTAGTATAATATTCCATTGTAGAATTTAGTGTTTTATTTTAATGTTTGTCTGTGGGTCCATAAAATATTGAACTAAAAAAACAGAACATTGTTTCTTTGTTCTGTTATAATTGATTTTTTAATCTTTTTATTTGAAAGGTGTACAAGCATATCTCTTCTAATCACAATTAAAAAACAAAAGTAAATTTGGTTTTTTTATATAAATATTTGATGTATTTGATTTATATATAAAACAAACAACATTAATTATTTAATGAATAAATTAAACAAAATTGATTTATAATAATGGAGAAATTAGTTATATATATTTGCATATTTAACATATCGATGATAATTTGAATAAAATTAAAATATCTATATTTTATAGTAGTATTTTAGATTTTTTTTTTCAAAAATTAAAATTTATTTTTATTTTTATTGTTTTTAAAATTGTTGTATATATATATATATATATATATATATATATATATATATATATATATATATATATATATGATCTCCGTAGTTTAACTAAAATCAGAATGTCTATATTTTATAGTATTATTTTTGAAAATTAAGAAATTCTCTTAAATTTGTATATAATTTTCTAGTGGAAAACAAAGCATCTTCGAATGGCTTTCTACTCACCATATTATAACCAAAAAAAATATTGTCTACTAATTTTCTTACAAAAGAACATTTAAACATAAAGAGACTTATTTACTAAAAAAAATAAAAATTAGAAAGAGTTTAAGTCTCTAATTACATTTGTTTGTTGGTCCTTTTAAGGTACATCCATATTTGTGTATAGAAAAAGTGAGAAGAAAAAAGAATAGGTTGAGCCAAATATAACTAAAGTTCAACGAAAGTCATTGAGAGTACACAAGTGTTGGAAGAGAATGATGTGTATGAGGACCATTGAATTCTTGAGTCTTGGATTGAGTACCAACCCCAACTCCTAAAACAAATATAAGTAGAAAAATATTAAATTGATAGCTTGGTCCATGCTATCACTAAACTCATTTTGGCAAATAGGAGTTACTATGATGTTCAACTTTTTGTAGTAAATTTGGATGCATTTATTTCACCTAAACATTCATAGTTTTGAAGTGTTGGAAACTAGTGCAAAGTTTGTTATTTTTTCTGTTCATGTTCACAGCTCATAAGTTGATAGAAAAGATATCATTTATATCATGAACAATTTGAAAATTAGATCGCATGCATTTGACAAGACCTTGAATTCTGGTAGTGAGAATGTTAATAACTCTTAGATCGAGATCTAACGATTTAAATTTAATATATATATTTGAGTTTTCAAGTAATATAAAATACTAAATTTAAAATATAAATCATTTGATCTATAGATCTATAGTTATTTGTATTTTGAATTTATTTTTTTTTAATTTAAAAAGTACATTTTTTTTTTATATTATTATATTTTTAAATACCTGGAATCTATGTGGTAAAATATAATCAAATGTATGAATCAATTCCCTAGCTAAAGGTACGTTTCATTTAACCTTTTTTATTTTTTAGTGTTAGAAAAATTAGTAACGAAGATTATAGAGAATCAAAAGTAAAGGATAATGAATATAATTGATCTTTATTAATGTAGTTTCGTCAATGGTGTCTACTTCTATGGTTATAGACAGCTATAATTATCTTGATTTTTGTCAGGCTAAAATGTTATAAGAAATATATGTAATACAACTTCTTAGGTTTTATAATAATATATGTTCTGAACTGGACTGGGGTCTGCCTTTAGATCGAGCAGGCCCAACCCACATCCTGGGATGACCCAACAAAGATCCCTTACAGCGACCCGTGCCGAGCACAGGCCTATCTCAACAGCGTCGGGCACGCGCACAGCATAGGACGTCGGGCAGAGGCGCTATCTCCATCCGGGCTCACTCCTCCTCGACACTCAGGTGTTCTTCTCCACGTGGGGCAATTTCCCTCGGCACATAAGAGTCCTCCCCTCGAGGACACGTCTCTCCCCGACACGCAAGACTCCTCCCCGTGAGGACACGTTCTCATGTAACCGCCCACACCAGATGGAATTTGTCTGCCCTAATTTCGGAGATCTAGGAGCGGTTACCCCAGGGCGAAGACCACGTGCTGGTCTTCACTACGCCACGTAAGCCCTGGTAGTTACTTGGATTGGGCCTGGCAATCCAGCCCAATGCAAGTAACCGTTGGCCCCGCGCTGGGGGCTCTCTATAAATACCCTCTCACTTGAGAGGGTCAGGTTACACACTCTCTTACTCTCTAACCTTATACTTGCTTTTATTTGTGACCCTTGCCTTACTTGAGCGTCGGAGTACCTTGCAGGTTACCCCCCCCCCCCCCCCCCCCCCCGGCCGTCTTTCAGCCTCACCGGAGCTGAAGTCCACAAGACGTTGCTGGCCATCAAATATTGTCTGATCCAGGTACGATCAGTGGCGTCGTCTGTGGGAACCCTTGTTTCCCCGTTTTTCCTCCGATAAACCAAAGCAATCCTCTCGTTCATCACCATCATGGTCGGTAACCCGTCTGCTAACAAAGCTCTGGACACCATCCTCGCGCAACTCGAGAACGGGAACCACCACGAAGACGTTACTTCCCTCCACGTCGAAGAAGGCGACGTGAGAGACGGGCAGACCGCCTCCCCAGACTCCCAAGACGCGGCTTACGACGCTGCCCAGCAGGACGACCAACAAGCCGTCTTTCAGCCAGTTGCTCCTCCGCCCAATGCAGATGCGAGCACCGTGGCCCTATTTGCCTTGATCAATTAGACCAATCAGCTGATAGCACACCAGAATACCAGAATTGAAGCACTAGAGCAAGGGAGGACACGACGATCTTCCCCGCGAAGACATCGTCGTCCACCATCACTTCGCCGCTCCCCTTCCCCGCGAAGGACTCCATCCGAAGAATCTCGAACCCCCTCGCCGGTGCGCGAGGGCCGTCGTCCACGCCTTGAACGCCCCCAGTCGGCGGTCTCCCAGAAGCGTCATCGCTCCCCGCCTCGGAAGGAACCCAGGCCCTCCGCAACTACCAAGAAGTCCAAAACCACCTAGGAGAGACCGAGGAACCGTTCGAGGAATTCCCCTCCACGGCATCATCGATCCCCTTCGAGGTCCCCGGCCGGAAGCGACGACGACGACCAGAGGACCCCTTTGTCATGGGAGATCATGAACGCCCCAATTCCTGCGGGCATGGAGAAACCCCCACCATTGGGGACCTACGACGGTCTGGCCGACCCCGACGATCACGTCGAAAGTTTCGAAGCCATGCTCGACTTCAGAAACATCAGGGGATCCATTAAGAGCAGACTTTTCCCCACCACCTTGCGGAAGGGCGCCATGACATGGTACAAGGGCCTGACACCCGGGTCGATCATATCCTGGAAGCAACTAAGACAACGCTTCACCAAACACTTTACTGCGTCTCGTCGACACCCGAAGACGGAGGCTGCCCTAGAGAGCATCTTCCAGGGGAAGAACGAATCTCTCCGGAACTACATTGAGAGATTCAACAGAGAAGTTGTCGAGGTTCACATGACCGACGACATGAAGAAGTATTTGATCATCCATGGACTACGTTTTGGATCTGATTTTTCCAAGTCCGTGGGCCTCCGCAGACCCCGTCGTCTGGAGGACCTCCTCCAACGAGCTCAGTCGTACATCGAGCTCGAGGAGTCGGAGGCAGCGCAGATCGCCCTTGAGTCGAGACGCAAGGAATGCCCCCACGACCACAAAGATGAAGACTCTCCTCCCCGACGAGGAGGAGAAAGAAAGAAAGAAAATCGCCCCTGTGATCCTCGTGAACCGCGCGGACCAGCTGGCCGGTTCACGGAGTACACCCCGCTCAACGCTCCCCGCGCGCGAATCCTCTCCGAGTGCCAGAACTCGGAATTTCTGAAAGGAGGCGTCCATTTTCCGAAGCCGACTACTCCCAAATCAAACACTGACAAGTCAAAGTACTGCAGGTTCCACCGGAGCCATGGGCATGTCACAGAAGACTTCATCCATCTCAAGGATGCAATTGAAATCCTCATCAAGGAAGGACACTTGAAGAAATACGCCCAGAAGAATGATACTCCTCGTCCCAGCTCCCGGGAAGCCCAGAACGTAGAGGATACGACACCTCCTCCCGATGAGAGTCGGCTTCAGGTCGCCCTCAGTGTCACTCAACCCGAAGATTTCTTTGTCCCCGTAATCATTGAAGGCCAAGAAGCAATTCATAACATGTGGGCAACCTTCCCCCACGAGGACCCCGTCGCTGCCCGTAGGACCTGGGAAGGCTTCCCCAAGGCAATGGTCATCTCCGGGGGTGGTTATGAGAAGTTGTCCGTCGGGTCGATCAAGAGGAAATTTGATGAACTGGAATCAGCAACATTGGCGAAGACAACCACTCCCGAGAAGGTGCGACGGAACTCAAACCCTATCACTTTCTATCTCGAGGAGCTCCCCGGAGGAGCGCCCAACGCCACTATCCCTCTCCTGGTCAGGGCCCAGATGGTGAATTTTGACGTTCGAAGGATCCTTGTCGACCAGGGCAGCTCGGTCGACATCATGTACGCTCACCTTTTCGGGACTCTCCAACTCGACGAGAGACATCTGACCCCATACGTTGGCTCAGACCTGCAGGGATTCAACGGAACCACCACCCAACCATGGGGCTACGTTGAGCTAATGGTCACATTCTGGGCCGAAGACACAACCAAACAGGTGAAGACCCGCTTCTTGGTGGTCAAATGTCCATCCCTTTACAACTGCATCCTCGGGAGGACCACCCTGGCCGAGCTTACGGTGGTACCATCAACGGTCCACCTCAAAATGAAGTACTACACGACCAGGGGACGAGTAGTGACGATGCACGGGGACATAGATGCGGCCAGAAGTTGCTTCGACGCCGCCATCAAAGGCATGAGTTCCATCGGCACCAAACCCAAGACCGTGGCAAAGCCACCCCCGGACGCCGAACAGGTGCCTCTCCCGCGCATCAACGCGGTCGAAATCGACAGCAGGTTCCCGGGCGAACCCGATGAAGACGGGGTAGAAGACCTCGACCTCCATGCGGAGAACAACGGGCGGCCTCTCTACCCAATGCGCCCCATCCTAGACGGAGACTTTGAGCTCGTGGTCCTTGGGGACGATCCAGACCGTAACGTGAAGATTGGCACTGAGATCCCCGACTTGGCGAAGGAGCAGCTGAAGGCATGTCTAAGGGAGAACGCTGATCTCTTCGCATGGAGCGCCTCCGAGATGCCTGGCCTCGACCCCGAGGTGGCCTGCCATCAGCTCGCAGTAGATTCGACCGCTAGGGCCATAGCTCAACGTAGGCGTAAGAAGTCTCCCAAAAAACCGGAGGCTGCTGAAAAAGCTTTAAAAGACCTCCTAGAGGCAAATTTTATTTCGGAGGCCAGGTACACAACCTGGCTGTCCAACGTTGCACTCGTCAAAAAGAATAATGGAAAATGGAGGATGTGTGTTGATTATACTGATCTTAACCGAGCTTGCCCGAAAGACTGCTATCCTTTGCCTAACATCGACCTGCTGGTCGACAATTCTGCAGGTTACAAACTATTATCCTTCATGGACGCATACTCGGGATACAACCAAATTCCCATGGACAAGGTCGACAAACAGCACACGGCTTTCATGATCGAGTCGGGCAATTACTACTACAACGTAATACCTTTCGGCCTGAAGAACGCCGGTGCGACCTACCAATGGATGATGAACAAGGTTTTCCGGGCTGAAATCGGCGACATGCTCGAGGTCTACATGGACGACATGATCGTCAAATCCGCGGAAGAAGTCGACCATGCCGTACACCTCAAGAAAGTGTTCGACACAGCGAGGAGGTGCCGCATGAGGTTTAATCCCGACAAATACACCTTCGGCGTTCGGGCAGGTAAGTTCCTCGGTTACTACCTCACAGAGCGAGGAATCGAAGCTAACCCCGACAAGTGTAGAGCTTTTTCCGAGATCCCTACTCCGGATTCAAAGAAGTCAATACAATCATTGAACGGGATGCTCACCGCCCTCTCCCGCTTCGTCGCCAAGTCGGCGCAGTACGCACTCCCATTTTTCAAACTTCTTCGACAAAAAGCGGAGTTTGAATGGAGCGAAGAATGCGAGCAGGCGCTCTTCCACTTTAAACAAGTCTTATCGCAACCCCCGGTCCTCTCACGGCCTGAGAGCGGGGAAACACTTTTCTTGTATCTCGCGATCACGAGTGAAGCAGTCAGCGCCGTCCTCATTCGGGAAACCCCAGACGGACAGAAACCAATTTACTTCACGAGCAAAGCCCTCCAAGGCCTCGAGCTCAGGTAACAGCAGATTGAGAAAGTTGCCCTGGCCCTCGTTACCGCGGCCAGGAGGCTACGCCACTACTTCCTCGCCCACACTGTAATCGTAAGGACCGAACAGCCTATAAGGCAACTCCTTGGACGACCAGATATGGGGGGGGAGGATGCTCAGGTGGTCTCTCAAACTCGCCGAGTTTGACATCCAATACGAGGGAAGGAAAGCCCTGAAGGCTCAGGTATTGGCCGACTTCGTGGCAGAGATGACCGTCCCGGAACCTTCAACCAACGGATCCAAAAAATGGACGATCTACGTCGACGGAGCATCCAGTCCGAAGAGAAGCGGGGCGGGCATCATTCTCGAAAATGAGGAAGGTATCCTGATCGAGGTATCCCTCGAACTATCCTTCCTGACGTCGAACAACCAAGCGGAGTACGAGGCTTTCCTCGCCGAACTTCGGCTGGCCGAGGACCTCGGCGCCAAGGAGGTCAAAATCTTCACCGACTCCCAGCTCGTGGCCTCGCAAGTCCGAGGAGAGTACCAGGCCAAGAATGACAATCTCATCGAATACTTGACCCTGGTCAAAGAAAATATGAAAAAGTTCACCTCCGCAGAAGTAACTCAGATCCCCCGCGAGCACAATGCCCGAACAGATGTCTTGTCCAAATTGGCAAGCACAAAGAAGAAAGGCGGGAACAAATCTGTCATATAAGAAGTGCTTTCCTAGCCGAGCATCGTTAAACCCGCTCCAGTGGCGGACGTAAACGCCATTGGTGACAGCAATTGCTGGATAACCCCTGTGTACAAATACCTCATGACGGGACAACTTCCCGAAGATCCCAAGGAAGCAGGAATGGTCAAGCGGTGGGCATGCTCATACACGATAGTCGAGGACAAGCTATACCGGCGAGGGTTTTCTATCCCCCTCCTCAGGTGCGTCGAGGAGACCAAGGTCCCCGGCATCCTCCAGTAAATCCACGAGGGAATCAATGCACAACACCTAGGCGGACGATCGTTAGCCCGTAAAGTACTTCGGGCAGGGTATTACTGGCTCACCATGTAACAGGACGCCAAGGAACACGTCAAGAAGTACTATAGATGCCAACGACACGGGGACATGCACCTCGCTCCTCCTAACGAGCTCAAAACACTGTCCTCTCCGTGGCCGTTCGCATGGTGGGGGATGGATATCCTCGGACCTTTCGTCCAGGGGTCGTATCAAAACAAATACGTCATCGTCGGGGTGGACTACTTCACGAAGTGGATTGAGGCGGAAGCGTTGGCCAAAATCACGGCCTTCAACATACTACGTTTCTACAAGCGAAACATCCTCGTCCAATTCGGTGTACCCCAAGCTATTGTCACCGACAACGGAACACAGTTCACCGACAGGAACTTCCAAGACTTCTTCACCAAGCTAGGCCCTAAGCATCACTTCACGTCGGTCGAGCACCCTCAAATGAACGGGCAGGCTAAAGCAGCGAACAGTGTAATCCTCCGAGGATTGAAACGTCGATTAGGCGACACTAAACAACGGTGGGTCGAGGAGCTACACAGCGTCCTCTGGGCCTACCGAACGACCCTCACATTCCACGACCGGGGAGAACCCCTTTCGTCTGACCTACGAAACAGAAGCGGTGATCCCCGTGGAAATCAGGGAACCCTCGAGGAGGACAGAAACCCCCCTCGACGGGGACGCGGACAACGAAGCCCTGAGGGAAGAACTCGATTTCGTCAAGGAGACACGTTCGGGTGCTTCTCTCCTAGAAGCTTCACTAAAACAGAAAATAACACTACGTTATAACGACAAAGTTGTCAAACGTGATTTTCAGGTGGGCACCCTCGTCCTACGAAGGAACCAGAAAGACTCGCGAGAAGTCAAACTCGCCGCGAACTGGGAGGGTCCGTACCGCGTCCGCGCGAAAACAGGGACAAGAGCCTATTTCCTCGAAAATCTGCACGGGGAAGAACTTGCTCGACCATGGAACGCTGAGAAGCTCAAACAATACTACAGTTAAGCACTGCCCGCAACTCACGAACACCGCGATTACGGGGACGCACTAAGGTACGAGCGCGACACCCCTATACAGAACACGATGATCGAAGGCCGAGTTTTGTGTGCGCGAGGACTTTTGTTCCGACGAGGATACCTCGATCGAGCTCCGACGTCGTTGTACCAATTAGGCAGAACACCCAGCTCGCGATGGGAAGTTCACGCCACGAAGCTAAGACCTCGACCGAGCTTTTAGCCTCGTTGAAGGTCAGAATACGTCTCCGACCACCCGACCAGCTCTCCACGCGGTCAGGGACTATCAAGGTCGAGCAAATCCTAAAGTCTTTATTACTTAGACAAAAACAAAGTATATAAGTCTTTATTACTTAGACAAAAACAAAGTATAGAAATCTCTATTACTTGGACAGAAACAAATAAAGTATAACAAACGTTATAACATCACACACAGTATAAACCATACAAACAGCACACGAGCAGATAAGCAAAAATGCATTGAAGCGGGCAAAAGCCCGTTGTACAGATATTACAAACAAGTATCAAAAACCCCTAGCACACAAGTTGGGCGTACGTATCGAAAAATAAATAAAACGGCTCGCAGGCCGAATAGAACGAAGAAGAAAGCCTACTCGGCAACGGTCCCTTCGGGCTCCTCGCGTTCATGAACCTCGTCCACCCGCATCGGCTGCACGATCTGACCGTCGACCACCTCGGAGTCGGGGTCAATCCCTTCGGTTGTGAGGTTGGGGTTGAGGACCCGAAGCTACTGCACGGCATTCCTGAAACCTATATCAGCCGATACGGGTTGTCCTCCTCAGATTCCCGGAGCTTCGCTATCAGCGCTGCCCGCGAGGTCAGCAACCTGTCTTCCTCGGTTTCCTCATCAGCTGGGCGGACAGCCTCTTCCAACTCGACATTCCTCGCCAAGAGTCTATCCCTCTCCTCTTCAATCCCGACGAGACGTCTCCGCTCTTCCTCAGCATTCTTCAACTTTTCCTCCAACTTCCCTTGAAGCTCGACTTGGGCCTGGTTTTGGCTTTTGCAGTCGGCCAGCTCCTTGCCCACCTTCTGCAATTCGGCTGAGATGGACTGGAAACTCTCGCGTAACTTGTTCAGCTCGCCTTTCGGGCACGCCTCGTCGTTCAGAACCAGGGCAGCCGCACAAACCCGCATCACAGCGGACACATCCTCCACCAGCGCCCTTCTCCGAGAGACCTTGTCGATGCCTAAGATGGTCTGAGCTTCGGGGGAACCCATGCATAGGAAATTATTCCCCATGAAAAAGTTCGGCCTCGAGTGACAAGGCGGGAGCACAAATTTTACAGCAGGGGGACTCTCGTTCTCAGTAAGGTCGATGGCCACTGTGTCCGCAATCCGCTGCCTCTTCGGGGAGCCCTGGGGCCTGGGAGAATCACTATCCTGGTGAGAGCCAGAAGAACCCCTGGTTGTCTGAGTGTGAACGGATTCCTGCGCTCAGATCTGCTCGAGACAGCTTTTGCCTCCCTTCTTTGTAGCGCGGTTAGCCTTCAACTTTTTGAGGCGCTCCTCAGCAGTCGACATCTTACCTGCACAGAAAACAAAGAGGTCAGTAATTCGGAAAGAAGGACGAAGGGAAAGGCAGGTCGGGGAGGCCACCCACCTAACAGCTCAAGAGCCTCCTCGTCAGAAAACGTCTTGAGGAGAGCCCTAGTGTTGATCAATCGACGCTTCATTAAGACCTCCCCATCGTCGCCCAGAAGGAAGTCCCCGTTCGGCGTCACGAACTTGGATTTGTTAAACCCGCTGACGAACTTGACTATGGCCTCGTGAGCCAAGCGATCCCCTTCACAGAGTTTACCAGGGCTGACGATATAGCTGTATGTTCCCCTCTTGAAGTGTTCTTCAGTCCAGAACAACGGAAACCTGGGCACAAGGGCCTCCTCTCGCCGCCCATCTACTTCTTCGACGACCCAATGGTACACTGTATTTACGGCCTCATGTGTGACCAGCCTCACGAGGTAGTACCATTACTTGAAATCTCGCACGGAGTCCAGATAAGTGTGAAATAGGCTGCTCACCTGCTTGAAGGACACCCAGTCATGCTTGATGTCGACAGACTGCCTTTGAAGATGGAAAATGCAAAAAAATAGGGGCACCATCGCCCCAATCTTCAGGTATTTGCACACGAGCTCGAAAGCCCTGATGAAAGCGAGAGAGTTGGGGTGGAGTTGAGAAGGGGCCAAACGCAGGTGGACAAACACTAACTGTTGAAAATCCGTGAAGGGCAAACACCACCCCGCCTCGTCGAACATAAACTCATATACGGGAAACCGCATCCCACTATATGTCGAGCATATTCGATGATGTGACAAAGGCCTGAACACGTTCCACGACTTCGGTGAACCTATTAGGCGGTGCTCGACGGTACAAAATATGTCGTCCTCGTTCAGGTCGACAAACTCGGAGATCATGTTCACTGCCTCTTCGCAGGCCCACTCGTCAGGAAGCCTCTCCCCGGCGCTGGTTGTCTCCGCCATAGGTGAATCGGGCCCGTCGTAAATATCCAAAGATCCCTCGGCCACTGGCAATGCGTCTATTTACCTGAAAAGCAGAAGGAAATGGTGAATTCGATGAACCATATCAAATCCACCCCTTCCACCGTTGATCAAGTGAAAGGGCGAGGAGGGAACGTCGGGGAGCGCGAACCCGCGACCATCCTCAGGTCCGCGGGGATCGAAATTAGGCGGGACCCCGGGGTATTCGACCCATATCCCCGAGATAAACGTCGGTTCCCCGGGGATTCCGTCCTTAATCCATGGAATGTTCAACAAAAGAACTGAGAAACGTTCATCTCATGACCCCGAGATATTCTTCGTGTCCTCGGGGATTTCATCGTCTCTCCCCACGAGATTCAACAACTAAACTATGAAATTCCGCTGTTTTCGCCGGATATTTCGTGATTTCCATGAGAACTTCATCAGTTCACCATGAAACCACCCTAAAAAGGCAAATGAAAGGAGAAAAAAAGAAAGAAACTTACTTGAAATAACTTCCGGTAGGGTTCCGGCACGGCAGTTGGCGGCGGCGTACGGCGGCAAAATAAGAGAATGAAGAAAGAGTGAATCTGAGCAAAGGGGGAGCCAAAAGTGCAAATGGGACGAGATGACCCTTATTTATAGGGCTCTCACAAGTTTTGAGGGCTCCTAGGAAATCGATTACGCTACCCTAGCGTAGCCACCCTAGACAATGATGAGCTACGACACGTGGCACACACTCTCCCAAACGTGTCGTTTCATTCCCCAACACGCGTCTTTTCATTCACCTCGTTTCAGACTTCTCGTGTCCCCGCGATGTCGCCCATCCGCGGCAAGTCTAGCACGAGCAGGCCGACTCATTTTTTCCAGGTTACCAACTGTTCCTCGTTTAGAGTCCCTTTCCCGGCTGGACCCGTCCTCGACATAGCACTGACCCTAAAGTCATTGCCCTGACACCTCAGAGCAACGACTTGGGAGGCTCCTGTTCTGGACTGGGCCGGGGTCTTCCCCTAGATCGAGCAGGCCCAACCCACGTCCTGGGATGGCCCAACAAAGACCCCTTAGAGCGACCCGTGCTGAGCACAGGCCCATCTCAACAGCGTCGGGCACGCGCATAGCATAGGGCGTCGGGCAGAGGCGCTATCCCCATCCGGGCTCACTCCTCCTCGACACTCAGGTGTTCTTCTTCACGTGGGGCCATTTCCCTCGACACATAAGAGTCCTCCCCGCGAGGACACGTCTCTCTCCGACACGCAAGACTCCTCCCTGCGAGGACACGTTCTTATGTAACCGCCCACACCAGATGGAATCGGTCTGCCCTAATTCTGGAGATCTAGGAGCAGTTACCCCAGGGCAAAGACCATGTGCTGGTCTTCACTATGCCACGTAAGCCCTGGCAGTTACTTGGATTGGGCCTGGCAATCCAGCCCAATGCAAGTAACCGTTGGCCCTGTGCTGGGGGCTCTCTATAAATACCCTCTCACTTGAGAGGGTCAGGTTACACACTCTCTTACTCTCTAACCTTGTACTTGCTTTTACTTGTGACCCTTGCCTTACTTAAGCGTCGGAGTGCCTTGCAGGTACACCCCCCGGCCGTCTTTCAACCTCACCGGAGCTGAAGTCCACAAGACGTTGATGGCCATCAAATACTGTCTGATCCAGGTACGATCAATATCCCTGAACTATTTTGCGGGGCTATTGTTTAGGCACCCTAATCACTTACCCACAACAAACAATTGGGCCTAACACCCGTTTGTAGTTTTCACATATGTGTTTCTCTTTATCTTAATATAAGTCATACTCAACAATCTCCACCTTGGCGAATATTAAACCTCTGTGAAGACTTCCTGCATAATAATCACACCTGACAACTAGGGAAATACACCTTCTATTTAACACTAAGAAACATGTAACAATTCTAGGCAATGCTTGAACTTTTCATTGATCGGTGGCTTGGCCAATATATTAGTTGCATTATATGAAGTATGAACATTTTCAAGTAATATATGTCCAGATGCAAGTAACTATTTGAACTTATGAAACCTTAAATCAATATGTTTGGTCCAAGCATGATACACCTAATTGGTTGCCAAATAAATGGCACTCTAATTATCGCAATGCAACCGAACTCCATCGTTTTCAACTCCCAATTCTTTCACCAATATTGTAAGACATAATGCTTCTTTGGTAGCTTTATCTGCTGCCATGTACCATGCTACAGTTGTAGACATGCCTACTACAGATTAAACTGGTGATTTCAACAAATAGATCCTCATATTAAAGTAAATACATACTCTATTATAGACCTTCTATCATTCATATCACCAACACAGTCTAAATCAACATATCCACAACCAAAGGACCCCGCTGTTCGCTGCAAAACATAATACCTTGATGGGTGCTCCATGTAAATTTGCTCATCTATATTGTTGTGAAGAAATGTTATTTCCACATATATCTGCTCTAAATGCACGTCGGGAGTGGCTACCAAGGCTAACATTGCCTTGATAGAAGTATGTTTGACGATCGGAGATAAAATCTCATCATAATCAAACCTTTTTGCTACAAGATCAGCCTTAAAATTTTTCTCTTTTTTTTTGTTACTACTGGTTTTCTCTTGAACACCCACTTATACTACCGATGAAAATTTTCTCCTTAGGAATATCTTAAATTTCCCATATATGATATTTCTTCAAGGACTCAATCTCCTCCACCATTGCACCCATCCACTTACATTTCTTCTAGCTAGTTATAGTTTATAGAAAGGTAAAAGGTTATCCAAAACTAGTAAAAAGTGCATAGATTTCCATGTTTTCATACTCATGTCTTTCTGGTGGCTCGCTTAGTTATGCTTTCTATGACGTACAGAAATATAATCATATATTCAACCTAAAACTTCAGACCCATGGTCCATTTCAATATTAGAGTTTAATTCATCTTGTGGTTCAAGAACTACTTGTATATTGGTTACTGGTGAGCAGATCAACATCCACTTGAATCACATGTTTGCTAGAAGTTTCTCCTTCAAACGCTAACATATATATTGCAATTGACCGCTTCAACATTAACTTCTCATAAAAACCAAAATTTCTAGTGATTGTCATCTTCTTTTTAATTGGATCCAATAATTTGAACCTCTTAACACCTTTTATATAACCGATGAACACATATTTCATCGACTTTAGATCAATTTTGTATTGATCTACCCTAGATATATGCACATAAGCTAGAAACTAAAAAATCCTCAAATTGTAAAGACCAATAGGATTAGTTATCCATACCTCATCTACAACTTTCCCCTCCAATGAAACCTATGGTGACTTGTTGATAAGATATCAAATCATGTTAATTGTCTTTGCCTAGAAACCTCTTGACAATCAAGGATTTAACAAGAGACATTTTTCCCTTTCAGTTAGATACCTATTCATTCCCTTTGTCACACCATTTTGCTCTGGTGTCTTACGAACTGAGAAATATCTTTGTACACCATGATTTTCACATAACCTCTTCAAATTCGAATCAGTTTACTCAGTCCCATTATATGACCCTAAATACTTGATTTTTCTGCATGTTTGATTCTTTACTCTTCCTTCCATAACTTGAATTCGGTAAAGACTTTAATTTGTGTTTCAAGAACTACACCCAAACCTTGCGATAAAATCATCTTTAAAAGTCACAAAATACCTAGAACCACCCATGGAAACCTCTTTGGTAGACCCCCACACATCCGAATGCACATTTTCTAAAATTCTCTTTGTTTTGTGTTTTCTGGTTTTGAGACGAAACTATTCCTCTAGTACACAATACTTACACAAATCCATGTTGCAACTACGAACACCATTCAATAAATTTCTCCTGTGAAGTTCCATCATCCCACATTCAATAAGATGACTCAGACGCATATGCTAGAGTTTGGTTGAATCATTATGATATTAAACATATTCAAGATCACCTATAATAATGTTCCCCAATAGTTTGTAAATGTTAATTATAGTACTCTTTTCTCTCATTATAGTAAAGTAACCCTTGCTAACCTTCATAATGTTCATATTTCGATCAAACCTGCGGGAGAAACCATTTTCTTGTAGTAGTACATAAGGAAATCAAGTTCTTCCTCAATTATGGAATATATCTGACACAGTTTAATGTCCGCACGCCATCTTCGTCCATGAAAATTTTAATTTGTCTCATTTCAATGATAGTATATGCTTTATCATCATTCAAATTAACAAATCCAAAATTATCTAACTTGAATCTAGTTAACCATTCCCGATATACCGTCATGTGGTTAGAACAACCAAAGTCAAGAATCCACACATATGTGCACTTGTTGGATGAAACACACAGTATATTGGATTCCCTACCTAAATCGCCAGTTTGAACCACATTTGCAAAATTATATAAGCCTTTATTTCTGTTTGGAGAGTCATTTTCCAATGTCCAACATGTTTGCAACTATAACACTCATTTGCTTTTCTATTCTTGGATTTAGACTTATTCTTTCCAGAATATACTTCACCCTTATTCCGCCCACGATCGTGACCCCCCTCACATACATATCACTGCCTTGAGTTCCCTCATATACACTTTGTCTCCTTTGAGAATGAGACAAAGTGTAGTAGTAATCACATCAAGTTTGATAGTGTATTTCTCATAAGTAAGAGTAGTCACCAAGTGATCAAAATAATCTGATAACAAGCACAAGAAGATAATTGTCTTATCTCCGTCATCAATCTTTACCACAAGCCTTACCAGATCAGTGACTATGTTGTTGAAGACATTAATATGTTGTTGCAAATTGGATCCTTCTTGCATCTTCAGACTATATAGTCATTGCTTCGCAAACAATTTGTCGATGAACGTCTTTGACATATATTGATTCTCCAATTTGTCCCAAACCTCCTTCGACATCGTTAGGTCCATGATATGATACATTACCTTGTCTGAAACACACATGCAAATCTCGCATTCTTGTCTTTCATCTCTGCACAATCGGTATCCTTCATGTTGGTCAGTTTTGTCTCACGCAATTTCTTTTATAAACTTTGTTGAGCCAACAAATCCTTAATCCTACTTTGTCATAATTCGAAATTACATATCCTGTCAAATCTTGTCACCTCGAATTTCTCACTAGAGTTAAACACCATCTGATACCAATTGTTAGAACAACAATCAGTATAGAAGATTAAAGAAAAATAAAAATAAAAGACAATGGACACGATTGATCCTTGCTAATGCAGTTCGACCAATAGTACCTACCTCTGCGACTATAAAATGACTATAATTTCATAATTTCTATCTACTAATTAAGATTATCATGTTATAACAAATATATATAATACAACAGCTCAATTTACAATAATATTTACGAATCATACCACGGAGACTGCTGCCTCACACAACAAACAATTGAATCTCAAATCCATTTGAAATTTTCACATATTGTGTTACTCTTTATCTTAATATTAGTCATACTTGAGAGTTATATTATTCTTACTTTCTTAGTTGAAAACTTGAGTTGTGTAAGAAAATAAAAACGCACGGAGCAGTCAAAGAGATACAAGACTTAAAAGAAAAGTTTATTTATATAATACTTTAAATGATAAAACAAATAAATCATAGTACTATATTAATATTAATAGCAATCAATGCAAACAGAGTAAGCCATAAGTATGTTGTAAGAACCTAAAAATAGATTTATTATTGAATAGATCCAACGTGTGAGGTGGGACTGTAAGTATCAAAAATGGAATAAAGGAAAAAGAAATGAAGAGACAAAGAAACATAATTTAAAGTCACAGTCCTCTTTGAATTTTGCAGACTAGACAATTTTCCTTCTCTCTTTTGTTATGTGTTTCCACCTTTAATTATATCATCATGTCTATATTTATTTTAAAACCACATATAGAGGTGTGCACTTTAAACTCTTTTTTCTCTTTTTAAGTGACATATCAACTAAAAAATTAGGTATGTACAACTAAAAGATATTTAAGCCAAATATATTATTGTTAACATTAAATATTAGTGTTCCAAATTAAAATTAAATATAATTGAAAAGAGTTGATTTATTAAGGTGATTCGCAATTTCTGATGCGGTGGAGAAGATATTGACTTGTAAAATTAGCATTTTAACATGTAATTTAATAAGAGGATAAAATTTGAATAAAAAATATTTGAATATTTGAGAAATGTCGCGATTTCTCTTTTAAATAAAAGAAAATTTAAATATGTTTGTGCTTTTTCTAAAAATTTTAAATTTTGTTTTAGTTTTTCAAAATATTTTCTTCAAATAATGGTTCGTCTAAAATTATTTATCCACATTTTTAGTCCTTAATATTAAAATTATTGTTAAAATTGTCGCTAATTCAGACGTTAAGTAATACACCCTCGCTAATTCAATCGCTAAATCATAAAAAATTGTCGCTGAATTGTAGGAACGACCCAAAGTGTAGATGAAAAATTTTTGGATGACCATTATTTACAAAAAATATTTTAAAAAACTAAAAACATAATTTGAGATATCTAAAACGACAACAAACATATTTAAATCATAAAAGAATTGGTTAGCAACCAATTATGTACAATGAAACGTGTTATGCGATCATTTCTGAATGAACAATTGTGAGAGAGATTATCTATTTAGAGGAAATATCCACCTATTTTCCGCTTTTGTATCTTTGGACCTCATGTACGGCCGCAACAATTAACATCACAAATTATGAAATAACTAACAAACAAGTTAGTTTAGTGATTAATAAAGTCTAGCCGTGAACGTGATGAAGTTGTTAATAAAAAGTGATGTTTACTTCCATACAAAAGCTTTATAAGCTGGCAAGCATGCTGAGAAAAAAGGAAAAGAAAAACAAGTGGAAGTTAAGAGGAACACCAAATTAATGCACCCATTGTTTAAAGCTTACAAGTGATAAATAGTTTACCATCTTATTAAGGCAAGTTTTGGTATATTTGATTTTTTTTACCACTTTTTCTCAATTCAATTAAACAACTCTTTATCTCTAAAGTAAGGACATGATCCCAACTTTAAGAAACACGCAATCAACTAATAACTTGTCTTTCTCTTTATTAATTATAAATAAACAAACATGTATATTTGCATGTGCTTAGGCTTATGTGCTTGTAATGGTAATTTTGATTTTGATGTTTCATCAAAAAACTATGAGCTTGAAATTTATAAACTACAATCAACTCTTCTAAATCTGACTACATGTATGGTTTATTTATAGGTTAGTTAACTAAAGCATGTAATTAACCAAAAAATGATAAAAACATTTAATCATATTCTTTATTGATTAAAATATATATGAGTCTCATCAATTGTACGGACTTGCATGATTTATTGAGACAAATATCAATTTCAATCCATCAAAGATAGTATGTTGAAAAATGTATATTAAAGCATGTGTTGTTAGTACTCTTCTTTCTTACATTTTTGTCAAAATCGAATAGAAGGTGGAACAAGTTAGACATTGAAATTATGGTTCAATTGGTTCAAGTGAATTTAAATATATGATAAATCAATAAATAAGTATTAAAAAATGCTCAATTATCATAGATTATAAGATCATGACACCATTACTATAAGATCACAATATTGTTGTAAAATCACAATCACATTACTATTTTAAAACATTTTTCTTTCTATCCTCTCTTTTATATATATATATATATATATATATATATATATATATATATATATATATATATATATATATATATATATATAAAGAATTTATGTCTTTTTCAATATGGCATTAAAGCACAACACTTCTGATGAAAAGAAAAGAAGAACAACAACTCCATCTCTTCTATGAGAGCCTCGTCAATGAAAAATATAATCATGTTAGAAATTATCCTTAATTGACATGTTATCTCCGTTGTGACATGCTTTCAACCATGTCTTGAGAGAAAAAGTGCAATTTGCTGCAGATAGGGAGAAAGGCAACAACAAACCAAAATTAGGAACTTCCTTTTATTCATCATCAAAGAAGCAAAAGCAAATGAAAAAAAAAAGGATATAGGCCAAAGTGTGGTTAGTATGGAAGGATCAGACACATCAAAGTAAAATGCTTTGAAATTGTTGAATACTCATCACATTGAGGCACTAGACGCCCACGTCAAGAAAATAACATGTATGGTGGAGAACAAATCGCCGTTGTTGTGCACATGACTCTTGTTGATGAAGAACCGAATAATGAGAATGCATAATTAACAACCAAGGCATTTTCTTTACATGGAATGCACATTTAGTCACCACACAGTAACATGAATGGTAATATAGAGATTTAACAAATATTGGATAATGGTGCATCACACCACATGATCTCTTCAATCAACATTTTCAAGGACATTGGAAGGCTTGAAAAACCATTACGTATCATGTACCCCTTGAGAATAATGTTTTTTGTGGATAAGTTGAGAGATATAAGTCTTGATAAAAAAATTAAATCGATCAATGTTTTGCATGTACCATATTTTAGATGTATTTTGATTATCATAGACAAGTTGACATGTGATTTGAATTGCTTAGTGACTTATCAATCTAACTCTTGTGTGATACACAACTAAGCTTCAAAGAGGATGATTGGTATATGTAATTTGCATGAAGAGGTTTATGTATTTAAATGAGAAGTAAATGGAACTATATTTTTTAAGTTCATAGTACGTAATCTAAGAGGGGGTGAATTACACTTGCTGGATTTTTATGGTTTTTATGCAAGTTCATTTTCTTTTTCAATTTTATGGTTAAGAATAAAGTGTAGGGGTTGTTTTGAAAGTTGTATAACAAAAAAATTAAAGTGAAGAAAGTAAAGAACACAATGATATATCCTGGTTCCTCTTTCCTAACAAGAACACTCCAGTCCCCTCAGATCCCATTAGATATTTTCACTATTGTTAGATCTTTGTACAAGCCTACCACTAAGATTTCTCTTACAATATTCTAATAACAACAAAAAATCACACCACTTCCTTGATTTCCAAACACCAACAACTATGGTAAACTTTGAATCAAACCAATTCAAATGACCTTTTTACAACAATCACCAAAACTTGATGATCACACCAAACAAAAATGGTGAACTAACAATAGCACAAAATATAGAATTTGAGTCATTTGAAAACTTGACTTGAATTCCAAGAATGAAAAATTGATCTTCTCTTTCTCTTGATCACAATCCAAAAATATATACTTAAGTACTCATAATAATATGAATGAAACTTTTTTCAATGAAATGAAAGTTATGCACAAAGTTTCATTTTTGATGGATAGATGAACACTAGAAAAACATGTTTGAATTATGAAAAAATGATGTATGCAAGAGGTGATTTCGAATTCTAATTTTTGAATCTTTATATACATCATAAAACACCTCTATGAATTGATTTGTATGTTTGAAAAAATTAACTTTAAGATTTGCAACCTTTTAGACTCACGTTGGTTCAGATAAAAACATTTTGCTTCAGGTGCAACCGATTACCAAAAACTTGTAACCCGTTACACCTCAACAACGCTAAAATTTTAAAGATTTTTCAAACCTGTACCCAGTTACAGATTTTGTGTAACCGGTTACACTTGTTCTAGAAGTGCTAAAAACTTGTTTTTCATGGCATGCATCAAAAAACTTAATGTAATATGATGTAAGAAACTTTGAGATGAATATGCATGATAATTTATGAGCCATTAAGATATATAATATGAATTGTAATGTATAATTTAATCATCTTGATTATTTCATTTGATTTACAAAGCTTATGATCACTTGAGCTTGATTGTGCTAGCCTTCAATATTTTTATTTTTAGATAAGATTTTGTCTTCTTTTTGTTCATGTGTTTGTCTTCATCAAAAATTTAACCAAGGTCGAGAAGAACTTTTCTTCACAATCCTCTCTTTTTGATGATAACAAACATCCTTTGAAATTTTCTTGTTCATTAAAGAGTTGCTTTAATATATATAACTTTTGCAATTTTGTCCAGCAACTAGAATCTCCCATATATTGCATATCTCCCTCTTACTTTTGCATTTTAAGGTTTTCTCTCCAAAAAATATTATGAACAAGAACAAGTACAATACCTAATATTTCTCCCCATTTCGACATCATCAAAAAGAAGAAAAGTAAAATAAAGTCCAAAGCAAAGTGATAACATAGGAAAGATATAGCATGATAGATAAAAATTAATAACACATAATTAGACACTTATCTCGTTCATAAAGATTTGATGTCAATGTTTATATCAACATGTCAATTGTTTTTCGAATCATCTTTAATTCAATAAAAAAATTTAGAACTACCATATCATATGGTCTTGTATCTTGAAAGATCAATATTGATTTAACAATACTGACATATGATCTTCAAGTACCTATAATAATTAATTATGCTTAGGTACCCAATATTTTTTGGGTCCTCTTAGATTGAATATTGGCATGAGTATTTGGACGATTACATCTAACCCCAACAATAGAGAATTCAACTATTATTACTCATAGTAGCTTTATAATGATGATCAAGAAGAACGAGATAGAATAACATTAACGACGATTTCTCTTACTGAATATCACCTTCACATTCATTCTTCAATACCTCTCTTGAGATTTCTCTTTCTCAATTATTTTTTTCTGTTATTCATTTACGGAAATGAATTATGGAATGACTTATTGAATGAATTATTGAATGAATAATAGACTAAGTGTAATATCTATTTATAGAGGTTTTAGAAGGCATTTTAACCCAACAATGTTTTTAGTTCACCTAAAGTGTTGGAATTAACCCAAAACCTTTTGAAAATTCCTATTCAATCTTGATCTCAAGATTGTTAACAATCACACGCAATGGCAACGAAAAGAAAAATTGATAAAGAAGGAAAGAAAGAGAAAAGAGAAATAGTAACGTTGGAGAAGAAGATGAAAAACTGCAGAATTCTTTCTGCCCACAAACTGTGGAAACTTTCAATATTCACTTGCAACTGCACACTGTGAATTATCAAACTTGATTATTACAATGATAAGGGTTCCTCCCTATTTATAGATTTTGGTTAACTTACGTCTCAAGCTAAAGCCCAAACTATAAAAGCCCAAAAATATCTAATCTAATCTTTCTAAATCAAATCTGATATTTCTAAATCAAATCTAATCTTTCTAAAACAATGAATTACATATTTAACACACCACCTAATTCATTGTGTCTAAACCATCTATATTCATCATAGATCTTAGTCTTCTGAAAACTTCGACCTGCACTCCCTTCGTCATGATATCTGCAATCTGATTCTCAGTTCTGCAGTGTTCCAAGTTCGTATTCCCTTCTGCTACCTGCTCTCGAAGATAATGGAACCTCATTTCAATGTGCTTACTTTGACCATGTGCTATTGGATTCTTCGCCAAGTTGATAGCTGACATGCTGTCGATCTTCATGGTAATTGCTCCATGACTCTTCCCTGTGTTCTCTTCTACCAGGTTCACCATCCAGGTTGCTTGACATGCACAAAAGGAAGCAGCTATGTACTCTGCTTCGCATGAACACAATGCCACTACTGGTCCTTTCTCGAACTCCAAGCAACTGGTGCATCACCTAACATAAACACATAGCCAGCTGTGGATTTTTTATCCTCAGCATCACTACACCAACTAGAGTCGGTGTATCCCACTAACTTGCATTCTTTTCCTTCATCAGCTGCAGGAAACAAAATGTCGTAGTCAAGAGTCCCTTTCAGATAGCTCAGTATCCTCTTCGTTACTGTTAGGTGTGATATATTTGGCTTCTGCATGAATCTACTTACCATACTCACATTGTATGCTAAGTCAGGCCTTGTGTGACAAAGGTATCGAAGTGACCTAATAAGTCTTCTATATTGGGTTGGGTCGACATCATCTTCATCTGAATCTTTCGACAGTTACAATTTGGTCTCAGCTGGAGTCAAAGTTGGGTTGCAATCCTGCATCTCAAATTTCTTGAGTATTTCGCCTGCATATCTTCTTTGGTGCATCATCAAACCTCTACTAGTCTTGTAGAATTCAATGCCAAGGTATTAGATCTGATGTTTTTATGATTGAGGTATGAAGGTACTGGGTTTAGAGTTTTTGATTAGTGTGCTCGCTAAGATTTCACAATCTTATGCCTACGTATTCCTGTTTAACGAAACAGGGAAATCAGAGCGATCGTAGTTCCGAATGGGAGGAAAAGAGGTATCTTGGTTTCTTGTTCAAAGTCCAAGATTGAAGCTAAAGGTGATTTGTATCTTGTTCAAAGCCCAAGATATGAGGCTGAAGGGTTTTGACTGAAAAGGAATTTGTCATCTCTAAAGAGGAATTATTGAGGTTTGTATGCTGTGAGCAAGGCACAAATTTGATGCTAAAAGGTTGATTGACTCAACCGGGGATTTCTTTATATAAAGCCTAAGAGGAGGCTAGATAAGACCGACTCAACAAGAGAGTGTATATGTCTTGTACAAGGCCCAAAATTGAGGCAAAAAAAGAGACTGACTCTTTGGGGATATCATTATATAAAGCCTAAGAGGAGGCTAACAGTTTGACTTTTCTAGGGAAAATGTTTTTTCTGTCTTGTACAAAGCCCAAGATTGAGGCTAAAAGGGATTTTGACTCAGTTGGGGGAGGTTTATATGTGTCTTGTACAAAGCCCAAGATAGAGGCTGAAATGAGTTTGTCTCAACAAGAGAGTACTTTTATCTGTCTTGTATAAAGCCCAAGACGGAGGCTAAAAGGGTTGACTCAACAAGAGGGTCGTTTATACTCAACAAGAGAGTGTTTTATACTCAACAAGAGAGTGCTTTGCTGTCTCGTACGAAGCCCGAGATTGAGGCTAAAAGGAGATTGACTTGACAAGAGAGTCGTTTATACTCAACAAGAGAGCATTTTATACTCAACAAGAGAGTGATTTTATATGTCTTGTACAAAGCCCAAGACGGAGGCTAAAAGAGAGGACTCGGCAAGATAGTCTTTTATACTCAACAAAAGAGTGTTTATTATATGTCTTGTATAAAGCCCAAGATGGAGGCTAAACAAGCTGGAGAAAGCCTAAGAGTAGGCTAACTTTGCTAGGGTGAATCTTTATACAAAGCCTAAGAGGAGGCTATCTCTGTTAGGGAAATATTTATGCTAAGCTTAAAAGGAAGCTGGAAAAGATTGTCTTAACAAGGGAATGGTTTTTATCTATCTGATACAAAGCCCGAGACTGAGGCTAAAAGGGAATACTCAACAAGAGAGTGCTCAAAGGTGATTGACTCAACAAGAGAGTCTGACTCAACAAGAGAATCTGAAAGGGTGATTGACTCCACAAGAGAGTCTGAAAAGTAATTGATTGACTCAACAAGAGAGTCTGAAAAGGTTAATTTCGCTGGGAGAATCATTGTACAAAGCCCAAGAGGAGGATAGCTTTTGTTGGGGATTATTAAGATCCAGAGGCCGGTCCAAAATGGGGGATCAACTCTTGCTGAGGATTTACAAAAGAGTTGAGGTATCAGATGCCTTGAGGTTTTGATTTGGGATAGTGTTATATTGACCCTGGTTGGGAAAATTCGGAAGAAAGGCGGGGTTATAGAACCCATAAGTTTTAACTCTTCCTGGAGATTAATCTAGAATCCGGGGCTTCTCCTATGTTTTGGAGAGGACTTGAGAATGTCTTTGAGACTCAAGGATGTTTAGGCTGTCTAAGCCTAGTGGTAGAGTTTTATCTTTTGTATGATGCCCAAGAGGAGGCCGACTCGTTTAAGGGATGAGTATCAACCCTAAAATTGGTCTGAGAGTGTTGACTCTTTTTAGAAAGACCGCTCTGGTGAAGGATGACTAAGTTTTGTTCCTACACCTGTAAGAGGTCTTCAGGGTCCTTGTATTAAGCCCAAGAGAAGGCATGAGAACTTCTAAGAAGCCGGAGGGTCCTTGTACAAAGCCCAAGAGAAGGCGGGGGTGCTTTTAGGAAGCCTGTGGGTCCCCAAACCAAGAGAAGTTCAAGAAATTCAATTCACAGAGAAGAGATCATTCCAGGAAAGTTCGAGAATTTGGAAGAAACTCAAGATATGTCATTCACGGAGAAAAGATCATCTCTGGGGAGTAGAGTTTCTTTGATAATTTCTAAGGGTGACAGTCTGAGAAAAGGTTCACCAACAATACTGCCTTTCTCTTTGTTCCATATTGTTTAACCCCAAGAGAAGGGAAGACTGTATTTGGAAATCCTATGGGGATCTAGTTTTATTTGTATTTAAAGAGTGACCAACAGGGTTTTACCTAGTTCTAGACGTAGTTGCCGGGGAAAACTCTAAATAACTATACTAGTATATATACAGTTGATATATGACGAGTATTTAAAAGGTGTGAGAGAAGACATACAGTGAAGCAGCCCCACAATACAGTTATTTATATGAAAGCAAATAAAAGGAAGCGGATAAACACTTACCCGTTGTAGAGCTTCCATGCTGTTTTGTTAGTTGTTCAAAGAAATTAAAGAAAATTTTGATAGAAACTATACATTTGGGTTCAAAATCAAAGGAGAAAGTATTTTGAACAGAGATCGGGGCTTACAACTCAAGGAGAGGCCCAAATTTTAACAGTGATTGTACTGTTGTTTTGAATTTGTACAGGGACTTATACAGTGACTAAGGCCCAAATTATTTTGGTTTTCAAAAGGGGTTGGATCTTACACTCTATTATAGGCCCAAAGTTTAGTTTTGTACAGGAGATGGGGCTTACAACTCAGGGAGATGCCCGGATGACTTTGAAAAGGCGACGATCGCGCCGTTTGTTTTGAAAATATACAGAGGGACTTATACAATATGTGAGGCCTAAAAATGTTTATTTTCAAAGGGATTGGGTCTTACACTCTATTAGAGGCCCATGAGTGTTTGAAAAATATTTGTGAGGGTGATTAAGATCAAAACCCTAAATTAATTTCAAAATGTATTTTAATTAAATAAAAATTTAATTAAAATGATCAAAATTATCAAACATGTATGAAAAACAAGTTGTGATCTTGGATTAATGTTTGAAAAATCATGTTTTACCCACAAAATGATTGGAAACCATTTAAGTTTGAAAAATCAAGAAAGAAAAAATACTTTAAATGTCAAAAGACAAATAAAAATTCATTCTTTGCAAAAATATCAAGTATATGAAATAAATAATATTTTTGGGAAATTATTGTAAAATATAATATTTTAACATTTTTGTGAATTATTAAAAAAAGAATCAACTCAAAATCATTAAAAACCATAGAGAAATTAATTTTTGAATCAATTAAATAAAATCACAAAAATTCAAATATTTAAAAATTCAAAAAAGGGCGCCAAGAACACCAAGTTCTAGCCCGCGCCCTCTGTTTCTTCAGATTTACGTTTTCCCCTCAATCTCACTGAATACTTGATGAAATCACACAATCCACATATCAATCTACTCGTTTTCACTTCACGATCATGTCTATGGTCTTTAATTTCATTTATTTTAAGCATGGAATAAGAAATCATGACAAAACCTCAATAACCCTAAATTTTGCATGAAGGATGGGAATTTTGATACACATTCATACAAAGCAATTAATTGAGGGGAAACCCTCCATACATGATTATGAACATATGGCAAAATTATTGTGCGAGGAAATATGCATGAATCATGAAAGGAACAAGTTTAGGCGTACTTGAAGGTCGTGGCAGCAAGAGCAATTTGATTTTTGAGTTGGAGGTGTTACAGATGAGTTGTGATGATCTGAACAGCTTCCCTACACTATATGGAATGTGTTTGAATGCTTGGAGCTGATTGGAAATGGCTGGATCACTTCATGGCATCTCAACTGCAACTTGGTTGAAAACTTGAGCAACTGGCTGGTGATTCTGAAAAATCAGTGTTACAGTTGTGTGTTTAGTGTTTGATCAGCTCACATATGATGTTTATGAGGTGTTAGAGCAATTGGTTTGAGTAGAATTGCTCTCACTACAAAAAAAACGCGTAAATTGTGGCGGTTAGTTCAAGAAAATTGTGGCGGTTTGAACTGACACAATTTACAAATACGACGTTTTTAAAAACACCGTAAATTTGGCTGCCGCAAGGAAAATAATGGCGGTTTAAAATTAAACGCCGTGCAAACTGTCGTATCTTACACAATGTAAATTGGCGGTTTCTGTTTGAAAATAGTGGCGGTTTCAAACGGCGCATTGTTCACATAATAAACAAATATCTTTGAATTTTACGTCAGTTAAAACCGTCCTAATTTATTTATGATATTTGCCAAAACAACATCTTATAAACCGCCACAATTTTCTAATTAATTTGAAAAAAAATGCTAAAATAAATTTAATGTTTCTGTCACAATTTAACACCAAGACTAAAAGTAAATTAAAATATCTATAATAAATTTATATTTGTGCATTTTTGTAAAAAATATTTAAAAATATATATTAAAAGGACCAAAGATTTATAAGTCGGTGCAATTGTCTAACATTTTAAAAATTACATTGAAACTTTAGATGTTTGATATATGTATCACAATCTATTCCTGAAATATTAAAACATAAAAACGAATAACAACTTGTGTATCCAGTATCTTAAGCTATTCTCAATAAACAAGTTTTAGAGCATAAAATTGCCATAAAAATCATGTAATTTGAAGGAATTTGATGATTTTCTTCATGTGTATTGCTTGCATCTGATTTTCTTTATGTCTTTATGTCACAAGGTGATGAAGGTTGACTTCCTGCTTCAGAAACCTACAAAAAACAGAACAATAATTATATTAAAACTAATTACTATAAAAATATAGAATTATTAAATGAGATATATCATCAAATGGGATGACCTGATTGTGAGACTCAAATGAACACCATATAACCTAGGCAAGTATGTCATATGATCAACTTTAAGAATCCACTATTTTTCCATAGTAAACTACTCTAATTTAGAATTGGAATACCTACAATATTTGGGTTTAAGCACTTTTTTTTTCCAATAGAGACTACCATTCATTAAGAAATCTATTTATAACTAAATCAATCTACAAGCTGTCAGAGAAAACATTCATAAGACTGTAAAATCCCCTATTTATATAAATATAAATAATTATTAATATTTTACAAATCATTTCACTACTTTAAGTTTATTAGCATATATTAAAATTCTAGACATTTAGACTGTCAGATTCCTTCTCCATGTGCCTAATTGTGACTGGGAAGTAAGAAGGCACCTCACAGTAACTCAACTTATGGCTAAACTTAGGATTTTCAATCAGAGGTGTAGAATGTAATATTTATTCAAAAGCTTTGTCAGGATTCAATTAAAAATGAGTTCTTTATGGCTATGACAACTATATGATGAACTACAACCATAAGTATCTTCCTTATTATGAATCATTTATGGGTTAATAAGTAAAAATGCGATGTTCCAATTATGTCATGAACACTAGATCTAATAAATTACAGACATTTTGATTTCGCAACTAGCTGTTATACACCCAATTATTAGTTAATAACCAAGTTTCAAACTACAGAGGATGATAATTGAAAGTGATATATTGATTTCTTTTACAACACAAATTATACAGATATACCAATTTATTAAGGCAACAAAGAAATTTATATTACATCCTCAACTAATTTATTATAGTATCACAAAGTTAAGCTTAACTTGTATTCCTTACAATAGTTTTATGTACTACTCTTTGAAAAAGTACTACTGCATTGAATGACACCCATGGCACACTATCTATATATATTAGACACAAGCTAACAAAAACACTAATAGAAAAAAGAGACGGTTCAATTTTCGGCGCAATACTTGAATGGGACAGATCCGGGGCAATGTCTGATTTAGTATTAATCAGACCAAGTGGTGCGCCGAAAGTTGTATTAGCACTCAGAGGAACATTAATCAAAAGCCTCACAATACGAAGAGACATCGAAGACAACCTCCGGTTCCTCACTTGAGAAAGCTTAAAAGGTTTCGTTAGATTTAAAGTAGCATTAGAGACACTAATAGAAGTTTCCAATGCATATGGAAGTAGTAATGTTTGTGTAGCAGGACATTCATTAGGAGCTAGTTTCGCACTTCATGTCGAAAAATCATTAGCAAAAGACGATATCTATGTAGAAACACATTTATTCAATCCGCCCTCTATTTCATTATCTATGAGTCTAAGATACATTGGCGAAGTTGTGATGGTATATAATACCTGCATTCAATTCTCAATTCTCAATTATAATGGCCATTATTTCAGAGCCCCACTACACCATTTTCATATTTGTTTACTAGTTGTAGTGCCATTGCTATACAAAATGATATAGAATAGAGTGTATAAATGTTGAAACTGAATTACAGTTCAATTTAAATCTCATGTAGGAAACAAAAGGAGTTAAGCCAACTGCTATAAACTAAGACAACAAATTAAGGGAATATATTTTCTAATATTCAGTAATGGTTTGTTCTGACTCAATCACTTAATCACTTTGTTATGAGAGTTTTATGGAAGTGTTTTTGTTGACAAGTTATTGTCAATCAAATTAAGGGGTGTATTAAGAGTTTTCCTTTCAAGAGCCTATTAAATTCATTTATTCTACGGTTTTTTTTACTACCTACATTTTTGCTTCTACATGAGGATATATATTATAACTAGCATTTTGTATGATATATTAGCTTTCGTTAAATAAATGACCTTTAATTAAAAAAGGAAACCCTATTTGAGATAAAGAAAACAAAATAAGTTCATTAGTATTTATCTGATCAACACATTTAGAGTAACCACTATTAGTTTATAAAAAACTCAAACCTTTTCAACCTTATCAAATTTTATGTTTCTAAAGTCTTTCTAGGAGGGGTCATTACTAAGTCAAAGCTAATATTCTCTTAGATCAATGTTACTTATTCTATCCAATTTCTATCAATTACCAACCCATGGTATCCGAAAATTTTGTCCAGACTCACTTGTTTAAACTATGTCATTATGGCTATGCTTAAAATGAAAAGTAGTAATTGTTATTTCTTTGATTATGTGGTTGGCATTTATTTTGCTAAAACTATTCTAGCAGCTAGATGTTGAAACAAGATGTTCCAACTTACTTCATTCAACATGTCGGATAAAGATGTCCCATCCTGGATCATAGGACATCGCGTCTGTTATTGGTTTACAAGGAAGATTTTGTTTGTTGTTTTTTGTTACTGAATATTCTGTGAATATTTAGTTATCCTATGTGGAGTCCAAAGTAATTGAGTTGAGATTTTGTGTTGGTTTTCGGAATTTCTCTACTTTCTAAATATGGAGACATATTAGGAAATATTAGATTGAAGGCCTATTTTCTTGGAGTTTATTTTGCAGAATTTTGTGCAGTCTCTCAGCTGCGTTTTGAAGCCCAACCCAGTCCAGATTTAATGCTATATATTGACTGGTGTAAACCTAGTTTAGGTGTGGAACTTACGTGTGTTTTGTTAGGGTTTTTTTATTGTTAATTGTGAGCCTAACTGGTATCATTCTGATAACAGTATAAGGATTGGTTTTGTGTTGTAAGTTCTGTCAGTTACTCATAAGCTTTTAAGCATTGAGTTTCTTGTGTGTCAGTTCTCATAAGCTTTGAAGTATTGAGAATTGTGTGTTCTTAAAAGTGTGTCTTTCGTTTTGTTACTTTGTGGAAAGGAACCAGTCACGGTTTGTGATTGAAGAGGGATTTGAGGAGGGCCTCATACCTAGGTGAGTCTTAGGTAGAAGTCATAGGAAGGGTAGTGATTAAGTGAGCAGATTGTAACCGGGTGTGGTTGTTGTGTGATCTGTGAATTGATACTATCATATATTGATTTCGTCCCTGGCTTGGTAGCCCCCAGAGTAGGATTGTTGATCCGAACTGGGTAAACATATCACTGTGTTCTTTACTTTCTGCACTGTTATTTTATTGTTATCTTGTTCATTGTGTTGGATATCAGTGTCTCAACATCTGTGTAGGACATCTGATATCTGTGCCAGAATTTCAATTGGCATCAAGAGCTTGCACCCTAGTTTGTTTCTGGGTGAGATTCAGGGAAGGTACTTTCTGGTGCAATGGACAAGGATGAAGGATTTTTGAACAAACCACCTCTGCTTGATGGTTCCAACTATGACTATTGGAAACCAAGAATGATAGCATTCATCAAATCCATGGATGATCAAGCATGGAAAGCTGTTATCAAAGGATGGGAACCCCCAAAGGTTAGAGATGGAAAAAGGTAATCCTACTGATGTGGTGAAGGAAGAGGAAGATTGGGATGATGCAGACTACAAAGGGTCTTTGGGAAATTCCAAAGCCATGAATGCCTTGTTTAATGGTGTTAACAAAAATATTTTCAGGTTGATTAAACATTGCACCATTGCCAAAGAGGCTTGGCAGGTCTTGAAGGTTGCTCATGAAGGAACTTCAAAGGTGAAGATGTCAAAACTTTAGCTTCTCACTACCAAGTTTGAGAATTTGAAGATGAAGGAAGATGAGAGCATTCATGATTTTCACATGAACATTATTGAGATAGCTAATGCCTTAAGTGCCCTAGGTGAAAAGATGTATGATAGCAAACTGGTCAGAAAAATCCTCAGATCTCTACCTAAGAGGTTTGACATGAAAGTGACTGCTATAGAGGAAGCTCAGGACATAGATAAGATGAAAGTGGATGAACTTGTGGGATCACTTCAAACATTTGAATTGGGGATCAGTGAAAAGTCTAAAAAGAAGAAGAGTATAGCTTTTGTGTCAAAGGCTGGTGACTCAGAAGATGAAAGTAATCTGGACAGAGATGAAGGCCTTTCAGAAGGCCTGGTGTTACTTGGAAAACAATTCAACAAAGTGTTCAGAAGGATGGATTGGAAGTCAATATCAAATGTTAGGGACAAGTCATTCGACATCAGCAAAAACCAGAATGTTGGGAGAAATTCCAGAACTGAAGAAAATTTCAACCAAGGGAAAGGAGCTCAGTGTCATGAGTGTGAAGGTTTTGGGCACATAAAATCTGAATGTCCCACTTATCTCAAGAGGCAAAAGAAGGGGTTATCAGTTTCATGGTCAGAAGATGACTCTGAAACTGAAACTGATGAGAAGTCTGGAAAGTTGGTTACAGCATTAACAGGTGTGTGTGAGTATGATGCAGAGTCAGTCAGTGAAGAACTTACTTTTGAAGAGCTGGCTGGTTCCTATAAGATTTTATGCATTAAAAGTGAAGAAGTATGTCAGCAGAGAGAAGAACAAAAGAGAGTTATTGCTCATCTAAAAGCTGAAAAGGTAGAGCATCTATCTATTATCTCTGATCTGAAAAGTGAAGTGGTTGTACTGAATTCAAAATTGGACAATGTGATCAAGACTGTCAGAATGCTCAATAGTAGCTCTGATGTGCTTGATGAGATTCTTAAGTCAGGGAGAGATGTTGGAAATGTTAGTGGTCTTGGGTTTGAAAGTTCAAGTGAGATAGACAAAGGAAAATGGCCTGAAGTGACACTTGCTCAATCTAAGAAAGAATTGAAGACGCCAAATAACATGTTGCAACATCCTCACAGACATCAGAAGAATTTCACAAGAAGAAAGAATCAAAGATGGAGATGTCACTATTGTGGAAGGTTTGGCCATATAAAACCCTTATGTTACAGATTATATGGCTACCCCAAAACTGGGTTACAGTCTAGTAGGGACCAGGATTGGGTTGGAGCAAAGAAGGTGTGGACTCCCAAGAATACTGTGGAAGAACACGTGGCTCATAAGTCTTTCAGAGTCTCTACAAGGGAAAAATGGTACTTTGATAGTGGATGTTCTAGGCACATGACTGGTGTCAAGGGATGTTTGTCAAATGTTAAGTCTCATTCTATTAACTATGTGATCTTTGGTAATGGATCAAAAGGGAAAGTAATGGGTGTTGGAAAATTGGACTGTACAGGACAACCCAACCTGGAGGAGGTATTACTTGTTGAAGGCTTAGATGCAAACTTGATAAGCATAAGTCAACTATGTGATCAAGGTCTCAGGGTCAACCTTACCAATTCTGAATGTCTGATAACAAATGAGAAGGGTAAGGTTGTCATGAGAGGCGAGAGAGCATCAAATAATTGTTATTTGTGGAGTTCTGAAAGCACAGCAATATGCTTGGAAACTAAGAAAGCTATTGGAAAGAATACTGAGTTAAAACAGGTGCTGATCAATTTTAAAGAAACTCAAAATGTTAGCATGGTGAACTGTGATAATCTAAATAGAACCAATTCGAATAAGATTAAACTTAGTGAGTATGTCAGCGCGGAAAATTTAAAAGGGAAGTTTGATGGATGCACATTTGAGGCGAATCGGGTGTTCAAAGTTTGTGACTGCCGCGCTTCTCTGGGCCCACTTCTCAAAAATATAAATAGGCGGGCAAAAACACTCTAACTACATCAAACATATTATACAAAAATTTCTCCTGCTTTTTCTCTCCAAAGGTTACGGGCTTTAGGGTTTTCTCTTAACATCCTCAATATTGTGCTTTGTGATCAATCGAAAATGTCTCAACATCATGCATCAAAATCCGTGCATGGCTCTTCTGATAACTCAGGATCTCCTCGGACCAATGCTGGAGATGATGAACCACTTTGAATGATCAACCTCTCAGATCTTGTGCTTGATATTGCTCCTTTGAACGTAGCACATGCTGATCCTAAAGGAAAACGACAAGTTTCTCCTTCAATGGATGTCAATATTTCTGGTAAGAAATCTAAACCTTTTTCCTCTAGGAAGAAATTTCACTCGATGACTAGTCTATATGTAGACCAAATAAGCCCTAGAAAAAATTTGTCTGAAAAAGGGTCTAAGTCTAGTTTGATTGAGAAGAAGAACGCTATTGAATCATGTGGTATAAACAAGAATCCTACTGATGCTGATGTAATCAGAAAAGATAAGGAACTTAGGAAGTTTGTTGCAATGGTTTTGAGTGGAGTTGATACAGATGTTGTGTCTGATGTTCCAACATCCTTGACAGGAAATGCCAATCCAAATGGCAGCCCTACAGATAGGACTAATGATGGTGTACCTATTCATGTGAGTCACGAAAGAAGGAGTAAAAAGAAAGCTGATGTAGTTATTAATGTTGATGATCTCACTTCTGATGAGGAACCCATTGCAGGGATGTTAAGGAGAATTAAGAGAAGAAGAGAGAAAACTGTTATGATGGAAGGTTCAAATTCTGCAAAATCGCAGAGAAAGTATGGAGGTGTGGATAGTACCAAGGGAAAAGTTCGAGCTGGGCCTCCTAAACAATGGAGTAAGGTTATTGTTCCAACAAAGAAGAGAAAAGTCACTGCTCATAGTGAGTCTGAATATGAGGCTGCAACAGATGTTCAAGATATCATTGGTGTGAAAAGCTCTACATGCAAAAAGACCTATGCTGATGGTTCTGTGAGGAATACAGATAGATGGAGAATTGTGGATCAAAGGAGGATTGCCTTGGAGAGAGAGCTGGGTAAGGATTTCAATATATACAAATAAATCATGGATCTTATTGCAGCTGTTGGGTTGATGAAAACTGTGTCCGAGATAGGACCCTGCTATGACAAATTAGTCAAGGAATTTGTTATGAATATTCCTGAAGATTATGATGATAACAGGAGTAACAACTTTAGAAAAGTGTCTGTGAGAGGACACGTTGTCACCTTTTCTCCTGGAGTAATCAATAACTTTCTGGGCAGGTGTGAAGAACCTCAGCCTGAGTTAGAGGTCACAGACAATGAAGTGTGTAAGGAGATTACAGGTGGTTGTATTAAACACTGGCCAAATGAAGAAAAGTTGTCCTCTGGAAAACTGAGTGTTAAATATGTTATTCTCCATAGGATTGCTGTTGTGAATTGGGTTCCTACCAATCATAGATCTACTATTTCCTCCATACTTGGTAGGTTCATTTATGCTATTGGTAAAAAGGTCCCTTTTGATTTTGGGACATACATCTTTGAACAAATCTTGAAACAAGCAAGTTTAACTGCTGTCAAGATGCCTATTTGCTTTCCATCCCTGATCTGTGGTGTTATCTTAAATCAGTTTCCTAACCTTTTGTTAAGCAGTGACAGTGTACTCAAAAGAAAACCTCACATGTCCCTACACTACAAGTTAATTGGTGGGGCACATGTTTCAGACATTGTTGGGACATCTTCTCAAACTTCTAGCCATGCTACCTTTGATGATGAAGTTATTGCACAGCTGCAAAAGACGTGCAAGGAACTGGAAGATTCCATCAGAAAAGACACTGCTAGGAAGTCCAAACTTGAACAATTAATTAAAACCTTCACGGAGAAAAAGAATGTTTCTGCTGGAACAGTTGGTAAAGACCAAGATAACAAGGAAACTGCTGAAGGTGATGCCTCTGGTGCTGACCACATGATGTCTGGAGATAATACCTTTGTTGTTGATATTGAAACCAATGGATCTGATAGAGAGAGTGCTCAGGGTTCAGATGACTCTGTATCTGGGAGTGGTGATATTGATGCTGAGACTGATGGAGAAGGTGAAGAAATTGCGGAATCTGGGTCAGATGAAGATGATGATGGTGCTGCAGAATAACGCATTGTTTCTTATTTTTGCTTGTTTTGTTGTTGTTGGTGCTGTAATGACTGAACGCCTAGGATAACTATATCTCTGTCTCTCCTTCTGAACATTATCTTTTGCTATATTATGTTTTTGTTTAGAACTGTTCTACTTGCCTTTGTCATATTTATGGCTAAAAAGGGGGAGTAGTGTGCTTGTGGTGTGCGTGTGCTGGTGTTGCAGTTGAGGGGGAGAATGTTGGTGTGTTTTTGCAGTTGAGGGGGAGTTTTTTTGCTGCTATGATGTGTTTTTCGCTGTTGTCTCTGATATTGTTGTTTTGCTTGATTTATCTTTGCAAGATTGTTTGTTGTGTAGTTTTAGCCAAAATAAGCCAAAAGGGGAGATTGTTATTTCTTTGATTATGTGGTTGGCATTTATTTTGCTAAAACTATTCTAGCAGCTAGATGTTGAAACAAGATGTTCTAACTTACTGCATTCAACATGTCGGATAAAGATGTCCCATCCTGGATCATAGGACATCGCGTCTGTTATTGGTTTACAAGGAAGATTTTGTTTGTTGTTTTTTGTTACTGAATATTCTGTGAATATTTAGTTATCCTATGTGGCATCCAAAGTAATTGAGTTGAGATTTTGTGTTGGTTTTCAGAATTTCTCTACTTTTTAAATATGGAGACATATTAGGAAATATTAGATTGAAGACCTATTTTCTTGGAGTTTATTTTGCAGAATTTTGTGCAGTCTCTCAGCTGCGTTTTGAAGCCCAACCCAGTCCAGATTTAATGCTATATATTGACTGGTGTAAACCTAGTTTAGGTGTCGAACTTACGTGTGTTTTGTTAGGGTTTTTTGATTGTTAATTGTGAGCCTAACTGGTATCATTCTGATAACAGTATAAGGACTGGTTTTGTGTTGTAAGTTCTGTCAGTTACTCATAAGCTTTTAAGCATTGAGTTTCTTGTGTGTCAGTTCTCATCAGCTTTGAAGTATTGAGAATTATGTGTTCTTGAAAGTGTGTCTTTCGTTTTGTTACTTTGTGGAAAGGAACCAGTCACAGATTGTGATTGAAGAGGGATTTGAGGAGGGCCTCATACCTAGGTGAGTCTTAGGTAGAAGTCATAGGAAGGGTAGTGATTAAGTGAACAGATTGTAACCGGGTGTGGTTGCTGTGTGATCTGTGAATTGATACTATCGTATATTGATTTCGTCCCTGGCTTGGTAGCCCCCAGAGTAGGATTGTTGATCCGAACTGGGTAAACATATCACTGTGATCTTTACTTTCTGCACTGTTATTTTATTGTTATCTTATTCATTGTGTTGGATATCAGTGTCTCAACATCTATGTAGAACATCTGATATCTGTGCCAGAATTTCAGTAATATCCAATTTTCTTTATCGTGTACTTAGATTAGCTACTTTGAGGTCGTCAAAGAAAGAAGTAGAATATGTATAGAGTAGCATTTCAATCCTTGGCACAGGTTTTTACATTTGATTAAATTCCCAAGAGTTAAAATCACAAACTATATGAAATTAAGCATTTGAAGATGATTCATGATAGTAATGATCAAACATTATTACTACTTTTTATTTTTCAAACTAGTACATCAAGTGATTAAAGATGCAGTTTGAAAAAAGGATTTAAAAATAGAGAAATTATGCAACTAAATTTCCAACCAACAGGTTACTCAATACAAAACTAGTATCAACCCGAGGTTTAGCACTACCAGCCGAGTTCTGGACAAGATTTTGTTCTACCAAGATCTTGCTGAACCATTCCCACCCCACCACCTCTATGATCAAGCTTAGGTTTGTTCACCCTAAGCTTAAAACCCCCACCCAAACCTTTCCTAATTAAACCTCAAGAATTTGAGACCTCATTAAACAAAACAAACCCGAAACCATTTCTTCATCTATCTCTTCTAGCCGGAATAAACATGTATTTCCCCGATGCAAACCGAGCAAAAACGTTTCGTAAATCCCCTAGTATTGTATCCTAAAACCAGGAACCAATTTTGATCAAATTACTATAGCTATCCGAAAACCTAAAACCAATTTTGATCAAATTTGCAAATAAGGAGAGAGATGGGAAAACATCGAATCTAAACCTATACTCAAATACGCATATATCAGGTAACTATTTAGAAAGAAATTAACAACCCAATATGAACATGGTGAGAGAACTTACTTCAAAATGGAGGTAGACGTTAACTACCCAGTGGTTCAAGCGGGTGAAGTCAGTGAGATACTTGTGATTCAACCAAGATTTTCCTGAAAAGAGAATATAAGTCAAACATAGTCAAATATGGCATTTCATCGAACAACTGATGTGCATCGCAAATTGAGGTTATATACTTATGCATCAAACAGTTACGAAGATAAGGAATGACTAACCAACTAGCAAATAGAGTTATGAATCCAAAATTTTAGTTGGAGAAACAGTTGCGCATCTGTCAATAAACAACCACAACAACAACAACAAATATTAGAATAAGATTCATACAAGTTAAAAGGAAACAACATGATGAGATACAACAACAAGCAAAGGCATATCAGAAATCATATTGTGAAAAACCAAAGCACAGTGTTACCTTGAAATTGGTGGATTGTAGAATTGTTAATTATCGAGTAGTAGAATCAAGCAACGACCGATTGTGAAACTGTAAATTGCGTAGTAGCAGAACAGAGCAGTAGAAAACCTGATTGCGGAATTGAGGACTTGCAATTGAACGAAGCGAAAATGACGGTTCAAATGATTTGTAAGGTTAATTATTAGGGTTAATTATTGATATAAACAATTCTAATTTCAAATCATTGTTAGGGTTTGAATTTGAATTAAATGAGCGAATTGAAATCAAAAGGGTTTATGGAAACTGAATGGAAGGAAGGAATCAGATTCAATTTTGTTGAAGTGAAAAGGTTGAATCCGCGAAGGATAAGATGAATGTGATTTTCTTTTCTTCTCTTTAAGTCGTACAGTAACGTAAGAATATTATTATTATTATTATTATTATTATTATTATTATCATTATTATTATCATTATTATTATTTTTAAAATAATATTATTATTATTTAACATTAAAAAAATTTATTATATATATATGTAAAAGAATGAAAAAAAGAGGGAAGAGTGAGATAAAGATGCACATTTGGGCCAACATTTTCAGTAAATAGTGGCGGTTGAAACCGTCATTTTAATATTATTATTACGGCGTTTAAGAAAACCGTCGTAATCAACCATAAATTGTGGCGTTTTACACTAAACGCCATAATTTAACTGCCATAATTTACGCATTTTTTTGTAGTGTCTCTACTGAAAAATTCGATAGTGACTTGCTAAGAAATGCATTTTTTAGATGGAGAAGATGATTTTGAGAAAGGCAAGTGTTGTAGGCCTTTGGTGTACTTAAACTGATCACAAATGAGCTCTATTTATAGTAGAGCAAGTTTATTTTGCAAGGAATAAGGAATGGCAACTGGTACAGGTCTGTGGCCAATTGTGTCACTTTGGAATCTTAAGTCTCCTCTAGCCATTGACTAGAGGTTAGAGCACAGGCCTTTGGTTCCCTAGTTCAGAGATCATCCTTGACTCATTCAGTTGGAATAGTGTCAGTTCATGCCACCTTGGTGCATCCATTGAATGCTCCAAAACAAAATTAGAGTCTTGTCCCCTTTTTAGGGTTTTTAGGTTTGACATGTTATTTGTAGTTCCAAAGACTTGGGAGGCTTATGGATCAGTGTTTGTTCCTGCTTGGTCTCCTCCTGAGGTGTTTAGATGGATAAGTTTGTTTGTCATTTACACAAATTGCTCAAATCGAGCAAAATGCACAAATCTGCCTTGTTATGACAGTTGCAGCAAGGCATATTGCCACTGTCATAACTCTTAGCTCAAATGGAATTTCATGGGGTTCTTGGACATTTTGGAAAGCTCTCATATGATACAACACATGTGTGATCATAGTTTGTTTTGAAAATTTTTGGATCTAAGTGAAAAATGCCCCTACATTTTGAAAAAAGTGAAACAGATTCTGACTTAGTGAAAATTTCACTAAGTGTTGGAAAAATGTCATTTTTGGGTTTTCAGCCATTTTGATAACTCCATAACTTAAAATCCATGAGGAATTGGAATGAGGTGTAGTTGACACTTTTGAAGTATGCCATGAGAGCTACAAAGCCATCTTTGGATCAGCCAAAATGGTTGCTTAGATCTCAAGTTATGATCCTTGGAAGTTGGCACCCTAGCCACTTTATTTCATAACTTAGAAAAATTCTAAGTTTTTATGGTTACCCCTTTTACAAGTTATCCCACTTTCTTTGATTTTTCTTGATGAATGGTGATTCAAATCACATATTAACATTGTTTTAGGGTTGAGGAATCATAATTATGAAAAATCTCAAAAAGTCAAACTTGACTTTTGTGCACAGTTGACTTTTTATCAGATAAATTCCAAACTGTGCAATCCTTTGTGAAATCAAGTCCTTTATCTAAATCAAATTTGATGGATATGTTCCATAGGTGTTATAGGGTGTATTGAATCATGTCCCAAGGTTTGGGAGCATGTCCTGGTCAAAAGTCAAAGACACTGTTGACTTTTCCCTCGAAACCCTAATTGTGGTCCAGATGAAATTGAAACTTGTAGATCAAGCTTCTTGGGTCAATCCATTGTTGCAAATGGATCAATTGGTGTGTTAGAGACCCTCAAATCATGTGTCGAGATCTTGGCTCATGTTTTGTCCCAAAAGTCAACTTAGGGGTGAATTAGGTCAAGAAACCCTAATTCCTAATTTTTTGATGAATACATCTCCTGAGGCTAAATTGACTTGATGATTGGGTTTATGAGGTCCCATGAAGTATTTTAGGGTATGCTTTGAAGCATTGGCTCATGCCTAGAGGAAAAATTCCAACTGGAGGCCTTGGTCGACCAAAACCCTAATTTGGTGACACTGGCGATCTTGAGGCTTAATCCACTTGGAATGCTGCAACCTTGTGCCTGATCCCTGAGGTGGAAGTCCTCTTAATCCTTTATAGGTGTTTGAGAGGATAGACAAATTAAAGGTCATGTCATTCCTTGATTGATCCTTTGTCTAAGTGCTCTGAGAGGGCTTGAAACCCTAATTCTTTGATTGTAGTGAATGCTCACCCATCTTTGGGGAAACTGATGAGTATGAAAGTTCATCCATATTGTGATGAAGATTTGCACAATGATGGGAATCTTAGTGGTCAAAATTTGGGGTATGACACTAATGTCTGAATATTTTCAATAGAAATTAAATCTTTCTTTCTTATGATTCTTTAGCATTAACTCGATTTTGCTCCTAGTGCTATTTTGAACTCTCCAGCATGAATCTACATAATTAATTATGATTTCAAACATCTAGTTCCTCCAATTATAATTTTGTATTTTTCATCTTTGAAACATACTCGTTTTTGGCGTAATATCACTATAAAATAAAAGCATTTTAAAAAAAATTAAAGACATTTAAGTCTAATTAAATTAAATTAAATTTAAAAATACTAGCGTCCAGACGGGCACTCCCGTGCCCGTCTGTCCGTTTTTTTCAATACACTTACACATAAAAATATATATGGTATTTTTTTTATTATTTTAATTTTAATTAAAAATATGGGTATTTGAATTTGTGGTATGTGTATTTAAATATAGTTTTTAATGAGAAGTTAAAGTTAGTTTTATTTTCAAATAACTAATTACTTTCACTTGTGTACAATATTCAAATATAAAATGGGAGGAGTAGTTAATTTTTATTTGTGTAACTTTTACAACTTCTAAGTAGTTTTGAAGGGAAAAACAGGAAAGAAAATAGGCTACACCAAAAAGATGTTTTGTCTTTATATATTTGATCGTGAAGTCGGGATCAGATCCTGTAGAAGTGGGCCACCAAGTGCGTCTGGGATGCTGGTCGTATGGAGAGGAGGGGGGTGTACCTGCAAGGCACTCCGACGCTCAAGTAAGAAAGGGTCAGAGAAACTGGGCAAGTACAAAGTATTAATTCGTAGGGTGAATATTCGATACCTCACCTTCTCAAGCGAGAGGGTTTATATAGAGCCCCCAGCGCATGGCCAACGGTCCTATTTTCGGGGCGGAATAACCATTTTCCCAAAGAATAGGTAACTACCCAAACTAGCCGTTATGTCGGGTAGAGTGCCCGAAACTAGCTGTTATGTAAGGCACAGGCATGGTTTCGGGCACCTTCCCTTGACTGTTCGGGGAGTAATGGAGCCGTGTGTAACGGGCAGTAATTCCGGGGAGGAACGACGCATTCCTTGCCCGGTTAGAGGGGCAGAAAGGTAACTTTTGCCCTCTTGTGGGTTGGACTTAGGCGATTTGGGCCACTCTGGAGCAGAAGCGGATTGGGCCATGTCCAGCCATGGGTCCAGTCTAGAACAGAAGCCCCCCAAGTCGTTGCTCCCGAGCATGGGAGTGATGACTTAAGGACAGCTCGTTACTCCGGGGATCTAGCGTGAAGTCGTCGTTTGAAGATGATGAGGGTTGTCTTAGTGTGTCTGTGACCCCTGGTGTCCGTGAGATTCGTGGTCGTGACCTTGTTGCCCGGTGTCCGGGGAGACTAAAGGTCAGTCAGAATTGGAAACGTTGGGGCGCAACGTGTGCCTAGAGCTCCGTGTAGCAGTCACTAGGTAATGATGGCTAGTTGATAGTCATCATGGCCTACGAGGGTGTGTCTGCACGTGCCCCTTTGTATAAAAGGGGGGAATTCGTTCCATTTGGAACTTTTTCGCTCTGATTTCTCTTCGTCTCCTTCAGCATTCCTGCCCGTCACCGCCGTCTGCTTACTCCGACCACCGCTCCAAGCTTCGAGCAGCCACTTTCGTCTTCTTAAATCAAGTAAGTTTCTGATCGTGTGCTTGTTCTACTCCTTTTGGTGGTCAATGGTAGATTGCATGTGGTTAGGGCTAGGTTTAGAGGACAAATAGGTTGCTTTCCGGCGATTATTGGTGGTGGACGGTGGTTGTGCCATTTTTCCACTTCTGACATGTCGCCGGACGTGTTAGTATGTTTTGGTTAGGAGGGCGGTTGACGGCGTCGTTGCGATGGCGATGCTTGTGTAACCGTCGTGATTTTTCATCTTCTGAGTGGGTGATGAGTTTTTCGGTAGAATATTCCCAGATTCCGGTGACGTTTTGCGATTTTCGGCGAAGCTTCGAGCGGAAACTGGGTGGGTATGAGTGCGGGGAAGCTCCTCGCTTGGGGATGATTTATTTCGAGCGTCTCCTCGCGGGGAGGTTTCAGTATTTCTTTTAATGTTAGGGCTTAGGCCGGGGACGTTGTCCTCAGCCCTTTGCGCGCCCTTTCACTTGACCAGCGGTGGAAGGGTGGATTTGATTTATTGTCGAATTCACTTTTTTCTCTGGTTTTCAGGTGATCGACATGGAGACGGGGCTAAATAGAGAGATTATCTTAGATATGTCCGACGAAGAAACAAGCTCTTCGGATAGTAGTAGCTCGACGGCTTCGAGTTCCTCCAGTGAGGTTGGGGAGGAAGAAGAGTTGGAGGGTATGGACGAGGACGTCGTCTAGGATTCTGTGGAGGAGTGGGAGGTGGCCGAACCTGCTGAACATGTGTCCACTTTTGCAACGTACTTGGGTGATGTCTTCACGGAGGTCGGACCGGAGGGGGAGTGGAAGGTGCACGTTCCCTCCGAGGATGAGCGGGTATGTACGAATTTCAGGGACCGCTTTACCATGTATGAGTACGCCTTCAAGGAGTTGGGTTTGAGGTTGCCGTTCACCGATTTTCAGCAGTCGGTGTTCGTGCATTTAAAGTTGGCCCCTACGAAACTGCACCCTAACTCGTTAGCCTTCATCCGGGCGTTCGAGCTGGTGTGCGAGTACCTCTCTATCGGGGCTACTCTCCCTTTGTTCTTCGTCGTCTTCCATCTTCAAAGGCAGCTGTCGAAGAGGAAGTATGGTTGGGTCTCTCTGAAGCAGCCTCGCAAATTGTTTAAACCATTTTTGGAGTCGATACGGACGTTCAAGGAGCGGTACTATATTGTTGAGCCCGTGTCCGAAGCTGCCCAGGATAGTACATACGTCTGGGAGATTAAGGTGGATGAGGATGGGAACGACCTGCGCGAGGAGGCGGGGAAGTTTATTGGGCAGAGAATCTACAAGTTCCCCATTCATTGGGCACCTGACCATTTCGCCAAGAAGCCCAGTGACTACGTTCTCCAACCGCACGAGCTACACGGGCAGGATGCCGTGGCGTACGAGGAGTTGGCGAAGTACGTTAACTCCTTCCTGCTCGCTGAGTGCTGGACGAGTAAGGGTAACCCGATCTTCGAGGAGGACGGTAGTTAGAGGGTTGAGTACCATTTTATTAACACCAAGGCACTGCTGGAGTGCAAGACTCCTGCGGAAGTCGAGAAGCTGCTTGGTAGTTTTAGTTATTTTAGATTTGCTCGTATTATTCTTTTCCTCGTAACTAACTTGTTCGTCTTTTGTTTGTGCAGGTGAGATGCCTCAGGCCCATGAGAGGGTTGTGAAGAACGCTCTTACGAGGAACAAGGCCGGAGCGGTTCCCCTGAAGTCTCGGTTTGTTGGTGCTCGTGCTCCCCCTCCGGTTCAGTCTGCTGCGGGGACCTCTTCTTCTCCTACTCCAGCTCCCCGGGGATCTCCCCTTCCTTTGACCAGACGATCCAAGCAGCCAAGGGTTACTGATGTTGTGGATCTCACTCGGGTACTGGAGAAAGGGAAGTTCGAGCTTCCTCCTTGCATCCTCGATAGGAGATTCTTTGAGGGAAACTCCTTGGTCGTGCCTCGGGCTTAGTCTCTTCGTTTGGAAAGCATGGACCGCCCGAGCAAGAGTGCGTTGGTGGCTCAAGACGCTTCAGCTTTGGTTAGGATGCTGGAGATGGCAGTTGTTTATGCTGAAAGGGACTCTGCAACTGAGTCCGAACTTAATGCTACCAGAGCTGCTATGGCGTCCCTCAAAGAAGAGGCCAAGGGTGCCGACGAAGCTCGGAAGAAGGTTGAGGAGGAGGTAGCTCGGTTGAAGAAGGAGAATTCCACACTGGCGGCGGAGAAGAAAGCTTTCGAGGAGTTGGTCCGGCAGTTGAGGGCGGTCAATGCCCCGGGTGAAGATGAGCCGGAAGATGTGAAGGAATTAAAGACGAGATCCGAGCTGGTCGCCCGTATGCTGATGGCCGAGGATGACAGTATTGCCGTCGCGGACGATTTCTTCAGAAACACTGTGGCTCAACTGTGGGTGTTGAACCCCGAGCTTGACTTCTCTGTCGAGGGTACCCACTATCTGGCGCATGTTGAGGATGGCCGGATCGTTATGCCCGACGCTCTCCTTGAAGGGAACACCGAGGATCGGCCCGTGGAGGAACAGGGGCCTCAGCCTGAGCACATGGACGAGTGAGGAGTCTGTTTTTTTTTTGTTGTTGTAACTTGTCCGGCCTGCATGCCGAGTAATTGTTGTAATCTATTTGGGGGCATGGCCCCCATTTTATATAATCCAGTACAGCCATGGTCCTAGTGGCCACTTATTTATGTTTAAATTATATGTTCGATTCTGTTATCTGCATGGTTTTACTTGCTTTTATTTTTTGCTAAGTGTTGTACTCATGCTCGTTGTGAATATGTGTCTGCCCGTGATAGGGAGTATTGAACTTATGCGAACTTTTAGGGGGATTGCTCGTTGTAGATGTGTTCGGAAGTGAGGGGTGCTGATCGAACGGCCGGGGAATGTCCTGGCGGGGATGCGGAGCTCAGGTCGCGTTTGAGGCCTGAGTTCGCGACGTAAACGTCCCATCGCGAGCTGGGGTTCTGCCAATCATGGTACTTTGACGATGGCGATGCTCGATCGAGGACCGCCGTTGAGTAGTTACTCGGCTCGTTATTAAGCGGGGTTCTGCTTTATTGGTACGTGACGCTTGTACCTAGGCGTGCATAGTGGTCGGTAGCTGACGCCCGTCGTCGTGACGGGTCGAACCGAGAATTAGAGCCTTAGCTATAGTATTGTTTTAGCTTTTCGGCGTTCCATGGTCAAGCAAGTTCTTCCCCGTTGAGATGTTCTAGGTAGTAGGCCCCATTTTTCGTTTTTGCTCGGATGCGATAGGGTCCTTCCCAGTTGGCTGCTAGTTTTCCTTCGCGAGAGTCTTTGTGGTTTCTTCTTAGAACAAGGCTTCCCACGTCGAACTCTCGTCGTATCACCTTGGCGTTGTGCCTGATGGTAATTTTTTGTTTTAGTGAGGCTTCAAGGAGGGCTGCCCCGGTTCGGATTTTCTCGGCGAGGTCGAGTTCTTCTTTTAATGATTCGTCGTTCATCTCCTTATCTAGGGGCGACTCTGTCCACCTGGAGGGCACGTGAACTTCGACGGGGATCACAGCCTCGGTCCCGTATGCTAGACGGAAGGGTGTTTCCCCGGTTGTAGAGTGTGGGGTTGTACGGTATACCCATAATACGTTGTGCAGTTCCTCGACCCAAACCTTCTTTGTTTCGTCTAGCCTTCATTTGAGGCCTCGAAGGATGACTCGGTTAGCTGCCTCAGCCTGCCCGTTTGTTTGGGGGTGCTCGACGGATGCGAAGTGCTGCTTCGTGCCCAGTTGGGCGACGAAGTCCTGAAACTTCCTGTCCGTGAATTGCGTCCCATTGTCCGTCACTATTGCTTGGGGAATGCCGAAACGTGCGAGGATGTTTCGTTTGTAGAAACACAGTATGTTGAGGGCGGTTATTTTGGCTAGAGCCTCCGCTTTTATCCATTTTGTGAAGTAGTCTACGCCCACTATTAGGTATTTGTTCTGATTCGATCCTACTACAAAGGGTCCTAGGATGTCTAGGCCCCACCAGGCAAATGACCACGGGGAGGACATTGCCTTGAGCTCGTTAGGTGGAGCCAGGTGCATGTCCCCGTGCCGTTGGCATTTATCGCATCTCTTCACGTGTTCTTTCGCGTTGTGCTGCATGGTCAGCCAGTAATATCCTGCTCGGAGAGCCTTTCGAGCAAGGGACCTTCCGCCGAGATGTTGGGCGTTGATTCCCTCGTGGATTTCGCACAGGATGTGCGCGACCATTTCTTCCTCGACACACTTGAGCAGCGGAATGGAGAATCCCCGCCTGTAGAGTTTATCTTCGACCAAGACATAAGAGTAGGCTCTTCGCCTAACTGTGTTGGCCTCTTTTGGGTCGGAAGGAAGTTCGTCTTTGGCGAGATAGTTGTAAACAGGGGTCATCCAGCAGTTGTTGTCGCCGATCACCTGCACGTTGAGGTTCGGGGAAGCCTTCTCGATACTAGGTCGAGAAAGCACTTCCTGTATGACGGATTTGTTTCTGCCTTTCTTCTTTGTGCTGGCTAGTTTGGATAGCACGTCTGCTCGCACGCTACGTTCGCGGGGAACATGTTTCACTTCCACTGTTGCGAACTTCGCCATTTCCTTCTTGACCAGGGCTAAGTATTCGGTCAGGTTATCATTTTTGGCTTGATATTCTCCCCGGACCTGGAGGGCCACGAGTTGTGAATCTGTGCAGATGACGACTTCTTCTGCTCCCAGGTCCTTGGCTAGGCGTAGCCCAGCGAGGAAGGCCTCGTATTCAGCCTGGTTGTTCGAGGTTAGGAAGGATAGGGTGAGTGATACTTCGACGATAATTCCTTCGTTGCTTTCCAGGATAACGCCCGCACCGCTCCCTGTCGAGCTTGAGGCACCGTCCACAAAAATGGTCCATTTACGTGCTTCGCCCGCGGGGGAGTCTGCGAATGTCATTTCTACGACGAAGTCGGCCAGAGCCTGGGCTTTGAGAGCTTTCCTGCCTTCATACCGGATGTCAAATTTGGATAGTTCAAGCGACCATTTGAGCATTCGACCGGCCATATCTGGTCCTCCAAGCAGTTGCTTTATGGGTTGATCTGTTCGAATCACGATCGTGTGGGACAGGAAGTAGTGTCTTAGTCTTCTGGCCGTGTTGATGAGGGCCAGTGCTACTTTCTCTATCTGTTGGTACCTTAGTTCTGGTCCCTACAGTGCTTTACTCGTGAAGTATATGGGCTTCTGCCCGTCAGGTATCTCACGGATAAGAGCGGCGCTTACTGCTTCGGTCGCTACGGCGAGGTATAGGTACAATGTTTCGCCATTGTCCGGCCAGGAGAGGACTGGTGGCTCTGAGAGTGCCCGTTTCAGATGGAGAAGGGCCTTGTCACATTCCTCGGTCCATTCGAATGCTGCCTCCTTGCGGAGGAGTTTGAAGAATGGTAGGGCGTGTTGTGCAGATTTGGCCACGAAATGAGATAGTGATGCAAGCATCCCGTTGAGGGACTGGATGGATTTCTTGGACTTGGGCGTAGGAAACTCGGAGAATGCTCGGCATTTATCGGGGTTGGCTTCGATTCCTCGTTCCGTTAAGTAGAAGCCGAGGAATTTGCCTGCTCGGACACCGAACGTGCACTACTCCGGATTAAAACGCATTTTGTATTTCCTGGCCTGTTCGAAGACCTTTCTCAAATGGGCAGTATGATCAGTTTCCTCGTGGGATTTCACGATCATGTCGTCCATGTAGACTTCGAGCATGTCGCTTATTTCTCCCCGGAAGACCTTGTTCATCATTCTTTGGTAGGTTGCTCCGGCGTTCTTTAAGCCGAAGGGCATTACGTTGTAGTAATAGTTGCCCGATTCGGTCATGAAGGTCGTGTATTTTTTGTCGGCCATTGCCATTGGAATTTGATTATAGCCCGAGTAGGCGTCCATGAATGATAAAAGTTTAAAACCGACAGAATTATCAACAAGTTTATCAATATTGGGTAGGGGGTAGGCATCCTTCGGGCATGCCTTATTGAGATCGGTGTAATCAATGCACATGCGCCATTTTCCATTAGATTTTTTAACTAGTACAATGTTGGACAGCCAAGTGGTGTACTTGGCCTCCGAAATAAATTTGGCCTCGAGGAGGCCCTTTACAGCTTTTTCAGCAGCCTTCGTTTTCTCCGGAGACTGCTTTCTCCTACGTTGTGCTACAGCCATGACGGCCGGGTCGATTGTCAGCTGGTGGCAGACGACAGATGGATCCAAGCTGGGCATTTCGGCGGCTCTCCATGCGAAGAGGTCGACATTCTCACGGAGGCATGCTTTGAGCTGCTTCCTCGCGATGTCGGGCAGGTCTGCTCCAATCTTCACTCCCCGCTGAGGGTCGTCGCCGAACAGAACGATCTCGAAGTTGCCATCCGGGATTGGGCGCATCGGATGGGAGCTGCTGCTGGACGATGTAGACGGGTTGGCTAAAGCTGCTCGTTCCTCCTGTTGGCCTTCTTCGGGGAAGCGACTGTCGAGGTCGATGGAGTCGACCTGGGGCAGAGGCTTGGCTTCCTCGGAGCTGCTTGGCAACGCTGGCTTGCTTGACGCTTTTGGCTTGGACGCAACGACGTTGAGCCCCTTTGTAGCTGCTTCGAAACATCGTCGTGCAGCTTCAATGTCATCGTGGAGGGTGGCGACCATTCCTTTCGAAGTGTAATACTTCATCTTTAGGTGGACTGTTGAAGGCACCGCTACCAACTTGGCCAGAGTTGGCCTTCCGAAAATGCACTGGTAAAGCGACGGGCAGTCGATTACCAGAAATTGTACCTTGACGGATCTGGCCGTCTCAGCTGATCCAAACTTTATGATCAGTTTGACGTATCCCCATGGCTTGGTCACTGATCCGTTGAATCCCTGTAAATCAGACCCTACATAGGGGGTAAGGTGTGATTCGTCCAGCTGAAGTGTTGAAAACAGCTGGGAGTACATGATGTCGACCGAGCTGCCCTGGTCGACGAGGATTCTGCGAACGTCGAAGTTCGCCATTCGGGCTCTGACGAGCAAAGGTATGCTCGAGTTTGGGGATTCCCCGAGGAGCTCTTCCCGGTAGAAGGAGATGGGAACGGAGTCCTTCTGAGCCTGATCAAATATGGTCACCTTGTTGGAGCTTGTGTTGATCAAATGCTCAAATTTTTGTTTCACGGAGCCCACCGTGACTTTGTTGAAGCCCCTGCCAGAGATAACCATGGCGGAGGGAAACGTCTCCCACGGGCAGTGGCCCGCGAAATAAGCAGGGGCGCTGAGCCCGTCCGGGACATAGAAGTCCTCCGGTCGCGATATGGACATATCAACCTGTATGTTGGCATCTTCCGATGAGGGTACTTCCTCCTCTATCTTCTTGGACTCCTGGGCGTCCTGCCGAGGAGTGTCCTTCTTCTTCGCGATCTGTTTTAGGTGGTCGTCCCTGATCAGTATCTCAATGGCATCCTTCAGATGGATGCAGTCTTCTGTAGTATGGTCGTGACTCTTGTGGAAACGGCAGTATTTCAATTTTTCCACGTTTGGTCTGGCCGGCAGTTGTTTGGGGAAGCGGACCCCTGCCTGCTTGAACTCTGAATTGGCACATTCGGACAATATCTTCTCCCTGGAGACGGTCAGGGGGGTGTAGTCATGGAACCGCCCGGAGGGCCCCTTGTTGTCACGGGAGTCACGAGGACGGTCCTCGCGCCTCCGTTCGGCTCAACGAGATGTTGAGGCCTCCTCACCTCTGGAGGTCTGAGCGTTCTCCTGATGGCGTGATGCTCGGACGTTGCAGGCCGCAACCTTCTCTTCGTACTAAATGTGTGATTGGGCTTTGAGGAGGAGGGCGTCTAGGTTCCTCGGTGGTGCGAGGCCGCCGACTTTAGAGAACTCGGAGCCCGGGCGGAGCCCTTGCTCGAGCAGAAACTTCTTCATTTCATCCGTTGTAGGGACTTGTACTGCTTCTTTGTTGAACCTTTCGATATATGTACGGAGAGGTTCGTCCTTTCCTTGGATTATGACCAGTCTTGGGATGACGGCGAGAAGCTGTGAAATGCCATGAGAACATCCTGCCCAGTTGTCTCCATGAGGTGATGGACTCCTCGGGCAACTGCTTGTACCATGTCATCACCCCCTTTCGGAGCGTGGTCGGAAACAACCGGCTTTTGATGGAGCCTCGTACGCCGCGGTAATCCAGCAGCGCATCGATGTTCTCGATGTGCTCATCGGGGTCAGTGGTTCCGTCGTACGTGCCCAGTGACGGGGGTTTCTCTAGGCCCTTTGGGAGACGGGTAGCCAAGATCTCCTGGGACAATGGGCCGCGAGGCTCATCATCGCTGCTAGAACTGGTGAATGACGGGGATCGAAGGGTACGCTCGCGACGGCGATTCCTTCGGGGAGAAGGGGAATGGTTCCTTCGAGGAGAAGGTGAGCAATTCCTTTGGGGAGACGATGAACGGGCCCGGCCTTTAGACTTGACCGGGGGAGACTGCTCGTTCCTTCGAGTCCTCTTGTGGCCGGGTGAGTACTGGTCACGCGGGGAAACCTGGTCGCGAGGGTCATGCTCTTGGCGCAGTCTCCAGTCAATATCTCTCCGGGGCTGCGGGCTCCTTGATCGTCGCTGGTTCCTCCGCGGAGGAGGGGATCTTGGACGCTTGGATTCTTCTAACGCCTCAATCTTCTCGTTCTGCTGCAGGATCAGGGTGTTGGTTTTGTTGATCGCCTCCAGGAGGGCTGCCACGGCGGGGGCGGCGTTGGGCGGAACAGGAACAGGCTGGACGTCAAGTGAAGGCTGATCGTTGTTGCGATCAGCAGGGGTAGGGGAAGGAGAAGCAGTGGCTCCGTCCCTTAGAAAACGGGCATCTCGGAGGAGAGATGAATGGCCGTCAACGTCAGATTTGTTGACGGGGAAAACAGTGGTTTGGAGAGCATCCTTGGCGCGATCTTGAGAGGCCATGATGATGATGATCTTTGAGAATTGTTTTGATCTTCGGTTTTCGGGGAAAGAAAGATGGGGAGAACAATGATTCCCACAGACGGCGCCACTGATCGTGAAGGCAGGGATCAGATCCTGTAGAAGTGGGCCACCAAGTGCGTCTGGGATGCTGGTCGTATGGAGAGGAGGGGGTGTACCTGCATGGCACTCCGACGCTCAAGTAAGAAAGGGTCAGAGAAAAGGGGCAAGTACAAAGTATTAATTCGTAGGGTGAATATTCGATACCTCACCCTCTCAAGCGAGAGGGTTTATATAGAGCCCCCAGCGCGTGGCCAACGGTCCTATTTTCAGGGCGGAATAACTGTTTTCCCAAAGAATAGGTAACTACCCAAACTAGCCATTATGTTGGGGAGAGTGCCCGAAACTAGCCGTTATGTCGGGCACAGGCATGGTTTCGGGCACCTGCCCTTGACTGTTCGGGGAGCAATGGAGTTGTGCGTAACAGACAGTAATTCTTCCTTGCCCGGTTGGAGGGGCAGAAAGGTAACTTTTGCCCTCTTGTGGGTTGGACTTAGGCGATTTGGGCCGCTCTGGAGCAGAAGCGGATTGGGCCATGTCCAGCCATGGGTCAAGTCCAGAACAATATTATTATAAATTACTTAAAACCTAATTATTATTAGAATTAAAATTTGCCATAACGCATAAATGAAAAACCAATTTAAAAGATAAGTGAAGTCATTTTATATAAACTCTTATTAAACTCTATACATACCTAATATGTAACACTTATAATTGTTTCAATAATCATGATTAAATCAATCAATTGAGTGTGTGTTTGAAATCGTTGTAAAAATATCGAAATCATACTAGTTGATAGTGATTTGAAGAAATCTCTTGTTATGTTAATTGAGTTGTTAAGATTACTTTCTACATTTTCCTTTTCAAACGGCAATGACAGCAGCATGGGCCAATAGCATCTAGTTATTCTGATAGACACATATGTTGGGATGCATATGAAATTTGTACCTACCTATAACTAGGCCTAGATGTAATGTAATACTCCCTCTGACCTTATTTATAAGCAAAAGTCTTCGTAATTTTTTGGCCATAAATATAAGCAAAAGTCAAAAAAGTTAACTCTATTTAATCTATTTATTCCAAAAATACCCTTTTTTCAATTTCAATAACATTTAAAACTACCAACCTTAAAACAGGACACGTAATTGTGACTTTCCGTAAAATGATCACGTTTTCATCATATAACAGTAAATTAGTTTATTCTTAAATTTATGGAAGACTAAGTAAAAAATTAAGGAGGGAAATAAAATAACTTAAACCGGGAAAGGTTACCACCAAAATTTTCATTTGAGAAAGCTAAAGCACCCACCAAAATTTATCAGAATATGTAAAGAATATGTAAAGTTACTGAAGAGTATTTCATAAATTGGAGTAGTAACGTGCACATGCCATCTTTCTAGTAATATAAAAAAATAATTTATTACTAGTTGTAGTGTAATAAAGTAATTCAATCAATTACTAGTTATAGTGTAATAAAGTAATTCAATCAATTACTCTACTCATAGTCATAACGTGTAGCTCTAGTTTATCATTTTCTATGTGCTTCATTTAATGTTATATGAGGACAATTTAGTCCTTACAACTCAATTTATACTTAAATCTAAGATTTCTTAATAAGTGTGAAAATAGAAAAAGTTGCTTATAAATCAGGCCGGAGGGAGTACACAGATTGAACTTTCTTCTTTTCATTTTTTTACTTTTCCCTTTTAGTTCTTTTCATTAGACATCTATGAAGATGGCATCATGATGTGAATTTGTATACATTTTTTATAACTTTTTCAGTGCTTCCTATTATGTTATGTTGTATTACATGAATATGGAATACTTTTTTTTATAATGGACCATGTACTTGTATAATTGCATATGAAATGAAATAGCCAGAAGAGGGTGAGAGTTAGAAGCTACATGGAGCAGAATTATTCTTCAAGAAAAGAGAGGGGGGAGAGAGATATTTAAGATTCGGTTTGTTAAAAACAAGGGTAAAAGAAAAGGTTGTTCCCTCAATGATGCTTTTGTTGGACATTCCACCTTTATTTAATGGTTTATATATTTATATTTATTTCATCATTTATTTGTCACATTGCACTTTGTGTGTAGCTAAAGCATATATTACTTTGTCTATAAATCATAAAAATGTAATTTAATTTATAAAAAAAATACATTAGTCTAGACGGCAATGAAATAAAAAAAATACATTAGTCTAGACGGCAATGAAATAGAAAAACAATATTAGGTCCTTGACATCGGCGTCAAAAATTTGATATGTCACAAGGATCAATTCTCTAAGTATCAAATTCTACTTTATATATGTTTACTTAAAGCGGTCGAAATTTAATATGGAAAAATGATTTCGATTAAGCCTTAATATGCTTAAGGCAAAATACTCTCTTTTGTCTATTAACTGTACATCAGAGTCCATTTTGATCTCTTAATTTTAAAAAGTATCAATGTAATCTCTTATGTCTTCAAACAATATTACGTTAGTCCTTTTCGTTAGGTCTGTTAGTCAAAGTCAAAACAAAAGACCACTTGACATATACCTGACGCTGATGTGGCACATGCTCATCACTAATGTCATCAAAATTTCAAAAATTTCCCTTCCACATAGATTCGACATAATGTCATCAAAATTTTAAGAAAATTCCAAAAATTTCCCTACCACATGAATTCGAACTATAGTAATGGTGGTTGTTGGGCAAGATACTTTGCCACTAGATCACTTCATCTTTTGTAATTTAATTACAAATTAAATATATATTGAAATCTTGATTACTTTTAAAAAACATTATTCAACCCAACAAATATAAAACCCAGAAATTCTTTTGTTATGGGGATTGTTCATCATCTTCCCAAAAATGCTTTTGTTGAGATTACCACTGCAGCACCATTGTCGTGCCAATTGAGAAGAATTCACACTAAAAACAAAAGAAGACAATCCATAGTAAGAAGAATGATCACTCACACCAGTTGAATCACCACCATAATTAACATTAACTTATTAACTCAACTAATTAATCAAATACTACCTCAAAGATGAATCACTCACACCTTCAACAACTTACCTTTCGATTATCGGAGCGATTCAACACGTTGTCGCGTTTCATTGAGAATTTGAGCTGGAATCTATCGTTGATTATTTCGGTTCTCCAATGAGATGAATCAGCGGTGGATCTCCTTAATCGACGATGGTTGTACATCAGTTTGGTTTGGGAATTTGTGGTTAGTTGTTGGGTTTTTAGAAATCTTCTTTATTATTATAGAGCTAAAGAAATAAGGATTAAAAAAGTGGGTTTTGAAGTCCTCGTTTATTGCCTTTGATGTACTTTCTTGAAACATGGGTTTGTTTGGCGTGCTTCCTTGAGTCAAGTAAGAATCTAAATGTTTTCGTTTGGAGTCCGTTCTGAGTCTGTTCCCTTGCAACCATTTCATATCTCATGAGCTTACATGTTCATGTTCTACCTCTGGTTTTAGTTTTCTTAATAAGAATAGTTTAATTCCATATAAATGGGTTTTGATATCACAAGTGGACAATAGTCTAATTGGTGGAGGAGCACCTTATCTTGGTTGAGGTCGTTGGTTCGATTCTGTGTTGAGGAAATTTTTTGAAATTTTTCTTGGAATTTTGATGACAATATGCCATGTCGGATGCTACGCATGCAAATATAAACGTCGTTTTTTATAATTAGACGGAAATGACTTAAATAGGGTTGTTTGAAGACATAAGGGACTACATTGGTACTTTTAAAAGTTAAGGGACCAAAATGGACCCTGAGGTATAGTTAAGGGACCAAAAAGAGTATTTTTGCCTATGCTTAAAATAGGATCTTGGGTACATAACTTCTACCTCAAACAAACTCACTTAAATTCCTGAATCCAATACGAAGAATGAGTAAATTAAAGAAAAGTAGAGAAATTTGGACAGCATCTGCTTTCGTCAGTGTGTTTTTCTGCCTTAAATAAATAATCTACCTACTTTTGTCGGCGTAGATTATTTGTGTAAGATTAATTTCCGTGCAACTATTATAATGAGGTTTTCTAAACTGAGCTTTGAGAGAATTTCATCGTCTCAAACTCAGTTTTTTGAAATTCGTGTTTCGATATTGATTCACACATTTTCAGCGTATGAATGATATCTGAATTATTTATATTTTTGTAGAAACATCTAAGTTAAAAATTCAAATTTCAAAATAACTTTAGGCTTGTTTCTCGTACCAAATTTATAGAGTGTTTACACGATGTCTGTCAACAGACAGTCCTCATGACCCTTAGTCCCTAGGAAACTACTCAGACATACTAATCAATAAAGTGTCAAAAGCATAAATATCATACATAATGACATAAATAATAACAACGGTAGAGAAATTTAGAACTTGAATGAAAGTAAGAAATCACTTTGAATTAAACGGTCCAATGTATTCTTTGAATAATACAACAACTTGAAAGCAAAATGCAGAAAACAAGGTACACAAATATAAAATTGAATTCTAAAGATAATATATTTATTTCTCTCTAAATCCTAGCCTTTTATAGGCTCTCAATCATGATTGCAACCTTTAATTTGTGTAATTGGAATTCAAGAAACATTTTCTATGGATTTGAATAGATGGAATGGGAAGAATAATGAAAAGTATTTTTGAAAATCAAAATTTGTAACCATCTACTAGGGCTGCCACTACCCGTAGAGTTGGCTATAGAGGGTCCTAGTGGCTACTATGGCCAGCAGCATTAGCCTCAGGTCACCCGTAGCAACTTTTGTTTTTTAGCATGGAGGGGGCGTTGGGGCCACTACTGGCTGTAGAATGGGCTTTGTCCAAATCGTAGTGGGTGTTGGTTTTTGTATAGAGAATTTTCCTCTTCAATGCTCTTTTGTGTCTTTGATCTCTCTTAACTTCTATTTTGTCCCGAATGGTTCTTTTTGTATGAAAAGTGAAGAAAACACACAAACACATGTAAGAGTAAAAGCCTTGGCATCTTCCTGAAGGTCCTGAAGGACCCTCCCCTAGCCGCTGACTTTCGGGAGGAATAGCCTCGACATCACGAGATATCTCGCCTTGTTACTTATTCCTAGCCACAGTTGAATCCCTTGGGAAAGGCGGGAGCTGGATTGTAGTTTGTTGGGTGGCTTGCAACCAGACCAATTTCTCTTTCCTTTTCCCGAGCGAGTTTCCTGTCATATCCTCTACAAAAAAAGGTGTTTTTAATATGCATAAAGCAATATAAAAAGGGGATCTATTCAAAAAGGCTCTTTTTTATACCATAAAGCTTACATATGTATTTCTCTACCCCCTCACCGTCTTATCGGTCCTAGGTTAATTATAGTACGAGAGTTCAAGATCCTGAAGCTACTAAAAATGTGGATCACCTTTTATTCAAGGGAAGAAAGGGCATCGAAGTCTATCCCTTTGATAAGTTGAGGATCCGACTTCTATGACAAAGGAAATAAAGTAGCCCATATCGCTCTTATGGTCACTATAGAGGCACCATCGTGCCCTCTGAGTCACACTAACTTGTCTTTTCAATCCTCGCTTGGATCCTCATAAGATTCCAATAAAATCCTACTTGGTAGAGCCTGCAAAGTTATCCAACCATTAGTGGGGAGAGCCTCTACGCTTAAGAAGGAAAGGAACGCCAAAATGGTAGAAGGGATACCCAGATTACAACAAATTATTTGGAAAACCCCTAAGAAAACTCCATACGTTGGGCATGATCTGAGAAGGGGCGACATTAATAGTCGCTAGAAAGTGCGTCTCAAAATATGCAAATGGGATCAGAACTCCTAATTCGTGAATAACAATGAGATATAAGTAAAAGTATGGAGCAAATGGTCCTCCTACAATCGCCATAGTGGCTTTCTCCATCTTTGAATAGGGTTCCAGGACCATGTCCTATTCACGCCCTGTAATGAAAATACAATACCCTGACGAAACCTCTTGATCATGTCAATACTTGAGTATAGAGACACAATATCTCAAACCTGAACATGTTTGGTATTCTTCCTAACCATTAGCTCTCAATGTAAGGGAAAAAATGGAGAGAACAATAGTATTTATGTCCTAAGGACGAACCCTGTAATGTCTTTCTCCTCCCTGAAAATTTCTTATTCCTATGAATTTTTCCAGAGAGAACAAAATGGAAGTTCCAAAAGGGAAGAAGAGGAAAAAGATTATTTCGAAGTTATATATGAATCTCTTATAGAAGACCCATAGCACGTACAACGTACCGATTTGATAGAGTGACAGTTGCAAGGAAATGAATGGTTTCCACGCATTGAGAACACATTCAAGAAAAGGGGTATACTAGATTTCACCAAGAAAATCATTATGAGTTGCATTAAATGCCACCCAAACTACTTCAATCTAAACGTGCAAGCTTTTATAACTGAATGGCGTTTTGATATCCCTAGAGCCATTCAAGTGATGTTTAACGTCCCCAATGAGACCCTGGATAGTCCGAAGACACCTGGAAAGAAGGTGATGACTCACCCAAAACTGAGGAACTCGCCCTCCAACTAAAGGATTCTCCCACAGCTGAGGGACCCCCTTCAACTGAGAGACTCATCCTCCAACTAAAGGAGTCACCCACATCTGAGGGATTCACCCTCAATTGAGTGACTCACCCTCCAACTAAAGGAACTAACTATAGTTGAGGGACTCACAATGGCCATAAAGGTCTACCTAAGGGAAACTTAAAAAAAAAACACTTCAATTTGCAAGTCCTCGTGCTTGAGGGGACTGTGTAATGATATATTCGTATAGGCCCTTGAAAAAGGTGACACCTGCCTTTCGAAAGGGCACCCGCCCCATCAGACGTCTTGTAGTGGTGTGACCTTTATGTGGAACGAAGCTCACTCTAAGAGAAGATGTGGATATTACCGCTTATCTAGTCCCTAACTGAATATGCGGACTCATGCCAAATATTCCAAGGAAATAGGCGATCAACAGTTTCCCCTAGTCAAGGGAGAGCGGTTACCACTTCTTAAGGGTTCCTTGAACCCTACACCCAGGTATCTCTATAAATACCCCTTCCCTACCAAGAGAGAAGACATATCATAACTTACCCAGCATAATGCATAAACACAAAACCCCTCACCTCACAAGTGTCGGCCCTCTCTCATCACCATAAACACCACCAAACAGGACCTCTCATCGTTGTGGGAAAACTAAAATCGTTATAAAACTACTAAGGTCTCTAGTCTTCTCTACTAGCTTATGAGTACCACACACGCCTAAACTTTTTTACACACACACACACACACACACACACATATCCATAGCCAAACAACACACAAAATGCAAACAAAATTTTATGCCAAACCATTTCATGTAATTTACTTAAAAGATAAGCACAAATCACTGAGGTTACAAGTAAAATCTATTTTAATCATTATTTTACGTGGAGATTTTAAGCGTCAGGACAAAACCAGTTTACCATATTTTCTTAGGGTCCTTAACCTTAAGTATCTCTTCACATGTACTCAATATACTTTCTCTCCAAACAAACAATGAGAACTCAAACTTTTTCAAAATTTTCAAAGTATAGAAGAATTTTAAAAATGACTCGGTAAACACACACACACACACACACACACATACACAAGCACGCGTGCGCACCCACCCACCCACACATGCACACACACGCACACACACACACACACACACACACACACACACACACATATATACATACAAACACACACACACGCATGCACGTGCACACACACTAAAATTAACAAAATAAAACAAACAAACAACTATACTAGAAAGGACATAAATCCCCCCTACACACACACACACTTAAGCTAGACATTGTCCCCAATGTTAATAGTGAAATAAAAGGGAGAGAGAAAGCTCACAATGTTTTATGAGGGAGGCAATGAAAATGACTTAACTCTGTTTCTCTAATTCTATGATTTACTCCACTATAGATTAGCATTTTTTATGCATATCGTTTGGTAGGAGATGGTGGTGATCTTTGTGCAATTTTCTTTTTTTTTTCTTGCAAAAATAAACACACAAGAAAAATAAAACACACAATTATGTGGGTTACCTCTCGCCCACCTTTTCTTTAAGGTCATTAGGTTAATTGTTTGACCGTCATGATCAAGATGGTGCTTCCTTCAAACTTGAGTCCTTAACATTATGCTCAAAAACTCCAGGGCTCAATTTGAACATATATATATCCATTTCTCAAACTCTTTACCCTTTTATTTCTTTATTTTGTGAAGGGGTTCATATCTAAGGATTTGTGGTAAATGTTTTTTTTTTTTAATTTTTGCATTGCCCCGTGTGCTAGCATTTCACATTGAATGGTAGGTTTTCTATTTGATAGCTTGCCATAGGCCTTAGCTTCACTATTTTCACCATCCTACTTTGTAAATTTTTCCTCTTTGAAATCTTAACCAGTTATGCTAAGACTAGAACTAAAGTCTTTAAAGGATGGATTTTTCATTAAATTGGCTAGAACAAACTCAATCTTCTCATCCCCTACTTCAAAAGCGAGTTTTCCTTGTTTTACATTTATTATAACACCATTTGTTTCTAGGAAACATCTCACTAAAATAATAGGGATTTGAGTATCTTCCTCCATCTCCATGATCAAAAAATTAATGGGTATAAATAACTGCTCAATCCTTATGGGAACATCCTTTAGTATTTCAATTGGGTACTCAATAGACCTATCTTCCAATTGAAGAGAAATATAATTGGACTTCATGTTACCAAGGTCACATTTTTTAAAAACAGATAAGGGAATCATGCTAACGTTGGCCCCTAAATCACACACGCCCTCTCGAAACTCATAGTTCCAATAACACAAGGAATTGAAAAACTCCTGGATCCTTAAGCCTGGGCGGAAGTTTGTTCTGATCTATGGCGCTATAGACTGCAGTCCGTGCTAGAGATTTATGATCCCCCAATTTCTGATTGTTTGAGAGGATCTCTTTTAGAAAATTTGCATAGGATTATAGGTATTATAGATCAGATTATTATGCTGATTTTTATTAACATAGTTAACTGGATAATTCCTTCGGTGAAGATGTTGAAAAGTATTTCGGGGGGTGTTTTATCGTCTCCACAGGGATTGTATGTGTATTGCCGCCATTCTATAGTCAAAACCGTTTTAAACTTTTAAAATAACAAAGAGTTTGGTTGTTTCGTATCGGATCGTTTGCATAAGAATTTAGTAATCAACGGTAAAGAAATTGGTTTTAAAGATTTGGTAAAACATGCCAAGATTAGGGTCCGATAATTCGTTTCGTACTTATTTACTCGATAAAGGATGTGAACTTGTTAACGATGAATATAACCACATATCCTCTCAACAAGTTTATCTCTAACACTTATTGTGGGATTTACCATATTGATCATTAGATGATCTCTCACTCCAAGTATCAATATGATAACATTCAAGATCAATATTTATGAACATCAACTTTCAAAAATATCTCTAGCCTCATGATTATTGATGGATTGAAACTTAGGTCAAGTTTTAGAACATATTTCTCAATCATGAACTAAAACAAAATATAAACCATATAAACAAAGTTTTTCTTCTATATTTATCATCCACAAAGTTCACACACTACAATCAAGATCAATACATACAAAATGAAGGATTACCTACCACTAATCTTGACACAAGATGTGTTTAGCTACACATATTCATGGTAGCTTGTTTCACAAGTTTCGTGAGGAGATGAAAAAGCATCTGCGTCGAAGAATCGAGATCGGATGCAAATCCAGCTTCTCAATGTGAAGAATCTCTCTTAGATGAAGAACTATCTGAAAAATAGGTTTTGGTGTGATAAAATGGGGTTATGATCCAAAGAAAATACATAAAGTGTATTTATAGTACACTTGAAAATAGACGAGTTCGCACTGCGAACTTTTTGTTCGCCTAACGAACTATGAATTTGGCGCCTGAAGTGCCTTCTGATAAACTAAACCGCCTCAGAAGTTCTGCATAAGTTCGCAATGCGAAGTTTTGTTCGCAAAGCGAACTATTCTCCTACAAGTTTGCAAAGTAAACTTAGGCTCCTTTTGCTACTACCTCATCCAAGGTGTCCTTCGCCAGGTCTTCGCAAAGCGATGAATCAGCAAACATTCAATGGGAAGTTTGCAAAGCGAACTTTAGTCCCTTTCCTACTGCCCAAATCCTGGGACCATTCGCTGGAGCTTCGCCAGTTGTTCGCAAAGCGAACATTCGCTGGCAAGTTCGCAAAGCGAACTTGCTGATGTTTTCTTCCTTTCTTTGGCAACTTGGATCCTTTCTTGTGTCTTACATCTTTGATCAATTAGTGCCTTTTTTCTGCACTATAGCACACACATTACAAGCACCAAAGGTATATTCACAATGTTTGAAGAATAACAACAATTCATGAGTAAAATCCACAATTTGACATAAAAGAGTTGAAAAATGTCAAGTATCAAATAGAAATATTAGTCATGTTTGACATCTAATAGAAGACCATCTGGAAATCAGCAACAGTGTGTCCATTAACTCTACAAGTATCACAAAAAAAGGGTTGTAGGAACACTAGGAGTTGTAGTGGTGATGTTTAGATTTTCAATATTTTGGTATATGGCATATACCTTAGCTTTCATATGGTCAAAGGCATTGACTTCGTAAAGTCTACCCTTTTGAGGGGGCCTTTGCAATGAGAGCACGATAACTTCCCCATGAGTAGTAGTTCTTTGTCATGTCCTCAATAAGGGCATAAGCTACATCCTTAGAACTGTTCATGAAGGCTCATATTGCCACTACAACAAGGTTCATCCTTGTAGAGTAAAGGAGACCATTATACAAGGTATGGGCAATAAGCCATTTTCAAAAACACTAATACTTCCACATACACACACGCACACACGCATGCACGCACACACGCATACACGCACACGCGTGCATGCACACACACACACACAAAAAGTATTTCAAACCTCTCATATTTTTTTATAAAATTTAGTAAAACCAATCCAGAAAAGTACTTAAATGATCTAGAATTATTTTAATCAATTAGGAAGGAAAAATACATTAGTTTATCAGTTAAGCCTTGCTTCTAATCGATTAAAATAAAGTGAAACACATTTTAATTGATTAAAAAGGCTTTAAATTGCTTAAGTGACACTGAAATTCAAAGTTTTATTTTTATTGGTTAAGCTAATCTATTAATACATTGATTTAATAAATTAAAATGTTAAAAATCCAATTGATATTCTTGGATTACCAAATGAAGGCACTTTTATTTTAGCTGATGGTATTAGAAGTGACCAAGATGAAAAGTTTGATATTGAGTCTGATCCTCAATTGTGTTTAGTTGATATTGATATTGGCTACAAAAGACCTCTCACTTTCGGATTCATGACCATGAAATGTTGCCTTCTTCTCTATGTTGTCACAAGTATAGTCTTTCCATGGAAATACTATCTTGCTTAACTTCTTAAACCAGATGTTGCTATTTTGTGATTACAGCTAAAGAATAATCAAATGAATTGGACTAGGGGTGTGATACAACACAAGATGGGTTGTAGGAGGGATAGTAATTGCTTTCCTTATGGTGAACTTGCTACAAAATTCTAATTCATACTATGATCGAACTTGAAGAAGAAGAATTTAATTCAATCAAGTCAAGGATAAGTCACCTAAATCTGAATCAAATGGGATTTGTAGAGAAGAATAAACTACGAGTCTATATTCTAAAGAGTTCACAGATTAAGTCCATGTTTCTCAATCTTGTCCATGTTGGGGTTGGTTGAAAATATACATGTTGAAGAAATCCCATATCGCTTAATTTTGTGAATGAAGAAAGAGAGAGAGAGAGAGAGAGAGAGAGAGAGAGAGAGAGAGAGAGAGAGAGAGAGAGAGAGGGAGTTCAAGGCTATATATAGAATACAAGTTCTTTGAAGACCTACATCGCTTAGTTTTGTGAAGGAAGAGGGAGTCCAAAGGCTATATATAGGATCAAGTTCTTCATTCCAAGACGCACCAGTCAAAAGTACTTTAAGCTTGTATTTGAATTTTATATTTTCTCTTATACTCATATTTTAGAGTGTTGAGAAAGATAGTTAAATATTTGATTTTGAGAGTGTGGTTGTATTGGGGCCTTAGGGTGGTTGAGGGTAGTCTATATGTTGTAACAATTTTGGCATAGTGTTATTCTCTGGTTGTCATTTGACAACGGTAGTGGATTTTTCTCCAGTTATGGAGTTTCCACGTTAATCTCTTGTGTTGTTATAGTGTTCCTCTTTTTCTCTATGCTTTTTTTTTCTAACAAGTTCGGTGAAGACAATGTGAAAATTATTTAAGTGGTTTAGCTTCAAGTGAAGTATACTCTTCTTTAGGTGGAGTATGATAGTTTTTAAGACTATGATTATCGGTGAAGACAATGTGAACTTTTTTAGAGTGGTGTAGCTTCAAGTGACTGTACTCTTTATGGTGGAATATGATTGTCGGTGAAGACAATGAAAGTTATATATTATTTTCAATCAAGGTGGAGATTGTTGGAATTGGTTGAAAAGATATATGTTGAAGAAGTCACACATCGCTTAGTTTTGTGAATGAAGAGGGAGTCAAAGGCTATATATAAGATACAAGTTCTTTGAGGTCCCACATCGCTTAATTTTGTGAAGGAAGATGGAGTTTAAGTCTATATATAGGATTCAAACTCTTCATTCCAAGACGCACCGGTCAAAAGCACTTTAAGCTTGTATTTGACTTTTTATATTTTCTCTTATACTCTTGTTTTAAAGTGTTATGAGGGGTAGTTAAATATTTGTTTTGGCGAGTGTGGGTGTATTGAGGCCTTGGGGTGGTTGAGGCTAGTCTATGTGTTGTAACAAATTTCACATAGTGTTATTCTCTAGTTATCATTTGACAACGGTAGTAGTTTTTCTCTGGTTTTGGAGTTTCCACGTTAAGTTCTTGTGTTGTTATTATGTTCCTCATTTTTTCTATGCTTTGTTTTTCCTAACAAGTTCGGTGAAGACAATGTGAAAATTCTTGAAGTGGTATAGCTTCAAGTGAAGTATATTCTTCTTTAGGTGGAGTATGATATTTTTTTTAACTATTATTGTCGGTGAAGGAAATGTGAAAATTCTTGGAGTGGTGTAGCTTCAAGTGACTGTACTCGTTATGGTGGATTATCAGCGAAGACAATGAAAGTTTATGTATTATTTTCAATCAAGGTGGATATTGTTGGTGTTGGTTGAAAATATACATGTTGAAGAAGTCCCATGTCGCTTAGTTTTGTGAACAAAGAGAGAGTTCAAGGCTATATATATGATACAAGTTTTTTGAAGTCCCACATCGCTTAATTTTGTGAAGGAAGAGGGAATCCAAGGTTATATATAGGATTCAAGTTCTTCATTCCAAGATGCACCAGTCAAAAGCACTTTAAGTTTGTATTTGACATTTTACATTTTCTCTTATACTCTTGTTTTAGAGTGTTGTGAGGGGTAGTTAAATATTTGCTTTTGAGAGTGATGATGTATTGGGGCCTTGGGGTGGTTGAGGGTAGTCTATATGTTGTAAACAATTTTCACATAGTTTATTCTCTGGTTGTCATTTGACAACGGTAGTGGTTTTTTCTCCGATTTTGGAGTTTCCACGTTAATCTCTTAAGTTGTTATTGTGTTCCTCTTTTTCTCTATGCTTTATTTTTCCTAAAAATTTCGGTGAAGACAATGTGAAAATTATTTAAGTGGTTTAGCTTCAAGTGAAGTATACTATTCTTTAGGTGGAGTATGATAGTTTTTAAAACTATGATTGTCGGTGAAGACAATATGAAAATTCTTGGAGTGATGTAGCTTCAAGTGGCTGTACTCTTTATGGTGGAGTATGATTGCCAGTGAAGACAATGAAAGTTTATGTATTATTTTCAATCAAGGTAGGGATTGTTAGGATTGGTTGAAAATATACATGTTGAAGAAGTTCCACATCGCTTAGTTTTGTGAATGAAGAGAGAGTCCAAGGCTATATAAGAGTGGAAAACGGGCATGCCCGCCCCATTTAGGCCAGCCCCGCAAAAGCCCTTAAAGAACGGGGCGGGGAGGGGCGGTCATAGTTGAGGATGCAGGCCTAAAACCTAGGTCTTCCCCGCAAAAAAGTGAGGGCGGAGCGGGGAAAGCCCTTGGGCATTGCACATTTTAAGCTTGAAAATGTAAAAAATTATGTAAATGCTTATGCCCGCCAAAGCCCACGAAGAAAATGAGGCGGGGCGGGGCGGGGGCGAATGCATTAGAGGGTAAGGGCCTAAATCCATGGCCAGCCCCGCATCGGGCATGCCTAACGGGACGGGCCCGTTTTGCCACCCCTAAGGCTATATATAGGATACAAGTTCTTTGAAGTCTCACATCGCTTAGTTTTGTGAAGGAAGGGGGAGTCTAAGGCTATATATAGGATTCAAGTTCTTCATTCCAAAAAGCACCAGTCAAATACACTTTAAGCTTGTATTTGACTTTTTATAGTGGGGATCCTGTCTCACTAGGAGTCAGTTACAACAAGATTGGAACTAGAACTGCGAAACAGACTAAACCAAAGGCTCTTCCCAGGAAGCGACTAGTTAGTTGAGAACCCTATGCTTTTAAGGATATATATAAGATTCAAGTTCTTCATTCCAAAACGCACCAGTCAAAAACACTTTAAGCTTGTATTTGACATTTTATATTTTCTCTTATACTCTAGTTTTAAGAGTGTTGTGAGGGGTAGTTAAATATTTACTTTGGAGAGTGTGGGTGTATTGGGGCCTTGGGGTGGTTGAGGGTAGTTTATGTGTTGTGACCATTTTCATATAGTGTTATTCTCTGGTTTTCATTTGACAACGGTAGTGGTTTTTTCTCCTGTTTTGGAGTTTTCAGGTTAATCTCTTGTGTTGTTATTGTGTTCCTCTTTTTCTCTATGCTTTGTTTTTTCTAACAATCCATACCCTTACCAACAAGAAGGGACAAATCTATACGACTTTAAATTTGATATTCCTACATCTCATCCATCTTAAGATATTCTTCTGTCGTCTTTGAAGTACATAAGAGAACACCAGGATTCTCTAGGATCCCTCTTGGAGATTAGAGGATTACTTAAGGATTATCTCGCATTTGTACACTAAGTTCGATAACATTATTGATTATTTGGATTCCTTAGGGATCGTTGTTCCACATCTATTTAAAGGCGGTGATACTCAAAAGAGTGATGATGACATTGATAGTGCAAAACAATAACATTATATAGTTTCCTATGTTTTTCTTGTTTTGTTCCTTATTTATGCCACTTTGTTCTTTTGCCTGTTGTTTCTTTTAAATTTGTGACATGTCTTAATCTATATGAGTATTATTCTATGTGTATCGCCTATATGTGTTATTTTTCCCTTGTGCATCTGCATCTCCTATATGTGTTCAAAAGTACCTATAAAATTTTTGTGTGACTTTTCTTATATATATTTTAAGTGTTTATCTATATACATAAAAGTGTTTCTAAAGGGACGACGTGGAAAGCTAGATTTAGCGTAGTGACCCAAGTGGAAAAATAAATATTGAGTCTAGTTGTTACGATTTCGAACTCCTCTAGTTCCCTTAGAGAGAGATAAATGTAATTTTTTGGGAACACTCTTTAAAATTATAAGGTGTTCTCTACTTTTGACTTGTGCATCAACCACTCATCATAAAATTCTTAAATAAAAAAATATTAGATTTTATTTCTTCACTCATTCTATTTCCTTACAAATTAAAGGTCTCATAAAAGAATCAATATAATTAGATTTAGAAGAATGAACTAGACTCTCACATCACAACACGATAAAATACAATTAAAAAAATTGTTCACATTTAATGCCTGACAATACCTTGAGTTATGAGGTTAGACATTAGATTAAAAAGTAAATGTTAAACAATATATAAGTGAAATGACTCATATATCTAATGTATTAATTTTTTAGATGAAAATGTGACTGTCCAATATCAATTGCATTATTACTAATCGTCCAATGAATCGATACATACAAGTGTTTAAGGTTTCCCATCGCAAAAATCTTAATATCGATATCATAATCTCGTTCAACTAGCGGAGTGGTGGAGAATGTATGAAACAAAAAGTCTTGAATTTAAGAGAGTGTTGGGTGTCAAGAGTGAGTTAAAAGTTCCAAGTTAGATAAAAAAAGTAATTGTTGAGCAACATATAGGCGAGATTATTCATGCACCCAATGTCTAAAGATTTTAGGTAAAGTATAATGTTCAATTTGACTAGTCCGGTGACTCTGTGTCCAATGGGTCAATCCACTTCAATGTTTAAGATTTCTCTAAAAAATTTAACCACTGTATTAGAGTCAAGTTCGACTTGATGGAAATGTCAGTTTAATTCTTGGTGTTAGATGAATAATGCAAAGAGTCGTAAACTTATATTTATATATATATATATATATATATATATATATATATATATATATATATATATATATATATATATATATATATAAAGTGTGAGCTCACACATTAAAAAGTGACATATTTAATATAAAGAACAAATTCACATCTTTGTTGTAGTGGTATAGTAGCTTCCTTTTTACCTCACATGCATAATTAGAACTTTCTCTTCACATTTTTTCAATACACTCATTGGAAAAAAAAAATGGCAACTACCAAAGGAAAAGAAAAGGTTCACATACAAGAAGACATTGGAAGGGAATAAGAGGTGGGCATGTTAAAGGAAGAGGTGGGCCTCGTGCATTGAGCCCCAATAGTTTCACCTTTGTGTTAGCCCTAAACATCAACCTAATTAAACTGTTCCCCTAAGTGACCTACAAGATCTTATTTCCACACCTAATTGGTTTCTACACGTTTGGATTTTATGAAACCCAATAAAGGTCACTTGTTGAAATCTTTCTCTCCTTTTGTGCATTTTTATTGGGAGTCAGTCTTAATTATGATTATGAACAAACACAAACATTCCTTCCTTTGGGTCCAATAATAAGCTTACTATGTTGTTTCCTTAACTCTACGTGTCTTGTGGCAATTAAGCATTTGGTTACTCCCATGTTAACTTGTCTCCACTCAATTAATTTTGGGATATTGTTTTTCGTGCTTACAAAACATGGAGTGCTTTAACAGATATTGGAGAGATTCATGTTATTTTATTTGGTCGACAAAGATTTCAACCGGCCGAGTTGGAGTGTAATCCACACCATTAACTTGTTCATATTATTATTCCCATATAAATTGGGTATTTTTTTAAGGAAAAAAAAACGAGTCAGAATTTAACTCACTAATAAACATTAATAGAAATTAGGCCACCACATTCTCACCTATAATGTTTCAATAACTTTGAAAAAAAAAATCCTCTATATTCATCAGAATTATCGTCCATGCAAAATATTGTTTATTTGATTTGCTTAATCTCATTTCGATCATATTGTAAAATATTTGATATTTTTGTCACCATTACTAACCCAATTATTTTTGCCTTATCCCTATAAAATTGATTTTGAATATGAAGAGTTCGGTGCAACACTCTTTGAATTTTCTTCTCTAAATCAAGAATTTTTAGTATAAATTAAGTTATTGATATTCAAATCATGGCATACTTGATAGTTGTATGTACATTATCAAAAATGTGTCACATTAATAAAAGAAAATTGTTTTAAAATAGGTAATGTCATTCTCACTTTGTAAGTAGTCACTATGCTAAAAAAGACCTTAGGCAATATTTCTTTTCAGCGCTTTAAAGCATTGCCTACATCAGTGTTTTTTCTAATGTAAAAGTGTTGACTTAAATGCCCTTAAGACAACTATTTCTAATAAAAATGTTGGTTTAAGTGTACTTTAGACAATGCTTTTTTTAACTGTGTTGGCTTAAGTGCACTTTATGCAACACTTTCTATTAAAAGCGCTGGCTTAAGGGCTCTTTAGAAAGCACTTTCTATTAAAAGTGTTGGTTTAACTTCACTTTAGGCAACACTTTCTATTAAAAGTGTTGGCTTAAGTGCTCTTTAGACATCACTTTCTATTAAAAGCGCTGGCCTAAGTGCTCTTTAGGTAGCGCTTTATGTTAAAAGCGCCGACTTTAGTTCACTTTAGGTAACGTTTATGTTAAAAGTGTTGGCTTAAGTGCTCTTTAAGCAGCGGTTTATATTAAAAACATTAGCTTAAGTGTTCTTTAGGTAGCACTTTCTATTAAAAGTGTTAGCTTAAGTGCTCTTTAGAATGCGCTTTCTATTAAAAGTGCTGGCTAAAGTGTACTTTAGGAAGCACTTTAGATTAATAAGTGTTGTCTTATATATATTTTAGGCATCACTTTTATTGATAAGTGTTGGCTTATGTCATCTTTACACAACACCTTTTTTTCCATGAATTAAACCTTGAGATTGATTCTTAATCCAATCATGAATTCAGACCAATCTTCTATAACTTCATTCAATTTATCTTAGGAGTAAATAAAACACTTCAAGTCATCAAAGTACTATATAATTATCAAAGAATTTGGATACAAAGTAGCAAAAACATTGAATTTCCACCATATTCAAGAATGGAAAGTAAATCATGAACTAATATTGTTGTAGTTGTGTAGTGAAGATGTTTTGTCCATGTTCTTCTAGACGTATATTTTTTCTTTCTTTCATTCTTCATTCAAGCATAATTACAGATATTGACTATGGAGTATTGAGTGCAATACTTGTTCTTATATTTGTATGTTTTGTTGGTGTTAATTAGTTAGCAATAACAATATAATATAGCATTCACCTAAGTGAACATGACCTTGTGCCACATTGAGAGCACAATACTAGAATGTTTAGCTAATTTGAGGAATAATCACTACTGCAAAACACGCATTCAACAATGCCATAGTCACCACAGTTTTTCCCTACACCGTGATGACATATCTTAACTAAGGCGCTACCATATTTATTTTGTTTTTTGATTAAAAATTATTTGTATATAACAGCGGTTACAAAACTATCAATTGTGATACAATCAAACTTTCGTCGGTTCAAACCTCAGCGCGATAAAATATTTTATTCCTTTAACATTAAGACGCACCTTTTCTTTTTTATTTATTTTAAAATTCACAAATAAAAGGGATATCACTATGGTTCTTCTGGTTAACCGTACTGATATATTTATAATAAATAAATGCTTATCTATACGGTTGGTATTGTTAACCGTTGGGAAATAGTTTACCCATATATAAGCGAATTAACTTTCACTTATTGACAGTAGCGTCGTTGCCTTCACGGTGAAACCCCAGAACCCGTTTTTTCTCTTCTCCATTAGTCGTGAATCTTGATAACTCGATTTCGTATCATACATTTTAATTCATTTCGCGCATTTCTACTTATCATTTTATCGAGTCTTTATCGTTTTAGTTGCTATTTACTTATGTTTTCTTTTCTTTTCCCTTTATAGGTGTTTTATCAGCAATGTAGAAGAAAGGATCGAAAGTTGAGCTGAAGATGGAATAAAAAGCAGCAAAAGTGCAAGTTCTGGCCTCCTTAAAGGAATGGCGCTCGCCATGCCCTGAGGAAGGCGTTCGTCGTGCCCAAAAAGGAGGGAATCTCTAATTTGAAGCAATGGCGGTTGCCATAAGCCATACGGCGGTCGCCGTTTGTGGCGGGAGCAGTTTTCCTGCAGCAGTTTGGCAGTTTTGTTCATTTCAAATTCAAATTAGATCCCAACCTTTTTGGAGCCAAAATTATCTATAAATAGACCCCTTTGGAGGGCAGTAAGGGGATCCGAAAGTTGCGCGGAAGCACTGTTGAATCGCGTCTTAGAATTAAGCATAAACTCACCGTTCAAAGCAGCAATTACTCACACTGAGGAATTGCTGCAACTTTGTATTTTCTATTTCCTTGTACTGCTGTATTACTGAAGAATCAATACAAATCTTGCAGCTATTTTCGCATTCGAGTTCAGTTCTATTTATTTTCCCGCATTTGCAAGTTCTTTATTTATCGCTTTATTATTATTATTATCGTATTCTATAATTATTTAAGCATAATGTCCTTGATTGTATTTACCATGTTTAGTTTGTTTTCATTTAATTGCATGTCTAGTTAAATTGTCTTGAGTCTGACGTATGAGAACCGTCGTTACCGACAGGACTCCGTAGATGTATTAAGTACGAAATCGCGATTGTATGTCGTTTTGGTTATAATTTCTATGCCTAATTTAAGTAGCTTTATCATGAGAGTGAGAAGTTATTTAACATTGCTTTGTCATGAGAGTGAGAAGCATATAAAGGTTTGAGCCGAGATTCGCGAGAGCGTGAGGAGTGAACCAGATAGTAGAAATTAGGCATCATATCTAAATACAGCGAGAACGTTTTAGATGTTGATTAGGATATTGTTGGCTTTCAAAGTGTGTTTCTTAGTTACCGGGCGAGCGAGAGCAAAATCTTGGGATTAAGAAGTATGGCTTTAGTTAAGACTGCGAGAGCGTGAGGCAGAGCCTTTTAGTCGGTATATTCTACGAAATAGGCGTATAATCACAATCAGTACCCGTTTTCTATAAGTCCCTTAGGTGCGCGAAAATCATATTTTGGGGTCGTTTTAGTATTATTTTCAAACCTTTAGTATTTAGCGTTTACATTTTCGTTCGTACCTTATTAATCATAGCCTTAGCTTTATAAAGCAACAATAGATTACAGTAGGTTGACATTGGTTTCTATGGGTTCGAAAATCTTTGATATTACTTCGATAAATCAGTGCACTTGCGAAGCATCAAGTTTTTGGCGTCGTTGCTGGGGACCAACGCTCAATATTGTGATTCCGTTGTTGCACCGTATAGACTAAGGCACTCTTGTTTGAAAAAAAAACAAAAAAAAAACTATGTATCACCCAGATTTCCTTTACAATTACCACTCCCAATATTTTGAGGAACCACAAGAATCCCATAATCCTGACCTCTAAATGTTGATGGAGAATTTCAATGCGACGCTCACTCACTCTCAACCAAATTTCCTCTATGATTACCACTCCCAATATTTTGAGGAACCGCAAGAATCCCATAATTCCAACCTCGAAACATTAATGGAGGATTTTATTGAAACAACAACTAACTCTAGGCTTGAATCCATGATGGAACGCTTTGTGGAGACACAAACTCTCCAGAATGAAGAGTTTAGAAAACAACATCTCGATACTTATGAAACCTTTAGGAAGATGAACACAGTGGTTGAGTCCCTCACAGCTCACACTGAGGCATTGGAGACCCAAATCTCTCTGCTTGCCCAGACACCTATAGGACCCACCCTTGAGAGACATGTGGATGTTGTAACAACCAGTAGTGAAGAACCAATAGAAAATCCTGAGGAGAGTGATAATGAATTTGAGGAGAGTTATGGTGAGAAAAGCGTAGAGATTGAGAAAAATCCATCAACGCCACCCGAAAGGGAGGTTGTCGAAGAGATAGAGAAGGAAGCATCTATTATTGTTCCACCTCCCTATACCCCACCAATTTCTTTCCCGCAAAGGTTTGTAGAAGTTAAGGTAGACTTCAAATCCAAAACATATGTGGAGGTATTGGAAAATATCCACACCGATACACCTTTGTCTGAGGTCCTGCATGAAAAGAGAAAATTTGAGGACCATGAAACTAGGGATATCATTACTGTTGAAAGGGTAAATTTAGACTTTGAGGTGGTGGATGAAAGAACTAAGCCCAAATTTGAAAATCTGATACTTAGGACAGATCCAGAACCACCACCACAAGTTCAAAAGAATGAACCACCCCAGAGAAGAAAGAAAAGAAATGGTGAGGGATATGTCAGATGGCTTGATAAGTGGCCATGGAAACCGAAGATTATTAGACGTCGAGCTATCGACGTTAAATAAAGCGCTGCGTGGGAGGTAACCCACAGGGTTTTTATTTTATTTTAAGTTGTTATGTTTGTTTGTTTGAATTTGCAGAAAATAAAGAAATGTATTGCTTGTCATGTCTTAGCTACATCTAGGCAAAAATTCTCGATCCTGGAGATGAGTTGGTGCCCACGGACATTCCTGCGAATGTCACTGCTGGTGGTGACACCGTTGATGAGTATGATAGGAGAGAGCATGTCTCGTTCTTTGCATAGTCAAGTTCCACTTGCACACACCGCACCATATTTTTCTAATACTTTTTGCAGGTACTTCCTCTAGAAGCGGGCAATATGATGAGCTGGTTCAAGAATTGCACAAACGAAGGAATCACAAAATGCCCGCCACCGAAGTAGAAGTGGTCGGTGAATATAGGGACAACAAGAGCAGGATCAGAGAAGATTTGGCACGCAGTAGCATTCATACAGGTTCTATCTTTCCTTCTTCCACCTTTTATCAAAACATTGAGGACAATGCTTGGTTTCAGTGTGGGGGAGGAACTTTATCGCTTTACATTTATCGCTTTTTTAGTTTGATTTATTGTTTTTTAGTTTATTTCATGCTTTTAGGAATCTTATCTGTTTTTAATGTTTTGTCGAGTCTTTGCATGTGCTGTCGAGTATTTATGCGTGGTTTTCACTTGTTATTCAATTTCCCCAAAATTTAAAAAATTTTAATCTCCAACTATTTTTGTTTCGTTTCACGACACGACACTCTGAAAGTATATAGGTTGTTTAGGCTGTGTTAGATAGACTTGGGAAAGTTTTGTAAATATTGGTACCGTTCCTACACCTTAGATTCCCTAAGTATGTGATATTGATTCAAATAGACATTATTCCAGGACCTTATGCCTAGTTTCTTAGAAGTACCCTCTTGATTAGTTTATACTAGCAATCAGCACCATCCTTGTGTACAAACTAAGTAACGAACCGATGCAAATATGTGTTGATCTCAAAAATTTGAATAATGTGATTTTTATAGAAAAAATGAATGAAAGACATGTTCCCGCTAAGTTAGGTGGTCCTCACCCGGCCATTTAGCCTAAAGGTTCATACTCTTGAAATTCGTAAGCAAAAGAAAACATAATGTGCGAAAAAAAATTTGAATGTCGAGATCATATAACACAAACAGGTTCGTTTACCATGTAAGTTCAAAAGAATGAACCACCCCAGAGAAGAAAGAAAAGAAATGGTGAGGGATATGTGAGATGGCTTGATAAGTGGCCATGGAAACCGAAGATTATTAGACGTCGAGCTATCGACGTTAAATAAAGCGCTGCGTGGGAGGCAGCCCACAGGGTTTTTATTTTATTTTAAGTTGTTAGGTTTGTTTGTTTGAATTTGCAGAAAATAAAGAAGTGTATTGCTTGTCATGTCTTAGCTACATCTAGGCAAAAATTCTCGATCCTGGAGATGAGTTGGTGCCCACGGACATTTCTGCGAATGTCGCTGCTGGTGGTGACACCGTTGATGAGTATGATAGGAGAGAGCATGTCTCGTTCTTTGCATAGTCAAGTTCCACTTGCACACACCGCACCATATTTTTCTAATACTTTTTACAGGTACTTCCTCTGGAAGCGGGTAATATGATGAGCTGGTTCAAGAATTGCACAAACGAAGGAATCAAAAAATGCTCGCCGCCTAAGTAGAAGTGGTCGGTGAATATAGGGACAACAAGAGCAGGATCAGAGAAGATTTGGCACGCAGTAGCATTCATACAGGTTTTATCTTTCCTTCTTCCACCTTTTATCAAAACATTGAGGACAATGCTTGGTTTCAGTGTGGGGGAGGAACTTTATCGCTTTACATTTATTGCTTTTTTAGTTTGATTTATTGTTTTTTAGTTTATTTCATGCTTTTAGGAATCTTATCTGTTTTTAATGTTTTGTCGAGTCTTTGCATGTGCTGTCGAGTCTTTATGCGTGGTTTTCACTTGTTATTCAATTTCCCCGAAATTTTAAAAATTTTAATCTCTAACTATTTTTGTTTCGATTCACGACACGACACTCTGAAAGTATATAGGTTGTTTAGGCTGTGTTAGATAGACTTGGGAAAGTTTTGTAAATATCGGTACCGTTCCTACACCTTAGATTCCCTAAGTATGTGATATTGATTCAAATAGACATTATGCCAAGACCTTATGCCTAGTTTCTTAGAAGTAGCCTCTTGATTAGTTTATACTAGCAATCAGCACCATCCTTGTGTACAAACTAAGTAACGAACCGATGCAAATATGTGTTGATCTCAAAAATTTGAATAATGTGATTTTTATAGAAAAAATGAATGAGATCATATAACACAAACAGGTTCGCTTACCATGTAAGTACAAAGGATAATGGGCTTAATGTGATTGCGCGAGAATGAAAAAAGAGGTGAAATAGGATGAAGGATGTAGGTCGAGTTATAATATCATGATTTGAATTGGTATTGCATAGGAAGTGAGTCTTTGTCCGCAAATGTGGAAATGTGTCGTTACGATATCCTTGTTTTCACTATTTAGTATCTATCGATCAAACATTAGCCTAGCAGCCACGTATGATTAAAGTCTCGTTGTGCCTATTTTTCGAACCGTGCTTATTTTCTATTTACCGTGTTGGTTGATTGCTTGAGGACAAGCAATGGTTTAAGTGTGGGGGTGTTGATAACTCGATTTCGTATCGTACATTTTGATTCATTTCGTGCATTTCTTCTTATCATTTTATCGAGTCTTTATCGTTTTAGTTTCTATTTACTTATGTTTTCTTTTGTTTTCCCTTTACAGGTGTTTTATCAGCAATGTAGAAGAAAAGATCGAAAGTTGAGTTGAAGATGGAATAAAAAGGAGCAAAAGTGCAAGTTCTGGCCTCCTTAAAGGAATGGCGCTCGCCATGCCCTAAGGAAGGCATTCGCCGTGCCCAAAAAGGAGGGAATCTCCAATTTGAAGCAATGGTGGTCGCCATAAGCCATACGGCGGTCGCCGTTTGTGGCGGGAGCAGTTTTCCTGCAGCAGTTTGGCACTTTTGTTTATTTCAAATTCAAATTTGATCCCAACCTTTTTGGAGCCAAAATTATCTATAAATAGACCCCTTAGGAGGGCAGTAAGGGGATCCGAAAGTTGCGCGGAAGCGCAACCGAATCGCGTCTTAGTGTTAGTAGAGTAATAGTGGGGGTTGTTTTTAATCGTATCCACAGGAATTGTTCGATATTTGATGCGTGCCTTTCAATAGTTGTGATACTTTAAGTTCAATGGTTTCAAAAGTTTCTCAATTGTTGTTAACATTCATTTGTAGCAAAGATTAATTAGTGACAAAGATTTTGTAAAAGTTTTGATAAAAGCATGTCAAGGTTAGGTTTCGCCAATCCTTTTTACGTATAAACAAATAATCAAGCATATGAACTCGGTTTCCGACCAATACAATCGTGTATCCTCCCGACTAAGTTTATGTCTAAAGCGAAGTCGTGAGTATCATTGTTTAGACCGTTAGATGATGTCTCACGCTACAATCTAAACAACAATCATTAAGATCAACACAATGCGAATAGCAAATCCCAAATCTATGTCTAGAGTTTGGTTTTTAAGAGATAAAATTGTTAGGTCACGATTTGTAGAATCTATGTCTAGAGCAATACAAATCACACATGGATCATTAAGAGAAAACAACATCATCTATATTGATCAAAGATTTTGTTCATATACAATAAATCAAAAGCAATACATAAAATCAGGATCACCTACCTCTAACCTCAACATTGAGTATTTAGCTACCACTTCTCATGGTAGTTTGGATAACAAGTAAAGAGAGGAGATGAATGAGCATCCACGACGAATAATCGAGAATGGATGCGACTTCAGCTTCTCCAAGTGAAAATCCACTCTTTGATGATCAAAATACTGAAAACTATGATTACTAGTGAAAATGAACAAGATATCCTTTTTACAACAACTGAAAATCTATTTATACAAATAAAAACTCAGCACCCTTCGCCTAGCGAAGGCTTCATTCGCCTAGCGAATGAACTAAAACATGGCACTTTAAGTGCCTCAGACTTAAACCGCCCCCAAGAATTATCGCGGGTTCGCTAGGCGAACCAATTCACTCGCGAAGCGAACCTTTGCTACCACATTCGCCCCAGCGAAGTTTGGGTGTTTTCAAAAGTGGAAGTTTCTGCCACCCTTCGCTGGCACCTTCTCCCCGCGAACACATTAGCGAGCATTCACTGGCTTCCTCACCCAGCGAATTTACCCAGTTTTCCTACTGTAGGTTTTTGCATACTTTGTGCCACCCCTCACTGGCACACTCGCTAACATTCGCTAGGCGAACCTTCGCTGGCAGCTTCGCCAAAACTCGCCTAGCGAATGCTGTTGTTGATTTCTTCCTTCAATGGCAACTTGCCTCCAATCTTTGTGTATCACAATCTTGATCTTTTAATGCCTATTTCTGCACATTAGCACACAAATTACAAGCACCACAAGTATATTTCAATGAATGCACAACAACATCATTCCACACTAAAATCAACATATTCCACATGAAAAGAAATGAAAAATGCCAAATAATTCATACAAATATATATCATGATTGACATCTAACAAACTCTCCCCAACTAACTCTTTGCTTGTCCTCAAGCAAAGTATGCCTCTCATGAGGATTTGCTCGAGGATTCAATTCAACCAAGATGCTAAAAAACGACTCAACTAAACAACGATCACAACAATGCAACAATTACACAATTCAAAAACCTATAATGTAAAAGAACTTGACTCTTAAACAATTTCAACAATGTTTCAAGAGAAAACTAACTCATCATACACATGTCATTCTACACTCCTCTTCGAAATAGGATTGAAGGTAAACGTGCATACAAGCACGGGACAATTACACTCAAATGACCAATGATGCAAATACTAAACAATTCATACCATATCTCAATGAACACAAACGAAATCATGGAAGTAAAAGATCACTAAGGACTTCAAGGTTGTAGTTTGGTCGGGTAAACAAAAAGGGACATTTCTAATGTCCATTGAAACGAAATTGCCGAAGCAAAAGAACATTCACTACACACATATTCACACAACACACTTCATTTCACCAATTTTTCATTCCACCTTCACAAACTACCGTGCACAATTATTGATTCTATTTTTTTCTCATTCAAGCAAGCATTTTCTCATTTGTACAACATATTCACACTCTTTTCTTTACATGCTTGCTTAAATTTTTTTCAAAATTTGGAGTAATGCACCCATATTCTTTTTATTCTCCCCAACTCATTTTCGACTTAACCTAAAGTGAATGCTCCTTGCTTTTTAAGGCAAGGAAATCAAAGTATACAATTTCAAAGGTTCAAGAAGAAAATGTTAGAACTCACCAAATTCAATGATGAACCAAACTTGCAAATTATGGACATAAAACAAGTTCATCACTAAACTGAGTTCTAAACTGTTTAGGCTCAAAGGGGCTACAAAATGCTCACTCCTCACAGGTGAATTACTATATGGACATGGTTGTGCTCACTTTCAAAAAGTGCCTTGATCACTTCTCCTACTTCCACAAAATCACATGGTCACAAGATAAGGCATGAATTAAAAGTAAAAACAACATTCATCATCACTCCTTAACATATAATAACACTTTGGAGGCTTCTCACTTTAATGGTTTTTGATCCTAAAATGACATATGCATTCAAAAGAAGTTGTAACATGAAACAGCATTTTCAATCGCCCAAGACACAAAGTTCTAAAACATACAAAATTCTCGAACTAGGTAACGATGTACCTTGTCGCAACACAATGCTTAAGATATATCATAGCCCTCACATCTTGGAGGAATCTTTCTTTAAAATCAAGAGTCGCCAACCTAACTTCCAAAATTCCATCATAAAAGAAGGAACATTAAAATGAAAACATATTCACAATTTAAGTGTTGAGCATTCGTAAACTGAAGAACTCAACACTTAATACATTAATTAAACCCTACAAATTATTAGTAACAGTGCAACAAAAATAATTTACTCAAAACGCTTAACATTACTAATAATTAATAATAAAGTGCTTGGTGTAAAAACACCTACAATATCCAAAATGGTACCACTAGGGTACAAGTACACCAATATTCAAAATATTCCACTATGTGGATACAATAGACTAGTAAAAGCTGGAAAAAAAACAAATACGAGAAAACTTCACTTTGGAGTCCAAAGGAAGTACACAAGTCTAAGAGCCACAAAAACATCAATCCTCATCTGACGCCTCAATATCCTCATTACCGCCAGCAGAAGTAGCCTCCTCCTCATCATCATCGTCACCAACAGTCTCTACTCCAGCCTCCTCATCATCAGCATCGTCCTCACCCCCTCCTAAAATTGGCCTGGCCTCAGGCCAACCAGCATGCACTAGGAACTGCTCCCTAGTCATCATCATATGCTCAGTAGAAGGGTCCCGGATCTGCAATTGGAGAACCTGCAAAGAATCATGAATATCAGTCATGGCACGCTACTGGGCAGCCATCCAATCCCAATTATATTGGCAGATCTCCTGCTGATATGGATAAAAGGTCGGCGACGCCGGTTCAAAACCTCCACCAGCCTCAGCCGCATCATCAGCACCAGCCCTGGAAGACTCTCCAACAACCCCTCTAGCTTTACAGAACTTATCCACATACCGATCATCAATAGCAGATGGAATAGTGACCTACATGCGGGCTGGAATATCCACACCAGAGTGAGCATACAAGGACATAATAAGACATGGAAAAGCAAGCGGGGCATTCTTGCGCGCCGCAGTACCTCCCAAACCACTCAAAATAATAGCCTTGATTTCATCCGCAATGATGCGGGCCACGTCAATCTGCACATTCATCTGAATGCTGTGAATAAGATGAGCCAGAGCAATAGGAACTGTACTATGATGCGACCTAGGAGAAATGTTGGTGAGTACAAACAATAAAATGAGCTGAACTAAAGGCTGCATGTCCACCCTTCTGAATCTAATCGGCACCCCGGATGAATTCCGCTCAACTTCCTTACCTTCAAGAAGTAAATCCCGGGTCATCTTTTCAACGTCTCGGTGGAGATGCAAGTCGCGATGATATGCGTCCAACTCAATACCAACCAACGGCAAGGGATCTCCCAAAACAGTGTTGATCGTCCTACGATCAAATCTCACAACAGTCCCTCTAACCCATGAGGCCCAGCTAAATCTTTCTCCATCATCCGGCAATGCATTCGCATAAAATTCCTGAACAATTTTAGCATTGTAGCCATCCAGAGGCATCATTAACCGATCCCATTTCTTCGCCACAAAAAGAGCATCAATCGTCCGGTAACTTCCACGATCACTAAGTAGGAATATTTTCTCTGCCAAGATGTGCTTTCTCTCAAGGGTTTCGTATCTGGCTGCTTGCTTAGCTCCCCTAAATATGTCTTCATCAAAACGCACGGGCACTTGTTTGGAGGTTGAAGCCTTTCGCTTCTTAGCCGCGTGAATTGCTGTTTTTGGTGCCATCTGCACATAACAAACAATAAAACCAAACAAAGACAAACAAACGCATTAGCGACTTAAAACAAACCAGCCAGAGACTTGCATTTCATAAAAAAAATTGAAAATGTGCTTCTGTTCGCGCCAGGTTTGCTAGGCGAAGTCTGGCAAACATTCGCCCCAGATTCGCTAAGCGAATGCTCGCGAAGCGAACAAAGCAGCGAACCCGCGAATTTGCAGAAAAACAATATCAAAACCAGTCCAACAATAATCTCTTTTTTTTCAAATATCACTCTACTCATAATGCCTATGGAGTTTCTATCATGCAATTCATAAACAAAATGACAGAGGTTCCAAAATTTTCAAAACCCTAATTGCTCTATCATGAACATAACAATGCACAATGAAAAAAAACAATGAAAGAGTGTGCAAACCTGAATTTCGCACGGTACTGGTGAGATTAGGATGAATGGAAAATGGAAAGAGAAGTGTTGCCAAGCTCTTGAGAGGAAGGGAGAGGAAATTGCAAATACGGTGGAAAAATGGCAAAGGTGGCAAATGAATTAGGGTTTCCCCCTCTAATTCTGATTCAAAATGGGTCTTGGGCCCAATTGGGTGGCCCACCCATAATTTCTCTTTTTTTTTTCTGATGTGGCAAAACTTGGGTTGGCCTGTCTCGCTGGGTTCGCGAAGCGAAGTCCAGCGAACGCTCGCCCCAGCTCGCTAGGCGAACGCCAGCGAACAAGCCCAGAATTTTCAAAAATTTTGCCAAACATTACCACATCTTTTAAGGCTTCAAAATGCTAACCAAACACAATTAAAACAAAAATAAGCAGTAATACTTACAATGTTGGGGTGCCTCCCAACAAGCGCTTGTTTAACGTCGACTAAGCTCGACGGTCCACCGCAATCTCACGGATCGCGGAAAGGAACAATGGTGGGATTCAGCTGAAAATCACCTCCAAGATACACTTTTAATCTTTGGCCGTTCATAGTCCAATTCTCTTTGGCTGTTGTGTCTTCAATTATAACCGCTCCATAAGGCTTGATTTCTCGGATCCGGAACGGACCCGACCATTTAGACCTTAACTTTCCCGGAAACAATTTTAACCGAGAATTGAATAGCAAGACCAACTGTCCTACCTCAAACTGCTTGATGATAATTTTTTTGTCATGGTAAGACTTTACACGCTCTTTGTACAGTTTATTGGAATCGTACGCCTGAAGGCGTAATTCATCCAATTCCTGTAATTGCACTTTTCTTTTTTCGCCGCTAAGAGTTGGATCAAAATTTAAAAATTTTAAGGCCCAAAACGCCTTGTGCTCCAACTCCACCGGCAGGTGGCAATTCTTACCATACACAATTTTAAACGGTGTGAGACCGATCGGAGCCTTAAAAGTGGTCCGATACGCCCACAAAGCATCATCCAATTTATTGGCCCAATCTTTTCTCGAGGCCGACACAGTTTTCTCCAAAATACGTTTTATCTCACGATTGGATACCTCCACTTGACCATTAGCTTGAGGATGATATGGTGTGGCAACCTTGTGCTTTACACCATATTGCTCCAAAGCTTTGTCAAGCTGAGTGTTACATAAGTGAGACCCTCCATCACTTATTAACACTCTAGGAGTACCAAAACGCGCAAAAATGTTTTTTTTCAAAAATTTCACAACTGTTTTTCCGTCGGCTTTAGCACAAGCTATCGCCTCCACCCATTTAGACACATAATCAACAGCAACCAAAATATATTCATTGGAAAATGAAGACGGGAATGGACCGACAAAGTCGATCCCCCAACAGTCAAAAACTTCAATTTCCAACATATTCTGTAAAGGCATCTCGTGCCGCCGTGAAATTCCTCCACTTTTCTAGCACCTGTCGCAACTAAGGGCATGCGCATGCGCATTTTTGAATAAGGATGGCCAATAAAATCCCGATTGAAGGACTTTAGTGGCCGTTCTCAACCCATTAAAGTGTCCTCCATACGGAGAGTTATGACAGTGCCATCGAATATTCGTGGCTTCCTCCAATGAGACACGCCTTTTTAAGAGGTTGTCGACACCAAGTTTAAATAAATAAGGTTCATCCCACACGAAGGACTTCGCATCAGACAAAAATTTTCTTTTTTGGTGGTGCGTTAGACCGTCCGGTATCAATCTGGCGGCTTTGTGGTTAGCCATGTCGGCGAACCACAGTCTAACCTGCACTCTAAACAATTTTTCATCCGGGAACTCCTCTTTGACCTCACATTCATTCTTGGTCACGTCAACGTTTACCAGGCGGGATAAGTGATCCGCCACCAAATTCTTGGATCCTTTTTTGTCACGAATTTCAAGATCAAATTCCTGTAACAAAAGGATCCAACGAATAAGCCTCTGCTTAGAATCAGGTTTGGTGAGCAGATACCTTATAGTCGTGTGGTCCGTGTAAACGATGACTCGTGAACCAATCAAATAGGAACGAAATTTCTCCAACGCAAACACTATGGCAAGCAACTCTTTCTTAGTTGTTGCATAGTTAATTTGAGCCTCGTTTAAAACTTTGCTCGCATAATGTATAACGTGGGTTTCCTTTGACCCAAAACAGCCCCAACCGCATAATCGCTTGCATCCACATTAATTCAAAATCCAATTTCCAGTTAGGTGCAACGATTATCGGTGAGGTAGTTAAACTCTTTTTCAAAAAATTAAACGCAAAAGGCAAGACTCGTCAAAGTCAAAAATCTTACCTTGGACGAGCAAGTTTCTCAATGGCTTTGCGACCTTTGCGAAGTCCTTAATAAACCTTCGGTAAAACCCGGCGTGTCCAAGAAAGCTCCTTATGCCTTTGACATTCATCGGTGGTGGCAATTTCTCAATAACGTCCACCTTGGCCTTATCAACTTCAAGGCCCTTTGAAGAAACTTTGTGACCGAGCACAATTCCCTCGTTCACCATAAAGTTGTATTTTTCCCAATTAAGCACCAAATTGGTTTCCACACACCGTTCCAACACCGTATCCAAAATTTTCAAGCAAATATCAAATGATTGTCCAAAAACCGAGAAATCATCCATAAAGACCTCAATTGTCTTTTCGATCAAATCCGAGAATATAGCTTGCATACACCGTTGAAAAGTCGCCGGTGCATTACATAATCCAAACGGCATCCTCATATAAGCGAAGATTCCAAAAGGACATGTAAAAGCGGTTTTTTCATGATCCTCCGGGTTCACAATAATTTGGTTGTAACCCGAATAACCATCCAAAAAATAGTAGAATTGTTGACCGGAAAGCCTTTCGAGCATTTGATCCATAAAAGGTAGAGGGAAATGATCTTTTCTCGTAGCTTTGTTTAACCTACGGTAATCAATGCACATTCTCCACCCGGTAACGGTTTTTGTTGGAATGAGCTCATTTTTCTCGTTTCGGACCACGGTTAATCCGCCTTTCTTCGGTACCACATGCACCGGACTAACCCACGGGCTGTCAGAAATAGGGTAAATCATTCTGGCATCTAACATTTTTACCACTTCTTTTCTAACCACTTCTTTCATGATTGGATTTAACCGGCGTTGAGGTTGAGCAACCGGTTTAAAATCTTCCTCCATAAATATACGGTGCATGCAATATGAAGGGCTTATGCCTTTGAGATCGGACAACGTCCATCCCATTGCATCCTGATTTTTTCTCAACACTTGAATTAAGCGGCTCTCCCCGTTTTCAGACAAAATACTACTTATGATCACCGGTTTATTACCACCGTCATCGAGAAAAGAATACTTCAAGGTTGAAGGTAACACTTTCAGTTCAAGTTTGGATGGTTCATCATTAACCACTTTTTTTAGAATTTCCTCTTCATACTCCCACGGTTGCAATTCTTCCAAAGCTTCAAGCTCTAACAAACACTCTTCAAGAGCTTGCTCTTCTTCAACCGAGAATACTTCCAAGGAATCATCCAAAGCTCTTTGTAAAGGATCAATGACATGAATTTGCTTTGTAACTTCAAAACTTGCTTCCTCCGTTGCATCGATTCAGAAACAATTACCTTTATCTTTCTTGTGCTTCATGGCATCATAAAGGTTGAAACACACCTCTTCATCTTGGACTCTCACTTTCATGAGACCATCGTCCATGTCAATTGCCATTCGGGCAGTTTTCATGAAAGGCCTTCCAAGAATCAAAGGTGCATCCTCATCCTCCTCCATTTCAATTACAACAAAGTCTATCGGAAACAAAAATTTGTCCACTTTGACCAACACATCTTCCGCTACACCGTGAGGACGGGTAGTGGATTTATCTGCGAGTTGCAACGTCATTTGAGTGGACCTCAATTCCATGTGTCCTAACCGTTTCACAATCGACAATGGTATCAATTTGATACTAGAGCCCAAATCAATCAATCTGTTGCCCACATAAATGTTTCCTATCGTAACCGGCAATGTAACTCGTCCCGGATCACATTCTTTCCTCGGGAGAGTACGTTGAATGATGGCACTACAGCTTGCATCTACCATAATCGTCTCTTGATCCGTATACCTCTTCTTTTTTGTGAGGATATCCTTCATAAATTTCGCATATTTAGGTATTTGCTCCAAAGCCTCGGAAAATGGAATATTTATTTGTAATTGTTTGAAAATATCCATAAACCGAGAATAGTGCCGCGCACTATCTTTCTTTGTAGGAGCATGAGGATATGGTAAATGTTGAATCGGAATATTGTTCATCGGCTATTTTCCCTTCCTAGTTCTCTTCACTCTTTCTTCACTCTCTATTTTTTTCTCATTCTCACTTTTTTCCTTCTCATTTTCAACTAAAACACCCTCAACATTTTTTTCTACTTCAATCTCATCACTATATTTTTCTTTTTCATTTTCAACTACAACCTCCTCCTCCACTACTCTCTTACCTACACCCATGTCAATCTCTCTTCCACTTCTTGTGAGAATTGCTTTGCAATCTTTAGGATTCGGAAGCGTATTTGCCGTAAAGTGCCCTTTTTGATGGTCGGCCAATTGTTTTGATAATTGCCCGACTTGTGTTTCAAGATTCCTTATGGCCGCATCGGTGTTCTTTTGGTTGGAAATTGCCATTTGCATAAATTGTGTGAGAGTGTCCTCCATCTTCGTATTTCCAACGGGAGCTTGCGGAGGTTGAGTGTAATTTTGGTATTGTTGACGGTTTGATGGTCCGGCTTCTTGCGGTCTCCATTGTTGTTGATAACCTTGGTTAGCCCTTTGTTGGTAACCTTGGTTGCCTTGTTGATACGGAGGTCGGGGTTGATATCCTTGATTTCCCGCGTAGTTTGCTTCCTTCACAACGGGAGGACAATAACCGGTCGGATGGTCACCTCTACATAATTCACAAACTAACACTTGCACATTTTTACTTGAAGAATCATGAATCTTTTTGAATTGTTGCGGCAGCTTAGACATTTGCTTAGTTAACAACTCAACCTGTTGTGATAATAATTTGTTCTGTGCAAGGATAGCATCGTTTGTTCCTAATTCCAACACTCCCGGAGTTCGTTGAGAAGGTCCACGATTGTGACTACCTTGATGATCGTTCAAGGCCATCTTATCAATGATAGTTGTGGCTTCTGCTGCGGTTTTGCTTAACAAGGATCCACCAGCGGTGGCATCCAACAAGGTTTTGTGTACAAGCTGAAGCCCATTTCTAAATATATAAATTTGTGACAATTCATCAAAACCATGGCCCTTGCACTTTCTTAACATTGATTTGAACCTCTCCCAAGCTTCGTTGAGAGATTCATTTGCTCCTTGTGTGAATACCGCGATGGCGGTCTTTGCTTCCATAAACCGAGTGTGAGGGAAAAATCTCTCCAAAAAATTTCTCTTCCAATGCATTCCAACCCGTCATTATGCCAGTTGACTGATCAAGGTACCATTCCTTTGCCTTCCCAATGAGGGAATGCGGGAATAGTCTCTTGAACAGAGACTCCTCTTCTGCCTCAGGTGCATCAGTCGCTCCCGCTATTTCATAGAATTTCGTCAGATGGGTAAAAGGATCTTCATGATCCATACCCGTAAATGGACTTTGATATAACAGCTGGAGAATACCGGTCTTCATTTCAGCATGACGGCCGTTGTGTGCATGGCGAGCGAACTGAGCATTGTGTCTCGGACTATTTGTGCATGGCCTAGAAGCAGGTGGTGGTGGTGGTGGTGGATCTGCCTCCATAACTGGAAGTATTTGTGGAAGTGGTGGTGGTGTAGAAGTACTTTCCTCTTGTTCTCGCTTCTGTCTTACTAGCTGCCTCCTTCGTCTAGTTCTGCTGTTGATTCTACAAGCGGTTCTCTCAATCTCAGGATCGAAAAGAAGTTGGTCCGCCAGTAGTTTCCCTCGCATAAACTAAGTCTGCACACTAAACAAAACAAATTAACAAGTTCAAGATAAAATGGTAACAAGCTTAAAATAGCTCAACTATCGCAATGCTTGCAATATCACTTAACAATCCCCGGCAACGACGCCATTTTGTTAGTAGAGTAATAGTGGGGTTGTTTTTAATCGTATCCACAGGGATTGTTCGATATTTGATGCGTGCCTTTCAATAGTTGTGATACTTTAAGTTCAATGGTTTCAAAAGTTTCTCAATTGTTGTTAACATTCATTTGTAGCAAAGATTAATTGGTGACAAAGATTTTGTAAAAGTTTTGATAAAAGCATGTCAAGGTTAGGTTTCGCCAATCCTTTTTACGTATAAACAAATATTCAAGCATATGAACTCGGTTTCCGACCAATACAACCGCGTATCCTCCCGACTAAGTTTATGTCTAAAGCGAAGTCGTGAGTATCGTTGTTTAGACCGTTAGATAATGTCTCACGCTAATAATCTAAACAACAATCATTAAGATCAACACAATGCGAATAGCAAATCCCAAATCTATGTCTAGAGTTTGGTTTTTAAGAGATAAAATTGTTAGGTCATGATTTGTAGAATCTATGTCTAGAGCAATACAAATCACACATGGATCATTAAGAGAAAACAACATCATCTATATTGATCAAAGACTTTGTTCATATACAATAGATCAAAAGCAATACATAAAATCAGGATCAACTACCTCTAACCTCAACATTGAGTGTTTAGCTACCACTTCTCATGGTAGTTTGGATAACAAGTAAAGAGAGGAGATGAATGAGCATCCACGACAAATAATCGAGAATGGATGCGACTTCAGCTTCTCCAAGTGAAAATCCACTCTTTGATGATCAAAATACTGAAAACTATGATTACTAGTGAAAATGAACAAGATATCCTTTTTACAACAACTGAAAATCTATTTATACAAATAAAAACCCAGCACCCTTCGCCTAGCGAAGACTTCATTCGCCTAGCGAATGAACTAAAACATGGCACTTTAAGTGCCTCAGACTTAAACCGCCCCCAAGAATTATCGCGGGTTCGCTAGGCGAACCAATTCACTCGCGAAGCGAACCTTCGCTACCACATTCGCCCCAGCGAAGTTTGGGTGTTTTCAAAAGTGGAAGTTTCTGCCACCCTTCGCTGGCACCTTCTCCCCGTGAACACATTAGCGAGCATTCGCTGGCTTCCTCGCCCAGCGAATTTACCCAATTTTTCTACTGTAGGTTTTTGCATACTTTCTTCCACCCCTCGCTGGCACACTCGCTAACGTTCGCTAGGCGAACCTTCGCTGGCAGCTTCGCCAAAACTCGCCTAGCGAATGCTGTTGTTGATTTCTTCCTTCAATGGCAACTTGCCTCCAATCTTTGTGTATCACAATCTTGATCTTTTAATGCCTATTCCTGCACATTAGCACACAAATTACAAGCACCACAAGTATATTTCAATGAATTCACAACAACATCATTCCACGCTAAAATCAACACATTCCACATGAAAAGAAATGAAAAATGCCAAATAATTCATACAAATATATATCATGATTGACATCTAACACTTAGAATTAAGCATAAATTTACCGTTCAAAGCAGCAATTACTCACACTGAGGAATTGCTGCAACTTTGTGTTTTCTATTTCCTTGCACTGCTATATTACTGAAGAATCAATACAAATCTTGCCGCTACTTTCGTATTCGAGTTCAGTTCCATTTATTTTCCCGCATTTGCAGGTTCTTTATTTATCGCTTTATTATTATTGTTATCGTATTATATAATTGTTTAAGCATGACGTCCTTGATTGTATTTACCATGTTTAGTTTGTTTTCATTTAATTGCATGTCTAGTTAAATTGTCTTGAGTCCGACGTATGAGAACCGTCATTACCGACGGGACTCCGTAGATGTATTAAGTACGAAATCGCGATTGTATGTCATTTTGGTTATAATTTCTATGCGTAATCTAAGTAGCTTTGTCATGAGAGTGAGAAGTTATTTAACATTGCTTTGTCATGAGAGTGAGAAACATATAAAGGTTTGAGTCGAGATTCGCGAGAGCATGAGGAGCGAACCGGATAGTAGAAATTTGGCATCATATCTAAATATAGCGAGAGCGTTTTAGATGTTGATTAGGATATTGTTGGCTTTCAAAGTGTGTTTCTTAGTTACCGGGCAAGCGAGAGCAAAATCTTGGGATTAAGAAGTATGGATTTAGTTAAGACCGCGAGAGCGTGAGGCGGAGCCTTTAAGTCGGTATATTCTACGGAATAGGCGTATAATCACAATCAGTACCCGTTTTCTATAAGTCCCTTAGGTGCGCGAAAATCATATTTCGGGGTCGTTTTAGTATTATTTTCAAACCTTTAGTATTTAGCATTTACATTTCTGTTCGTACCTTTTTAATCATAGCCTTAGCTTTATAAAGCAACGATAGATTACAGTAGGTTGACATTGGTCTCTGTGGGTTCGACAATCTTTTATATTACTTCGATAAATCCGTGCACTTGCGGAGCATCAAATCTTGTGCTTCATAATTAAGGTATTCTTCTTCTTCTTCCATCTATTGTTAGATATTTCCCATTATCTCGTTTGTTGCATGTTGTTTTTGTTGATTGTTCTCATTTTTTCAGATTCGTCTTCACTACCTTAACAAAGACCATACTTTGGCTATGGTACATAATGTTTGTGTAGCTATGGAAAAAGTACAAGAAGCATGAAGCTATGATGGAAACTTCATCCACCTTGTACTTCTTCTGCATAGCTTCACAAACAAGATGTTAGTAAATGAAGAAACAACAGTGTCAGCAAACTTCATCTAGTTTTAGAAACAATGAAAAGAAATATAAGAAGTATGAAGCTTTTGTGTAAGCTTCTTCCTCCTTGTATTTCTTTTTCATTGCTTCCCAAACTAGATGAACATCATAATTGATTCCTGTTCCACGATTAGTTTCATTAAAAGGTGCGTCCTGGAAATTTATAATATATCTCTTTCGATCTCTCTTTACTCTTCATTGGATTATAGTTTTAGGGTTTGGTTTCAACTGAGGATGCTCATTGTTGAAGTTTGTTGTGATTCCTTACACGTTAAGGGGGTAATACATGGTGATGATGCTGGTGGTAGCAAGCGTATTATATGAGTTTATAATATCTGGTTCTGGTATAGGATGTTGTTTGAGTTTATTATATTCTGTTTAGATTGTTTGTTTCACTAACCCTCACTTAAAATACATTCATTTAATTTGACATAGATACTTATAATCTGCAAATTAAGTTGTATTTGAAAACCAACTTATATGAATCAATGTTTCCGAATTGCATGTCTCTCTTCATTCATCTCACGTTCTTTGATATATAGATTATGGTATAATGATCCGGCTCCTTAGATGTGTCACTATCTTCCATTATAGTTAAATTTCATTAACAATAATTTATTAGTTAATCTGCCTCTCCATCAACACTTATAATCGTAAAACTCACGATTATAAAAATTATGATGATAAGTGATGATGATGAGGCAGATTATCCAATGTCTTGTTCTTATGGAACTTTAACTATAATCGAAGATAGCGATATATCGAAGGAGTCAGACCAATAAACCACAATATATATATATATATATATAATAGCGTGAAATGCACGATGAGACGAATGCAATCTGAAAACATTGGCTTGTTTAACTTGGTTTTCAAGAATAGTTTAATTTGCAGATTATAGACTTCTTCATCAAATGGAATCCTTGTATATTTCTTTAGTGAGGTGTTTGGAAAACAAGCAATCTACATTTAATATAATAAACTCTAGGTACTTACAACAACGGTTATTTATTGTAACTGAGATAAAAGATAATATAATAAACTTTGGGTACTTTCAACAACGGTTATCTATTGTAACCAAGATCAAAGATAATTTATGTTTTACATAGTTTGCTGCTTACGGGTTTCGAACCCAGTACCTAAGTGTATATATCAGAACGGTTTATTAGCACAACCGTTGTGATATGTGGCACACGTCTTGCCTTTCAATAACGGTTTCCATACCGTTGTAGAAACGATGAACTTACAACGACACTCTACTTAACAACTGTATGTCAAGCGTGATGGTATTCCTTTTTAAACCGTTGTGAAATGGATTTTCCGTAGTAGTGCATATAATGAATCAGTGACTTAAATTATTTATTCAACATGAGAAACATAAATATATTCTTCATTTTCTAACTAAAACTTATGGACTCATACAGTTACTATTTGAGTTTAATTTCTTATAGATGTTTAATAAGTTAGGTTATGTTGATAGAATTGAATGAGGTATAAGGTTAGTTTATTAATGAATCTAAATTGTCAGGTTTATGCACAGAAAGTAACTTGCAATGAGGAGTTTAATGTTAAAAGGTCTATCAGCAAATGTCTTCAGCATGTGGTGGTACCATCTAATGTATCTTTTAGGGTTGCAACAATCTAGGCCTATCGTACTGTACATTATTGTATCAATTCTTTTACAAGAGTTTCACTATATAATTTTAATGGATATAATTCAATCTTTTGGGGCTGCAATAATCTAGCTCTCTTGTAATATACATTATTGTATCACTTCTTTTTATAAGAGTTTCACTATATAATTTTAATGTATATAATTCAATCTTCTAGGGATGCAACAATTGAGCCCTATTGTAATATACATTATTATATCACTTCTTTAATAAGAGTTTCACTATTCAATTTTAATGGATATAATTGCAGAAACTCAAGAGCTAGATTGTTGCATCGACCATGCCCTCGTGAGCCTCTATAACCATGCACGTTTAAATGGTTGCAACTGTGCAACTTTAACTGATGGATAATTTACTAGAAAGTGTACTAGCGTTGTTATCGAAGTAATAAAAATAAATTCGTTTCCACGGGGAATTCATACTTTAAATAAGGTACCTTGTGCGATGTAATTAGAAACAATAAGTAGGGGGGTTTTAGATTTGTTTTGGTTGAAAATAAAAGAGATAAGTTTTGATAATAATTATGATAAAGGCGGTTACGTCTTATTGTCAGAATCCCCTATTTCTACTTGATTGATAAAATGCACATTAATAGACAAGCAATAACTACAGAGTGATACGACTGATTAACTCTACCGCTACACTCAATCCCTTGGCGTGTAGCTCACTATCCTAAGCGTTAATTCCTCAATCTCCCAGGTCAACTATTCCGATAAACCAGGCAACATAGCGCGTTAATCCATAAGTCACAATTCCAAATCATATTATCCCTAGTCAATTAGAGAATTTAACAGTTAAAGTATGTCAGATAAATAGCCCTAGGGTCAGTAGTCACTACTTATCAAGATCAATTTGAATGTCATAACAAACAAAAGGCAATGAGCACAATTAATAACTGAATAATAACAACGAGTCAGAAAAATACATTAAAATCATCCGGTCATATGTCTCAATCAAGTAAAATATGTTCATCATCTAATAAGACCTAACCTAAGGGGAGTCTAGCTACTCATGTTGAAATAATTCAATATCATAAGTTTAGATTCGCAGAACATGAAATATCACTGAAGGAATAGTTATCCAATGGCTTCAATGGCCTCCAAAAGCTCCAAAATTACTCTAATAAGTCACTTTCTCTCTCCATAATCGAACCATTTTTTTTCTTTTCCTTACTTTCCTTATAAAGCTGCTAAAAAAAGTGTCAATCAATTGTACGAACGCGGGCGTGGGTGCGTTGGACATTCATTGCAAAAACGTAGTTGTGTAAGGATGCAGCACGAACGAGTTAATTCTAGAAGAAAAGCAGCGTGTTTTTGTTCTTTTTTTTCACCAATTTTCTCACTAAGTGCTTTTCTTCACCCAAAAGTGCTTTTTCAAGTTTTTTTTCACTCTTTTGCCTCTTACTTGCTCATTTCTTGTCATAATTGTCCGATTTTTCTTGCTAAATGACGTGCAATGACAACATATAATCACAATTTCGAAATTTGAACGGTTGATTGTCTTCAAGTAACCTGTCTGCACACTGAAACTTTGTCAAAAATAAATTACATAATTTATCAAATGAATGTCACTTCCTTTTGCTGAGCGAGACATCCGTTCTCTGCTTTGGTTTAATTAATTTAGATCAGTTCTTCCAGCACAAATACTCAACTTATCTCTCTATTCACCATTATACACTCAATTTCAAGGGTGTTCACTTAATCAACATAGAAAAGTATAAATCAGTGAATTTTTAAGTTATTTGCAAAATCACTCAGATCATATTTAAACACACGCATTTGAGGACTTTTAAGATTGTATATTATGTCAGGGTTGGATAATTTTTGGATAATCGGCTTAAACCTTGGAGTAGGTACCTCTTTATCCTTTTATTATCTTCTTCCTTTCATATTATAATTTCTTTATATATATGGTACTAGAAAGTTTTTCTTAATTTTGGGTCTTATTCTTTTCTAATTCTTCTTTTCAAAATGTCATATTTTTTACATCTTATTTTTCTTTTCTTTTCTTTTTTTTCTTTGACCAATTTCTCTAGTACCCCTAACCCCAAACTTAAATGTTGCTAACTTCCAAGAGAATCCCCAAACTTAGTGATTAGCATATACTAAAAATGAAATATATCTACCTAACTCTAAGGAGGGCATACATTTTTTATCTTTCGAGTCAAAGGCTTATAATAGGCTAAGTCACTGAAGAAAAGGCTAAGGCTCAAATTGGTTAACAAGTGAAATCAATTAATATGTAAACATGGTTTACAAGGACACATAGTTTTCCCAAAAAACTGCCTCTATGTGTGTTTATCGGATCAACTAATTAAAACGGATAAAATACAAATCCTATATATTATAAATTTATGGATACACTCAGAAAAAGAATTAAGTAAACAGTGGAAATAGTATGGCTCAAGCCTCACTTGCTTAGATATTTGAAGGTTGAATACCATATGTTGGTTTTCCGTTTCTTCATCAATCTTCAATCAGTAGGGGCACTTTTGTATCAATCACTTTTATTCATTTTTTTTCTTGTTACTTTTCTTTTCATTCACTGGTAAGGTAATAACTTAAACTAAAAAAGAATAAACAGTAACAAACAAGTTCATTAATAAAAACAACAAAGTAGTACAACAAATGGGAAGAACAATTTTTGAGCTAGTTCTCCACTTCTAAGACACTAATACGAAAGGGAAATAATTGTTAACAAAAACTAAAAACTGCAAACCAATTCGTGAGTTTCCTCCCATGCAACGCTTATTTAATGTCCCTTAGCTTGATCGTTTTTGCCTCTATTAGGGCAGCATATATGATACTAAGAACACATCATCCTTCTTCTTCCTCTTGTTTGGTAGGATTTCCATGAACTTGAGGAATCGATGTGTGGTTCCTAAATCTTCTCCAGCTCAGTAATAACGAACAAATCATATATGGAGTTTAATACTTTATCAATTTATTCACTTCCATCTGCTTTGTTGTCAAAATAGTTCTCAGGAACATGAAGTTGTTGAAGATGTTCAGGTTAAATATCTATGTCAAAGCAAATTATTTCCTTTGAAACTAGATCACCATCCTCTATTGGTCTTCTTGCTCTTTTTCTAAGGCTATTCTTCACCTCATATTTTTCTATTCTTGATTCAGTTATTTCATCCAATGGTGTGCACGTGTCTTCTTTTCTCTCCATACTAGTCTTTTGGATAGAACTCACCACTCAATTTCTCAACTCAATGGAGCTAGGATTCTTGTTTTTTGGGTTATCCATCGTATTACCGATAAGTCCCCCATTCAAACTAGTCTGAGCTAGCATTTGTCGCGACAACTGGCTGATTTGTAGCTCTAAATTCTTAATAGAGGACTTGATGTTCTTCTTCATTGTCAGCTGGTTGTTTATCATCTCTTTATGATTCTTTTTTACTCTATCAAAACCTGCTTGAGTGGCTTGCATAAAACTTGTCAAGGCTTCTAATTTTGATGATATCCTTAGTGGTGGATCTTGAGGCTCTTCTGGGCTGAAACTTTGAATGTGATTATTGTTCCAGTTACAACTTGAATGTGTATCCCACCTTGGATAAGTATTGAAGGAAGGGTTTGGATCATGATAGTTTCTCACATATTGTGCCTTTACAACGTAACTCTCTGGTGTATAATTACCATTTTGGCAACCTTCACCAAAGACGTTACATCGTAACACTCCGACGAGATTAACATTTGTCGAACTCAGATTCGAGGCTGCAATTTGATTTTTTTTAAGGTTTCAATCCGTACTAACAGCACATGTCGAAGATCCTCTTCATTGTACATTCCTTCTTTACCTAGCACGCACAATCAAAAGGCAAAAATCTTAGTAGCACTGCACTAGCTGATAAAACTAAATAAGAACAAAGTTTTGGAAACTAAACTAAAACAAAAAGAAGGAAAACTATTTACAAAAATTCAAAAACTAAAAATAACTAAATACAAAATTTACGAACGCCGCACACTATTACCTTGTCGAAAATCTCCAACAACGGCGTCAAAAACTTGATGGACAATTTACTAGCAAGTGTACCAACGTTGTTATCGAAGTAATAAAAATAAATTCTTCTCCATAAGGATTGCAAACTTAAAACAAGGAACGTTGTACGATTTAATTAAAAACAATAAAATGGGGGTTAGTTTTTTTGGGTCGAAAATAAAAGAGAGAAGTTTTGCTAAAAATTATGATAAAGGCACTCAAGTCTTATTGTCAGAATCCTCTATTTCTACTTGATTGATGAAACACGCATTAACATACATGCAATAAATACATAATTACACAGCATATTAACTCTACTAATACACCCAATTCCTTAGCCTGTAGCTAATTAGACTAAGCGTTAATTTTCCGATTCCTCAAATCAAATATACTGTTAAACTATGCAATACAATGTGTTTTTTTAAACGTAATACAATGTTGTTTTATTTATTTTAAACGATGTCAAAAGTAAAAGAGCTGTCTAATATATAATTTTGAATTTTTTTTTATAATCATATAGCAGCACTTATACAATAAAACACTGACCATGTGAATACTTAAGCTAACATTTATTTTTTAAAATTCTGTCTAATGTTCTCTCATGTGTTTTAATAACATTTTTTTTAATTAATAAACGCTTATAAATAGGGTGCTACTGCTACCTAAACTCTTTTTTAACATAGTAGTATAATTATTATTTTTTCTTCATATTTTGTTATCTAATTAATTCTCCATATGTATATATTGTTCTCAAATACTCTGTTCCACTTTGTATTCAAGCGGTGAGAGAGACTTAAATAAGAAATAAGATTAATTTAATAATTATTTTATTTCTTTTGACAACTTTAATCATACTTCTTAATATGTATATAAAAACTTTAAACACATTCATTTCTAAATGAAAAAGATAGTATTCCAATTAAATACATATTTTAAATTTTTAAATTATTAATTTATTAATTCTTTTATAGTTTATTACATATTTTACAACTTTTTTAAACCGGTAGCTTTTTAAGAAGTGAAGAGATATAGAAAAAAAATTATTGATTAATAAGTTTTAGTTTTTTATTAAAAAAAACCTCAGTTGCCTTATAAATATCAATAATTTTTTTATATTAATATAAATTTATAAAAAAAATATTGATGCCAAAAATTAACAAATTTTTCTTAAAATCTAATTTGGAACAATCATTACTCAACACTCGAACAAACTCCATATTATTAAAGTTCATTCTTCTCATAATCAGGTAAGGATGACTAAAAGAAGTACTCCTAACGGTGTTTGCAGATTGGATTGGTCTAATTTGATTAAATACAATATTATACCTAATTAATAGTTTTTGGTGTGGATTATGTGTTTAACCTGCACTTTTAAGACTAAATCCGACTCAAATCAACCCGCTCATCAATAGATTGTGTTGAGTGGATTTGTGAGTCATTCACTAAATATATGATTAGTTGAATAAGTTACAACTATTACCACAATGTCTATGTGAGGCCTCCAAAGAATTAATTAACACATCTATTTTACAAAAATATTTAAAATTCATAAAATTTTAGTATTTAATTTAAATAAAATTTATTGTTTAATATCTAAATTTTTTTTTACAATTCAGATCAAGTAAAAAAATTATACAAATGGTGTAAAGTATGACTTAAAATGTAAGATATCTTTCTCTTTAAAATAAATAAATTTGATCTCTCAAATTTGATTTAAACTAAGGCTTTTACGATTAATAAAAACTATAATTATATTTAAAATATATATATGCATTGTAAGAATTATGCTAGACAATTTATGAATAAAATAAAATAAAAATATTATGATATGTCAATGGGCTGAGTTCGCAGGTTCGTGGATTTAAAACTTCAAACATATTACTCTAACCAAATATCAATGAGTTTGAATGAATTGGTTCATGTTGGATCCATACATGATTAGATTGAATAAAAATAAAGGTTGGCTTGAGTAAAGTGAGTGAGTTTACGGATTTATCTGTATCCATGAACACCCCTTACTACTTCTTCTGCTTTTTATTTGATATCACTTGAAAAAAAAATCAAATTATCAGTTGTTCTACCATGCCAATAGAATATTTGTTATTTTTCTATCATATTTTTAAAATTTTATTATTTTTTTATTTCAATTCTTTTTATTTTTTAATATTATTAATAAAGGATAATTTAATAAAATAATGCAATTTTTTACATATATAAATCAATAAATTTTTTAAATACAAATAAAGGTGTCAAAACAACAATATAATAAATAAATGGAACGAGGATCGCATGCACTTATTTTGTAAGTATTATTAAAAAAAGGCAAAGAGATCTTAACCTATACTACCATGATATTATTGAAACTCCTCAGCATTAGAACAGTCCTAGTGTTGGCAGCTTGAGACAAAGAAACAATTAGGCGGCCATATGTAAGAAAAATGTTTCAACCTAATTTAAAAGCTAAAAATATCATTAATGCAATTTTAAGTGATGATTAGGACTCTTAAAAAAATTATGAACTGAACTGAATCGCCAAATTAACGGAATGGTTATGTTTGGTTAGTTAACGAAATCATATTACATGAAACAGTTTTAAAAGTGACCGAACTGAAATCGAATCGAACCGAAACTGTAACCGAACTGAACCGAAACTGAAAATTAAAAATACTAAAAACAAGTTTTAATTTTTATTATTTTAAAATTTTGAAAAATAGTTTAATGGTTCGATTCTTTAATAAATGGTTCGGTTTAGAAAAATTGTCCTCTAACGATTCGGTACGGTTCGGAATTTCTAAACGGTATATCAAACCAATGACTTTGGTTCAGTTCGGTTCTAAATAAAGTAAAACGGTTCGGTTCAGTTTGAATAAATTTTTATTATAATTTGGTTCGATTCGGTACGATTTTCTCTATGAACTGTACCATGAACAACCCTAGTGATGATGGATTTTCTTTTAGAATATTAATTTATAAAACATCCATGTGAGATTACTTTAGAGATGTTCATTAGGGTACAAATAAAGTTTAGATGGTTAGAATTAACTCTTGCTCATGAATATAAATTGATTTGTATGAACTAATATGGTGAGAGTAAACAAGATACATATTGTTAGTCACTTGAGATCATTTAAAAAATTCAAATAAAACTTAATTAAGAAAGTTTTAAAATATTTAAGTAGAGTTTTTTTCTTGTATGGTTGCTCAAACCTATATTGATAATCCAAGCTCCCTCATCACCCAACACACACTTAACTTCATATTTGTGAAACTTAGTTAAGAGAATTCTTTTTATCATCTTAAAATAATGGCTTCTAAATTAACTTCTTTAATTTCTTATCAAGTCTTCCCTTCACATGCCTCTAATAGAATATGCAAGTTAGTATATATAGAGTTAGTTATATCACCGAATCACACACATTTAAAAGTAGGCATTTCAAGATATCCTATATGTGTCGGTGTCTGATATTTGTATGATGTATATTTGTACAAAACATATAGAAAAAGTTAGGAAAGTGTCGAAAAGTCAAACAAATCCTCAAATAAATAATTTATTTTCTTTGTTCAGACACTTTTAAATTGATATTTGACACCTATTTGACACACATATAACACGTGTCGAATAATTTAAACAAATATTTAAAAAAGAATTTATTTTTTATTTGTTTAAACACACCTTATACTTTTTTTTACAAATCTCACACATATAAAAGGATTAAACATGTATTAAAACATTGTTATCGATAAAAAAAAATTAAAGTCTATAATTTTAATTAGGATACTTTTAAATCTATTAATAATAAATGAATAGATGAAGTTCAAATACTATTTTATATATATATATATATATAGTAATGTCAATGTTCTATGTTTTGATATTATCAGTATTAAAATGTTTGTGTCGTGTTTCAATGTCCGTGTCAGAATTTGTGCTAAAGAAAATTTGTGTTCTTAACACATGGCGAATAAAATTGAATCTATTTTATGACTAAATTATGTTATATTTAATCAATTAGAATACTAAAAGTGTATCTATTGATCAATTCATAAATCATGAAAGTTTCTTCAATTTTATAAAGATTCAACGTATATCCACGCCAAAGACCAATTTACTACAATCTATTAGAAATAATAATTTATATTTTAATTTATATTCACAAACTTAGTCATTAAGTTTGTTAGAGGGTATTTTAGTATTTTATTTGTTGCTTTTGTAACCCTAGTTTTAGCTTATAAATAGACTAGTGGTAGTGAGTGATTCTTTAATCCTTTGTAGCCGTTATTCTATTATAATATATTATTCTCTTTTTATCCATTATTCACCTTGTACACCAACAATTGGTATCTAGAGCTCCGGTTCGGATCCACGGGGAAAAACGGAAAACACGAGTGAAACGTGAGGCTTTGTGTGATTGATTTTTGGTTCTTGGATTCGTGTTGAATCTTGAACAAAAATCTGATCAGAATCAGAATTTCTGATTCTGTGGGTTGGGAAACACTGTGTGAGATCTGAGTGACTATACAAGGTTGAAGATGATGAACGGAAACGGCGGCATGAACACCAAGCTTCCAGTATTTGATGGCAAAAACTGGACTCGTTGGATGATTCAGATGCGTGTACTGTTCGGTGCTCAAGATGTTTTGGATCTTGTCACTGAAGGTTATGTTCCGGTAGCAGCAGATGCGACGGAGGAACAGAAGAACGCGCAGAAGGATACAAGGAAGAAATATCAGAAAGCATTATTTTACATCCATCAGTGTGTGGATGCAAATGTGTTTGAGAATATTGCAGATTCAACGACGGCAAAGGCTGCGTGGGACACACTGGTCAGATGTTACGGTGGTGACGCATCAGTGAAGAAGGTGAAGCTTCAGTCTCTACGGAAGCAGTATGAGAATCTCAACACGACGAACAATGAGAAAGTTTCTGAGTACATCTCCAGAGTGATTCTGATCACTAATGAGATGAAGGCGTGTGGAGAAACTCTTTCTGAACAAGTAATCATTGAGAAGGTATTGAGATCTCTTACCCCTCATTTTAATTACATTGTGGTAGCATTAGAACATTCTAAAGATCTGAGCACCATGAGAATTGAAGAGCTGCAAAGCTGTCTAGAAGCGCAAGAGTTGCGTTTGACCGAGAGAACTTCTGAAAGGGAAGTAGAGCAGCAGGCTCTGAAAGCAGTTTTTGATAAGAAGCATCAGAAGCAGTCAGAAGCCAGGAAAAGATCTGATGGTGGTCAGAAGTCAGAAACCTCAACTTCTGATAGGCAAAAGAATGCTCAGAAGGGAAAAGAGAAGTATGACAAGAAGAAGATCCAATGTTATTGTTGCAAGAAGTATGGTCACTTTGCTAGAGATTGTTGGTCAAACAAAGAAATGAAGTCAGAAGCAAATATAGCCAGAAGTTCTGATGATGAATCTGTGCTACTGATGGCTTCTGAATCTGATGATACGAATTTGACAGGCTAGTGGTATATGGACACTGGCTGCTCAAATCATCTTACTGGAAATAAGAAATGGCTAGTTGATTTTGATTCTGAAAAGAGGACAAAAATCAGATGTGCTGATGACAAATATCTTAACGCTGAAGGTATGGGAAATGTCAGAGTTGTTCTGAACAATGGGAAAACAGCATTGATTCAGAAAGTGTGGTATGTACCTGGCATAAAAGGCAATCTGATGAGCGTGGGACAATTAATTGAGAAAGGTTTTTCAGTTACCATGAAGGATAATCTTCTGAAGCTGTATGACTGTAATCAGAAGCTGATTATGGAGTCAGAACAGGGAAGGAATAGAACATTCAAGGTGAATGTCAGAACTTCTGACTCTGAATGCCTCAGTGCAACAAGTGTTGTGGAGGAAAGTGAGTTGTGGCACAGAAGATTTGGTCATCTGAATTTCAGAAGCTTAGAACATATGAATTCGAAGAAGCTGATGCATGGAAGGAAAGCAACCAAGATTTCCATTTACGTCAGAAGTTGCTCCAAGAGCAAAACATGCCTTGGGAGTAGTACATTCTGATGTGTGTGGTCCATTTCCAATAGCATCGATAGGAGGGAACAAATACTTTGTGTCATTTGTTGGAGAGTTCACGAGAATGACATGGGTATCCCTTATTAAGTTCAAACACGAGGTGTTTGCTGAATTCAAGAAGTTCCGAATGAAGGTTCAGAATCAGAGTGGTCAGACTCTGAAGATTCTTAGAACCGATGGTGGGGGTGAGTATAACTCCAAAGAGTTTCAAAAGTTCTGTGAGGAGAATGGAATTGAGCATGAGGTTACTGCTCCTTATACTCCTCAACACAATGGTCTTGCTGAAAGAAGAAATTGTACTTTGCTTGATATGACGAGAAGCGTGCTGAAGGAGAAGAAGCTTCCTCAGAACTTGTGGGAAGAAGCTGTTGCTACCGCAACATATGTGCTCAACAGATGTCCAACGAAGAAGCTGAAGGAAATAGTTCCTATTCAGAAGTGGACTGGAGAAAAGCAAAGTGTTAGTCATTTGAAGGTGTTTGGTTCTGTGTGTTACAAACATGTTCCAGAAGCCAGAAGACAGAAGCTGGATGATAGAAGAAAAGTAATGTTACTGGTGGGGTACCATAGTACAGGTGCGTACAAGCTTTATTGTCCAGAAACTAATAAAGTTGAATTCAGCAGAGACGTTATTGTGAAGGAATCAGAAGTTTGGAATTGGGACAAGTCTCAATCTGATTCTGATGTGAGAACTTCTGAAGGAAGGTCAGAAATAAGAGTTTCTGAAACTGATGGTGATTCTGACTCTGAAGGAGACTCAGAAGATGAAGGTGGCTCTGATGATCCAGATTCTAATGATGATCCAGAATCTGGTGGTGATTCAGACTCTAGGAATATGCCAGACTCTGAAGATGGTCAAGGTTCTGGAGAAAGTCAACCTTCTGAAGCAAGAGCTTCTGAAGGAGAAACTTCTGGGGTTCAAGCATCTGAAGAAGATTCTGAACGAGGTCAGAGGCCACAGAGAATCAAAAACATTCCGAGAAGATTCGAAGAGTTTGACGTGTTGCAAGACACTGAAGTAGATTCTAAAGGAGAAATTATTCAGTGTGCCATGTTAGTAGACTCTGAACCCGTAAGTACGGAAGAGGCTCTCAAGCAGAAGTTCTGGCTAAAGGCCATGAAAGAAGAACTTGATACCATAGAGAGAAACAAGACCTGGAAGCTGACACAACTTCCAAAGGACAAGAAAGCCATCAGCGTCAGATGGGTTTTCAAGCAGAAGCTAAAGCCAGATGGATCAATTAGAAAACATAAAGCGAGGTTAGTAGCAAGAGGATTTCTGCAGAAACCTGGGCTGGATTATTCTGAAGTGTTTGCACCTGTAGCGAGACATGAAACAATCAGATTGGTGATTGCAATAGCTGCTAACAGGAATTGGCCTCTGATGCATTTAGATGTGAAATCTGCATTTCTGAACGGTCCATTAGAAGAAGAAGTTTATGTGTCACAACCTCCTGGATTTGTGAAAAAGAATCAGGAAGGGATGGTGTACAGATTACATAAAGCTTTGTGTGGATTGAAGCAAGCGCCCAGAGCTTGGAATCAGAAGATTGATTCATTTTTCAAGAAGCAGTGTTTTCAGAAATGTGAGATGGAATACGGTGTTTATGTTCAGCATATTTCTGAAGGCAATATGATTCTGGTGTGTTTGTACGTTGATGACATACTACTGACCGGAAATTCTGAACAAGAACTAGCTAAGTTCAAGAAGGTGCTGATGAATGAGTTTGAAATGACTGATCTCGGGAAAATGACATACTTTCTAGGGATGGAGTTCAGATATTCTGAGAAAGGTATCATTTTGCATCAGCTGAAGTATGAACGAGAACCTCTGAAGAGATTTAAGCTGCAGAATTGTAAGGCTGCTATCACACCTGTAGATACGAATCAGAAACTAGATTCTGATTCTGATGGTGAGGATGTGGATGCTACAACCTTCAAATAGTTGGTTGGTTCTCTGAGGTATTTGTGTAATACCAGACCTGATATTTGCTATGCAGTTGGAATGGTTAGCAGATTCATGAGTAAACCCAAGTGGTCCCATTACCAAGCTTCTGTCAGGATTCTGAGGTATATCAAGGGAACTCTGAAGTATGGAGTGTTATTTTCTTCTGGAAGAAAGATTGAATCAGAACTTCTGAGTTATTCAGATTCTGATTGGTGTGGAGACAGAGTTGACAGAAGAAGTACTTCTGATACTTGTTCAAGTTTCTGGGATGCCCTATTTCTTGGTGTTCTAAGAAGCAACATGTTGTTGCGTTGTCTACCTGTGAAGCTGAATATATTGCAGGTGCTGTTACTGCATGCCAAGCTGTGTGGATTCTGAACTTGCTGGAGGATCTGAAGATCAAAGTTGACAAACCTCTGAAGCTGATGATTGATAACAAGTCTGTAATCAATCTTGCCAGAAACCCAGTGTTGCATGGGAGAAGCAAGCATATTGAGACCAAGTATCACTTTCTGAGAAATCAGGTTCAGAATGGAGTGTTAGAAATTGTGCACTGTAGCACCCAGAAACAGTTGGCAGATGTTCTGACGAAGGCTATCAAGACGGATCAATTTCTTCGCTTAAGGGATGGAATTGGTGTTGTTAGTTTTGAGAAAATATAAATTAAGGGATGGTATTAGAAATAATAATTTATATTTTAATTTATATTCACAAACTTATTCATTAAGTTTGTTAGAGGGTATTTTAGTATTTTATTTGTTGCTTTTGTAACCCTAGTTTTAGCTTATAAATAGACTAGTGGTAGTGAGTGATTTTGTAATCCTTTGTAGCCGTCATTCTATTATAATATATTCTTCTCTTTTCATCCATTATTCACCTTGTACACTAGAGCTGACAAAATGGGTCGGGCCTACCGAGCCGGGCCGAAAAGCCCGAAAAAATGAAGGGCTTGAATAAAAAAATCAAGGCCCGTTTATCATCCGGGCTATTTTAGCCCGGCCCGTTGAAGCCCAAACTCTAACCGGGCTAGCCCGATCGGGTTGCGGGTAGCCCATTTATTTTATAAAAATTAAAAATAAAAAAAAATTTAAAAACAAATATGTGTTAAAGTGTTCGTGTTTTTATAGTAGAATTTTGATTTTATGTAAGTATTATGTTAGATACTAACTTATGTGTAATTATTTATCATAAGTTATATACTAGAGTCAAAATACACACATATTATATTGAGTAAAAAAGTTACAGTGATATATTGAAGTTTGATACTGTTATTGATTTCAAAATACACATATTAAAGTTACAATGACTTTAAAATACACACTTGTACCTTATTTTGCAAGCATTTGCTGTTATTGAATTTTTAAGCATTTTGAAAGTGTGTGTATTGACAATATATATTTTGTAGCATGTTGTAGTTTATTTTGCCAAAGTGTGTACTGAGCATATATTTTGTCAAGAAGTAGCAAAAAGTGTTTGCCTATTGAAAAATAACATATAGGGTGTGATATCCTAATTTTTTTTATACGCTTTAAAATAAATAAAAATTACTTTTTAAATTAAAAAAATAAATAAATATAAACCGGGCCGGCCCGAAAATTAGAGGCCCGCAAAGGGCCGAGCTTGGTCAATCAAATTGTGGCCCGTTTATAAACCGGGCTTTTTAGCCCGACCCGCATAAAGCCCGAGCCCGTCATGGGCCAGCCCGTTTTGCCAGCTCTATTGTACACCAACACAATCAACCTATTGATCAATTCCTGAATCGAATTTCTTCAAATTTATAAAGACTCTACATGTATCATTTATATAAAATTTATTTATTTCAAAATAAATAAATATGCTCAATTTTTATGATATATCGTTTATAATTTTTGGCTAGCAAAATATAATAATATTCTACTTAGAATATTCTATTTTTATTAAGTAAATTCTATATTTTAATTATTGAGTGATAAAATAATTCTTTAATAAAAAATTGGAACATTCATTTGTATGTTACCCATAGATTCAATACTAAACCAATAATACAATGATCAAATCAATATATTAATTAAGGTAGGTGTCTAGCAATACTCCTTAAAATCCTAATAATATGAAATATTTAACTTTTAAGAATCACTAGAAAAATAGTATAATATTTTCTTCCTTCGTTACAACTATGTTTAAGTCTAGAAGATGAAAATATTGTCAAACTTTAATAAGTTATTATCTATGATGTAAGAAACTCATTTATTCTTTCATTCAATTTTTCTGGTCTGAATTTAAATTTATCACAGAGCTCAAACTCATTACTGAGAGTTGACGAATCTCATCTTAATTATTCATTAATTTTACAAATATTTAATCATATCCAATGTCCTTTCAACTAGCACTCGAAGAAATTAAGAATCTAGAATCAAAATATAATAAATACCTTGTTAATTACAATGATAATCTCAAGTCTAAAAAAATTATTATGTTTCTTCTTGAAAAAATTTTATTGGCCATTTTAATATTGAGTCTGTTCAATGATCATATATATATATATATATATATATATGGAACATACCCTATGAGAACGTGAGAATGAATCTGAACCATTATATTTTAAAATAAATAGTGGATATTATATATATATATATATATATATATATATATATATATATATATATATATATATATATATATATATATATATATATATATATATATATATATATATATATATATATATATATATATATATATATGGAACATATCCTATGAGAACGTGAGAATGAATCTGAACCATTATATTTTAAAATAAATAGTGGATATTATATATATATATATATATATATATATATATATATATATATATATATATATATATATATATATATATATATATATATATATATATAATTGACATCCTACACGATCAAGAACGATTTAAATTTAAATAAAAAAGAATCTATAATTTCTTCTATCAAAATAACAAGTCTATAATTTTAATCAAAACTTATTAAATTAACTATTTAACAAAAAAGTAAATATGATAATAAATGCATATCTAATTATTCCCTGATGTGCCTCATAGCTTATAACATGTTAATTTCTTTAAAAAATTATACAGAAAACATCTAATATATAATCTTAAATCCATTCAATAATTTAATATCACATTTAATAATTTAAAATCACATTTTCCATATAATTCAATATGACAAATTTATTCATTATTTCTAGTTTACATCATAAATAGAATATGAAAAGAGTTTATATAAAATAACGTCACTTCTTTTACAAGTCAATTTTATAAATATAAATTAAGTCAAATTTTAATTAAAATAAAGAAAATTATATAAAACTGTATCTCTTACAAATCAGTTTTGTAGGATAAATTAAATCAAATTTTAATTTTAATATGATAGTAGAGATCATTCTTCCGTATATTTTTCATTTTCTCTTTTGATTCTTGAATAATTTATTCATCATTTAAACCATTTTTTTCCAACCCAAAACACATGAAATTGCTCATAGCATATTCATCATTGTTATTCATATGTCTTCTTTCTTCTCTTCTTGCACATCGTTGATTTCTTTAATTCCACAATCTTAAAAAAGAAGAGCTATTATTTTATGAAGAAATCAAACAAGACAATTTAGCATATACCAATCTTTTCTTTGATTGAATGAACACCAATCATTTAAATTTTTTCAAACATACCCAAAAAAAATGATAAGTAAGCAAAATTCATCTCTTAGTCTATTTGGTATTCTATCATCTATATTTTTTTTTTCAAAAAGCTAAGCAAAATTGACATTTGGATTACAGTGATATTTAGAACTTGAAAAAATACAAGAGTATCTATAATCTGTAAAGAGATAGACATTTGGATTACAGTTATGTTTAGAAGAAGTTCCATAAATTGGAACCATAATCTACTAACTAGCAAAAAAAATTATTCAACCAAAACTGAATAAGCATATGCAAGTAAATGTTTATGTATACATGAATGAAAATTTATAATTAATTTATGACTTTTTTTCCCTTTCTTTCTTGAACTCCAAGCATCAATTTGCAATGCAAGATCAGAACAAAACTAATGAAAGAATGATACTTTTAGTTGAAAACCAAATTATGGCAAGTTTTGTCACAAGGGTAAGCACACCCTATAGCTTGAACACCAACTCGGTCGAAAAACCAGTTCCCGACAGAATCCGCGATCCCCTGCTTGCATAATATAAGTGGATCAACATTACTATAAAAGCAATAGTCGGAAAAGAATACAATAGTCGGATAAGACTTACTTTATTTCCAATATGAGGAGAACCACGAGCAAACCATGTATCTTGTCTTTCAGATTGGCAGTGAGCGAAACACGAATTAATGAACAATCCGTTTTGGCGCGACCATGAGAATCGTCTTGTAACTCTAAGCATCTGGTTTCGAAAACCTGTTTCATTTTCATTCAAGGTTCATGATGTCATTGCCGAAAATTTGTTGTAAATAGTAACCAATCCGAGAAGAAAACTGACACAAACTAGAAATAGCTACTCATTGAAACTTATGATTTATTGATTGATTACCTTGTAGAAATTGTATCTGCGGCCAACTGCAGTGCGCATAATTTTTTCTGCATTCAAACCAATTCCATCGATAGTCAGCAGACGGTGGAGCTAGACTAGCTTGAATCTGTCGGAAAATTGAAGCAATCAGAAACAGTTAAGAAACTGGCCGATGAATGACGATGAGAGCTGTGAAACCAACTGAAAGTTGAAGAAACTTACCTGCCAAGTATCATAAGCTGCATTGAGAAGAAATAGCGGGGTCCTAACACTCGCGATTAAACGTTGAGGAAAAAAGCACTGAAAATAGAATATAAAAACAGATAGTGAAATAAACGAGATTTTCACATTCTATAATGTTAGTATACTAGTACTAGTTATGTAATTTTACAATCTCGAATGAAAGAAATCGTAGTTACCAAAATTGGATTGCGGCGACTGGTGCAACTCCTTGGTAGGCTTTTATGCGCACCGTGTAAGTTGACTACACTTCCAAACAAATTCCTTAAACTACGACGGCCAGCTACGTCGACGCTGAAATTCGAAACAATTATTTTGCTGTCAAATAAGAATCGAGATATAGATCAGATCCTGCGAATGATAATGACTTAGAATTGAAAGTTCGTTAGTTAATGTTTACGAGTCAAGGAATAATCCAGCATCGCTAAAGCACTTTACTCTAGTGTTTCTTGGAAACAATTCCCGGAACTCATCGCAATGTAGTATAGCCGATAAACCTCCCGCAGAACACCCGGATAGAAGAGCCTAAAAAAGAAAAGAAACATGTATCAAGCAAAATTCAGGATGGTGATTATTTTTCATTGGAATTTTCAGAGGCGAACCTGTTTGGCGTAGCGCATTCCTTTTGACATTAAATCTTCCATTGCAGCTTGCCAAATTCGCTGCCCTCTGAAATACAACCCTGCTGCCTATGGAGCAAAGATAAACTCAGCGCATTAATTCAATCACCGAATAAGTTTTAAGCCGGAGGTCCAGAGTTTGAATCCAAGAAACTTGTATAACAACCAAAGTGAGTTTTACCTCATGTTGACTGTCCCCACTAAACGATGCGCCGTCGCAATAACGAACTTTTACTCTATTCCAATTGTAAAAATCTGCAGATATATTCATCCAAATGAAAAGGTGTTACTTTCAATGTACTTAATTATGAAAACGATATTGATGTTGATGAGTCTAAGATTTATGACCTGGATTTTCCTCGGCTTTGTTGCTCAATATCCCGATAAATGGTATTTGTTTTTCCATAAAATAGGATGAACCGTGCCGTGTTTTCTTACTGTAAATACAGTTTCTGACAGTTCCACACCAGCCTCCTCCCTGTCAAATGTAATATAGTTTTTAACTACTCTATGTCTAATGTCCTGTCTTAGACGAACTTAGTACAAAGTTCATGAATCTCGCAAACGATCACATACCTCTAGATGTATTAACCAACTGTTTGATCCTGAACCGTATCCGCGATGGAAGTGGTAAGCCGGTAAAGATCCATCCAGACAAACTACAAAAGAGAATACAAATCAATCACATTGAGCAATTATCTAATAGCTTTTGTCTTTACAGCTGTGAATTGCATATGAAATGATTCTAAATAATGAAAGGGCCCATATCAGAAATAAGTCAGCTATACAATCTTGAAAAGTTTGATTTGTAATCTGAAAAAATTTGATTCTGCATTGAAAAAAATTGATTTTGAATGAACTTCTTACATTAAATTGATTCTTGTTAAAAGGGAGTCGAACATTAAATTTCAGTATAAAAATCACGTTTAGCCTAAAAAGCTGCAAATCCTAACTTCAAGTAAAATCAATTCTACAAAGCATAATCAATTATAATCGAGAAGAACCAAACACTTCAGAATCAATTCTCCACATCATAATCAATTCTACATATCATCATATCTCCAGATCTCAACTAAAGGCAACAAATGTGACATAATTGGTTTTGACAATTGAATTCATTCTAACTTGAAGAAGCTTCATACATAATGAACATTACATTCAACCTAAAGATAGATGAACAATGAATGGATAAGAAGGGTTACCAGCTCCTTTAGCAGCAGCTCCATTGATAAGAGTAAGACCAACCATCAAAGGCCTATTGTAGAAACCTCTTCCTCTCCCAAATTGCATCTCTGTCACATTACCATTCTCTAAACCCTCCACAATCACAAAACCTATCAACACAAACACACATAACACCTTCATGCCAACAAAACTCTTGTTTGTTTGGCACATTGCCATATGGTTTTTACAACAGCAAACAACAAAAGCTACAACAACAAGACAATGCAAACTTTAGAAGTAAGAGAAGAAAGAGTATATGTAGGAGGAAATAAAGTACAAAAAAGGACAAAAAAGTAAAATAGTAAAAGTGTTAAATTTGAGCTAGGTGAGTCACAAGTTAGAAAATGGTAATAATAAATAACAAGGGTTTTGGAGTAGGGTGTAGATTGGTTATTCAATGCAGCAATAACAGCATGTAATAACTAAACACTGAGAGTTAAGAGGGAGAGAGAAGGAAAAGAAATGAGGGGACTTTTTTCATAAATGCAAATGAAAAAGAGCTTTTGTGGCAAAGTTTACTATAATACAAAAATGACATAAAGGTTTTTAGGAAAGAATATTGGGTATGAAATGAAATTTGTGTTTGGTTATGCTTGAAGTCATTTAATAAAGTTGATTTTGATTAGCGTCACAAACGAGTATATCCGTCCCGTTTAAGTGGTTATTGAAAAAAATTAGGTAGGATGGGGAAGAAATATTTAGATTGTGGGTTTAAAATCTTACTCCTAATAGAATAATATAAGCAAGTGTGCGTAAGTGGGGAAATAGTCTCACATATAGTGACTTGAGCATTTATAAGTGGGAGAACCCACCCACCTATCACTTTAAGGTTTTAGGTGAACAAGTAATGTATCTCTCACAAAGGTGTCTCTCACTCACCTATTACCTTAAAGTTTTAGGTAAACAAATTTACCATCCTAAATTTTGAATAAGATTAATTCAAATGTAAATTGATCCATGCTTAGGTACTATTACAATTTGGATTTTAAGGTATACAAATCTTAGATTTTTTATGGCAAATCGATATTGTAAGGTTTAACCTCATCAACAGAATTTGGACCATAATATTAACTATTATGTGAGTTTTAGTGGTTTCGTCTATGCGGGAAAAAAAAGGATTATAAGTACATAATTAGATATTTGGGGCGTCATTGGAGTAGCTTCAAAAATCGATTATGAAGGTTGTATTTACTTGTAAAGATAATTTCATAGCTTATTTAAGACTTGTAATGAATACATTCACACAAAAAAAAAAGTGGTTTTATAAATAGTTTGGTTCATAATTGCTTTTTTGTGTGTAGTGTGAATAAATAAATATGAAACTTGATTCTATGTTACTACATAAGCTAGAATATTAGTTTTCATAAAGAACTGATTCTGATCAAATCAACAAACGTGATTCTAGGAATTGATTAGAAAGTTGTAACCGAACATAACACACTATAAGGTTGGTGGTGAATGAGAACGGTTAGGAAAAGAGCACCGACATGAATATGAGGGAGGGAAAGAGAGCTGGAACTCACTCTCTGAATGAATCTGAGTGTGGAGAGTTGAGGGGTGATGGGCCATATGCAGCTGTGTTGTGTTGTTGAAAAATCCAATTTTCTATACATATATGTGACCCACATACTGCATATCAACTTGTCTTGTTCCTTATACCTTGGTGCTACCGTCAGTATATTTAATTCATGTATTTATTTTTTATGCATAAGATGGCTCCCACCACACCACATCATTAAAACCGAATCTATCATAAATACTCTCAGTGGCTCGCACTATTAAATATTGTTCAAGGTTAAAAGAGTCTTAGTATATAGTTAGTTTTTTTTATGAGAGGATTGAAATTAAAAAAGTTTACAAAATAAAACAGATATTTGGATATTTGAACTTGTTTAGAAGGAGTCTTCACATTTGTATAATAAAAAAATTTAACGAGAGTTAAATTACTGAGTCAACTGTGAGTTTGAAATTTATATACGTTTGTTTGAAAAAATTAAGGTTGAATACTTTATAAATAAGTTGACTCACATACCTAATGTCTAAAGTTTTTTTGAATATTGATTGTTTTTTTATCTAACGTAGATTTTTTTTTGTGACTCATCATTGGTATAAGAGTCTGGTTCAAGTAAGAGACCAACTCCTTATGGCGAAAGTCATCTTGACAAGGTGGTGGTCAGGCGGCATGTTCTGTTGAAGTACATGTGACGTGATAAGTGTGTCAACTGTAATACTAATGTATGTGGATGAAAGAATTTTTGTTTGAGGGAAACACATAACACTTGTTGAAGAGATTATTGAGATATACGTGTGTTAGGGTTTGTTGAAAATATACATGCACATCGCTTAGTTTTGTGAATAAATAGAGAGTCCATGACTATATATATGATACAAGTTCTTTGAAGTTCCACGTCACTTAGTTTTGTGAAGGAAGAGGGAGTCTAAGGTTATATATATGATTCAAGTCCTTCATTCCAAGATACACCAGTCAAAGCACTTTAAGCTTGTATTTAATTTTCTTTGTTCTCTTATATTATTGTATTAGAGTGTTTGAGATGTAGTTAAATATTTGTTTTGAAGGGTGTGGGTGTACGGGGGGTCTAGATTAGTTGATAATGTATTATGTGTTGTTACAGTTTTTACACAGTGTTATTCTCTGGTTGTTTATTGACAACGGTCGTGGTTTTTCTCCAGTTTTAGAGTTTCCACGTTATGTATTTGTGTAATGACTGTGTTCCTCTTTTTTCTCTATGTTTTGTCTATTTTTTCTCAATAACTGATATCCGAGCTTTTGATTCGATCTGGGGATAAGTGTTCTTAGTATGCTCTGTGGTTGCAGGTTTGTCTGATTTTCCACATCAAAAAATAAGGGTAACGTTGTGAAAGAGTTGTTAAGCAGCAGTTTAAAATTCCGCTGTGTAGTTTGGGCTAGAGAAAATTGATGGAAGATTCTTTTTATTTGTGAAAAGTTCATGTCAAAGATGTGTTGATACAGTCAAGATTACACAAGGTGCAAGATTATGTCGGTGGTTGAAGAGCTTTCTTATAACAAGGAAGTTGCACCATGTTTCAACCTGGTTTTCGACATGTGAAAATTCTTGAAGTGGTTTAGCTTCAAGTGAAGCATACTTTTCTTTAGGTGAAGTATGATAGTTTTTAAAAAACTATGATTGTCGATGATGACAATGTGAAATTATTGAAGTGGTTTATCTTCAAGTGAAATATATTCTTCATGAGAGAGTATGAAGTTTTTAAACTATGATTGTCGATGAAGACAATGTAAAATTCTTGGAGTGATTTATCTTCAAGTGAAATTTATTCTTCATGATAAAGTATATGATTTGCGGTGATGAGAACGTGAAATTATTGAAGTGGTATATCTCAAGTGAAATATATTCTTAATGAGAGAGTATGATAGTTTTTAAAATTATGATTGTCGGTAAAGACAATTAGAAAATTCTTGGAGTGGTGTAACTTTAAGTGACTATACTCTTTATGGTGGAGTATGATTGTTGGTGAAGACAATGAAAGTTTATGTATTATTTTCAATCAAGGTGAAGATTGTTAGGGTTGATTAAAAATATACATGTTGTTGCTCTTTATGGTGGAGTATGATTGTCTGTGAAGACAATGAAAACTTATGTATTATTTTCAATCAAGGTGGAGATTGTTGGAGTTAGTTGAAAATATGCATGTTGAAGAACTCTCACATCGCTTAGTATTGTGAATGAAGAGAGAGTCCAAAACTATATGTATGATACAAGTTCTTTGAAATCCCACATCCCTTAGTTTTGTGAAGGAAGAGGGAGTTCAATGCTATATATAGGACTCAAGTCCTTCATTCCAAGATGCACCAGTTAAAAGCACTTTAAGCTTGTATTTGATTTTCTTTTTTCTCTTATATTATTGTATTAGAGTGTTGTGAGATGTAGTTAAATATTTGTTTTGAAGGGTGTGGGTGTACTGGGGGCCTGAATTAGTTGAGGGTGTATTATGTGTTGTAACAATTTTCACATAGTATTATTCTCTAGTTGTCTATTGACAACGATCTTGGTTTTTCTCCGGTTTTGAAGTTTCTACGTTATGTTCTTGTGTTCCTCTTTTATTCTCTATGCTTTGTTTGTTTTCTCCCAACAACTTGTGAGTTAGAAGTTTCAGATTGCTTGAAAAAATGAAGGTTGAACATTTTATAAGTGAGAGGACACTATATACTTAATATTTTAAGATTTTGGATAAATATGTAATGTCTCTCATTTATGAGGTTAGTTTTGACCCAATATAAATACTCATTCTCATAATTCATCACTTGACATGTCAATTTCAAAGTAAAAAAGTTATGAATATGTTGCACTAGAGTACACGCCACCCACTAAACTTGCATTTACTTTTAATCGTGTCTATATGAATTTTAGAATGACTTTCTGTGAAATATAGGCTCCTAACTAGTTTTATATATATATATATATATATACACTTACGTACACCTACCAAATTTAAGCATTTTTGAAATAACATATAAACTGATCGTACATGTTCAGAAAAATATCGGTGGCCAGCAACACGTCGTGAGCTCCGTTACTCCGGTGGTGGTGAGAAGGTGGGGGTGTACCTGCAAGGTACTTCGACGCTAAAGTCAGAGACGGAGCAAGCAAGTACAGAAAGATAGTGAGAGTGAGAATTAGAATACCTAACCCTCTAGTGAAAGATGGTATTTATAGTGTGCCCCCAGCGTTGGGCCAACGGTCGTCTGCACTGGGTTGGACCACTAGGTCCAATGCAGATAACTGTCAGGGCTTACATGGTGTTGGGAAGACTAGCACGTGGTCTTCGTCCTGGGGTAACTGCCCCGTGATCTCCGGAAAGTGGGTTGACCAGCTCTTCCGGAAGTGGGTAGTTATTTGATGACGTATCCCCGCGTGGGGAGTACGTGGAGACGCGGGGAAGACGCGTGGTTTCTCCCCATACCAGGTAATCATCTACTCGACGATGGGGAGGTTTGGGCCTTATTGGGCCCCTCCATGCAGCATTGGGTTGGGCCTGCTCGACTGGTGGGCAGGCGTTGGCCCAGTCCAAAACATAAACCTAACAAATGCATATGGAAAACTTTAACTGAATATGAAATCAATAATATTTGTTTACTTGCTTAAACTCAAGAGAGTTCCTCGTTCCATTGAATATACGAGGAATATTTCAATTGAATTTTGAAGAAGAAAATTGTTTTATTGGAATATTGAGATTGATCTACTTGGTTGGTAATATTTGTGGAGTTATGTGCTTGCACGCCTAATCAAGAAACAATCAAAGCTAAAGTAAGTCTTACTTATCATGGCTTGGTTTTAATGCTATCATGGTTTGATTTTGACGATGCAAATTATAAAGATGCAACTTTTGATAACAACTTATGGAGATATAATCTGACCTAAAGCATAAAGACAAGCAAGTATGATTAGCGGTCAAAGATGCACAAGACAATTTGTTTAAACTCTTCCTCTAAATAAAGCCGAAGAGATAGGTTCTAATGACCATCGATAAAGGTATCCTACTTGAAGATGTCTCAAGCCTTATCTCCAAGAAGACTCAAACAAGTTCTTATATGAATGTTGTATTTGACAAAATTTTGAAGTTTTAGAGTGTGAAAGAAATGAAGTGTGAAAACTTGATTGATCGTGTATGGGTGATCAGTGTTTTGTAAAAACACAGGGCGTTTTCACAAAGTATTATGGCTAAATCACACACCCACTAAAACTTTTTAAAGTCTCTATTTATCAAAGAAAATAACCTAAAAATATTTTGGAGCCTAGCCAAATGCATTGGGAGCTATTATAATGATTATGATTTATGACACATGTTTTGAATTTTCCAATCGATTGGATCATATTCCCAATCGATTAGATAAGAGAAAACTTCATTCATAATCGATTACGATAGTGTCTTAATGAAGGAAAAGGACTCTATATCAAATCTTTCCAAAATGGACAATTATATTCGGTTATTTAGGGCATCCAAATGATTTACATAAGGACCCAATCGATTGGACCATTAATTTGTCCCGTGGATGCTTTCCTTTTTTGTTCCAGCCTTTAGCTAATAAATAGAGGTCTCTCCCTTCACTTTTTCACATCTAGAAACGTGAGTTATCAGACACTCCCTTTCTCTCTCTTAAATATTTTTCTACTTTCTGTGACATTAATTTAGCCATATCTCTTTGAGAAAGTCCTTGTGTTTAAGTGAGGAAACTTGTATTGGAAAAGGGTAAATTTATAAAATCACCAAGAAATTTTTTCCTTTCTCTTGAGTGAATATCTCTTTCTTATGAAGTGTTTGTTTGGGTTTGAAGCTACACTCGTTAAAAATCTTCGTTTAATGGATTTATCATTAAGTCGTCGTTGGGTTCATGACATGAGCCACTTAAGGAAAAGCTCTCTTTCTGGGTTCTTAAAGATAACTAGTGAAGAATCTTCTTTTCGGTTCTTGAGCTCAGCACGGTGTAAAATCTCTACTTGGTTCAAGACCAGTCTAATGTAAAATCTCATTTCAGTTAGTGGTCAGTTCGTTTAAAATTGCGGTTCCGTTCAGAGGATAGCTAGTTCAAAACTCCGCATTGTTTTGAGATAAGTTCGTATAAATGATCGGTTTAGCTTGGAGACTAATCGATCAAAAATATGTTCGTGTTTGAAAGGAAGATTAACCGCCTCTACCTATTATTCGCTATTTGGTTGGAAGTTAACCTGAAACTTTGTTTATCCTTATATAAGGGGGTTCGTGAGTTTAACCTACTAAAAGCTCATAAGCATTATTGGATACTCTCAAGATCAACTCTTTGGGGAGAGGATTATGTCACTTCATTTATACATAACCTCTATAAATCTTGGTGTCATCTCTTTTCCCTTATCTTTTTATTTTCCATATAGTCTCTTTACTCTGATTTTACACTGTAATATTCAAATGTTTTCCTAAAAATGTTTTTAAACTCTAAATTTGAAAACAATTATGTTTTAAATTGTCATTTTTCAAACCACCCATAATTCACACCCCCGCACTCTTGTGTGTGGATTCACATGTTCAACAAGTGGCATCAGATCCTGACTCATGTTCAAAGACTAATCGTCTCAGGATAATGATGACTTCCAACGCTATTTCTAACTAGAGATCCTCACCAAACACCTCTACCATTTAATGGTGATAGGTTTGAACTATGGAAATCTAGATTTAAAATATTCATTCAAAGTTTTTATTTTGAATTGTGGGAAATAATAATCAATGGTTTGTTTATCGCTATTCACCGCGTAAATGGAGAAGTAGTAGATAAACCTGATTTTTTTGGACCATATAGGAAAAGAAAAAGTTTGAAATTGATTTCAAAACTAATATTTTTTTAGTTATGTCTTTAGATGATAATCAATTCCTTTATGCTTATAATTTCAAATCTGCCAAGGAAATCAGGGACACTCTTGAAATTATATACAAAGTTTCTCGAAGCATCGAATAAGAGAAAATGAACACACGAGGCGTAAAAGATGAATGCTTTATTCATAAGTGCCTCTCTAAATTTATAAATGTTATAAACAATTTTAGAATGTTTGTTACTAACAAATATCTAAGACTTAAGAATTGGAATTAGAAATTTCAACCAAATCTTAAATCAAGAGATTCGAGTGTTTATGACTTTCAGGAAAAATCAAAGAAGGAAGAAATTGTAGAGATATTAAACGAATTAGTTAAATTACTTAAAGATGAAGGCATAAGCTTAAATCTTGATGAATCCTCAACAACTTCATCAAACTACTTAAACCAACTCATGTGGGTTCCTTCGAAAGAATAGTCTCAGTAGTTGAACGATCTTCAGAGAATTCAATAAAAAATGAAGGAAATTCATATGTAAGATGATATGAAGAAGCCTCATCTTGTGGTATCTTAGAGAAAAGAAGAAAGAATAAAACACCTGCAAATGATGAAGAATCAACTTCAAGAAGAACCTTCGAAAAATCTTTTTCCAAAGAAGAAGATGAAGTCTGCTTGAAAGTATCTCACAAGGAAGATGACCATGATGTAACAAAGCTATCTTACAAGAAGTTGTTTAAATTAAGTTTTAAGTTAATTAAGAAAAATGATAATATTAAAAAGCGTAAATTAGACCTTAAGGATTATCTTGAGTTTCTTAAAAAGAGTAATGAAACACTTAAACTCGAAATAACTAATATTAGAAATTCAATTGGAACATGTATGCCTCGATAAAAAAGGAAGTAATATACTTGCATGAAACCCTAAGTAGATTTACTAAGGGGAAAGAAAAACTTGATTTGATTCTATCAAGTTAAAGGTCTTCCTTAAATAAAACTAGATTAGGGTTCAAATACGGTAGAGCACATAGTAAAGAACTAAATAGGAAGAAAGTGAATCGTCCTATTTATAAATGTTTTCACTATAATTGTCTCGGCCACTTAGAGCATTTTTATATTGATAAATTTAAAAGGTCGAAAGGAAGTAAACCTAGACCTTTTAGAACTAGTAACGCACCAGGACCTAAGAAAAGTTGGGTACCAATGGTGAAACCCTAGTATGTTTTACAGGGATATTTTACAGTTTTTATGAAGCATCAACACATATTAAATTGAGTTGTGTTAATCAAATAGTATACTCTCGAGTATACATTATTTTTTATTGAAGTGTAATCCCGAATTCAATTAGCATTTCATTTAAGTTTCATTTGAGTTTAATTTGAATTGCATTTAGCTTGAATGTATGTATATAAGTAGAATTTAAGTTTTTAGTTGTAACAAAATTTTCTCATTCAATAAAAGTTGGTTACGTTTCTCTCCTTCCATCTTCATCATCTACATCTTATTCCTTCTTATTCACCACCAATTGGTATCTAGAGCTCCAATTTGGATCCTCGAGAAGCGCCACGGGAAACAGGGTTGTACGTAAGCAGTGTGTGAATGATTTTGTTTAATGAATTTGCATTGAATTTACGATCAAAATCATAATAGAATCGCATTTCTTGATCCTGTGGGATTGGGAAACGCGAGTGTTTGGTGAGATATGACTAAATTCTTGCACAAGATTGAAGATGAACAAAGGAAATAGTAGCTTAAACATGAAGCTTCCAGTCTTTGTTGGAAAGAATTGGAAATGATGAATGATTCAGATGTATGTGTTGTTTGGCGCTCAAGACGTTCTTGATCTTATCAATGACAGTTATACAACGATTGCCTCATATACAACTGAAGCACAAAGGAACATGTATAGAGAGATGAGGAAGAATGATCAGAAAGCTTTGTTCTACATTCATCAGTGTGTGAAGGTGAATGTGTATGAGAAGATTGTTGATTCAAAGACGGCAAAGGCTCATGGGACACACTGGTACGATGCTACGGCAGTGATGCATTAGTGAAGAAGGTGAAGCTTCAGAGTCTACGTAAGCAGTATGAGAATCTTAACATGAAGAACAATGAGAAAGTACCTGATTACATGTTCAGAGTGATTTTGATCACAAATGAGACGAAATCTTGTGGAGAGACTCTCCCTAAACAAGCAATCATTGAAAAGGTACTGAGATCACTTACTCCTCAGTTTGATTACATTGTTGTAGCAATTGAACATTCTAAGGATCTGAGCACCATGACAATTGAAGAGGTGTAGATTAGTCTAGATGCACAAGAGTTACGCCTGACTGAGAGAACCTATGAAAGAGAGGTAAAGCAGACTCTGAAGGCATCTTATAGTAAGAAGAATTAGAAGAAGTCTTGGTCAGAGACCAAGAAGATACATATTGTTGGTTTTCAAAATTCAGAAGCCTTCAACTCTGATGAGAAGAAACATCAGAGGGGAAAGGATAAGTATGACAAGAAGAAGGTTCAATGTTATTGTTGTAAGAAGTTTAGTCACTTTGCTGCTGATTGTTGGTCAAACAAGGAAAGGAAATCAGAAGAGGCAGACATAGTCAGAGGAGAGTATGATGATGAACATGTGTTATTGATGGATTCTGAATCTGATGGTGGATATTTGGTAGGCTGGTGGTATATAGACACTGGATGATCAAATCACCTAACTAGAAACAAATAATGGTTGATTATTTGTGGCTCTAGAAAGAGGAAAAACATTAGATGTAATGATGATAAGCATTTGAATACTGAAGGAATGGGAAATGTCAAGGTCTGAGTGAAGAATGGAAAAACTATTCTGATCAAGGATGTTTGGTATGTTCTTGGCATGAAGAGAAATTTATCGAGTGTATGTCAACTAATTGAGAAAGGTTTCTCAGTTACTATGAAGGACAATCTCTTGAAGATTTATGATTCTGATCAGAAGTTGATTGTGCAGTCTGAACAGGGAAGCAACAGAACATTCAAGGTGAATGTAGAAACAACTTAAACTAAATTCCTTAGTGCTAAAGGTACTTAAGTTGAGAGTGAGTTGTGGCACAAGAGATAGGGGAAATTGAACTTCAAAAGCTTAGGGAATCTGAGTTCAAAGAAGCTGGCATATGGCATTCCTAAGATTGTGAAGCATAAGAAGTCATGTGAGATATGCATGAAAGGCAAGCAACCAAGATTGTCATTTGCATTAGAAGTAGCCTTAAGAGCAAAACATTGTTTGGGAATATTGACTTTTAATGTATGTGGACCATTTGAAGTACCTTCACTTGGAGGAAACAAGTATTTTGTGTCTCTTGTGGATGAGTTTATAAGGATGACATGGGTAGCACTCATCAAGTTTAAGCATGCTGAGTTTCAGAAGTTCAAGGTAAAGGCTAAAAAATAAGAGTGGATAGAGGCTGGAAATTCTCATAACTAGTAGTGGAGGTGAGTACAACTCTACAGAGTTCAGAAGGTTCTGTAAGGAGAATGAAATTGAGCATGAGGTTATTAATCTATACATTCCTCAACACAATGGTCTTGCTGAAAGAAGAAACAGAATTTTGCTTGATATGACATAGATCATGCTGAAGGAGAAGAAGCTCCCTTACACCTTATGGGAAAAGTTATTGCCACTGCAACATATATGCTCAAGTGGTGTACAACCAAGAAGATGAAGGAAATTGTTCCTTTAGAGAAGTGGACTAGAGATAAGCAAAGTGTGAGCCATCTGAAGGTGTTTGGTTCTATTTGTTACAAACATCTTCCAGATGCTAAGAGAAGGAAGTTGGATGACAGAAGCAGTGTTATGTTGCTTATAGGATAGCACAATACAGGTGCTAATAAGCTCTATTGTCCTGCTACTAACAAAGTTGAATTCACCATAGATGTCATTGTGAAAGAATCAGAAGCGTGGGATTGGAACAAGTCTCAATCCAATTCTGGTGAAATGTTAACACCTGAGTTAACTTCTGAATATATTTCAGATTCTGAAGGAGAATCTGCCTCTGTTAGGTGTCAAGAAGTGCTTATTTTCATAATTGATTTTGATGCCTTTAAGCTCTTTTAATCGCTTTAATCGGGAAATGACTTATTAATTAAGCGATTCTTGCATTTTTATAAGTATTAGGTATTTTGATGTGTTTGTGTATTTTTGTAGCATTTTAGGTGAAAAGATCGCAGCTCGATTCGCAAGGAAACGCTCAGAACAGAAAGCTCGCGTGTCCCAAATTAGGCCTCTTGAATCGCCCGGCGCTGCTAAGGCGCATGAAACTTGCATCGCCCGGCGCTGCTAAGGCATAACATTCATCAATTTTGATCAACTTCCAGAACCGTTCCCTGCTGCGCCTCTTCAGGCTTCGCCCGGCCTTGGACTGATCGCCTGGCGCTGTGAATTCATCGCCCGACGCTGTTAGATATTTAGGGAGGTCCAGCTGACACTGTCGTTGTCACGTGGCCTCGCTTTTAGCCATCGCCCGGCGCTGAAAAGGACCGCCCGACGCTGCTTTCTGGGCTGAAAATGTACTTAAGTACATTTGTAGATATTTTGATCATTCCATCACTTTTCATTGTACTCTCTTGTAACCTAGAAGTTTGTTTTAGGAGAAAAACTCCATTGTTAATATTTTTCATAGTGATCAAAGCTTTTATGCTTCAATCCTTGAATCTTTGAAGATTGATGCTTCAAAAGCTTTGCTACTTACTTGTCAAGCAAGCTACCATGTCTATGGGTAGCTAAGCACTTTTGTGTCAAGATTAGAGGTAGATAATCCTCTCTTTTGTATGTATTGATCTTGGTTGTAAGTTTGTGAACTTTGCTTATAATGAATATAGAGGAAAAACTTTGTTTATATGGTTTATATATTTTTTTAATCCTTGTTCGAGAGAAATGTTTTAAAACTTGACATAAGTTTCAATCCTTCAATATTCATAAGGCTAGAGATAGTTTTGAATGTTGATGTTCATAAATATTGAACTTGAATGTTATCATATTGGTAGTTTGTGTGAGAGATCAACAAAGGATCAATATGATAAATCCCACAACAAGTGTTCGAGAGAAACTTGTTGAGAGGATATGTGGTTATATTTATTGTTGACAAGTTCACACGCTTTATCGAGTTGATACGTACGAAACGGATTATCAAAAACTAATCCTGACATGTTTTTACCAACACTCTAAAACAAATCTGTTTACCGTTAATTTCTAAAATATGCATGCAAACGATCCGATTGAAAATTACCCAAAACCTTTGTTACTATTAAAGTTTGAAACCCTTTTAACTATCGAACGACGGCAATATACACAATCTCCGTGGATATGATAAAACACCCCCTAAATACTTTTCAACAAATTGACAAATGCCGAAATATGCTTAGTTCATGAAGAATATCCTTACAAAGAAAAGAAGATATTCGGAGCCAGAAATAATTGTCCTTGATGCTAGTTGTAGTGCTATCATTCAAAGAACTTTACCAAGGAAAGAGGTCGATCCGGGACGTGTTACTTTGCCGATAACAATTGGTGATGTCTATGTTAGAAAATGCTTAATTGATTTGGGCTCAAGCATAAACTTAATTCCATTATCCATTGTGAAGAGGCTTGGGAACATTGAATTGAAGGCAATTCGGATAACGTTACAATTGGCCGACAAGTCCACAACACATCCGCATGGAATGGCTCAAGATGTCTTGGTCAAAGTTGATAAGTTTTTCTTTCCGGTAGACTTTGTTGTTATTAATATGGAAGAAGATGAGGATGCTCCATTAATACTTGGATGCCCTTTCATGAAGACCGCCTGTATGATGATTGATGTTGATGACGGTCTAATGAAAGTAAGAGTTCAGAATGAAGAAGTGAGGTTTAATCTCTTCGAAGCAATGAAGCATTCTAAAGACAAACATGATAGCTTCCGTATTGATGCAACGGAAGAAGCCGTAGTGGAAGTTTCAAAGCAAGTTCATGTAGTGTCTCCTTTACAAAGAGCTCTTGATGATTCCTTTGAAGTATTTTCCGATGAAGAAGAAATGGCACTTGAAGAGTGTTTGAAAGAACTTGAATCTTTGGAGGAGTTACAACCTTGGGAATGTGAAGAGGAAGTGTTAAAGAAAGAGGTGAGTGATGAGAAGTATCAACTTGAATGAAGGTGTTGCCTTCTAATTTAAAATATGTGTTCCTTGATGACGGTTATAACAAACCAGTTATCATTAGAAACATCTTGACCGACAAAGAGGTGGACCGTTTAATTCAAGTTTTGAAGAAAAATCAAGAAGCTTTAGGTTGGGTTCTTTCCGATTTAAAGGGAATTAGTCCGGCTTATTGCATGCACAAGATTTTAATGGAAGAAGATTTCAAGGCGGTAGCCCAACCACAATGCCGTTTGAATCCAACGATGAAAGAAGTAGTGAGAAAAGAGGTTGTCAAGCTATTGGATGCCGGTATGATTTACCCGATATCCGATAGTCCGCGGGTAAGTCCTGTTCAAGTTGTGCCTAAAAAGGGAGGAATGACCGTAATCCGAAATGAAAAAAATGAGTTGATCCCGACAAGAACGGTGACGGGTTGGAGGATGTTTATAGATTATAGAAGGCTAAACACCGCTACAAGAAAAGACCATTTTCCACTTCCGTTTATGGACCAAATATTAGAAAGATTGTCGGGCCAACAATTCTATTGCTTTTTGGATGGTTACTTCGGTTATAACCAAATTTTGGTTGACCCGGAAGACCATGAGAAGATGGAATTCACATGTCTTTTTGGGATTTTTGCTTACCGAAAGATGCCGTTTGATTTGTGCAACGTACCGACAACGTTTCAACGTTGTGTGCAAGCCATTTTCTCCGATCTTATTGAAAAAACGATGGAGGTATTCATGGACGACTTCTTCGTTTTCTGAGCGTCTTTTGATCTTTGTTTGAGAAATTTGGAGGTCATTCTTGAACGGTGTGTTGAGACAAATTTGGTATTGAACTGGGAGAAGTGCAACTTTATGGTAACGGAGGGGATTGTGCCTGGCCACAAAGTCTCCTCTAAAGGCCTTGAAGTCAATCAAGCCAAAATTGAAGTGATTAAAAAGTTTCCTCCTCCAACCAATGTCAAAGGCATCCGAAGTTTTCTTGGCCATGCTGGCTTTTATCGGCGGTTTATCAAAGACTTCTCCAAAGTTGCAAGGCCATTAAGTAATCTACTCAACAAAGATAAGTCCTTCTCCTTTGATGATGAATGTTTAAATGCCTTTAAAATTTTGAAAGAGAAACTCATCACCGCACCCATAATCGTTGCTCCAAATTGGACTTTGAATTTTGAATTAATGTGTGATGCTAGCGATTATGTCGTTGGTGCGGTGCTTGGGCAAAGAAAGGCCAAAAATTTTCATGTTATTCATTATGCGAGTAAAGTTCTTAATGAGGCACAAGTTAACTATGCCACCACAGAAAAAGAATTACTCGCTATTGTTTACGCTCTTGAGAAATTTCGGTCTTATCTGATTGGTTCTAAGGTGGTAGTCTACAATGACCACTCGGTAATTAAATATTTGCTTACCAAGCCGGATTCGAAGCAAAGGCTCATTCGGTGGATCCTTTTGTTACAAGAGTTTGATTTGGAAATCCGTGACAAGAAAGGGTCGGAAAACTTGGTAGCAGATCATTTGTCTAGGTTGGTCAATGTAGAGGTAACTCACCGTGAGAATGAGGTCCGTGAAGAATTTCCAGATGAAAAGCTTTTTCGAGTGCAAGTTAGGCCGTGGTTTGCAGATTTTGCTAACCACAAAGCCACCAGTTTTATACCGGAGGACCTAACTTGGAATCAAAGACGGAAATTCCTCTCGGATGCTAATTTCAATGTTTGGGATGAGCTATACTTGTTTAAGTTAGGAGGTGACAATTTGTTAAGGAGGCGTGTCACTCTTGATGAAACCAAAAGTATCCTTTGGCATTGTCACAACTCGCCATATGGAGGGCATTACAATGGTTTAAGAACGTCAACTAAAGTCCTCCAATAGAGCTTTTATTGGCCTACATTGTTCAAAGATGCCAACCTCCATGCTAAAAGTTGTGATATATGCCAAAGAAGTGGCGGGATTGGAAAAAGAAATGAAATGTCCTTGCATACAATTTTAGAAGTCGAAGTTTTCGATTGTTGGGGCATTGATTTTGTCGGACCATTCCCACCATATTTTTCAAACAAGTATATTTTAGTTGCGGTTGACTATGTTTCCAAGTGGGTGGAAGCAATTGCGTCACCGAGGGCCGATGGCAAGACGGTGATAAAATTTTTAAATAAAAACATATTCTTCCGTTTTGGCACCCCTCGTGTGTTAATTAGTGACAGAGGTTCGCATTTTTGCAATGCACCGCTTGAAAAGGTCTTAGAGCATTATGGTGTAAAGCACAAAGTTGCAACTCCGTACCACCCACAGACAAATGGTCAGGCCAAGGTGTCTAATAGAGAAGTAAAAAGAATTTTGGAGAAAACCGTGTCAAATTTGAGGAAAGATTGGTCACAAAAGTTAGATGAGGCTTTGTGGGCGTATCGTACCGCTTACAAAGCGCCAATCGGTCTAACTCTGTTTCAAATGGTTTATGGCAAGTTGTAGTGAGCGATTTTGGACGTGGTTCTTAAGCACTGTCGCTCTGGGGTACTACAGGTCGATTCATTTTTATCCTATTGAAGCTGATGAAGGAAGGGAAATAGATGTCTCCAACTAACCCTGCTTGCAAACTGAGGTTAAACAGTCAAAACTGTTGGTTTACAGATGCGGTTTTAGTTCGTGGGCCTCTCTCTGCTTATTTTGTTCAAAACGAAATACCAGGACTGTTCATGGGGAATTTGTTGGGATACTGCGCTAGATTGGCTGGAGGTAGGGGACTTTAGGTTTTTTTTTTATTAGTGTGCTCGCTAAGATTTTTTTTCAATCTTATGCCTACGTATTCCCAAGATAGGGAAATCAGAGCGATCGTAGTTCCTCCTATTCTATGGGAGGAAATGGTGTTTTGGTGTCTTGTTCAAAGCCCAAGACATGAAGCCAAAGGTGGTTTGCATCTTGTTCAAAGCCCAAGATGTGAAGCTGAAGGGTCTATTTGTATCTTGTTCGAAGCCCAAGATGTGAAGCTAAAGGGGTTTGTCTTTAGAGAGAATTTGTCATCTTTAAAGGGGTCTGTTTGTCACAATTGTTGGGTGACTGATTATAAAGGAGAATTACTTTAACTGGGATATGCGAATCCAACAATGCCATAATTTCCTTTATAGGGGATTTTCAACCTGAAGGAGAAGACTTTAACTCAATTTAGAGCAATGTCATCTTTCCTTAGGAATTTCTCATGCTAAAAGAGGGACAGTGGCATGGATGTAAATAATCCAGAGGCTTGCCACTTACAACAATTAGACGAGGGAAAAGAAGTTGTTGATGTTTGTATGTTGTGACCAAAGCATGATTTGATGCTAAAAGGTTGATTGAATCAAACGGGGATTTCTTTATACAAAGCCTAAGAGGAGGCTATTGACCCAACAAGAGGATGCTTTTGTGTCTCGTACGAAGCCCGAGATAGAGGCTAAAAGGGTTGACTCAACAAGAGAGTGTTTTTATATGTGTCTTGTACGAAGCCCAAGACGGAGGCTAAAAGGGTTTGACTCAACAAGAGAGTCTTTTATACTCACCAAGAGAGTGATTTGTATCTCGTACGAAGCCCGAGATAGAGGCTAAAGGTGATCGACTCAACAAGAGAGTCTTTTTATACTCAACAAGAGAGTGTTTTGTATCTCGTACGAAGCCCGAGATGAAGGCTAAAAAATGTTTGACTCAACAAGAGAGTCTTTTATACTCAACAAGAGAGTGAAAAGGTCAGCTCCGCTTGGGAGAATCATTGTACAAAGCCCAAGAGGAGGCTAAGGTGCTGGTAACTGTTTCAGTTGAGTGCCAGGTCCAGTATGTTGGTTAAAAGAGAAAATCAGTTCTTGTATGGGTAATGTTGTACTCATGGATTTGATCTGAGGACCGGGATTATTTCCTGTTCTTTAAGGAAACGGGGAATCCGAAGGGTATTGAGACTGCCCAAGTCTACAGGTGTTTTTTTCTATTTTTGAAAGGAACTTGAGAATGTCTTCGAGACTCAAGGAGATTAGACTGTCCAAGTCTAGAGTTTTATCTTTTGTACTATGCTTAAGAGAGATCAAGAAATAGTACGTTCGCCGTAGAAAGATCTAGACTCTTTGAAAGACTGTTCTATCAAGATGACTAATTTCTGTTCCTATACCTTTAAGAGGTCGTCGGGACAATTTGTACGAAGCCCAAGAGGAGGCGAGAAAAACTTTTAAGAAGCTGAAGAGACAATTTGTACGAAGCCCAAGAGGAGGCTATCTTCCCGGAGAAAGAATCATTATACGAAGCCTAAGAGGAGGCTGTGAAAACTTCTAAGAAGCCGACGGGTCCTTGTACAACGCCAAAGAGGAGGCGGGGATGCTTTTAGGAAGCCTGTGGGTCCTTGCACTAAGCCCAAGAGGAGGCTAATGAATAGTTCCAGAAGGGGTTTCACTTGGAACATTGGCTTTCTGTATATGAATTGTTCAAGGGGGAGATTTCTTAGATCTAGTTATCTAAAATTGTTGTAAAAGAAAATTCTCATGGTTTAGGTTATATTGAAATATCCGGGAGAACGTCGGATGTAAGGAGATGAGGTTTTGTCTAGTTCTAGACGTAATTGTCGGGGAAACTCTAAATATCTATACTAGTATTACACAGTCGATATGAGTTTATGAAAGAAAACTTACAGTGAAACAGCCCCACAATACAGTTATATACATATGAAAGCGGTAAATGAAAGCGGGTAAACACTTACTCGGTTGTAGAGCTTCCATGCTGTTTGGTTAGTTTGTTCAATAAAGAAAGCTTTGATAATAATATTATATTCAAAATCAAAGGAGAAAGTGCTTTTGATATGAAAATTAGGGCTTATAGCTCAAGGAGAGGCCCATGGTTTTATCAGTGATCGCACTGTCGTTTTGTACAGGGACTTATACAAGTAACTGAGGCCCGAGAAAGGTTTTCTGTCCAAGGGGATAGGTCTTACACTCTCTCAAGAGGCCCAAAAATGATTGAAAGAAAAAGAAATGGGGCTTATAACACGAGGGTAGGCCCATATGATTTGTTTTTTGAACTGGCGATCGCGCCGAGATTTTCTTTTAACACAGAGGGACTGATACAAAATCTGAGGCCCAAAGATTATTTTGGTTAAAAGGGGATTGGGTCTTACACTCTATTAGAGGCCCAAAGGTGTTTAAAGAAAAAGAATGGGGCTTATAACACGAGGGAAGGCCCAAGGGTTTGATTTGTTAGAAAGGCGACGACCGCGCCGAATTTTTTGACGGTATCGGGACTTATACAATACACTGAGGCCCAAATTATTTTGGTTTTTCTAAAAGGGTTGGGTCTTACACTCTACTAGAGGCCCAAAAGTTTTGAAAAAGTTTGATGAGGGTTGAATTAATCAAAAACCCTAATTTGTTTTCAAAATGTATTTTAATTGAATAAAAAATTCAATTAAAATGACCAAAATTGTTTAACATGTGGAAAACAAATTGTGATCTTGGATTAATGTTTCAAAAATCAAGTTTTGACCTACAAAATGATTAGAAATCATTAAAATTTACAAAACCAAGCAGGAAGAAATATTTTAAATGTCAAAAACAATTAAAATATTAATTCTTTGCAAAAATATCAATTATATGAAACAAATAATATTTTTGAGATTTTTTGGTAAAATAAAGTATTTTAACATTTTTGTGAATTATTAAAAAAAGAATCAACTCAAAATCATTAAAACTCAGAGAGAAATTAATTTTTGAATCAATTAAATAAAATCACAAAATTCAAATATTCAAATATTTGAAAAAGGGCGCCAAGAACAAGGCAAGAACACACGCCCTTCCTCTGTTTCTGCAGATTTTCGTTTTCTATCCAATCTCACTGAATACTTGATTATATCATGCAATCTACATATCAATCTACTCGTTTCAACCTCACGATCATGTCTATGGTCTTTAATTTCATTTATTTTAAGCATGGAATAAGAAATTAAAGAGAAACCTCAAGAACCCTAAATTCTGCATGAAGGTTCAGAAATTCCATACACGATTCATACAAAGCAATTGATTGAGGGTAAACACTCTATGCATGATTATGAACATATGGCCAAATTATTGTGCAGCAAAAATTGCATGGATCATAGAGTTAGAAGAGCTCATGCTCACCTCTTGTAGCTGGTGATCGTGTTTTGGGTTAGGGGTGTTACAACTAGGTTCCAATGATCTGGATAGCTTCCCTAGGTGCCATGGAGTGTGTCTGGATGCTTGGAGTGGATTGATTTGAGCTGGAACTTGATTTGGCATCTCAACTGCAAATCTGTTAAAGGCTTGAGCAGTTGGCTGGTGATTTTGTGATTTTGGTGTTCCAGATGTTATGTGAGTGTTTGGATCACTTCTATATGATGTTTATGAGGTGTGTGTGTGATTGGTTTGATTGGAATTGCTCTCAAACTCAAAACCCGATGGTGACTTGCTTTAGAAGGCAAAATTGGAGTGAAGAAGGAGATTTTGAGGAAAGCATCTGTTTGATGGATTTGGTGTACTCAAACTGAGCACAAATGAGCTCTATTTATAGTAGAGCAAGTTTGTTTTGCAAGCAATAGTGAATGGCAACTGCTGCAAAGGTTTGGCCAATGGTTGCACTTTGGAATCTCAAGTCTCCTCTAGCCATTGACTAGAGGTTAGGGCACAGAGCTGTGGTTCCCTAGTTGTTGGATCATTCTTGACTGAATTCAGTTGCAAATGTGTCAGTCCATGCCACCTTGGTGCATCCATTAAATGCTCCAATCCAAAATTGGAGTCTTGTCCCTCTTTTAGGGATTTCTAGGTTTTGCATGCTACTTTTGGTTCCAAAGACTTGGGAGGCTTGAGATCAGAGTTGGTTCCTCCTTGGTTCCCCCTTGAGGTGTTCAGATGGATAGAGTTTCTTGCCCTTTGTAAAATTTGGGCAAATCGAGCAAAACTCCAAAATCTTCCTTGCTTTGGCAGTTTTCAGCAAGGCATATTGGCATTGTCATATCTCATGGTTCAAGTGGAATTTGATGGAGTTCTTGGCCATTTTGGAAAGCCCTCATATGATACAATAACTGTTTGATCATAATTGGTTTTGATACTTTTTGGATCCAAGTGAAAAATGCCCCTACATTTGGAAAAAAGTGAAGGCAGATTTTGACTTAGTGAAAATTTCACTAAGTGTTGGAAAAAGTGGCATTTCATGTTTTCAGCCACTTTGATCATTCCATAACTCAAAATCCATAATGAATTGGAATGAGGTGTAGTTGAAGCTTTTGTAGAGGGTGATGAGAGCTACAAATCCAGCTTTGGATGGGAAAAATGGCCTTGTAGTTTAGGAGTTATGATCCTCCAAAGTTGGTACCCTAGCCACTTTGTTCCATAACTTAGAAAATTTTCTAAGTTTTTATGGTTATCACTTTTACAAGTTATCCCACTTTTCTTGATTTTTATTGATGAATGATGATTCAAATCACACATTAACATCATTTTAGGGTCAAAGAACCATAATTGTGAAAAATCTCAAAAAGTAAAAGTTTGACTTTTGTGCACAGTTGACTTTTTGTCAGATGAATTCCAAACTGTGCGATCCTCTATGAAATCAAGTCCTTGACCTAAATCAAACTTGATGGATTGATTTCATAGGTGTTATGGGGTGTATTGAATCATGTCTTAGGGTTTGGGAGCATGTCCTGGTCAAAAGTCAAAGGTACAATTGACTTTTCTCGCGAAACCCTAATTTTGGTTCTGATGAATTTGAAACTTGTTGATCAAGCTTCTTGGACTAATACATTGTTGCAAATGGATCAATGTGGTGTGTTAGAGACCCTCAAATCCTCCTTTGAGGTCTTGGCTCATGTTTTGTCCCAAAAGTCAACTTAGGGGTGAATTAGGTCAAGAAACCCTAATTCCTGATTTTTGGTGAATGCATCCCCTGAGGCTAAATTGACTTGATGATTGGGTTTATGATGTCCCTTAGAGCATCGTAGGTTATGCTTTGAAGCATTGGCTCATGTCCAGAGGAAAATCTCCCTCTGGAGGCCCTGGTCGATCAAAACCCTAATTTGGTGACTCTGTCGATCGTGAGGCTTGATCCACTCAGAATGCTGCAACCTTGTGCTTGATTCTTGAAGTGGGAGTCCTCTTGATCTATTGTGGATGTTTGAGAGGCTAGACAAGTTGAAGATCATGTCATTCCTTGATTGATCCTTTGTCTAAGAACTCTGAGAGGGCTTGAAACCCTAATTTTGATAGTAGTGAATGCTCACCCATCTTTGGGGAGACTAATGGTTCATCCATATTGTGATGATGATTTGCACAATGATGGGAAATCTTAGTGGTCAAAATTTGGGGTATGACACAAGTCATGCCATTTTCCCGTTGAATTGGAGCATAAGGCTCTTTGGGCGTTAAAAATGTTGAATTTTGATCCGAGTTTGGCCGGTGAAAAGAGAAAAGTTCAGTTGCATGAATTAGAATAAATGCGAAATAATGCTTACCATTCAAGTAAGATCTATAAGGAAAAAGTGAAAGGATATCATGACAAGAAAGTTTCTCAGAAGGAATTTCGGGTAGGTCAGATGGTACTTTTGTTCAATTCCGTTTGAAATTGTTTCCGAGAAAATTAAATTCCAAATGGTTTGGACCGTTTCTTGTCAAAGATGTTAAGCATTATGAAGCTATTGTGATATAGGATATGCAGAAAAAGGAAAGTTGGATCGTGAACGACCAACGCTTGAAAATTTATCTTGGAGGCGATTTTGATCGCGAGATTGGTTCCGTGTTTCTTGATGATCGTTGATCGTCTTGGACCGTCGAGCTTAGCCGACGTTAAACAAGAGCTTGTTGGGAGGCACCCCAACATTGTAAGTATTTCTCGCCTTTTTATTGTTTTTATGTTTGCATTGCCTTTTTGAGTGATTTTTGAGGTTTTGCATGTTTTGAGTTGAGTTGTGCCTTTAGATTGCATTTTACTGGTTTGAACCACCATAGCAGGAAAATCTGCTATCTGGTGTAGAGCGCTCGTCGGCAGTTTTGGACCGCCCCGCGGTGCGTGAAATTAAAAGAGGCCTCGCCTCTAAATGGCCAGGCGAGAGAGTTGAGAGGGTGGGAAATTTGAACGTTTTCAGAATTGTTAGTGGCTTGGTAACTCCAAATAGGTGCTATTCCAATTTTGCCCCTATTTTATTAAAACAACTTAAGAGAAAGTGTAAGAACTTTTCTCTCATTCTTCCCTTTGACAAAACCCTAGCTCTTTGCTCTCTCACTCTCTCTTATTTAAAAACTCTCCAAACTCAAGGTAATGTATGTTCTAGCTTTAATTTCTGTCCTTCTTTTATTCATCATGCTTCATTAGATAATATGTGGTTAGGTTTATGTGTTGATTATTATATTTAGTAATTGTTAGATTGATGCTCTTCTTCAACTTGCATGTCTTGATTATTGGCATAAAGGTTGTTATTTGATTGTGGGTTTGAAGAAGAATGTGTGTGGAAAAATAGAGCTGCCTTAAGCAATTTTTTTTTCTGATTTCGCAAGCTCCGCCCGGCGTCAGAGGGGCGCAGTAGCGCTCTTGCTTCGCCCAGCGCTGCTAAGGCGGCAACCCTATTTTGTCCAGTTTGGATTTTCCTTGTTTTGTTTCACTTTTTAAGTGTTCTGTCCGTGCTAACGTTGTATATTATTGTGCTGGGCTGTTTTCATTTGGTTTTGTGCAGATGTCTAGCCGTTTTGCACCACAACACGCTTCCAAGAAGAAGCAAAAAAGCGCTGCCTCTGCTTCAAATGTTCCACTTGAGTTTGACAGCAGCCATTTTTTATCCGCGAAACATGAGGCTAGGCTTAAATCCCTCGAGGGCAGAACTGTTCTCTCGGAAAAGATATTTGTGATAAACCGTGAGGGTGATTATAGAAGGATTCAAGCAATCTTTGAGAAGAAGAAGTGGGAAATTCTAATAAACCTGGCTGACCGCGTATGCTATCAGCTGATTAGAGAATTCTACGCAAATGCACTGTAACCTGAAGGAGAATTCTATCGATTTAAGACCTTTGTAAGGGGTTGAGAAATCAGTTTCAGTCGGGATGTGATTAACAAGATTTTGGGCAATCCAAGTGCCTTGGGAAGTCTTTAAACTGATGACTTTGTGAAGCTGTCCAAAAAGACCCACGATCACAAATTGGTTGAAAAAACGATTCTCAAACCGAGATGTAAGGTGGATTTGAATTCTAAGAGGGAGCCAATCAAGTACAGCCTCAAGAATATGACTCCGGAGGCTCAAGCCATCCTACTTTTGCTGTGTTATAACGTGAGGCAGAGGTTTCACCGGTCTTCCGTCCCTCTTGATACTGGACTTCTCATGTACTGTATCATGGAGGACAAGGAAGTGGACGTCGCCCAAATAATTGCTTATGAGATGAAATTTTTTGTTGAAAACACGCGGAGGCCTGGAGTTCATGATGATGCTCCAATCATTTTTCCTTGCTTGGTTTAAGCCTTGATCTATCAAACTGATATCCTCATTCCGGGTGTGGTGAATGAGAAGCTGAAATATCTTGTTAATGATGATTATCTGGATCGTTTTTGTAAATCTAAGGAAGAGAGGCAAAAAAAGAAAGCTGCTGAAGTTGGTAGTAGCTCAGGAGGCCAAAGAAGTGGGCCAGTGGAAGATAGTGACTCATCCGTTTTTGACATGAAAGCGGCATTCAATTATACTTGGGATATGGGTGAGTCACTTCACAGGTCTAACCAATTTAATTTTGAGTGTATGCAGCAGCTTTATCATTATCAGACGCATCCGACGGAGTTCACTCCCTTTCCTACAAGGGAGTCGTTCGATGCTTATGCTAATTGTCCTGGGGACAGGCGCCCATTCTTTCCGGAGGGGGCAAGCACCCGAGCTGGTGTTGATGTTGATGCTGATGATAATGTTGATGTTGATGTTGAGGACGATGATGATGATGATGATGATGGTGGGGATGAAAACATTGATGAGATGTTTGATTGAGGGGTTGTTTTGATGCAAGCTCCAAAGTGAAGTTTTATTTTCTGCTTGCTTTAATTTTTAGTTTTAAAATTCTGAATTTTATAATATTGTAGTAGAATGAGAAGAATTTTGTTGTGAAAGTACGTTTTGGGCACTATTTTGACGCTTCGGCATAGTTGGATATTGTATGCCGTTTTTGGCAGAATTTTTGAAAATGGTGTGGGCACACCAAGTTTATGACAAGCATTGTTGATAGTTTAAATTTCTGTTTGTTTTTATTGTTTTGTGTTGTGTAAATAACTTAGTCATTTTTGGTTTGCCTTTGAGTGTGAGGAAATTGAGTTTTTAGTGACTCAAGAATTGTTGAGAAGCTTCTTTTGCTTGTAGCATGTGGTGATGATATTAATATTGGCAAGAGGCACAACAAAGAATGAAAAATGTTTTGTAGCATTTTTTTGTTAATATGAATTTGGTACTTTTTGAAAAAATTTGTCAATTCATTAGTTGGTAATATCATGTTCATGTTGAATCATTTAGGACTTAACCAAAGATGTGAGTGGGCTTTGTTGTTCACAAGTTTAGAGTGATTCGAGTAATCGTTGTTTAACTCGAGCGTTTTATGTTTAATCTTACTTGTTGTTTGAATTATGGAAACTCTGAAGTGATCAAGACATTTTTGAGTAGTATGAGTAGAACCACTTTTCCAAAAACACTTCAAGTCACCTTGTGAGTGTGTGAGCATTAGAAACCTCTTTTGAGCCAAAAGAAAAAAAAATTGTTATCTTTGAAGCATGAACCCGAACTTTAACCGTTTTGAAGAGCATTTTGATTTAAGTGTATAGTATTGTTGAAGTTGGGGAGATTGGTTCATTGTGAAAAGAGAAAAAGGAATTGTGAATATAATGCATTCTCATAAGAAAAAAAAAGGAAAAATCAAAAGAAAAAAAAAAGAAAAAAGGGAATCAAAGCAAGAAAAGAGAATGCATTGTGAGAATAAGAGTCGGAAGTTTGAGTAAGAATGGTTGTGTTTAAAAAGAAAAATGCTCTTCATGAAATTTACTCTTTCTTGATTCAATGGTCGTGTATATATGTCCCTTGTTTTTAGCCCTGGCCAAGTTACAACCGATTAAAAGCCCTTAGTGATCTATGTTTCCATGGTTTGTTATGACTTGTGAGATGATTGCATAACTTGTTTATTGTTGCACGATTACTTGCGAGTGTGTTATGTCCTGTGTAGATAGTTATGTGCATATTGTGTTTGAGTGTAGTAGGTGATTCAATTTGAGCATGAGGGTACTAATTGTTGCATTGTGTAGTTTTTCATTTAGGACGTTGTTCATATTCATGTTTGAATTCTATGTGGTGTGAAGTAATTCTTTGTGTGTGTTAATTGCCGAGTTTGAACCATTTGTGTTATCAGTCGATTTGGTGTTTGAAGGCTTTTCTTGAGACTTTTTTGAAAATTTCTTTGATTAAGGGCAAACAAAGATGCAAGTTGGGGAGAGTTTGTTAGGTGTCAAGAAGTTCTTATTTTCATAATTGATTTTGATGCCTTTAAGCTCTTTTAATCGCTTTAATCAGGAAACGACTTATTAATTAAGCGATTCATGCATTTTTATAAGTATTAGGTATTTTGATGTGTTTGTATATTTTTTGTAGCATTTTAGGTGGAAAGATCGTAGCTCGATTCGCAAGGAAACGCTCAGAACAGAAAGCTCGCGTGTCACAAATTAGGCCTCTTGAACCGCCCGGCGCTGCTAAGGCACAACATTCATCAATTTTGATAAACTTCCAGAACCGTTCCCTGCTGCGCCTCTTCAGGCTTCGCCCGGCCTTGGACTGATCACCCGACGCTGTTAATTCATCACCCGACGCTGTTAAATATTTAGGGAGGTCCAGTTGACATTGTAGCTGTCACGTGGCCTCACTTTTGCCCATCGGCCGGCGCTGAAAAGGACCGTCCGGCGCTGCTTTCTGGGCTGAAAATGTACTTAAGTACATTTTGTAGATATTTTGATCATTCCATCACTTTTCATTGTACTCTCTTGTAACCTAGAAGTTTGTTTTAGGAGAAAAACTCCATTGTTACTATTTTTAATAGTGATCAAAGCTTTTATGCTTCAATCCTTGAATCTTTGAAGATTGATGCTCCAAAAGCTTTGCTACTTACTTGTCAAGCAAGCTACCTATCTATGGGTAGCTAAGCACTTTTGTGTCAATATTAGAGGTAGATAATCCTCTCTTTTGTATGTATTGATCTTGGTTGTAAGTTTGTGAACTTTGTTTATAATGAATATAGAGGAAAAACTTTGTTTATATGGTTTATATTTTGTTTTAATCCATGTTCGAGAGAAATGTTTTAAAACTTGACATAAGTTTCAATCCTTCAATATTCATAAGGCTAGAGATAGTTTTGAATGTTGATGTTCATAAATATTGAACTTGAATGTTATCATATTGGTAGTTTGTGTGAGAGATCAACAAAGGATCAATATGATAAATCCCACAACAAGTGTTCGAGAGAAACTTGTTGAGAGGATATGTGGTTATATTTATTGTTAACAAGTTCACACGCTTTATCGAGTTGATACATACAAAACGGATTATCGAAAACTAATCTTGACATGTTTTTACCAACACTAAAACAAATATTTTTACCGTTAACTTCTAAAATTCGCATGCAAACGATCCGATTGAAAATTACCCAAAACCTTTGTTACTGTTAAAGTTTGAAACCCTTTTAACTATCGAACGACGACAATATACACAATCTCTGTGGATACGATAAAACACCCCCTAAATACTTTTCAACAGCCTCTGAAAGAGATTCTACTTTTGAATATGAGTTAGAGTTTGAAGTTGACTCTGATGTTGAAGACAAGTCTGAAGGTGATGAGTCTGACTTTGAAGGTGAATTTGATTCTGATCCAAATTCAAATGATGATCAAGACTATGGTGGTAATCATGCCTCTGAAGGTGGATCCGATTCTGAAGGTAGTCCGGCATCTGATACTGTTCCATCATATGAAGAATATTTTGAACAAGTTTAGAGACCACAAAGAATCAGGAAAATACTAAAAAGATCTGAAGGAGAAGTCATTCAGTGTGCCATGTTGGTAGACTCTGAACTAGTTAGTACTGAAGAAGCTCTCAAGAAGAATGTGTGGTTGAAGGCAATGAAAGAAAAATTGCCTGGGGGAACAACGACAAAACCAGAAAGAGAAAATTACTAGCCAAACAAGAGAAAGGCGTCGAGCTAACGACGTAAAACAAGCGCTTTTTGTGAGGTAATAAAATTTTTTAACTATTTAATAGCTTTATATTTAGTAGTTTAGTTTAATTTGAAGTTGTTAAGTTGTTAGAGAATTATTTTGTTTTTCTCTAAGAAGCTTGTCTTTGATTGGCTTGAAGAAACACATAGTGATTGTTTCAAGTTTGAATGTATCAATAAGAAAATTTTATGGTAATGATAAATTTTTTAAGGGAATGTACATTGTCAAGGTACATGTTTAATGCTTTCCAGAACATAGCATGATTATGAAACTTGTAATTTGTACAAATATCTTGTCATTCATTCTTTTGTAATACATGTTCATAATTAAATCACTTTAGATTATAACCAAAGGTGAGGAAGTTTCCATTGTTTACTGAATTGCAGAGGAGACCAATAATTCTTGTTTTAACTCGTTTGACTTATGTTTAATCTTGCAATTATGTTGAGTTGTATGAAAGCATGAAAATGATCAAGACATTTTGTTTGATTTTGAGCACAAACACTTAACCAAAAGTAACCTACCTTGTGAGTGAGTAAGAATTCGTTAACCCCTTTAAGCCTTAGTGTCAGGATCTATATCAATTTTGAACTGTGGGATTTTTCCATTTCATGCAAAGAGTAGTTCATCATTGATTTTTGTATGGATTATGAAATTGTTTCTTGACCACTTAAACCATCGACCATAATTTGTGGTTGGAATCTTAACCCTTACCTTAGAAAGTTTGGGAGGATTCACATTACAATGTTTGATTATATTCAAGTTGGGGTGAAAAGGGTGGGTTGCTAAGAGGTTGCAAAAGAAAGAGTTTGAAAAAGAAGAAAAATGTGAAAAAAGACTTGAAAAAGAAGTGAATTTGTTTGAAAGAAAAAGTGGCAAATTTGTTGTGCTAATAAGTTGTTTTCAAGGGTGTAACAATTGAGAAAATAGAAAAAGGTAAATGAAGTTGTGAATGCTTGAGAATTTGAGAAGTGGTCTCTCTCATAAGTTTAGGAAATTTTTGTTTCGATTTTCTTGAGATATGACCCTTATTTGTTAACCAAGCCACATTACAACCCATGAAAGTCCTTTGTGATTTATGCTTTTACGCTTTCAATATGATTTTTTTATGAATGCATAATTTAATCAAGATGCTATCAATATTGTTGGGTGTGAGTCAAGTCCTTCATGTTTGTTTTTCATTTATTGATAAAGTTGTGTGTTAGGTGTGATTCATAATTGAAAATGTGTTGCTTTAGAACTTTTGACATGTGTTTTGTGCTTAGAATTTGTTTCATGATCATGTTTCCGTTGAATTATAGTGGTAAGCATCACTTTTCTTGTACTTTTGCAATTTGAACCATACATTTGTTTTCATTTCTAAAAAACTTGTTTGATCATGATTTCTTGGTAGTTGCTCTTGTTTATTTAGGTTTGTTGGCTTTTGTTTGTGGACAAACAAAGTTTTAAGTTGGGCAGAGTTTGATGATTGCCAATCATGACAAATATTTCATATTGAAACTTGGCATTTTTTGAGTCTATTTTGTGTTTTCCATCATTTACTTCCCCGAGTTTTCTTAGAATGTCATTTAATATGCACTTGGCTTTGGTATCCTCGATATGTGTGTTAGTATACAGAAAATGTTGCAAGTAAACAAAGAAAAAGGCACAAAGTAAATAAGAAGGAACAAAGCAGAGAAGGGGAAATTCAACAAGCTCGCTCAACGAGCGTTGGCGAGGTAAGGTCGAGCTCTCCCAGCGAGCATTGGTGAGGCAGGGGCGAGCCAAAATAGAGAAGTTTTAGTAGCAAAACTTGTCATGGTTGCCCGACGAGGATTTATGTGTTTGGGTTCGCCGAGCGAGGCTAAGGTTGTCGGGCGATATGAGATATTTTGCTAAGGGCGGATTGATGCTTTGTTGGCAGAAGGATGGGCCAAAAAGTGACTTTCGTCGGGCGTGGTCCTATTCGTCTCGCGAGACATGACATTTCCAACTTTGTATATATTTGTTTAAAAGATGATTTTTTGAAACTCTCTAGATCTCTTGGAGCTCTTGATCACTCTTGACCTCTTCTTGATTTAGAACCGCATTTTGGAGGGAGGGAAGCTTAGAAAACAACAAGGGAAGGTGCTTCTTGAAAATCTAGAGTTGGGTTCGCTTCTATCGTTGGGAAATCACGATGGATGCTTGTTCATCTCCATTTTTCTCTTTCTGTCTAGTTACCATGGGTAGCTAAATCCCTTTCTTGTTAGGATTGGATGTAAGTTTACTGTAAAAGTATGTATTTTTATTGATCATGGCATTTTGTAAAATCTATTCATGAATCTATATTGATGTCATCCTTGTTTTCTTGTTTTACGTATTGATTTTAACTATTATTGAGAAATACTCTTCGAATCTAGACCTAGGATTATCATTTTTTATACGCTAAACTCTATACATAGATTTAGATTTAACATTCACGTGAGTATCGAGTCTTAATGCTACCATATTGTTCAATAGTTTGAGATATCGTCGATTAGACAATACGGTTGAACTCTAATCAGGAGTTTAGACATGAACACTGTTGTGAACGATACATGATGATATTGATAAATGTTTAGATTGTGCTTAACTGATTGGTAGATTACATATTCTATCGATGTATGAAATTCAATCCCAAAAAGCTCTCATCTCTCTGAAACTTTATTTATCATTCATCTATTTTACATTTTGTAGCTTTAAACCATCAAACATCTTGCAAACTTACGCTTAAAATATTAGTAACCGTTGAATGACATTGATATCATACCAATCCCCGTGGATACGGAAAAAAAATACTCACCCTTGATAGCACCAATACTGCAATCAACAAAATGGTGTGGTTGTCGAGTATTGATGTTTAGATATTAGAAGCATAACAATAGTTTCTATCTTTTTAAACTTTGTAAATTTGTCTATATTGTATATGTACTTAATTCTTATCACGTTTCTTCAAGTGTTTGGGTAGGATACTTGCTTTCTGTTTACGTTTTGAAGCAAAACATCGGCAGATCAATTGCTTTTTGATCTAAAAGTTAAAAAGAACTGCTTTGGGGAACAACAACAAAACCAGAAAGAAAAAGTTACTAGCCAAATAAGAGAAAGGCGTCGAGCTAATGACGTAAAACAAGCGCTTGTTGTGAGGCAACCCAATATTTTTTTACTATTTAATAGCTTTATGTTTAGTAGTTTAGTTTAATTTGAAGTTGTTAAGTTGTTAGAGAATTGTTTTGTGTTTGTCCAAGAAGCTTGTATTTGATTGGCTTGAAGAAACACAGAGTGACTGTTTCAAGTTTGAATGTATCAACAAGAAAATTTTATGTTAATGATAAAAGTTTGAAGGGAAGGTACATTTTCCAGGTACATGTTTAATGCTTTCTAGAACATAGCATGATTATGAAACTTGTAATTTGTACAAATATCATGCCATTCATTCATTCATTTGAAATACATGTTCATAATTGAATCACTTTAGATTATAACAAAAGGTGAGGAAGCTTCCATTGTTTACTAAATTGCATACGAGACCAACAATTCTTGTTTTAACTTGTTTGACTTATGTTTAATCTTGTAATTGTGTTGAGTTGTATGAGAGCATGAAAATGATCAAGGCATTTTGTTTGATTTTGACCACAAGCACTTGACAAAAAGTAACCTACCTTATGAGTGAGTGAGAATTCGTTAACCCCTTTGAGCCTTAGTGTTAGGATCTATATCAATTTTGAACTGTGGGATTTTTCCTTTACATGCAAAGAGTAGTTCATCATTGATTTTTGTATGGATTCTTAATTTGTTTCTTGAACCACTTGAACCATCAACCATAATTTGTGGTTGAAATTTTAACCCTTGCCTTAGAAAGTTTAGGAGGATTCACATTGCGATGTTTGATTATATTCAAGTTGGGGAGAAAAAGGTGGGATGCTAAGTGGTTTCAAAAGAAAGAGTTTGAAAAAGAAAGAAAAATGTGAAAATGATGTGAAAAAGAAGTGAATTTGTTTAAAATAAAAAGTGGCAAATTTGTTGTGCTAATAAGTTGTTTTCAAGGGTGTAACAATTGGGCAAATAAAAAAAAGTTAAATGAAGTTGTGAATGCTTGAGAATTTGAGAAATGATCTCTCTCATAAGTTTAGGTAATTTTTGTTTCAATTTCCTTGAGATATGACCCTTATTTGTTAACCAAGCCACATTACAACCCTTGAAAGTCTTTTGTGATTTGTGCTCTTACGCTTTCAATATGAATTTTTTTTATGAATGCATAATTTAATCAAGATGTTAGCAATATTGTTGGGTATAAATCAAGTCCCTCATGTTTGTTTTTCATCCATTGATGAAGTTGTGTGTTAGGTGTGATTCATAATTAAAAATGTGTTGCTTTAGAATTTTTGACATTTGTTTTGTGCTTATAATTTGTTTCATGATCTGGTTGTCGTTGTATTATTGTGGTAAGCATCACTTTGCTTGTACTTTTGCAATTTGAACTATACATTTGTTTTCATTTCTTAAAAACTTGTTTGATCATGATTTCTTGGTAGTTGCTCTTGTTTATTTAGGTTTGATTGACTTTTGTTTGTGAACAAACAAAGTTCTTAGTCAGGGAAAGTTTGATGATTGCCAATCATGATTAATATTGCATATTGAAACTTGACATTTTTAGAATCTATTCGGCATTTTCCATCATTTACTTCCACGAGTTTTCTTAGAATTTCATATAAATTGCACTTGGCTTTGGTATCCTTGATATGTGTGTTAGTATGCAGGAAATGTTGCAAGAAAAAAAAAGAAAAAGGCACAAAGCAAAGAAGAAGGAACAAAGCCAAGAAGGGGCAAATTCAACAAGCTTGCCCAGCGAGCATTGGCGAGGTACGGGCGGGCTCACCCAGTGAGCATTGGTGAGGCAGGGGCGAGCCAATACGAAAAAGTTTTAGTAGCAAAACTTGTCATGGTCGCCCGACGAGGATTTATGTGTTTGGGTTCGTCGGGCAAGGCTGAGGTCGTCGGGCGAGATGATATATTTTGCTAAGGGCAGTTTGATGCTTTGCTGGCAGAAGGATGAGCCAAAAGTGACTTTTGTCGGGCGAGTTTCTATTCGTCGGGCGAGATAGGAAATTTCCAACTTTGTATATATTTGTTCAATAGATGATTTTTAGAAACTCTCTAGATCTCTTGGAACTCTTGATCACTCTTGACCTCTTCTTGATTTGGAACCACATTTTGGAGGGAGGGAAGCTTAGAAAACAACAAGAGAGGGTGCTTCTTGAAGATCTAGAGTTGGGTTCGCTTCTATCATTGGGAAATCGCGATGGATGCTTGTTCATCTCCATTTTTCTCTTTGTGTCTAGTTACCATGGGTAGCTAAGTCCCTTTCTTATTGGGATTGGATGTAAGTTTACTGTAAAAGTGTGTATTTTTATTGATCATGGCATTGTGTAAAATCTATTCATGAATCTATATTGATGTTATCCTTGTTTTCGCGTTTTACATATTGATTTTAACTATTATTGAGAAATACTCTTCAAATCTAGATCTAGGATTATCATTTTTTATATGCTAAACTCTAGACATAGATTTAGATTTAACATTCACGTGAGTATCGAGTCTTAATGCTACCATATTGTTCAATAGTCTAAGAGATCGTCGATTAGACAATACGGTTGAACTCTCATCAGGAGTTTAGACATGAACAATGTTGTGAGCGATACATGATGATATTGATAAATATTTAGATTGTGCATAACTGATTGGTAGATTTCATATTCTGTCAGTGGATGAAATTCAATCATGACAAGCTCTCATCTCTCTGAAACTTTATTTATCATTCATCTGTTTTACTATTTGTAGCTTTAAACCATCAAACATCTTGCAAATTTACGCTTAAAGTCATAGTAACTATTGAACGACATTGATATCGCACCAATCCATGTGGATACGACAAAACAAATACTCACCCTTGATAGCACCATGTGGATACGACAAAACAAATACTCACCCTTGATAACACCATGTGGATACCACAAAACAAAATGGTGATGTTGGCGGGGATTGGACTTTAGATAGTTAAAGTATAGCAACTGTTTCTATTTTTTGTAAGCTTTGTACATTTGTCTATATTGTATATATACCTGTTTTCCATCACATTTGTTCAAGTGTTTGGTTATGATACTTGCTTTCTGTTTACGTTTTGAAGCAAAACATCAGCATATCAATTGCTTTTTGATTTAGAATTTGAAAGAACTGTCTGGGGGAACAACAACAAAACCAGAAAGAAAAAGTTACTAGCCAAACTAGAGAAAGACGTTGAACTAACGACATAAAACAAGAGCTAATTGATTGAGCTTCCAAAGGACAAGAAATCCATCAGCGTGAGATGGGTTAACAAGGTGACACTGAATCCAGATGGATCAATTGGAAAATACAAAGCAAGGTTAGTAGCAATAGGATTTATACAGAAATCCAGTTTAATTTACTTTAAAGTCATTGCACTTGTAACTAGACAAGAAACAATCAGATTGGTGATTGCTATTGTTGCTAATAGAAACTGGTCTCGATACATTTAGATGTGAAATATGAATTTCTAAATGGTCCTTTACAACAGGAATTTTATGTGTTACAACCTCCCGGATTTGTGAAAAAGTGTCAGGTAGGGATGGTGTACAGGTTGTATAAAGCCTTGTATGGTCTGAAATAAGCTCTTAGAGCTTGGAATCGGAAAACTGATTCATTTTTCAAGCTTCAAGGATTCAGAAAATGTGAGATGGAGTATGGAGTTTATGTTTAGCATACATTTGATAGAAATATGATTCTGGTGTATCTTTATGTTGATGACATATTGCTAACAGGAAGTTAATCAGAAGAGATAGCTAAGTTCAAGAAGGTGTCGATGAATGAGTTTAAGATGACTAATCTAGAAAATATGACACATTTTCTAAGGATGGAGATTTTGTATTCTGATAAGGGTATACTCTTGCATCACCTGGATTATGAACTTGAGCTTCTAAAGAGATTTGAGATAATGAATTACAAGTCTGTAATCACACCTACTGAAACAAATCACAAGCTAGATTTTGATGTTAATGGTGATGATATGGATGCTATAATTTTCAAACAGTTGGTAGGCTCATTGAGATATTTCTGTAATACCATACCTGACATTTTCTATGTAGTTGGAATGGTGAGTAGGCTAATGAACAAACCAAAATGGTCACGTTACCAAGCTGTTGTCAGAATACTGAAGTATATTAAGGGGACTCTGAGGTATGGAGTTTTGTTCCCCTTTGATGCTAAATCTGATTTAGAGCTGATATGCTATTCAAACTCTGACTGGTGTGCAGACAGAGTTGACAGAAGAAGTACTTCTGGAATTTCTTCAAGTGTCTGGAAGGTCCTATTTCTTGGTGCTCCAAGAAGCAACCAGTTATTACATTGTCAACATGTGAATACGAGTACATTGTAGGTACTTTTTCTGCTTGTCAAGCTATGTGGATTATGAACTTGTTGCAGGATCTGAAGATCAAGGTGAGTAAGCCTGTAAAGTTGATGATTGACAACAAATCAACTATAATCCTTGCCAAGAATTCGGTGCTGCATGTAAGAAGTAAACACATTGACACAATGTTTCAGTTTCTAAGAAACCAAGTTCATAATGGAGTGCTTGAAGTTATGCACTGTAGCACTCAGAAGAAGCTGACAGATGTGCTGACTAAGGCAATCAAGACTGAATATTTTATTCAATTGAGGGATGGAATTGATGTTATTGATTATAGTTCTGAATATGGATTAAGGGATGGTATTGAAGTGTAATTCCAAATTCTGTTAGCATTTCATTTAAGTTTCATTTGAGTTTAATTTGAATTTCATTTACCTTGAATGCATGTATATAAGTAGAAGCTGAGTTTTCAGTTGTACCAGAATTTTATCATTCAATAGAAGTTAGTTACGATCCTCTCTCTTCCATCTTCTTCTTCTTCCTTCTTGTGTACCAACAGTTTTGATGTGAAACTTATCATCTTCTCCCCAACTTGAATATAAGCAAACATCTCAATATGAAAAAGAAAGACATGATCCATCTTTATTGTGTTTCATAGCAAAATGAGCTTAATTAAATTGTTAATTTAAATGAGTCGGAACATTGTTTATTCTATCGCGCTAGATTTTAAAAATTCATTTGTTCATTAGGATTCTAATTAAAAAAAATCTTTACCTTCACCTCAAAATTTTGTGTTATCCTGATCTGAAAAGAAATATAATTCATACGTTATCTTCAATAAATAAATTATAATTAAAAAATGACTACATTGATTTAGAAGCACAATATATATATATATATATATATATATATATATATATATATATATATATATATATATATATATATATATATGATGAAGCAATTAAATTTGGTGTACAATTATAATATAAAAAGAAACAACTTAAGATGAGTAACATTAATGCAGCTGCCATACCATTGAAGACAGAAGTAAAATTGAGAAAGGATACAAATGATGAGTTTGTAAGTGTAATACTATACAAGCAAATCATTGGATCGTTAATTATATATGCAACACCAAGTCATATATTTGTCAAAGTGTTGGGTTGTTGAGCAAATTCATGGAGAAGCCACAAGAATGTCATCTCACTACAGTCAAGAGAGTATTGAGATACATAAAAGGTACAATTAATGATGGTATGATGATGCCAATGTAGAAGAATACCAACATAGATGCATAGGTATATGGCTACACTTATTCAGATTTCAGTGGAGATCAAGACGAGAAGAAGAGTATTGCATGCTACGTATTCATGATTTGATATGCTCCAATCTTTTGGAGCTCAAGAAAACAAAATATTATGGCTTTGTCATCATGTGAAGGTGAATACGTGGCTACATCGTATGCAGCATGTCAAATAGTATGGATAGAAATGTTGCTTAAAGAACTCAAGATCATGGAACCTAAGAAGATGAAGTTGTTTATTGATAACAAGTCAACTATTGACTTGGAAAATCATCATGTCTGTCATGGTCGAAGTAAGCACATAGAGAGAAGGTATCATTTTCTTAAAGATCAAGTAAATAAAGAAAAGTTTGAACTTGAGTATTGCAAGTCAGAAGCACAACGGGCTGATATACTCTCCAAGCCTTTAAAGAAAGTCAAATTTGATGAGTTGAAAAGAATCATTGGGATGAGAAGCCTCGAAAACATGAATTAGGAGGTGTGTTAGAAGATGTAATTCATTGTTTTGGTAGAAAATCTGTATTTGACACAGTTGTGTTAGACAACATAGTCGAAGTAAGCTAAGTAGGAGTAAGTTGTGTTCGACAAAGTCGAATACAACATGTGTGTCGAAGTGTGTAAACAAATATTCTAAAGAGTCAAATATTGTAGTTAACAAATTGCGTTTAGGTTACCTATATATGTTAGTGCTTGAGGAACTTTTAGTGAGGAGAGAAAGAGAGAGAAAATAAAGAAACGTGGATTGATATTATTGAATGAATAAAACTGAATTACAAAGTGTCTATTTATATACACCTAAATAACAAACTAAAAAATAAACCCTAAACCCTAATTAGCTTTGGGCTTGGGCCATATAATACAACTTGGATTATATCTAATATCTCAACATACCCCCTATAATCCAAGTTGTCGAAACACGGTAATCATTGTCGATCTGAACTATTCCTAATTTCTTTCTCAAAGTTAGGAACTTGTCGATCTTTAATCCTTTGGTGAAAATGTCGGCCAATTGTGCTTTACTTGAGCAATGCATTACTTCAAATTCACCTCTATTCACCTTCTCCCTTAAGAAGTGAAATCTAGCTTCGATGTGCTTACTTCTTCCATACAAAATTGGATTCTTCGCCAGATTTATGGCTGACTTGTTGTCGATCTATAGTACTAGAGGTTTCTTCACTTTGACCTCCATTTCTTCAAGCACATATCTGATCCAAATTTCTTGACATGTAGCATAGGATCCTGCTATATATTCAGCCTCACACGATGACAATGCTACCACAGGTTGCTTTCTCGAGCACCATGAAACTGGGGCACCAAATACTTAAAAGAAGTATCCAGTAGTGCTTCTTCAATCTTCCTTATCTCCATACCAATCAGCATCTGAATAACAAGTAACCATAGCTTCTTTGCTTTTAGAGTCTCGTGGAAATAAAATTCCATAGTTTGTCAATCCTTTTAAGTATCTTAGTATTCTTCTTGCAGCCTTCATGTGTGACACCCTTGGTTCAGTCATGTATCTGCTCACTAATCTGACTGAGAAACATATATCAAATCAACTGTTGCACATATATCTTACAGATCTGACAATCTGTTTGAACAAAGTTGCGTCGACTTTGTCTTCCTCTCCATGTTTCTCTAACTTTAAATTTGGTTCGATATGCAAAGATGCAGGAGTCGAATCATCCATTATGAATCTCTTGAGTATCTCTTTGACATACTTTCTTTGATGTAGCACCATGCCTTGCTTCAACATTTGAAATTCCATGCCTAGGAAGTATGACAATTATCCCAGATCCGACATTTCAAATTCCTTCTTCATCAGCTCTTTGAACTTCGACAAGTTCTTTAAGCTATTTCCAATTACTAGCAAGTCATCGACATATAAGCAAATTATTGTTATATCTTGTGCCACAACCTGAACATAGACACCATACTCATATTTGCATTTTACGAATCCCAATTCAACCAAGTATGAGTCGATCTTCTTGTTTCATGCCCTAGGTGCCTACTTGAGACCATATAGCACTTTTTGTAACTTGTATACTTTACTTGCTTCCTCCTGAATCACAAACCCAAGAAGTTGTGTGACATACACCTCTTCATCTAAAGGTCCATTAAAAAATGTTGATTTTACATCTAAATGAAATGTTGACCAGCCTTGCTAGCATGTCAAGGCCACCACTAGTCGAACAGTTTCCAATCTTGCGACAGGTGCAAATACTTCAGAGTAGTCGAGTCCTGCTCTCTGGAGAAATCCTAGAGCTACCAATATCGCCTTATGTCTTGCTATTGACCCATCAACATTGTGTTTCAACTTGAACACCCACTTTACTTCGATAGCTTTTATATGAGCTGGAAACTCAACTAACTCCCATGTGTGGTTTCTTTCAATTGCTTGTAACTCTTCGACCATAACAGACTTCCATTGTTTATCTTTGAAGGCTTCACTATAGTTGATTGGTTCAACACCTGCAAGTAAATCAAAATGAACTAGTTCCCCATCTATTGTGACTTCATCATCACCAATCACTTCATAGTCTTGAAGTCTTGCTGGGCGAGCTCTAGTTCTTTGAGGTCTCTGACTTGTGTCAGCCATATCCTCTTCGACTTCGACTGTGTCGAGAATGTTAGAAAATGCTTCGACTTCTTCTTCGGCTGAAGTATCAACAATGTCTTCGAATTCGACATAATTACTTGCTTCGTCGAAATCATAACTCATTAGTGGCTTGTCAATTGCATTACTAGAATTCCAATCCCAGGAAGAATTTTCATCAATCACAATGTCTCGACTCATCACAATCTTCTAATTAATTGGATTGAATAGTCTGTATGCTCTAGTCTTATGATATCCTACCAGAATCATAGGTTCATTCTCATCATCAAACTTCCTTCTCTTAGCATCAGGAATATGCTTGTAGAAAATAGAGCCAAACACCTTCAGATGACTCACTGATGGTTGTTTACCACTCAACACTTCTTCAGGAACCTTGTTCTTCAGCTTCTTGGTATGGCACCTGTTCAGAATATAAACAGCAATCGAAGCAGCTTCACCCCATAAGGATTTTGGCAAATTCTTCTGCTTCAACATGCATCTCGCCATGTCCAATATGGTCTTGTTTATTCTTTCTGCTATTACATTATGTGGAGGAGTATAAGGAGCAGTTATCTCATGATCAATACCATGTTCTGCACAGAATGCTTCAAATATATTGGATGTATATTCGCCACCTCCATCTGTTCGCAGAACTTTAATTTTCTTTTCACCCTGGTTTTTGACAAGTATCTTGAATCTCTTAAAGATTTCAAATACTCCGTCCTTTCGTTTAATCACATAGATCCAGAGCTTTTGAATTTACTCATCGATAAATGAGACGAAATAACTGTTACCACCAATGGTATGCTCTTCAAAAGGACCACATACATCTTAATGTACAACTTCGAGTATGCAGGATGATCTCATTGGCATAGTCAAAACAAAAGACTTCCTGGACTGCTTTCCGACTAGACAACCTTTATAGAGTTTGTCGGGCATCTCAAGACTTGGTATACCATATCTTGAGTGATCAGTTGATTTATCAACCTAAAGTTAAGATGGCCAAACCTCAGATGCCACAACCAACTATTCTTGTGGTCGACAACTGTTTTCATACATTGTACCTCAGTCGAACTGATCATGGTCTTAAATGTTCTATTCTTTGACAGAGGAGATTTCAAGACCAAGTTATTCTGGATGTCGGAAAGTTCTAAGGTTCCATCTTTCATAACCACTGAGAACCCCTTTTCGACCAATTGTCCAACACTTAGCAGATTACACTTCATTCCAGGGACATATAGTACATCTTTGATCAAGGCTTTTGCTCTATCACTCCTTTGAATAACTATGTTGCCAATATCTTTTGCTTGCAACAATCTATTATCAGCAAGTTTGACCTTTCTTTTCTTCGACTCGTCAAAATATACTAACAATACTTTTCGACCAGTCATGTGATTCGAGCAGCTTAAGTCGAGGAACCAGATCTTGGATTCGACATGGTCATCTGCAACTGTAGCCATAACCACCATATCATCAGAATCATCCTAATCTTGATGTGCAAGGTTTTCTCATTCGTCCTTGTCTTTTTTCGAACCCTTGTCTTTCCTGTACCAACAATGCTTGGCCAAGTGACCCCACTTTTCACAGTTATAGCACTCCACACCTTTTTTTTCTACTTTGTCTTTCTTATAGGAATTTCCTTCTCCTCTTTTCAAGGATTCTAAAGTTCTAGCATCAATCTTATTCTTGTGAGGATTCGACCAAGACTTCTTGCCCTGAGTCTTGTCAATTTTTCCTTTGAACTTGTTAGAACCACCATTCTTCTTCCATGATTTAGCCTGTAGTGCTTGTATCGAGTCTTGAACTCCTTTCCTTTCGACAATCCTAATTGTCATACCCTAATTTTAACCCTAAGATTCCACCTCATTTGCATCATTTTGCATAGCATTAACCACATTTTGTATGTGTCTTTTATGCATTATTAACCCCATTGAAAATACAAAAATGTGCATCTTGCTTTGCTTTGATCACAAGCTAGGGTTTGGCACCAAGAAGTTTAAGAATTTGATCATTCAAGGATTTGTGTGATCCTCAACATCCCAAGGTCCCAATTCTCTTCAACATGATCAAGAGCTTTCTTTCATCAACAATCAAGTGCAATAATTCCATCAACTCGAGTTCACCAGGCTCCAATTCATCTGGTATACCAAATTAGGGTTTTGATCAAAATCAACCCTGGGTTGACTTTTTGACCAAGGAATGATCTCACATTTCAAGACATGGTTCAAAGGCCTCAAGCACATCATCTTAGTCCATTCACATATTTGGATTGGTTCAAGGAGCTTGATTCATTGATAATTGAAGAATTCTGTTTCAATTGGGAAAAGTCAATTGTTGATCAAAGTCAAAGTTTGACTTTTGAGATTTTTGGTCAAACATGGACTTCACAAGTCAAGAATCATAGAAATATGAAGGATGATTGAGTTTGATCAAGTTAAATCAAAGAAATCATTCAAAGATAGAGAATTGAGGAAATTAGGGTTTTGAAAATTTTTCTAAGTGTAAATTTTCATGGTCAATTGGCCTACTTTCCAAGAGTGTAACTTCTTCCTCAAATTACCCAAGAGTGTAAATTCTCATGGTCAATTGGCCTACTTTTCAATTTAAAACTTTTTCAAATAGATTAGACATTAGTCATCCCTAGTTGATATGTAAATCTCCTACCCCATGACATTGTTGAGAAAAATGTTGACTCTTTTTCACTTAAGAGAGGTATGTGGCATACTTGTTGATTACACATTCAAGTTGGAGCCCTTCTCTCAATGTGAAGCAAATATCCACCTTCCACATGTTTGTGGTGGATTAGTTGAGTATTCTCCTTAAGATGACAACTTGTCTTTTCTCCTAAAACCAGTCATTAAACATGCTTTTACCCGTATTTAGCCAAACTACGATTGATGTGACTTCCTATGTAGGATACGTAGGCACAAGATCGCGAGATCTTGGCGAGCTACCTTTTTTATTTTATCCATTTTCCATAAAAACAATAAAAAACACTTATTTTCTCACCTCCCCAATCAATCCCAAATAGCAAACAACTTTTAACCTAACACAAATACAACAAGAGGTTCCTATAGGATACTATAGATACTTAGGGTGTTAATACCTTCCCTTAGTATAATCAACCCTCGTACCTTATATCTCTTTATTTCTTTGTATTTGCATTGCATATTTATGGGTTATTCTTTCTTTTCCCTTTCCCTTGGATAAATTAAAGATCAGAGGTGATATCTTATGATTTGTGAACTTAGTTAACTTAATAGCCATGGTCTCTGATTCTCACCGCAACACTAATCTCATGTGCTTCCAACGAACTAACCAAATCTTCCAGTTTTAGGGTTTTAAGATTGTTGGATTCTTGAATAGCTACGATAACGTGATCAAAGTAAGAGGTCAACATACACATTACCTTCTCAACTATCATCTTATCAGTTAGGGTTTCACCACAACCCTTCATGAGATGGATGAGTTTTTGCACCGTCAACACATAGCCTGCAATCTTTTCATCTTCTCCCATTGACAATAATTCATATTATCGTCGCAAATTTTGCAACTTGACAACCTTAACGTTATCGCCATTTTCATAGTACTTGACAAGAATATCCCACGCCTCCTTCGTCGATTCAGCATGAGCGATTCTATTGAAATTAGCCGTATCAACCGCCGGTTGGATGTAGAACGCCGCCTTGCAATCCTTCTTCTTGACCTCCTTATGAGTGGTTCTCTGTGCGTCGGTTGCATCTTCACCAAGCGCATGAACTCCATTCGTAACTAGCTCTAGGGTTTCATGAAAGCCAAATAGAGATTGCATCTGTTTTCTCCATCGGAGCCAATTCTTGTCGTCTGGAGTTGGAAGTGAGTTTGGTAAATTTTCGTTACCATTCATCTTTGCAGCGATTGATCAACAATAACCCACGATTCCGAAAACATGATCTCTGACGTGTGATTCTTGAAAACACGATCAAGAATCTAACCGGAACTCTAGATACCAATTTGTTAGTGCATGAGGCACTTTTAGTAAGGAGAGAAAGTGAGAGAAAATAAAGAAACTAGGATTGATATTATTGAATGAATAAAACCGAATTACAAAGTGTCTATTTATATACACCTAAATAACAAACTAAATAACAAACCCAAATTAGCTTTGGGTTTGGGCCACATAATACAACTTGGATTATATCTAATATCTCAACAATATATACATTTGACGATGTAAATCAAAACACAACAAGGAATACGCTGCGATTTTCACTTTAATAAAATTTCTTCTTCATAATATAATTTCTCTCTCTTCTTCATTCTTCTTGAAGACCCTAATTCTTACGACATGTAGTAACAATTTTTTAATCAATTCATTTAAAATGCATAAATATTTAATGATTTAAATTGTATAATAATATTTACAATTTATAATTATTGCATGTTCACAAAAATAAAGATTTTGTATGATAATAATTTTGTAAATTTTTCCATCAAAACAAAATATTTAATTGATTTGTGCAAAACAATATTATTGGAGTTATGTAATCATCGATAATGTATGAATTAAATGGATTAAGTTAAATAATTTTTTTTATTATATGTATTGTGTAATAATTAGTTTTACAACCATGAAAATTTAAGGGGTACATCAACTACCTAACTAATAATAGATTATGCATGTTAACACCCTAATTTACCCTTTAATCAAAACTAAATTACACTTAAAAATGCCCTTAATAGTAATTTACTAAATAGAAAATAATTGAGCAATAAAATTGTCCCCTTTTGCCAAATGGCTCTGTATGTGAGAAATCCTTCTCAATTTTCAAAACACTTATTATCTAAGCTTTCAGTTTTTTACATCTTTATTCACCTTTTCCGATTCATGATGGAAGATGTAACTGCCTAACTAATAATGGATGATGGAACTTACTTCTTTATTACTTTTATTTACTTAATTCTGTGTCTATTTCTCATTAACATGTTAATATGCATTTTAACATGTTTCTATTTACATAGTTATGTATCTATTTACAGAGTTCAGTACATTTATGTATCTATTAACATCACTCACAATATTCTTGTGCTGCAAGAATATAAACCCAAGTGTGACGTTTGGGCTATTCTACATGGTAATGTAAGTGTTGGGTGCTATTTATGGTGTTGGTGTGGTGAAAGGTTTTGAAGGTAAACAAAGGTTTGGAGATCTGAACGATGGTACCAACTTTTTTGCTCCTGGTTACACCAAAGGTGATGGACTTGGTGCTGAAATTTTTGGCAATTTTATTCTTGTATACACAGTTTTCTCAGCCATTGATGCTAAACGAAGCACCAGAGACTCATGTTCTTGTAAGTCTATTAATTTTTACAAGAAAAGTATAATTAATTAATTGTATGATTAATTTTTTATGAGTATATATTGGCACCGTTGCCAATTGGATTCGCCATGTTCTTGGTGCATTTGGCAACTATACCAATTACTGGAACTGATATTAACCCTGCTCGTAGTCTTAGTGCTGCTATTGTCTTCAACAAGAAAATTGGTTGGAATGATCACATAAGTTGAAAAATTATAATCCATTTTTTATTTAAAATATATTTATTGATCAATTATTATTATTGTGGTAATGGAATTTTTGGGTTAGACCATTTATTGGAGCAGCTCTTGCAGCACTATACAATCATGTTGTAATTAGAGTTATCCCCTTCAAGTCTAAGTGACCAAATTGAATCAAACGGTTTTTTATCAATCATGTCTGTTTGTGGATTTCATTTCATCAATATGAAATGGAATAATGATTTTTCTGGAAAGATTGCAAAGAGTTTAAAGATTTAGAACTATCTTATAATAATTTTGACAAAGGACCTTTGCCAGCTGACATTGAAAACTTGACCAAACTTCAATATTTGTTTCTTGCTAAGAACAACTTGGAGGGTAAGATTTTTTTCACTATTTAATTGTTTATTTATTGATTGTCTAAAGCTATTGCATTATTCATGGTAAACAATAGTACAATTTAGTGAATAGTGAAGTATAAATTATACTTAGACAATAATTAATTTCATGCTATAGCAAGAATAAGTGGTGTTTAAAAAGCTGGATTGGAGATGTATATTAGATGTATGTCAAACCATGCAGTTGAAATTGTGATTAAAGTACTTGATAAGTGCAAAATGTATCTATTTTTGTATATAAGTTTTGTTGCACTTATCGTTACTTTGTGTTAAAATTGGTTGAATAAACCCCACTTTATGTGTAAATACGTTTACTTTACGTTTTAGTGTATATATTGCGTATCGTGTAAATATCATTGAGTTTAATTGATTTTTTCTCATTTTTTAGGTATTCAAGTAAAGATATTTTTCCATATTCATAAAGAGCATTGAATAAGCTTTCCAGCGCTTCCGACCGTGCGTCAATCCGAGTTACGGTTCAAAAGTTATGATCAAAACAAGTTCTGGTTTGCTGTCATGTTCGCTAGGCGAACTCTGGGGCAAATGAAAAGTGCCCGGAAGCGTGAACAACACATTTTTGGCAGTAGCTGAGGCGGTTTATGTTCGCTAGGCGAACGGGGGTTCGCTAGGCGAACCCTGGAACCTAATTTTGCCTATTTTAGTCAGTTTTCAGCATTTCTTAGAGGATGGTTTTGGGGATTCTTGCTCCAACTCCATCAAACTTCATTTTTCAGTAGATTAGCTTAGAAAACAACATGGAAGCTTGCATACGGATGAACCGGGGTGGATTGATCGTCAATCGGCATTTGATAAACCACGAGATGTTTGGTTCATTTCTCTTCTCCTTTGTGTTTTTCTTCTTTGTTGGGTTTTATATATGTATTGACTATGATCTCATGTATATTTGTTGCCCATGGCATTGTATAAAACTTGATTTACAAATCTTTATTGGTGATTGTCTCTAATTTTTGCTTTATGCACGGGGTTTGAGTTGCGTTAGAGATAATCCTCGCAGACTTCGATTAGGGATGATTATCTGTTAGTTTCTGGATTCTAGAGATAGATTTAAGAGCTAACAATCTTCAATAGGCGTGGAAGCTTAATGCCTACGTGCCTTGAGTCGCGTGCGAGAGTGTCGGTGAGGGTAACACGGTTGTTCTCTCAACTTTGCGTTAGACATAACCTTTGTTGTGAGCGATGCTGGGTGATATTAAGGAGTATTGTAGGTGGAGTATAACTGGTCGGTAAGTTTAAGTTTGTGAGGAGTCGGTTATGTGCATGCCAGAAAAGTTTGTCTTGCTGAAGAATGAATTTGTTTTATGTTTTAATGTTTACTTTTCTGTTTTTATGTTTAAACCCAGTTAAACCCAAACTCATAAACGCGAGAGATTGTCGAACGACATTCTTTCCCTCGAACCTATCTCTGTGGACACGACATAAATCCCGGAGGGAATTCTTCCGAAAATAAATATTTTTGCTTGCTTGCCCTATTCTGCATCCAATAAAATGGCGCCGTTGCCGGGGATCGGTTTTGATATTGAATCACATTGCGATAGTTTCTTTGTTTTTGAGTTTTGTATATATCGTATATATCGCCTGTTTCCATTATGTTTGTTCAAGTGTTGTATACATTTTGTTCCCATAACATTTGTTTAAGTGTTTGGTTAGGGCACTTGCTTTTGGTTTGCGCGGTGAGGCATCACCATGGCATGAAGGAAGGAAGTTACTAGCTAAGCATTGTAAAGGCGTCGAGCTTACGACGTAAAACAAGCATGTTTTCTTTTGTTGTTTGTTTGTTTCGTTATTACTTTTTCATTTTAGCTTAGGTAGTGTGGTGAGCATTCATTAAACAAGTTGTACTCAGTTTTTTCGTAAAATTCTGAAATCTTCATTTTACAACTTGTTTAATGAATTTTCTACCGGTTTTTCAGTTTGTTAATATTAATAGTTTTCGTGTTTGTCAATGAACTTGTTTTAAGTAGCTTGAGGAAATTTGGTGATTTTCCAAGTTTGATCGTTTCAACTTGTGGATGTATGGTAATGATTTTGTTAAGTTTTGTACACGTCCAAGGTATGTATTTATCGCTTTCTATACTTTAGCATATTCATGATACTTAGGCATTTTACAAACTTCCATGTCATTCATTCTTTTGTATACTTGTTCTTGTTGTGAATACTTTAGTTCCCAACCTTTTTGTGAGGTAGCTTTCCATTGTTCATATATGCACGGAGTACCAACATTCTTGTTTTAACTGGATTTTATTATGCTTAATCTTGCGTTTGTGTTGATTATATGAATGCATGAAAATGATCAAGGCAATTTTGTTTCATTTTGAGCACAACTACCTAGCCGAATAGTCAACTCACCTTGTGAGCGTGTGATCATTTGTAACCCCTTTGAGCTTTTTTATCCATGTTTTATTTGAACTTAATGCTTGTCTATGAGTGTTTAGTTCACTTATTTTTTATTGGATTTTGTTTTTTCTTGAACCCTCAACTTTGCATTGTTTTATGAATTTTTGCCTTGCCTTAGAAAGTAGAGAGTATTCACATGATGATGTGGTTGAATTCAAGTTGAGGAGAGAATGGTTGTTTACTCATTGGTTGGATTCTATGAGGAAAGAAAAAGAAAAGAAAAAAGAGAAAAATATGACAAAGAAAAAGAAAAGAAAAACAGAAAGAAACAGAAAATCCTTGAAAAAGGAAACAAAAAGAGTTCAAATAATTGTACTAAATAAGTATTGTGTTTTGGGTAACACTTGGGATGAAAGAAGAAGTTGATTGGAATTTGGTGTTTGAACTTTTGTGAGTTGATCACTCCCTTAGGTTTAGGCAAGTTTTTGTTTCAATTACCTTTAGAAATTTCCCCTTGTTTGTTTACCCGACCACGCTACAACCTTGGAAGCCCTTGTGATTCTTGCCTTTGTATGTTCAATGTGAATTTTTGGATGGTTGTGTAATTTAGTCTATTGTTTGCATGATTGTTGTGTGAGTGATAAGTACCTCATTTTGTGTTTTGCATCTACCGATGATTGTTTTTGCTAGGTGTGATTCACATTTGAACTTGTGTTGTTTTAGAATTTTTGGCATGATTTTTGTATTTTACATTTGTTTCGTGACTATGTTATCGTTGTAGTTTAGTGGTAAGTATTTACTTTGTGTGTACCATTTTTCATTTGAACCATACATTTGTTTTCCATTTTTTAAAACTTGTTGATTCGTGATTCTTTGGTTATCACTCGGTTTCGTTGAGTTGTTTGATCTTTGTTTGAGGACAAACAATTATGTAAGTTGGGGAGAGTTTGATAAGTGTAAAATGTACCTATTTTTGTATATAAGTTTTGTTGCACTTATCGTTACTTTGTGTTAAAATTGGTTGAATAAACCCCACTTTATGTGTAAATACGTTTACGTTTTAGTGTATATATTGCGTATCGTATAAATATCATTGAGTTTAATTGAATTTTTATCATTTTTGTAGGTATTCAAGTAACGATATTTTTCCATATTCATAGAGAGCATTGAATAAGCTTTCCAGCGCTTCCGACCGTGCGTCAATCCGAGTTACGGTTCAAAAGTTATGATCAAAACAAGTTCTGGTTTGCTGTCATGTTCGCTAGGCGAACTCTGGGGCGAATGAAAAGTGCCCGGAAGCGTGAAAAACACATTTTTGGCAGTAGCTGGGGCGGTTTATGTTCGCTAGGCGAACGGGGGTTCGCTAGGCGAACCCTGGAACCTAATTTTGCCTATTTTAGTCATTTTTCAGCATTTTTTAGAGGATGGTTTTGGGGATTCTTGCTCCAACTCCAACAAACTTCATTTTTCAGTAGATTAGCTTAGAAAACAACATGGAAGCTTGCATACGGATAAACTAGGGTGGATTGATCGTCGATCGACATTTGACAAACCGCGAGATGTTTGGTTCATTTCTCTTCTCCTTTGTGTTTTTCTTCTTTGTTGGGTTTTGTATATGTATTGACTATGATCTCATGTATATTTGTCGCCCATGGCGTTGTGTAAAACTTGCTTTACAAATCTTTATTAGTGATTGTCTCTGATTTTTTCTTTATGCGCGGGGTTTGAGTTGCGTTAGAGATAATCCTCGCAAACTTCGATTAGGGATGATTATCTGTTAGTTTATGGATTCTAGAGATAGATTTAAGAGCTAACAATCTTCAATAGGCGTCGAAGCTTAATGCCTCCGTGCCTTGAGTCGCGTGCGAGAGTGTCAGCGAGGGTAACACGGTTGTTCTCTCAACTTTGTGTTAGACATAACCTTTGTTGTGAGTGATGCTGAGTGATATTGAGGAGTATTGTAGGTGGAGTATAACTGGTCGGTAAGTTTAAGTTTGTGAGGAGTCAGTTATGTACATGCCAGAAAAGTTTGTCTTGCTGAAGAATGAATTTGTTTTATGTTTTAATGTTTACTTTTCTGTTTTTATGTTTAAAACCATTTAAAACCAAACTCATAAACGCGAGAGATTGTCGAACGACATTCTTTACCTTGAACCGATCTCTGTGGACACGACATAAATTCCGGAGGGAATTCTTCCGAAAATAAATATTTTTGCTTGCTTGCCCTATTCTGCATCCAACAGTACTAATGAAAACTTGTTGTCATAAAGAAGGCATAAAGAAACCCGGCAATGTGAAGTAGTCACATGTTTTAAAAAGCTGCTAAAATAGACGATGCTACATTTACCTTTATATAACTTAAGATACTCTTGATTTTAAATTTGCTCATTTTTCTCTTCATTTTCATTATGTCTTGTCTCTTATGCATTATCAATATTGTAAATCAAGTTGAAACCATCTTGAAATGAGGTGGAATATTTTGAGACTGATAGTTAGAGACTTTTTTGAAATATTTATCATCTTAGGGACCTATTTGAAAGATCCCTGCTAAGTCAATAATGAATTTAGTGGTTTACTTTTGTTTATTTTCCGAGTTGAAAGATTACATAAGTATACTTTTATGTGTTTTTTTTAATTATATAGATTATTTGTTTATATGGATAATTTGTTTTTTTTTAATTATATGGATTATTTGTTTAAATGGAAGTTCTTTAGACACTTATCCTTTACTTAGGGTGTACTGCACATAGCTGTTAATGGTTAATTATTTGTTTGTAACTCAACCTAACTGGGTCGATTACATTAAGTAAAAGTGTTTATGATATAAAACTTTAAGATGTGAAGTTAAAAATAGATAGAACAACTTTGGCAGGAAAATTATGCAAAAAGCTGATTTTGGGAGCAGATACATGAGATAGGTCTGCTGCACTGTTATTTTGACAAGACAACATATTTCAAAGTCTCTAGCACAGGCTTATAAAAACGCCAATCTTCCGGCATATGGGATCAGGGTGAGGATGAAAACTAATAACATATTTCCCAATAGAGCTTATTTTTTACCAATTGGCCCAAGTCAATCCATTTTGGAAAACTCTAATTTCCAATTTGCTTGATTGAGGAGAATTCTACCTGCCACCCCCCCCCAATCGTACCTGGCACCCCCAATTACAAGAAAAAAGTCCATTTTACCCATGTCCAAAACACCAGATTTTTGAAATTTCCGGTGCCATACCGGAAATTTTGCCCATTACCAGATTTTTCAGCCATTTTCAGTGTGTTTACCTGAATTTTCAGGTAGTACCGGTAACATCTACCGGACATTTTCAATTTACCGGTATAAATGTACCAGATTTCCTAATTTTACAGGAAATGTGAAATTACCGGGGAAATGAAATATCCGGTATACCGGGAATTTCAGGCAAACTGAAATTTCCGGTATCAGTCCTGAGCTTGAAAAAAATTTGAAAAACCTATTATTTTCATTTTTTTCCCACAGTGCTTGATTAACAAGAATATCAACAAGATTACATATTAAATTAAGATGATTTCCTACGTAAAAAATACATAACATCAACAAGATAACATATAAAATTAACGTGACTTCCTAATTTCTTCCTCACAGTGCCTAATCCGTCCTGCATATGCCGTTTCCCAGGCTCTTGCCTCTTCAGTACAGTTCTCTCTCCACCGGGTCGTGACGGGAGGCAAAGGACTATCAGGGTTTAATTTTACCTGAACCCAATGATTGTTGTTGACAAAGCCAACAACAATCATTTTATGCCTACTTGCAAACATAGATGGAGCTATGGTAAGAGGGAAGAAGGTTTGGTTAAGTGTCATTGACAGGGAGACAAAAACCAAACTGTACTAGGTCGCAATAGGATAACCCATATCTGGAATCGACATCCATTTATCTCTACCCTGTACACCCAAGTGTGTTACTTTTAAGGAACTTTGAACCACATCAACGGTGTCATAAAACAACTTGGAAAACAATTTTGGTTGTTGATAAATTTGAGCATCCAACTGATTCCGAATCAACACCCAAGACTCTTCACCCCATCCAAGTAATGCTGCAATAGCCCGAAAACCACAATTTCTATCGTCACCCACATCAATTATGTCATCAATGTATGGATGCATGAAACGAGAAAACTGAGACAAGTATTTATGCTTAGAAGATACAGTGGACGGTTGACTAGAAGGTTGACTTCCTGTTGGTTTTGTACATGATGTCTTTGTAGTCTGACTCCCCTGCGAGGCCTCACCATACTCCCACTGCGACGGATCACGACGCACATCACTTTCTTCACCCTTTTTGCTCTTCTTAACTCCTCTCTTCGGCTTGTACTTCACCGGTGGTGGACGCATAGAAGATGTGGCTGGATAAGTTAGTTCTCTAATTTTCTTCTTCAACACCCTCTGACCTACAATATCCAAAGAATTGAAATATGTCTTCAAATCTTCACATTCTGCGTCTAAATCCATCTTTGAACCACTATCCTCTAGACCGTCAGTATGCTCTTGAATGTGTAATTTCTTCTAGAAAACATGAATTTCTTCTAAATGAATAAACATACCTCGTATTTGAAAACCAGCAAGTTGACACGCACAGGGTAAATCATGTGTAGATCTAATGAAACAACCACACATATCCTTGTTTATACCAACAAATTTGACCCGTTCTAGCTCCTTCCCTATGTGTTGTATACATTGCCTTGACACAAAATCGTGCAAGTTGATGTAGAATGGAGTGTTATACCGATGCTCAATGTTCACAATACTCTTTTCTAACGACGCTCTAATTGAGCCTAACTGCAACTTCAGCATGGTGTTAACAGCATCCCAACTGCGGCATAAATCTCCCCGATTATGTGACAACATATTTTTTAGAATCCCCGGTATACCGGACATTTGAATTTCCCGGTAGTTTGAGAGTTACCGGTAATTTAGAATCCTCGGTATGCGTGTGCAAATGCACACCGGTAATATTTAAATTACCGGTAATTATTACCGGTAATTTAAGAATTCCCGGTAAGGAGTACCGGTAATTTTAGATTATTACTACCGGAAATTTTGTTTTCGGAAAATTCAGACCAGAGATTACCGGGAATTTTGAATTGCACTACCAAAAATTTTGTTTTTTTTTGTCTGAAAAAGTGATTTTTTTTTTTTGTATAAATAATAACAGGAGTGATATGGGAATATTGAAAAAATGGGAGGTGCCAGATACGATTGGGGGTGGCAGGTAGATTTCTCTTGATAGGGAAAACTAGCAGATTTTGTATAATTTGATGCTAAGACTGGACTTCTCAAATTCCAATATTGTGTTGTACTAATTACTGCTTAAATAGGTTTTATAGGTTTTAAGAATTTATGGGGTCAATTTGTTGAGAGAGTATATATTTTCTCCATTTCTTAGAAAAAACGGAGAGCTTTTGTTATTTGATTTGGGTGTATAATCTCTCTTTTTGTAGAAATGTATGCTTTTATACTCAAACTATGTTAATATAGTTTTTCATTAGAAATTATATGATACGTGAAATCATCTGAAGCATCTCATAATATAGCTAAAAAATGACATTATTTTAAAAGGGGAGAGTACATTGTGCTATTTTTTTCTTCTATTTCTAAGTTGTTTTTATAAAGATTTTTCAACAAAAAAATTGATGATCGAGAGTTCAACAATTAAGGTATTTTCTTCTGCTAACTTGATGGTACTGCTTAAAATATGAAATATATTTATTGGAGGACAATCATGCTAAGTATATCATTCTATTGTTTACTATTTTATAATCCTAATATGATAAATGATAGTTTAGTTTTTCCTTTGTCTTTATTGGGAATTGGTTTTCATAAGGATGCTATGAAATGAATTTTCTGGCATATATCTTTAGATCTATAGTATAAACTCTAGAAATAGAGTTTAATTTTCCAGTTACCCAAAAATGGGTGTTTGAAAGTGTTAGAGGGGTTAAAGAGGTTAATTAGAGATTTCATTCTGACTGTAACTAACTATTTGATTTAATGAATTGTTAGTTACAAATACATCACGAGTTACTTTAACAATAAAAATTTGATTTTGTACATTGAAAATAATTTTATACGGAATTTGTTAAAAAAAATTGAAAGCACCATTCAGGTTTATGTGACTTTAATTGATCCAATAATTATATTGATAATGTAAAGGTAATATCTTAATTGAGATGCATAAAATTATTTAAATATTTATTTTTGTCTTTAATATTGAAAATGTGATTTGAATATTACACGGGACACAACCAGTTAGATATCTAAGCAAACAAGAATTCAGACATAAATATTATTTTCAATGATGAAATGTAATAGGTGTTAAGTAATCACTCATTTGCATCTCTGTCTAATATAAAAAATATGATTTAAATACTTAAAGTGGTACAAGACACAATCAATTAGATTTAGTCAATAAAACATTCATAAATATTATTCTCAATGGGCATTGAATACAATTGTGCGTACAAAAATAATTTTTCATTAACTTTAATTATGTTTAAAATAGATAATTTAAAATATAAATATTTTTACCCGTGCGAACGCACTGGTCTTCTAATAGTTTAGCGGTAAAAATAAATGTTTTGGATTCGAGTGTTTATGATTATGTCCGGCTAATATCATTGGGAGGAAGTAAATGCAAATAAATCCCTTGGATATTGATTAGGACAGTTAATAATTGAATAGAATTGGATATAATCAATTAGACCAATTTTTAAGGTTGATGTATTTTTAATTTTAATTTTTATTTGTTTATATTAACGTTTACGTTGAATTAAATAGATTAAAAAAATAAACCCACTTAATTCTAATTAGTTCTCCACTGGATTTATTAGGTCAAAGAAGAAAAAACTTGAATAATAAATTTAATATTACAAAATACATAATGCCATATAAGAATTTATTAAATAAAATGAAAGGAATAAAAGAAATAGATAAATGATGGTCATAACATTATTATTAATCATGGTTACTATTAATCATGGTTACTGAGATGTTTTGTGTAACGCCCCGCTTTTATTTTGATTATTATTTGTGAAATAACTGTGAATTGATGTAATTAATTGTGTGTTTTGGTGTGTATTCATGGTAAATTATGTATCCATAGTAAGGGATAGTAGCCTTAAGAGTGAGACTTTAAGGTAGTAGGGGTGTGTGACCAAAAGTGTAGAGATTGGTGGTGTGGTGAGCAAAACTAATTAGATTATGTTAGTTAATTTATATTTAATTATAATATTAGGAGAATATTAATTTAAATAATATTGGGTGGATAACATAATAGTGGATAATTAGAGGGTGTAATTAATAATAGTAGTATAAGAGGTATTATTATTATTAGGGTTAATACACATTTTAAACCTTGCCATCTGGGGAGAATTCGAAAAAGGACCTTGTAAAAAAAAACTTAGATTCCGTCTCTGCCATTTGAAGATTCTTTCATTTTGCCCCCTCAGTCCATACAGTCAGCATTTTTTTATTTTATTTATTTTTTTTAATGTGACGTGGCGCTTACTTGGATTTTTATGTTTATATAAAAATCCAAGTAAGCGCCACGTCACATTAAAAAAAAAAAAATACTGATTGTGTGGACTGAGGGGCCAAAATGAAAGAATCTTAAAATGGCAGGGACGTAATCTAAGTTTTTTTTTACAGAGTCCTTTTTCGAATTCGCCCCACATGGCAGGGTCAAAAATGTGTATTAACCCTTATTATTATTACTATTATCATTATTATCACTATTATTATTATTATTATTATTATTATTATTATTAATATTATTATTAAGTAAAAATAAGAATTTATTAATAATATTGTTAGTGGGAGGAAAACAAGGAGTTAAGTGAGAAAAATAAGGAAGAGTGAGTCCTTAATGTGGAATTAGTGGGGAGTTTAGCCAAAAAGCAAGGAGGAGAATTTTTCACGTAAGAACAAGCTAGGGGAGATCAAGAACAAGAGAGAAAACGGCTGCTAGGGAAATTTCGAGAATCAAGATTCGCAGGATTTTCTGAACAATTTCGAAGTAAGGGGGAGAATCTATTTCATAATGGGTGGTAATATCATGAGAGGGTAGTGAGGGGTCCCTTCCCTCATAGGAATTCGTATATATGTTTGTTGTTTGTGTAGAAATGTTCTTGTATGAATGTATTGTGATGAATTTGAATGAAATTGATGTGTTTTATCATGAACTTGTGGAAAATACTGCCGTTGTTGTGGTTATATGAACATTGGTGTGCAGGCTTGGTTTTGGGTGCAAGCGGAAGGCTACAAATTTAGATTTAGGAATATTTAATTTGTGTAGTAATAACAAGACCAGAACATAGTGTGAGAATATCGTCTTAAAAATCGATGCGGAGTAATTTTTAGGACTGAACAAAGAACGTAGGCGTAAGGCAGTGGAGACGAGAGCAGAATTCTGAATTCTGCTTGGAACACATATGACGATCGTGAGAATAGGGAGATGGCCGACATGGGTGTGACGACCGTATTGTGTGCGTGACGACCGTCACAGGATTAATTGCGTGTGACGAGGGTCATGGAAGTGTGGCGACCGGCAGGGAAAGTGTGACGACCATAAGAGAGGCTGTGGCGACTGTCACAGTGCCCTGTCATGGGTTTTCTGCTAGTTTCTTCTGTTTTGTGATTTCCAACTCGTTTCTTCTCCATTTCTTGGTTTGAGAGGTTGGTATAGATGCCAGCAATGACTTAACGTGGAATTGGTAATGAAAAAATTAATTAAGGAATTTTTAGGAATGGATTAGTAACTAGTTAATCAGTGAGTTAATGCCTTGTAAGGCGTGTTGAATGGATTTTGTGTGAGGTGAGCTACTTGGGACAACACGGGTAATTCTTGTGTGAATTACGGTGAGGATGTCGCTCACGTGTGATCAAGAGGATTGTGTGCACGTAGAATGAGTAATAAAATGGAATTTAGGAAAATAATTGGGTACTTAGTTGATTAATACAGTTTGGATTATTTCATTGGTGTGTGAATGAATTGAATGCAAGAATATTGGTGCTGGTGCATATTATGGCGACTATGCACTTCAGGTGTGATCAGGAGGATCGTGTGCATGTGCGTTATGATTACACATGTGTCTATATGCATAATTGTGTCATGCATTTCATGGTGTTGGTGGGATGAATCATTGCTCAGGAGGAGTGTATGTGATTCATCCGTACTCCGATATAGAGATTGGTGGGGATAGATCATTGCCAAGTAGGGGTGTATGTGATCTATCCGGGTTCGATTGAATGAACCGACAGGTGTATTGGTACCACATGCATTATGTCATTGTTGAGTCACATTGCATTATTATTATCTGTTGATTGGATTTGTGTGTTTGGTGAATACTACTCTTATCATGTATTATACGCCGTTAATTATTGAATGTAGTTCTCACCCCTTTGTTGTTGTTGTGTCTGTGCTTCTTCGGAAGTACAGATAATCCAGGTACTTAGATTGCTGGAGCGCATGTTGCTTGTTCGAGTCGTAGGAGTCGCTCTGATACGTAACACGGGAATTTTGGGGATTTTAACCATTTATTACTTGTTATTCTTTTTTTTTTGGTTACGTATCTTTCTTTTGATGAATTTATGGTGAACCACGATTTTATGTGGAGTTTTTATAAGTTGTTGACATGTGGCCGTGAGATGAATAAATAAATCATTTTCCGCTATTTATTTCATTTAATAAAAGGAGTTTTGATGTTGTTTTTATGAATGTGGCATCTTACTTTATTTTTGGTGTAAAAAAAAAACCCCTGATTATTCCATAGAATTTTGTGTATTTTTCATAAAAGGGAAAGTGGGGTGTTACAATTGGTATCCGAGCAGGTCGGTCCGTCCGGCCAGGTTGTCTAAGGTTGTTTATTCCTTAGTACGCGACATGTGTGTGAAACACTGTCGGTACTTACTTGTTGATTTTCTAACCGTTTGTCTCCAGGAGTTGGTTTGAAACAAGTGGGGGAGAAGTTTGCTCCCCGGAGACGTTTCTGGTGTGAGGAGTTGGTTCAAGGTGATATTGATTGTAAGAGTGCAAGTGTTATTGGAGTTGTATTGTCGCGAACCGACGAGAGTACGGATTCACGAATTCTTATCGGTCGGTCAAGTTTGAGATGCCTTTGAGGGAGGACGAGTCGATAATTGCGACTTGCCTCTGGGGTGTAGATCAGAGTTTGGAGACAGTTAGGAAATGATGTTTTTATCTGTTAAGCGAGTAAGATAACTCTTAGAGAATGGAGCTTATATGAGTGCATGTGTGTGATAACAGTTATTTAAGAGGTACCTAGGCTACTGACGACAGATTAAGGAGATGATTGAGAATAAGGATCCACTCCAAAGAAATTGATAATTTGATAGATCAACTGGTAGACTAGTATGTCTTGAGTATAATTGGATTGAAGTAGGATGATTTTCAGAGTTGGGTGAAAATCAAGGATAGTTGGAGGATCTTGGAAGCAAGAGAGAGAGGTAGAACTCATGTTCATCAATTTCAATTTTCATTTTTGCAATTATGGAACAGCCTTCAGTAAAATGGGCATAACTTTTCACTCATAAATCCGATGGAAGCGAATCTGGATTTTTTAGAAAGCTTACGAAATTCCATACAGTTTACATATAAATTTTGTCTTCGGCATGTTTTTGAAGAGAGAGAAAAACGCGTTTCAATATTTGGGTCTGATGCTGATTTTGGTGGAAGTGTGTATACGGGATTTCTGGATCAGCTGCCATTGCACAGGCGATAACTTTTTACTCGTAACTCGGATTTAAGCGATTCTTGAAGTTATGAAATCTACATGAAATTCCCTTCATTTTGGAATATAATTTTGTGTTTGGGAGGTCTGCATTGAAGGGGATAAGTGTGTTTGAAGTTGAACGATTCTTGCTAGAGACGAGTAAGATAAGATCAAGTGTAAAATATTTGGAAATAGGAAGGAGGTAAGGATATCAGAGGAGCACATCGAGATGCGGCGTATGCCAGTGGAGGATTATTAGACTACGGATGTCTTTGAGGAAAGTTAGATAGTAAGGCGGATTGTGTGTTATTGATGATATGGTGTCGACATGTGTCGGGGAAATTTTTGGAGAGTTTCTACCACCAACCAGATGATGAGATGGTACTGTCGAGATTGTGATTTGAATGAGGCCCAAGTGTGAAACTATATGGATTATAGAGGTTCTGAGATTAAAGGAAAGACGAAGGATTGGTTAGTGTTGTTAAAGTTCTTAACTTGAATAAAGGTTTCAATTGGAGCAAACCGATTTGGATTGTACTTGATGTAGTAGCAATTCCGGTGTTGGGAGGATATTTAATAATTGTGTTGTGCTACAAGTGTGTATAGGAGAATATGTACTGGAGTTTGGCCGTTTTTGTATCATTGACGAGGTTGAAAGGAAGGAAATTAAGAAAACAGTTGTAAGCATTAGAGAGATAGTGGAGCAGTATGCTTAGGTAACTTTGAGCACAAGATAAAGGATGCTAATGTAGTTGGGTAATGATGATTTATGCCACCGTTATGGTTGTCGGCTGTCTATTGACAAATTGAGGAACTGATCACCCTTAATCTCTTGTTGATAGTAGACGGAATCATGTTGGATGGAATAGACGTGTCTTGCCAACTGAGATTATATGTAGAGTGAATTGTTCGGAGTTGAGCCAAGTGCTTAAGGATTGTTTTGATTAGTCAATGCAATTTCTTATATAGGAAGATGAGGCGAACTCTAGGATGATAGCATGAGGTTGCGATTTGATCGGTGAGTAGTATGGAAACTCACAGTTGTATTCGGGATAACTTGAGTTTTGATTTGCGATGAGTCGAGAATCCGATTGTCATGACACTTGAAGCATTATAGAGATGAACCAAGGAGGAAGTAAATGGAAATGTAAGACCACGATTTGACCAAGGATGTCGGATAGAGAATAGTAGTGGCTAGTATGCCTTAAAGTGTATATAAGGAATATGAATCGTATCTTCAATACTTGTTTGGATAAGTTGGAACTGGTGTTCGTTGTGGATGTTCTGATCTGGTATAAAATCAGAAGAAGAGCGCGTAGAGTATTTGAGGATTGAGTTACAAGTATTGAAAGAAGCAAGTTATATGTTAAGTTATCAAAGTGTGATTTTTGGTTAGTAAAGATGAGTTTACTTGGTTGTGTTAATTCAGATGAAGTTTTATGAAGAATTGTGTTAGTATGAGTAGGAATTGATGAACTAGTTTGTTTGATTGGTTTGGTTAATGTGCACGTGTTAAGTGTAGGTTATTGATGCAAAATATGTGGTTAATTGGTGTTAAAAACAGTTGGAAAGTGTTAAATTGCAGCAGGAGATGGATTTTATTGCAGGGGTTTTCTGCAGAATTCGTAGTTCCCGCTTAGCGAGACTTAGCGCACTTAGCGCAGTTTTGAGAAACTTCGCCTCTTCCAGGCAGTAGCGATCGCGCTTAGCGCGGGGTGGTGGCCGCTTAGCGCGGTCTGGGAGTGAAAAAGATGATTTTTTTTCTTGTTGAAATTAATTGGACACATGTAGCTTATGCTGTTGGAATGTTGTATTGTTGTTGTTATGGTATTGGTAGGTGTTTATGATGAGTTTTGACAACGTGTTAATACAAGATGGTAAAGTTGTAGCTTATGTTTTACGATAATTGGGGATTCATGAAAGTATTTATTCTATTCAAGATTTGGAATTGGCTGCGGTTGTAGTTGTGTTGAATATTCGGAGGTATTATTTTAATGGGTCTGGGTTCGAAGCGTTTAGTAATCGCAAGAGTGTAGAATACCTGTTTGGTCGGAATTTCCGACGAGTTAAGTCTAAAGTCTTTTCGTATGTCTGCTTTGATGGTCGGAAGTTTGATGTGAACTTGGTAGATTTGATAGTTGCGAATACTCAGAGTGTGTAGCGGAAGCGTGGTGTAGCGCAGTTTGTTCATACGTAGGTAACGACGATGTTGATAGTTGGTTACGTTGATGTTGTGTTATGGGCTTTTGTGTTCTTATCTTTGTTGTTGCCTCGTTACCTATGGTGATGGTTCGAGTGCGAGTGACTAATTCCTATGATGGGGAATTAGGGGAGTGTTGCCTATGGTGATGGTAACAATCATGTTGTGTTCTGGTTCATAGTGAACTTGTGTGCTCTTAACTTAGTTATTCTTTGTGTCTTGAGTTGGTCGTCGAGTACATTGCATGAGCATTGCATCTTGTTGTTGTTGTCGTTGATAAGGTAGTTTGTTATTTTGTGTTATTCGTGGTGTTGCCTTTCATGGCATGAGAGTTGACTATTTGGGTGCGAGAGGGTGTCCGGGGTAGTTCGTATCCTGTAAATTTTCGAGGACGAAAATATTCTAAGTGGGGGAGAGTTGTAACGCCCCACTTTTATTTTGATTATTATTTGTGAAATAACTGTGAATTGATGTAATTGAATGTGTGTTTTGGTGTGTATTCATGGTAAATTATGTACCCATAGTAAGGGATATCAGCCTTAAGAGTGAGACTTTAAGGTAGTAGGGGTGTGTGACCAAAAGTGTAGAGATTGGTGGTGTGGTGAGCAAAACTAATTAGATTATGTTAGTTAATGTATATTTAATTATAATATTAGGAGAATATTAATTTAAATAATATTGGGTGGATAACATAATAATGGATAATTAGAGGGTGTAATTAATAATAGTAGTATAAGAGGTATTGTTATTATTATTACTATTATCATTATTATCACTATTATTATTATTATTATTAATATTAATATAATTATTAAGTAAAAATAAGAATTTATTAATAATATTGTTAGTGGGAGGAAAACAAGGAGTTAAGTGAGAAAAATAAGGAAGAGTGAGTCCTTAATGTGGAATTAGTGGGGAGTTTAGCCAAAAAGTAAGGAGGAGAATTTTTCACGTAAGAACAAGCTAGGGGAAATCAAGAACAAGAGAGAAAACGGCTGCTAGGGAAATTTGGAGAATCAAGATTCGCAGGATTTTCTAAACAATTTTGAGGTAAAGGGGGAGAATCTATTTCATAATGGGTGGTAATATCATGAGAGGGTAGTGAGGGGTCCCTTCCCTCATAGGAATTCGTATATATGTTTGTTGTTTGTGTAGATCTGTTCTTGTATGAATGTATTGTGATGAATTTGAATGAAATTGATGTGTTCTATCATGAACTTGTGGAAAATATTGCTGTTGTTGTGGTTATATGAACATTGGTGTGCAGGCTTGGTTTTGGGTGCAAGCGGAAGGCTACAAATTTAGATTTATGAGTATTTAATTTGTGTAGTAATAACAAGACCAGAACGTAGTGTGAGATTATGGTCTTAAAAATCGATGCGGAGTAATTTTTAGGACTGAACATAGAACGTAGGCGTAAGGCAGTGGAGACGAGAGCAGAATTCTGAATTCTGCTTGGAACACGTATGACGATCGTGAGAATAGGGAGACGGCCGGCATGGGTGTGACGACCGTTTTGTGTGCGTGACGACCGTCACAAGATTAATTGCGTGTGACGAGGGTCATGGAAGTGTGGCGACCGGCAGGGGAAGTGTGACGACCGTAAGAGAGGCTGTGGCGACCGTCACAATGCCCTGTCATGGGTTTTCTGCTATTTTCTTCTGTTTTGTGATTTCCAACTCGTTTCTTCTCCATTTCTTGGTTTGAGAGGTTGGTATAGATGCCAGCAATGACTTAACGTGGAATTGGTAATGAAAATAATTAATTAAGGAATTTTTAGGAATGAATTAGTAACTAGTTAATCAGTGAGTTAATGCCTTGTGAGGCGTGTTGAATGGATTTTGTGTGAGGTGAGCTGCTTGGGACAGCACGAGTAATTCTTGTGTGAATTACAGTGAGGATGTCGCTCACGTGTGATCAAGAGGATCGTGTGCACGTAGAATGAGTAATAAAATGGAATTTAGGAAAATAATCGGGTACTTAGTTGATTAATACAGTTTAGATTATTTCTTTGGTGTGTGAATGAATTGAATGCAAGAATATTGGTGCTAGTGCATATTATGGCGACTATGCACTTCAGGTGTGATCAGGAGGATCGTGTGCATGTGCGTTATGATTACACATGTGTCTATATGCATAATTGTGTCATGAATTTCATGGTGTTGGTGGGATGAATCATTGCTCAGGAGGAGTGTATGTGATTCATCCATACTCCGATATGGAGATTGGTGGGGATAGATCATTACCAAGTAGGGGTGTATGTGATCTATCTGGGTTCGATTGAATGAACCGACAGGTGTATTGGTACCACATGCATTATGTCATTGTTGAGTCACATTGCATTATTATTATCTGTTGATTGGATTTGTGTGTTTGGTGAATACTACTCTTATCATGTATTATACGCCGTTAATTATTGAATGTAGTTCTCACCCCTTTGTTGTTGTTGTGTCTGTGCTTCTTCGGAAGTACAGATAATCCAGGTACTTAGGTTGCTGGAGTGCGTGTTGCTTGTTCGAGTCGTAGGAGTCGCTCTGATACGTAACACGGGAATTTTGGGGATTTTAACCATTTCTTACTTGTTATTCTTTTTTTTGGTTACGTATCTTTCTTTTGATGAATTTATGGTGAACCACGATTTTATGTGGAGTTTTTATAAGTTGTTGGCATGTGGCCGTGAGATGAATAAATAAATCATTTTCCGCTATTTATTTCATTTAATAAAAGGAGTTTTGATGTTGTTTTTATGAATGTGGCATCCTACTTTATTTTTTGTGTAAAAAAAAAAAACCCTGATTATTCCATAGAATTTTGTGTATTTTTCATAAAAGGGAAAGTGGGGTGTTACATTTTGTGTCTCTGTTCTTCATTGAGTGGAATCTCTTGAAATTTGGACACAAAGCTTGTAGAGACATTTCCATTATTAGAATTAGCAGCTAGATGTTTGAACAACATTTCCCTATCAAATGAAACATCATTCCTATATTTGTACCATTTTGCACAAAGGAGATAGACAACAAAGTTAATCATACTAAGTATAGCCAAAAACCAATAGAATAGCTCAACATGGTTTTGGTTCAAGTCTCTTCCTTCTAGCCACCCTTTTTTACTCTTTGTAATCTTACTTGTCACTGAATTTATGAGCTCAACAAAAACAGTGCTCAAGTAGTAACCAATTGATAATGAAAGAAACGAGAAAGAGGTCGAAAGCGAACGCATTCCTTGAGGAGCTTCTTTGTAGAAAAACTCTAATAGTCCAACCAATGTGAACATATCGGCAACACCAAAGATTGCGTAATGGAAAGAAAGCCAAAAGAGGCTAATTTTGTTATTGTGATCGTTGAAATAGTGTTTCCGTTTCACTTCGACTAACCCTGCTATGATCATTGAGATTGCTGATAAAACTAGTCCAACACCGACTCTTTGTAGTTCGGTTATTCCATTTGGATGACCGGTGAATTTGCGAACTATTGGTACAAATGCGAATTCGTAAACTGGTATCAAAAGGGTCATGAATACTAGTGGGATCACAGGTATTGATGCAGCTGGAATGTTGAAAGTGCCGATGAATGTGTTCATAAAGGTTCCTTGTTGGACTGAAAAGGTTTGTAGTTGGGCGAAACATGTGTTCATGATGATTGTACTTAGAAGTATAGGCATCATTCTTGTTAGAATCTTAACTTCTTCTACTTGTGTCACTGTGCATACTTTCCATTTTATTCCTTCTTTGGCTTCTGGTAAAATGGCAGCTTTGTCTAGAATCCTGTTTGTGTACAAAATTACATGTATAAGAGATGTATATGATTGAATTGTATATGTTCATATACACTAACAATCTCATGACCACATGCAGCCAAATTGATGTGATAAACTATCAGAGCCGTATTTAAGAACGTACAAGGTGGACTATCCCACAGGATATAAAATTTGTCACGGTTTAACTATAGTTATAGGGTTTATAAATATGTGTCACTATTAAACATTGGTTAAATAGAATCTCTAATTATTTGTCATGGTTGAAAAGTCGCTAACCTACACAAGATTTTAAAAAACTTAATTTTGTATGCTAATGGTATACTATTGAATTTAAAGGCAATCATAGAAATAGCTACAATTAATCAAACCTGAGTTGGGTAGTGTGAGGGATGAGTTTTTTCTTCAAAGTAGACTTATGACTCTCTATTTCATACAACTCTTCAGAATTATCAGGTACTTTCATTCTCCAATTCTTGACTGTGACAACCAGCACCTGCAATAACAATTGCGAAATAAATAGTAATATGAAGTACTTACCTAGACACGACCACATGACACGACACGGTACTGATACTCCCTCCTAAACATTTGGAGGTGAAGGAAGAAAACGATACCTGTAAAATACTCAACAACGGACTTTCACCTGGTATTCGAGTACGATAAAATCTCTTTCCAGCAACAATGCAAACAATGGCAGCAGAAGAACACGAGAGTGATATAAGAAAACCTTTGTACCAATCGAATTCCGTGCTAACATAAACAACAAAGGTGACACCTAAACTAGCTCCACTCGTAATACTAAACAGAAACCAATTGAAGAAGCTAGCAAGTTGGACGCGTTCTTTCGGATTCTTATCATCAAATTGATCACCTCCTAAAGCAGGTACACAGCCTCTGATTCCACCACCACCAAGTGCGAGCAAGTATATTGAAGCATAGAATAACCAGGCCTTTCTACCATGCAAACAACTCTCTTCTCCGCATAGTTCTGGTTGAAGCTTCTCATCGCGTGATTGAACCACAAGTAAGGCATATCCCTATAAATCAATAACACAAACACCATGCATGCATGTTAAATTGAATAAGCTCATACCAAATTCTGAACCTTCATCAAGTTTTCCATTATCATTAAGAAATTCCTTACCAATAACTCAATAATTCCAAAGACAATGCAAGTGTTGAGACGATTCATATATGTATCAGAGATGAATCCTCCAACAACTGTTAGCAAGAAAATAGTTCCTAAAAAGTTTGTGGTAGTGGTTGAAGAGCCAGAGGAGTCAAAATGCATGACAAACAAGAAATATAACACCAAACTTGCCATGTTTGCTCCAAATCCTATGTTTTCGAGTAACATCATTCCTGCAATAATTAAAAATAAATTTTTCATTGTTAAATTTCATTTATTTCAAAAGCACATTAGAAGAATTGTGATAATCAGAGTTATCTTAAATTTTTAGAATTTATGTAAAAGTTAACTGCAATTTAACAATACCAAACCAACCACAAGTCTAATTTAACCACATTTGACTATGATAAATATTTTATAAGATTCTATTTAATCATTATTTAACTGTGACAAATATTTTATGAAACTTTATATAATGTCACTTGAACTGTGACAAATTTTGTGTCTTATGTGCAGTTTGCTTTGCATATGCATGCCCTCTCGCTTAAAGATGATTATGAACACATATATAATTTATTTACCGAAGATGAAATAAGTAGCTCTGTATCCTCCTTGTTTTGGATAATTCACTTCTGGGTACTCAACATCTTTAATCTTGGAATCATCTTTGGAATCCTATATTTTAAAATCAACATATTATAAGTAATAGTTAAAAAAAGGGATTAACAAGAAATAATATTGAGGCATAAAGTTAGGAAGTATTTTAGTACCATGGATGAGGAAGAATTGTATGAAAGGATAGATTGAAAATATGTAGAAATAGTGTAATGTTTGACAAAGATGTAGTCTATTATATAGTGAAGCATGCAATGCATTGTGACTCTAGTGCATCTATTGACCGGCTTGTTCATAATTTTCTAAGCCAATTGCCGGATGAATTCTCTTTTGATACTGTTTCACCATCCAGAGATTTTTAGTGACGATCACTCTGACAATAACCTACGTTTTCACTGCTATAAAATTTTAAATTATTATCTTTCATTTTTTCTCTTGCTCTACTTAGATCTTTCCTTCATGCCACAATCAAACATTATTGCCATTGTCACATATATTTCTTCTCATCATTACACATGATTTGGATTTGTCTTTTTAATATCTTAGTTTTGTCTTTGTTGCGAAAATGAGCATAAAATAAACATTAAATTAATAACATATAATTGTGTTTTAGTTGCCGATCAAGGGTGTTTCAACTATTTCACGAATAAAGACTTAAACATCACAAAGAAAGATTGGAATCAAAGTTTTAAAGAAGAATTACTATTGGTGGTTGGAGTCACATTTTTATGTATTAGTTATGTAAATTTTTAGTTTTCTTTTGATGGAAATAAGATCATTTGTGATTTTTAAATTTTTTATGTTATAATAGATGATTTATGACATTTTATATTTTAATGTTGTATTAATTTATGCTAATAATTTTGGACAAAAAAAATACATTATTAGTACCATAATTTAGATTGGTACTAAACTTTTATTAAATGTCATAAGGTAATGGGAAAAATAATTTATCGCAGAGACTTTAGTTGTTGACAAAATAATTTATAATAAGGATTATAGTCGTTGATAAAAAAGCTTTTTTTGTAACAATTAGTTACTGTCTTATGTGAAATAATGCAACAATAATTATTGTTGTAAAAACATTAGCTATGACAGCGACATCAAATATTGTTGCAAAACTTTTTGCAACAGCACTTATACCAACGACATGCAGCGATAATTTTTTCGCTGTGAAAAGCACATTTAGCAGCAACTTTGTATTTTTCTCAGCGACATATGTTGTTGCCGAAAATCATTTTTCTTGTAGTGATTGTTGTATAGAGCATTGAATAAGCTTTTCAGCGCTTCAAACCAGCGGAAAACGGAGTTACGGTTCAAAAGTTATGGTCAAAACAGTGTTGTTTTGTTGCTGTCTACTGTCAGTTGTGCCTTAGCAGCGCCGGGCGAAGCACCGCCGGGCTCAAAGCAGCGTCGGACGCTCCAGAACAATGCTGGAACTTACAAAATAAGCCGCCTTTCGCCGCCGGGCGACCCAGAATACCGTCGGGCGAAACTGGGCGGACAGAAACACCATTAAAGGTCTAAAAACACAATTTTGAGGTGATGGTTTTGGCGTTTTTTTCTCCCAACTCCATCAACTTCATTTTTCAGTAGATTATCTTAGAAAACAACATGGAAGCTTGCATACGGATGAATCGGGGTGGATTGATCGTCGACCGACGTTGACAAACCACGAGATGTTTGGTTTATTTCTTTTCTTCTTTGTGTTTTTCTTCTTTGTTGGGTTTTATATATGTATTGACTATGATCTCATGTATATTTGTCGTCCATGACGTTGTATAAAACCTGCTTTACAAATCTCTATTGGTGATTGTGTCTGATTTTTGCTTTATGCGTGGGGTTTGGGTCGTGTTAGAGATAAACTTCACAAACTTCGATTAGGGATGATTATCTGTTAGTTTCTGGATGCTAGAGATAGATTTAAGAGCTAACAATCTTCAATAGGCGTCGAAGCTTAATGCCTCCATGCCTTGAGTCGGGTGCGAGAGTGTCGACAATGGTAACACGTTTGTTCTCTCAACTTTGCGTTAGACATAACCTTAGTTGTGCGATGCTGGGTGATATTGAGGAGTATTGTAGGTTGAGTATAACTGGTCGGTAAGTTTAAGTTTGTGAGGAGTCGATTATGTGCACTGCCAGACAAGTTTTTCTCTCTGAAGAATGATTTCTTTTTGTTTTAATGTTTACTTTTCTGTTTTTATGTTTCAAACCATTTAAACCCAAACTCATAAACGCGAGAGACTGTCGAACAACATTCTTTCCCTCGAACCGATCTCTGTGGACACGACATAAATCCCAGAGGGAATTCTTCCGAAAATAAATATTTTTGCTGCTTGCCGCTATTCCGCAATCAACACTTAACCTACCAACAACATATGCTATATTAGGCATGGTATAAGTCATACCATACATCAAGCATCCGATCACCTTTGAATATTCAAGTTGTCCCACTGGACACCCTTTATGTGGCTACAAATTAACATTTTGATCAAATGGGGTAGAAACTGGTTTACAATTGAAATGATCAAATTTCTTAAGCACCTTTTCATTGTAGTGAGATTGGGATAAACCAATATTTTCACCATCTCTTATGATTTTAATTCCCAAAATCACATATGCTTCACCTAAGTCTTTCATATCAAAGTTTTTGGATAAAAAGTCTTAGTCTTTTCTACCTCATTTAAATCAATACCAAAGATTAACATATCATCCACATATAAACAAATCATGACACTTTTTCCATTTTTAAATTTACTATAAATACATTTGTCAGATTCATTTATTTTGTATCCATTGGTTAACACAACATAATCAAACTTTTGGTGTCATTGTTTGGGTGCTTGTTTTAACCCATATAAAGACTTGGTTAATTTACACACTTTATGTTCTTGACCTTTGATGACAAATTCTTCAAGTTGTTTCATATACACCTCTTCATCTAACTCTCCATTTAGAAAGCATTTTTAACATCCATTTGATGGATTACAAGCTTATAGATGGAAGAAATGCCAAAAGCACTCTGATTGATGCAATTCTAGCAACATGTGCATACATATCAAAGTAATCAATACCTTCCTTTTGTGTATACCCTTTAGCGACAAGTCTAGCTTTGAATTTTTCAATGGTACCATCAACTTTCATTTTCCTTTTAAAGATCCATTTACAACTTATTGGTTTTGATCCTGGTGGGAGATCTACTATTTTCCAGGTTTTATTACCCATAATTGAGTCTATTTCTTCTTGGATAGCTTCTTTCCAAAAAGCATAATCTTGAGATTTTATTGCCTCTTCAAATGTTTCTAGATCATTCTCTAGGTTATAGTAAATTGGTCCATAACGGTTTATCGAATCATTATTTCCTTCTACAAGGAACATGAAGAAGTCTGATCCATAATTTTTCACTTTTCGGATTCTTTTACTTCTTCAAGGTTCTGAACATGCCAACATATCATTATTAGATACATTACTTTCTAGACTTTGAACATCATAATGAACATTGTCTTTGGGATTTTGAATTGAGGTAAATCTACTTTCTTGAAAAATTGCATCTCTTGACTAAATCACGGTATTAATAGGATATGAGTCATTGGATTCAATAACCATGAATCTACATGCTTTGCTATTTTCAGCATATCCCAGAAATACACATTCAATTCCTCTTTCTCCCAATTTCTTTCTTTTTAGTTCAGGTACCTTTACAATTGCTCTACAACCCTAAACTTTTAAATAATTAAGATTGGGTTTTCTTTTCTTCCAGAGTTCATATGGGGTTATCTTGTTCCTTTTATTAGGAACTTTGTTCAATATATAACATGCGGTTAGCATGGCTTCACCCAATATCCTTTAGATAAACCAGAATAGGATAACATGACATTTATCATTTCTTCCAACACCCTATTTTTCCTTTCTGCTATCCCATTTTATTGTGGGGAATATGGTGCAGTTGTTTGATGCACAATACCAGTGGACCCAAAATAATTAGGATGGTAGAACTCCCCTCCCCTATCACTTCTAAAACATTTAATGAATGTCTCATGTTGAAGTTCTACTTGTGCTTTAAATATTTTAAATTTGTCTAAGACTTCATCCTTAGAATGCATTATATAAACATAACAAAATCTAGTGTAATCATCAATGAAAGTGACAAAGTACTTTTTACCACCAATGGTGGGCCAACCATGTAAATCACACACATCCGAATGAATTAAATCTAACACCTTAGAACTTCTTTCAATTCCTTTAAAAGGTTGTCTTGTGATTTTAGTTAACATGCAAGTAGTACATGAATTTGAATTTTTGTCAAGAGTCAGAATTAAATTTGATTTTATCATATCATTTAATTTTCTAAAGTTAACATGTCCTAGTCGCATATGCCATAAATCACAAGATTCGACAATATAAGCATAAATCACATTATTATTATTTTTAACACTATTACACATGAACATATTCTCACAAAGATAACCCTTCCCTACAAACATACCCTCTTTGGAGAGAATAAATCTATCTCCCTCAAATACAGATTTGAAACCATACTTATTAAGTAAAGGTACATAAATCAAGTTCTTCCTAACTTCTGGAACATAAAGAACATCTTGAAGAGTGAGTGTTTTTCCAGAAGTGAATTCAATCTCCACTGGTCCTTTTCCTTTGACTTGAACAGTAGAGGCATTTCCCATGTACAAAACATTACAATTTTCTTCATTGATGGTCTTGAATAATTTTTTATTTTTGCGCATATGACGGTTAGCACCAGAGTCTATCCACCAAGAATCAACATCTTCTATCAGGTTGATTTCAGAAATGACAACAACAAGATTGTATGTTGTTGCACTTGAATTCTTGTTTTTATTTTCTCTTTTCAAGAACCTGCACTCATTTTTAAAGTGTCCCGGTTTTTCGCAATGATAGAAATTTCCTTTCTTTTTCTTTCTATTGTTATTATTGCTATTAACATTATGATTTTTATAAGATTTTCCAAAATCTCGTTTTCTTTCTATTGTCATTTTGGCATGATTTTTGTATTTTACATTTGTTTCGTGACTATGTTATCGTTGTAGTTTAGTGGTAAGTATTTACTTTGTGTGTACCATTTTTCATTTGAACCATACATTTGTTTTCCGTTTTTCAAAACTTGTTGATTCATGATTCTTTGGTTATCACTCAGTTTCGTTGAGTTGTTTGATCTTTGTTTGAGGACAAACAATTATGTAAGTTGGGGAGAGTTTGATAAGTGCAAAATGTACCTATTTTTGTATATAAGTTTTGTTGCACTTATCGTTACTTTGTGTTAAAATTGGTTGAATAAACCCCACTTTATGTGTAAATACGTTTACGTTTTAGTGTATATATTGCATATTGTGTAAATATCATTGAGTTTAATTAAATTTTTATCATTTTTGTAGGTATTCAAGTACATATATTTTTCCATATTCATAAAGAGCATTGAATAAGCTTTCTAGCGCTTCCGACCGTGCGTCAATCCGAGTTACGGTTCAAAAGTTATGATCAAAACAAGTTCTGGTTTGCTGTCATGTTCGCTAGGCGAACTGGAGGCGAGCGAGCTCGCTAGGCGAACTCTGGGGCGAATGAAAAGTGCCCGGAAACGTGAAAAACACATTTTTGGCAGTAGCTGAGGCGGTTTATGTTCGCTAGGCGAACGGGGGTTCGCTAGGCGAACCCTGGAACCTAATTTTGCCTATTTTAGTCATTTTTCATCATTTTTTAGAGGATGGTTTTGGGGATTCTTGCTCCAACTCCATAAAACTTCATTTTTCAGTAGATTAACTTAGAAAACAACATGGAAGCTTGCATACGGATGAACTGGGGTGGATTGATCGTCGATCGATATTTGACAAACCGCGAGATGTTTGGTTCATTTCTCTTCTCCTTTGTGTTTTTCTTCTTTGTTGGGTTTTGTATATGTATTGACTATGATCTCATGTATATTTGTCGCCCATGGCGTTGTGTAAAACTTGCTTTACAAATCTTTATTGGTGATTGTCTCTGATTTTTGCTTTATGTGCGGGGTTTGAGTTGCGTTAGAGATAATCCTCGCAAACTTCGATTAGGGATGATTATCTGTTAGTTTCTGGATTCTAGAGATAGATTTAAAAGCTAACAATCTTCAATAGGCGTCGAAGCTTAATGCCTCCGTGCCTTGAGTCGCGTGCGAGAGTGTCAGCGAGGGTAACACGGTTGTTCTCTCAACTTTGCGTTAGACATAACCTTTGTTGTGAGCGATGCTGGGTGATATTGAGGAGTATTGTAGGTGGAGTATAACTGGTCGGTAAGTTTAAGTTTGTGAGGAGTCGGTTATGTGCATGCCAGAAAAGTTTGTCTTGCTGAAGAATGAATTTGTTTTATGTTTTAATGTTTACTTTTCTGTTTTTATGTTTAAAACCATTTAAACCCAAACTCATAAACGCGAGAGATTGTCGAACGACATTCTTTCCCTTGAACCGATCTCTGTGGACACGACATAAATCCCGGAGGGAATTCTTCCGAAAATAAATATTTTTGCTTGCTTGCCCTATTCTGCATCCAACAGTACTAATGAAAACTTGTTGTCATAAAGAAGGCATAAAGAAACCCGGCAATGTGAAGTAGTCACATGTTTTAAAAAGCTGCTAAAATAGACGATGCTACATTTACCTTTATATAACTTAAGATACTCTTGATTTTAAATTTGCTCATTTTTTTCTTCATTTTCATTATGTCTTGTCTCTTATGCATTATCAATATTGTAAATCAAGTTGAAACCATCTTGAAATGAGGTGGAATATTTTGAGACTGATAGTTAGAGACTTTTTTGAAATATTTATCATCTCAGGGACCTATTTGAAAGATCCCTGTTAAGTCAATAATGAATTTAGTGGTTTACTTTTGTTTATTTTCAGAGTTGAAACATTACATAAGTATACTTTTATGTGTTTTTTTTTAATTATATAGATTATTTGTTTATATGGATAATTTGTTTTTTTTAATTATATGGATTATTTGTTTAAATGGAGGTTCTTTAGACACTTATCCTTTACTTAGGGTGTATTGCACATAGCTATTAATGGTTAATTATTTGTTTGTAACTCAACCTAACTGGGTCGATTACATTAAGTAAAAGTGTTTATGATATAAAACTTTAAGATGTGAAGTTAAAAATAGATAGAACAACTTTGGCAGGAAAAGTATGCAAAAAGCTGATTTTGGGAGCAGATACATGAGATAGGTCTGCTGCACTGTTATTTTGACAAGACACCCCCCCCCCCCCCAATCGTATCTGGCACCCCCATTACAAGCAAAAAGTCCATTTTACCCATGTCCAAAACACCAAATTTTTGAAATTTCCGGTGCCATACCGGAAATTTTGCCCATTACCGGATTTTTCAGTCATTTTCAGTGTGTTTACCTGAATTTTCAGGTAGTACCGGTAATTTTTAAAATACCGGTAACATCTACCGGACATTTTCAATTTACTGGTATAAATGTACCAGATTTCCTAATTTTACAGGAAATGTGAAATTACCGGGGAAATGAAATATCCGGTATACCGGGAATTTCAGGCAAACTGAAATTTCCGGTATCAGTCCTGAGCTTGAAAAAAATTTGAAAAACCTATTATTTTCATTTTTTTCCCACAGTGCTCGATTAACAAGAATATCAACAAGATTACATATTAAATTAAGATGATTTCCTACGTAAAAAATACATAACATCAACAAGATAACATATAAAATTAACGTGACTTCCTAATTTCTTCCTCCCAGTGCCTAATCCGTCCTGCATATGGCGTTTCCCAGGATCTTGCCTCTTCAGTACAGTTCTCTCTCCACCGGGTCTTGACGGGAGGCAAAGGACTATCAGGGTTTAATTTTACCTGAACCCAATGATTGTTGTTGACAAAGCCAACAACAATCATTTTATGCCTACTTGCAAACATAGATGGAGCTATGGTAAGAGTGAAGAAGATTTGGTTAAGTGTCATTGACAGGGAGACAAAAACCAAACTGTACCGGGTCGCAATAGGATAACCCATATCTGGAATCGACATCCATTTATCTCTACCCTGTACACCCAAGTGTGTTACTTTTAAGGAACTTCGAACCACATCAACGGTGTCATAAAACAACTTGGAAAACAATTTTGGTTGTTGATAAATTTGAGCATCCAACTGATTCCGAATCAACACCCAAGACTCTTCACCCCATCCAAGTAATGCTGCAATAGCCCGAAAACCACAATTTCCATCGTCACCCACATCAATTATGTCATCAATGTATGGATGCATGAAACGAGGAAACTGAGACAAATATTTATGCTTAGAAGATACAGTGGACGGTTGACTTCCTGTTGGTTTTGTACATGCTGTCTTTGTAGTCTGACTCCCCTGTGAGGCCTCACCATACTCCCACTGCGAGGGATCACGACGCACATCACTTTCTTCACCCTTTTTGCTCTTCTTAACTCCTCTCTTCGACTTGTACTTCACCGGCGGTGGACGCATAGAAGATGTGGCTGGATAAGTCAGTTCTCTAATTTTCTTCTTCAACACCCTCTGACCTACAATATCCAAAGAATTGAAATATGTCTTCAAATCTTCACATTCTGCGTCTAAATCCATCTTTGAACCACTATCCACTGGACCGTCAGTATGCTCTTGAATGTGTAATTTCTTCTAGAAAACATGAATTTCTTCTAAAGGAATAGACAGACCTCGTATTTGAAAACCAGCAAGTTGACACGCACAGGGTAAATCATGTGTAGATCTAATGAAACAACCACACATATCCTTGTTTATACCAACAAATTTGACCCGTTCTAGCTCATTCCCTATGTGTTGTATACATTGCCTTGACACAAAATCGTGCAAGTTGATGTAGAATGGAGTGTTATACCGATGCTCAATGTTCACAATACTCTTTTCAAACGACGCTCTAATTGAGCCTAACTGCAACTTCAGCATGGTGTTAACAGCATCCCAACTGCGGCATAAATCTCCCCGACTATGTGACAACATATTTTTTAGAATCCCTGGTATACCGGACATTTGAATTTCTCGGTAGTTTGAGAGTTACCGGTAATTTAGAATATCCGGTATGCGTGTGCAAATGCACACCGGTAATATTTAAATTATCGGTAATTATTACCGGTAATTTAAGAATTCGCGGTAAGGAGTACCGGTAAATTTAGATTATTACTACCGAAAATTTCGTTTTTGGGAAATTCAGACCAGAGATTACCGGGAATTTTGAATTGCACTACCGAAAATTTTGTTTTTTTTTTGTCTGAAAAGTGAATTTTTTTTTGTATAAATAATAACAAGGGTGATATGGGGTCCATTTGTTGAGAGAGTATATATTTTCTCCATTTCTTAGAAAAAACGGAGAGCTTTTGTTATTTGATTTTGGGTGTATAATCTCTCTTTTTTTAGAAATGTATGCTTTTATACTCAAACTATGTTAATAGAGTTTTTCATTGGAAACTATATGATACGTGAAATCAGCATCTCATAATATAGCTAAAAAATGACATTATTTTAAAAGGGGAGAGTACATTGTGCTATTTTTTTCTTCTATTTCTAAGTTGTTTTTATAAAGATTTTTCAACAAAAAATTGATGATCGAGAGTTCAACAATTAAGGTATTTTCTTCTGCTAACTTGATGGAACTGCTTAAAATATGAAATATATTTATTTGAGGATAATCATGCTAAGTATATCACTCTTTTGTTTACTATTTTATAATCCTACTATGATAAATGGTAGTTTAGTTTTTCCTTTGTCTTTATTGGGAATTGGTTTTCATATGGATGCTATGAAATGAATTTTCTGGCATATATCTTTAGATTTAAAGTATAAACTCTAGATATAGAGTTTAATTTTTCAGTTACCAAAAAATGGGTGTTTGAAAGTGTTAGAGGGGTTAAAGAGGTTAATTAGAGATTTCATTCTGACTGTAACTAACTATTTGATTCAATGAATTGTTAGTTACAAATACATCATGAGTTACTTTAACAATAAAAACTTGATTTTGTACATTGAAAATAATTTTATACGGAACTTGTTAAAAAAAATTGAAAGGACCATTCAGGTTTATGTGAATTTAATTGATCCAATAATTATATTGATAATGTAAAGGTAATATCTTAATTGAGATGCATAAAATTATTTAAATATTTACTTTTGTCTTTAATATTGAAAATGTGATTTGAATATTACACGAGACACAACCAGTTAGATATCTAAGCAAGCAAGAATTCAGACATAAATATTATTTTCAATAATGAAATGTAATAGGTGTTAGGTAATCACTCATTTGCATCCCAGTCTAATATAAAAAATATGATTTAAATACTTATAGTGGTACACGACACAATCAATTAAATTTAGTCAATAAAACATTCATAAATATTATTCTCAATGGGCATTGAATACAATTGTGCGTACAAAAATAATTTTTCATTAACTTTAATTTTGTTTAAAATAGATAATTTAAGATATAAATGTTTTTACTCGTGCGAACGCACTGGTCTTCTAATAGTTTAGAAGTAAAAAGAAATGCTTTGGATTCGAGTGTTTATGTTTATGTCCTGCTAATACCAATGGGAGGACGTAAATGCAAATAAATCCCTTGGATATTGATTAGGACAGTTAATAATTGAATAGAATTGGATATAATCAATTAGACCAATTTTTAAGGTTGATGTATTTTTAATTTTCATTTTTATTTGTTTATTTTAACGTTTACGTTGAATTAAATAGATTAAAAAAATAAACCCTCTTAATTCTAATTAGTTCTCCACTGGATTTATTAGTCTTTTGTAAGGTCAAAGAAGAAAAAACTTGAATAATCAATTTAATATTACAAAATACATAATGCCATATAAGAATTTATTAGGCTTAATTGTAATTTTGGTCCTCCTATTTTGGTTTTTTCACGGTTTTAGTTCCCTATTTTGTTTTTAAGCAGTTTTGGTCCCCTATCTCAATTTTGACCCAACTGTTTTCGGTCCCCGTACATGAACAGTACACGACTGTACATGAACAGTTGGGTCAAAATTGGGATGGGGGACCAAAACTGCTTAAAAACAAAATAAGGGGACTAAAACCGCGAAAAAACCAAAATAGGGGAACCAAAATTGCAATTAAGTCAATTTATTAAATAAAATTAAAGGAATAAAAGAAATAGATAAATGATGGTCATAACATTATTATTAATCATGGTTACTGAGATGTTTTGTGTCTCTCTTCTTCATTGAGTGGAATCTCTTGAAATTTGGACACAAAGCTTGTAGAGACATTTCCATTATTAGGATTAGCAGCTTGATGTTTGAGCAACATTTCCCTATCAAATGAAACATCATTCCTATATTTGTACCATTTTGCACAAAGGAGATAGACAACAAAGTTAATCATACTAAGTATAGTCAAAAACCAATAGAATAGCTCAACATGGTTTTGGTTCAAGTCTCTTCCTTCTAGCCACCCTTTTTTACTCTTTGTAATCTTACTTGTCACTGAATTTATGAGCTCAACAAAAACAGTGCTCAAGTAGTAACCAATTGATAATGAAAGAAACGAGAAAGAGGTCGAAAGCGAACGCATTCCTTGAGGAGCTTCTTTGTAGAAAAACTCTAATAGTCCAACCAATGTGAACATATCGGCAATACCAAAGATTGCGTAATGGAAAGAAAGCCAAAAGAGGCTAATTTTGTTATTGTGATCGTTGAAATAGTGTTTCCGTTTCACTTCGACTAACCCTGCTATGATCATTGAGATTGCTGATAAAACTAGTCCAACACCGACTCTTTGTAGTTCGGTTATTCCATTTGGATGACCGGTGAATTTGCGAACTATTGGTACAAATGCGAATTCGTAAACTGGTATCAAAAGGGTCATGAATACTAGTGGGATCACAGGTATTGATGCAGCTGGAATGTTGAAAGTGCCGATGAATGTGTTCATAAAGGTTCCTTGTTGGACTGAAAAGGTTTGTAGTTGGGCTAAACATGTGTTCATGATGATTGTACTTAGAAGTATAGGCATCATTCTTGTTAGAATCTTTACTTCCTCTACTTGTGTCACAGTGCATACTTTCCATTTTATTGCTTCTTTGGCTTCTGGTAAAATGGCAGCTTTGTCTAGAATCCTGTTTGTGTACAAAATTACATGTATAAGAGATGTATATGATTGAATTGTATATGTTCATATACACTAACAATCTCATGACCACATGTAGCCGAATTGATGTGATAAACTATCCGGGCCGTATTCAAGGACGTACAAGGTGGACTATCCCACAGGATATAAAATTTGTCACAGTTTAACTATAGTTATAGGGTTTATAAATATGTGTCACTATTAAACCTTGGTTAAATAGAATCTCTAATTATTAGTCATGGTTGAAAAGTCGCTAACCTACACAAGATTTTAAAAAACTTAATTTTGTATGCTAATGGTATACTATTGAATTTAAAGGCAATCATAGAAATAGCTACAATTGATCAAACCTGAGTTGGGTAGTGTGAGGGATGAGTTTTTTGTTCAAAGTAGATTTATGACTCTCTATTTCATACAACTCTTCAGAATTATCAGGTACTTTCATTCTCCAATTCTTGACTGTGACAACCAGCACCTGCAATAACAATTGCAAAATAAATAGTAATACGAACACATGACACGACACGATACTGATACTCCCTCCTAAACATTTGGAGGTGCAGGAAGAAAACGATACCTGTAAAATACTCAACAACGGACTTTCACCTGGTATTCGAGTACGATAAAATCTCTTTCCAGCAACAATGCAAACAATGGCAGCAGAAGAACACGAGAGTGATATAAGAAAACCTTTGTACCAATCGAATTCCGTGCTAACATAAACAACAAAGGTAACACCTAAACTAGCTCCAATTGTAATACTAAACAGAAACCAATTGAAGAAGCTAGCAAGTTGGACGCGTTCTTTCGGATTCTTATCATCAAATTGATCACCTCCTAAAGCCGGTACACAGCCTCTGATTCCACCACCACCAAGTGCGAGCAAGTATATCGAAGCATAGAATAGCCAAGCCTTTCTACCATGCAAACAACTCTCCTCTCCACATAGTTCTGGTTGAAGCTTCTCATCGCGTGATTGAACCACAAGTAAGGCATATCCCTATAAATCAATAACACAAACACCATGCATGCATATTAAATTGAATAAGCTCATAACAAATTTTGAACATTCATCAAGTTTTCAATTAACATTAAGAAATTCTTTACCAATAATTGAATAATTCCGAAGAGAATGCATGTGTTGAGACGATTCATATATGTATCAGAGATGAATCCTCCAACAACTGTTAACAAGAAAGTAGTTCCTAAAAAGTTTGTGGTAGTGGTTGAAGAGCCAGAGGAGTCAAAATGCATCACAAACAAGAAATATAACACCAAACTTGCCATGTTTGCTACAAATCCTATGTTGTCAAGTAACATCATTCCTGCAATAATTAAAAATAAACTCCCCATTGTTAAATTCCATTTATTTCAAAAGCACATTAGAAGAATTGTGATAATCAGAGTCATCTTAAATTTTTAGAGTTTATGTAAAAGTTAACTGCAATTTAACAATACCAAACCAACCAGAAATCTATTTAACCAGTATTTAACTGCGACAAATATTTTATGAAATTTTATATAATGACAGTTTAACTGTGACAAATTTTATGTTTTATGTAGTAGTTTGCTTTGCATGTCTTGTCGCTTAGAGATGATTATGAACACATATATAATTTATTTACCGAAGATGAAATAAGTAGCTCTATTTCCTCCTTGTTTTGGATAATTCACATCTTGGTACTCAACATCTTTAACCTTGGAATCATCTTTAAAATCCTGTATTTTAAAATCAACACATATATAGTTAGAAAAAGGGGTTAGCCAAAAAATAACAATGAAGCATAAGGTTATGAAGTATTTTAGTACCATGGATGAGGAAGAATTGTATGAAAGGATAGAAAGAAAATATGTAGAAATTGTGTAATGTTTAACAAAGATGTAGTCTATTATATAATGAAGCATGCAATGCATTGTGACTCTAGTGCATCTATTGATCGGCTTGTTCATAATTTTCTAAGCCAATGACCGGCGGAAAATATAAACATATGCATTGAGAACTATACATTTTGTTTTAGTAAATATTGAAATAATCGCATTCTGTAAAGTTGAATTTCATGATTTTTTTACTTATAATACTTTTTTATTCAATTTTTTTTAAAAGAATTCACTCAAGCACAAGATCAAAATGTGCCTAGAGCATTCACCCAATCAAAATGTTCACACTAAAAAAATATGAAGAAGCCTCTCCTTTTTTTCCTCGTCCATATGTACATTCGGTCGAGTTAGTAGAATTATTTTTCGTTTTGGCAGATTGTCTCTAGTGTTAAAATGACATAAGTTTTTGATAAAATTTGAGGAAACTAGTCAATTTTAAACGCTTTAATTGCATAAAGTTAAAAAATATTAAAGTTTTGTTTTTATTTTTCAAAATTTGTTTAATTGTATTTTGGGTAGATTTGTTTTAACTTTAAAAAATGAATTTTTTAAATGAATTTTTTCTTAAAAGATAGATTTTGTAAAACCATTTTTTAAAATATTATAATTTTTTTTATATTCATTTTTTCTAAATTAAAATATTAATTTTGACATCCTATAACATAAACATGTATTATTGAAGATCAAAACATAATTGAAATTCTAATTTTTGTTGGAAGAGTTTTTCATTAGGGAGCATTGATAATTGGGTCAAAAGCAACACAAGTGAGATACACCACATATCCACCTAAAACCTTAAGGTAATAGGTGTGTGCGTTCTCTCACTTATAAATGTTCAACTCTTCACATTTATAACCAATATGAGACTCCAACTCACACTTGACATATTATTCTCAACACTTTCCCTCAAGTGTGAGTCCACAATGTTCTCTTGGGTATTTCGATTACAACGGAACACCTCTTCCTGAACATTTTGATACAAGTAAGTCGGTCTCTTTTACTCGAACCAAAGACCCATGATATCATTTTATTAGTGCGTGAGACATTTTTAGTGAAGAGAGAAAGAGAGAATAAAGAAATAAAGATCGATATTATTGAATGAATAAAACAGAATTACAATGTGTCTATTTCTAGTTATATACACCTAAGTGGTAGAATTGAGTATTTATAAGTGAGGGAACTCATACACTTATCACCTTAAGGTATTAAGTGAATATGTGGTGTTTCCCTCACTTGTGTTGCTCTTGACTCAATCTTCAATGCTCCCTAGTAAAAAACTCTCCCAACAAAAACTTTAAGGTTTTAAGTGTGTGAGTTCTCACACTTATAAATGTTCAACTCTCCACATTTATAACCAATGTGGGACTCAAACTCACACTTGACATATTATTCTCAACAATTTTAAAAAAAATGTGTATTTCAAAAATGATTTTTATAAAAAGTTATTTGAAATTGTTTTAAAATTAAGTGATTTTTTAAATTTTTGGTATAAAAAAAATTCAATAAAATGATGAAATATTTAAAATAATAATAGTTCCAACCAAATTTTTATTTCTAAATTTTATAAAAAAATTGATTTAAATTTTTTTTACATAAAATCATATTATATTATAAAATTCGTTTTAAGAAAAAATTAAAAACAAACGGAGTTTTTATTTTCTCTATGTTTTCTTTCATTTTATAATTCATATTTATTCTTGTTATCAGTTAGATCACGTATATTATAGTTGCAATTTGCAGATAGGAAAACAAAGTAATTTTAACTATAGACGGCAAAAGATTGTGCTGTGAGTTCATTGGTAAAGTGAAAGTCCAAAGTAACTGTCTGTCTTCAATCTCATAAGTTTGAGTATATATTAATGAATTAACTTTTTGGTGGTTTTATTTTGCATGCTAGGAAGAAACTAGTAAGATATCCGTCGTGCACACATATAATTTTATTTGATACTATATAAAATATATTTAAATATGTACGTAAAATTGAAATTAATTAATTAATTATAAAATAAACAATGATTACATAAAGTCAATTATATTAAATAAATATACAAGAAAATAACCTGTGAGATAAAAAAAAAAAAAAAAGGTAAATTTTGATATTTGAAAATAAAATTTTTGTCTCTTAAATAAAGACAATTGTTAATTAAAATAAAATAGATATTATGCTGATAGTGACCCGTAAGATAAAACATTGTATTATCATATTTATGTGTTCATTTCTCATTTATATTATCCATCAACTATCAGCAAAATTCTTAATTCCTCGGTATTGTTCTTTCATATATTGTAGTTTTTCTTTTATCATTTAAATTAATATAAATGAAAAGTAGAATGATAGTTTTTTTTTTTATATTGTATTTTCTCTCATGTTTAATATGAATATTTATATTGTAATATTTATAGATTTTATGAAAGTACGATGAGTTAGAATTAGTAAAATGCAGTTTCATGATTTTGAATATTTACTTGATTATCTAATCATCATATTAATTAATTAGTAATAACTTATTAGTTAAAAGTTAATAAATATATAAAAAAACTTTGTTATATATTTTTATTTTTAAATTAACGAATTATGTTTATTAGATATGGAATTCTCATACATGTGAATTTTTATTCCTAGATCCGTCATTGTTGTTTCTTATATTATAATTTTTCTCTTTTCATTCAACTTAATAAAAATAAAAAGTATAATTATCATATTTTTTTATATTGTAATTTTTCACTTATTTTGTTATAACTATTATAAGTAATATTTATAGGTTTTATGAAAGTACAATGAGTTAGTGTTAATAAAAGAGAATTTCATGATTTTGAATATTTAAGTTGTTACTTAATCATTATATTAATTATTAATTATTTAATAGTTATAATTTAATAAATATATTAAAAAAAACTTTGTTACATATTTTTATTTAGAATGATTCTCATACATGTCATTATTGTTGTTTCTTATATTTTAATTTTTCTATTATCATTCAAACTAATAATTATAAAATAAAAATTAGAATGATCATATATATTTTTTTATATTGTAGTTTTTCTATTCTTTTGTTATAAATATTTATATTAGAATATTTATAAATTTCATGATGTTGAATATTATATGGCTACTTAATCATTATATTATTTATCAATAGTTCAATATTATAATTTAGTAAATATATTAAAAATATTTGTTACATATTTTAATTTTTGAATTGACAGTTTATGTTTATCAAATTTGAAATTCTTAATTCTGTGATTTTTTCTTCTCAAATTCGTCATTGTTATTATTTATATTGTAGTTTTTTTTTTATCATTAAAACTAATAAAACTAAAATGTTGAATGATTGTATATTTTTTATATTATAGTTTTTCTCTTATTTTGTGATTTATATTACAATATTATTTTCTATTAAGAGACACAAAAAATATTTCAATAAAAAGATCGTATATTAATCAGTTGCTTTTCATATATATATATATATATATATATATATATATATATATATATATATATATATATATATATATATATATATATTATTTTGGGAATGTTTAGAAGAAAGTAGAGAGAAGTTAAAATTTGAGTATGATGGTGGGAAAATTTTGAATTTGAAAATAAAGTTGATGAGATGACATTTCAATGATAAAAACAAGTAATTGGATGAAAGAATTTCGCTTTGTATTAGTTAATCATTTTTTTTGACATATGCAAGGGTAATATTTTTTCAATAAAAGGATAATATGAGAAGTTTATATCTATCATCTTTCTTAGATAGATAGTTGAAGTATAAGAATTAATGTTAAAGGCGACACTTAAATATTTATGTTTTTTATTAAGGTTAATTGTTTTTCAAATCAACGATTTTAGAAGTTTAATTTTTTTTTTATGTAAGTTAAATTATCAACTATTTCATACTATGTTACTTAAGTCAAAATATCTTAATTATCTTTTTTATGTCTTTTAAATAAGTGAAAGTAACACAAGAAAAATTAATATTAAAAATTAAAATTAAAAATAATTTTGATGATAAAATTTATAACCATCAATAATATTAAAATTATGATTTAAATATTATTTTAATTCATATATAATATTCATATTTAATTTTTATGTAAGGTAAGAATTAAAAACTATAAAAAAATTATTTAATATTAAAACTAATTATTAAAAGATACAGAAAACGGTGTTAGTAACTGCATCCATTTTCGGGTGCATGATATTGTTGTTCACATCGATATACTTTTAAAAGAAGTTCTCCACAAGTTCAATCTGGTAGAGCAGCTAACCAAATTGTTCGTCGAGATGTTAGAGTTTGACATCTCTTTCTGGCATAGAAAGTGTTGAAGGCCTAATTCTTCGTAGATCTCATAGTAGAAATGACTTTGGGGGCACCTGAAACATCTCATACCTAGATCGTGTTAAAAAAATGGGTCATCCAATAGCAAAAGAAGCTAGCCGAACTCATATTGAAAAATGGAACTGGTTTGGTGATTCAAATATCCTACGTTTTGAGTTTCCCACTATCAATAACCAAGCTCAGTATGAAGGTTTCATCGCGGATCTCACATTACCAGCTAAAATGAGGAAGGAAAACATGAAGTTACAAACAGATTCACAACCGGTAATATCATAACTCAAAACACATGATCATACTAAAGACCTATTATTGCAGCGGTATGTCAACCTAACTAGAGAAAGACTGGTGAAGTTATAATTTTGCCAAATATTTACGTCCCTAGAGAGAAGAATATCAACACATGCTTCCTGTCTAAGCTTGTTAGCACCAGAGCCTTCAGTGTCAATCATTACTTCATCAAGGAAACCTTGTGGAGTCCTAGCATTGGAACTCTTGAAGTCGCGATGGTTTTTACGAAAGACACCTTGTTGTCCTATTAGATCTCGCCCATCATGATGTATATTAAACATGTTATGATGCCTACCTGTTTGGTGAGAATATGAAAATAACAATGTCTAGAAAGGAAGTTGAATAAACCAAAAATCCATTTGGACAATTTGAGAAACTTGTTATGTCTCATAAAATGAAATCGAAGATTTTAAGAAGTGAGGAAGCAAAACACAAAAACAAGAGCTTGGAAGCATCTCAATGAATCAATGCCATATGAAATGGTACATGAGGTTACCATGAGATTGATTGATTTTAGTGCAAATCACTTACATAACAACCAAAGTCGCTTTAAACGAAGCGATTTGAAAACATATTACTTAGATGTTCTTAACAATACATAATTGACTTCATGATGATTCCTTAATATTAATACACCAAAAACCTAAGCTTATACATTAAATTTCTATAAGTAAGATCTAACCTATATGGTATACAATCAATGTAATCTTGCAAACATGCAATATCAAATACGAATGAATGAATGCTTGTAAAGTAAAAGGATATGGAACGAGAAAGATACACAAAGATATATAGTGCTTCGACATTCGTCCACGCTTTGCCTACATGCACTCTTCAATGGATGATGCCATCAGAACATAATCATGGTCTTCCACTATGATGATAACATGTTTAGAGCATTTGATTACAAAGAACTATCAAACGATAATTCCCTCAGATGATGCAGACACTTAATTGCTAACACAATACAAGATCCCTCAAGATCTTGATCTAATAACCTTGTTATCCACAATAACCTACTCCAAGTATCCGTGTGGGGCGATCCCCCTGATCCCACCGATTTCTTGTCCGAGCGATTGCCATTAACTAAGAGTATATTGGACAACTCTCAACTTTGTCTGCAAGTAATCTTTCTCCAACGCCACAAAAGAAGAACAACTTCCAACTCCACCTTACAGACCGTTGACACTTAATCTTTCCAAAGTTTTCCTTAGAGTAAAATGGAAACTCTCATCTTGTTAGATAAGAACCCAATGCCAAACTGAACTCAAGAAATGATATGTGCAATTGTTACAATAAAAAACCAATTACACACAAAAATATTAGATGCCCTAATGTACCACTAGTCTCCCTTACACTCAATCTTTAGAGGAGGATCCATAAACAAGAAAAAAAGACTAAGGATGAAGATGGTGAACAATTCTAGGAAATCTCAACAACAATTGGCAGTAAAAGCGATTAGTCAAGTAATTAAGTTTTCATTAATGAATAACACATACACAAGGTTCAATCAACTTTCTAGATGAGTGGATATTGGTTCTTGACTATTATCAAAAGTTTGATCAATTTTCAACAAGATTGATCAACTCATTATCAAATTCACACAAGAACAACAACTAAGTTGCACAAAACAAGATGTAACAAAAAATAAAGAACTGACATGGGTTCAATATCAAAAAGTTGATGTTTGGATAAGAAAAGAGAAGAATGGTGTAAAGATGAACACGTTAAGAAGAGAAGACAAAAATCACAACTTTTGCCTCTATGGATCATTATAGGTTTCCCACAATTGGTACTTTCACCATAAGAAACAATCATTTAAATAAGTGATGGAAAATTGGATTTTTTTTAAGGTTTGATTCAAATCAAGAAGGATTTGTGATTTGAATCAATCTGGAAAATGTCAAAAAGGGCACTTTTTAAAGCTATTGATTCGAATCATTATTTGCACTTGATTTGAATCAAATGAGGTTATGATTCAAATCATGTTCAATGTTTGATCTGAATCATTTGATCCATAATGGTTTTCCAATTTTGAATATGGGATTGATTCGAATCAAATATAACACGTGATTTGAATCAAATACCAAATCATCAAAATTCAATTGTTCTAACTTGTGATTCAAGCTACTCATGTGAAAATGAAAAAATAGTAACTTCCATAGACTCAAAAAGGAAATAGCTAACAAGGATCAAATGAATATGATTGTGAAATGTAAAAGGTTCTCAGTGGTACAATTAAGTAGTTGAAGTGATTACAATCAAATGGAAATAATATTACAATCACATAGATAAATTGAAATAACAGAGAAATACAAATATGCAATGAAACAATAATCAAAATGTAAAACAACAAAATACAATTGATACTTAAAGCATGTAAATGGTACCAAATGATACTATGTGCTTTTAGTCTCCCCATTTTTTTTATTTTTGGTAAAACTGTGAGATTATTATTGAGTAACTAATCTAAAGCAATATTTGGAATTTGGTGGAACATAAGCAATCTAATGACTTTCACACAATACTTCCTTTGAGTCATAAAAGCTGTAAACCTCCCCCTGCATTAAACACTTAATGCACATGAATATCGATAATATCTCAGCTACTTCTCCCCCTTTGTCAATTATCAAAAAGGAGAGAATCGGATAAACAAGAATGCACAAAAAAAAATCCAAGCTAGCGCAAAAGCCAATACGCAAGATGTCATACTTAGTGAATCATAAACACAAACCATACAAATTGCATATAAGGGATAACGCAAATACGCAATGTAAAAAAGATAACAAAATAAAGATAGCAACATAATGAATATCAGAGATATAAAAAAATGTGAATTAAAATCATAAAATCCACATGGTACTACAAAATATGTTTAAATGATAAAATACGATCAACATATCACAACATAGTTGTCCAAACCATACAAGACCAAAATAACATAATTAGAATGTAAATGCTAAATGAGATGCATAGAAAATGATATCATGAAAGATTATCAACAAAGAAATTAGTAGAAGGTGGATGAGGTGCGGCAACAGTGCCTTCCAGAAATGGAATGCTTGTTGCAATAGTGTCATGATGAAAGATGAAATTATTAATGTCGAGATAATCAATCGAGATCTTCAAAGCTTCAATTTGGCTAACCCGATGTCCTTCCGATGCTTGAATATCTTCCTTTACCTTAGGCTTTAGGTTAGTCTTCATCCTCAATATGCTATCCTCACTAACATAGGAAATCACATCAATGTGTGCCATGATCCGATCCTCCCTGGCTTGATTATATGCAAGTAATGTCTGAAGCATGTCATCAATAAGTGTTTTCACATCATGTGAAGTCGAAGAGGCAGCTCCAACACCAACAACATATGGACCAGTTGTCTCAACAACTTCCTTCACATACTCAACAATCTTATCATCATAAATTTGTCTACCCGAGTCTTCCAGATAATACTAGTTACCATTCAAATCCTTATAATATCTCATCTTGGACACAACACCATAATCAAGGATTTTAGGAGATTCAGTGAGATCTTCATATTTGCACTCAATGTCATTCAACTGCAATATCATCTAAACAAAAGAAGGAAAGAAGATATGCCTCTTAGGATTATCCCTACAATGGATCATCCTATCAATGATGAATTTAACCCAGTTATTTTTTGTTTTGTTAACTTGACTCAACATCAAAAATAGATCATTATCATCAGTCCCACTAGAATTAATCGGTTTGCTAGCTAGAATCTTCACCACAATCCAATGCAGAAACCTCATATCAAACCTAATCTGATTGATCATAAAGTTTGACATCTCTATGTGCTCACAAATATATTTGGAAATAGCCAAAACAAATGAAACTTAATCATATTCAGACTCCTTTGCATTAGACATATTAGAACCTTCATTTTTCAAACTAAGGTACTTGATGAAATCAGAGTAATCAACTTTAACAACCTTGTTCTTGAACCTACTTTCAAGACCTACAAAAGTGAGTTCCAAGTTGCAATTGAATGCCTTTATATAGTCTGGATTATATTTCATTTTCATGCCAGTGAACTACAATAAATTGTTGTCAGCAAAAGGTTTCAAGAATTTTGTTTTCAATTCAGCCTCAACAGTAGCATCAACAAAATATTCAGGGTCTACTGGCTTATTGAGAAGCTTATCTTGGTATTTTTGTAAACTATCTTCAGACAAAAAATGAGCAACTTTACTATACAACATAGTCAAAAACGATGAACCTGAAGTAGGTAAACGTTTGGCCTTCTTGCTAAAAAACCCATCAGTGGATGCCTTGCTACCTTGTGCCTTTGTCCTTGATGTCTTTGGAATAGGAATAGGTGATTCAGAATCAAATGAAGTAGAGACTTGTTTCTTAGACCTTTTGTCATTTTCTATTGTTGATGAAGGATAGAGATGATAAGTGACGATGATAAATGGGAATGATATGTGATGATGATAATGTTTAAAGATGATGAATGATAGTGCTTTAAAAGATTTGCTCATTTAGGGTTCATGATGATCAAAAAGAAAAATGATGGAATGAAATTTGAAAAGATAAAAATCTGAAAATAATTGAGTTTCAACGTGACCTTTCAAATTTTGATTCGGTTCAAGTTAAAAATTTGATTCGAATGAAATTGAACAGTCTTGAATCTTAGTGAAAATGATTCGAATCACGAGACAAGTTAAAAAGGTTTTGATTCGAATCAAAACTGAAATGCCACAATGTAATACCCTAATTTTTAACTCTAAGATCCCACATGTCATTTGCATTTTTGCATACAAACAAGATCATACTTGGTTGCCTCCCACCCTCCTCTCTGGGTTTGTTCTTTGCGGAGATCACTAAACACCCATGTGTTTCTTATTTGCTTTGTGCTTGTTTATGTTTACTAACCCATAATCAAAATACCAAAGATATATTTTTTTTCCTTTTTTTTCGTTGCATGATAGGTAAGGAAGACGTCAAGGATATCAAGCTTAGTTCCTCAGCATTATTCAGACTCATTTTGATCAGGAACATCCCAAGGTTTAATTACTCGTCTCTCAAGAAAGTCAAAGGTTCAGGTGTTTATTTTTGTGCCTTCTTCAACAAGTAAACCTCAAGCCAAGACCAAAGCAATACAACAATAAGCAAATTTTTCACAATTTTCACTGGTTAAGCGATTAACATCATAGTGTTAATCGATTACACCCTTCAAAAGAGGCGTATAAATTTGAATTTTCAAGCATGTAATCAATTAACACATATATGTTAATCGATTACACCCTGGTAGATTGGCCAAAATCAACAGTTTTCAACTCTGCGGCAGTGTACTCTCATTTGCACTTGCATGATTCACTCTTACACCAGATGGAACATTCTAGAGCAGCAAAAAAATCACACAAATATTATTCCCCTACCTCATCATGATTAATTCCACCATACACCCCCATTTCATACCCAATTTGAAACAATTGATCCTTGATTTGCCACCCAAACCAAACTCCAAGCCTAATTGTGCTCCAAACCTAGCTTCTATTTAAACAAACTTCCTTCATTCCAATCCAAATTTTCAATCATTCTCTCCTTCAATTTTCTGAATTCTCTACTCATCAATTCTCATTCTCTCTCACTTTTTTTTTAATTCTTCACTCATTCTCTCCATTTTTCATCTTCCTTAACCATTACTAAAGCTTTCTCCATTGAAAGTTAACAAGCTTTTCATTGAAACTTGTTGATCTTTGAGCTAAACCTCCATCAAAACACTTCTTCTTCATGAAGTTCTGTTGAATCTAAGCTTTGGAGATCATTCTTTGAAGTTAATCTTGAAGCAAATTCAGATTTGGTTGGAAATTCTTGGATCTAACATTGTTTGTACTTAATTCACATCTTTCATCATGTAATCTCTTGTGGATTGTGTGTTTCTTGATCCATTTGCTTGCTTTGATGTTTGATTGTTGATAATTGCTGGAATTTTCGTGCTCAATTGCATATATTATCATTCGGTGTTTGAATGTGGAAGTGATTGTGGAAATAAGCTTTTTAAAACTCTGTTTCTGCTTCTGTTGCAGGTGTAATCGATTAACATCATAATGTTAATTGGTTACACCCCCTGCTGCTCCCCTGGATGTGGTGTTTTTGATGCTGTAATCGATTAACACCCCTTGGTTAATCGATTACACCTGTACATTATGCAGTTTTTGGCATGTTTTTTGGATTGTTTTGGTTCTTTTTCTACTTTCTTTCTTGCTCCTTTGTTTTACCTTAGATGATAGCTTTTGTTGATTAAATTTCTCTTCAAATTCCATGGACTTTGGGTATATGATGAAGTTGGATAAACCTTCATTAGTTCAAATCTATCTTTAAGTGAATCATTTGATTCATTTTAGGTGCTTTGAATTAGTGATAGGTTTAGTACTTTAATCTACCAAAAAGAGTGATGGAAATTGAAGATGGAATGATCCAAATGTTGTGATTCAATTTGGTTTCCCTCCTCCCATCTTCTTCTTTTTTCTTTTGGTCAATGAAAATCTTAAATGTCATGGAACTTTTCTTTTAAGTTCTTGATTAAGATGAGACCACTAACTCTTTTCTTTTAGTGTGGCAAGCTTTAGGAGAGTGACCAATATGTCATCTCTCTAGCTTGTATTAGCACAAATAATGTATTGACCAGCCTCCCATAGTATGACCTTCTTCATAGGTTGTGCTACAATTCCTTAACATAGCGCTACATTTTGTCCCAAAATCGGAAATCAATTTGTTTTTGTAAGCGAGATTGTCAATCTCCTAGTCTCCATAGTGTGGTGTGAAATAAATTACCTTTTTGTCATTAAGGGAGCTAGTTGACATACTCGTCGATTTTATTCGAGTTAGGGCCTTTATCTTAATGATGTATAGATTCATGTTTTCATGCTTATGGTTGAATAGTCGAGTATTCTCCGAGAAAACGACAAAATTGTTCTGCATCACTAACACTAACATACTAAGCATATAATTGTGCTAACTTTACTTTGTGCCATTTAATTTTTGCTCTCTATTTTTCTTGTCATTTATTTTATGCTTTTACTTTTAGCATCTTATATCATATTATTATCTTGTTTTTTTTCTTTGTCCACTTGGACATTTGTTTATGCTTTTGCTCTTTTTTATTTTGTCCACTTCGACCATACTTCTTCTTAAGACACTAATAAATATCAAAACACCTAAAAAGCTTGCTTCTCTTAATCCGAACTGTTGTGATCCTATGCTTGGACTTGTACTTTGGACTTAGAGTTAGGATCTTGACCTTTGCTTGGAAGTAGACCTTGAGACTTATTTGGATTCATCTGGTGCCCTTGGCTTAAGGATTCTCTTGAAGACCTGTCTTGGTTATTATGTTTTCATCTTAAGCTTGGATTTCTACTTGCTTATTTGGCTTGCATAAGGCTTAATCCAAAGGAAGGAATTCTTGATTGACTTATGTCATGGGGCTTTCTAGATTTGTTTGGTTAGATCCTTCTTTGTCCTTAGTGAAATTCTGGTATCAGACGTGTGTTGTTAAGGTGCGATGTCACAACAACACACTCTGCACAATGGACAAAATAAACAGCAGAAAAACACAATGAATTGTTCACCCAGTTCGGTCTAACTACCTATGTCTGGGGGCTACCAAGCCAGAGATGAAATTCACTACTTGTAGTTGTTAGAATAGTTTCAGTGTGTTTTTTTGTTATCGTATCCACAGGGATTGTCGGATATTTGATGCTTGCCGTTCAATAGTTGCGATATTCTAAGTTAACGTTTTCAAAAGTTTCACTTGTTGTTATCATTCACTTGTAGCAAAGTTTAAATTGTGACAAAGATTTTTAAGAAAAGTTTTATAAAAGCATGCTAAGGTTAGGTTTCATCAATCCTTTTCATGTATAAACAATTAATCAAGCATATGAACTCGGTTTCCAACCAATATAACCGCGTATCCTCCCGACTACGTTTATGTCTAAAGCGAAATTGTGAGTACCGTTGTTTAGGCCGTTAGATGATGTCTCACACTAACAATCTAAACAACAATCTTTAAGATCAATACAATGCAAATAGAAAATCCCAAATCTATGTCTAGAGTTTGGTTTTTAAGAGATGAAATTGTTAGGTCAAGAGTTGTAAAGTCTATGTCTAGAGCAAAACAATTCACAAATGGATCATTAAGAGAAAACAACATCATCTATATTGATCAAAGACTTTGTTCATATACAAGAGATCAATATCAATACATAAAAACAGAATCAACTACATCTAACCTCAACATTGAGTAATTAGCTACCACTTCTCATGGTAGCTTGGATGACAAGTAAAGAGAGGAGATGAATAAACATCCACGCCGAATAATCGAGAATGGATGCAAAATCAGCTTCTCCAATGAAAATACAAGCTCCAATGGTAAAAAGACTGAAAACTATGATTTTAGATAAAAAATGAACAAGAGATGCCATTCCAAAAAGTAACAATTCTATTTATACACTTTTCCTAACAGCACCCTTCGCTAGGCGAAGGATTCATTCGCCTAGCGAATGACCAAAAATATGGCACATTTAAGTGCCTCAGACTTAAACCGCCCCTCAGAATTATCGCGGGTTTGCTAGGCGAACCAAAACACTCGCGAAGCGAACCTTCGCCAGACCACTCGCCCCAGCGAAGTTTGGGAGTTTTAAAAATGGAAGTTTCTGCCACCCCTTCGCTGGCACATTCGCCCAGCGAACCATCAGCGAGCATTCGCTGGTTTCCTCGCCCAGCGAATTTACCCAGTTTTCCTACTGTAGGTTTTGCATACTTTCTGCCACCCCCTCGCTGGCACATTCGCTGACCTTCGCTAGGCGAACCTTCGCCAGAAGCTTCGCCAACACTCGCCTAGCGAATGCTGTTGCACAACATATTTTTGGGCAGCTTGCACTATTTCATTGTGTCTTCAAACTTTGATCTTTTCATTCCTATTTCTGCACATTTAGCACACAAATTACAAGCACCACAAGTATATTTCAAATAATGCACAACAACATCAATCCACACTAAAATCAACCTATTCCACATGAAAAGTCATGAAAAATGCCAAATAATTCATACTCAAATATATCATGATTGACATCTAACAGTAGTATTAATTTACAGACTCAACAACCCAGTTGACAATCTCCTAAACTTAATTCCTACTAGTGACTTTCTACCTAGGAAACCACTTAGATATGAGAACACTACTCAATCCCTAAAACACTTCAGAGAGATAATTCTAAGATCACACACTTTGAATATCACTACTTGATTCTGCTTCACAGGTTTGATCAAGAATAACTCAAAACACTAATACCAATTCACACTAGAATGGTTTACAAATCATAAGCGAAGACACAAACGACAATCAGTCTTTAGCTCTCTTTTCTTCGTACCTTTTCTTTAGTACTGGTGCGCTTTATATAGCTCCTTGAATTGGAGTTGGACCTGCTACAATATCTGACCTGATTTGTTATTTAAAACTGAATATTCAAAACAGATTTTCTCCTAAAATCTTTTCAAATCTTCAATCTTTTAAATCTCCTACAAATATGCACCAGATCTCCTATGCAGCGAAGAATATCTATCCCAAGATATTCGCATCCAATGAGACAGCTTGCTCTCCATAATTCCAGCTAACACGCAAACCCTAACAACATCACAACCTGATGTTATTAATTCTGCAGATCTAATGTCACAACATCGCCACGTGACATCAGACATCCAAACTTCAGCAATTTAAATACTTAACACAGCCCAGTGTTAAGACTCAATGTTGCAACATCACCACCTTGACATCAACATTGAACATACTTTGTTTTACCAAAATTCCAGCCAATCCATGAACTAACAATCTCCCCCTTTGGCTAATTTTGGCTAAAACAATCTCTGCACCTTCAGAGACTTCAGCAGCGGAAAAACTTCAATCAATGATTTTGAAACTCCAAGCAGCAGCATCAGCATCAAAACAGCTACAATCTTCAACCAGCTGCACACAATTCAACATTAGCAGCAAAAGCATCAATGAGCACTCCCCCTCAATGCAACAACCAGCATAGCAGCTGTTCAGCAGTTACTCCCCCTTAATTTCTGCACTTCCGCATCACATCACTTTAGCAGCATTTGACATTCTTTGATACTCTTGACTCTCTTGGCTATTTCTCCCCCTTTTTAGCCACAGTTTGACAACCTTCACCTGGCAGTTGACTAAACATTTAAAAAAAAAAACTCCAACTGCTCACAACCCTTTCTAGCACATTTAGTCTTCATAAATGCAGATTCCCAATTTGCTTCTTAACCTTTCAAATTGGTTTGCATCTAAGGCTTTAGTGAATATGTGATAAGTTCAAATTGTACCTATTTTTGTATATAAGTTTTGTTGCACTTATCCTTACTTTGTGTTAAAATTGGTTGAATAAACCCCACTTTCTGTGTAAATATGTTTACTTTACGTTTTCGGTGTATAGTGCGTTACCGTGTAAATATCATTGAGTTTAATCGATTTTCATTTATTTTTGTAGGTGTTCCAGCAATGGGATTTTTCCATATTCATAAATATCATTGAATAAGCTTTCCAACGCTTCAAACCGTGCGTCAATCGGAGTTACGGTTCAAGAGTTATGATCAAAACAAGTTCTGGTTTTCTATCATGTTCGCTGGGCGAACCCCCGCGGCGAGCACTCGCTAGCGAGTTCGCTAGGCGAACCGGGGCGAACAAAAAGTTCCAGAATCGTGAAAAAACTCAACTTTAAGGCGGTTTACGTTCGCCTAGCAAACGGGGGCTCGCTAGGCGAACCTGGGAACACAAATTTGCCTATTTTAGCCATTTTTCATCATTTTTTAGGTTATGTTTTTGGGGGAACTTTCTCCCAACTTCATCAAACTTCATTTTTTCAGTAGATTAGCTTAGAAAACATCATGGAAGCTTGCATGTGGATGATCCGGGGTGGATTTCTCATCGATCGGCGCCGACAAACCGCGAGATGTTTGGTTCATTTCTGATTTTCTTCATGTCTTTCTTCTTTGTTGGGTTGTGTATATGTATTTGCTATGAACTCATGTATATTTGTCGCCTATGGCGTTGTATAAAACTTGCTTTACAAATCTTTATTGGTAATTGTCTCTGATTTTTTCTTTATGCGCGGGATTTGAGTTGCGTTAGACATAACCTTCGCGAACTTCGATTAGGGATGATTGTCTGTTAGTTTCTGGATTCTAGAGATAGATTTAGGGCTAACAATCTTCAATAGGCGTCGAATCTTAATGCCTTCGTGCCTTGAGCTAGCGTACGAAAGTATCGGCAATGGTAACATGGTTGTTCTCTCAACTTTGCGTTAGACATAACCTGTGTTGTGAGCGATGCTGGATGATATTAATGAGTATTGTAGGTGGAGTATAACTGGTCGGTAAGTTTAAGTTTGTGAAGAGTGATTTATATGCATTGTAGGACGAGTTTTTCTCTCTGAAGAATGATTTCTTTTTGTTTTAATATTTACTTTTATGTTTTCTTGTTTGAAACGATTTTAATCCAAACTCATAAACGCGAGAGATTGTCGAACGACATTCTTTCCCTCGAACCGATCTCTGTGGACACGACATAAATCCCGGAGGGAATTCTTCCGAAAATAAATTTTTGTTGCTTGCTTTCCCTATTCTGCATTCAACAATATGTCAGCCATCTGTTTATCTGTGGCTACATGCTCCAAAGTAACAATTTTGTCTTCAACCAATTCCCTTATGAAGTGATGCCTTATGTCTATGTGCTTTGTCCTACTATGCTGTGTAGGATTTTTAGATATATTAATGGCACTCAAATTATCACAGTATAGTGTCATAACATCTTGTTTGACATTGTATTCACTCAACATCTGCTTCATCCAAACCAGCTGAGAGCAACTACTTCCTGCTGCTATATACTCAGCTTCAGCAGTTGAGAGAGATACACAATTCAGCTTCTTACTGAACCAGGAAATCAGATTATTCCCTAGAAAGAAACAGCCTCTTGAAGTGTTTTTCCTATCATCTGCACTTCCATCCCAATCAGCATCACAGTATCCTCTTAAATCAGTCCCAGAATCATGACTATATAGCATCCCATAGTCACTTGTGCCATTCACATATTTCATAATCCTCTTCACTTGATTCAAGTGACTCACCTTAGGATCATATTGATATCTGGCACACACTCCAACAGCAAAGGAAATGTCAGGTCTGCTTGCTGTGAGATACAGTAGACTCCCAATCATACTTCTGTACAAGCTTTGGTCCACACTCACTCCATTTTCATCCTTGGATAGCTTCAAATGGGTAGGAGCAGGTGTCCTTTTGTGATTGGCATTATCCAGGCCAAATTTCTTTACTATGCTCTTAGCATATTTGCTTTGAGAAATAAAGATGGAATCCTCCATTTGTCTGACTTGTAGTCCAAGAAAGTAGCTAAGTTCTCCAACCAAACTCATTTCAAATTCAGATTGCATTTGTTGAACAAACTGTTTCACCATAGCATCTGACATTCCCCTAAATGCAATGTCATCCACATAGATTTAGGCTACCATTAATTTTTCGCCTTCTTCCTTGACAAACAAAGTTTTGTCAATCCCTCCTTTTCTATATCCATTTGCTGATAAGAATTCTGTCAGCCTCTCATACCAGGCCCTTAGAGCTTGTTTCAAGCCATACAGAGCTTTCCTCAGTTTGAACACATGATTGGGGAAGTTTGGATCAGTGAATCCTTTAGGTTGGTCAACATAGACTTCTTCATTCAGATAGTCATTCAAAAAAGCACTCTTCACGTCCATTTGGAACAGCTTGAATCTTAGGTTACAAGCCACACCCAAGAGTAGTCTGATGGATTCTAATCTAGCCACTGGAGCAAAAGTCTCATCAAAGTCAACTCCCTCAACTTGAGTATAGCCTTGTGCAACAAGTCTAGCTTTGTTTCTTGTAACCACTCCAAGCTCGTCAGACTTGTTTTTGTAGATCCACTTTGTTCCAATAACATTAACTCCATCAGGCCTAGGAACAAGCTCCCATACTTCATTCCTCTTAAACTGCTCCAGCTCTTCATGCATTGCATTTATCCAAAACTCATCAGCCAATGCTTCCTTGACATTTTTTGGCTCAATTTTCGAGACAAAGCATGAACTTGCTATAACATCTCTTAACCTAGTCCTTACTCCAGAGTTTGGATCACCTATAATTAGCTCCTTTGGGTGGTCCTTCTGCACTCTGATAGAGGGATCCTTATGAGGTTGCTCAGCTTCAGGCTCAGCAGCAGCAACACTAGGAGTTTGGCTTCTGTCTTCAGCTTCCGGTGCAACTTCACCAGCTGATGTCTCAACAGCATCTGGAACATCATCATCTTCCTGCTTGTCACTGTCATCAATCACCACATTGATTGACTCCATCATCACCTTGGTTCTAGAGTTGAACACCCTATATGCTCTGCTGTTAGTAGAGTATCCCAAGAATATTCCTTCATCACTTTTGGAATCCAATTTTCTTCTCTGCTCTCTATCAGCCAGAATATAGCATCTACTTCCAAAAACATGGAAGTACTTAACATTAGGTTTTCTTCCCTTCCATAGTTCATACAGAGTGGATGAAGTGTCTCTTCTTAGGGTAACCCTGTTGTGAATGTAGCAGGCAGTGTTCATGGCTTCAGCCCAGAAATGATAAGGAAGTTTCTTGGCATGAATCATTGCTCTAGCAGACTCTTGTATAGTTCTGTTCTTCCTCTCAACAACTCCATTTTGCTGAGGGGTGATAGGCGATGAAAACTCATGACTTATACCTTCAGCCGAGCAAAATTCTTCAAACTTTCTATTTTCAAACTCTCTTCCATGATCACTTCTTATTCTGATAACCTTACTCTCCTTTTCTCTTTGGAGTCTTTAACAGAGCTCTTTAAAGACATCAAACACCTCTGATTTGTCTTTGATGAAGTTCACCCAGGTGTATCTAGAATAGTCATCCAGAACTACATAAGCATATTTCTTTCCACCCAGACTTTCAACTTGCATAGGTCCCATCAAGTCCATATGAAGAAGTTCCAATACCTTGGAGGTGGTGTCATGTTGAAGCTTCGGATGAGACATCTTTGTCTGCTTTCCTTTTTTACAGTCTCCACACACCTTTCCTTCCTCAATACTAAGTTTGGGAATCCCTCTGACTGCTTCTGAGGAGATAATTCTCTTTATTCCCTTTAGGTGAAGATGTCCCAACTTTTGATGCCAGATTTTGACATCATCTTCTTTAGCAAGCAAACACGTGGAAGAATTTGAGTTTTGAGGCACCCAAAGATAGCAATTGTCCTTAGACCTGGCTCCCTTCATAATGACTTCTTCTTTGTCATCTTTGACCATACATTCGGACTTTATGAAGTCTACTTTGAATCCTTGATCACAAAGTTGACTAATACTAATCAAATTTGCTGTTAGTCCTTTAACAAGAAGAACATTCTCCAGTCTGGGAGCACTAGCACAGTTTAGTTTACCAACCCCCTTTATCTCTCCTTTGATCCCATCACCAAATGTAACATAGCCAGAAGACTGAGGTTTCACATCTACAAGAAGATTCTTTACTCCAGTCATGTGTCTTGAACACCCACTGTCAAAATACCAGTCTTCTTTGGTAGAAACCCTTAAGGAAGTGTGAGCTATCAAGCTGGTAACTTTAGGAACCCATTGCTTCACCACCTTAGGCCTGACCTCTTTCTGTCTGGGTTGAGGAGCAGAATTTGGATAACCGTGAAGCTTGAAGCACGAGGACTGCATATGTCCAATCCTGCCACAATAAAAGCATCTGACTCTGTCGTTTCTAAAGTGGTTAAATCTTCTTCCACTTTGTTGATAATGCTGTGGCTGCCACCCATAATGTTGTCTCCTTACTCCATAGTTGGATTGTCTTCTTCTGTACTGAGGATGCTGTCTCTTAGACTGTCTCCTATGGTGATGAGGCTTCCTTCTTCCATAGTAATGAGGCACAACATTGTTGTATTCATTTCCATCCCAGTTACGCTGATGATGAAACCTGTTCTGATTGGACTCAACAGCCTCCATGCTCTTGTGATATTGGGGAGGCATATGCTGACTGACTCCTTGGGGCTGCATCTTCCTCTGATGAGGACCATTCTTCTTCTCAACATTCTGGGGCTGAACAACCTTCTTTGGTGTAGGACCCTGTCTCTTAGGTTGATGTTGAGACAATGGTTGAGACATCTCCTTCTTTGTTCCTGAAGTGCTTGCCACATATCCTATACCTGATTTATCTCCAGCAGCTTTCTCTGACTGAAGAATCTTATCAAGAGTAGCTGTACCACTGTTCATCATCCTAACGAATTTTGTCATCTGATCCAGTTGAGACTTAACTAGTACAACTTCATTTTCCATATCAGCTTTTTCATTTTCAAGATGAGCAATCTGTTGCTTGTGATACTTGCTTTCTAGACAAATCTCAACACTTTTTAAACACAGCTCTTGATAAGTAGATGCTAACTCCTCATAAGTTATTTCTCCATCACTATCATCATCAAACACAACAGTTCCTGTTAAGGCTCTAACATGCCTTGCTGACTCACCTTCACTTTCACTATCAGATTCAGACCAGGAAACTGACATGCCCTTCTTCTGCTTCTTCAAGAATGTGGGACATTCTTTCTTGACATGTCCATACCCTTCACATTCAAAGTACTGAACACCTTTATCCTGGGTAGTCTTCTCTTCATCTTTCTCTTTTGGCTTGCTGATGTCAGAAGAGATGTTCTTGACACTAGGCTTGTAGTTATTGTTCCACCTTTTTAACACTTTGTTGAACTGCCTTCCCAACATAGCAATGGCTTGAGACAAATCTTCCTGAGAATCATCATCTTTGACTTCCTTAGCTTCTGCAGTAGTGGAGACCAAAGCAATACCCTTAGGCTTCTTTTCTGGTTCTTCTTCATTCAAACCAAGCTCAAAAGTTTGAAGAGATCCAATGAGCTCATCAACTCTCATCTTGCTGATGTCTTGAGCTTCTTCAATAGCAGTCACCTTCATCTTGTACCTCTTAGGAAGGGACCTAAGAATCTTCCTTACAAGCTTTTCTTCTAACATTTTCTCTCCAAGAGCACTAGATGCATTGGCCAACTCAAGAACACTCATGTGGAAGTCATGAATAGTCTCGTCTTCCTTCATCTTCAGACTTTCAAACTTTGATGTTAGAAGCTGAAGTCTAGACATCTTCACTCTAGACGTTCCTTCATGCGTAGCCTTCAAAATATCCCACGCTTCCTTAGCAACTTCACAGGTATTGATTAACCTGAAAATATTCTTATCCACTCCATTGAAAATTGCATTTAGAGCTTTGGAATTTCCAAGGGCAAGCTCATCTTCTTCCTTGGTCCATTCTTCTTCAGGCTTCGGCTTTGAAGTGCCCTCTTTATCTTTGCCAGCATCATCTTTTTCACACACAACAGGTGCTTTCCATTCTTTAATTATGGCCTTCCAAGCCCTGCTGTCAAAGGATTTTAAGAAAGTGGTCATCCTTGGCTTCCAAGAGTCATAATTGGATCCATCCAAAATAGGGGGTCTGTTGACGAATCCTCCAACTTCTTTGTCCATCTTTCCACCAGAAAGTAACTTCCCTATATCTCACCCAGAGACAGACAGGATGCCTGCTCTGATACCAATTGAAATTCTGGTATCAGACGTGTGATGTTAAGGTGCGATGTCACAACAACACACTCTGCACAATGGACAAAATAAACAGCAGAAAAACACAATGAATTGTTCACCCAGTTCGGTCTAACTTCCTACGTCTGGGGGCTACCAAGCCAGGGATGAAATTCACTACTTGTAGTATTAATTTACAGACTCAACAACCCAGTTGACAATCTCCTAAACTTAATTCCTACTAGTGACTTTCTACCTAAGAAACCACTTAGATATGAGAACACTACTCAATCCCTAAAACACTTCAGAGAGATAATTCTAAGATCACACACTTTGAATATCACTACTTGATTCTGCTTCACATCTTTGATCAAGAACAACTCAAAACACTAATACCAATTCACACTAGAATGGTTTACAAATCATAAACGAAGACACAAATGACAATCAGTCTTTAGCTCTCTTTTCTTCGTACCTTTTCTTTAGTACTGGTGCGCTTTATATAACTCCTTGAATTGGAGTTGGACCTGCTACAATATCTGACCTGATTTGTTATTTAAAACTGAATATTCAAAATAGATTTTCTCCTAAAATCTTTTCAAATCTTCAACCTTTTAAATCTCGTACAAATCTGCACCAGATCTCCTATGCAGCGAAGAATATCTATCCCAAGATATTCGCATCCAATGAGACAACTTGCTCTCCACAATTCCAGCTAACACGCAAACCCTAACAACATCACAACCTGATGTTATTAATTCTGCAGATCTAATGTCACAACATCGCCACGTGACATCAGACATCCAAACTTCAGCAATTTAAATACTTAACACAACCCAGTGTTAAGACTCAATGTTGCAACATCACCACCTTGACATCAATATTGAACATACTTTGTTTTACCAAAATTCCAGCCAATCCAAGAACTAACACTTAGCTTTTATGCTTATGCTTTAGGATAGTCACTTCATCTCCTCCCCTTCTTCAATTTTCAAAATCTTCTCCCTTTTTCAAAACCTTCTTGTTTTCAAACTATAACCTCTTTCACAATAAACCTTGACTTTTGTCAAGTGATTTTTCAAACTTCATTTTCTTTAATAAATGTCAATCAATGTTAAACATACTTTGACCATTTCAAAAGACTAAAAAAATACAAAAACCCATTCAATCATTTTGTGCCTTTGTGCACTTTTTCATTTAAATTTTTTCATAAAGATTAGACATGAGTCATTTTTATAGTTGAGATGTAATTCTCCTATTCCCCATAGTATTTGAGATGTTGACATTTTTCACTTAGATGTTGAGTGATAGACTTGTTGATTTTTATCGAAGCAAAAATCCTCCATCTCAAGGTGATGCAAATGTTGTTTTCTTATACTTGTGGGCGACTAGTCGTAGTTTTCTCCTTAAAATGAAGACTTGTCTTTTCATTTAAAATGAATCATAACAAACCAATTTTTTTATTTGTACAACGAACTACGGGGTTTTGATTCTATATTGCACTTTGTGGGTACGTAGGCATGAGGCTCAAGAAGTCTCTCCAAACACAAAAATCTTAAAAACAATTTCTTTTCTCATCTCCTTAATCTCATTTCAAACAAACATTTTCAAACCAAAAAGCGTAGATATATCAAAGGTTTCCTATAGAGTACTATAGACGTTTTGGGTTCTAACACATTCCAATTGCGTAACCAACCCCCTTACCCTGTCTCTATTTATTTGTTCTTGTTTTAGAACTTGTTTAGGTTTTGTTCGCTCTTTTTCCTTTCCTTTTGGATAAAATAAAAGTGTGGTGGCGACTCTTGCTTTATGAGTTATGTTAATCAATAGCTTACACTCACAATTTTTACCGCTACAGAAAAGTGGCGGCTCTGTTGGGGAGAACACCCAGAGTCTCTGGTTCTTAGCGGGTTCAGCCTACTTTGATTTATTTACGCTTATTTGTTTGATTTTGTTTGTTATTGCTTGTTCTATTAGGGTGCTTGGTGATCTCTGTGTGGTGAGACAGGTTCTATACCCGAGCCTGAGAGCTCTGAAGGACAATTTGGAGAGACTCACCGCAATGATGGAGACTTTGGTGGCTGCTCAGAATCATCCACCACCGCCTTTTCCTTCTCAGACTCTTGTGCAAAGAACCATGATTTTAGAGATTGTATCAACGCCCATTTCTGTGGCCCGGTCAATTATACTCAACATCAGATTCCTCCTTGTTTCCCTTGGGGCATGCCTTTCAATTATGTGCCAGGGGGATTTCAACCTCCTGCTTCTGAAGGTTCAAGAGTTCCTGCTGTTATGACTATGCCACCTCCTGTGGTTAATGTTGTTTCTCATACTGAGATTCCAGTTATTCCCGCCGCTGTATCTGTGCCACCACCCGTGGGTCACACTGTGCCTTATACTGAAGAACAAATTTTCCACATTGCTCCGAGCGAGAGTTTGGATGTCCTTGATCGTATGAATGATTTTCAAGATTAGTTTGCTGAGATGCAGAAAGAAATCAGGGCTTTAATGGGGAAATAGTTATTTGGAAAGAATGCTCATGAGATTTGTCTTGTCCCAAATGTGAAGATTCCCCCAAAGTTCAAGGTTCCGAACTTCGAGAAATATAAAGGTAACGCTTGTCCGCAAAGCCATCTGGTCATGTATGCTAGAAAGATGTCCACCCATACTGACAACCATCAGTTGCTAATTCACTACTTTCAAGATAGTCTTACTGGTGTTGCATTGAAATAGTACATGGGACTTGATAGTTCCCAAATTAATACATTCAACGACCTCGGAGAAACTTTCATTCGTTAGTATAAGTACAATATGGATATGGCGTCAGACCGTGATCAGCTCCGCGTAATGTCTCAGAAAGAGAAGGAAACCTTTAAGGAATACGCCCAGAGGTGGCGTGAGATTGCAGCTCAGATAAGCCCTCCGTTGGAGGAGAAGGAGATGACAAAAATCTTCCTGAAGACTTTGGTTCCATTTTATTATGAAAAGATGGTTGTGAGCGCTCCCAGTGATTTTACAAAGATGGTTAACATGGGAATGAGATTAGAGGAAGCTGTCCGTGAAGCACGTCTTATAAAAGAAGGTGGTTCTGGAGGTGCAGAGAAGCATGGTGCTGGTTTTTCTAAGAAGAAAGACGGGGAAACCAATGTCATCTATGAAGAGAAATCCATAAGATATATGGGAAGAAATAATGATGGTAATCATCGTCAGCAACAAGTAGCTTCTATCATGCATGTCATTGATGTTGCTCCTGCTGCTCAGACAACTCCGAATTATCAACCACAGTTCCAACAGAGAACACATCAGAATAATCAACAGAATCGTCCATAGAGAAAGAATCAGTTTGATCCCATTCCATTTTCTTACGCTGATTTATACCCTGGCTTGATACAGAAGAAGCTTGTACAACCCAGTGACCCACCATATGTTCATGCAGAACTTCCATGGTGGTATAGAGATGATCAAACATGTGCTTTTCATTAAGGAGCTCCTGGACATGATATCGAAAACTGTTTTTCTCTGAAAGCTGAAGTTCAAAGACTCATTTGAAATGGTATTCTGTCATTTGAGGACACTAATCCTAATCTGCAATCAAATCTGTTGCCTAAGCATGGTAACACATTTGTTAATATGGTGTATGAGTGTTCTGGTACATACCGTATTTTTGATATTCGCTGGATCCGGAGGTCATTGGTTGAGATGCATGCTACTCTGAGTGAATACATCCATTATGAACATGATTATGCCGCTTGTTGTATTTGTTCTGTGAATCCCCGTGGGTGTGTGATTGTGAAAAGGGATTTACAAGAGATGATTGATCAAAATCTGATTATAGTCACTACAAATAGAAATGAAGTTGAGAATGAGGTGAATGTCATAGTTCCACACTTTAACATTCCAGAGCGAGTGATAATTTCTTACAATAGTAAGAAATCTGTTGTTACACCTTTGGTCATTCGTTTGCCTGGCCCGGTACCGTATGAATCAAATAAAGTTGTTCCCTATAAATACAATGCTACTATGTTGGAGGATGGAAAAGAGGTTCCAATTCTTTCTCTTCCCTCAGTTGTGACTGTTACAGATGTAGGTGGTGTGACCAGAAGTGGTTGAATATTTGCTAATGTACCCTCGAAGACAAGTGAAGATGTTGTGGGTAAGCAAAATCAGTTGAAGACTTTTGTTAAGGCTGGTCAATCGAGTGATGTAAACCAGAAATCAGATAATGATTAGATGTTGAAATTGATCAAAAAGAGTGAATATAATGTGGTGGATCAACTTTTGCATATGCCGTTCAAATTATATGTCATATCTCTATTGATGAGCTCCGAGGCTCATAGAGAATCTCTGCAGAAAGTATTGGAGCAAGCTTATGTAGACCATGATGTAACTGTTAATCAATTTAATAGTATTGTTGCCAATATCACTGTGTGTAACAATCTGACCTTTTGTGATGAAGAATTAACTGAAGATGGAAGAAATCATAATTTGGCTCTCCATATTTCCATGAATTTCCAAGAGGACGCTCTGTCCAATGTGCTAGTTGACACCGGTTCATCTATCAATGAAATGCCAAAATCCACTTTATCCAGATTGTCATATCAGGGCACTCTTATGAGGTTCAGTGGGGTCATTGTGAAAGCCTTTGATGGCTCGAGGAAGACTGTGATTGGAGAGGTTTATTTCCCTATTAAGATAGGTCTGTACTTATTCCAGATTACTTTTCAAGTTATGGACATTTGTCTTGTTTACCGTTGTTTTCTTGGACGCCCTTGGATTCATGAAGCTGGGGCAGTTACCTCAACACTTAACCAGAAGTTGAAATTTGTCCAGAATGGCAAACTTGTTGTAGTAGGTGGAGAACAGGCTATGCTGGTGAGTAGTTTGTCATCTTTTTCTTATATTGATGCCAACAAGGATGTTGGAACTCCGTTCCAGGCACTTTCTGTCATTGATAATGTTGTTAAGAAGAATGGGGTGCCCATGTCTTCTCTGAAAGATGCTCAACATGTGTTGGAGAGTGGCCAAGTGATGGTTCACGATGATTCATTGAAGTTACTGAGAAAAAGGATAGAAGTGGCTTGGGTTTCGCGCCTGGTTCAACCCGTAAAAAGCTGAAGAGTATTCATGAGGTTTTTCGTAGTGTTGGGTTCATTCATGCCAAAGATCACTCTACTGCTACAATTCTTGAAGATGATCAAGAGAAAGACACGCCCAACTTTCTGACACGTGGATTGATATGCCAAAATTGGATAGTTGTTGACGTTCCTACTGTTGTTCATGTTTTAAAGTAATTTGTTTTAATTTTCTTTCAAAAATCCTTTCACTCTGCCCAATATGAAAGTGAATTTGTGAGGGCTTTATTTCAACTATTATCATCATCAATAAAATGTTATTTTGTTTATCCATATTATGTTTTCCCTTTTTGCTTTATTTCTGAAAAATGGTAACATAAAAAACCAAATAATAATATGATAATCACTGTTATCTGCATAATACTCGCACTTTTATTCATATTCTAAAATCAAACATAAATTATTATGCAGATTGATTGTTAAACCCATTGAAAACAATGTCCTTATGCCCTCTCCCCACTTTGAATTCCCTGTGTTTGAAGCGGAAGAAGAGGACGTTGAAGAGATTCCAGATAAAATTTCTCGCTTGCTTGAGCACGAGGAAAAGACCATTCAACCTCATGAAGAGCCGGTGGAATTGGTTAATTTAGGTTCAGAGGAAGATAGAAAAGAAGTCACGGTTGGGGCACTGCTTGGTCCAGAAGTTAAGAAGAGAATGGTAGAGCTTCTCAAAGAATATGTTGATGTATTTGCTTGGTATTATCAAGATATGCCAGGTCTTGATACTGATATTGTGGAGCACAAATTTCCGTTGAAGCCAGAATGTCTGCCAGTTAAGCAGACGTTGAGAAGAACTCGTCCCGACATGCTTATTAAGATTAAAGAGGAGGTTCAGAAGCAGATTGGTGCTGTTTTTCTTGTGACTGCTGAGCATCCTTAATGGGTGGCCAATATTGTGCCTGTTCCAAAGAAAGACGGAAAAGTCCGAATGTGCGTTGACTATAGAGATTTGAATAAAGCAAGTTCGAAAGATGATTTTCCACTACCATACATTGATATGTTGGTAAATAATACTGCTAAGTTCAATATCTTTTCCTTTATGGATGGATTTTTCGGTTATAATCAGATAAAGATGGCACCCAAGGATATGGAAAAGAAAACATTCATTACACCCTGGGGAACATTTTGTTACAGAGTGACGCCATTCGGTTTGAAAAATGCTAGTGCAACGACCAGAGAGCTATGATCACTCTGTTCCATGATATGATGCATAAAGAAATAGAGTTCTATGTGGGCAATGATTTGTAAGTCGAAGACTGAGGAAGATCATATTGAGTATCTGTTGAAGCTGATTCAACGTCTGAGAAAGTTTAAGCTCCATTTGAATCCGAATAAATGCACTTTTGGTGTTCGTTCTGGAAAATTGTTGGGTTTTATTGTCATCCAGAAAGGCATTGAAGTTGATCCTGGTAAAGTTAAAGCTATTCAGGAAATGCCTGCGCCCAAAACAGAAAAACAAGTAAGAGGATTCTTGGGATGTTTGAATTATATCTCAAGATTTATATCCAATATGACAGCCACTTGTGGGCCGATCTTCAAGCTTCTCCGCAAAGATCAGGGTTGTATATGGACAGTGGATTGTCATAAAGCTTTTGATAGTATTAAAGAGTATATGCTAGAACCTCTGATTCTGTCTCCTCCCGTGGAAGGAAGACCATTGATTATGTATTTGACTGTGCTAGAAGAGTCTATGGGCTGTGTTTTTGGTCAACAAGATGAATCAGGTCGAAAAGAATTTGCCATTTATTATTTGAGCAAGAAGTTCACTGATTGTGAGTCTCGGTACTCAATGCTTGAAAAGACTTGTTGTGCTTTAGGATGGGCTGCCAAGCGCCTCCGCCAGTATATGTTGAATCATACTACTTGGTTGATATCCAAAATGGATCCAATCAAGTATATTTTTGAGAAGCCTGCTTTGACTAGGAGGATCGCTCGTTGGCAAATGTTGTTGTCAAAATATGATATTGAGTACCGAACTCAAAAGGCGATAAAAGGAAGTGTTTTGGCTGACTATTTGGCACACCAGCCAATTGATGATTATCAACCTATTAAGTTTGATTTTCCTGATGAGGATTTGATGTACTTAAAGGTTAAAGATTGTGAGGAACCTTTACCTGATGAAGGGCTAGAGCCTGGACCCCGTTGGGGTTTAATCTTTGATGGAGCTGTTAATGCATATGGAAATAGTATTGGGGTAATAATTGTTACTCCCCATGGTTCTCATATTCCTTTTACTGCAAGGTTGATGTTCACTTGCACAAAAAATGCGGCAAAGTATGAAGCGTGTATTATGGGCTTGGAAGAAGCTATTGATTTAAGAATCAAGATTCTTGATGTATGCGGAGATTCACCCCTAGTGATTAATCAGATTAAAGGGGAATGGGAGACACGTCAACCTGATTTGATTCCTTATCGAGATTATGCAAAAAGGTTTTCAACTTTCTTCAATAAGGTTGCGTTTCACTATATACCCAGAGAAGAGAATCGAATGGCTGATGCTTTATCAACTTTAGCCTCCATGATTGTGGTGAATTGGTGGAATGGTGTGCCTAGAATCAACGTCATACGTCTTGATAGACCGGCTCATGTGTTTGCGGTAGAAGAGGTCGTTGATGATAAACCATGGTATTATGATATTAAATACTTTCTTTAGAATCAAGAGTACCTACTTGGGGCATCTAAGAAGGATAAGAAAACTTTGAGAAGGTTGGCTAGTAACTTCTTCTTGAATGATGATGTGCTGTATAACAGAAATTATGGCATGGTCTTGCTCAGATGCGTGGATAGACACGAAGCAGACATGTTGATGAAAAAAATTCATGAAGGATCCTTTGGTACCCATGCCAATGGACATGCAATGGCAAAAAAGATGTTAAGAGCAGGTTACTATTGGCTGACAATGGAATCTGACTATTGCAAATATGTGAAGATGTGTCATAAGTGCCAGATTTATGCTGACAAAATAAATGTACCTCCAACTCCTCTCAATGTTATTTCTTCTCCATGGCCTTTCTCCATGTGGGGCATTGATATGATTAGAATGATTGAGCCTAAATCATCGAATGGACATTGTTTCATATTGGTGGCTATTGACTATTTTACCAAATGGATTGAAGCGGCATCGTACGCCAATGTGACCAAGCAAGTAGTGGTCCGCTTTATCAAGAACCAAATCATTTGTTGGTATGGTGTTTCGAGCAAGATTATCACTGATAATGGGTCAAATCTAAATAACAAGATGTTGAAGGAATTATGTGATGAGTTTAAGATTGAGCATCATAATTCTTCTCCTTACAGACCCAAGATGAATGGGGTTGTTGAAGCTGCTAATAAGAATATCAAGAAGATCATTCAGAAGATGGTTATCACATACAAAGACTGGCATGAGATGCTCCCTTTTGCTTTGCATGGGTATCGTACATCCGTCCGCACTTCAAAAGGGGCAACCCCTTTCTCTCTTGTTTATGGTATGGAAGCAATGCTCCCGATAGAAGTTGAAATCCCTTCTATGAGAGTTTTGATGGAAGCTGAATTGTCTGAGGCTGAATGGTGTCAAAGCAGATATGATCAGTTGAATTTGATTGAAGAGAAAAGAATGACGGCCTTGTGTCATAGCCAATTGTATCAACAGAGGATGAAGTAAGCTTTTGGCAAGAAGGTTCGACCTCGTGTGTTCAAAGAAGGCGACCTCGTGCTCAAAAAGATCTCGACTTTTACTACTGATTCTAGGGGAAAATGGACTCCTAATTATGAAGACCCGTATGTTGTTAAGAGAGCCTTCTCTGGCAGTGCATTAATTCTTACAACTATGGATGGTGAAGAGTTCACTCATCCTATGAATGCCGATGCAGTCAAGAAATACTTTGCCTAAAAGAATAAAAGAACAACTCGCTAAGTTGAAAACCCAAAAAGGCGACTTAGGCAAAAATGAGCGTCTCGGTGGGCTGAAAGCCCAAAAGGGCGGTCCAGGAAAAAATTGGAGACAAAAACAGAAATAATCATCTCGGTAGATTGAAAACCCGAAAGGGCAATCTAGGCAAAAGTTAGGGATTACAACAAGTAACTACATTCGGCTAGTCTTGATCACTTGAAGCAACATTACCTGCTAACGATTCTCTTTCAACCATTCTCAACGGAAGTTTTGAGCACAGTGGAATTCAAAGTTGTTAGGGAGAATAGTGGTCATTGTATTTCAATGTATCCCTTTCCATTGTATTTACCATTTTTCAAACTTTGTAATGATCCATGGAGTTACGCCATTTGCGGACTTCCATTCTATCAATAAAATTTGGGCCTTTGTAAATTTTCTTTTATTTTTATGATGATTTTTGAAACAAAATATGAATAATTTATTGAAATTTTGAAAAATTATAAAAAAAAATTCCTTTGATTTATGAACATAAAAAGGAATGTCAACGGTTATTCCAAGAACGGTAAAATCGCGAAGCACAAAGCTTAGTGTTTTCCCCAGTGAAGTCACTGAAGTTTGTTCTTATTCTCCCCAGTAGAATCTATTGATAATTCCTCAGTAGAGTTTGTTCCTGTGGATGTAATCAAGGTTCCCCTTTTGTTGTTAACCAGATGGTGGGTTTCCTCAAAGATTTGTTATGAGGTGTTGGAGTCCTGGGATCCAATATTTCTCAGTTGAATACCAGTTTGGGTTTTTCTCCAGACGAGTACTCTTCGATTTTCCCCTGTTAGGTCTTGAGTCAGAAATTCTCTAGCTGAGTATGTTTTATGTTTCTTTCATCCAGCCAAACTACGATCAGGCAGAGGAGCAGTTTTAAGTTCCACCTCTCTTTGATGTGGAATCCCCACGCAGAGTTTTGTCCTCTAGTTGTGTCATTTTTACTTTGATTGCTTCTCGAGCAGAGAGCAACGTTTCCTACTAAGAAGTATCGATATAGCATTCCATTGTTGGGTTTTCTCACTGTGTGTTGATTTTTAAAATCCCCCACAGATTGACCTTCTGCTATGATGTTAGCTTCTTAAGTATCCTTGCGCTTCCAAGATGTTTCTCCCAAGGTTGTTAGTACCCAGAGATTTACTCTTGCTGATTCCCAGCGGAAGTTGTGCATTTTTACCTTGGATGTTTTCCAAGCAAAGAGCAATGTTGTTGTCTTCTAAGAAGCGTTGATATAGCAGTCATCTGTCGGGTTTTCTCTCACTTATGTTGAGTATTAATCTAAAATCCCCCACAACTTGACCTCTTGCTATGATGTTAACTTCTTATTTTCGCCGGCAAGTCCAGGATGTTTTTCTCAGAGTTGGCTACTCCTCAGAGATTTTTTCGTATCTCCAGCAGATCTGCGTTATTCCCCGGTGGAGTTTGTGTAACTATTTACATGGTTACAATCCCCAGCGAATTCATCATTTTTCACAGCAGATCTCTCCATTCCTTTAATAGAGTTGGAGTTATTGGTTGATATCCCCAGAAGAGTTTGTTTGGAGTTTATCCTTGGCAAATCTTTGTTGTTCCCGTAGCAGAGTAAGTTGTTGTTCTATTTCCCCAAGGAGAATCTAGATGACCTGTCTTGTTGGTGTTTCCGCAACAGATCTTTTCATTCCTTGAAGCGGAGTTCATATGAATGATTCTTATCCCCTGTAAGAGTCAAGAAGATTTGGGTGGTTACGTATCCCCAACAGATTCTCTCCACCCCTTTAGGCGGAGTTCATGTTGTTATCCTCTTTGTGGATTATTGATGCTAGAAGATTGATCTTTGGGCTTCTCCCCAAGCAATATCTTCCTATCCCCAACAAGAGTTGAGCCTTGTAGTAGGATTTATTTTTCTTTGATGGTTTTGTTTATCTCTTGCAGGATTTCTTCAGCTAAATCCCTAGCAGAATTTCCAGTGATATCTCCATCTTGTTGAGATTAGCCGAGTATCCGGTTGTGTTGCGATGTTTATTCATCCTTTGTCATCTTTATGTATGTTTTGTCAGCATATTCATACTCATATACATTGCATGCACATTCATTTGTTGTGCATATCATGTTGTTGTTACATTATGAATTTTGCATTTTTTGTCGGTGCTTCCCCGCTCTCTGGTGCTGTTATCCGCGCAGAGCGTGTGTATTCTCTCTCCATTAAGATGTCAATCCTAAGCAGAAAGTGCTTATCATTTCTAATTCCCCACTAAGTTTATTCCTCGTGGAAGTTGTTTATTTTAGCTTTCCTTCCCAGTTCATTATCTGGATAGAACTAATCCCCAGTTGAGATATTTCCTCATTGGGTCGAGTTTTGTTGATTGTTTCTCTCTAGTTTGTTCCTGGATTGAACTTTGGTCTCCTACAGAGGTTTATTTGGAATCTCTCTAGGCTGTGAAACACGGATGATGAAAAGGCATTTAGTTTGCCCTTTGAGGATTTATTTTCCTCGACAGAAGTTTGTTTGTAAATCCCATCAGAAGATGAAGATTTAAATTTCCCCAACAGTTTTGTGATAACACTCTCTTTGAAATTTTTGACCATATGCAAATGGTGTTCTCTTTATTTGAGAAACTTGCATATCCTCATCATTCTGACAAGTGGCAATCTCTCTGAGAAGCTTGTTTGATATATCAACCTTTTTTGCGACTTCAAGTGGCAACCTTTTTGTTTGAGCAGCTTGTATTTCCCCAGCAAGGTAAAACTCACCCGGTAACAAGTGGCTACCTCTTTATTTGAGCAGCTTGTGTACCTCCGGGAATTAATTTGTATCTTCGCAGTAAATGGCGTCTCTCTAGTTCACCTTCAACAGAGAAGTTTATTGTGAGATGTTTGATCCCTATCCGACCAACTTTTCCATCAAATGGCATCTCTCCGAAAATGTCTCAAAGGGAAGTTTGGTGAAGTTATTTTCCATCAAATGGCATCTCTCCGAAAATGTCTCGAAAGGAAGTTTGGTGAAGTTATTTTCCATCAAATGGCATCTCTCTGAAAATGTATCGAAGGGAAGTTTGGTGAAGTTATTTTCCATCAAATGACATCTTTCCGAAAAAGTCTCGAAGGGAAGTTTGGTGAAGTTATTTTCCATCAAATGGCATCCCTCCGAAAAAGTGTCAAAGGGAAGTTTGGTGAAGTTATTTTCCATCAAATGGCATCTCTCTAGAAAAGTCCCAATGTGAAGTTTGTTGTGAAATCCCAACAGATGGTTCTCTCTTTATTTGAGAAGTCTGTTGTATGATCTAACCTGCCCATAACTCCATTGAAGGTCCCCGGTAGAGTTATTCATATCTAATTCCTAGCAAATGGCAGTCCCTTTAGCGAAGACAAATTGTATTTGGTCCTTTTTTCAAGTTCAAAACTTGATTAAAGAAGAAGTTGAGCCCTATCTTAATAATGGAAGCTTGTTATCATTCGACTTGGTTCGTTATTTGTACAGATGTTTATCTCCTCATATGAGAATCCTATTGCGATCCAGTGAATATTTCATCCCCAACAGATGGGTGTCTCTTTATTTGAGAAGTCTGTTGTGTGATTTGACATGTCAGCATCTCTTTTGAGTATCCCCGTCAGAGTTTTTGTTTATCCCCGGCAAATGGCTATCCCTTGTGAAGCTTGTCTGTTATCCCATTTTTCCTGGCCTACCAGGAATTTATTTCCCCAGTTTGGCTCATCTCTTGTTTTCCCCTGCGGAGTCTCTTTTCTTTTCTTTTGCTCTCCAGCATTTGTTTGTCTCCTGTGGCATATATTCCCCACAGAGGTCTTGTGCTTGCATACCATAAACATTGCATAATCATATCATTTTGTGGTCTCTTAGGGCCAAAATTGGGTTTATTTATGTATTTAAGTCTCTTCTATCTTGTCGAGAAGAAGATGTCAATCTTCATATCTCCTGATAGAAGAAACTTAAATAAGGGCAGCTGTAATACCCTAATTTTTAACCCTAAGATCCCACATGTCATTTTCATTTTTGCATTCAAACAAGATCATACTTGGTTGCCTCCTACCCTCCTCTTTGGGTTTGTTCTTTGTGGAGATCACCAAACACCCTTGTGTTTCTTATTTGCTTTATGTTTGTTTATGTTTACTAACTCATAATCAAAATACCAAAAATATGTCTTTATTTCCTTTTGTTTCTATTACATATTAGGTAAGGAATACGTCAAGGATATCAAACTTAGTTCCTCAACATTATTCAGGCTCATTTTGATTAGGAACATCCCAAGGTTTAATTACTTGTCTCTCAAGAAAGTCAAAGGTTCATGTGTTAATTTCCATGCATTCTTCAACAAGTAAACCTCAAGCCAAGACCAAAGCAGTGCAGTAATAAGCAAATTTTTCACAATTTTCAATGGTTAATCGATTAACATCATAGTGTTAATCGATTACACCCTTCGAAAGAGGCGCAGAAAATTGAATTTTCAAGCATGTAATCGATTAACACATATATGTTAATCGATTACACCCTGGCATATTGGCCAAAATTAATAGCTTTTCAACTCTGCAGCAGTGTACTATCATTTGCACTTGCATGATTCTAGAGCAGCAAAAAAATCACACAAATATTATTCCCCTACCTCATAATGATTAATTCCACCATACACCTCATTTCATACCCAATCTGAACCAATTGATCCTTGATTTGCAACCCAAATCAAACTCCAAGCCTAATTGTGCTCCAAACCTAGCTTCTATTTAAACAAACTCCATCCATTCCAATCCAACTTTTCAATCATTCTCTCCTTCAAATTCCTGAATTCTCTACTCATCAATTCTCATTCTCTCTCACTTTTTTTTAATTCTTCACTCATTCTCTCCATTTTTCATCTTCCCCAACCATTACTAAAGCTCTCTCCATTGAAATTTAACAAGCTTTTCATTGAAACTTGTTGATCTTTGAGCTAAACCTCCATTAAAACACTTCTTCTTCATGAAGTTCTGTTGAATCTAAGCTTTGGAGATCATTGTTTGAAGTTAATCTTGAAGCAAATTCATATTTGGTTGGTAATTCTTGGATCTAACATTGTTTGTGCTTAATTCACATCTTTCATCATGTAATATCTTGTGAATTTTGTGTTTCTTGATCCATTTGCTTGCTTTGATGTTTGATTGTTGATAATTGTTGGATTTTTCATGCTCATTTGCATACATTATCATTCAGTGTTTGAATGTGGAAGTGATTGTGGAAATAAGCTTTTTAAAACTCTTTTTCTGCTTCTGTTGCAAGTTTAATCGATTAACAGTGTTAATCGATTACACCCCCTGCTGCTCCCCTGGATGTGTTGTTTTTGATGTTGTAATCGATTAACACCCCTTGGTTAATCGATTACACCTGTACATAATGCAGGTTTTGGCATTTTTTTGGACTATTTTGGTTCCTTTTCTTCTTTCTTCCTTTCTCCTTTATTTTACATTGAATGATAACTTTTGTTGATTAAATTTCTCTTCAAATTCCATGGACTTTGGGTGTATGATGAAGTTGGATAAACCTTCATTAGTTCAAATCTATCTTTAAGTGAATCATTTGATTCATTTTAGGTGCTTTGAATTAGTGATAGGTTTAGTACTTTAATCCACTAAAAAGAGTGATGGAAATTGAAGATGGAATGATTCAAATGTTGTGATTCAATTTGGTTTCCCTCCTCCCATCTTCTTCTTTTTTCTTTTGGTCAATGAAAATCTTAAATGTCATGGAACTTTACTTTTAAGTTCTTGATTAAGATGAGACCACTACCTCTTTTCTTTTAGTGTGCCAAGCTTTAGGAGAGTGACCTATATGTCATCTCTCTAGCTTGTATTAGCACAAATAGTGTATTGACCGGCCTCCCATAGTATGACCTTCTTCATAGGTTGTGCTACGATTGCTTAACATAGCGCTACATTTTGTCCCGAAATCGGAAATCAAGTTGTTTTTGTAAGCGAGATTGTCAATCTCCTACTCTCCATAGTGTGGTGTGAAATAGATTGTCTCTTTGTCATTAAGGGAGCTACTTGGCATACTCGTAGATTTTATCCGAGTTGCAGCCCTTCTCTTAATGATGTATAGATTCCTGTTTTCATGCTTATGGTTGAATAGTCGAGTATTCTCTGAAAAATGACAAAATTGTTCTTCATCACTAACACTAACCTACTAATCATATAATTGCGCTAACTTTACTTTGAGCCATTTAATATTTGCTCTTTATTTTTCTTGTCATTTATTTTATGCTTTTACTTTTAGCATCTTATATCTTATTATCATCTTGTTTTTTCTTTGTCCACTTGGACCTTTGTTTATGTTTTTGCTCTTTTTTATTTTGTCCACTTCGACCATACTTCTTCTTAAGACACTAGTAAATATCAAAACACCTAAAAAACTTGGTTCTCTTAATCCAAATTGTTGTAATCCTATGCTTGGACTTGGACTTTGGACTTAGAGTTAGGATCTTGACCTTTGCTTGGAAGTAGACCTTGAGACTTATTTGGATTCATCTGGTGCCCTTGGCTTAAGGATTCTCTTAAAGACCTATCTTGGTTATTATGCTTTCATCTGATGCTTAGATTTCTACTTGCTTATTTGGCTTCCTTAAGGCTTAGTCCAAAGGAATGAATTCTTGATTGAATTATGTCATGGGGCTTGCTCTCTTTGTTTGGTTAGATTCTTTTTTGTCCTTAGCTTTTATGTTTATGCTTTAGGATAGTCACTTCATCTCCTTCCCTTCTTCAATTTTCAAAATCTTTTCCCTTTTTCAAAACCTTATTGTTTTCAAACTATAACCTCTTTCATAATAAACCTTGACTTCTGTCAAGTGATTTTTCAAACTTCATTTTCTTTAATAAATGTCAATCAATATTAAACATACTTTGACCATTTCAAAAGACTAAAAAAATACAAAAACCCATTCAATCATTTTGTGCCTTTGTGCACTTTTTCGTTTAAAAAATTTCATAAATATTAGACATGAGTCATTTTCATAGTTGATATGTAATTCTCCTATTCCCCATAGTATTTAAGATGTTGACATTTTTCACTTAGATGTTGAGTGATAGACTTGTTGATTTTTATCGAAGCAAAAATCCTCCATCTCAAGGTGATGCAAATATTATTTTCTTATGCTTGTGGGCGACTAGTCGTAGTTTTCTCCTTAAAATGACGACTTGTAATTTCATTTAAAATGAATCGTAACAAACCAATTTTGTTATTTGTACCACGAACTACGGGGTTTTGATCCTATATTGCACTTTGTGGGTACGTAGGCATGAGGCTCAAGAAGTCTTTCCAAACACAAAAATCTTTAAAACAATTTTCTCATCTCCTCAATCTCATTTCAAACAAACATTTTCAAACCAAAAAGCGTAGATATATCAAAGGGTTCCTATAGAGTACTATAAACATTTTGGGTGCTGACACCTTCCCATTGCGTAACCAACCCCCTTACCATGTCTCTGTTTGTTTGTTCTTGTTTTAGAACTTGTTTAGATTTTGTTCGCTCTTTTTCCTTTCCTTTTGGATAAAATAAAAGTGCGGTGGTGACTCTTGCTTTATGAGTTAGGTTAATCAATAGCTTACACTCACAATTTTTACCGCTACACACAAATCTCAAGGGAATGATTTGAATCATAGGTTTAGTTCTAGCTCATTGATTCGAATCAAAAGACCAAAAACTTTAAACAAATTGAAAAATGAGACTTTCCACAAAACAACTAAAACACTTAAAATAAATATTTAATGCTGAAATGGGTTTTATGTTATGCATGAATGAAAAAATAAATGAGCCTTTTATAATTCAAATGCTGAAATGAATTTTAATTCAAATGAATTTTAATGTGAATGCAAAATTATTTTTAATGCACAAAAATAATGATGATGCATGAATGTATGAAAGATGCAGATGAATGCAATGAACAGACGACTTAAATTTTAAACCGATGTGTTGAATGATTAAGAAATTAAGAGATGGATGCACAAACATATTACATACACAAACATATATAAATCACACAACACATATAGGCAAAAGAATAAATACTCTGGTGCATACGCAAAAGAAATAAGGAATGGTTGGAACGTCATACCAATTTCAATGATCTAAGCTTAACTTGTCGCTTATGATACCAAATGGAAATAAACAACAAGAATAACACAAGCTTCAAATAAGAACAATCATATACAAATTGGATAGAAGTCCTCTTGCACGTCTGAAGAATATTGTTAGAGTCTTCTTCATAAGGCTTCAGATAAACTTTGAAACGACAATACTATGATCATTATTGATTTACACAACTTGTTAATCCTGAATCATTGATTCAACTCTTATACAATTGATTAGCACTTCAAGTATATTTCTTGAATCTTTTGTAATTGGTTGAAGCTTCTTAAAATCAATGCCAATAGTCACAAAACTACCTTCATCTTCTCTTTACAACGACCTTGGAAGACTAGGTCACTAGAAGATGCTTTTGTTTTTTTTATCTTTTTATCATAATACTTTCCATCACATTGTAGTATGAATACATGACCTTCAAATTAGGATCAATCTGGAAACAACTTTTAAGAAACAATGTCACAAATATACTGCACATATCTCATAAATATTGTTAGTTCAATCATGGATGAATAAAAACTTAGAGAACATCTTAAGTATAATTAATGCCTTGAAGAAAATTCTAGTAGGGTTTTACTTTGAATTAATCTATGTAATGAATTGTAATGAATAATCAAACACAAGTAACACAATGTAGTTTCATTGGGATTCTTTGAATTGCATAAGCTTCCAAAATGTTTGAGAAAACTCGTATAGGATCAAAGGAACCATATCCTCAAATTTTGGAGTCGCTAGAATTTGATCAAAAGTTAGGCTCTAGTACCAATTGTTGGGTGAGAATGTGGAAGCAACAATGTCTAGAAGGGGGGTTGAATAGAACTAAAAACCCTTTGGACAATTTGAAAAACTTTTTAGGTCTCATATAATGAAATCAGAGATTTTAAGAAACGTTGAAGCAAAACAGAAAAAAACGAGAGCTTGGAAGCATCTCAATGAATTAATGCCATATGAAATGGTACACGAGGTTACCATGAAATTGATTACTTTTAGTGCTAATCACTTACATGACAATCAAAGCCACTTTAAACGAAGCGATTTAAAAACACATTACTTAGATGTTCTGAATGTAACACCATATTTTTCCTGCGCATAAATATACAATAAATCAGATTATTCACACAAAAAAAGGATGTCACGCATTCTCTTTTCAAAACATACCTGCCATGCAACACTTACATGCTCACCTTCACTTAGGATATTATCGCAACATAATTTCTCATAATAAAGCATGCATTAACTAAATCATTTAAACTCCAAATGCACTTCGTAGCATAATCAAACTCATAAGTGAAGTCTCCTCAAAGCATAAAAATACATAACATGAGAGTATTCAAAAACTCTCTAACGGAAGATTGGATAAAAACTCACAAACATTTTCCAATGTTACATATTAGAGTATGTAAACTAAACGCAAAAAGAAAAATGAAGAAATAGCCTCATGCCTTCCTCCAACTCTAAAGCCGCTACTCAGTTACATGCTTCTCTATACTCTGAAGAGTAGCACAGACCACAACAACAATAAACGGGTGAGAAATCACAAACAATAATAACATGCATATACTGCAAGGTAGGATAATAACACAATTTCATTCACAATATATCTCATCACAATCTCACATCCAAAATCATCAATCAACCACAACTCAACAATTATGCATATAACTTATTATGCAATGCAACTTGACTATGCAACTCTATGCATATGCATGTGGTACCAACTCAATATTCGGTTCTCTCTGGAATCGGGTCCCCTCTTCTAAACCCATGAGCCCCAACTTCGAAGCATCAAGCCCCGTCTTCTAAGCTTAGGAAAAGCCACTAGTCCCCTCTCTGAACTAGTAGACATGCCTTTTGACACAACTCGTATGATGCATGATCATATCAACAAATCGATGCATTAAGACCCCTCTATGGTCCTAACATAAATGCATTGAACCTTCGATTTCGATTCTGTAAAAACCTCTGATCTCAAAATTAGACGTACTACAATTATCTAATGATAAAAACAACAATTTAACTCATAAAATTCTCAATTTTCTTGAAAACATATTAACCCCAAAAGCTTCAAACCTTCGATAATGGTGGAAAATATTAAAAATTTCAAAACTATAATCACATACCAAATTATACAAGAAAATACACATCAATTCAACCAAGTAATATCATAATATCATAGAACTCAAAATTTCATGAACAACCTAATTCCTTATTGGAGGTTAAAGACTCTTCTATCCTACCCCTCATTCATAAGACCTTGTTCTCCTAGCACTAATGGTGGGTTATGTCCTTAGTTTTCCTCTCCTTCTATGCTAGCTATCATTTTTCTCTTCTCTTTGCCCTATCGTTTTCACTCTTTCAATTCACGTACTGCCCAAAACCCTCTAACTCTCTAACTTTTTTTTATAATAACAAAATCCTAAATTTTGGATTTACCTTTCTATCCTCACTTACTCACAAAAACCCAACAATGCCTTTCCTCTTTTATTTCCTATATTTAATTACAATATTCAATTAATCAATATGTAAAATCATATAACCACGCTAAATCACTCAAATACACAAATTAACTTAATTAAATAATTAAATGGAAAAATCAGGGTGTTACGCTTAACAATACATAATTGACTTCATGATGATTCCTTAAGATTGATACACCACAGACCAAAACTTATACATTAAATCGTTATAAGCAAGGTCTAACCTATATGGCATACAATCAATGCAATATTGCAAATATGCAACATTAGATATGAATGAATGAATGCTAAAAAAGTAAAAGGATAGGGAAAGGAATATATAGTGCTTTGGCATTCGTCCTTACTTTGCCTACATGCATTCTTCAATGGATGATATCATCGAAACATAATCACGGTCTTCCACTATGAGGATAAAATATTTACAACACTTTGATTACAAAGAACTATCAAACAATAATCCCCTATGATGATGAAAACACTAAACTGATAACACAATACAAGATCCCTCAAGATCTTGATCCAATGCCCTCGTTATTCACAATAACCTGCTCCAAGTATTCGTGTGTGGCGATTCCCTAGATCCCACTAATTTCTTGTCCGAGCGATTGCCATTAACTAAGCGTATATTGGACAACTCCCAACTTTGTCTGCAAGTAATCTTTCTCCAACGCCACCAAAGAATGACAACTTTTAACTTCGCCTTATGGACCGTTGATACTTGATATTTCCAAGTCTTCCTTGGAGTATAATGGAAACTCTCATCTTGTTAGATAACAACTCAATGCCAAATTACACTCAAGAAACAATACATGCACCTGTTACAATAAAAAAATCAGCTACACACAAAAACATTAAATACCCTAACGTACCACTAGTCTCCCTTACACTCAATATTTAAAAGAGGGTCCATCAACAAGGAAAAAGAGTAAGGATGAAGATGGTGAATAGAGCCATGAAATCTCAACAACAACAAAAACAACTGACATTACAAGCGATTAGTCAAGTAATTAAGTTTTGATGAATGAAGAACACACACACACACAAGGTTGAAACAAGTTTCTAGATGAGTGAGTCTTGGTTCTTGATTGTTATCAAGAGATTGATTAATTTTACACAAGATTGATCAACTCATTCTCAAATTCACACAATAACAACAACCAAATTGCACAAAATAAGATGCAACAAAAAGGATAAATAATTGACATAGGTTCAATATAAAAATTTGGTGTTTGAAGAAGAGGTGAGAAGAATGGTGTAAAGATGAACACACTAAGAATAGAAGACAAAAATCACAATTTTTGTCTCTATGGATCACCATAGGTTTCCCACAATTGTTACTTTCACCATAAGAAACAATCACTTAAATAAGTGATGGAAATTGAATTTTTTAAGGTTTGATTCAAATCAAGAAGATTTTTTATTTGAATCAATCTGAACAGTGTAAAAAAGGGAGCTTTTTAAAGCTATTGATTTAAATAATTATTTGCACTTGATTGAATCAAATGAGGTTATGATTCGAATCATGTTCAATTGTTCATCTAAATCATTTGATCCATAATGTTTTTCCAGTTTTCAATAGGTGATTGATTCGAATCAAATATAACACATGATTTGAATCAAATACCATATCATCAAAATCCATATGTTCTAACTTGTGATTCAAGCTACTCATGTGGAAATGACATTATAGTAACTTTCATAGGCTCAAAAAGGAAATAGTTAACAAGGATTAAATGAATATGATTATTAAAAGTAATGGGTTCTCAGTGGTACAATTAAGTATCTGAAGCGATTACAAACAAATGGAAAGAATATTACAATCACACGGATGAATTGAAATAATATAAAAATTACAAATACGCAATGAAACAATAATCAAATTGTAAAACATCAAACATAATTGATACTTAAAGCATATAAATGATATCAAGTGATATTATGTTCTTTCACTACCGACCCAATTGAAGCCTCCCTCGTTAAGATAAATCCAAGTTCTTACTCTATGATAGGCGGAACTTAATACATAAAAGCTGTATCGACCCCGCTGTTGAAATTAATCGAAGGGGAAGAAGCCACTTACACCCTCGCTGAGGTACACAATGGGATTGTCGGACAACACCTCAGCACCAGAGCTCAGGCTAAGAAGATGCTTAGGGTTGGTATTACAAGTCATCCATGATCAAATATGCAAAAGATTATATGATGAAATATGAATAATGTCAGAAGCATAGGGGCATTCACAATGCTCACACATCCCAGTTACACGTGTTAATGTTATCACGGCCCTTCTCACAATGGGGTATGGTCTTCCTTGGTTCATTTCCTCTTACCCCTGGATAATTAAAATTCTTGATCATGATAGTTAACTACTTCATGAAATGGGTGGAAAACGGGGTTTAGTGAAAATCACCGCAGCCAACATACTAAAATTCTTTCAATAGAAACATTATGGCTAGTTATGGAATTCCCAGTATGTCATTATAGACAACAAAAGGATTTTACAGAAAAGTAGAGGCAATTAACCAAGTTTTGTTGAGGGACTAGAGATAAGACTCAAAGCAGACAGAGGAAATTAGGTCGATGAACTCCCACATGTCCTTTGGGCATATATGACAACACCTCATTCAACAACGGGAGAAACACCCTTATGACTTACTTAAGGGACTAGAGTCTTCATTTTTGTTGAGATATGAGAATTTAACTAGAAGACAACATACCCTTTGTCTAGGAAGATAACGTCCAACCCATCAGAGACGAGGTATATTTTTTAGAAGAGAAAAGAGTCTTTGTCGCCCTCATGAGCGTCATTGTAAAATGGACAACTGCAACCAAACTCAATCATCAGGTAAGACCTCGAGACTTCAAGCTTGGTGAACTTGTGTTGATATGGGATGATATAGGAGGAAAGAATGTCAGAGACAGTAAACTTGTACCAACTAGGAAGGACCATAAAAAATCAAGATTATCACATGGAATGGGGTGTATGCATTGGAGACCTTGTTTGGAGAACCAGACTCGAGAACATGGAACACGGCCAAGATCAAACAATATTTTAGTTAATATATTCTTTTAAATCCCGCATATGTAAATCGGAAATAAATCTCTGATGTAATAACTTTGAAATAAATAATGCAATAATACTTCTTGATATGTAGGATTGCTTTTCCTAATATATATAACAAGACACACGACCAACGAGGAAAAATCCAAGATGATCGAACAAAATTGCATTCGACACACCCCTCTTTTTGTAGCTAGCCTGTGTAGGTGGTGGAACCCCAGGTACGTCAACCTCAAACCATATTTTCACCTGAGGGTTGGGAAGGGGGCTGACTTTGGCCAGACACAATCCCCAAAGACGTCAAAACAAAAACAGACGCTCAGTTCATCCATGCTTCTGATATGAGGAAATTAAATCATGAAAGACAATATGAAATAAAATCATGAAATATTATATGATGAAATAAAATCATGCAAAGCTGGAAAGATAAAAACAAAACCAATTTGAGCACAGAGTGATAAAGTAAAATCACTCATAAAGAAATGTGATAAATCAAAGTCATGCAAAGCCAATAAATTATAAGAAGAAAAAAAAGTTATAATATATCTAAATAAAACGTCATTATAAAGGCCGAGAAAATCGTTAACAAATAGAATAATAGTTAATCGATATAGCAACACAATTTATTCCTCATCGCCAACTAGCTTTCCTCCCACAACTTCCTTATCGGTATCCAATAATTCTTGGGGAATCTTCACACTAGGGAAGAAAAACTCCATTTGGCTCAAGGAATTTTGAAAAATGGTATGCATAATGTTGGTAATCTCATGAATTTAATCTTTGACTTCCTTTTGTGAGTCTTCAGCTTCCTTTTGTGACTGTTCCAGACGGTCTTCATAAGGCTTCACCTCTTGCGAGTGGTTATTCTTCACTTTTAAGTGGGTGGTTTCAGCCTTTGTTTCCATGGAGGAAGAAAAAGAAAGGGTTTTATTTTGGAAAGTGGTCGATATAATGCCGGTACTCTCATGAAAATAATCTTTGACTTCCTTATGTGATTCTTCAACCTCTTTCTACGACTGTGTCGGGTGATCTTCATAAGCCTTCACCTCTTGAATGTGGTCTTTCTTCACTTTCAAGATGGCAGTTTCCGCGTTTGTTTCCATGGAGGAAGAAAAAGCAAGGGCTTCTCAAGCATCCTCCAGCTCTTTCTATCCCTTGGCCATAGATAATTGGGCCTCCTTGAGGGTTTTCTCTTTTCTTCCAATGACCCAGTCACGAGAGTGACCTTCACAACAAGTTCATAAGGAGCAACATGCTTCTCTATGTCCATTTATAGGGCGTCAAGTTTCTTCTAGAGTTTGTTCCACTTTGAGAGGATGAAGTCATACAAGTTCTTTAAAATCTCTTTTTTCTTCCTAAAATTGTTGGGTACCAAAACCTCGCACTGACCAGTTGATTCGATAGTCATTAGGGAAGGACCTCAGAGTATCTTGAATACTACTTCTTCCATCAGTTCCTGCTTGGCAGTATCGAATAGGTTATGATGTAAGCATAATCGCCTTCTGGGAAGCAAGATAACACATACTTTAACCATACACATACTTTAATCACCGGATCCCCTAGTCATAAAGAACTTTTGTCGAGATTAAGAAGGATAGATGTCATGGTTACCAATTAAAATAATGTTTTTGGGGCGAGCTTGTGTTAGTTTAGACCTTTTAGTATAATTTCCCTCATGGTTTGTATCCTTGACATGGTCCCTCCTGGAGGGTTCACCACCAGAGGGCTTCGATGGATTGTGAAATCTTTTACTTCGAACCTTTGAAGATTGACACTCTTGATCTGGCCTATTTTCTTGCCCAACTTGGTTCGGTTATGTATAAGCATCAATCACGTCCAATGTGACTCTGTTGGTTCTTTAGTAACATTCAAAGTAGGTTTCATTGGGGGAAGGCGGGGGAGTATTATTTTTTGCACGTGTCTTCTTCCTCTTCATTATATCACGAACCAACCACATTTATCTACCAAACAAAGTAACTCTAAAGACATACAAAAGACAAAAGAACGGTAAAAACAAACAAAATATGGCTCTTCCCTCTCTCACAAAAAATATTTATTCTTTCTTTCACATCGGTCACTTCTACAATCGACTGGTATCAATGTACCTCCTTTTCTGTTGCTTAGGCAGCACATCTGAAGGGCCAACCTCATCTTTGTTACCCAAGCTCTCCTAGAATGTGAGTAATTCCTCTTTCAAAGCCCCATTTTCAAGGGTCAAAGCTTCAAATAGAAATGAATATTGGTTCAGAGTCTGAAAGGAGTGGATAGGAATCCAACCTTTCGGGAATCTATTCCCATATCTGGTGTGCTTCAAACTAAGGGGCTAGAAAGGGAATGGTTATCTATAAAAAAAAATAGATAAGTTGGAATGGGTTTCCGGACTCTGAGGGACAACTAGGAAGTAATGATCTTTGAAATTCTTTCAATAACTAACATAAACATCTAACACCTTATTAGGATGGAAAATTAAGAGCAACCATTTCCTTGCTCTATTCTAGAAGAAGTCCATGTTATGTTGAAGATGTTGAAGAATAAATTTAAAGTTTAAACTCCATTCCTGTACTCACACCAATGTTAGAAAACCTTCATAAAATCTCATGCTACTAGATGCAGTTGAGAAGGAGTGATTCTCAAGTGATTTAATACCTCCATTTCAAAATCGTTTAAGGGAGGCCTAAATCTCAATCAAGAAAACAAACACTCATGAAAGAGCATCGAACATCTATCAAAAGAGCTACAAAACCTCTTAGCAAGTTTGATATGAGAGGCCGAGCAATTAGTGGACGAGCCCACATCCTTATGGACGCCCTTAAAACTTTGGACAATGCCAAAAATGAAAATTGTCCCCACTAACTCTACGTCTTCCTAAAAATATTGAGAAACATCAATAGGAAGTTCAAAGCCATATTGGTCCTTTCAAACAATATCTTCCCCACTGTCAATAAAATGAAAATGCTCGTTATAAGTTTTGGAATGGCTTCGGAAATCAAGATGCTCCCTAACTTCCTTGCCACTAGGTTCTCAACCATGCAAAGACCTAAAAACCCTAATTTAAGTGTGAGCTCTCAGATCAGCGTGATACACTTCAAGAGGTTCATGATATGAATGCAGAAGATAAGGAACTAGGAGCGATATCTCTGCTAATGGGAAGATCCAAGTTTACCCTTTCAACTCCTTCTACGAGGTTATCTCCAGTTTTACCAAAATAGAAACTCATGGATCCACTACCAACTTTGATAAAAACCTTCATGGACTCATAACATTCACTAAGGACTATGAGATTGGCTAAAGGGTGAGTACCTACTAAAGGAGTAATACCCTCTACTTTTGGGTCTACACCCTTGTGAGAGATGAGGAGTGTCTTACGTCATCACCATTGGGTATGTCTATAATATTTGTAGGTTCGTCTCTTAAATTGGCTATTTCTAAAATGATAGAATAAGAATTTACAACATTAAACAAGAGGCACGTAAATGGTACATGGAGAAGATTGAAGATGTGAAGCTAAAGCTACCATGAAAATCACTCAAAGCTTGAGAAAACAAAGGAGTTGTGAAATTTGAAAACGAAAGACAAACAGGTAGAGCAAGTTATCATTGGAGTTTAGGGAAGAATGACTGGAGTTGGAAAAGAAATAAAAAGACATTTTGCATAAAAGTTAAAATGTAACTTGACAAGATAAACTGCCTTTTTACAAAAGAGCGAGGGGTAAAAATCAACGACTTAGAATGACGTTATGTAGGCCGAAGAAAATCAACACGTAAAATCCACATTGAGATCAAAATGACACTCGAGTGAACTTTAGCACCCTAAACCACGACATCATACCCTACCTTAGATATCTAGGGCCACGTGACACAACATTCCTTCAAAACATTTCATTGATAAGACTTGCATTTAATGCATGTATTCCCAAGGTCATCTGCTCCTACTCTCTAAGCCTTTCCACTTCTGCAAGATAAGAATCCATCATGAGGAGCACAGACGAGTGGGATAACGGCCTAGTACTCTGAAAATTCTTTCCATTCCTATGCAATGACATGCCTTGGGGGGAATTTTTATGGGCAAACCACAGACACAAGGGCAAAAAAGCCCAATCATGACGAGACATGGTCCAAGAACGTGTGTGCCAAGGCATTGAGTACTCACAATGCTCATAAACAAAAGACTTGCACTTGATCCTCGCCCTCAGAGGATCGTCCATAGTTGGATATAGTCTAACACACGAGGATGTCCTTAACCGATCACACTATATAAAGTCAACCACCCTCCATTTGAGGTATTATCTCATTCACACACTTAAACTACTTTCTCACTCACTCACTAACTTTAGAATTGGACTGTTAACCTTGTATATTCACCCCTTGCTTTGCCTTACCGGAAACTAACTCCACAATATCATAGCTCAACTTCATTCTATCTCCTCATATTTCTTGTTCTAGAACATCTTTAATTAAGCATCTCAACTTAATTGATCACCAACTTTTAAAGACTATCATATCATTAATACAATTTTAAAATTGTCATAACAAAATCAAATAAATGTCAATCTAAACTTTGAATTCTGTGTGCTACACATGCTTTAAATTGGATGCATGTTGCCTTATATTGTTGTTACGATGATTGATCATATGTGAAGCACAATGTATGGAAGAAAATAGAGCTGAAAAAATGTCTGTTTGCAGGTACACATGAAAAAGAAGAAGAACGAATTTTGAGCTTGGGCACGTTACAAACCGTAAAGTGCATTACATGTGTACCATAACGGATCCGAGAGAAATGTACCAAAGGATGCGTGGGCATATTACGGGTCGTAGTCCACATTACAGGCAGGTCGTAATAGGCCCATTTCCCCACCCTTCTTGTGATGTTCATAATCTAAGCATCTTGATTCCGCATGCGAAGTAGTATCGTACTTACAACAAGCGAAATGGTCCAGGAATGAAGTATAACTTAGGATTAGATGGTATAGCCTAGAGGAAATCAATGGGGTTAGTGAAAATTTAGGGTTAGGAAATGGGAGTGATTATCGTATTCGATCAAAGGAAGTTTCAAATGATCATGTAAAGTTGAACATCTCTAGGATATATCATTTTAATAAATTCATACTTAGAGAATAGAACCGAGTGATAATTATAAGATAACCCTTGTCCTATCATGTAAAGGATGGTGAAAATCTAATATGTATACATGTAAGAAATAAAATATATCACTACTTGTACTGGTTGTATGACTTGAAACCAGAACTAGAGTCTCATATTAGGATGGTTATGATCCTTAAATTTAGACTCGGGTTGTAGGGGAAGGTCATATAGGTACATGGGATAATGTGTTATTGTTTCTATAATATGTGGGACGAATTATGTCCCGATGTATTATTAGATCATGAGTATTTTAGATATCGGTGTGAAAGTTAACAATATGAGTATAGGTTACGATTAAGGAAATTTAACTCAGAGGGATTTATGGTCATAGTGAGGACTTACTGAGATTTTTCATCTTACCCCATGTTTCTTTTTTTACATATGAGTATGTGGATAATAAGGTCATGACAAAACAATAACATTTATCAACAAAAACAACAACTTACCTTAACATAAACAACAACCTACCTTAACAAAACAACAACATACTTCAACAATAACTTAAACAAACCTGTTCTGGACTGGACCCATGGCTAGACATGGCCCAATCCGCTTCTGCTCCAGAGCGGCCCAAATTGCCTAAGTCCAACCCACAAGAGGGCAAAAGTTACCTTTCTGCCCCTCCAACCTGGCAAGGAACGTGTCGTTCTTCCCCGAAATTACTGCCCGTTACGCACGGCTCCATTGTTCCCCGAACAGTCAAGGGCAGGTGCCCGAAACCATGCCTGTGCTCGACATAACGGCTAGTTTGGGTAGTTACCTATTCTTTGGGAAAACGGTTATTCCGCCCCGAAAATAGGACCGTTGGCCACGCGCTGGGGGCTCTATATAAACCCTCTCGCTTGAAAGGGTGAGGTATCCAATATTCACCCTACGAATTAATACTTTGTACTTGCCCATTTTCTCTGACCCTTTCTTACTTGAGCGTCGGAGTGCCTTGCAGGTACACCCCCCTCCTCTCCATACGACCAGCATCCCAGACGCACTTGGTGGCCCACTTCTACAGGATCTGATCCCGCCTTCACAATCAGTGGCGCCGTCTGTGGGAATCATTGTTCTTCCCATCTTTGGCGCCGACTGTGGGAATCATTGTTCTTCACAATCAGTGGCGCCGTCTGTGGGAATCATTGTTCTTCCCAGCCGTGACAGCTGTCGCACCCTAATTTTTGACCCTAAGATCCCCGCTTTGCTCTTTGCATAACATATTAGGCCAATCATCCTTGCATAACTAACCGCTTTATCTAGCTTTGTCTGTTTGTTTCTCTTTTATGAGTACAGGTGCTGCTGCAGAAGATTCAAGGTCCTGAAGGTTGTGTTGTGTGTGTGATTGTGTAGGTTCTCTGGTCTTGTGAGATCGTTCCCTCACCCTTTTTGATCTCTAAACCACAACCAAGTCTTTTCCCCCCTTTGTAAACTCTTCAAATTCAAGAGACGTGTTGGCCCTATGATGCTATGTTCTTAAATAATGAAAGTTCAAATAGCCATTTCATTCGTGAACGCAAGGCCTTGTTACAAGCTGACTTCGTTCAAGAAGAATCTTTACAATTCAAAGATTAAAAGTTCAAGTTGTGATTTACATCAAGTTAAGGTCGCAAGTTAAACTCCCAAATTAATGTTATCCATTCAAGGTTGATTCTTTGCTAAAGAAAATGAGCTTTACACAAATATATTCAAAGGATGTCAACGTATAAGGATTGGAATTTCACAAAATCCAAAGTGGTCACTACAAGCACGAAATTCAATTTCGGTTACAATTCATAAGTTCAAGAATTTCATAAAAGATTCAATGTTCCCAAAGAGATTTTATGTTGCTCAGGATCTATCATCATGCTCTTTTGTCAAAATTACAAGTTGGTGGTGCCCTGAGTAAATAATAAAGACCATGTTCCAAAAATGATTCGCCACATGCCAACCTTAATGAAGCACCAAAGCCTTTGAATTTGGAGGCACATAACATAAAGAGCAGAGCCACGTTAAGAAATTAAAAAAAATAATTAACAAATTCAGAGAAAGAGAAAAGTACAGAACGTGATGCATGGTGAAAGTTACAACAAGTCATGTTTGGACCATTTCATTCCATTACGTTCAAAGGAAAAATCGTGAGACACAAAATCAAGGCAAGTACATCATTGGTATAAACTCACATTTGGTACAAGGCTCTTAAATCATTTCTATCTTAAGGTTACAATGTCACAAATGGAAAGTTACAAATGTGAAGGTTTCATTGATGCTATTCTTGAAACAGAACTCAGACCATGTATTCATTTGGACTCGCGACTCCATCTCCGGCGACGCAACCATTCTCTCCGTCAACGACCTCTCTAGTGAATGAGTGGTTGGAAGATGAATCAGAATGTGCCGCAATCAAGTTCAAACGAAGGAAGGGAAGATGATGATTCTTCACTCTCCGAATTCTTATCTTCCTTAATTGATTATACTCCCACTATACCTGATGAGTTGGTGGAGCATTACTTGTCCAAGAGTGGTTTTCAATGTCCTGATGTTAGATTGACTAGATTAGTAGCTGTTTCCACTCAGAAATTTGTTGCAGAAGTTGCTGGCGATGCTCTCCATTTTTGTGTTTCTATCCCCTTCTTTTGCAAGTGCATAAAAGTCTCTTTATATGCCAGTGTTGTGATTTCACCTGGGGTTATCTTCTAGGCACTGCAAAGCAAGGCAAGCACAAATTCCAAAAGACAAAAGGGACAGGTAACAGAAGGATAAGCGCCTAGTTATGACAATGGAAGATCTATCAAAGGCACTTCGTGAGTATGGCGTGAATATTCGGCACCAAGAATATTTCGCCGACAACCCTTCTACTGGAATGGACCCTGCTAATCGAGAAGAATGAGTACTTTCTTGAAGCATTTATGAACTATTTCAACGACGCGCCAACTATAGAAGCGTCTTCTCGAAGCTTCCTAAGTATTGCAATTGTACACACTATAACAATGTACTTGTCTTTGTAAAAAAGATAGAAACCATGCCCTTGTTTTCGCTATGTTAGAGGATGACAGTGCAGGATTGTTGCTAGGTTAAAATCACCCACCTGCCATAAGAACCTGCAAATAATTAACGGTAAAAAGAACCGTAATTCAGCAGCATGAGAACCCGATCGCAGTAGAGAAAGCCAAGTTGTTGCCAAGAAAAATCTATACCTAACAGCTTTAAGACATACTTTATCCCCCTTATATTTGGAGCTGCCCAGAACTACAAATCAGAACATTTTTTCCTCATGGGCTCACTACACCTTGTGCTGTCATACTTGAAGTACTCAGAACCTACACAACGAAGAGAGGTTATGGCAGTAGCTATAGACGCCCAAATTGGAAGAGAAATCCGAAAACAAAAGATACACACTTAGGAGCGAGGACACATTGGATGGAAACATACCAACATCGTGCATATGGCAGTCAAGATACACAAAGCATTCAAACATATGGCAATATCACCAACACGCAAAAATCAGGGGAAAGCATTCACTTGCAGAGACTAAAACTGGGGGATTTTCTCAAACCTTGCAAATGCTTCAGTTATTAATAATAATCAAGACATAATGCTGGTAAGTATTAAGGAAAATAGTCTGGAAAGAAAGCATGATTATTACTCACAAAATGAAGACTTTTCCACTTTAGAACAACATATTGAAGATCCAACACAAGACAAGTTTTGCAACGTGCTCTTGAGGCTTCTCAAGTTTTTGCTAGCTACTGAAAATTCACCTCTGACCGACATTTATAGAAGTGTCGTCAATCGTTTAAAGCCAAGAATGGAGAACTTGCAGCAGGAGATCAAAGCACAACTGGTCGAGCTGCAAGATGCCTATTCAAAACAGGGTTAAAAGTGAGTTAACTGAAAGCGGAAATCACAAGTACTCATGAAGAAGGAAGTGGAAACAAAGCCATAAAAAAAACAACAAGTACACGTTTATTAGTGTGAGGTTCAAGAAAATATGTTCATTAAGGAATGCGTATCAAGGAATCGCGTTATATCAGTATGGTAGTGAAAATAACGACCTTTTGACAGGGTCTGATGCTGATGAAGTTCCTAGTGCACACAATCTACCACGGTTTTGGAAACCTCCCAAACAATTAGTTCCATTTGAAAAATAATCAAAGCATTCAAGAAGAGTTTAATCTGAATAAAAAGGTTGTTCCAACATGTTTGAACAAAAGTGGAAATTTATTCATAAAGGATCAAACATGTTCAGAGCCTAAATATTGGTTTTCAATTTCTTCCCAAAACAATTACTAAACATGTCCAAGCAAGTTGAAACAAAATTGGTAAGTTTTCAAGACAAAATCAAACGACTTTATCAAGTCCCCAAACATGATCAAACATCAAAGGAATAAGCTCATCAAAGACTATCAATTTTTTCCAAAACAGGTTATAGACATGTTCAGACATGATAATTCAAAAACGGAAACTTTTTAAACCATAACAGAGGTGTCTTCTTCCCAATAAATCGAAGCCTATATAAACACGCAGCAGAGGGAGAGAAAAGGGGCCATTCATCAACAACCAGAAAAATGATCATTCCATAACCATTCATAAAAACCAGAAATCCAAATTCATCATCATACGCAGAAATTCTCCAAGCACACCAATCAACAAAACCATACACAAAAACCATTACTGCAACATCAATATCAATGCATCATAAACACATACACATCAAGAAAAAGCAATCACAGCTTTCTACATCAGAAATTCATTCGCAGAAACCACTAGGAGAACAAACACACACACATTGGCACAGAAGTCGCAAATTTATTCACACGCAAAAATCACACATCAACAGAAGAATAAGGTTCGTGAAGGGAAGTTACCTGACGATCTCGACCCAGTGGCGGACGCTCCTCTTCCTCTACTTCTTTTAAGATTTCATTTTGTATTTGTAATATTCAATATAGTGGATTGGGGTCGGGTTATTTGGGGTTAGGGTTCTTGCTTAGGGCTCTTTCTTCGTAGTAATCGAGAGAGACGGAGAGACGAGAGGGTAGCGGCGGCGAGAATTAGGGTTTCAAGAACCCTAGTTTGAGAGAAGAGAAAGAACGAGAGAGAAGAGGAATGGAGAGGTCAAGAGATTTGAGAGAGGCGGAGAGAAAGAGGGACGAATACGATAGCGAGAGAGAAGAACAAGAGGGTGAGAGTTTTGCGTTTTGGTTTTTGTGATTTTATTTTATCCTGTACACATGCACACACCTCACTCCGTGCACCCTGTGCTTTTCATCCGTTCGATCATGATAGAATACATCGCAAGGTTGAGAGCTGAGGGTCCGCGGTGGACCCCCTCTCCCTCATAGCACCAGATCCCTCCGTTCTTTTTTTTTTAAACCTGTTTTTTAACCAATTTAACTTTTTTTTTAAAATAGATAAATTCATTTTCATTTTGTTTTTCCTAAATTAACTAATTTTGGTTTTAAAAAAAAAAACTTAACCAATCCTCTTTTAAAGATAAGTATGTGGTTTTTTTTCTTTTAAAAAATATGACTTCTTATTTTAAAATATCATTTCTTTTAATAAAATATTTGTTAATTTTTTTTACTCTTGACCAAACCTTTTTAAAATAATAAAAACCTTTTATGTCAAAATTAAAATCTTTTCTAATTAATTAATAAAAACTCTTTTAGTAACTTTTTCTTTTCTTTAAAATAGCCTTTCATAATATAAAATTAAATACTAAAACTTTTTTTTTTCTTTCTTTTCTTTTTCATTATTAAGAAAACTCTTTTAACTCTTTGTAAATAGTTTTTTTACTAAGACAATAAGATCAAGATCATTTTAAGAAAAACTCTAACTTTTAAATCAATAACATAAAATTCTCAAATAATAAACCTCAAAAATTAATCAACTTCTCTTAACAAACCGTTCCCTTTTAGATCCCTCGCGCCCGAGTGAATCGTATGCATGTATGTTTATTTATCTTGTCTCTGCTTGATATCATGCCCTGGTATGCTTACCTCTATTTGAATGTTTACTGGCTATTGTTGTTATTCAAACCTTTTCAAAATTAAAAACCCTCGATCCAACGTCGAGCCATTTTTTACCCCCTTGTAAGTCGATTGCTTTTGGGCATCGCTACCAACCTTTGGTCACAAGACACAAGTCTAGCATCACTTTGCTAGCACCTTCGCCTAAATAATACAATTAACCGTTAATATCCAAGGGAAAATCCCATGCATAATAACTACGTTATTGTGCATGGTGCATATCATTTGCATCATAATCGACAAACTTAAGATAAGACAATTAGACAACTCTAGGATAGACTTCCTAGGCTAGTCCCCCCACAATTTTGATTTTTAAATCAAACTTTAGCCCCCCTAATTCTCCACACAAGAGAATTAGATGTTAATCATCTCAAAGAAAGGGACATACAATCCCATACCCCACAAAATCCAAACATTTTCAAAAAGTGTGGTGGTCTTTCTTAAGATGATGACTCATCTTCCACTCCTAAACCTTTAAACATTTAGTACCTTTAATAATAAGGAACTACAAGTGCTCTGATTCCCTCCTGACAGGATATGTAGGCACAAGATGCGATATCTTGTCGAGCACAATTAGGAATAAAAATAATAAATTACATACCCTTAAACCCTTAGCAAAACAGATAACAGATAATAAAATGAATCAAGAGGTTCCTGTAGAGTACTACAGATATCTAGGATGCTAACACCTTCCCTGAGTATAACCAACCCCCGAACTTAGAATCTTAGTGCATTTGCATTGCATTGTGGGTATTCGGTCTTTCTCCCTTCCCTTGGATAAAATCAAAGACGGTGGTGACATTAAAAATGCGATCCTAGTTAACAAATAACTATGGTATCCAATTTTCACCGCGACAGAAATGGAGACTTCACTGGGGACACTCATAAGAGGGTTCCCCCTAACTTGATCTTTTAATGTTATATGTTATATTTTTGTTTTGGTGTTTGAAGGGATTCTTGAGTGGTGAGGAGTCTTAGACCCGGACATGAGTGTAATTATAGGAGATGATATGGTCAAGGGTACTTTGATGGAGTCGATTCCTGAAAAGTCGAATTGAGAAAATCATCGCTCAGTTTAGGTTCTTTTGAAATTAATATTGTTTGAATGAGTTCATTCGTGAAAACGGTATTAACTTTGACCAAGAACCCTTAAGACTGAGGACCGTAGCACCCTTAACCCCACTTGGCCTTTTAGAATGTAGTGCGGTGACTATGCGGGAGTCTATTTCCAAATAGTTGTCACGCGATACTACACTCGGACGAGATTCTCTTGAGAATATTATTGAATACCAAGTGATTTGGAAAGTCGATAATATCCGAAAGATGGGTCGTAGACTCTGGGAACTTTTAGAACCCGTTCGGCAGGTACATTTGAAACCATACTACCTTATGGGATGGGTAGAACTTGACTCCATTCATGATCCTTTGAACCTAGGTCTTTTGTTTGTTGGTTTGCTTTTGTGTGCTCTGTGTTCTGTGATTTGCCTTTGTGTTGCATTAGCATCATATCATAAAGATTCATGGAACTTAATCTCATTTGTAAATATCGTAAGAATATCATAGACTCTTAAAAAAACGTTGAAGTACTCTTACAATAGTCATAACTTGGACGATCTAAGGAGATTGGAGACCTTGTGGCCAAACAAAGAAGAATTCAAGACAAGATAAAAAGTTATTCTACTGCCATTATTCCTGAGGACTAGTTGGTGACACCTTATGAAGAATATTCTTAGCTGACCAAGTTACTATTTCAGGACAAAAGTTCATTTCCTATCTTAGGTTCACATACAAGCCAAGATAACTACAAAAGGAGGATACATTGGAAAGAAGCTATTGCTTGCAAGAAAGTAAAAGTCCAAGACGTCTTATCCCATTCTAATCTTCAGTCAACACTTCTAGAAGAAGCTCAATTGGAAGAAGCCAAAGGACCCAAAGAAGACCGTTGAAAGAGTCTCCTTAGGTCCATCATTATTAGATTTTATTTAACTTTACGTTATGACTGTTGTAAGGTGTACATACGCGTTTTAATTTTTGTATTAAACCAATCATTTAGTATTCCGGTACTAATGACTGTAACCGTTTATTTATGATTATTAAGACGAGCCTTTTGATATTCCTTGATGATTATAAATAGTCGAGTTCCATGAATCTTGTTGCATCATACACATTATTTGCATTTGCATTCCTTTGCATTCCAGGTTCTCATTCGTGTCTCTCTTCTCAGACTCCGAATCATCGATACGATACTCGAGCCGGTCGCAAGAAAAGGATGGATCATTTGGAACAGGAAAACCAAGCACTCCGACCGGAGATTGCCACTCTAAAGGCCAACATGGAAACTTTTTCTACTACTATGAAGAATTTGATAGACATTCAAGAGCATGAAAATCAAGAACTTCGCGACGAGGTTGCAAACTTAAAGGTTACCAAGAGGAGCCTGATGGATTTGGACAAAGAGTTGGTCATATCCCAACGCCAAGATGGTTCTTCTGCCTCCTCCACCAATCGGCCAGTTGAACGAAGTGGTGAATATAGGGACATCCCTGTGGTCTACGCTGATCTGTTCCCTACCCTCTTACAATATGGTTTGATCAAGAAGGAAACTCCATTATCCATCCAGATGACCCATATGAGTTATCTCAAAGCTAATGCTTTCTGTGCCTTCCATCAAGGGGCACCCCGCCATGATATTGAGGAATGTTATGTCTTGAAGGAGAAAGTGAAAGAGATGGTTCAGAAGGGAGTCTTGTCTTTTGAAGTGTGCGAACCCTAAGTTGAGATCCATCTCTCACTCGAACAAGAAGAAATCCCCTCCTTGCACATGGTGTATTGATACCAAGGACGAATTCTTTAAGGCTACGTCTCGTCATATTTTATGCTTATTTGTTGTTTTCATATGCAATTTTCTACGATTGTTAATGCATTTGTTTTGGCGTGTAAGAACTTGTTTGTTTTGAATAATTAATGCAATAATAATGTTCGTTTTGAAGAAATCCATTCGTTTCACTCGTTTTAAAATGTTTTTTCTATTTTATAATGCCAATGTTGCCCAATCTCTTGCCTCGGCGGAGAATTGAATGGAGGATGATGAAATCAAACGCAAGATCTCGTGTTGTATGCTTTTGAATAAAACTCTGCTAGTGATATAAGGCATTATTTCAAAAATCCTAAACACCGGAGATATAAGGAGATAAACCCTCGTTAACCCTTTTGAGCCTTTGAAGTAGGAGTTTTCTTCTTCCAAATCCAAAAACCCTCATTCTTGACCTGGGGCAGGGTAATTTTCAAAAAACATGGAGTAAAATATCACGAAGACTGGGTGGGTGCAAACAAACTTTGAGCCTTATATCCTTTGTTTCTTAAAACGTGAACCAATCCATAATATAACCCTTAAAAGACCTAATTGAAGCAAGGTTCATTTCAAAAGCATACTCATTGAGATATCGTTTCCTGACTCCTATGAGTTATACTCAAGTTGTTGGCATTATAAAATCGGTAATTCAATCACAAAATATTTTTAAATAAAACTTCGAGGCAGACATACGTTGCATTATCTGTTTCAGAATTAACATTTTCTGCTTGCTAACACTGCTTGACATCATAGAAGCTAGCATACGAGCATCAACGATGAGCTAAATCTTTTGAGAATTGAAACTCTGATGAGTAAATGGCGAATCATTTCAAAAAGGTGACTATATCCAGGGGCATGATACCTGAAGACTTTGCTGAGCAGGGGCAAGTCGTTTCCTAGTTGTTTCTTCACCGTCTGACCCCCAAGGGGGCAAGTTCGAAGACTTAGAACACCATCAATCTGGGGCAGTTACGTCGAGATTTGGTAAATCTCTCCAAGTTTTGAAGATTCAAGATCACCGTCAATATGGGCCAGTTACGCCGAGATTCGACGAATCTCTCCAAGAGTTGGGATACATTGGAACACCTCGGATACCAAGTTTTCTGTAAAATCCTCTTGGAATCATTTCTTCTCATAAACCATATAACCTGGGGCATGTGAGAGTTGGAGATTATTTGGATCCATTCGCAACAACTGTTGTTCAAAATGGCGACTACTATGCAGGTTATCAATACAAAGTTACATCAGTCTCACGACTTTATTCACTCATACCTCAAAGGGTTTCTATCCTGTGTGATGTGACAACTCCCCAGTAAATCTTTACTTCAGGTAGTCACGACTAATCCCCGGTAAATCTCTACTACAAGAAGTTATGGCACGTTTGACGCAAGGTTTCTCCAGTCAGCAACCTAAGAATCCTCAGTGAACTTCTTTGGTCTCGACCTTCCCCAGCGAAGCGAGTGTTTATTTCACTCCTCATTGGAATCTCTCACTATCGCAATCTTCTCCAGTGAAGGCGGATGTTTATTTCATCCCCTCGAAGTTTTATCTCTGACATCTTCAGCTGCGATTTTGATCCAAGTTTCCCCGATGAAGTGGATATTTATTTTATCCAGTTACAACTTTCATTCGGACTACTTCAGTTCGCAGTGGATATTTATTTTATCCCCCATGAAGTTTCTTCGATCATGAGTATGATTCGTTCCCAGTGAATCGTTCTCATCCCCAACGGAATCACAAGGTTTATCTTGACAATCCTAAGTGAAGTTACGATGTTCATCCCCAAGTGTTCTCTTTTCCCCCAGAGAAGTTTGAAGCTTTGAAGCAGGATTATGTTTCCATATATGGTTTTCCATTTATCCCCAGTGATACTTCCTATATTTCAAAGATTGACCGAGTATTCGTATCGAGATGCTTGCTTTCATCTCTAGTTTACTTCTCGCCTTTGTTTTGTCAGCATGAGCATAAGCATAGCATAACATCCTTTCATGTAGATCCATGGCATTTGGGCATCTTTTGCATTTTGCATTTTTGTGTTTGTTTGTTCTCTCACTTTGGTTGTGTTTATCCCCAAGTGATCAGGGTTTGTCTGCTCCCTCCAAGTAGAATCTTCAGCCCTAGGCAGAGAAAGCACATCCTTTCTAATTCCCCACTGAGTTCAATCCTCATGGAAGATGGTTGCTTTAGTGTTCTTTTCCATCTTTTGGATAAAGATAAACCCTAGTTGAGTTTATTCCTCACTGGATGGGTTCTTGTTTGACCGTTTCTTTTCAGTTACTTCCTGAATCGAACTTTGGTCCCTGACAATCACAATTTTGGATATCTCTGGGCCATTTAACCTAAATCAAGCGTGCATTTATTTTGCACCCTATCTCCCCAAAAGGAATATATTCAAAAATTTCTATGGAAGACATGATGTTATTTCTCCAACAGTTATTTCAACATTTCATGAGATTTGAACTCAGACAACAAGTGGTAGCTCTTTATTTGAGCTCAGTTTTCTATTTGGATGACAAATGGCAGTCTCCTCAAGACATTTTGTCTATCCCCGGTGGAGTTGTCAAGATTATCAGCTTATTCTCCAGAGCAAGTTATTGAAGACCTTCCAGGTGTTTCTTTTTATTTGAGAATCCCTATTTGCAAGAATTCTGTTACTTCAACGAATTTTCGACTACAACAATATTACTTCACAGTGGTATTCTCCCCTAGTGAGTCCACAATTCAATTTGCTTCCGTCAAATGGCATCTCTTCGAGAAGTTTGATGAAGATTCAAATGATCTTACTCTTTATTTGAGAAGACATATTTTATAAGTCAGCCGGCCCACATCTCTTTTGAAGATCCCCGGTGAAGCTTCCAGGATCTCGGCAGTAGTTTCCCTGGTTTATTTTAAATTGCGACAAACAGTCGTCTCTTTCCAGGATCTCGGCAGTAGATTCCCTGGTTTACATTAAACTTCGATAAATAGTTGTTTATTTTCCTGGTTATTCTCGGCAGTAGATTTCCAGAAGACCTCAGCAGAAGGTATTTCATTTTTCATATTTCCTGGTTATTCTCGACAGAAGATTTCTAGAAGACCTCGACAGTAGATTTCCAGAAGACCTCGGCAGTAGGTATTTCATTTTTTTTTCTCTGGTTATTCTCGGCAGTAGATTTCTAGAAGACCTCGGCAGTAGGTATTTCATTTTAAATTCTCTGGTTATTCTCAGCAGTTGATCTCCAGCAAACTTCGACAAACAGTCGTTTCTTTCCAGGATCTCGGCAGTAGATTCCCTGGTTAACTTTAAAATTTGACAGACACCCATTTTCTTTTCTCAGCAGATTCCCCGATATTGACCCTTTCTAAATGGAACATGTAGAGGAGAAGCTGGATCATTATTTTGATCATCAGAAGCTTATTTTAGCTATTACCTTTGCTTAGGTTATCATGTTCGATAGTAGGTAATATACCATATCATTTGGTCAGAGGCCTTTGCTTAGGCTACCGAGCTTGGTAGTAGGTCATTCTTTCCTTTTGTGTTTACCTCGCTTAGGCTATCATATGCTTGATAGTAGGTAACACACCTCTCTTTTGGGTCGGACACCTATGCTTAGGCTACCGTGTTTGGTAGTAGGTGATCTATCCTCCCTAGTTTATTACCTCTGCTTAGGCTATCCTGTGTGATAGTAGGTAATATACGCCATTTTATTTCAATTGGATGCCTTCGCTTAGGCTACCATCTGTTGGTAGTAGGTTATCCTTCCTTTCAAGTTTCTTGCCATGCGCTTAAGCTACCTTGTGATTGTCAGTTGGTAGTCTATTCCCCCCAGTGGAGTTAGATCTTCTCCGTGGAGTCTCGTCTTGCTGAGTCGTCCTCGTCGGGTCTGCCTTTCTTTGTGTTTTAACTTCCGTTATCCACTGTGACGTTATTCCTCACAGGATCTTGGTCTTGCATTTCATATCATTTCATTTCATATCATGTGCATTTGACGGCATCTTAGGACCAAAAATTTGTGCATGTTCGTATTTAAGTCCCTCCTATCTCGTCGAGATGAAGATTTCAATCTCCATATCTCCGAATAGGAGAAACTTAAATAGGGGCATCTGTCACACCCTAATTTTTGACCCTAAGATCCCCGCTTTGCTCTTTGCATAACATATTAGGCCAATCATCCGTGCATAACTAACCGCTTTATCTAGCTTTGTCTATTTATTTCTCTTTTATGAGTACAGGTGCTGCTGCAGAAGATTCAAGGTCCCGAAGGTTGTGTTGTGTGTGTGATTGTGTAGGTTCTCTGGTCATGTGAGATCGTGCCCTCACCCTTTTTGATCGCTAAACCACAACCAAGTCTTTTCCCCCCTTTGTAAACTCTTCAAATTCAAGAGACGTGTTGGCCCTATGATCCTATGTTCTTAAATAATGAAAGTTCAAATAGCCATTTCATTCGTGAACGCAAGGCCTTGTTACAAGCTTACTTCGTTCAAGAAGAATCTTTATAATTCAAAGATTAAAAGTTCAAGTTGTGATTTGCATCAAGTTAAGGTCGCAAGTTAAACTCCCAAATTAATGTCATCCATTCAAGGTTGATTCTTTGCTAAAGAAAATGAGCTTTACACAAATATATTCAAAGGATGTCAACGTATAAGGATTGGAAATTCACAAAATCCAAAGTGTTCACTACAAGCACGAAATTCAATTTCGGTTGCAATTCATAAGTTCAAGAATTTCATAAAAGATTCAATGTTCCCAAAGAGATTTTATGTTGCTCAGGATCTATCATCATGCTCTTTTGTCAAAATTACAAGTTGGTGGTGCCCTGAGTAAATAATAAAGACCATGTTCCAAAAATGATTCGCCACATGCCAACCTTAATGAAGCACCAAAACCTTTGAATTTGGAGGCACATAACATAAAGAGCAGAGCCACGTCAAGAAATTAAAAAAAATAATTAACAAATTCAGAGAAAGAGAAAAGTACAGAACGTGATGCATGGTGAAAGTTACAACAAGTCATGTTTGGACCATTTCATTCCATTACGTTCAAAGGAAAAATCGTGAGACACAAAATCAAGGCAAGTACATCATTGGTATAAACTCACGTTTGGTACAAGGCTCTTAAATCATTTCTATCTTAAGGTTACAATGTCACAAATGGAAAGTTACAAATGTGAAGGTTTCATTGATGCTATTCTTGAAACAGAACTCAGACCATGTATTCATTTGGACTCGCGACTCCATCTCCGGCGACGCAACCATTCACTACGTCAACGACCTCTCTAGTGAATGAGTGGTTGGAAGATGAATCAGAATGTGCCGCAATCAAGTTCAAACGAAGGAAGGGAAGATGATGATTCTTCACTCTCCGAATTCTTATCTTCCTTAATTGATTATACTCCCACTATACCTGATGAGTTGGTGGAGCATTACTTGGCCAAGAGTGGTTTTCAATGTCCTGATGTTAGATTGACTAGATTAGTAGCTGTTTCCACTCAGAAATTTGTTGCAGAAGTTGCTGGCGATGCTCTCCATTTTTGTGTTTCTATCCCCTTCTTTTGCAAGTGCATAAAAGTCTCTTTATATGCCAGTGTTGTGATTTCACATGGGGTTATCTTCTAGGCACTGCAAAGCAAGGCAAGCAGAAATTCCAAAAGACAAAAGGGACAGGCAACAGAAGGATAAACGCCTAGTTATGACAATAGAAGATCTATCAAAGGCACTTCGTGAGTATGGCGTGAATATTCGGCACCAAGAATATTTTGCCGACAACCCTTCTACTGGAATGGACCCTGCTAATCGAGAAGAATGAGTACTTTCTTGAAGCATTTATGAACTATTTCAACGACGCGCCAACTATAGCAGCGTCTTCTCGAAGCTTCCTAAGTACTGCAATTGTACACACTATAACAATGTACTTGTCTTTGTAAAAAAGATAGAAACCATGCCCTTGTTTTCGCTATGTTAGAGGATGACAGTGCAGGATTGTTGCTAGGTTAAAATCACCCACCTTCCATAAGAACCTGCAAATAATCAACGGTAAAAAGAACCGTAATTCAGCAGCATGAGAACCAGATCGCAGTAGAGAAAAGCCAAGTTGTTGCCAAGAAAAATCTATACCTAACAGCTTTAAGACATACTTTATCCCCCTTATATTTGGAGCTGCCCAGAACTACAAATCAGAACATTTTTTCCTCATGGGCTCACTACACCTTGTGCTGTCATACTTGAAGTACTCAGAACCTACACAACGAAGAGAGGTTATGGCAGTAGCTATAGACGCCCAAATTGGAAGAGAAATCCGAAAACAGAAGATACACACTTACGAGCGAGGACACATTGGATGGAAACATACCAACATCGTGCATATGGCAGTCAAGATACACAAAGCATTCAAACATATGGCAATATCACCAACACGCAAAAATCAGGGGAAAGCATTCACTTGCAGAGACTAAAACTGGGGGATTTTCTCAAACCTTGCAAATGCTTTAGTTATTAATAATTATCAAGACATAATGCTGGTAAGTATTAAGGAAAATAGTCTAGAAAGAAAGCATGATTATTACTCACAAAATGAAGACTTTTCCACTTTAGAACAGCATATTGAAGATCCAACACAAGACAAGTTTTGCAACGTGCTCTTGAGGCTTCTCAAGTATTTGCTAGCTACTGAAAATTCACCTCTGACCGACATTTATAGAAGTGTCGTCAATCGTTTAAAGCCAAGAATGGAGAACTTGCAGTAGGAGATCAAAGCACAACTGGTCGAGCTGCAAGATGCCTATTCAAAACAGGGTTAAAAGTGAGTTAACTGAAAGCGGAATCACAAGTACTCATGAAGAAGGAAGTGGAAACAAAGCCATAAAAAAAACAACAAGTACACGTTTATTAGTGTGAGGTTCAAGAAAATATGTTCATTAAGGAACGCGTATCAAGGAATCGCGTTATATCAGTATGGTAGTGAAAATAACGACCTTTTGACAGGGTCTGATGCTGATGAAGTTCCTAGTGCACACAATCTACCACGGTTTTGGAAACCTCCCAAACAATTAGTTCCATTTGAAAAATAATCAAAGCATTCAAGAAGAGTTTAATCTGAATAAAAAGGTTGTTCCAACATGTTTGAACAAAAGTGGAAATTTATTCATAAAGGATCAAACATGTTCAGAGCCTAAATATTGGTTTTCAATTTCTTCCCAAAACAATTACTAAACATGTCCAAGCAAGTTGAAACAAAATTGGTAAGTTTTCAAGACAAAATCAAACGACTTTATCAAGTCCCCAAACATGATCAAACATCAAAGGAATAAGCTCATCAAAGACTATCAATTTTTTCCAAAACAGGTTATAGACATGTTCAGACATGATAATTCAAAAACGGAAACTTTTTAAACCATAACAGAGGTGTCTTCTTCCCAATAAATCGAAGCCTATATAAACACGCAGCAGAGGGAGAGAAAAGGGGCCATTCATCAACAACCAGCAAAATTATCATTCCATAACCATTCATAAAAACCAGAAATCCAAATTCATCATCATACGCAGAAATTCTCCAAGCACACCAATCAACAAATCCATACACAAAAACCATTACTGCAACATCAATATCAATGCATCATAAACACATACACATCAAGAAAAAGCAATCACAGCTTTCTACATCAGAAATTCATTCGCAGAAACCACCAGGAGAACAAACACACACACATTGGCACAGAAGTCGCAAATTTATTCACACGCAAAAATCACACATCAACAGAAGAAGAAGGTTCGTGAAGGGAAGTTACCTGACGATCTCGACCTAGTGGCGGATGCTCCTCTTCCTCTACTTCTTTTAAGATTTCATTTTGTATTTGTAATATTCAATATAGTGGATTGGGGTCGGGTTATTTGGGGTTAGGGTTCTTGCTTAGGGCTCTTTCTTCGTAGCAATCAAGAGAGACGGAGAGACGAGAGGGTAGCGGCAGCGAGAATTAGGGTTTCAAGAACCCTAGTTTGAGAGAAGAGAAAGAACGAGAGAGAAGAAGAATGGAGAGGTCAAGAGATTTGAGAGAAGCGGAGAGAAAGAGGGACGAATACGATAGCGAGAGAGGAGAACAAGAGGGTGAGAGTTTTGCGTTTTGGTTTTTGTGATTTTATTTTATCCTGTACACATGCACACACCTCACTCCGTGCACCCTGTGCTTTTCATCCGTTCGATCATGATAGAATACATCGCAAGGTTGAGAGCTGAGGATCCGCGATGGACCCTCTCTCCCTCATAGCACCAGATCCCTCCGTTCTTTTTTTTTTAAACCTGTTTTTTAACCAATTTAACTTTTTTTTTAAAATAGATAAATTCATTTTCATTTTGTTTTTCCTAAATTAACTAATTTTGGTTTTAAAAAAAAAAACTTAACCAATCCTCTTTTAAAGATAAGTATGTAGTTTTTTTTCTTTTAAAAAATATGACTTCTTATTTTAAAATATCATTTCTTTTAATAAAATATTTGTTAATTTTTTTTACTCTTGACCAAACCTTTTTAAAATAATAAAAACCTTTTATGTCAAAATTAAAATCTTTTCTAATTAATTAATAAAAACTCTTTTAATAACTTTTTCTTTTCTTTAAAATAACCTTTCATAATATAAAATTAAATAATAAAACTTTTTTTTTCTTTCTTTTCTTTTTCATTATTAAGAAAACTCTTTTAACTCTTTGTAAATAGTTTTTTTACTAAGACAATAAGATCAAGATCATTTTAAGAAAAACTCTAACTTTTAAATCAATAACATAAAATTCTCAAATAATAAACCTCAAAAATTAATCAACTTCTCTTAACAAACCGTTCCCTTTTAGATCCCTCGCGCCCGAGTGAATCGTATGCATGTATGTTTATTTATCTTGTCTCTGCTTGATATCATGCCCTGGTATGCTTACCTCTATTTGAATGTTTACTGGCTATTGTTGTTATTCAAACCTTTTCAAAATTAAAAACCCTCGATCCAACGTCGAGCCATTTTTTACCCCCTTGTAAGTCGATTGCTTTCGGGCATCGCTACCAACCTTTGGTCACAAGACACAAGTCTAGCATCACTTTGCTAGCACCTTCGCCTAAATAATACAATTAACCGTTAATATCCAAGGGAAAATCCCATGCATAATAACTACGTTATTGTGCATGGTGCATATCATTTGCATCATAATCGACAAACTTAAGATAAGACAATTAGACAACTCTAGGATAGACTTCCTAGGCTAGTCCCCCCACAATTTTGATTTTTAAATCAAACTTTAGCCCCCCTAATTCTCCACACAAGAGAATTAGATGTTAATCATCTCAAAGAAAGGGACATACAATCCCATACCCCACAAAATCCAAACATTTTCAAAAAGTGTGGTGGTCTTTCTTAAGATGATGACTCATCTTCCTCTCCTAAACCTTTAAACATTTAGTACCTTTAATAATAAGGAACTACAAGTGCTCTGATTCCCTCCTGACAGGATATGTAGGCACAAGATGCGATATCTTGTCGAGCACACTTAGGAATAAAAATAATAAATTACCTACCCTTAAACCCTTAGCAAAACAGATAACAGATAATAAAATGAATCAAGAGGTTCCTGTAGAGTACTACAGATATCTAGGATGCTAACACCTTCCCTAGGTATAACCAACTCCCAAACTTAGAATCTTAGTGCATTTGCATTGCATTGTGGGTATTCGGTCTTTCTCCCTTCCCTTGGATAAAATCAAAGACGGTGGTGACATTAAAAATGCGATCCTAGTTAACAAATAACTATGGTATCCAATTTTCACCGCGACAACAGCCCTCCTAGAAGCGATCAACAAAACCAACACCCTGATCCTGCAGCAGAACGAGAGGATCGGGGCGTTAGAAGAATCCAAGAATCCAAGATCCCCTCTTCCGCAGAGGAACCAGCGACGATCAAGGAGCCCGCAGCCCCGGAGAGATATTGACCAGAGACTGCGCCAAGAGCATGACCCTCGCGCAGCCCGGAAGTATGACCAGGTTTCCCCGCATAACCAGCACTCACCCGGCCATAAGAGGACTCGAAGGAACGAGCAGTCTCCCCCGGTCAAGTCTAAAGGCCGGGCCCGTTCACCATCTCCCCGAAGGAATTGCTCACCTTCTCCTCGAAGGAACCATTCCCCTTCTCCCCGAAGGAACCGCCACCGCGAGCGTACCCTTCGGTCCCCGTCATTCACCAGTTCTAGCAGTGACGATAAGCCTCGTGGCCCATTGTCCCAAGAGATCTTGGCTACCCGTCTCCCAAAGGGCCTGGAGAAGCCCCCGTCACTGGGTACGTACGATGGAACCACTGACCCCGACGAGCACATCGAGAACATCAATGTGCTGCTGGACTACCGCGGCGTACGAGGCGCCATCAAATGTCGGCTGTTTCCAACCACGCTCCGAAAGGGGGCGATGACATGGTACAAGCAGCTGCCCGAGGAGTCCATTACCTCATGGAGACAACTGGGCAGGATGTTCTCACGGCATTTCACAGCTTCTCGCCATTATCCCAAGACTGAGGCCTCCCTTGGGGCCATAATCCAAGGAAAGGACGAACCTCTCCGTACATATATCGAAAGGTTCAACAAAGAAGCAGTACAAGTCCCTACAACGGACGAAATGAAGAAGTTTTTGCTCGAGCAAGGGCTCCGCCCGGGCTCCGAGTTCTCTAAAGCCGTCGGCCTCGCACCACCGAGGAACCTAGACGCCCTCCTCCTCAAAGCCCAATCACACATTCAGGATGAAGAGAAGGTTGTGGCCTGCAACGTCCGAGCATCACGCCATCAGGAGAACGCTCGGACCTCCAGAGGTGAGAAGGCCTCAACATCTCGTCGAGGCGAATGGAGGCGCGAGGACCGTCCTCGTGACTCCCGTGACAACAAGGGGCCCTCCGGGAGGTTCCATGACTACACCCCCTGACCGTCTCAAGGGAGAAGATATTGTCTGAATGTGCCAATTCGGAGTTCAAGCAGGCAGGGCTCCGCTTCCCCTAACAACTGCCGGCCAGACCAAACGTGGACAAATCGAAATACTGCTATTTCCACAAGAGTCACGGCCACACTACATAAGACTGCATCCATCTGAAGGATGCCATTAAGATACTGATCAGGGACGGCCACCTGAAACAGTTCGTGAAGAAGAAGGACACTCCTTGGCAGGACGCCCAGGAGTCCAAGAAGATAGAGGAGGAAGTACCCTCCTCGGAAGACGCCAACATACAGGTCGCTATGTCCATACCGCGACCAGAGGACTTCTACGTCCCAGACGGGCTCAGCGCCCCTGCTTATTTCGTGGCCCACAGCCCGTGGGAGACGTTTCCCTCCGCCATGGTTATGTCCGGCAGGGGCTTCAACAAAGTCACGGTGGGCTCCGTGAAACAAAAATTCGAGCATCTGATCAACACAAGCTCCAACAAGGTGACCACGCTTGATCAAGCCCAGAAGGGCTCCGTTCCCATCTCCTTGTACTGGGAAGAGCTCCTCGAGGGATCCCCGAACTCGAGCATACCTTTACTCGTCAGAGCCCGAATGGCGAACTTCGACGTTCGCAGAATCCTCGTCGACCAGGGCAGCTCGGTCGACATCATGTACTCCCAGCTATTTTCAACACTTCAGCTGGACGAATCACACCTTACCCCCTATGTAGGGTCTGATTTACAGGGATTCAACGGATCAGTAACCAAGCCATGGGGATACGTCGAACTAATCGTAACCTGTGGATCAGCTGAGATGGCCAGATACGTCAAGGTACAATTTCTGGTAATCGACTGCCCGTCGCTTTATTAGTGCATTTTCAGAAGGCCAACTCTGGCCGAGTTGGTAGCGGTGCCTTCAACAGTCCACCTGAAGATGAAGTATTACACTTCGAAAGGAATGGTCGCCACCCTCCACAGCGACATCGAAGCTGCACGACGATGTTTCGAAGCAGCTACAAAGGGGCTCAACGCCATTGCGTCCAAGCCAAAAGCGTCGAGCAAGCCAGTGTTGCCAAGCAGCTCCAAGGAAGCCAAGCCTCTGCCCCATGTCGACTCCATCGACCTCGACAGTCGCTTCCCCGAAGAAGGCCAACAGGAGGAGTGATCAGCTTCAGCCAACCCGTCTACGTCGTTCAGCAGAAGTTCCCATCTGATGCGCCCAATCCCGGATGGCAACTTCGAGATCGTTCTGTTCGGTGACGAACCTCAGCGTGGAGTGAAGATTGGAGCAGACCTGCCCAACATCGCGAGGAAGCAGCTCAAAGCATGCCTCAGTGAGAATGCCGACCTCTTCACATGGAGCACCGCCGAAATGCCCGACTTGGATCCATCCGTCGCCTGCCACCAGCTGACAATCGAACCGGCCGTCAAGGCCGTAACACAACGTAGGAGAAAGCAGTCTCCGGAGAAAACGGAGGCTGCTGAAAAAGCTGTAAAGGACCTCCTTGAGGCCAAATTTATTTCGGAGGCCAAGTACACCACTTGGCTATCCAACGTTGTACTAGTTAAAAAATCTAATGGAAAATGGTGCATGTGCATTAATTACACCGATCTCAATATGGCATGCCCGAAGGATGCCTACCCCCTCCCCAATATTGATAAACTTGTTGATAATTCTACCGGTTTTAAACTTTTATCGTTCATGGACGCCTACTCGGGCTATAATCAAATTCCAATGGCAATGGCCGACAAAAAATACACGGCCTTCATGACTGAATCGAGCAACTATTACTACAACGTAATGCCCTTCGTCCTGAAGAACGCCGGAGCAACATACCAAAGAATGATGAACAAGGTCTTCCGGGGAGAAATAGGCGACATGCTCAAAGTCTACATGGACGACATGATCTTGAAATCCCACGAGGAAACCGATCATACTGCCCATTTGAGAAAGGTCTTCGAACAGGCCAGGAAATACAAAATACGTTTTAATCCGGAGAAGTGCATGTTCGATGTCCGAGCAGCCAAATTCCTCGGCTTCTACTTAAAGGAACGAGGAATCGAAGCCAACCCCGATAAATGCCGAGCATTCTCCGAGTTTCCTACGCCCAAGTCCAAGAAATCCATCCAGCCCCTCAACGGGATGCTCGCGTCACTATCTCGTTTCGTGGCCAAATCTGCACAACACGCCCTACCATTCTTCAAACTCCTCCGTAAGGAGGCAGCATTCGAATGGACCGAGGAATGTGACAATGCCCTTCTCCATCTGAAACGGGCACTCTCATAGCCACCAGTCCTCTCCCGACCGGACAATGGCGAAACATTGTACCTATACCTCGCCGTAGCAACCGAAGCAGTAAGCACCGCTCTCATCCGCGAGACACCTGACGGGCAGAAGCTCATATACTTCACGAGCAAAGCACTGCAGGGACCAGAACTAAGGTACCAACAGATAGAGAAAGTAGCACTGGCCCTCATCAACGCGTCCAGAAGACTAAGACACTACTTCCTGGCCCACACGATCGTGATTCGAACAAATCAACCCATAAAGCAACTTCTTGGACGACCAGATATGGCCGGTCGAATGCTCAAATGGTCGCTTGAACTATCCGAATTTGACATCCAGTATGAAGGCAGGAAATCTCTCAAAGCCCAGGCTCTGGCCGACTTCGTCGCAGAAATGACGTTCGCAGACTCCCCCACAGGCGAAGCACGTAAATGGACCATTTTTGTGGACGGTGCCTCAAGCTCGGCAGGGAGCGGTGCGGGCGTCATCCTGGAAAGCAACGAAGGAATCATCGTCAAAGTATCACTCACCTTATCCTTCCCAACCTCGAACAACCAGGCTGAATACTAGGCCTTCCTCGCTGGGCTACGCCTAGCCGAGGACCTGGGCGCAGAAGAAGTCGTCATCTGCACAGATTCACAACTCGTGGCCCTCCAGGTCCGGGGAGAATATCAAGCCAAAAACGACAACCTGACCGAATACTTAGCCCTGGTCAAGAAGAAAATGGCGAAGTTCGCAACAGTGGAAGTGAAACATGTTCCCCGCGAACATAACGTGCGAGCAGACGTGCTATCCAAACTAGCCAGCACAAAGAAGAAAGGCGGAAACAAGTCCGTCATATAGGAAGTACTTCCTCGACCCAATATCGAGAAGGCCTCCCCGACCCTCTACGTGCAGGTGATCGGCGATAACAACTGCTGGATGACCCCTGTTTACAACTATCTCCCCAAAGAAGAACTTCCGTCCGACCCAAAAGAGGCCAACACAGTTAGGCGAAGAGCCTGCTCTTATGTCTTGGTAGAAGATAAACTCTACAGGCGGAGATTCTCCATTCTGCTGCTCAATTGTGTCGAGGAAGAAATGGTCGCGCACATCCTGCGCGAAATCCACGAGGGAATCAACGCCCAACATCTCAGTGGGAGGTCCCTTGCTCGAAAGGCCCTCCGAGTAGGATATTACTGGCCGACCATGCAGCACGACACGAAAGAACACGTGAAGAGATGCGATAAATGCCAACGGCACGGGGACATGCACCTGGATCCACCTAACGAGCTCAAGGCAATGTCCTCCCCGTGGCCATTCGCCTGGTGGGGCCTAGACATCCTAGGATCCTTCGTAGTAGGATCGAATCAGAACAAATACCTAATACTGGGTGTAGACTACTTCACAAAATGGATAGAAGCCGAGGCTCTAGCCAAAATAACCGCCCTCAACATACTGAGTTTCTACAAACGAAACATCCTCGCACGTTTTGGCATTCCCTAAGCAATAGTGACGGACAATGGGACGCAATTCACGGAAAGGAAGTTTCAGGACTTCGTCGCCCAACTGGGCACGAAGCAGCACTTCGCATCTTTCGAGCACCCCTAAACAAACGGGAAGGCTGAGGCAGCTAACCGAGTCATCCTTCGAGGCCTCAAACGAAGGTTGGACGAAACAAAGAAGGCTTGGGTCGAGGAACTGTACAGCGTATTATGGGCATACCGTACAACCCCATACTCTACAACCGGGGAAACACCCTTCCGTCTAGCATACGGGACCGAGACTGTAATCCCCGTCGAAGTTCACGTGCCCTCCAGGCGGACAGAGTCGCCCCTAGACGAGGAGATGAACGACGAATCATTAAGAGAAGAACTCAACCTCGTCGAGGAAATCCGAACAGGGGCAGCCATCCGTGAAGCCTCAGTAAAACAAAAAATTACCATCAGGAACAACGCCAAGGTGATGGCGGACGTGTATCAAAAAATTACAAAAAATCCGAATAGACCCGTCACGACGACGGACGTCAGCTACCGACCACTATGCACGCCTAGGTACAAGCGTCGTGTATCAATAAAGCAGAACCCCGCTCAATAACGAACCGAGTAACTGCTCGACGGCGGTCCTCGATCGAGCATCGTTGTCGTCAAAGTACCATGATTGGCAGAACCCCAACTCGTGATGGGACGTTCACGCCGCAAACTCAGGCCTCACACGCGACCTGAGCTCCGCATCCCCGCCAGGACATTCCCCAGCCGTTCGATCAGTACCCCTCACTGCCGAACACATCTACAACGAGCAATCCCCCTAAAAGTTCGCATAAGTCCAATACTCCCTATCACGGGCAGACACACATTCACAACGAGCATGAGTACAACACTTAGCAAAAAATAAAAGCAAGTAAAACCATGCAGATAGCAAAATCGAACATATAATTTAAACATAAATAAGTGGCCACTAGGACCACGGCTGTACTGGATTACATAAAATGGGGGTTATGCCCCCCAAATAGATTACAACAATTACTCGGCACGCAGGCCGGACAAGTTACAACAACAAAAAAACAAACTCCTCACTCGTCCATGTGCTCAGGCTGAGGCCCCTGGTCCTCCACGGGCTGATCCTCGGTGTTCCCTTCAAGGAGAGCGTCGGGCATAACGATCTGGCCATCCTCAACATGCGCCAGATAGTGGGTACCCTCGACAGAGAAGTCAAGCTCGGGGTTCACCACCCGCAGTTGAGCCACAGCGTTTCTGAAGGATTCGTCCGCGACGGAAATACTGTCATCCTCGGCCATCAGCATACGGGCGACCAGCTCGGACCTCGTCTTTAATTCCTTCATATCTTCCGGCTCATCTTCACCTGGGGCGTTGACCTCCCTCAACTGCCGGACCAGCTCCTCGGAAGCTTTCTTCTCCACCTCTAGCGTGGAATTCTCCTTCTTCAACCAAGCTACCTCCTCCTCAACCTTCTTCTGAGCATCGTCTGCACCCTTGGCCTCTTCTTTGAAGGATACCATAGCAGCCCGGGCAGCATTAAGTTCGGACTCAGTTACAGAGTCCCCTTTAGCATAAATAACTGTCATCTCCAGCATTCTAACTAAAGCTAAAGCTGAAGCGTCTTGAGCCACCAACGCCCTCGTTCTCGGGCGTTCCATGCTTTCCAAACGAAGAGACTCAGCCCGAGGCACGACCAAGGAGTTTCCCTCAAAGAATCTCCTATCAACTATGCAAGGAGGAAGCTCGAACTTCCCTTTCTCCGGTACCCGAATGAGATCCACAGCGTCAGTAACCCTTGGCCGCTTGGATCATCCGGTCAAAGGAAGGGGAGATCCCCGGGGAGCCGGAGTAGGAGAAGAAGAGGTCCCCGCAGCAGACTGAACCGGAGGGGGAGCACGAGCACCAGCAAACCGAGACTTCAGGGGAACCGCTCCGGCATTGTTCCTCGCAAGAGCGTTCTTCACAACCCTCTCATGGGCCAGAGGCATCTCACCTGCACAAACAAAAGACGAACAAGTTAGTTACGAGGAAAAGAATAATACGAGCAAATCTAAAATAACTAAAACTACCAAGCAGCTTCTCGACTTCCGCAGGAGTCTTGCACTCCAGCAGTGCCTTGGTGTTAATAAACCGGTACTCAACCCTCTGACTACCGTCCTCCTCGAATATCGGGTTACCCTTATTCGTCCAGCACTCAGCGAGGAGGAAGGAGTTAACGTACTTCACCAACTCCTCGTACGCCACGACATCCTGCCCGTGTAGCTCGTGCGGTTGGAGAACGTAGTCATTGGGCTTCTTGGCGAAATGGTCAGGTGCCCAATGAATGGGGAACTTGTAGATTCTCTGCCCAATAAACTTCCCCGCCTCGTCGCGCAGGTCGTTCCCATCCTCATCCACCTCAATCTCCCAGACGTATGTACTATCCTGGGCAGCTTCGGACACGGGCTCGACAACATAGTACCGCTCCTTGAACATCCGTATCAACTCCGAAAATGGTTTAAACAATTTGCAAGGCTGCTTCAGAGAGACCCAACCATACTTCCTCTCTGATAGCTGCCTTTAAAGATGGAAGACGGTGAAGAACAAAGGGAGAGTAGCCCCGATAGAGACGTACTCGCACACCAGCTCGAACGCCCGGATGAAGGCTAACGAGTTAGGGTACAGTTGCGTGGGGGCCAACTTCAAATGCACGAACACCGACTGCTGAAAATCGGTGAACGGCAACCTCAAACCCATCTCCTTGAAGGCGTATTCATACATGGTAAAGCGGTCCCCGAAATTCGTACAAACCCGCTCATCCTTGGAGGGAAAGTGCACCTTCCACTCCCCCTCCGGTCTGACCTCCGTGAATCCATCACCCAAGTACGTTGCAAAAGTGGACACATGTTCAGCAGGTTCGGCCATCTCCCACTCCTCCACAGAATCCTCGACGACGTCCTCGTCCATACCCTCCAACTCTTCTTCCTCCCCAATCTCACTGGAGGAACTCGAAGCCTTCGAGCTACTACTATCTGAAGAGCTTGTTTCTTCCTCAGACGTGTCTAAGATAATCTCTCTATCTGGCCCCATCGCCATGTCGATCACCTGAAAAGCAAAGAAGAAAGTGAATTCGACAACAAATCAAATCCACCCTTCCACCGCTTGTCAAGTGAAAGGGCGCGCAAAGAGCTGAGGACAACGTCCCCCGCCTAAGCCCTAACATCAAAAGAAATACTGAAACCTCCCTGCGAGGAGACGCTCGAAACAAATCATCCCCAAGCGAGGAGCTTCCCCGCACTCATACCCAGTTTCCGTTCGAAGCTTCGCCGGAAATCGCAAAACTTCAGCGGAATCTGGAAATATTATACTAGAAAACCTATCACCCACTCAGAAGATGACAATCACGACGGTTACACAAGCATCGCCATCGCAACGACGCCGTCAACCGCCCTCCTAACCAAAACATACTAACACGTCCGGCGACATGTCAGAAGTGGAAAAATGGCACAACCACCGTCCACCACCAACAATCGCCGGAAATCAACCTATTTCGTCCTCTAAACCTAGCCCTAACCATATGCAATCTACCATTGACCACCAAAAGGAGTAGAACAAGCACAGGATCGGAAACTTACTTGATTTAAGAAGACGAAAGTGGCTGCTCGAAGCTTGGAGTGGTGGTCGGAGTAAGCAGACGGCGGTGACGGGCAGGAATACTGAAGGAGACGAAGAGAAACCAGAGTGAAAAAGTTCCAAATGGAACGAATTCCCCCCTTTTATACAAAGGGGCACGTGCAGACACGCGCTCGTAGGCCATGATGACTAGCAACTAGCCATCATTACCTAGTGACTGCTACACGGAGCTCTAGGCATACGTGGCGCCCCAACGTTTCCAATTCTGACTGACCTTTAGTCTCCCCGGAAACCAGGCAACAAGGTCACGACCATGAATCTCACGGACACCAGGGGTCACGGGCACACTGAGACAACCCTCCTCGTCTTCAAACGACAACTTCAAGCTTGATCCCCGGAGTAACGAGCTGTCCTTAAGTCATCACTCCCATGCTCGGGAGCAACGACTTGGGGGCTCCTGTTCTGGACTGGACCCATGGCTGGACATGGCCCAATCCGCTTCTGCTCTAGAGCGGCTCAAATCGCCTAAGTCCAACCCACAAGAGGGCAAAAGTTACCTTTCTGCCCCTCCAACCGGGCAAGGAACGCGTCGTTCCTCCCCGAAATTACTGCCCGTTACGCACGGCTCCATTGCTCCCCGAACAGTCAAGGGCAGGTGCCCGAAACCATGCATGTGCCCGACATAACGACTAGTTTCGGGTACTCTGCCCGACATAACGGCTAGTTTCGGGCACTCTGCCTGACATAACAGCTAGTTTGGGTAGTTACCTATTCTTTGGGAAAATGGTTATTCCGCCCCGAAAATAGGACCGTTGGCCACGCGCTGGGGGCTTTATATAAACCCTCTCGCTTGAGAGGGTGAGGTATCCAATATTCACCCTACGAATTAATACGTTGTACTTGCCCATTTTCTCTGACCCTTTCTTACTTGAGCATCGGAGTACCTTGCAGGTACACCCCCTCCTCTCCATACGACCAGCATCCCAGACGCACTTGGTGGCCCACTGATCAGTGGTTTTCACTCGTAGTTTTTCAGGCGTTTGTGTCTATCTTTTCTGTAATGTTTTCGGTATTTGAATTCATAGTATTGCATTTCTACTTAGTGTTTGTGTTTTATTTAAGCAAGTTTTTGTTTTAATATTATTCCGTTTTTAGACCGTTTGTGCTTTGATGTGGTAGTGTTTTCTTTGTGTTTCTCAGGTTTGTATAAAGTCATTAATCAGATGCGCGTGTGAAAGCTGGAGTGCCAAAAGTTCAAGGAAAAGACCAATCAGAAGCCTGACACGGCTGCTCGTGTCACAGGACACAGCCCGTGTCAGGAGGCTTGGGAGATGGAAGTTTGAGCACTAATATGGGACAAGGAAAAGATCAAACAGAAGCCTGACACGGCTGCCTGTGTCACAGGACACGGCCCGTGTCAGGGCCCCTGAGAAACTGCCTTGGCGCATGAAGAGTCAGCAGCCTGACACGGCTGCCCGTGTCATGGGACACGGCCCGTGTCAGGGCCACTGGAGGGGAATTTTGTGATTTTTTAATTATTCCAATTAAGTGTCCTTTGAGGGTATTTTGGGAATGTCACATGCTGTTTAGTGATCTGACACTTTTTAAGCTGAGGAAAGCACGAAAGAAAGGGACTTTTGGAATTACGTATTATTTTGGATGTTTTCATGAGTTCTTGGAGAACGGAGATCTCTCAACCGCGGAAGCAATTGAAGATCGAAGGAATTCGATTATTAGTGTAATGGCTTTTCTTTATTTTTATTCAGTTATTGTTTCTGTTATGAACATGAGAGGCTAAACCCCCCAATGCTAGGGGGTGTCCCTGAATTGTGATGTATGAACCTATTTTGATTTAGTCAATGAGATTTTGTTTTCTTGCTTTAATCTTTTATTATGCAAATTATAAAATATTTGTTGCAATCGGTTAAATTGGGAACGATTTACGATTAGGGATTTGGTCTGAAAAACTCAATCTATCATTTTGCATAATAACACTACGGTAGATATTGCCTAGGAATGGGGATACCCTGTAGTGACTTTTATAAACCTTGTCAGGACTATTGCTTGATGTTCCTTCTTGACCGCTAAGGAATTAGGGTCAAGGGAGAATATCAAAGGTTTTTCGATTAAGGAATTTAAGAAAAATATTATTAAGGTTTGAGGCATTTCTCTTTAATTATAATTTAAGGTTCTTACTAAGCAATTTATACACCTTCCCTAGCATGTTTCATAATATTCACAAACCCCAAAAATCATTTTGTTTAATTGAAATAGCATCTGCACTTATAATTACATGCAGTCCTCGAGAGATCGATTCTGGGGATAACCCCTACTATTACTACATCGGTGAAAATAGTACACTTGCTATTTTTGCGATCAAATTTTTGGCGCCGTTGCCGGGGACTGCAAAATTTTAAGTGCTTGTGTTAGTTCAATTGGAGTTTTGTCACTCTGTGACTAAAATTTTTTAATTTTATTTTTCTGTTATTTTTATTATTACTATTATCTGTCTAACCTGTATATGCGAGGAAATCCCTCAGCAGCATTTTCTTTAGACGCAGAACCCGAAAGATCATTGCACGCTTGACGCCGTCAAGCCAAACAAGAAAGACTGGCAGAGTCAGTTTCAGGAACGGTAATTTCAGATCTAGAAAAAGAAGAAAGAACTTCGGCTCATTCAGAGCAATCAGATTCAGGTTCAGAAGCAGGTACAGACTCAGAGTCGGAAACCATTATTATGGCTAACAATCCACCAGCAGAAAGACTTCTGGGCGATTACAGTGGGGCAAATGCACCTGCTGGTAGGTTAACAATTGTGAACCAACCGGTGAATGTGCCGAATTTCCAGCTGCATCCTAGCACCATCATTCAACTTGAGAGGAGACCTTTCACTGGAAAGGTTAATGAAGATGCCAACAAACATTTGCAGAGATTTCTGACTATGAGCACCACTCTCAAGATTGAGGGGCACACCGAGGAAGCAAAAAAGTTAAGAATGTTTCCTTTCACTCTGGCGGAAGAGGCTGAAGAGTGGTTCTATTCGTTACCTGCTGGGAGTATTACCACTTGGGAAGAGATGGAGAAGGCGTTTCTGAATGAGTATTTTTTGACCTCTGTTTATATCTGAAAAAAATATGATATTGTGAACTTTAAATAGAAGGACGGAGAATCTCTCGGAGACGCATACAAGAGGTTCAAGAAGGTTTTGGTAACTTATCCGACTCACAACATGGATCAAACTGATACAGCTGCCGGTGGCTCATCTAATTTTACAACAGCCACTGGTGTAAAAAAGATCATTGAAGCCATAGCCGCTAACGAGCATTTGGAGTTGTATGATCGAAGTGTGAATAAATCTGAGGGTGTGATTGATTTAAAGTTGAATAATCAGGTTGTGAAGGTAGAAGATCAAATTGTTGCAGAAGTTGAAAGAAGGTTAAAGACTATGAAAGTGGGTACGTAAAGTGTGGCACAAGTTCAAACTGGTCAACCCATGAGTTGTGAGATTTGTAGTGAACCCCATTATACTGCACATTATGTTGCGACTCCGCAACAAATTGAAGAGATAAAATTCCTGAAGTAGAATAATCCCTATGCTCAAACTTATAATCCAGGGTGGAAGAATCATCCTAACTTCTCCTGGAAAGATCAGAATCAACAACAATATTCACAGCAGCAACCAGTCCCTCAGAAAGCACAATGGGAGATTGCCATTGAGAAGATGGCAGCTCATAACATGCAATTTCAGGAAGAGACCCGGAATAGTTATAGGAATACCACAGCCTCCATAAAGAATCTGGAGGTTCAATTGGGTCAGATAGCTCAACAAGTTGCAAATGCTCAAGCACCAAGCGCCCTCCCAAGCGCCACCATACCAAATCCGAAGAATCATGAGAATGTCAATGTTGTTACCACAGAAAACCAAGAAGTTGCAGAAGAAGAAGCCAGGCCAACCGAAGAGAAAAGAAAAGAAGCGGTTAAACCTAAGATCAAGTTACCGTACCCCTCAAGAGTGACAAAGAAGGAGACACAAGAAAAAGACTTTGAGAAATTCAGCTCATTGTTCAAAAAGTTAGAGATTAATATGCCCTTCTTTGAAGCACTTGAACAAATGCCGCTATATAAGAAATTCATGAAGGAGGTCATTGGGAAGAGGAAACCTAGTGGAGAGGAGGTAAAGAGTCTAAGTGAGGAGAGTAGTGGGGAATCACAAGGTAGGAAAATTCCAATCAAACAGAAAGACCCTGGTTCTGTATCAATTCCCTGTACCATAAAGGACCGAATTTTTAAGAAAGTCTTGATTGATTCGGGTGCTAGTGTGAGTCTCATGCCCCTCTCAATTTTCAAAAAGCTGGGTATAAAGAAAATAAGTGAAACGGGAACAAACCTGAAGTTTGCCGACCTCACAACCAAACGGTCATACGGCTTAGCAGAAGATGTGCTTGTGACTATTGAAAACTTCACCTATCTAGTAGACTTTGAGATCATTGATCTACCCGAGGATGAGGAGATGACTATCATACTGGGTCGACCATTTTTGATAACTAGTCGGTGCAGTATGGATATTGAGACTGGTACTCTAACCTTGAAATATTTTGAGGAAGAAATAACCTTAAAGTTGTTGGAGCTCGAGAAGCAAGGTCAAGAGGAAAGTAATCACCCCTCAGTTGGAATGATCCGAACAGTGGAAAAAGGAAAAAGCTCAAAACCACTTCTTGAAAAAGTCTCTGGAATAATCCATCAGGTTGCAGCATCTGAGTCATCTTTTACACCTAGCAAGACTCCAACATCCAGTCAAAAAGTCAATAAGAGGAAGAAACGTCAAAGAAAGAAGAGAAAAAGACATCAAAGGGAGAATGTGGAAGTTAGATGTGAGTTGAATCACAAGGTAGCTCTTAATCCTGAATCTGACTGGTGCTCTGTTGTGGAAAGGTCAAGCAACAAAAGCAAAAAAATGTGTAAGCTGAAGTACCCCCCCCCATAGCATTGGGGAGTAACCCGTCGAGCCATGCCACGTTAAACGAAGCGCTACGTGGGAGGCAACCCACGCTTGTCTGATTAATTTCTTTCTTTTTGCTGATTATTTTGTTTTGGTTGCAGGAAATAATCTGGATCTTACATGTGCAAACGGTGATGTAGCAGTGGTGTTGCATTACCGTCAGCATCCCGGAAGGATCTCTGTGAGTGACCTCTCTCACTCTTGTTCTAACACATTGGGGCCAATGTGTAGTTCAAGTTTGGGGGAGGGTTTACTGCTTTTAGTTTTTCCTTTTTATACAGGTCATGTCTGTTTTGTGTGTTGAAAACCATTCTGATTTCTCCCCGAATTAGAACCGTTAAAATTTTTTCTTGTGAATACTGTGATTTTGAGGTGGTCATGAAGGTATATAGAGTTTGAGGGAAGAGGGTTAGAATTAGGGACATTGGGAAAGTTTGAAAACTTAGGAATGACCCGAACACCCTAGATTCCTTGGAGTAAGGAAACGAGTCCAACGTGTAGATTTGTGCCATAGTACTTGGATTTGAGAAGTATTCCCTGATTAGTTTATAGTGATAATCCGGCATGACTAAAAAGAATTGCATGTACAGGGTTGATTGAGAGAATGACCTAAGGCACCGAAAAAAATAAATAATGGCGATAAAGACAACTTGTCCTTCTAAGTTGGGTAACCCTCACCCGGTTACTTAGCCTAACGGCGGTTGAGTCTCAATTGTCGTCCCAAAGTGGACTAATAAACGCCAATGAGCAAGAAAAAGAGATAATGGTGCCTAGAAAAACTTTCGATCAATTTTGTACATGTGAGGGAAAACGAAAAAAAATGCCTTAATCTGATTATCCGAATGAAAGGGGTTGAAAATCGAAGAAAATACTTAAGCCCAAAGCATAGTTAGAGAGGTAACCGAAAATGGGGATGTAGGTCCGTGGTTTTATCGCGGTTTGTGTTTGTGGAATACCTTCGTTAACGGACGATTACCTAGAGAACTAGTTTAACCTATCGGAACAAAGGCTCGCGTATGATTATCGACACACCTTACCTTCACATGTCTTTCATTGGATTTGTACCGTTTGATCAGAAAATTTTTATGCAAGCTTGTTGCTTGAGGTCAAGCAACGGTTTAAGTTTGGGGGAGTTTGATCTGTGGTTTTCACTCGTAGTTTTTCAGGCGTTTGTGTCTATCTTTTCCGTTATGTTTTCGGTATTTGAATTCATAGTATTGCATTTCTACTTAGTGTTTGTGTTTTATTTAAGCAAGTTTTTGTTTTAATATTATTCCGTTTTTAGACCGTTTGTGCTTTGATGTGGTAGTGTTTTCTTTGTGTTTCTCAGGTTTGTATAAAGTCATTAATCAGATGCGCGTGTGAAAGCTGGAGTGCCAAAAGTTCAAGGAAAAGACCAATCAGAAGCCTGGCACGGCTGCCCGTGTCACAGGACACGGCCCGTGTCAGGAGGCCTGGGAGATGGAAGTTTGAGCACTAAAATGGGACAAGGAAAAGATTAAACAGAAGCCTGACACGACTGCCCGTGTCACAGGACATGGCCCGTGTCAGGGCCCCTGAGAAACTGCCTTAGCGCATGAAGAGTTAGTAGCCTGACACGGCTGCCCGTGTCATGGGACACGGCCCGTGTCAGGGCCACTGGAGGGGAATTTTGTGATTTTTTAATTATTCCAATTAAGTGTTCTTTGAGGGTATTTTGGGAATGTCACATGCTGTTTAGTGATCTGACACTTTTTAAGCTGAGGAAAGCACGAAAGAAAGGTACTTTTGGAATTACGTATTGTTTTGGATGTTTTCACGAGTTCTTGGAGAACGGAGATCTTTCAACCGCGGAAGCAATTGAAGATCGAAGGAATCCGATTATTAGTGTAATGGCTTTTCTTTATTTTTATTCAGTTATTGTTTCTGTTATGAACATGAGAGGCTAAACCCCCCAATGCTAGGGGAGTGTCCCTGAATTGTGATGTATGAACCTATGTTGATTTAGTCAATGGGATTTTTTTTCTTGCTTTAATCTTTTATTATGCAAATTATAAAATATTTGTTGCAATCGGTTAAATTGGGAACGATTTACGATTAGGGATTTGGTCTGAAAAACCCAATCTATCATTTTGCATAATAACACTACGGTAGATATTGCCTAGGAATGGGAATACCCTGTAGTGACTTTTATAAACCTTGTCAGGACTATTGCTTGATGTTCCTTCTTGACCGCTAAGGAATATATTAGGGTCAAGGGAGAATATCAAAGGTTTTTCGATTAAGGAATTTAAGAAAAATATTATTAAGGTTTTGTAAAATTAAGGTTTGAGGCATTTCTCTTTGATTATAATTTAAGGTTCTTACTAAGCAATTTATACACCTTCCCTAGCATGTTTCATAATATTCGTAAAAAGCACTTTTATTATTCTGCTTATTTTATTTTGTTATTATAATTCTCTCAACCAAACAAACCCCAAAAATCATTTTGTTTAATTGAAATAACATCTGCACTTATAATTACACGCAGTCCTCGAGAGATCGATTCTGGGGATAACCCCTACTATTACTACATCGGTGAAAATAGTACACTTGCTATTTTCGCGATCACCCACTTCTACAGGATCTGATCCCGCCTTCACGATCAAAACCTAATAAAAAAAACATCTACAATAGCACAAACAACATTTATTTAAAAAAATAATAATAAGTTACCTTAATATAAACAATGAATTACCTTAACAAAACAACAACATACCTCTACAATAACTTAAACAATCCTAATAAAAAAACATCTACAATAACACAAACAACATCATTTATAAAAAAAGAAAAATCAACAACTTACCTTAACATAAACAACAAATTGCCTTAGCAAAACAACATCATATCTTAACAATAACTTAAACCCGTCACTAATTTCTACAAAAACAACAATATAAAAACTACAATCTCATCTTAACAACAAGAAAACAATTAACCCTATGTTTCACATATATTTTGAATAAGAGAAACAATACAAAAAATTTGAACAACAATAACATCAACTCATAGAATATTTCACGAACGTACCTTTCATTGAAAAGGTTCATGGAGAACGAAAATAAATAAATGAGTTACTTGTCTCAGCTTGCAAAGATTCGTGAAACCTTCCGGTTCATGATAGTGGGAGAATTTATATTGGAGTTTTGAGATATTAGAATAAGACGAGAGAAGTTAGGGTTTCCTTTGAGCGTAGTCTGTTTAGAACTGATATTATTAAGCTCTTTATAGGTAATATATTTCACCACGGTTGATTAAAAGAACTGTGGTGAAATGTCATTATATTTAACTACGGTTTTTAATATGGAGCGTGGTGAAAAACATTTATTTTTTATTTATAAATAAAAATTAAGGGAACACACCATTTTTTTAACGAGAAAATATAAAATTGCATGTTATGGGATTCAAAGTGTGTCATTCACATAACACAATGATTGTTTACATGAATTGTGGTTATATGTTATTTACAAAAAAATTAAAATAATCGAATAAATATATATTATTTCGGTTGGTTAAGTGATAGTAGTATTGCAGTGTTACGAAATGTGTTTGTTGTAGTAGTGACAAATGCAAAATGGTGTGAAACACATGTCATGTCGGATTTGATTACCCTAGTCTTTTGTTTTGTTGTGCATTTATTTTGTTTACGTGATAACATTGTGTACTTGAATGTAAAAACCATGGACCACCATTGTGTTATTTTATGTATTCGTGTTGTTTTCACACTACTATCCATGTATCAGTACAAAGTATGTATATTGCAGTTGATAATTTAGATATTTCGATTGGTGTAACACACTAGCATTAGATTGCAATTACATCATTAGCACTAAAAATTAAAATTAAAGAATGTAGTCATTTATTGTTTAAATTTGGCTTCAAATGCCGTAAGAAGAAAAAAACCCAAAAAATTTGAAAAAATACAATAAAATATTAAAAAAAAATTAAAGAAATTGGTTCAGACATAATTGTCATTTTTATTTTTAAAAAAAACTTCAAAATACTGTTGTTGGTTGAAATGCACAAATTTTTAAATCATATTATAAAACTTTTAATTTTGATTATAATATTAACAAAATCTTCTTTGGTTGGACCCTTTGGGTCGTGTTGTATATGAACTATTTTTGGATATATATATATATATATATATATATATATATATATATATATATTTCAAAAAAATATTAATAAAATCTTAAAATAAAAGAAAAAAATTTTAAATTTGTAATAAAGAAGTTGTATATAAATTTTTTTAGTTTGTCTGATAGATTGAGTTGTTTGATTGTCAAAATCTTAAATAAGTTGAAAAAAATACATAGAAATGAAAATAACATGAATTCTAAAAAAAAGATTTTTTATTTATTTAAGAGAAATGAACAATAGCTATCTATATTTTAAGTTTGCATTAATTGAAAATGACATTTTTACCATCTTGAAGAACTCTATCTAAAGTTTTCTTCTATGTTCCTTTAATGTTAATAAATTTTTAGTAAAGATTTGTTGTCTCTTTTTTTCAAATTGCCTATTTGCTAATTAACAAAACACAGATGTTAAGAACAATATATGATCATTTTTCTTATGAAAATGGTTTTTTTTATAAGATGCGTATGTTATAAGGATAAGAAGAATGTTAAAAGTATGATATAAATATTTTTCTTTAAACATTGTGTTCGATTAATTTAAATTTTATTTTAATATAATTCAATAATATATTTAATAGTTACGTATAAAAGATACTTTAAATAGATTCAATAATATATATATTTAGTTTTTTATAAACCGAACCAACAACTTATTTACTACTTAAACCGCTCAAAATCTAGTTAGATCGATCAAATCTATTTTATAATATTGATCTAATTTAAGATTCATTTTAATATAATTTAAAGCAAAATTTAACTAGTTATATTGCAAAGATTAGTTTGATTTAATTTATTAAATAAATTTATTAAGTATTTAAAAAACAATAAGTTGATCGAATCTGTAAAATAAAAAATTGGACACATATTCAGTCAGATCAATCAAATAAAAGAAATTTGACTATTAAAAATTTAAGAAAATAATATGAGAAAAAGAAGAAATATCCTAACATGATATTCAAACACATTCCAAGTATAAAAACATAACCATTTAGTCAATATGTTCATGAAATTTTATTATTTATATTTTATATATTTAATACACATTAAGTTTGAAATTCTATTATTTATATTTTATATATTTAATACAAATTAAGTTTTGATAATTAAACTATTTAAAAATATATATAATGCTAGTATCCTGCATGGAATTAAACTATTAAGTTTGATGCCTTATAGGATTGGAAGTTTCTTTGGGACAGATTGCCTCTCAAGACCTTACTTATTAACAGAGGTGTGTTACCTTCTTCCGACAACGCTGGTCTCTTCTGCAACGAAGAAGCTGAAACAGTTTCTCATCTCTTCTTTCGTTACGGGGTTTCGAAGAGGGTTTGGAGGGAGACTTCGAGGTGGGTGGGGCTGATTTTTCGCAGGAAGTAGTGAACATTTTTGAAAACTTCAGAAGTTGGTTCCTTTTCTGCAGGAAGAAAAAAGTCAGGAAGAGGAGAGAAGGGTGTGTGTGGGTGGCAACTTGTTGGTGTATTTAGATGTTAAGGAACGGTATGGCGTTTAGAGACGACAAGTGTGTTGTGAACGATCTCGTGTGGAATGTGAAAATTTTGCTGTGGAGATGGTCTCATATCGGGGAGATTAGTTATTCCAATTGTAATTTTTATGATTTTTGCAAAGATCCTTTGCATTTTCTTGCTTAATTTCAATTGGTTTCGAATGTCTTGATTCGACCGTCGGTGCCTTTTGTATCAGGGTTCGGGTACCCCTAGTACTCGTATTTATTCACTCCTTGCTTACAAAAAAACTCTTATCGTGTTTTATTTTAATTAAAAATAATCAACTTTTTTTTTATGTATATCAATACTTTTATTGTTTGTACTATGCATGAGTTTTTTGAAAGTATAATGTTTATGTTTTTTAAAAATGAATTTTCATACTATTATATATTTTTGTTAAAAATATTTAAATAATTTTTTTAATAATACAAATTTCTAATGAAAAATATCTTTAAATAATTTCTAATAAAAAAATATTTTAAGTACTACTTCCTTTTGTTATGACTTTGTTTTAATATCAAAATTTAAAACATCACTTAAATTTGAAATTATTTTAAATAGATTTTCATAAAAATAACTTTTTAGATATACTTTTTTGAAATATTATGTAATTTTTAAATATTAAATAATAAATATTTAAATTATTAGATATTAAAATTAATATTTTAATTTACAAAACATAATTTTAAAATAACCTATACACTTTTTGAAGTTCCCGTAAAATAATTTTAAAAATACAAAAAAAAAATACTTTTTAATATCTCTAACAAATGAATTTTAAATTTATGATCAACTATAACAACTATTTATAACAAATTTTTTTTATCGTGTATCAACAAATTTTATGATCAATTCATGTAAAATGAACTAATACAACTATTTATAACATTTTTTTATCGTGTATAACAAATTTTATGATCATGTAAAATGAATTTATGGTGATGGTTAAATACATAAATATTTTATGATTAAAATTGTATCGAATTGGTATGATATTTACAATTCATAATTATCCCTTGTTTACAAAAATAAAGATATTGTTAATTATAATTTTTACAATAATCATAATTTTGTAATTGTTTTTCATCAAAACAAAATAGACAACTGATTTGTGCAAGACAATTAATTTATTTGTGTAACTAAAAATATTACAAATAGATTAAGTTAAATTAAAAAAAATATTAAAAAAAACTCCATTAAGGAACCCAAGTTTGAAGATTTGTATTAGTTTATGATAAGTATCTTTTATAAACCCACACTACTAAATTACTAATGAGTCTTTGGTATCTCCATTGATAATTTGTTTTTGAAACCAGAAATTTTTTATTGAATTTTCAAAATGACCTAAATTGGTTTTCTTACTTTGATTATTTGAATAATTTGGATTATGTTTTTTTCTTTCTAGAATGTTTTTTTTGGACCACCAATGGATCATCTTATTTTCATCTAGATTATCGAGGATTTGTCATGAGACCCTTTTATTTTCACTGGCATTCGTTTTTTTAACATCAAAAATATTTTTCTTAAAATTTGTGAAAAAAAATTGATAAACTAAATTTGATATATAAGGGCTATGGAGTTATTTTATCCTCTGTCACAATTAAGGAATTTTAAGAGTGAGGTTTTTTTACTCTGTTCTTGCATGGGTGTTGTCAAACTCGTTTTTGACCTTAGAACATGTCAACCTAATCATATGAATAAAGCTGCTATATGGTTTGATAAAGAGCTGTGAATGATAGTTGAAGACATCGTTGTTGGTGGAGGTCATTTATTAGGGGACCTTCAATGAAAGGTGACTTCTTTACCTATGAGATTTGGAGGATTGAGTTTGTACTTGGCAATAGAGGCTACTTCATATGCGTTTGTGGCTTCTAGGGTCCAATCATGGGTGTTAAATGATCATATTTTGAGAGACAATGGGATGTGTGGTATGGACCTTGATTTTGACAGAGCTTTGGTTGGTCTTAGTGTTGTGATTTCAGATTTTGATATTAGCGATTTTACTAGAAAGGACACCGTCCCTCGTAAAGCACAACCAGTTTTGGAGAGTGTCCTTTTTAATAAAAGTGTTCAGGACATGAATGTAAAGTTTGAAATGAGCACAGGATAGAAAGCAATTTTTAGTAATTTGCAAGCAACACATGCTCAATATTTTCTCCTTGCTATCCCTATTGATGGTATAGGCCAACATATATCTCCGGTAGTGTATTGTATCATTCTTAAATACTAGCTTATGATCCCCTTATTTTTTGTTGATAAGGTTTCCCCTATTTCTTACAAGGCATGCTTGAAGACTTTTGGAAATACATGACATTCGTCGTAAAGAGCTTCCAGGTTTCAAATACAAACATGACTTTGTTAGGGATGTTTTATTTGATATATTTAGGTGTGTTGGGGTATCTATGAAGAAATAGGCACCTGTTAATTTCTAGACTGACCCGCAGGATGGGAGATCGACACTTAGGCCAGTAGATGTTCTGGTATACAGGTGGGTATGAGGGAAACATACATGTGTAGACATGACTAGAATTTCTCCGCTGGTGGGACTAAGGATCGAGGGTTTTATTGTGGGGTAGGCAGCTCTCAAAGCCACTTCAATTAAAATGGCCAAGTATGAGAAAGCGTGTTCTGACAATCAACATGCTTTCATACCATTTACCTTTGACACATTTTGGTTTCTATCACCAGACACATTTTATCTTTACAAAGAGTGCAAAGGTTCGTGCATAACAATGTTGTGTCTCCTAGGACAATCAATGTAGTTTTTAAGAGGACTGGTTTTGTCATCTAAAAATGGGTAGTCGCGCAGCTTGTTGCCCATTTGCTCGCTCTGTCTGTATAATCTTTATAATATATATATATATATATATATATAGGCTAAATTACCTACTGGGTCCTTTAACTTATTTAATTTAACACTTTGGTCCTTTATGTTTGTTTTGCTTCAAGTAGGTCCTTTATGTTACATAACTATTGCAACGTTACCCTTTTAATCAACTTCCGTTAAAAAAACGTGATGTGGCACAAACGTTGCTTATGTGGCGTTTAACAGTGCTGAGGTGTAATTATTCAATTTATTATTTCTTTATTTTATTACTAGGTGTAATTGTTGAATTACAAATTATGTTATCCAACCCTAATTTCTCCATTAACCCTAATCAGATTTAAGTGAACACATTCTGAAGGTGAATAAGACTCAACTCAGCTCAGGGACGAAGACGAAGACGCCACCATTGACGGATACGGTCTTGAAGGTGAAGAATTTGAGGTACGTTTTTTATGTCTATATTGATTTTAGTTTGGTGTTCTTCTTAGGTGCTTCTTAGGTTAGATGTGATTGATTTTAGTTTTGGGTATGTTTGATGTTAATAGGTTAGGATAGATATGGATGTATTTTACGTTGATTTTCATCATGGGGGATATTTTGTTGGTGACAAATATGAAGGGGGGGGGGGGGAGTGTCAAACTGGAAGTGTGATGGTGATAGATGGAGTTACTTCGAGATTTTAGGTGTTGTTAAAGAGATGAAGTATCCAGGTGTTCTTGAAATCTGGTACGACTTTGCTGGAACACTGAAGGCTTTAGAAAATGACTATGGTGCAATAGAAGCACTTAATTGGTCAAAGACTAAGGGTAAGGTTGACATATACATTGTTCATCCTATTTCTCAACCTGATATAGTAGTTGCCCTACCTGAGCCCCTAGTTGATAATGTTACTGAGGCCCAATCTGAGGATGTCTTCGAGCCCCATCCTGAGAATGTTACTGAGGCCCAACAAGAAGTTGTTAATGAAGCCCAATATGAGGATGTCTTTCAGCCCCAAGGTGAGGATGTAAATGAAGCCCAACATGAGGATGTAAATGAACCCCAACATGAGAATGTAAATGAGCCCCAACATGATAGTGATGACAGTGCATTAGGACACATGTTTGATGACTCAGATGATTAGATTTTAAACGATGGTTTTGATGCAGTGATGTTAGGAGAAGGAGGTGTCATTGCTGGCCAAAATGATCAACCTGTTGATGAGTTACTAGTAGATGACACACCTAAAAAAAGAAAAAGGAATGGTGGAAGACCAAAGAAGAAAAAGCAGGTTCCAACTGAGACATCTGGCTGTTCCCAAAAAAACAAGGGTAGACCTATGAAAAAGAAGGTGGATAAAGGAAGTGAAGTTGTTGTGGATGAAACACCAAGTGATGAAGATGTGCTTGATTTTGAAATAAGAGGAAGGAGTAAAGGTAAGAAGGTATATATGTCTTGGGTTGTCTGATTCTGACTATGTGACTGAAGAGTTAGAAAGTGAGGATGACATGATTAGTGATTTTAGATGAGGATGGAAAGGTAAAACACCCACCATTTATCATGCCTAAGAAGTTTAATGACTAAAAGTGGGAATTGTGAAGCTTATTTTCAGCAAAGGATGAGTTCAAGGAAGCTATTGCAAGTTATGCTGTTCATAATGGTAGGGATTTGAGGTTTTTGAAGAATGACAAAACTAGGGTTAGAGTGGGATACAAGGATGGATGTGAATAGGTGGCTTTGTGTTCTAAATTGCCTAATGAGGATACTTCTCAATTAAGAACACTTAATGACAACCATACTTGTAATAGAGAGTACAATGTTAGGATGTTTATACTAAATGGCTTGGTAAGAAACTATACTCCACAGTTAGACTCAATCCTGATGTGAAACTGACTGCTATTTGTGAAAAAGTACATGAGAAATGGAATGCTGGAATGAATAGGATGAAAGCTTATAGGGCAAGGAAGGCAGCACTTACAATTGTGGAAGGGTCATTTAAAGAATAATATCGTAGACTGTATGACTACACACATGAACTTCTGAGGTCTAACCCAAACAGCACCATCAAGATGAATGTCTAAGCAACTGAACAACAACCACATGAAATTGAAGAACAACTTGAAAATTATGTGAGCAGGCCATTACTTCCAAGTTTCCATATATTATATATGTGCCTTGAAGCCTGCAAGAAAAGTTTTAGTTTTTGTAGACCAATAATTGGTATTGATGGCTGTTTTCTCAAAGGCAATTATGGAGGTCAGATTCTTGCTGCAGTTGGTAGAGACCCCAATGATCAAGTATAGTACAAAAAGTGATGTGTTGGTGAACAACATGTATGAAACTTTTAACAGTGTCATAATTGGAGCAAGACAAAAGCCAATTGTAACAATGTTAGAAGAGATCAGAGTCTACCTCATGGATAGATGGGTAACTAATAGAGCTAAAATTGAAGATTATGATGAGTCTCTACTTCCAAGGATTAAGAAGGTGCTTGAAAGAAGGCAAGAAATATCAAGATTCTTTATGGCAAGGTACTTCATTAATTATTTATGTATAAATTCAGTAATTCAGTAATTTATACAAGTGAGTCTATATAAATTCAGTAATTCAAATATTGAATTTTCCTTTTATTTTTCATTTGTTTATAGGTTATCAGGTGGCAAAATTTATGAAGTAAATCATACAAGTGTGACTGGAGAGAAATACATTGTTGACCTTAAGAGGTTTTAGTGCTCATGCAGGCATTGGATGCTAACTGGAATTCCATGCTACCATGCAATTTGTTGCATCCAAGGTAGATCTGAAGACCCAGCTGGGTACATTCCTCCATATTATAGGAAGGAAAATTATCAGGCTTGCTACCAACCACTGATTTATCCAACAAATGGGGAAAACCTGTGGGAATTGACACCATATCCTGATATACTTCCACCCCCATCCAGAAGGGCACCAGGGAGGCCAAAAAGAAGCAGAAACAATGATGCTGATGAAAAGAGGAAGGATTCAAGAAATGTTTCTAGAAAGGGATTCCCAAATAAGTGCTCAAGATGTGGTACTTCTGGACACAACAAATCATCATGTCCATCTGCAACAAGACAATCTCAACCTGCCAATGTTCCATCTCAACCTGCCAATGTTCCATCTCAACCTGCAAATGTTCCATCTCAAACAGCCACTACTACAGTTCCAACAGTCCAATCCCAACCAACATAAAGAGTTTAAACAAGGCAATCTCAAACAGCCACTACTACAGTTCCAACAGTCCATTCCCAACCAACTAAAAGAGTTCAGACTAGGCAATCCCAAAGTGCCACCACTTCATCTCCAACAGTCTAATCCTAACAGTCCCAATGAATTCAAACTAGGAGATCAACTGCCTCAGAGAGAGTTCAAACAAGACACTACATCACAGTTTCTCGGCTACTTGCCATGAGAAGGGCCAGACCGGGACCAACATCTATCCAGCAACCAACAAGTCAGAGACCAAAGCTGCCTATTCAGAGGAAAGCCAAATAGAATGTTGGAACTAAATATGTAGTATGTATTTTGGAACTAAATAAGTAGTCTGTATTTTGGAACTAAATGTATTTTGGAAATCTGTTATAACTAGGTATTTTGGGTATCTTTTGGATCTTATAACAATATTTTGGGATAGGTTATAACAATGTTTTTATGACCTACTTTTTGAACATAATTCTGTTTACATCTGTTATGATTCTGCATTATTATGTGTTGTATTATAATTCTGTTGTGGCTGTGCATTATTATGAGTTGTGTTATAACAATGATTAATTTGTAACAAAAAGGTCCTATTTCTTTTTAAATTGTAACAAACAGGTCCTATAACTTTTTAAATTGTAACAAATTGGTCCTTTAAGTTGTATTAGTTGTAACACAAATAACATTAAATGCAAAACTGATTACACATATTGCAGTAACAAGACTGGTATACAAGTGCAACACAAATAACAGAGATGCAAAACAAATTACACATATTCTCAATTGTCATCACCACTTCTTAACCAACATACTTACTAACATCACCACTTCTTAACCAACATACTTACTAACATCACCACTTCTTAACCAACATACACATCAAGACTACTAAAATGAAAACTAAACAAATTATGCCATAAACTAATATCTTCAAAATCTTCAACATGTTCTTCAACATCTCCTTATTGTAGTTGTCATCCCTTCTAAGCATGTCAATTTGTACATCCTTTTCACCACAGTTGGAACATTTTGAATTGTATATATGTGTCTTGTATCTCTAGTTTGCCTTCATCACTTTGTTGGTTTACGTACCACTCAAAAAAATTACAACCAAGATTATCATCTTCACTCTGTCAACAAAATCATTGATGGAGTTAAACATACTATTCACTCAGACACATAAAAATGAGAAAAAAAACCCAGACTATTCACAACTCACGTACCTGAAAATATCTACATCCCCAAAATAGCTTCCCCACATTTCTTCCTTGCTTCTTAACCTTCCTTGTCACTGCTTTGGCACCACAAGAACAGGTTGGTTCGATTGCAAGTGGAGATGATATCAAAATGAATGTACTTCCTCTTTCAATTTTTTGATTTGTACCACTGCTACAGAGAGATGCCATAGATGGAGAGATGAAGGAGATGAACATTAGGGTTCTAATTTGAGGATTTTATATTTAACCTATTAATTTTCTCACCTGGTAATAAAATAAATAAATAATAAACTGAATAATTACACCTCAGCACTGTTAAACGCCACATAAGCAACGTTTGTGCCACTCACGTTTTTTTTAAGGGAAGTTGATTAGAAGGGTAACGTTGCAACAGTTATGTAACATAAATGACCTACTTGAAGCAAAACAAACATAAAGGACCAAAGTGTTACAATTAAATAAGTTAAAGAACCCAGTAGGTAATTTAGCCTATATATATATATAATAAAAAAATCCGATAGGCCATTAAAAAATCTAGTATGCATTTATACCGATTTTTTTGTTTAAAAAAAATGGTGCATGTCAAAATTTATCAGTCCTTTTAAAAAGTACCGGAGATTACCAATTTTTTTATAAATTCTGAAAAATATCTGATAGTGTTAATTTATCGGTTTTCCAAAAAAACTTATGAGGTTACCGATTTTTTAAAAACGTCAGTGATTATCAGATTTTTCCCATAACCCTGAAAAATCGGGTAGTCTTAATTTTCAACGGTTGGGATTTTGTCAACACTTTTGTAGGATTGTGATTGAACCAACAATTTTCTATGGTCCATAATGATTCCAAAATTGTATAAATATGCATCTTATGCTGTTAAAAACCATATCTGAATGCCTCAATATTGATATTTCGTGCTTGTGTACTTAAACGCCATTAAACATCCAGTTTATTATAGGCTCAAAGAGGACACCCTCTTGATGTTCTGAAACCCAAACTGGATAATCTTGTGCACCATACCAAAAACAAAAAGGTGGTTAAGATCAAATGTTGTTTATCATCAATCGACAATGAGAGGGGATTAGGTATAGTAAGTTTGAGCCGAAGAAGGATGACATGTGGAACACATATCAGTGATACAAAACAAAGGGTCTGGTCAAGGTGGATACAACAATTTCCAGATATGTCGATGATATAATTAAGATGTTGAAACGTTCTGAATCATCTAGTATTAATTAAGTTTTGTTCATATTATTTTCTTGTTAAGTTATGTTAAACAATGTTTGTATTAAGTAATGTAATACTAATTTTTATCTAATGAAATGTTAATATAAAATGTTAATAATATACAAATAATGTCAGCAAAATCAAAAAATAAACACACTGATAAAATCTACCCATGTCCACCATGGGAAATGTGTGTTATCTGAGACAACCCGACGTGCATCTCACCTGCTGGGTTTTTCAAACCTATGAGGTTATCTGAAAGAAGTGTTATCCTCTAAAACCTCTATTGGTCAGTCATACCAGGTGGAGGCGGTGACACGTTATCTGAAGGTCCTCCATCATGGGAAGGTCCAATGTCATCAATAGACTGAGCAGGTGGGATGATATGAGGGTGTGATACTATAAAGTACCATTATAAATAACCATCCTGACATTGCCTAGGAAACTACACTATCACTAATATCAATGATATTGATAACATTGTTCGAAAATATCCATTTATTAGTGTCTTCATATGCCAGAACAGGGATTGGTCGAAGGATGCCCTGAATATATTTAAACTGGTGCAGGCACCTTTCAGGTTAATATATAGCCAATGAACTCTCCCAAAGCAGATAACCAAAAAAATAGGGTAATGTCATCAAAGTCTCAATGTATTCTATGATCTACGTTAGGGGTGGGAAAATGAGCTCGACATGTTGGGCATGCCTGTTTTTCACGTACTAAACATTGTGCTCTTTAATGTGCCCGCCCGCCTAGCTCCATTTTTTTTGCAGTGTTTTGAGAGAGCGGGCATTAACATAAATTTTTGCATTTTTATGCTTAAAAGATACATTGCACGAGCATGGAAGATGAAAAGATGGTGTCTCCTTATGTTGTCGCTCTGTATGCTTAAAAGATAAATTTTTGCATTTTTTGTCTCGCTCTATATAAACATTATCACCAAATGGAAGATGAAAAGATGGTGTCTCCTTATGTTGTCGCTCAATAAAAGAGGACAGGAGGGGAGCGCCGAGCATGGTCATCGAACAGTCCACCAGAAGCAGACGGACATCAATGACAATCTGTCTGACCTCATGAGGCATCTGTACTTCTGAGAATTTCATCAACTTCGCCTCATGGGTGGGCACCTTTATCAGGGTATGATCATTTAATAATTAATAAATAAATAAAAACTTAAAATAAAATATTTATACTTTTCTCTGCCATAGTCTAAATGCCACGCGATTGGGATACGCTGTAAGCAAGGTACGATCAATAGGCCCTCTAGGGAAGCCCCCATCTATGTGTATAAACGACTCCATATCAGCCTCAGTTATCATCTTTGTCTCAGTCTGAGTCTCCACCTTCGTCTCAACCAGAGCATACCTACATGACTTCCAGAGCAACAACCTCAATGTCATTCTGAGCATCCACCTCTGTTTCAGCCTAAGCCTTAGTCTACGTCTCTTTATCCTCGTGAGTTGTTGTCTCTACATCGTCAATAACAACAACACATCGGGCTCTGCATCAAGATCTCGGCCTCGTCTAGCTCTCCTCCCATACACTAGAGAGTATGAGGTGTATCAGAACCGGTGGGGACTACTCTACCCTACACGAGAGCTATCTACAACTACACTCTCTACTTTGTCATACTATCCGGAAATAAACATGGTTTTACTAGGTTTTTTGAAAAATATGATTGCTAACAACTTTTTTCACAGGAATTTTTGAAATATTAGTTATAGATGTATGCATTTTTACCGAAATTTTTGAAGTATTCGATACACATGTATGCATTTTTACCGGAAGTTTTGAAGTATTCGATACACATGTATTCATTTTTACCATAAATTTCAAAAATATTGGTCAAAATGTGTGTTGGTTATCGATTTTTCAAAAAATATGGTATAAATGCCTGAAAATTATGGGATTTTACCTGACATTTCAAGAAATTCTAGTAAAAAAATCATTGTTTTCCTAAAAATGTGGTACGCATATGAAATTGCCAGTAAAAAAATCATAGTTTTAATGGAAAAAAAAATGAATTTCTTTTATATATTCGACATAAGACTAAAAAAAATGTGATAAATTGCACAACTTTTGTAAAATGTCCAAAAAAAGGACAAATGAAAAGTGATTTTTACTTTTTTAAGACAAAGGGTATTATAATAAAAACATAATTTGGGGGGGGGGGGGGGGGGAGTTGCCAGGTTGAATTTTAATGGTGTCAGGATAAATTCTCTAGATTATCCAATTCTATGAACATCAATTATAATGACTTTAACATTTTATCTCTCTAAGAACCTCGATTAAGGAACCCAAGTTTGAAGGACTTCTATTAGAGACTTATCAATGCATGTTTTTGATTCTGAGAACCCATTTTAGAATTGACATAATATCAACCAAGTGAATATAGAATTCAAAGTGAATAAAAATTTATAAGTTGATTAAAAGTTTAAATATGTAATTGGTCTGGATAGTTAAACAACTTTTTGGTTTTAATTCCAATAATTTTTTGTTTGGTTTTGGTACCTCTTGTTCTGAGCCGCTCATAAGGTCAAATACGAAAGATCCAATATCAAGCAACGTGTGGAAAGACACACAAGACATGTGAGACTTCACCGTAGTTAAGGGCACGAGATTGTGGCCTCCACCATACTTCCCACTATTGGATTTGATCGAACAGTCACCCATATAAGATGTATGATTTCATGGAAAGGATTTTTACCAGATATCTTATATAAAGCACAAAGCGCGTCATTTTAGGTATTCATTCATTCAGACAATCAAACTATTTTCTCACTCATTCACTAACTTGGGCGTTCGAGTACTAACCATGTGGGTCCTCACCCGCTCCATCATACTAGAAACTCACTTAACTGCATCTGAACTCAAGTCCCACTCAATATTTACCTATCTTTGGTCCTCATTGAGAACATTTGCCATGATCTCAGATCACCAGTCTTCTCTCTTTTAGAGCACTGATCTCTTCCTTACAAATGTCATCGATCTAATCCATAGCGTCAAGGTAGCATCCAAAGCAACTCGTTCGGCCATCGCACGTAATGCCATTGTCACGATATCTATCATAACCAACTTTCTAGATTTGGTGAGAGAGGATCTACTTCTCCCTTTGGCTGGGGAGGCTTTGATCTTAGTTATTCCTCTCATAGTTCCAATGATGCAAAAAGCAACACCTCCGACGGTTAGAATAGGAACCTTTCAAGTTCTTCCAACCTCTCTATGAAACCATGCGCTTGCAGGTATAATCAAGAAGTGATCAAAGCTCGTAGATAAGCAAGATATATGTTGCCCTAATAATGTCATGGTTTTGATGATGACAACACATGAAGTTGTAACAGCTCTTGAAGTGATTTTTATGACAACAATGCATGAAGACAAACAAGTACTAAAGCTAGCAGTCAAAGAAGCACAAGATGGTTGATCAAGCTGAAGTGCTTATATTATTAGTATATTCGACAAAAGAACTTGAAGCTTCAAATGTGAAAGTGAGGCAGTGTGAAATCTCGTCTGATTATATTCGTCTTAGTGATCAGTGTATTGTAAAAATACAACAGTATTTTCGTAAATAGTATTGCTAAAACACACATGCACGTAAAAATATTTTTTAAAATCCCACTTTTTCAAATAAAATCATAAAAAATATTTTTGGAACCGGACCCGATGAATTGAGAACTATTAAGTAAATGTATAAGTATTAAATGTTTTAAAAATTAAATAGAATGGTCGAATCGATCAAATAAAAAATTGGACACATATTTGGTGTAATCAATCAAAAGAAGAAATTTGGTTCTTTAAATTTAAAAAAAAAATCAGAGAAAAAGAAGAAATATCCCGCATGATATTCAAATACGTGTACCAAGTATAAAAACATAACCACTTACCAATAAGTTATCTATTCATGAAATTCTATTGTTTATATTTTATATATTTAATACACAGTTAGTTTGATAAAAATATGATGGTAGTAGTATACTGCATGCAGTTGCCTAACCAACTCCTATTACTTTTTATTTTAATAATAATAAATAATAATCATCATTTTTTTTTAGTTATATTAAAACTTTTATTGTTTTTATTATGCATGAAAATGATAATATTATGGTATGATGTTTATGTTTTTCGAAGTGAATTTTCATAGTATTATATAATTTTTTCAAAATATTTTAAATAATTTTTTTAAAAATAAAAACTTCTAATTAAAAATATCTTTAAATAATTTCTCATAAAAAAATTATTTTAAGTATTACTTCCTTTTGTTATGACTTTGTTTTAATGTCAAAATTTTAAAATATCACTTAAATTTGAAACTATTATAAATAGATTTTTTTAAAAATAATTTTTTAGATATATTTTTTGAAATATTATGTAATTTTAAATATTAAATAATAAATTACTACAATAGGTATAACAACCTATTTACAAGATGTATTTTAGGCAACATATGAAACAAGATGTTTCCGCATATGTTCTACTTCTAGCATCTAAGTTTGTCGTTAGGAAGGGTTGTTCAGCTAAAGTGTTTGATAAAATCAGTTAAGCAGGAATTGTTCAGCTAAAATGCTAGACAGAACCAGTTAATCAAGAGGTTCAACAAGTGTGTATGTATCATCTCAGTATAAGGTTTGGGTTCTGACTATCTTTAGATGTCATTCAGAAGAGTTGTGGTGTTGACTTCTTGAGAAGATATAGAGGTTTGTTTTTGGGAAGAAGTTTGCATTGTAATCCAAAATCTATTTGAAAAGATTTGGATTTGTTTTAGTTAAAGAAGATTTGATTGGATGTAACTTGAAGGAAGATTTGGTCCAAGATTTACTCTACAAAGAAGACTTATATGAAGAGAGATATTTTAGATGTTCTGGTGGAACACGATATTCCAACATGTGTGTTGCAACATCTGGTATTTGTCAACAAATAAATGTTATTGTAGTTGTGGTGAAGAAATGGATGTTGCAACATCTGGTCTATGTCAGAATATAGATGTTGTTGTATTATGGTGAAGAAGATACACAAGTGGAACACGATGTTCCAACAAGTGTGCAACATCTGGCCCTAACTCAACAATCTAATGTTGTTGCATTTTTTGAGCAAAATTTTGATTGATATTTAATCAGATTTGTTGTTATATACCAGCAATATATTTGTGTGATTTGTTTGACAACGGTTGAATATCAAATCAATTTAAATGGTTATTTAAATTAAAAATAAATGGCTTAAATAGTCTATTGGTCCCTCTAAGTTAGCAAGTTTTTAAATGTGGTCCCTATATATATCTTCTTCTTTTTTTGTTTGAATCCCTATATTTCACTTTTATGTTGGCGTTAGTCCCTGGAGTTAGAATTCTGTTAAAAAAATCTTACTCGACAAACACTTTGTTTAATATATTGAAACAAATTTATAAAATACATAATAAATGAATTAGTTTAAATATTTCAACTATTAATATTTCAACTACTAATATTTCAAATAATATTAACAATTTTAAATTAGTTTAAATATTAATATTTAATATTTCATATTTTAACTATTAAACTATTTCAACTACTAAACTATTTCAACAAATTAGTTTAAATATAAACTATTAATGTTTAATATTTCATATTAATATTTGAAATATTAATTAAGATATTTAATATTTCAACTATTAGTTAAAATTAACTTATTTAATTTATTAAATAATTAATTTATTCAATAATTGAAATATTTTAACTATTAATTTAAACTAAATAATTTTAAATAATTAAAATATTTTATAAACTAACTATTTAAATAAGTATTTTTTCTATTAAATAATTTAAATATTTTATAAACTAATTATTTAACAAACTTATTAATAGTTGAACTATTAAATAATTGAAATATTTTATAAACAAGTTATTTAATAAACTAAATAATTGAAATATTAATAGTTGAAATATTAAATAATTGAAATATTTTATAAACTTATTATTTAATAAACTAAATAATTTTAATATTGACAGTTGTAATATTTTATAAACTTATTATTTAATAAACTAAATAATTGAAATATTAATATGTATATATTATATGTGCATTAAAAAATAAATATAGTTGTAGTATTAATATAATTGTGGTATAAATAAATAGAACTACAAACTAAATAATTGAAATAATGAGTTTATATTATAATGCCTTTAGAAAAAAAGTTTATATATTAAATATAATTTCAGTATTATTTATAAAATAAATATAATTGCAGTATTAATTATATAAATATATCAACTATTTATATAATTAGTTTATTAATAAACTTATATATTGCAACTATTAATAAATTTATTAAATATTTAGTTATAAAATATTTCAATTATTGAATAAATTAATTATTTAATAAATTAAATAAGTTAGTTTAAAGTAATAGTTGAAATATTAAATAGTTTAATTAATATTTTAAATATTAATATGAAATATGAAATATTAAATATAAATAGTTTATATTTATATTAATTAGTTGAAATAGTTTAATAGTTGAAATATGAAATATGAAATATTAATATTTAAACTAATTCAACTATTATGTAATATATAAATTTGTTGGAATGAATTAAACAAATGAGTAGGTTGGTCTAGTGGTTAAGTATTATGATGTTGATGCAATGGTTTTGTGCTTAATTTCTCTTGGTATAAATTTTTAAACTTTGTATTTTAGGATTTAACATCAAAATAAAAAATAATTATAAAAACAGCTGACGTGGAAATATTGGGTATTAAAATATGGAGAAAAAAAACAAAAATGTTTGCCACGTCAGCAACGTTAGCCAATTCAGCGTTTTTATATTAATTCAACATATAAGGACCAAAAGATTATTTAAGCCAAAACAAAATCATATCTTTTGTTGGAGATTTTTAGGGAATAATCATATCCAACAATATCTGCATTTATTCTGGACGAAATAAAATAAAATACCCCTTGGAAAAGACCAGAAGAAGCATTATTATTTAAGGAGACTCAAACCTAGAGTTTGAGGTGTGTACCTTTTGAAGACTCTTTGTGTTAGGGTTTCAAGTTTTTGAGTCTTTGTTTGAGTTATTGTTGTGCACTATCCTAGCGCCTCCATTCATATCTTAAGGCATAGAGGTTGGTTTTCTTGTTGAGCACCATCCTAACGCCTTCATTCATATCTTAAGGCATAGAGGTTGGTTTTCTTGTTGAGTTGTAAAGCTTTGTTCCAAGATAATAATTGTATAAGCTTGAGAACAAAGTGTTTTTGTTTCTTGTATTACATGTTAATGTTGTATTAGTGTTGAATCTATTTGTGTATACCACTCTATGTTTCAGTAACTTGGGATAGTTGTTGGTTTGTCTTAGTTGAGTTGGAAATTTAACAATCAATAGAGTTGTTATTGAAGTTGATCATTAGGGGTTAGTGATAGAGAGAAAGTGAAAGAGGTTCTCATATTTATGGGGATACCTAAATAGAAAGTCACTATGATGAGGAAGTAGCATTGAGCATCATGGGGTTGATATTCCTATAAGACAAATTGTACTAATTTGAAGTAGTGAATTTTCTTTCATGGGTAGAGTGCCCCCCAGATGTAGGTGTGGTTTCACAAAATTGGGTTACCAATCTCTTGTGGTCTTTATTATTTTTCTGCTTCATCATCTTGTATACGTTAAATTCTTTTCTCTTGGTATTTTAAATTGGTTTTATTCGGGTATATAATGTCTCAGACATCTATATTTATCCCCGAAATCTGTTATCTGTCATAAATCAGTTGTTCACGTTAGCCCAGACATCTTGTCCAGCATTTATCCTCGTGAGAACATAATTTCAATTGGCATCATAGTAGGCACCCTGTTCTATTTGGGTGAATTCCATGGTTCTTATTTTGTTCAAGACGAATTTCAATGAAGGAGAAGCAGTTCATCAACCAAAGATTTGTTATGTTACCAAGAATTCTCCAAAGATTGTTGACAGTTGTGGAGATTGTGAAGATCAAGTTGAATGTGATTCTAAAGATAATATAAGACTTGATAAGATTTTTAGTAAAGTAATGAAAAAACTTGACAGGAGATCTGGGAATAATGCCCCTACCAATGTCAAGAACATTCAGCATAAAGAAAAGGATGCTGAAAGACAAAATCTCAACTACTTCTTCAGGTACAAAGGGATCCAATTTCTTAATTGCAAAGTTTTGGGACAAATTCAAGCTGAATGCTCAAGTGTTTCAAGGAAACAAAGAAGAATCTTCAATGTCTCTGATGATGAAGAAGGTGAATCTAACCAAGCAAACAATGTTGTAACCTTCAAAGACATGAAATTTTTTATACAAACTAGTGAGCCATCAAAGTCAAAGTGTATTACTCCTATTCAGAAAGTAGATTGCATTTTCATAAAATTAATCCTATAGTTTTGATGAAAATGTAAACGGAATAACATTGCCGCAAAATTGAGTTATACTCAGTTGCACAAGTGTAATCTCTATTAATCGTATCCACTATTGGTTTACAATGATAACTCTCTGAAAATCCAACTCATATAACAGGTAAAGCAAGTTCCCAGCCCAAGTGGAGACGTTTCGAAAACAATGCACAAAAGTCTATTAGTTAAGAGATCATGAGAATTTTTCATTGCCTTGCCACTCTTTTAGGAGACAAATATCAAACTACACTATATTTCAGCAAAAATACCAAAATGTCATGTTTTCAATTCAATGGGCAGAAGTGTGTAAAAAATGTGAGTACCGCCCTTCCAATGGGCGGCAGAGCCAATTTTGAAGAAGTGTCGCCTTTTCAATGGGCGACAGTGTTAAATGTATTTTTTTCCTAAATTTTAATTAAAAGAATTTTATTTATTTATTTATTTATTTATGTCATAAATTGGAAATGATTTAATTATTTAAGGGTTAAAAATACAACACTCCCTGTAATATAGGAGAGTTTCGGTTTACCCCCTATAAAAAAAAAATTTGATCCCCCTCTTGAAATGTTAAAATTCTATGTCTTTTTCCCCCTAAGCGTCAAAGTTATCCCCCTGTAAAAAAATTGTTTACCCCCTAGATTCAGTGTTCAAATTGCACGCTTAAGGGGGTCAAAAAAAAATATATATATATATATATAGAGAGGAGGATAAACCGAAACTCGTCTATATTGCAGGGGGTGTTGTATATTTAATCCATTATTTAATTATTAGTTAATTAAAGAAATAATAATTATAAAATTATAAATGATTTAGTTATTTAATTATGTAAACTAAATTATATATAATTAATAAATAAAATAATAATAAAATCAAATAAATAATAATTGAAAGAAATATGTCTTTATTTATGAAAAAAAATAGTACATTAAACCCCTATCTATCCTTGATTTTGACCCGATCGATGAAAGCGTTGGTGGGTTCCACAGACAAGAGTTTGCCAATTCGAGTAGACCTTCTACGATTTTCGTCAACATTTGTATGCCGAGTAGAAGGTCCTGTGTCATTCATGGGATTCATAAATTCAGTGACCATATCATTAGTAAATTTGTTCCCCGTTGGTATCGCTGCCGCACTGCTATAACTTAATCGTGTTCCCTCGTTATTCCAATTTGGTAGGGTGGTAGGTGGCATTGTGTTAATCGTGTAGGGGGTGTAGGGTTATTGTCCTTGGGATAAATTAAAGGTGAATGTTTGTGAGTGGTAAAAAGAGATTTGTGGTTGGGGTGTTTGGTAGTTGTGTTCTTGAATAGTAGGTTGAGAGAATGAGTATTGGTTATAGTCGGTGATGGATGGTGTTTATTGTTGGGTGTATGATGATGGGGGGTAAAATTTAGGCTTTGTTGTTGGGTGTTGAAGGGGGTTGGGTTAAATGATGGGTATAGTTTATGGTAGTGTTGGCTTAGGGTATATGGTTGTTGGATTAGGTTGAAAGGCTGTTGAGTGTTAGATGTAGGTTGTTGGGTGTTAAATGTTTGTTGTTGGGTGTGTTGGAAGTTTGAAGACGTGGGTTGGTTACGAGGGTCAAATAGGTATCTATTTGGTGATAGATATAAATTGGTCACAGATTTATACCAATCCATGTATTCCCTACTGGGTTTACATTCGGTTTCCATGACATCTCCTTGTAAAACAGTGTGGCGACGATGTATCTATTGTTGACGCTCTTGTTTATAATGGTCTTTCCAATTATTGAATTTTCATTGGTCTGTCGTTTGACTCTTGTGGTACTTCTCCAGGCACCTAGGTGGACCAGGAATTTCTTGTTGAATCCTAAACTAGAGCTTAACCATATCTGAATGATACATTTCAACATAAGTGAAAAAGATTATAAACGTTGTTGAACTCCACATGTCACTTTCAGTCGAATCCTCATCTTCAAGTCCAAGATATGGCCTCTATAGAAACTCTAATAAAGTAGTAAAAAGTATTAGTTAAAAAAATTATAAATAAACTTTAATGTTATTAGTATAAGTCTTAAAGATAATACATCATCCGCCTCGAAATGATTGAAGAACACCCGATATCTAGGAGCACAATAATGAGAGGTTTTTTCGTAATTCATCTCATATGCGGACCACCTAAAAAATAAATAGTTAGTAAAAATTATATATAAAAAATATATAAAAAATAATTTTTTTATACGTACTTGGTCGCATATGGAAACTAGTATGGATTGCGGTTTGTTAGTGTCAGTCTTGGCATTCTGGACTAACCCCAAGCTTGGAGTAAAACTCCACAGTCAGCAAAATTATGCATATTTTTTAGCGCATCTACACAAATTTCTGTATAGGTGTGATAAAGTAGCAGCGCCCCAAGTATATCTAGCTATTTTATTTATATCTTCTAATAATGATAAAAATTGAAGATGTATAGTGATACCATTAGTATCAGGAAATAATAAGCATGCAAAAAGCAATAAAATATACATTCTAGTTTTCAAAAGTTTCAGTTCCTCGGGGGAGTCCTCATCTAATATCAAACCTCTGTAATGGTCCCTTAGCCATGTAATTTTAATGCATTATCTTTATCCATCAGTCACCTCCAAAGGCACCCCAAATAGTTCTTGAACCTTCTCGTATGCCACATTTGAAGAGCCAACAACTGCTAACCCATTCACATGCAAACCTAACAACATGTGGACATCCTCCAAAGTGGTTGTGCATTCGTCGGTTGGAAGATGAAATGTGTGGGTTTCTGGTCTCCATCTTTCGCACAAGGCGATAAGAAATTTTCTATCAATTCCATATGAAGTAATGTGGATAATGTAACACCCATCTAAACCACGCGGAATATATATACATAATCAGAGTAAATTATCATGCATCTCAAACAAGGGTGTCACATACTTTCAAAACATCACACAAACAGCTGTCATGCTCAATAACACTTAAAATAAATTCATGTTTTTCATACACTTTCACATTAGCATGTAGCAGCGGATTTACTTCAATCATATGCAATTAAGATTATTCCCTAATCTTAACATTCATGCATATCTCCAATAATTCATCACACTTGAATTACCACACATTTGCACATGCACAAGTATCAACACAATCCAACCTCAATTCACCAAAACATACATCAAAAATTAAATATGAAATATTTAATTCATCATCAATAAATAAATCCAATATTCATATGATAATTAAAAAGAATTATCAATCATTAAATAAAATTATATTATTAATATTATTAATAATTATACTAGTGGAACAAAATATATAATTAAATCAAATAAAAGAATTATTAATAATTAAAAATTCGAGACTCAATAAATAGTCAATATTCAATAAATAATTCAATATTCAATGAATAATCCAATATTTTAATAAATATTTAATAATTAATAAATATTCAATATTTAATATAGATATCCAATATTTAATATAGATATTCAATATTAAATATAGTTTCATATTTAATAAAATTTCATTTCATAATTTGTATATTGTTACAGTATGTACTAGGGGGTAAGGAAAAGAATCACATTGCATGTGTTATATATGTTTGCGCTACAGGATCCATGGAGGAAAGGAAGTTCACATTAATTAATCTAGTATTCCGCTACAGCATATCTTACATATAAGAACTTACATGCCTAGCAAAAACTCCATTATGCCCTTCTGTTTCCACAACGTTCCATGTGGATAGCTTGAAAACGTTCCATTCATTTTTCTTCTCCACATCATCACTTTTTCCTTCCCTTTGTTCTTTCTCTTTATGTTCCTCTCTTTCTCTCTCTGTCTTCTTCTACAAAAAAAATACAGAACTACTGTTGATTGCATCGCTACATCAGTTCGCAAATCGTTTTTCATGCTTTCACGGGTTTACCAAAAAATATACATATCTATAATTGATTGTTAGGGTTTTGACCGATTTTGTTATTGTTGTAGGGTTTGAAAAAAGAACTAGGGTTTGGTTGAAGACGAATTTCAGGAAGCCGAAGATGAGAAACGGTATGATCGGTGGTGGCTCAGACTCTGCTATTATACCAATAGGTGTTATTATTTTAAATTTTTTTGCCTGGTGTGAATTTTGTTTTTGGATCAAATGGAAATATTTGTGTGGATTTATATTCGTCAAAAGAAAGCATACTGTAAGTATAACTTTGTTTCAGGTTTAGCTTGCTTTGGCTTATACAATTGCTGTAACTTTGTTTTAGATTTTAGATTTTGTTTCACATTTCAAGATAACCCTAAAAGTATTGAATCAGGTTTCGAGGATAAGTCGGTGTTTCAATGTTTGTTTATTCTAATGGTTTTGTTTCACATTTCAGTTGATGAAATTTTTCTGATTTAATTGTATTATTAATAATAATATTCTCTAATCTGTTTGATTTAGTTTTAATTGGGTCAAATGAATGTGTGCTAACAATCTAAATATTTATTTGTCTTTCTCAGGAGATGCATCAAAGGCATGTTTTGGTTATATCATCACCCTTATATTCATCTGTGTGGTTTTTATTTTAATTAATAAAAATCAAATGTGTAGGTGATGTAAACATGGTTTGCTTATGCACCTGTGAAGAATAATGCTGAGAATGCTGCTAAGGTACTGCTTAAATTCTAAAGAATGTAAAATATATGTATAAATTTTTAGCATTTGGAAACTGTAGGTAAGTATATTTATTTTCCAAATACACGGATGCTGATACTTACCTTCATATCAGCTATATATAGAACAATTTGTTTTTTTTTTCAACTATTAAAAAATATAGTCCTTTGTTAAGTAATTAATTTAGATTGAATAGTTTATTAGAAATAATTAGATGGAATTGTCATAGCTTCATTTATTTTCATTGTCGGGCTTAAAATGCAGGCTGATGTTATTGGTCTTGATCCAACAGATTGCGAGAATTATCGGCCACCTCAAACCTCCCAATCTCGCGGTTCATTTTCATCATCTCTTTCATTGCATTACACAACTAATTAGATCAATATCATCACTGTTAGATTCATGATGTATAATATAACTGTGTATGATGTTATCTCAACAGATGAATGAACATGGTTCTTCCTCTTTGACGAGTTTCCATTGTCGTGCAAAAGGTGTAAATCCTTATTTTCAGCTTCCAGACATCTGGTTCTTTTGTATCTTTCCTATTGGTTAGCTGTAATTATAATCTTAGAATAGAAATTTGATTTCATGATTTTGAGTGATAAAATATGATTTTGAGTGATAATATATTTGAATTGGTGATTGTGTTGACAATAATTTTTCCGAGTATTTGTTACAGGACTGCCCACTGAAAGTTTTGAAGAGATTACAGAAGCTGTTGTGAAATGTCGTTAACTGGGTGAGTTCAAATAGTACCATACAGATCCATTGAATTTATGTGCAACACACTGTTCTACTTGACATTAGAAGTTTCACAGCAGATACTCATTCTAGATCTGTCTACAGAATTGCCATATATTGGAATACTACTGGTTGTATAAGTCTCACTGCCTTTCTTTGTATATTCTGCTAAAGGAAAATAGGGCGAGAAAGATTTTAATTTTGATTACATTTCTGATTTTAATATGATTGTTTACATTTCTGATGCCAAATGATCTACCCTGCTTTTGTAAAAGGAGAATAACCAATTCAACAACCAACTATTTTTGCTAAAACAATAACTGATACAACCGGAGCTGGCGATACTTTTACCGTTGCTTTTGTTGTAGCCTTAGTGGAGGGAAAGTCCAAAAAAGAATGTCTCATATTTGCCTGTACGTATTTGATTAGTTGTGATTTCCTAATAATGGCTCATTCTCATTATTCACTCCGATCAGGTTCCTACTAAACTCTGTTCTATTTTTACATTCTTTGACTTTGTTTGCAAAACTTCTCTATATATTGGTTTCCTTTCTGCATACAGTTTTGCAAACAACTTGAATCTATGCGGACCAGTCACTGGGCACCAATCTATGCTTTACAAGGAAGTCATCCATATGGTTTCTCTGCCTTTATAATGGAAAATTCTTTGCGTATTAGGGTCTTTTGTGCTGAAATCCATGCTGGAATGTGGCGTAAAAATGGAGATGCTGCTTTACTATCGTGTGAATGGTATAGATCAGTGCGCTGGTAAGTCAATTTTGTATTAGTATAATTTATACTTTTACAGGTCTGAACAAGGTCTGGAGCTTGATCTATTTCTTCTTCAATGTTGTGCTTCACTTGCTCGACAAGATCTTTTTGTCAATAGAGTTTTAGAGCGCTTTGGACTGTCAAACTACTTATCCCTGAATCTTGAACAGTCTAGCGAGTATGTATTCTCCTACAACACGGAAAATAGATCTACGGTGTTATGGCAAGTTGATGTCATATAAGTTCTTAAAAAATGATTTAATTATTTTTCTCAAGTAACTACACACCACATGCACACCATTCATAGACCTTTATTTGGCAGAAAATAAAATGCTCTCTGAACTCACTTTTCACAAGAAATATTTCAGTCACGTTTGTATAGAGAAGAATATTTACAAAATTGAAAGAAGTATACCAAATCGAAACAAATAGAGGATCACAACACCGATACCGACAATAAAAGATAAGTTTTCTCCTTTTAATTTCTAGCTGGTTATGAGTTTTGTGAGTATTTTAAGATTTTGATTTCTGGGTGATTTTGTATCTCTAACTTGCTTATATGCCTTAGGTGATTTTTTTAGATGGGTGTTATTAGCTTGACAGATTTTGTTTGCATAAGCTTGTAATGGTACATACAGTTTGTTTTCTGGCATAGCATATCCCATGCGAGGAAACCTGACTTGCGGTTGGTTCGGTAATTCTGCAAACTGATGCGGGAATGGCTTGAATTTGGTGTTGTTTTGCAAGAAAATTGGTTGGTGAGTATGGCACGATGTTGCAGCTGTTCATTAGCTTCACCATAATAAATAGTTTCAAGCTTATTGACATTCAACGGTGTCGTGTTCTCAAGAATTATTTTCATCAGATGCAAAGCCAGGTTGTTGTTAATATTGAATTGTGCTATTGAATCACACGCACAAAATTCCTCTTGTGATAAACTGAATTGATGACTTTCTGTTTCTTAATGTAAAAGCTGAAACTGAAATTGGTATGGTGTAATTTGTATGTTGAGTTTTTTAGTTTGTGTTACAAAATTATGTGTCTGGGATTATGCACTTGAATGGTTAATGGAGATGGTGAGCATTTCTTAAATGTAAGGAAGTGCATTCAGGATTGATGCATGAGTATGTACAATGATCAGAGAAAAGATTATTGGCTCATAGTAAAGGAATTCATGTATCATGTAAAGGAATTGATGCATGAGCATTTCTTAATGGTGTTTTATGTGTTTGTGCATCAAATGGAATTCATGTATCGGTAAGTACACTACTTATGTAATTCACTTATTATACTGTCTTCTAGGGAAAGTGAAGGTTCATTTAAGTATGGTAACTACTACAGAGAAGTTGAATATCTGCGAGGTATAGTCCAACACTTCCGCGAGGAGAAATATGTAATTACTGCAATTGTTGGTCATAGTAAAGGTCAGACTACTGTTATGGACTTCTTTTTATTTGAAACTGAATTTGGAAATGGACTGAACAGATAACTCATAGGGATATTTCAATGGCGGTCTGTAGTTGTTTTCTCTCCTGATACTGGAACACATTTTGATACATTTTTTTTGTCCAGCTTCTCTTTAATAAAGACTATCAATATCCAAAAAAAAATATTTTATCGAGTGCATGTGTTAGTATTAAGTAATAGAGGTAAGGTTGCATGGCTTATAGAATCAACATACTTATTTCAAAGTAATTTATTGATATTGTGTTCTTTGTTGAGGAAAACTGGTGTGCGTGAGTTGTGTGGCTTTTCTTCTGAAATCGTGTTGTATGTGTGATTGTGAGCTTTTTGTGTGAATGTTGTGTGTTCTGTGATGCTGGTGTATGACTAATTTTTGAGAAGTGTAGTGTACGTGATGATTTTCTTCTTCTCCTCCTTTCCCCACTGCAATGCTTGTGTATTTATAGGCTCTTGGATTTTGAATTTTTTTTCCCTGCTGTAAGTTAAAGACTTTCCCTCTTTGAAATAGACATGTTTGAGGATTGCTTTGGAAAGAAAATGAATCATGTCTGAAACCTGTCCCTCTTCAAATCATGTGATGAGTGAATTCCCATTTTTGATCGATTATGCATGAAAATTAAAGTTGATGATGATCCTATATGAATTGGCTTGATGATGTTTTCGTTTAGATACCACTCTGAATCCTTTGAGTTTTTTTGTGTAGCTATGTGGTTACAACTCTTATCCAACCATCTATTGCAAATTCACATAACCGCTTTTATGAACTGCAGGATCGTGCAATTTTCTCACAAGATTAGCAGCAGATGATAACTTTTGGTGGTGAATAACTTGAGACTTCTGGTGACTACCTTCTGTCATCCATCCATTTTCTGACTCACCACAGTTTGATGGTTCCATAACATCATAAAACTCATCACCGACATCATTTAGACTAACAAGGCCTGCATGCTCAAATTGCATTGGATCTACTTCTCCAATTGGGTTATCAAGATTGCTCTCATCTTCCTGTATTTGGGTATCGGAATTGGTATATTCTTCCAAACTTTAAAGAACTATTTGATGAGCTCTTTCTTGCAGAGGAAATCGAACTTCAACTCAACACTCAGTCAACTTCGGTCAAACACATTCCATGGCTCAACATTGATGCACCTGTATTAGAATGGTTTTTTATGTAAAGCTTCTTAACCTATTCATTTTTCATTTCTTTTAGGGGCAACATGAAGATACGGATTCAGGAATTTGGCTATGATGTTAGAACATGGAGTTTGGATTAATGAAGAGACCATGGTACCGCGAGGCAAGAAGGTGCATTATTTTCTGGTTCTTTATCTTTTCTTCTTTCCATCTGAATTTTCCTTTGCTCTTCAGCCTTGCGTCTGGCTTTCTTAGCCAAACAACTTGACGAGCAACTTCTTGTCTCTGGCGTATTTGTTCTCCTCACGCTCAGTTGCTTCAAAATGAATTTTTGCAGCCGAAAGTAAATGTCTCATCTGTAGTCCTCTTGACCTTTTCCAAATGAGTAGCTTTTAGCTTTGGAGTTCTCTTTTCATTGCGAACTGCAGCAAGTAAGGCATTTGATAAACACATAGATCATATGTTTATTTTGGTCTTGTGTTGAACAATTTATGCACTGCACACTTTCAACTATTCCTCATATATAATATTATCATGACATTATGCAGGTTGAGATTGAGTAGCATGAGAGGCGGGACAGTGTCACCAAAGACGTATACGGAGTGGTTCTGGAGCACTCATAGCTTGAGATTGCTTTACCTTCCCTTTAGCCTTGCAGCTTTCTCTTTTTTTAGCAAACTTTGTGATGTTTTGACCTTTGTAGTGTAAGTGATAATCAGAGAATGATGGTTCAAAATATTTTTTTTGGAATTCAAGTTAAGGTTTTGCTGTTGTGGAACTCTGAGCTTTTATTTGGATACGTGGCGAAATTTGAAGTGGATTTTATTTTGTAGATAGCAGTGAGCCTTTTGGTGCTGGCTGGTAGCTTGTACTGAACACCAGCTGCTATAATGAAAAAGGTTATTGGTCAAACTGTTAGGCACCTGTAAGTGTTGTCATTAATTAGTATATAGTTGCTACTTTGGGTGTTTATTACTATTTCAGACTCCAATCTTATTTCATAACGTCTTACTATTTGTCCCCGTTCTTGCAGTAAAAGAGAAGTGAACAAGAAAGTGCTCAAAGTTCCTGGCATTGAACAGAAGGTAAAGTTTTTCTTATTTGAAAAGTTTGGTATGAAACTATGTACATGATTTTACCAATCATATTGTGAAAGTGGGTGTAAGGATTTACATGAAGTATGATCATATTTTCACATGATGCTTTTTTCATGAAGTAAATGTTGTCTGTCAATTTTGTGTAACTAAATTAGATTTGTTGATTTCTATCCCCTCTACCAGGTTCTTGATGCTACCAACAATGAACCATGGGGTCCTCATGGAACACTTCTTGCAGACATAGCTCAGTCATGAATACCAGATGATCATGTCAGTAATATGGAAAAGAATTAATGACACTGCCAATGTAAAGGAGCCTCAAGCTTTCTCTTCTTTCAGAGAACGACTTTACCACTTACAGGTGCTTCTCTATCTTGGTTAGATTATTGGTTTCAGTGGTTTATTTTTTTGACTTTTTTGTCTGTACACTCGTATGATTTCAGAGAACCGAAAATGAACGGGTTTGCTTTGGTAGATCTGGAATACATGGATGGGGCCTCTTTGCACGTAGGAATATTCAAGAAGGAGAAATGGTATGGATTTCATGCACAAATACCTTTAATATTACAAAATCACACGACATGCTCCTGTGTGTTGAATTATTGATCAATCATCATCACTGAGACATATGATGACTCATGAAATCTATTTTCTGTATTGGTCGTATTTCTAGATTCCCAGTGAATCACATCACCACCTTTTTATACAACAATAATGAGCTTGATTTAATTCTGAGCAGGTTCTTGAATATCGTGGGGAACAAGTGAGACGCAGCATTGCTGATTTGAGGGAGGCACGCTATAGAGCAGAAGGGAAAGACTGCTACGTGAGTTAATTTTTCTCTATCTTTACATATGAAAGTATCACAGTCATCTCTTTTAATCATAATCACATGTTACCACACTAAAATGCTTCACCCTCTTATTTTTGCAGTTGTTTAAGATAAGCGAAGAAGTGGTGGTAGATGCCACTGATAAAGGGAATATAGCACGTCTAATCAACCATTCTGTGAGTCAGCCTAAAACTCGAATAGATTTTTATAAATCCGCAAAATTCTATATTGGTCTTACTCTTACTGATTGTTCGGTTCATGTTAATACAGTGTATGCCAAATTGCTATGCAAGGATCATGAGTGTGGGAGATGATGAGAGCCGAATTGTACTTATTGCTAAGACTAACGTATCTTCTGGCGACGAGCTAACGTATACACATCATTCTCTTTGTGCTTGTGATTGTGCGCAGTTTCATTTTGATATTGTAATTGATGTTATTTTGTTATGTGCAGTTATGATTACTTATTTGATCCTGATGACCCAGATGAATTTAAAGTCCCTTGCATGTGTAAAGCTTCAAGTTGCAGGAAATTCATGAACTAGGAAAAGATTATACAAAATGAAATGAAGATGATAGGACAACTTGCTTGGTGTCTTTGACTAATGACTTTGTTTGGTTACACAATCTAATCAAACACTTATTCAATAACCAATTATCTTACTGTTAGCATATATATATACAAGATGTTTGTTCTATTGAAATTGGAATGAGATTGAACTTTATAGAATAATCTAAAATTAATTTATGATAATTAGCTATTTGGAGATACTTAAGGTAATAAGTTAAAAACAGCTAAGGGATGTCTCATAAACTATTTTCATAACCTCTTTCAAAAGGGACTTCATAAAAGTAGTCTGCTATTTGATTTCACATATTATTGAGTATACAGAGAGTTGAACTTGAAACATACAGAGTAAAGCAAGAGGTCTGAATGTTTTTCTCTTTTGCATGACGCGTGATGTTTATCATATGCAGCAATCAACTTCAAGATTTACCAGACAATGGGTTTATGGGCGTATTTACCTTGTGCATACATGTAAATTCTCTTCCCATCAATTGTGACTACGATTGTCAATAGTGACGAAATGTATACAAGCAACTTCTGTTTTGTTTATAAGTTTTAGTCAAAAAAGGTTCTGTCTAAAGCCAACATGTACACTTCTAGCTAGCAAGAAAAGAGTTGATATGCCAATCACTGGACGCTTGATTTATTTGATTTTATTACGTGTTTTCATTGTCAACAATTGTAGTTTTTGGAAGATTTTAGAAATTGAAATGTAATCTTGGAGATGAAAGGTGTGTTGAAATTCAATTGCTTGCCATTAGTAAAATAAGGGACACTAATATAGTTACATTAGTTTTATCATTTGCTTGATCAATGATTCCATCCATACTTACAAAACATAATCTCAAATTTCCACTCTCAGAATGATTATTACTAGACACGGTATGGTGACTGAAGAGAACAAAATGTTGTTGTCTCATAGCAGAAACAATTATGCAATATATATCATTTTAAATAAGACTAGGGTCAATTTAGTTTTCATGTTTTGTTTATGAAGTTTTTTTTTTGTATTTTGTTCCGCTCAAATGACATTCACCGCGTTGATGCAGACAACTTTTAGAATAGTCATTGAAGAATAAACTCAATCATGAAAAAAATTAATCCATTCAGTAAGAGCAAATATACAATTTCTAATAAATCTTACAAGTATTGTAATTTGTATCTGTACTGAAGCAATGCAATGACCATTTCATACATCAAGTAGAAAGCAGCAGAAAGCGTAGCAGGATCATCACTCGCTATGTTTTGCTTTTGAAAGAGTTTTGACCATACCCTTGGCAATCTTCCAGAACCAAAACAAATTCATCCCTGCCAACACAGGAGGCACCACCAATAAGCTATAGAAACCCATCGGAAAGACCTCCTTCACCTGAAATAGGGGAGAAAAAGTTTGGACTTATTTACTGCATCACAGTCACAGGGAAACTGCTAAGTTATATCAGTAAGTGTTGAATAATCACAAAGAACATGCACACCTCATCAAAATGGGTCCATATGTGAGTAAACAAGATCTGCTAAAAAATAACCTGTAGAGAACTGTACAAAGAGAGGTGAAAAAAACTAATAAGCCAACTGAATAATAATTGTTTTAATCATTCGTAAGAATAATATTTATTAAACAGAATAACATAGATAAAGGCAAGATCAGAATCATGACATTATGAATGCACCACCAGAATATGATGGGTTTATTCGCATAATGACTGGTTTAATATTCACTACAAGCTATTTCTTTTCTGAGAAAAAAGATACAACAAACAATATCATTTTTAAAAATAAAATACAATTACCTTTTAGGCCCACATATTGGGCACGGGTACTGGTACTGGTTTGTTACAAGCCCCTCTTATGTTCCTAATAAAAATAAAAATATGTTTTTCTTTTATAACAAATACCAACTGATTCTCGCGGGTATTGATTCTATCATTTTTTTAAATATAAATTATATTTTATATGTTTACTAATTTTTATTAATCCTTTTTTTTTTTAAAATGAATGCGCTTAACACACCGGTACTCGGACAAACACACGAGTACTAATATGTGTATCCCACGAAATAAATATTTGTAATAATACTTACATAAAATATATTTATTTATATTACTAATATTTATTTATGTTAATAATATTTATTTATACAGCTAAAATAATATTTATAAATACTATGATATTATTTCATATTTATAAAACTAAATCATTGCATAAATACTTTTATAAAAAAAATATCAACCGATGTCCTCGGGTATTGATTCTGTTTTGTTTAAAATATAAATTATATTTTTAATATTTAATAATTTTTATTAATCCTATTTTTGGGATTCTATCTCTTTTTTAAAAATATACATCATATTTTTTATACTTTACTAATTTTTATTAATCCTATTTTTATTAATACAATTTTTTTCTTCTTATTCTATCTTTTTTTTTTAAATATGAATTATATTTTTTATATTTCCTAATTTTTATTAACCGTATTTTTTTTTCTATCTTTTTTTTAATATACATTTTTTTTTATTTTACGAATTTTTATTAATCCTATTTTTATTAATACTATTTTTTCCTTCTTATTCTATCTTTTTTTAATATGAATTATATTTTTTATATTTATTAGTTTTTATTAATCCTATTTTAAAAATAAACCAAAGGCGCTTAACACACCATAATAGGGCGATCACCCATGTAGTGATATGAATATCGCACGAAATAGATATTTGTAATAATACTTACATAAAATATATTTATTTATGTTAATAATATTTATATATATAATTAAAGTAATATTTACAAATACTATAATATTATTTGATATTTATAAAACTAAATTATTACGTAAATATTTTTATAAAAGATACCAACTGATGTCTGAAGGTATTGATTCTATTTTTTTAAAATATAAATTATCTTTTTTTATATTTACTGTTTTTTATTAATTCTATTTATTTCCAAATTTTAAATGAAAACAAATGCGCGTCACCGACGGGTATCCGTGCGAACGCACGAGTATCATACTAATATTTAGTAAATCAGAAATTTACTAATTTTTATTAATTATATATATATATATATATATATATATATATATATATATATATATATATATTTTTTTTAAATTTTAAATGTAAACAAATACATTCTGAAAAAATATATTATGAGAACAAATACATTCTAAAAATAAATACGCATGTTCGCACGGGTATCATACTAGTATATAGGTACTATTCACATTCATTTACTATGTTTTTGTGTCATTACAACAATGCATAATGTGGTGAAGTAAAGTACCCCAACTCATACTACATTGCTTCGCTACGGGACAAGGAAGTTAAAAAAAAAAAAAGGTTACTTTCCACTGCCTGTTACAATTCGCTACAAGGCAAGGGAATAAAAAGGTGAATCACATTCATTAAATACTTCCTGCGCTACAGTTATGCGGAGTAAAGGAAAAATACATCTAATTTTCTAATGATTTATCACTATATTTCATATCCTTGTTTTAATGAAGGTTTCATTATATTTCTTTTCTACTTTTATGCGATAATTACTACTCGAAACAACCCACGACATATTGTTCCCCATTGCTAATACACAGAATTTAAAGCCAAATATTTTAGCTCTATTTCTAAACTGTAGAAAGTAGTGCCCAAGTCTATCACAAATTTTCAGTATGTCTATGCAAAAGAACTTGGACTTCGTTTTTCTTTTTTAATTAATTTCCGCTTCATGATATACACTAAGAAGGGGATTAAAATTTCATTGTTATATTTCATGCTATTGGTCTTCATGAAAAATAAAGAAATCACTTTCATTGCCTAAGTCATATATATATATATATATTTCAATCCCAATGAGTTACTCCAAATATTGAATGGGTCTCTATAGTATACCAATATATCAATTCAAAACACAATTAAATTAACACATCTCAAAGATTATCACTAAAACCTAATGATCTGGAGTATTCGAACAGGTCCACGTATGCTGGTCGTCAGATGGGCAAGGTGCTCGGAATGTTGATGAGGAGAGGAGGGGGGTGTACCTGCAAGGCACTCCGACGCTCAAGTAAGAAAGGGTCCGAGAAAAGGGGCAAGTACAAAGTGTATTCTTAGGGTGAATATTTGATACCTGACCCTCTCAAATGAGAGGGTTTATATAATGTTCCCCAGCGCGTGGTCAACGGTCCTATTTTCAGGGTGAAATAACCGTTTTCCTGAAGAATAGGTAACTGCCCAAACTAGCCGTTATGACGGGCAGGATGCCCAAACTAGCCGTTATACCGGGCAAGAAGGTAGTTGCGGGCATCTGTTCGTCAGCTGTCGGGGAGTTGTAGTCCGTGTGTGACGGGCAATAATTCCGGGCAGGACTGAGCAGTCCGTGACCAGTTGTAGGGGCAAAAGCGTACTTTTGTCCCCTTAATGGACTGGATCCAAGCATTTGGGTCGTTACTGTAGCAATCACGAATTGGGCCGCGCATGGCCGTTGGCCCAGTCCAGAACAGTAGCCCCCCAAGTCGTTACTTCCGAGCGTGGAGGTGACGACTTAAGGATAGCGTACAGTCCCGGGGAAGTGGAGTGTTTTGCTCGTTGGCTGTGGATGCCCGTGGTTTCTATTGCCCGCTGTGGCTGTTGGTCGTGGTCATTAAGCGTTGCCCGTTACAGATGGATACCAATAGTCTAGTGGAATATAAAAAGATACGGGGGTTGCCACGTGTGTGTTGGAACTTATGCCACTGCCGCTTAGGCAATGATGGCTAGCGGGTAGTCATCATGACCTATGTGCACGTGGGGCTGCACGTGACCTCCTGTATAAATAGGAGGGGAAATTTTCATTCTGAACTTTTTCCTTCAATCTTCACTAAATTTCCTGCCCGCGAAATCTGCCCGTTGCATCCTTCGCCGTTTGAAGCTCCGAACAACTTTTTTCAGTCTTCTATTTATAAGTAAGTTGTCTCTTTTCCTTGTTTTGCTTCTTATTGATGTTTATTTAGACATTGCATGCGGTTAGGTTAGATTTTAGGAGACTTAGGGTTGTATATGTGGTAGCCGCTGGTGGTGGATGATAACGTAGTGCTCGGCGAGGAATCCTTCAAGAACGCAGTGTCTCAGCTTCAGGTGGTGAATCCTGGTGTTGATTTGGTGACCGAAGGCACCAATTTCCTGGCGTACGTTAAAGACGGGCAGATTTTGATGCCAGAGTCTATCCTTGCCGGCCAAGCTAGAACCCAGACTTCTCCGCCCAATGATGAACGAGTCGAAGACACCGAGGAATGATGTTTGCAGATGATGATGTTTTGCCGGCCTGCGTGCCGTGTAGTTTGTTGTAATTTTATTTGATTTGGGGGAGCGTGCCCCCCCCCCCCTTTTTATGTAATGAGTATAATCTTTGGCCCTTGTGGCCTTTTTTACTTTATGTCCGGTTTATGTTAGCCGGTTTTGTTACTTATATGATTTTTGTTTATATTGTTGTGCTTTACATTAGCGGTGCATGTGTGACTGCCTGTCGGAGGGTGTGTCTATTAACAGAGCTTTCTTTTGACAGATTGCTCGTTGTGTGTGAATTCGCCAGTGTGGAGAACTGGTCGAATAGCCGGGGAAGGTCCTGGCGAGGTTGCGGATCCTAGGTCGCGATTGAGGCCTGAGGTCGCGGCGTGAACGTCCCATCGCGAGCTGGGGTTCTGCCAATCGTGGTACCTGGGCGAAGCCGATGCTCGATTGAGGACCGCCGACGAGCAGAGCTCCGGCTCATTTACTTGAGCGGGATTCCACTTTGTGCGTATGCATCGTTTGTACCTGAACGAGCATGATGACCATTAGGTGGTCCTTTGACGTGAGAAAGCCTATTGTGACTTTAGCTGTAGTACTGCTTAAGTTTTTCAGCGTTCCATGGTCGAGGTATTTCATCCCCGTTGAGGGTCTCGAGGAAGTAGGCACCGTTCTCCGTTCTGGCACGGACTCTGTACGGCCCTTCCCAGTTGGCTGCTAGTTTGCCTTCGCGAGAGTCCTTGTGGTTTCTTCGCAGGACAAGGCTGCCCACATCGAACTCTCGTCGTAAGACTTTAGCGTTGTGCCTGATTGCTATTTTTTGCTTAAGAGATGCTTCGCGGAGGGCTGCTCATGTTCGGATTTCCTCGACAAGGTCGAGCTCCTCTCTTATTGCTTCGTCATTCATTTCCTCGTCTAGAGGTGATTCGGTCCTCCTGGACGGTACGTGAATTTCAATGGGTATGACAGCCTCCGTGCCATATGCTAAGCGGAAAGGTGCTTCCCCGGTTGTAGACTGAGGAGTGGTGCGGTACGCCCATAAGACGCTGTGGATCTCCTCGACCCAGGCTTTCTTTGTTCCATCCAGTCTTCGCTTGAGGCCACGAAGAATGACACGGTTGGCCGCTTCTGCCTGCCCGTTGGTCTGGGGATGTTCTACAGATGCGAAATGTTGCTTTGTTCCGAGATGGGCGACAAAGTCTTGGAACTTCTTGTCCGTGAACTGCGTTCCATTGTCCGTGACAATTGCTTGGGGAATCCCAAAACGGGCAAGGATATTCTGCTTGTAGAAGCGCAGAATGTTAAGTGTTGTTATCTTTGCTAAGGCTTCTGCTTCTATCCACTTTGTGAAATAGTCTACGCCCACTATCAGGTATTTGTTTTGGCTGGACCCCGTCACGAAGGGTCCTAGGATGTCTAGGCCCCACCAGGCTAATGGCCACGGGGAGGTCATGCTTTTCAGTTCGTTAGGTGGAGCTAGGTGCATATCCCCGTGCCGTTGGCATTTGTCGCATTTCTTCGCATGCTCCTTGGTATCGTGCTGCATGGTTGGCCAATAATACCCTTCTCGGAGGGCCTTGCGGGCAAGGGACCTTCCTCCTAGGTGTTGGGCGTTAATGCCTTCGTGGATTTCTCGTAATACGTGAGGGACAACTTCCTCCTCTATGCATTTGAGCAGTGGGATGGAGAAGCCTCGTCGATAGAGTTTGTTTTCAAGGATGACGTACGAGCAAGCTCTTCGTCTGATGGTGCTGGCTTCCTTGAGGTCATCCGGAAGCTCGTCCCTGGTGAGGTAGTTGTACACGGGTGTCATCCAGCAATCGCTGTCCCCAATCGCGTGTACGTGTAGGGTCGAGGATCCCTTATCGATGCTGGACCGGGGAAGTATCTCTTGGATGACTGACCTGTTTCCGCCTTTTCTCTTAGTGCTTGCTAGTTTAGACAAGATGTCTGCTCACACGTTATGTTCGCGTGGAACATGTCTCACTTCTACCGTTTTGAACCTCGCCATTTTTCCCTTGACCAGGGTTAGGTATTCAGAGAGACTGTCATTTTTGGTCTGATATTCTCCTGATATCTGGAGGGCTACGAGCTGAGAGTCCGTGCAGATGATGATTTCTTCAGCCCCTAGGTCTTCGGCTATGCGCAAACCGGCGAGGAAGGCTTCATACTCGGCCTGGTTGTTCAACGTGGGAAAGGACAATGTGAGAGAAGCCTCGACTATGGTCCCTTCGTCGTTCTCCAAAATTACCCCTGCCCCGCTGCCGGTCGAGCTGGATGCTCCGTCTACATAGATGGTTCATCTGTTTGCTATGTGGATCGGGGAGTCTGAGAACGTCATTTCCGCTACGAAATCGGCCAGAGCTTGGGCCTTAAGAGCTTTCCTGCTTTCATACTGGATGTCAAACTCGGACAGTTCCAATGACCATTTGAGCATTCTGCCTGCCATGTCTGGTCGTCCCAGTAATTGCTTTATGGGTTGATCCGTTCTCACCATGATCGTGTGAGCCAAGAAATAGTGTCTCAGTCGTCTGGCAGCGTTGACGAGGGCCAATGCTACCTTCTCTATCTGTTGATATCGCAACTCTGGGTCCTGCAATGCTTTGCTCGTGAAGTATATTGGTTTTTGTCCGCCAAGATTCTCGCGAATGAGAACGGCGCTAACGGCCTCGGCAGTGACGGCGAGGTATAGGAACAAGACTTCCCCAGTGTCTGGTCGTGATAATACGGGAGGTTTCGACAGAGCTTGCTTCAAGTGAAGGAGGGATTTTTCACATTCCTCGGTCCATTCAAACGCTGCTTCTTTCCGCAAGAGCTTGAAGAAAGGAAGGGTGTGTTGGGCAGATTTTGCCACGAAGCGGGACAACGAAGTAAGCACCCCGTTGAGGGATTGGATGTTCTTCTTAGACGTGGGCGTTGGGAACTCAGAGAATTCCTGACACTTGTCAGGGTTAGCTTCGATTCCTCGTTCTGTTAGGTAGAAGCCAAGGAATTTACCTGCCCGTGCACTTTTCTGGGTTAAAATGCATTCGATACTTTCTTGCTTGCTCGAAGATTTTGCGATGATGGGTGACATGATCTAGTTCCTCGTGGGACTTGACGATCATATCGTCCATGTATACTTCGAGCATGTCGCCTATTTGTCCTTAGAAGACTCTGTTCATCATTCGTTGGTACGAAGCGCCAGCGTTCTTCAGCCCGAAGGGCATTACGTTGTAGTAATAGTTGCCCGATTCGGTCATGAAGGCCGTGTAAGTTTTATCGCTCGCACCCATTGGGATTTGATTGTAGCTCGAGTAGGCGTCGAGGAAAGATAAAAGCTTAAAACCCGCTGAGTTATCTACGAGTTTATCGATATTGGGGAGGGGGTAGGCGTCCTTCGGACAGGCCCTATTAACATCGGTATAGTCAACACACATCCTCCATTTGCCATTATTTTTTCTTACAAGTACAACGTTTGAGAGCCATGTAGTGTATTTGGCCTCAGAAATAAACCTAGCTTCTAGAAGGTCTTTGACAGCTTTCTCCGCGGCTTCCATCTTTTCCGGGGACTGTTCCCTTCTGCGCTGGGCAACGGCTTTGATGGCCGGATCAATTGTAAGTTGGTGGCAAGCGACGGATGGGTCAAATCCTGGCATTTCAGCAGCGCTCCATGTCTGCGTTCTCCCGGAGGCATGCTTTTAGTTGTCTCCTGGCCAGGTTGGGGAGGTCTGCTCCGATCTTTACTCCCCGTTTGGGGTCTTCTCCGAACGGAACGATCTCAAAGTTGCCATCTGGGACGGGGCGTGGGAGATGGCCGCTGTTGTTGGACTGGCTGCCCAAATTCGTTGGGTCCTTGGCGTGATCTTCCTCGCTGAAATGGCTGTCCAAGTCGATAGATTCGACCTGGGGGAGCGGTTTTGGCTGCTCGGAGCTGCTGGGTAGGGGGAACGACCAGAAGTCCTTGGTCCTGCTGAGATGGTGCTTAGTCCTTTTGATGCTGCTTCAAAGCACTGACGGGCAGCTTCGACGTCGCCGTGGAGGGTGGCGACCATCCCTTTAGAAGTGTAGTACTTCATCTTGAGATATACGGTGGAAGGTACAGCAATCAACTCTGCCAGGGTTGGCCTTCCAAAAATGCACTGGTATAGTGACGGGCATTCAATTACCAGAAACTGTGCTTTAATTGCTCGGGTTGTCTCTCCCGAACCAAAGGTTACGATGAGCTATATGTAACCCCGGGGCTTTGTCACTGCTCCATTGAATCCTTGTAGGTCGGATCCAACGTATGGAGTAAGGTGAGAGTCATTCAGCTGCAGCGTTTCGAACAGGTGGTTGTACATTATATCAACCGAGCTGCCCTGGTCCACGAGTATTCTGCGAACGTCGAAGTTCGCCATCTTTGCTCGGATGAGCAACGGAATGCTTGAGTTCGGTGCTCCGCCGAGGAGCTCTTCCTTATAGAAGGAAATAGGAACGGATCCTTTGTGAGTGGTGTCCAGCGTAGTGACTTCATTGGAGCTTTTGCTGATCAATTGATCAAATCTCCTCTTGACTGAGCCGACCGTGATTTTGTTGAATCCACCACCAGAAATGACCATGGCTGACGGGAAGGCCTCCCACGGGCTGTGAGCAGCGAGGTACGTGGAGACGGACAGACTATCAGGGATGCAGAAGTCCTCTGGCCGAGTTATGGACATAGTGACCTGTACGTTGGTGTCATCAGAGGGCGGAGTCTCTCCTGCAACCTTTTTATTCTCCTGGGTTTCCTGTCGAGGAGCATCTTTCTTTTTCGCGAACTGCTTCAGGTGACCGTCGCGAATAAGGATCTCTATTGCATCTCTGAGGTGGATGCATTCTTCCGTCGTATGACCGTGACTCTTGTGGAAGCGGCAATACTTGGATTTGTCTACACCCAGTCTGGACGGCAGCTGTTTGGGGAAACAGACTCCCATTTGCTTGAATTCCGAGTTGGCACACTCGGACAAGATTTTCTCCCTCGAGGCAGTGAGGGGGGGTATAGTCATGGAACCGCCCAGAAGGTCCCTTCTGTTCGCGTGCATCGCGAGGCCAATCGTCGCGTCTTTTATCTCCTCGATGGGATGTCGAGGTTTCTTCAGCTCTGGATGAGCAGGCACCTTCATGGTGTCGAGAGGCCCGGACAGAGTGTGCAGCAACCTTCTCTTCGTACTGTATATGCGACTGGGCTTGAAGGAGAGGGGCGTTAAGGTTCCTCGGTGGATCGAGGCCGATGGCTTTCGCGAAGTCTGAGCCAGGACATAATCCCTGCTCGAGCAGGAATTTCTTCATGTCGTCGGTCGTTGGCACTTGGACGGCCTCCTTGTTGAACCGTTCAATGTAAGCCCGAAGAGGCTCATCTCTTCCCTGTACGACAGCTCCGAGGGATGCCTCAGTCTTTGGATGGCGTCGCGGTGCAGTAAAGTGACGAGAGAAAATCCTCCCCAGCTGCCTCCAGGATGTAATGGATTCTTCTGGAAGTTGCTTATACCATGTCATTGCTCCCTTTCGGAGCGTGGTCGGGAACAGGCGGCATTTGATGGCTCCTCGTACCCCTCTGTAGTCCAAAAGAGCATCTATGTTTTCTATGTGCTCGTTTGGGTCAGTGGTTCCATCGTAAGTCCCTAGAGATAGAGGCTTCTCTAGTCCTTTAGGGAGACGGGTGGCCAAGATCCTGCGGGACAACGGGCCGCGAGGCTCGTCGTCGCTGTCTAAACTTGGAGTTGATGGTGATCGTTGTCTGCGCTCGCGGCGACGGTCTCTGCAAGGCGATGGTGAACGTAGCCGGTCACGAGGTCTGACCGGTGGAGAATGCCTATCCTGCCTCGTTCTCTTGTGTCTTGGTGATGATCGATCTCGCGGGGAGATCTGGTCGCGCTTGCGAATGTGTTGTGATTCAGGCTCATGCCTTGACCTATGGTCTTCCCCACGCCTAGGTGGCGGGCTTCTTGATTTTCTGTGCTTACTCTTTGGAGGAGAGGATCTTGGAAGAGATGCTTCCTCGAGAGCTCCTATTCTCTCTCCTTGCTACAAGATAAGGAGGTTTGTGCGGTTGACAGCTTCCAAAAGAGTTGCAACGGCCAAGTCGGCGCTGGGAGGGCCAGGAATTGGTCGTTCACCCGACGGTAGCTGTATGCCTCCTTGCTCGGTGGGAGGAGGAGTTGGAGACGCAGTAGTCCCGTCTCGAAGAAAACGGGGATTAGAAAGCAACAACGATCTACCTTCAGCGTCCATCTTGTTGACGGGAACGAGAACTGTAACGTCAACACCTTTTGCGGAGTTCTGAGCGGCCATATGTGGGCGGATCAAAGAAAGTATGTTTTGATCTTTTAGTTTCCGAGGAGGAAAGAAAGAAGGGGAGAACAAGGAGTTCCCACTGACGGCGCCACTGATCCGGAGTATTCGAACAGGTCCATGTATGCTGGTCGTCAGATGGGCAAGGTGCTCGGAATGTTGATGAGGAGAGGAGGGGGGTGTACCTGCAAGGCACTCTGACGCTCAAGTAAGAAAGGGTCAGAGAAAATGCGCAAGTATAAAGTGTATTCTTAGGGTGAATATTTGATACCTGACCCTCTCAAATGAGAGGGTTTATATAATGTTCCCCAGCGCGTGGCCAACGGTCCTATTTTTAGAGCGAAATAACTGTTTTCCTGAAGAATAGGTAACTGCCCAAACTAGTCGTTATGACGGGCAGGATGCCCAAACTAGCCGTTATACCAGGCAGGAAGGTAGTTGCGGGCATCTGTTCGTCAGCTGTCGTGGAGTTGTAGTCCGTGTGTGACGGGAAATAATTCCGGGCAGGACTGAGCAGTCCGTGACCGGTTGTAGGGGCAAAAGGGTACTTTTGTCCCCTTAATGGACTAGATCCAAGCGTTTGGGCCGTTACTGTAGCAATCACGGATTGGGCCGCGCATGGCCGTTGGCCCAGTCCAGAACACCTAACAATTTCAAATTCATGAAAAATTTAGGGATTTCATTCTAAACATGTTTCTACCAATTACACCCTATCAAACAATCCCAATAATAAAACCTCACCCTTATCTTGAGTTTTCTTGAATTTCTTGAGTTCCTCTTCTCTTCTTCTTTTCTTCTTCACTCCTCTCTTCTTGCCTCCTTTTCCAACTTTCTATTTCTATTCTATCCCCTTTCTCTTATTTTGTTAAACCCTAAAAATTTCATAACAATCTAATGGGCTCACTAACCCACTCTCACACTTACTATTCACACTCTCAATTAAGCCCAATTAATTATTTTACCAATTCTATTTTATTCCAACAAATAAAATTAATCAAATAAATTAAATAATCAAATTAAATCAATTATTTCAAATAAGTCCAATAAATCAATTAATCCAAATAACTCGAATAAATCAATTAATTTATATAAATCTAATAAATCAATTAATTCAATTAAATCAAATAATTCAAATATATCCAGTAAATCAATTAATTCAAATAAATCACATAAATCAATTACTTCATATAAATCAAATCAACTAATATAAATCAAATAATTCATAAAATCACTCAATTAATTAGTATAAATAAATAATTACTAAAAATTGGGGTGTTACAACCCTCATCCACTTAAAAGATTTTCGCCCTAAAAAATTACCTCAAACTAACGACTCAAGATAAGACTCCCTCATCTGACTCTCGAGTTCCTAAGTCACGTTTCCACCAGCTGGTCCTCCCCAAGCGACCTCCTTTTTCCAACACACAAGCTCTCAAAAGATCCTCAAGTGATTGAATCGTCCTCTCAGTCTGACCATCTGTCTGCGGATGATAAGCAGAACTCAAATGCAACTTAGTACCCAAAGGACTTAGCAAACTCTCCCAAAATCTCGAAGTAAACCTCGGATCTCTACCTGACACAATGTTAGACGGAATACCTTGCAAACTAACAATCCTTTCAATGTACAGCTTCGCTAACTTTTCCAATGAGTAATCCATTCGCATTGGAATAAAGTGAGAAAATTTCGTCAATCTATCCAAAATAACCCAAATAACTTCACAATTACTCGATGTTCTAGGTAAACCAGACACAAAATCCATCGATATGCTATCCCATTTCCACTCAGGAATAGATAGCAGTTGCATCAAACCCGACGGTTCCTGATGTTCGATCTTCGACTTCTGACAAATCAAACAAGACTACACAAACTCTACAATATCTTTCTTCATACAAGGCCACCAAAATACTTTCCTCAAATCTTGATACATCTTAGTAGCACCCGGATGAATACTCTATCCACTATGATGCCCTTCCTCAAGAATACTCTTTTTCACCTCAACAATATCTGGAACACAAACTCTATCACGACATCTCATGATACCATTTTTATCAATCCAAAAATCACCACCTCAGCCTTGATTGATCAAAGTCAACCGATCTACCAAACTCAAATCAGATTTCTGACCTTCTCGAATCTCATCAAGAATACCACTAGTAAGCTTCAATATACCAATCTTAACTCCATAAGAAGTTTCTTCACAAATCAAACTCATATCTCGAAATTGCTCAATCATCTCCAACTCTCTTACCATCATCATCGACATATGCAAAGATTGTCGACTCAATGCATCAGCTACCACGTTTGCTTTACCCGGATGGTAATTCAAACCAAAGTCATAATCCTTCAGAAGTTTCAACCATCTCCTTTGCCTCACATTCAATTCTTTCTGATCAAAGAGATACTTCAAACTCTTTTGGTCACTAAACACCTCAAATCTCGATCCGAACAAGTAATGCCTCCAAAGCTTCAACACAAACACAACAGCGGCCAACTCTATGTCATGCGTCGGATAATTCCTCTCATGCACTTTAAGTTGCCTTGAAGCATAAGCTACAACTTGCTTATGTTGCATCAACACACCTCCCAAACCCATCAACGAAGCATCACAATACACAACAAATGGTTCTGCCGAATTCGGAAAAATCAAAACAGGAGCTGTCTTCAACCTTCTCTTAAGCTCTTGAAAACTTTCTTCACACTTTGCATCCCAAACAAAAGCTTGACCCTTCCTAGTCAACTGCGTCAACAGCAAAGATAACTTGGCAAATCCTTCAATGAATTTCCGATAATAACCTTCCAAACTGATCGTGAAGGCTGGATCAGACCCTGTTGAAGTGGGCCACCAAGTACGTCTGAGATGCTGGGCGTATAGAGAGGAGGAGGGGGGTGTACCTACAACGCACTCCGACGCTCAAGTAAGAAAGGGTCAGAGAAAAGGGGCAAGTACAAAGTATGAGTTTCAAGGGTGAATATTGGATACCTGACCCTCTCAAGTGAGAGGGTTTATATAGTGCCCCCAGCGCGTGGCCAACGGTCCTATTTTCGGGGCAAAATAATCGTTTTCTCGAAGAATAGGTAACTGTCCAAAACTAGCTGTTATGTCAGGCAGGGTGCCCAAAACTAGCCGTTATGTCGGGCATAGGCATAGTGTCGGGCACATGCCCTTAGCTGTTCGGGTAGTGAAGAAGCCGTGCGGAACGAGAAGCATTTCCGGGGAGGAGCGATGCAGTCCTTGCTCGGTTGGAGGGGCAGAAAGGTAACTTTTGCCCCTTTGTGGATTGGACTTAGGCAATTGGGCCGTTCTGGAGCAGAGGTGGATTGGGCCATGTCTAGCCATTGGTCCAGTCCAGAACAGGAGCCCCCCAAGTCGTTGCTCCCGAGTATGGGAGTGATGACTTAAGGACAGCTCGTGGCTCCGTGGAGCTAGCGCGAAGTCGTCGTTTGGTGACGAGGGAGGTTGTCTCGTGGTGCCCGTGACACTGGTGTTCGTGACATTCATGACCGTGACCGGGTTGCCCGTCGCACGGGGAGACTAACGGTTAGTCAGAATTGGAAACGTTCGGGCGCCACGTGTGCCTAGAGCTCTGTGTAGTAGTTACTAGGCAATGATGGCTAGTTAATAGCCATCATGACCTACGAGGGCGTGCCACTGCACGTGCCTCTCTGTATAAAAGGGGAAGGTCCGTTTCATTCTGAATTTTTCGCTCTTGTTTCTCTTCGTCTCCTTCAAAGTTCTTACCTGTCACCGCCGTTTTCTATTTCGGTCACCGCATCAACCTCCGGGCAACCGCTTTTCATTATCTTAACCAAGTAAGTTTGCTGTTTTTGCACTTTTTTATTCCCTTTGACAGTTGTTTGTAGCTTGCATGAGGTTAGGTTTAGGTTTAGAAGATGAAATAGATTAATTTCCGGCGATTGTTGGTGGTGGACGGTGGTCGTGCCATTTTCCGCCGCCGATGTGGCAACTAGGTTTTAGGATTTTCTTGTGGATCAGGCGGTTTCCAGTGTCATTGCGATGATGATGCATGCTGTAATACCCCAAAATTTGCCCTCTCATTCTTCATATCATTTAGCATACGCGTTCATTTCATTGCAATGCATTCAAGCATAGAAAAATAAAACATTAAACATTTAGTATTGCATCTTGCATAAGGGCATGTGATCAGTTGTTTCTCAGAGGTGTTGATCATCCAAAGCAAGAGAACAAGAGCCAAGGGTCTCAACAGGTCTCAAGGGTCTATTACATCACATATTATCCCACTTGATTCTCACAAGTCATTGGAAGATGGGAATTCATTAAGAGGATTGAACAGTGCATCATCTCCTATCACAAAAACAATCCAAATTAGGGTTTTGGATTCAAGTGGTCTCCTAATGAAATTTTGATTCAAACTTGGTCTCAATGTTTTCTACATGATATTAAGTATCTAAGGATGGAAGATTGCCCATCAATTGGTTTCAGAGGGGTTTCAATTGGTCAGAAGATTCAAAATCAAGAAATTGGGGAAAAGTCATCTGTGCAGTGAAAAAAGTCAACTCCTGACTTTTTGAGGTCAAAATCATGAAATTCAAGTTATATATGTTCATTGGACAAGATTTGATCAAGAAATGATGGAGGAATAATGAAAAATCAAGAAATTACAAAACTGCCAAAAATAGAAACTTTAAGGTTTCCAAAAATGGCAAGTTTTGACCATTTTGCACCACACTTTGAGGCTCTCTTTCTTCGAGATAAAAGCTCCAAACCTCAGGCCCAAGTTGAGCCAATTAAAGTTCATGTTATAAGCTTCAAATCCATATAAATAACTCTTCCATCATATCAAAATTGAGGGAGTTATGATCAATCAAAGTTTGGTAAAATCAAGGCAAATCTCAAGTCATGGCAAGGCAAGTTCAGGCCTCCAGGCCATAATTTCATCGAACAGTTGCCGTGCCAAATGTCAAGTCAATTTTCTCTATCAAGAAGGCTTTAAATGAAAAATTGTTGAACATCAAAGTTGTTCATCTCCATGCCCTCTTCAACTTTGATGTTGGACATTTTTTCATTTGAACAAGTTATGAAGGTCATATGAGGGCTCGAACATGGTGGTTTCATGCTGAAAGTTCACAAGTCACAAGGCCTTGCTTGCAGCCCAAGTCACACACCTGTGCACTAGTAGTGGTTCCTTGTTTTCCAAGCAACCGAGTTGATCCTAACTAACCGAGTTAACTAACTTGACTCGGTGAGTTGAGTCTAACTAACTCCAACCCTAGCTCCAAACCCAAACCTCGTTCCAAACCTCATTCCAAACCTCTCATACTCCAAACCTAAAATCTATTTAAGAGATGCTTCACTCATTTTCAAGGACCTTCAACCATTTTCTCAAATTTCTCACATTTCACTCTCAATTCTCTCTCATTTCTCTCTTCACTTTGCTACAACTTCTACTTCTCTCTTCCAAAACCACACACAAAAGCTCTTATTTCTTGAAGAATAATCACTTTTTACATTGAAAAGTGATTAATTCTTGAGCTAAACTTCATCTCTTGGTTTGCATTGGTTGGATTTTCTGGAATTTCAGCTTGTTCTTCTTCAATCCAAAGGTTTCTCACCATTTATTTTGGTGCAAGTTGGATTTTGGTGGATTTTCGCGATTTCGTTCAGTTTCGGCTATTGATTGAAGAATCTCTGGTTTTCTTTCATTTTCTGCACCAAGATTACTTTGCAACAATTACCAAAGCAAGTCTCCGCTTTGTAGGTTGGTTTTCCCTAAGTCTCCACTTGTTTTAGCTTATTCGCAACTTATTCGATGTAGATCTTTGTGGATTTTCGATTTGGATTCATATGCTTGAATATGATTCTTGATGTGGTTGTTAATTGAATCCAATTGATGTTTGTTGACTGTAATTCAATGTAATTTCGTGCCTAATTGATTACATGTTCATTTGGAAGTTTGGAGAAGTGATTTGCTGCTGAAAAGTGCTTTTGAAACTGGTTTTTTTTGGCCACTGGCCCAGAGTAACCGGTTACTCACCGTTTGTTAACCGGTTAACATGTGTATTTTTGTGTAAACTATTTGATTTTTAACTAAGTAACTGGTTACTCACCGTTTGTTAACCGGTTACTCTGGGACAGAATGTGTATTTTTGTGCATTTTCTTGCTTGTTTGAGATCCTTAACATGTTTAAACTCCATGGATCAATGCATTGATGATTGGTGGATTATTTTTGAGATATCTTAACTCACACCACATTACGAACTTGATTTTACGACACGCGCGCCTTTGTTTTTCATCATTGAGCATAATGTTTTCATTGTAGATTAATTGATGTGATGAACACATGATGCACACACTTTGAGCTTATTAATTGCTAATTGATGTTATGTTGCTGGAATTACTATGCGCATGTTCATTTTCTTTCCATTTCAAGAGATGTATACTTGTTTTGACTTGCTCATATTCTTGACAATGTGTATTCTTTTGTAATGTGCATTATAACATGTTTGATTTCAAGGATTGTTCACCATGATTTGTAATGTGATTGTGATAGTGTTTGTTTGATGAATGTGCAAGGCTTGATGCATGATAATGGTTGTTCATGATTGAAATTGTTTGTTAATGCATGCTGTCTCTAATCTTCCACTGCTGCCTGAACACATATATGTTGTAGTATGTGCTGCCAAATGCTTGTCACACCCATTTTGTATGCTGAACATGAGCTGTTGTTTGCTGTTTGGTATATGAAGCTGAATTTACTGCTATTCTGTTGCATGTGGGCTGTAATAGCTGCTGTTTTCATTATTTCCTTCCATTTGTTTGTTTGACCAAGTTATTTTACTTAGGATTTCTTGTAAATAGTTTTTGAACTAACCTTTTCATGTAGGTGCTAAGGGTAAGTAAGTGTGTGGATATGATTCCACATACACTTCTTTCTTCCATTTTCTCTTATGTCCTTTAATCATTCAACTTGTGATCATGATGAGCATTTATATGCTTTCCTTGAATAACTTCTTTCTTCCCCTTTTGAGTTATAACTCGTCTTCTACTTTAGAAGTGAGTTGTTTAACTCACTCTTCTTCCCCTTTCTCTTAGGATTAGATTTCTTAAACCACATTAACCTATTTGAGTCTCTCCTCTTCTCATCTCAAAACAAAAATAAAAAACACTTAATAAAGGCATAACAAATATTGTATTTGAGCCTTTCATGTAGGAATGAGATAGTGAGGGGTCTTCTCTCACTTTCTTAGAAGGTTTAGCGTATGTCCCGTCTCGGGTCGATATGCGAGGCATTCGATCCTACATGAAGGACTTAAACACAATACGTGTTACTAAACACCAATAATCAAAACACTTCTTTCTTAAAAGACAAAAACAAATAAATAACTCTCTGCTCATCTCTTTCACTCCCTCCTTAAGGACTCGTCATGTCCGTTCCACCGCAAACAGGTAACGCCTAAGTCTCCCAACAGCGAGCTGCAACACCTAACTGCTGGAACGCACACTTTGACGTCTCCACTAAAAAACACAAACGAAGCGATCCTCGTTGAGGGGAACTACGTCGTTCTGATTCTCATGTTCCCGATGAGATACGTAGGCAGTGGGGTAGGCACATTCGAGCACTTCTTTTATTTTCCCTACATATGTTTCTTGTTCTCTCTCCTTTCTTCTTTTCCCCCTTTCCTGTTCCTTTCTTTCCAGTTCTCAGCAGCGGAGCTCCAGTTTCCTACACCCTTTGATCGAGACAAGCAAGCGTGGATCCCATCGGGTACGATGGACGCGTGGGGTGCTAATACCTTCCCTTCGCGTAACCGACTCCCTGACCCAGTTCTCTTGGTCGCAAGACCATGCTCTTTCCTTCCTCTCAGGTTTATGCAGTGTTTCCTTTCCCTCTCTTGGGATAAATACACATTGCTGGAGACTCTGTTTCCGTGCCACTTTCGCGTTTGTACTTGGATGAAAATCCCGGGAGCGACAGCTGGCGACTCTGCTGGGGATCGAACCCAGAATCTCTGGTTTCCTTAGCGAGTCAATCCTAGCGTTTGTCTGTTTTTCTTTCATTGGGTGTTTACTGTGATGATGTGTTTTGCTATTTTGCTGTTTTACTGTATTGCTATTTACTGTATCATTGCTTTACTGTACATTACTGTATTTACATTATATTCCATTATTATACTGGACTGTGATGTGCTGGTTTTCTGTTTGGCGGGATGGGTATTCTGAGAGATAAGCCCATTACACAGGCTTGAGTACATACATAGGACTAGAGTGGACGGTAGTGTGGCCTATGTAGCATCTTGTTATGTATGGTTTATACGAAATCCACAACCAGACGAGGTTTTCTTGGGAGATGCTTTGATTTGCACGTTTTGTGCATTTCAGGGCGTTAACCTAGAAAGTTGTCGACTCTGGTGACCGATCATTGAGGACCTTAGTGGAAACCTCCCTCTTTAGTGGTGATAGTGGCAGACCACATTCTGTGGCAAACCCATTCGCACCCGAGGGCCTACTTTAGAACTTGCATAGGATGGCCTTTATTTTTGGGGAATCAGTGGACGATCTCTTTGTTTGGCGATAGCATTGTATCCTACGGGCTGAATGTGCTTTTGCTTCTTAAAATAGAGAATCCAAAACTGAGGAACCGCTGTTCTAGTACCCACATGTGAGTATGGGCGGGTGTTTACAGGTTTGCAGGTGACCATACTTCCCACATACCTTGATACTCTGGTATTTTCACAGACAGATGATGCAACTTGTTATAGTCATTGGGTTTCTATCTACAGTATTATTCTTAGACTTGTACAGACACCGTGCACACAGTCCAGCACAGACACAGAGCACGCTGATCACATGCCCTTTTGCACTGCATTATCATGTCATAACATTCATGTTTGTCATTTACAGGTGCTTATTACACTTCTGATTCCAATCAATGGGCTCGACAGAGACAGTTCTCAAGAGAAAGCGCAATGTTGCCTACAAGTTCCCAGAACCTGTCTTGGATTTACTGCATAAGGTGATAGCCATGGCTGACCCGGGTGTGCTTGTCAACTTCCAGAAGAAATATGGGAAATTGGTTGAGATGGTCCGCAGAATCACACAGTATGAACACGATGCTCTTCACACGTTGCTACAGTTTTATGAGCCTTCGTTGAGATGCTTTCTTTTTCCTGATTACATTTTGATGCCTACTTTGGAAGAATTCTCATTTATTTTGGGAATTCCGGTCGAATCAGCTTTGCCATTCTATTCTAGTAGTCATCCTAGCATAGAGGAGATTGCAGCTGTGGTACAAGTGAAAGATTCAATGTTGAAAGGAAATGTGGCTATCAAAAATGGGGTCAAAGGTTTTCACTTAACCTTTCTTACTGACCAAGCTCAAGAGGTTGCTGAAGCAAAGGATTGAGCAGTTTACAACTCCATCCTGGCTTTGTGCATATACAACATTGTTCTTTTCCCTAATCAACAAGATTTTGTGGATATGCAGGCTATAAGAGTTTTTGTTCTCAAAAACCCGGTTCCCACTTTGTTAGGAGATCTTTACTACTCGGTGCACTTCAAGAATGAAAAAAGAAGGGGAGGATCTGTCAATTGTTGCACTCCACTTTTATCTAATTGGTTTTTGAAGCATTTACCTCAGGAAGGTGCTTTTATAGATACAAAGGATTCCTTAAAATGGTCCAAGCGGATAATGGGATTAACTGCTGATAACATTGTCTGGTTCAATCGTAAGTTGATGGGGATAGAGATTATCACCAGTTGTGGGAACTTTCCCAATGTGCCTCTAATCGGCAGGAAAGGGGGAATCAATTATAACCTGATCCTGGCCGTTAGACAGTTTGGATACGCCTCCAGGTCTCTTCCCACAGATCAGGATGTTGAGAAATCTTTGTTCTTTACAGGGACTGAAAATGAGGTAATGTTGCAAGAAATTGTGAATGCTTGGGGTCACCAACGTAAAGCAGGAAAACAGTTTTCGGAAAAATGGAGTGTAGATCTTACCCTGAGTACGAAAGATGGCTTGAAATGAAGGTGAACGAGTTGCTCTTGCCTTTTTCAAGGGAACCCCCTCCCTATCCCGTAATACCAGAGCAGCCTACCATGATAGCCAGCGAGGAGTTTGACAAGCTGCAGAAGTTGGTAAAAGAGCTTCGGGTGGAGAATTCAGATTTGAGTAGTCTTCTCCAAAACGCTTTGCACGCCAACAAAGAATTGGAGCACAAAGCTCAAGACGCTGAAAGAATCTTAGCTGCAAGAGAAAAGGATTTCGCCGAAAGAGCTCAATACTTCCAGAAAATTAGTAAAGGTGCCGATGCTGCCACTCAAGCTCATAAGAAGACCAAAAAGACCTTAGCTCAGACCAAGGACACGCTAGCCAAGCTTCATCAAGCTTGGGATGAGGTTAGAATCAAAAACGCTGAGTTGCAAGAACAACTGAAGACCAAGGATGATGAGCTCAAAAAGGCACATGAACAACGGAGAAAGTATCGGGAGAACCTGGGTGAAAGTCAAGAGCAATTGGTAAGCGCCAGAGAGGAGCTGAAGACTTCCAAGAATGAGCTTGAAGAGGCCAGGGTAGATGTGGAGAAACTCAAGATACAAGCCGGCATGAAAAGGCAGAAAGGGGTTTGTGATGATGAAGCTCTCCTGATGCATATGTGTTCGTTTACCAAGGCTCTCATGAAAAGAGATGTTCTGATCAAGGCGTTAATCGAAAGACCAAATCACCAGCGTACTCGCATACTCTTCGAGGAGGTCAAGTATTCAAGTGACAAGTTGAAGGATTTGGAGTTGTCAGATTGACAGTTTGTTCATTTCTCTTGATGTAATTTTGTTGATGGATATCATCAGGCTTGTTGATGAATCCACCTTTTTGATGTATGATGTTGAACACCGTATGTATGTTTCTTCTTAATTGGAATGAGCAGTTTATTCAGAAATGTTCCTTTGGCAGTTATTTGTACACGAGCACATGATCACGGCACATCTCTTTATATCACGATTTCTGATCTTCAGATTTCTGTGGTTAAGATGGGAATCAGAGTGTAGAGCACCTCGAAAATGATAAACATGGCATTTGCATTGCATAGAATATATCATTTTGCGTTTTGTTGCTTGCTTTTCAGGTACTCGTGGCAGGGTGTCTAACCTTTATTTGGTTTTAGGCATTATAGATGATACCCACGTCCACCGATACGCAACTCACAGAAACCAAGCTAGAACCATGGATCAAGTGCAGGCAGAATTAAGGGAGATGCGAAACCAAATGGGGAAGTTTATGAGGGACATGCAAGCTTTGATTCAGGACCAGAAAATGCTGAAGGTAGAGGTCAATCAAGTGAAGACCCAGATGAGTTTTGTTATGGAAGTCGTGAGAAATGTGCTCAAAAAGGATGATAATCCCACACCTGAGGCTATAACAGAAGTTGTCGTTCCACCATTTCCTGTGGAATCTATCCCAAAGAGTGATGTGTCTCACGGATTTTCTGTACAACCTGGAATTCAGAAACTTACTCACCAGCAGTTACCTCTTGTTTCCCCAGACAACCCCAAGGCTAGGAAGTACCTACCAAAGTCGAAGAAAACTGACAGAATCTTTGATCCGCTTCCTATGCCTTATGCTCAGTTGTTGAGGTACCTACTTCAACTCCAATTGGTTAAACTTCAGACGATAAATCCCCCTAGTGGAAAGCTCCCATTCAATTATGATGCAAGTGCCCATTGCGACTTTCACTCTGGTGCGCCGGGGCACAATGTGGAAAAATGTAAAGCCTTTCATAATGTGGTCCAAGATCTGATTGATTCAAAGGCGATAGATTTCGCGTTGGGCGGCATAAGCATACAGAGTAATTCTACTCCTACTGCTGCAAGAAATATGAATTTCCCGGTGTTCCCTCTTGAAGTGGCATCAAGTCAAGGGCATATCTTGCAGTCTTTAGTCTCAAAATCCCCATATCAGTGACTTGTTCCCGATCTTAGGCCAAGTTTGAAAAGGAAAGTGCTGGGAAGAGAGGACTACCCGAATCAGTATCAGCAGCAGACTAGCTCCCAGAGGAGATATCAAAGACCCAGAAAACCCGAGAGAAAATTTGATCCCATTACTGTCTCTCATAGTCAGCTGCTCGGCCGTTTACTTCAAGACTCTTTGATTCAGTTAAGGGAAGTTGCTCCTGTCCCGTATCCTCTTCCGCCAGGTTATGACAAGAATGCTAGGTGCGAGTACCACTCAGGGACACAGGGGCATGCCATTGAAGATTGTAAGGTGTTCAGGCATAAAGTGCAAGATCTGATTGACGCTGGGATCATTATTTTCACTACAGATGGTCTGTACGTTAACTAGAGCTTCCCAAGCAAACACGTAAAAAAGGAAAAATAGATCCCGAAGCAGTCAGTCCAGACGGAGTCAAGCCTCCTCAACAATGGCAATCTTCGTTTCTTTGCTGCTTTTTCATATGTAGCTTTCATTTGTTTGTTCAGACATTGTTTGCATGTTAAAACTTGTTTGTATTTGGTATGATGATTTTAATGCAATGAATATGTTTTCTTGAAGAATTTAGTTTGTGTTCACTCATTTAATGTTAATGTGCACTGCAATACCAATTTTCCTGCTTAAACTCTCAAAGGGAGGATGATGAGGTAAAAACGCAGAAATCTCTAAGGGTGTGCTTTTGAATAAGAACTCTGTTGAGGATGTACAGACATTGTTTCAAATCCAAACACTGGATATATAAGGGAGATAGACCCTCGTTAACCCCTTTGAACCTTGAAGTAGGAGTTTCTTTCGTACGAAAAAATCCTCACATTTAACCCAGGGGCAGGGTAGGCGTCAGTTAATTTGACCGAGCGTTCAAATTTCAAAAGGAGTGTGCATCTGAGGATCCATTACCTTCTATTCCACCGCCAAGAGGTCAAGAGATGTGAAACCATAATGGTTATCCGTCAACAATCAAGAAGTGAGGCAGTCACAACCCTTTCAGCAAAGTCAAGACAAGCCAGCGTCACACGATTTGTTCCAAAAAGAATTGAAAAAAAAGAAATGAAAAAGTCCGCTAAGTTGAAACTTGAAAACAAGCAACTTAGGCAAAAGTTAGGGCATCCCGCTAGATTCTGAAATCAAAGATTCAAAAGAATTTGTCCAGGCAAAATTTAGGGATAAGAAAAAAGAATGAGAAAGTGAAAAACAAAAGGATTACCCAAGAAAGATCCTCAAAAGGAAGAACAAAGTCGTGTGACCACGAACAAAAGACAAAAGGGGTGACTGTTACTCCAAAGCCTCATTGGGTCTCAAACCATCAGTGTCATGGGTTCCTTAAAGATCATAACATCTTTTTGAGAGATGAGAGTTTGTGTCAAATTAACTGAACGTAGGACTGAAGAACATCCCGAAGAATGGGTGGGCACTGATAAACTTTGAGCCTTAAAAATTTTTTTCAAAAACCGTGAACCAGGCCACGATACAGCCCTCAAAAGTCCTAATTGAAACAGGGTTTGGTTCAAGAGTGTATTCCGATGAGGTAGCGTTCCTGACTCCCATGAGTTGTGCTAATAAGATCTTGTTGGTATTGCATGTGCATGCTTTATTTTATTCAAAAATCAATGTCGTATCCTAAGCAGTGATTCGTTCACAGCTTTGCGACATCTTTTCAATAAAGATTTCAAGATTAACATGTGTGTTGCATTAGAATTTTCATTCTCAGACTAAAACATTTTCTGCTTGCATACATTTGTTTGACATCAAAAGAAGTTTACATATGGAAATTTAGTCCAGAAGCTTAATCTTGCCGAGTTGAGAATCCTGAAACTCCCGAAGGGCAGCCACATCCAGTGGCACTTCCTCAGGGAACCTTGTTGAGCAATTGTTTTCCCAACAAGTTGTGTTAAGACATAGTCGATCTGGGGCAATTACTTCGAGATTCAAATCTCTCCAAAGGCAGGTATTCTGGGTCTTCCTTCGAAGATCAGTAGCCAGGGGCAAAACCACTTCAAGGTTCATACTGGAGCAGGTCATCCCAAGAGCATGAGAAGTTAGTCCATCCAGACGACTGGTCATCCTATCCAGGGTTCAGAGTATTGGGGCAGAATATCTCACGGTGATATGAGATTGTTCATGAATCTTCTCAAGGCGAATCCCTATGTAGACCATACAGTCTGAGGCAGTTACTTCGAGACTCGACGAATTTCTCCAAGAGTTTGAAGAAATTGAGGTGTTTTGGATGTCAAGTCTTCTGTAAAATCCTCTTGAGACAATTTCTTTTGGTGGACCATGTTGGTCTGGGGCAAGTGAAGGAAAAACTATTGTTCACGCATATGCAGTCAATCAGCCAAAAGGCTTGAAACAAAGAGGCATTCCAACCCAAGGCATTTGTGGTCCCCTGTTCTCAGCATGCTTCATTAATCATGTTCCCAGCAAGAGATGCAGCAAAACCTTTCTCCCCAACAAGTGGTGGTTCAGAGTTGGATTTTCTCAGTTGCAGAAGTCATATCCAGCACGGGGCATACGTACATATCCTTTGCTTGCAGGTAGCAGCCTCTAGGCTCAAAAGCAAGATTGAGGCCTTTTCAAGAGCATGGGTCATTTCTTCCAGACAAGTAGTCACTTACCCTTAAGTCAGAATACCGGGGCAACCATATTCAGCAAGATGAGATCAACAAAGCAGAGCTAATAAGGGATCGTTGGATCTTATTAAGTCGATTCTCCCACTCAATACTACCAACAGCTACAAGCTTTTCTGTGTCGATAACGGTTGTGAATTCCCCAGTAGAGTTGCTTCGCAGACTCGCAGTTAATGTTCAAGACTCAACGAGTGTCCAGGAGTTTGAAGATTCCAAATCTCCTGTAAAATCCTCTTGGGACGATTTCTTCGTATCATCCGCGTAATCTGGGGCAAAAGCAAGTTGTTGACCCTCCCAAGCATGGGGCATCGTGAAATCCCTCCGACGAGATGTGTTCCAGATCTATTATCTCCAGTAGAGTGACTTCTCAATTATTGTATTTTAGCTCAAGTCTCGGCATTTACTTAAGAGTTTGAAGATGCTTGGTCTTTTGTAAAATCCTCTTAAGAGACATTCCCCAGCACGAGACGCTTTGAAGTGGTTCTCTCCAGCAGAGTTTGTTGTAAACTCATTATCCCAGTGGTGTCGTCAAGCGGGAGGTTCGCCTAACATGGGGCATTATGACTCTTATCCTAAGCTCGACAGTTTTATTCCTCAGCAGGTTACCGTACATGTGCTTTGTGTTTTCCCAGCAGATCTGTAGGGACTCTTTCTCAGCATGTCGCAACAGGACGTATTCTAACCAGGATTTGCGTGTCCCCTACAGAGTAGTTCCGATCCTCAGCAAGATCGTATCTCTGGTAGTTGTATCCCCACAGAGTTCAGCATTGAATCTTGTCAACAATACTCCCCAGCTGAGTTGTTTTTCTTCCCCGCAGAAGTTTAGCAGGTCAACAGAATCTCCTCCTCAGTAGAGTGTTAGCATATTCTCCTCGGGTTTGATAGATCCCCAAGCAGAGTTTTAATGACTTGTCTTCTTCGGCAGAGTGTTAGTACATTCTTTCCTCAGCCAAGTCAGAAAATTCTCATCCCTAGCGGAGTTACTATGACCAGAATTCGTCCCCAGTCAGATGAGGTAATTCCTGGCAGGGTCATCACTTTCCTACATCTCAAAGTCCAATTTATTTTGGCAAGTGTGTCAATTTAGAGCAGATGGATTATTCCCTCATTCTCTAGCAGAGATACCATCCTTTCAGGAGTCTCCAAGGTCAAATCATTGATCATCGTTCCTCAGCAGAGTCAGCAGAGATGTCTGACATGCATGCAGAGTGTAATCCATTATTGGAATTTCAGTAAAGTCCAACCGTAGATTGGCAAAAGTCCATCCAAGGGTGGCAAATCAGCTGCAAAGTCCAACCGTAGATTGGCAAAAGTCCATCCAAGGGTGGCAAAGCAAGGCAAAGTCCAACCGTAGATTGGCAAAAGTCCATCCAAGGGTGGCAATTCAGCTGCAAGTCCAACCGTAGATTGGCAAAAGTCCACCCGCAGTGTGGCAATTCAGTAGTCGTCTGACTCCATTTAAAAAGATAGTTGTAAGTTCAACCGTAGATTGGCGAAAGTCCACCCGCAGTGTGGCAAGTCAGTAGTCGTCTGACTCCATTCAAAAAGACAGTTTCAAGTCCAACCGTAGATTGGCAAAAGTCCACCCGTAGTGTGGCAGGCCAGTTGTCGTCTGGCGTTGTACAAAAGACATTGCTAAAGTCCACCAGTAGTGTGGCAGGTCAGTAGTCGCCTGGCGTTGTACAAAAGACGGTGCTAAAGTCCACCCGTAGTATGGCAGGCCAGTAGTCGCCTAGCGTTGTACAAAAGACGGTGCTAAAGTCCACCCGTAGTGTGGCAGGCCAGTAGTCGTCTGGCGTTGTACAAAAGACGGTGCTAAAGTCCACCCGTAGTGCGGCAGGCCAGTAGTCGTCTGGAGTTGTACAAAAGATGGTGCTAAAGTCCACCCGTAGTGTGGCAGGCCAGTAGTCGTCTGGCGTTGTACAAAAGACGTTGCTAAAGTCCACCCGTAGCGTGGCAAGCCAGTAGTCGTCTGGCATTGTGCTAAAAGACATCCCTTCATTGTTATTCTTCCCATCAGAGTTTTATTCAAGCAGAGTTCATTTGGCTGGGTTTATATCCCTTTTCTTCTTCTCTAACAGAGTGCAAATTTTTTGGTTATTTTCGGTATTCAATCCCTCAATACCTTGAAAGTCTGAAAGCAATTGCTATCATCCATTCAGGTCTACAGTGATTGAATAGGGGCAGCTGTAATACCCCAAAATTTTCCCTCTCATTCTTCATATCATTTAGCATATGCCTTCATTTCATTGCATTGCATTCAAGCATAGAAAAATAAAACATTAAACATTTAGTATTGCATCTTGCATAAGGGCATGTGATCAGTTGTTTCTCAGAGGTGTTGATCATCCAAAGCAAGAGAACAAGAGCCAAGGGTCTCAACAAGTCTCAAGGGTCTCTTACATCACATATCATCCCACTTGATTCTCACACGTCATTGGAAGATGGGAATTCATTAAGAGGATTGAACAGTGCATCATCTCCTATCACAAAAACAGTCCAAATTAGGGTTTTGGATTCAAGTGGTATCCTGATGAAATTTTGATTCAAACTTGGTCTCAATGTTTTCTACATGATATTAAGTATCTAAGGATGGAAGATTGCCCATCAATTAGTTTCAGAGGGGTTTCAATTGGTCAGAAGATTCAAAATCAAGAAATTGGGGAAAAGTCATCTGTGCAGTGGCAAAAGTCAACTCCTGACTTTTTGAGGTCAAAATAATGAAATTCAAGTTATATATGTTCATTGGACAAGATTTGATCAAGAAATGATGTAGGAATAATGAAAAATCAAGAAATTACAAAACTGCCAAAAATAGAAACTTTAGGGTTTCCAAAAATGGCAAGTTTGGACCATTTTGCACCACACTTTGAGGCTCTCTTTCTTCGAGATAAAAGCTCCAAACCTCAGGCCCAAGTTGATCCAATTAAAGTTCATGTTCTAAGCTTCAAATCCATATAAAGAACTCTTCCATCAGATCAAAATTGATGGAGTTATGATCAATCAAAGTTTGGTAAAATCAAGGCAAATCTCAAGTCATGGCAAGGCAAGTTCAGGCCTCCAGGCCATAATTTCATCGAACAGTTGGCGTGCCAAATGTCAAGTCAATTTTCTCCATCAATAAGGCTTCAAATGAAAAATTGTTGAACATCAAAGTTGTTCATCTCCATGCCCTCTTCAACTTTGATGTTGGACATTTTTTCATTTAAACAAGTTATGAAGGTCATATGAGGGCTCGAACATGGTGGTTTCATGCTGAAAGTTCACAAGTCACAAGGCCTTGCTTGCAGCCCAAGTCACACACCCGTGCACTAGTAGTGGTTCCTTGTTTTCCAAGCAACCGAGTTGATCCTAACTAACCGAGTTAACTAACTTGACTCGGTGAGTTGAGTCTAACTAACTCCGACCCTAGCTCCAAACCCAAACCTCATTCCAAACCTCTCATACTCCAAACCTAAAATCTATTTAAGAGATGCTTCACTCATTTTCAAGGACCTTCAACCATTTTCTCAAATTTCTCACATTTCACTCTCAGTTCTCTCTCATTTCTCTCTTCACTTTGCTACAACTTCTACTTCTCTCTTCTAAAACCACACACAAAAGCTCTTATTTCTTGAAGAATAATCACTTTTTACATTGAAAAGTGATTAATTCTTGAGCTAAACTTCATCTCTTGGTTTGCATTGGTTGGATTTTCTGGAATTTCAGCTTGTTCTTCTTCAATCCAAAGGTTTCTCACCATTTATTTTGGTGCAAGTTGGATTTTGGTGGATTTTCGCGATTTTGTTCGGTTTCGACGCGTTTCGGCTATTGATTGAAGAATCTCTGGTTTTCTTTCATTTTCTGCACCAAGATTACTTTGCAATAATTTCCAAAGCAAGTCTCCGCTTTGTAGGTTGGTTTTCCCTAAGTCTCCACTTGTTTTAGCTTATTCGCAACTTATTCGATGTAGATCTTTGTGGATTTTCGATTTGGATTCATATGCTTGAATATGATTCTTGATGTGGTTGTTAATTGAATCCAATTGATGTTTGTTGACTGTAATTCAATGTAATTTCGCGCCTAATTGATTACATGTTCATTTGGAAGTTTGGAGAAGTGATTTGCTGCTGAAAAGTGCTTTTGAAACTGGTTTTTTTGGCCACTGACCCAGAGTAACCGGTTACTCACCGTTTGTTAACCGGTTAACATGTGTATTTTTGCGTAAACTGTTTGATTTTTAACTAAGTAACCGGTTACTCACCGTTTGTTAACCGGTTACTCTGGGACAAAATGTGTATTTTTGAGCATTTTCTTGCTTGTTTGAGATCCTTAACATGTTTAAACTCCATGGATCAATGCATTGATGATTGGTGGATTATTTTTGAGATATCTTAACTCACACCACAGTACGAACTTGATTTTACGACACGCGTGCCTTTGTTTTTCATCATTGAGCATAATGTTTGCATTATAGATTAATTGATGTGATGAACACATGATGCACACACTTTGAGCTTATTAATTGCTAATTGATGTTATGTTGCTGGAATTACTATGCGCATGTTCATTTACTTTCCATTTCAAGAGATGTATACTTGTTTTGACTTGCTCATATTCTTGACAATGTGTATTCTTTTGTAATGTGCATTATAACATGTTTGATTTCAAGGATTGTTCACCATGATTTGTAATGTGATTGTGATCGTGTTTGTTTGATGAATGTGCAAGGCTTGATGCATGATAATGGTTGTTCATGATTGAAATTATTTGTTAATGCATGCTGTCTCTAATCTTCCACTGCTGCCTGAACATATATATGTTGTAGTATGTGCTGCCAAATGCTTGTTACACCCATTTTGTATGCTGAACATGAGCTGTTGTTTGTTGTTTGGTATATGAAGTTGAATTCACTGATTTTATGTTGCATGTGGGCTATAATAGCTGTTGTTTTCATTATTTCCTTCCATTTGTTTGTTTGACCAAGTTATTTTACTTAGGATTTCTTGTAAATAGTTTTTGAACTAACCTTTTCATGTAGGTGCTAAGGGTAAGTAAGTGTGTGGATATGATTCCACATACACTTCTTTCTTCCATTTTCTCTTATGTCCTTTAATCATTCAACTTGTGATCATGATGAGCATTTATATGCTTTCCTTGAATAACTTCTTTCTTCCCTTTTTGAGTTATAACTCATCTTCTACTTTAGAAGTGAGTTGTTTAACTCACTCTTCTTCCCCTTTCTCTTAGGATTAGATTTCTTAAACCACATTAACCGTAGGATCTCTAAGCATGCTAACTCTAGGGTTGAGTCTTAGTCTCCCTCATTAGATTTTACCTTTCTCGACCATTTGAGTCTCTCCTCTTCTCATCTCAAAACAAAAATAAAAAACACTTAATAAAGGCATAACAAATATTGTATTTGAGCCTTTCATGTAGGAATGAGATAGTGAGGGGTCTTCTATCACTTTCTTAGAATGTTTAGCGTACGTCCCGTCTCGGGTCAATATGCGAGGAATTCGATCCTACATGAAGGACTTAAATACAATACGTGTTACTAAACACCAATAATCAAAACACTTCTTTCTTAAAAGACAAAAACAAACAAATAACTCTCTGCTCATCTCTTTCACTCCCTCCTTAAGGACTCGTCATGTCCATTCCACCGCAAACAGGTAACGCCTAAGTCTCCCAACAGCGAGCTGTAACACCTAACTACTGGAACGCACACTTTGACGTCTCCACTAAAAAACACAAACGAAGCGACCCTCGTTGAGGGGAACTACGTCGCTCTGATTCTCATGTTCCCGATGAGATACGTAGGCAGTGGGGTAGGGCCCATTCGAGCACTTCTTTTATTTTCCCTACATTTGTTTCTTGTTCTCTCTCCTTTCTTCTTTTTCCCCTTTCTTGTTCCTTTCTTTCCAGTTCTCAGCAGCGGAGCTCCAGTTTCCAACACCCTTTGATCGAGACAAGCAAGCATGGATCCCATCGGGTACGATGGACGCGTGGGGGTGCTAATACCTTCCCTTCGCGTAACCGACTCCCGAACCCAGTTCTCTTGGTCGCAAGACCATGCTCTTTCCTTCCTCTCAGGTTTATGCAGTGTTTCCTTTCCCTCTCTTGGGATAAATACACATTGTTGGCGACTCTGTTTCCGTGCCACTTTCGCGTTTGTACTTGGATGAAAATCCCGGGAGCGACACATGCATAACCGCCGTGATCGTTCAAATTCCGGAGCAACGATGAAGTTTCCGACGAGCCTCTGCAGTTTCCGGTGAAGCTTTGCAGTTTTTGGTGAAGCTTCAAACGGAAACTGGGAAGTGGCTCGAGGAAGTTCCTCGTACGGAAGTGGCTTACTCCGGGAATTTCCTCGTGGGAGGCTCTTAGAGTTTTTTTAATTCGATGTTAGGGCTTAGGCCGGGGACGTGGTCCTCAGCCCTTTGCACGCCCTTTCACTTGACTAGCGGTGGAAGGGTGGATTTGATTCTTCGTCAAATTCACTTTATTCTCTGCTTTTTAGGTGATCGAGATGGCGACGGGGTCAGACGGGGAGATAATAATAGATTCGTCCGAGGAGGAAGCGAGTTCCTCGGAAAGCAGTAGCTCAGAATCCTCGAGTGTTCCTAGTGAAGCCGGGGAGGAGGAGGAGGAGGAAATGGAGGAGGATGTTGTTGAGGGTTCCACAGAGGAGTGGATGGTGTTTGGGACTGAGGTTGTCGTTCACTGTTTTCCAGCAGTCAGTGTTCGTGCACTTGAATTTGGCCTCTACGCAGCTGCACACGAACTCGCTGGCCTTCATCCGGGCATTCGAGCTGACGTGCGAGTATCTGAGAATAGGGGCTACTCTCCCTTTATTTTTCACTGTATTTCATCTTCAACGGCAGCTGACAGGAAGGAGGTATGGTTGGGTCTCGTTGAAACAGCCTCGCAAGTTGTTCAAGCCCTTTTCAGAATCGATACGGACGTTCAAGGAGAGGTACTACATCATCGAGCCTGTATCGGAAGCTGCCTAGGATAGGACGTATGCCTGGGAGATCGAGGTTGACGAGGAGTGTAACGGCCTGCACGATGAGGCTCGGAAGTTTATCGGGGAGAGAGTATACAAGTTCCCCATCCACTGGGGACCTGGCCATTCCACCAAGGAGCCCAGCGAGTATGTTTTCCAGCCGCATGACTTAGACGGGCATGATGTCGTTGCGTACGAGATGCTAGTGAAATACGTCAACTCCTTCCGGCTTGCTGACTGCTGGACGAAGAAGGGTGACCCCATCTTCGAGGAGGATGGAAGCCAGAGGGTGGAGTATCGCTTCATTAACGTCAAGGCGCTTCTGGAGTGCAAGACTCCTGCGGAAGCTCAAAAGCTGCTCGGTAGTCTTAGTTTTTCTAATTTGCCTGAACTATTTTTTCTTCGTGTCTAACATGTTCGTATTCTGTTTGTGCAGGTGAGATGCCTCAGGCTCATGAAAGGATGGTGAAGGATTCTCTTGCGAGGACAAGCCCGAAACAGCTCCTCCCAAGTCTCGATTCGCCAGTGCGCGTGCTCTCACTCCTCCTCGGCCTACTGTGGAGACCTCTTCTCCCACTCCTGCCTCCCGTGGATCTCACTTGCCTTTGGCCTCGCGATCCAAGTGGCCGATGGTCAATGACGCCGTGGATCTTAGTCGGGCCTTAGATAAAGGGAAGTTCGAGCTTCCTCCTTGCATACTCGACAGGAGATTCTTCGAGGGGACATTCTTGGTTGTACCGCGGGTAGAATCTCTTCGGCTGAAAAGTATGGATCGCCCGAGCAAGAGGGCGTTGGTGGCCCAAGATGCCTCTGCACTGGTCAGAGTTTTGGAGATGGCGGCCATCTATGCTGAAGGGGATTCTGCAACTGAGTCCGAACTCAAGGCTACTCGGGCTGCCATGGAATCTCTTAAGGAGGAGGTTAAGAGTGCTGACGATGCCCGAAAGAAGGCTGATGAGGAGGTGACTAGGCTGAAGAAGGAGAATTCTACGCTGGCTGCGGAGAAGAAGCCGGCTGAGGAGCTGGTCCAACAGCTGAGGGCGGTCAATGCTCCGGGCGAAGAGGAACCTGAGGACGTGAAGGAGTTAAAGACAAGGTCTGAGCTGGTTACCCGTATGTTGGCAGCGAGGATGACAACATCGTCATTGCGGACGAATCCTTCAAGAATGTCGTGTCTCAATTGCGGGTGGTGAACCCCGAACTCGACTTCTCCACCGAGGGTACCCATTATCTAGCGCATGTTGAAGATGGCCGAATCATTATGTCTGACTCCCTCCTTGAAGAGCATGCCGAGGATCAGCCCACGGAGAACCAGGAGCCTCAGCCCAACTCTGAGCAGGTTGAGCGGATGGATGAGTGAAGGATTTTCTTGTTGTTGTAATTTTGTCTGGCCTGTGTGCCGTCTAATCTGTTGTAATTTATTTTGAATGGGGGCGTGGCCCCCGGTTTATGTAACCAAGTACAATTGTGGTCCTTGCGGCCACTTATAATTTTTAATTATGTGCCCGATCCTTGTGGCCGGTTTTGTGATTTGCATGGCTTTATCTACTTTAGATTTCGCTAAGTATTGTTACTTATGCTCGTTCGTGTATGTATGCCCGTAATATGGATTACTTTTGATTTGCTTCAAGTTTTTGGGGTTGCTCGTTATAGATGTGTTCGTCAGTGAGGGGTACTGGACGAACGGCCAAGGAATATCCGGGCGAGGATGCGGAGCTCAGGTCGCGTTTGAGGCCTGAGTTCGCGGCGTGAACCTCCCATTGCGAGCTGGGTGTTTTGCCTGTCGTGGTACTTTGATGACGGCGATGCTCAATTGAGGGACCGCTGTCAAGCAGAGACCCGGCTCGTTCCTGAGCGGGGTTCTGCTTCACTGGCATGTGACGCTTGTACCTAGGCGTGCATCATGGTTGGCAGGTGATGCTCGTCGTCGTGACGGATTGAACCGATAGTTAAGGCCTTAGCTGTAGTATTGTTTCAGCTTTCCGACATTCCATGGTCGAGCAAGTTCTTCCCCGTTGAGATGTTCCAGGTAATAGGCCTCATTCTCTGTTTTTGCTCGGACACGATAGGGTCCTTCCTAGTTAGCGGCTAGTTTGCCTTCGCGAGAGTCCTTATGGTTTCTTCTTAGGACAAGGCTGCCCACGTCGAACTCTCGTCATATCACCTTGGCGTTGTGCCTAATGGTAATTTTTTGTTTTAACGAGGCTTCGCGGAGGGCTTCCCTAGATCGGACTTCCTCGACGAGGTCGAGTTCCTCACTTAATGATTCGTCATTCATCTCCTCGTCTAAGGGCGACTCTGTCCGCCTGGAGGGTACGTGAACTTCGATGGGGATCACAACTTCGGTCCCGTAAGCCAGGCGAAAGGGTGTCTCCCCGGTTGAAGAGTGCGGAGTTGTGCGATATGCCCATAAGACACTGTGTAGCTCCTCGACCCAAGCTTTCTTCGTTTCGTCCAGCCTTCATTTGAGGCCCTGAAGGATGACTCGGTTCGCCGCTTCAGGATTCCCGTTTGTCTAGGGAAGTTCGACGGATGCGAAGTGTTGCTTTGTGCCCAGCTGGGCGACGAAGTCTTGGAACTTTCTGTCCGTGAACTATGTCCCGTTGTCCATGACTATCATTTGGGGGATGCCAAAACGTGCGAGGATGTTTCGTTTGTAGAAACGCAGTATGTTAAGGGCAGTTATCTTGGCTAGAGCCTCCGCTTCTATCCATTTTATGAAGTAGTCCACGCCTATTATTAAGTATTTATTCTGACTAGATCCTACCACGAATGGTCCTAGGATATCTAGGCCCCACCAGGCAAATGGCCACGGGGAGGACATAGCCTCGAGCTCGTAGCGAGGAGCATGTCCCCGTGTCGTTGGCACTTGTCACATTTATTTACGTGCTCTTTAGCATCATGCTGCATGGTTGGCCAGTAGTACCCTGCTCAGATGGCCTTTCGGGCAAGGGACCTTCCTCCGAGGTGTTGGGCGTTGATTCCTTCGTGAATCTCGCGCAAGATATGGACGACCATTTCTTCTTGGACAAAACGTCTGCTCGGACATTGTGTTCGCGGGGAACATGTGTTACCTCCACTGTTGCAAACTTCGTCATCTTCTTTTTGACAGGGCTAAGTATTCAGTCAGGTTTTCGTTTTTGACTTGATATTCTCCTCGAACTTGAAGGGCCACGAGTTGTGAATCTCTGCAAATAACGACTTCCTCTGCGCCAAGGTCTTCGGCCAAGCGTAACCCGGAAAGGAAAGCTCGTACTCTTCCTGGTTGTTAGAGGTGGGGAAGGACAGGGTGAGTGAGACTTCGATGATGATTCCCTCGTCGCTTTCCAGTATGATGCCTGCCCCGCTTCCCGCCGAACTGGAGGCCCCGTCTACGAAAATGGTCCATTTGCGCACTCCGCAAGTGGGGGAGTCCGCGAATGTCATCTCTGCGACAAAGTCGGCTAAAGCTTGGGCTTTGAGGGCTTTTCTGCTCTCATACTGGATGTAGAATTCAAACAACTCGAGCGACCATTTGAGCATTCTTCCGACCAGTAGCTGCTTTACGGGTTGATCTGTTCGGACCACAATCATGTGGGCTAGGAAGTAGTGTCTCAATCTTCTAGCTGCGTTGATGAGGGCCAGCGCCACTTTTTCTATTTGCTGGTATATCAACTCTGGTCCCTACAGTGCTTTGCTCATAAAATATACGAGCTTCTGTCCGTCAGGCGTTTCGCGGATAAGAGCGGCGCTTATCGCCTCGGTTGCTACGGCGAGATATAGGTACAAATTTTCACCGTTGTCTGGGAGAGAGAGAACGGGCGGTTCTAAAAGTGCTCGTTTCAGGTGGAGAAGAGCCTTGTCACATTCCTCGGTCCATTCAAACGTTGCCTCCTTGCGGAGGAGTTTGAAGAATGGTAAGGCGTGTTGGGCGGACTCTGCCATGAAACGGGATAATGACGCGAGCATCCCGTTGAGGGACTGAATGGATTTTTTTGACATGGGCGTCGGAAACTCGAAGAATGCTCGGCACTTATCGGGGTTGGCTTCGATTCCTCGTTCCGTTAAGTAGAAGCTGAGGAACTTGCCTGTCCGGAAACCGAACGTGCACTTCTCCGGGTTGAAACGCATTTTGTACTTTCTAGCCTGTTCGAAGACCTTCCTTAGATGGGCAGTGTGATCGGTTTCCTCGTGGGATTTTACGATCATGTCGTCCATATAGACTTCGAGCATGTCGCATATCTCTCCCCGGAAGACCTTGTTCATCATTCTTTGATAGGTCGTGCCGGTGTTCTTCAGTCCAAAGGGCATTACGTTGTAGTAATAGTTGCCTGATTCGGTCATGAAGGCCATGTATTTTTTATCTCTCATTGCCATTGGAATTTGGTTATAGCCCGAGTAGGCGTCCATGAAAGTTTAAAACCGGCAGAATTATCAACAAGTTTATCAATATTGGGGAGGGGGTAGGCATCCTTCGGGCATGCCTTATTAAGATCGGTGTAGTCAATGCACATTCGCCATTTGCCATTAGATTTTTTCACAAGTACAACGTTGGATAGCCAAGTGGTGTACTTGGCCTCCGAAATGAATTTAGCCTCGAGGAGGTCCTTTACAACTTTTTCTGCAGCCTCTGTTTTCTCCGGAGACTGCTTCCTCATACGTTGTGCTACTGCTTTAACGGCCGGGTCAATCGTGAGTTGATGGCAGGCAACGAACGGGTCCAAGCCGGGCATCTTGACGGCGCTCCAGACGAAGAGATCGGCGTTCTCACGGAGGCAGACTTTGAGTTGCTTCTTTGCGATGTCGGGGAGGTCCGCTCCAATCTTCACTCCCCGCTAGGGGTCGTCGCCGAACAAAACGAGCTCGAAGTTGCCATCCGGGATTGGGCGCATCGGATGGGAGCTGCTGCTGGACAGGGTAGACGAGCTGGTTGAAGCTGCTTGGTCCTCCTGCTAGTCTTCTTCGGGGAAGCGGTTGTTGAGGTCGATGGAGTCGACCTGAGGCAGAGGCTTGGCTTCCTCAGAACTACTGGGCAAGGCGGGTTTGTTCGAAACCTTTGGCTTGGACGCGATGGCATTGAGTCCCTTTATAGCTGCTTCAAAACATCGTCGTGCGGCTTCGATGTCGCCGTGGAGGGTGGCGACCATCCCCTTTAAAGTGTAATACTTCATCTTCAGGTGGACGGTTGAGGGCACAACTACCAACTCAGCCAGTGTTTGTCTTCCGAAGATAAATTGGTACAGCGACGGGAAATTGATCACCAAAAACTACACACTGACAGATCTGGCCGTCTCTGCTGATCCAAAAGTGACGATCAGCTCGATGTATCCCCAGGGTTTGGTCACTGATCCGTTGAATCCTTGCAAATCAGACCCCACATAAGGGGTGAGGTGTGATTCGTCCAACTGAAGAGTTGAGAACAGCTGGGAGTACATAATGTCGACCGAGCTACCTTGGTCGACGAGGATTCTGCGAACGTCAAAGTTCGCCATTCGAGCTCTGACGAACAAAGGTATGCTTGAGTTCGGAGATCCTCCGAGGAGCTCTTCCCGGTAGAAGGAGATTGGGATAGAGCCCTTCTGGGCTTGGTCGAGTGTTGTCACCTTATTGGAGCTCGTGTTGATTAGGTGCTCGAATTTTCTTTTCACGGAGCCTACCGTGACTTTATTGAAACCTCCGCCTGAGATGACCATGGCGGAGGGTAACGTCTCTCACAGGTTGTGGGCCACGAAGTAGGCAGGAGCGCTGAGCTCATCTAGGACGTAGAAGTCCTCTGGTCGCGACACGTAGAAGTCTGAGGAAGGCACCTCTTCCTCTACCTTTTTGGACTCCTGGGTGTCTTGTCGGGGAGCGTCTTTCTTCTTAGTGAACTATTTCAGGTGGCCATCCCTGATCAGTATCTCGATAGCATCCTTCAAGTGGATACAGTCTTCAGTAGTGTGGTCGTGACTCTTATAGAAATGGTAGTACTTCGATTTATCGGTGTTGGGTTTGGTCGTTATTTGTTTGGGGAAGCGGACCCCTGCTTGCTTGAACTCCAAATTCGCGCACTCGGGCAGTATCTTTTCCCTAGAGACGGTCAGGGGGTATAGTCGTGGAATCGTCCGGAGGGTCCCTTGCTGTCGCGGGAGTCTCGAGGACGGTCTTCGTATTTCCTTTCTCCTCGACGGGATGTCGAGGCTTCCTCTCCTTTGGAGGCCCGAGCGTTCTCCTGGTGACGAGAAGCTCGGACGGAGTTGGCCGCTTCCTTTTCCTCGCACTGGATGTGCGACTGTGCCTTGAGGAGGAGGGCATCGAGATTCCTCGGAGGTGCTAGGCCGACGGCTTTAGAAAATTCTGAGCCCGGGAGGATTCCTTGCTCGAGCAGGAGTTTTTTCGTCTCGTTCGTTGTAGGGACCTGTACCGCTTCTTTGTTGAACCTCTCGATGTTTGCACGGAGAGGTTCGTCATTTCCTTGGATTATGGCCCTAATGGAGGCTTCAGTCTTGGGGTGACGTCGTGACGCAGTGAAGTTCCGGGAGAACATCCTCCCCAGTTGCTTCCACGACGTAATAGATTCTTCGGGCAACTGCTTGTACCACGTCATTGCCCCTTTTCGGAAGGTGGTCGAAAAAAGCCGGCACTTGATGGTGCCCCGGACGCCACAGTAATCCAATAGCGCATCGATGCTCTTGATGTGCTCGTCGGGGTCGATCATATCGTCGTATGTACCCAGTGTTGGAGGCTTCTCCAGGCCCTTGGGGAGGCGTGTTGCCAAGATCTCTTGGGATAACGGGTCGTGAGGCTCATCATTACTGCTGGAACTGGATGGTGACGGGGACCGGATGACTCGCTCGTGTCGGTGACTTCTTCGAGGAGAAGGTGAACGGGTCCGGCCTTTTGACCTGACCGGAGGTGACTGCTTGTCTCTTCGGGTCCTCTTGTGGCCGGGAGAGTGCTGGTTCCGCGGGAAAACCTGGTTACGTTTCCGAACAGCGCGAGATTCTGGCTCTTGGCACAGCCTTTGGTCGACTTCTCGCCAAGGCTGCGGGCTCTTGGATCATCGATGGTTCTTTCTCAGAGGTGAGGATCTTGGATGGACAAATTCCTCCAAAGCCCCGATCCTTTCGTTCTGCTGAAGGATCAGGAGGTTGGTCTTGTTGACGCCTCCAGAAGGGCCACCACGGCCGGGTCGGTGTTGGGTGGAGCAGGAACGGGTTGGATGGCCAGCGAGGGCTGGTCGTCTTCGCGATCAGCAGGAGTAGGGGAGAGAGAGGTTGCGGCCTCGTCTCTCAGAAAACGAGGATCTCCGAGGAGAGCAGATGGACCGTCAACGTCAGTCTTGTAGACGGGGAGGACGGAGGATTGGTGAGCACTTTTGACGTGATCTTGAGAGGCCATGATGATGATCTTGAGAATTTGCTTTGATCTTTGGTTTTCGGGGAAAGAAATATGGGGAGAACAAGGTTTCCCACAGACGGCGCCACTGATCGTGAAGGCTGGATCAGATCCTGTTGAAGTAGGCCACCAAGTACGTCTGAGATGTTGGGCGTATAGAGAGGAGGAGGGGGTGTACCTGCAAGGCACTCTGACGCTCAAGTAAGAAAGGGTCAGAGAAAAGGGGCAAGTACAAAGTATGAGTTTCAAGGGTGAATATTGAATACCTGACCCTCTCAAGTGAGAGGGTTTATATAGTGCCCCCAGCGCGTGGCCAGCGGTCCTATTTTCAGGGCGAAATAACCGTTTTCCCGAAGAATAGGTAACTGCCCAAAACTAACTGTTATGTCGGGCAGGGTGCCCAAAACTAGTCGTTATGTCGGGCATAGGCATAGTGTCGGGCACATGCCCTTAGCTGTTCGGGTAGTGAAGAAGCCGTGCGAAACGGGAAGCATTTCCGGGGAGGAGCGATGCAGTCCTTGCTCGGTTGGAGGGTGTAGACATATATTTTCGACACCATGTCTTGGAAGGCAAAATGATGTTCCTTGACTAGAGATGATAACTACAGGAAAAGGAGGAAGAGAATGAAGGTATCCAGAAGACACTTCGACAAGATAAGAATTTCGACACTTCGACAGAAATATGAGGAAGTCTTCGTCAGACAGGTTTGAGGGACATTTATCATTTTTTGACAATTCGACAAGTCTGAAAGGACGCGTTTGTTCGACATAACTTGAAGATTCAAATTCAAGAGAATTATAACGTTTGGAAGAAGATGCGTGGAAGTATCTGGCGAAAGGAAGACATGCAGAAGGCCAGATGTCGAAATTTTAGGATTTAATCGTTAATAGCAGTTATTTTGTTTAGCTATAAATAGGATAGTTGTTATTAGAATTCAGTGTGAAAAAACTTGTACAAAACTTCCTGCAATTACTCAAAGTACCCGTGTGAGAGAAAAGAGTTATTTGGAAAAATGTACGTGTAAACACCATCTTTTAATTTCTTTATCAATCAAAGTCTTTTTACCAATTCCTTTACATTTACCAGCATCTTTATGTTTTCTTCGTCATTTTACTTTAAAAGTTCTTTTCAAAGTCACTTTCTTTTATCTCAGACTTTCCTTTAAAGTTAGTTGAAATCCTTTATTCCAAAAGACTTAAATACATAAAACCAAGAACCAAGATATCACCCTTAATTTAAAATTATCACGTTGATCTAAGTTTTCGCCCGACGTCCTAGGATTTGTTTGGTTAATCCTGCAAGTAACCCAGATTTCACCATTCTGGTAAACCAGAGGTTGTTCGCCAAGATCAACAGCGAACAAATTGGCACGCCCAGTGGGACCAGTGCAATATAAAACTTAAATAAATTTTAAAAATTAAGGCTTTTTCTTCGTTGTATGATACTAAGAAGCGGTAAATTAGCCGTATCTGACGTAGAGAGACCCAAAAGAACTAGAGTAAGGAAAATGGCGAATCAGTCAAATAATCCTAACCCCAATTCAAATTCAAATGAAAATATTCCAGTTTCCAACCCTATACCTTCGGCAGGGGGAAATGTGGATTCAAACCCTGTTCTGGAGGAGATTATGCCTTCGTCAACAGGATTTACACCAGCGGTTTTGCTCTCCCAAAGTATGCCTAGTTCCTCCACAATGGGACATTCAAGGCCTTTGGGGACGCCTCCTCCGGGAGGACAAAATTTTAGGCCATTCCAGACAAATTTTTCCATGCCTATGTTCGGAAGAGAACAACCATATGGAATGCCAACGTCAGTGATGGCAAATTTGCAAAGTGCACCACCCTTGTATTCTGACGCCATGGTCCACATGTCTTCGCCATTGCAAGGATCAGGATACGGTGGAAATATGAGTAGATTGAACCAATCCCTACCAAATTTCCAAATGCCAGCAATTACCAATAATTCTGCGCAAGTAATTCGACAACAAATGGACGAAAGTAATCATGATATGGTCCAAATGTTGACTCAACAAATGGGGGCAGTGTTTAACCCTTTAATACAAAACACTACCCAAACCAACCAATTGTTGGCTGCGCAAATGACGCGCATTGCTGACTTTTTTGGTGTTCCTCAAACACGACAAAGAGAACAAGTGATTCAAAACCAAGTAGTAAATGTCGAAGAGGAACCCACGATAAATCAAAGGCCTTTAGAGAATCCTCAGGCAAACCCTAGAAACCAAGAGGCAGTGGTCGAGCAGCCTCGTGTCGAAATCCCCGTTCAACAAGAACCTAGGAGGGTAATAGTCCAGAGAGGCCAAGATGCTGATGATGTGTTGCAACAGCGAATGCGATATAATAACTTTCCTGTCGAAAATAACATAACAACCATGGTCGAAAGGATAATGGCCCAAAACGGTGTAAATATAGGTTTGCAAAGGCCTACTTATACTTCCCCATTGTCAGAACACATTCTGCAAGAGGAACTACCCCCAAGATGGAAAGTTCCTAAGTTTACTAAGTTTTCAGGAGATACTAGTGAATCTACTATAGAGCACGTAGCGCGTTATCTAATAGAAGCGGGAGAAATAGTCAATAACGAAAATTTGAAAATGAAGTACTTTCCAAGTTCCTTGACAAAAAATGCATTCACCTGGTTTACATCCTTGCCCGCGAACTCTATATTCACATGGACCCAATTAGAAAGATTGTTCCATGAACAATTCTATATGGGTCAGACTAAGATAAGTTTGAAGGAATTAGCCAGTGTTAAGAGGAAATTTTCAGAACCTATAGATGATTACCTAAACAGGTTCAGGTTGCTTAAGGCAAGATGTTTCACACAAGTGCCAGAACGGGAGTTAGTCGAAATGGCTGCAGGGGGTCTAGATTATTCTATAAGGAAAAAATTAGACACTCAATATTTAAGAGATATGGCACAATTAGCAGATAGGGTAAGACAGATTGAGAGGCTAAAAGCTGAGAAATTCAGATCAAATAAAAATAAAAAGGAAAGAGTGGCCTATGTAGGAGTATGCCAGGATGATGATGGTGACGAAAATGAACTAATTTTGTTCGACGAGCAAGAAATTGATCTGGCAGAACTAAAGTCAGGCCCTCCATACGCCTGTAAAGTACTAGCTCCGTCGAATGGAAAAAATCCAGTCGAACCTGAAAAGAATGATAAGTTTCCCAAACGAACTTATACGTTCGACGTCACCAAGTGTGACGAAATTTTTGATTTATTGGTCAAAGATGGTCAGTTAATAAAGCCGCCAGGCGCCAAAGAACCGCCTGTCGAACAGCAGAAAAAGAGGGGTTTTTGTAAGTACCATAACTTTTTGGGTCATAAAACATCTCAATGTTTTCTTTTCAGGGATCTAGTTCAAAATGCTATCCGTGATGGAAGGCTGAAGTTCGGCGAGAAGCCAAAACAACGAATGGGGATTGATTCGAATCCCATGCAGGTTGTCGAAGCACACTATGCTGAACCATCCACTGTGAATATGGTGGAGATTGAAGTTGCTTCTGATGGCAGTTTCGAGATGGTGGAGGCTATGGAAGGTTTCGACACCAGTATCAACATGGTCGAGATCACTGAAGATCTTGCAGGCCAGAACGAAGTCGAGGGTACTGAAGCGTTCGACAACGATAATGAAGTCAAAGTCACTGAAGATCTTGACAAGAAAAACACAGTTGAAGTCACTGAGGACTTCGACGATGAAGGTAAGGTCGAAGCTACTGAAAGCTTTGAAAATCAGAAAACTACAGAGGGGTCCAACGAGAAGAACGATGACAGTGTTGCTGAAGACGTGGTGGTTCGACCGGGAGAAACCTGGGATTGCTTGGGACAGCCAAGTGGAAAATTCGACTACCTGGTGAAGTACACTATTCCTGCAACTTATCGCACCGACATCAGTGAAATCCGACCAACTGGCTGGGGAAGCGATTTTGATGACGATGGTGATTCCCCTATCGCCAAGGAAGAAGTTACTGAGGACTTCGTTGCTGAAAACAAGGCTACTGAAGGCCTTGATCTTGACAACATGAAGGAGGCCGATGTTGCAAATTAATGCATCAACATCATGGGACCTTTCGACAAGGAAGTCACAGAAATGAAAGAAAAAGCTGTACATGGCCGTGGGAAATCTGGGACTTATGGGATCCTACGAAGAATAAAAGAGGATCCTAAAGAAAAGTCAAACAAGTGTTGCTGCAAGCGTGCTCCTAGGAACATATCCTGGTGTTGCTGCCCAGAAGGGAAGTTCGACTTGACGAAAAAGAAGGACAGAGTCGAAGAGGAAAAGCTCATTGAAAAGATGAACAGACTAACCATTGCTGACAAGCAAAACGTGGGAATCAATATGGTAGAAGTTTCGCAGAAAACTCAGGCAGCAGTAGATGAAGATCAACGTCGAGAGGAGTACCAAAAGCTGGCGTACCCCAAAGAAGATGAGAGTTTGGTCGAATTCATCAAAAGGTGCCAGAGAAGGAAGAGTGACGTGATGCTATGCCCTCGTTGCAGTTCCATTTTCGACAGAAAGGCTGCCACCCACTTGGAGGCAATAGATCAAGCAAGAAGGAAGGCGAATGAGGGAGCGACAAGATACGATCCAAGAAGGAGTGAGCACCACCAATGGAGGCGCGGAGACAGACACTATGGCACTTACAAGCCATCAAACAAAGTGATAGATGACAAATGGGTTCAACCCATCAGAGATGCCCAAGGCCAGAAGAAGTGGAAGAATTTCGATGTGCAGAGAGGCACTTCAATGGAAAACAAGAAGGAGTTGGAGAAATATAAACCTAGGCCATATCCTTCAGAGAATTATAAAGGGAAGAACCCCATGTCGAGATCCCAGTGGAGGAGGTTCCAAAGGCAAAAGAGGTTTGAGAAGGAAGCTGCTGAAAAAGGTATGATGAGAAAAGTGGTCGGAAACAAGGATGAAGCAGAATGTAGCAGCAACGCTCAAATGGCGAACAAGAAGAAGCCCCTCCAGCAAATCAAACCAAACAGCGTGGCAGCGCAAAGTGTGCCCAAAGAGAAGAAGATGGAGGATGACGAGATGACAGATGATTTCAAGTCAGATTCGGAGGCATCCTTCGACGTTGGCTGTAATGTGGTCTCGGTCCTTCCCAGAGACTATGATAGGATCATGGAAGTCGAAGACGAAGAGGATGGGATGGAAGAGGAAACGATGGTGCATAAGCCCGTGTGTTACTACGTAATGAATAATGGTTGTGTCGAAGAGCAAAATGCTTTCTTCGAAAGACCAGACGATTCCATGAAGGCGCACTTGAAGCCTTTGTTTATCAAAGGAAAGATTGAGAGTGTCGGTGTGAACAAGATCCTAGTGGATGGGGGTGCCGCTGTGAATTTAATGCCCCATTTCATGCTGAAAAAGATTGGCAAAGATGACTCGGATGCAAAGCCCCACAACATGGTTCTGTCAAATTACGAAGGAAAGGTAGGAACAACCATGGGAGTTATTCAAGTGGATCTGACAGTTGGTACTATAACAAGGCCAACAATGTTTATAGTTATTGCTTCTAGGGCAAACTACAACTTGCTGTTGGGAAGAGAATGGATCCATGGTATAGGTGTTGTTCCCTCGTCGATGCACCAGAGAATAGTTATTTGGAGGCCAGATGGAATCGTCGAGAACATAGAAGCAGACCAAAGTTACTTCATGTCCGAAGTTAACAATATAAGCGATCGAAGTTTCGACAAAAACTTAGCCCACATACCCCCTTGCAGTCCGGCGAAATTTGACTTGAAGGCAACGGACAACGCGTACTGTTCCATGTATCTCCATCCTACACATGGTTTTCAGTGGGATAAGGAAGTCATTGGTGACTCCAACTACATGTGGGGGACTACCAACGTAGCACCGACAGGATGGGGGAATGAGTTCGACAATGATGATGAGTGAACGAGCAGTGCTCGACAAAATTACGGCTTACATAGCCGAAAACAAATTCAAAGCGGCTCTGGAGGCCGAAGTAAAATACATGGCTGTCGAAGCCAATCATGAAGATTCAAATGAACAGTGTCTCCAAAAAGGCGTTGAGGAAAATAATAACAACAACCAAATAGACGAATGGCAAAACCAGAAACTTGACGCCATTTATGACGATGAACCTTTGGGGTTCGAAAAAGATCCAGTGTCGAACAACTTGAAGATGGTGGCGCAGGATCCTTTAGAAGAAATCAACTTGGGGCTGGGGGCAGAAAAAAGACCAACCTACATAAGTGCAAGGATGGATCCTCAGTTCAGAGTCGAAATAATCCAGTTGTTGAAGGAGTTCAAAGATTGCTTTGCATGGGATTATGACGAAATGCCGGGTTTGGACAGAAGTTTGGTCGAATTGAAGCTGCCAATCATAGAAGGGAAGAAGCCAGTCAAGCAAACTCCAAGGCGCTTTGCACCAGAAGTTCTGTCGAAAATAAAAGAAGAGGTCGAAAGACTTCTAAAATGCAACTTCATCCGCACTACCAGGTATGTTGATTGGATTGCAAATATAGTTCCGGTTATTAAGAAAAATGGCAAACTTAGGGTATGCATTGATTTTAGAGATTTAAATTCTGCTACCCCAAAGGACGAATATCCTATGCCAGTCGCAGAAATGCTTATAGATTCTGCAGCAGGTCACGAGTATCTAAGCATGTTGGATGGATACTCTGGCTATAACCAAATTTTTATTGCTGAAGAAGATGTTTCTAAGACAGCTTTTCGTTGTCCTGGAGCAATTGGAACTTATGAATGGGTAGTGATGCCTTTTGGGTTAAAGAATGCTGGGGCCACTTACCAAAGGGCTATGAATTCAATTTTCCATGATTTTATTGAGACGTTTATGCAGATTTACATTGATGATATTGTAATCAAGTCTGTTTCAGGAAAAGATCATATAGACCATCTTCGACAATCCTTTGAGAGGATGAGAAAGTTTGGTCTAAAGATGAATCCCCTTAAATGTGCTTTTGGTGTGCAGGCGGGTGATTTTTTAGGTTTTGTGGTCCACAAGAAAGGGATCGAAATAAATGAAAACAAAGCCAAAGCTATAATGGAAGCAAAAGCGCCATCAACGAAAAAGGGATTGCAATCTCTACTAGGGAAGATCAATTTTCTAAGAAGATTCATCTCCAACCTCAGTGGAAAAACACAACCCTTTTCTCCTCTACTTCGACTAAAGAAAGAAGAATTCACCTGGGGGCAAGAGCAACAAGTGGCTTTCGACAAAATCAAAGAGTACTTGGCTAGTCCTCCAATCTTGATGTCCCCTTGTAGGAAAAGAAGCATGAGACTGTATATCTCTGCATCAGACAAGACATTAGGAAGTATGTTGTGTCAAGAGGATGAGAATGGCGTCGAAAGGGCCATCTATTATCTCAGCAGAGTCTTAAATGATGCTGAAACTAGATATAGTGCTATAGAAAAACTATGTTTATGTGTATATTTCTCTTGTATGAAATTGAAGCATTATATAAAGCCTGTTGATGTATATGTATCTTCTCATTTCGACGTAATAAAACATATGTTGTCTAAGTCTATTTTACATAGTCGAATTGGAAAGTGGGCTTTGGCTCTAACAGAATACTCCTTAAAATATTTGCCTTTAAAGGCTATGAAAGGACAGGTGGTGGCTGATTTTATAGCTGACCACTCTATAGTCGAAACTATAGAATACGTCGAACAAGCACCTTGGAAACTGTATTTCGACGGTTCCAGGCATAAGAATGGACTTGGTATTGGGATGGTGATTATTTCTCCTGACAAAATTCCAACAAAGTTCAAGTACAAAGTCGAAGGGCTGTGTTCGAACAATGAAGTCGAATATGAAGCTTTGATTGCTGGACTTGAAATTTTGTTGGAATTGGGGACAACAAGAGTCGAAATAATGGGTGACTCTGAGTTGGTAATAAAGCAGTTGACTAAGGAGTACAAATGTGTGAAAGAGAATCTAATAATGTACTTCGTGATAGCAAGTAGACTTCTCAAGAAGTTCGACAATGTGGTTTTTAGGCACATTCCCAGGATGGAGAATCAAGAGGCGAATGATCTGGCTCAACTGGCATCAGGATACAAAGTGTCGGAGGAGAAGTTAGAAAAAGCCATTGAAGTCAGAGGAAGAGTCATATCTGTAGGTTTGTCCCCATCAGATTTAGAGACAATAAAATTGGGATATGGTGACGAAGAGAATTATGAGATTTGCAACGTAGATGATGCAGGAGTCGAAGACTGGAGAAAACCCATCAAAGAATATTTGCAAGATCCAAGTCAAAAAGTCGAACGAAAGGTAAAATATAGAGCTTTGAGTTATGTACTTTTTGGCAATGAATTGTTCAAGAAGACTGCGAAAGGAGTCTTGTTGAAATGCTTAGGCGAAAATGAAGCATACATAGCATTGTCAAATGTGCATAGTGGAGCGTGTGGCGCACACCAAGCAGGCCACAAAATGAAGTGGTTATTGTTTCGACAAGGAATGTATTGGCCAGCAATGCTAAAGGATTGTGTCGAATTTGCAAAAGGGTGTCAAGAGTGCCAAGTACATGCAGGCATACCACATGTTCCTGCAAGTGAGTTACATTCGATTGTAAAGCCTTGGCCGTTCAGAGGTTGGGCGTTAGATTTAATCGGTGAAATTCGACCAGCTTCTTCAAAAGGGCAAAGGTACATTTTAGTTGGAGTAGATTATTTTACTAAGTGGATTGAAGCCATACCATTGGTGAATGTAGACCAAGAAGCGGTTATGGATTTTATCCAAAAGCATATAATCTACAGATTTGGGATACCGGAAACAATAACAACAGATCAAGGATCTGTGTTTACCGGTCGAAAAATGCAGAAGTTTGCACAAGATACAGGTTTTAAGCTCCTTACTTCGACACCTTATTATGCTCAGGCTAATGGACAAGTCGAAGCAGCTAACAAGGTAGTGATAAATTTGATCAAAAAACATGTAGGTGGAAAGCCAAAAAATTGGCACAATACCTTAGATCAAATTTTATGGGCTTGTCGAACATCTCCTATTAACTTATGGGCATGATGCAGTTTTGCCAGCCGAGTTGTATTTGCAATCAGTTAGGGTTCAAAGGCATCATCAGATCCCATCAGAGACATACTGGAGTATGATGATGGATGAATTGGTTGATTTAGACGAAGAAAGGCTACGTGCCTTAGATCTCATAAAGAGACAAAAAGAGAGAGTCGAAAAGTTCTACAATAGAAAAGTAAAATTTAAGACTTTTTCAATTGGTGATTATGTGTGGAAGGTAATTCTTCCTATGGATCGAAAAGACAGAGTTATGGGAAAATGGTCTCCCAAATGGGAAGGACCTTTCAAAGTTTTGAAAATATTTTCTAATGGCGCATATGAGGTCGAAGAAATAGGGAAAGACGAAAGGATATTAAAAATAAATGGCAAATATTTGAAAAAGTATAAACCAATATTGCAGGAAATAAAGATAGCAGTCGAATAAAATTGAAATTGAAAGTAAATAGTGTGCTGCCAAACAGATGGCGTTAAATCATTACAAATAAAGCCTCAAAGGGCTAGAAATTGACAGGAAAATTCGACTAAAGCTGAAGGTTTGCAAACTGTGCCTTCAAAGCGGTAAATTTGTCTTTCTAAAATTGAAGTCGACGATCACAGAGGTTCCTGTGAATATGGGCAACTTCAATCTCTTGGTTGATCTTTTGAGCGGTCTCTGCGTGTTGAATGCCAACCTTCAACTCTTCATCAATCTCGCTTTGCCTAGGCTGCTGAATAGAAGCTATGAGTTCCTCCTCTTTGGAAATTTTCTCTTGGAGAACTGCTATTTGTTTCTTCCATGTTTGAATGTGGTTATGGCAAGTAGCAATCTTCTTGACAGAGGCTTCAGAAAGCTCTTGTAGTTTCGAAACCTTATTTGTCGAAACAGAAACAGAGTTCCATTCAGCAGCTTGTTGGTCCATTTTTTTCTTGATTTGTTGACATAAGTCCCTTCGACGGTGAAGATCTGCGCTGGATAAGTCAATCACAGTTGTCAGCTCTATCACAAAATTGCAGACTTCGACAGAAGCATCCAAGACGTTAACTTGCTTCAACAGTTTCTTCAACTCCATTGGAGCAATGGCATTTTCCTCTAGAACTTGGAACAAGTCAACATCAAGGATCTTTGCCTTGATCTGAGTCATGATATTGGGTAGAGACTGCACTTCAGAAGTGGCTCCAGAAGTAGTCGAACTGCTGTATGAAGAGTCTTTAAAATTGAATCTGGTGCTAAGTATGGCTTTCAGGTAGTCCAGGGGTTTCTGCACTTTGAGACTTTCAAGCTCTTCATGAGAAAGACTAGTCGAACCAGTTGTTTGGGAACTCCTTTGAGTTTGGTCAGGAGTAGGCTGGTTGCTATGCTCTGAAGTTCGCCTAGCTTCCTGTTGCTTTGACAGATCTTCTTCGTCAGCAGTCTTCTCTTCAGGATCTCCTTTGACAGCAGTGTCTGCTTCAGCATCATCATCTTTTTGTTGCTTAGCGTGTAATCCAGGATGAGAAGGAGAGTTGTTATCAAAATCAGCTCCCACAGTAGTGTTGAATGCTTCGACCGTTTGTCTCTCAAGTTCTTTGATGGGAGTGTCCTCCTCTCGAACGACCTCCTCCTGGATTGTCTCAGGCTGTTTGTCGACGACCTTTGGCTTCTATCAAAAGAAAAAATTTCTAAGTTAGAAATGAAATAAAATAAATGAGAAGGGTCGAGATTGAAATTTACCTTAGAAGTCTCAGTTTTGGAGCTAGACTTTCCACTCCCCGTATCCTTCGGCTGATGTTTTGTAGCAGGACTGCTAGAAGATTCCCTTTTAGAAGATTTGACAATGGATTTTTGTGAGGCGATTTTTTGCAGTCTTTTCTTCTTTGGAGGAGGGGGATTTGGAGATGGAGACTCATCACTGGACTCTTCGACAGGGATTATCTCTGGTATTTTCTTTCTTTTTTGGAATGTAGAGGTTTTTTGACTTACCTGATCATATAAATCAAAATAGTGAGTGTCTTAAAGAGATAAAAGAATAGATCAAAAGAGGAAGAGATTTATACCTTAGTCGAAGGTGTCTGGGCGGCACTTTGTGGAGTTTCGACGGAAGCTTTCTTGGCAGGCACTTTCACAGCTAAAAAAAAAAAATAGAAAAAGGGGAAAGTTAGGCAGTGAGAAATACGTGATAATAAAATGATAAAATTCGTGTTGTTGTTAACACCTTCAAGAATGGGATCTTCCACGCGAACGTGTTCTATTCCAATATGAAGGTGCCCTGGGTAGTTATCCAGATGATACTTAGTCGCAACCACGCGTTTAGCAGGTTTTTTATAACTTTCACAAGGAATTTTCATATGATTCCCACATGTGAACCAATCTGGGAATGGAGGACTTAAAGCCACACCAAATTCAGCAGATGGTAAAGGTGGAAATTTAGGAGGGTAATAGCTGAAAGCCAAGTTGTAACGCACTTCTGGTCGAATGTTTGGAGGCAGTGTCAACTTCTCCAACTTCTCCGTGAATTTTTCTTTTAAAGTAACCGCTGCTTCGCGTATGGTTCGACTAAGATCATCAGGTCTGTAAACGGTTTCAAAGTATTTTTGAAATTTTTGTATTTCTTGGATATGTCTTTGTGTACCTTTTTTAGTCCGTTCCTGCACAAGAGCAAAAGCATTCGTCAGATGGGTGGTGAAAGCTTTTACGTCGAAAAATTTGGTAGCATAGTATTCCCTCCACCATGCGTCGAACTCAGGAGTGCAAAGGAATGATGGTTGAAAAACCACCGGTCGAATATCCAAAGATTCGTCAGTCAGCTTTTTCGACAATTCCCTGCTGGTGGCTTCGTCGTGGAAGGAGTTGTAGAAAATGATGGCCCCTTTTTTAGGGAAAAGAGGTCGAGGCATGATTTGAATTAGGCCAAATTGCCTGGCGACCAAGTTAGGTTGATAAACTATTAAGGCAATCTGGGGTTTCGTAGTATTGCGGTGGGAGAACAGGAGCCTAGGGGTCAAAAAGGATTCCCAGACATTTAGGAAGATATTTTCATCTTTTTTGGTTTGCAAGGGGAATTGTCGTGAAAACCATTCAGGTCCAATTGTTCTGTCAGCAAATGGAGCCATAGTCGAAGTAAAATGATGTCTCTCAGCAAACATCATTACGTAGCTAGTAAAGGCCCGCCGAAGGCTAATTGCTTCATCAGTTGGTGTCAATTGCACCAATCTAGGCCATTCGACACTCCTGTTTTTGAATTCCCCTTCATTTATGTCATGCTTCACAGGAATAAAGGCTTCGAAAGTGGCATTCAGCCATAGTTGCAAGAGCCAAAAGGGGCCTGCCAAATTAAGCTTCCCTTTGTCCTTCAATGTCTTCAAAGAACGCACGCTTTCACTCAAGGACTCATACAGGTTCGCCAAGATTACCTCACTCAAGCATAATTTGATCCCAGCGTGGAGTTGGTTCGCCATAGTGATGAACCTCTTAGCCACTTGAAGTGAGCGGGAGCAAAAGACGAATTTGGTCAGCCACAAGGTTAGAAAAGCTATGTGCTCTTTGTCAGAAACTTCTTGGTCATTTTCGCCATGGTAGTGAGACATAAAAAGGGAGTATGGGGCGAAACTAGTGTCGAAATCTATGGAGTCCTCGTTCAGGTGAGTGGGGTCGAAGTCAATGCCAACTGGACTAAGGCCAACTATGGCGGCTATGTCGAACAGCGTAGGGGTAACCATCCCGCAGGGGAGGTGGAAGGTGTTATACGTACTATCCCAAAAGTAAAGGGAGGCTAGCAGCATGTTAGGGCAAACATTGGGTCCTGCTCTTGATAATTGTATCAAGTCAAAAATTCCTATTTCTTTCCAAAAATTTTCTTTAACGTTTTCAACTCTGTTCAACCAAGACAAGTAGTCTGAAAGGTCTTTCGACCAAGGGCAAGTTCTAAAAATCCTAGTATAATTCAGATAAGTTAAATTTATTGCTTCCTCATCTTTTTCGCTTGAACCTTGAGGTTCAGTTTGTTCTACTGGTTTCTCTAGAGTGGGGGGTTTCACCCCAGCACCTATGGGTTTTGTGTGAGAATAAGTAGGAAAGAACTCTTGTAAACGCTCAGGTTTAATGTCTGGGTTAGGGAGTGGTCCTAACATAGCATAGTGATTACCAGAAATAATAACAGGGATGAGTACCTGGGATTTAAAAATGCAGTCTTTTTCCCTCGCATTTGGAGGCTCAGGAATGTATTGTTGATCCCCAATCAGTGTTGGTTCATCCAACCTATGCGCAGGAGGGATGATGGAAGGTTGCTCACTTTTGGAAGGTTTGCTGCTTGATAATTTTTGAAAAGCCATTGTTGAATCAGAAAGTTTTAGAAAGAAGATGAAGATTTGAAGCAGTTGTGAAGAAGAAGAGTTCAAACGCGTAAAAAAGAAAGAGAAATAATGGTTCAGGTATTTATAAGAGATTATCAAAAGCCCTTTAGGTTTAGTGGTGATCATGGAGGGCACGTGGCATCATCTTAACGGTGATGATAAAAAGTGGAAGTTGAAAAAAGCATGGCTAGCTAGGTTTTAGGGGTATGGACATCATGTCTGAACGTGGGATTTGATGGAACGTTTTCAGAGAAATGCAATGATGAATTTTCTTGGGACTGAACAAAGGTCACGTCTTGAAAACCAGCATCATTAATGCAGGTAACATGGCGTCGAAATAGCTTCGACAGCAAATGATGGTTTCTCCAGAAATAAGTCGAAACATCTTTGCTGGGGGGCAATTTGTAGACATATATTTTCGACACCATGTCTTGGAAGGCAAAATGATGTTCCTTGACTAGAGATGATAACTACAGGAAAAGGAGGAAGAGAATGAAGGTATCCAGAAGACACTTCGACAAGATAAGAATTTCGACACTTCGACAGAAATATGAGGAAGTCTTCGTCAGACAGGTTTGAGGGACATTTATCATTTTTTGACAATTCGACAAGTCTGAAAGGACGCGTTTGTTCGACATAACTTGAAGATTCAAATTCAAGAGAATTATAACGTTTGGCAGAAGATGCGTGGAAGTATCTGGCGAAAGGAAGACATGCAGAAGGCCAGATGTCGAAATTTTAGGATTTAGTCGTTAATAGCAGTTATTTTGTTTATCTATAAATAGGATAGTTGTTATTAGAATTCAGTGTGAAAAAACTTGTACAAAACTTCCTGCAATTACTCAAAGTACCCGTGTGAGAGAAAAGAGTTATTTGGAAAAATGTACGTGTAAACACCATCTTTTAATTTCTTTATCAATCAAAGTCTTTTTACCAATTCCTTTACATTTACCAGCATCTTTATGTTTTCTTCGTCATTTTACTTTAAAAGTTCTTTTCAAAGTCACTTTCTTTTATCTCAGACTTTCCTTTAAAGTTAGTTGAAATCCTTTATTTCAAAAGACTTAAATACATAAAACCAAGAACCAAGATATCACCCTTAATTTAAAATTATCACGTTGATCTAAGTTTTCGCCCGACGTCCTAGGATTTGTTTGGTTAATCCTGCAAGTAACCCAGATTTCACCATTCTGGTAAACCAGAGGTTGTTCGCCAAGATCAATAGCGAACAGAGGGGCAGAAAGGTAACTTTTGCCCCTTTGTGGATTGGACTTAGGCAATTGGGCCGTTCTGGAGCAGAGGTGGATTAGGTCATGTCTAGCCATTGGTCCAGTCCAGAACACAAACCAAGAAAACTTATAATCTTAAAAAATGATTTCGGAGCTTCCCATTGCAATACAGTTTTAACTTTCGATGGATCAACTGCAATACCTCTACTCTAAATCACATGGCCAAGGAAACTTACTTCCTTCAACCAAAACTCGCACTTAGAAAGTTTAGCATACAACTGCTTCTCTTTCAACACATATAACACAATTCTCAGATGCTCAACATGATCCTCTTCACTCTTCGAATAGATCAAAATATCATCAATGAACACAACCACAAACTTGTCCAAATAAGGATGGAAAATCCTATTTATGTACTCCATAAATACACCTGGTGCATTAGTCACACCAAATGGCATCACAGAATACTCATAATATTCATACCTTATTCTAAAAGCAGTCTTTTGAATATCTTCAGCCTTCACACGAATCTGATGATACCCAGATCTCAAATCTATCTTACTGAACACACTTGCACCAACCAACTGATCCATCAAATCGTCAATCCTTGAAAGTGGATACTTTTTCTTAATAGTCACCTTGTTCAGTTGCCTATAATCCACACAAAGCCTCATAGAACCTTCTTTCTTCTTAACTAACAAAACTGGTGCACTCCATGGTGACACACTCGGACGAATAAACCTCTTCTCGAGCAGATCTTCAAGTTGACTCTTTAACTCTTTTAATTCCGATGCGTACATACGATATAGAGCCATCTATATTGGACTAGTTCTAGGAACTAAGTCGATCGTAAACTCCACCTCATGTTCCGGCGGTAAATCACTTATCTCATCAGGAAAAACTTCCAAAAAATCACAAACAATTGGCAAAGCACCAACTGCTCCACTTTCACCAATACTCAAAGTTGCTATAAACATAAACATCTCAGCACCATCTTACACCGATTCATTCACTTACTTAGCAGACATAAACAAGTCTCCTTCATTCTCCGGTTTAAGAAAAATAACTGTCTTATCACAACAATTTGTAAGCACTTGGCTTAACTCCAAATAATTCATTGCACACACCATCAAAGCTCGCAAGACACGTCTATGTCATCCAACATGATCACGTCTACTATCAACAAGAGATTAAGGGTTATCAGTTCCTCAATTTGTCAATAGACAGTCGACAATCATGATGGGGCATAAACTATCTTTACCAAACTTTAATAGCGTTCAACGACACATGGGCCACCACTCCACACTTGAAGCATCTTAGAGAAGCATAAGCTTCTCCCCCACTTGTTTCAATCCCACTCCTGCAGACAAAGGTTAAAAAAACTAATGTGTACCGACAGTGTTTTCACACACATGTCGCATACTAGGGAACAAACAACATTAGACAACCTGGCCGGATGGACTGACCTTGCTCTGATACCACTAATGTAACACCCTTCTAAACCCTGCGGAATATATATACATAATCAGAGTAAATTATCATACATCTCAAACAAGGGTGTCACATACTTTCAAAACATCACACAAACAGCTGTCATGCTCAATAACACTTAAAATAAATTCATGTTTTTCATACACTTTCACATTAGCATGTAGCAGCGGATTTACTTCAATCATATGCAATTAAGATTATTCCCTAATCTTAACATTCATGCATATCTCCAATAATTCATCACACTTGAATTACCACACATTTGCACATGCACAAGTATCAACACAATCCAACCTCAATTCACCAAAACACACATCAAAAATTAAATATGAAATATTTAATTCATCATCAATAAATAAATCCAATATTCATATGATAATTAAAAAGAATTATCAATCATTAAATAAAATTATATTATTAATATTATTAATAATTATACTAGTGGAACAAAATATATAATTAAATCAAATAAAAGAATTATTAATAATTAAAAATTCGATACTCAATAAATAGTCAATATTCAATAAATAATTCAATATTCAATGAATAATCCAATATTTTAATAAATAATTTAATATTTTAATAAATATTCAATATTTAATATAGATATCCAATATTTAATATAGATATTCAATATTAAATATAGTTTCATATTTAATAAAATTTCATTTCATAATTTATATATTGTTACAGTTTGTACTAGGGGGTAAGGAAAAGAATCACATTGCATGTGTTATATATGTTTGCGCTACAGGATCCATGGAGGAAAGGAAGTTCACATTAATTAATCTAGTATTCCGCTTAAGCATATATATAGGTAGTATTCACATTCATTTACTATGTTTTTGTGTCATTACAACAATGCATAATGTGGTGAAGTAAAGTACCCCAACTCATACTACATTGCTTCGCTACAGGACAAGGAAGTTAAAAAAAAGGGTTACTTTCCACTGCCTGTTACAATTCACTACAGGGCAAGGGAATAAAAAGGTGAATCACATTCATTAAATACTTCCTGCGCTACAGTTATGAGTAGGGCTGGACAACGGGCCGGGTTGGGCGGTTTCGGGCCCAAAAGCCTCACCCAACCGAACCCGCGGTTGAAGAATATAAACCCATTTCCGCCCATTTTCTTAATCGATTTTGACGGGTTGGGTTATGACGGGTTGCGGGTTAGTATGAGCGGTTTAATCGGGTTATTAGTTTGATTTTTTGTTGAGCTCAATGACACATTTTGAGCTACAAATTACTACAGCTTAAATCCAACATAAATTCAACATAAATCAAAATCAACATAAATCCAACTGACAAATATAAATTCACTGTCAACATAAATTCAAATTACAATTTAAATAGTAATAGTACTATCAACTACAATCAATGACCTTCCAATAAGAATAACTTCAATAATGCAACCAACTTCTCAACTCCGCCTTCCAATAAAAATAACTTGAATAATGCAACCAACTTCTCAACTCCCTCAACTTGCAGCATGAATAGCATTCTCTGTAGCATAAAATGCAGTATTATAAGTTAAAACAGCCCCACTAAGCAATACAGTTCCTTAGTCGAAACAGTCCCAATATATACCTACTATAAGCATTCTCACTGATGATTTGAGTAATTTGAAGATTAAGCCAAAATAGAAACAATAATCTACTAGTACTTTTAATTTATTTAAAGAAGGACTACTCAAGTAATTTGAGGATTAAGCCAAAATAGACCAAAAACTAACCACACCATATGTGTTAATTTTTCAATCAGAATCTCAACCAAAAGCAATAATATAGTATCACATTTTGAAACTACAAGTTAATCTTACCAACCCAAAAAGGTGGTACACCACTAAGGAGAATACACAATATGATGTCTGCACTCCAAATATTTATTTCTTTGCCATAAATGCACTTCAAATATCTATTTCTTTGCCATAAATCAGATGCAGTACCACATGAGCATAGAACATAATCATAGAAAATTGGTTCGTGAAAAATATAAGCATAGAACACTGGTTCATAAGCATAGAACATAATTACATAAACTAGTTCATGAAAAATATAAGCATAGAAAATTCACTTCTTACAGTAGTGATTAAAGTGATTATAAGCATAGAACATAATTAAACAGTACTTCATAAGCAGTAACATAATTATAAGTATGACTTCAAGAAATTATAAGTGATTTTTGAGTTCTCATTTCTATCTTTAAGGAATTATGAAATATGGAATAAGCAATACTTTTGAGTTTAAGACATTTAGTTTGTAGCCAAGTGACTTGTAGTAGTACCTTCTTAGTTCTCTTTATCTTGTGATGAGATTAGGATAAACTTATGAACCAATTTGCAGTCATCTAGTTATTAGATCTATTAAGGCTTTAAGTCAATACACAATAATCACCTACACAACTATAAATTAAAATATTTTCACGTTTTCAAATGTTTTTTTTATTAAAATATATGAATTAAATACAAAGATTTGTTCATACACAGAATGGTTCAACTCTGTACTAAATATACTAATATCCACCAAATCAATATAAGCACCAGAAACAGAATAAACCTACTAAACAAACTAATATGCTCAGTATGGTTTAACTCAGTACTAAACAGACTAATAACCACCACACTAATATAAGAACCAGCATCAGACTAAACAAACTAATATGCTTAGACTAATATACTCTGAACCAGAAACAGACTAATATGCTCAGTATGGTTTAACTCAGTATGTTTAATCAACACAAGATTTCAAAAACATACATCTTAAGCAAGAAAATGCCAAAACAAATAAATAAGTGTCATTCTAAAATCTTGATACACATATTGGGAAGATATCAAAGCATTAGCTAAAATTTTAAATAGTTATAATGCAAAATCAAGTTTCAAAGTTAGAGAGAACTGGGACATTCATCGAAACAACAACAATATAAACAAAAAAACACAAACCCTAATCACCTGTAGAATGAGAGAACTGGTTCAAAGCCTTTAATCACCTGTAAACAACATCAATCATCATAAACCCTAAATTAAAATGCTTAGGTTCAGAAACCCTAATTAAAAAAATTCTAACTAAGATAGTGTATAAGAACATTAGAGAAAACTAAACCTAAAGAACTGGAACGGGAGAGTGAGAGATCTAGAAGGAAGGAGATAAGTGAGGGAATGAGAGCACGAGAGGAGTGAGGAAACGAGAGTGGGGAAACGAGAGAACGAAAGTGAGAGAAGTGAACGAGAAAAATTCTGACTGAAGTATTGCTAGTCTACCCCCACTTGACAAAACATATGCTTTTAGTATATGGGCGGGTCTGGGTACCTGTGGTTCAGTTTTTGGTACCCGGCCCGCCCTATTGAACCCCTATAACCCGGTTGGAATAACCCGTTTGACCCGTTGGGCCTATCCAACCCGCCTAAACTTCTTTTTTTCTTCGGTTTTCACCGGATTGGGCCGGGTGGGCGGTTTATGTCCACCCCTAGTTATGAGGAGTAAAGGAAAAATACATTTAATTTTCTAATGATTTATCACTATATTTCATATCCTTGTTTTAATGAAGGTTTCATTATATTTCTTTTCTACTTTTATGCGATAATTACTACTAGAAACAACCCACGACATATTGTTCCCCTTTGCTAATACACAGAAATTAAAGCCAAATATTTTAGCTCTATTTCTAAACTGTAGAAAGTAGTGACCAAGTCCATCACAAATTTTCAGTATGTCTATGCAAAAGAACTTGGACTTCGTTTTTCTTTTTTAATTAATTTCCGCTTTAGGATATACACTAAGAAGGGGATTAAAATTTCATTGTTATATTTCATGCTATTGGTCTTCATGAAAAATAAAGAAATCACTTTCATTGCCTAAGTCATGTTTCCTAATGCTATCGCTACAGCAAGGGAATTAAAGGAATTAAAAAGAAATCACAAATTCTTTCCATATGGTTGTGCGCTACAGGTAGGTGGATTAAAGGATTCACATTATTTCATTTCCAAATGTTTACTTTTCAAGTCCAATTATTTCCTCTGCTATAATAAAATATCATTGGGAAATCTAATGAAAAGCTACAGCATCAAGATAAAAAGAGAGGGTCACATTTCTTGGTTTTGTCCTTAGCGCTACAGGTCATAACATGGTGGAAGAATCACATTAAATTCTTACTACTCTTTTAACGCTACTGTATATGAAATATATATATATATATATATATATATATATATATATATATATATATTTCAATCCCAATGAATTACTCCAAATATTGAATGGGTCTCTATAGTATACCAATATATCAATTTAAAACACAATTAAATTAACACATCTCAAAGATTATCACTAAAACCTAACAATTTCAAATTCATGAAAAATTTAGGGATTTCATTCTAAACATGTTTCTACCCATTACACCCTATCAAACAATCCCAATAATTATATAAAACCTCACCCTTACCTTGAGTTTTCTTGAATATATTGAGTTCCTCTTCTCTTCTTCTCTTCTTCGTCACTCCTCTCTTCTTGCCTCCTTTTCCAACTTTCTATTTCTATTCTATCCCCTTCCTCTTATTTTGTTAAACCCTAAAAATTTCATAACAATCTAATGGGCTCACTAACCCACTCTCACACTTACTATTCACACTCTCAATTAAGCCCAATTAATTATTTTACCAATTCTATTTTATTCCACCAAATAAAATTAATCAAATAAATTAAATAATCAAATTAAATCAATTATTTCAAATAAGTCCAATAAATCAATTAATCTAAATAACTCAAATAAATCAATTAATTTATATAAATCTAATAAATCAATTAATTCAATTAAATCAAATAATTCAAATATATCCAGTAAATCAAATAATTCAAATAAATCACATAAATCAATTACTTCATATAAATCAAATCAACTAATATAAATCAAATAATTCATAAAATCACTCAATTAATTAGTATAAATAAATAATTACTAAAAATTGGGGTGTTACAAGTAACGTGACCAAAACCCTCTTGTATCAAATATGGGCGGATAATCTCGTCGACCTCGACGTGTGCATGTAAGCGTGGTTTGAAGCTTCGTTCATTCTAAAAATAAAAGAAATTATAAACATTATAAATTAATAGATACATTATAAATAAATATAGCATAAATAAATACATAATATAAATAAATACATTATAACATATAATAGAAAAATATAGTATAACAAAATATAATTTATAGACATTATAATTTATAACAAAATATATATAGAAACATATATTATAGACATTATAATTTATAACAAAATATATATATTATAAATAAATATAGTAGATACAAATAGTATAACAAAATATAATTTATAACAAAACATATAGTATAGAAACATATATTTCAACATTAACCCATTTTTTTAAATATATAGATTATGCTTTAAACCAACAAACATTTCACTATTATTACCAGAATAAAATTGGCATGGTTAATGGTGATACTTTAAGGTGGGTCGACAATATTTTAGTAGAAAAATGAACAATGGCATTTGACGAGGGTCGGCATTGGGGTCACATGACAACCAATCTTGTTGAGTCAATGAATTCAGTCTTTAAAGGCACGCGTAATTTGCCTATTACAGCATTGGTAAGTGCAACATACTATAGTATGGGGTCATTATTTGCTGAAAGCGGTGCAAAGTGGAGTGCAGTGTTGAATTCAGGACAAACATTTGCAGACAATTGCGTTAAGGTGATGAAAAAAAAAACAGCAAAATCCAGCACACATCAAGTCTGAATTTTTTACTGCACTAACAACACTTTCAGTATGAAGGAGACAATAGACCACGGTGAGGGGAAGCCTATGAGAATTACAAGGTCAACCTAATAAATTGTTGGTTTGACTGCAAAATGTTTCAAGCATACCGTGTCCTTTGTTCACATGTTATCATTGCATGTTCTAATGTGCGTCGTGACGCTTATGCTCTTTTGTCCAGCGTTTATAGGGTTGCAAACCTGTTTGGGGTTTACAGCACAAGATTTCCAGTGCTGTCATACGATGAACATTGACACGTTTATGAAGGAGATCAAATTTGCTAAAATCCAAAAATGCGGAGGAAAAAGAAAGGCCACCTAGTGAGCACACGTATTAGAATGGAAATGAATGTCATTGATAAGCTTGAGAGAAATTGTTTCATGTGTCGTCAAACTGGTCACATCCGAACTCAGTGTCCCAATGTTGAAAGTAGTAATAGTTAGTTTTTTATTTTGTTATCATGTATCATTTTCAGATTGCCATCAAACTTCATAATTTTTTAAACCATTAATCATTAAGTACCAAATATAAATAACAAGAAATCAGATATCACAAAACGAACAACAACGAGCTTAAATAAACACATACAACATATATCAAGACATATAAAAATACTTAATCACAATATTTCTAACTTATTACAACAATCAGACTGACATTATTTGATCTAAACGTCACTTCCGTCGCATCCTTGTCAGCCTTAACTCGCACCCACCCACGCATGGCATTCTGTCTCTCAATACTTCTAATTTTTTCCGTCTTCAGGTATGTCTCTGTCTAACCAACGAATCAAATCCCTCTATATATATGCTCGAAACTTTGGATGTTCCAGAAGAGCATCTCCATCAGGGACTTATCTCTCGAATAAATCACTTTCTCGTAGCAGCGACGATACATGTTAGCACTATCACTATTACAAGAAAATGAGATTAGATGTGAAAAATAGATCACAACACATCTCTATTTATATCAGATCCGCACTGTACTTAAATAATAAAATATTCAAAGGATCCGCTCATTGTCGTGACGGAACTGTACTTAAATAATAAAATATTCAAAGGATCCACTCATTGCAGTGACAGAATTGTACTTAAATAATAAAATATTCAAATGAATAGTTCATGCAATGACGAAACTGCACTTAAATAATAAAACATTCAAATGATCTGTCCATTACAGTGACGGAATTGCACTTAAATAATAAAAAAAATTATATACATATAAATCAATTCAAATTATTTAAAATTAATTTATAATAATTAAAATCAAATTAACGTATATTCATTACTAATTAATCATAAAATTTATAATAATTAAAAAAAATTGATAATTGTTGATTATTTATTAGAAATATATTAATTGTTAATATTAATATATATTAATTATTAATATTAATTTTATTAATTATTAATTGAAAATATATTTATTGAAAATATATTTATTGAAAATATATTGTCGTAACCCGAAATTTGACCTCCCTCTTTTGGCCTTTTGCATAAGCATGCGCACTCGCATCGTTGGCATACGCATTCGCACTTTTCTTTGTGTGTTTCTTGTTGCAGGACATTCAGGTTTTCCAAGCCCGATTAATCACATCCTCTCAAGATTATTTCATCACCAAAACGAGCCCAAAATAAAGGTTTCCATGTTTATTTATCAAGACAAAAGATGGAAAAGCGGAATCAGGACTTCAGCATCATCCTTTTGCAAATTTATGGAAATTTGGCTGAAGTAGCCGGTTAGCACATATGCTGTAACCGGTTACTCAGTGTATTTTTCACCAAAAAACGCAAGTTTTCAAGCATGTAACCGGTTAGCACATATGCTGTAACCGGTTACTCAGTGCAAAATTTCAGTTTCTGCTGTATTTTGGGACAGCACCATGCACTCTCCTTGGTCATTGATTCTACAGTATTCTAGCAGTGTGTGGAACATTCTAGACTTCTCTAGACATTCCAAGGCTATTCAATTCAATCCAAGTGCATTTATTCTAATGTTTCACTCCAAATTAAGTGCACCGTGTTCCTTATTTTACAAGCATGCCAACCTTTGGATAAGGAAATTCACATTGGGATTGTTACCAAGTTGGTTCTAACTAACTGAATTAACCGCCTTGACTCAGTGAGTCAAGCCCAACTAACTCCAACCCTAACTCCAAACCCAAAGCTAAGTTCAAACCTCCCATACTCCAAACCTAAAGTCTATATAAACTCACCTTCACTCACTTTTCATTCTCTCCATCATTTCCCACATTTCTCACACAGGACGTTCAACCATTTTTGCACAATTCACTCTCAATTCTCTCATTCTCCTCTACATTTTTCTGCAACTTCTACATCTTCATCTCAATTCTCATCCCAAAACCTCACCAAAAGCTCTTATTCTTGAAGGATAATCACTTTTCACATTGAAAGTGATTAATTCTTGAGCTTAACCTCCATCATTTGGCATTCTTTGGTTGGATTTCTGGAATTACATCTTATTCTACTTCAATCCAAGAGTTCTACAACTTTCAATTTGGTGCAAATTCAATTTCGGTGCATTTTCGCGTTTTTTATCGGTTTCGACGGGTTTCATCTACAAATTAAGGATCCTCTGGTTTTCTTTGATTTTCTGCATCAAAATATCTTTACAACACTTACCAAGCCAAATCTCCGGCTTGTAGGTTGGTGGATCTAACTAATTTTACCGTTTTGCGCATTTTCGTATCGTTCGCAATGTAGTCGATAATTGTTGTGTGTGATTTGGTTTTGCATTTGTTTGATCCATGATCCTATTGTGTTAGTTGATTATATCACTGTTTATTTGTTGTTTTCAAGTTCAATTTTCGTGCACAATTTCAGTTCCTAGCATGGGGTGGTTGACATAAGTGATTATGTGTTGAAAACTACTTTTGAAAAGCTGTTTTTGCTGTTATTTTTGCCCCTGTCTCAGTGGTAACCGGTTAGCAGTTATACTGTAACCGGTTACACAGTTCAATTTTCAACAAATACGCTGATTTTCAAGTATGTAACCGGTTAGCAGATATGCTGTAACCGGTTACCACTGAACAGAATGGCCAATTTTGGGTTTTTACAAGCTTGTTTGCCATGCTTTCTTCATTTTAACTTCCATTTATTGTCATGCTTGATTTTATGGATGTTTTTAATGTCATTGCACTTCTGGTTGAAGCAAATTCATGAACTTTCAATGCACATTTTCGATTATTCATTTGTTTCATGTTCTTAGCATTGTATGAACATAGCAATTCTTGCACTATCTTTGTTCACATGATGCATGATTTTGTGTGGCATTTTGGTGATCATTTGGCACTATTTTGCACCTTCCATTTCATATTTGCATTAAGTTTATTCTTCATGGATAAACTTAATCTTGTATAATCAATAATTCACTCCTTTTTTCTTTAATGACTTTTCATCCTCTTTGAAAAGTTGTTAGCATGTTTCTCCCTTGATTAATTGATAGAAACTTTGTTTCGATTAATCGATCTTCCCTTTTCCCCTCTTTAGGCCTCCTTTAGAGCATTCTCTCTCATTCCCCCCCGTGGAGTTGGAGTTTCGCGCTGCGCCTTGCATCGGAGCACTGTACAAATTGACGCCATTATGCTGTTCGTTACTCTACGCAGGAGCACTGTACAACTTGGAGTTGTTGGGCCGTCTGGTTCAACTTCCGCATTACACCCTGTGTGTGTTAGGGAAGGGATGAGAAGGGAGAATTCTTACTCTCATTCTGACTACTTCAGGTAGGGAACGAATGACCCTGTGCTTGGCTTAGTCATCTCTATCTCCAGGCGGTAATGTGCTTTCTTTCCCCAGTCGAGTTGATCCTTGATCACTCTTCTCTCTTTACGATCCCTTTCGATCCTCGATCACTCCTATCTCTTTCAATCTCTCCTTTTGATCAATCACCATCCTTCTTGGTGGAGATCATTATTCTTGCGCTAGCAATCTCTCTTTGTTCCATCACTCCTTTCTTCTTGTAATCAATCATTGCTTTTTGATTCCCCTGAAGAGTTTCAATTCTCTCTCTTTGGTCCAACACAGTTTTCCTGTCACGACCATTTTTCCCCTGGAGTTCGCAACCTTCTCTTGGTTCTTCTCCTCCTTTGGGTTAATCACCTTCTCTTGGTTAATCACCCGTCTCTTCAGTTAATCACTGCCCGTCTGTTAAAATACTGAACCCTTTCAAGTTAATCACCCTCTCTTAGTTAATCACTCGCTTTTTCTTCAGTTAACCGCAGTCCATCTGTTAAAATACTGAAACCTTTCGAGTTAATCACCTTATCTTGGTTAATCACTCGCTTTTCTCTTCGGTTGGTCACAGTCCGTCTGTAAACACCGAATCCCCCGCAGTTGGCAACCTCCTCTTGGTTCGAATACTCGCACCCTTGGGTTAGTAACCTTTCTTTGGTTCAAATACCCTTTCTTCGGTTGAGTACTGTTTGCTCAGTCAGTTTACCGAACCCCTTTGGGTCACGACCTTTTCTCGATCCTATACCCGTCCTTTGGGTTATGATCTTTATTCGGTCCTACACCCGCTTTTCTGGTTAATCGCAGTTTTCTCTGCTAAAACCAATGCTTCTCTACCCCCACAGAGTTACGGTCCTTTCTTTCCTCGGTTAATGTTTACCAGTTAATATACCGAGGCCCCTTCAGAGTCAAACACCTTCTCTTGGTTCAGCACTCTCTCTCTCTTGGTTTATCACAGTCCGTCTGTTAACACCAGTCTTTTCCCCGCCAGGGTCTTACTCTCTTTCTTCAGTTAACCACTGCCAGCCAGTTATTATACTGAATCTCCTTTTTCTCTTGGTTACGACACCATCCCTTTTTTTGGATCCCCAGAGGAGTCCTTCCTATTCCCTTTGCTCTTACTTTCTTGGTTTCGACACCAATTCTTTTTGCTATCCCCAACGGAGTTTCTTTTATTCTTGGTTTTGACACCATTCTTTTCCTATTCTTTTGTGCAAACGCTCTCACTGCGGGGTCTTTCCCAGTAGAGTTTTTCTTTCATTCTTGCTCTTGGTTTTGACACCACCTCTTTCATCTCCTTGTTTCTTTCTTGTTTTGTTTTCCGTTCAGTTCCCCGAACTACGGAAGCTCTGATTCTGCATTCTTTTGAATGTATGATACGTAGGCACGAGACGCAATGTCTTGGCGAGCACACTTCCACCCTTCTTCCGTCTTCCTCCTTTCTTTCCTTTCCTTCGTCCCCTGGTTCCATGAACTACGACACTCTAACTTCCTCATTGCACTATGAGGGTACATAGGCACGAGGACTTCGTTCCTCCGCGAGCACCTTCTTTCTTTCTTTTCTTTTTCCCCTTTCTCTCTCTCCCCTTTCTTTTAGCTAGAAGCCTTTAGACAGATCACCCATCCAAGCCTAGAAGCAAGCGAAATGGTTCTCGTCAAGTACGAAGGATGCGTTAGGTGCTAATACCTTCATTTCGCATAACCGACCCCCCGTTCCCGTTTCTCTTCCCCTTGGGTTTTATCGATATTTTCCCTGTCCTTTGGGACTAAATAAAGTCCGGTGGAGAATTTGTTGTATCTTTGAGTGTGCGATTCACTCAGGTAGAAACCAGCCATCTTCAGCTGGCGGCTCTGCTAGGGACAGATTGACCTCTTGCTGGTCCATCCCTCGAGGGGTCTCGCCTAGTTTTGTTTTCTCTCTTGCTTGCTTGGGTGTTTATCTTTAGCGCTTTACTTGCTTTATTTTTATGCTTTAGCTTTATGTGTATTTATCGCATTTCTTTACTGCTTTGAATATTCATATGCTGCATATTATGGATATCTGTTGTTTTCTGCTGTTGTTGGGATGGGTAGATATTATTGGAGAGAAAGGTCCTAACACTGGGCCTATTATACACATAGGCTAGCACGTGGATAGTCGTGAGGCCTGCGTTTTGCGCGTTGGGATATCACGAGACCCACATCCCAGATCGTGATTCGTTTGAGAATACCTCCGACCTGTGAGAATTCACTACAGCGGGGGATTTTCATCCTGAGTCCTATGGTTTGGGCGACCTTTCTAGGGACCACCTTGTTGTGTCTAGATCACACCTGTGAGGGGGATGGGTTTTTGCAGGAAAACAGGCCACTTCATACCCTTGTTCTCATACACGCCAGATTTCCTCACTGACACATCAGATTATGTTGCACTGACACAGATTATATGCAGATATCTGGATTGTTCAGATTTGATTATTCGGGCAGTGCTGGCTTCTTGTTGTTGTGTTGCATATCATATCATCGTGTAAATTAATTTTTGCATGTGCATTTCCAGGTTTTTGAGGGCTTATCTTTTGTTGACATTATCATGAAGATGAGTACTGGTTGTCATGGCATCGTCAGTTATAAGTTTGTCGAGCCTAAGCTGGGTATTTTGAGAGGTTTGGCATCTTTGTTGGTTGGAGATCACAGAGGGGTTTTCTTAGGTACTTATGGTAATCTGTTGACCATCCTCAACACTGAAGTCAACATCACTGCTATTCATACTCTAGTTCAGTTCTACGACCCGCCATATAGGTGCTTCACATTTCAGGATTATCAGCTAGCACCTACACTTGAGGAGTATGCTTATACTCTGGGGGTTGAGATCAAGAAGCAGGTTCCTTATGTTTACACTAGTGGTTGTCCGAAGTTTCATCTTATTGCTGATGCGCTTTGCATTAGTAAGAAAGATGTGGAGGATAATCTCAAGACCAAAGGGAAAGGTATTCGAGGGTTTGCTTCAAAGTTCTTGGTTGACAAGGCTACTACTTTTGCTAAGGATGGAAACTGGGAGGCTTTCAACGCCGTTACCGCTCTGCTGGTATATGGGATTGTCTTGTTTCCGAACATGGAGGATTTCGTAGATTAGGCTTCCATCAGCATTTTCTTGTCCAAGAACCCTGTTCTGACGCTTCTTGCTGATACCTACCATTCTATTCAATCTAGGAATGAAAAGAAGAAAGGAACCATTGTCTGTTGTTCTCCTTTGTTGTACCAATGGTTCATGTCTCACCTTTCACATAAGGGTCCCTTTGTTGAGAATAAGGATAATCTCAAGTGGTCTCAACGAATCATGTCTCTTACCGCTGATGATATTTCTTGGTATTTTCGAGTCTTTGACGACATTCCGATCATTCTTCATTGTGGGAAATTCTCCAATGTGCCTCTCTTGGGTACAAAGGGTGGAATTAACTACAATCCGAGAATGGCTTTCCGACAGTTGGGATACCCTATGGTTGACAAACCTAATCCTGAGGTAGTGGAATAGTTCATCTTTCATGAAGGGGCTGATGACATGAGTTTGCTGAAGAGGTTTAGTGCCGCTTGGACTCAGATTCATCTCGGAGGAAGAGCCGATTTGGGTAAGAAGAATTGTGTAGCCAAGGAAGCTTACACACTTTGGGTCAAAGAGCGCGTCAAAGAGATCTTATTGCCATTCTCTCCTGAGCCCTCCATGAATGCCAAGCTTCCTGAACTTGCCCTTGTTCCTCCATCTGAAGTCGATCAACTCAAGCTGATTGTTGAGAAGTTGAAGAAGGAGAATGTTGATCTTTGTCTCAACCTTAATAGAGTCACTTCCGAGAAGGATAGCCTACAGATTAAGCTCCGTCAGAAACGCGAGCGTATGCTCAAAGAGGTGGAGGTTGAACAGAACAAGCGTAGGAAGGTGGGTGATGATTTAAAGAGCACCTATGAGGGACTTGCTTCAAAGAAGAGACAACTCGCCGATGCTCATTATCAAGCCTACAAAGAGGAGCTGAGCTACAACAAGCAACTTGAAGAGCTTCGAGGGAAGTTATCCGAGTTTAAGACGAAGTGGCAAAGTGAACAAGACCGTGCTAATCAGTTAGTAAAGGATTTTTCCCAATGTCAAGCTAAGCTCGACAAAGTCTTCGATGAGATTCATAAGCTGCAAGATTAAGCACATCAGAGCCAAGGGCAGATTAGTCAGCTCAACACAGAGAGCACTCATTGGGAGCATCAAAGTCGTCATCTACAGAACCTCCTGGATCAGAAAGAGGCATTTCTTCAGGACATGCTTCAGGGACCTAATCACTCGTTGTTGCGTAACCTCATGAAGGATGCGAATTACTGGAGTGAGAGGCACGGCCGTCTAGCCAGATTTGTTGAGCATGCATTTGAGGACCTACCAGGGTTGTTGAGGGATACATATGTTGATGCATTGCCGCACCAGCTTCCTTGGGCAGTTTTTCATTTCTTATCTGTGTGTAGGGTGGTATTTGATAGGATCCGTGCGGATTTTGTTGTAGCCCAAAAGGCATATATTTGACTTGTATTCGACTTGTACTTATTTCCTCTATTGAATGAATGAATGAAGATGCTTGCTCACTCTATCTTTTATGCCTTTACTTGTATGCTTTATGATTGTTGTCAACAAAGATAAGTTTAAGAATTCTTGGAATTTAAACTTTATTTTTGCATGCATATCATACATTCATCTGCACACATATGCACGTCCCTTCATCTGAAACCGTTGCTCATCCTTGTAAGCCTTCCTTGTAGAAAGACGACGACTCGACATCGGTATTTTACTCGCTCAAGCAAATCCAGAATCATGGCTGACTTCGAAGTTGAGAACGCTGCGTACAAGGAAACTTTGGCACAATTCCAAGGTCGGATGGATCAGTTCCAGACGAACATGGAGGTCATTATGGAGCTCCTTCGTACCCAGAGGGACGCCGCTGCTACTACCACTGTTGTTGCAACTACTACCGATGCAACTGTTGTCACTCCTGTTGTGACCACTCCTCATGTTGTTACAGCTACTCCTGCTGTTGTTGTTCCTTCTCCTGCTAGAGTTGAAGTGCCCGTTGAGCCTGTGATTAAGCCTGTCGTTCAACCCAGTTTGAACCAGATGCCCACTGGTTTTCCTTGGGGCATGCCTCCGAATTACACTCCTCAGATTGCAAATAATGGTAGTGCCTTCATGCCATATCAGCCTTTTGTTGCACCCATGCCTAATGGGAATGATGCCGCCTATCCATGGGTCATGCCTACCCCAGTCCCGCCTCCAGTGGTGAATGATGATCCTGAGAATCTTCAGGCTTAAACTCATCAAACTGCCAGATTGGTCGACACTGAAACTCCTGATGATGAAGAGCATGTGTATAGGGGTCCTCCTATTCATGTTCTGGTTCCGTCTCAAGTTGCTCAAACCGTTATTCCGAATGCTCATCCTGGGATGTTCTACCCTGGGGCCTCTTCCTCAGCTGCTGGGGTGCCTCCTCTGAATTATCCGTATGGTGTTCCGATGGGTCAGAATGCTGGTCAGATGGTTAATCCGGGTTTGGTGTATCGTTCTCAGTTTACTACTCCGCAAGTGAATGCTCCTGCCGCTTCTCAGCTGGCAAATCCTCAGATTCTTGTCAGGCCCACTAATCTGAATAGATCGGTTGACTACAAGTTGTTGGAAGACCGTATCAGAGCTATCGAAGGGTTGTCTGCTTTTGGTATGGAAGCCAAAGACTTGTGTCTGGTTCCAAATGTTGTGCTGCCACAGAAATTCAAGATACCTAATTTGCCAAAATATAAATGTTTGAGCTGCCCGCGTAGTCACATCACTATGTACTGCAGGAAGATGGCATCCCATATTGATAATGATGAATTTCTAGTTCATTGTTTTCAAGATAGTTTGTCTCGTGCTTCATTGGATTGGTACATGGGCCTAGAGCGCAGCAAAATCCGTACTTGGAGGGATTTGTCTGAAGCGTTCGTGAGACAATACAAATATAACCTTGATCTGGTGCCAACTAGATTGCAATTACAAAATCAATCCCAGCGCTCAGCTGAAACATTCAAGGAGTATGCACAAAGATGGCGTGAGATGGCATCTCGTGTGCGACCGGCTCTCTCTGACAATGAGTTGGTTGACATCTTTATGGGTACATTGCAAGGATCTTACTATGAGAAAATGGTGGGTAGTTCTTCATCAAGTTTTACTAATGTTGTAACCATTGGTGAAAGGATTGAGAATGGTTTGAAGACTGGAAAGATTCCTGGAGCTGCTTCCCAGCAGCCGACCACTAGGAAGTCTCAGAACAATCATTCCAAGAAAAAGGAAGGTGAAGCCAACGCTATGACAGCTCAAGTTTCTCCTCAGTATCAAGCTCCCATGGTTCCCTTGTCGTACTATCCGTATCCGTACATTGCTGCTGCACAATATCAATAACCTCCATATCAGTATCATCCGCGACAACCAGTTCCGAATGCTCAGAATCAGCAACAAAATCAACAGAACAAAAATCAGCAGAATCAGAACCGTCAGAACAACAACAATCAAGGAAACCATAAGCGTCCAAATTTTGACAGAATTCTGGTGTCATACACTGAATTATTTCCTTACTTGGTTCACCAAGGGGCAATTGTCCCCAAGCAGATTGCGCCTGCAATTCCTCCATTTGGCCCTAAGCATAACCCAAATGTATCTTGTGCCTATCATGCTGGATACATAGGACATGCAACAGAGGATTGCTTTGTTTTCAAAACCAAGGTTCAGGAACTCATTGATAAGAAGGTTCTGACTTTTGCTGAGTAAGGACCCAACATTCAGAGTAATCCGTTGCCGAATCACGGTGGGCCTGCAGTTAACATGATTGAGGATAATTCAGTGGCTGAATGTTCTTCTGATAAAAAATAATGCAACTTTGTCAAGTTCCATAGCGCGGGTTTCCAGCAGGGTGACATCGTGGCAGCTGCTGATGATGCTGGTCCCACTAATCAGATTTCAAGTTTTGTGCGCAAGTGTCCGCCGGGTTTCAAGCTCAACAATTGGACATCTACCGTGATTCCTGTGGTTTTCCCATATAACATGTAATGCATTTTGCTTTCTCGTTCCCTCGTCCTCGCCCGAGACGAGTGGATAGCTTGTAAAGGGCCTCATGCTTTTGCAATATTATGTGATCAATAAATAAAAGTTTTTTGCATTCAAAATCATGCTCTATTTTCTTTCTTTATTTTACTTTTTCAAAAAAACAAATGGCAAAAGTTTCTTTTCTTTTTCACTTTTTAAATGGCTCATTCTAAACATATTCATAAACATGCAGAACTAATAAAAGCATTGATAACAACATGGAAAACATCCATTGTAATTCTGGAATTCCAATTAACCAAGCCGAAGAAGATGGTGAGGAAGATTGTGAATTACCGACTGAACTGGCAAGGCTCCTTGAGCACGAGCGTAGAGAGATTCAGCCACACAAAGAGCCAGTGGAAGTTGTCAGTCTTGGTACTGATGAGGTTAGAAGAGAAGTCAAGGTTGGCGCATCCCTCGCAGAGCATGTACACTTCGATTTGGTCAAGTTATTGAAAGAGTATGTTGATATCTTTGCCTGGTCCTATCAAGATATGCCTGGGTTGGATACCAACATCGTTGAACATCACTTGCCACTCAAGCCCGGATGTCCTCCTGTCAAGCAGAAGCTCAGGAAGACTAGACCTGACATGGCACTCAAAATCCGAGAAGAGGTAGAGAAGCAGCTTGATGCTGGGTTCCTAGTCACTTCTGAGTATCCTGAATGGATTACCAACATTGTCCCGATTCCCAAGAAGGACGGCAAAGTTAGAATGTGTGTGGATTATCGAGATCTCAACAAGGCAACCCCAAAGGATGATTTCCCTTTGTCTCATATTGATGTCTTGGTAGACAACACTGCGCAGTTCTCTGTATTTTCCTTCATGGACGGTTTTTCAGGATATAATCAGATCAAGATGTCCCCAACTGATATGGAGAAGACTACTTTTATCACGCCATGGGGTACATATTGCTACAAAGTCATGCCATTCGGTCTAAAGAATGCAGGGGCAACATACCAGCGTGCCATGACAACCCTCTTTCATGATATGATTCATAAAGAGATTGAGGTTTAAGTGGACGATATGATTGCCAAATCCAAAACTGAGGATGATCACTTGGTTCATCTGAAGAAGCTGTTTAACAGACTCCAAAAGTTTAGACTGCGGTTGAATCCTGCGAACTGCATCTTCGGAGTTCAATCTGGTAAACTATTGGGCTTTATTGTGAGTCAGAAGGGCATTGAAGTTGATCCTATTAAGGTTCGGGCAATTCAGAACATGTCGCCTCCCAAAACAGAAAAAGAAGTCCGTGGCTTTCTGGGCAGACTCAATTACATTTCAAGGTTCATCTCCCATTTGACAGCTACCTGCGAACCAATGTTCAAATTACTAAGGAAAAATCAATCGGTTGAATGGAATAATGATTATCAGGAAGCATTTGACAAAATCAAACAATACTTGCAAGAACCACCGATCTTAGTACCACCGGTTCCTGGTAGTCCATTAATCATGTATCTCACCGTTCTCGATGAATCAATGGGATGTGTATTGGGTCAACATGACGACACTGGCAGAAAAGAACATGCAATATACTATCTGAGCAAAAATTTCACTGATTGTGAGACCAGATACTCACTCTTGGAGAAAACTTGTTGTGCTCTGGTCTGGGCTGCTCAACGCCTACGACAATACATGATTTACCATACTACTTTGTTGATATCCAAAATGGATCCGATAAAGTACATCTTTGAAAAGCCTGCTGTCTCTGGAAGGATTGCTCGGTGGCAGATGCTGTTAACTGAGTATGATATCCAACATGTTACCCAGAAAGAAATAAAAGGGAGCGTCTTGTCTGACTACCTTGCTCATCAACCTGTAGAGGGTTATCAACAGATGAAGTTTAACTTTCCCGATGAGGATGTCCTGTTTATCAGAGATTATGAGACTCCAGACCCTGATATAGGACCCGAACCAGGGGCGCGGTGGACGCTCGTGTTCGACGGTGCCTCCAATTCTAAAGGTCGTGGAATCGGTGCTATCCTCATCTCTCTAATAGGTTTTCACCTTCCCTTCACTGCCAGATTATGCTTTGTATGCACCAACAATGTGGCTGAATACGAAGCATGTATCTACGGTATTGAAGCGGCAATTGACATGAGAATCAAGATTCTTGAGGTCTATGGAGATTCTGCCTTGGTCATTGGTCAAGTCAGAGGGAACTTTGTGACTCGGGATTCCAAGCTAGTTCCGTACCAACAACACATAGCGAAGTTGATTCCTTACTTTGATGAGATCACTTTTCATCATATTCCCAGAGAGGAAAATCAACTAGTTGATGCTCTTGCCACTCTAGCATCCATGTTCAAGGTCAAGTGGAAGAATGAGGCTCCTCATATCCGCATTGATAACTTGAACGAACCAGCACACTATTTAGCAATCGAGGATGAGTCTGATGACAAGCCTTGGTTCTACGACATTAAAAGATATCTGGAAAAATAGGAATATCTCGAGGGTGTCACCATCACTGTCAAGAAAGCTCTTAGGAGGCTTTGCGCCAAATTCTTCTTAAGTGGTGGTATACTGTACAAGAGGAATTATGATTACGTGTTGCTCAGATGCGTGGATAGACACGAAGCAAACACGATCATAAGGTCCATACATGAGGGCTGCGAGGGTGTACATGCTAAAGGTCCTGCTATGGCCAAGAAGTTCCTTCGGGCTGGGTATTACTGGACAACAATGGAGGTAGATTGTTACAACTTTTCCAAAAGATGTCACAAGTGCCAAATCTACGGAGACAAGATCCATGTGCCTCCAACTCCATTGAATGTCTTGATGGCACCTTGGTCGTTCTCCATGTGGGGTATAGATATGATTGGAATGATCGAGCCGAAGGCTTCCAACGGTCATCGATTTATTCTGGTTGCCATCGATTACTTCACCAAGTGGGTTGAAGCTGCTTCCTACGGAAACGTTACACGACAAGTGGTTGCTAGATTTATCAAGAAAGAGATAATCTGTCGTTATGGCATTCCTAGCAACATTATCACAGACAATGCAAGCAACCTGAATAATAACATGATGAAGGAGTTGTGTCAAGAATTTAAGATCGAGCACCACAACTCTTCACCATATCGGCCCAAGATGAATGGCGTCGTCGAAGCAGCAAACAAAAACATTAAGAGGATTGTCCAGAAAATGGTCAAGACTTACAAGGATTAGCATGAAATGCTTCCCTTTGCACTGCATGGCTACAGAACTTCAGTTCGCACTTCCACTGGGGCAACTCCGTACTCACTCGTGTATGGTATGGAGGTGGTTCTACCCATCGAAGTTGAAATTCCTTTGCTCAGAGTCATCATGGAAGCAGGTCTTGACGAATCTGAATGGGTTCAATCCCGGTACGACCAGCTGAATCTCATCAAAGAGAAGCACCTTACAGCCGTTTGTCATGGTCAATTGTATCAGAGACGCCTCAAACGAGCTTTTGACAAGAAAGTTCTTCCTCGAACATTCTGCGAAGGCGAACTCGTGCTCAAGAGATATTCACCTGTTTACTCGGATCCATGAGGCAAATAGACTCTCATTTACGAAGGATCTTTTGTTGTCAAGAAATCCTTCTCAGGCGGAGCCCTGATCCTCACCACAATGGATGAGGAGGAGTTGACATCGCCCGTGAACTCCGATACAGTCAAAAAATATTATGCCTGAAAAAAAATGGATAAGAGTCCGCTAGATTGACATCCGCAAGGACAATCTAGGCAAAAATGGACGTCTCGATGGACTAAAAAAAGAAATGTCCATGCAAAAGTTAGGGACAATACCCGAAAGGGCGACTTAGGCAAAAATGGGCATCCCGGTGGACCAAAAAAATGTGAAAACATGTCCAGACAAAAATTAGGGATAAAGGCATTTGACTGTGAACACTTGGGCCTCTTTTCATCACGGCTGGACCTCGGACGGTAACAGAGCAGTTGAATCATCATCAACTGGTGCAAAGCGTTGGAACCTAGACTTACAGTGGATGATAGCCAATGTTGTGATCAATGCAAAACATGATTTCCCTTTGCCATTTACATTTGTTTTTCAATTTTATTGCAAAGTTCCTCATCAAGGATTTTGCATCCTTGTACACACTTTATGTACAAAATTTTACATTCAATAAAATGCATTCTTTGTTATCTCAATTTGTTTTCATTCCAGTATTTTGTTTGCAAAATAAACAATTATTTGTGATCACATAATACTAAAAATCGTTGAGAACAATAAAAAGCTAAATCAATCGAGAAAGCATTATGCATCGCATATGTTACTGGTAACCCCTGCAAGATAATCGGTAATATCCATTGGTAAGCCTAACGCCTAGCCGGTAATGGGATGATTCTATGAAGAAGTTGTTGTCTCCTCAGCAGTTCCTCAGCAGAGTCATCATTCTCCCAGCAGGTTGCCAAGGTGTTCCCCAGCAAAGACGTTTTGCTCTTTCTTCCCCAGCAAAGGTCGTGCATCAACTCCAATAATTAGGAACTATCTGTCACCAACAGAAATGGTCTCCTCAGCTGAGTCAACATGATTCGGAAACTTCTTTTCCCCATGCAGAGCCAGTCTTGGTAGGAAGGATTGATTTAATTCTTTCATCCCTAATAGAGACAGCCATGGTGATTTAGAAACCTGAGATGTTCTCAGTTTCTTTCCCCGGCGGGATCATCATCCTTTGTGAACTCTCTTTTCCAACAGAGTTTGTCTTTATCTGCGGGTCCTCTCCCCGGTCGAGGGTGTCGAAGTCGTTTTACTACGGTTTCTGCCTAACTGCCTCGCTGTGCCTTATCTTGCGCCTTTACATTGCATGATATCAAGCATCGTGTAGAAACGTATACATAGCATATGCATCGATCATACTCCCTCTCTTTTTTCCTGACTTATCTCCCAGCAGATTTTCAGCCAAACCTTGCACTTACCTTTTCTACCTTGCACCGCTCTGTTTGTCGCCGTCGGCCAGATTCTCGAGCTACTCTTTTATTTAATCCCCTTTTACCTCGAATCGTCGAAAAGCTGGCGCAATTCGTACATTCAGGTCCAAGAGGATTAAATAGGGGCAGTTGTCGTAACCCGAAATTTGACCTCCCTCTTTTGGCCTTTTGTATAAGCATGCGCACTCGCATCGTTGGCATACGCATTCGCACTTTTCTTTGTGTGTTTCTTGTTGCAGGACATTCAGTTTTTCCAAGCCCGATTAATCACATCCTCTCAAGATTATTTCATCACCAAAACGAGCCCAAAATAAAGGTTTCCATGTTTATTTATCAAGACAAAAGATGGAAAAGCGGAATCAGGACTTCAGCATCATCCTTTTGCAAATTTGTGGAAATTTGGCTGAAGTAACCGGTTAGCACATATGCTATAACCGGTTACTCAGTGTATTTTTCACCAAAAACGCAAGTTTTCAAGCATGTAACCGGTTACTCAGTGGAAAATTTCAGTTTCTGTTGCATTTTGGGACAGCACCATGCACTCTCCTTGGTCATTGATTCTACAGTATTCTAGCAGTGTGTGGAACATTCTAGACTTCTCTAGACATTCCAAGGCTATTCAATTCAATCCAAGTGCATTTCTTCTAATGCTTCACTCCAAATTAAGTGCACCATGTTCCTTATTTTACAAGCATGCCAACCTTTGGATAAGGAAATTCACATTGGGATTGTTACCGAGTTGGTTCTAACTAACCGAGTTAACCACCTTGACTCAGTGAGTCAAGCCCAACTAACTCCAACCCTAACTCCAAACCCAATGCTAAGTCTAAACCTCCCATACTCCAAACCTAAAGTCTATATAAACTCACCTTCACTCACTTTTCATTCTCTCCATCATTTCCCACATTTCTCACACAGGACCTTCAACCATTTTTGCACAATTCACTCTCAATTCTCTCATTCTCCTCTGCATTTTTCTGCAACTTCTACATCTTCATCTCAATTCTCATCCCAAAACCTCCCCAAAAGCTCTTATTCTTGAAGGATAATCACTCTTCACATTGAAAATGATTAATTCTTGAGCTTAACCTCCATCATTTGGCATTCTTTGGTTGGATTTCTAGAATTACATCTTATTCTACTTCAATCCAAGAGTTCTACAACTTTCAATTTGGTGCAAGTTCGATTTCGGTGCATTTTCGCGTTTTTGATCGGTTTCGACGCGTTTCGTCTACAAATTAAGGATCCTCTGGTTTTTTTTTAGTTTTTGCATCAAAATCTCTTTACAACACTTACCAAACCAAATCTCCGGCTTGTATGTTGGTGGATCTAACTAATTTTACCGTTTCGCGCATTTTCGTATCGTTCGCAATGTAGTCGATAATTGTTGTGTGTGATTTTGTTTTGCATTTGTTTGATCCATGATCCTATTGTGTTAGTTGATTCTATCACTGTTTATTTGTTGTTTTCAAGTTCAATTTTCATGCACAATTTCAGTTCCTAGCATGTGGTGGTTGGCATAAGTGATTATGTGTTGAAAACTACTTTTGAAAAGCTGTTTTTGCTGTTATTTTTGCCCATGTCTCAGTGGTAACCGGTTAGCAGTTATGCTGTAACCGGTTACACAGTTCAATTTTCAACAAATACGCTAATTTTCAAGTATGTAATCGGTTAGCAGATATGCTGTAACCGGTTACCACTGAACAGAATGGCCAATTTTGGGTTTTTACAAGCTTGTTTGCCATGCTTTCTTCATTTTAACTTCCATTGATTGTCATGCTTGATTTTATGGATGTTTTAAATGTCATTGCACTTCTGGTTGAAGCAAATTCATGAACTTTCGATGCATATTTTCGATTATTCATTTGTTTCATGTTCTTAGCATTGTATGAACATAGCAATTCTTGCATTATCTTTGTTCACATGATGCATGATTTTTTGTGGCATTTTGGTGATCATTTGGCACTGTTTTTCACCTTCCATTTTAGATTTGCATTAAGTTTATTCTTCATGGATAAACTTAATCTTGTATAATCAATAATTCACTCCTTTTTGCTTTAATGACTTTTCATCCTCTTTGAACATTTGTTAGCATGTTTCTCCCTTGATTAATTGATCGAAACTTTGTTTCGATTAATCGATCTTCCCTTTTCCCCTCTTTAGGCCTCCTTTAGAGCTTTCTCTCTCATTCCCCCCGTGGAGTTGGAGTTTCGCGCTGCGCCTTGCATCGGAGCACTGTACAAATTGACGTCGTTATGCGTCTACGCAGGAGCACTGTACAACTTGGAGTTGTTGGGCCGTCCGGTTCAACTTCCGCATTACACCTTGTGTGTGTTAGGGAAGGGATAAGAAGGGAGAATTCCTACTCTCATTCTGACTACTTCAGGTAGGGGACAAATGACCCTGTGCTTGGCTTAGTCATCTCTATCTCCAGGAGGTAATGTGCTTTCTTTCCCCAGTCGAGTTGATCCTTGATCACTATTCTCTCTTTGCAATCCCTTTCGATCCTCGATCACTCCTATCTCTTTCAATCTCTCCTTTTGATCAATCACCATCCTTCTTGGTTGAGATCATTATTCTTGCGCTAGCAATCTCTCTTTGTTCCATCACTCCTTTCTTCTTGTAATCAATCATTGCTTTTTGATTCCCCTGAAGAGTTTCAATTCTCTCTCTTTGGTCCAACACAGTTTTCCTGTCACGACCATTTTTCCCCTGGAGTTTGCAACCTTCTCTGGGTTCTTCCCCTCCTTTGGGTTAATCACCTTCTCTTGGTTAATCACCCGTCTCTTCAGTTAATCACAGCTCGTCTGTTAAAATACTGAACCCTTTCGAGTTAATCACCCTCTCTTGGTTAATCACTCGCTTTTTCTTCAGTTAACCACAGTCCGTCTGTTAAAATACTAAACCCTTTCGAGTTAATCACCTTCTTTTGGTTAATCACTCGTTTTTCTCTTCGGTTGGTCACAGTCCGTTTGTAAACACCGAATCCCCCACAGTTGGCAACCTCCTCTTGGTTCGAATACTCGCACCCTTGGGTTAGTAACCTTTCTTTGGTTCAAATACCCTTTCTTCGGTTGAGTACTGTTTGCTCAGTCAGTTTACCGAACCCCTTTGGGTCATAACCTTTGCTCGATCCTATACCCGTCCTTTGGGTTATGATCTTTATTTGGTCCTACACCCGCTTTTCTGGTTAATCTCAATTTTCTCTGCTAAAACCAATGCTTCTCTACCCCCACAGAGTTGCAGTCCTTTCTTTCCTCGGTTAATCATTGTTTACCAATTAATATACCGAGGCCCCTTCAGAGTCAAACACCTTCTCTTCGTTTAGCACTCTCTCTCTTGGTTTATCACAGTCCGTCTGTTGACACCAGTCTTTTCCCCGCCAGGGACTTACTCTCTTTCTTCGGTTAACCACTGCCAGTCAGTTATTATACCGAATCTCCTTTTTCTCTTGGTTATGACACCATCCCTTTTTTTGGATCCCCAGAGAAGTCCTTCCTATTCCCCTTGCTCTTACTTTCTTGGTTTCGACACCAATTCTTTTTGCTATCCCCAGCGGAGTTTCTTTCATTCGTGGTTTTGACACCATTCTTTTCCTATTCTTTTGTGCAAACGCTCACACTGCGGGGTTTTTCCCAGTAGAGTTTTTCTTTCATTCTTGCTCTTGGTTTTGACACCACCTCTTTCATCTCCTTGTTTCTTTCTTGTTTTGTTTTCCGTTCAGTTCCCCGAACTACGGAAGCTCTGATTCTGCATTCTTTTGAATGTATGATACGTAGGCACGAGACGCAATGTCTTGGCGAGCACACTTCCACCCTTCTTCCATCTTCCTCTTTTCTTTCCTTTCCTCCGTCCCCTGGTTCCATGAACTACGACGCTCTGACTTCCTCATTGCACTATGAGGGTATGTAGGCACGAGGACTTCGTTCCTCCGCGAGCACCTTCTTTCTTTCTTTTCTTTTTCCCTTTTCTCTCTCTCCCCTTTCTTTTAGCTAGAAGCCTTTAGATAGATCACCCATCCAAGCCTAGAAGCAAGCGAAATGGTTCCCGTCGAGTACGACGGATGCGCTAGGTGCTAATACCTTCCTTTCGCATAACCGACCCCCCGTTCCCATTTCTCTTCCCCTTGGGTTTTATCGATATTTTCCCTGTCCTTTGGGACTAAATAAAGTTCGGTGGCGACTCTGTTGTATCTTTGAGTGTGCGATTCACCCAGGTAGAAACCAACCATCTTCATATATTAATTAATATATATTAATATTAATATATATTTATTAAAAATATATTAATATTAATATATACTAGCGTCCGGACGGACACGTGAGTGCTCGTCTGTTCGCTTTTTATAATGCACACGCGCGTAAAATATAAATCGTATTATTATTTTTATTTAATTTTTCTTTTATTATTTATTATTTAACAAACTATCACATAACCAACATTGGTTAGAAAGAGAAGCTAAGATTTAAAATAAAATCTGAAAAAAGTATATTTGGAAGAAAAAAAACTACATCAAAATCATGTTTTTACCTTTATATATAGGTATAAACCTGATTAATATATTAATATATATTAATTATTGATCGTACCTGGATCAGACAGTTAGATAGTTGCCAACAGCGTCGTGAAACCTTCAGCTTCGGTGATGGTGAGACGACGAGGGGGTGTACCTGCAAGGTACTCCGACGCTCAAGTCAGGTAAGGTCAGAGAAAAGCAAGTACAGAACATAGGTGTGAGTTTAGAATATGAAGTAACCTGACCCTCTCAAGAGAGAGGGTATTTATAGAGAGCCCCCAACGCGCGGCCAACCGTTACTTGCACTGGGCTGGATTACAGGGCCCAATCCAAGTAACTGCCAGGGCTTACGTGGCGTAGTGAAGACCAGCGCGTGGTCTTTGCCCTGGGGTAACGGTCCCGAGATCTCCGGAAGTTGGGCAGACCGAATCCTTCGGAAGTGGGAGGTTACGAGAGAACATGTCCTCGCGGGGAGGAGTCTTTGTGAGTCGGGGAGAGACATGCCCTACGGGGCTTGACGTCTCTGTTCGGCGGTCTTTGTTGCACGTGCCTGACACTGCTGAAGGCTGGCACGTACTCGACGCAGGTGTTGCCTACGGGCCTTGTTGGGTTGTCCCAGGTCGTGTGGGTTGGGCCTGCCCGTATGAAGGGCAGGCTCCGGCCCAGTCCAGAACAGGAGCCCCCCAAGTCGTTGCTCTGAGGTGTTAGAGTAATGACTTAAGGGTCAGCCATCATGTCGAGGACATATCGGATTCGATCGTGGGACCGGGGCAACGAAAGTCACGGGGACCTCTTCGGTTTTGACGGGCTCATGCTATGAGCGAGGAATGTCACATGGGGCAGAAACCTTGATGTCTGCTTGGGTCTGACAGGCCGTTGATGGGCGACTCCGCGGGGAGACGAGAAGTTGTGGAGTCGAGCACCAGACATAGTGAATGGACACGTGTGGGAGAACGAAAGGGCTCACATGGGGAAGCGTGTGCCACGTGTCACACGCCATCATTACTTAGGGCGGCTAGCCTAGGGTAGCGTAATCGAGTGCCTAGGAACTCCTCGAGTCCCGTGAGGGGCTTTATAAATAGTGGCCAGCCCGTCTCACTTTCACTTTTCGCTCTCCCTTGCTCAGATTCTCTCTCTTTTCCTTCTCTGTCTTCACCGCCGTTCTCTGCCACCTACCGCCGCGCCGGAACTCCGTCAGTCGTTTTTCAAGTAAGTTTCTTGATCTTTTTCCCTCTTTAAGGTGTTTTATATGGTGTTCCTACGGTGAACTGGTGAAGTTCTTGGGGAAACCATGAAATTTCTGGCGAAAACGGCGGGATTTCTCTATGTTTTTGTTGAACCTCGCAAGGAGATGGGATGAATTCCCCGGGGACAAGAAGAATGTCCCGAGATGAATAACTCGAGGCTCTCACCAATATTCTGAGTTGTGGGACGAATTTTCCTCGGGGTGGCATACCAGCGACCTGAGGATGGTCCCGGGGACGCTCCTTCTTCGCCCTTTCACTTGATCAGCAGTTGAGGGGTGAATTTGATATGGATCATTGAATTCACCGTTTCCTTCTGCTTTTCATGTAAATGGAAGCCTTGGTCGTGGCCGTGGGATCTCTAGACGTTGACAACCAACCGAACTCCCCGATGATGCTGATCCACAGTGTCGAGGAACGGCCGCTCGAGGAGTGGGTCAGCGACAAGCCTCTAAATATGATTTCCCAGTTCGTCGACGGGGATAAGGACGACATCTTCTGCACCGTCGAGCATCGCTTAGGGGGCTCCTCGAAGACATGGAAGGTGTTCCGGCCTCAAGCACACCACAGTATTTGCTCGACGTACCGAGGGATGCGGTTTCCCCTGTACGACTTTATGTTCGACGAGGCGGGGTGGCGCCTGCCCTTCACTGATTTTCAGCAATCGGTGTTCATTTGGCTGCGGCTGGCGCCCTCGCAGCTCCATCCCAACTCCCTCGCCTTTATCCGCGCCTTTGAGCTCGTTTGTAAATATCTCAAGGTTGGGGCAACTGTGCCCCTCTTTTTCCGCATCTTCCACCTGCAGCGACAGGCAACTGATGGCGGACATGGCTGGGTGTCTTTCAAACAGGTGAGCATACTGTTCCAGACCTACATGGACTCTGTTCGCAACTTTAAGTACCGATACTACATCGTGAGGCCGGTTTCGCTCGAGGCCGTGAATTCGGTGTATCGTCGGGTCTTCCGAGAAGTAGACGGACAGCAGGAGGAAGCCCTCGAACCAAGGTTCCCCTTATTCTAGACGGATGAGCATTTTAAGAGGGGCACAGATAGCTACATTATCAGCCCTGGCCGACTTTGCGAAGGGGACCGTCTGGCGTACAAGGAGATAGTCAAGGTCGTCGCCGGATTTAACAAAGCCAAGCTCGTGACACCGGACGGGAAATTTGTCCGGGGCGATGATGGGCAGGTCCTAACGAAACCCCGGTTGATCAATACGAGGGCCCTCCTCGAGACATTCTCCGATGAGGATTCCATGGAGATGTTAGGTGGTGGAATCTTCCTCGACTTACTCTTTCTACCCGTTCTGGGATCGATTTACTGACATATTTCTTTCTTTTTTCTGCAGGTAAGATGTCGAGTGCGAAGGAGCGAATCAAGAAGCTGGCGGATGCCCGCATTTCAAAGAAAAGTGGGAAAAGTCGTGTCGATCAAATCCGTACGGAGCATCCCGTCCCCACTCCAGCGCCCGGGGGTTCTTCCTACTCTCCTCAAGGTAGTCAGTCTCCCGATAGTCAGGGGTCACCGAAGAGACAGCGACTCGCCGAGCATGTGGATGTCGATCTCACTGAGAACGAGAGCCCTCCCGCGGTGAAATTTGTGCTCCCACCTTGTCACTCGAGGTTGGACTTCTTTACGGGGAACAACTCCCTGTGCGTTGGTGCACCCAAAATTCAGACCATCTTGGGTGTCGACAGGGCTTCTCAGTCAAGGGCGTTGGTGGAGGATGTGTCTGTGGTGATGCGGGTTTGCGCGACTGCCTTGGTCTTGAACGACAAGACATGCCCGGCTGGCGAGCTGAACAGGTTGCAAGAGAGCTTCAAGTCTATCTCAGCTGAGATGGAGAAGGTGGGCAAGGAGCTGACTGACTGCAAAAACCAGAACAAGTCCCAGGTCGAGCTTCAAGGGAGGCTGGAGGAGAGGCTGAAGAAAGCTGAGGAGGAGAGGAAGGGTCTTTTGGCGAGGATCGCCGAGCTGGAGGAAGCTGTTCACCCAGCTGAGGAGGAAACCGAGGAAGACAAGTTATTGACCTCCCGGGCATCTCTGATAGCGAAGCTTAGGCAAGCTGAGCAGGATAGCCTCGTGGCGGCCGACATTGGTTTCAACAATTTCGTTCAGCAGCTTCGGGTCCTCAACCCTGGTCTTATTACAGAAGGGGCTGACCCTAACTTCGAGGTGGTCGAGGGTCAGATCGTGCAGCCAATGCAGAAGGGCGAAGTTGGCAGAGGGGCGACGGAAAACGAGCAGCCTGAGGGGACTGCCGCTGAATAGGTTTTTACTTGCTTGTTCTATTTGGCCTGCGAGCCACTTTCTCTAGGTCTCGGTTTGCCTGGCCTGCACGCCATTTTTTGTAATGACTTGTGCCCGGCCTACGTGCCAGGGGCTTTTTGACATGTTTGTAACATTTGTACAATGGGCTTTTGCCCGATTTTAATACTTTTCTTTTTGCTTATCTGTGTGTGTGATGCTTGTGTATTTGCTATACTTTACTTATTTTTGTCTAAGTGATTTGATGATTTTGGGAACTTGCTCGACTTTGATGATCCTCGACTGCGTGGAGAGCTGGTCGAGTGGTCGGAGGTGTATTCCGACCTTCAACGAGGCTAAGAGCTCGGTCGAGGTCTTAACTTCGTGACGTGAACATCCCATCGCGAGCTGGGTGTACTGCCTCATTGGTACGACGACGACGGAGCTCGGTCGAGGTGTCCTCGTCGGACCAAGGATCTTCGCGCACACACAACGCGGCCCTTAGTCATCGTGTCTCGTATAGAGGTGTCGCGCTTGTACCCTAGCGCGCCCCCTTAATCGTGATGTTGGCGTGTTGCGGGCAGTGTTTAACTGTAGTATTGTTTAAGTTTCTCAGTGTTCCAAGGTCGAGCAAGTTCTTCCCCATGTAGATTTTTGAGGAAGTAGGCTCCTGTCCCCGTTTTCGCGCGGACGCGGTACGTGCCCTCCCAGTTCGCGGCGAGCTTGCCCTCTCGCGAATCTTTCTGGTTCCTTCACAGGACGAGGGTGCCTACTTGAAAATATCGTTTAATAACTTTGTCGTTATAACGTAGAGTTATTTTTTGCTTGAGTGAGGCTTCCCGGAGGGATACCCCCGTCCTTATTTCCTCGACGAAGTCGAGCTCTTCTCTCAGGGCCTCATTGTCCGCGTCCTCGTCGAGGGGGGGCTCCGTTCTCCTCGAGGCTTCCCTGATCTCCACTGTGATTACCGCTTCCGTTCCGTAGGCCAGATGAAAGGGGGTCTCCCCGGTGGTGGAATGTGGGGTTGTTCGGTAGGCCCAGAGGGCGCTGTGTAGTTCCTCGACCCACCGTTGTTTGGCGTCGCCTAGGCGACGTTTCAATCCTCAGAGGATCACTCTGTTCGCTGCTTCGGCCTGCCCGTTCGTTTGAGGATGCTCGACCGACGTGAATTTCTGCTTCGTGCCCAGTTTCGTGATGAAGTCTTGGAAGTTCTTGTGGGTGAACTGTGTCCCGTTGTCGGTGACGATCGCTTGGGGTACGCCATATCGGGCGAGGATGTTCCTCTTGTAGAAACAGAGTATATTGAAGGCCGTGATTTTGGCCAAGGCTTCTGCCTCGATCCATTTTGTGAAATAATCCACGCCGACGATGAGGTACTTATTTTAGTATGAACCCACGACGAAGGGCCCGAGGATGTCCATTCCCCACCACGTAAACGACCATGGGGACGACAATGTTTTGAGCTCGTTTGGAGGGGCAAGGTGCATGTCCCCGTGTCGTTAGCATCGATTGCATTTCTTGACGTGTGCCTTGGCGTCCTGCTGCATGGTGGGCCAGTAATACCCCGCTCGGAGAGCCTTACGGGCTAAGGATCACCCCCGAGATGTTGTGCATTGATTCCCTCGTGGATTTCCTGGAGTATACCGGGAACCCTGGTCTCCTCGACGTACCTGAGGAGGGGGATAGAAAACCCGCGGCAGTATAGCTTGTCCTCGACTATTGTGTACGAGCACGCCCGCCGCTTAACCATCCCCGCTTCCTTGGGGTCTTTGGGAAGTTTTCCCATCGTGAGGTACTCGTATACCGGGGTCATCCAGCAATTGTTGTCCCCAATGGCGTTCACGCCCACCGCCGGAATGGGTTTGTCGATGCTCGGGCGGGAAAGCACCTCTTGTATGATGGATTTGTTTCCGCCTTTCTTCTTTGTGCTCGCCAATTTGGACAAGACATCTGCTCGGGTATTGTGCTCGCGTGGGATGTGGGTTACTTCTGCGGAGGTGAATTTTTTCATCTTTTCTTTCACCAAGGTCAAGTATTCGATGAGGCTGTCGTTCTTGGCTTGGTACTCTCCTCGGACTTGCGAGGCTACGAGCTGGGAGTCGGTGAATATTTTGACCTATTTGGCACCAAGCTCCTCGGATCTACGGTGAGATGATGGTAGGACACCTCGGGGTCAAGGCCAGGCATCTCGGAGGTGCTCCATGCAAACAGATCAGCGTTCTCTCGGAGACATCCCTTCAACTGCTTCTTCGCCAGGCCGGGGAGTTCAGTGTCGATCTTCACGCTTCGGTATGGGTTGTCTCCGAGGGCGACGAGCTCAAAGTCTCTGTCTGGGACGGGGCGCGCTGGGTGGAGGAGCTGCCCGTTGTTTTCCTCCTGGAGGTCGAGGTCAGCTGCTCCGCTTTCGTCATGTTCGCCAAGGAACCTACTGTCGAGGTCGACCGCGTTGACGTGCGGGAGTGTCTTCTGCATGGCGTCCGGGGACGACTTCGCTCCGGTCTTGGGCTTGGTGCTAATGGAACTCATGCCTTTGATTGCAGCGTCGAAGCATCTCCTGGCCGCGTCTATATCCCCGTGCATCGTAACGACCTGGCCCCTGGCCGTGTAGTACTTCATCTTGAGGTGGACTGTCGATGGAACAGCAGTAAGTTCGGCCAGGGTGGTCCTCCCGAGGATGCAGTTGTAGAGGGATGGATATTCGACCACCAGGAAGCGGGTCTTGACTTGTCGGACAGTGTCTTCGGTCCCGAATGTGACCATCAGTTCAACGTAGCCCCACGATCTGGTGGTGGTGTCGTTTGTAACACCCCAAAATTTGCCTTCTTGCTTTTAGCTAACTGGCTTATGTTACTTTGCATTTCTTGCATTAGCATTTGTGCATAGCATTGGTTCTTAACATGGGATCAAGGTACTTGGTTCATCTCAAAGGAGTCTCAAGCTTCAAGGTGGTTTGAGGGGTTCATCACATCTTCATAAGATCAAGAATGGCAAAGGATTTCAAGTGAATCTTTCCCTCCTAACCAGAGGGACCAAATTAGGGTTTTGGTTCCAAAAGTCTTCTTGATGGGTTTTGCTTGTTCAAATACATTCTGATGAGGTTCTATATGCTTACAAGTACTCATGGAGGAAAGACTTGGCTAGTGTTTCATTGTGAAAGATGTTCAGTGGATCAATTGCTTGTAGACCAAGAAAAGTCAACAGTGAGAGGGGAAGTCAACTGTGGAATTTTGAGGTTCTCTTCAGGGTTTTCAAGGTCTCACATCCTCATATGGTCTTCAAGGGTCAAGTTTCATACCATTTATCAAGAATCAAGGGTTTGTACAAAAGTTACTAAATTTGGAAAATGACCTATAATGAGAAGTTTCCATTTTTGGCAAGTTTTTACACTACATTCAACTTGACTTTTCATCATCAAGGAAGCTTCAAATAAATTTTCCTCCAACATGAAAGTTGAAGATCTTTCTCTCCCATTTCCAAAAAGTACTAGTTGTCTCCATATCATTTGTGAAACTCAAGTTATGATCAAAAGAAGGCAAGGTGCATTTTGAGGTTTTCCACATGTACCAATTTTCCACCATTTGAATTTTCATCCAAAAGGACTTGTAATCACTTCAATTGCTTCAAGTCATATTGTACCATCAAAGTACAAGCCATGAGCACCAATTTTCACCCTTGTTTCATGCCAAACCGTGCCTTATTCATGGTGTATTTAACAAATAAACAATTTGCAAATTGATCCAAAACTCACAAACCAAGCATCCACTAAGCCCAAGTACAATTCATTTGTGATCAGCAGAAGAAATGTGAGTGAATCATGCTGATTTCATGACCCATGCACGTGTGGATTAGTGGGTACAACACAAAGTGCATTTTTGCAAAACCACTCAAAACTCATTAACCAAGGGATTAATCAAATTTTAATCATGATCAGAGGTCTAATGAGGTGTATATAAGCTAACTCAAACGCACAAAGCTAGGTCATACACTCTCATTTGCTCAGAATTCCAAATTTTGCTCTCTCCCTTTCTCTCTTCGAAACTCACTCTCCTTGGAATTTCTTTGAGATTTTATTTTACATTCTTGATCAGTGAAGTAAATAGAGCAAGAATCAACCATTGATTGGAGCTGAGAGTGAGTTTTTCATCAGATTCAGTTTTGAAGGTTCAAGTTCAAATCTCAAGATCTAGCACGATTCCAAGCTCTAATTGCATTTATTTTGCAATTAGAGGTTCTAACGAGTATATCTGCAGCTTCCAGAGGGTTTTCTTTGTGTATTTTAAGCTCTGCAATTCCCAGGTTAGTGTGAAATTCATCCTCATGTAACTTGATTTTATGATGTGCATTGTGTTCTTCATGAGTTGCTGATCATGCTGGTATGTTTAGATTTGATTTTGGACGTGTATCATGGATGTATTGTAGATCTAAAGTTTTTAGATCCAAACTTCTTTTCTTCGATTTGGCTTGTGTGTTGATGATCTGTTGAAACTAATTGCATATTCTTAATCCTTGTTGAATTCTGGTTGGAATGGTGTGCTTGTTTGCAATTTCTGGGAATTTTTGAAGTGCAGGTCGCCGGAGAAGGTGACCGGAGCTAGGGTTCCGGCACCTGGTTTTGTTTCAGGTCATCTGAGGTTTTGATGGAGAAGATGGAATCTGGACCGTTGGTGGTCCAGATCTGGTGGTCCACATTCAGCCACGTCATTTAAAATCTATTTTTATTTTATGGCTTGCGTGTTGTTGATCCATGTTTATTATTGTGTACATCTAATCTGGACCTCTCATCACGTATGATTGTGTGATTGTTTGACTTGATCTCATGCGTTGGATTCATCTGATGGTTTGGATTATGCCAACACATTAAAAATTCATGTGCCCTTCACGTGCTTGTATTTTAATTGTTGATGATTTGGTGTGTGCATGCTTACATTTATTATGGTGTGCCTTGTGATCTGAGCCTTCCATCTTAATTACCTTGGTTTTGTTGACTGCATGTGGGACGTCTGATTGATCAAATGGCTTGTGTGTATCCTATGTGTTGACTGAATTCCATGTGGGGTGTGTTGACTTCGCTGATGGGTCTTTTGACTTGGGCTTGATATCCACACCTCCCCCTTGAGCCCAGTTTGGTTTTGAGCGTGTTTGGGCTGCTATCTGAACCCCCATGTTTATTTCTTTCCTTTTATTTTATTTTAATTGTTGCATTTTCCTTTTTAATTTTTAAAAATAGTTTTAAGCATCCAAAAATTACCAAAAAATTCATGAAGCATATTTAGGGTTTTATAAAATTTTGTCAAATTTTATTTTTCATTTTTTATTTTATTTTGTGCATCTGAATTAATTGTTTAATTAATTTCTTTTTGGATTGTTTCATATATGCACACCCTGCCTTGTTGATTTTTGTTCTCATCATCTATACATGATTTGCATCTCATTCTCTTTGCATTTGTTGGAGGACATGTTGAGGTTCCTAAAAATATTTTTGTTTCATTTTTAAAACTTTTTCATATTGCATTTTAGTCCCTCTCTTTTGCATATTGGTTTATGTTTCTTATGAGATCTTTGCTTATTTGTTTGAGGTACTTAACTTGTGAATTTTGGTGAGATCTTTTGACATGTGATTGGCTTCTAACTTAGGTCATTTGAGTTTTAATTTCACAATTTTTGAATGTCATTTGATATATGTTTGTTTATTTGTGCTTAAATGATTTATGCATGATTATATCTTGACATCTCTTTACACAAGTTGACTTGCCATGCCTATTTGCTTGAGTTTCTTCTTGATTCTTTGCATGGGCGTTTGATATGATGTTTACCCCTGGTTGAGGTCCCTTGGGACCAAATTTTACAATTTGTGGATCATGTTTGGGTATGTTTTAAGGGCTTGAACTTTGAGTTTCCATTTGTGGATTACTATGGTGCATGTCTTGAAGGTGTTGCTTGATAATTAACCTTATATGACTTAAGTTTGGTTTGGTATGATATTGATGCATATGCTACTGCCTCTTGAGCTCCTTACTTGTTTTTCATTTCACTTGAGCATAGTTGAATGCATTTGGTTTGAATTGTATGATGAATATCTTTACCTTTCCTTTTGTGGACTTCTTTGGATCCTAATGCTTCATGATATGAATCACTTTTGAATATGAGAATTGTCGATGATAATATGAGCTTGGTTCTGACTTTTTTTCATCTTCATCTTGTTTTTCTCATTTCATTTTTATATGAAGTTCAATGGTGCTTAATTGTGCATTTCATACAAGTATGCTTGTCTTTTTTCATGTTTATCTTTGCATGCTCACTTGGATTGTTTTGCACTGATCTTTGAAACATGTTTGATGATTTGAGTTGGACATTTGTGATGTGATGTGCTTGCTGCCCTTTATTGTATCTCATCTTCTCCTCCTATTTCTCTTTTCTTCTCTTTCACACTCTTCCTCCCATGAATCTCAATACTTATTTAAGTCTTTGATTCTCTCCCTTTAGAGCTACCTAGTCCAACTTAATTTTTTATTAAGCTTGGAGTAGGATTAGCATTAGGTTTTAGGTAGTCGTCTCTCCTAAGCCTCACTAACCATAGGTCATCCATGCATGATAACATTAGGACTCTTAGTTTCCCTTTAGAGTTTCCTTTGGGTCTTCTCTCTTCTCATCTCAAAACTTCTTGAAAACACTTAATAAAGATAAAGTGTATTGCGCACGAGCCTTAAGCGTGGGGAATGAGAAATGAGGGGCTTCCTCTCATCTTTCTAGAGTGCTTAGCGGGCGTCCTGTCTTGGGACGATTCGTTAAGTATTCGTCCCTGTGCCCTGGACTTTGGTGCAATGCAAGTTATGAACTAACTTAAAAAGCACTTCTGTCTAAAAAACACAAAACAAATTCAAATATTTTTATCCTTCGGGATTGTTGGGTTCCAAATTTCATTTTCATAAAAGAGCTCGTCGCTCACGTAAAAAACACTTACCCATTCGTGGTTGTACCCACGAACTACATTAGCTCTGATTCCTCTCTCTCGTCCGATTGAGGATATGTAGGCACAAGACAGCGATTGTCTTGGCGAGCAACCTTCCCCCACAGTTCTCGTCCGAACTACGTTGACTCTGACTTTCCCATTGCACTGAGGGAGTACGTAGGCCTAGGGCATCGAATATGTCCTACCGAGTCCGTCTTAGTCACCCCCATCCCCGTTCTCTTTTGTTCAGCCATAGATAGTAGGACAGCTCACCCTCCATTTAGACAACAAGCGTGGATCCCATCGAGTACGATGGACGCGTGGGGTGCTAACACCTTCCCCTCGCATAACCGACTCCCGAACCCGGACTATGGTTGCGATGACCATGTCTTTCCCCCTTTCTCTTCAGGTTTATGCAGTGTTTCCTTTCCCTCTCTCGGGATAAATACACATTGCTGGCGACTCTGTGTTTTCTGCGCCACTCTCGCGTTTGTACCGTTGGATGCGAATCTTTCGAGAGTGACAGCTGGCGACTCTGCTGGGGACTCTGGTTGACCTCTTGCTGGTCCATCCCCTTTAGCGAGTCGATCCTAGCGCTTGTTTGTTTTTTTTGTTGGGTGTTTATTTGTTGTGCTTTATTATGTTGTATATTACTGTTTTACAGCTTTTATTGCATTGCATTTCATTTTATTACTGTCATACTGGATATTGCTGTGTTGTGCTGGCTGGTTTCTGTTTGGTAGGTTGGGTTGTTCTGAGAGATAAGCCCAATACCCAGGCTTGAGTACACCCTAGGACTAGAGTGGAGAGTAGTGGGACCTACGTGCCCACTTGGTACTTTTGTGTGTTCACGAAATTCACAACTAGACGAGGCTATCTTGGGACGCATTCTGACGTGTGTGTCTTGCGCATGTTAGGGTGTTGATCTAGAGAGCTGTCGACTCTGGTGACCGTTTCTCCGATACCTCAGTTGTGCCTCTCCTCCCGAGATGTGACAGTGGCAGACCACGTTCCGTGGCAAACCCATTGCACATTCTCGATCCGAGGACCCAATGCTGAGGGACTCGCATAGGATGACCTTTTTTTTTAGGAGAATCAGTTGAGGCCTCCTCGATTGATGATGATGCCAAACTAGAAATGGTGAACGTATCATCATTTCTCGACCTGAGAGCTCGTGATATTGAGGATCCTCGATTTTCTAGAACCCACATGAGAGATGGGATGGGTGTTTGCAGGTCTGCAGGAAACCGAAACCTTCAACCTACCCAGTTTTATGGATTTCTCATCAGTGTTGATTATCTGAGTTTTCTGGTTATCTTAGTGGTTCGGTATTCTAGATTTCTGGTTTTCTGGGTTGTGGTTCTTGTTCAGTTAGCAGCACAGCACGTCCAGCAGTGATGCCTTGATCCCATGCTTGCATGTGCATATCATTTTTCTTGCATTCTAACATGTTTGACATCTTTTAGGGCTTGCATCTTACTCTTGATTCTGGTTTTCTGAGGTTGCCTTAGCATGGAGGTCCAGAGAAAGAAGATTGTTGCTTATTCGTTCCCAGACCCGACCTTGACGTTGATTCACAAGCTGATTAGTATGGCTGGTCCCGGAGTTCGTACAGAGTTCAGTGGAGAGTATGGGAGACTTCTGAAGTTTGTCTACAGTATCTCCAAGTATGAGAAGGATGCCATTCATACACTTCTGCAGTTCTATGATCCGTCTTTGTGTTGCTTCACTTTCCCAGACTATATCTTAGCTCCAACGTTGGAGGAGTTCTCATTTATTTTAGGAATCCCCATCAGGCATGACATAGTATTCTTTTCTGAAGAACGTCCCAGGATAAAAGAAATGGCCACTGCTCTGCATATTGGTGAATCCACTCTGAGCAATAATATTGTGGAGAAACAAGGAGCTAAGGGTATCTTATTGAAGTTCTTGTTTGATCAAGCTTGCATACATGTTAAGGAGAAGAATTGGACTGCTTTCCAAGCTATTCTGGCTATGTGCATCTATGGGATTGTCCTGTTTCCCAATGTTCCTGATCTGGTGGATATGCATGCTGTCAGGATCTTTATTTCAAAGAATCCTATACCTACCTTTGCTAGGTGATGTGTATCACTCAGTCCACTACAAGAATGAAAATAGGCGTGGAAAAACTGTGAGTTGTTGTGCACCACTCTTATCTACTTGGTTTCTGAGTCATTTCCCTGAAGCTGGCGCTTTCGTTGACACGAGAGATTCTCTGAAGTGGTCAAAGAGGTTAATGGGCTTGACTGCTGACAACATTGTTTGGTTCAACCATGACTTGCTAGGAATGAAGATTATTTGCAAGTGCGGAGAATTCCCTAATGTACCCTTGATAGGGAGAAGAGGTGGAATTAATTATAATTCTTCCCTTGTTATCAGGCAGTTTGGTTATCCTTTGAGAGGTCCACCTGAAGAGCGAGATATCAGAGAGTCTTTATTATTCAATGGTACTGGGGATCAAGAGATGATAAGGAAGATTGTGAATGCTTGGAAGCAGGTGACCAAGAAGGGAAAAACTTCATTCGGGAAATGTAATAACCGGGCTTTTCCTTCCTATGAAGAGTGGATTAAGAAAAGAGCAGAAGAGGAACTTCTTCCCTTCCCGGTGGAACCACCTTTGTATCCTTTGATGATTGAGGCTCCCACGACTGTTGGTATAGAGAAGTATGATAAGTTATGGGCTGAGAAGGAGAAACTCCGAGAAGAGAATCGTGAGCTGGGCAGAGAGGTTGGTCAGTTGAAGCACGAAAAAGGCGAAGCTATCCATGTTTCCAGATTAAAATCAGAACTTTTGGCTGTGAAGGAGAAAGAATTGTCTAAAGAAGTCACCGCCAGAGAGAAAGTGGCTCAAGCGTTGAAAAGTGTTAGCAAGGTCCTTTCATCCAAAAAGAAAGAGTTGGCTTATGCTATGTCAAGAATTCACAGGTTCAGTGACCGTCGGAATACAGCAATTACTTGCAACAGGTTGAAAGAGGACAAGTATCTGGAACAGATTGAAGATTTGAAGACAAAGCTTCGGGAGAAGGATAAGGAGATTTTATCAGGGATCTTTGAGAGGAGAGCAGTTGAGGAAAAGCTCAAGGAAACCATGGCAGATATGGAATAGCTGAAGATCCAAGCTGAAGTGAAAAAAGCCAGAAGCGAGGGTCCAAGTTCAGGTGGAGCTTCTGGAGAAGATGATTGGGAATTGCATAGTCGTTATTTAACAGGAATCTTGCATAGGAGAGATCTTCTGATTCAGGAGTTGACTCAGAGACCAGAGCATCCTAATACCAAGAAGCTTCTCAAAGAAGTGCAGAATTGGTGCAAAAAGAATGACGAATGGGGAATTTTAGCGCGGCTGAATCTCGATGATATGCCTTAGTTTCCTTGCTATTGTTTTCTTTGTATTTCCGGGATCACCACCAGGCTTGTTGGTCGGGATCTTTGTTTATGCTTATTCAGACTTGTGTTATAACAGATGCTTATTCTCTTTATATGATCAGGAATTCAGTTCTCTTCGGTTGTTAAAACTGGAATCAAGGGATAGATCGCCTTGATAATGTTCATACATGTTTGCATTTGCATTTGCATAATCATCTCTTTTTGCATTGCAGGTTATCTTGGATTCTCTGGTTTTCTTATGCTCTCTCTTTTTTACAGTCAGGATTGATCAACCAACTTATCGGTATTCTACCAGACTTAATCAAAGCAGAGTGATGGACAAAGTTCAGGCAGACATGGCAGCTATGCAAGCTCGCATCGATCAATTCATGGAGATGATGCAGGGTGTGGTGCAGAGTCAGAATGAATTCAGAACTCTAGTTCAGCCTTTGGTGTCGCAGGTTGATGAAAATGGTATCTTACACGGTGGTCTTCTTAATCGTGTTATTCCTCCGGGCGGAGGTGGTGCTGGTATCAACATTCATATTCCTGGTGCTGGTGGACAGGGTGGGATTCCTTCAGTGGTTGGAGAAGGAAGCATTGTTCAAGCTATCCACGGCCATCGTTTTGATGATCAACAGGATGATGTTTTTTCAGTCAGAAGCTTAGACGCTGGTCTTCCTGTGGTTAGTGATGAGAGGATCCGTTTAATCGAGGCGCAACTAAAAGGGGTTATGAAACAGGATGATCTGGGAATAGATTTGGACGACCTAGAGTTGGTCCCTGATATTGTCATTCCACATAAGATTTAGATTCCTACACTGGAGAAGTATAATGGTTCTACCTGCCCGAGAACTCATGTAAAGGCATATACCAGGAAGATGGTTGCCCATACCAAGGATGAAAAGCTAATGATGCACTTTTTCCAAGACAGCCTGTCAGGCGCGTCTTTGGAGTGGTACTTGGCACTGGAAAGTAGAGATGTTCGTACTTGGAGAGAGTTAGCTGCAGCTTTTATTAAGCATTACCAGTACAACATGGACATAGCTCCTAACAGAATTCAGCTGTTGAGCATGTCCCAGAAAAATGATGAAAGTTTCAAAGAATACGCGCAAAGGTGGCGTGAATTGGCGGCTAGAGTACAGCCACCAATGCTGGAAAAGGAGATGTTGGATATGTGTATGGATGCACTGCCTAAGCACTATTATGAGAAGCTATTGCCTTGTTCTCTAGGCAAGTTTGCAGATGTGATTGCTATCGGACAGAAGGTAGAGGTTGGAATTAAGGATGGAAAAGTTTCTAGTGGTGACGGATCGTCCTCCGGGCATGGAAAGAAGCCATTTGATAGTTATAAGAAGAAAGGAGAGGCCAACGCTGTATCATCTCACAGGGGAAAAGGGAAACAGCGTCAGAACAATAATCAACAAGTAGCATCGGTAACTATCCCAGCAACGTTACCTCCACCACAGCAACAAAGGAATAATGCTAATCAGAACAGGCAGCAGGGCCAGTATCAGAACAGACAAAGGAATGCAGAGAGGCATTTTGATCAACCACCAATGTCATATGCACAGTTGTTGCAATATTTGCTGCAGTTGTGTCTAGTTGAGCTCCATACCCTGGCTCCACCAACAGGGGAACTCCCACGAGGCTACGATGCTAACGCACACTGCGATTTTCACTCTGGTGCTCCAGGGCACACTGTGGAGAAGTGTAGGGCGTTTCATCACAAGGTGCAAGACCTTGTAGACTCCAAGGCTATCAATTTCTCAAATGTTGGGCCCAATGTTATTCAAAACCCGATGCCTGATCACAATGGGTCGAGGGTGAATGCGATAATTGAGGAATGTGAAGCTTTGAATTTGATTATGGATGTTGAGGAATTGAAGACTCCGCTGGCTGTGGTTAAAAACAGGTTATTGAAGGGTGGCGTTTATCCGGGTTGTAATGAGAACTGTCCAGATTGTTTGACAAAGGATAATGGTTGTGATTCGTTGAAGATGGGTATCCAGAATATGATTAATGAGGGTTGCTTATAGTTTGATAGAGGTAATCAGCAAGAAGAAGTTGTCAGTGAGAAGGTTGCTACTATCACCATTCCTTTCAAAACGATTACTATTTCTGGTCCGGCAAGGCCACCTCCAGTTATTATCACAAGGGCTGGACCCATTCCGTATGAAAGTTCTAAGGCTATTCCCTGGAATTATGGCACCGAGGTGTTTGTCAATGGACAAAAGCAGGAATTAATGGCTACTTCATCAGTGAGTTCTAGTTCAGAAGTTAAGGTTGAAGCTGATGCTATAACGAGAAGTGGTAGAGTACTTACTCCTGTTAATGATCAACCCAGTACTTCTAGTCAAGATAAGGGAAAACAGGTAATGGATGGTTCTGTTCAGACTCCAGCGATTATTGATTCTATAGTAAAGCCAGCTGACAACTCTTTTTCTGTAAATGTAGAGAAGTTTATGAGACTCATCCGGAAAAGTGATTACAAAATTGTGGACCAGTTACATCAGACCCCGTCGAAGATTTCTATTCTGTCTTTGTTACTATGCTTTGAAGCTCATAGGAATGCTCTTCTGAAGGTTTTGAATGCAGCCTATGTTCCTCATGAGATTTCTGTTAACCAGCTGGAAGGGGTTGTAGCGCACGTGAATGCAGGTAATGGTTTAGGCTTTACAGATCTTGATCTGACTCCTGCTGGGAGGAATCATAACCATGCCCTGCATATTTCGATTAAGTGTCGTGGTTCACTGATGTCACATGTATTGGTTGATATTGGATCATCGTTGAATGTATTGCCAAAGAAATCATTAATGAAGTTAGATACTAGGGGATTAATTTGCACACCAAGTGACTTGGTGGTGCGAGCATTTGATGGCTCGAAGAGATCTGTCTTTGGTGAGATTGTGCTTCCGATCAAGGTTGGGCCAGAAATCTTTGATGCAACATTTTATATAATGGATATTCAGCCAGCATACAGCTGTCTGTTGGGTCGTCCTTGGATCCATGGTGCAGGCGCTGTAACCTCCACTTTGCATCAAAAGCTGAAATACATGGTTGATGGTCACGTAGTGACGGTGTGCGGGGAGGAGGACATAATGATCAATCAGCTGTCAACCTTTAAATACGTGAAAGTGGATGGTGAAATCCATGAGACGTTGTGTCAGGGGTTTGAGAAGGTGAAGGTTTCTGAAGAGGTTGTCCAGTTTGAGACTACAGAGTAGCCTGCAGTGGCAGATCAACCTGAGGTTTCTATGTCTTCGTTTAAAGACGCCAAAGTTGTGGTTGAAGCTGGTAGCTCACAGAGGTGGGGCCAAGTGGTTGAAGTTCGGGAGAAGAGGGATACTTATGGATTGGGATACAAGCCATCCGGGAGAGATAGGGATCCTCCCAAATTCTATGGCCCAGTCCGTTTCACCAGTGCATGTGTTTTCTTCGACAGAGTTAATGCCATTGAGGAAGAAGGGGACAGTGATTGTGACATGGATTGCTGGATCCGCCCTTGCGTCCCGGGAGAAAGTCTGTGCAACTGGTCTTCCGAGAAAGTCATTCAAGTGACTGGCTTCGAGTAATTTCTTTGTTTTCCTATTATGTTAATCCTGCGTTCTGCCCAAGACGTAGTGATTTTATTTGTAGGGCTTTTAACTGTTGCATGTTTTGCTTTATCATCAATAAAGGACTTTTCACACTCAAATATTTTGATCTCTGTCTTTCTGTTTTGTTTTTATGCATTAAAATCCCACATCAAAATGGCAATGTGTTTCTTTTGTTGCATACATAATAAAACATACCTCATCAATCATGCAAGTCTTTTTGTTCAGATGACACCGATCATGACTCAGCTATAGCCCGGTATGACTTTAACAATCTAATCTATCAGGCTGAAGAAGAGAATGACGAAGATTGTGAACTGCCTGAAGAGTTGGCCAGATTGTTGAAGCAAGAGGAGAGAGTCATCCTGCCTCATCAGGAGGAAATTGAGATTGTGAATCTGGGAACCGAGGACACCAGAAAGGAAGTAAGGATAGGGGTTGCATTGGAAGATAGCGTCAAGGGAAGATTGATTGAAATGCTCCGTGAGTATGTGGACATCTTCGCCTGGTCTTACCAAGACATGCCTGGGCTCGATACTGATATTTTTGTACATCGGCTACCACTTAAAGAAGGTTGTGCTCCGGTCAAGCAAAAGTTGAGAAGAACTAAACTGAAGATGTCTGTCAAAATCAAGGAAGAGGTTCAGAAACAACTCGATGTCGGTTTTCTTGCCGTGACAAATTATCCTCCATGGGTTGCTACCATCGTGCCTGTACCTAAGAAGGATGGGAAGGTCAGGATGTGTGTTGATTATAGGGATTTGAACAGAGCAAGCCCAAAGGACGATTTCCCGCTCCCTCACATTGACGTGTTAGTTGACAATACTGCTCAGTATTCGGTGTTTTCCTTCATGGATGGCTTCTCTGGGTATAACCAAATTAAGATGGCCCCAGAGGACATGGAGAAAACAACGTTCATAACACCGTGGGGAACTTTTTGCTACAAAGTGAGGCCCTTTGGATTGAAAAATGCAGGGGCAACTTACCAGCGGGCGATGGTGACTCTCTTTCATGATATGATTCACGAAGAGATTGAGGTCTATGTTGATAACATGATTGCGAAGTCACAGACAGAAGAAGAACATTTGATAAATCTTCAGAAGTTATTTAAAAGACTGAGAAAATTCAGACTGAGGTTGAATCCAAACAAATGCATATTTGGGGTGAGATCAGGAAAATTGTTGGGGTTCATTGTTAGTGAAAAAGGTATCGAGGTTGATCCTGCAAAGGTAAAAGCCATACAAGAGATGCTTGTGCCGAAAACAGAAAAAGAGGTTCGTGGTTTCTTGGGGAGATTAAACTACATTGCTAGGTTCATCTCGCATCTCACAGTCACGTGTGAACCAATCTTCAAGTTGTTGAGAAAAGATCAAGCGGTCAGGTGGAATGAAAATTGTCAAAAGGCATTTGAAAAGATTAAAAAATACTTGCAGGAACCTCCGGTCCTTATGCCGCCAGTGCCAGGAAGGCCTTTGATTATGTATCTCACGGTTCTTGAGAATTCAATGGGTTGTGTGCTCGGTCAACAAGACGAGTCAGGTAGAAAAGAGCACGACATCTACTACTTGAGTAAAAAGTTTACTGATTGCGAGTTGAGGTACTCGATGCTGGAGAAAACATGTTGTGCACTCGCTTGGGCCGCTAAGCATTTGAGGCAGTATATGTTAAACCATACAACCCTTCTGATTTCAAAGATGGATCCAATCAAGTATGTGTTTGAGAAGCAAGCACTTTCTGGCAGAATAGCCCGTTGGCAGATGGTTTTGACAGAATACGATATTCAATATGTTTCCCAAAAGGCCATTAAGGGAAGTGTTTTGTCAGAATATCTTGCCGAACAGCCAATTGAGGAGTATCAACCGATGAAGTTTGAATTTCCGGATGAGCATATCATGTATCTGAAGATGAAGGATTGTGAAGAATCTTTGCCTGACGAGGGACCTGAGATTGGATCTCAGTGGAAGTTGGTTTTTGATGGAGCTGTTAATTCATATGGCAACGAAATCGGGGCAGTCATTACGACTCCACAGGGTTCTCATATACCCTTTACTTCCCGATTAGCGTTCATATGCACCAAAAATGAGGCAGAGTATGAAGCATGCATTATGGGGTTAGAAGAAGCGATTAATTTGAGAATCAAGAACCTCGATGTTTATGGTGATTCTGCGTTAGTGGTTAATCAGATTACAGGTGAATGGGAGACTCGTCAAGCGAATCTTGTTCCGTATAACAACTATGCCAGAAGGTTGTTACCTTTCTTTGACAGAGTGGACTTCCATCACATTCCCCGGATAGAGAATCAGATGGCTGATGCGTTGGCAACGTTGTCATCAATGTATCAAGTGAATCGTTGGAATGACACTCCTTCAATCAGAATCATGCACTTGGACAGACCTGCTTTTGTATTTGCAGTTGAAGGGGTATCAGATGGCAAGCCTTGGTATCATGACATCAAAGTCTTCTTGAAGAGTCAGGAATACCCAGCTGGGGCATCTTCTAAGGATAAAAAGACATTGAGGAGGTTATCGGGAAATTTCTTCTTGAACAAGGATGATGTGTTATACAAGAGAAACTTTGACATGGTCTTGCTACGTTGTGTTGATGAACACGAGGTAGACCTGTTAATGGAAGAAGTTCACGAAGGTTCCTTCGGTACTCATGCCAATGGGCATGCAATGGCAAGAAAATTGGTGAGAGCGGGGTATTATTGGATGACTATGGAGTCTGATTGTTTTAAATACGCCCGGAAGTGTCATAAATGCCAGATTTATGCTGATAAGGTGCACGTACCGCCTACTCCTCTGAATGTTTTGTCGTCACCTTGGCCTTTTGCCATGTGGGGCATTGACATGATTGGGAAGATTGAGCCGACTGCTTCAAACGGACATCGTTTTATCCTGGTGGCCATTGATTATTTCACGAAGTGGGTGGAAGCAGCATCGTATGCCAACGTCACCAGACAAGTGGTAGCCTGGTTTATCAAGAAGGACATCATCTGCTGGTATGGAGTCCCGGAGAGAATCATTACTGATAATGGTTCAAATTTGAATAACAAGATGATGAAGGAGCTATGTCAGAGCTTTAAAATCGAACATCACAATTCTTCTCCCTATCGTCCGAAGATGAATGGGGCTGTTGAAGCGGCAAATAAGAACATAAAGAAGATTGTGCAGAAGATGGTAGTGACGTATAAGGACTGGCATGAGATGTTGCCTTACGCTTTGCACGGTTATCGTACTTCGGTACGCACATCAACTGGGGCAACCCCTTTCTCACTGGTGTATGGTATGGAAGCAGTTCTGCCATTAGAAGTTGAGATTCCTTCTTTGAGAATTCTGACAGACGTGAAGCTTGATGAAGCTGAATGGGTGTGTTCCCGGCTGAATGAACTGAACCTCATTGAAGAGAAGAGATTGAAAGCCATTGCGCATAGCCGGTTGTATCAGAGCAGGATGAAGAAAGCATTTGATCAGAAGGTGCGTCCTCGGTGTTTTCAAACTGGTGAATTAGTTCTGAAAAGGATCACTCCTCCTCAAACAGATCACAGGGGCAAGTGGACTCCGAATTACGAAGGGCCATATGTAGTAAGACAGGTTTTCTCTGGTGGAGCCTTATTACTCTCAACTATGGATGGCGAAAATTTTACGTCCCCTGTGAACGCGGATGTAGTCAAAAAATACTTTGCATAAAAGAGACCCGCTGAACATAAAAAGAAGGTTCGGGAAAAAAATGGGGCATCCTGGCGAACCATAAAAAGAAAAGGTTCGGGCAAAAATTAGGGATAAGAAGAAAAAAGGAAATAAACCCGCAAGGTTGAAAACCTGAAAAGGCAACTTTGGCAAAAATGGATATCCCGGTGGATTAAAAACCCGAAAAGGGCGATCCAGGCAAAAGTTAGGGATTTAAAAGCAAAGACTACGATCCGCGTTCGATCTGTGATTGCTATTCACACTTGGAAAATTCGAAGGAAAGGAATCAGTCCAGTCAGTCATCTTCAAAGGCCAAAGTATCTGCGGATAAACAAGTCATATGGGTTATAGCTGAGTCGAATCATGGTGGATGTATGTTCCCCACATTGCCGACATGTGTATTTTCTTTTGCTTTTTGCGTAATTACCTCTTTCCAGGAATTGCTTCCAAATGTAAATGCCTATTTACAGGCTGGTCATTCAATAAAGTTTGCATTTCAGTCAAAGAGCTTTTGTTTCTTGTTTTACCTGCTTTGTTTGTGAAAATGTCCGATATTTTTTATAAACATTACATGCTAAATGTTGAGCTTTATGAAACAAGTTGGAAAACAGTGGCAATTTCTTAGGCGTCAGTCACTATGATGATAATCAAAGTAATCATTTTTGCACGTAGACCTTTCTGTTGGTTTTGCAGGATGACATGTGTACCTCCCCAGTAGAGCTCTCCCCAGCTTTGAAGTTTGATCGTCCTCAGCAGTTTATTACTCTTCCCCATCAGAGTATCAAGGATCGTTTTCCTCAACAGAGTATAAAGAGGTAATTCCCCGAGCGGAGTCGTTGAGGATCGTCCCCCCTCAGCAAGGTATAAGAGGTTCACCCCAGCCAGAGTTGTGATTTGGCTCATCTTTACTCAGCAGGTAGCCAGAAACTGTCATTTCTACAGCCTCTTCTGCAAGAGATTGATGGAGCATCTTCTTTGATCAAAGATGGTGTTTCCCCACAGAGTATGTAGCAGTCGTTTTTCCTCAGCTAGTCAGGAAACATGTGTTTACCCCCTAGCAGGGTGGATGTTGACAACTACTATTTTCCAAACAGATGTATCGACGAGGATCGTCCCCCTCAACAGGAGTACAGAGGATTGTATACCCAGCCGAAGTTGTGTTTGGATTACTATTCCCCAGCAAGCGTTCAGAAGTTGATTGCTCTAAGATGGATGTTGTTGTATCTCCGGCAGGAGATTCGTGGACAAAAATGTTATTATCCCCACAGAGTCCTGATGTCTACTTTCCTCAGTTGGTCAGAAAGTATAGTCTCGCCAACAACGGCTTGATCTAATCCCCAGCAGGGTGAGGGTAAAGTTATTTCCATAACAGCAGATTAAGCTCACCGACATCCCCAAGCAGGGTCAGGTGGTGATTGGTATCCCCAGCAGGTCTTAAGTCCGATCGTTTTGGCAGGCGTCAAATCCAAGTTCTGAAGTATTTGGTGATACCCGGCGGAGGAGTTTCCATCTTCAGTATTTATCTCCCTCCCCGGCTGAGTGGGTTTTTCTCTCGGAGTTTCGTCCTTCTCCAGCAGAGTTGTTGATCTTGATACTCCCCGGTTGAGTGGGTTTTCTCTCGGAGATTCGTCTGTCTCCAGCAGAGTTGTTGATCTTTCCATCCCCAACAGAGTGGGTTTTCTCTCAGAGATTCCTCCATCTCCGGCAGAATTGGTTATTGTGATCTTCCCTAGCAGGGTGAAGTTTTCCCCAACAGGATTTCTTTGGTTTGATGACAATGTAGTTTGTCGTCCTCAGTGGAGATGCTTCTGTTCTCAACGTTTATTTCGCTGGGACGGTCTTTTGCATTGCATAAGCATTTTTTTACATGGCATCCTCCCAAATGCGTAGCATTTCCACTTCGTGTTGAGCATTACGGCAAAATTCAAACATATGCATCCGAAGCATAAGCCAGGTTTGAGTTTTCCTTCGTCAGGAAAGCAGGATTTCAGGAAATATCATTCGACTTTACTCCACAAGTGTTGGATTTAGTTATTCAAAGCAATATTTGACATTCCTTCGTCCAGGTGGTCCTTTGGTTTATCCCCTCAGGGTTTTTACCGTTTGACACTCGTCTGTGTTTCCTTCGGCACCCGTCTGTGTTTAAACCTTTTTGTTTCAATACCCGTCCGTATTGACCTTTTGATGACACTCGTCTGTGTTGCCTTCCATTCCCCAGCGAGATTAATCCCCGATAAAAGTCGCTTTACACCCATCTGTGTACCTTTTCGATACCTGTCCGTATTGAAACCTTTTTACACCCGTCCGTGTACCTTTCCGATACCCGTCCGTATTGAACTTTTTACACCCGTCCGTGTATCTTTTCGATACCCGTCCGTATTGAAACCTCTTTACACCCGTCTGTGTACCTTTTCGATACCCGTCCGTATTGAAACCTCTTTACACCCGTCCATGTACCTTTTCGATACCCGTCCGTATTGAAACCTACTTACACCCTTCCGTGTACCTTTTCGATACCCGTCCGTATTGAAACCTTTTTACACCCGTCCGTGTATCCTTTTCGATACCCGTCCGTATTGAAACCCTTTTACACCCGTCAGTGTATCTTTTCGATACCCGTCCGTATTGAACCTTTTTACACCCGTTCGTGTACCTTCTCGATACCCGTCCGTATTGAAACCCTTTTACACCCGTCCGTGTATCCTTCTCGATACCCGTCCGTATTGAAACCTGTAGCGGGGAAATTTATGAGTGTAAGCTATTGATTAACTTAACTCAAAAATAAGCAAGAGTCGCCACCGCACTTTTATTTTTATCCATAAAGGAAAGGAAAAAAGAGCGAACAAAACCTAAAGAGATAAGGGTAAGGGGGGTTGGTTATGTAAAGGGAAGGTTTTACGCACCCAATACATCTATAGTACTCTATAGGAGCCCTTTGATGTATTCACTGCTTTTTGGTCTAAAAAAAAGGTATGCTTGAAAAAGAGATTGAAGAGATGAGAGGAGAATTATTTTTTAAGATTTTGTGTTTGGAGAGACTTATCGCCTCATGCCTACGTACCCACGATGTGCAATGTAGGATCAAAACCTCGTAGTTCGTGGTACAAAGAACAAAAATTATTGGTTATGGTTTATTTTATCTTGAAAAAGACAACCTGTCATTCTCAAGAGAGAATACTCAACTAATTACCCAAAGGTATGGGAAAGTGGCATTTGCATCACATTAAGATGGAGGATTTGCTTGGATTAACATCAACAAGACTAATCACTTCAACATCTAAGTGGAAAATGACCATACTTTCAACAAAATACCATGGTTAGGAGTTTTACATCTCATCAAAAAAATGACTCATGTCTAATTCTTTTTGAAAAGTTTAAAAGAAAAAGGTGCATAAAAGCACAAAAGAATTTGGATGAGTTTTGTATTTTTTATTTATTTTTATGAAATAGTCAAAATATAGTTAAATGGATTGACATTTATTAAGAAAACAAAGTTTAAAAAGTCACTCGACAAAAGTCGAGGTTTTGTTATGAAAGCGGTTTTAAGTTTGAAAACAAGAAGGTTTTGAAAAAGGGAGAAGATTTTGAAAATTTAAGAATGGGGAGGAGAAGAAGTGACTATCCTAGTGCATAAAGTAAAAGCTAGGGAAAGGAAAGATCTAACCAAAATGGAGCCACTTCAAAGTAATATTAAAAGAATTCCATCCTTAAGCAAATTGGTCGAATAAGGGCAAGTCTTCAATCAATACTCCAAGCAAAGGGATGAGAAGTCCTAATTCTAGGTCCATAAGTCCAATATCACTTCAAAAGAGGTCCATAAAGAGATCATTCCAAAGCATAGGATAGTAACCAATAGTCCAAAATGAAGAGAATTAAGTTTTTTATGGTTTAATCCTTTATTAATGTTTTAAGTCCAAATGGACAAAAGAAAAATGGCATAAGCATAAACATATGTCCAACGGACAAAGGAAAAAATTCGAAAGCATAAACATATGTCCAACGGACAAAGGAAAAATTGCATAAAAGTAAATGAGAGATAAGGAGCGAGAAGTAAATGTAAATGATTAGTACAATAGTAATGTTAGTAAGTTAGTAATTAGTGATTAGTTGTTAGTGTTAGTGATCAATTATAATTGAATAATTGCACTTAGGTCAAGATTAATGAGAACTCATTAGAGGATTGATAAGACCAAAGCCTCCTAACAACAAGTTTCATAAGTTTTGAACCAAAAGACAAATAATCAACTATTCTTGATAGTTTTCCGAGACGGGACAAATTTTGGTCTATGTTAAGCGCACGCCGAGTAATTTGTTCGAGCAATTACCCTACGAATGAGGCCGGCCATGAGATGTATGTGTTAATGCACGCGAGATAAACGATATAGGGATCGTTATCCTAAAGCGGTGCTACACGAAAAGAAAAGGTGGAAATGATCTCATCTCGATCGAAATTCAACAAAGAAATTTCACGATCACTTCGACTTTTATCGATCAAAATAAAAATAGATGAAAAAAAAGTGGATCTAAAAATTATGATCCACACAACCAATTAAAATGAAAAAATTCAAGAAAATAAGAACAAGACTATTTTTAATAATTTTTCTCTAAAAAAATGTTTAGAAAAACAAGATTTAAAGTAATAGTAAATCAAAAATTTTAAATGAGAAAAAGAGAAGAAATTATTTGTGAAAAAGAATTAAAAGGAAAAAACTATAGAAAATCTTTTAAAAAAAAAAAAAGTGAGGTGTATTAAGAAATTGATGGTGGTGAGTAAGCAGCGGGCTAAGCCCAATCTATTTTTTTAGAGAGAAAAAAAAATAAAAGAAATATAAACTAAAAACAAATGATATATTAAAAGGAAAAGAAAAGAAGAATTAGAGAAATCATCTTCTTCTTCTTGCAACGTGGTTTTCACCAAAACATCCATGCCGGCACTATTCACCTTTTCTTCTTCTTCAAAACGCCGCGGCTACTGTCTTTTCTCTCGCCGGCGATTTCATCATCACCGTCCTTCACGCGACGGTCAGCGTTGTTTCTCACTCTGTTGCATCGTCAACTAAACCGAGTCATGATATTTCTCTCTTTCGGAACCGGTAACAGCGACGGATCCCAATTCTTCAGGTACGATCTCAAATTCTTTTTTATTCCAAGTTTCTGTTTGAGTTGTGATGATGTGATGTAGCTTAAGCGTTGTGATTTGAGGAATGGAATTTGTAAGTTCTGTTGATTGATGAAGGTGGAATTGAAGATCGATGAAGGTTATGAGTTTTGAATTGAAAGTTCTAAGGAGAAAATTGGAGGAACATTTCTGATGAATTTTTCTGCATAATTTCGGTGTATTATTTGGAAGATGGATTGAAGCTTTGAGGTTTTGTTTTGGCAGGGAGATTTTGGCTTTTCAAAGCTTGCGAAATTGAAGAGGGAAAGGGCTCTATTTATAGCAAAAGAGGTGAGAATTTGAATTAAATTGCAATTTGTGAACTGCTGCCGTTTTGATCCTTTCGTAATGCTGTGCCTTGCGTTTTGGCTCAAAGTCATGTGTGATTCGTTTTGCTGAAAAATTATGTTGTTATTTACGACTTTTCTGCGTTTTGTTCATCTTTGGATTGTCGTTTTGACGCAGCTTGGGTTTTGAAGTGTGTGGCTTGCGGCTTGGTCGTTATAGCATGTGGACGGTGTGAGGCTTGTAGTAGCTGAAAGTGGAGCTTTATTCATTGTGGACTTACACGGCTGGAATGGCTTTTGGCTTGAAGATTGTGGAGTACGGCTTTTTCATGTGGCTTGGCTGAGAATTGGAATGTTGGCTGGGAAGTGCTCACGTGTGGTGTGAAAAAAAAAGAAAGTGGGTCGTGTACTTTTTTGTTTTGCAATTTTTTTGGTAATTGATTTGCATTGTAAATGGGCCATAATGAAATGAATTATTGAAAAGGAATATTTGGATATTTGATTTGTGAATGGATAGTTGAAAAAAAATGATTTTTTAGAAATGTGGATATAAATGAAAAATGGTTTAAGTGGATAATTGTTTATAAAAAAATGGATAATGATAAGAAAAAAAAAAGATTAAGAAAAAAAAAGGTTATTGGATTATTTGGATAATAGAATTGGAATTTGGATTTAGAGAATTTGGTTTAGGAAAATGGAGAATTGAAAATTAGTTTAAAAAAAAAAAATGGATAAAAAGGATGGATTAGAAAAATGGATATTTTTGGATTATGGATATGGATTAAATTGGATTTTAGAGAGTGGATATGGTTTATGAAAAATAATGGATAAAAATTGGAAATGGTTATGGATACTGAAAAATAGTGGGTATTAGAAAGGTGACAAAAGGGATTAAAAGTGGATAAAAAAAAGGGTTTAGAAATTAGATAGCCAAAAATGGGAATGGATATGGATCATGGATGACCAATCTTTATTTTTAGCCCAAAACCAATCTTAAAATTGTTTCCACAAGCCTCTGATAAAACACAGCTACCACTGAACAAGCCAGCCACTGAAACAAAACATATGAATCACACATCCTCTGAATCTCTAATAATACGTTCTGAATCACCTTAAAAATTTGTCTGAATCAATCATATGGGAAAATAAATCCACAAATGAACCCAATTTGGACTGGTGAACTCAGATCATGATGAACCTGGCTTTCTGAACCCAAACCAATGCTTGATAAATTGAAGAATCTCAAAACAAGATATCCTGACTTTGAACTGTCACTGCTTGAGAAAATATACCACTGAAACAGGTAACTTGCACTTGAAGCAATCTCTTGATAGTTTGACCAAGATTAGGTCAAACATTCATCTGATCTCAACCATAACTGAATAGCCACACAATCTCCAAGACATGCCTTTACCATCAACCTTCTTGCAAAACCCTAACCACACAGAGAAGAAGAAACAAGCAAAAATTGCAAAATATTTTTGGTATTTTAGTTAGAGGTTAGTAAACAGAAACAAACATAAAGCAAGTAATAAAAACACACGAATATGTGGGATCTTAGGGGTAAAAATTAGGGTATTACAGCTGCCCCTATTTAAGTTTCTTCTATCCGGAGATAAGAAGATTGACATCTTTGTCTCGACGAGATAGAAGAGATTTAAATATAACAATAAACCCAATTTTTGGCCCTAAGAGACCACAAAATGATATGATTATGCAGATGATATGCAGACACAAGGCAACTGTGGGGAGAAAATGCCACAGGAGATCAACAAAAAGAAGAAACGGGAGAAAGAAACTCCATCGGGGAAACACATCACAGGAGACCACCAATTAGCCGGGGAACACACCGCACAACTACTGGGACCCAGCTGAAGAAAAGATTCAAACTGGAGATAACTGCATATGGAAGTAAACCACAACACAACAAAGATATAACTCAACAGGGAAGACTTAGCACAACAAGGCTCCACTGGAGAAAATCAATACCTCAACAATGAACTATCTCTTGGATACGGAAGAGACTAACCATCCATCGGAGTAGAAAACCTCAACAACGAACTGTCCCATCAAAGCGAAGAGACTTACCATTCATTGGAGTCACAAAATCTCAACAACGAACTGTCCCATCAAACCGAAGAGACTTACCATTCATTGGAGTCACAAATTCTCAACAACGAACTGTCCCGTCAAACTAAAGAGACTTACCATTCATCGGAGTCACAAATCTCAACAACGAACTATCCCATCAAACCGAAGAGACTTACCATTCATCGGAGTCATAAATCTCAACAACGAACTGTCCCATCAAACTGAAGAGACTTACCATTCATCGGAGTCACAAATCTCAACAACGAACTGTCCCATCAAACCGAAGAGACTTACCATTCATCGGAGTCACAAATCTCAACAACGAACTGTCCCATCAAACCGAAGAGACTTACCATCCATCAGAGTCACAAATCTCAACAACGAACTGTCCCATCAAATCGAAGAGACTTACCATTCATCGGAGTAGCAAAAGATATTAACTGCATCGCCTCAGGCTTCTCAAATAAAGGAATGCCACGAAACAGTATTGAACCTTCCAAAAGGGGAATCATACGCAGATCTCAGCTGAAGGACGCAAAATCCTCAAAGGTGCAAAATAAATACACTCTCAATCTAGGTTTCACAGCCTAGAGGTCCAAACAAATATTGCAGGGGACCCAAGTTCAATCCAGGAACAAGCTGGAGAGAAACGGTCAAACAAGACTCATCCCGAGGAGGAAATATCTCAACTGGGGACTAATTCCATCCAGATAATGAACTGGAGAGGAAACTGAATCAATAATCTTCCACGAGGAATAAACTCAGTGGGGAATTAACAAAGATAGGCATTTTTCTGCTTACGGGTTGACACTCTAAATGGAGAGAGGACACACATGCTCTGCGGGGATAACAACACCAGAGAGCAAAGAAGCACCAACACAAAATGCAAAAATGCAAAATGCAACAACAATATGCTATGCACAACAAATGAATGCGTATGCAATGCTTATGGGTATGAATATGCTGACAAAACAGGCACAAAGAATAAGCAGAGGGTGAAATAAACATCACAACACCATTGAATACTCGGCTAATCTCAACAAGATGGAGATATTATTAGCAACTCTGCTAGACATTTAGCTAAAGGAAACCTGCAAAAAATAAACAAAAGCCATCAAAGGAAAATAAATCCTACTACAAGGCTCAACTCTTGCTGGAGAAAAGAAGATACTCCTTGGGGAGAAACCGAAATATCAATCTTCTAACATCAATGATCCACAAAGAGGATAATAACATAAACTCTGCTTTGAGGACGGCAGGAAAGTTGTTGGGGAATCATACAAACCCAATCTTTCTAAATCTTCCTGGGGATCGTAAAAATTCACAGGTACTTCCATTTCAAAAGGATGAAGAGATCTGCTGCAGAAAAATAATGAATCCGCTGGTGATTGTAGACATATAAACATCTACGCAAAATCCACTGAGAAAACAAGGCAGATCGCTGGAGATACGAGAACACTCTCAGAGGATTAACCAATTCTGAGCAAAGCATCCTAGACTTGCTGGGAAAATAGCAAAAGGTCAAACTGTGGGGGATTTTAGATCAATACTCATCATGAGTGAGAGAAAACCCAACAGGCGGCTAAAAGAGATATCATCAGCGACTTCACTTGGGAATAACCGCAATAGCGGTGCATAATCTTCACTAGGAGGATAAATCTTTGAAAAATAATCCGGAGAGAAATACATCCTGGACTTGCCGGGGGAAATGAGAAGTTAACCTCACTGCTTTATGATTGGAGAGCAAACGAAATAGTAATGCTCTGTCTCCGCTGGGGAATCAACAAGGATAAATCATCCTGGCGAGAAATACAACCACAGATAAGAATCCAGCAAACAACCATCAAGTCCATACTTCTTAAAAATAACATGGCTTTCTGTTTGGGGACATCCAAAACAACAACAACACGTCTAGAGGGTAAAACTCTGAGTGAAGATTTTTCATATGACTTCTGCTGGGGACAGTAAAAATGAATCTCTGCGTGGGGACCACCATTAAGGAGAAATGGACCTCAAAACTACTCAACTTCCTGACCATAACATAATCAGCTGGAGCGGATTCAGATCAAGACCTAGCTGGGGAGAAACCAAACAGCATTGGACCTTATGAATTCAACACATCATAACAAACCCATCATCTTGTCAATAATTGATCACATTCAGAGGAACAAGTTCTGCTGAGGAAATATCAACAAACTCTACTGTGGATCTGTCAATAAATTCTGCCAAAGGAGCGAGAACGAACCCTGCTGAGGAAATATCAACAAGCTCTACTGGGGAGATATCAACATGAACAAACTCGGCTTGAGAGAATACCGAGTTCTGTTGTGTTTGATCATACCCAAATTACATTATATATAAGAAATTTTCCTCCAGAAACTTTGTACCATAAGGACTTGAAATCATTTTCCCCAGTGTCTTCAAACTCTGAGAGATTCGTCGAATCTCGATGTAACTGCCCCAGATTCACTAAACTTGGCACATTCCTTGATCAATGGAGTATTCAAGCTCTGCCCCTATGAAAACATCAACTAGGAAAATAAACTTGCTCATGCTCAACAAAATCTTCAGGCAACATGCCCCTGGTCATGATTATTCCTTAAAGTGATTGGCCAATTACTCATCAGAGTTTCAGGCCTCAAAAGATTATGCTCATCACTGATGCTTAAACATAAGCTTCTATGATGTCAAACAAATGTATGCAAGCAGAAAAATGTTAATTATGAGAATGATAATTCTAATGCAACAGACATGTTAATCTTGAAGTATTTACTGAAAAGATGTCGCAAAACCTTGTGAATGAATCACTAGTTTAGATACAACATTGATTTTTGAATGCACATGCAAAACCAACAAAGATCTTTTAGCGCAACTCATGGGAGTCAGGAACGCTATCTCGTTTGGAGTATGCTCTCAAAATAAACCCTACTTCAATTAGGTCTTTTGAGGGTTATAACTTGGCCTGGTTCACGGTTTTCAGAAAAAGAGGATTTTTAGGCTCAAAATTTATCTGTACCCACCCAATCTCCGTGATATTCTTCAGTCCTACCTTCAGCTAATTTGACACAAATGTTCATCTCTCAAAAGGATACAACCGATGGTTTAGGAACCAATGAGGTTATTTGGGGAATAACAGTCACCCTTTTGTCTTTTGACTTTGTAGTCACGCACACAGATTTGTTCAGGATTTTTCTTTGTAATCCTTTCTTTTCGCTCTTCACGCTTTTTATTCTTTTATTTTCCCTAACTTTTGCCTAGACTGATTTTTTTGAATTTTTGATGTCCAGCGGGATGCCCCAATTTTTTCCTAAGTCACTTGTTTCGAAGTTTTCGACTTAGCAGGCTTTTCTTTTTTTTTAATTTTTTTGAACAAATCAGTGACATTGGCTTATTTGAAAGGGTTGTGACTGCCTCTTTTCTTCATGGGTGAGGAATAACCATTGTGGTTTCCTTTGGCGCACACTCCCTTTTGAAATTTAGACACTTGGTCAAATTAACTGAAGACTACCCTGCCCCAGGTTAAATGTAAGGGTTTTTTCACTTAGAAAAGAAACTCCTACTTCAAGGCTCAAAGGGGTTAACAGGGGATTATCTTCCTTATATCTCCGGTATTTGGGAATTTGAAACAATGCCTGTACATCATCAGCAGGGCCTTATTCAAAAGCATACAACCAGAAATTTTGCGTTTTCACTTCATCATTCTCCCTCCAAGAGTTTAAGCAAGAGGTTGGTATTGCAAAATGCAGAAAACAAATTATGAGCGAATGCGAATGGATTACTTCAAGACAAACATACTCATTGCATTATGATTAATATTCAAAATCAAACAAGTTTCTACATGCATACAAAGCATTAACAAACATAAAAGAATACAAATAAAATTGCAGTAATAAACTTGAGATCTGAAGAGATTGTCTCAATCTGAGCTTGAAAAGACACCTTCAACTCTCTTGGGAGACATAAAAGCAAACATACAACCGCTGAGGGCCACTCCCCTAACATCGGCAATAGGAACCTCCTTGAGTTTTTATCTTCATCATTACAAAGGTGTTCCCTGCACAAATGTACTTCCTCCCTTGAAGGTCAACACCTCATCGTCGATCATCTCTGTCACAGGGTGGACATTCTGAGGATTTGACATATACCTCGAAAATCGAGAATATTTTTCAACAACTTGACCAACCAGATCATTTTACACAGGCCGGGATCGAGTAGGAACATCCACTTGTGGAGCACCGTCGTCCGGAGGAAAATCGTACATTGGATTAGTCATCACTGTAAAGCCTAGCATGGGATCAACACTCTATGTTCTCTCCACTGTCCTTCAGTAACTGCTTTGAATTCAGTATGAATGATAGGAAATCAGCTAAATCCTCTTTTTCTCTGATTAGCCCGAGTATTATACCGGTGATACAGCTTGGCTGAATGAAGACCGAAGGGAAACAATAAGACACCTGGAAAAGGCAAGAAACAATGCAGAATGATGCTTGATGTGCAAGATGCAAATGTAAGTTTCAAGGAAATATAAGGCATATTGCAAACATTGTTATCTGAAATACCAAAATCTCATTTAATGATGGAAAAGATTACATCTCGGAAGTACAAATTCAAGAATCCTAAAACAAAAGAGAATAAAGGAAACTAGACCCCTAAGGAATCCTATGAGAAGAAGTCCCAGCTCTATCTTCCAGCTTCTTGATATGGGCCTGCATCTGAGTCTTCTCAATCAGCAACTTATCGACGATCAACTTCCAAGGAGATTCTGAACTCCTCGGAATATCGAAAACTGGCTGAATGCGAGAGGAAAATAAATCCTCTTGTGCCTTTCTCTTCTTGTTGGCAACTTTCTCTTTATTCTTCTTCTTGAAGTGCTCTTAAAGTCTTGCATTCTCTAACTCAACAATCTGATACTTGTTCTTCCAAGCATCTATCTCTTGTTGCATCTCGGCCAAAGAGATCTGAAGCTTCTCTGTGTCTTCCATAAAGTAAAGAATAGGCTTCTTATCAGTTAGAGATAAAGGCTCCTGATGCTTATAAGGCATCTTCAAAGTAATAACTCTATTTTTAACCCACTGGAGGTAAAGTTCTGAAGTGACACAATTCGGATTTCCCAAACTTTCCTTTCCTTTTCTACGAATGTTGGACCAAGCTTCCACAATTTCTCTTTTGAGAGCAACCTGAGATTCTTCATCCTTGAAAAAGAGACCGGCCAAATGAATGTTCTTCGGTACCTCTCGCAAAGGATATCCCAACTGACGACGAGCTAACATCGGATTGTAGCTAATTCCTCCCTTTGTACCAAGAAGAGGTACATTGGGAAAATCACCACAACTATCAATAATCATCGCTCCAGAAGGAATACGGCTACACCAATCAATATCAGAATGAGTGAGAGACATGATCTTCTGCGACCAATATAAACCATCCTTGAGATTCCAGAAAGCTGCAGACTTCGGCAAGTGAGAAATAAACCACTTGTAAAGCAAAGGTGCACAACAGATAATCATCCCTTCACCATGGAAATTCCTGAGGTGAATAGAATGATAAGCATCGACAAGCAAAGTGGGAATTGGATTCCCAATCAAGAAGATCTGAATAGCGTTGATGTCGACAAAGTTCTCAACATTCGGGAAGAGGAATAGTCCATAAATAAGCAAGGCAAGAAGAGCCTCGAAAGCAACTGTGTTCTTTACACTAGCAAAATGATGAGCTCTGTCCATCAAGAACTTAGCGGGTAACCCAAGAATCTTTCCTTTGGTATCCATGTGAGCCTTAATTTCGGAAACCTTCAAGTGAGTAGCCTTTGCAATAACATCATGCTTGGGAGCGGGATCCAAACCAGAGAAAATCTGACCATAAACAGGTAAACCAAGCAGGATAGAATACTCCTCTAGCGTAGGTACCAACTGATAATCAGGAAAGGTGAAACAATGAAGCAAAGGGTCATAGAACTGAACCAAAGTAGCAAGCAATCCTTCAGCCATATCAACCTTCAAGAGAGATAAAAGCCTTCCATATCTGGACTCAAACTTCTTAGTATCAACAACCAAAGATCCTAGCTTTCTCAAACCCTCTAACTTAGGACTCTTGAAAGTGTACTTCTTGGTACTTCTCCTTCCAAAATCCATAACAAAAGTACCTGCAATGTTTGCAATAACACCTTTAAGTTCCTTGAAACCTTCCAAAAGAATGCTCATGAATGCATGAGTGCATGAATGCAACACCCACAAACAAGATCACACAAAGCACACGGGTCAAGGTTTAAGTCACGAGCATGAATCCAAGGGTAAGAACCAATCCCACAAAGGTATGTACTAAGGTTTTGTCTTCATTGTACCTGCAGAAAACATCGGTTCTAACAGAGTGCCCAGGGTCCACAATCCACTATCAGACACACCAGCACACCGATTTGCTCGGAGGTTGGTAGTTATCCTCAAGAGAATCTAACCTGAGTGTAGCATCGCGTGACAGCTAAGTCAGATTTGCATCTTCATAGCTTCCGCGCTACGATCCTAAAAAGGCTAGGATGGGTTAAGGGTTACTACGGTCCTCAATGTTATAGGCTTCAATGGAAAAAGTAATGTCTTCTCGATCGCTCGATCGGCATCAGTAATTCCAAAGAGGCAACCACCGAGTGGATAGATTTGCAAGTTCTTCTTTTTCAGGATTCGACTCCTTCAAAGTTCCCTTGACTACTATCCCCTATCTCAAAGTGCACTCTGGTCCGGGTATAGGACCTATCTCACACACAGAGGAACTCCCAAACAGAACAAACAAGTAACAAGCAAATCAGACAAAAAGCAGTAAATAAATCAAAGTAGGTTAAACCCCTCAAGGGTGGGATTCCCCAGCAGAGTCGCCACTTTTCTGTAGCGGGGAAATTTATGAGTGTAAGCTATTGATTAACTTAACTCAAAAATAAGCAAGAGTCGCCACCGCACTTTTATTTTTATCCATAAAGGAAAGGAAAAAAGAGCGAACAAAACCTAAAGAGATAAGGGTAAGGGGGGTTGGTTATGTAAAGGGAAGGTTTTACGCACCCAATACATCTATAGTACTCTATAGGAGCCCTTTGATGTATTCACAGCTTTTTGGTCTAAAAAAAAGGTATGCTTGAAAAAGAGATTGAAGAGATGAGAGGAGAATTATTTTTTAAGATTTTGTGTTTGGAGAGACTTATCGCCTCATGCCTACGTACCCACGATGTGCAATGTAGGATCAAAACCTCGTAGTTCGTGGTACAAAGAACAAAAATTATTGGTTATGGTTTATTTTATCTTGAAAAAGACAACCTGTCATTCTCAAGAGAGAATACTCAACTAATTACCCAAAGGTATGGGAAAGTGGCATTTGCATCACATTAAGATGGAGGATTTGCTTGGATTAACATCAACAAGACTAATCACTTCAACATCTAAGTGGAAAATGACCATACTTTCAACAAAATACCATGGTTAGGAGTTTTACATCTCATCAAAAAAATGACTCATGTCTAATTCTTTTTGAAAAGTTTAAAAGAAAAAGGTGCATAAAAGCACAAAAGAATTTGGATGAGTTTTGTATTTTTTATTTATTTTTATGAAATAGTCAAAATATAGTTAAATGGATTGACATTTATTAAGAAAACAAAGTTTAAAAAGTCACTCGACAAAAGTCGAGGTTTTGTTATGAAAGCGGTTTTAAGTTTGAAAACAAGAAGGTTTTGAAAAAGGGAGAAGATTTTGAAAATTTAAGAATGGGGAGGAGAAGAAGTGACTATCCTAGTGCATAAAGTAAAAGCTAGGGAAAGGAAAGATCTAACCAAAATGGAGCCACTTCAAAGTAATATTAAAAGAATTCCATCCTTAAGCAAATTGGCCGAATAAGGGCAAGTCTTCAATCAATACTCCAAGCAAAGGGATGAGAAGTCCTAATTCTAGGTCCATAAGTCCAATATCACTTCAAAAGAGGTCCATAAAGAGATCACTCCAAAGCATAGGATAGTAACCAATAGTCCAAAATGAAGAGAATTAAGTTTTTTATGGTTTAATCCTTTATTAATGTTTTAAGTCCAAATGGACAAAAGAAAAATGGCATAAGCATAAACATATGTCCAACGGACAAAGGAAAAAATTCGAAAGCATAAACATATATCCAACGGACAAAGGAAAAATTGCATAAAAGTAAATGAGAGATAAGGAGCGAGAAGGAAATGTAAATGATTAGTACAATAGTAATGTTAGTAAGTTAGTAATTAGTGATTAGTTGTTAGTGTTAGTGATCAATTATAATTGAATAATTGCACTTAGGTCAAGATTAATGAGAACTCATTAGAGGATTGATAAGACCAAAGCCTCCTAACAACAAGTTTCATAAGTTTTGAACCAAAAGACAAATAATCAACTATTCTTGATAGTTTTCCGAGACGGGACAAATTTTGGTCTATGTTAAGCGCACGCCGAGTAATTTGTTCGAGCAATTACCCTACGAATGAGGTCGGCCATGAGATGTATGTGTTAATGCACGCGAGATAAACGATATAGGGATCGTTATCCTAAAGCGGTGCTACACGAAAAGAAAAGGTGGAAATGATCTCATCTCGATCGAAATTCAACAAAGAAATTTCACGATCACTTCGACTTTCATCGATCAAAATAAAAATAGATGAAAAAAAAGTGGATCTAAAAATTATGATCCACACAACCAATTAAAATGAAAAAATTCAAGAAAATAAGAACAAGACTATTTTTAATAATTTTTCTCTAAAAAAATGTTTAGAAAAACAAGATTTAAAGTAATAGTAAATCAAAAATTTTAAATGAGAAAAAGAGAAGAAATTATTTGTGAAAAAGAATTAAAAGGAAAAAACTATAGAAAATCTTTTTAAAAAAAAAAAAAGTGAGGTGTATTAAGAAATTGATGGTGGTGAGTAAGCAGCGGGCTAAGCCCAATCTATTTTTTTAGAGAGAAAAAAAAATAAAAGAAATATAAACTAAAAACAAATGATATATTAAAAGGAAAAGAAAAGAAGAATTAGAGAAATCATCTTCTTCTTCTTGCAACGTGGTTTTCACCAAAACATCCATGCCGGCACTATTCACCTTTTCTTCTTCTTCAAAACGCCGCGGCTACTGTCTTTTCTCTCGCCGGCGATTTCATCATCACCGTCCTTCACGCGACGGTCAGCTTTGTTTCTCACTCTGTTGCATCGTCAACTAAACCGAGTCATGATATTTCTCTCTTTCGGAACCGGTAACAGCGACGGATCCCAATTCTTCAGGTACGATCTCAAATTCTTTTTTATTCCAAGTTTCTGTTTGAGTTGTGATGATGTGATGTAGCTTAAGCGTTGTGATTTGAGGAATGGAATTTGTAAGTTCTGTTGATTGATGAAGGTGGAATTGAAGATCGATGAAGGTTATGAGTTTTGAATTGAAAGTTCTAAGGAGAAAATTGGAGGAACATTTCTGATGAATTTTTCTGCATAATTTCGGTGTATTATTTGGAAGATGGATTGAAGCTTTGAGGTTTTGTTTTGGCAGGGAGATTTTGGCTTTTCAAAGCTTGCGAAATTGAAGAGGGAAAGGGCTCTATTTATAGCAAAAGAGGTGAGAATTTGAATTAAATTGCAATTTGTGAACTGCTGCCGTTTTGATCCTTTCGTAACGCTGTGCCTTGCGTTTTGGCTCAAAGTCATGTGTGATTCGTTTTGCTGAAAAATTATGTTGTTATTTACGACTTTTCTGCGTTTTGTTCATCTTTGGATTGTCGTTTTGACGCAGCTTGGGTTTTGAAGTGTGTGGCTTGCGGCTTGGTCGTTATAGCATGTGGACGGTGTGAGGCTTGTAGTAGCTGAAAGTGGAGCTTTATTCATTGTGGACTTACACGGCTGGAATGGCTTTTGGCTTGAAGATTGTGGAGTACGGCTTTTTCATGTGGCTTGGCTGAGAATTGGAATGTTGGCTGGGAAGTGCTCACGTGTGGTGTGAAAAAAAAAGAAAGTGGGTCGTGTACTTTTTTGTTTTGCAATTTTTTTGGTAATTGATTTGCATTGTAAATGGGCCATAATGAAATGAATTATTGAAAAGGAATATTTGGATATTTGATTTGTGAATGGATAGTTGAAAAAAAAATGATTTTTTAGAAATGTGGATATAAATGAAAAATGGTTTAAGTGGATAATTGTTTATAAAAAAAAGGATAATGATAAGAAAAAAAAAGATTAAGAAAAAAAAAGGTTATTGGATTATTTGGATAATAGAATTGGAATTTGGATTTAGAGAATTTGGTTTAGGAAAATGGAGAATTGAAAATTAGTTTAAAAAAAAAATGGATAAAAAGGATGGATTAGAAAAATGGATATTTTTGGATTATGGATATGGATTAAATTGGATTTTAGAGAGTGGATATGGTTTATGAAAAATAATGGATAAAAATTGGAAATGGTTATGGATACTGAAAAATAGTGGGTATTAGAAAGGTGACAAAAGGGATTAAAAGTGGATAAAAAAAAGGGTTTAGAAATTAGATAGCCAAAAATGGGAATGGATATGGATCATGGATGACCAATCTTTATTTTTAGCCCAAAACCAATCTTAAAATTGTTTCCACAAGCCTCTGATAAAACACAGCTACCACTGAACAAGCCAGCCACTGAAACAAAACATATGAATCACACATCCTCTGAATCTCTAATAATACGTTCTGAATCACCTTAAAAATTTGTCTGAATCAATCATATGGGAAAATAAATCCACAAATGAACCCAATTTGGACTGGTGAACTCAGATCATGATGAACCTGGCTTTCTGAACCCAAACCAATGCTTGATAAATTGAAGAATCTCAAAACAAGATATCCTGACTTTGAACTGTCACTGCTTGAGAAAATATACCACTGAAACAGGTAACTTGCACTTGAAGCAATCTCTTGATAGTTTGACCAAGATTAGGTCAAACATTCATCTGATCTCAACCATAACTGAATAGCCACACAATCTCCAAGACATGCCTTTACCATCAACCTTCTTGCAAAACCCTAACCACACAGAGAAGAAGAAACAAGCAAAAATTGCAAAATATTTTTGGTATTTTAGTTAGAGGTTAGTAAACAGAAACAAACATAAAGCAAGTAATAAAAACACACGAATATGTGGGATCTTAGGGGTAAAAATTAGGGTATTACAAAACCCTTTTACACCCGTCCGTGTATCTTTTCGATACCCGTCCGTATTGAACCTTTTTACACCCGTCCGTGTACCTTTACGATACCCGTCCGTGTTGAACCTTTTTACACCCGTCCGTGTATCTTTTCGATACCCATCCGTGTCTGATATCTTTGATTCCTTAACACCCGTCCGTGTTTATCCCCAGCATAGCTAACACTCGTCCGTGTTTATTTCAAGACTTTTCAATACATCGTATGTATTGGTTCCCAACACTCGTACGTGTTGTGACAGTGCAGCATTTATTGCTTGTTCCCCAGTGGAGTCGTCCCTCCTTTGAGGATTGCAAATTTCAGGTTTCTTTTGGTATTCAATCTCCGTGAATCCTTTGAACGCATGACAGCCGCTGCTATCATACCTTCAGGACCAAGTTGATTGAATAGGGGCAGCTGTAACACCCCAAAATTTGCCTTCTTGCTTTTAGCTAACTGGCTTATGTTTCTTTGCATTTCTTGCATTAGCATTTGTGCATAGCATTGGTTCTTAACATGGGATCAAGGTACTTGGTTCATCTCAAAGGAGTCTCAAGCCTCAAGGTGGTTTGAGGGGTTCATCACATCTTCATAAGATCAAGAATGGCAAAGGATTTCAAGTGAATCTTTCCCTCCTAACCAGAGGGACCAAATTAGGGTTTTGGTTCCAAAAGGCTTCTTGATGGGTTTTGCTTGTTCAAATACATTCTCATGAGGTTCTATATGCTTACAAGTACTCATGGAGGAAAGACTTGGCTAGTGTTTCATTGTGAAAGATGTTCAGCTGATCAATTGCTTGTAGACCAAGAAAAGTCAACAGTGAGAGGGGAAGTCAACTGTGGAATTTTGAGGTTCTCTTCAGGGTTTTCAAGGTCTCACATCCTCATATGGTCTTCAAGGGTCAAGTTTCATACCATTTATCAAGAATCAAGGGTTTGTACAAAAGTTACTAAGTTTGGAAAATGACCTATAATGAGAAGTTTCCATTTTTGGCAAGTTTTTACACTACATTCAACTTGACTTTTCATCATCAAGGAAGCTTCAAATGAATTTTCCTCCAACATGAAAGTTGAAGATCTTTCTCTCCCATTTCCAAAAAGTACTAGTTTGTCTCCATATCATTTGTGAAACTCAAGTTATGATCAAAAGAAGGCAAGGTGCATTTTGAGGTTTTCCACATGTACCAATTTTCCACCATTTGTATTTTCATCCAAAAGGACTTGTAATCACTTCAATTGCTTCAAGTCATATTGTACCATCAAAGTACAAGCCATGAGCACCAATTTTGACCCTTGTTTCATGCCAAACCGTGCCTTATTCATGGTGTATTTAACAAATAAACAATTTGCAAATTGATCCAAAACTCACAAACCAAGCATCCACTAAGCCCAAGTACAATTCATTTGTGATCATCAGAAGAAATGTGAGTGAATCATGCTGATTTCATGACCCATGCACGTGTGGATTAGTGGGTACAACACAAAGTGCATTTTTGCAAAACCACTCAAAACTCATTAACCAAGGGATTAATCAAATTTTAATCATGATCAGAGGTCTAATGAGGTGTATATAAGCTAACTCACACGCACAAAGCTAGGTCATGCACTCTCATTTGCTCAGAATTCTAAATTTTGCTCTCTCCCTTTCTCTCTTCGAAACTCACTCTCCTTGGAGTTTCTTTGAGATTTTATTTCACATTCTTGATCAGTGAATTAAATAGTGCAAGAATCAACCATTGATTGGAGCTGAGAGTGAGTTTTTCATCAGATTCAGTTTTGAAGGTTCAAGTTCAAATCTCAAGATCTAGCACGATTCCAAGCTCTAATTGCATTTATTTTGCAATTAGAGGTTCTAAGGAGTAGATCTGCAGCTTCCAGAGGGTTTCTTGGTGTATTTTAAGCTCTGTAATTCTTAGGTTAGTGTGAAATTCATCCTCATGTAACTTGATTTTATGATGTGCATTGTGTTCCTCATGAGTTGCTGATCATGCTGGTATGTTTAGATTTGATTTTGGACGTGTATCATGGATGTATTGTAGATCTAAAGTTTTTAGATCCAAACTTATTTTCTTCGATTTGGCTTGTGTGTTAATGATCTGTTGAAACTAATTGCATATTCTTAATCCTTGTTGAATTCTGGTTGGAATGGTGTGCTTGTTTGCAATTTCTGGGAATTTTTGAAGTGCAGGTCGCCGGAGAAGGTGATCGGAGCTAGGGTTCCGACACCTGGTTTTGTTTCAGGTCATCTGAGGTTTTGATGGAGAAGATGGAATCTGGACCGTTGGTGGTCCAGATATGGTGGTCCACATTCAGCCACGTCATTTAAAATCTGTTTTTATTTTATGGCTTGCGTGTTGTTGATCCATGTTTATTATTGTGTACATCTAATCTGGACCTCTCATCACGTATGATTGTGTGATTGTTTGACTTGATCTCATGCATTGGATTCATCTGATGGTTTGGATTATGCCAACACATTAAAAATTCATGTGCCCTTCACGTGCTTGTATTTTAATTGTTGATGATTTGGTGTGTGCATGCTTACATTTATTATGGTGTGCCTTGTGATCTGAGCCTTCCATCTTAATTACCTTGGTTTTGTTGACTGCATGTGGGACGTCTGATTGATCAAATGGCTTGTGTGTATCCTATGTGTTAACTGAATTCCATGTGGGGTGTGTTGACTTCGCTGATGGGTCTTTTGACTTGGGCTTGATATCCACACCTCCCCCTTGAGCCCAGTTTAGTTTTGAGCGTGTTTGGGCTGCTATCTGAACCCCCATGTTTATTTCTTTCCTTTTATTTTATTTTAATTGTTGCATTTTTCTTTTTAATTTTTAAAAATAGTTTTAAGCATCCAAAAATTACCAAAAAATTCATGAAGCATATTTAGGGTTTTATAAAATTTTGTCAAATTTTATTTTCCATTTTTTATTTTATTTTGTGCATCTGAATTAATTGTTTAATTAATTTCTTTTTGGATTGTTTCATATATGCACACCCTGCCTTGTTGATTTTTGTTCTCATCATCTATACATGATTTGCATCTCATTCTCTTTGCATTTGTTAGAGGACATGTTGAGGTTCCTAAAAATATTTCTGTTTCATTTTTAAAACTTTTTCATATTGCATTTTAGTCCCTCTCTTTTACATATTGGTTTATGTTTCTTATGTGATCTTTGCTCATTTGTTTGAGGTGCTTAACTTGTGAATTTTGGTGAGATCTTTTGACATGTGATTGGCTTCTGACTTAGGTCATTTGAGTTTTAATTTCACAATTTTTGAATGTCATTTGATATATGTTTGTTTATTTGTGCTTAAATGATTTATGCATGATTATATCTTGACATCTCATTACACAAGTTGACTTGCCATGCCTATTTGCTTGAGTTTCTTCTTGATTCTTTGCATGTGCATTTGATATGATGTTTACCCCTGGTTGAGGTCCCTTGGGACCAAATTTTACAATTTTTGGATCATGTTTGGGTATGTTTTAAGGGCTTGAACTTTGAATTTCCATTTGTGGATTACTTTGGTGCATGTCTTGAAGGTGTTGCTTGATAATTAACCTTGTATGACTTAAGTTTGGTTTGGTATGATATTGATGCATATGCTACTGCCTCTTGAGCTCCTTACTTGGTTTTCATTTCACTTGAGCATAGTTAAATGCATTTGGTTTAAATTGTATGATGAATATCTTTACCTTTCCTTTTGTGGACTTCTTTGGATCCTAATGCTTCATGATATGAATCACTTTTGAATATGAGAATTGTTGATGATAATATGAGCTTGGTTCTGACTTGTTTTCATCTTCATCTTGTTTTTCTCATTTCATTTTGATATGAAGTTCAATGGTGCTTAATTGTGCATTTCATACAAGTATGCTTGTCTTTTTTCATGTTTATCTTTGCATGCTCACTTGGATTGTTTTGCATTGATCTTTGAAACATGTTTGATGATTTGAGTTGGACATTTATGATGTGATGTGCTTGCTGCCCTTTATTGTATCTCATCTTCTCCTCCTCTTTCTCTTTTCTTCTCTTTCACTCTCTTCCTCCCATGAATCTCAAGACTTGTTTAAGTCTTGGATTCTCTCCCTTTAGAGCTACCTAGTCCAACTTAATTTTTGATTAAGCTTGGAGTAGGATTAGCATTAGGTTTTAGGTAGTCGTCTCTCCTAAGCCTCACTAACCATAGGTCATCCATGCATGATAACATTAGGACTCTTAGTTTCCCTTTAGAGTTTCCTTTGGGTCTTCTCTCTTCTCATCTCAAAACTTCTTGAAAACACTTAATAAAGATAAAGTGTATTGCGCACGAGCCTTAAGCGTGGGGAATGAGAAATGAGGGGCTTCCTCTCATCTTTCTAGAGTGCTTAGCGGGCGTCCTGTCTTGGGACGATTCGTTAAGTATTCGTCCCTGTGCCCTAGACTTTGGTGCAATGCAAGTTATGAACTAACTTAAAAAGCACTTCTGTCTAAAAAACACAAAACAAATTCAAATCTTTTTATCCTTCTGGATTGTTGGGTTCCAAATTTCATTTTCAGAAAAGAGCTCGTCGCTCACGTAAAAAACACTTACCCATTCATGGTCGTACCCACGAACTACATTAGCTCTGATTCCTCTCTCTCGTCCGATTGAGGATATGTAGGCACAAGACAGCGATTGTCTTGGTGAGCAACCTTCCCCCACAGTTCCCGTCCGAACTACATTGACTCTGACTTTCCCATTGCACTGAGGGAGTACGTAGGCCTAGGGCATCGAATATGTCCTACCGAGTCCGTCTTAGTCACCCTCATCCTCGTTCTCTTTTGTTCAGCCATAGATAGTAGGACAGCTCACCCTCCGTTTAGACAACAAGCGTGGATCCCATCGAGTACGATGGACGCGTGGGGTGCTAACACCTTCCCCTTGCATAACCGACTCCCGAACCCGGACTATGGTTGCGATGACCATGTCTTTCCCCCTTTCTCTTCAGGTTTATGCAGTGTTTCCTTTCCCTCTCTCGGGATAAATACACATTGTTGGCGACTCTGTGTTTTCTGCGCCATTCTCGCGTTTGTACCGTTGGATGCGAATCTTTCGGGAGCGACACCGTTGAACCCCTACAGATTTGAACCCACGTAAGGGGTCAGATGTCTCTCGTCGAGCTGGAGAGTCCCAAACATGTGAGCGTACATGATGTCGACCGAACTTCCCTAGTCGACAAGGATCCTGTGAACATAAAAATCCGCCATCTGTGCCCTGACCAAGAGGGGGATAGTGGCGTTGGGTGCTCCGCCTGGGAGCTCTTCAAGGTAGAAGGTGATGGGGTTTGATTTCCCTTGCACCTTCTCGAAAGTGGTGGTCTTCGCCGACATTGCGGACTCCAGTTCGTCAAACTTCCGCTTGATCGACCCTACTGACACCTTCTCGTAACCACCTCTGGATATGACCATCGTCTTGGGGAAACCTTCCCACGTGCTGCGGGCAGCGACGGGGTCCTCGTGGGGGAAGTTTGCCCACATGCTGCGAACTGCCTCTTGGTCCTCGATGCCCTCGGGGATGAAAAAATCTTCGGGTCGAGTGACACTGAGGGCGACCTGCAGCCGACTCTCGTCGGGAGGAGGTGTCGTCTCCTCGACGCTTTGGGCTTCCCGGGCACCGGGACGAGGGGCGTCGTTCTTCTGGGCATACTTCTTTAGGTGCCCTTCCTTGATCAGGATCTCAATTGCATCTTTGAGATGGATGCAATCCTCTGTGACATGTCCGTGGCTCTGGTGGAACCTGCAGTACTTGGATCTGTCCGTGTTTGACTTGGAGGGTGTCGGCTTAGGAAAGCGAACGCCCCCTTTCTGAAATTCGGAGTTGGCGCAATCGAAGAGGATTCGCGCGCGGGGAGCGTTTAGCGGTGTGTATTCTGTGAACCGGCCTGCAGGACCTTTCGGTTCGCGCGAGTCCCGGGGGCGGTTTTCCTTCCTTCTTCCCCCCCCCCCCCCCCCCACGCCGGGGGGCAGGAGAGTCTTCATCTCTGTGGCCATGGGGGCCATCTCGTCGCCGTGAGTCGAGGGCTATTTGAGCAGCCTGCGTCTCCTCGAACTCGATGTATGATTGAGCTCGGAAGAGGAGGTCTTCCAAGTTACGAGGCTTATGGATGCCCACAGTCTTTGCGAAGTCGGTTCCAGTGCGTAGTCCCCGTGCGATCAGGAACTTCTTCATGTCGTCGGTCGCGTGGACCTCGACGGCTTCTTTGTTGAACCTCTCGATGTAGTCTCTGAGGGATTCATTATGTCCTTGGAAGATGGCCTCCTGGGAGGCCACCGTCTTCGGGTGTCTACGAGAGGCGGCAAAATGCCTGGAGAACTGCGTTTTCAGCTGTTTCCAGGACGTGATGGATTCCAGAGCAAGCCTCTTGTACCAAGTCATGGCTCCTTTCCGGAGGGTAGTCGGGAAGAGTCTGCACTTGATCGCTCCCCTGACGTCTCTATAGTCGAGCAGGGCTTCGAAGTTCTCGATATGGTCGTCAGGGTCTGTCGTGCCATCGTAAGTCCCTAGTTGTGGGGGCTTCTTCGTGCCCGCGGGGATAGGTGTGTCCATAATTTCTCTGGACAGAGGAGTCCTCTGGTCGTCTTCGTCTCTTCTGGCCAGCGACCTTGATGGGGAGTGGTGGCCTCGACCGGGTCCATGCCGCCGAGGAGAGCTTCTGGAATGGGTTTTCGGCCTCTCGCCATCATCCTTGCTCCTCTTCCTGGTAGGGAAGGGCCTTGGTTCATTCTGAGGAGTGGAGCGAGGACGCTTTAGGGCGACTATTGTCTGGGGTCGTTCCAGGCGCGGTCGGCGGCCCTCACGCTGCGGGGAGGGGCTGCGTGAGTTTGTCGGGGGATTCCTTCGCGGGGAGGGAGAACGGCGAGGAGATGGTGGGCGACGATGTCTTCGCGGGGAAGAGCGTCGTGGTCACCCTCTCTCGAGCGCTTCGATCCTGAGGTTCTGCTGAGCGATCAATTGGTTGGTCTGATTGACCAAGGCGAACAGGGCCACTGTGCCTGGGTCAGCATTTGGAGGAGGAGCGACTGGCTGGTAGGTAACCGGCGGGACTTCCTGTTCGGTGGCGTCATGTGCCGTGTCTTCGGAAGAAGGAGAGGCAGTCTGCCCGTCTCTTACGTCGCCTTCTTCGACGTTGAGGGCAGCGTTATCCTCACGGTGGTTCCCGTTCTCGAGTTGCGCGAGGACGGTGTCCAGAGCTTTGTTCGCAGACGGGTTGTTGGCCATGTTGGTGATGAACGGAGAAATTGCTTTGGTTTATCGTTGAAGGAAAAACAGGGAAGCAGTGGTTCCCACAGACGGCGTCACTGATCGTACCTGGATCTGACAGTTAGATAGTGGCCAACAGCGTCGTGAAACCTTCAACTCCGGTGATGGTGAGACTGCGGGGGGTGTACCTGCAAGGTACTCCGAAGCTCAAGTCAGGTAAGGTCAGAGAAAAGCAAGTACAGAAAATAGGTGTGAGTTTAGAATATGAAGTAACCTGACCCTCTCAAAGAGAGAGGGTATTTATAGAGAGCCCCCAAAGCGGGGTCAACGGTTACTTGCATTGAGCTGGATTACAGGGCCCAATCCAAGTAACTGGCGTGGCTTACGTGGCGTAGGGAAGACCAACGTCTGGTCTTCGCCTTGGGGTAACGGTCCCGAGATCTCTGGAAGGTAGGCAGACTGAATCCTTCGGAAGTGGGAGGTTACGAGAGAACATGTCCTCGCGGAGAGGATTCCTTGTGAGTCGGGGAGAGACGTGCCCTGCGAGACTCGACGTCTCTGTTTGACGGTCTCTGCTGCACGTGTCCGACACTGCTGAAGGCTGGCACGTGTTCGACGCAGGTGTTGCCTACGGGTTTTGTTGGGCCGTCCCAAGTCGTGTGAGTTGAACCTGCTCGTCTGAAGGGCAGGCTCCAGCCCAATCCAGAACAATTATTAATAATAATTATATCAATTATAAAAAAATATAAAAAGAAAATTACTTTTTACTCAGTGCCGCAGCCGCCCATTCAATGGACGTTTGTGTTGTTGATTAAGAGGGCCCGCCCTCTATATTGTTCGTTTTTTTTTTTTTTAACTATGGCACTTTGGTATATTTGGTTCATATTGATGTATAATGGCTATTACTTTCTAATAGTATGGCAGGCTTGTAAAAAATTCAGATCATGATACAATTTCAAAATTCTTTCATGCCATGGAAAGTGGATGCAAGTGTTAGTTTACGGGGATTCTCATAACAAAATCAAATAAATATCAATCTAAACTTTGAATTCCTTGTGCTATCGCATACTCTCACAGTTTTGCTATGTTAAACACAAACAAACAAAAATCAAATAACTATCAATCTAAACTAAAGTGATAGTATAACACTATGGAAACTCAAAAACATGTAAAAGAAAATGTAAATTGATCATTGTGTGTTCTTCAGCAGTCAGATGATTTCACTTCAACATCATTGTCATTCCCTTGATCGAAATAGTAAATTGAAGCCAAACAAATCAACACATCGGTAAGAATAAGTTCAAAGACATCGAAAACAAACTTTGGAGCAAATAAGCCCCAAACCTGCAAAATTTAAAATTAATTATTCCTTTGGTGTATTATCATGACATCAAATACCCAGATATGTGTAGATGAAAATTACTGAAACAAAAATAATCCATTTACCATCAGGTGCCGCCTTTGGATAGTGACACACAGGATAGTGAAAGTGGTTATAACTGCTGTTATGAGCCCATATGTTGTATACATCTATATAAAACAGAGAATTGTCGTTACGATGAACACGCAAACCATTTAGTAATCAAGCAGTGGATCTACAAAAGGAGAAGAACACTCACTTGAGATAATTGTGTGAAAATAAAATGCTTTCCTAGATTACCATGATACTTTGATGCAACAAGAAATGGGAGTCCGAAGACTGGAAGGATGATAGAAAAACCAAAGGTATCAATTGCTAGAAGGATTGCTTGGCGAACAAGCTTAAATTCTTCAAACCTGAAAATGCAATACGATTTAGATGATCAATTTACCAAGTGAGAAGTAATAATAAAAGTAAAAACAGAAAGAGATCAAACTCCTTTAAAAGTCGATAACCAACCATTCCATACAGAAACAATTTTAATGTAGGCAGATTGCAGTGGTTACATTTGTTTAATTGTGCAAGAGTTCCAACATCTAACACCAAATGTACCTTAGGTGTTGATGTACTCATTAAAAATAAAAAGTATGCATTATAACATATTACTTACCCTATAAATGCAGCCCCATAGCGGAGACCATCAAACGCACACCTGAAAAAAAATACCAACAGAATTCAAGACAAAGAAAGCTATGATGTTATACATAATCTTTGAAAAGAAATTATAGTTATAACTCCAAAAGTTAAACTATCAAAGTTGCACCATACCAGTGACCACTGCAAAAGAAGACACATGTGGCGAAGAGGCTCCATTGCATAATAGAAAAACTCCTGCCAGGTCTATCCTTGCTAACTTCTTCTATATTATCCAACCTCATAATACAATAACCTGGAAGGTAAATTCATCGACAAAAACATATTTCTTCAGCTCATGAAAGTACAACCAAATGACAAAAATCAATGCTAATCTAAAGGTATTAACAGCATAAACAAAGCCATGCCAGATAAGTATCTGAAGAAACAAGTAAAGAGACTCAGTATATAGCATATGAGCATAAAAATGAAGAGCACCTCCAACTATGGATGCAAAGGCAATTATGGGACCTTGTTTCCCGGAAAGAAGAATGACAGTTGAACTCCACGCAGACAACATGGCCGTTGTTTTTGTAACTAATTTTGTCTTGCAATCTAAAGAGTTACGCTTAAATAATTGACCATATGCCAGTAATAACAATTGTCCCAAAGAAATAGCATAAACAATTCTAGGAATATAACTTTTTCCAATGCTTTCAGGCATCAGTGCAACACCAAATCCATCCCTGTCTGTGATCCAATGCACAATTATTAGCATATAACACAAGATAGTACCCAGTATGACATACTTCCACGGCCAATCAAAGAAGCTGCAACTGGTGGCCTTGTAAAGCCAAAATGCTAACAGAATCAAAACCAGCATTGGTATAAATTTTGCTGTATAGTCCCAAACAGGTAAATTTGCTGCTATGTTGGCAATCCATGAACTGTAGTCTTTCATGAAAGCAGATGTTGCAGCCTGCTTGGACAGCCCAACTTCAATGGCGAATCGGCAGAGGGTGCTCAAAAGAAGGAACCCAATGCTCTGCAGGCACAAATACCTTAGCATGCGAGAAAATTCAAAGAAAATACTTGGTTCTAAAACAAAAGAAGAATGCAAATTAAATTAAACTAAACTAAACACGTACTTCTGTTAGCAGCTTCTCCTTGATAACTGACTGACGTAATGCCACAATCCCAGATGTGCTCAAAAGAAAATTTGCTACTTTTCCTTCCTCCACTGACAGCAAAGTTCAAGTGAGAAACATAATGACGAGGAATTTTTACCATTCTGGATTATACTAAGTGGAGAGATGTGAAAATTTTCACACTTACAGATATAACTATTTGAAAGGAGACTGAATGAGCGTATTCCTAGTAAAAATAATGTAAAACTTGAGGAAGTGATAATTGAAGAATTTCCAGACGACGACGAAGAATTTACACCAAGCTGTTTAGTGGCCCTTAAAATAGCAAAAACTTGAAATATAAGAGACATTAACATGATTCCGATGCCACTACCCATCATGTTTAAATCAAACTCGGTCCATTTAGAGCGAGCTAACTCAGCAACTGTTGTTAGAAATTTGAAGTATGCATCAATTTGCCACTTAAGTGCAGGCATTAATGCATCACTGTCACCATCACTATCAAGCAGAAGCTTTTTGGTGGAGTGCAACCAATGATTCTCTGCTTCAGCATAAACACTTGCTATTCGGGATAAGTCATCATGAGAAAATCCAACAGCTGACGAAGCTGAGTAAGCATCTATATATCTCTTCACCTGAAAAAATACACAGTTGAAATGACTAAATAATGTCTTTCACACACATGTGCACACTTGAGTATAAAAAACTAGAATGTGCCAGAAACATAATTCAAGAGAAATAGAAAGATGTATTATAGATTATAAACAAGAGGTATTACAGAAGAGAGAGATCCTCATTATTCATAGAGAGAAAGTTTTAGAAATGGTAATTTGTAATTGAGAACCTAATATTCAACAAGTACCTGCCAAGTATTGATGCAAAGTGCATTAGCATAATTCTTCATCCAGACATCTGACTCTGGAAGCTTTTGAGATGGATCAAATTTCCAACTACCAGCTCCTAACGCGTATAATTCAGGATTGATGCTACCAATGCTGAGGAATGAAAAATATTACCTTGTGAGTTCTTAACATGGTTCTAGCAAAGAAATTTTCATAACAATGGGATACCACACGATGCCATACCATAAGAAAAAGCACAACCAAACATCAAAATAGAAGATTCCAGAATGAAGAAACGATTAAAGAATGGGATTCAGGCCATACAAAATCAACAATGTATCGACGTGACCAGTCAGTATGGCTTTGCAGAATGAATATTTTTATGGGAGTGGCAATAGGAAAAGTTTAGTTAAAGTACTAGAGCCCATGTGCTTATACCCGTATATTTTTTTTAAAAATAAAGGGGTAGGTTTTTATGAACCAAGCTTCTTTTATAGAATCAAGCTTCACGGAGTGCATTGAATCAAGCTTCAGCAAATGCAATACAACCCTTAGAATAAAAGCAGTTAGGATTTTCTCTGTTTTATGCAACTAATATAATTTTGAGATACTGTTAGATATACACAGGTCCTATAATTTAGGAGAGTTTGTTGTATTTTGCTTCTATATAAAGATGCAGTAAGTAATGAGAAAAGGGCAGAGAATCATTGTGTGAAACTTCCCTTCTTTTTGCTTTACTTTCCCTCTAACTTCCTTCTATAATTCTGGAGTGTAACCCTACTCGAATTGGGTTATAACACTCTTACAAATGTAAACTGCACTGGCAACAACTTTAATGCCCATACCTATATGTGAATCCAAACCCATTACTTGCATTTCAGTTTAAATGTTTTTCTTCGTATGTGTCATTTTATTTAAAAGTTGCTAAAATGAAATTACTACTTTAATGCAATGAAAAAAACAATGTCTGTTGACCCAAATGGCAATCAAGGAGCTTGGTTTCTCTTAAGCAATTGTTTTGGATACCCCATTAGGTTTGGGCGCAATAATCATCCCTTCACAAATCTAGATCCTGATAAATACATGAAATTTATTTAATATTTAGACCAGGCCCAACTCAAGGGGTGACGATTGCCCAAGCCTTAACAAAAACTACTTTTGTTTATAGGTCGGTATGGGATCATATCAAGATTAAATGTTTTTCTGCACTTTATCTATGCATTTGGTAAAAAAATTTAACATATATTTTTTTATTCTCTTCGGAAAAACTTTTTACAAGATAGGTTCCCTTTCAACCCCAGTGACTTTCTGTCGACATCAAACAACACTTAAAAGTTAGAACAATACTCTCAAGCAATAGCTACCCTATGCCCTTGCCGCCTCTAAACATAAAATACTGAATGACTAAATCAGAAGTTATGAGACCTAAACAGCTTCCATTTTACCCACAACACATCCCAAAAAATAACAAGCTACTGAGAAAAATAGAGGGTAGGTTAAGGAATACATTACAATTAATTAAATAGACAGACAAATATAACAACAAAGTAGAAATAGTCACGTAGACAGGATGCTTACACTGCACCTTCCATAAGGGAAAGGTATGCCGAGCAATGCTGACATAGTTACTGCAAAATCAAGCTGTAAAGGATGACAGGGATAAATACAGGGCTTGAACTAATTAAATTGTGCACAGTATATAAAATTCAAAATACCATTAGAACAGAATAGCTTTCCTGACCTGTTGCATAGAGCTGATACACACATTCTTTCCATCCTGATATGTAAGACAAGATAGGTAATTAACCAGAAGAAATAATTAAAATCAAAGCACATAATTATAATATAAAGATCTAACTTAGTTTCATGATCTTGAGAGTCAGATAAGAGTAAGAGGACCACTCTGTCAATGAGTACAATGACAATGTATCCAAGCTATCCATTGAGTTAGACATATTACGCAATATTATGGTATGTATAAATAAGCAATTATGGGCCACTGGAAAAATGAAACATTGAATACATAATATTATCAAAAGACATATTGGGTAATATTATGTGTAATATGGCATTATTTCAGTGGCTCCCTAATTTTATATTTATCCACTAGCATTATTCTATGACTCTCAATTTTCCAAATTATTAGTGCTTTCCAACTTGACTGTTCTAGCATAACACTGGGAACAGGCAGAAAATTGTAGAAAATAAATCAAAAAGCTCTTAGAGCCACCCGCAAACCAGCATGTTTATGTATGTTACAAACTTTAAAGGGATAGTAAATACCAGATTTGTTTGACAAGAGTAACTATCAAATTCTGGTGGCACAGAATTAAGAGGCTCCTTAAAACTCATGGCAAAAAAGCCTGTTTCCACCTACAAGATGTTATCGTAAGTAAAATTGGGGGAAATTACGTATTAATCAAGAAAAGCATATCAACAAAACACCAGGAGAGTGGTACACACCTCTTCTGCACTCCCACCACCATGATCACCATTTAAGGTTTGCCCATGGTCACCCATTACAACAAGCAAGGTATTTTCATGTAAGCCCCCAGGTCCAGCCTGATTTTCCAGCACTTCAATAACTCTCTAAAGCAAATTTGGATTAGTTTGGTTACTAATCAGGCATGGAAAGCAAAAACTAAACTGGATAAAAGACCACAAAATTGGTATATATAACTAAAAATACAGGAGAGGTATTGTTAATTTACAGAAGTTGGCATACAATATATAACAGAAATGATTAGATAAATGAAGCAGAAAGCATAGACCATACAAGACTCGCTAGTTAACAAAAAATGCCACTTAACACAGTAAAAATTGAAAAGGAACAGACAATCATGTAGGGTAGGCCACAGATAATCAGGGATTACCAAAACTAACCTCTAAATGGTTATTGTATTGCTCCAACTTTTCTATCATTGGAGTGGAGTCAACACCAAATATATGTCCAGCATGATCCTAAACCAAAACAATAAAATACAGGGCATGTAACGTTTCCTATCCAAATGATGAAGGGTGAGAATGGGAATAACAATATACAGAATATGGGTATCATCATTATTAGGTGCATCGTAAGAAATGATATCAAACATACCACTCCGAGAAAATGTGCAATAAGAACATCCCAATCTTCTTCATATAGGGATGGGAATAAATGTTCAATGCATCCATTATCAACCTAAAAAATAAGCAATGTCATATTACAGTTGCTGAATGATAGACCAGACAAAAAGATGCAAACCACCACTACTCAATTAACATGTATTGCAAGGATTAAAAAGTCAGTCCAAAGTCAAACTTAACACAATATAAGGCCTACCGTATGGAGATCTTTGACATTAAAAGAAGGGTATGGATAGGATCTTTCAAAATGATGAGGAAATAACTGTGTCCATGTATCATCCCCCATCATAACAACTTTCTTCCCATTTTGAAACAACTGTAGGTAGACAGATATGTATTTAGAATTAGAACTGGGTCTAACTGCCTTGCCGGCAATTCGTATTAACTTAAGTAATATAGAAACAAGGAGCAATTTCAAATTTAAAACTAAATCAATATTTAAAACCATAAATATTAGAGGCAAGGAAAAATCGAAAAGAAAAACCACCTGATTAATGAAATTATCTTCAACAATAGCAGGTGCACCAAAGCTATTACCAACATCTACAAAAGTTGGAAGTCCACCAGTTGTCAAGCCCTATAGAAAAACCGGATGAAAGCTATTAGCTCAAACAAAGAAACATTTAATCTCCTATGATATTCATAGGAAACACAGACCCATAATAATCTTTTGATGGAGAACATTACAAATTTAAAAGCTATGTCCATAATTGCATATATATAATCAGCTTAATTTACAGCTTATTATCATATGTAACCGCATATTATAAGCTATTTCCATAATTGTTTTCGCAAAAGCTATAAACTGTTTTCAAAAACTATCCCGAAGAGTTTATAGAAACAAGCTGAAAACAACTTATGAACATGTTATAGCTAGTTTTCATAAGTTCTCTCAAATAATCTAACAAATACTTATATATACTCGTAGGTAAACTCAAATAAGTCAATCTAAAAAGGCCATTATTAAAAATTGTGATGTGATAACTAGAACGAAATTGAATATACCTTCAAGCGCTGCAAACTTGTGGTAGGTGGATCAGCAATGGCTTTGAAAATCCTGGCAGAGGAAGGTCGTGAAGACGACATATTTTTCAAAACTTGCAATCTATCCATCCAGGGTTTTGGTTCTGCGATACAAAATGCATATAATCAAAATCAACTTAATTATAATAACAAAAATTAAAGTCAACATTAAAACAAGTAATACAGAGATTAGAGATAATTAACCTGCAAAGAAGGTACTTGGAGCAACGAAATCAAACCTAAAAATCACAAAACAAAATTAATCAATCGCAACACTAATTCCGAGCTACACATGTGTGTAGTGATGAGTACCTGAGAGCATCGAGAACGATGATAACGAGACGGTTAACGGAAGGTTCGGTCCAGCAAGATCCGTTATTGGAAGAAGAAGGGAAGCATGGAGAGGTGGAAACATCGGAGCAGTGGCTGTAAAAAGGAAGTTCGGTTCTGGTGAGAAGGAAACCGGTGGTGAAGAGAAGTATGGCGATGAGGTGAAGCAACAGCGTTATCCACAGCGGCCATATGTATCTCCATCTTCCGCTCTTTCTCCGGTGTTCTTCCATTGTCATCGATCGTCTCGAGCACAATCAACGACGTCGTTTAGAACCACGGGCACTAAGTATTAAATTTTTTGTGTAAACTTTGCTTAATTATCATTAATTGTATTTATGGATGTTCAAATAAATCGGTTATTTAAATAATTTATATTTATATTTAAATGGTTTTAACCAAATCTATATATTTTAGATATATTTTTAATATGATTTTAACAAAATTCATAATTTGGTTATCCATATCCAAAATAAAAATCAAATTAGTTAATTTTTTTATAAAAAAAAACTTTAAAAACTTTTTCAAAATAAAAAAATTTTTTTCAAAATAAAATATTTTTTGTTTGAAATTTTTTTTCAAAAAATTAAAAAATTGATTTTTTTAATATTTAAAAAATATATTTTTTCAAAAAAAATTTAAAAACTATTTTTTATTTTTGAACATAAATATTTTTTCTTAAAAAAATGATTTTAAAATAAAATTAAATCAAAACTAATTATAAAATTGGTTATGGATATAACCGGTTATTAACTAGTTTATAACCATTTTACAAAAATGAAAAACCGGTTATGACAATTGGTTTTAATAACCAGTTATGACATATGGATTATTTATGGTTATTGATAAGTGTAAAATGTACCTATTTTTGTATATAAGTTTTGTTGCACTTATCGATACTTTGTGTTAATTTTGGTTGAATAAACCCCATTTTTTGTATAAATACGTTTACTTTACGTTTTCGTGTGTATATTGTGTTTTCTTGTATATATCGTTGAGTTTAATTGCTTTCCATTCATTTTTGTAGGTATTCAATTATTGGGATTTTGCCATTGTTTTGAAGAGCATTTAATAAGCTTTTCAGCGCTTCCGACCGTGCGTCAATCCGAGCTACGGTGCAGAAGTTGTGGTCATATAAGGGGCTGTTTTGTTGTCATGTCGCTTTGCGAGTGTGACAGCGAACGTTCGCTTTGCGAATGGCTGGCGAAGGTTTCATCGAAGGGGTCCAGAATTGGGCAGAGGAAAAAGGAACCAAAGTTCGCTTTGCGAACTGATCAGCGAGCATTCGCTTTGCGAATGATTCGTTCGCACTGCGAACTCGCGAAGGAAAGCTGAGGCGGTTTAGCAATCAGAGGCACTTAAAGTGCCATTTTTTGAGCCATTCGCTTTGCGAATGAAGTGTTCGTTGTGCGAACAGTACATAATTGAAATTGTATATAGTTTATTTCAGTCACTTTTTAGAGTATGGTTTTGGGGATTTTTGTTCCGAACTCCATCAAACTTCATTTTTCATTGGAGAGCTTAGAAAACAACTGTGGAGCATGCATACGGATGAACCGGGGTGGATTGATCGTCGACCGGCTCTGACAAACCGCGAGATGTTTGGTTCATTTCTCTTTTTCTTCCGCGAGATGTTTAGTTCATTTCTCTTTTTCTTTGTGTTTTCTTCATTTGTTGGGTTGTGTATATGTATTTGTTCTGAACTCATGTATGTTTGTCGCCCATGGCGTTGTATAAAATCTGCTTTACAAATCTTTATTGGTGATTGTCTCTGATTTTTGCTTTATGCGCGGGGTTTGGGTTGCATTAGACATAACCCTCGCAAACTTCGATTAGGGATGATTATCTGTTAGTTTCTGGACTCTAGAGATAGATTTAAGAGCTAACAATCTTCAATAGGCGTCGAAACTTAATGTCTTCCGTGTTTCGAGGCTTTGCTCGCGAGAGTGACGAAGAGAGTGACACGGTTGTTTTCTCAACTTTGCGTTAGACTTAACCTTTGTTGTGAGCGATGCTGGGTGATATTGAGGAGTAGTGTAGGTGGAGTATAACTGGTCGGTAAGTTTAAGTTTGTGAAGAGTCGATTATGTGCATGTCGGATAAGTTTTTCTCTCTGAAGAATGAATTTGTTTTGTGTTTTAATGTTTGCTTTTCTGTTTTTATGTTTGAAACCATTTAAACCCAAACTCATTAACGCGAGAGATTGTCGAACGACATTCTTTCCCTCGAACCGATCTCTATGGACATGACATAAATCCCGGAGGGAATTCTTCCGAAAATAAATATTTTTGCTGCTTGCCCTATTCTGCAACCAACAGTTATGAATTGGTTGTGAAAATTAACTATCCATAAGCATCCCTAAATTCTCAGTCAATAGTTTAAATGGATTGGATTATTTACGATTCGTGCTCTCTTTTTATTTTTTCTAAATTACACATTAAACTATTAACTGTTTTGTTTTCGTTTTCATCTTTTAATTTCCAAATTAGGTTCTAGTATATAATAATATTCATCATCTTCCTCTTAATATTTTACCAAATTAAAGAATGAAATTTGTTATTTAATCAGATATATATCCACACCTCATTTTTTAATATTTGGTCATTTTCTTAGTCACATATCTTATTCATTCTCAATTTTTCATCATTGCTCTTATAACAATTTCATTTTATCCATAAAAATATTGAACAATAAATATCAAAGAATCATTCGGTAATGAAAATTAAAAAGATAAAATACTAAAATTATTCGTTGTTAGTCAAATTGATTTTCACAATACCATACTATATGTTAAAAGTAGAGATTAATTGAATATTATCTCTAATATTCATCAAATTTTCTCTTCATCTCATAATCAATTTTTTGATCACATCATGATAACATGAAAATACATGATGTATTTTGACTTGATTCACGTGTATTTTAGTGTCGATTTTATATTATTTTATTATGTTATGCTGCTCTATTGTGTTTGTTACAGGTATTTGTCAAATAGAAGCATTCGTGCGAGAAAACAGAAAGAAAACAACAAAAAACTAAGAAAATACCAAGATTTTGCACTCATGGCGACCACCATGGCGCTTGCCATGACATGGCAGCCGCCTGTGCCACCAAAAGACAAGAAAAATCAAGAATCAACAATTTTACACTCATGGTGTTTGCCATGAGGCCATGGCATTCGCCATGGACCTGAAAAACCCACGGTCTTCACTTTTACACTCATGGTGTTCGCCATGGGCATTGAGGCATGAAAAATAGCAATATCAAGATTCAGTTTTCTCCCACTTCAGCAGATATTTCTCTCACTCATCCAACACGATTTTCAGACGTTTTTCATCAGTTTCTAGCTCTATAAATAGGCTTAAGTCTTAGTTTTTCATTATCTAAGTTTTTAGTCATTAATTTTAGGTAGAAATTCTACTATTCTAAAAGATGTAGTTTATCACATTAAGGGACTACTGCATCTTAGCATTAGGAATTTGTTATGTGTACTTGGATCAACATTACAATAATCTTGTCGGAATTCGTTTTTCAATTTTAATTTCATAAGTCAATTTTATTTCCAGATTTTTTTTGCAGATTATATTTTATTTTTTGGCTTTAAATTTTTGTTGTTATTATTTTTGTAATTATTATTTTTTGAATTTTTACTATTGTGATTAATTTTTAATATTGATTTGCATTGTTTTCAATTTACTCACACGTATATGTCAGTTTGATGAAACCGGTATACAATTGCACCGGTACTGACTGATTCATTCACTTGTATGCGTGTTTGGCTACTTTTATATATATATATAAGTCAAAAGCTTTGCGCGACAGCAATGTTGAAATATTAGATTTGATTTGATTTGATATGATTAGATTTGATTAGATTTAATATTTAGATATAATTCAAGTTGTGTTGGCCTAAGCCCAATTAGGGTTGTATATAAATAGACCTAGCTTGTATCATTATTTACACAATTCAATAGTACAAATCCTTATTTCCTTATTCTCTCTCTTTCTCTCCTCACTAAAAGTGCCTCATGCACTAACAAATTGGTATCTAGAGCTTCCGGTTATTGTTCTTGATCGAGTTTTCAAGAACTTTCCGTCAGAGATCGTGTTTCCAGGGCAAGTGAATTAACCGCTGCGAAGATGACCGGTGATAAGAGCATTCTGAATTCTCTTCCAATGCTTGACGGTAAGAATTGGATCCGATGGAAAAAACAGATACAATCCTTATTTGGCATCCATGATACCCTATAAGTGGTTAACGCTGGTGTTTCTGTGTTGGTTGAAAATGCAACCGAAGAACAGAAAAAAGCCCACATCGAAGTCAAAAAGAAAGATTGTAAGGCTGCTTATTGCATTCAGACGGCGGTCGATGTTGCTAACTTCGACAGAATCTCTCATGCTGAAACGGCAAAGGAGGCATGGGGTATTCTGGTGAAGTATTATGAAGGAGGTGAGAAAGTCAAGGTTGTCAAGTTGCAAACCTTGCGTCAACAATATGAGTTGTTGTCGATGGGAGAAGACGAAAAAGTTGCAGAATATGTGTCGAAGGTTCAGAAACTCGTTCATGTCATGAAGGGTTGTGGCGAACCATAACTGATAAGATGATAGTTGAGAAGGTAATGAGAACGTTGACCTCTCACTTTGATCACGTTATTGTAGCTATTCAAGAATCCAACAATCTTGAAACCCTAAAAGTGGAAGATTTGGTTGGTTCATTTGAGGCGCATGAGATAAGGATTGTCGAAAGAAAGGGAGTTCAGGATTCGATACAAGCACTGCAGGCTCAGTCATGGAAAAAGAATGGTGGTTCCAACAAATTCAAAGGCAAAGTCGACAAGACTCGAGGAAAGAAGTCTTGGTCAAACCCTCACAAAAATCAGGTTGAAGATAGAGCTTCTGAATCCTCGAAAAAAGAAGGAGGAAACTATCGAAATGACAAAGAAGATAAGAAAGGTATACGGTGTTATAACTGTGAAAAGAGAGGTCATTTGGCCAAACATTGTTGGTACAGCAAAGACAATGGATCGGAAAAAGGCAAGGAGGAAAGAGCGAACATTGCACGCCAAGATTCAGATGATTTTGAAGGTGGTATGGTGGTGATGGTTGCAGTAGCAAATAACCATGTCGAATCCAAGATCTGGTTCCTCGACTCAGGCTGCTCAAATCACATGACTGATCGAAATGAGTGGTTGGCAGATTTTGATGAGTCGAAGAAGAGCAAGATAAAACTTGCTGATAATAGTTTGTTGCAAGCAGAAGGTACTGGCAACATAGTTTTTCAACTGAGTAATGAAGTGAAAGCTATGATCAGAGATGTGTTCTATGTACCTGGAATAAAGTGTAACCTGTTAAGTGTTGGACAACTGGTCGAAAAAGGCTTCTCAGTTGTCATGAAAGATGGAGTTTTGAAATTGTTCAACACCCAGAACAATTTGGTCTTGAAATCTCCGTTGTCGAAGAACAGGACGTTTAAGACCGTGATCAGTTCGACTGAAGTACAATGTCTAAAAACTGTTGTTGACCACAAGGATAGTTGGTTGTGGCATTTGAGGTTTGGACATTTGAACTTTCGATCACTCAATTAGCTGATTACTCAAGATATGGTATCTGGTATTCCAAGTCTTGAGATGCCTGACAAACTATGTGAAGGTTGTTTAGTCAGAATGCAATCCAGAAATTCTTTCGTTTCGACTATGCCAATGAGATCATCCTGCATACTCGAAGTTGTACATTCAGATGCATGTGGTCCGTTCGAAGAACATACCATTGGTGGAAACAGATATTTTGTTTCATTTGTCGATGAGTTTAGTTGAAAGCTGTGGATCTATGTGATCAAGAGAAAGCATGAAGTATTTGAAATCTTTAAGAGATTCAAGATATTTGTCGAAAACCAGAGTGAGAAGAGGATCAAAGTTTTACGAACAGATAGAGGTGGCGAATACACTTCGAAGATGTTTGGAAAATTCTGTGCAGAACATGGTGTTGATCATAAGGTAAGTGCTCCTTATACTCCTCAACATAATGGAATTGCTGAAAGAAGAAACAGAACCATAGTGAATATGGCGAGATGTATGCTCAAGCAGAAGAATTTGCCAAAATCCTTATGGGGTGAAGTTGTTTCGACTGCAGTTTATATCATGAACAGGTGCCCTACCAAGAAGTTGAAGAACAAGGTTCTTGAAGAAGTGTGGAGTGGCAAATGACCATCAGTGAGTCATCTGAAGGTGTTTGGCTTTATGTGTTACAAGCATGTTCCTGATGCAAGAATAAGAAAGCTTGATGACAAGAGTGAACCTATGATTCTGGTAAGATTTCATAAGGCATGGGCATATAGGCTATTCAATCCAATTAATGAGAAGAGTGTGTTAAGTCGAGATATTGTGATTGATGAAAATTCTGCCTGGGATTGGAATTCTAGTCATTCAATTAACAAGCCATTGATGAGCTCTGATTTCGACGAAGAAACTGATGAAGTCGAAATTGAAGAAATTGTCGAGAATCAAGTCGAAGTCGAAGTAGAAGCAGTGCTGACATTCCCGATACAGAGGTTGCGGTTGAAACAAGCCAAAGACCTCGGCGAAATAGAGTTCCTCCAACAAGACCTCGTGATTATGAAGTGACTGGTGACAATGAAGTCACACCAGATGGAGAATTAGTTCATTTTGCTTTACTTGTCGGTGCTGAATCAATCAACCATAACGAAGCTTTAAAAATTCAACAGTGGAAGTTAGCTATGGTCGAAGAGTTACAGGCAATCGAAAGAAACAACACATGGGAGTTAGTCGAATTTCCAGCACATACAAAAGCTATCGAAGTAAAGTGGGTGTTCAAGTTGAAACACAATGCTGATGGGTCGATAACAAGACATAAAGCAAGATTAGTAGCTCGAGGATTTCTTCAAAGAAAAGGGCTTGACTACTCTGAAGTATTTGCTCCAGTAGCAAGGCTGGAAACTGTTCGACTAGTGGTAGCATTAGCATGTAACCAAGGTTGGTCGACATTTCACTTAGATGTGAAGTCAGAATTTCTGAACGGCCCGTTAGACGAAGAGGTCTATGTCACACAACCTCCTGGGTTTGTGATTCAGAAAGAAGCGAGTAAAGTTTATAAGTTGCACAAAGCGCTATATGGCCTTAAGCAGGCACCTAGGGCATGGAACAAGAAGATCGACTCATACTTAGTCGAATTGGGATTTGTCAAATGCAAGTTTGAGTATGGTGTCTATGTTCAAGTTGTAGCACAAGATATAACAATCATCTGCTTATATGTCGATGACTTGTTAGTAACTGGAAATAGCCTAAAGAACTTGTTGAAGTTCAAAGAGCTGACGAAGAAGGAATTTGAAATGTCAGATCTAGGAAAATTATCTTATTTCCTAGGCATGGAATTTCATATGTCAAAGTAAGGTATGGTGCTACATCAAAGGAAGTATGTCAAAGAGATACATGCATCCTCACCTGTCGAACCAAACTTGAAGTTGGAGAAGCATGGAGAGGAAGACAAAGTTGATGTAACTTTGTTCAAACAAATAGTTTGATCTCTGAGATATGTGTGCAATAGTCGACCTGATATAGGTTTCACAGTCGGATTAGTGAGTAGATTCATGGGTGAACCAAGAGTGTCACACATGAAAGCTTCAAGAAGAATTCTGAGATACTTAAAAGGAACAACAAATTTTGGAATTCTATTTCGACAAGATTCTGAAGGCAAAGGAGCAATAGTTAATTGCTTTTCAGATGCAGATTGGTGTGGAGATAAGGAAGATCGAAGAAGTACAACTGGCTATTTCTTTCAAGTATTTGGTGCCCCAATCTCATGGTGTTCGAAGAAGCAACCTGTGGTGGCATTGTCATCGTGTGAAGTTGAATATATAGCAAAATCTTATGCTGCATGTCAAGCAATTTGGATCAGATCAGTACTTGAAGAAATGGAGGTCGAAGTGAAGAAACCTCTTGTGTTACAAATCGACAACAAGTCAGCTATAAATCTGGCGAAGAATCCAGTTCTACATGGAAAGAGTAAGCATATCGAAGCCAGATTTCACTTCTTAAGGGAAAAGGTAAATCGAGGTGAACTTGAAGTTAGGCATTGCTCAAGTGAAGCACAGTTGCCCGACATTTTCACCAAAGGATTGAAGATCGACAGATTCCTGAATTTGAGAAAGAAATTATGAATAGTTCAGATCGACTATATGACTAACGTAGGTTCGACAACTTAGATTATGGGGGTGTGTTGAAATATTAGATTAGATTTGATTTGATTTGATTAGATTTAATATTTAGATATAATCCAAGTTGTGTTGGCCCAAGCCCAATTAGGGTTGTATATAAATAGACCTAGCTTGTATCTTTATTTACATAATTCAATAGTACAAATCCTTATTTCCTTATTCTCTCTCTTTCTCTCCTCACTAAAAGTGCCTCACGCACTAACAAGCAAAAGCATTCGGATATCGATTGACAGCACGAAAATGTGAAACTTTATCCTCATGTGGCACTTTATCCTCTTTTGTCCTTTGGTGAGTTAATGATATTAACACTTTATAAATGCTTTTAATGTGAGCTCCACTTTCTATGTGGGACTATTTCACAAGCATTTATTATCATTTACTCACTTATTCACTTCTTGTTATTTTGGAACATACTTAATGTAATTACTCTATTAATTACAACAATCCCCCACTTGTTCTAATAATGACAAGCACAGTTCCAGAAAGAGAGAAAAGAATATTAATACAGTTAAGTATCTTTCGATTTGAACTTAACCTTAGTAAGGATAATACAAAGTTTAATCGGAATGTTAGGTAGCTATGCTTTGAACCATTATCCCTTGTGATTCTACCGGTGTTAACTTACACATATTCTTTAAAGGTTCTTCGCCTACATATCTCGCCTAACACTATTTATGGCCATGTGCTTTTCCTGTTTTCATGAATTTTTCATGAGAGAAACTCCAACTCTCACTTTGAGACGACACCATCTCGAAATTCACATAGGTGAAGTTCATTTTGTATCCATTTCCTTGGAACGCATATCCTTGATATGGAACTTCATTAAGAGTTTTGAAAACTCAACCCTCGATATATAATAGTCAACATTATCACAAAATGTTGTACAAACATCCAAATCAATGACTTGTTGTTACCCATTGAATCTTAGGTTAAGATTTATTAACTTCAGATTGGGTTGCTATCATTGTCGGAACCCTTATTCAAGGAGTTTTAACCCCATACCTCTTGAGGTAGTCTTTACTAAGTCTCTGGCCAGTGGCTTAGTAAATGGATCTGCTAAATTATAGGTTGTTTGAATATATGTTAGTGAAATGATCCCATCCTTAATTAATTTTCTCACGAGAGAGTGTCTAAGACCTATGTGTCTAGACTTTCCATTATATACTTCACTGAATGCTCTAGCTGGGGTGGCTTGGCTGTCACAATGTATCAACACTTTTGAAACATTTTCCTTAGCTAATGGTACTTCCAACAGAAGGTCCCTCAACCATTCTGCTTCTTGTCCAGCGGAGGCGAGAGCCACAAACTCTGATTCCATGGTTGATAGGGTAATACAAGTTTGTTTCTTGCTTTTCCAAGAAATTGCACCTCCGGCTAATGTAAATATCCACCCAGTTGTAGATTTGTAATCTCCAACACTCGATATCCAACTCGCATCGGTATATCCTTCTAGTATGGCAGGGAACCTACCATAATAAAGGCCAAGATTTTTTGTCTTTAAGAGATAACCGAAAATCCTAGTTATGGTCTTCCAATGTTCATCATTTGGATTGCTAGTAAATCTACTCATCTTACTAACTGCAAATGCTATGTCGGGTCTGGTGCATTGCATTAAATACATTAGACATCCAATTGGGCCATAATTCTTTCATTGTTCTTTTGAAGTTTGACACTAGAATCGAATGGAGTGCTTACTTCCTTGAAGTTTAGGTGTTTGAACTTGTCCAACATATTCTCAACATAATGTGTTTGATTAAGTTCATAACCCCCACTATTTTGTTTTATTTTGATTCCTAATATGGTGTCAACTGGCCCAAGATCTTTCATCTTGAATGTGGAAGTTCGAAATTTATTTGTTTCTAAGATCCCTTTTATTTCATTGCTAATGATTAACATATCATCAACGTATAAACACAAATATGTTACAATGTTTCCATGCACCTTTGTGTAAAAGCATTTGTCACAAGAATTTGGAATAAACCCATTTGAAAGCATGGCAGAGTCAAACTTTTGATGCCATTGCTTTGGTGTCTCTTTCAAACCGTATAAGGATTTAATAAGTTTGCATACCTTTTATTCGTTTCCAGGAAGCACGTAGCCTTCTGGTTGTTCCATTTAGATTTCCTCATCGAGATCTCCATTTAGGAATTCTGTTTTAACATCCATTTGGTGAACAATAAGGTTATTCAAGGAAGCTAGTGCAAACAATATTCTGATTGTCGTAGTTCTTGCTACTGGAGCATATGTGTCAAAGTAATCAACACCTTGTAGCGCAGTTTTCGTGACCGCCCGCATCCGCCTGCGGATGGGATTGGGTGCTACTTTCTGATTTCTTATTTATCCTATGAAGCTGGAAAGGAAAGGGAAGTTATCTCAAACTAACCTTGCACGCAAATGTTTTCTTTAACAAATGCTAAGAGATTGGGGAGTTCGGGGTCAGGTTATACAATGGGGAGTTGTCAATTACCCATCCTATACATGGTTATCCATGGGTTGATAGCAATTTTCTACTGTTCTACTATTTTTTACTTGATGGTGTTTGTCTGTAAGAGGGAAAGTTGAGAGATATTGAAAAGGTATTTTTGTTGTTTTTGAGTTTTTTGATGTTTTTGGTAAGGTACTGGACCTAAGGTTTTTTTTTTATTTAGTGTGCTCGCTAAGATTTTTCTTTCAATCTTATGCCTACGTATTCCCGTTTACCGAAACAGGGAAATCAGAGCGTTCGTAGTTCCTCCTAGTCTATGGGAGGAAAATAGATATTTGGGTATCTTGTTCAAAGCCCAAGATATGAAGCTAAATGTGATTTGTATCTTGTTCAAAGCCCAAGATATGAAGCTAAAAATGATTTGTTTGTATCTTGTTCAAAGCCCAAGATATGAAGCTAAAAGGGTGTTTGTGGGAATTGATTGAAAGAGTGAAGAGATTAAAGATTGAGATATGAATATCCGGGAAAAACATCGGAAAATATAAGGAATATCCGGGAAAGCGTCGGATGAAAATAAAAGGAATATCCGGGAAAGCATCGGATGTAAAGAAAAGGAATATCCGGCAAAGCATCGGATGAAAACAGAAGGAATATCCGGAAAAGCATCGGATGTTAAAAAAGAGGAAAGGGTTTTTCCTGTGTTTAGAAGGAACTTGAGAATGTCTTTGAGACTCAAGAGGGGATATAGACTGTCCAAGTCTACTGGTATGTCTTTTGTACCGTGTAAGAGAAAGTACGCTTTGGGATCAAGATCTAGACTCATTTGAAAGACTGCTCTAGCAAGATGACTAGGTTTTGTTCCTATACCTCTAGGAGGTCGTCGGGACAATTTGTACGAAGCCCAAGAGGAGGCTGAAAACTTTTAAGAAGCCGACGGGTCCTTGTACGAAGCCCAAGAGGAGGCTATCATTCCCGGAGGAAGATATCATTATACGAAGCCTAAGAGGAGGCTGTGAATACTTCTAAGAAGCCGTAGGGTCCTTGTACGAAGCCTAAGAGGAGGCGGGGTTGCTTTTAGGAAGCTTGTGGGTCCTTGAACAATGCCCAAGAGGAGGCCGATGCTTTTAAGAAGCCCGTGGGTCTATCATCTCCTTTCCATTAGGAGAGATAACTCTTTTAAAGATAAAAACCACTGGTAAACGTGCGAGGTTTACTATCCAGCGATTTTTAGCTTTTAAAGAGGGTTCCTTAGTTAAGGTCCAAGATTATGACCGTAGTGGGTACCCAAACCCCGAGACATTCAAGGCAAGTTATCCACAAGGAATAGATCAAGTCAGGAAAGTTCGAGAATTTGGAAGAAACTCAAAGATGCCATTCACGGAGAATACATTCATCTTGGGGAGTAGAGCTTCTTGACGATTCCTAAGGAGGACAGCCGAAGAGAAGACTGTATCTGGTGCTCCTATTGGGGATCTAGGCTTCTATTTCTACGAATAAATGAAACGGTGTCACCTAGTTCTAGACGTAGTTGCCGGGGAAACTCGAAATATCTATACTATTATTACACAGTAGATATGAGTTTATGAAAGGAGACTTACAGTGAGCAGCCCCACAATACAGTTATATGTATATGAAAGCGGTAAATGAAAGCAATAACCACTTACTCGGTTGTAGAGCTTCCATGCTGTTTGGTTAGTTGTTCAACAAAAAAAGATTGAAAACAACAGTATATTCAAAATCAAAGGAGAAAGTATTTTGAAAATAGGTTGGGGCTTACAGCTCAAGGAGAGGCCCAAGTTTTTATCAGTGATTGCACTGTGGTTTTGAGTTTGTACAGGGACTTATACAAGTGACTGAGGCCCAAAAGGTTTTTTGTACAAAGGGATGGGTCTTACACTCTCTCAAGAGGCCCAAAGTGTTTTGAATGGGTCTTATAGCTCAAGGAGAGGCCCAAAATGGTTTTGGTATAAAAGGGGATTGGGTCTTACACTCTATTAGAGGCCCAAAGAATCAGAGTCAATTATACATGAAAGAACGTCATGTGAAATAAAACATACACGGAAGAACATCGTGTTGATAAATAACAGGTATACGTGGCAAAACATCACGTAATAAATAAACAGAGATACAAACATTCACGGTCGAGCATCGTGGTAACTAACAGATATAATATACACGGAAAAACATTCGGAGATTAAAAGCATATACACGGCAAAACATCGTGTGTGAAACTGAATACATGGAAAAAACATCATGTGATAAAATATACACGGCAAAACATCGTGATATCATGGCAATTGAATATACACGGAAAAACATCGTGTGAATAAAACATGGATAATGAGTTCGAAAACTTACCTATTGGAGCAAGGTCCAATGCCTCTTCTCAAGCTTCCAGAAGCGAGATAATGATCCTCAGAGTATCATATAAGAACTCCTGCGTCAGGTAAAAGACAAAGCAGAGAAAACCAGAGATCATAGAGAAATTCCCTAAGTCTTATCAAGTGGTTAGAATCGAATTTGAACATTTAATTAATTATTTACAAAAGTTTTACTTGAAAATAATCCTAAGAATAAATTACCAAATAATTGAATAAAACAATTTAAATGATTCATTACAAATTAATTAAATCAAATTTAATAACTTAGAAATTATTAACATTTTTTAGAATATTTAATCAAGATTAACTAAACTAAAAAAAATAAAGTTGTATTAAAAGGAAAAAATGGGACAAAAGAAGAATTATCAATTAATTTAAATATTAATATTTAATAAGATTAATTAATAATTTAATTAATCAAAATTAAATAAAAATATCTAAATTAATTAATAATTAAACAATATTTTTACATTTCTAAATAAAACTAGAAATAAGAAAAATTAAATAATGAAAGAGAGAAATATGTGGGAGAGAGTTGAGAAAACAATGTAAGAGATTGTTTTGGTGTGATTTGGAATGAGAAATGGAGTGGTATTTATAGGAAAAAAATTCTTGGAGAACAAGATACCAAGCTTAAAAATTAAGCTAACTTAGTTTAAGCTAGCTTAAATTTTAAGCTAACTTAAATAATTTTTTAAACTAGCTTAATTTTTAAGCTAACTTAAATATCTATATACTAGAATAATATTTAAAACAAAATTGTATTAAAAACAAAAGTTTTTTTAGAACAAAATATATAAAAAACAAAAATTCATAAAAAAACAAAATATATGAATTTAAAAATAATATAAATATATATGATCGTACCTGGATCAGACAGTTACTGATGGCCGACGACGTCCGTTGAGCTCCGGCTCTGGTGAGGTTGAAGGACGGCAGGGGGGGGGGGGTGTACCTGCAAGGTACTCTGACGCTCAAGTTAGGGAGTGCACAGAGTAACAGCAAATACAAAGAGTGAGAAAAGTGACCTAACCTGACCCTCTCAAGTGGAGGGTATTTATAGAGAGCCCCCAGCGCGGGGCCAACGGTTACTTGCATTGGGCTGGATTGTCAGGCCCAATCCAAGTAACTGCCAGGGCTTACGTGGCGTAGTGAAGACCAGCACGTGGTCTTCGCCCTGGGGTAACCGCTCCTAGATCTCCGGAATTAGGGCAGACCGATTCCGTCGGGAGTGGGCGGTTACATGAGAACGTATCCACGTAGTACGGACCGTTAGACGCTCCTCGCGGGGGAGGAGCCTTCTGTGTCGAGGACCCATCAAGTCGTACGACGGACATGGCCTCGCGGGGAGGAGCCATGTCTGTCGAGGAGTGATATGTGGCATTCTCGTGGGGAGAAGGCGCGTCCTTAAAAGGGAGAGGACTTGCTGCTCGGATGGGGGATGGCTCCTCGCAGGGGGCCATCTCCCCCTAGTGTCGGGGGGAGGAGAAGTCCGGGGGAGGACTCAATGCTTCTGCCCGAAGCTATACGCCTATTTGCCCGACAGGGTGGTGGGACACTTGCCCGACACAGGTTTGACCAAGTCCCTCGTATGGGCCACCCAATGTGGGATGGGCCTGTTCGGCTGTGGGGCAAGTCCCCCGCCCAGTCCAGAACAGGAGCCCCCCAAGTCGTTGCTCTGAGGCATCAGAGTGATGACTTAAGGGTCGAGGCTACGTCGAAGGGGAGCAGCTGACGGAGTGGGCAGACGTAGAGGGCATGCTCGAGCGAGACTGGCCGTGGAGGGGGAAGTCGCAGGGATACGAGGAGTCACAGCCGAGGTGAATGAAGAGACGTGTGTGAGGGAATGAACAGACGTGCTTGGGGAAGCGTGCGCCACGTGTCGCACCTCATTATTGCATAAGGCGGCTACCCTGGGGCGGCGTACTCGATTGCCTAGGGACGCCTCGAAGTTCGTGAGGGGCTTATAAAGGGGGCGAGTTCGTGCCATTTGCAAGTTCCCACCTTTTTCGCTCTGCATCTCTTCTAGTCACCGTTGCTGCTCCGCCGCCGTCCGCCGTCGTGCACTGCCATCTCCGCCGTTCCACTCCGCTCTCCACTGTTCAAGTAAGTTCTTCACCTTTTGTGGCTCATTTTGCTTCGTTATTTAGTAGTTTTCCGGCGAGTAGAGGGTATTCCTGGCGCTCCGTTAGGGTTCCGTCGGGACCGGCGGGACGTTCCTAGGGTTCCGGCGGTCTTAAACGGTGGTTTGGGATGAACGTACCGAGGGCGAGATGAATGTCCCGAGGACTCCTATGAATACGCCGGGGACGTGCGATGAATGTCGCGGGGGAGTGAGACGGGGAGATATGGGAGCGAAGAGATAGGACGGGTTGACGGCCTCGGGCAGCTCGCCGTGTCCCCGAATATTTTCTTGCTCGCTGCCCTTTCACTTGATCTGCGGTGGAAGGGTGGACTTGGTCGCGACCGACAAATTCACCTGTTTCCTCTGCTTTTCAGGTAAAAATGGCCGCGAGGATTCCGGGAATTCTCTACATAGACACTGATCCCGACGTAGATAGACCTGCCCAGATCCCCGGGGAGGCGCCATTACGTCAGGCGAGCGAATGGGCCGGGGAAGAGCCCCTGCGTCTCGGGTCGTGTTTCTCGGTTGACGACACAGATGCGTTCGCCTTCGTCGAGGACGTACCTGAAGGAGGGGAGGCCACGTGGACGGTTTTCCAGCCCCGGGTTCATCATCGCATCTGCTTGAACTATCGCGGGCTGCGGTTCCCAATGTATGAGTTCGCCTTCAAAGAGGCTAGTATCCGCCTCCCCTTCAATAGTTTCCAGATAGGGGTTTTCAACCGTCTGCACCTGGCGCCATCGCAGCTACACCCCAACGCTCTAGCCTTCATGCGGGCGTTTGAGATCGTCTGCGACTATCTCCAGATCGGGAACACCCTCGAGCTCTTCTTCCGCGTCTTCCATTTGCAGCGCTCGACAGATAAGGGGCGACATAGTTGGGTTTCTCTTAAGCAGCCCAGGAAGTTGTTCAAGGCGTACGCAGATTCGATAAGGGGCTTCAAGAGGAGGTTCTACTATGTTATGCCCGCGACGCACTCAGCAGTGGGCACGCTTTTCGACATTGTGCCCGACGGATCCGGGGGAGAGAGGTTCTTGTCGAAGTGTCCCCTAGAGTGGGAGGATGCCCACTTCGCGCTTGGCACGGAGGATTACGTCGTGAAGCATAGTGCGCTGTCGGAGGACGACAGGAGGGCGTACACTACGTTGGTCGCCTTCGTCCACAGCTTCAACCGGGCCGAGTGCGTTGGTAGGGATGGAAGCTTGCTCCTCGACTCCCAGGGGAGGGTCGTGCGAGAGGCTCGCTACATAAATACCCGGGGACTCCTCGAGTGTAAATCTCCCGACGAGGCCAAGAGGTTCTTAGGTGGGATTTCCTCGCCCTGTCTGGGCCTTTCTTTAGCTTTGTCCGTTTGTGCTAACTTTTTCCATGTTTTCTGTTGCAGCTCAAATGTCTAACGCCACCGAGCGTATCATGAAGCTGGCCGCTGAGCGGGCACCCAAGCGTTCCAAAAGCCGGGTCCGAGAGATTATCCAGACTGCGGTGCCCGTTGGTGCGACGAGCGGCTCTTCCTCACCACAGTGCAGTCAGTCCCCCCCGGAGAGCACCCATGCCAAGAAAGCAAGGACCGAGGGGCCTGTCCTTGTTGACCTCGTGGGATCTGCCTCACCAGGGAAGTTTCAGATGCCCGCTTGTCATCTCCAGCGGAACTACTTCGGAGGAAACCCCCCTGTTATCGCTGATGCCGAAGTGAGGGAGGTTCTAGGCATGGACGTGGAGGTGAGGAGAGAAGCGCTCGTCGGGGACCTTGAGGCAATGATGCGGGTCTTTGAGACTGCCTTGATACTGAACGATGCAGTCCCCTCTTCCTCCGAGTTACAGAAGCTGAAAGACGACTACACTGCCCTTGAGAAGGAGAAGGACAAGGTTGCGGCTGATCTGCTGAAGGCCCAGGCTGAGTGCGAGGGTCACGCCAATACCCTCCGCGAGCTGAACGAGGTCAAATCTGCCCTGAAGGCGACCCAAGAGGAGCTTGCTCGCTCTAGGAAGAAGGTCGAGGATTTGGAGGCCGCTGCCCGTCCCGCGGAGAATGAGTCCCCCGTGGAAAAGAACCTTGCTGACCGCGCCGCTTTGATTGGCAAAATTCGGGAGCTTCAAGCAGATAGTCTGGAAGCTCTGGAGATAGGTTTCAAGAACGCCGTGGAGCAGATCGGCGCCGAGAATCCAGGGGTTCCACTGGTGCTCGACAGGATTAACCCGTTCCTTAGTGTGGTCGACGGCAAACTCAATCTTCCCGAGGAGGAGCAGGAAGAGGATGGAGGGCGGGTCGAAGACGATATTATTGTGTAGTTCTTCTAGTTGTCTGGCCTGCGCGCCGTTTTCTTTGTAATGATTTGTGCCCGGCGTATGTGCCCGGGGCTTTTTGACATTTTTGTACTACTTGTTTTGTAATATTCGTACACTGGGCTCTGCCCGTTTTAATATGCTCTTGTTTAATTGTGTGTTATTTGTTATACTTTATTTTTGCCTAAGTAGTAAGGCTATGGGATTTGCTCGACCTTGATAGTCCCTGACCGTGTGGAGAGCTGGTCGGGCGGCCGGAAGCGTACTCCGACCTTCAACGAGGCTAAGAGTTCGCTTGAGGTCCTAGCTTCGTGGCATGAACTTCCCATCGCGAGCTGGGTGTTATGCCTGGTTGGTATGACGACGGTGGGCCTCGGTCGAGGTATCCCCGCCGGATCAAAGGTCCTCGCGCACACACAACGCGGTCTCTGATCGTCGTGTTCTTATAGGGGTGTCGCGTTTGTACCCTGGCGCATCCCCGTAATCGCGACGCTAGTTAGCCGCGGGCAGTGTTTAACTGTAATATTGTTTTAGCTTTTCGGCGTTCCACGGTCGAGCAAGTTCTTCACCGTGCAGGTTTTCGAGGAAGTAGGCTCCTGTCCCCGTTTTTCCGCAGACGCTGTACGGGCCCTCCCAGTTCGCGGCGAGTTTGCCTTCTCGCGAGTCCTTCTGGTTCCTGCGCAGGACGAGGGTGCCTACTTGAAACTCACGTTTGATAACTTTGTCGTTATAACATAGTCTTATTTTTTGTTTAAGTGACGCCTCTCGGAGGGATGCGCCCGAGCGTGTTTCCTCGACGAAGTCGAGTTCTTCCCTTAAGGCTTCCTCGTTCGCGTCCCCGTCGAGGGGGTTTCTGTCCTCCTCGAGGGTTCCCTGATCTCCACGGGGATTACTGCCTCCGTTCCATAGGTCAAACGGAAAGGGGTCTCCCCGGTCGTAGAGTGTGGGGTTGTCCGGTAGGCCCAGAGGACGCTGTGTAGCTCCTCGACCCACCGTTGTTTGGCGTCGGCCAGTCGTCGTCTTAATCCGCGAAGGATCACTCTATTCGCCGCCTCGGCCTGCCCGTTCGTTTGAGGGTGTTCGACCGACGTGAAGTGCTACTTCGTGCCTAGTTTTGCGACGAAGTCTTGGAAGTTCCTGTCGGTGAACTGGGTTCCGTTGTCGGTGACAATGGCTTGGGGCACTCCGAACCGGGCGAGGACGTTTCGTTTGTAGAAGCGTAGTATGTTGAAGGCAGTGATTTTGGCCAATGCTTCTGCTTCAATCCACTTCGTGAAATAATCCACCCCGACGATGAGGTATTTGTTTTGGTATGATCCTTGGACGAAAGGTCCGAGGATGTCCATCCCCCACCATGCGAACGGCCATGGGGAGGATAGTGAGGTGAGCTCGCTGGGAGGAGCGAGGTGCATGTCCCCGTGTCGTTGGCATCTATCACACTTCTTGACGTGCTCCTTGGCGTCCTGTTGCATGGTGGGCCAGTAATATCCTGCCCGGAGTGCTTTACGGGCTAGCGATCGCCCGCCGGGGTGCTGTGCGTTGATACCCTCATGGATTTCTTGGAGTATGACGGGGACCTTGGTCTCCTCGACGCATCTGAGGAGGGGAATAGAGAACCCTCGGCGGTACAGTTTGTCCTCGACTATGGTGTACGAGCACGCCCGTCTCTTGACCATTCCTGCCTCTTTGGGATCGTCGGGCAGTTTGCCTGTCGTGAGGTATTCGTATACCGGGGTCATCCAGCAGTTGTTGTCCCCTATGGCATTGATGTCCGATACCATGCCTGGTTTATCAATGCTCGGGCGGGAAAGCACCTCTTGTATGACGGACTTGTTCCCGCCTTTCTTTTTAGTGCTCGCCAATTTTGACAGGACATCCGCTCGGGCATTATGCTCCCGGGGAATGTGAGTCACTTCTGCCGAGGTGAACTTTTTCATCTTCTCTTTTACTAAGGCCAAGTATTCGATGAGGCTGTCGTTTTTGGCTTGGTACTCTCCTCGGACTTGTGAGGCCACGAGCTGAGAATCGGTGAAGAGTTTGACCTCTTTGGCGCTAAGGTCCTCGGCAAGCCGGAGTCCTGCGAGGAAGGCCTCGTATTCGGCTTGGTTGTTCGAAGTCGGGAAGGACAGTTCGAGGGACACCTCGATAAGGATGCCTTCCTCGTTCTCGAGGATGATTCCCGCCCCGCTCCCCTTCGGGCTGGATGCTCCGTCGACATAAATCGTCCATTTCTGTGACCCGTTGGTCGAGGGTTCGGGGACGGTCATTTCTGCTACAAAGTCGGCCAGTACCTGTGCTTTCAGAGCTTTCCTCCCTTCATATCGGATGTCGAATTCGGCTAGCTCGAGTGACCACCTGAGCAGTCTCCCCGCCATGTTCGGTCGTTCGAGGAGCTGCCTGATGGGCTGTTCTGTCCTTACGATGACGGTATGGGCGAGGAAGTAGTGGCGTAGTCGCCTGGCCGCGGTGACGAGACCCAGTGCGACTTTCTCGATCTGCTGGTATCTGAGCTCGGGGCCTTGGAGAGCTTTGCTCGTGAAGTAAACTGGCTTCTGTCCGTCCGAGGTTTCCCGAATGAGGACGGCGCTGACCGCTTCGCTCGTGATCGCGAGATATAAGAAAAGTGTTTCACCGTTCTCAGGCCGTGAGAGGACCGGGGGTTGCGACAGGACCTGTTTCAAGTGCGTGAGTGCTTGCTCGCATTCCTCGCTCCAGTCAAACTCGGCTTTTTGTCGAAGAAGTTTGAAAAAGGGGAGTGCGTATTACGCAGATTTGGCGACGAACCGTGAGAGGGCGGTGAGCATCCCGTTCAATGATTGTATTGACTTCTTCGAGTCCGGGGTAGGGAGCTCGGAGAAATCCCTACACTTGTCGGGGTTTGCCTCGATTCTGCGCTCCGTGAGGTAAAATCCGAGGAACTTCCCTGCCCGGACGCCGAAAGTGCATTTGTCGGGGTTAAACCTCATGCGGCACCTCCTCGCCGTGTCGAACACCTTCTTGAGGTGCGCTGCGTGGTCGACTTCCTCTCCAGACTTGACGATCATGTCGTCCATGTAGACTTCGAGCATGTCGCCGATTTCAGTCCGGAAGACCTTGTTCATCATTCGTTGGTAGGTTGCACCGGCATTCTTCAGACCGAAGGGCATTACGTTGTAATAGTAGTTGCCCGACGCGGTCATGAAGGTCGTGTGTTGTTTGTCGACCTTGTCCATGGGAATTTGGTTGTACCCTGAATAGGCGTCCATGAAGGATAATAGTTTATAACCTGCAGAGTTGTCGACCAGCTGGTCGATGTTAGGCAAGGGATAACAATCTTTCAGGCAAGCCCGGTTGAGATCAGTATAGTCAACGCACATTCTCCATTTTCCATTATTTTTCTTAACGAGTACAACGTTGGACAGCCATGTCGTGTATTTGGCTTCCGAAATAAAATTTGCCTCTAGGAGGTCTTTTACAGCTTTCTCAGCAGCCTCCGCTTTCTCGGGAGACTGCTTACGCCTACGTTGTGCTATGGCCCTAGCGGCCGGATCTACTGCGAGCTGATGGCAAGCCACCTCGGGGTCGAGGCCAGGCATCTCGGATGCGCTCCACGCGAAGAGGTCAGCGTTCTCCCTCAGACATGCTTTCAGCTGCTCTTTGGCTAGGTCGGGGATCTCGGTGTCGATCTTCACGTTGCGATCTGGGTCGTCTCCGAGGGCCACGAGCTCGAAATCCCCGTCTGGGATGGGGCGTGTTGGGTGGAGAGGCTGCCCGTTGCTTTTCGCCTGGTGGTCGTGGTCTTCGGCTCTGTCTTCATCGGGCTCGCCGGAGAACCTGCTGTCGAGGTCGACCGCGTTGACGCGCGGGAGAGGTACCTGTCCGACGTCCTGGGGTGGTTTGGCCACGGCCTTAGGTTTGGGACCAATGGAACTTAGGCCCTTGACGGCGGCGTCGAAGCATCTCCTAGCCGCGTCGATGTCCCCGTGCATCGTCACTACCCGTCCCCTCCTCGTGTAGTACTTCATTTTGAGGTGGACCGTTGACGGGACCGCAGTGAGTTCAGCAAGGGTGGTCCTTCCGAGGATGCAGTTGTAAAGGGATGGGCATTCAACCACCAGGAAACGGATCTTCACCTGTCGGGCCGTGTCTTCGGCCCCGAACGTAACCATTAGCTCCACGTAACCCCATGGTCTGGTGGTGGTTCCATTGAACCCCTGTAGGTCTGACCCGACGTACGGGGTCAAATGCCTCTCGTCCAGCTGAAGGGTTCCGAACAGATGGGAATACATGATGTCGACCGAGCTCCCCTGGTCGACTAGGATTCTTCGGACGTCAAAGTTCGCCATTTGGGCCCTGACCAGGAGGGGAATAGTGGCGTTTGGTGCTCCCTCGGGGAGTTCCTCGAGGTAGAAAGTGATGGGGTTGGAGTTTCCTCGCACTTTCTCGAGGGTGGTCGCCTTGGACGATGTCACGGATTCTAGCTCGTCAAACTTCCATTTGATCGACCCAACCGATATTTTCCCAGGGTCGCCTCCAGAGATAACCATTGCTTTGGGGAAGCCTTCCCAGGTACTACGGGCCGTGACGGGGCCCTCGTCGGGGAAAGTTGCCCACATGTTGCGGATTGCCTCTTCGCCCTCGATGATTGGGGGGATGAAGAAGTCATCGGGTCGAGTGACGCTGAGGGCGACCTGAAGCTGGCTGTCGCCGGGAGGGGGTGTTGCCTCCTCGACGTTCTGCGATTCCTTTGAGCTGGGACGAGGAGGGTCATTCTGTTGGGCATACTTCTTCAAGTGCCCTTCTTTGATGAGAATCTCAATGGCATCCTTGAGGTGGATGCAATCCTCGGTGACGTGCCCGTGGCTTCTGTGGAACCTGCAGTACTTAGATTTGTCAACGTTTGGTTTAGGAGCCGCGGGCTTCGGGAAGCGAACTCCCCCTTTCACAAACTCGAAATTCTGGCAGTCTGAGAGGATCCGAGACCGGGAAGTGTTGAGCGGCGTGTACTCCGTGAATCGACCAGCTGGGCCGCGCTGTTCCCGGGGATCTCGATTGCGGTTTTCCTTCTTCCTTTCTCCTCCCCGTCGGGGAGAAGCGTCATCGTCTTTGTGGCCGCGGGGGCCTTCTCTGCGTCTTGTCTTAAGAGCGATCTGGGCTGCTTCCGTCTCTTCGAGCTCGATGTACTGGGCTCGAGCGAGAAGGTCCTTGAGACGCCGGGGTCTTCGGAGGCCAATGGATTTGGCAAAGTCTGACCCGACGCGTAGTCCGTGAATAATTAAGTATTTCTTCATGTCGTTGGTCGTGTGGATTCGTTCCTCCCTTGGAAGATTTTTTCTAGGGCAGCCTCTGTCTTTGGGTGTCGACGAGATGCGGTGAAGTGTTTGGTGAAGCGTTGTTTCAGCTGCTTCCACGACGTGATCGAACCAGGTTCCAGACCCTTGTACCACGTCATGGCTCCCTTTCGCAAGGTAGTGGGGAACAGCCTGCACCTGATGGCTCCCCTGACATTTCGAAAGTCGAGCATCGCTTCGAAATTCTCCACGTGATCGTCGGGGTCGGTCAGCCCGTCATAGGTCCCCAAGTGTGGAGGTTTCTCCATGCCTGGAGGGATTGGGGCGTCCATGATTTCCCACAACAAGGGGGTCCTTTGGTCCTCGTTGTCGCTATCAGCCGGGGACCTCGAAGGTGATCTATGGTGCCGTGGAGGAGAGTTCCTCGAACGGTTCTTTGGTCTCTCTTCGGTCTGCTTGGACTTCTTGGAGATGGTGGAGGCCCTGGGTTCCTTCCGAGGCGGGGAACAAGGGCGTTTCTGGGTGATTGCCGGCTGGGGGCACTCGAGACGCGGTCGACGACCATGGCGTACGGGCGACGGTGTCCGAGAATCTTCGGAAGGGGTCCTTCGCGGGGAAGGAGAGCGGCGAGGTGACTGGGGGCGACGATGTCTTCGCGGGGAAGATCGTCGTGCCCGTCCCTGCTCCAAGGCTTCAATTCTGGTGTTCTGCTGCGCGATCAGCTGATTGATCTGGTTGATCAACGCAAATAGGGCCATGGTGCTTGGGTCCGCGTTGGGCGGCGGAGCAACGGGCTGGAGAGTGGTTTGCTGGTCGTCCGTGCGGACGACGTTGATAGTCGCATCCTGGGAGTCTGGGGAGGCGGTCTGTCCGTCTCTTATGTCGCCTTCGTCGCCGTGGAGGATGATGGCGTCCTCACGGTGGTTCCCGTTCTCCAGTTGTGCGAGCACGGTGTCCAGAGCCTGGTTGACGGTCGGATTGGCCATGTCGGTGATGAATAGAGGAAGCTTTGGTTTATCGAGGAGAAAACGGGGAAGCTTATAGAAGTTCCCACAGACGGCGCCACTGATCGTACCTGGATCAGACAGTTACTGATGGCCGACGACGTCAGTTGAGCTCCGGCTCTGGTGAGGTTGAAGGACGGCGGGGGGGGGGGGGGGGGGGGGGGGGGTGTACCTGCAAGGTACTCCGACGCTCAAGTTAGAGAGTGCACAGAGTAACAGCAAATACAAAGAGTGAGAAAAGTGACCTAACCTGACCCTCTCAAGTGGAGGGTATTTATAGAGAGCCCCCAGCGCGGGGCCAACGGTTACTTACATTGGGCTGGATTGTCAGGCCCAATCCAAGTAACTGCCAGGGCTTACGTGGCGTAGTGAAGACCAGCACGTGGTCTTCGCCCTGGGGTAACCGCTCCTAGATCTCCGGAATTAGGGCAGACCGATTCCGTCGGGAGTGGGCGGTTACATGAGAACGTATCCACGTAGTACGGACCGTTAGACGCTCCTCGCGGGCGAGGAGCCTTCTGTGTCGAGGACCCATCAAGTCGTACGACGGACATGGCCTCGCGGGGAGGAGCCATGTCTGTCGAGGAGTGATATGTGGCATTCTCGCGGGGAGAAGGCGCGTCCTCAAAAGGGAGAGGACTTGCTGCTCGGATGGGGGATGGCTCCTCGCAGGGGGCCATCTCCCCCTAGTGTCGGGGGGAGGAGAAGTCCGGGGGAGGACTCAATGCTTCTGCCCGAAGCTATACGCCTATTTGCCCGACAGGGTGGTGGGACACTTGCCCGACACAGGTTTGACCAAGTCCCTCGTATGGGCCACCCAATGTGGGATGGGCCTGTTCGGCTGTGGGGCAAGTCCCCGGCCCAGTCCAGAACAATATATTTATATATATATATATATATATATATATATATATATATATATATATATATATATATATATATATATATATATATATATATATATATATAATATATATACATATAAAAAATATGAAAAATATATAAAAAATATATAAAAAATAAAAAGACAAAAAAAAAAAAAATATATATATATATATATATATATATATATATATAAAATACGGAAATTTATATATATATATATTATTATTATATTATTATTTTTTATTATTTTTATTTTCATTTTTATTTTATATATGTAAAAAATAAAATAAAAATGAGAAATCGATTAAATCGTGCAAAAGATAGATGAACAATGAACATTTGTAAATTTAATTGAAAAACACGTCCGTTCATTGATTTTTCGCATAATTAACCAAAAAAGACAAAAATTTCAACATATATATTTCGACTGAAAATTCAAACAATATGCATGACAGAAAAAGATGATATGATATGCAGATGACACGAAGTGAAAACACAATCGGGTTTTGACAATCGGGTGGTCAAAATTTGGGGTATGACACACCTTCCTTTTGTCTAAATCCTTTTGCTACTAATCTAGCCTTATAGGTGTTTAATGTACCATTACTATGATACTTCTTTCTAAACACCCACTTGCATCCGATGGGTCTTGATCCTTTAGGAAGATCGACAAGTTCCCAAGTGTGATTCGACATAATTGAATCCATTTCGTCTTGGATAGCATCCTTCCAAAAAGAAGCATCCCTTGAAGCTACTGCTTCTTTATAGGTTTTAGGATCATCCTCCATTTGAAGAATAATAGGAATTTTATGAACATCATTCTTGCAATTTCCTTCAACTAGATAAAAGGAAATAAGTTGAGAATCGATTTCATTAGGTCCTAGATCCTTAGCTTTTCGGGCTATTTTGCTTATCCTTAGCTTTTTGAGATTCTTTCTTACGAGATTCTTCATTCGTGGGATTCTCAGGTTCCTTATCCTTCGTGATAAGATTTTCAAAGAATTCCACATCTCGGAATTCAACAATTACATTAGACTCCAGATTTAAAAGTCTATATGCCTTACTATTTGATGCATATCCTATGAAAGCACATCTGATCCCTCGAGGACCTAATTTAGTTCTTTTGGGATCCATATTCTTGTAATATGCTACACACCCCCACACTCTAAAATAACCAATATTTGGTGATCTTCCTTTCCATATTTCATATGGAGAAATCCCTGTTATTTTCAAAGGAATCCTGTTCATTATGTGACATGCGGACAATAATGCTTCACCCCATAAATTAAATGGCAATTCATAATGCATTATCATAGAATTTATCATTTCTTGATATGTTCGATTTTTTCTTTCGGCGAAGCCATTTTGTTGTGGTGTACGAGGCGCGGAACATTCATGTATAATGCCATATTCTACACAATATGCATTAAATTCTGTAGAAAAGTACTCACCGCCTCTATCGCTTCTAAGTACCTTTATTCTTTTATTTAATTGATTTTCCACTTCTGCTTTATAGACTTTAAAAGCATTAAATGCATCATCTTTGTGCTTTAAAAGGTATACATGTGTGAACCTAGAGCAATCATCGATAAATGTTATGAAATAACGATTTCCCCCATGGGTTAGCATGCCGTTAAATTCACACAAATCCGAATGCACAAGATCAAGCACGTTTGATTTTCTTTCAACATTTTTAAAAGGTTTCTTGATCATTTTTTATTTAACACATATTTCACATTTTTCGAAATCATGAATATTGCATGAGATTATTGCGGATTTAATTAGTCTATTCATAGTACTAATACCAATATGTGCTAATCTAGAGTGTCATAAAGAAGTAGACTCAAGTATATAAGCAGAATTAGAAATTTCATTAATCATATTATCAATGGTACAAAGTTTGATCATTCCTTCAGCGGAATATCCTTTGCCTACAAATACACCATTACGGGTCAATATTAGTTTGCCTGATTCATATACATATTTAATTCCTGGTTTTCCCAACAAGTCCCCACTAACAAGGTTCATATTCATGTCGGGGACATGAAGTACATTAACAAGATTAACTTTCTTTCCGGAAGTGAAGTTGAGTTCGACGGATCCTATTCCAATGACTTTAGATCGTACTTCATTTCCCATCTGAACTTCTTGTCCATCAATGACTTCAGAGTATGTTTTAAATGCTGCTTTGTCATAAGCTACATGCACAGTTGCACATGTATCGTACCACCATCCTTGTACTTTGCCTTTGATTGCCATGATTTCGCTCACCGTAGCGATTATGTCTTCATCGACATGAACAACATTTACCTCCGTTTTAGTTTTGTTGTTCCTGCAATCTCGAGCATAGTGGCCTGGTTTTCCGCATACATAACATCCGTTTGTTGTACCCTTTGGTCCGCCAGAATGTTTGAACCTTTTATGTTCCTTCTTAGGGCCAGGATAGTTTTTCATGCCATCATGTTTTCTCTTTCCATTTACAGTAACAGCATTGGCTTTAGAAAACCCAGCGGACTCAGATTTTTCTCTATCATTCGTCTCCTCCTCGATTCGAAGGTGTTTCTGAAGTTTCTCCAACGAGAGATCCTCAGAATTATGCAGCAATTTTTTTCTGTATCCTTTCCACGAAGGTGGAAATTTTGCAATATTTGCACCGACTTGAAAAGCTTCAGGAATGTCAATTTTCACGGCTTTTATTTTGTTCACGAGAACTTGTAACTCGTGTACTTGTGCAAGAATAGGCTTGGAATCCAACATTTTAAAATCAAAGTATTTAGATATTAAGAACTTTTTTGTACCTTCTTCTTCAGTCTTGAATTTGAATTCGAGTGCTTTCCAGATTTCTATTGCAGATTAAGTGTCGGTGTATAAATCGTAGAGACGGTCAGATAGTGTGTTCAAAATATGTCCACGACAGAGTAATTCATCTTCCTTTCGTTTCATTCGTTCCTTTTTGAGTTCATCGGTATCGTTTTCAGTTGGTTCTGGAATTGGTTCCAAATCAGGATCTAAGACATAATGAATCTTCAGGGCAGTCAAGAGAAATGTCATTTTGTCTTGCCAGTGGGTGAAGTTTGTTCCATCGAAACGATCAAACTTGACAAGGTCCTGATTCATCACCTTGATGCTTGAAACTGAAGCGTCGGTGGCCATGATTTGAGATACTATAAGACTGTTATTTAACGCTTCAAAGTTGAATGGATCCAGGCTGGAATCGTGTACGAGGCACTTTCCTTATAGTATTTCAAGCATTCTCGATTTGTCTTAGAGTTTTGATGCAGGAATACCCAGGATAATTCAGCCTTATCGAGTTTGCACAAGACGGATGAAAACTCAAATGTAGCGAAGAGTGTTGGAATTGTTTTGTAGAGGAAATGCGTTTTTGTTGATTGATTTCTGAATTCGGAATGAAACATTTATAGCGCTCACCGGTCGTGCCTAAGTGCTCAAGTGCCGCCTCAAGCCGCCACTAGCGCCTCTACGCCCAAGCCCTCGGACCCGGAGCCGGTGACGTCGGTGGAGACACCGGCGAGGGGTTATATGGAAGAGACAAGTGGCATAATGCTTGGGACCACCACATTTACTCATGTGGCACTTTATCCTCTTTTGTCCTTTGGTGAGTTAATGATATTAACACTTTATAAATGCTTTTAATGTGAGCTCCACTTTCTATGTGGAACTATTTCACAAGCATTTATTATCATTTACTCACTTATTCACTTCTTGTCATTTTGAAACATACTTAATGTAAGTACTCTATTAATTACAACAATTACTACATATAAAGTACACTATTAATGTGTTTAAGAACTTAAATGATTCCATATTCGTAAATAGTTACAAATTTTACACAATTTCTATGTATTTAATCACAACAAAACATCATACCTTACCAAAAAAAAATATTTAAAATAATTTTATGGTTGGTTAATTGTTTAATAAATTTATTTTTAAATTTTCTAAAACACTATTTTAAAACTGATTTTTTTAAAATGATACAATTCAATTAAAAATATTCTATACTATAAATATAAAATAATATTATTTTTGAACATAAATGAAAATCATCTGACATTAATATCAAAGATTAAGAATTTTTTTTGAAAGAATAGGTTTTTGCTTTCAAGTTCTATTTTCTAAATAAATTTTAACAAACTGTTTTTTTAAAATAAAATAAAATAAAAATTAATTGATAATATCAATTTTAAAATTGTTTTAGAATAGAGAAAATAAACTAAATTATTTGGTAACTAATTAAATTTAACTAGAAATCATAAAAAAGAGTAAAAGAAATAATTTGATAACTAAATTTAATTAAAATCATGAAAGAGAAAATTATTTGATAACTAAACTTAACTAAATTTAAAATTGAGATTATCAATGAATTTTTATTTTATTTTATTTTATTTCTAGTTAAAAATTAAAATTGAGTTTCTAGTTTATACTACCTTTACTTTGATGTGTTATTAAATTCTTAAATTAATTATCTAAATTCTTAATAAAGTTCTTGAATTTGGAGCTCTAATTATAAATAAATTATTTAAAACTTCAATGATATGATTAAAATAATTTAAAGATTTAATTAAATATTTTTGATAAATTAAGAGATATCTCTTAGTTAAAGAATCAATTCAATTTTAGTTAAATAATCTATTTTATTTTTTTAAGAATTAAGTAAATGGTAACCACATCAACCTCAAGAAACATGATCAATTCTATTTAAATTCTATTACAAACATATTTAGAGACAAAATTAGCGGTAGATTAACAACCGTATTTGGATTTAAGTTATGATCTTAATCTTTTGTGATATAATTAGGGATAGATTATAAAGGCATTGGCAATTTCTTATCACACCACCCTTGTTTCTTAGGCACCATCTGAATTTCTGACTTTGCCCCCTGATTCCGGATGTGCACATTCGGACGCACCAATTTTTTTTAAAACGCTGATTCTTTCCGGAAGTGCACATCCGGAAACATTCCTGATCTGCAGATCCGAAAAAAGGCAGAACATTATTTTATTTTTTAAAATTGGTTTTTTTGCTTGGTCGCATATGTTAATAAATCGTCGCAATTTAATATACATTTGACAACATCCATATATAAAATAAAATGATATATATATAATAAATCTCTGTCAAAATACAGTGCATACATCTAATATAAATATAATACATCAAACAAAAAACTACTGCGTATGGCGAAAGATCTCTCCTGGCTCCCCTGCTCCTCTGCCCCTACCCGCCATCCTGGATCGATGTCTGCGGTACTGAAGTGCCCCATGAGCAATCGCAATAATCCTGTCCACGGCAAGTCTGGCACCAGAGCCCTCAGGGAGGTGACCGTCCGCAATGGCCTGCTGCGCTATCTGCTCTATCTGACGACAGCGTGGTAGGACATCCTGAGTGTGGTCCAGCTGAGACTGCCGCTCCTCTAATATCTCCTGATGAGCAGGTCTGGATGGCGATCCCTCAGCAGTGGGCACCATGCATGGGTGTGAGACGGTGTAGAACCACACGATGTACCCGGCAGCAACACTCCAGTCTGTCTCCGCTCTGGTCGCCCGAGCCTCCTCCGGTACCAAGTGAGACTGGTAGTCAGCATATAGCTCATCTATCTGCCTGCGGGTCGAGCCTAGAGGAGCAGACTCATGAGGCATTCTGGGGATCGTCTGCGTGTAACCGAACTGACGCAAGACGCGCTCTGGCAGGTATCGGGCAGTAACGGTCGAACTGCATGCCAACCATCCTGAGAACAAACAAACCTCATCGAACGGGCGCGTCACACGGTGAGCGGCATAGGGGCAATACAAAACGTCCTCAGTAGCCATCCGATCTAGATACACTCTGAAGGGGTCCGGCGCCTGGTTCCCTCTTAGCAGGACAAATGCAGCAGCACGTGGCATATCCTCAGTGTACCCCTGGGCACTCCCCCAACCAGTAATATAGGGAAAGTGCTGTAAAATCCACGCCTGAAATGGAAAACATAACATGGGTGTCAAACATTATAATGAATACAGAAAGAAAAGAAATGAAAAAATCACTTAGAATATTAGATTGTTACCACGTATAGCGTACAGCTGCCTGCCACAGTCTTGGCTGCCCAACGGCAACCATCAGAGAGCCTGGAATAGGTGAATGCCAGCGCAACCGCCCCCAGTTGTACCTATGGATCTCTGTCTGATCCGAAAGGTACCTGAGGTAGACGATATCAACATAATAGGCGCTGGTGTCCACAAACACCTGCGTGCCTAGCAAAAACAAGTAGTAGCACCTTAGGGCACGGGTCTTGTGGATCGCCACCTCAGCTGGATCACCATCTGCCCGTCCTGCCTCTGCAAGCGCCTCAGTAAATCTATCCATCATCGAAATCGTCATCATCGTCAACACCCTCATGTGTTGGGTGATCACCCTCTGGAACAGGAACAGCAACAAGGGAACGAGGAGGAGCAGCTGATGGAGTTGTAGTCTCCCGACGACGCCTGCGTGCGGGCTGGGACCCTGATGAACTAGCAGTAGAATCCCGACGCCTCCGAGATGTAGAATCGGCGGCTGACGAGGGAGTGGCCTGAACCTGTGATGTGGATGGCTGTGGTGTAGGATGTGGTGTAGGATGTCCCTCAGCTGTAGGGGCTACCCTAACTCCCTCTGCGTCAGAAGCCTCGGCTGTAGACTGCATCCGCTCAGGTCGGACAGATGCGTGCTGAGCTGTCCGTCCATGTATGGTACGATCGTCTCTGCCAACCATCTAATCTGCAAAGCATAATAAATAAATTAAATTTTGTTTAAAAATAATTAAACAAAAACAAACAAACAAGCAAAATTAAAAAAGGAAAAAAAAAATAGTCTTCCGGATGTGCACATCCGGAAGGACTCAGAATTTTAAAAGTTAGGTATTCCCGGATGTGCACATCCGGAAGGACGCAGAATTTTAAACGTTGGGTATTTTCGGATGTGCACATCCGGAAACACCAAACGTTTCAATATTTTCGGATCTGTACATCCGATACGTATTTTGAAGTTTAAAAACGGCAGCCATGACCACTGTAACAACCAAAAGGGCATTTTTATGCCCTGATCGTCCGTTTGAAGCAGTAAAAATGACCTACATTGTCTCTAACCGATGTTATTCATACAACCTAACAATTTCTACACCTAAATGTCTACTCTAAATCGATTACTCGAAAATTACTCTGAAACTCTAAAATTTGAAAACTTACCGATTAAAATGTGATACGGAGGATTTTGAGTGTGTTGATCGTTGTAGCAGTTGCTCTGCGCCGAACTCGAGTGGAAAAAATCGAGATTTGTGGTGATTGAAAATTTGAGAGTTTGAGAGAGTTTGGAAATGGAAAGGTGAATAATGAGGGGGGAAGAACGTCTGGTGCGAACTAATAAGAAATACTTCCGGATGTGCACATCAGAATTCTTTCCGGATATGCATATCCGGAAAATCTCTACGATTTTTAAAAATTTGGTGCGTCCGGATATGCACATCCAGAATAGAAGGGCAAAAAAATAATTTCACGTGGTGCTTAAGAAATTTAGGTGGTGCATTAAGAAATTGGCGATTATAAATTTTAATATGAATCTTCCATCTTCTTCATTTTTTACATTAATTTTAAAACCAAATTACCGTATTTGTATACCGAATTGCTACTTCGTTTACCGTACTGGAAATTGCATTCATTATCCTACACGAAACAACCCCGTGGTTTCTATATGCAAGTGTAAGTTGTTGCTTTGCAAAATCAAAACTAAAAATAAATAAATAGAAGAGATCAAGTTCTATGTTGCCTTTTAGAGAAAGAAACCGTGTCCATATCATGGCTACGTATTTATATTTAATTATAATATATCGTATATGAATGGAATTGAAAGGCATATGTTACACATCTATCATTTGAAAGTATCAGTTAGGGATGGCAATTTGGCCCATCCCTAGTGGGTATCTAGAAAATTATTCATAACGGGTAGGGTAAAAAATCGCAAAAATAGGTACGGGTACGGGCTCGGGTAATTACCCACTTAAATAAGCGGGGATGGGGCACCTTAGTACCCAGTCCGCCCCATATCCGCACAATATATATTTATATATTTTAATTTATATTATTATATAAAAATAAATATTTATAAAATTAAAAAAAAAACATCAATTTTAAATTACTACATATTTAATATACGTGATCATTTATTTCATGATTCAACAATAAAAATTTTTAAAAACTTTTTAATATTTTAAAAAACTTAAAATATTATGATATTTTATACTTGATATATTTATGTTTATTAGAAATCCGGGTAACGGGTACGGGTACGGGCACTTATATACCCATAGGGTACGGGGACGGGTGCCAATTTTGATACCCAAGCGGGTATGGGCTCGGGTACGGGGATTTTTTTCAACTACGGGTATAGGGACGGGTACTATAGTACCCTACCCATACCCTGCCCATTGCCATCCCTAGTATCAGTTCAAATATTTTCGACATGAGGTTCAAATCTTTGCCTTTTGCAACGTTTGATAATGGGTTTATTTCGGTGCGGATCAGAATATCACTACAAAGGGTTTTTGTGTGTGACGGTACGACTCTCCAATGTGGTGGAGTGGAGGCATATCTCTAATGTTATTACTTCAACAAATATATTAGTGAAATTTGAGAGATGTAAATTTGCAAAATGAAAAAGTTACATCTTTTGGCACGTGGCAAGACTTATATATAATGGGCGGTTCAAACCACTTTTCGCTTGGATCGATGTGAGGTGTGGGAGACTATCCGATTGAATCTCGTGCCTAATGATGGGAAAGCAAATCGAGTCTCGTGTGTGATCTTCTAGAGATGGTCCACCTATTCGCACTCCCCTCTGAGGGTTTTATGGATTCGACCATTGAAGTTAGGTTGGTTTTGTTGGGCCATTTGGATGGCCCATAACAAGATGAAGACTGCAACAACATGTTGATTTGATTTTGATGTTGACAACGCTCTTAAGAGGAGTCTTCACAAATTTTGTTGTTCAAGGATATGATTGTTCAAGTGATGGTGCTTGATATGTTTGTTCAATTGATGGTGTTTGACAAGTTGTTGTTCTTCAGTATTGTTATTCAAGGATATGATTGTTCAAACGATGGTACTTGATGTGTTTGCTCAAGTGATGGTGCACGACTGTTAGTAGTTGTAATTCGATGCTCTGTGATAGCATTCGACTATGTTGAAGTAGCTAGTCGAAGGTGTAGGAGTCAGTTGTATTCGACAGAGTCGAATACAATATTTAATTTGTTGTGTCGAAGTCGAAATATAACTTGTATATTTTGGGCTTGGGGCGATTTGTATAGTTTTGAGTTTGGGCTTTAGTTGCCTATATAAAGGCAGTGTATGATATAAATCCCAACAATTTCACTCAATAATATTTCTTTTTTACAATTCAGTTTCTATCTCTTCTCTCTCTCTCCCTCTCTTCTTCTTCTTCTTCTTCTTTCATCTTTCTTAAAAACCCTTTTGTTCCAACAAATTGGTATCAAGGAGACCGGTTGGAATTCAGATAGAATCTATAATGGCAAACAAAAACACAACATCAATGCGATTTCCAGCAAATATATCATTTTTCAAAGGTAAGAACTACGAACGGTGGGTTGCGCAGATGAAGGTCATCTTCAGATTTCAAGATGTGTCTGAAATCGTGAATGATGGAGTACCGGCGTTAAAAGAGAATGCAGACGATGTTTAGAAAATGGCGCACAAGGATCAAAGTAAGAAAGAGGGAAAAACTTTGTTCTTGATCCACCCTGTGTGGATCCTAATGTGTTTGAGAAGATAATTGAAGAAGAAATGACCAAAGAAGCATGGGACAAGTTAAAGAACTTGTACGAAGGAGATGAAAAAATGAAAAGGGTGAAGTTGCAGATGTTGAGAAAACAATTTGAGATGACTCAGATAAAAGAAGATGAATCAGTCTCGAAATACCTTTCACGTGTGGTGTTGTTAACAAACCAGATGAAGGCGTGTGATGAATCAATCGGCGATTTGCATAATATTGAGAAATTGATGAGATCTCTTACTGCAAATTTTGATTACATTGTAGTCTCGATTCAAGAGTCCAAGAACCTAGCTGAGATGAAGTTAGAAGAACTTCAAGCATCATTAGAGGCTCATGAGATGAGGGTGAAGTAGAAAAACTTAGAAAGGGAGAATGTGGCTGAACATGCACTACAAGCAAAATTCATCAAGAAATATGGGAAAGAGAAGGCGAAGTAGGGACAAATTCTTGCTAATGATGAGAAGTCAAGCAAGAACTCAAAGAATCACTCTAATTCGATCAAGAAATGCATGGGTAACAAGCATTGAAATTTTGGTACCAGATATGTGATGTTACATGTGATGTCACAACATCAATATCTGCTGTATGAACAAGACAATAACAGAACTGAAAAACACACAAGGATTGTTCACCCAGTTCGGTTCAACAACCTACATCTGGGGGCATGCCAAGCCAGGAAGGAAGTCCACTATTAGCAGTATCAAATTACAGATTCAACAAACCAATTGACAATCTACCTAATTTAATCACTACCCAATGACCCTTCTATCTAAGTCCTCCCTAGATAAGAGACTCCATCTCACTTCCAATCATCGCAATGATGTCTAGCAGTCAACATCTCAGCCACTGCATCAACAGCTTGATTTCCAACAACTCTTATAACACAACAAAGTAGAAGACACACTTCAAAGACACACCTTGGAGTTGCTCCAAAGCTTCCTCCAAGAACAATACAAAACTCATTACCTACAGGTTTCTGAGTAAGAACACAGCGACCATCTCACAACCCGAGTGGTTCACTTAGACTAAGCCCTAATGATCTACATCTTGGACCCGTGCCTATTCTAGATTACAAGCATTCTATTTATAACTTTTTCCCAACTGGATTTGGGCCTTCAAATCACAACAAATCTTCTGCCCCAAGTCTGCAAAAGATTCTGCTTCTAAATAGATCTTCAATTAAATCTTCATAATTAATTTTGATTATTCTCCATATCTTTTTGCATTAAATTAGCAACAAACTAATCTCTTCATAAATGATTACAACAAAATATATCTAACCCATGATATTCGCCTGCAATCTCTGATTCTCTTCAGCTGAATATCTTATTCAAGCCAGCAACACGCGCAGCCCTAATAAATCATCTCTGACTGATGTTCATAACTGATGTCAAGACATCGGGTTTAACATCAGCACACACCTGCAACCCTTACACCTTTAACACACCAGAATGTTAAATAACCATAACAATAATGTTAGAAGCTCATGTTGAAACATCAAACATGACATTAACCTTGTTTTACCAAAATTTCAGCCAATCACAAGAACTAACAATCTCCCCCTTTGGCTAATTTTGGCTAAAACAAATATATAAACATTACAACTCAGATTACAACCGCAATTATAACCCTATACTACTGTTAGTAGTCATCAGCCACTACTGAACCTAACAGTGACCATCAGTAGCTACTGTGTACAGCAACCATGGAGAATCATCTTCTTGGGAAATTTTGAATGATGTTAGGACATCATGTTTGACATAACATCACCACAGCACAACAACTTCAGGAAGCACATTAGGAGCTAAGAAGTAGAAAGTCCTGAAGTCATTTGGTGCACATGAGGAAGAAGATATCTGACACTCCCCCTCAATACCACACATTTCTTTTTCCTTCCAGGACATACCCAGAACAAATGTAGAAGACTCCTCTAGAAAAGAAATGTCTGTCTATACATCAAAGACCAATGGTGGCATAAGAGAATTCTACACACCTTCTTTGATCAGACACCGGGTTTAATCTGTGGCATAAGATGAAACTTAAGAAGTGCCATTCTGCCAACCCAGGTAACTCAGAACACAAGTCACAACTGTGTTCATAACTCAGGACACAAGTCACAAAGACTCAACACCAACTTAAGGATAGGACATCCTCTTCGACATCTGGAACTGCAGACTCCAGACATAGCATCTGCTCAAACCATTTAGCAAAACCCTTTCCTTTCTCCCCCTTTTTAGCCACAAATTGGCAAAGAAAGCCCTCACAGAACCAGACCCAAGTAGTGCTCACCCAGAAACGAACAAACGCCATAAGACTTATGAAACAAGAACACTCACTGGCTGAAAGAGCAGAGAATAACCTCTATAAATAGCTTACCAGTTACTTTGGAATTAACGAGCCTTGAATAGTCAAAGTTCTTGGTCATAGAAACGTTATTTTAGGAACTAAAAACTTCATCCAAATTCAATATCTACCATCCAAAACAGTCTTGACCGCCTTTATTGCTTCTAAACTGATTCTTACCATAAATTGTGCCAAAACAGTTCCATGCATAGTCGAAGACACGTGTTTCACCTTATCCTTACACCACCGTCCAGAATACTTCCTTGTTTGGCTCAAGAAAAACATGTCCTGTATTATGTTCTGACATCTTATCAGACACTGTCTGCTTGCTCACAACATTATCAACCCAAGACTCCACAGAAGATTATACATTCCAAAACAATAATGTTGGTTTTTGGATTGGCTAGAATTTTGGTAAAACAAAGTTGTTTAATGTTGATGTCACATGGGTGATGTCTTAACATTGAGTCTTAACATTGGTATATGTTAAGTATTTATCTTGTTGAAGTTGTGATGTCTGATGTCACATGCGATGTTGTGACATCAGGTCTGCAGAAGATTAATAACATCAGGTTTAGTGATGTTGATAGGGTTTATGTTTTAGCTAGATATTGGGAGAGCCGTTAGTCTCATTGGATGCGGATATCTTGGGATAGATATTCTCTGTTGCATAGAGATTTGATGCAGATTTGTAGGGAGGTTTAAAGACTGAGATTTAAGAAGATTTTGAGAGAGAAAATCTATCGAAGATTCAGTTTTAAATAACAAATCAGGTCAGATATTGTAGCAGGTCCAAGCCCAATTCAAATTGCTATATAAAGCGCATCAATCCTAAAGGAAAAGTGACGAAGAAAGAGAGCCAAAGACTGAGAGTCGTTTGAGTCTTCGTGTTTATATTGTAAACCATTCTAGTGTGAATTGGTGTTGTTTTGAGTTGTTCTTAATCAAAGCTGTGAAGCAGAATCAAGTTGAGTTTTTCAAAGTGTGTGATCTTTGAATTATATCACTGAAGTGATTTAGGGATTGAGTAGTGTTCTCATATCTAAGTGGTCTCTTAGGTAGAAGGTTCATTAAGTAGAGATTAAGTTTAGGAGATGTCAACTGGGTTGTTGAGTCTGTAAATTAATTCTACTGATAATGAAATTCATCCCTGGCTTGGTAGCCCCCAGACGTAGGTAGTTAAACCGAACTGGGTGAACAATTCAATGTGTTGATTTATTGTTGTTTTACATTGTCCATTGCAGAGTGTGTTATTGTGACATCACACGTAACATCACATATCTGGTACCAGAATTTCAATTGGTATCAGAGCAGGCATCCTGCTTTGCATCTGGGTGAGATCTAGGGCTGCTACTTTCTGGTAAAGATGGACAAGGAAGTTGGTGGATTTGTGAATAGACCCCCTATTTTGGATGGCTCTAATTATGATTATTAGAAACCAAGGATGATCACCTTTTTGAAATCCTTGGACAATAGGGCTTGGAAGGCTATCATAAAAGAATGGAAATCACCTGTTGTGTTTGAAAAAGATGATGCTTGGAAAGATAAAGAGGGCACCTCAAAGCTGAAGCCTGAAGAAGAATGGACCGAGGAAGAAGATGAGCTTACCCTTGGTAACTCTAAAGCTCTAAATGCTATCTTCAATGGAGTAGATAAGAACATCTTCAGGTTGATCAACTCATGTGAAGTTGTTAAGGAAGTATGGGATATTTTGAAGGCTACACATGAAGGAACATCTAGAGTTAAGATGTCAAGACTCCAGCTTCTAACATCAAAGTTTGAAAGTCTAAAGATGAAGGAAGATGAGACTATCCATGACTTCCATATGAGTATTCTTGAGCTGTCCAATGCATCCAGTGCTCTTGGAGAAAAGATGTCAGAAGAAAAGCTTGTAAGGAAAATCCTTAGGTCCCTTCCCAAGAGCTATAAGATGAAGGTGACTGCAATTGAAGAAGCTCAAGACATCAGAAAAATGAGGGTTGATGAGCTTATTGGATCTCTTCAAACATTTGAGCTAGGGTTAAGTGAAGAGGAACCTGAGAAGAAGTCCAAGAGTATAGCTTTGGTTTCCAGTTCTGAAGAAGCCAAGAAAGGGAAAGAGGATGATTCTCAGGAGGAGCTGTCTCAGGCTATTGCTTTGCTGGGTAAACAGTTCAACAAAGTTATGAAGAGGATAAATAGGAGTTATAATCCCAATGTCAAGAACATTACCTCTGACATCAACAGATCAGGAGAACAAGGGAAGAAGTCTAAAGATGAAGAAAAATACAGTAATGACAAAGGGATACAATGCTTTGAGTGTGAAGGGTATGGACATGTCAAGAAGGAATGTCCTACTTTTCTAAAGAAGCAGAAAGGGTTATCAGCTTCTTGGTCTGACAGTGAGAGTGAATTTGAAGAAAATTCAGCTAAACTTGTTAGAGCTATGGTTGGGGTTTATGAGTCAGATGATGAGTCGTGGAATGATGAGGTTACTTATGATGAACTTGCAGTCACTTATAAAGATCTTTTCATAAGAAGTGAACAAGTGTGTCTTGAAGGAGAAGAGCTGAAGAAAACCATAGTACAGTTAAAAGCTGAAAAGACTGAACTTGAAGCTGAAGTCAGTATGCTTAACTATAAACTGGACACTATGACCAAAACTATCAGAATGTTGAACAATGGTACTAATGCATTAGACAACATTCTTAGTATTGGGAAGATGGCTGCAGACAAATGTGATTTGGGATTCACCAGTGATGCAAGTTCTATCACCCCAAAACCAGTGATGTTAAAACAGATGCTAAAACATCATGACAGAACTCCATCTAAGAAGAAATACAGACACTGGAGGTGTCACCATTGTGGATGTTTTGGACACATTAAGGCTTATTGTTATAAGCTACATGGATATCCACAGAAGGCTCATCAGGTAGTTCCCACACAGAACTGTTATAAAGGAAGGCAGGTTACCAAGCCTAAGAAGCAATGGGTCCCTAAAGTTAAGGTTACAAGCTTGATAACTCACAATTTTTTAAGGGTTTCTACCAAAGAAGATTGGTACTTTGACAGTGGGTGTTCAAGGCACATGACTGGAGTAAAGAATCTGTTGGTAGATGTGAAGCTTCACTCTTCAGGATATGTTACATTTAGTGATGGGGTCAAAGGAGAGATCAAAGGGATTGGTAAACTAAACTGTGCTGGTGCTCCCAGACTGGAGGATGTTCTTCTTGTTAAGGGACTGACAACAAACTTGATCAGCATTAGTCAACTTTGTGATCAAGGATTCAAAGTAGACTTTACCCAGTCTGAATGCATTGTCAAAGATGATAAAGGAGAAGTCATTATGAAGGGAACCAGGTCTAAGGACAATTGTTATCTATGGGTGCCACAAGACTCAAATTCTTCCACGTGTGATTTTGCTAAAGAAGATGATGTCAAAATCTGGCATCAGAAGTTGGGACATCTTCACTTGAAGGGAATGAAGAGAATCATCTCCTCAGAAGCAGTTTGAGGAATTCCCAAACTTAATATTGAGGAAGGAAAAGTGTGTGGAGACTGTCAAAAAGGGAAGCAGACAAAGATGTCTCATCCGAAGCTTCAACATGACACCACCTCCAAGGTCTTGGAACTACTTCATATGGACTTGATGGGACCTATGCAGGTTGAAAGTCTGGGTGGAAAGAAATATGCGTATGTAGTTGTGGATGACTATTCAAGGTACACCTGGGTGAGCTTCATCAAAGACAAATCAGAGGTGTTTGATGTTTTTAAAGATCTTTGTCAAAGACTCCAAAGAGAAAAGGAGAGTAATGTTATCAGGATAAGGAGTGACCATGGAAGAGAGTTTGAGAATAGAAAGTTTGAAGAATTTTGCTCTGCTGAAGGTATAAGTCATGAGTTTTCATCTCCTATTACTCCTCAGCAAAATGGAGTAGTTGAGAGGAAGAACAGAACTATCCAAGAGTCTGCTAGAGCTATGATCCACGCCAAGAAACTTCCCTATCATTTCTGGGCTGAAGCCATGAATACTGCCTGCTACATTCACAACAGGGTTACCCTGAGAAGAGGCACTTCATCCACTCTGTATGAACTATGGAAGGGAAGAAAACCTAATGTTAAATACTTTCATGTTTTTGGAAGTAGATGTTATATTCTGGCTGATAGAGAACAGAGAAGAAAATTGGATTCCAAAAGTGATGAAGGAATATTTTTGGGATACTCTACTAACAGCAGAGCATATAGGGTCTTCAACTCTAGAACCAATGTGATGATGGAGTCAATCAATGTGGTGATTGATGACAATGACAAGCAGGAAGATGATGATGTCCTAGATGATGTTGGAACATGAGTTGGTGAAGTTGCTCCAGAAGCTGAAGACAGAAGTCCAACTCCTAGTGTTACTGCTGCTGAGCCTGAAACTGAGCAACCTCATAAAGATCCCTCCATCAGAGTGCAGAAGGACCACCCATAGGAGCTCATTATAGGTGATCCAAACTCTGGAGTGAGGACTAGGTCAAGAGATGTTATAGCAAGTTCATGTTTTGTCTCCAAAATTGAGCCTAAGAATGTCAAGGAAGCCTTGACTGATGAGTTTTGGATAAAAATGCAATGCATGAGGAGCTGGAGCAATTCAAGAGGAATGAAGTATGGGAGCTTGTACCTAGGCCTGATGGAGTTAATGTGATTGGCACCAAGTGGATCTACAAGAATAAATCTGATGAACAAGGAGTGGTCACCCGAAACAAGGCCAGATTAGTTGCTCAGGGATACACTCAGGTTGAAGGAATTGATTATGATGAAACCTTTGCTCTTGTGGCAAGACTAGAATCTATCAGTTCGCTCTTAGGTGTGGCTTGTAATTTCAAATTCAAGCTTTTTCAGATGGATGTTAAAAGTGCCTTCTTGAATGGTTACTTAAATGAAGAGGTGTATGTTGATCAACCAAAAGGATTTATTGATCCAAGATTTCCTGACCATGTGTACAAACTAAGGAAAGCTCTATATGGTTTGAAGCAAGCACCAAGAGCTTGGTATGAAAGACTTACTGAATTCCTGGTTGTGAATGGCTACATAAAAGGAGGGATTGACAAGACTTTATTTGTTAAAGAGGAAGGAGGAAAACTGATGATAGCTAAAATCTATGTTGATGACATAGTGGGATGTCAGATGCAATGGTGAAACATTTTGTGGAACAGATGCAGTCTAAATTTGAAATGAGTCTTGTTGGTGAGCTGAACTATTTTCTTGGTCTACAAGTTAGACAAATGGAGGACTCCATATTCATTTCTCAGAGTAAGTATGCAAATAACATAGTGAAGAAGTTTGGTCTAGAGAATGCTAATCACAAGAGGACTCCTGCTCCTACTCATCTAAAATTATTCAAGGATGAACATGGTGTCAGTGTGGATCAAAGTTTATATAGAAACATGATTGAGAGTCTATTGTATCTCACAGCTAGCAGACCTGACATTGCTTTTGCTGTTGGAGTTTGTGCCAGATATCAATCTGAACCTAAGGCTAGTCACTTGAATAAGTGAAGAGAATCTTGAAATATGTAAATGGCACTAGTGACTATGGGATGCTGTATAGTCATGGTTCTGGGACTGAGTTAAGGGGATATTGTGATGCTGACTGGGCTAGGAGTGCTGATGATAGGAAAAGTACTTCAGGAGGTTGTTTCTTCTTAGGGAATAATCTGATATCCTGGTTAAGTAAAAAGCAAAATTGTGTGTCTCTTTCTACTGTTGAAGCTGAGTACATAGCAGCAGGGAGTAGTTGTTCTCAACTCGTGTGGATGAAGCAGATGTTAATTGAATACAATGTCAAGCAAGATGTCATGACATTGTACTGTGATAATTTGAGTGCTATCAATATCTCTAAGAATCCTATTCAACATAGCAGAACTAAGCATATTGATATAAGGCATCATTTTATAAGAGAATTGGTTGAGGACAAAGTTGTTGTATTGGAGCATGTAGCTACAGATAAACAGTTAGCTGATATCTTCACTAAAGCATTAGATGCAAACCAATTTGAAAGTTTGAGAAGTAAATTGGGAATTTGCATTCATGAAGATTAAATGTGCTAGAGAATGTATTAAGCAGTTGTAGTCTTTATTAGAAATTAATTTTATTCAACTACTGAAAGCATACAGGTTTGAAGTACATCAATAGTTACAGATTATTCCAACCCCCTGCATCTAGAAAAGCTTTCTAGTCTTCATCCCAATCATCATCAGCAGCTTGTTGTTGCACAGGAAGCTTTTTGCTTGGTTTCATAGTTGTTTCTGAGGTTCTGCCTGTCTTTGTGGTTCCTGATGTAGTTTCAGCTGTAGTTATTGTTTTGCTCTTCTTCTGAGGTGGATCTGAAGTTTTGTTCTTCTGCTTGAAGTTCTTTGCTGCATCTTTGATGTTTGACTGGCTCATTCTTTGTTGCTGAGTGGTGATGCTAGAAGGAAGAAAGGCTTGTGTTTATAATGTAAAACAAGGAGCATAGTTTGTATCGACTGAATAGTCAATGTGTTGGAACTTGTGTTTTTGGGAAGCATGATGTTTGACCATGTCTTTATGTCAGGACATTGTGTTTGGTGATTGTCCAATTATGGCTAAAAAGGGGGAGAGTTAGCCTAGCCTTTGTGTGTAAAGTGTGACCTATCTCAGTTCTAGTGTGGTGCAGATATTGAGGGGGAGTGTGCATGTTGAACAACAGTTTACGCTGGTTCTGGTTTTGAGGGGGAGTTTTCCCTTTGTTGATAGGTGGTGTGCAACATTTTGAAGTTGGAGCTGTTTGTTTTAAAAAATTTCCGCTGCTGAAGTCTCTGATGTTGCAGAGATTGTTTTAGCCAAAATTAGCCAAAGGGGGAGATTATTGGTTCTTGGATTGGCTAGAATTTTGGTAAAACAAAGTTGTTCAATGTTGATGTCACATGGGTGATGTCTTAACAATGAGTCTTAACATTGGTATATATTAAGTATTTATCTTGTTGAAGTTGTGATGTCTGATGTCACATGCGATGTTGTGACATCAGGTCTGCAGAAGATTAATAACATCAGGTTTAGTGATGTTGATAGGGTTTGTGTTTTAGCTGGATATTGGGAGAGTTGTTAGTCTCATTGGATGCAGATATCTTGGGATAGATATTCTCTGTTGCATAGAGATTTGATGTAGATTTGTAGGGAGGTTTAAAGACTGAGATTTAAGAAGATTTTGAGAGAGAAAATCTATCGAAGATTCAGTTTTAAATAACAAATCAGGTCAGATATTGTAGCAGGTCCAAGCCCAATTCAAATTGCTATATAAAGCACATCAATCCTAAAGGAAAAGTGACGAAGAAAGAGAGCCAAAGACTGAGAGTCGTTTGAGTCTTCGTGTTTATATTGTAAACCATTCTAATGTGAATTGGTGTTGTTTTGAGTTGTTCTTGATCAAAGCTGTGAAGCAGAATCAAGTTGATTTTTTCAAAGTGTGTGATCTTTGAATTATATCACTGAAGTGATTTAGGGATTGAGTAGTGTTCTCATATCTAAGTGGTCTCTTAGGTAGAAGGTTCATTAAGTAGAGATTAAGTTTAGGAGATGTCAACTGGGTTGTTAAGTCTGTAAATTAATTCTACTGATAGTGAAATTCATCCCTGGCTTGGTAGCCCCCAGACGTAGGTAGTTAAACCGAACTGGGTGAATAATTCAGTGTGTTGATTTATTGTTATTTTACATTGTCCATTGCAGAGTGTGTTATTGTGACATCACACGTAACATCACATATCTAGTACCAGAATTTCAAATAAAATAGTCTTCAGACTTCTCCTCAGAAGAATGTACACACATGCTTCAAATACATAGCTTCACATGGATAGAACCATCCAATGCCAATCAACAGCCTAATGTCATAACATGTTATCTGACATTATATCCTCATAAGAGGCAGCCAGTCTCCACAAGCTTGATCATCATGCAAGCTTCACAATATATGCACCTTTGCATCAAGATCCATAGACACGTACTCCCCCTGTCATGGTTAACTAATGCTCTATATGGAGATAAACATTTAAGCACACTTGCTGAGCACATTCATTTTGGCAGTCATTATTGTGAAGATCATTAGGCTATTCTGGTACCACTGTCCCTTATGACCATTAGGCTATTCATAAGGATCACCAGCCTTCAAAAGGCAGTCATTCTCTCTTCCAATCAATCAGTACCTGATCTACTTCAGTATTCTCTACATTCTTCATCCAAGGTAGACCTTCTACTTCATCATTCTCCCGTATGACTAAGTAGACGCTCCTTAGGCATAATGCATGCACCAAGCTTCAGAACCAGAACAAAATCATCCTTCACCAAGGATATTCAACCAGATAATGTCCCAACACAAGTTAGACCATTTGCCACACACCAAGATATCATCACCTTGATTCTTGATATGCTCCACCAACTGGACTTACTATTGCATAGTAATCCAAAGAACTAGAGAATTAAACTCTCATCCACCTTCAAGAAGAATAATCTCCTTGAGTCTTCAACTCATCTCCTTGTTCCAAATGCCACAGTTTGATCTTTTTCACGTTTGTCAGAACTCTCACAAAGATATCTTGATCCACCAAGGAAACTTGATCTTCAAGTCACATGTTCCACTTGCTCAAAAGCAAACACACTTAGACTCCCTAAGCCATGGTCCTGTAACATCTTCTCCATCCTGCAGCTCCCTCAAACTGCCATGAGAACGATCTTTTTGAAGCATCCTATTGTTCATTCCTGTAGATCACCCTAACATTAGCTGATGTGCCACATCACTAGCTGAGACTCCTGATGTTAAGCTAGATGTCAGAACATTATGTCATCCAACTGTTGAATTCAGCTCTACCTTCTGCCACTTAGAAGAACCTCCTCCCTTTGCAAAAATAGATTTCCATGCTCTCATACACTTGATTCAACAATCAAGTTTGAGTAGACAACCTCCATCCTGCTTAGAAACTCCAAAGACTTCAAACCTACCACATATGAATCTTCAGAAACTAGTAGTCCAAGACTACCCCACAACAATACTAAAGAAAGTCACTTCCATTAGTAGAGTTGTCAATAGAAAGCCAGAGATAACTGCCACTTATCCTCGACCTTCACAACCAGAGCAAACACCATGCTCCAAACCACTTAGATCAGAAATACACTGATCCAAGCTGTAACCATCAAGATTATGATGTCTTCATAGTCTTCCATCTTCATCTTCAACAGCACCACCATCTGGACAAGTCATTCACAATACTTTTTAGGAACATATGCTAAGCAATAATCCCAGGTCAACACCTAGGCGACTTGTGAGCGAATGTAGAACCCCTCCAATGATTCTCCAAACTTCTGATGAAAAGATGTTAAAACAATAGACAGAACATCCTTAATCTTGTCTTTCAAGGATAATCAATTAAATACTTGTGAATTTCACAAATAGCAATTGATCCCTGTGGTTTAACCCTTCTTTAGATTCTAGCATCTTCTGAATCTTCTTCATGACAGACCATTATGACAACCATTCATACCACAAAAGCCTTCCAGGTTAGGTCAGTGTCTTGATCTTTTACTCCACCCTGAGCAAAGAACTGAAATGATGTTTCAACATCAGTTCCGACATTAGTCTAAATCACATTAAACATCTCCTATGGATTTGGAGACTACAACCATATTAATCTACACATATCTCTTGAAGGGAACACACGAGAACATATCAACATCTGATCAACTTCCAAGATCAGACCAACAAAACTGCAGTAACTTGCATAACACACTCTTCCAGAAGCTTCTTCTTATAAGCACAAGGTTCAGACCTCTTGTCTAACTTAAGAGTGATAACAGCCATCCTTCTGCATAAACATACCATAGACAATCTGCTACTTCCAATCCTTCAAAACAGCTATAATCTAATAGGTCTTTGACTTAGCATTTACCAAAAACTGCTAATGTGTAGCGCGATGTTGAGACATATTAAGCTCAGCTTCTTTCTTGATGAAACTTCCTCCAGTTCATGATCAGAAATATGTATCTTATCATAACCAGGACGATCCTCCTAATTAGGTCACCACAACTAAGCTTAAGAGATAACTTATCAAGATCTTCACTCCCGCATGAAAGATTTAACAGTGATACTCTTTTGCTTTGGTTCCACCCTCTTCTTTCACCATAAAAAAATGATAAAGAAGGAATCACTGTTCTGGACAGATTGGTCTCTAATGCCTGATTTGAAATATATTCGTCTTCTGAAACTTCCATGTCCAACAGTGTTTAATAAGATCCATTTACCTTATGATCATTTCTTTCCCAAAACAAAGATATGAGATAATCCTCAAGTATCTTTGGCATCTCTAACCAACCGGTTGAAGCTGTCTAGCATAAACTACAACATCATAGAATATCCTGCTGAGGAGACCAAACCCTAATGTCTTTCCAAGAGACTACCTTCCTTGAATCTCACCATCAGAGATACAAGAGCCAACCAGGGTTACATCAAATGCCATGCAGCGGAACACATAACAACTCCTCAACAACCTTCAGGCACTACTCAATAATCCTTGCACACCATCACCATAAACCAAGTGCCAAAAAATCAAACTCACAACAGCAGTTCTCCTAATAACAACAGACAGATACATACTCTATCATAAATAGTCCATCCTTCACTCCAAGGGATCATACAATCAACCATAAGAACTGAACAAGTCCAGAACTCAGCAAAACTATCTTCCTTGCTCATGAACCAGAAAGTATCTTCCCTAGATCTCATCCAGAAACAGACAGGATGCCTGCTCTGATACCAATTGAAATTCTAGTACCAGATATGTGATGTTACGTGTGATGTCACAACATCAATATCTGCTGTATGAACAAGACAATAACAGAACTGAAAAACACACAAGGATTGTTCACCCAGTTCGGTTCAACAACCTACATCTGGGGGCATACCAAGCCAGGAAGGAAGTCCACTATTAGCAGTATCAAATTATAGATTCAACAAACCAGTTGACAATCTACCTAATTTAATCACTACCCAATGACCCTTCTATCTAAGTCCACCCTAGATAAGAGACTCCATCTCACTTCCAAACATCGCAATGATGTCTAGCAGTCAACATCTCAGCCACTGCATCAACAACTTGATTTCCAACAACTCTTCGAACACAACAAAGTAGAAGACACACTTCAAAGACACACCTTGGAGTTGCTCCAAAGCTTCCTCCAAGAACAATACAAAACTCATTACCTACAGGTTTCTGAGTAAGAACACAGCGACCATCTCACAACCCGAGTGGTTCACTTAGACTAAGCCCTAATGATCTACATCTTGGACCCGTGCCTATTCTAGATTACAAGCATTCTATTTATAACTTTTTCCCAACTGGATTTGGGCCTTCAAATCACAACAAATCTTCTGCCCCAAGTCTGCAAAAGATTCTGCTTCTAAATAGATCTTCAATTAAATCTTCATACTTAATTCTGATTATTCTCCATATCTTTTTGCATTAAATTAGCAACAAACTAATCTCTTCATAAATGATTAACAGAATATATCTAACCCATGATATTCGCCTGCAATCTCTGATTCTCTTCAGCAGAATATCTTATTCAAACCAGCAACACGCGCAGCCCTAATAAATCATCTCTGACTAATGTTCACAACTGATGTCAAGACATCGGGTTTAACATCAGCACACACCTGCAACCCTTACACCTTTAACACACCAGAATGTTAAATAACCATAACAATAATGTTAGAAGCTCATGTTGAAACATCAAACATGACATTAACCTTGTTTTACCAAAATTTCAGTCAATCACAAGAACTAACAAGTATTCTAAGAAGAAAGTTGACATGAAGGAGGTGCAGTATTACAATTGTCAATGATTTGGACATTAGGCTCGATACTATCGAAGAAAGAAGGAAGCATAAACTAAAGATAGAGATGAATTGCAGTATGCACATAATGAAGATAATGATTTTGATTATGTGTTAATCATGGGCAACACTCAGTCGAGCACTGAGCAAACCAACATGTGGTACTTTGATTCAAGATGTAGTAACCACATGTTTGGTAATAAAAGCTGGTTCACCAAGCTAGATGAATCAGTTGAGAAAGTGATAAAGTTTGCAGATGGCTAACACATTACATCAGGAGGAAAAAGAGATATCTTTGTTGTTAGAAAGGATGGTCGAAAACTAAACATCATCGATGTGTTGTATGTACCTTCGATGACAAGTAACTTGATAAACATATGTCAATTACTCACAAAAGGGTACAGCTAGAAAAGAATCAGATAAAGGTGTATCATTGTGATGGAAGGTTGATTATGAAGGCACCAATAGCGGATAATAGGACCTTCAAGGTAGAGATCAACATGATTGATCACAAATGTCTTGCTTCGACTATAGAAGAAGATAAAAACTAGTTATGGCATCACAGATATGGATATATAAAATTTAGAAGTTTAAGTATGCTCAACCAGAAGAAGATGGTGTGTGGCTTACCTCAGATGAAAGAACCAAGGAAGGTATGTGAGGAATGTTGTAAAGCAAAGTATGTTAGGAAGACATTCAAACATGACTTGCCCATGAGGTCGAAGGAAAAGCTAGAGCTAGTTCACGCTGGTGTGTGTGGACCATTTGAATTAAGGTCAAATGGAGGTAACTATTATTTCATAACTTTCATAGATGAATTCACCATATATGTAGATTTACCTTAATGAAAGGAAGAGTGAGATATTCACACAGTTCAAGAAATTTAAATTGCATGTCGAGATACAGAGTGGATGCAAGTTAAAGAAACTGAGATCTGATGGTGGTGGTGAATACACTTCTCGAGAATTTGCTAGATTTTGCAATGAATAAGGTATAAAGCATGAGGTCATTGCACCCTATACACCTCAGCAAAATGGCACAACTAAGAGAAATATTGAAAGCTAAAGATATACCAAAGAGATTTTTGGGTGAAGCAGCTTCGGCAGCAGTATACATTCTAAACAAATGTCTAACTAAGAAGATAGTCGAGAGGACTCCTTATGAGGCTTGGATAAGTGTGAAGCTGAATGTTACTCATCTTAGAATGTTTGGATCAATGTGCTTCAGGCATGTATCTGAACAATTAAGGAAGAAACTAGATGATCAAAGTCAAGCTATGGTGCTCATAGGTTACATTCTACTGGTGCATACAAGTTGTATTCACCAAATAATGATAAACTTGTGATCAGTCGAGATGTTCTAGAGGATGAAAGCAAAGGGTGAGATTGGAGTCATGGGTCAATTCGACAAGAATCAGATACAATGACAACTGTGTTTGAAGAAGATCAACAAATTGAAGCCATAACCAACCGAAACGAAGAACCATCTGAAAAGAATGTTAGAATATTTACTAGAGCAAGAACTAAGTCGACAAGGCTAGATGGATATGAGAGATTTCCAAATCAAGCAGTCAATGCAGATGGTGAGTTAATAGAAGAAGTTATGATGATGGATGAAACAGAACTATTCAATTTAGATCAAGCCATGAATGATTTGAATTAGTTAGCATCCATGAAAGAAGAACTCAGAGAAATCGAGAAGAACAAGACCTGTGAATATTTCAAAAAACCAATCAAGAAGCCAATTGATGTGAAATGGATTTACAAGCTGAAATGAAGGCCAAACGGTGCTTTTTCCAAGTATAAGGCAAGACTAGCGGCGAGACATTTTATGCAAAAACCTGGTATTGATTTCGACAGTGTATGCACCTGTTGCAAGCTTGAAGACAATCAGAATTTTTGTATTGACACTAACATAAAAAGGGTGGAAGATACATTAGTTGGATGTAAAATCTGAATTTCTGAATGGACCTTTGGAAGAAGAAGTCTATGCCAGTCAACCACCAGGATTGGAAATCAAAGGGAATGAGTCAAAGGTATACATATTAAGGAAGGCTCTATATGGTTTGAAGCAAGCCCAATAGCATGGAATAAGAGAATACATAACTACCTGATCAAAGTAGGTTTTTCAAAGCGTGTCTCTGAAAATGGAGTGTATTTCAACGATACAGACAAGGTTAATCGAATCATCTTATTCCTGTATGTAGATCACTTGTTGATTATAGGTGCAGATGAACATAGATAAGAAAAGTGAAGTCGAAGCTGATGCAGGAGTTTGAAATGTCCGGCCTAGGGAATTTGTCATATTTCTTAGGGTTTTAATTTAAATACAAAGGTGAAAGAGTGTTCCTGCACCAGAGAAGTATGCCTAAGACATCTTGAAGAGGTTCAAGGAGCAATTATAATGCATGTGCTAACCCATTAGAAACTGGAGCAAAGTTGAAGAAGGATACAAATGATGAGTTCGTCAGTGCGACATTGTACAAACAAATCATTGGATTCTTGAGGTATCTTTGTAACACTAGGCCATATATCTTTCAAAGTGTCGAATTATTGAGCAAATTCATGGAGAAACTCCAACAATATCATCTCATGGTAGTCAAGAGAATGCTGAGATACATAAAAGGTACAATTGATCATGGTGTGCCGATGCCAAGACAGAATAAGACTAACACAGATGCAGAGGTATGTAGTTACACTAATTCAAATTTCAGTGGATATCAAGACGAGAAGAAGAGTATTGCAGGTTACATATTCATGGTCAAAGGAAATCCAATCTCTTGGAGCTCAAGGAATCAAAGCATTTTGGTTTTGTCATCATGTGAAGTTGAGTACGTGGATGCGTCATATACAGCATGAAAAACAGCAAGGATAGAGATGTTGCTCGAAGAGCTCAAGTCAATGGAATCTAGGAAAATAAAGTTGTTTTGTTGACAACAAGTCAGCTATCGACCTGTCGAATCATTTAATCTATCATGGTCAAAGTAAGCACATAGAAAGGAGGTATCATTTCCTGAGGGATCAAATTAACAAAGGAAATCTTGAACTTGAGCATTGCAAGACAGAATGGTAACTAGCCGACATACTCACCAAACCCATGAAGAAAGTCAGGTTCGATGAGTTGAAGAGAAGCATTGGGATAAGAAGTCTCGAAAACATGATTTCGGGGGTGTGTTAGAAGTTATAATTCGATGTTCTCTCAAAAGCTAGCATTCAACTATGTCGAAGTAGCTAGTCGAAGGTGTAGGAGCCAGCTGTATCCGACAGATTTGAATACAACATTTAAGTTTTTGTGTCGAAGCCAAAATATAACTTGTATATTTTAAGCTTGGGTAGATTTGTATAGTTTTGGTCTTGGGCTTTAGTTGCCTATATAAAGGCACTTTATGAAGTAAATACTAACAACTTCACTCAATAAAATTTCTCTTTTACAATTCAATTTCTATCTTTTTCCTCTATTCTTCTTCTTCTCCCATCTTTCTTGAAAACCCTTTTGTTCCAACAATAACAAGTTATTTATCAAGTGATTGTGCTTGGTATGTTACTCAAGTGATGGTGCTTGATCTAGATGATGTCTTATTATCATTGTTGTGCTTGAAGATCAAATTATATGTTCCTTATTTGTGAATACAACATCTTATGTCAAGCGATGTTCGGTGAAGTCAACAAAGATTTTTGATCAAGTAGTTTGCCTAATGATGGAGTTTATTATGAAGACTTGTATTGGAGCCTCATCAGAATAAGATTCAAGATTCCAAACAAAGTGTGTCAAGCTATCCTTTTAAATACTTTCATGAAGATCAAGTCATCTTTTTGAAGTCAACACTATGGTCAAACAACGTTTATATGAAGACTTATGTTTTAAGAATTATCGGTGGTTTAGCCTCTCAACTCTCAAATTATGGTAATTAACATGAAGTATCTCAAGCCTCATTAAGAATATCCAATATTCTTGTGTGAGACTAAATTCAAATATAATGATGTCAGTACTTGAAACTCCAGATTTGTGAAAGAAAGGAAGTGTAAAAGCTCGTCTGATTGTGTCTGTCTGAGTGACTAGTGTCTTGTAAAAACGTAAGAGTATTTTTGGAAATATTAGGGCTAAATCATACACACACACACACAAAACATTTTAGAAACCTCTCATTTTCTATTTAAACCACCCGAAAATGTTTTTGCAGCATAGCCAACTGATTAGGGAAGTGTCTGATTGATTGGAAGGCTTTTTTTCAAGTAAATAATTGATTAGACCAAGTTTCTAATAGATTATTTTCACTTGGTTGAGTCTAGAATCAATGTGAACAGTCCCTTAATGCGTGGTAACAACTAGAAATCAAAGTATTCCTTTTTGGGGTCAAATAATAAATTTGGTCCCTTGTCTAATCGATTATTAAGTCAAATAATCGATTAGGTCCCTTATCTAATTGATTAGGTGACTTATATTCTCCACGGAAAGTTTCCAAATATATACCATGCCTTGGCCTATAAATAAAGAGCTTATACAACACTTTTTCACATCCAGAGAATGAGTAGAAATCCTATTTCCCACTTCTCTCATCATTTCTTTAAATCTCTCATTTTTCTCACATATATTTAGTCATAGTGCTTCGAGAGTATTCATGAGTCTAAGTGAGGATATTTTTTTTGGACAAGGGTTAATTTGTAATTTGCCAAGAGTGAATTTGTGCAAAATATTCTTCCTTAGAAATTTGTTGTTTGGTTGCGAGCTAAACCATTAAAAAGTTCTTTTTTGTTTTTTGGGGATTATCTTAGGAAGTCCTTGTTTGGTTCATTTCCATTAAATAAAAATCTCTCTTTTGGTTCGTGAAAATCAGTAAGTAAAAACCTCAACAACAGTTCGAGATCAGCTCAATTAAAATCTCTCTTGGTTTTTGAGTTTAGTCTGGTATAAAAGCTCAGTAGGTTCAAGATTAGCCCAGTGAAAATCTCTCTTAATTTATGAGTTCATCCTAGTATAAAAGCTCAGTAGGTTCGAGATCAACCCGGTGAAAATATTAACTTGTTTCATGGTTAGCCTGTATAAAACCGCGATTTGATTAAGAGAATAGCCAACTAAAAACTCCATTTTTGGTTCGAGATCAGTCTAGAAAAATATTTATTTGGTTTGGAGAATAATCACTCCAGACCGTGTTCGTTGTTTGGTTGAAAGTTAGCTTTAAAATTAATTTCTTTGTGTAAGGGGGTTTGTGGGCACATTCTTCTAAAAGCTCACAAGTTTTAGTGGATGCTCTCAAGAATAATTCTTAGGGATATGAGTAGGTCATTTAAGTCCAAACCTGTATAATTCTCTGGTGTTCTTCTCTCCCTGTATCTCTTTTATTTTCAATTATTTTCTTTCGTCTGCTCATTTACTTAATTGATTTATAAAATGTTTTCAAATTTTGATTTTACAAATGATTTTGTTTTAGACCAAAGTTTTTCAAACCTCCACAGTTCACACACCATATCTTGTGTATGGAGTCATATGGTCAACAAGTGACATCAGAGTCTAACTCATGTTTAAAGACTAATCCTCTCAGGAGGAAGATAACGTCCAACACTTCTTTTAACAAAAGGACTTTCCTAAACACACATTCACTGTTTAATAGTGATAGGTTTGAATTGTGGAAATCTAGAATTAAAATCTTCATTCAAAATATTAATCTTGAATTGTGGGAAATAATAATAAATGGCCAGTTTATCCCTACTCACCATGTTATGGTGAAGTGGTAGATAAATCTGATTTTCTTTGGACCAAAGAAGACAAGAGAAAGTTCAAATTTTATTTTAAAGCTAAAATAATTTTAGTCATGTATTTAAATAAAAATATGCGTTTTCTTGAGATTTTGAGGTAGTACGCTTAATAGAGGATGAACAATAGGAAAAATTTGATTAAATGTAATGTCATTCAAAATTATGTTTTACTAATCTTTCAGTTGAGTTTAAGTGTTTTCTATCGAAAGAGGTGTCGAAATTAGTACGCTAGAGCCTAATATCAAAGTCAAAATATCAAGGAGGTTGGAAAGAGGCTGTCCAAAGATTTTCCTAGGAGAAATGATCATATCCTGAAAAGAATCTCAACAAGAAAGAAATAGATTCCAAAAGTTCCTCTCGGTCTACAAAGCTTCAAAGATAACCGATTTTTTTCGAGAAAGAATTAAATGGGGAAGTCTTATAGAGCTTACCCACCGTTTGATCTCAAAGCCAGATTCTACCACTGTTTAAAATATTCCTCTTCATCTCTCATTAAACTTTCAAGTTTTGCTAATTCAGATTGGGTTAACATCTCTCTTTCTCTCTCTCTCTCTCTCCCTCTCTCTCTCTCTCTCTCTCTCATATTTTTTGTGTGTTTCTTGGATCTTCACTCATCTCATGAAGTCTTAGAAGCCTATAATTATTTCTATATCTAACTCTGAATCCGAGCGAATTACAAGACTCTTTTATTTGTTCTAGGATGGTATTATCAACTTTCAACAATCATTTTTGGTATATTGTGACAATAAATCAGTCATATATCTTGCTCATAACTCCACCTTTCACGAGCGAATAAAGTACATCAAGATTGATTGTCATGTTATGTGCAAAAGAATTCAAAGTGTCTCATTTGTCTCTTGCATATTTCATCTTCTACTCAAATAACATATTTGTTGATGAAGCCCCTTAGATCTCCAATTATCAATTATTTGATATTCAAGCTTGAACTATGTCATCCTCATAGTGGGGATGATAATTAGATTCACACATAGTAGATATGTACACAAAAATACTCACAATGAATAGGATAAAAATTGAAAAAATGGATACGTGCCCACATGTGCACAAGTAATTACCCACTAAAATCAGCGTGTAAGGTGTGAGTACAAGTACTTTAGTAGGGGTTTTCATGGGTACGCGCCAACCCGCGACCCCACTTATCCAAACCAACCCTTATTTTTACCCAACCCAATCATGTACGGGTCCAACCCGAACCAACTCATTCAAACTCATTGGTATTTGGTTCGGGTAACAGGTTTGAAGTTTTGAACCCACGAATCCGTGAACCCAACCCATTGATATGTTACACTATTTTTAATTTATTTTATTAATAAATTATCCAGCATAATTCTTACATTGCATATATATTTTTAAGATAATTATAATTTTTATTAATTATAAAAGGTTAAGTCTAACTCAAATTTAAGAGATCATATTTCTTTATTTAAAGAGAGATATATCTTACATTTTAAATTATACTTTACACCATTTGTATATTTTTCTAACTTGATTTGAATCGTAAAAGAGTTTTTAGGTATCAAACGATAAATTCTATTCACATTAAATACTAAAATTTTATGATATTTTAATGTTATTGTAAAATAAATGTGTTAATTAAATTAATATTTTATTTAGAATTGGAAATTTATATTTAGTGGATGATCCACAAATTCAACCTAACACAACTCATTGATGAGCAGGTTGATTTGTTTCAGATTTAATCTTATAAGTATAAACTGAACACTCAATCAAAACTAAAGAATATTGATCAGATCAGATATTGAATTTAATCGGTTAGACCCAATCTAATCCGCAAACACTCCTATATTTTAGTATCCACCCCACTATACCCACAAAATATGCATTTATATATTTTAAATTATATAAAAATATAAGTATATCAATTCTAAAAAAAATCCATCACTACTATATTATTACATATTTTAGTATAAATGTTTGTTTTTAAATTAACAACCAAAAATTTGAAAACTTTTTAATGTTGTTATAATTTAAAATAATATAATATTTTATAATTAATAAATTTATTTTTATTAAAAACGTAAATAACATATAATATACAAGTAAGAATACTTAAATACTTAAATTCTCATAGAATACGACTACGTGAACAAAAATTAAATTGGTGCATATATAGGAATAATTTGGATATGAAGATTTTTTTTAAACAAATGCAAGTATGCAAATATATGAATGAGTACATATTAGCATGTCCAAACTTTACTCATTGTCATTGGTATGTTCAACTTTAATTTAATTTAGTTATTAATATTATCACTATTATTATTATTATTATTATTATTATTATTATTATTATTATTATTAATTACGCATATTATTTATTAAATATTTTAATTAATATTATATTCAATTGTATCTATATATGTTGATTAGATCTTCGATTTTAGTATATAAAAATCATGTCATATAGATTTGTAATATATCAATGAGAATGATATTATTCTTTGCTATTAAACAAAAAAAAAAAAACAAAAAAAAAAAACAATATACTCAAACACATATATTGTTTTAATACTATACTCACTATTTTAATAAAAAGTACAATCAAACACATAAAAATCATGTCATTTACTTTTATTTTAATATTATTTTTCATCTTAACCAAAAAAAATATTATTTTTCATTCTATTATACCCTTTATTATTTATTTATTTATTTTAAACTATTTTTATAACTATTTTTCTTTTATAACTTTGGGGACCCTAGGATACCCTTCATTCCAAGTTTTACACTTTTTATGGGCAATAGAGAGTACCCATCTAGTATGCCAACAACAATGATGGTAGACTTTCATTCTAATGAGTCGACTGATGCAGATAATGAAATGGTGGTTATGCCACCTTATAACCCATATAATGCCTTAGGTTCGATAATGAATAACTTTAGTCGAACGACACCACTGTCGGGAGGATTGAATTATGCCCCCTAAACATCGTTGACTTTGAATACGACACCCCTTATGTCTATGAGGCAATAAATGGACGAAAGTAACCACAAGATGGTTAACATGTTGATCCAATAGATTGGTACGATGTTCAATCCTCTAATTCAGAACACCGACCAAAATTATAAATTGTTAGCTAATCATATGGTTCGAATAGCTGATTTCTTTGTCGCTTCTCATGTCCAAGCGAGTCCAGCTCCTCAAATCTCAAAGGCCATGCAAGTAGAGACGCTTGACAACGGGCAAGCCCCTGTCGACCAAAGGCAGCAACAAGTGAGAATTTGACATATAAATCCTCACATGCATATAGAGGATGGTCTCCACCCTTCTAGCTTTCCCCCCACGTGTCTTTGTTGCATGGGTAGGACCAAAAGACAGTTACATAATATGATCTCAACGTTTTGCCCCAAACCACCACTATTGACCATGCAGTCCTTGTCAAATTCCTGAGAACATAGATGAATTCTTAAGAACATAATTTGAGAAAACATGTTAAGTCCTCAACTCCATGTTCCACATGACTAATTCGACACCCTTTGTTGCAGTGAGAATCGGATAACAAGCTATTAATTAACTTGCATCGCAAAACTTTGAATTCACCCCCGACTTTGATTTATACAAAGGAAATGTTCAATATCGATAAAACCTAAAGGGGGGGAGATCTAAGGTTCGGGGGTTAGTTATACTAAGGGAAGGTATTAGCACCTTTAATATCTGTAGTACTCTACAGGAACCTCTTGTTTAGTTTGTGTTATGTTATGTTTGCTTGCTAAGAAAATCTACTAAGGGTAAAGGTAAAGACCTAAGGGTATGTACACTAAGTTTGCTCGCCAAGACGTCGCATCTTGTGCCTACGTATCTGACTAAAGAATCAGAGCAACCGTAGTTCACCTAACTAAGGGTGAAGGAGGAACCATTGACTATGGCCAAGGTTCAAAGGGGGGAATGAGTATGAGCTCATGTAGAGTTTAAGAAACTCTCTAAGTCTAAGTTGTGAGATTGAATGGCTATGAGGCCTATGACTATGAGGTCTAGAGAAGATGCTACCTATGACTACGAGGTCAAGGTGGTAAGATGACTATGAGGTCAAGATGGTAATGAGTTATCTATGACTATGAGTTCAATAGAGAGACTTTTTATGACTATGAGGTTAAGGCTGGAAGATGGCTATGAGGCCAAGGTGATATCCTATGACTATGAGATCAAAGGTAAGATGGCTATGAGGCCAAGATGAGATCCTATGACTATGAGGTCAAAGGGGAATGAGGTGTCTCTATGACTATGAGGTCATGAGGTAATCCTATGACTATGAGGTCAAGGAAGGGTGGCCATGACTATGAGGTCAAGGCTGATATCCTATGATTATGAGGTCAAGGAAGAAGTGTCTCTATGACTATGCGGTCAAGAGAGAATCCTATGACTATGAGGTCAAGGGATAATAATGAGCTATCTATGACTTTGAGGTCAATAGAGAGACTTTTCTATGACTATGAGGTCAATAGAGGATTTTTCCATGACTATGAGGTCAATGGAGGGTGGCTATGACTATGGGGTCAAAGCTTGCCTATAACTATGAGGTCAAGGGCTACCTATGACTATGAGGTCAAAGGTTAAAGATGTTGCCAATGACTATGAGGTCAAGGGCTACCTATGACTATGAGGTCAAAGATTAAAGATGCAACTCTATGACTATGAGGCCATGAGAAATTCCTATGACTAAGAGGTCAAAGGTTAAAGACGTTGCCAATGACTATGAGGTCAAGGGCTACCTATGACTATGAGGTCAAAGGTTAAAGATGCAACTCTATGACTATGAGGCCATGAGATATTCCTATAACTTTGAGGTCAAAGGAGAATGGATGCCTATGACCATAAGTCAAAGGTAGTAATGAGCTTTTTATGACGTTGAGGTCAATAAAAAGACTTTCCTTTGGAAGGAAGGGGAAGGATAACATTTTTTAAACAAGAGTTACAGTGAGGTTGAAATATAATGAAACATATGAGTTCAAAAATTCCCAAAACAATAAGCATTAATCAACATATGAAATAAACATTCAAGTGTGGACATGGCAAACAACAGGAATAAGCGGTCATATACATATGACAAGTATGGCAGAGAAAGCATTCTCACAGTTTGAAAACAAAGACATTTAGATTTAGAGTCATGCAACTTAGCAACAGAGGTAAAAAAATAGACAACATTCTCATGATTAGGCCTTGCTCAAAGTCAGGAAACAAAGTTTCATAAATCACAACATACTCCAAAGAAAACTCATTTTAAAGCCAGTGATCACACAAATATGCCAAGTATGGCAGAGAAGGCATTCTCACAGTTTGAACAAATACATTTGAAGTCATGCAACTTAGCAACAGAGAACAAAAAGATACAGGTAACATTCTCATGATAAGGTTTTGTTCAAAGTCAGGAAACAATGTTCAAACAAAATTCACAAGTTACATCATACTTCAAAGAAAAGTTTTTTAACGTCTTTCAAAAAACAGTTGGTTCTATTTTAAAAAAAAAAGTCTAAAGATTAAAATAAAGTTATGAATATTTTTATTGCTTTTTGAAAATATTAGGAAAAAAAAATAATAAAACAGAAATGAGAGATAAAGACATAAAATAAAAAAAAAACAAAACTTTAAGTGCCAACAATGTAGCAGGCGCCACTAGTGGGCTTTTTGCTTGTGGCAGGCGCCACACCCACTGGTGGCAAGCACCATGAAGGCCTTTCCATTGTGGCTTCTGCCACACTCACCATGGCTGGCGCCATGTGTGCTATTTTGTGGTGTGTGCATTATTTTTGTGAGTTAGTGGTATGGCGGGCGCCACCAAAGCCCATTTTAGCATGGAGAGTGCCACTTTGATTTTTTTTGTTCAGTTTCCTTTTACACAGACACGAATCCAGTTCATGATTTATTAAACAAAACCCACATATTAATGATTTAAGATTTGCAACATTTATCACAGAATCAGAGAACAACCAGACAATAACAACATGACAAATATGACAACATGATAACAATATGAAGCAGAATGATCATGGTACTTAAAAGATAATAGAATAAAACAGAGTGTGATACCTAGTGGAGAAAGTCCACTGCTTCTTCACAGGTACAAGTTTAGGGAAATGGTGGATGAGCTCCCCTTCCTTCAAAGATCAACTGCTACAGAGCTAACCCTTCTTTCCTTTAGCTCCCCAGAAAGAATCTTAAATTACTGGTGGTTAGGATATTGTGTGTTTGATGGTTTGAAGTTTTTACACAGGGAATGAAAATGGTAAATTCCTTGCAAGTTTTGAAGATTACTTGCAGGACTAAGAAATGGAGAGGTGGAGAGATTTTAAGAGAGTTTTCTTGTATCTTTCTCGGTGTTTTTTGTTGTGTTGAACAAAGGAGAAGTGGTCTCCTTTTATAGGCAAAGCAAATTGGTCCGTGCCTTGGAGATACAGTGGACAAATGATTTATCCATAGGAGAAAAAATTAGGGTTTGTATGGAACTTCCTTCAGCCTTTGATCTCAGTCAACCTTGGAGATCACTACGCTTCATTTGCTGAACAATGCAACGAAGGATATGGTGCAGGTCTGTTACTTTCATCCTTCAATATCCACTCCAAAAACTCTTTTTATTGTGTCATGAGAGAGAAAGTGAAAAGAGGTAATAGTTGGAATTGAGGATTACGGATTCCCTGAGCATGAATACAGATCTCTTATGCCGAGCCTCTTTTATTTCATTAATCCAATATGGTGTCCAAGAAATCTTTTGACAATGTCAGGAGAGAGTGAGCTCAAAGAGGCATTGTTTAGTGACTTCACACAATTGCCTTACAAGCAAGGTGTCTTCAGATTTTTTCAAATAATACAAGAGGCACATGAAATAAACTAAGTGCATAATGCCTTGTTACTAAACCATACGTGAACACCACTTTAATTTCTTAACTTTATGACCTTTGATTCAAATGATAGAATTTTGGACCCAATGGAATTCTGAAATAAATCACATGTCCATGAAAAAAAGAAAATGTCACAAGAACAAACTTAGAAAATTCTAAGTTACAAAATTTAATCCTTCCATGACACCAATTTGAGATCTTGCACTTTGGTGAATATTTATCCCAAGGAAAAATTCTTGCACTCAAGAGGAAGTTTTTTTTTAAGACTCATAAGTGGACTCCAAGGATGTTCATTAACACATGGAATGATGTCTCAAAACTTGGGAGCACACTTTGCTTGACATGAAAGGAAATGGTTGACTTGTCTCGATAAAACACTTGATTTCTTGTTTGAAGAAGACTTCTTGGATGCATGTAGATTCAAATGGTTGCATTTGGGGCCAAAAGATGTCTTAGGGAGACCTTGTCCTCTTTATGTAAACCCTATCTTCGACAATAAAAAGAAACAACTTGCAAAATGAAATGGTTAGTTAACGATGCACACATGATTGAAGTCTAAATGTAACTGCAAGATGATATGACATCTAAGGGGTAAAATTTTGGGTACAACAGTTGCCCCTATTTGAATAGCTTTACCGGATGGCACGAGGAATGAAAATCCTCGGGTCATCAAGGTGAAAGGTATTCAAATATAGCAAACTGAAAATTTTGCCCTTAGATGGAATGCAGATGCTAAGGACGGGCAACAAACATGCATATGCTAACATGCCATGAACTATAGTATGATGATATGATGTCATGATAGTGCAAAATCACAGACAAAATAGGACACCAGAGATAAAGAGCAAACCACCACAGGCGGGCATTGTCGGGGAAGGATGAAGGTTAGTATCCATGAGGAAAAACTCACTGGGGATACAGGCTAACTGACAACAGAGACTCACTGGGGAGACTCTGAGGAAATACTGGGGATAGAAAAGTAAAGAGGGAAACCCTACAGGTTCTTACTGGAGATAAGAGCCAGAGAGGTATTCTCCACTGGGGAAAGATCCAGGGAGATGGACGATGAGTTCATATGTGACCGGACGACACTGGGGAAAATAAAACACATTCTTGCTGGGCATGAAACCAGAAAGAAGATATGATCTCCACTGGGGATCAATTTGAAATAAAAGGCTAGACATTCGCTAAAAGATTTTCTGGGGTTTTCTTATACCGAAGAGTTCAAACAGAATCTTCAAGAAAGGCCAGAAAAGACAAAGATAAACTTTGCGCGCCAGATGAAAAGATGACTGGACTTTAGCTGGGAATAAAGTTAATGAACCATTAATGATTGGACTCGGGTACCAATATGAGTTGGACTTGAATATGAGTTGGAAAGGACACCAGTTTGGGGTTATAGTTTGGATACCAGTATGAGTTGGGCTTTAACTACCAGTATGAGCTGGATTTGGGGTGCCAATATGAGTTGGACTTTGAATGCCAGTATGAGCTGGATTTTGACTACCAGTATGAGCTGGATTTTTGGCTACTAGTATGAGCTGGATTTTGGATACCAGTATGAGCTGGATTTTGAATTTTAGGTTTATATCTGACCTGGTTTCAAACTTCGAGTTCATATTTGACCTAGTTTCAAACTTTGGGTTCATATCTGACCTGAGTTTTAGGTTCATATCTGACCTGGTTTCAAACTTCGGGTTCATATCTGACCTGGTTTCAAACTTTGAGTTCATATCTGACCTGGTTTCAAACTTCGGGTTCATATCTGACCTGAGGTTTAGGTTCATATCTGACCTGGTTTTCAAATTTCGGGTTCATATCTGACCTGAGGTTTAGGTTCATATCTGACCTGGTTTTTAAACAATGCCAGCAATTACTGGACTTAAGGTTTCCAGATAAGGAAATATCAAACAGGTTAAAACCGGGGTTGCATAAATGAAGATTAGACTTCCTGGGGAATACCAATTATGGTTGCAAAAAGGTTGGATATTACCAGAGATATATAAGCTTCTCAGAAGATACTGCCACTTATCGCCATAGAAAAACAAGCTTCTCCAAGAGATTGTTACTTGTTGTTGGGTATGAATTCCAAAGAGATGTTGATATCACAACGCTGCTGGAGAAATAATTTTGTCTTCAACGAGGATCTATAAAAGATTCTTCCTACGAGACACAGTGCAAAATAAATGCACGCTCAAACTAGATTCAACAACCTACACAGGCATAATAACACACTTGCCAGGGGCCAAAAATCGATCTAGGAACAAACTAGAAAGATACGGTCAAACAAGACTCCAACCATTGAGAAATGAGCTCAAATGGGGATTTATCTTATCCAAGCATGGAAAAGATAACTAAACTAACCATCATCCACGAGAACCAATCTCTGTGGGGAATTAAGAAAGATGGGCATTTTATGCCTAGGGCTGACAACTCTATTGGAGAGAATAGACAAACCCAGTAACTTGGGAAAATAAACACCAAAGTGAACCAAAACAGGTAAACACCAGAAGGGGTAGCGAAAATGCTAAGATGCTGTGCATATGAGTGCATGTGTGTCATGCTTATGCTTATGCTGACAAAACAGACAAAAGGAAGCAAGACTGGAGATGAAATAAACATCTCGACAAGGATACCCAGCCAATCTCATTAGATTGGACCATTACTGGGGATGAACTTGCAGAACAAGTAGCTCTACTTCAAGATTACAACCTTTTCTGGTGAGAAGAGTACTCCACTTGGTATAGCATCGTGACTTCACAAGGATTGACATCATGAGCTTGATTTCTTTACTGGAGGGAAATCCATAGAGAATTGTCAAGATCGACTGAAGCAGCAACTTACTGGGGAGCTGGCAAAGGATATCACAAGAATATAGTCATTTTGTGTCCTGACTTGCATGATGATCACCATAATGAACAACGGCTCTTGCAACAGGTAATCTTCAAATCTTCTCTGCCCCAGATTACATGGTTTGTTGGGAGAAAATACCAATAGGATTTTACAGAAGAATCGGCACGCGAAATGCCTCAATATCTTCAAACTCTTAGATTCATGAATCTCGGCGTCACTGCCCCAGATTAATGGCGCTTGCACAACAAAGTCTTTGAACCTGCTCTTCAGACCGGTTAATCCGTGAAGGAAGTGCCCCAGACCAATTGACCTTTTTAGAGATTTACCGAATCTCGCCCTGACTGCTTCTGATTAACTGGTCTGCGAGGATAAGTCGTCAAAAGGATTTTAGAGAGGAATTGGTATACCGGATGCTCCAATATCTTCCAACTCTTGAAGAGATTCAGGGATCTTGACATATCTGCCCCAGTTTTACTGCATTTATACAACAAGGTCCTTGAACTTGTTCTTCAGACTGGTTGATCCGTGAAGGAGGTGCCCCAGACCAATTGACCTTTTAGAGATTTATCGAATCTCGACCTGATTGCCCCTGATTAACGGTATTCGCGATACAAAGTCCTCAGACTGCGGTAGAAACAACTGGGGAACACACTTGCCCCTGTTGGTAGGTCATTGGAGTCTAAACTTGTCATAAGATGTCCTCAAGAAGGCTTGCCCCAATATCCTGAATTTGAAGAGTTTCTGCCCCTGATTTAGTAGCTCTTGAGATGCTGGATCTATGGAGGAGATGCCCCAGACTGAGCCCTTTATCAAGTCAAAATCCCTAGCTGGCTGCATTTGTTGGGATTCCTTTGATATTGAATTGTCTTGCAAACAAGTATTGTTCATTAAAAATTGGCAATTTCAATGTAAAATTCATGCAAACTTTTGAAATCAAGTTTTATTGATGAAACACACACAGTGGAATGATTAAATAATAAAAACAAAGGTGGATCTAGCCAGTTACAGAATGACAGATGAAGTGATCTACACACGCAAATAGGAAATATCATTAGGAGTAAGGTTAATCAACCTTAATGTAGTATGCTTTCAAAACAACCTTACCTCAATTAGGTCTTTTAAGGGTTGTAACGTGGTTTGGTTCACGGTTTATGAAATAAAGGATAAAGGCTCACAGTTTATTTGTCCCTACCCAAACTCTGTGATTAACTTCAATCCTACGCTTAATTAACTTAAGCTATACATTCAAGTTCCTATAGGCTAGGAATGAGCTGATGATAGTTGATGATGATTCATACACCTAGATAGTCATTACTCCCTTGCAGCATTTGATTATCCTTTATTGCTGAGGTTTTGAGACCCCTTCTTGTCTTTGCTGAGGTTTTGAGATCTCTTCTTTGTTTTTTTTAGACCTCTTCGTTGTCTTCTGAGGTTTTGAGACTTCTTTTTTGTTTTTGTTAAGGTTTTGAGACCTCTTCTTTGTCTTCTGAGGTTTTGAGACCTCCTCTTTTATTGTCATTTGATTTGAGAGAACTGACTGGTGTATTGCATGATGCGCTTGCATTCGGATGCGTAACTAAGTTAAACTGAGAACTACCCTGCCCCAAGGTTGAGATTTAAGGGTTTTTTTGTAAGGAAAGAAAAACTCCTACTTCTAGGCTCGAAGGGGTTAACGATGGATTATCTTCCTTATTTCTCCAGTGTTTAGGAATTGAAACAATGCCTTACATCATCGGCAAGGTTTAATCGAAAGCATACCACAACAGTTATGGATAATATTTTCATCATCCTCCCCAATCTTTGCTTAACAACAAACAGTTTGATAAGTGGAAAGAAACAAGATAAAGATATATTTTTGCTTTTTCACGAACATAAAAGTAAATGAGTGAAACGAATGGACTTAATCAAAAGGTGCACAAACATTTCATTAACCTTGCCGATTTGAAAGTACAACAATGCTTATAAGCAAATTACCAATTCAAAGGAAATACAATTAAAAATACTGTAATAAACAAAATGCAGCCAGTTTTGGCGAATTGATTTTAAAAGATTTCAGTTTCCGGGTCCAATCGTGGGAACACCTTCTCCATTAATCACTAGTTCCTTGTGATACAGAATCTTGAGAGGCCTTGCAAGTATTTTGCCTTTTTCTTCAGAAATCGAGGCATTGGCATCTAACGTACCTTCCTGAGGTTACAGTGTTTTTAGCAAGTTTAGCAGTCTTGATTCGAATTCTTTGCATTCTTCAATGGGATGCGCCATTGTACCAGTGTAGAATTTGCATTCAATCTCCGGGCGATCTTCTTCAAGGATCAGATCGTTGTCATAGATCAGCCTTTGCACAGTAGCTTCTAAGGCTCGGCACCCATCCAAGTCATGCCCTTCGGCTCCCTTGTGGAATTCACAAGTCAGGTTTGGATTATCCCAAGGTCCTGGCACAGGGTTGAGGAGTTACCAACTTGCTCTGCATCAACAGTGGGAAGAGTTTACTCAAAGGCACAGGGATAGACTGGCAGTTAACTTGGCCTCTTTCGATAGGGTACTTCTTCTTGCTTTGGTTTCGGGAACCTCGAGGAGAAACAACCGTTGGAGGCTGGAATGCCCTTTTGGTAGACGTCTGGTGACGATGAGATTCTGGTACAAGACCAAGATCAAAGGTTGGCTGGTATGAAGTTTCTCCAAAGGCAGATCCTTGGCATGGGAGAACCACATGAGATGGCAAAAGATTATTGATTTGAATGCCTTGAGGCGTGAATGAGATCCTCTTAGAGTCTAACAGATTCTGAACCTTATTCGGGAGCACCTTACAGTCTTCAGTTGAATGCCCCTGTGCCCTAGCATGGTAGTCACATCGAGCATTGGCGTCAAAGCCTGGAGCATATGGAAATGGTACTGGCTTTAATTCTTTTGGCACTATCAATCCTCCTTTGATCAAAACTGGCAGTAATTGACTGTACGACATTAGTAGCTGAGTGAAATTTCTTTCTCGCTTTCTTGGCCTTGGTCGTACATGTTGGCGTGGTTGACGGTGGTCTGGCCCTTGATACTGAGGAGATTCTTTAGTCGGAGGATCCATAAGAGGCGATGAACTGACAACCTCTCTGGGAGTGACAGGGGGAGCGTGCTCCTTTTTTTCATCAGAGCTTGCAAAGTTTCCAGAACCCAATTTATCTGGCATCTAAGGATTCTGACTTCCTCTTTCAAGACTTCTTGGTTCTTCAGAACTTCATTCATTGTTGCCATTATCTTGAATAGGTGCTAGGTATCCTTCAGACATAGAAGAAGAAGGGAGACTCAAGACTGAGAGATGCAAATGAGATGCGAATGCGACGCCATGCGCATGGGGTGAAAATGCAAGCCAAATGGTTTCAAGGAACTCAAAGGCAAGTTGTAAACTTTTTGAAAGCTGGAGAGTTTAGCTTTAAAACCAATGATCTTTATTGATCTTGCAAGGGAAAAAAACACTTGAATTCCTTGGAACCAAAGGGCTAACATGAATGGATGCATGTATGCATAAACACAAACATACGTACACACATCAAAACACACAAGTCATAGGTTTAGGAGTCACATGAGTGGAGCCATGGTCTACCCATCCCAATAGGTGTGTACTATGGGTTTATCAACTATAGAACAGGGTCCTAAAAAGTTCCCAGATTCGACAATCCATCTTTCGGATATTATCGACTTCCCAAATGACTCGGTAATCAATAATATTCTCAAGAGAATATCGTTTGAGTGTAGTATTGTGTGACAACCATTTCAGAAATAAACTCCCTCACGGTCACCGCACTACATCCTAAAAGGGCAAGTGGGGTTTGGAGATAACTACGGTTCTCAGTTTTGACGGCACCTATGTCGGGAGTAGCACGTTTTCACGAATAGACTCGTTTAACATGACTAGACTCTCAAGAGGGCCTCAACTGAGTGATGGTGTCTGAAGTAAACTTCTTTGGGAATCGACTCCCTCAAAGTCTTCTTGAATATACCATCGTCCTATAATAAGTGCACTCAAGTCTGGGTTAGGACTTATCTCACCGCTCAAAAACACCAAGTCCACAGAAGAAACCAAGCAAATATACAGATATGTACAAATATAGAAAACAAGCAGAAATAACATAAGCAAAAATAAGTTGGGCTTAACCCTCATCCGTCCCCAGTGAAGTCGCCATTTCTGTTGTGGTGAGAATCGGATAACAAGCTATTAATTAACTTGCATCGCAAAACTTTGAATTCACCCCCGACTTTGATTTATCCAAAGGAAAGGTTCAATATCGGGAAAACCTAAGGGGGGAGATCTAAGGTTCGGGGGTTGGTTATACTAAGGGAAGGTATTAGCACCCTTAATATCTGTAGTACTCTACAGGAACCTCTTGTTTAGTTTGTGTTATGTTATGTTTGCTTGCTAAGAAAATCTGCTAAGGGTAAAGGTAAAGACCTAAGGGTATGTACACTAAGTTTGCTCGCCAAGACGTCGCATCTTGTGCCTACGTATCTGACTAAAGAATCAGAGCAACCGTAGTTCACCTAACTAAGGGTGAAGGAGGAACCATTGACTATGGCCAAGGTTCAAAGGGGGGAATGAGTATGAGCTCATGTAGAGTTTAAGAAACTCTCTAAGTCTAAGTTGTGAGATTGAATGGCTATGAGGCCTATGACTATGAGGTCTAGAGAAGATGCTACCTATGACTATGAGGTCAAGGTGGTAAGATGACTATGAGGTCAAGATGGTAATGAGTTATCTATGACTATGAGGTCAATACAGAGACTTTTTATGACTATGAGGTCAAGGCTGGAAGATGGCTATGAGGCCAAGGTGATATCCTATGATTATGAGGTCAAACGTAAGATGGCTATGAGGCCAAGATGAGATCCTATGACTATGAGGTCAAAGGGGAATGAGGTGTCTCTATGACTATGAGGTCATGAGGTAATCCTATGACTATGAGGTCAAGGAAGGGTGGCCATGACTATGAGGTCAAGGCTGATATCCTATGATTATGAGGTCAAGAAAGAAGTGTCTCTATGACTATGAGGTCAAGAGGGAATCCTATGACTATGAGGTCAAGGGATAATAATGAGTTATCTATGACTTTGAGGTCAATAGAGAGACTTTTCTATGACTATGAGGTCAATAGAGGATTTTCCATGACTATGAGGTCAATGGAGGGTGGCTATGACTATGAGGTCAAAGCTTTCCTATGACTATGAGGTCAAGGGCTACCTATGACTATGAGGTCAAAGGTTAAAGATGTTGCCAATAACTATGAGGTCAAGGGCTACCTATGACTATGAGGTCAAAGGTTAAAGATGTAACTCTATGACTATGTGGCCATGAGAATTTCCTATGACTATGAGGTCAAAGGTTAAAGACGTTGCCAATGACTATGAGGTCAATGGCTACCTATGACTATGAGGTCAAAGGTTAAAGATGCAACTCTATGACTATGAGGCCATGAAAGATTCCTATGACTTTGAGGTTAAAGGAGAATGGATGTCTATGACCATAAGGTCAAAGGTGGTAATGAGCTTTTTATGACTTTGAGGTCAATAAAAAGACTTTCCTTTGGAAGGAAGGGGAAGGATGAGATTTTGTAAACAAGAGTTACAGTGAGGTTGAAATATAATGAAACATATGAGTTCAAAAATTCCCAAAACAATATGCATTAATCAACATATGAAATAAATTTTCAAGTGTGGACATGTCAAACAACAGGAATAAGTGGTCATATACATATGACAAGTATGCCAGAGAAAGCATTCTCACAGTTTGAAAACAAAGACATTTAGATTTAGAGTCATGCAACTTAGCAACAGAGGTAAATAAAACAGACAACATTCTCATGATTAGGCCTTGCTCAAAGTCAAGAAACAAAGTTTCATAAATCACAACATACTCTAAAGAAAACTCATTTTAAAGCCAGTGGTCACAAAAATATGCCAAGTATGGCAGAGAAGGCATTCTCACAGTTTGAACAAATACATTTGAAGTCATGCAACTTAGCAACAGAGAACAAAAAGATACAGGTAACATTCTCATGATAAGGTTTTGTTCAAGTCAGGAAACAATGTTCAAACAAAATTCACAAGTTACAGCATACTTCAAAGAAAAGTTTTTTAACGTCTTTAAGAAAACAGTTGGTTCTATTTAAAAAAAAGAAGTCTAAAGATTAAAATAAAGTTATGAATATTTTTATTGCTTTTTGAAAATATTAGGAAAAAAAATAATAAAACAGAAATGAGAGATAAAGACATAAAATAAAAAAAAACAAAACTTTAAGTGCCAACAGTGTGGCAGGCGCCACTAGTGGGCTTTTTGCTTGTGGCAGGCGCCACACCCACTAGTGGCAGGTGCCATGAAGGCCTTTCCATTGTGGCTTGCGCCACACTAACCATGGCTGGCGCCATGTGTGCTATTTTGTGGTGTGTGCATTATTTTTGTGAGTTAGTGGTATGGCGGGCGCCACCAAAGCCCATTTTTAGCATGGCTAGTGCCACTTTGATTTTTTTTGTTCAGTTTCCTTTTACACAAACACGAATCCAGTTCATGATTTATTAAACAAAACCCACATATTAATTATTTAAAATTTGCAACATTTATCACAGAATCAGAGAATAACCAGACAATAACAACATGCAAATATGACAACATGATAACAATATGAAGCAGAATGATCATGGTAATTAAAAGATAATAGAATGAAACATAGTGAGATACCTAGTGGAGAAAGTCCACTGCTTCTTCACATGTACAAGTTTCGGGAAATGGAGGATGAGCTCCCCTTCCTTCAAAGATTAACTGCTACAGAGCTAACCCTTCTTTCCTTTAGCTCCCCAGAAAGAATCACAAATTACTGGTGGTTAGGATATTATGTGTTTGATGGTTTGAAGTGTTTACAGAGGGAATGAAAATGGTAAATTCCTTGCAAGTTTTGAAGATTACTTGCAGGACTAAGAAATGGAGAGGTGGAGAGATTTTGAGAGAGTTTTCTTGTATCTTTCTCGGTGTTTTTTGTTGTGTTGAACAAAGGAGAAGTGGTCTCCTTTTATAGGCAAAGCAAATTGGTATGTGCCTTGGAGATACAGTGGACAAATGATTTATCCATAGGAGAAAAAATTAGGGTTTGTATGGCACTTCCTTCAGCCTTTGATCTCAGTCAACCTTGGAGATCACTACGCTTCATTTGCTGAACAATGCAGCGGAGGATATGGTGCAGGTCTGTTACTTTCATCCTTCAATATCCACTCCAAAAACTCTTTTTATTGTGTCATGAGAGAGAAAGTGAAAAGAGGTAATAGTTGGAATTGAGGATTACGGATTCCCTGAGCATGAATACATATCTCTTATGCTGAGCCTCTATTATTTCATTAATCCAATATGGTGTCCAAGAAATCTTTTGACAATATCAAGAGAGAGTGAGCTCAAAGAGGCATTGTTTAGTGACTTCACACAATTGCCTTACAAGCAAGGTATCTTCAGATTTTTTCAAATAATACAAGAGGCACATGAAATAAACTAAGTGCATAATGCCTTGTTACTAAACCATACGTGAACACCACTTTAATTTCTTAACTTTATGACCTTTGATTCAAATGATAGAATTTTGGACCCAATGGAATTCTGAAATAAATCACATGTCCATGAAAAAAAGAAAATGTCACAGGAACAAACTTAGAAAATTCTAAGTTACAAAATTTAATCCTTCCATGACACCAATTTGAGATCTTGCACTTTGGTGAATATTTATCCCAATGAAAAATTCTTGCACTCAAGAGGAAGTTTTTTTTAAGACTCATAAGTGGACTCCAAGGATGTTCATTAACACATGGAATGATGTCTCAAAACTTGGGAGCACACTTTGCTTGACATGAAAGGCAATGGTTGACTTGTCTCGATAAAACACTTGATTTCTTGTTTGAAGAAGACTTCTTGGATGCATGTAGATTCAAATGGTTGCATTTGGGGCCAAAAGATGTCTTAGGGAGACCCTGTCCTCTTTATGTAAACCCTATATTCCACAATAAAAAGAAACAACTTGCAAAATGAAATGGCTAGTTAACGATGCACACATGATTGAAGTCTAAATGTAAGTGCAAGATGATATGATATCTAAGGGGTAAATTTTGGGGTACAACACCCTTGGTTAAGGATCCTTTTTGTCGAAATGCTATCACCCATCACCATTTCGTAAGTGTTTTCTGAATCCTTTTTCCTCGTGTCAAACCCATGATGTCGAAATTCCATGTAAACACCTTCTTTGCTTGGTCACTTAAAGTTATTTTTACTAATGGCCTATTTTAGTTTTGATCGTGTTTGGAGAAATGGGTGCCTATTGCAAAATTGATAAAGTTGTGCAATGTCATTAATGGTAGTTCTCAACAATGGTTAGTGGCACTGATTGTGGTGTTCAACAAGTTATTTTCGATCTATCTGTTCGTTAACATTGATGACGATGCTCAACAATCTTGATGGTCCCGTTGATTTTGGAGTCTAAGGATCGATGGTGACTATATCGCTCCATATAATATTTTGCTAGTTCCCATATTAAACGATCCTTGGGAATCGACTTTTGACGATTGCTCGTCGTTCCCTCGAAAGGGGGAGTTTTCCTCAAGGTGTCTAGAGATTTTGAGGTAATACGCTTAATAGAGGATGAACAATAAAAAATCTGATTAAACCTCTACAAGTGGTTTATTATATGTAGTGTCATTCAAAATTATGTTTTACTAACCTTTCAGTTAAGTTTAAGTGTTTTCAAGGAGGTTGGAAAGAGGTTATCCAAAGATTTTCTAATGAGAAATGATCATATTCTAAAGAATCTCAACAAGAAACAAATAGATTCCAAAATGTTCCTCTCGATCTAGAAAGCTTCAAATATAACCGAGCTTTGTTTGAGAAAGAATCAAATGAGGAAGTCTTATAGAACTTACCACTGTTTGATCTCAAAGCCAAATTCTACCACCATTTGAAATATTCTTCTTCATCTCCGGTTAAACTTTCAAGTTTTGCTAATTCAGATTGGGCTAACATCTCTCTCTCTCTCTCTCACACACACACACACACACACACACACACACACACACACACACGCACACACACACACACACACACAATTTTTTTTATGTTTCTTGGATCTTCACTAATCTCATGGAAGTCTTAGAAGCAAACAATCATTTTTATATCTAACTCTGAATCTGAGTCTTGAGCATCGACCAATCTTAATTGTGAATTACAAGACTCTTTTATTTGTTCTAGGATGTTCATATCAACTTTCAACAACAAGTTTTGGTATATTGTGACAATAAATTAGTCATATATCTTGCTTATAACTCCACCTTTCCCAAGCGAATAAAGAACATCAAGATTGATTGTCATGTTATGTGTAAAAGAATTCAAAGTTGACTCATTTGTCTCTTGCATGCCTCATCTTCTACTCGAATAAAATATTTGTTGATGAAGCCCCTTAGGTCTCCAACTGTCAATTCTTTGGTATTCAAGCTTGACCTATGTGATCTTCATAGTAGGAATGATAATTAGATTCACACTTAGTAGATATGTACACAAAAAAAATACTCACAACGAATAGGATAAAAATCGACAAAATGGATACATGTCCACATGGACACAAGTAATTACCCACTAAAATCAACGTGTAAGGTATGAGTACAAACACGTTAATATCCACCCCACTACACCCACAAAATATGTATTCATATATTTTAAATTATATAAAAATATATGCATATCAATTCTAAAAAAATCCATCACTACTAAATTATTACATATTTTAGAATAAATGTTTGTTTTTAAATCAACAATCAAATATTGGAAAACTTTTTAATGTTGTTAAAATTTAAAATAATATAATATTTTAGAATTAATAAATTTATTTGTACTAAAAATGTTAATAACATGGATACTTACACTCATAGACAAAAAATTAAATGGGTGCACATATAGCAAGAATTTGGATATGAAGAATTTTTTAAAACAAATGCAAGAATGTAAATATACTGATGAGTACGTTAATGTCCAAACTTAACCCATTGTCATTCGTATTCTAAAGTTCCTTGTGAAGGGTATTACATGTTCAATTTTAATTTAATAATAATAATAATAATAATAATAATAATAATAATAATAATAATAATTATTAATATTATTATTATTATTATTATTAATTACACATAATACTTGTTCTGGACTGGGTCGAGGTCTGCCCCTCAATCGAGCAGACCCAACCCACACGTCCTGGGATGGCCCAACAAAGGCCTCTTAGCACGACTAATGTCGGACACATGCCTTCTCAACATTGTTGAACACACGCATGGTATAGAGCGTCGGGCAGGGCGCCAAGCCTCCCCGGCCTCGCTCCTCCCCGACACTCAGGCTCTCCTCCCCCCGAGGAGCCTTCTCCTCCTGCACATAAGTCCTTCCCCGCGAGGACACGTCTCTCCCCGACACGCAAGACTCCTCCCCGCGAGGACACGTTCTCATGTAACCACCCACTCCCGATGGAATCGGTCTGCCCTAATTCCGGAGATCTAGGAACGGTTACCCCAGGGCGAAGACCACGTGCTGGTCTTCACTACGCCACGTAAGCCCTGACAGTTACTTGGATTGGGCCTGACAATCTAGCCCAATGCAAGTAACCGTTGGCCCCGCGCTGGGGGCTCTCTATAAATACCCTCTCACTTGAGAAGGTCAGGTTACACACTCTCTTACACTCTAACCTTGTACTTGCTTTTACTTGTGACTCTTGCCTTACTTGAGCGTCGGAGTACCTTGCAGGTACACCCCCCCCCGCGGCCGTCTTTCAACCTCACCGGAGCTGAAGTCCACAAGACGTTGCTGGCCACCAAATACTATCTGATCCAGGTACGATCAGTGGCGCCGTCTGTGGGAAACCCTTGCTTCCCCGTTTTTCCTCCGATAAACCAAAGCAATCCTCTCGTTCATCACCATCATGGCCAACAACCCATCTGCTACCAAAGCTCTGGACACCGTCCTCGCGCAACTCGATAACAGAAACCACCATAAGGACGCTACTGCCCTCAACGTCGAAGAAGGTGACGTCAGGGACGGGAAGACCGCCTCCCCGGACTCCCAAGACACGGCTTACGACGCCGCCCGCCAGGACGATGAGCAAGCCATCTTCCAGCCAGTTGCTCCTCCGCCCAATGCAGATTCGAGCACCTTGGCCCTATTTGCCTTGATCAATCAAACCAATCAGTTGATCGCACACCAGAACACCAGAATTGAAGCACTAGAGCAAGGGCGGACACGACGATCTTCCCCGCGAAGACATCGTCGTCCACCCTCACCTCGTCGCTCTCCTTCCCCGCGAAGGACTCCTTCCGAAGAATCTCGAACCCCCTCGCCGGTGCGCGAGGGTCGTCGCCCATGCTTTGAACGCCCCTAGCCGGCGATCTCCCAGAAAAGCCATCGTTCTCCGCCTCAGAAGGAACCCAGGCCCTCCACTACCAAGAAGTCCAAAACCATCGAGGAGAAACCGAGGAACCGTTCAAGGAATTCCCCTCCACGGCATCATCGATCCCCTTCGAGGTCCCCAGCCGGAAGCGACGACGACGACCAGAGGACCCCTCTGTCATGGGAGATCATGAACGCCCCAATTCCTGCGGACATGGAGAAACCCCCGCCACTGGGGACCTACGACGGTCTGGCTGACCCCGACGATCACGTCGAAAGTTTCAAAGCCATGCTCGACTTCAGAAACGTTAGGGGAGCCATTAAGTGAAGGTTTTTCCCCACCACCTTGCGGAAGGGCGCCATGACTTGGTACAAGGGTCTGGCACCCGGGTCGATCACATCCTGGAAGCAGCTTAGACAACGCTTCACCAAACACTTTACTGTGTCTCGTCGACACCCGAATACGAAGGCTGCCCTAGAAAGCATCTTCCAGGGGAAGAACGAATCTCTCTGGAACTACATTGAGAGATTCAACAGAGAAGCTGTCGAGGTTCATACAACCGACGACATGAAGAAGTACTTAATCATCCATGGACTACGTTTTGGATCCGATTTTGCCAAGTCCGTGGGCCTTCGCAGACCCCGCCGTCTAGAGGACCTCCTCCAACGAGCTCAGTCGTACATCGAACTCGAGGAGTCGGAGGCGGCGCAGATCACCCTTGAGTCGAGACGCAAGGAAGGCCCCCGCGGTCACAAGGATGAAGACTCTCCCCCCCGACGAGGAGGGGAAATAAAGAAAGAAAATCGCCCCCGTGATCCTCGTGAACCGCGCGGACCAGCTGGCCGGTTCACGGAATACACCCCGCTCAACGCTCCCCGCGCGCGAATCCTCTCCGAGTGCCAGAACTCGGAATTTCTGAAAGGAGGCGTCCGCTTCCCGAAGCCGACTACCCCCAAATCAAACACGGACAAGTCGAAGTACTGTAGGTTCCACCGGAGCCACGGACATGTCACAGAATACTGCATCCATCTCAAAGATGCAATAGAGATCCTGATCAAGGAAGGGCACTTAAAGAAGTACGCCCAGAAGAATGATACTCCTCGTCCCAGCTCCCGGGAAGCCCAGAACGTCGAGGAAACGACACCTCCTCCCGACGAGAGTCAGCTTCAAGTCGCCCTCAGCGTCACTCGACCCGAAGACTTCTTCGTCTCCGTAATCATTAAGGGCCAATAAGCAATTCGCAACATGTGGGCGACCTTCCCCCACGAGGACCCCGTCGCTGCCCGTATCACCTGGGAAGGCTTCCCCAAAGCAATGGTCATCTCCGGGGGTGGTTACGAGAAGTTGTCCGTCGGATCGATCAAGCAGAAGTTTGACGAACTAAAGTCTGCAACGTCGGCGAAGACAACTACTCTCGAGAAGGTGCAGGGGAGATCAAACCCTGTCACCTTCTACCTCGAAGAACTCCCTGGCGGAGCACCCAACGCCACTATCCCCCTCCTGGTCAGGGCCGAGATGGCGAATTTTGACGTTCGAAGGATCCTCGTCGACCAGGGAAGTTCGGTCGACATCATGTATGCCCATCTGTTCGGGACCCTTCAGCTCGACGAGAGACAAAGACACTGCCCGACAAGTGAAGACCCGCTTCCTGGTGGTCAAATGTCCATCCCTCTATAACTGCATCCTCGGGAGGACCACCTTGGCCAAACTCACAGCAGTGCCATCGACGGTCCACCTCAAGATGAAGTACTACACGACCAGGGGGCGTGTGGTTACGATGCACGGGGACATAGACGCGGCCAGGAGGTGCTTCGATGTTGCGATCAAAGGCATGAGTTCCATCGGCACCAAGCCCAAGACCGGAGCAAAGCCATCCACGGATACCGTACAGAGACCTCTCCCGCCCATCAACGCGGTCGACCTCGACAACAGGTTCATGGACGAGCACGAAGAGGATGGAGCAGGAGACCTCGACCTCCAAGCGGAAAACAACGGGCGACCTCTCCACCCAACGCGCCCCATCCCAGACGAAGACTTTGAGCTCGTGGTCCTCGGGGACGATCCAGACCGTAACGTGAAGATTGACACCGGGATCCCCGACCTGGCGAAGGAGCAGCTGAAGGCATGTCTCCGGGAGAACGCTGATCTGTTCGCGTGGAGCGCCTCCGAGATGGCTGGTCTTGACCCCGAGGTGGCTTGCCATCAGCTCTCAGTAGATCCGACCGCTAGGGCCATAGCTCAACGTAGGCGTAAGCAGTCCCCCGAAAAAGCGGAGGCTGCTGAAAAAGCTGTAAAAGACCTCCTAGAGGCAAATTTTATTTCGGAGGCCAGGTACACAACCTGGATGTCCAATGTTGTACTCGTCAAAAAGAATAATGGAAAATGGAGGATGTGTGTTGATTATACTGATCTTAACCGGGCTTGCCGAAAAACTGCTATCCTTTGCCTAACATCGACCAGCTGGTCGACAATTCTGCAGGTTACAAACTATTATCCTTCATGGACGACTACTCAGGATACAATTAAATTCCCATGGATAAGGCCGAAAAACAGCACACGACTTTCATGATCGAGTCGGGCAATTACTACTACAACATAATGCCCTTCGGCCTGAAGAACGTCGGTGCGACCTACCAACGGATGATGAACAAGGTTTTCCGGGCTGAAATCGGCGACATGCCCGAGGTCTACATGGACGACATGATCGTCAAATCTGCGGAATAAGTCGACCATGCCGCACACCTCAAGAAGGTGTTCGACACAACAATGAGGTGCCACATGAGGTTCAATCCCGACAAATGTACCTTCGGCGTTCGGGCATGTAAGTTCCTCGGTTACTATCTCATAGAGCGAGGAATCGAAGCCAACCCCGACAAGTGTAGAGCTTTTTCTGAGATCCCTACTCCGGACTCAAAGAGGTCAATACAATCATTGAACGGGATGCTCACCGCCCTCTCCCGCTTCGTCGCCAAGTCTGCGCAGTACGCACTCCCATTTTTCAAACTTCTTCGACAAAAAACGGAGTTTGAATGGAGCGAAGAATGCGAGCAGGCGCTCTTCCACCTAAAACAAGTCTTATCGCAACCCCCGGTCCTCTCACGACCTGAGAGCAGGGAGACACTTTTCTTGTATCTCGCAATCACGAGTGAAGCAGTCAGCGCCGTCCTCATTCGGGAAACCCCGGACGGACAGAAACCAGTTTACTTCATGAGCAAAGCCCTCAAAGGCCCCGAGCTCAGGTATCAGCAGATAGAGAAAGCCGCCCTAGCCTTCGTCACCGCAGCCAGGAGGCTACGACACTACTTCCTCGCCCACACTGTCGTCGTAAGGACCAAACAGCGTATAAGGCAACTCCTTAGACGACCGAATATGGCGGGGAGAATGCTCAGGTGGTCGCTCGAACTCTCCGAGTTTGACATCCAATATGAGGGAAGGAAAGCCCTGAAGGCTCAGGTATTGGCCGACTTTGTGGCAGAGATGACCGTCCCGGAACCTTCGACCAACGAATCCCAAAAATGGACGATCTATGTCGACAGAGCATCCAGCCCGAAGGGAAGCAGGGCGGGCATCATCCTTGAAAACGAGGAAGGCATACTGGTCGAGGTATCCCTCGAAATATCCTTCCCGACGTCGAACAACCAAGCAGAGTACGAGGCTTTCCTCGCCGGACTTCGGCTGGCCGAGGACCTCGGCGCCAAGGAGGTCAAAATCTTCACCGACTCCCAGCTCGTGGCCTCGCAAGTACGAGGAGAGTACCAGGCCAAGAACGACAACCTCATCGAATACTTGACCTTGGTGAAAGAAAAGATGAAAAAGTTCACCTCCACGGAAGTAACTCACATCCCATGCGAACACAATGCCCGAGCAGATGTCTTGTCCAAATTGGCAAGCACAAAGAAGAAAGGCGGGAACAAATCCGTCATACAAGAAGTGCTTTCCCGGCCGAGCATCGACAAACCCGCTCCAGTGGTGGACGTAAATGCCATTGGTGACAGCAATTGCTGGATGACCCCTGTGTACGAGTACCTCACGACGGGAAAACTGCCTGAAGATCCCAAGGAAGCCGGAATGGTCAAGCGGCGGGCATGCTCATACACGATAGTCAAGGACAAGCTATACCGACGAGGGTTTTCTATCCCCCTCCTCAGGTGCGTCGAGGAGACCAAGGTCCCCGGCATCCTCCAAGAAATCCACGAGGGAATCAATGCACAGCACCTCGGCGGGCGATCGTTAGTCCGTAAGGCGCTTCGAGCAGGGTATTACTGGCCCACAATGCAACAGGACGCCAAGGAACACGTCAAGAAGTGCGATAGATGCCAACGACACGGGGACATGCACCTCGCTCCTCCTAACGAGCTCAAAACACTATCCTCCCTGTGGCCGTTTGCGTGGTGGGGGATGGATATCCTCGGACCTTTCGTCCAGGGGTCGTATCAAAACAAATACCTCATCGTCGGGGTGGACTACTTCACGAAGTGGATTGAGGCGGAAGCATTGGCCAAAATCACGGTCTTCAACATATTGCGCTTTTACAAAAGAAACATCCTCGCCCGATTCGGCGTGCCTCAAGCTATTGTCATATACAACGGGACACAGTTCATCGACAGGAACTTCCAAGACTTCGTCTCTAAACTAGGCACGAAGCAGCACTTCACGTCGGTCGAGCACCCTCAAACGAACGGACAGGATGAGGCGGTGAATAGAGTAATCCTTCGAGGATTGAAACGTCGATTAGGCGATGCTAAACAACGGTGTGTCGAGGAGTTACACATCGTCCTCTGGGCCTACCGAACGACCTACATTCCACGACCGGGGAGACCCCCTTTCGTCTGACCTTTGGAACATAAGCGGTGATCCCCGTGGAAATCAGGGAACCCTCGAGGAGGACGGAAGCCCCCCTCGAAGGGGACGTGAACGACGAAGCCCTGAGGGAAGAACTCGATTTCGTCGAGGAGACACGTTCGGGCGCTTCTCTCCGAGAAGCTTCACTTAAGCAGAAAATAACACTACGTTATAAAGACAAAGTTATCAAACGTGATTTTTAGGTGGGCACCCTCGTCCTACGAAGGAATCAGAAAGACTCGCGAGAAGGCAAACTCGTCGCGAACTGGGAAGGCCCGTACCGCATCCGCACGAAAACGGGGACAGGAGCCTACTTCCTCGAAATTCTACACGGGGAAGAACTTGCTCGACCATGGAATGCTAAGAAGCTCAAACAGTACTACAGTTAAGCACTGCCCGCGACTCACTAGCACCGCGATTACGGGGACGCACTAAGGTAGGGGCGCGACACCCTTATACAGAACACGATGATCAAAGGCCGCGTTGTGTGTGCGTGAGGACTTTTGGTCCGACGGGGATACCTCGATCGAGCTCCGTTGTCGTTGTACCAATTAGGAAGAACACCCAGCTCGCGATGGGAAGTTCACGCCACGAAGCTAAGACCTCGACCGAGCTCTTAGCCTCTTTGAAGGTCAGAACACATCTCCGACCACCCGACCAGCTCTGCACGCGGTCAGGGGCAATCAAAGTCGAGCAAATTCCCAAAGTCTATTACTTAGACAAAAATAAACAAAGTACATCAAATGCAATAACATCACGCACAATTAAAATCGTACAAATAACACACTAGCAGATAAACAAAAATGCATGAAAGCGGGCAGAAACCTAGTGTACAAATATTACAAACAGGTATCAAAAAGCCCCTGGCACGCAGACCGGGCATAGGCATTGAAAAATAAAGTGGCTCGCGGGCCAAACAGAACGAGAAAGGAAAAACCTACTCGACAACGGTCCCCTCGGGCTGTTCGTGTTCGACAACCTCGTCCTCCTGCATCGGCTGCACGATCTGACCATCGACCACCTCGTAGTTGGGGTTAGTCCCTTCTGTTATAAGGCCGGGGTTGAGAATCTGAAGCTCCTGCAATGCGTTTCTAAAACCTATGTTAGCCGCCACGAGGTTATCTTGCTCGGCTTCCCTTAGCTTTGCTATCAGCGCTGCCCGCGAAGTCAGCAACCTGTCTTCTTCGGTTTCCTCATCAGCCGGGCGGACAACCTCCTCCAACTCGGCGTTCCTCGCCAAGAGACGATCCCTCTACTCTTCAAGCTCGACGTCCCTCATCAAGAGACGTTTTCGCTCCTCCTCAGCATTTTTCAACTTCTCCTCTAACTTCCCTTGAAGCTCGACCTGGGCTTGGTTCTGGCTTTTGCAGTCAGCCAGCTCCTTGCCCACCTTCTCCATTTTAGCTGAGATGGACCGGAAACTCTCTCGCAGCTTGTTCAGCTCGTCTTCGGAGCACGCCTCGTCGTTCAGAACCAGAGCAGCCGCGCAAACCCGTATCACTGCGGACACATCCTCCACCAGCGCCTTTCTCCGAGAAACCTTGTCGACGCCTAGGATGGCCCGAGCTTCGGGGGCACCCACGCATAGGGAATTATTCCCCATGAAGAAATTCTGCCTCGAGTGACAAGGCGGGAGCACAAACTTCACAGCAGGGGGGCTCTCGTTCTCAGTAAGGTCGATCTCCACTGTGCTTACAACCTGCTGCCTCTTCGGGGAGCTCTGAGGGCTGGGAGAATCACTATCTTGGTGAGAGCCAGAGGAACCCCCGGTTGTCGGGGTGGGAACGGATTCCTGCGCTCGGAGCTGCTCGATGTGGTTTTTGCCTCCTTTCTTCGCAATGCGGTTAGCCTTCAACTTTTTGAAACGCTCCTCAGCAGTCGACATCTTGCCTGGAAAAAGAAAATAAATATGTCAGTAAACCGGAGATCAGGACGCGAGGAAAAAAGTAAGTCGAAGAGGATGTCACCACCTAGCAGCTTGAGAGCATCCTCATCGGAGAACGTCTCGAGGAGGGCCCTCATATTAATCAAACGACGTTTCGTCAACACCTGCCCGTCGTCTCCCCGGACGAATTCCCCGTCCATCGTCACGAGCTTGGCTTTATTAAAACCGTTGACGAAAGCGACTATCCGCTCGTAGGCCAGGCGATCCCCTTCGTTGAGACGGCCAGGACTGACTTTGTAACTGTCCGTCCCCTTTTTGAAGTGTTCTTCCGTCCAGAACAAGGGGAATCTCGGCTCGAGGACCTCCTCCGTCTGCCCGTCCACCTCACGGGAAACTCGGCGATACACCGAATTCATAGCTTCAAGCGTGACTGGCCTCACGGTATAATACCGATATTTAAAGTCGCGAACAGAATCCAGGTAGGTGTGGAAGAGACTGCTCGTTTGTTTAAAAGACACCCAGCCATGTCTGCCGTCGGAGGCCTGCCGCTGGAGGTGGAAGATGCGGAAAAAGAGAGGCACGGTTGCCCCGATTCGGAGATATTTACAGACGAGCTTGAAGGCTCAGATAAAAGCGAGGGAGTTGGGGTGAAGTTGCGAAGGCGCCAAGCGCAGCCAGACGAACACTGCTTGTTGGAAGTCCGTGAAAGGCAAACGCCACCCCGCCTCGTCGAACATGAACTCGTAAAGAGGGAACCTTACCCCTTGGTAGGTTGAGCATATGCGATGGTGTGCTTGGGGACGGAACACCTTCCACGACTTCGGCGAACCCACCAGCCGATGCTCGACAGTACAAAAAATATCATCCTTGTCACCGTCAACGAACTGGGAAGCCATATTTAGCGGTTCGTCGCTAACCCACTCTGCAAGGGGACGTTTCTCGACACTAGTGATTGGCGCCATTGGAGAGTCGGGCTGGTCGTCGACGTCCAACGTTCCCACGGCCACGGAAACGGACAAAGCTTCCATATACCTGAAAAGCAAAAGGAAATGGTGAATTCGATGATCCATATCAAATTCACCCCTCCACCGCTGTTCAAGTGAAAGGGCGAAGAGGGAGCGTCGGAGTTTCGAGACTGTCGCGCTCGTCCACGCCCCCGAGGCAACCGACGAGCCTCCCCGTGACCATCCTCAGGTCACCGGCATGCCGTGTTGGGAGCATTCCCTCGCACATATGAAGTATTGGCGAAGACCCCGAGAGTTTCATCTCGTGTCCTCAGGACATTCTTCGTGTCCCCGAGTTATTCATCCCTTTTTCCCGCGATATGCAACAAGAAACTAAGAAATCCCGCCGTTTTCGCCGGAGATTTCGTGATGTCCATGAAGAACTTCATTAGTTCACCATAGAACCACCCTACAAATGCAAAGAAAGGAGAAAAAAGAGAGAAACTTACTTGAAAACGCTTCCGGTAGGGTTCCGGCACGGCAGTTGGTGGCGGCGTACGGTGGCGAAGTAGAGCAGGAAGAGAGAGAGGGAATCTGAGCGAAGGGGGAGCGAAAGTGCAAATGAGATGAGATGACCCCTATTTATAAGGGTCTCACGGGACTCGAGGATTTCCTAGGCAATCGATTACGCTACCCTAGCGTGGCCGCCCTAGGGAATGATGAGGTGTGACACGTGGCACACACTTTCCCACGCGCGTCTTTTCATTCCCCAACACACATCTTTCCATTCGCCTCACTTCAGACTTCTCATATCCCCGCGACGTCGCTCATCCGCGACCAGTCCAGCCCGAGCAGATCGATTTATTTCTCCCCATTTGACCAACTGCTCCTCGTCTAGAATCCCTTCCCGGACTAGATAAGTCCTCGACATGACTGCCCTTAGTCATCACTCTGACGTCTCAGAGCAACGACTTGGGGGGCTCCTGTTCTGGACTGGGCCGAGGTCTGCCCCTCAATCGAGCAGGCCCAACCCACACGTCCCGGGATGGCCCAACAAAGGCCTCTTAGCACGACCAATGTCGGGCACATGCCTTCTCAACATTGTCGGACACACGCATGGTATAGAGCGTCGGGCAGGGCGCCAAGCCTCCCCGGCCTCGCTCCTCCCCGACACTCAGGCTCTTCTCCCCCCCCGCCCCCCCCGAGGAGCCTTCTCCTCCTGCACATAAGTCCTTCCCCGCGAGGACACGTCTCTCCCCGACACGCAAGACTCCTCTCTGCGAGGACACGTTCTCATGTAACCACTCACTCCCGATGGAATCGGTCTGCCCTAATTCCGGAGATCTAGGAACGGTTACCCCAGGGAGAAGACCACGTGCTGGTCTTCACTACGCCACATAAGCTCTGGCAGTTACTTGGATTGGGCCTGGCAATCCAGTCCAATGCAAGTAATCTTTGGCCCCGCGCTGGGGGCTCTCTATAAATACCCTCTCACTTGAGAAGGTCAGGTTACACACTCTCTTACACTCTAACCTTGTACTTGCTTTTACTTGTGACTCTTGCCTTATTTGAGCGCCGGAGTACCTTGCAGGTACCCCCCGTCTTTCAACCTCACCGGAGCTAAAGTACACAAGACGTTGCTGGCCACCAAATATTGTCTGATCCAGGTACGATCAATACTTAAATTAATATCATATTCAATTGTATCTGTATATGTTGATTAGATGTTCAATTTTAGTATATAAAAATCATGTCATGTACCTTTATAATATATCAATGAGTGATATTATTCTTTGCTATTAAATAAAATAAAAACATAAAAACAATATGCTCAAACACATTTTAATACTATACTCACTATTTTAATAAAAAGTACAATCAAACACAAAAATCATGTCATTTACTTTTATTTTAATATTATTTTTTATCTTAACCAAATATATATATATATATATATATATATATATATATATATATATATATATATATATATATATATATTATTTTTCATTCTATTATACCCTTTATTATTTAAGAAAAAAGAAAATGCACTGACAGTGTAAAATATTTTACATTGTCAACTAATCACAACTATGTATCAGAATAAAATATATTTTTATTTTAAAAATTCTGATATTCAGTGCAGGCCCGAACAATATGGAGGTCCTGTTCTATTTTTAAATTAGATCTTTAATAGATAAAAATACAATAAATTAAAAAATATATATATATTTTATTTAATTTGTAAAAAAAAATTAAATATATAGAGAAAAAATGTTATAGAAATATTCTATAAAAATTTAATTCATGAAAGTTTAGTTTTTCGCATTATTCTACTCTTATAATCTTCGATTTATAAAAATGTTCATACCATTTAATGAAAGGAAATAACTCTTTGAACAATTTTAACAATGTTAATAATAAAGTATTTTAATTAATAAACTACCAACAATAAGAAATTAAAAAGTGTAAAGGTCTCAGAACTACTATGCCAAATTTATTAATATGTCGATTCACAATGTATAGAAAAATATAAATATTTTCAATTTTACATTTTAAATTTTTTTTATACAATTATAAAACCCTTAAAATTTTAAAACTTCGTATTATGAGTTCGATTGTATTAGAACGAGACAGACCATTATACTTATTACTGATATGTATAAATATAGAATTGATATAGTAAAATGAAAATCTAAATTATATAATACTTACTAATTTGTATAAATATAAAGTTGATATAGTAAAATGAATATCTAAATTAGTGGATAATTTGAAAAAAAAAAGTTATACTATGTAATAAGTTAAAAAATCTTTTAAATCTATAATTTAATTTACAATCTGTTTAATAATTATTTAAATAAAAATAATAATAACCTATCATAATTGGGAGGTAAGTTAAACTATGCTTTATTATGAACATGGTATTGTAAATCATCTAAGATAGGAAGCCGGGGATACAAATTTGAGTTCGTGTTAAAAAAATAATAATTATTTTAATTTTTCTTTTTTATACTATAATTAATAAACCATAATTTTGCAAAATCACTTCCTATCTCTATGTCATATAAAATTAACTTCATTTATTCATTTTCGTGAAATTATCAAAAATATCGTATATAGTATTTTATTTTTACAGAGACTATATTAGAGTGTACTTCTGTACTTGAAGATTATTATTTTTTTGTTTTGATAAAAACTAAAAAGAGTATAGTGAAAGAAAATTCCATGATCCAAATTACAATCTTAGTTTGATCGAAGGCCTCATTTCATGTCCTTTATAGCAAAGTTATTTCGTTCACCGTACCGTAAATTGCATTCATTATACCACACGAAGCTACCTACTTGTTTCTATGCAAGTGTAAATTGTTACTTTGCAAAATCAAAAGTAGATAAAATATAGAAGAGAACAAAGAAGTTGAAATATTTATATTCATATAAAGTAAATAATGTATAGTATATTAGTATATGAATATGAATATGAATGATAGGAATGTAACACACTTGTAGAAAATATGGAGTTCAAGTATTTTCTAACTCTGATGTTCTTATGGGCTTTGTTCAAATCTTTGCCTTTTGTAACTTGTGATGATGGGTTAATGAGAGTTAGTCTGAAAAGAAGGAATTTAGATGTTAATACTCTTAATTCTGCGAGGATTAAGGAAGTTTTTAATCATAGGGGATTAAGAGATGATAATTATTTATCAACTGATATAGTTTATCTAAAGAATTATCTTGATGCACAATATTTTGGTGAAATTGGTATTGGATCACCTCCACAAATGTTCAAAGTTGTGTTTGATACTGGTAGTTCAAATCTTTGGGTTCCATCTTCCAAATGCAGATTGTCAGTAAGTTTCACAATTATTTAATCACTTCTTCAAGCTTATTTTGAATACAAGATATGAGTAATTGAGTTTTAACTATGTGCAGATTGCTTGCTATATACATTCTAAGTATAGGTCAAAGTTGTCTAGTACTTATACAAAAAATGGTAACTCTTATTTGAAATGAAATTCAATCTAAACTCTAAAGTTTCTCTATTTTAATGTTGTTTTTGTTTGGGAAAATGGTCAGGAACATCATGCAAGATCCCTTTTAGCCGCGGAAACATTCCCGGCTTCTTCAGCCAAGATAATTTAAAAGTCGGGAATATCATCATCAGAGATCAGGTGAATCAATGGTTTTATACACTTTAGCTATATGTAGCACCGAAACTTTATACTAAAGGTATGTCTGGTGTCTGGTCTGTAGGAGTTTACTGAGATTACAAAGGAAGGATCATTGGAATTTTTAGCAATGCATTTTGATGGGATACTTGGACTTGGATTTGAGGATATATCAGTTGGACAAGTCACACCAGTGTGGTAAGGCCTTTTTTTTCTAGATTTTTTTTATGATACCTAAAAAACAATGCTAAGTTGTGTTAATAAATACAGGTATAATATGATTGAACAAGGGTACATGAGTCAAAAGATTTTCTCTCTTTGGTTAAACCAAAACCCAGATTCAAACATAGGTGGTGAAATTGTGTTTGGTGGAATTGATTGGAGACACTTTAGGGGTGACCATACTTATGTTCCAGTTTCCCAAAAGGGCTATTGGCAGGTATGTTATATTTGCAAATTACAATGACATTCATGAACCATATCAACATTAACTTTTGGTGTTTTTTCATCCTTAGATTGATGTTGGAGACATTCTACTTGAAAACAATTCAACAGGACTATGTCAAGGAGGTTGTGCAGCGATTATTGACTCCGGAACATCGTTGATCGCTGGTCCAACCGTACGAAATCTTAACATCATACTTGTATATTGTTACTATCCTTTTATATTTAGTGTATTTTTCTTACTTGGTACTTGTTTTTAGAGCGTTGTTACTCAAATTAACCACGCCATTGGAGCGGAAGGATACGTGAGTTATGAATGTAAAAACCTCATTCATAACTACGGTGATTTGATATGGGAATTCATAACTTCCGGGGTTTGTTCTCTAGTGCTATAATCCACGTACTCAAAAAATTATTATGATATGATACGAATTTTGTTTAACCATTGTTTATGTATTTTGTTATGTCTTCAGTTAAGACCTGAAATTATATGCGTCGACATTGGACTCTGCTCGCGTAACGGATCACGTAGAACCAAGTACAAATTTTTGTTTACATTTGATTCTTTTGACACACATTCTTTCTTTGCTTCAATTCTCTTAACAAAACTCAAACTTAATCATGCAGCCAAGATATTGAAACAATGGTAGACGATGAAAACTTGGGTGATTCGCAACGAACTAGAGAGAGTCCGTTGTGTACATTATGCGACATGATTGTGTTTTGGATTCAGGTTCAGCTTAAGCAGAGGAACACAAGAGAGAGAATATTAAATTACATTGATGAGGTATTTAATTATTCTATAACTATACTTTTCCAAATTAAAGAGTTAGACTTAATTTTTTTCAACATTCTTGTGTAAAAAGCTATGTGAGAAGCTTCCGAATCCGGTGGGACAATCATTTATAAACTGTGATAATATTCCAACAATGCCGCAAATTATATTCAAGATTGGAAACAGATCATTTCCGCTATCTCCAGAACAGGTTCGAGTTTTGTATATTGTTAGTGTTATTTAAGTATATATAGATGTTTAATATTTTTGGGTTTGGTTTTTCAGTATATTCTGAGAGTTGAAGAAGGGTGTTCTAGTGTGTGTTATGGAGGTTTTGTTGGTATAGATGTGCCTCCTCCACAGGGTCCTCTATGGTAATGAATGATTATTGATTTATAATATGGTTTTGATTTCATGGTGTATGATGATTGATGATGATAGTTGAATATTGTAGGGTTCTTGGAGATATATTTTTGGGGGCATACCATACAGTTTTTGATTATGGAAATCTTCGTGTAGGATTTGCTGAAGCTGCCTAGTCATAAAAATATAACAAATGTCTTTTTACATCTCATAGTCATTGTAACCAATAAGGCATATGATGAAAAAATGGTCAATATATTGAGAAAATTGCACCAGCCGGGAATCGAACCCGGGTCTGTACCGTGGCAGGGTACTATTCTACCACTAGACCACTGGTGCTGTTGTTTGGAAAGATTAATAATATTCTATTTGATCAATATCTATATTTTTATTCTGATTTTATAATATGTATGTTTATTCTGATTTTGAATATATATAAAAATTATTAAATCTATTTATATATTTTATTTTACTAAAATACATTAATATATAGATAATATATACAAAAATATCAAATAACCCACAACTCAATATATATCTATATATAAAAATAAAAAAATAATACATACCTTTTTAGTGAAGAAATCAAATAAAAATAGAGAAGTTTTAATCGGTCAATAGAGTTTGTTGAGTCTTGATAAATTTTTTGAGTCTTTGTCAATAAATAAAAGAAAAATCAAATAATAGAAAAAAATAAAAATAGAGTTTAACCTTAACAAAATTAAAAAATAATACTTTTGAGTGAAAGTCATATAAGATTAAGCTTTGCAAAAAATGATGGAGTGGAGAAAAATGAGAATGGAGGCACTGATTTTTGGTGGAGGAAAAATGGTCGAGGGGAGAAAAAAGTAGGAGGAAGAAGAAAATGGTTGAGAAAAAACGTGTGGGTAAGAATGAGATTAATTTTTTTTGAGAAACTGATAAATAACTTGTGGGGAAGCCATGCAGCTGGTTTAATAAATAGAGCCTACAGCGTCATGAAAATCAAATTGCTAATTTTTTAACTGTTGGGGTTGTGACGTGAATTTTATGTCGTTATACCTGTCATGACAAAGCTACGTCTGACATAATAAAGAGAGCCTACAACGTAGTGAATATCACGTCGCTATTATTTTAACTGTTGAGGGTGCATCGTGAGTTTCATGTCGCTACACCTATCATGATGTGTGTCAGAACGGTAAAGTATTGCCGACTTGAAAACTATGACGAAACATTAAAAATGTCAGTCCAATCCATTATACCGGCCAACTTTTCCCACTCAATTTTTTTAAAATTTTTGAAATTTTCTTAGCATTGTGATATGCATATCACAACGAATTTTTTGAAAATTTTAAAATTCCCCATGTAAAAGAATCTGCCTTTTATTATTTTATTATTATTATTATAAATACTTAGTGGGACATTTTTCACGTCACAACGCTTCTTTTTAGCCACGTGAATTTCACGTCACTAAAACACGTGGCTGGAGAGCTATTTTCTTGTAGTGTTTTTTGGTGACATAATATTTGTACATTGTTATTAAATTTCTTATTTATTAATATTGTTAATATTATTTGAAATTATAATAAATAAGAAATTATTTTTTAAAGACACATAATACTTTATGAAGTCCAATGATTTATTTTCAATATTCTTTTTATGGGTTTGAATTATCTTTGTATTATTGTAAGTGATGGATATACCCTATCGGTATGATGTTGCTTGACATGATCATTGTGTGATAGAGGAAATAATTGAATACTTATTTAAATACTTTTCAAGTGGAAGAATTTAACATGTCAATTGTATATAACTAAGAAATCAATATTATTTATTTCATATAATATTATTTTATATGGATTTATATTGAGGATATTACAGTCGTATGATATTGATGAAAGTTTACGACTACCTTTGTTATATTCTCAATATTAAATAAATTAAAGTCTTTTATTTTTCCACTGCGTGTAACTTAATATGTTTCTCAAATGTGTGTATCTATATATATAGAATTTGAGTTTAAGTGAGTTATTAAGATATTATATATAAATTTGTAGAGTTTAATCCAAATTCAGATTTCAGTTGCATTTAGAGATAATTTACATTTCATTTAGTAGGCTCTGAGAGTTTAAATACTAAACTAATTTGGGTTTGTTACAAAATCTTAGAATAATCATTTTCCTCTTAAAGTTAGTTATAAATTTTTTTCTCTCTCTTTCATCTTCTTCTTCTTCATTCTTGTGCACCAATAATTGACATCTAGAGCTCTGGTTTAGATTCAGGAATGAGAAATATGAGTGTACGTGAGTTGTGTGTGATTGATTGTGCTCATTCAATTCACAGTGAATTGAAGACATGAATCGAAACTGAGTCACATTTTTTGATTCAGAGGGATTGGTAAACACGAGTGTTAGTGAGATCTAAGTGAATTTGCACAAGAACGAAGATGAATGGTGGAAACGGTAGCTTGAACACAAAGCTTCCAGTATTTGATGGAAAGAATAAGAATAGATGGATGATTAAGATGCATGTGTTGATTGAGACTCAAGATGTGTCTGATATGTGTCCAATATTAGTTTAACAGAGTATCTCAAATAAAAAGTATTAATAACGATAAGAAATTGAATAAAAGTATAGCTCAAAGGATTCAAAGTCAAATTAACATATAAATAAACAAGATTGAAAAAGGTTTATCACGCACAACCTAATCTAGAGGAGTTTAGCTACTCATAGTTAAAATTACAATACCAATTGAAATAAAGAGAATAACATATGAATTCCCTTGAAGGATTGACCTCCAATGGCTTTCAATGCTCTCAAAATCACCATTTGATGCTGTAATATCTTGCTTCAAGTGACAAAATGGTAACCCTCGTAACTCTTCAAGGCCAGAAAAAGTCATCATCGCGCGTGCGATGTAACTAGTACATCCATATCGCATGCATGATGTTGTGCGTGATTATTTTAGCAGCTGCACCAAAAAGCTCCATTTTTCATCTGAATTTTCACTAAGTCTCATTCCTTCACACTTAGCTATTTTTTTTTCTCATTCTTGGGTATTTCTTATTCCTTTTGGCTTATCTTTCGCTTGTTTTTCTCTAATTCTTCCCCTAATCTCATGCAATGACAGACTGTCATCATAACCCCAAACTTGAATCGTCACTTGTCCTCAAGTAACTTGCCTGCAAATGCACATTTCAACAGAAAACAAGTCGCACAATAACAATTGAATATCACCATTTTTTTCATTACCTAACCATTATTCCAGCTTCCAATTTCCATCCGAAAAATTCGAAAAACGTCCTCAAACATTGACGAGTACTCAACTTGTTTCTCAACTCACTTTAACTCACTCAATGGATAAGGTCATCTCTCAATCAACATGCAAAATAAATTATACTCAGTGACAATATGCTTCTTGCCTCATCTTTAGTTACACATCTTCTCTACAAGTTATTAGCCCCAATTTTGAATAAATACGGTTCATCCCAAACAAAGTGAGTAGTATCTCGAAGAAATTTTATTTTTGTTGCCAAGTAAAATCATCAGGAATCAAACCAATTGCCTTGTAATTTGCAAGATCTACCAATTGCCTTGAAATTTTTTTTTGTTGCCAAGTAAAATCATCAGGAATCAAACCAATGGTCCGCTACCAAATTTTCCGAGCCTTTCTTATCACGAATCTCTAGGTTGAATTCTTGCAACAACAAAATCTACCTAATGAGCATTTACTTTGAATCGGATTTGGTGAGCAGGTACTTTATAGATGCATGGTCAGTGTATACAACAACCTTCAAACCAATTAGATAAGACCTAAATTTTTCTGATGCATACACTATTGCTAGCAATTCTTTTTCTATGGTTGCATAATTGATTTGGGCATCATTCAAAACCTTGCTAGCATAATTTATCGCATTAAAAATTTTGGCTTTTCTTTGACCAAGAACTGCTCTAACAACATAATCACTAGCATCGCACATTAATTAAAAATCGAGTTTCCAATTGGGTGTTATGATTATTGGAGCAATTATCAATTTTTGTTTTAAATCATTAAAAGTAATCAAACAAGCATTATTGAAAATAAAAGACTTATCTTTATTAAGCAAGTTGCTTAACAACTTTGCAATCTTGGAAAAGCCCTTGATGAATCTTCGATAAAAACCCGCATGACCCAAGAAACTTCGAATCCCCTTCGCATTCAGTGGTGGTGGTAACTTCTTAATGACTTCAACTTTGTCTTTTGTCAACTTCAAGGCCTTTGGAGGAGACTTTGTGGCCGAGCACAATACCTTCGGTAACCATGAAATTGCATTTTTCCCAATTGAGAACCAAGTTGGTTTCCACACATCGTCTTAACACATTATCCAAAATTTTCAAACATAGTTCAAATGAAGGACCAAATACGGAGAAATCATCCATGAATACTTCGATGCATTTCTCGATCAAATCAGAGAAAATAGCTTGCATACACCATTGAAAAGTTGTCGGTGCATTACATAACCAGAAAGACATTCTTTGATAAGCAAAGATACCAAAGGGGCATGTAAAATCCATCTTCTCGTGGTCTTCCGGATTGACTATAATTTGATTGTAGCCCGAATGTCCATCCAAGAAGCAATAAAATTCTTGACCTGACAATATTTAGAGCATTTGATCCATGAAAGGTAAATGGAAGTGGTCTTTCCTATTAGCTTGATTAAGCCTTCAGTAATCAATACACATCCTCCAACCTGTCATACCCCAAATTTTGACCACTAAGATTTCCCATCATTGTGCAAATCATCATCACAATATGGATGAACCATCAGTCTCCCCAAAGATGGGTGAGCACTCACTACAAACAATAATTAGGGTTTCAAGCTCTCTTTGAGCCTTAGACAAAGGATCAATCAAGGAATGACATGATATTCAACTTGTCTAACCTCTCAAACATCCACAATGGATCAAGAGGACTCCCACAGCAAGAATCAAGCACAATGTTGCAGCATTCTAGGTGGATTAAGCCTTAAGCTCGCTAGTGTCACCAAATTAGGGTTTGGTCGACCAGGGCCTCCAGATGGAAATTTTCCTCTAGGCATGAGCCAATGCTTCAAAGCATAACCTAATATGCTCCATGGGACATCATGGACCCAATCATCAAGTTAATTTTGACCTTAGGGGATACATTTGATCGCGACTTTCTGAGTCTAACAGTTACTAACTGCAAGCGCACAGCCTATCACATAGTAATAAAGATATCGATCCCACAGGGACTTTATAATCAACCTAGTGCTATGGTTTGCTACTGTGTTTATCTAAGGCGAAGGTGTTTTAGTTTTAAGTTCAAACGGGAAACTAAAGGGAATCTAAAGTTTAAAATAAACTAGTTGATATTAGGATATCGGTACGTAACTTAGTGTACCATCGTGGATTCAATAAAACCTAAGCGTATAAAAATATGTCACATTATATTTCTGTAGAAAATATCAGTTTAAAAGCCCTCGCCTCACACTCTCGTGGTTATTGCTTTGGACTATATTCTTAAATCATAATGTCTGCTCTCGCTAGCCCATTCGAGTTTAAAAATACTTTTTGAAAATCAATACAATCTAATTAACTTTAAAGCGCTCTCGCTGTTTTTAAAACCAATGTCCGATTTCAGCTATCCGGTTAAAATCTCACACTCTCGTGGTCTTAATCCTAACCTTTGCTACCTTTTTACTCTCGTAATAAAAGTCCAATTTTAATTAAGAAATCGCAGCCAGAAATTAAGTTATTTATGGTTTTAGCTTATTTTTATCGAATCCATTCCGGTTAACTAAATTACATACCGATAAATCGGATTTAGCTAGACATATTAATTAAAAAAACATGCATAAATATAAACTACAAAATGATAAATTAGACATGGCAGTGGGAAAACAATAATGCTATTATTAAAGTAATGATAAAAACCTGATAAACAAGCGATAATTTGGTTCTAGCAATTCCTCCACAAGTCGGTAGGCTTTTGCTCGATCGTACCGGAACAATGAATGATGAAGGCAAGATTAAAAATAAATTCTAACTACGATGTAATAGCTCCTCGATGTGAGAAACTATCACTATTTCAGGTAATGGTGAACAAGGAATGAAAAAGGGAACAAACAAGAACGAAAATAAATTCTGCAGCAGTTCGGGGTAAAATTCTCTAGGTTTTTCTCTCCGTCTTTTTGCTGTTCTATCAATGTTGTATTTATATCCCAAGCCTTGCTTTACGTTGGAGAGAATATAGGAGCATAACTTTCAGTTGTTGAGAAATCCAAGGGAGACTGGCTCATGTGCAGTTGAAGTTGAAGTTGAGAGAATTTAGGAGAAAATGTTGAACGTGCGTGACTGCATTGGTCTTCCGTGTCCACGTCTGTGTTCTGAACGTAATAACCAGTTATGTGTGTGTGACGGTCGTGATGGCTCTGTGACGAGCGTGGTAGCCTTTGGAATTGCGTGACGGTCGTGGTTGATGTGTGATGGTCGTCACACACACCACTTTCCATTTTCTGCTTTTTTTCTTAGTCATTTCTTCCTGTTTTCTTCTCATTTTTTTTATGTCTTTCTACTTTGCTCCTTTTTAGCTTGGACAATGAAATACCTGCGAAAATACTAGAATACTCGCAGAATAATCAGAACTTAAGCTGAAATAACGTAATTATTAGATGTAAATCAAGGCAAATATATGATACATTTTCGTGTTATCAAACTCCCTTACACTTGAATCTTTGCTTGTCCTCAAGCAAATAGTCAGTAAGAACGTCGGACAAGTTTTATCAAACACACACACATGACATACCTTTTGTTTTGAAAATGTTTTGTAAGACATTTTGTTAAGATGACGGATACTCAAGTAAAACACTAAAGATACATTAGTGACACAAGCAACAAGCATAATCATAGACCTCCCCTCTATACAAGCCAGTTCTAATCATTCTATTATAGCTCAACCTAAAGTTTCTCATAGCTATTTCACCCGGCTTCATTCTAGCGTAATCACATTAAGCCCTTTGCCTTTACACGTACGTAGTGGAGTAGCCGGTTAGTGACTTTGATCCTTTCTAGCATGGGGTCTGGTACACAAGTGTGGTAACCCTTTATATATATCCTAATCGTAAGTTGTGGGGGATCGAACCGTGGTTCGTCCTACCGAGTTCAGAACCAGGTACCTCTGAACCAACCAACAATGGATTCTTTCTTCTCTTTCGTAATACTTTTGCAACCGTAGGTTTGGTACATTTTTCTATTTTTCACAACAGCAAAGAATACGAAAGATATTTAATGATTCAGCATCAAACACTTATCTTCGTCGGCTCTCCACGTGGTTTGTGTTTAAGACGGTGCTGACTGCTAATATAAACTACTAGGGGTTACTCTAGAACTAGAACTGAAGGTATCGGTATAACGGGTATTGAAACTGATCTTGCATATGCAAGAGGTCTAAGGTGTCAAGACGGTATCAATCTTGTTAGATTTTTCTCGATTTCCCAACATAGCCTATGTTTTGGTATGTTAAGTTATGCATTAATCACAAAATTTTTTTGTTATAGCTAAATAAAGTGGGGAAATTTGACATGAACGAAAATTTCATATAAAAGCTAGTTTATTTGAAGGGAAATGCGGAAAGGGAATACAAAAGGGGAAATAAAGTAAAGTACCTCTCCCACACTATATCGGACATTGTCCTCAATGTTTCGATATAAATACGGATAGAAACTACAAAAAGAGACAAAAACTAAAACAAACTAAAACTAAAACTAAATCTAATGAGGTCCACGTCCTCTGCCTCGGGTGCGAGCGCGTCCATTATGTGCTACATGATCTGGAATGCCTACGTGATGGATATAGTCATGTAGGTCTTGCACTCGTAGCGTTAGGGCACCCATTTCTTCTATCACATCGTCTATCCGTTGTCCTTGGTTGACTTGCCCCTGTTGGATTTAACGCATAAGGTTCATCATTTCATTATACCGTGTCTGTTGTTGTACCTCTCTCTGGGCAGCCATTTGGTTTTGGTGCCATATGTCCCTTAAGATTTCTTCATTAGTGATGGGCTCTTGTTCTGGATCGGCGCGGCGACGACGTCCAGTGGATGTTGAGGCATCTTGGGAAGGAGGTGGTGGGTTCTTAGGAGGTAGTTGATCCATCTCTTGCTCCATTTCATCGACTGCATCATTATTTTGATTTTCTTGAGCAGCCACATTAGGTTCAGGAGCACGGAGATCAAAAAGCCAATTTGCTTGTCTTTGAGGGTCGATGCGGTCTCGGCATGGCATGATGATGCTCCGATGATTCTGGTATGGACCACTGGATGGTATCGTCCATCCGCCATTGCTTTAATTAGGTGGGAGGAGCGAAAATACTCGATATCTAGGGACTCAGGTGGTATGAAAGGTAAATTAGCGAGGCTGTCTCCCAGACCAAGGCCAAGTGTGATAGAAGTTACAATACCTCCAAAGTAGAAAGGTTTAGAACCTCTAGCACAGTTGGCGTGGGTGTGAGCTAGTAGGAAAGGAGCTGCATTGATTGGTTCGGGAAGGAGCACACATCGAAGGAAAAAGTGCTCCTTGGAGTTGACTTTGTGGTTGCTGTCCCTCGCGAAGATTGTGTGTCCTAAAACTCTGTGAAAATATTGTATCGCTGGGTTATGAATATAAGTTGCGTTGAGGCTGTCCCAGCTTGTAGCAGCTACACCTGTAAGTTGATTCCAAAGGTTGAAAGCTTCCTAGAACCAGGCATTGTTAGGCAAACGATAATGGACATTCTCGCCATGATGGAATCCAAGCATTTGGGCAAGTCTATTTTGGCCCACCGAATACTCTCAACCAAACATTCGGAATGTAGCTACACCAGAAAGTTGGTTTGTATCTCCCGGAGGTGTAACATAAGCGAATGAACTCAGAAATTCCAGAGTCAGAGCTTCATAGGTAGGTTGTCCTTGTGTACAGAGCTGTCATAAACCGACATTTTGAAGCATCCATCGTACACCCTCAAGCATACCCAACTTTTCAAGGCTGGCAGTGTTGACGTACCTCGTCGGTTGGAAAGAGCGTTGGTAGAAGCTGATGTAACTCGCCCTTTGGCGGTCACTGGATTCTCCCTCTCTGAATGTAAAAGCGGAAAGGTCAGGAGCTTGTCTAGTGCGTCTAGCCATGGTGCATGCAAAGTGAAATAGGTTGAATGGAGGAAGTGGGTATGAGTAAGAGTTGTTATGTGAGAATGAGAATGCTTCGTGTGGTTTAAATAAGAGAGTTTGGGAATATGAAGTGGTGGAAAGAAATTGGGATTTAATGTGAGGGTTTTATGGAGAGTAATGGGTAGTGGGACGGTTAAGGAAGTGAAAAGAGAGTGGAGCGTTTGAAGAGAAAATGAAGAGAAAAGAAGATGAAGAGGAAGGGTCTCTGTTATAAAACAGAGGGCGCGTTAAAATGAGTGGGACGTTCGTCACGGACCTGTCACGGTCGTAAGCCGTGTGACGGTCGTGACAAGGGCGTTACGCCTGTCATGCTCACAAAGTTTGCATTTTCACAGAAAGCTTAATAGAACTGGCACATAACATTTATTGGAAAATGGCAATTATTAATAGTAGTAAAATACTTGATAAATGTCAGAATAAATATAAAATGACATAAATAAATTAAAATAAGCAGGAACATTATCTCATCAACAACACAACCACTAGCAGTGAATACGAATTGAATACTTTATTAAAGAAATTGGAAAACGATAGCAGTGTATTCAAAGTATAAATGCAGTAGAATATTAAAGTTGAAATTTAACTGAAATAAACTTGTTCCTTGACATTAAAAAGAAAATGACAGTAAAGTAAATGGTTCTAAAAACATTAAAAGTAAAGCAACAAAATGGAAAAATGCAGTGTGACAGTATTAGCCACGCTGTTTCTTCAAGGATTCCACAGCCTGGTTCAGATGATTAAATTGCTCCACAGTAATGTGCATTAGGTTAATGACATCAAGGCACATAGTTTTGAGTTCATCCTTTACCTCAGCAATCTCAGTTTTGAATCCATCCATAGTGCCAATGATGGTTGTCAAAATTTTAGCATATGCACTAGTGTCAAGCTCAGTAAAATTATGGTAGTTCGGAGGGGTTTCAGGGTCGGTTTCAGCTTCGGAGATAATATCATCATAATACTCATAATCTTGCGGTGTCTCAGGAGGTGATAATGGAGCGTTCTTAAGTTCACTCAACTCATAAAGTCAATTATTACGGTTATGGACACTTGTTCGCTCATGGTTCGGTAAAGTGAATAGGTGGACAACCTTATTAGCAATTAAGTAGTCAAAGGGAGCAGGTCATAAGTTTCCAATGATGCGTCGATTAAAACAGAATTCCAAGTTCATAGGACGAATGGTACATAAGGGTGTAAGTCTGTTTAGCGGGTACCTAAGTCCAATGGTGTTCGCAATCATAGTAACTAAGCCTCCTATTATGATTGGGGTATTAGGTTCCTGTGCAATGCAAATAAAGGTTTCCATCATGAAGGTGACTGCATTAACTTGACGGCCTTGGGAAGCACAATATAAGATGAATAGTTCATCCTTTGACACTAAAGTATTGTTCTCTTCTTTTCCAAATAAGGTGTGGGCTAGAACGTTGTGAAAATAGCGAATGGCAGGGTTTTGTATTTCATCAGAATACATGCCATTCGGCTCAGGGAGGGTGGTTATTTCCAGTTAGACTACCCCAAAAGTAATTTAGTTCAATATCCATGAGTTCTTCTTGGGTGGCTGTAAAGACAGATGGGCCACTAGGAAATCCTAAAAGGTCAGCTAAGTCTCTATGGTTATAAGTGTAATCAATACCAAACAATCTAAAACAAATCAGCCCCTTATTAGATCCGAAACCATGATCAGGTAGGTAAACTAGGGAGCTAAGAAACTCAAGTATAAGCTCACGGTAGGTAACAAATCTCCTTCTAGTAGCAGCATTCTCCCAACCCAATTGGCTGAATAAAAACAAAACACTATCGTGGATACCTAGGCTGTCCATGGTAGGTCCATCATAATACAAAGTCATTGCCATGCTTTTCTTAGCCAATACTTCAAATTTCTCTCTCTGAGCTCTACCTCTGAATATAGTTTCCATAAAATCTACTTGTTGCATGATGAATACTAGTGGAGAAAATCAAATCAGAGGGAAAAGGAGAAGGTAGAAAGACTTTAAAATTCTGTAGCATGTAATTATAAGATCAGCACAACAGTTTCCATAAAAAAATTTAAATTTTTGAGAAAATAAATGAAAATGAAAAAGCAATGAAAATAAGATTAAGAAAGTAAAAGGAAATGAAAAGAAATGAAAATAGAGTTAAGAAAAATGTAAAGAAATTTAAAAAGAAATAAAAGAAAGTTAAAAGGAAAGAAAACAATCTCGTGGGTTGCCTCCCACTAAGCGCTGTTTTTAACGTCGTAAGCCTGACGAAAGCTTAGTGATAATTCAGTTATAGGGATGAGCGGGCAGCTCTAAAAGTCTTAGACTATTCAAATAGTCTCTGTTTGCAATATTATGATAATGTTTTAAGCGTTGCCCGTTTACTATGAATGGTTCACTATTTCTTCCTTTTATTTCTATCGCTCCACTTTGAAAAACTTTAGAAATTTCAAAGGGTCCGGACCACCTAGATCTAAGTTTTCCTGGAAAAAGCTTAAGTATCGAATTAAATAGGAGCACGACGTCTCCCACACTAAATTCTTTTCTAGATAAGCGCTTATCGTGCCATTTCTTAGTTCTTTCTTTATATATGTGGGCGTTCTCATAAGCATCTAGTCTTAGTTCTTCTAATTCGTGCAAATCTAAGATTCGTTTTTCTCCTGCGGCAGCGTAATTTAAATTGAGGGTTTTAATAGCCCAATAGGCTTTGTGCTCTATTTCTATCGGCAGATGACAAGATTTTCCATAGACTAACTTAAATGGCGTGGTTCCTATGTGGGTTTTGTAAGCGGTTCTATAAGCCCGTAAAACTTCATTAAGTTTAGTTGACCAATCCTTCCTAGAGGTAGCGACACTCTTTTCTAAAATTTGTTTTATTTCTCTATTTGAAACCTCGACTTGTCCGCTGGTTTGTGGATGATATGGTGTTGCCACACGGTGTTTGACTCCATATTTTGATAGCAGTTTATCGAATATTTTAGATATGAAATGGGAGCCACCGTCACTAATGACGAGTCTTGGCACACGAAATCTAGGAAAGATTATGTTCTTAAAGAGCTTTATCACTACTCGTGTGTCATTTGTAGGAGAAGCTACAACCTCGATCCATTTGGAAACGTAATCGACAGCGACGAGTATGTACTTGTTACCAAAAGAGGACGGAAATGGTCCCATGAAATCTATTCCCCACACGTCAAAGACTTCTACTTCTAGAATGCCCTTTTGAGGCATTTCATCGCGTCTAGAGACGTTACCAGTGCGTTGACACCGGTCGCAATTTATAACCGCGATATGGACATCTTTCCATAGAGTAGGCCAAAAGAGGCCAACTTGCAAAATCTTAGCACAAGTCTTTGAAGTGCTTGCGTGCCCACCATAGGGCGCAGAATGACAATGAGAAATTATGTCTTCCACCTCGTCTTCGGGTACACAACGACGGAAAATACCATCGGCGCCCCTCTTGAAGAGAAGTGGTTCGTCCCAATAATAGTGTTTAAGGTCGGGAAAGAATTTCTTCTTTTGTTGATAGGTTAAATCAGGTGGCAGTACTCCAATTGCTAGATAGTTGAAAAAGTCAGCATACCATGGCAGCGTGGTCTTAGTGTAAACAGATTCTACCACTTTATTAGTTTCTGTATCAGTATAGTTCAGAGATTGTTCAATTGTATTGCTTTCTAACTGGGCTAAGAGTCTTTCATAAGGGAAATCGTCATTAATAGGTACTTGTTCTGGTTGGATGTTCTCCATTCTCGACAGGTGGTCAGCTACTACATTTTCAGTGCCTTTCTTGTCCTTGATTTCCAAGTCAAATTCTTGTAGGAGTAGAATCCACCTTAGAAGCCTTGGTTTGGTGTCCTTTTTGCTTAATAGGTACCTGATTGCGGCGTGATCGGTGTAGATGATTATTTTTGCTCCTACTAGGTAGGAACGAAATTTATCCAATGTGAACACGACAACCAATAATTCCTTTTCTGTGGTAGCGTAGTTCATTTGTGCGTGATCCAAGGTTCTACTGGCATAGTAGATTGTGTGAAGCTTTTTGTCCTTTCTTTGTCCTAGGACTGCACCTACAACATAATCACTCGCGTCGCACATGATTTCGAATGGTTCATTCCAATCTGGGGGTTGCATAATGGGTGCTGATATTAAAGCTTGCTTGAGTGTTTGAAATGCGTCCAAGCATTTGTCATTAAAGACGAATTCAACATATTTCATTAACAGCTCAGTTAGGGGTTTGGTTATCTTAGAGAAATCTTTAATGAAACGTCGATAAAAACTGGCGTGTCCTAAGAAACTTCTTATCTCTCTAACAGTTTTCGGTGGCTGGAGATTTTCTATAACTTTGATTTTTGCCTTGTCGACTTCGATTCCTCTGTCGGATACTATATGTCCTAGCACGATTCCTTGTCGGACCATGAAATGGCATTTTTCCCAATTGAGCACTAAGTTGACACTTACACACCGTTCAAGCACCATTTCGAGGTTTGATAGACATCCTTCAAAACTTTCCCCACAGATAGAGAAATCGTCCATAAAGACTTCCATTATACCGTCTAAGAAGTTAAAGAAGATAAACATCATGCATCTCTGAAATGTTGCGGGTGCGTTACATAATCCGAAAGGCATTCGCCGGTAGGCAAAGGTTCCATAGGGACACGTGAAAGTAGTATTTTCTTGGTCGTCAGGATGGATAGGAATTTGGAAGAATCCTGAATATCCGTCTAAATAGCAAAAATGGGAGTGTTTAGCCAGGCGTTCAAGCATTTGATCTATGAAGGGTAAAGGGAAATGATCTTTACGAGTGGCTTTGTTTAGTTTCCTATAATCGATACACATTCTCCATCCGGTTTGAGTACGTTGTGCTCAGATTCGCCTTTTTCATTATTGATGACTGTAACACCTCCTTTCTTGGGTACCACGTGAACTGGGCTAACCCATTCACTATCTGATATTGGGTATATGATTCATGCTTCTAATAGCTTTTGCACTTCTCTCTTAACGACATCACTCAGAATGGGATTGATTCTCCTTTGATGTTCTCTAGAGGTTTTACAGTCTTCCTCAAGCATGATGCGATGCATACAGATAGAGGGACTTATTCCTTTCAAATCTGAGATGTTATAGCCTAAGGCAGTCGGGTACTTTCTCAGGACATGCAATAATTTATCAGTTTCTATTTGTCCTAAATCTGCGTTGACTATAACTGGTCGTTCGAGTTTTGTATCTAGGAATTCATATCTTAGATCCTTGGGCAATGTCTTTAGTTCTACAGTTGGTTTCTTTGGGCAAGGCATAGGGTCAGGAGTGAGTGCGAGACATTCACTTAGATTATTATCTCGGTATTCACCACGCCAATTATCATCTTCAAAAATTGGTGGCATCGGAATTCTCAGCACTTCAGAATACGTGTTTTGGTGTTTTTCCATTTCTTTAACGCATTCATCAATTACATCTAGGAAGCAGCACGAGTCTTCTATAGCAGGTGCTTTGAAGAATTGTGAGAGGATAAATTCTACTTTCTCTTCACCAACCTCGAAAGTCAGTTTTCCTTTTTTCACATCTATGATGGCTCCAGCAGTAGCTAGGAATGGTCTTCCTAAAATGATAGGGATGTTTGAGTCTTCCTTGATGTCCATGATTATGAAATTTGTAGGAATATAGAATTGTCCTATACGTACTGGAACATTTTCTAGCATTCCTAGAGGAAATTTCACCGATCTATCAGCTAGTTGTACAGACATTCTTGTTGGTCTCAGTTCTCCCATGTTGAGCCTTTTACAAATAGATAAGGGCATTAAGCTGATGCTGGCTCCTAAATTGCACAGGGCTTTGTCTATGACAGACTTTCCAATCACACATGGTATAGAGAAACTACCAGGATCTTTTAGCTTAGGAGGCATGTTGTTTTGGATTATAGCGCTACACTCTGCAGTAAGCATAACGGTTTCAGTATCCTCGAGCTTTTTCTTATTAGTTAATATTTCTTTTAAGAACTTAGCGTATGAGGGCATTTGTGTGATTGCTTCTGTAAAAGGTATTGTAGCATTCAATTGTTTCAGAAGCTCAACAAATTTCTTAAATTGCCCTACGTTTTTTGATTTAGCGAATCTTTGGGGATACGGGATAGGTGGTTTATAAGGTGGCGGAGGCACATATGGTTCTTCTTTCTCTTCGGCCTCTTTACCATTATCTTCCTTCTCGTTTTCCTTTGGTTTGCCTTCCCTTTCAGACTCCTTACTAGGCTTTCGGTACATGGCTGGATTCTCGATTCTTGGGTCAGTGGGTCCTTCTAGTTCTGTTCCACTCCAAAGTGTTATAGCGTTTGCATGTCCCTTTGGATTGATTTGAGTTTGACCTGGAAGGTTCCCAGCTGGGGCAGCGGTAACTGCTTGTTATTGAGCCACTTGTGAGATTTGTGTTTCTAACATTTTGTTGTGAGTGGCTAGAGCGTCAACCTTGTTGGCTAATTGTTTGATTTTCTCACCGGTGTGAACATTCTGGTTAAGGAACTCCTTGTTTTGCTGAGCTTGTGCAGCAATGAAGTTCTCCATCATAATTTCAAGGTTTGACTTCCTAGGAACGTTGGGAATGTTAGCAGCAGGTTTTTGATATCTTGGTGGCACAGCAGGTGCTTGGCCAGGTGCATACAGAGCGTTATTATTCTTGTACGAAAAGTTTGGATGGTTCTTCCAACCAGGATTGTAGGTATTTGCATATGGGTTTCCTTGAGCATAATTCACTTGATCAGCGGAGACTCCTGCTAAAATTTGGCATTCGGGGGCAGCATGTCCAGGTACTTCACATAATTCGCAGTTTGGAGCTACGGCAGCCACGGTGGATGCGGGTGTTATGGTCAAGTTGTCTATCTTTTGAGCAAGGGCATCTACCTTAGCATGGACATGATCAAGACTACTAACTTCGTACATTCCACCTTTTGTTTGGGCTTTTTCCACTGGCGTTCTTTCACCTCCCCATTAGTAAGGTTTTGAGCCATGCTTTCGATGAGTTGATAGGCTTCGGTATAGGGTTTGTCCATAAGTGTACCACCAGCGGCGACATCTATTGTCATTCTTGTATTGTACAAGAGACCATTGTAAAATGTATGGATGACTAACCAATCTTCAAGACCGTGATGCAGACACATCCTCATCATGTCTTTGTATCTCTCTCATGCATCGTAAAGAGACTCAGTATCTTTTTGTCGAAATCCATTAATTTGGGCTCTCAGCATAGCTGTTTTGCTTGGTGGGAAATATCGTGCTAAGAACACCTTTTTCAACTCATCCCACATAGTGACGGAATTTGATGGCAAGGATTGCAACCAAGCCCAAGCTCTGTCTCTTAATGAGAAAGGAAAAAGACGTAGTCTTATCGCGTCTGCAGTCACACCATTTGCCTTCACTGTGTCTGCGTACTGCACAAATTTAGTCAAATGTTCATTAGGATCGTCCGTAGGATTTCCAGAAAATTGATGTTGTTGTACGGATGACAGCAATGAGGGTTTCAACTCAAAATCATTCCGGTTGATAGCGGGGGCAGCAATGCTGTTATGTGGTTCTTGCTCAGATGGGGTAGCATAATACTTAAGAGGACGGTTTTGTGGTCCTTAGGCCATGTTTCGTTCTTTGACTGGTTCAGGAGTATTAGCAAGAAGATCGGGAATATTATACTTGAGTTGATACTCTAGTATTCTGCGTCTTAAATGTAAGAAGCGCTCTAATTCGACGATTGGAGGTTGCAAGTTTTCGCTTTGTGAGCGAGTACTTGGCATACAACCGAGAAAAAGAAAAGGGAAATAAAATTTGTTGCCTTAGTCTATACTGCGCAACAAAGAATCACACTATTGACTAAATCAAAGTCCCCGACAACGACGAAAAAAACTTGATCGTGACTTTCTGAGTCTAACGGTTACTAACTGCAAGCGCACAACCTATCGCGTAGTAATAAAGATATCGATCCCACAGGGACTTGATAATCAACCTAGTGCTACGGTTTTCTACTGTGTTTAGCTAAGGCGAAGGTGTTTTAGTTTTAAGTTCAAACGGGAAACTAAAGGGAATCTAAAGTTTAAAATAAACTAGTTGATATTAGGATATCGGTACGTAACTTAGTGTACCATCGTGGATTCAATAAAACCTAAGCGTATAAAAATAAGTCACATTATATTTCTGTAGAAAATATCAGTTTAAAAGCCCTCATCTCACACTCTCGTGGTTATTGCTTCGGACTATATTCTTAAATCATAATGTCTGCTCTCGCTAGCCCATTCGAGTTTAAAAATACTTTTTGAAAATCAATACAATCTAATTAACTTTAAAGCGCTCTCGCTGTTTTTAAAACCAATGCCCGATTTCAGCTATCCGGTTAAAATCTCACACTCTCGTGGTCTTAATCCTAACCTTTGCTACCTTTTTACTCTCGTAATAAAAGTCCAATTTTAATTAAGAAATCGCAGCCAAAAATTAAGTTGTTTATGGTTTTAGCTTATTTTTATTGAATCCATTCCGGTTAACTAAATTACATACCGATAAATCGGATTTAGCTAGACATATTAATTAAAACAAACATGCATAAATATAAACTACAAAATGATAAATTAGACATGGCAGTGGGAAAACAATAATGCTATTATTAAAGTAATGATAAAAACCTGATAAACAAGCGATAATTGGGTTCTAGCAATTCCTCCACAAGTCGGTAGGCTTTTGCTCGATCGTACCGGAACAATGAATGATGAAGGCAAGATTAAAAATAAATTCTAACTACGGTGTAATAGCTCCTCGATGTCAGGTAATGGTGAACAAGGAATGAAAAAGGGAACAAACAAGAACAAAAATAAATTCTGCAGCAATTCGGGGTAAAATTCTCTAGGTTTTTCTCTCCGTCTTTTTGCTGTTCTATCAATGCTGTATTTATAGCCCAAGCCTTGCTTTACGTTGGAGAGAATATAGGAGCATAACTTTCAGTTGTTGAGAATTCCAAGGGATACTGGCTCATGTGCAGTTGAAGTCGAAGTTGAGAGAATTTAGGAGAAAATGTTGAACGTGCGTGACTGCATTGGTCTTCCGTGTCCACGTCTGTGTTCTGAACGTAATAACCAGTTATGTGCGTGTGACGGTCGTGATGGCTCTGTGACGAGCATGGTAGCCTTTGGAATTGCGTGACGGTTGTGGTGGATGTGTGACAGTCGTCACACACACCACTTTCCATTTTCTGCTTTTTTTCTTAGTCATTTCTTCCTATTTTCTTCTCATTTTTTCATGTCTTTCTACTTTGCTCCTTTTTAGCTTGGACAATGAAATACTTGCGAAAATACTAGAATACTCGCGGAATAATCAAAACTTAAGCTGAAATAACGTAATTATTATATGTAAATCAAGGCAAATATATGATACATTTTAGTGTTATCAGCATTCACCAAAAATCAGGAATTAGGGTTTCTTGACCTAATTCACCCCCCTAAGTTGACTTTTGGGACAAATCATGAGCCAAGACCTCAAGAGAGGATTTAAGGGTCTCTAATAAACCACATTGATCCATTTACAACAATGGATTGATCCAAGAATCTTGGTTCCCAAGTTTCAGGTTCATCAGAACCACAGTTAGGGTTTCGCAGAAAAAGTCAACTGTACCTTTGACTTTTGACCAGGACATGCTCCCAAACCCTAGGACATGATTCAATACACCCTATAACACCATGAAATCAATCCATCAAGTTTAATTTAGGTCAAGGACTTGATTTCATAGAGGATCGCACAGTTTGGAATTCATCTGATAAAAAGTCAACTGTGCCCAAAAGTCAAAGTTTAACTTTTTGATTTTTTGGTCAATTATGGTTCCTTAACCCTAAAATGATGTTAATGTGTGATTGGAATCATCATTCATCAAGAGAAATCAAGAAAAGTGGGATAACTTGTAAAAAGGGTAACCATAAAAACTTAGAAAATTTTCTAAGTTATGAAACAAAGTGGCTAGGGTACCAACTTTGGAGGATCATAACTCCTAAACCACAAGGCCATTTTTCCCCATTCAAAGCTGGATTTGTAGCTCTCATGGCCCTCTACAAAAGCTTCAAACACAACTCATTCCAATTCCTCATGGATTATAAGTTATGGAATGATCAAAATCACAAAAAGTGAAAATGTCACTTTTTTCCAACACAATGAAATTTTCACTAAGTCAGAATCTGTCTTACTTTTTTCAAAATGTAAGGGCATTTTTCACTTGGATCCAAAAAGTATCAAAACCAATTATGATCAAACATTTGTTGTATCATATGAGGGCTTTCCAAAATGGCCAAGAATTCCATCAAATTCCACTTGGGCCATGAGATATGACCATGCCAATATGCCTTGCTGCAAACTGTCATGGCAAGGCAGATTTGGGAGTTTTGCTCGATTTGCTCAAATTTTGTCAAAGGGCAAGTAAATCTATCCATCTGAACACCTCAAGGGGGGACCAAGGAGGGACAAACCCTGATCCATAAGCCTCCCAAGTCTTTGGAACCAAAAGTAGCATGCCAAACCTAGAAATTCCTAAAAGGGAGACAAGACTCCAATTTTGGTTTGGAGCATTTAATGGATGCACCAAGGTGGCATGGACTGAGCCATTTCCAGCTGAATTCAGTCAAGACTTATCTAAGACCAAGGGAACTAGCAGCCTGTGCCCTAACCTCTAGTCAATGGCTAGAGGAGACTTGGATTCTCATTGATCAACATTGGCCAAACCTCTGCTACAGTTGCCATTCACTATTGCAGCCAAAACAAACTTGCTCTACTATAAATAGAGCTCAATTGTGTTCAGTTTGAGTACACCAAAGCACTCCAACAGATGTTTTCCTCAAAATCTCTTTCTCTAGGCAAAAATACCTTCTTTAGCAAGGTAACTCTGAGTTTTTGAGTTAGAGAGCAATTCCACCACAACTCATGATCCAAACACATCCAATATGTTATATCTAACCTGTCCAAACTCTCACAAGTGACCTGTAACACCAAAATCACAAAGTCACATCTCAAAACCTCAAAATAGGACTTTTGTGCATTTTTCATGCCATGTCTTGATTTAGTCACTTTCCAAACCAGATAAAACCTCAAACACACTCCAAATATCATCCTTGAACGGTCCCAAATGGTTCCCCCCATCTGGAACACCATTTGAGAGAGTTGTTATTTTGGCCACTTTTGCCCCTTTTGCAAGAAATAGCTCAAACTTGTTCCTGAGGTTTCCAGCTGATTCCAACCATCCTAAAAGCTTCTAAGGGATCATTTGAGGTTGTTCAAAGCATCAAATCATTTCTGGAACAAAGCCCTTGGAAGATTGCACAAAAGCTCCAAAAAGAGGTAAGCATCACAACTTGGATTCTTTGAATCATGCTTTCTTTTGATGTCCATTGATCATGCATCTCTTATACATGTTATGTGTGTTGTGTTTGCACCAATTTATCATGTAATTCATGCTTGTACCAAGATATGGCACAGAAAATGCAAATCATGGCCTATTTCAAAACCACTATCGGGTTTTTTAATAGGAGCATGATCTGGAAAAAAAACACCACCACCATTGGATTCCTTGTGAAATTCTAGGCAGAATAGACCTAAATTTTGTCCCAATCCATGGAGAAATGAGAAAGTTATGGCCTTCAAGTTTTCAACCAAAATCTTGCCTTACCTTGCCTTGGGTCAGGCCAAAAACAAGGCAAGCCTTGTATATTTGTGGTTGTATTTCAATCAACGGATGTATCACCACCCCAGTGGTAAGGCGCACGCCCTATATACAAGAGGTATGGGGTTCGAATCCCCCTCGCCCCAGATCCTCTTTTTGCTATTTTTTCCACTTTTTATTGTTTTTCTTATTATTTTTAATGATTTGAAAAATTAATAACTCTCTCAATTTTAATTATTTTTTATTGGTTCTTTTTGCAAAAAATCACAAAAATGTTGAAATATTTTATTCAACAAAAAATAAAATTTATATTAGTTATTTAATATAATTAGTATTTTTGTGAATAAATTCCTTTTTAATTGTTTTTAAACATTTAAAAGTGAATATTTACTTTGAAAATCAAAACCAAATGAGTTTAATTCATCTTGTGATTAAAACCTCGTTTTTTTTGAAACCTTAAACAAAAATCACAAGTGGTTTATTCAAACTTATTTGGTATTTTTATCATTTTATTTGATTTTCTTTAAATATTTACTTTTAAAGGAAAACAAAATTAGGGTTTCTTTGATTTTCACCTTCGCAAATCATTTTCAAACACTCATGGGCCTCTATTAGAGTGTAAGACCCATCCCCATTGTAAATACACCACTTTTTGGGCCTCAGTCATTGTATAAGTCCCACTGTATTTTCAAAAACAACGGCGCGATCGTCACCTTTTTTAGCAAAATCATCTGGGCCTCTCCTTGAGCTGTAAGCCCCACCACTTATACAAAAATAAATCATTGGGCCTCTATTAGAGTGTAAGACCCATCCCCATTGTAAATACACCACTTTTTTGGGCCTCAGTCATTGTATAAGTCCCACTGTATTTTCAAAAACAACGGCGCGATCGTTGCCTTTTTTTTGCAAAATCATCTGGGCCTCTCCTTGAGCTGTAAGCCCCACCACTTGTACAAAAATAAATCATTGGGCCTCTAATAGAGTGTAAGACCCAACCCCTTTTTTTAACTAAAACTTTTTGGGCCTCAATGCATTGTATAAGACTCAATATGTTAAAGAAATCTTGGCGCGATCGCCAATTCAAAAAATAAATCATCTGGGCCTACCCTCGTGTTATAAGCCCCATTCTTTTTCTTTAAACACCTTTGGGCCTCTTGAGAGAGTGTAAGACCCATCCCTTTATACAGAAAACCTTTTTAGGCCTCAGTCACTTGTATAAGTCCCTGTACAATTTCAAACAACAGTGCAATCACTGATAAATCCTTGGGCCTCTCCTTGAGCTGTAAGCCCTAACAATCTTTTTAAAGTACTTTCTTCTTTGATTTTTAATATAATATTGTTATCAAAGCTTTCTTTGTTGAACAACTAACCAAACAGCATGGAAGCTCTACAACCGAGTAAGTGTTTACCTGCTTTTTTTATCCGCTTTCATATATATATATATATATATATATATATATATATATATATATATATATATAATTATCTTGTGGGGTTGCTCACTGTAAGTCTTCTTTCACAAACTTTTATATACTTGTCAAATATCAACTGTATAATACTAGTATAGTTATTTAGAGTTTTCCTCGGCAACTACGTCTAACACTAGGTAAAGCCCTGTTGGTCACTCTTAAATACAAACAAAACTAGATCCCCATAGGATTACCAGACACAGTCTTCCCTCCTCTTGGGGTTAAACAATATGGAGACGTGAAAGGAAGCATTCTCGCTGAACCCTTTCTCAGACTGTCACTCTTAGAAATCGTCAAAGAGACTCTACTCCCCAGGGATGATCTTTTCTCCGTGAATGGCATCTCTTGAGTTTCTTCCAAATTCTCGGAATTTCCTGGCTTGATCTATTCTCGATGAATGGCATGTATTGAACTTCTCGGGATTTGGGGACCCACAGGCTTCTTAAAAGCATCCCCGCCTCCTCTTGGGCGTTGTACAAGGACCTTTCGGCTTCTTAAAAGCTCTCATGCCCTCTCTTGGACTTAGTACAAGGAGCCAGAGACCTCTACAGGTATAGGAACAGAACCTAGTCATCAATTTGCTAGAGTTGTCTTTCTGAGTCAAGTGTCAGACCTGTTAATGGGTTGACCTTCATCCCTTAACATACCAGCCTTCTCTTGGGCATCATACAAAGATCATTTCACTACCTAAGAATCAATTTCTCAAAACACCAGTAGACTTGGACAATCTCAATACCCTTTGGATTTTCCATTTCCTTAAAGAAAAGGAAGTAACCCTGATCCTCCGATCAATCCCAAAGCACAACAATACCTTTAATCGGTCCCTTTATAAGAACTGATTTTCTTTTTTATCCAACATACTGGACCTGTCACTAAACTGAAACAGTCACCAGCACAATAGCCTTCTCTTGGGCTTTGTACAATGATTCTCCCCAGCGGAGCTAACCTTTTCACACTCTCTTGTTGAGTATAAGAGACTCTCTTGTTGGGTCAAACCTGTTTAGCCTCCATCTCGGGCTTCGTACGAGATAAAAATCACTCTCTTGTTGAGTATAAAGGACTCTCTTGTTGAGTCACTTCCCTCTCAGCCTCCATCTCGGGCTTGGTACGAGATACAAAATCACTCTCTTGTTGAGTATAAAAGACCCTCATGTGGAGTCAAAACCTTTTAGCCTCCGTCTTGGGATTTGTACAAGACACATATAAAATCACTCTCTTGTTAAGTCAGTCACTTGTTAGCACTCTCTTGTTGAGTCAACCCCTTTTAGCCTCTCTCTCGGGCTTCGTACGAGACACATAAAAACCCCCTCTTGTTGGGTCAATAGCCTCCTCTTAGGCTTTGTATAAAGAAAACCCCGGTTGAGTCAATCAACCTTTTAGCATCAAAATCTGCGCCTTGGTCACAGGATACAAACATCAACAGCTCCTTTTCCTTCATCTAATTGCTGTAAGCGGCAAGCCTCTGGATTATTTACATCCACGCCACTGTCCCACTTTTAGCATGAGAAATTCCTAAGGAAAGATGGCATTGCTCTAAACTGAGTTAAAGTCTACTCCTTCAGGTTAAAAATTCCCTATAAAGGAAATTATGGCATTCCTGGATTCACATATCCCAGTTAAAGTAATTCTCCTTTATAATCAGTCACCCAACAGTTGTGACAAACAGACCAAATATCCCCCTTTAGAGATGACAAATTCTCTCTAAAGTCAAAACCACATTTACCTTCACATCTTGGGCTTTAAACAAGATACAAACCACATTTAGCTTCACATCTTGGGCTTTGAACAAGATACAAACCACATTTAGCTTCACATCTTGGGCTTTGAACAAGATATAAACCACATTTAGCTTCACGTCTTGGGCTTTGAACATGACACCAAAATAAGCTAATTTTCCTCCCATAGAATAGGAGGAACTACGATCGCTCTGATTTCCCGGTTTCGTTAAACGGGAATACGTAGGCATAAGATTGGAAAAATCTTAGCGAGCATACTAATCCAAAACCCAAAACCCAGTATCTCCACCAAATCAACCCAAAAGCATCAAATCTAAACACATTAACATCTTACCTCACAAATAGTCCAGGAACTCTATTTTTTTAACAAAATAACCTAAGAAAGACCCACAATCTTAATAGCATCTGTAAACCAACCGTCACCTATTTAAATTCAGTATGCAAGCAGAGTTAATTGGAGACATCTATTTCCCTTCCTTAATTAGCTTAACAGGATAAAAAATGAATCGAACTGTTGTACCCCAAAGCGATAGTGCTTCGAAACCACGCAAAAATTTGCGCTACAGAGAAATGGCGACTTCACTGGGGATCGCGAGATCTTGTTCTCTTCCCATCTCTTATGTAGAAACCTTAAGAAAGTGCCACAAGAAAAAATGGTGCCCACCGTGGGGCCCATCTTCCCTTTCCTACAATCCTTACGGTAGAAAGCCCTGAGTTCTCGAAATGTCACAGAAATGGCGACTCTGCTGGGGAGTCATTGTCTGTATAGGATCATAAGACTAGAGGTCTAGGATGATTAAGACAAATATATATTCTGCCTTTCCTAATTGATATCTGTGTTTATTTTTTTGCTAATGGGAATGCGTGTGATGCCGTATGTGGAAAGATTTAGTATACACCTAAGATAGGTGATGGCAATGCGGGTAATCTTGCAGGGAGTGAATCCCAGTTAAGAGCCCCCGATCGACCATCAAACTCAGTGGAGACTCCCTTTGCAGATACATTGCTTATACGACTTCAGTTGTTGAAAGTAGTGTGGTCGACTGGGTTATCTGAGAAGCTGAGGTTTTTAGTAGACTTAAGCCATATTGTAGTACGGAAGCTATCGGAAATAGTTGTCACGCGATACTACCCTCATCTGAGATCGCTCTAGGATACATCAGCTCGCTGACGATCCGCTTGTTGTTGTTATCCCAGAGGGGTCAATGATTTTGCGGACAGGTACAAAAAATCACCAGTATAAACCTTTGGGGGGGGGGGGGTAGAGCCTTGACTTCATGGCACCGACCCTTTGACCCCATGTTTTTTCTATGTTTTTGTGTGCTGCATTCATGCATTCATTTAAAAAACATTAAAACAAAAAAAATCTTCTCTTCTAGTCTCTCTTTTTCAAATTAAACTAAGATAATGATTGCAAATATCAGAGAAAGGAGATTGCGCTAATGGATTTTGGTAGAAGGAAAACTCATAAGTACACCTTCAAGGTTCCAAAGTTAGAGGATTTAAGAGGTTTGGCGAGAATGATCACCAACCACGAGGCTTTCAGAGCCAAGTATGGAGGACTGCTCTCCTTGTTAACGGTCCATGTAATCGAAGGAATCCTGTCCACACTAATCCAGTTCTACGATCCGGTCTATCACTGTTTCACATTCCCGGATTATCAGCTTGCACCAACGTTGGAGGAGTATTCTCACCTGACTGATTTGCATATTACTGACCAAGCTCCCTTTTCTGGACTGGAAGAAATTCCAAAGGATCAAACCATTGCGAGAGTAATCTATTTGGACGAGTCAGAAGTCAGGACTCACATGACCTCTAAGGGGGGAATCCAGGGTTTGCCAGCCCAGTTCTTAATAAAGAAAGCCCTATACTTTGCTAGTATAGGGAACATGGCCGCTTTCGAGAGCATCTCTGTTTTGCTCACCTACGAGTTATTTTTGCTTCCCAACATCGATAACTTTGTAGATATCAACGCCATTAAGATTTTTCTGATTGGAAACCCTGTACCGACCTTACTCGCAGATGCGTATCATTCTGTACATTTAAGGAATTTATACAGCAGAGGAATGATCACGTGCTGTGTACCCCTGCATTACAAGTGGTTCACTTACCATTTGCCCAAGTCTGCTGCATTTTGGGATCAAAAGAATACTTTACGTTGGTCGCAGAGAATCATGTCTCTTACCAACTCTGACATTGATTGGTACAATCGAATCTACGACGGGATCAGGATCATTGACCGTTGTGGAAATTTCCTAAATGTACCCCTTATAGGAACTAAGGGGGGAATCAACTATCATCCAGTGTTAGTTCGTTGTCAATTTGGATACCCAATGAGGCATGTCCCACGCAATGCTCATCTGGAAGGTCTTTTCTTCAAGGAAGGAGAAAATGACAGGGCACTAAAGACGGAAATAGTGCACGCTTGGAAACACGTTCATAGGAAAGGACGAGAGTCTCTAGGAAAACCAGACTGTGTCTCGATGGAGCCTTATCTCCATTGGGTACAAACTAGAGCTCTCAAGCTTAGGATGTCTTACCCTCGTCAGGAAGTTCTTCCATTAAGGGACTCTACCCTTTATTTCATGTCTGAGACGGAAAAACTTCAGGTTACTCTCAGCAAAGTTCAGCAGGAGAAGAGGTCTTGGAGGAACAAGTATCGTATTCTCAATGTCGAATGTAAGAAAATACAGCATCTATTAAGAGAAAAAGATGCTCTGATTGAGATTTTAGAGCAGCATGCTGTAGAAAATCAGGATGACCAAAGGAATTTGCTCGCTCCTTTCACTTGGCAAAGGAATGACAACCCGACAACGGCCCAAGAGCCCCGGTCAAAGAAAAGGAAAGCACCCAAACCAGCACCTGAGCTCTCTTCAGAGAGGACTCAGGATCCATTAGTTTAGATTTCCTTTTTCAGCACTTTGTAATCTACTGTATTTCCATTTCCGCAATCCTTTGAATTCAATAAAACGGGGTTTCCCCACTGTTTGATATTTGCAATCCAATTGTCGAAGTTTACTTTGAATAGACAAAAATAATTAATAATCATTGCATTCATCATTCTCATAAACGCCTTCTTCTTACTTACGAATCTCATGTTTGCGTCTCGATTCTAGAGTCAAACTGTCTCATTCGTACAATACTCGAGCCAATCGTCAGAAAAAGATGGATGATCTCGAGGAAGAGAACAGAGAGTTGAGAGAAGAGATCGACACTCTGAAAGAGGATATGAGAAAGCTTCATAACGACATGCAAGCTCTAGCAGAAGCTCAAATGCAACAACAAAGGACTATGATCTCGGAGATCACATCTACGCCCATAGTGGAGAAGTATGATCCTAGGTACAAAATACCGAAAGATCATCCCTGGGGCATGCCTATTAACTATATCCCGGAAGGACATGTTCCGCCAATCGCTGAGGATCAGGGAACCGCAGCAGGAACCGCTGGGCCTGAAGGTTACAAACTTCGGGAAAGCGAAGATGCTAAGGGCATGACAGCAATTCCTGAAGGTTACAAACTTCGGGAGACACCGAGAGTCTCGGCCATAATGACTATCTCACTGCCTGTGGTACACACTCTCCTGGAAGGACAGATTCCATAGATACCCTCTGGTGGAAACGACAGCATGATCGACAGAAAGAATGAATTCCAAGAACAATTCCTGGAGATGCAGAAAGAACTGCAGGCCCTTCGTGGTCGGGATCTATTTGGAAAGGATGTCGCGGACCTCTGCTTGGTCCCCAATGTGAAAGTTCCACACAAGTTCCAAGTGCTCGACTTTGAAAAGTACAAGGGTAATTCTTGCCCTCAGAGCCATTTGGTGATGTACGCTCGGCGAATTTCAGCTCAGACAAAGAACTAGGAGCTACTAATTCATTACTTTCAGGATAGTTTAACCGGTGCCACATTAAGATGGTACATGGGTTTAAACCGCGCTACGATCGGCACGTTCAGAGATCTTGGCGCTGCTTTCATTCAATAATATAAATACAATTTGGACATGGCACCGGACAGAGATCAACTCAGATCAATGTCACAAAAGGACAAGGAAACCTTTAAGGAGTACGCTCAGAGATGGCGTGAAATTGCCGCTCAGATTTGTCCACGTCTTGAGGAAAAAGAGATGACAAAGATCTTCTTAAAGACCTTGGGCTCATTTTACTACGACAGAATGGTCGCCAATGCGCCCAGTGACTTCACCGAGATGGTGGGCATGGGAGTTCGTCTTGAGGAAGCAGTCCGGGAATGACGTTTGGTTAAAGACGCTGGATCATCAAGTAGTACAAAACGATACGGTAGTACTCTCCCTAAGAAAAAAGAGCAAGATATCGGGAATATCTCTCTCAGAAAGCACAGGCGACGATATCAACCAGTAGCAGCTGTAACTCTTGCTATCAATCACACGCCTGTTCCTACGTATCAACCTCAGGTTGCTCAGAGCCAACCTAATCAACAACAATTTTAGCAAAGGACACAACATTCTCTTCAGCAGGCTCGTCCTCCGTTTAACAACAACCGTACAATGCGACCACCAGGGTTTGACCCTATACCTATGTTGTACGCGGAGCTGCTTCCATTATTACTGGTCAAGGGGCATGTTCAAACTAAGTTTCCTCTTATAGTACCGGAAAATTTTCCTTTTTGGTTCAAAACGGATCAGACGTGTCCTTACCATCAAGGAGGACCAGGGCATAACATAGAAAACTGTCTCAGTTTCAAATCCGACGTACAAAAGTTTGTTAGGAGCGGGGTCTTATCTTTCAAGGATATGAATCCTAATGTTCTCACAAACATGCTGCCTCAACATGAGAAAGCTGCAGTCAATTTGATAGAGGGAGAGTCTAACAACACCTATCAAATTCATGATGTACTCTTGTTAAGAGCCAACTTGGTCAAGATGCATTCTAGACATAGCGGATATGGCCATGTTCCACCTCATAATTATCACCAGTATGATATCTTCTCTAAAAACAATCAAGGATGTTCTGTGGTGCAATCAACTCTACAGGAAAAATTGGATCTCGGGTGGATCCAAGAGCATCGAGTTCGTGGAGTTAACATGACCTACACGAATTCCAACGTCATTCAGAACCACGACATCCGTTCAATGAATGTCAACTTGGTGGCAATGCACTCAAGACAAAGCCAGTATCATAATCTGCCACGGCACGATTATAATTCCTGTCTGACTTGCTCGGTAAACAAACAGGGATGCTCTTTTGTACAAGAGGCCCTCCAGCGTCAGATGGATCTTGGATGGATCCAGGACTACCATGATAGAAATCCTTATCAGATCAACATGATCCAAATCTTTGATATTCGTCTGATGAATAGCAGCTTGGTGGAGTTACATGCCAGGCAGGTCCAACTCGGTTTTCTCACTTCACATGATTATCAGAACTGTAAAGGATATTGTGAGAGTAACCAAGGGTGCGCTCTCGTTCAGAGAACTTTACAACACTTATTAAACCACTGGTGGCTTCCAATCTATATGGATGAAGACACGCAACAAATCAGTGTGCTTAATGGAAACCCTACTCGGCGTCAAAGTCAGGATGTCCGATCTATGGAAACAAACCTGGTAAGGTTGCACTGCATTCAAAGTGGGTGTGGCAAGGTGCCACCACATAACTATGAACGTTGTAGAGTCTGCTCAGAGAATAACCAAGGATGCTACCTTGTGCGGCCAGCCCTTCAAGGTCAGTTGGATCGTAAAGAGATTCACCCGTGTCCGAGTTTCGAGCCAATCAACTGGACGCCAGACTACTTCGCTGATCAAATCAAAGATGTGGTTGTAATCTCTGATCATCAACAGAACAGGTATGTTTGTACCATCATCCCTCTACTGGACGAATCAAATGTTCTTAGCCAGGAACTGATTAAAGTTACTTACGACAGTCAGAAAAATTAGAAGGCTCCTGTAGTTATCTATCTACCGGGACCGTTACCTTATGAATCAGCTAAGGCGATCCCTTACAAATACGGTACGACAATAATTGAGAATGGAAAGGAAATTCCATTACCCTCCATTGTGAATATTGCAGACATCGTCGAGTAACACGGAGCGGTCGAATCTTCAACCGAGGAGTTGAAGAACCTAACAAAGAAAAGGAACTTCCGACAGAAGCTCCTGATCCACCAGTCGGTCAGTCTAGTAAACCTGACCTTTCAAACGACGATGATGAGATGCTGAAGCTCATCCAAAGGAGTGAATACAACATTGTTGATCAGCTGTTACAAACCCCTTCAAAGATCACAGTGTTATCACTTTTACTCAATTCCGAAACCCACAGAGAGGCTCTACAGAAAGTCTTAGAGCAGGCCTTTGTGGAACAGGATGTGTCAATATGACAGTTCGATAGCATCATCTCTAACATCACTTCCTGCAACAACTTAGGATTCAATGATGAGGATTTTCCAGAAGGTAGCAAAAGTCACAACATGGCGCTCAATATCATAGTTAACTGCCAAGACGATGCTTTAGCCAGTGTACTGGTAGACACAGGATCGACCATCAACGTTATGCCGAAGTCTACTTTAATGCGACTATCATTCAAAGGGTCCCCGATGAGGGGCAGTGAGGCCATCGTCAAAGCATTTGACGAGTCTCGGAAAGCAGTTATCGACGAAGTCGACCTTCCCATAACTATCGGTCCTCACACTTTCCTAATCACTTTCCAGGTCATGGACGTTTGGGCAGCGTACAGCTGTTTATTAGGAAGACCTTGGATACACCAGGCTGGGGTAGTCACTTCGACACTGCACCAGAAACTGAAGTTCGTTAAGAACGATCAACTCATCACGGTCTATGGAGAACAAGCCTTGATCGTGAGTAACCTGTCATTATCTACTTGTGTAGAACCCGAGGAGGTTGTTGGGACTCAGTTCCAAGCACTTTCGGTGAGCAATGAGAATCAATCAGGGAAAGGAACCTCTATATTCTCATACAAAGATGATCTCAAGGCAATTGAAAGTAACAAAACAAAAGGATGGGGACATCTTGTCATTCCTACTGATAATAAAACAAAGAAGGGTCTTGGTTTTTCTGTAACCTGCACCCAGATAGCTGCTAACGATGAAATTCTTCATCCCATTCAGGACTTCTTCCACAGTGGAGGTTTCCTTCACCCAGTGCCTCAAGCAGTCCATACCATCAACGAGGGAGATCCCTCAGATACGGATGAGGAATGGAAGTCCTATCTCAACAAGGACAGTTATAAGTCTCAGGAAGAGGTGCCTACGCCCTTTTGCTATCCCGCACAGAGTCTGAGATTTATACCGAGGTCAGATGTCAAAATGATATACGAAGATTGTGATCCGAAAGGATGTCGGGCTCCACCAAACTCATTAGAGGAAGACACTCTGATGAAGGACAACTTTGACCATGACTATTATGGCCCAATGGATGGCCTGCCTATGTGGCAGCCGTACCCAGGAGACTCAGGGCAAGAGAATCAGCCCAACGATGCTTATCAGCTGAGCATCATTGAAAAGAATACATGCGTCCCCACCATGTCATGGGATCAACACTCAGGGCATTCAGAAAATATCCAGCACGATGATGAATTCACAAAGTTCGCCGGACTACAATTCATCAACTATGCTTTTCTCGAGGTTAACGTCATCAAAAGAGATGACTCCTCCAGTTCCAAAGAAGTGTGGGACACCTTAGGACAACCAAGTGGAAAATTTAACTTCATGGTCAAGTACACCGCTCCCGAAAGCTCTCGTATCAGGCTCAAAGACATCCAGCCAACTAGATAGGGAGATTTGCTTGAGAGCACCAATACTCTGCAAAATACAACAGAGGAATCCTCCTACGACAACTCTTCCTGGGAGACAGATTCCAATGATCTTGCTCCGCCAGAAATCAGCGTTATTTTTGAAGACAAATCAAGGAAGGTACCAGACTTTGTGATTCACCAAGGAGTTCGCCGCCAATGGGTTGCTGTCGATGTTCTGAAGATTGTTCATAAGTCAAAGTAATTGTCGTCTTTAACCTTTCACCCTGCCCAGCTGAAACAGATGTTTTGATAGGGCTCGTTTTCTGGAAATATCCCTCTTCGCTTCACCCAAAGCGACAAAGTTTTGTTTTATAGGGTTGTAGTTTCAAGAATCGACTTTTTCATAAATAAAATAACGTCGTTCTATGATCTCCACATTAATTGTTGTTTTCTCTTTTTGCTTTTCTCAGAAAATGGTAATCCTAAAAAACAACTCAAAATAAACAAGCAGTTTTTTTAAAAAAAATACACTGAACACACTTGCATTTTCTCTATCTCTTCTAAACACAAATCATCACGTCATGCAGATTGCTTGTTTTAAACCCCATTGAAACATACGATCTGATGCCTTCTCCCGACTTTGAGTTCCCAGTATTTGGGGCTGAAGAAGAAGTTGACAACGAAATTCCAGAAGAGATCTCCCGATTACTCCGACAAGAGGAAAGGTCCATTGAACCTCACAAAGAGTCGTTGAAACCATCAACGTGGGTTCAGAAAAGAGAGAAAATAAATCATGATTGGGGCACTGCTCAGTCCAACTGCCAAATAGAGTTTGACAAAGCTTCTCAGAGAATTTCCCGATGTATTTGCTTGGTCCTATCAGGACATGCCAGGGTTGGATACCAGCATCGTGGAACATCACTTACCGTTGAAATCGGAATGTCCGCCAGTAAAACAGAGGTTGAGACGGACTCACCCGGACATGGCCATCAAAATCAAAGAGGATGTACAAAAACAGATTGACGCAGGTTTCCTCGCCACGTCAGAATATCCTCAATGGTTAGCCAATATCGTACCCTTTCCAAAAAAGGACGAAAAAGTCAGAATGTGTGTTGATTACAGTGATCTGAACAAAGCTAGTCCAAAGGATGACTTTCCTTTGCCGCACATTGATATGCTGGTAGACAGTACAACAAAGTTCAAAGTCTTCTCCTTCATGGATGGATTCTCGGGCTATAATCAGATAAAAATGGTGCCAAAAGACATGGAGAAAACTTCATTCGTTACCCCATGGGGCACTTTTTGTTACAAGGTAATGCCGTTTGGTTTAAAGAACACCGGGGCAACCTATCAAAGGGCCATGAATACTCTATTTCATGACATGATACACAAGGAAATCGAGGTATATGTCGATGACATGATTGCCAAATCTAAGACAGAAGAGGAGCATGTGACCCACCTGTCAAAACTATTCAAGCGGTTGAGAAAGTACAAACTCCGCTTGAATCCCAACAAGTGCACCTTCGGTGTCTGTTCAGGGAGACTTTTAGGGTTCATCATCAGCCAAAAAGGAATTGAGGTTGATCCTGACAAGGTCAAGGCCATTCAAGAAATGCCTTCTCTGAAAACTAAAAAATAAGTCAGAGGATTCCTGGGATGTTTGAACTACATCTCTCGATTCATATTCCTCATGACCGCAACATGTGCGCCAATTTTCAAATTACTCAAAAAGAATCAGGACTGCATTTGGACAGAGGACTGCCAAACCGCCTTCGACAGTATTAAGGAATACCTGTTGAACCCACCAATTCTATCACCTCCAGTGGAAGGAAGACCACTGATCATCTACCTCACAATTCTAGAGGACTCAATGGGTTGTGTGTTTGGTCAACAAGAAGAAACAAAAAGAAAAGTGTCTGCCATCTACTATTTGAGCAAGAAATTCACCGACTGCGAGACTCGGTACACTATGCTTGAGAAAACTTGCTGCGCTTTGGCTTAGGCAGCCAAACGTCTTCGCCAGTACATGATTCGTCACACTACTTGGTTAATCTCAAAAATAGATCAAATCAAGTATATCTTTGAAAAACCTGCTCTCACGGGAAGAATTGCCCGTTGGCAAATGTTGTTATCGGAATATGACATTGAGTACCACGCTCAGAAAGCCGTTAAGGGAAGTATTTTAGCCGATCATTTGGCTCATCAACCGATTGACGATCAGGAATCAATCGGGTTTGACTTCCCAGACGAAGATGTCATGTATTTGAAAATGAAAGATTGCGATGAACCGCTACCCAGTGTAGGGCCAGAACCAGGTTCCCAATGGGGACTAATCTTTGACGGAGCTGATAATTATTACGGAAACAGAATTGGGACAATCATCATAACACCTCAGGGTACCCACATTCCTTTCCCTGCCAGACTTATGTTCAAGTGCACAAACAACGGGGCCGGATACGAAGCTTGTATTATGGGTCTCTAAGAAGCGATTGATTTGAGGATTAAGAACTTGGATGTATATGGCGACTCATCCCTGTTTATCAATCAAATCAAAGGAGATTGGAACACATATCAATCAGGATTGATTCCTTACAAAGATTATGCAAGAAGGTTATTACCCTTCTTCAACAGAATAGAGTTTCATCATATCCCTCGTAATGAGAATCACATGGCTAATGCCTTAGCCACCATTTCTTCCATGATTAGTGTAGGACAATGGACCGACTTACCTAAGATCGACATAATGCGCCTTGAATGGCCCGCTTACATCTTCGCGATTGGAGCAGTCATAGATGACAAACCTTGGTATCACGATATCAAATGCTTCCTTCAGAAACAAGAGTACCCACCTGGGGCACTAAGAAAAGACAGAAAAACCCTCAGAAGGCTAGCAGACAGCTTCTTCCTGAGCGGTGATACACTCTATAAGAGAAACTTTGACATGGTCTTGCTCCGATGCATAGATAGACCAGAGGCAGACATACTGATAAAAGAAATTCACGAAGGATCCTTTGGCACTCATGCGAACGGACACACAATGGTGAGAAAACTTCTAAGAGCAGGGTACTATTGGTTAACAAAGGAATCTGTAACACCCCAATTCCCATCGCGAATAAATATTACATATATAAATCAGAGTAAATAAAAATTTATTTTTCCGATAGAAAACAGGGATGTCACAATTAAGGAAAGAAAACACAATCACTGCTCATTTATTTGATACATAACACAAAATGGAATAACCTCAAAGGGAAACTTTTTCCATACAAAAGGAAAGGTCAATTATGGAATAAAGCGGAAGATCCATAACTGAATTGTTTTACAAAAATGAATTGTTTTATAACATATAAATATTCATACAAAGTTAATACCAAATAGATCCCACAATGTATACATATATAACAAAAGCGTTCCCCGACTCCCGTGTTACGTATCAGAGCAAACACCAAGACCGACAAAAGAATGGAGAACTAATCTTCACAAAAGCCTCCAAGACTACTAATCTGCAATTGCCTCATAGAGCAACAAACCACAGCAGAAGGGTGAGAAATAACAACTAAATCAAGATTGCATAATAATATGCAAAACATATAATTCACATACATAGTTATTCTCACCACAAGCATCACATACCAATACATATAGCACGTATCAATTATACCGACATAGTAACCTATTCACACATAATGCACACCAAAGTTATGACATATGGAAACACACCACCACATCACATATATTCATACGTAGCATATTGTAGACAATTAATACAATCATGGTAATGTACAACGTTTCCCCGTAAAACATAACATATGTCTATACATACAACATATCACCCATAAATGATGCATTTATCACATATGCACATTAATTCACAATTCCCCACACATAATGCATCCATTCACAATTCTCACACATAATCAATCCATTCATGATTTATGCAAATGCACAGAGACCAACACAACGACTCTATGCACTGCATATGTGGTACCATCCATCCATCAATCTCATCAATAGTTCACTCAGGAACTATTGGAACCATCGCTTGTTACTTAGTGTAACTCCCCACCGAGCAAACGATGTTCCCCGTCGCTTTCGGTCCTCTTGCTATAAGGCGCACGACGTTTATGGATCGCTTTCAGTCCTCTTTGTATAAGGTGCACGATCTGATCGCTTTCGGTCCTCTTTGTATAAGGCGCACGGTCGTCTATAATCATCGCTTTCAGTCCTCTTTGTATAAGGCACACAATGTTATAGCAGATTCCCTCTGGAATCGTTTTGTCGCTCACACCCACTCGGGCACACGACATCACAAGAATGCATATCATGATGCTTGGCATACAATGACTCGTGACATTCAAATGCACACATAATGCAACCATCATCATGCATATATTTCAACTCATCAATTCCATACATTCACAATTCAACAATATGAATTATCTCATCATCATTATTCATGCATTGGAAACCAATTCAAACAATGCATTTCAAACCATAAAGGCCACCAAACCACATATGTTGAATTTCACACAAACAATGCATTTCATCATAAACCACAAACCACAACAATTAGCATTTTATCATATACATTCATATCAATTCACAACACTAGGATTCACGCCACAAAAGCTACCCACCACAACATCATAACAACATGCATTGATATTCAATCAAACAATGTATTTTTCCATACAACAACATCATTATCACATACATCAACATCATATAAATAGCACAAAAGCCCAACATTTTGCCACTTTCGACCTAGGTGCCCGTGATTCTGATGACCTTTAGTTACCCTTTATCCCACTTGGCCTTCTTAGGACGTAGTGCGATGACTATGAGGGAGTAATCCAAAAATGGTTGATACGCGATACTACACTCAGATGAGACTCTCTTGAGAATATTATTGACTACCAAGTAATTGGGAAATCGATAATATCCAAAAGATGGGTTGTTGACTCTGGGAACTTCTTAGAACCTTGTTCTATGGATACAAGAACCCTAGTACATACCCTGTGGTTGGTTCTTTACCCAGACTCCATGCTGTGATCTCGAACCTTTGATCCTGTTGCATGTGTTTTGCATCCTGTTTGCTTTGCATTGCATATCATTTGCATCTTTTCATGATTCATTGCATGTGTATGTCTGTCCAGTTACTCATTGCCAGTTGTCTCCCTCTTCCAGTGTCACCTGTGAGTCGTCAAGCTGATTCCTCGACACAAATACCAGACTAGACCTAACTACAGACGTAAGATGTCAGAGCAAGAGGCACACAATGCTGAGGTCTGAATGGAGATCGATGACCTTAAGTCAAGCATGACTAAACTAACTGAGATGCTCCAAGTTTTGATTGCCAGAGGAGAGACTCCCCAAAGAACTGCCATCCAGGAAGTTTCAAGTGTTGAACCTCCACCGGTTCAAATGACACCGTCAACTTGGCCAGAGTTTGGTTTGCCACACAACTATTTTCCATCGATTGTATCTATTGCTATGGTTGGTCAGACTACTATGCCTGTATTTCAAGCTCCTGTTTTCACCGAGCCCAGACCTGCGGTCCATGCTGTTCCACAGACTATTCAAGCTCCCTTTGAGAATCCCCTCTTTGAGTACAATGCTTCCAGTGCTCAGGGTGAAGATTGTGAAGACTTTGTTGAGCCTGAAGATGTCCGAGAGCAGTTTCAGATCTTAGACAAAAGACTTAAAGTTGTTGAGGATACTGACTTCTTCAATGTGGATATAGACAACATGTGCTTAGTGTCTAACCTTGTTATGCCTGTTAAGTTCAAAACTCCAGAATTTGTGAAGTACAAGGGGCACTCTTGCCCAAGGGCTCATCTGGTCATGTATCTTCGCAAAATGACTGTTTATACTAGAAATCAGAAGCTGCTTATCCACTATTTTCAGGATAGCTTGAGTGGAGCCTCACTCCAATGGTATATGGGTCCCAGGCAAAACTCCATTCACTGCTTCCAAGATCTTGTAAATGCCTTCATGAAGCAGTATAAGTATAACCTTGACATGGCTCCTAATCGCCGCCAGCTGCAAAACATGACTCAGCATGAGAAGGAATCTTTTAAGGAGTATGCTCAGCGCTGGAGAGAGTTAGCTTCCCAAGTTGAACCTCCTTTGCTGAGAAAGAGTTGACTGGAATGTTCATGGATACCCTGTCCCCATTTTATTGGGAAAAGATGATTGGAAGTGTTTCCTCCAACTTCACTGATTTGGTTACTATTGGCCAAAGATTAGAGGAAGGTCTTAAAAAAGGAAAAGTGACAAAAGGTGCTGAATCTTCCAATGATGTGAAGAAATCCTATGGGAAGTTTCAGAGGAAAAGGGAAGATCAGACTAACGCTGTAATGGTTGAAGGGAGAAGGCCTCGCCCCTAACCTCAATATGATATTCACCCTATTGTTGCTGTTGTCACTCCCGTGGTTACTGCTCCACAACCAGCTCAAGCTTTCCAACGTCCAACTGCAGGACAGAACCAGTACCGTAATAGGAATCAATTTGATCCTATTCCCATGACATACACCAAGCTTTATCCTGGTATGGTTCAGCAAGGTTTGATTACCACAAGGCCTTTACCTCCTCCTCCAAATCCTCTTCCAGCCGGCTATAAGGCTGGTCTTCATTGTGAATACCATCAGGGTGGTGTAGGCCATAACTTGGAAGGTTGCTATGCATTGAAGGCTAAAGTACAAGAGCTGGTGAGAAATAAAATCCTCTCCTTTAATGACAATCCCTGTGTACAGAGCAACCCTCTGCCAGGGCACGCCAAGTGAAGCTTCAGTCGACTTCAGCTCAGCTACTTCTTAAAGACAGGACAGCTCATCCTTATGTTTAACTAGTCACTGGGCCTGGTTTCTTGTTGTTTACATTTTCCTTATTTTGTACTGGTTGTTTGCCTTCAAATTATGTTTATCTTTCATGATTAATGAAATGAGCATTGTAACTTTTTTATTCAATTCATTTTGTCTGTTATTTACATCTTTATGCTTTCTTTTGCAAAATATTTTATCTCTTTTCCACTTTCTTTTTTATTATGCAAAGATTGGAGGGAGGATGATGAAAACATTATACCCATAATTGTTGTTGGTATGCTTTTAAATCAAAACTTTGCTGACGATGTAAGGCATTGTTTCAATCCCCAAACATTGGAGACATAAGAAAGATAATCCCTTGTCAACCCCTTCGAGCCTTGAAGTAGGAGTTTCTTTCTGTACCAAAAAAACTGCAATTTTAACCTTGGGGTGGGTAGTTCTTAGTTAACTTGATTATGCAAGAGTTTCATGCAAGACGCATTTCAACAAAAGGTTGCATTCACAGTTTTCCTTCGCACACAGCAAGCAAGTGTCGAAGATATCCTTCAAGTCAAACGCCAATGATGGTTCACTGTAATCATTAAGCTAGGCAGTCACTAAAAAAAGGAGAGTGAAAAAAAAATCAAAATAAAAGCCCACTAAGTCAAAACCTATGAAGGAGACTTAGGCAAAAATTGGGGCATCCCGCTGGCTGTAAGCTCAAATGACACAGTTTAGGCAAAAGTTAGGGATAACAAAAATCAATCAAGAGGTTACCAAAATCCTCAAAGACAAAATGAGTTGACTGAGGTCCTCATCAAAAACAACCAAATGTTGTAAGGGATTAATGACTACCAAGGTGTCTGAACCATCATCAACTATCATCAATTCATTTCCTAACCTATGGGAACCTGAATGTATAGCCTAAGTTAACTGAGTGTATGATGGAAGTTCATCACGTAGATAGGGTAGGGACAAATAAACTTTGAGCCTTTATCCTTTATTTCATAAACTGTGAACCAGACCACGTTACAACCCTTAAAAGACCTAATTGAGGTAAGGTTGTTTTGAAAGCATACTACAGCAAGGTTGCGTAAACTGACTCCCAAAGATCTTTGCAGATCATCTATTTTGGCATCATACCTTTCACTTTTAAATGTCTTGAACCGCCGTGTTCAGACCGGTGACTCATTTTGCTTTGCATCTTCAAAAAAATGATTTTGATTTCAAAAGTTGCATGAGCTCTAAAATTACCATGTTTATATAAACACTTTTGTTTGCAAACTGGCTTTCCTCTCAAGGAATTTTCAAAAAATTAAGAAACTTGGTCGGTGATCCTATTAGGGGCAAGTTCTTTCCAAATCCTATTGAAGAATTAGTTCAAGATTTGTTGTTCAGGGGCAAGTCCTTCTCGGATTTGGTTTATCCTGAAAAATTTTCAAGACTCAGACTGGGGTAAGCTTTCCAAAGAGCACCATGAAACAGTCATTTTAGAATCAGACAAACTGAAGCAATTATCAGTTCATCCAAACAGTCAGCTAATCTGGGGCAAGTTACTTAAAGAATCCCCAAGCAGCTGTTTATCCTTCCTACAAGGATTATCACTTGATACAGTTTACCAGTGTCGCATAGTTGTGTTCAACAGTAGCATCTCTAGTCCCCAAGCAGAATGGCAGTGATCTCTGTGTTGAGGAATCAGTCTTCCAATTTTGTTTTCTCACCAAAAGAGTCGAGTTGTGTCGTCAGCATATGCATTTACATGGCATAATTCATATACCATATGCATATCATGAGTGTTTCATCCTCATTTACATTTCGTCCGTGGTCGTTTCGTTATCCACATCTTACCTTGTGGTCAAACTCCAACTTGCTTGACACCTACCAAAACGTTATCCGTCCTTTCATTTAGTGCCATTCCTGAATGTATGTTGTTTCTTTGAGCATCTAATCCTATTGATAGATGTTTGTCTTCTCTCGTTCCAGTGCTATTCCTGGATCTTTATATTCTCTCACTCCAGTGCCATTCCTGGATGTCCGTCTCTTATGATCTCCAGTGCCATTTCTGGATATCTTGTTCCTCTCGTTTCTCCCAGTGCTATTCCTGGAAGGTTTGCCTCTCTTCTGTAATCCTCATCAAATTTGCTAGGATATCTTTCAGTGTCATTCCTGAAAGTCTTATCTATTTATTCAGTGCCATTCCTGGATGAGTTTTCTCCTTTGCATTCAGTGCCATTCCTGGATGTCTTTCTCACTATCATTCGACACCCTTCCTGAATATAGTGATTTGCCTTCACTTTCAGTACCATTCCTGAAAGTTCATAATCATTCTATGTTGTCTTGGATACTGTGATTCCTTTTATCCAATGCTTTCTTGGATTTCACCTTTGTTCACATTCATCCAATGCTTTCTTGGATATTGTGATTCCTTTTATCCAATGCTTTCTTGGATTTCACCTTTGTCTCATTTGTATCTGATGCCTTCTTAGATATTATGAGTTTACCTTTCATTCAAAGCCATTATTGGATGACTGGTGTCCTTTTATCCAATGCCTTTTTGGATCCCTTGTTTGTTGACTTTCATCTGATGCCTTCTCAGATATTATGATTTGTACCCTTCATTCAAAGCCATTATTGGATGACTGGTGTCCTTTTATCCAATGCCTTCTTGGATCCCTTGTTTGTTCACTTTCATCTGATGCCTTCTCAGATATTGTGATTTGTACCCTTCATTCAAAGCCATTATTGAATATTTGGTGTCCTTTTATCCAATGCTTTCTTGGATCTCTACCTTTCTCACATTTATCTGATGCTTTCTCATATATTGTGACTTATACCTTTCATTCAAAGCCATTATTGGATGTCTGGTTTCTTTTTATCCAATGCCTTCTTGGATCCCTGCTTTGTTCACTTTTATCTAAAGCCATTATTAGATATTGTGATTTGTACCTTTCATTCAAAGCCACTATTGAATGTCTGGTTTCTTTTGCCATCTGATGTTTTTCCGGATGTGCCTTTCTCTGTCTTTTCTGACTTTTCTTGAAGATCATGTTTGAACTCTTCAGTATAAGAAAATCCTAGAAAATCTTTTTTCTGATGTCTATCCTCTTATTTAAGGCTGATCCCCAGTGGAGATCATGTCTTCTTTCTGGTTCCATGCCCAGTAAAGAATGTCTTTTATTTCCCCAGTGTCGGCTGGTCACCTATAAACCCGTCGACCATCTCCTTGGATCTTTCTCCAGTGGAGAACACCTCTCTGGCTCCTATCTCCAGTGAAGATCTGTGAGATTTCCCCTCAGTTTTATATTTCTATCCCCGGTGTTTCCTTGGAGTCTCCCTAGTGAGTCTCTTTTGCGGGTCAGTCTGTATCCCTAGTAAGTCTTTCTTGTGGTTATTAACCTTCATCCCTCCCCAGTAAAGCTCACCTGTGGTGGTTTGCCCTTTATCTTTGGTGTCTTGTTTGTCTGCATTTTTGCACTATCATGGCATCATATCATCATACTAGTAGTTCATGGCATGTTAGCATTTGCACATCTGTTGCCTGTCCTTAGCATCTATATCCCATCTAAGGGAGAAAATTTTCGGTTTGCTATATTCAAATATCTTTCACCTTGATGTCCCGAGGACCTTCATTCCTCGTGCCACCCGGTAAAGTTATTTAAATAAGGGCAACTGTTGTACCCCAAATTTTACCCCTTAGATGCCATAACATTTTGCACTTACATTTAGGGTTCAATCATCTGTGCATTGTTAACTAACCACAATATCCACTAGTTTGTTTCTTTTGTGAAAGCCAGGTTTATACAGGAAAAAGAACAAAAGTCAATAAGCCAAACTCTCCCATGTTTCAAGGTCTCTGGCTCCAAATGAAACCATTTGAGCTCACCTACATTCAAGAGATCTCATTCAACAAGAAATCAAGTGTATTTGGTTCCTATTACAAGTGCCATGAGCCACAGGATTCACCATGCCTCAAACTAGGGTTTTCTCAGCGACGATCAACCATTGCCTTTGATTTTGATCAGGACATATTCCCAAGTTTGGAACTTGATTCTACATTATACTGGACATCCCTAGAGGCCATCTATGGGCTTTGGAAAAGAGTGAAGAAGCAAAATCCTCAAAGATCATCCATTGGAATTCTTGAGGAAATTAGGGTTTTGGTCGAAAGAAGTCGAGCTTCTGACTTTGATGTTATTGGACCGAAATGAAGTATTCAAGTTATGCTCGACCGTGGATTGAGAACACGAGAAATCATCAAGGCACTTGTGGATTTTATTTGAAAAAAAATGAAGGAAAAGAACAGAAAAGAAAAAAGAAGGAAAAGAAAAGAAAAGAAAAAAGAGAGAAGAAAAGAAAAAAAATCAGAGGTGGCGCCTGCCACCATTTCTTTAAGTGTGGCGCCTGCCACTTAAAGAAGTGGCGCCCGCTACCACCATTACCATGTGTGGTGCTCACCACCAAGAGGGAATAGTGCTTGCCACACTTTTGTGGCACCTGCCATGAAAAAATGTGGCGTGTGCCACTTTGCTGCACTTAAATAATTTGCTTGTTTTAATTAAAATAATACCTTTTTGAAAAAATTAAAGGCAAGTGGGTTTAGTCCATCATGAAAAAAGAGAGAACCTTTTCAGAAAATTATGGCTCCACGTCTCCTCAGCTAACCTATTTTCTGCAGCCTACTTTCTGAATCAAAGACTTTTTCAAACATGCCAGCTTGCACGGAGATTTGAAAAAAGGATAAAACCGGCAATTCAAGCTCCTCACTTTCTCCTATAAATAAGACCTTTCATCTTCAGTATCAAACACACCAGATTCATCGAAAAATAGTGAATACTCTCCTCACATTTCTCCCCCCAGTTACCGTTATTTTGAATATTGTTGCGAGAAGAATTTTTGGTTCGAGTTTTCATTTTTCACTTTCAATAATTGGCATTTCGAAGGAGAGAAGTTCGTCCGGTTTTCTTTTCAGAGTACGTACATGTGAAGAGGCAGTGGACCGTCTCCACTAGGTAATACTCATACCTCCGTTTCATTTCCGTCTCATTTTGTTTTTATGATATCATAATCTTTTGTTTCATATTACTATTCGTGAATAACTTTTGTGTGTGGTTTTGGCATGATTTGATTTAATGGATGTTACTTAAAGAACAAAAAAAAAAAAAAGGAAATTGGTGCATGTGGCGCCTGCCACCATACACCCACTAGTGGCGCCTGCCACATGCAAAGTGGCGCCTGCCACACATTGAGGAGGGTGGCACTAGCCACCTTAGTGTGGCACCTGCCATGATATTTTTTCATGGCAATTTGTAGAGCATTTCATAGGCACTTTGAGAAGCACTTTGTTTTTCTACAACATTATGTTTTTATTTTATTCATTCAACTTCATTTTAATTTCATTTTTAAATTCAAAAAGACAAAAATATGCATTAACTTTACATGCTGTTCTCGAAATTATTCCTGTGAATCATGAACTGTTTCCTGAGGACTGTTAAGAATTTTTTGTGTTTCCTGTGCTTGAGACTTTTTCCCGAAACTTAAGTAAAATTATTTCTGTTGTTTATATATATTGGCTTTTGTTGCTATTCTTCATAACTTAACATTACTAAACTTTGAAAATGTTATCTTTGTCGTACTCATACTGTTCACTTAATTTCAATTCCCTTTAACTCCTGTTTATAAGTTATGATCTCCATATTCCAAAGGAAAGTCTCTCTATTGACCGCAAGGTCATAGATAGCTCATTACCCTTTTAACCTAGCCTTAGGTTTGGAGTCGTTGCACTCCACGTAGGTGTCTTGCTGTCAGACCCTACCTTCCCGTGAACACTTCATTCCCTCTTAACCTAGCCTTCCCAAGAGATAGCCATTAATCTCTTATAACTCTTAAACCTTTCTTTAACCTTCCCAAGAGATAGCCATTAATCTCTTCTCCTTCACGACGGTCTAACCCTTCACAATCCTTTCATAAGAGATAGCCATTAATCTCTTCTCCTAAACAATCAATCCTCATAAGCTTTGCTTTCAAGCTTTTCACCCTACTTTCCCTTGGAACCTTGACGACAGTCACGAGTTCCACACCCCCATTATGGGGAACTACGAATGCTCTTATTCCATTTCCGTCAGGATACGTAGACACAAGATACGACGTCTTGGCGAGCATACTTAGTGTATATACCCCTAGGCTTTTACCTTAGCACATTTTCCCTTTGCAAGAAAACTTTAACATAACACAAATACTAACAAGAGGTTCATGTAGAGTACTACAGATACTTAGGATGCTAACACCTTCCCTAGGTATAACCAACCCCTGAACCTTAGATCTCTTATTAGGGTTTTCTTCGATCTTTACCCTTTCCTTTGGATAAATCAAAGCTCAGTGATGAATTTCATGTTTTGTGATTCAAGTTAATTAATAGCTTGATATCCGATTCTCACCGCAACATGTGGTCTAGCTTCTTGTCGCAACCCTTTTCCATATTATTGGTTATTTCCTATTTGTTGATAACCTTGATTGCTTTGATAAGGTGTTTGCCTTTGTTGGTATTGGTTTTGATTCCCCATATAATTTGCTTCTTCATTTGCTGGAGGACAATATCCTGTAGGATGATCACCATTACAAAGATCACAAAATGATACTTGTTGATTGTTGCTCGACATTCCTTGCATATCCTTGAACTGTTGAGGGAGCTTAGACATTTGTTTCGTAAGTTCCTCAACTTGTTGAGATAGAAATTTATTTTGTATCAAGATTGCATCATTTATGCCTAATTCAAGGATTCCTGCTTTCTTTTGTGTCGTACCTCTGTTGTGTTGACCTTAATGATCATTGAGTGCCATTCTATCAATAATAGTTGTTGCTTCTTCCACACTCCTTGACATCAAGGAACCACCTGTTGTAGCATCCAACAAAAATTTTAGTCGCGGTTGGAGTTCATTCCGAAAAATATGAATTTGAGTTAGTTCACCAAAACCATGACCTTGACATTTCCTTAGAATTGACTTGTACCGCTCTCATGCTTCATTAAAGGATTCACTTGCACCTTGAGAAAATAACTCAATTAAAGTCTTTGCTTCCATAAACCTATTGTATGGAAAAAATCTCTCAAGAAATTTCTCCTCTAACACATTCCAATCAGTCATTGTTTGAGTAGGTTGATCAAGATACCATATTTTTGGTTTTCCAATCAAAGAATGAGGGAATAGTCTCTTGAACACCTGTTCTTCTTCCGCTTCTAGAGCTCCGATTGTGCCGGCAATCTCATTGAACTTGGTAAGGTGAGTGTATGGGTATTCATGATCAATCCCTATGAAAGGATTTGCATACAAAATATGAAGTATTATGGTATTCATCTCTGAGTTTCTTGCATTGTTTGCATTTCTAGCAAACTGCGCATTTCTCCTCGGACTACTAGTACAAGGACCTCTGGGAGGATTTGGTGGTTGCTCTCCCATGATTGGTATAATAATAGGAGTTGTTGATGATGTACCAACTAAATTTCCTTCACGTTATCTTATTTCCTTAGCTAGCTGCCTTCTCCTTCTGGTTTGTCTATTAAGTCTACGAGCAGTTCTTTCAATCTCAGGATCAAAAAAAGTTGATCTGCAGGTACACTTCCTCTCATAAACATAGTTCTAAAATTCTAACCAAGCAAATTAAAAAACACAAGGGATAAGAAATAAGATAATATATAACAATACAAAATGACTTAAAACAAGCTAAATTATTGCAATGCTCGCAATATCTAAACGCCAATCCCCGACAACAACGCCATTTTTTTGAAATACTTTTTATAGGGCAAGTATTTATTTTATCGTATCCACAGGGATTGGTGTGATATTACCTTCGTTCTAGGGGTGGACAAATTTGAACCGACCGATTGAAACCGACCGACCCGTTGTCTTTTTTGTGCAAATGGATTCGGTCGGGTCGGGTGTCGGGTTGATTCGGTTGCTTAATTTGGATATTATAGGGCTGCTTCGGTCGGGCTCGGATGCTAATTTTGGATCTGACGAAAATCAAAACCGACCGAACTTAATTAATATATTTTTTATTTATTTTTATTACTATATGAATGACTCACTATAAAAATGAGATTTATAATGTTGCAGGATACTATCATTTTTATAAATTGATGATTGCATTGTATACTCCAAAAAATACAAGATATGTAATATAAAATTTTGTATATTATTTAGTTTATCGGTTAAAGTATGATAATGATCAAAATTAATGTCAAATAATATTAAAAATATTATTCCGTAATAATAATTTTTATTTAAAAAATAGTTTTATTCTAAAAATTTAATATTTTTTATACAAAAATTAAAAAAATCATTTTTATAAATTTTTTCTAATAAATATTAAACCGACTAAACCGATCCGACTTAACTGCTAAACCGACTTAACCGAATCTGAAGAAAACTGAAATTTTATCGGTCGAAATTGGGCCATAAAAATGAAACTGTGGTTTACGTCGGATTTAAATTTTGGGCCCAAAACCGACCGTAACCGACCGATTGTCCTCCTCTACTTCGTTCTACAGTTTATAGTGTTTTAAGCGAGGGTTTTAAAAGGGTTTTAGTTACAAAAAGTATCAATTGCATGAAAAGTAAGTAACAACGGTAAAAAAAATTGAGATTTTAACGGTTTAAAAAGCATGTTAAGATTAGATTTCGTTAACCTAATTCATACATATTCTATTAATCGAGCATGTGAACTTGTTAATAATCAATATAATCACGTATCACTCATCAACACCGCTAAGTCTAGCTGATGTCGCGAGTTTTACCATATTGTTTAATCGATGATCTCTCACTCTATTAAACAATACAATAACATTAAGCTTTGATACAAATGAATATCAACTCCAAATCTATGTCTAGTATTTGGTTATTGATAGATGAAAATATTAGGTCAAGAGTTGAAAGACATTTCTCAATAATGATTCAAATCATAAATATAACATAAAAACAAAGAGAATCATCTATATTGATCATCAACTTGTTCACATACAAAGGATCAAAAGAATTACATACTTATTTATGGTTAACTGCCTCTAATCTTGACACAAAAGGGTTTAGCGAACCATAACCATGGTAGCTTCTTCCACAAGTAATGAGAAGAGATTCACAAGCATCAACATCAAAAATCTCGAAGATTGATGCTCCAAAATCTTGATTCTGAGTTCTTGATGATTTTTGCTCTGAAATTGGTCTTGGAATAAAGTTGGAATGAATTGTCTTTCAAAATATCTAGGGAAAAAGTATAAATAGCTTGGGCTAAAAAGTGGAATCACGCTAAGCCCCATCAGAGACCGCTTAGCACGATCAGGAACCAAAACTCAAACCACCATAAAGTGCGCTTAGCGCGATGAAGAATGTTCTTAGCGTGAAAATTGAGCTTTCCCAAGTGCCTAGGCCTCTCTAAGTTCGCTTAGCCAGCTTTGCAAAACTCAAATTCTTCCAAAATGCAACTTTGAAGCTTGCTTTGTGCTTTTAAGGGTCCAATGCTTCCAACATGCTATGAAACCTACAATTTTTCACCAATTTGATCAAACAAAAGCTATTTACATGACAATGCTAAAAACCACATATTTACACTAAAGCTAAGTTTTTATCATAACTTTCCATTGAGATCAAGTGAAAAAGGCCACAAAATACTATGGATTATATACACAAATTGGCCCTTAATAGTCACTAGCTTGACGGTCCATGCCTAAGGCACGTCAGGCGCACGGGAAACCCTCACGCTGGTCAATTTGGTTATTGTCTTCCTTTTATCAACCTTGCTACCATTTCTTCTAGATGGTAGCATGTATTTAAGTCTTCCACATACGATGTCCAATCATACACCTTAAAAATCACTTTCTCCTTATTGAAATTCAAGATAAGTTCACTTGTCTCCACATCTATTTTTGCTTTCCCGGTTGCCAAGAATGGGCATCCGAGAATTACCGACCCTTCAGAATCTCTTTTCATGTATAATACCACAAAATCTGCAGGAAAAACTAAACCATTGACATGCACTAACACGTCTTGTATAACACCAATCGAGTGAGTAACAGATTAATCAGCTAAAGCAATAGTTATATTACTCAGTATCATCTTTCCCAAGTCACACTCCTTAACCTTATCCAGTGGCACCACGTTTATACTAGACCCTAAATCACGTAAAGCATGTGGGATCTCCACTCCACCAATAGTAAAAGATATATAGAACTTACCTGGATCCTTTAGCTTTAGTGGCAATGTTTTAGGCACAGGATTGTCATCCTTTTCACTCACGTGGACTTGTTCCTTAACCACTTTTTGCTTCGTACCCTTTAGTAGTTCCTTCATGAATTTAGCAAATTCAGGCATAAATTCTAAAACCTCATGGAAAGAGATACTTAACGAAGTGTCTTCAGCATCTCCTTAAACTTGGAAAACATTCCCGCCTCATCTTCATGAATGGGTTTCTTCTTTATTATTGGATACAGTGCCTTGATGTAATCAGGTAGTGGTGGATTGAGATCATTGAGGATTTGCTACTTGGTTCTTCTCCACGGGGAGTTTTTGTATATTAATTGACCAATGGTGACTCCTCTCTCTTCTTGGTCACCCTTGAATTCACTCTCTTCTCTTTCTTTGCTTAATTATCCTTTTTCCATTATCATCTCTTCAACTATTTCATCCTTACCTTTATTAACAGTCACTTATAAACTTGTTTCCACAACCTTGTAAGATTCATCCTTAGGATTATCTATCGTATTACCTGAGTATCCTCCACTCGAGCTCGGTAAAACAGTTATTTGTCTAGATAACTGATCAATCATCATCTCCAAATTTTTTATTTAAGCTACTCATGGTCTCATGATTCTTATTTATCTTATCCAAGCTACTCCGAGTGGCCTTGATGTAGTCTTGCAAAGTCACTTCCATTTGTGAAGGTTTCCTTTGGAAGTTGGAAGCTTGTTGGTTTTGTAGCACAACTTGGTTACCACTTGAATTCTGATTGATTACCAATCGAAAATTTGGATGATCCTTCTATCTCAAATTATAGGTGTTGGAATAAGGGTTGTTCTTTTGAAAATTTGTAAATTAGACCTCTTCACTTGACCCTTCTAAAGAGCACCTTCCGTTTTCATGTCCACCTCCACAAAAATCACACCTAAATTCTTGTACCGGACTCACGTTAGCTTTATTTAAGTTGTTTTCGGCTAGCTGCTTATTTAATAATTCAATTTGAGCTAAAAGAGCAGTTTGAGTATAAATAGCTAACATACCTTTAGGGGTGCCTACCGTTTCACTTTTTATTGTCTTTTCACTCTTATTTCGGTACTCATTCAAGCACATCTTCTCAATTAGATCCTTGACTTGTGGTTTGGTCATTTGTCTAATTGTGCCTCCAGCGGAAGCATCTAGCAACATTCGTGTCTGAATCATGAGGCCTTTAATGAAATTTTGCATCTTCTCTGTGAATCATAGAGTGATTCCGTGTCTTGTTGCTCAAAATTTACAATTTCGGCCCTTTTGTCAGTAAACTGGTTGGTGGTGAAAAATCTGTCTAGGAACTTATCTTTTAGCTCCTTCCATGATCGAATGGTTCCATTTGGAAGGCATATTAACTAAGCTTCCGCCCTTCCAGTGGGTGAGAAACCAAACAACTAGAACTCCATTTGGTCCTCCATGACATCATTTGGTTTGCACATCGAAGCGATTTTGTAGTAGCGTGCAAGATGAGCCCACGGATCTCTGATAGCATTCTCGTCGAACGGATTGTCTCTTAGACCGGAAAGCACAAATTCTTAATATCAAAGTTAGCAGGGTCTACTAGTACAAACCCTCTAGAAACCTGATATACGCTGGTTCTTTTACAGTAATCCCTCATAGTTTAGAGTACTAGTGTTGCCATGTCATCCCCTTCTTTGGTGTCTGAAGTAAGTAGTGATGGATCTTCTAGTTGGCAGCTAGAGTTGCTTCTCTAGCTGCTTTTCTGAGAGCACGTGCAGTTCTTTCAATTTCTGAATCGAATGATAATAATGTCGATCCTGAACTGCGCATACACAAACAGGAAATACCACAGTAGCATTAATAAGAAATAAGCAAAAAGTAATAAAAACTAAAAATAAAAATAAAGTGTTGCACAAGAGTTGCCCTGTTACAATCAACAGTCCCCAACAATGGCGCAAAAAACTCGATGACTTCTCGACAAGTGTACTGATAATGTCACAGTAATAAAAGATCAAATCCACAAGGGTTGTGTTCAAACAAGACAATATTTGTGCAAAGTAAAGAAAACAATAAATGGGGTTTTGTTTCAGGTTGCAGAGCAAAAAACAAAATAAGAGATTTAAACAGAATTACTAAGATGGTTAGGTTGTGTATCAAATCCCCTAATTCTCTTTTGTTGATGTTTGATGCCTTGTATGAATGATCTTATTCCTCATGAAATAACTCATTAATCATTACTTGAAGCTTCCTATTAATAGTACATCAACGTAAGCAGGATTAGGCGATAGACAAAACTTTAATTCCATATGCCACTACTTGAGGTTTCCTATTCCTATTCAACCAGCGTAAGTAGAACAATTGCCCTAGGTCCAACACATAGGCTAAGGGTCAGTAATCCTTATGCGTGCGATATCAATTTAACAGAGTATCTCAAATAAAAAGCATTAAGAACGATAAGCAATTGAATAAAATTATAGTTCAAAAGATTCATACAAAGTCAAATCAACATATAATCCAACAAGATTGAAAAAGGTTCATCACACACAACCAAACCTAGAGGAGTTTAGCTACTCATAGTTAAAATTACAATACCAATTAAAATAAAGAGAATAATATATGAATTCCCTTGAAGGATTGGCCTCCAATGGCTTCTGATGCTCTCAAGGTCACCCTTTGATACTATAAAATCGTGCTTTAAGTGCCAAAATTCGTAACCCTTGTAACAATGCAGAAATACCCCTTAAAAAGAGTTCAGAATGCGTCAGAAAAAACCTAGAAAAAGTCATCATCGCGTGCATTATAGATTTATTGCGTGCACGATGTAACTAGTACATCACTATCGCGCGCACGATGCTTTGCGTGATTATTCCAGTAGCTACACCAAAAAACTCCCTTTTCACCTGAATTTTCACTAAGTCCCATTCCTTCACACTTAGCTATTTTTTCCTCATTCTTGTGTCTTTCTTCTTCCTTTTGGCTCATCTTTCGCTTGTTTTTCTCTGATTCTTTGCATAATCTTATGCAATGATGGATTGTCATCAATCCATTAGTGTGTGGATACAAATGTGTTTGAGAAGATCACTAATTCAAAGACAGAGAAGGTTAGGTAGGACACACTGGTACGAAGCTATGACGGTGATGCATTAGTGAAGAATGTGAAGCTTCAATATCTACGTAAGCAATATTAAAATCTCAACATGAAGAACAATGAGAAGGTACCTGGTTACATCTCAAGAGTGATTATGTTCACAAAAGAGATGAAATCTTGTAGAAAAACTCTCTCTAAACAAGTAATCATTGAAAAGGTACTAAGATTACTTACTCCTCCATTTGATTACATTGTTGTAGCAATTGAACACTCTATGGATCCCAGCACCATGAGAATTGAAGAGCTGTAAAGTAGTCTAGAGGCGCAAGAGTTATGTCTGACTGAGAGAACCTCTGGAAAAGAGGTAGAGCAGGCTCTAAAGGAGTCTTCTGGTAAGAAGAATTAGAAGCAGTCTTGATTAAAAGCTAAAAAGAGACATGGTGGTGGTTATCAGAATTCAGAAGGTTCTAACTCTGATGAAAAGAAACATCATAAGGGAAAGGAGAAGGTTGACAAGAAGAAGGTTCAGTGCTACGGTTGTAAGAAGTTTGGCCACTTTGCTGTTGATTGTTGGTCAAATAAGGAAAGGAAATCAGAAGAAGCAAACATAGCCATATAAGTGTATGATGATGAACCTGTGTTATTGATGGCTTATGAATCTGATGGTGGATATTTGGTAAACTGGTGGTATATGAACACTAGTTGTTCAAATCATCTAACTAAAAACAAACATTGGCTGATTGATTTTGACTCTAGAAAGAGGACAAAGATCAGATGTGCTGATGATAAGCACCTTAATGCTGAAAGAATGGGAAATGTTAAGGTCATAGTGAAGAATGGAAAACTATTCTGATCAAGGATGTTTAGTATGTTCATGGCATGAAGAGCAATATGATGAGTGTAGGTCAGCTAATTATGAAAGGTTTCTCAATTACTATGAAGGACAATCTCTTGAAGTTGTATGATTCTGATCAAAAGTTGATTATACAATAAGAACAGGGAAGCAACAAAACATTCAAAGTGAATGTGGAAACAACTGAAGCTAAATACCTTAGTGCTGAAGGTGACAGTGAGCTATGGCACAAGAGATTGAGGCATCTGAACTTCAAAAGCTTAGAGCATCTGAGTTCTAAGAAGATGGTACATGAAATTCCTAAGATTGTAAAGCCTGAGAAGTCATGTGAGGTATGTATGAAAGGCAAGCAACCTAGATTGCCATTTACATCAAATGTGGTTCCAAGAGCAAAACATGCTTTAGGAGTAGTGCATTCTAATGTATGTGGACCATTTGAAGTACCTTCGGTTGGAGGAAACAAATACTTTGCGTCATTCTGGAGGAGTTCATAAGAATGACATGGGTAACACTCATCAAGTTTAAGAATGAGGTGTTTACTGAGTTTGAACTTATTACAGGATCTGAAGATCAAGGTTAGCAAGTATGTAAAGTTGATGATTGACAACAAATCAACTATAAGCCTTGCCAAGAATCCAGTGTTGCATGGAAGGAGCAAGCACATTGACACAAAGTTCCATTTTCTGCGCAATCAAGTTCAGAATGGAGTGCTTAAAATTGTTCACTGTAGCACTCAGAAGCAACTTGCACACGTGCTGACTAAAGCTATCAAGACTGAAGATTTTATCCATTTGAGGGATGAAATTAGTGTTGTTGATTTTAGTCTTGAATGTGGATTAATGGATGGTGTTAGAGTGTAATCCAAATTCAGATTTCAGTTGCATTTAGAGCTAATTTGCATTTCATTTACTAGGCTGTGAGAGTTTAAATACTAAACCAATTTGGGTTTGTAACAGAATCTGAGAGTAATCATTTTCATCAAAAAGTTAGTTACAAATTTGTTTTCTCTCTCTTCCATCTTCCTCTTATTCCCCTTCCTCTTCATTCTTGGCACCCATATAAATCTATATTATATTAAAAGTATAGGAATTTGATCTCACTCAAATGATGATAAACCCTTTATATAATCATCGTAAATAATGATATATTCTATTTGCGTTTGTAAAACTCTAATTATGATATATTATAGGCTTAAATTGTCTTTTGGTCCCTGTAAGTAAGCGAGTTTTTTATTTTGGTCCCTGTAAGTTATTTTTTTGGGTTTAGTCCTTATATTTCACTGTTTGCATATATTTTAGTCCCTAAAGACAAAATCCGCAAGAAAAACCGAAGGAAAATAAAAAAAAAAACTTACAAGGACCCAGACCAAAACAAAACTTACAGGGACCAAAATCAAAAACTCGCTAACTTACTGGGACAAAAAGACTATTTAAGCCTATATTATACAATTACTACTCTGTTTAATTTTGCACTAAAAATAAAAGTAGTATCCATTGTATAATCGGAGTATTTAATTCTAGTGGATTATGATAAATCTTTATCCTATTTATTCATGTTGGATTAGTAGAAGTGCATGTGTACATAAATATATAATCTTAAAAATTTAAGATTACTATTCTCACACATTCTTGCGCATATTATAAATATGACATATTCTAAGAAGATTTTAAAATAAACAATAACTCTAAGAAGTCTTATTCTATTATAATGAGATATATAGTATTCTCTTAATCTCGAGAAACATCATAATTTGATGTTTAGGTCGATATTAAAAAGACACAATAATTATTTAGCATGCAATAATGTTGTGTTATTCTGTCTTTAACATCCAGACTCTTGAAGTCATAAATATGAAAGTACAAGTATAATATCAATACTCCTATCGAGTATGATACTTTGTTATGAAAGTACTTGTGATTAAATGTAATTACTATATTAATATGATACATCTATATGTAATTACTATTTTTAGACCTAGGTGGATATTCTATGACATATAATTTAAATTTTATTAGTATAATTACTAACCATTTACTTATACACATGAGTAAGTAAGTCTTTGATATTTTGGATTAGTGAGAGTTTATCATTAGCATATTCATATGCTTGAGTCATACTTTATAACATATTTCTCTAAACTTAAATATGTTATTCTAAATTCATCTTTCTTTATATAAAATATAAGTCTTTAACATATATGATTTGTTTTTCCTATCGGATACAATTTCTTTAACGTTGAAGCATATTTATCTTTTGATTAGTTAGTGTTTTGATAATTATTGATATTTTAATATTAAAACTAAATTTTTAATAATTAATTATTGTCATCCAAGTGAGAGATTGTTAGATTAATGATTTAACTAATCAAATGTGGATTGACATAATTAATTATTAATAAATTATAATATGGTCAATTGACATTAAACACTAATTATAGATGAATTATTTGATCGAGATTTGTGTCTGAATAGATCGTGATGGGTTGAACAATTTATTTAAGCCCAATGTGAGGTTATGCCCTCGGCCGTTTAACTATTTAAATGTTATCCCTTTAAACGATTAAAATACTCTTAAAATACTCTTAAAATTAATTTTTAAATATTTAAATTATAAATTATAATATTTATTAATATAAATATTATAAAATAAAATAAAATAATGTATAATATATTAAAATGAATATTATGAAATGAAAACGATTAGTTATTGTTCTGGACTGGGCCGAGGCTGTCCAACAGGCGAGCAGGCCCAACCCATACAGCTTGGGGAGGCCCAATAAGGCTCTTCTGCAAGCCACAGTTTCGTCGGGCACTTTGGTAGCGTCGGGCACTTGGGACAACAGGAGAGGAGGACATCACACCCTACTGAGATGTACCTCCCCGACAGATCAGCTTCTCCTCGCGAGAATGCTACACATCACTCCTCGACGGACATGATTCCTCCCCGCGAGGCCATGTCCATTCTACGGGCTTGATATATCCTCGACACAGAAGGCTCCTCCCCGCGAGGAGTACCCAACAGTCCTTACCACGTGGACACGTTCCAAGTAACCTCCCACGTCCGAAGGATTCGGTCTGCCCTACTTCCAGAAATCTAGGAGCAGTTACTCTAGGGCGAAGACCACGTGCTGGTCTTCACTACTACACGTAAGCCCTAGCAGTTGCTTGGAGTGGACCAAGTTGATCCAGCCCACTGCAGGTAACCGTTGGCCCCGCGCTGAGGGCTCTCTATAAATACCCTATCACTTGAGAGGGTCAGGTTAGACACATTTTCTTACCACTCTACACTTTCTGTATTTGCTGTTACTCTGTACACTCTCTTACTTGAGCGTCGGAGTACCTTGCAAGTACACCCCCACCATCTCTCACCATCACCGGAGCTGCCATTCCAGATGCCGTTGGCCACTATCAACTGTCTGATCCAGGTACGATCAGTGGCGCCGTCTGTGGGAACTTGTAAGCTTTCCCGTTTTTCTGCTCGATAAACCAAAGCTTTCTCCATTCAACAACCATCATGGCCAACCCGTCGGCGAATCAAGCTCTAGACAACATTATCGCGCAGCTCAGTACTGGCAACTGCGTCGACAATAATGCTGCCCAACCTGTCGTGGAGAACGACATCAGAGACGGACTCACTGCCTCACCATTTTCCGAGGAAGTGGAGTACGAGACAGCTCACCAAGACGGACATGAAACAGTCCTCCAGCCCGTTTTCCAGCCCGTGGACCCGCCGCCAAATGCGGACCCGAGCACTGCTGCCCTGTTTGCTTTGGTCAATTAGACCAACCAGATGATCTTCAACCAGAACATCCGGATTGAGGCGCTGGAGAAAGGTCGTGGTCGGAATTCCCTGCGAAGGCACCGACCACCACCATTTCCAAGACATTCGCAGTCCCCAGAGGCATCTCGCAGCCCCTCCCCAGTTCACAGGGGTCGCAGGCCACGCTTAGAGCATACTCAGCCGGAACATCCTCAGAAACGCCACCACTCCCCGCCACCAAAGGGGCCAGTTCGCTCCTCAAAAAATAAAAGGAGCAGGTCGGACGCCGAGGAGCCCAGAGGCCGCCCAAAGGACCACTCCCCGAGGCGTCACTATGTTCATGGACAACACTCCCCCTCTGTGTCTCTGGGAGCCAGCGAGGATGATGATTACCAGACCTGTTAGTTCTTGGATTGGCTGGAATTTTGGTAAAACAAAGTATGTTCAATGTTGATGTCAAGGTACTGATGTTGCAACATTGAGTCTTAACACTGGGCTGTGTTAAGTAGTTAATTTGCTGAAGTTGGATGTCTGATGTCACATGGCGATGTTGTGACATTAGATCTGCAGAATTAATAACATCAGGTTGTGATGTTGTTAGGGTTCGCGTGTTAGCTGGAATTGTGGAGAGCAAGTTGTCTCATTGGATGCGAATATCTTGGGTTAGATATTTTCTGCTGCAAAGGATATCTGGTGCAGATTTGTAGGAGATTTAAAAGGCTGAAGATTTAAAAAGATTTTAGGAGAAAATCAGTTTTAAATATTCAGTTTTAAATAACAAATCGGGCGAGATTTTGTAGCAGTTCCAAGACTAATTCAAGGAGCTATATAAAGCGCACCAGTTCTAGAGAAAAGTAACGAAGAAAGTGAGCCAAAGACTGAGAGTCGTTTTGTGTCTTCGTGCATGTTTTGTAAGCCATTCGAGAGTGAATTGGTATTGTGATTTTGAGTTGTTCTTGATCAAAGCGGTGAAGCAGAATCAAGTAGTGGTATTCAAAGTATGTGATCTTTGAAGTGTTTTAGGGATTGAGTAGTGTTCTCATATCTAAGTGGTTTCTTAGGTAGAAAGTCACTAGTAGGAATTAAGTTTAGGAGATTGTCAACTGGGTTGTTGAGTCTGTAAATTAATTCTACAAGTAGTGAATTTCATTCCTGGCTTGGTAGCCCCCAGACATAGGTAGTTAGACCGAACTGGGTGAACAACTTGGTGTGTTATTTGTAACTGTTATTGCTGTCCATTTGCAGAGTGTGTTGTTGTGACATCGCACCTTAACATCACACGTCTGATACTAGAATTTCAGGACCCCTCTGGCCAGGCACATCATGGACGCCCCTATTCCTAAGGGCCTGGAGAGGCCCCCATCCTTGGGGACATATGACGGGACATCTGATCCTGATGACCATGTCGAGAGTTTTGAAGCTCTGCTCGATTTCAGGAATGTCTCCGATGTAATGTCTGAATTTAATTAATTAGTTAATCAAATTATTGAAGGATTTAATTATTGGATTTAGGCGAAGTTGAGAATTAATCGGAGTAGTTGGATTTGTCGGTATTATTTTAAGAGGCGTATTGGGATTATTAAGTTAAATTCGGATTTTAGTCGGTTAAATCGGAGGAATAATATTAAGAATAATATTATTTATTTATTGGACTATCTTATTTAATTAACTAAGTTGAATTGTTGGACCATTTGGTTGATAATCGGAATTAATCTATTAAGCCGGGAGTAAGTAGTTGGTCGCAAATTATTATTTCGGTTAATTTTGTGTTTCGAAGAATTAAGTCGTTAAGTCGGAATATTAGTCAGAAAGTCGAAGAAATAATATTATAAGTGATATTATGGATTATTGGAGCATGTTGGGTAATGGGTTTGGATTTCGTCGGGATTAGCAATTAAGGGGTGTATGACTTAGGTCCATTAGTTGTTATATTGGATTATTATTATTATTATTAATTTAATAATAAGAAAAAGAGAAGAAGAATTAGTCAAGAGGAGAAAGAGGAACAGAATGGGAGAATGGGAGAACGAGGAAATTGGAGAAAACGGTTACGAGAAGTTGCCGTCGGAAAGCCGATCGGAGATTCGAGCGGCCACCGATTTTAAGGTAAGGGTGGGGTTCGAATTTTATAACCGGGAATATGATAATTGATATGTAGGATTGGGTCTTATATAATTGCTACTGCCTGTGCATTTAACTGTTGTATTGAATTATTAATTTGATCCACACTGTTGAATTGGACGTAAAATGCTTATTCGTATGATTTCACATGTTTGGTTGAATTGGATGGAAAATTACAACATTTGATATGTTGAGATTTTGAGATTTGGGATCAAAACCAAAGTGTTAGAATTCATGTTTTATGGTTCCAAATCATTACTATATATTAGGTATGAATGAATATGTGTTTATTTCATGAAACATGATTGAATTGGTTGGATTTTAGAGGAAAATTGCAGCAACCCGTAGCAGTTTTATGAAGAAAATTCTGTTTTGGAAAAAATTCAAAAATTCATATCTTTTGATCCGTAAGTTCATTTTGACCCCCGTTCGAAACGTTGGAAAGCTAACGAAATATTATTTCTATTAAAAATAGTCTTGCTTCCAGTAGATGATTTATTGATTTCGGGGTTTTATAAAATGTTGTGTTGTCGGGTTTTTATTGCGAAAAATGCATTGCGGTTGACGAATTGGTTGTGAGAAACTGGTAGATGTTACCTTAGGGTGTAATTCTGTTGTAGTTCTGTTCACTGTCTTGGACAAATTGAAATCGATATGAATCTGAGGAAAGGTTGTGAATTTGGAAAGAAACTGGAACGAACGGATTCTGAGACGGAGGATTTTGGGGTCGTGACGACCGTGGTGGTGTTGTGACGATCGTGATGGTGTCGTGACGACCGTGGTGATGTTGTGACGACCGTCCCACGGGCAAATCCTGGGCTGTGGAAAATTGGAGATTTCGTTTATATATCAGTAGCATATGAATTATATATATATATATATATATATATATATATATATATATATATATATATATATACATGTTAGTAACACATATGAACTATATATTAGTAATGATAATAATAGTTTGGTATTATTAATAAGGTAATTTTGGGAGTTTTAGAATTAGAGGTGTTCTACTAGTCTAAGATTTAGTCTTAATAATTAAATGACAGGTAGTATATATGTAGTAGAAACATGAGACTATAAGGTAACATTTATAATTAGCAGTAGCATATTTAGTAGCAATGGTGTCCCAGAAATAATTTGTGGTTAAACAAAGGTTGTTCAAGTAGTTTAGCAGAGTTACTAGTTTAATTAATTTAGTAGCAGTGAAGTAGCAGGGCTAGTAGTTTTAACAGAAATCAATATTAACAGTGAAGGTAAATTAGTGGCAGGATTAATTAAAGTAGCAGAGTAGAAAATAATAGAAATATTAGTAGTTTTAGCCGATAATTAATTAATCGGTTTTTAGTTGAAAACTGTCCGAATAATTACGGAACGTTTGTAACTTGTTTTGGTTGAATCGGTGTGTTGTATACTTGCTGAAAAATATGAATTTGCAGGTGGTGAATGGTTAGGCTTATGACCAATGTTGGTGATGTGATGTTGAATATGTTGTTGATTAAGTTGTAGGTCAAACGACCAATGTTAGATTAAGTTGATGCAAGTGGTGCATGTTTAAGTTGTTGTTCTCGTTGTTGTTATTGCGTTGTTGTTGTTGTGACGTTGTGGTTATTGTTGCATGCATACATTTGCATTGATTAAGTTGGCCTTGATGGCACCTGTTTAAGTTGGCCTTGATGGCATCCGATTAAGTTGAAAATGCCTCGATAACCTGGCATATGTTTAAGTTGGGAGTTTTACTCCGATGGTACCACATGCATGTGCATAGTTGAGTCGCATTTGAGTTGCATGTTGAAGTTGTTAATATTATTACGTTGTTGTTGATTGTTGGTGTTGTTGATATAAGTTGTTATTGTTGTGAGTTATTGTTGTTATAAATTGTTATTGCTGTAAGTTGTTGCTTGATACAGGTTGTTGTTATAAGTTTTTGTTTGTTATAAGTTGTGGTTGCTCTTAAGTTGTTTACTAATAGTTGTTGTATGACTGTTGTATGAAGCGGTGAAATTTGTGTGATTCTAATCTAATATATTAATTATCATGCCTTTGATTATATTTTTCGATATCTCACCCCTTCTGTAATGATGTTACCTATTATGGGTAAATGAGCAGGTACTGAAGAATAGCTGTGGAAGTGAAGTAATTTTATGAAGTCCTTTAGTTGCTGTTAGTTCGAGTTGGTCTTGCTCTGATACGTAGCACTCGGGGGGAATGTTTATGTTGTTGTTTCTAAGTTGTTGTTATTACTAATTGTTGAATAATTATAAATTGAACGTTGTTTTGGTCGAATAAAGTTGTTAGCTGATTTATAAGTTGTGAATGCCGAATGCTATGTATCTATTTAAAAAAGAAAGACAGGTTTATGTTATTGGTTTTGTTGACTAAGTTGAAAATGTGACATCTCATTTGTTTTATGTTGAAAATTTTGCACTCTGATTTTTAATAAACGTTGGGTAGGAAATGGGGTGTTACATTAGTGGTATCAGAGCAGGTCGGTCTGTCCGGCCAATGTTGTCTAATGTCGTTCATTCCTTAGTACTCGACATGTGTGGGAAACATTGTCGGTGCTTGTTTGTTAGTTTCTGGTCGTTGTTTGCAGGTGTTGGTTTGGATTAAGTGGGAGAAAAGCTTGTCTCCCGGACGTGTTGTTGGTATGTAGAAGTTGGTTCAAGGCGATGTTGATTGCAAGAGTGCAAAGGTTGTTGAAGCGATGTTGTTGCGGACCGGCGAGAGTTTAGACTCATGAATTCGTATCGGTCGAGTTTGAGAAGTGTGTGGAATATGGATGAGGAATTGGTTGAGAATAAGGAAGTATGCCAATGGAAATGATAAGTTGATGGATCAAGTCGGTAGATTAATATGCCTTGAGTATAGTCGGATTAAAGTTGAGTAATTTTAGAGTTGGATGAAAAGAAATAATTGTTGGCAGATTTTGGAGCAAGCGGGAGAGAGATGGAACTTATGTTCATCAATCTCAAATTCTGATTTTTTTGCAATTTTGGAGTAGCTGTCGGTAAAAGAGGCATAACTTTTTACTCGTGATTCCGATTGAAGTGGTTCTGGACTTTTTGGAAAGCTTACGAAATTCCCTATAGTTTGCATATAAGATTTGTCTTCAGGAAGTTTGTGAAGAGGGAGAAAAGTGTGTTTTAATATATGGGTCTGATGCTGATTTTTGGAAAATTCTGCATATGGAAATTCTGAACCAGTCCCGTTGTAAGGATGATAACTTTTTACTCGTAACTCGGATTCAAGCGATTCTTGAAGTTCTGGAATCTTCGCAAAATTCTCTTCATTTTGGGATATGATTTTGTGATTGAGAGTTCTGTGTCGAAAGAGATATCTGTGGTTGAAGTTGAGCGACTGCTGCTGAAAAAAAAATTGGAAAGATGAAGCCGAGTGTGAAATTTTGATAAGAATAATATGTTGGTAATTATAAGGATGTGACGGTATCTGAGAAAGCATCGAGATGCAATTTATGTTGATTAAGGAGAAATAAGTGATGATGTCATGTGATAGTAATGTTGAGAAGAAGACGGATGGTTGATTTGCAACGTTAAAAATTTTAACTTGGATAAGAGTTGTAATTGGAGCGAGCCGAGTTGGATAGTACTTAAAGTAGTAGCGATTCCGGTGTTGGGAAGATATTTAATAATTGTGTTGTGCTACGAGCATGTATAAGAGATTACGTATTAGATTTTGGACGTTTTGGTATAATTGACGAAGTTGAAATTAAGGAAACTAAGAAGACGTTGATAAGCCTCAGAGAGTTGGCGGAGCATTGTGCTTACGGACTTTGGGCACAAGTTGTAGTACGCTATTGTGTTGGGTAATGATGATTTATGCCACTGTTGTGGTTGCCGGCTGTCTATTGACAAATTAAGGAATTGATCACCCTTAATCTCTTGTTGATAGTAGACGGAATCATAATTGATGGATAGATGTGTCGTGCCAACTAGTATAGTACGTATTTGAATTGGTTGAAGTCAAGCCAAGTGCTTGTGGATTGTTTATTTTGTCGATGTAGATTCATATATGAGCATAGTAGTTGAATTTAAGGATGATGGCATGAGGTTGCGATTTGATTGATGAGTAGTATGGAAAATTTCAGTCGAGACTGGATAATGTGAGAGTTGAGTTACAGGTAGAACAAGAAGTTAAATTATAAGTTGATTTGAAAAAGGGGAGTTTTGGTTGGTAAAGATGATTTATCTTGTTGAATTTAAGTGGACTCAGGTGTCAAATGTTGTTGTAATGTTGTTATGCGCCTAAGGTGATTTTGGGAACTATGTTGATAAAAGATAGTAAAGTTGTAGTTTATGTGTGGTGTTAACGGGGAGATCCCAAAGAGTTAAGTCGAAAGCCTTGGTATTATGTCGATTTTGATGATTGGAAGTTGGAGGTTAACTGAGTAGAGTTAGTACCTTGAAAGTAATCAGAGTGCGCAGCGAACGCGTAGTGTATTGCGGTTGCTCAGACGTGAATTGTACCGATGTTGATATTTGGTTACGTTGATGTTGTGTTTAAGTTGGTGTTCTTATGTTGTTGTGTTCTGGTTCTTAAACCGGTAAATTCTTAAGTTGGTTACTTCTTGTGTTGCGATGTTAGTTGTCAATTGCATCACTTGGGTAGTATTCGCGTTGTTGTCGCCGTTGAGGTTAAGAACCGTTGTTTGTGTTATATGTGGAGTTGCCTTGCGAGGACGAGATTTGATTACTCAGAAGAATTAAGTTGTTGGAATAGTCGTGTCGGATAAATTTTCGAGGAAGAAAATATTCTAAGTGGGGGAGAGTTGTAACGCCTGAATTTAATTAATTAGTTAATCAAATTATTGAAGGATTTAATTATTGGATTTAGACGAAGTTGAGAATTAATCAGAGTAGTTGGATTTGTCGGTATTATTTTAAGAGGCGTATTGGGATTATTAAGTTAAAGTCGGATTTTAGTCGGTTAAATCGGAGGAATAATATTAAGAATAATATTATTTATTTATTGGACTATCTTATTTAATTAACTAAGTTGAATTGTTGGACCATTTGGTTGATAATCGGAATTAATCTATTAAGCCGGGAGTAAGTAGTTGGTCGCGAATTATTATTTCGGTTAATTTTGTGTTTCGAAGAATTAAGTCGTTAAGTCGGAATATTAGTCGGAAAGCCGAAGAAATAATATTATAAGTGATATTATGGATTATTGGAGCATGTTGGGTAATGGGCTTGGATTTCGTCGGGATTAGCAATTAAGGGGTGTATGACTTAGGCCCATTAGTTGTTATATTGGATTATTATTATTATTATTATTATTATTATTTTAATAATAAGAAAAAGAGAAGAAGAATTAGTCAAGAGGAGAAAGAGGAACAGAATGGGAGAATGGGAGAACGAGGAAATTGGAGAAAACGGTTACGAGAAGTTGCCGTCGGAAAGCCGATCGGAGATTCGAGCGGCCACCGATTTTAAGGTAAGGGTGGGGTTCGAATTTTATAACCGGGAATATGATAATTGATATGTAGGGTTGGGTCTTATATAATTGCTACTGCCTGTGCATTTAACTGTTGTATTGAATGATTAATTTGATCCACACTGTTGAATTGGACATAAAATGCTTATTCGTATGATTTCACATGTTTGGTTGAATTGGATGGAAAATTACAACATTTGATATGTTGAGATTTTGAGATTTGGGATCAAAACCAAAGTGTTAGAATTCATGTTTTATGGTTCCAAATCATTACTATATATTAGGTATGAATGAATATGTGTTTATTTCATGAAACATGATTGAATTGGTTGGATTTTAGAGGAAAATTGCAGCAATCCGTAGCAGTTTTATGAAGAAAATTCTGTTTTGGAAAAACTTCAAAAATTCATATCTTTTGATCCGTAAGTCCGTTTTGACCCCCGTTCGAAACGTTGGAAAGCAAACGAAATATTCTTTCTATTAAAAATAGTCTTGCTTCCAGTAGATGATTTATTGATTTCGGGGTTTTATAAAATGTTGTGTTGTCGGGTTTTTATTGCGAAAAATGCATTGCGGTTGACGAATTGGTTGTGAGAAATTGGTAGATGTTACCTTAGGGTATAATTCTGTTGTAGTTCTGTTCATTGTCTTGGACAAATTGAAATCGATATGAATATGAGGAAAGGTTGTGAATTTGGAAAGAAACTGGAACGAACGGATTCTGAGACGGAGGATTTTGGGGTCGTGACGACCGTGGTGGTGTTGTGACGATCGTGATGGTGTCGTGACGACCGTGGTGATGTTGTGACGACCGTCCCACGGGCAAATCCTGGGCTGTGGAAAATTGGAGATTTCGTTTATATATCAGTAGCATATGAATTATATATTAGTAATGATAATAATAGTTTGGTATTATTAATAAGGTAATTTTGGGAGTTTTAGAATTAGAGGTGTTCTACTAGTCTAAGAATTAGTCTTAATAATTAAATGACAGGTAGTATATATGTAGTAGAAACATGAGACTATAAGGTAACATTTATAATTAGCAGTAGCATATTTAGTAGCAATGGTGTCCCAGAAATAATTTGTGGTTAAACAAAGTTTGTTCAAGTAGTTTAGCAGAGTTACTAGTTTAATTAATTTAGTAGCAGTGAAGTAGCAGGGCTAGTAGTTTTAACAGAAATCAATATTAACAGTGAAGGTAAATTAGTGGCAGGATTAATTAAAGTAGCAGAGTAGAAAATAATAGAAATATTAGTAGTTTTAGCCGATAATTAATTAATCGGTTTTTAGTTGAAAACTGTCCGAATAATTACGGAACGTTTGTAACTTGTTTTGGTTGAATCGGTGTGTTGTATACTTGCTGAAAAATATGAATTTGCAGGTGGTGAATGGTTAGGCTTATGACCAATATTGGTGATGTGATGTTGAATATGTTGTTGATTAAGTTGTAGGTCGAACGACCAATGTTAGATTAAGTTGATGCAAGTGGTGCATGTTTAAGTTGTTGTTCTCGTTGTTGTTATTGCGTTGTTGCTGTTGTGACGTTGTGGTTATTGTTGCATGCATACATTTGCATTGATTAAGTTGGCCTTGATGGAACCTGTTTAAGTTGGCCTTGATGGCATTCGATTAAGTTGAAAATGCCTCGATAACCTGGCATATGTTTAAGTTGGGAGTTTTACTCCGATGGTACCACATGCATGTGCATAGTTGAGTCGCATTTGAGTTGCATGTTGAAGTTGTTAATATTATTACGTTGTTGTTGATTGTTGGTGTTATTGATATAAGTTGTTATTGTTGTGAGTTATTGTTGTTATAAATTGTTATTGCTGTAAGTTGTTGCTTGATACAGGTTGTTGTTATAAGTTGTTGTTTGTTATAAGTTGTGGTTGCTCTTAAGTTGTTTACTAATGTTGTTGTATGACTGTTGTATGAAGCGCTGAAATTTGTGTGATTCTAATCTAATATATTAATTATCATACCTTTGATTATATTTTTTGATATCTCACCCCTTCTTTAATGATGTTACCTATTATGGGTAAATGAGCAGGTACTGAAGAATAGCTGTGGAAGTGAAGTAATTTTATGAAGTCCTTTAGTTGCTGTTAGTTCGAGTTGGTCTTGCTCTGATACGTAGCACTCGGGGGGAATGTTTATGTTGTTGTTTCTAAGTTGTTGTTATTACTAATTGTTGAATAATTATAAATTGAACGTTGTTTTGGTCGAATAAAGTTGTTAGCTGATTTATAAGTTGTGAATGCCGAATGCTATGTATCTATTTAAAAAAGAAAGACAGGTTTATGTTATTGGTTTTGTTGACTAAGTTGAAAATGTGACATCTCATTTGTTTCATGTTGAAAATTTTGCACTCTGATTTTTAATAAACGTTGGGTAGGAAATGGGGTGTTACATCCGACGCTATCAAATGTCGATTATTCCCTACGACTCTTCGGAAAGGGGCCATGGCTTGGTACAAAAACCTAGCATCTGAATCAATCACGTCGTGGAAGGTTCTGAGGGAGCGCTTCAGAAAACATTTTACGGCTTCTCGTCGACATCCGAAGACGATAGCCTCCCTGGGAGCCATCTTTCAGGGGAAGGATGAACCTCTCCAGAGCTACATCGAGAGGTTCAACAAAGAAGCGGTCGAAATCCACGTGACCGATCACATCAAAATGTATCTCATCATCAAGGGTTTGCGACTAGGATCCAAGTTCGCAGAATCCATCGGACTACACCGTCCCCGCAGCTTTGAAGGCCTCCTCGAGAGGGCTCAGTCGCATATTGAGTTCGAGGAAGCTGAAGCCGCACAAATTGCCCTCTATTCGAGGTGCAGAGAAGGCCCCTGCGGCAACAAGAAAGAAGACTCCCCTCCACCCAGGCGAGGTGGAGACAGGAGAAGAGAAGACTCCCTTCCACCTAGGCGAGGTGGGGAAAGAAAAAAAAAAGCCCGGACCAAAGAGCCCCGCGAATCACGGGGACCGTCTGGCCTTTTCAAAGACTACACACCAATAAACGCGTCCCGCGCGCGCAATTTAACTACTGTGCCAATTCGGAGTTCGTCAAGGGGGGAATCCGCTTCCCGAAACCGATGGCTCCCAAACCAAATGCTGAGATCTAGGGAAGTTACTTTCTGGTGTAAAGATGGACAAAGAAGTTGGAGGATTCGTCAACAGACCCCCTATTTTGGATGGATCCAATTATGACTATTGGAAGCCAAGGATGACCACTTTCTTAAAATCCTTGGACAGCAGGGCTTGGAAGGCTATTGTTAAAGAGTGGAAAACACCTGTTGTGTGTGAGAAAGATGATACTGGCAAAGATAAAGAAGGCACCTCAAAGCCAAATCCTGAAGAAGAATGGACCAAGGAAGAAGATGAGCTGACCCTTGGAAATTCCAAAGCTCTAAATGCAATTTTCAATGGAGTGGATAAGAATATCTTCCGGTTAATTAATTCCTGTGAAGTTGCTAAGGAAGCATGGGATATTTTGAAGGTTACTCATGAAGGAACATCTAGAGTGAAAATGTCTAGACTTCAGCTTCTAACATCAAAGTTTGAAAGTCTGAAGATGAAGGAAGATGAGACTATTCATGACTTCCACATGAGTGTTCTTGAGCTGGCTAATGCATCCAGTGCTCTTGGTGAAAAGATGTCAGATGAAAAGCTTGTGAGGAAGATTCTTAGGTCCCTTCCTAAGAAGTATAAGATGAAGGTTACTACCATTGAAGAATCACAAAACATCAGCAAGATGAGAGTTGATGAGCTCATTGGATCTCTTCAAACTTTTGAGCTTGGGTTGAATGAGGAAGAACCAGAAAAGAAGCCTAAGAGTATAGCCTTGGTGTCAAATGATCAAGAAGAAAAAGGAAAGAGTTCAGAATCCCAGGAGGATCTATCTCAGGCCATAGTTATGTTGGGAAGACAGTTCAACAAAGTGTTCAAGAGAATGAATAATAACTTCAGGCCTAATGTCAAGAACATATCTTCTGACACCAGCAAGTTAAAAGAGAAGGATGAAGAGAAAACTGCCCAAGATAAAGGAGTTCAGTGCTTTGAGTGTGAAGGGTATGGTCATGTCAAGAAAGAGTGTCCCACCTTCTTGAAAAAGCAGAAGAAGGGCATGACAGTTTCCTGGTCTGACTCTGAAAGTGAAAGTGAAGGTGAGTCAGCAAAGCATGTTAGAGCTTTAACAGGAACTGTTGTTTCTAATGATGATTCTAATGATGGAGAAATAACGTATGAGGAGTTGGCATCTACTTATCAAGAGCTGTGTTTAAAAAGTGCTGAGATTTGCCAAGAAAACAAGTGCCACAAGCAACAGATTGCTCAGCTTGAGAATGAAAAAGTTGATCTGGAAAATGAGGTTGTACTAGTTAAAGCTCACCTTGATCAAATGACCAAGTCTGTCAGGATGCTGAGCTGTGGTACAGACACACTTGATAAGATCCTTCAGACAGAAAAAGTGGCTGGTGATAAGTCAGGTATAGGATTTGTGGCTGAGAAAAGGGTTTCTGCTGAAGCAAGCTCTTCAGGAGGAAAGGAGGAGGTGTCCCAACCAATGTCTCAAACAAAGAGACAGGATTCTACGCCTAAGAAGGTTGTTCAGCCTCAGAATGTTGAGAAAAAGGATGGTCCCCATCAGAGGAAGATTCAGCCATAAGGAGCTAGTCAGTATATGCCTCCCCAATATCACAAGAGTATGCAAGCTGCAAGGTTGAAACAGAATATGTCACATCAGATGTCTCAACATCAGGGAGACTGGTATGGATATGAATACAACAAGGCGGTGCCTCATTACTATGGAAGAAGGAAGCCTCATCACCATAGGAGACAGCCTAGAAGACAGCATCCTCAGTACAGAAGAAGACATTCCAACTATGGAAGAAGAAGACAACATTATGGGTGGCAGCCACATCATTATCATCAAAGTGGCAAAAGATTTAACCACTTTAGAGATGACAGAGTAAGATGCTTCTATTGTGGAAGGTTTGGACATATGCAGTACTTTTGTTTTAAATTGCATGGCTATCCACAATCTGCTCCTCAAAGCAAACCAAAGGAGGTCAGACCTAAAGTTGCTAAACAATGGGTTCCTAAGGAGAAGGTGAAATGTCTTTTAGCCCACACCTCAGATAGCCAGGTTGATAAGGATACATGGTACTTTGACAGTGGATGTTCAAAGCACATGACTGGAGTCAGAACTCTGATAGTTGAAGTCAGTCATTGTCCCTCTCATGAAGTTATGTTTGGCAATGGTGAAAAATGTGTTGTTGCAGGAGTTGGAAAAGTGAAAGGTGATGGTAGACCTGAACTTGACAATGTTCTGTTTGTCAATGGTTTAAATGTAAATTTGATCAGCATAAGCCAATTGTGTGACGAAGGATACAAAGTTAACTACACTAAAGATGAGTGTGTGGTTTCTGATGAGCATAATCAGGTTGTTATGAAGGGTGCCAGAACCAAAGATAACTGCTATCAGTGGATTTCCATTGAAGGTAATTCAACTAATGATGCTCAAGTTGATGTTATAACATCAGACTATGACGTCAGGATGCTGAAAGGTCACTCAGAGTTAATGAGTTCTGATGTAAATTTTTTTAAATTTTTAAAAGGAAAGTCTTTATGGAGGGAGAAAATTAGTAATTGGTCTTTAAGAGGTACTCAAAATCAGGCGCCTTACCACATTGATTCTATATCAAGATTCATCAAAGAGTTCTCATCTCAACGGTTCATCTCCCTCAACAGAATAGAAAAATCTTCTCTAAACCTAGTCTGTTACAAAGGAACAATGTCTTCCCCATCCAAGAACTATGATTCTCAAAGACCTGCGCATGTACGAACTAGGGTTTCTTCGGAAAAAGAACTTGCTGACAAAGAACACATTCCTATGGCATCCAGACTCAGGTAACTCTAAACGTTCAACCAAGCTGAATTAAACTGAAACTAGGTCATCATCCTCTCAAGCTATTGAGGAGAAGTATGATGTGGACATGCATTTGGAGCAGATTGCCACCAAAATTCTTGAGAAGGGAATACGGGTGAAAGGGATTTCTGTCCCATTAAGGTAAATGCCTGCTGAACAGGTAGACTCTCAAAGTGAGGATACAAATCTTCAACGACTGGCCTTGACGGTGATTCGAGACGCTGAAAGTGGTAATAAAGAAGAAGATCTTGAAGATACTGATGTCTTCTTTGATGTCAAAACACCGTCCCCTTGGAATGAAAGTCACAGGTGTAAAAGGAAGGATCAGGTTGAGGTTATAGATGTTGAGGACTCATCTGATAGTGAGGATAGGAAAGGGAAATGAGTGGAGTCCCTTCCTAATGAAGATATGGTCAAGGATAAGAAAAGGACTTCAGTCGCAGACTCTCCCAAGTCGTGGAGCAAAATTGCCAGGTCTGGCAAGAAGAGGAGAATCAGGGAAGAATCAGATTTAGAGTGTGATGTTCAAGACATCAACCCTGTGATGAAAGGAGCTGCTGATCAAGTACCTAATAACATCTCATTTCACTGTGCCAGAAGTGCATCCATGTGGAACTGTGTGAGCCAACGAAGGATAGCTCTGGAAAGAGAGCTAGTAGGTGATAACTTAGAGTCTACTGGAATTGTAGATCTAATTAAGTTTGCTGGTCTCATAAGGACTGTATCAGGATTGTCTAGTTGCTATGATAGACTGGTCAGAGAATTTATAGTGAATATCCCTGAGTCTATTAATAACAGCAAAAGCCTAACCTTTAGAAGAGTTACCGTCAGGGGTAAGTGTGTCTGGTTCTCTCCTAAGGTGATCAATGCCTACTTAGGAAGAAGTGAGGAAGATGATGGAGAATTAGAAGTTTCTAAGAATGTTATCTGCAAAGAGATCACAGCTAGTCAGGTAGAAGTTTGGCCTTCAAGAGGAAAGTTATCTGCAAGTTTATTAAGTGTGAAATATGCTCTTTTTCATAGAATAGGTGCGGTTAACTGGATTCCTACTAACCACAAGACCTCTGTTTCTGCTGGACTGGGAAAATTAGTTTATGCCATTAGAACAAAGAAACTAATTAATTATGGCTCTTACATCTATAATCAAACTATCAAGCACGCTGCAACAAGAGCTATGAATTTGCCTATTGCATTTCTATCCCTCATTTGTGGGATAATTCTGTCTCAGCATCCTGGGATTCTTAACCAGAATGATAGTATGTGTAGAAGGAAGCCTGGATTGTCGTTTCATCAGAAGCTGTTTAAAGGAAGACATGTTGCTGATAATGTCAAAGCATCTGCCTCAACATCTACTAATCATACTCATGTCAAGACTGATATGATTTCTGAACTGGAGGAAGCTTGTAAAGAACTTGATGAAGTCATCAGAGTAAACATTGAAAGGAATGACAAGTTTAAAAAATTACTTATGTCCCTGAAGATGAAGGAAAAAGAAAGTGAGAAAGTAGTTGATGATAAGACAGATGAGTCTGACAATGACAGTCCAAAAGAAGATGAAGAAAATGATGATCTCAGCTCAGATGATCAAAATTTTTAATGTTCCTCTTAATTAGTAGTTTTAGTTTTATGTTCTGCTTTTGTTTCAGCACTGAATGTGCTTGGTTATGTAATTTGAATATTGTGCTGTATATGCACCCGTTATATTGTTTTTCTGTTCTATGATTTGTTTTGCCTGGTTCAAACTGTGAGGCTAACAATGAGAGCTAGGGTAGTACTAATTGTAGTTAATAAGGCTCCTGCTTGAAGATTGTCTAATTGTGGCTAAAAAGGGGGAGAAGTAGCCAAGAGAGCCTAGAGTATCAAAGAGTACAAAGGTCAGTGCCAAGAGTTGATTGTTGCTGCTAAGGAATGAAGTCAAGAAATATGCAGCTGATTGCTGATGTTATAGTTCAGAAGTGCAGAAATTAAGGGGGAGTAATTGCATTGAGGGGGAGTGCTAATTGCTGCTAATAATGAAATATGTTCCGCTGCTCGAATGTTTGTGTTGCTGCAGCAGAGTTTTGTGAAGAGATTTGAAGATGCTGCTTGGAGTTTCAAAATCATTGATTGAAGTTTTTCCGCTGCTGAAGTCTCTGAAGGTGCAGAGTGCAGAGATTGTTTTAGCCAAAATTAGCCAAAGGGGGAGATTGTTAGTTCTTGGATTGGCAGCCAAAGGGGGAGATTGTTAGTTCTTGGATTGGCTGGAATTTTGGTAAAACAAAGTATGTTCAATGTTGATGTCAAGGTACTGATTTTGCAACATTGAGTCTTAACACTGGACTGTGTTAAGTAGTTAATTTGCTGAAGTTGGATGTCTGATGTCACATGGCGATGTTGTGACATTAGATCTGCAGAATTAATAACATCAGGTTGTGATGTTGTTAGGGTTCGCGTGTTAGCTGGAATTGTGGAGAGCAAGCTGTCTCATTGGATGCGAATATCTTGGGTTAGATATATTTGCTGCAAAGGAGATCTGGTGCAGATTTGTAGGAGATTTAAAAGGTTGAAGATTTAAAAAGATTTTAGGAGAAAATCTGTTTTAAATATTCAGTTTTAAATAACAAATCGGGCGAGATTTTGTAGCAGGTCCAAGACCAATTCAAGGAGCTATATAAAGCGCACCAGTTCTAGAGAAAAGTGACGAAGAAAGTGAGCCAAAGACTGAGAGTCGTTTTGTGTCTTCGTGCATGTTTTGTAAGCCATTCGAGAGTGAATTGGTATTGTGATTTTGAGTTGTTCTTGATCAAAGCTGTAAAGCAGAATCAAGTAGTGGTATTCAAAGTGTGTGATCTTTGAAGTGTTTTAGGGATTGAGTAGTGTTCTCATATCTAAGTGGTTTCTTAGGTAGAAATTCACTAGTAGGAATTAAGTTTAGGAGATTGTCAACTGAGTTGTTGAGTCTGTAAATTAATTCTACAAGTAGTGAATTTCATCCCTGGCTTGGTAGCCCCCAAACGTAGGTAGTTAGACCGAACTGGGTGAACAACTTGGTGTGTTATTTGTAATTGTTATTGATGTCCATTTGCAGAGTGTGTTGTTGTGACATCGCACCTTAACATCACACGTCTGATACCAGAATTTCAGGACCCCTCTGGCCAGGCACATCATGGACGCCCCTATTCCTAAGGGCCTGGAGAGGCCCCCATCCTTGGGGACATATGTCGGGACATCTGATCCTGATGACCATGTCGAGAGTTTTGAAGCTCTGCTCGATTTCAGGAATGTCTCCGACGCTATCAAATGTCGATTATTCCCTACAACTCTTCGGAAAGGGGCCATGGCTTGGTACAAAAACCTAGCATCAGAATCAATCACGTCGTGGAAGGTCCTGAGGGAGCGCTTCAGAAAACATTTTACGACTTCTCGTCGACATTCGAAGACGATAGCCTCCCTGGAAGCCATCTTTCAGGGGAAGGATGAACCTCTCCGGAGCTACATCGAGAGGTTCAACAAAGAAGCGGTCGAAATCCACGTGACCGATCACATCAAAATGTATCTCATCATCAAGGGTTTGCGACTAGGATCCAAGTTCGCAGAATCCGTCGGACTACACCGTCCTCGCAGCTTTGAAGGCCTCCTCGAGAGAGCTCAGTCACATATTGAGTTCGAGGAAGCTGAAGCCGCACAAATTGCCCTCGATTCGAGGCGCAGAGAAGGCCCCCGCGGCAACAAGGAAGAAGACTCTCCTCCACCCAGGCGAGGTGGAGACAGGAGAAGAGAAGACTCCCCTCCACCTAGGCGAGGTGGGGAAAGAAAAAAAGAAGCCCGGACCAAAGAGCCCTACGAATCACGGGGGCCGTCTGGCCTTTTCAAAGACTACACACCGCTAAATGCGTCCCGCGCGCGCATTTTTAGCGACTGTACCAATTCGGAGTTCATCAAGGGGGGAATCTGCTTCCCGAAACCGACGGCTCCCAAACCAAATGCTGACAAGTCTAAGTACTGCCAGTTCCATCGCAGTCACGGGCACGTTACTGAAGATTGCATCCACCTTAAGGACGCAATCGAAACGCTGATTAAAGAGGGGTACCTGAAGAAGTACGCCAAGCAGCAAGAGGCCCCCCGCCCCAGTGGCCAGGAGGCCCAGAATGTCGAGGAGTTAACTCCTTCTCCCAACAACGGATCGTTCTAAGTCGCGTTGAGCATCACGCGACCTGAAGACTTTGGCTTTTCGGGAGAACTCGACAACCCCGAAGCTGTCCGAAACATGTGGAAGAGCTTCCCAGCAGAAGAGCCAATAAGTGCCCGCAGTACCTGGGAGTTTTTCCCCCAAGCCCTGGTCATATCTGGCGGAGCCCCTGACCGTTTGACCTAGGGTCAATAAAGAGGAAATTCGACGAACTGAAAGCAACAACTCCTCAAGCCCCTACCCTCGAGAGGGTTAATGGAAGATCAACTCCGATTACCTTCTACCTCGAGGAACTTCCCGGTGGGGCACCTAACGCCAACATCCCCCTCCTGATCCGGGCACAGATGGACAATTTTGATGTCCATAAAATTTTGGTTGACCAGGGGAGCTCGGTGGATATCATGTACGTCCACCTCTTCGAGACCCTCTAGCTGACCAAGAGACACTTGTCCCCGTACGTAGGGTCAGACCTACAAGGCTTCAATGGCGCGACCACCAGACCATGGGGCTTCGTGGAGTTGATGGTCACCTTCGGGTTTGAGGAAACTGCCCGACAGGTGAAGACACATTTCTTGGTGATGGACTGCCCGTCCCTCTACAACTGCATCATGGGGAGGACCACGTTGGCGGAACTGACGGCCGTACCATCAACGATCCACCTAAAGATGAAGTACTACACGAAGCGTGGACGTGTGGTCACTCTCCATGGGGACATCAAGGCGGCCAGAAGATGTTTCGACGCAGCAATTAAGGGTCTGAGTGTCGGCGGCGGCGTCAAACCCAAGACTCGGGCTAGGGCATCTCCAGACGTCGTGCAGGTTCTACTCCCGTCGGTCAGCGCGGTCGACCTTGACAGCAGGTTTCCCGGGGAGCAGAAAGAAGCTGCAGGCGAGGACCTCCCAGTTGAAATCAATGGGCAGCCTCTCCACCCAACGCGCCCCGTCCCAGACGGAGATTTCGAGCCGGTTCCTCTCGGCGACAGCCCAGATCAAAGCGTGAAGATTGGCTATGGACTCCCCGACCTGGCGAAGAGGCAACTGAAGGCATGTCTCCGAGAAAATGTAGATTTGTTCGCCTGGAGTACTACAGAGATGCCCGAACTGGACCCTGAAGTAGCTTGTCATCAGCTGACTATAGATCCGGCCGCTAGGGCTGTAGCTCAACGTAGGCGTAGACAGTCTCCGGAAAAAATGGAGGCTGCTGAAAAAGCTGTAAAAGACCTCCTAGAGGCAAACTTTATTTCTGAGGCCAAGTACACGACTTGGCTCTCAAATGTTGTACTCGTTAAGAAAAATAATGGAAAATGGAGGATGTACGTTGACTACACGGATCTTAACCGGCATGCCCGAAAGACTCTTATCCCTTACCTAACATCGACCAGCTGGTCGATAACTCTGCAGGATTCAAATTACTATCCTTCATGGATGCCTACTCGGGGTACAACCAAATCCCCATGGACGAGGCCGACAAGCAGCATACCGCTTTCATGACCGAGTCGGGCAATTACTACTATAGCGTAATGCCCTTCGGCTTGAAAAATGCTGGCGCCACCTACCAACGGATGATGAACAAGGTCTTCCGGGCAGATATCGACGACGTGCTCGAGGTCTATATGGACGACATGATCGTCAAATCTGCAGAAGAAGTCGGCCATGCTGCTCATCTCAATAAAGTGTTCGACACGACGAGGAAATGTCGCATGAGGTTCAACCCCGACAAATGCACCTTCGGTGTTCGCGCAGGGAAGTTCCTCGGCTTCTACCTCACGGAGAGGGGAATCGAGGCGAACCCAGACAAATGTAGGGCATTCTCCGAAATCCCTACCCCGAACTCGAAGAAGTCGATCCAGTCACTTAACAGAATGCTGACTGCTCTCTCCCGTTTTGTCGCCAAATCTGCTCAGTACGCACTCCCTTTTTTCAAGCTTCTCCGACAGAAGACGACTTTTGAATGGAGTGAAGAATGCGAACAAGACCTCCTCCATCTAAAACAAGTCTTGTCACAACCCCCGGTCTTGTCCCGACCAGATAACGGGGAAACACTTTTCTTGTACCTGGCCGTCACAGGCGAAGCGGTGAGTGTTGTCCTCATACGGGAGACCCTCGACGGACAGAAACCGATTTATTTCACGAGCAGAGCTCTTCAGGGTCCCGAGCTCAGATACCAACAGATTGAAAAGGTCGCCTTGGCCCTCGTATCTGCAGCCAGAAGATTACGTCATTACTTCCTGGCCCACACAATCGTGGTAAGGACGGAGCAGCCTATCAGACAGCTCCTCAGTCGGCCAGATATGGCGGGGAGAATGCTCCGGTGGTCTCTCGAGCTATCCGAGTTCGACCTTCGATACGAAGGAAGAAAAGCCTTGAAAGCTCAGGTATTGGCCGACTTCGTAGCGGAAATGACCGTCCCTGAATCCTCGACCAATGGCTCCCAGAAATGGACGATTTACGTCGACGGAGCCTCCAGTGCAAAAGGTAGCGGAGCGGGTATTATCCTCGAAAACGAGCAGGGCATCCTGATAGAGGTCTCCCTCGAACTGTCCTTCAAGACATCGAATAACCAAGCCGAATACGAGGCCTTCCTCACGGAACTTCGACTTGCGGAAGACCTTGGCGCAAAAGAAGTCAAAATCTTTACAGACTCCCAGGTCGTGGCATCACAAGTTCGGGGAGAATTTCAGGCCAAAAACGATAGTCTCATCGAGTACCTAACGATAGTTCGGGGAGTATCATAAGCTGCTCGGTCGTCGACGTCCAACTTATTGTGCTTCACCTTGTATTTATCCACCCGTTTTTTGAAGTGTTCCTCCGTCCAGTACAGGGGGAACTTCGGCTCCAGAACCTCCTTGGAGCGACCGTCTACTTCACGGGTAACTCTCCGGTACAGCGAGTTGATAGCCCCAAGGGTGACCGGTTTCACAAAATAGTAACGGTACTTGAAATCCCGGATGGAATCCAAATACGTGTGGAACAGAGCTTTGCTTTGCTTAAAGGACACCCAGCCGTGTCGTCCACCGGCCGTCGACCTTTGAAGATGGAATATTCGAAAGAAGAGGGACACTGTCGCCCCGATTTTCAGGTGTTTACAAATAAGCTCAAAAGCCCGGATAAAGGCCAGCGAGTTCGGGTGAATTTGCGAGGGTGCCAGCTTCAACCAGGCGAAGACCCCCTCTTGGAAATCCGTGAAAGGCAGCCTCCACCCCGCTTCGTCGAACATGAACTCGTATAACGGGATACACATTCCTCGGTAAGGCGAGCATATTCGGTGATGCTTTTCAGGGCGGAGAACCTTCCATGATTTATCAGACCCAATTAGCCGATGCTCGACGGTACAAAACGCATCTTCCACGTCTCTGTAGACGAAGATGGACGACATCTCTAGGGCTTCGTTGCAGACCCACTCTTCGAGCGGACGCTCTTGTGCAAAAGCCATATGAGCCATAGGAGATTCAGGGTGGTCGTCTTCTTCAAAGGATCCTACGGCCACCTTCGCAGCCAAACCGTCCATTTACCTGAAAAGCAGAAGGAAACGGTGAATTCGATGGGTCATGTCAAATTCACCCCTCCACCGCTGTTCAAGCGAACGGGCGAGGAAGGGGCAAGGCTTTCTCGTTTCCCCGACATAGCCGGCCGAAGAACAACATGGTCACCAGGTAACTCATCGCCTCCCCGGAAAATTCTGCCCCTTTTCCCATAACGCTAACGAAAAGAGTAACCATTGGGGACCCCGGGGCATTCATCGCGTCCCCGAGATATTCATCTCTTGTCCCCGAGACATTCAACAAAAGCGAGAGAAGCTCTTAACACTTCCTCTCTCAACAACAAAAGATTCCCGCCGTATTCGCCAGGAACCCTTTCATTTCTCATGGGAACTTCGTCAGTTCACCAAGGAAGTGCTATACGCTAGTTAAAATCAAGAGGAAACGCAAGAAAAAGGTCAGTTTTTGAACAAATATCTTATAGGCGACGATTTAGGTTTCCGGTGCGGAGTTCTGGCAGTTGACGGCTGCGAACGGCTGCTGTAGAAGATAGAGAGAGAATGAGAGAGATTATAGAGAGAGAAACGAAAAAAGTGGGAAAATGAACGAGGGGAGGAGTTTTTATAGTGGTTTTCACGGAACTCGAGGGACATAGGGCACTTGAGTGCGCTACTCTAGCTAGCCGCCCTAGCCGCCCTAGGTAATGATGACAGACGACACGTGGCACATATGCAGCCGTTCATCCTCCCACGCGTGTCCTTTCGATTTTCCTCAACGTTTCGAATCTGAAACCCCTCATCTCCCCGGCGTTACGACCAGACACAACTGTCCGATGCCCGACTTGTGTGCGACCGTAGGAACTTCGAGCACGAGAATGGCCTCCTCGGTTCCTCTCTTGGCGTATCCCCGACATGCCAATAACCCTTAAGTCATTACTCTGACATCTCAGAGCAACGACTTGGGGGGCTCCTGTTCTGGACTGGGCCGAGGCTGTCCAACAGGCGAGCAGGCCCAACCCATACAGCCTGGGGAGGCCCAATAAGGCCCTTCTGCAAGCCACAGTTTCGCCGGGCACTTTGGCAGCGTCGGGCACTTGGGACAACAGGAGAGGAGGACATCACACCCTGCTGAGATGTACCTCCCTGACAGATCAGCTTCTCCTCGCGAGAATGCTACACATCACTCCTCGACGGACATGATTCCTCCCCGCGAGGCCATGTCCATTCTACGGGCTTGATATATCCTCGACACAGAAGGCTCCTCCCCGCGAGGAGTACCCAACGGTCCATACCACGTGGACACGTTCCAAGTAACCTCCCACGTCCGAAGGATTCGGTCTGCCCTACTTCCGGAAATCTAGGAGCAGTTACTCTAGGGCGAAGACCACGTGCTGGTCTTCACTACTACACGTAAGCCCTAGCAGTTGCTTGGAGTGGGCCTAGTTGATCCAGCCCACTGCAGATAACCGTTGGCCCCGCGCTGGGGGCTCTCTATAAATACCCTCTCACTTGAGAGGGTCAGGTTAGACACATTTTCTTGCCACTCTACACTTTCTGTATTTGCTATTACTCTGTACACTCTCTCACTTGAGCGTCGGAGTACCTTGCAGGTACACCCCCCCGGCCGTCTCTCACCATCACCGGAGCTGCCGTTCTAGACGCCGTTGGCCACTATCAACTGTCTGATCCAGGTACGATCAGTTATAAAAAAAAATTAATAAGCATGAATAGAATATTATATTAGTTTAAAATATCTTACTAATATAAAAAATAAATAAGTATTAGAAAAATGATGAACATTCCGATATCCTTAGATTTAGTTGGGTATCTGTATTCTTATCCAATGAAACAATTTCATTCAATGCAGTATCATATTTTATATATATATATATATATATATATATATATATAATTTTAAAATAAATTAATATTTTAAATATTTTTTATTTGATTCTAAGAATAAATTCAAGTAGTAAGTGACTATATTTTGATGTTCACTCATTATTAAATAATAAAATTGCCGAGCTAATTTAAAATGCCACATCTGTTAAAAGTGTCGAGTTGGCTGCGTGAAAGAGATCTTATTGATTTAATGACGAAATATTTAATTTATCCAAAACAAAACTTGCAGAAAACAAAAAGAATCCAGAAGGTTCTTTCCGCAACATCCAAATCACGATTCATGAATTTATATAAATACCTTTCTTAATGGCCAAGTCGTGAATCGCTATATATATGTCATCGGAATTTCAAGATAACTTGAAGAAAAGTGAAACAAAATCATGGAAGCAAACACCGGAAGAGGAATTTCGCGAGGAATGCTCCCATTACTAGCTCTTCACACCTTCACCGAATATTACAAATCCGACTCTAAACCTCCCGTCACCGCCGCCCTCATCGCCGCCAACACTCTCATCTATCTCCGACCCAATTTCCTCCGTTCCCTCATTCCACCCATCGATCATGTCTGGTTCAACCCCCACCTCATCCTCAAGGTATTTCAATTTCAATCCCAATCAATTCATCATCAATTCAATTTACCTAATAAATTAACCTAATCGCGATTAATTCTCTCTCTGTCTCGCAGAACAAGGATCTACAGCGATTCTTCTTATCGCCGTTCTACCATATCGGAGATTCTCACCTCGTTTACAACATGATTTCCCTTCTCTGGAAAGGTATTCAACTAGAAAACTCCATGGGAAGTCTCGAATACGCCTCTACGGTAGCTTCTCTTCTCGCTTTATCACAGAGTATAACCCTAATTTTATCCAAATCATTGCTTATTTTCTTCGATTACGAAAGATCTTACTACTACGAATACTCCGTTGGTTTCTCCGGCGTTCTATTCGCTATGAAAGTAGTTCTCAATTCACAATCGGATGATTACACTAATGTTTACGGTGTTTTAGTTCCGTCGCGTTACGCCGCTTGGGCTGAGTTGCTTCTTATTCAAATGTTTGTGCCTGGTGTATCCTTTCTTGGTCATCTTAGTGGTATACTTGCTGGACTTGTTTATCTAAGGTTGAGACGGAATTATTCCGGTTCCAATCCGTTGAGTTCTATTTTTAGGGGTTTTGGTTCTTTGTTGAGATGGCCGGTGAGGTTTTTGGGTAATTTGTTTGGGTTTCGGATGGGGCGGATTACTGGTAGGGGGAGGGTTGGACTTGCGGGGAGGAATGCGAATGCTCGGCCTGCTGTTGATTGGAGGTGCCAGGCTTGTACCTATGATAATTCTGGTTTGTTGAATGTTTGTGAGATGTGTGGTACTAGTAGGGGTTCTTCTTCTTCTTTGCAACGGGATCGTCGTGATTATTATGATTCTGATGGTCTTTCAATGGATGAATTGCGCCGCAGGAGAATCGAAAGATTTGGTAGGTGACGGTGAAGATGATAGAATCATAACAATAATACAATTGAATGTAGAAATTAGATAGATTTTACTTGGCTGGATATAAGTTTGTTATGTAACTATGGGCTGATTTTGCAAAGAGTTATTGTGTCGATTTAGTGAATTACATTATTTCTTAGTACATGGAACCTTGGATCCTTTTCTTGCAGGATTGGTTTAGCATTTGGTTCCATGTCGATTGTGGTTAAAAAGATATTTGGAATTTTGAAATCTATAATTCCTGCTTGTGCAGATGACCTGAAATACAGGAAGGAATGGGGAATTTTTGGGTTTTATTATTTAAAACTACTACTATAGTTTGTTTTTATTTAATTTTAATGACATAAGCTCTATTGGAATAAATGACTTTACCTGTAGTTTATAACATAACTATTTACTATGATAATTGTTTATGTATAAATTACTTTTCAAGAAAGGAAAAATTAAATTAATCTGTTTTTTTTAAAACATATTATAAAGAATGGGAATTGAATCTCCTCATAAGTGATTATGGCCATGTTTTCATAATTTCTTTAAGCATTCTCTCAAAGTTTGTGATAATGTTGGTGTAAGACTTCCAATAAGTGAAGCGGGTTTACAACATCTTGAGTTAGAGAATGTGGCTACAAAAGGAAATAAAAGTTTTTAGTGATCAGGAAATTGAGGAATAGTCAGAGGACTAAATATCCTAATGTGAGATATTAGAACAAATTCTAGTTTTAGCATGTCGTCGAAGTCCACTCACATGCTGTTGTCGAACACCTATAATGTTGTAGTCGAATTGTGTTCTAGTATGTAAGAGATCGAATTGAGTCTTGTGTTATGGATCTAATTTGTTCCGGACTGGCCCAATGACTAGGCATGACCCAATCCACTTCTGCATCCAGAACAACCTAATAGCCTAGATCCATCCAATTGAGGATAGAGGGAACCGATTTTCCCTCTGCCCCTCCACCGAGGAGAGATGGCCAGCCGACCATCTCTGCCCATCCATCGCATTCCTGCCCCTCACGCACAGGGCAGACATCCAGGGATGACCGTAATGCTCATGCCTGGAATTATCTCCCGCCCCTCCGCCGAGGCAGCTACCCGGAACGACCCAGCAGTCTCGATCCAGCCAGTTAAGGACAAAGGAAAGACATTTTCCTCCTGCCCTCTATGTTGAGGAAGGTTGACCAACTGATCTCCAAGGACAGAAGGCTAGCCCTGCCCTCCATTCCATCTCTGCCCATCATACATGGGACAACCATCCAGGACCAAGCAGAAATGCACCTGCTCGGAAACACCCCCTGCCCAAAGCAACAGGCTAGTTCCGAGCAGACCTGCCCATTCCAACGACTAGTTCTGGCAGTTACCTATTTTTGGGGGATCCGCGATCCGCGCCCGAATAATAGGGACCAATTGGCCATGCGTTGGGGCACTATATAAACCCTCTCACTTGAGAGGGTCAAGTATCCATTATTCACCCTAAGAAGACTCTTTGTACTTGCCCTTTTTCTCTGACCTTTACTTACTTGAGCGTCGGAGTGTCTTGCAGGTACACCCCCTTCCTCCTCACTTCCAGCATCGTAGACGAAGCTTCTGGCCCACTTCAAGATTCTGATCAACCGGTAAGATCAGTGGCGCCGTCTGTGGGAAACCCGCTTTCCCCATCTTTCTTTCTCCGAAAACCAAAGATCAAAGCAGATATTAAAGATTCTGATTATGGCTAGCCACAACAACGTCCATGATGCTCACAACACGGTCATCTCACCAATCAGCAAGACTGACCGCGAAGGAGCCATTCCTTCCCTCGAGGACGACGTCCCCGTTCAAAGGGACAGAGTCACTACTTCCCCCTCTCTAGATCGCCACGAGATGAAGGACCAACGCCCAGAGCACAATGGGTCCAGACTGATCCCCAGAAGAGCACCGGAGGGTCCCCAACCTATTCTTATTCCGCCCAACGCCGATCCGGCCATGGCATCACCATTCGAAGCTATTAACAAGAACTTCCAAATCCTCCACCAGAATGTGAGGATTAGGACAACAGAAGAAGTCCACCCCTTAAGATCTCCTCCCCCGAGGCGCGGGCAGAGGAGGTCTCGAAGCCTTTCTCCTCGACGAAGCAGGAACACCCAAGAACCAAAGAAGCCTGAATCCCTGACCATCAAGAAACGCGATCGAATTCCTCCTCGGAAAGACCAGCTCTCCCCGGTGGCCAAGAGGACGAGGAGAGATTCACCGACAGAGAATCGACGTTCACCACCGCGCAAAACTAAGGGACGATCGAGAACTCCTTCTCCCCGTCGAAATCACTATCCCCGACACGTAAGGGACATCCGTTCCCGTTCGAGGTCAACTAGCTACAACGACGATGACGAGCCTCGCGGCCCGTTATCTCTACAGATCATGGATATACGCCTGCCCAAGGGGTTGGAGAAACCTCCCCTTCTTGGCACTTATGACGGTACTACCGATCCAGATGAACATATCGAGAACATTGACGCCCTCCTCGACTATCGCAGCGTATGAGGAGCCATAAAGTGCTGACTATTCCCAACCACCCTCAGGAAGGGAGCGATGACCTGGTATAAATGTCTTCCGACGAGTCCATAACATCATGGGGACAGTTGGGGAGGACATTCTCCGGACACTTCACGACATCCCGCTGCCACCCAAAGACTGAAGCCTCACTTGAGGCCATCATCCAACAGAAGGACGAATCTCTATGGGCATACAAGGGAGATTCAACAAAGAAGCCGTCCAAGTCTCCACGACTGACGACATGAAAAAATACCTGCTCGAACGAGGGCTCCTCCCCCGCAGTGATTTTGCCAAGGCTGTTGGCATCGAGGTCCCAGTGACGCTGGATGCCCTCCTCCTCAAAGCGCAATCATATATCCAATACGAGGAGAAGGAGGCTGCAAACACTGCCCGAGGAACACCCTACATGAGGGCATAGTAGCCACGAGGAGGTGCTTTGAAGAAACCTCAAAAGGGATGAGCACCATCACCATACAACCGAGGACATCCAGCCGGCCAGCCTTGCCCTACAACTCCAAAGAGCAAAAAACATTGCCCCGTGTTGGTTGGGGAATAGGGCAAGCAAACAAAAATATTTATTTTCGGAAAGAATTCCCTCCGGGATTTATGTCGTGTCCACAGAGATCGGTTCGAGGAAAAGAACGCCGTTCGACGGTCTCTCGCGTTTATGAGTTTGGGTTTAAAATGGTTTAAAGCGTAAAAACAGAAAAGTAAATATTAAAACAAAAAGAAATCATTCTTCAGAGAGAAAAACTCGTCCGACAATGCACATAATCGACTCCTCACAAACTTAAACTTACCGACCAGTTATACTTCACCTACAATACTCCTCAATATCACCCAGCATTGCTCACAATACAGGTTATGTCTAACGCAAAGTTGAGAGAACAACCATGTCACTCTCTTCGTCACTCTCCCGAGCGAAGCCTCGAAACACGGACGGCATTAAGATTCGATGCCTATTGAAGATTGTTAGCTCCTAAATCTATCTCTAGAGTCCAGAAACTAACAGACAATCATCCCTAATCGAAGTTCGTGAAGGTTATGTCTAACGCAACCCAAACTCCGCGCATAAAGCAAAAATCAGAGACAATTACCAATAAAGATTTGTAAAGCAAGTTTTATACAACGCCATGGACGACAAATATACATGAGATCATAGTCAATACATATACACAACCCAACCATAAAGAAAAACCACAAAGAAGAAAGAGAAATGAACCAAACATCTCGCGGATTGTCAGAGCCGGTCGACGATCAATCTGTAGCACCTCAAAATTTGCCTTGTTGTTTTTACTTAACTGGCTTATGTTTCTTTGCATTTCTTGCATTATCATCTTTGCATATCATTGGTTTTAGCATGGGATCAAGGTACTTGGTTTAACTCAAGGGAAGAAGAGGTTTTTCAGGGTTTCAAGCAACAGTTCATGTGTATTGTCCAAGGGGTTAAGAGGAGAGAAAATTCTTGATGCTATCATTTCTTAAGCCACAAAGGAGCCATAAGCTTCAAGGTGTCTTAATTGGTCCATCACCTCATCACAAGATCAAGATTGGCAAGAGATTTCAGAGGAAGCACACTCTCCTAACCTGATTTCCTAAATTAGGGTTTTGGAGATTCTGAGATCTAACCCTCAAATGAGCAAGCTCTTTGATTGTTTATCATCTCCAAGTGGCACTTATCATCATTGGTGGACAGGACACACATCATGCTCAGAGGAATTTGAATTTGGAGGATGTGCTGATTTCTCCTAACCAGAGGAGCCAAAATTAGGGTTTGCTATAGAATCAGTTTATTTCTGATTTTTTTGGGCAAGACTTGATTTCATGGTTTTCCTTATATCTTTAAGTGTCTAAGGATGGAAGGTTGCCCATTAATTTGTTTCAGAAGGTTTTCAATTGATCAGAAATTTCAAAATCAGGAGAATTGGGAATAAAGTCAACCGTGCAGGGAAAAAGTCAACCCCTGACTTTTTGAGGTCAACATCATGATTTTCAAGTCAAATATGGTCCATGGACAATATTTGGTCAAGGAATGTTCAAAGGTTCATAAAAAATCAAGAATTTGGAAAAGTTGTTATTTTTGGAAATCTAGGTTTTTAAGAAGTTGCTATTTTGGGAAAGTTCTAACATGAATTCAGCCATCTTCCAAGCTAATTTCCATCATGATACGAGCTTCATTTCAATTTTCCTCAAACATGAAAGTTGTAGAGCTTTTTCCAAGCTTTCCAACCATGTAAAGTTTGTCTCATTTGGATTATTTTTGAGAGAGTTATGATGTTTTGAAGTTGGAGTTTTCAAGTTGTGAAATTCAAAAACTTAGAATTTTTTCTAAGTTATTTTGGGACAGTTTTATGCACTCATGTTCATGCACGATTTTGATCAACTTTCAAGCTTTGATTTGAGAAAACTCTAACATGAAAGTTGTAGTTTGAAGTCTTCTCTTCAAAATGGGCACAAGAATCATGGCATTTGGTTTGATATTGAGTGAGTTATAAGTGTTCAAAGTGTGACATTTTCAATTTATGGTTTCACTAAAACTTAGAATTTTTTCTAAGTTACTTTTGACAGTTTGGTACACCAATGTTCTTGACCAATTTAGAGTTATTTCCAAGCCATGAGTTGAGATACTTCTAACATGAAAAGTGTGGAGGGCAATCCCCTCTTTCCAAAGGATCCAAGTTTGTGCCATTTGAGCCATCGTGGTGCAAGTTATAGTCTTCCAAATATCAAGGTTTTAAATGAGAATTGCCAAAGAATATAGAGTTATTTCTATTTGTTTTGGACAGTTTTGATGACATGACTTCAAGGCTATTTCTCATTCATTTCCAAGTCACGTTGGCAAGAGTTTTGTTCCTCAAGGACCTATTATTTGGTATTTGGTTTTCACTACTTAGTCCAAAATTCAACAAGTTATGTGAGTGTAATTCTTGGCACACTTTTCGTACAATTATGCAGCATGCCAAAACTTTGTGCACCACGTTCCAAGTTTGCCTAAAATGACCAAACCTCACCATGCAGCATATTTCACTCTTTTGCCAAAATAATGAAAGAAGAAAAGTTTCCATGTTTCAGTTTTCCTCTCTCACGTGCCTTGCCTCTCTCCACACCTTGTTCACACTTTCCACTAAAAAAAAATCACTATCAACACACCCTCCCATGTTTGCTAAACGGTACCCTCTCTCTTTTCCAACCTTGGCCAAAAATTCTCAACCAAGTTTTCACTTCATCTTAGGCCCATTAGACCACTTCTAACCCATCATATTTAAGGATACAAACCCTAGAAACGAAGGGAACTCATTCGGTGAAAAAAAGAAACCAGAGCAGCTCACCCTCTCTAAAGCTTCTCTCTTCGTGTGGGGTTCTTCAGTCAAGTTTTCTCCATTTTGCTTGCTCGAGTGAGGCTTCCTGAGGGAGTTTGGTTAGTTTTCTGAAGCCTTCACAAAGTATTGAAGGAGCAGTGGACTTGTCTCCACTAGGTAAACTTTCTCAACCTTTTTTTTTTAAACTCTCTTTTCCATAGTTGATCATGCTCATACACTGCATTTGAATAGCTTGAAGTGATAATGATTGTTTGATGGATTGAATCTGAATGTGTTGACATGCTTGAATGTTAGAAATAATGCTTGAACCCGTGTCTTGTAGACCATATTTGCGTGTGTTAGAGTATGTGTTTGTGAGAACTAATGACCTATTGGTATTCCTCTCATCGCGTAGATCGTGTTTGGTTTTTGAATTTTTAATTTTCATTGAAAGATGAGAAAGTTATGTGAAGAAGAAGTTGGTGTTTTGGTACTGGCATATCGTGTTTCAATGTTGAGTTGCTGTTGGTTTCACGAGCTCTGCATGTTGTAGTGAAGAAGACGATGACGTGGCCTGTCCTGGTTGGTTATGTTTGTTGTTGTCCTTTTGTGACTTAAAAGAAGTTGTCCGATTGATGTTGTGTTACATGATTTTTTGTGACTTTTTATTTCATTTATTTTTCTTTCTTTTTTGTTGGTTAAAAATCTGATGTTGCTTTGATGGCATGGGCCTTACGCCCTACTTATCGTACCTCCCCTCTTGAGGCCCAACGCGCGTGCATTTGAATCATGCATTACTGGGCATTGCTAGCACACCCCCCTGGTTTCTTATTTGTTTTTTTACTTATTTCTTTTTATTTAGCGTTTCTTTTTTTGTTTTTATTTGTTAAACCTCTTTTAAAAAAATCCAAAAAATATTTTTCTGTTTAATTAATATGTTAACTTAATTTTCATAATTTTTATTTTATTTTTAATTTCTTTTTATTATTTTATTTTGGATTAAATTGTTAGGTTGTTTCCAATGATACCCTTCTTCTAGGGTTAGGAATTTTTGTGGCTTCCACACATCATTTGAGGCCAATCTCTTGGACACTTTTAAGGAATTATATGAGGATGTTTTGATACTGATTTGATGATGGTTTGAGTTACTTTTTAGTGACTTGCCATTCAAGTTTTATTAACCCTCGACTCTTGCTCGATTCTTTGCACATCTTGACTTGTGGATCACTTTTAGACAAGCTCTTTAACTCTTTTGGATCCAATCTTTTTGCATTTGTTACTTGACTGAGTTAACTTGCCTTTGATCATTTTTTTGGGAATTTATTGAACCACTTTGCTATTTTTGGTTGATTTTTACTTATGGTTTGAAGTTCATTGAAGCATGCTTAGACACTTGACCTAGTTTGAGTGCATTTGTTTACTTGTGATTGATTGATGCTTGAGATGATTGTATGGTGTGATCATGTTCTGTTTGAGCTTGTTTATGGCTTTGGAATCATCTTCATTGATTCATTTTCCAATTTGATCTTGATTTTCTAAGTTGGTGTTGTTTGACTTGAATTTTGTGGCATGTTTGACCCAATCTTGTGCAATGCTCCCTTGTATGAAACAACCAATGCATGAGGCCCTTTGTTTGACTTGTATGACATGCTTGAGATTCTGGTCCTCTTGATTTAGGGTTCATCATGTGATTTTCATTTCACTTTTTGCTTCACATGTTTCTTTGTTTGCTTGCATGAATGATAAGTGGATGTCTTGTCTAATTTTGATGCATGTTTGGAATGTGTTGTTTAATGATACATCTTGTGTGACTTGAGTTTGATCTTGGTATGTTTTTGATGCATGTTCTACTGCCCTCTTGAGTTCATTACTTGGTTTTCACTTCACATGTTCATTTTGGATGATTTGTATGATGCATGTCATTATCAAATGTTTTGTTGCTTCTTTGGCTCATATTGCATCATGATGTGAGATACTTTTGTGTGTTTGAATTGATAGATCATGAGATGTCTTAAGTTCTGACTTGGATTCATGTTCATCTTATTTTGTCCATTTCATCTTTGTGTAAAGTTCGTTGATGCTTGATTGTACTTCTTATGCAAGTTTACTTGCATCTTTTCTTGTGTGCTTTCACTTGTGTACTTGAGATGTGCTTGTGTGATTTTTGAAGCATGTTTTATGATGTGATTTGGATATGATGATTATGATGTGCTTGCTGCCCTATCTTTGTATCTTATCTCTTTCTTTCTTTTCTTCTCTTTCACTCTTTCACATCCCTTGAATCTCAAGACTTGTTCAAGTCTTGGATTCTTTTCCCCTTAGAGCTAACTAGTCCAACTTAATTTTTGATTAAGCTTGGAGTAGGATTAGCATTAGGTTTTAATTAGGCTTCCTCTTTCAAACCTCACTAACCATAGGATATCCATGCATGATAACGTTAGGACTCTTAGCTTCCCTTTAAAGTTTCCCTTGCGTCGTTTCTCTTCTCACCTCAAAAGGAAAAGTAAAAATACTTAATAAAGGTTAACGAGTATTGCGTCCGAGCCTTAAATGTAGGAAATGAAGAACGAGGGGTCCCCCTTCCTCTTCTAGAGTGTTTAGCATACGTTCCATTTGGGGGCGACCATGCGATTCACTCGTTCCCGCACGATAGACTTTGGTGCAATGCAAGTTACAAGCTAACTAAAAAACACTTCTGTCTAAAAAACTTCAACAAATAACAACGTCTTTCCTTCAGGAATTCTTTTCTCATCTCACTCACTCTCAACGTACGAACGTGCTCCTACTCGTTCTCTCGCAAGACGGTAACGCCTAAGTCTCGATTCAGCGAGCTGCAACACCTGAGCTAGAACGTAAGCCGTTCCCTAAAAACACAATCCACCCCTAGTGAGGGGAACTACGTCGCTCTGATTCTCACGTGCGAGTGAGATACGTAGGCAGGAGATCGTGCGAGATCTCTCCGAGCACTTTTCTTTCACAACCTTTCTTTATCACCTCTTTGTCTCTTTTCGACCTGTAGGTCGAACTACGACTGCTCTGATTTCCTCTTTCTCGTCCGATTGAGGATACGTAGGCACAAGACAGCGATTGTCTTGGCGAGCAACCTCCCCCCTAGTTCGTGTCCGAACTACGTTGACTCTGACTTTCCCATTGCATGAGGGAATACGTAGGCCTAGGACAACGATAATGTCCTAATCGAGTCACTTATTTTATTTTCCCTACATTTGTTTCTTCGTTTCTTTCCGTTCTCGTTATTTTTGCCGGTCCAGTAGCAGTGGAGTTCCAAATGACGACACCCTTTGATGCAGACAACAAGCGTGGATCCCATTGAGTACGATGGACGTGTTGGGTGCTAACACCTTCCCTTCGCGTAACCGTCTCCCGTACCCGTTCTCTTGGTCGCATAACCATGCTCTTTCCCTTCTTTCAGGTTTACGCAGTGTTTCCTTTCCCTCTCTTGGGATAAATACACTTTGCTGGCGACTCTGTGTTCTTTTGCGCCACTCTCGCATTTGTACCGTTGGATGCGAATCTTTCGGGAGCGACACAATCCACCCCGGTTCATCCGTATGCATGCTTCATAGTTGTTTTCTAAGCAAATCTATCAAAGAATGAAGTTTGATGGAAGTGGGATCAAGAAACCCCAAAACCATCCCTAAAAATAATGACTAAAATAAACTATATACATTACAAATTCTGCACAGTTTGCAGTGCAAACGATCATTCGCAGTGCGAATGACTCAAAAAATGGCACTTTAAGTGCCTCTGATTGCCAAACCGCCTTTGCTTTCCTTCGTTGGTTCGCAGTGCGAACGAATCATTTGCAATGCGAATGCTCGCTGACAGGTTCGCAGTGCGAACTTTGGCTTGTTTCTCCTCTGCCTATTTCTGGCCTCCTTCGCTGTGGCCTTCGCTGGTCTTCGCAAAGCGAATGCTCGCTGCCAGTTCGCAGTGCGAACATGACAGAAAACCAGTCCTTATTTTTGCCACAACTTCTTCACCGAAACTCCGATTTACGCACGGTCGGAAGCGTTGGAAGCTTATTCAATGCTCTTCAAGAATATGGCAAGATAGCCTTTATTAACTACCTACAAAATTGAGATAAAAATCAATTAAACTAAGTAATATTTAAACAATACGCAATATATACACTAAAACGTAAAGTAAACGTATTTATAAACAAAGTGGGGTTTATTTGAACCGATATAGACAAAAAGTACTGATAAGTGCAACAAAACTTATATACAAAAATAGGTACAATCTGCACTTATCAAACTCTCCCCAACTTACCTAATTGTTTGTCCACAAACAAGAATCAAACAAACTTGAAAATGCACAAGCAATATCCAAAGAATGACGAATCAACAGGTTTTGAAAAACGGAAACGAATGAATGGTTCAAATGAAAACGGTACACACAAAAAGTAAATACTTACCACTAAACTACGACGACAACATAGTCACGAAACAAATGCAAAATACAAGTATCATGCCAAAAATTCTAAAACAACACAAGTTTCAAAGTGAATCACACCTAGCAAAAACAATCATCGGTAGATGAAAAACACAAAATGAGGTACTTTACACTCACACAACAATCTTGCAAACAAAAGACTAAATTATGCATTCATCCAACAATTCACATTGAAAACATAAAAGCAAGAATCACAAGGACTTTCAAGGTTGTAGCGTGGTCGGGTAAATAAACAAGGGGCAACTTCTAAAGGTAATTGAAACAAAAACTTGCCTAAACCTAAGGGAGTGAAAACTCACAAAGATTCACACATAAAATTTTAACCAACTTCTTCCAAAATCCCAAGTGCTACACAACACACAATACTTATTTAGCACAATTATTGAAACTCTTTTTGTTTCCTTTCTCAAGGATTTTCTTTTTCTTCTTTTTTTCTTTCTTTTTCTCTTTCACAAAATTTTCTCTTTTTTTCTTTTCTTTTTCAATCCGCATAGAATCCAACCAATGAGCACATAATCATTCTCTCCCCAACTTGAATTCAACCGCACCATCATGTGAATACTCCCTACTTTCTAAGGCAAGGAAAAAATCCATACAACAACACAAAGTTGAGGTCCAAGAAAAAACAAAATCCATTTAAAAAATAAGTGAACTAAATACTCATAGACAAGCATTAAGTTCAAATAAAAACATGGATCAAAAAGCTCAAAGGGGTTACAAATTCTCACACACTCACAAGGTGAATTGACTATTTAGCTAAGGTGGTTGTGCTCAAAATGAAACAATTACCTTGATCCTTTTCATGCATTTATATAATCAACACAAACAAAAGATCCAACATAATAAAATCCAGTTAGAACAAGAATGTTGATTCTCCGTGCATATATGAACAATAGAAGGCTACCTCACAAAAAGGTTGGGAACTAAAGTGATTCACAACAAGAACTAGTATACAAAAGAATGGATGGCATGGAAGTTTGTAAAATGCCTAAGTATCATGAATATGCTAAAGTCAAGAAAGCGATAAATACATACCTCAGACGTGTACAAAACTTAACAAGATCATTACCATACATCCGCAAGTTGAAACGAACCAACTTGGAAAATCACAAAAGCATCCTCAAGTAAGTCAATCAAAATCTGTGAGCAAACAACAACCAAAAACATTAGAAAAGAAAAACTATAAAATATGCTTGTTTTACGTCATAAGCTCGACGCCTTTACGGTGCTTAATTAGAAACTTCCTTCATTCATGCCATGGTGATGCCTCACCACGCAACCAAAAGCAAGTGTCCTAACCAAACACTTAAACAAATGTTACGGGAACAAAATGTATACAACACTTGAACAAACATAATGGAAACAGACAATATATACGATATGTACAAAACTCAAAAACAAAGAAACTATCGCAATGCGATTCAATATCAAAACCAATCCCCGGCAACGACGCCATTTTGTTGGTTGCGGAATAGGGCAAGCAAACAAAAATATTTATTTTCAGAAAGAATTCCCTCCGGGATTTATGTCGTGTCCACAGAGATCGGTTCGAGGGAAAGAATGGCGTTCGACAGTCTCTCGCATTTATGATTTTGGGTTTAAAATGGTTTAAAGCGTAAAAACAGAAAAGTAAATATTAAAACAAAAATAAATCATTCTTCAGAGAGAAAAACTCGTCCGACAATGCACATAATCGACTCCTCACAAACTTAAACTTACCGACCAGTTATACTCCACCTACAATACTCCTCAATATCACCCAGCATCGCTCACAACACAGGTTATGTCTAACACAAAGTTGAGAGAACAACCATGTCACTCTCGCAAGCAAAGCCTCAAAACACGGACGACATTAAGATTCGACGCCTATTGAAGATTGTTAGCTCCTAACTCTATCTCTAGAGTCCAGAAACTAACAGACAATTATCCCTAATCGAAGTTCGTGAAGGTTATGTCTAACGCAACCCAAACCCCGCGTATAAAGCAAAAATCAGAGACAATTACCAATAAAGATTTGTAAAGCAAGTTTTATACAACGCCATGGGCGATAAATATACATGAGATCATAGTCAATACATATACACAACTCAACCATAAAGAAAAACCACAAAGAAGAAAGAGAAATGAACCAAACATCTCGTGGATTGTCAGAGCCGGTCGACGATCAATCCACCCCGGTTCATCCGTATACATGCTTCATAGTTGTTTTCTAAGCAAATCTATCAAAGAATGAAGTTTGATGGAAGTGGGATAAAGAAACCCCAAAACCATCCCTAAAAATAATGACTAAAATAAACTATATACATTGTAAATTCTGCACAGTTCGCAGTGCAAACGATCATTCGCAGTGCGAATGACTCAAAAAATGGCACTTTAAATGCCTCTGATTGCTAAACCGCCTTTGCTTTCCTTCGTTGGTTCGCAGTGCAAACGAATCATTCGCAATGCGAATGCTCGCTGACAGGTTCGCAGTGCGAACTTTGGCTTGTTTCTCCTCTGCCTCTTTCTGGCCTCCTTCGCTGTGGCCTTCGCTGGTCTTCGCAAAGCGAATGCTCGCTGCCAGTTCGCAGTGCGAACATGACAGAAAACCAGTCCTTATTTTTGCCACAACTTCTTCACCGAAAATCCGATTTACGCACGGTCAGAAGCGTTGGAAAGCTTATTCAATGCTCTTCAAGAATATGGCAAGATAGCCTTTATTAACTACCTAAAAAATTGAGATAAAAATCAATTAAACTAAGTAATATTTAAACAATACGCAATATATACACTAAAACGTAAAGTAAACGTATTTATAAACAAATTGGGGTTTATTTGAGCCGATATAGACAAAAAGTACTGATAAGTGCAACAAAACTTATATACAAAAATAGGTACAATCTACACTTATCAAACTCTCCCCAACTTACCTAATTGTTTGTCCACAAACAAGAATCAAACAAACTTGCCCGAAAGACGCATATCTCCTCCCTGACATAAATAAAAATAGTTGATAATTCTGCCGATTTTTGCTGCCCTTCATGGATGCCCATCCGGTTGCCAAGAACCAAAGGGCAGATCGAGAAGCTCATCTCCTCGACACCAACTGGCAGCGCGGAACCTTCCGGTCCCCTGCCCCCTATTCCACACGGAGAATTCAAGGTTATCCTCCTCGGCAATGACCCGAACAAAGCAGAGATGACCTCACCAGCCTCCCCGACGAGCGGAGCGCATAAACGAACTGTTCCACGTGAACACACAAGCCAAGCAGACATATGTTCTCTGCGAACACCTTAATCGAGGAAGGCTGGTCGGCTGACACCCAAGATCAGCAGTACCACAACTGCCCTCCTTCACATTTCTGCCCGTCATGCATGGGCAACCACCCAGGAACGATCAAAATGCTCCTGCCCCGAATCGGACAGTAGGCCAGCTCTGCCCTTCATTCCATCTCTCATGGGACAATCATCCAGAACCTGGAACGAATGCATCTGCTCGGACTCACCCCATGCCCAGAGCAAACGAATAGTTTCGAGCAGGTCAGCCCATTACAACGACTAGTTCTTGGAAATTGAGGACCAAGCAGGAATGCACCTGCTCAGAAACACCCCTTCTCCCAAAGCAACGGGCTATTTCCGAGCAGGTCTGCCCCTCTGGTTGACCTCCAGGGGCAGCCTCCCATCTCTGCCCATCACGCATGGGCAGCCAAAATTCATACGACAAAACATCAAAGTCGGCAGTCTCGTCTTAAGGAGAAGTCACAGATTCTCGTGAAGGAAAACTCGACGCAAGTTGGAAGGGTCCTTCACTCGTCCGAGCAAAAATGGAAAATAGGGCCCACTACCTAGAACACCTCGATGGGGAACAACTTGCTCGACATATTACGGCTAAGGCCACTACAGTCGGCGTGCTCATCGAAGCGACGAAATGCAACGTACCGACCATAAATGCATGCCTAGGTACAAGCATTGCATACCTAAAAGTTTAACATGGCATGCCTCTACTCTCGAACGAGAAGACCCTGTCACACGTCAGATACTCGACCGAGTCTGACATCGTCATCGTACCATGATTGGCAGAACACCCAGCTCGCGATGAGACGTTCACGCCGCGGAGCTCGGGCCACAATCGTGACCTGAGCACCGTTCTCATGCCCGGAAACAACCCAGGCCTCTTCGAACCAGTTCCCCAAACTGGTCGAACAAATAAAATAACTACCGAGCAAACCCCAAAAAACTACGAATAATCCATACAAAACTGCTCATACAAACGAGCATTCACGACGAGCATCGTGTAAAACCTAGCAATAATAGGCGAGTAAAAATGTCTCCAGCTGACGAGGCAACGCTTCCGTTCCTCGCGCACGTCCCATACGGACACCATGGAATGTCACCATCTCCTCGAGCACGCGCCGACCGTGCACACTTCTCCCCGGGATTGCGAGCTACACTTAAGTCATCACTCATATGCTCAGGAGCAACGACTTGGGGGGCTTCTGTTCTGGACTGGCCCAATGACTAGGCATGACCCAATCCACTTCTGTATCCAGAACGACCCAATAACCTAGATCCATCCAATTGAGGACAGAGGGAACCAATTTTCCCTCTACCCCTCCACCGAGGAGAGATGGCCAGTCGGTCATCTCTGCCCATCTATCACATTCCTGCCCCTCACGCACAAGGAAGACATCCATGGATGACCGTAATGCTTCTGCCTGGAATCATCTCCTGCCCCTCCGCCGAGGTAGCTGTCCAGAACGACCCAGCAGTCTCTATCCAGCCAGTTAAGGACAAAGGAAAGCCATTTTCCTCCTGCCCCTATGCTGAGGAAGGCTGACCAACTGATCTCCAAGGACAGAAGGCCAGCCCTGCCCTCCATTCCATCTCTGCCCATCATACATGGGACAACCATCCAGGACCAAGCAGGAATGCACCTGCTCAGAAACACTCCCCTGCCCAAAGCAACAGGCTAGTTCCGAGCAGACCTGCCCATTCCAACGGCTAGTTCTGGCAGTTACCTATTTTCGGGGGATCCGCGATCCGCGCCTGCATAATAGGGACCAATTGGCATGCGCTGGGGGCACTATATAAACCCTCTCACTTGAGAAGGTCAGGTATCCATTATTCACCCTAAGAACACTCTTTGTACTTGCCCATTTTCTCTGACCTTTACTTACTTGAGCGTCGGAGTGCCTTGCAGGTACACCCCCTCCTCCTCACTTCCAGCATCGTAGACGAAGCTTCTGGCCCACTTCAAGGTTTTGATCAACCGGTAAGATTACAATTGTTTAAGTTAGCTTGTACTCTAAGTTAGCTTGTAATGGGTAATTGTTAAAAAGCCCATTAGTTTAGTATGTTAGGTTTGTTATAAATATCATACTAGTTTCTCTTCCTAAGGCGTGACAAAACCTTATTAGGTTGAGAGAGGTTAATTGTTGGTATTCACTTATAATCTTTGAAACCTATTGAGAAAGTGAATAGTAAAACAGATTTAACCAATTCTCTATTCTTCTTCCTTTTTTCTCTTCCTTTGTGAACCTAATAGGGTTTCGTTTGTTTGTTCAAGTTTTTTCCTTCTTTTCTACCCTTGTGGATTTCTTGGTGTTCAAGAAACCAAATATACTTTGTTATTCTAGTATCATTTTTCACAACAAATTGGTGCGGTGAGCGTGGAGAAGAAGCTTTCAACAAAGTATGAGATTGAAAAGTTCACCGGAGTGAACGATTTCGGTCTGTGGTGCTTAAAGATGAAAGCCCTACTGGTTCAGCAGGGTTGTTTGGAAGCGTTGAAGGGAGAGGTAGCAATAGATGTCGCGTTAACGGTAAAAGAAAAGACGACCATGATAGAGAAAGCCCACAACACAATATTATTGAGCCTTGGTGATAAGGTTCTTCGACAAGTATCAAAGGAGACTACGACATCGGGGTTATGGTTGAAACTTGAAAGTTTGTACATGACCAAATCTCTGGTGAATCGACTCTACATGAAGCAAGCTTTGTATTCATTCAAGATGAGTGAAGACAAAGTTTTGGATGAGCAGTTGGATATGTTTAACAAGCTGATTCTTGATCTTGAAATTATTGATGTGAAGATCGATGACGAAGATCAAGCACTGTTGTTGTTGTGTGCTTTGCCCATAACACATGCTCACTTCAAAGAAACTCTCTTGTATGGAAGGGAGTTCCTGAGCTTTGAAGAAGTTCAATCAGCCTTGTATTCTAAGGACCTGAACGAACGAAAGGAGCATAAACCTTCGACGGTTGGTGAAGGTTTGGCCATTAAGGGAAAATTATTGCGAAAGGATGGTAAGTTCGACAAGAAGAAAGGTAAAAGTCAGCAGAAGTCTTATAGTGGCGAAACATCTGGTATTCGAAATTATCACTGTAAGAAGGAGGGTCACACAAGAAAGGTGTGCCCTGAACGCCTAAAAATCATGGAGGTAAGGATAATGGCAACGCAACCATTGCTCAAGATGACTTCGACTCATCTGATGTCCTTGTAGTTTCAAGCGGTGACTCACAAAAAGAGTGGATTATGGATTCAGGTTGCACTTGGCACATGACTCCAAACAGAGAATTGTTCGAGAAGCTATGTGATCAAGATGGTGGATCGGTGCTGCTGGGAAACAACAAATACTGCAAAATTACAGGTATTGGATTTAGGAGATACAAGCTCCATGATGAGTCAATAAGATTATTGACTGAAGTCAGGTATGTACCTGATTTGAAGAGAAATTTAATTTTAGGGAATTCGACAGGAAGATATATGTTTTCCAAGGAGTGAAAAGTATCCTAAGAGTCATGAAGGGGTCGAAGGAAGTCTTGATAGGCGTGAAGAAACAAGGCTTGTATACCCTTGAGGCTGAGGTTGTAAGTGGTTCGACAAATATTGCATCCACGAAACCTGTGTCGAAGACAGAATTATGGCACATGAGATTGGGCCATGTCAACGAAAGAGGCCTGGTCGAATTGGGGAAGCAGAACCTGTTAGGTGGTGATAAAGTCGAAAAGTTTGAGTTTTGTGAATTTTGTGTATTTGGTAAATCCTGTAGGGCAAAGTTTAACAAAGGCAAGCAAAGAACACATGGATCCCTGGATTACATTCATGCTGATCTTTGGGGGCCTGCAAGGAATCCTTCACACTCAAGTGTAAGGTATTTTCTATCCATCGTTGATGACTATTCCAGAAAGTTATGGGTATTCATTCAGAAGACGAAGGATGAAACTTTTGAGAATTTTAAAAGTTGGAAGGTTCTAGTCGAAATTCAAACTGGCAGAAAGGTTAAGAGGTTGAGAACCGACAATGGCCTTGAGTTCTGCAACGAAGCGTTCGACAGTTACTGTGTTGAATCTGGGATTACAAGGCATAAGACTGTAGCAGGTACTCCTCAACAAAATGGTTTAACTGAGAGATTCAATCGAACAATCCTTGAAAGGGTTAGATGCATGTTGGTTAGTGCTGGATTGAAGAAGGTGTTTTGGGCGGAGGCTATTTCGACAGCAGCTTATCTGATAAATAGATGTCCCTCGAATGCCTTAGGAATGAAGACACCTGAAGAATTTTGGTCGAGACATCCACCTTGTCTCGACAGACTGAAAGTATTTGGTTGTGTGGCCTATGCTTATATTAGGCAATACAAGGTCAAACCTAGAGCTCTGATACGCATGTTCATGGGATACCCTGAAAGAGTCAAAGCTTATAGGCTATGGTGCCTATAGCCAGGTCACAGGAGGTGTATCACCATTCGAGATGTAGTTTTCAATGAAGCTGAGATGGCTTTCAAGAAAACTGATGATGCTGACGAAGAGCTGGAACAAGGAGAGATTCCAGTTGAGGTGGAGCATGTTGATGTTGAATTGTGTACCTCATATGAAGTCGAAGAAGAAGCAGAAGATGTTGTCGAAGATGAGGAGACTGATAATGACTACCTTCTAGCAAAAGACAGGTCGAGGAGAGTCATCAAGCCACCTCAGAGACTTGGGTATGCAGATCTTATAGCTTATGCCTTAATCTCTGCAAGTGAGGTTCTCGACGAAGAACCTAGAGACTATAAGGAAGTTATGAGGAGTTGAAAGAAGACTGAATGGTTGAAGGCCATGGATGATGAGATGAAATCTCTTCATGATAACAACACATGAGAACTGATCAAGAAACCTGCTGGAGCCAGGTTAGTCAGTTGTAAATGGATTTTCAAAGTTAAGGAAGGAATCGAAAGAGTGGCGTGGAAGAGATACAAGGCAAGATTGCTTGCTAAGGGGTTCACTCAGAAAGAAGGTGTCGACTTCAATGATGTGTTCTCTCCTATTGTGAAGCACAGGTCCATTAGAATGTTGCTTGCCATGGTGGCACAATTCGACCTTGAACTGGAATAGATGGATGTGAAGACTGTGTTCTTCTATGGTGATCTAGATGAAACAATCCCGATGAGGCATCCTGAAGGGTATGTCGAAAGCGGGAAGGAAGATTATGTGTGCAAACTGAAGAGATCTTTATATAGACTGAAACAATCTCCTCGATAGTGGAATAGGAGATTCAACAAGTTCATGGCACGCATAAGTTTCATTAGAAGTCAGTTCGACCACTATGTTTAGTTCAGATTTTGACCTGGTAATTCATTTGTTATTTTGTTGCTTTATGTGGATGATATTCTAATAGCAAACAACAATGTCGAAGATGTAATAAGGCTGAAGGTTGAACTCAATAAGGAGTTCGACATGAAGGATCTGGGAGCTGCGTCCAGGATTCTTGGGATTGACATCCGAAGAGATAGAAAGCAGTCGAAATTATGCTTATGATGCATACCTACGGAAGATTCTCGAAAAGTATTGTATGTCGAATTCAAAGCCTATTGTGACCGACAAATCCTCAGTTCAAGCTGAGTATAGATCAGTGTCCCAATACTGATGTCGAAAGAGCTTATATGAATAGCATTCCATATGCTAATATAGTGGGTTCTTTGATGTATGCTATGGTATGTACTAGACCTGACATAGCATATGCAGTAAGTTTTGTAACCAGGTACATGGAGAATCCTGGAAAGGCTCACTAGCAAGCATTGAAGTGGATTTTAAGGTACATAAATGGGTCTCTGAATAGAGTCCTAATTTATGGTGGAGCCTTGGGTGAAGATGTTAAAGCAGCAATCGAATGATATGTCGACTCTGATTATGCAGGTTGTATGGATTCCAGAAAATCTATTTCTGGATATGTGTTCACTATGTTTGGGACAACAATCAGTTGGAAAGAAACACTTCAGAAGGTTGTTGCCTTATCAACCACTGAAGTGGAATATAACGCCCTAACTGAAGCTGTGATGGAAACATTGTGGCTTGAAGGTTTTGCAAAGGAGCTGAAACTTCAAGGTCCAGTTATCACTGTTAAATGTGGTAGTCAAAGTGCAATACACCTGTCGAAGAATTCAGCCTATCATGAGCGAACCAAGCACATTGATGTGAGGCTACATTTCGTCAGAGGGGTAATCGAGCATGGAGAAATCCAAGTGCTGAAGGTTTCGACAGATTATAATGCTGCTGATATGACCACCAAGACGTTGCCCAGTTGCAAGTTTTTCCACTGTATGCAGTTGATAAAGCTGCATGAAGAAAGCTAGTTTATTTCTTGAGGAAATAGAGTTAGATTCAAGGTGGAGATTTGTGAGATATTGGATCGAACTCTAGTTTTAGCATGCTGTTGAAGTCCGCTCACATGCTATTGTCGAACACCTACATGCTGTAGTCGAATTGTGTTCTAGTATGTTGGAGATCGAATTAGGCCTTGTGTTATGGATCCAATTGTTTAAGTTGGCTTGTACCCTAAGTTAGCTTGTAATGGGTAATTGTTAAAAAGCCCATTAGTTTAGTATGTTAGGTTTATTATAAATAGCATACTAGTCTCTCTTCCTAAGGCATGACAAAACCTTATTAGGTTGAGAGGGGTTAATTGTTGATATTCACTTGTAATCTTTGAACCCTATTGAGAAAGTGAATAGTAAAACAGATTTAACTAATTCTCTATTCTTATTCCTCTTTTCTCTTCCTTTGTGAATCCTAATAGGGTTTTGTTTGTTTGTTCAAGTTTTTTCCTTCTTTTCTACCCTTGTGGATTTCTTGGTGTTCAAGAAACCAAATATACTTTGTTATTCCGGTATCATTTTTCACAACACCTAACATGATATTGAAGGATGTTGAAGGGTATAACACTAAGGGTAATTACTTTACCCACTTTATGGAATGAGAGTGGACATACTAGAAATTCGAATTTGTCCTATTATAGTATTTTATAAGTGAACCATCCACTCTATATTTGTCAAATATAGTCCGGAGATGCATCTCTTGAAATTCTTAGGGGTGATTTCGTAGATGCATCTATGAAATAACCTCAGAATGCATTTGACAAATTTTTCCTAGGTAACAAGTGTCCTTAATTGATATTTTTTTATGCAATGCCGATTATACTAATGATGATTATATTAAGGATATATTAATACAATGCTAATTATATTAATCTAATTCAAGGATGTCTGATATAAATTTAAACAATATTACAAATCCAAATGTTACCACGATAAATAATCCAAATGTTATCATGATACAACTGTTACCAAAATACAAATAAAAATAAACTAGTGGGTATTTCTAACTCACCTGATTCTCCTTTGTCGCTGCCTGTACTCCAAGGCATTTTGTGCCTCAGGTAAGATGGTCTGTAATCACAATGTCTCCTCTCTCAATGGCATCTTGTCATACCCTAATTTTTTACCGTAAGATTCCATCATCTTTGTGCATCATCTTGCATGTCAGCATGTTTTATCACTAACAGGTCTGTGCAGGTACATTGACTTCAAGTGTAATGGTTCTCTCAATCAAGCTATTCAGGGTATGACCAATGATTTTCTACTGGAATCGAGCTTCACTTCTAGGTTTCTTTCTTCATTCTTAGGCCCCTTGTGGATCAATGCTTTGAGGATATCGTGGTTGGGTATTATGGTCATATTTCATTAAAGTCAAGATCGGTTCGAACTTTTACGTTGATTTGTTAAGAACTAAACTCCAATTTTATGATTGATGGGTGGCAATCTTTATTGCTAAGATTCAAGAAGTTTAAGATTCTAAGGCGATAAGTAATTCAAAGTTTCACTTAAAAGTCCAAGGTACATTAGTTCATGTTCTCCACAAATTTCAAGTGAAAGATTGATATTCAAGTTCAAGTCATCATGGGGTTTAATTATTCAATATATCATGAAGGTTTTGATTTTTTGAAGCATTACAAGTTTTAACCAATTCTTCATTATCAAATTCCATGCAAATGTGTTTGCGAAACTTTGAAGAAAGCAAGAAATGAGAACTTTAAAAGTGTAAAGTTTACAAAAGCTCATGAAAGATTGTTAGGAAATTAAGCATGAAATATTTAAAGAACAGGGATTTGTTTCCATTCAAGCCCATGCCTTCCTAAATAGCTATGAAAAGATCTTGCAATTATTCTGTTGACTTGCCATCTCAGCTTTCATCTAAGGCACGTGTGAAGTCGCTAAATACACTCCCAAAATGGTTGTTTCGATCAATTTCTCCATCAGCAAGACCACTGCCAGTGTTATTCTATTTATTGAGTAAATCTTCCAACTCTCCATGTAAGCTTGCTATTCAAGTGTTCAAGAAAACTCCATTAAGCACTCTGTCCCAAAGTCATTAAAACATGAAGACAAAAATGGAAGTTCATCATCATACAATCATTGTTCTGGCACAAAATCTCCAGTATAAACAGGTTAAGGATCATAATATAATAGTCCTGATACCCTTTTCCAAAACTATGCTGACACAAAATCAGAAACATAAAAGAATCATGAACAACAAGAATTAACAGCATCAAACATGTTCAAACACGTTCAATTCTTTTCCAAAATAGTTGCAAACATGTCGGTACGGATACAGAAAGGAATTCATCACGATATCGCACTAGAATCAGCAGCGTATTCAATGCGAAATTGGGAGGTTCAATGCTCTAAAAGGGACAGGGTACTCAGCAGAGAGGACAACAATTTTCTCACTTAGAAATCATCACACACACTAAGAAATACAAAACACCAATATCAACATAACTGTTTGCTGCAAAAAAAAAAAAGCATACCACCATACCTCACAAATTCAATTTCAAGGTCTTCTATTTCCCTCTTCATCGAACCCTCCAATGTGAATAAACCTTGATAGAAAATACACCCACGACCATAACCTTTTGCAAACAGAAAACACACACATTACACACCACATTCACATAGTTTGAAGAGCAGAACATCAGTGAAAAATCTCAGAAATATCATACAATACCAAACACGTTCAACATCATCAGTATTCACACAGTAGGATTATTATCGAGCTACAACAATACACAGCAGAAATCGGAAGAGGAGGATCAAAGGAAGAAAACGACGTACCGTCGGAACTGCGACATCGTCGAAGCCACACTGCAGCCGCGACGACGAAGTCACCATCACAAAACTCTACTGTTCACTCTTGGGAAGACGTTGCCGTTGAAACGAATCTCTCTCATTTCACGTGTTGTGCGAACAAGTTGTTGGAGAGTGGAGAATAGCAGCCGTTAGTCTTTCTAGGCTTCTTTTCTTTTCTTCTAGCAAACTTCAAATAGGTCAAATCCGTGACTCTCAGACTGACCCGGGTTCTACCTTAGAGATTGGGCTTCATCCTTGGTCACTGTTGGCCCAAATGTCCTTTTTGTTCATTTTTTTAATCTTCAATTTCTTTTATGGTGTTACTAATTGAAAAAAAATTTAACTAATATTCTTATTATGTTATTTAAAACTAATTATTCTTTTTTTTTATATAAAAGAAAATCTCAAAAAATGTTTTCTTATTATATTGATCTTTTATTTTTATTAGCATTTATGTAAATATTTTTTCTATTTTATCTATTTATTAAATTAAAAAAAAAACTAAAAAAAATATATTTTCTTATTAGATTAATCTTTAAATTTCTAATCATGGTTAGAATGTGAATTTATAGAATTTATTTTGATCATTTCAGTTTTTAATTTCTATTCCTCTAACTACTACTTTGTCACTTCTCTCCTTGATGATACTTGTAAATATTTCTCGATGAAATCTTGTGAATGATTTTCTTGTTCTTGTTATGATTTTTTATGCCTATTTTGTCTGATAGTCCCTGCTCATTTCCAAAGGAAAGGACTCTCCCCTGTTGACCCCATGTCATTTAGGTTACCCTCCCTAACCTTTCATCCTAACCTTAGGATCGGAGTCAACTCACTCTATACATGTGTTCTGCCATGGACACTTTCTACCCTCCATTTCAACTTAACTTTAACTTTAGAGTCACCGCACTCTATGTAGCGTCTTGCCCTAGACGCTGCATCTCCCTGGAACCTTGATCACAGTCAAGAGTTCTTCACCCTCTTTGAGGGGAACTACGAATACTCTGATTCCACTCCCGTCAGGATACGTAGGCACAAGATGCGATGTCTTGGCGAACATATTTAGATACTAACCCTTAGGTCATTCCCTTAGCAGATACCCTTAGCAAGCAAACAATAACAAATAACACAAATAAAACAAGAGGTTCCTTTAGAGTACTAATATACTTAGGATGCTAATACCTTCCCTAAGTATAACCAACCCCCGAACTTTAGATCTCTTAGGCTTTTTCGTTCTTGAACCTTTCCTTCGGATAAATCAAAGACCAGTGGTGAATTCAAAGATTTTGCGATTCAAGTTAACCCAATAGCTTGGTATCCGATTCTCACCGCGACAGAAATGGTGACTTCACTGGGGACTTTATTTGAGGGTTCCCCTTAACTTATTTATTTATGTTATTTGTTGTATACTTGTACTTGTATTTGTTATCTGCTTGCTTGAATTTTTTGTATGCAGGGTTGTTATCTTGAGTGGTGAGATAAGTCCTAACCCGGACTTGAGAGCACACATATGATAGGATTGTGGTGTAATCAATAGTCGGTTGTTGGAAGTAGTCCTAACAATTTACGGCATATGATGACCATGCTCATTCGAGGGCCCTTTAGGGTGATTGATGTCTGATGCGAGTAGTCGTATTGATGTCACTCATTCTAATGAATGTCAATAAGACTGAGGACCATAGTTACCTTTACCCCCACTTGGCCTTTTTAGGACGTAGTGCGATGGCTATGAGGGAGTAGTCCCAAATGGTTGTTACGCGATACTACACTCAGACGAGTTTATCTTGAGAATATTATTAACCCGCTTGAGTAGTCACGTAGGCCGATAATATCCAAAGGATTTACGTAGACTCTGGGAACTTTGTAGAACCCGTTCTGCAGGTACAATTGAAACCCTAGTACATACCTTTTTTTTTGGGATGGTTAGACCTTGGCTCCATGCTCGTGATCTTCAAGCCTAGGCCCTTGTTTGTTTGCCTGTATATGTGTATACCTGTGTTTATGCATCCCTGCATCCATACATTCATCCATATAACCATTCGGTTTCAATGAACTCAACTGTTTTTTCCTTTTCAAAATCAATAAAGATCATGGATTATAAAATGAAACTTTTTCAGTCTTCCAAAATGTTTGCAACCCGCTCTTGAGTTCCTTGAAACCATTGCATTGCATATCATTTGCATCTTTGCATGATTCATTGCATACATCTGTTGTCCAGCAACTCACTTCCAGTTGTCTCTATCTTCCAGTGTCACATGTGAGTCATCAAACTGATTCCTCGACACAGATACCGAACTAGAGCTAACTAAAGACGCATAATGTCAAAGCAAGAAGCACACAACTCTGAGATCTGGATGGAGATCGACGACCTTAAGTCAAGCATGACTAAACTCACTGAGATGCTCCACGTCTTGATTGCTAGGGGAGAGCCACCTCAAAGAACTATTATCCAGGAAGTTTCAAATGCTGATCCTCATCCTGTTCAGGTGCCACCTTCAACTTGGCCAGAGTTTGGTTTACCTCCTAATTACTCTCCACCTTCTGCATCTACTGCTATGATTGGTCAAACTGCTAGACCAGTGTTCCAAGCTCCAATTTTCGCCGAGCCTAGACCTGTGGTTCATACTGTTTCCCAGACTACTCGAGCTCCCTTTGAGAATCCTCTCTGTGATCACAATGCTGCCAGATTACAACAAGTAAAGCTTCAGTCGATTTCAGCAGACTATCTTCCGAAAAGCTAGTGTTTCAGACAGGACAACTCATCTTTGTTTCTGATTAGTCTCTAGGCCATGTTTCTTGCTGTTTGCATTTTCCTTTATTTGTATTAGCTATTTATATTCAAATTGTGTTTGTACATTCATGATTAATGAAATAAGCATTTGCAACTTTTGGATTCAATTCATTCATGTGTGCTATTTACATCTTTCCTCTTTCGAAAAAAAAACAAAAAAAAATTCTCTCTTTTCCACTTTCCTTTCGATTACACAAAGATTGGAGGGAGGATGATGAAAACGTAAATACCCATAACTGCTGTTGGTATGCTTTTAAATCAAAACTTTGATGACGATGTAAGGCATTGTTTCAATCCCCAAACACTGGAGAAATAAGGAAGTTAACCCCTCGTTAACCCCTTTGAGCCTAGAAGTTGGAGTTTCTTTCTGTACCAAAAACCCGCAATCTTAACCTGGGGCAGGGTAGTTCTTAGTTAACTTGATTGTGCATTCTAATACAAGAGTTCGTGCAAGACACCTTTCGCATAAAGGTTGCATTCTCAAATTTTCCTTCGCACACAGCAAACAAGTGTCGAAGATGTCTTTCAAGTCAAACGCCAATGATGGTTCACTGTAATCATTAAGCCAAACTTTCATAACCTTTTAACTCTTCCAAATTAAATGAATAAATGTTGTACAAGTTGTTCCCAAAGTGATAAATGAAGAAGAATCGTCAATAATACTTACTCAAAGAATGAGCCGAGTCCCTTTCGAGGCAAAAGCTAAGAAAGATGGGAAGTTCACGACCTTACCTTATACAAAGAGAAATAAGAACAAGCTTGTATGACAACCAAAAGTTGTAAGGAAGTAGTGACTGTCATCCTAAGTCCCTCAACTTTTGAACCATCATCATCAATACAATTCCCCGCCTCTTGGAAACCTGAGTGCACAGTCTGAGTTAACTGAGTGTAGGACTGAAGATCATCACGAAGATTGGGTGAGTACAAATAAACTTTGAGCCTTTATCCTTTGTTTCTTAAACCATGAACCAGGCCACGTTATAACCCTCAAAAGACCTAACTGAAGCAAGGTTATTTTGAAAGCATATTACGGCAAGGTTGCGTAAACTGACTCCTAAATATTTTTGCAAATAAATCGTTTTGGCATTACACCTTTGGCTTAAACTTTTCACTTTGAATGTCTTGAACCGCAGTGTTCAGACCAATGGCTCATATACTTTGCATCTTTCAAAATGATTTTGATTTCAAAAGTTGCATGAACTTTACATTTACTATGTTTGTATGAACACTTTTGTTTGCAAACTAGCTTTCGTCTCAAAGAATTTTCAAACAATTAAGAAACTTGGTCGGTGATCCTATCAGGGGCAAGTTTTTTCCAAAGCCTGTTGAAAAATCAGTTCAAGATTTGTTGTTCAGTGCAAGTCCTTCTTAGAATTGGTTTATACAGAAGATTTTTCAAGACTCGGACTGGGGCAAGTTTTCCAAGTGCACAGTGAAACAGTCATTTACAGAATCAACCAAGCTGAAGCAATGATCAGTTCATATATAACAGTCAGCTAATCTAGGGGCAGTTAACTTGAAGAATCCCCATGCAACTTTCCATTCTTCCTATAAGGGTCATCAACTTGATGCAATTTACCAATGTCGCAGGGATGTGTTCAGCAGTAACATCTTTAGTCCCCAAACAGAATGTCAGTGATCTCCGTGTTGAGGAATCAGTTTTCCAATCTTGTCTTCACCACAAAAGAGTCGAGTCGCGTCGTCGACATCTGCATTACATCTGCATTTGCATTTGATCATAGAAATTCATATACATATGCATAGCAAAAGTGCCATCCTCATTTGTACTCATTTGCATTCTCCATAGGTCGTGTCGTATCCACGTCTTACCTTGTCATCTAAGTCCAACTTACTTGGCACCTACCAAACATATATTGTCGCGTATATCCAATGCTTTCTTGGGTATCATCTTGTTCACATTCATCCAATGCTTTCTTGGATACTGTGATTCCTTTTATCCAATGCTTTCTTGGGTATCTCTTCGTTCACATTCATTCAATAGTTTCTTGGACGTTGTGATTTCTTTTTATCCAATGCTTTCTTGGATCTCTACCTTGTCCACTTTCATCTGAAGCCATTATTAGATACTGTGATTATACCTCTCATTCAAAGCCATTATTGGATGACTGTTTTCTTTTGCATTCAATGCCATTCTTGAATGTAGTCTTTGTTCACAGTCATCTAAAGCCATTATTAGATACTGTGATTATACCTCTCATTCAAAGCCATTATTGGATGACTGGTTACTTTATCTCACATTCATCTAAAGCCATTATTAGATTTTGTGAGTTTACCTTTCATTCAAAGCTATTATTAGATAATTGGTTTCTTTTGCATTCAATGCCATTCTTGAATGTAGTCCTTGTTCACAGTCATCTAAAGCCATTATTAGATACTATGATTATACCTCTCATTCAAAGACATTATTGGATGACTGGTTACTTTATCTCACATTCATCTAAAGCCATTATTAGATTTTGTGAGTTTACCTTTCATTCAAAGCTATTATTGGATGACTGGTTTCTTTGCATTCAATGCCATTCTTGAATGTAGCCTTTGTTCACATTCATCTAAAGCCATTATTAGATACTGTGATTATACCTCTCATTCAAAGCCATTATTGGATGACTGGTTTCTTTGCATTCAATGCCATTCTTGAATGTAGTCTTTGTTCACATTCATCTAAAGCCATTATTAGATATTGTGATTATACCTCTCATTCAAAGCCATTATTGGATGTCTGGTTTCTCTACCTTGTTCACTTTGTCTAAAGCCATTATTAGATATTGTGATTATACCTTTCATTCAAAGCCATTATTGGATGACTGGTTACTTTATCTCACATTCATCTAAAGCCATTATTAGATATTGTGATTGTACCTTTCATTTAAAGCCATTATTGGATGTCTGGTTTCTTTACCTTGTTCACTTTCATCTGAAGCCATTGTGAGTGTACCTTTCATTCAAAGCCATTATTGGATGACTGGTTTCTTTGTGTCCGATGCCTTCTCGGATTACATTATTTTGTCTCATTCTCATCTGTTGCCTTCTTAGATATTGTGAGTTTACCTTTCATCCAAAGCCATTATTGGATGTTTGGTGCTTTTTTTCATCCAATGCCATTCTTGGATGATGTTTTCCCGATACTTTGGTTTGTTTCATTTTGTTTCTGACACAACTGTAACACCTTTTCCCCCTGTGGCACCATCCCCCACAGGATTCTCCTTGTCTTTGCATTCATCCCATATCATATCATTCCATTTCATATCATAAGCATTTTGTGGCATCTTAGGGCCACAAATTGTGCATGTTTGTATTTAAGTCTCTCCTATCTCGTTGAGACGAAGATTTCAATCTCCATATCTCCAGATAGAAGAAACTTAAATAGGGGCATCTGTCATACCCTAATTTTTTACCGTAAGATTCCATCATCTTTGTGCATCATCTTGCATGTCAGCATGTTTTATCACTAATAGGTCTATGCAGGTACATTGACTTCAAGTGTAATGGTTCTCTCAATCAAGTTATTAAGGGTATGACCAATGATTTTCTACTGGAATCGAGCTTCACTTCTAGGTTGCTTTCTTCATTCTTAGGCCCCTTGGGGATCAATGCTTTGAGGATATCGTGGTTGGGTATTATGGCCATATTTCATTAAAGTCAAGATCGGTTCGAACTTTTTCGTTGATTTGTCAAGAACTAAACTCCAATTTTATGATTGATGGGTGGCAATCTTTATTGCTAAGATTCAAGAAGTTTAATATTCTAAGGCGATAAGTAATTCAAAGTTTCACTTAAAAGTCCAAGGTACATTAGTTCATGTTCTCCAAAAATTTCAAGTGAAAGATTGATATTCAAGTTCAAGTCATCATGGGGTTTAATTATTCAACATATCATGAAGGTTTTGATTTTTTGAAGCATTACAAGTTTTAACCAATTCTTCATTATCAAATTCCATGCAAATGTGTTTGCGAAACTTTGAAGAAAGCAAGAAATGAGAACTTTAAAAGTGTAAAGTTTACAAAAGCTCATGAAAGATTGTTAGGAAATTAAGCATGAAATATTTAAAGAACATGGATTTGTTTCCATTCAAGCCCATGTGTTGCGGTGAAAATCGGATAACAAGCTATTAATTAACTTGTATCATTTTCTTTTACAACCGACTTTGATTTATCCAAAGGAAAGGTTCAAGATCGTTAGAAAAACCTAAAGGGGGGAGATCTAAGGTTCGGGGGTTGGTTATACAAAGGGAAGGTATTAGCACCCTTAATATTTGTAGTACTCTACAGGAACCTCTTGTTAGTAATTGTGTTATGTTAAAGTTTGCTTGCTAAAGGTAAAGACCTAAGGATATATACACTAAGTATGCTCGCCAAGACATCGCATCTCGTGCCTACGTATCCTAACGGGAATGGAATCAGAGCATTCGTAGTTCCCCTCAATGGGGGTGAGGAACTCTTGACTGTGGTCAAAGTTCCAAGGGAAAGTAGGGTGAAAAGCTTGAAAGCAAAGCTTGTAAGGATTGATTGGTTAGGAGAAAGAGATTAATGGCCATCTCTTGTGAAAGGATTGTGAAGGGTTAGACCGTCTTAAAGGAGAAGAGATTAATGACCATCTCTTGTGAAGGTTAAAGAAGAGAGAAGAGATTAATGGCTACCTCTTATGAAATGGTTTGAGGTTAACAGGGTATTTGAGCTATCTATGACATGAAGTCAATAAAGAGACTTTTCCTTTGGAATAAGGGGAAAGCAACATAGGGACAAAGAGGAAAACATTGAGTATCAAATGTAAGATGAATAGTAACATATATACAGCAAATGCAATAAGAATTAAATTAAAAATGAATATTATGAATTGATTAAAATGAAAATATGAGGATATGTCAAGATAAAATTAAGCATTAAATAAAAATCTAAATAAACAAGATAAAAATAATAAACCAAATTCTAAATAAATTAAAAAAAAACTGAATTCTAATTCTAATTTAAAAATTAATTAAGCTAAACTCTAATTAAAAGGTTAATTCAATTAAATTCTACCTAATTAAATCTAATTCTAAAAAACTAATTAAGTTCTAATTAAAAAACTAAATGATTAAATTATAAAACAAAGAAACACTAGTTTTAAAATAACTAATTAACAATTCAATTAAAGCTCTAATTAACTAATTAAAATAAAATCTAATTACAAACTAAATTACTAATCTAATTAGAAACTAACTACTAACTAAATCACTAATCTAATTAAAACCTAACTATACACTAAAATACTAGTTAATTAAAAGTCTAACTAAAACTTAAATGATATGTAATAATTATGATAAAATATATTGGACTTTGGCTACAAAATTGGTACAAAACCCGTAGCACACATACACGTCTAATTTTGTAAATTCTAAACACCAGTAATACTTATTACAGCAAGAAAATTCTAAACACCAAAATACTAAACACCTGTAATAACAACAAGAAAAATAGTAAACTTATTACAAAAGAAAAATATTAATAAACTTAGTAATGAATATTATAAAGGTAAATAAAGCTATATGATGAAAGTAGCAGACCAAACATTCCGAAAGAAAACTCCATTAGTAAAACAAGCAACTATTAATATAAGACTAAACAGAATAGCAAAAACAAACCAATGCCAAATAACTAGAACAAATTCACATAATATCTCTAACTGTTTTCATGACCAAAAGCAAGGTTCAAACCAAACAATATGAAACAGAAAATACCAAATGGAAATGAAACAAACCGAATCAACGAGTGTGACGGTTGGATCTGCTTCGACAGCAGGATGTCTCAATGCCAGTAATGATGGTCGAAACGAAAACCGAAATGATCACGTGAAGATCTTGCGGCGGAAATCCCAAAGCTCTTCCTCTTTCTCTTGCAAGCTTTTTTCTTTAGAAATAACAAGACTCTCCCACTTGGCCGCACCCTCACTTACTCGAAAAAGACACGGGGACAAACCGGCGGAAGTGCAGTCACAGTTCGGGGTGAGTTGCGACTTCTATGTGATGGTGGATTCAAATTCAACTTCTTCTTCTTCCTGCACTTCTTTTCTCGTTGTTTTTGCTTGAGGGCGGATGGAAATTGTGTATATTTTGGATGAAGATTAGTCAAGGGAAGTTGTTGTGAGGAGGTTTAATGAGGTGGATGAGCGTTCATGTGAGTTAGTTTTTGTATGGTAATATGATTATTATGATGGTTGGAGTGTGTGGTGTATGAAGTGATTCATGAAAGAAGAAGAGGTTATGTAGAAAAGTTAGTGAGATGGAGTGTAGCAGGGTAGTGGCGTGTTGCAAGGTTTTTGATGACAGGCTGGATGTAGCAAAGACTTTTCAGCAGGATTTTGGGGAAGTTTTGTGTAAAATTTGTACTTGGTTGTAGCAGAGATATTGTACCGTTTATGTGCTGTCTTGGAGTGTTGAGATTGCCAAGGTTTGGCAGTTGTTTGAGAGGTTTTTTTCGCTTTTGCAGAGAAAAGGTTTTGATTTTGGGATGATACTTTACAGGCTGGTAAATGGTCTTGAAGATAAAGAACAGAAAAAAATAATAACAAATAGAATTAGATGGAAACATTTAAATTAATAATAAAAATAAAATTAAAACTAGAAAATTAAGATTAAAATCAAAACTAAATTAAATTAATAAAATATGAACTAATTATCTTTAGACTAAAAATTTAAACTAAATTACAAAATAATCTAACCGTCTAAATTAAAATAAAATGAACTAAAAGTTAAATTAAAAATTAAAGTTAAACTAAGCTCATATATTAAAATTAAATCCAATCAAATTGAAACTTAAGTCATTAAGTTAGAACTAGCCTAATTACTAAATTAAAAAAGGATTGAATTAAAAAAGACATAAATTACTAAAATTCAAAATTAAACTAAATTAAAAAATAAAAGAAATTGAAATTAATATGGATAAATGAAAATTAGACTAATTGAATTAAAAGTATAAAACTTAACTAAAATATAAACTTAACTATCCTGTAAACTATATTGAAAATAACTATATTAAGATTAAACTAAATTGAAAGATTAAACTCAAACGATTCTAAATAAATCGTAAAACAAGACGAATTCTAAAACGAAATGATAAAACGACTAAAAATACATGATTAATGGATCAATGAAAATATTTGACTAAAAATGCAAAAAAAACTGTGATTCAAAATGATATGAAAATGATCATACGAGTCTGAGGGTAAAATTTGGGGTACAACAGTTGCCCCTATTTAAATATCTTCACCGGATGACAAGGGATATGGAAAGATGGTGAAAGATATTTAAATATAGATAACCGAAAATTTTGCCCTTAGATACGCTGATATGCAATGATATGAACCAAACTAGTCTAGGATGCGGACGTGCCATGAGCTTCTAGTATGATGGTATGATGCCATGATGGTGCAAAAATACAATCAACAACGAAAACAAACACACACAGGTGGATAAAACCGGGGAAGGATGAAGGTTAGTATCCATGAGGTAAATTCACTGGGGATACAAGCTAACAGACAAAAGAGACTTCCTGGGGAGACTCCAAGGAAACACTGGGGAAAATAAAAGCACACTCTTTACTGGGCATGGAACCAGAAAGATGACATGATCTCTACTGGGGATCAGTTTGGAATAAAAGGATAGACACCAACAAAAGATTTTTTTTGGAATTTCTTATACTGAAGAGTTCAAACGGGATCTTCAAGAAAAACCAGAAAAGACGGAGAAAGAAACATCCGGAAAAACATCAGATGGCAGAAGAAACCAGTCATCCAATAATGGCTTTGAATGAAAGGTACAAATCACAATATCTAATAATGGCTTTAGATGAATGTCAACAGAGACTACATTCAAGAATGACATTGAATGCAAAGAAACCAGTCATCCAATAATGGCTTTGAACAAAAGGTATAAATCACAATATCTGATAACGGCTTTAGATAAAGTGAACAAAGACTCTATCTGAAAAATATCAGAAAGAGACACACATCCGAAAGGCATCAGATGGTAAAGAAACCAGACATCCAATAATGGCTTTGAATGAAAGGTACAAATCACGATATCTAATAATGGCTTTAGATAAAAGTGAACAAAGGCTCGATCTGGTACAATATCAGAAAGAGAGACACATCCGAAAAGGCATCAGATGGTAAAGAAACCAGACATCCAATAATGGCTTTGAATGAAAGGTATAACTCATAATATCTAATAATGGCTTTAGATAAAAGCGAACAAAGACTCGATCTGGTACAATATCAGAAAGAGAGACACATCCGGAAAGGCATCAGATGGTAAAGAAACCAGACATCCAATAATGGCTTTGAACGAAAGGTATAAATCACAATATCTAATAATGGCTTTAGATAAAAGTGAATAAAGACTCTATTTGGTACAATATCAGAAAGAGAGACACATCCAGAAAGGCATCAGATGGTAAAGAAACCAGACATCCAATAATGGCTTTGAACGAAAGGTATAAATCACAATATCTAATAATGGCTTTAGATAAAAGTGAATAAAGACTCGATCTGGTACAATATCAGAAAGAGAGACACATCCGGAAAGACATCAGATGGTAAAGAAACCAGACATCCAATAATGGCTTTGAACGAAAGGTATAAATCACAATATCTAATAATGGGTTTAGATAAAAGTGAATAAAGACTCGATCTGGTACAATATCAGAAAGAGAGACACATCCGGAAAGGCATCAGATGGTAAAGAAACCAGACATCCAATAATGGCTTTGAATGAAAGGTACAAATCACGATATCTAATAATGGTTTTAGATAAAAGTGAACAAAGGCTCGATCTGGTACAATATCAGAAAGAGAGACACATCCGGAAAGACATCAGATGGTAAAGAAACCAGGCATCCAATAATGGATTTGAATGAAAGGTATAACTCATAATATCTAATAATGGCTTTAGATAAAAGCGAACAAAGACTCGATCTGTTACAATATCAGAAAGAGAGACACATCCGGAAAGGCATCAGATGGTAAAGAAACCAGACATCCAATAATGGCTTTGAACGAAAGGTATAAATCATAATATCTAATAATGGCTTTAGATAAAAGTGAATAAAGACTCGATCTGGTACAATATCAGAAAGAGAGACACATCCGGAAAGGCATCAGATGGTAAAGAAACCAGACATCCAATAATGGCTTTGAACGAAAGGTATAAATCACAATATCTAATAATGGCTTTAGATAAAAGTGAATAAAGACTTGATTTGGAAAAACATCAGAAAGAGAGACACATCCGAAAAGGCACCAGATGGTAGAGAAACCAGACATCCAATAATGGCTTTGAATGAAAGGTATAACTCATAATATCTAATAATGGCTTTAGATAAAAGTGAACAAAGTAGGGATCCAAAAAAGCATTGGATGTAAAGAAACCAGACATCCAATAATGGTTTTGAATGTAAGGCAAACTCTCAAAATATCTGAGAAAGCATCAGATAAATATGAATCAAAGGTAACCAAAGAAGGCATTGGATGTAAGGGAGTCACAATATCTAATAATGGCTTTAGATAAAAGTGGACAAAGATTACATTCAAGAATGGAATTGAATGCAAAGGAACCAATCACCCAATAATGGCTTTAGATGACAGGTACAATCACAATATCTAATAATGGCTTTAGATAAAGGTGAACAAACCGGGATCCAAGACAGCATTGGATGCAAAGAAATCGATCATCCAATAATGGCTTTGAACGAAAGATAAACTCATAATATCTGAGAAGGCATCAGATGCAAATGAGACAAAAGGTGAAATCCAAGAAGGCATTGGATAAAAGGAATCACAATATCCAAGACAACATTGAATGACTGTGAACTTTCAGGAATGGCACTGAAAGTAAAGGCAAATCACTATATTCAGGAATGACATCGAATGATAGTGATAAAGACATTCAGGAATGGCACTGAATGCAAAGGAGAAAACTCATCCAGGAATGACACTGAAAGATATCTAAGTAAATCTGATGAGGATTACAGAAGAGAGGCAAAACTTCCAAGAATAGCACTAGAAGAGACAAGAGGAACAAGATATCTAGGAATGGTACTGGAGATCATAAGAGACGGACATCCAGGAATGGCACTGGAGTGAGAGAATATAAAGATCCAGGAATAACACTGGAATGAGAGAAGACCAATATCTATCAACATGATCAGATGCGCAAGAGAATGACAACATTCAGGAATGACACTGAATGAAAAGGACAGGTAACGTTTTGGTAAGGTAAGACGTGGATAATGACACGACCTCGGGAGAAAGGCAAATGAGGATGAAACACTCATGATATGCATATGTATATGAATTATGCAGATGATATATGATCAAATGCAAATGCAGATGACACATCTCGACTCTTTTGGGGAGAAGACACGACTAGAAGACTGATTCTTCAACACGGAGATCACTGCCATTCTGCTTGGGGACTAGAGATGCTACTGCTAAACACATTTCTGCCACACTAGTAAACTGTACCAAATGATGATCCCTGTAGGAAGGATGAAGATCTGCTTGGGGATTCTTCAGGTAAACTACCCCAGATTAGTTGACTGTTGTAGATAAGCTGATAATTACTTCGGCTTGTCTGATTCTGAAATGAATGCTTAATGGTGTTCTTAGAAAGCTTGCCCCAGCATGAGTCTTGAAAGATGATTGTTTTACTGTACACTGGGAAAGCTTGCCCCAGTATGAGCCTTTGAAAATCTTATGTATAAACCAATTCTGAGAAGTCGCCATTAAACCACAAATCTTGAACTGATTCTCAACAGGATATGGAAAGAACTTGCCCCTGATTGGATCACCGACCAAGTTTCTCAAATGTTTGAAAATTCCTTAAGAAGAAAGCTAGTTTGCAAACAAAAGTATTTGTAAAAACATGGTAAATGCAAAGTTCATGCAACTTTTGAAATCAAAATCATTTTGAAAGAGGTGCAAAGTATATAGGATACGGGTCAGAGCACGGTGGTTCAAGACATTAAAGTGAAACGTTTAAGCAAAGGGTGTAATACCCAAAATAGGTGACCTGCAAAGATCTTTTGGAGTCAGTTTATGCAACCTAGCTGTAGTATGCTTTCAAAATAACCTCGCTTCAATTAGGTCTTTTGAGGGTTATAACGTGGCCTGGTTCACGGTTTAAGAAACAAAGGATAAAGGCTCAAAGTTTATTTGTGCCCACCCAATCTTCGTGATGATCTTCAGTCCTACACTCAGTTAACTCAGACTATGCACTCAAGTTCCCATAGGTTAGGAATTGCACTGATGATAATAATGATGATGGTTCAGAAGTTAAGAGACTTTGAAATGGCGGTCACTATTTTCTTACAAAATTGTTTGCCATTGAGGTTTTTCAGGATGAAGGATTTAAAGATTTCCTCCTTTGGTTGTACTACAAACTTTTCTTTCTTATTTTTTCTTCATTTTTTTTTAGTGACTGCCTGGCTTAAGGATTACGACGAACCATCGTTGGCGTTTGACTTGAAAGACATCTTCGACACTTGCTTGTTGTGTGCGAAGGAAAATTTGTGAATGCACCCTTTTGTTGAAAGCGTCTCGCATGAAACTCTTGTATTTGAATGCATAATCAAGTTAACTAAGAACTACCCTGCCCCAGGTTAAAAATCGTGGGTCTTTATTTGTAAAGAAAAGAAACTCCTACTTCCGGGCTCAAAGGGGTTAACAATGGGTTATCTTCCTTATTTCTCCAGTGTTTGGGGATTGAAGCAATGTCTTACATCATCAACAAAGTTTTGATTTGAAAGCATACCAACAGCAATTATGGGTATAACGTTTTCATCATCCTCCCTCCAATCTTTGCATAATCAAAATAAAGTGGACAAGAGAAATTTTTTTATTTATTTTATTTTTCATGAAAGAGGAAGCATTAAGAAGTGAATAGCAAATACAAATGAATTAGATCAAAAAGTTGCAAATGCTTATTTCATTAATATGAAAGCACAAACATAATTTGGAAGCAAACAGCCAATACAAAATAAGGAAAATGCAAACAATAAGAAACAAGGCCTAGTGAATAATAAGAAACAAATATGAGTTGTCCTGTCTGAAACACTGGCTTTTAGGAAGATAACATGTTGAAGTCGACTGAAGCTTCACTTTGTGTGATCTGGCAGCATTGTGCTCATAGAGAGAGTTCTCGAAAGTAGCTCGAGTAGTCTAGGCTGAAGTCGACTGAAGCTTCACTTGTCACGCCTGGCAGATGATTGTTCTTGACATTCTGCGTCTGAAATTTGCTCTAGTCTGGTATCGGTGTCGAGGAATCAGCTTGACGACTCACAGACAATATTGGAAGATAGAGACACCTGGCAATGATTAACTGGACAAATAGACACATGCAATGAATCATGCAAAGATTCAAATGAAATGCAATGCGATGCAAACAGGATGCAAAAACACATGCAACAGGATCAAGGGTTCAAGATTACAGCATGGAGTCTGGGTAAAGAATCAACCACAGGGTGTGTACTAGGGTTTATCAACTGTAGAACAGGGTTCTAAAAGTTCCCAGAGTCTACGTAAATCCTTCGAATATTATCGGCCCATGTGACTACTAACACGGGTTAACAATATTCTCAAGATAAACTCGTCTGAGTGTAGTATCGTGTGGCCATCATAGTCACCGTACTACGCTATAAAGGCCAAGTGGGGTGAAGGTAACTACGGTCCTTAGAATCCCTGGAACTCAATTGAAAAAGTAATATCAATGTGACTGCTCACATCAGACATCAACAATCCCAAAGGGCCTCATCTGAGTGTGGTCATCATATGCCATAAATTGTTGGTACTACTGCCAACAACCGACTATTGATTACACCACGATCCTATCATAAGTGCTCTCTAGTTCGGGTTAGGACTTATCTCACCACTCAAGGTAGCAACCCTGCACACAGAAAAACTCAAGCACAACAGGTATATATACAGATATAAATATGCAAATGTACAAGCAAACCAACATGTAAATAACACAAATACAAACAAGATAGGCTTAACCCTCTTAGGGGATTCCCCAGTGAAGTCGCTATTTCTGTTGCGGTGAAAATCGGATAATAAGCTATTAATTAACTTGTATCATTTTCTTTTACAACAGACTTTGATTTATCCAAAGGAAAGGTTCAAGATCGTTAGAAAAACCTAAAGGGGGGAGATCTAAGGTTCGGGGGTTGGTTATACAAAGGGAAGGTATTAGCACCCTTAATATCTGTAGTACTCTATAGGAATCTCTTGTTAGTAATTGTGTTATGTTAAAGTTTGCTTGCTAAAGGTAAAGACCTAAGGATATATACACTAAGTATGCTCGCCAATACATCGCATCTCGTGCCTACATATCCTGACGGGAATGGAATCAGAGCATTCGTAGTTCCCCTCAATGGGGGTGAGGAACTCTTGACTATGGTCAAAGTTCCAAGGGAAAGTAGGGTGAAAAGCTTGAAAGCAAAGCTTGTAAGGATTGATTGGTTAGGAGAAAGAGATTAATGGCCATCTCTTGTGAAAGGATTGTGAAGGGTTAGACCGTCTTGAAGGAGAAGAGATTAATGGCCATCTCTTGTGAAGGTTAAAGAAGAGAGAAGAGATTAATGGCTACCTCTTGTGAAATGGTTTGAGGTTAACAGGGTATTTGAGCTATTTATGACATGAAGTCAATAGAGAGACTTTTCCTTTGGAATAAGGGGAAAGCAACATAGGGACAAAGAGGAAAACATTGAGTATCAAATGTAAGATGAATAGTAACATATATACAGCAAATGCAATAAGAATTAAATTAAAAATGAATATTATGAATTGATTAAAATGAAAATATGAGGATCTGTCAAGATAAAATTAAGCATTAAATAAAAATCTAAATAAACAAGATAAAAATAATAAACCAAATTCTAAATAAATTAAAAAAAAAACTGAATTCTAATTCTAATTTAAAAATTAATTAAGCTAAACTCTAATTAAAAGGTTAATTCAATTAAATTCTACCTAATTAAATCTAATTCTAAAAAACTAATTAAGTTCTAATTAAAAAACTAAATGATTAAATTATAAAACAAAGAAACACTAGTTTTAAAATAACTAATTAACAATTCAATTAAAGCTCTAATTAACTAATTAAAATAAAATCTAATTACAAACTAAATTACTAATCTAATTAGAAACTAACTACTAACTAAATCACTAATCTAATTAAAACCTAACTATACACTAAAATACTAGATAATTAAAAGTCTAACTAAAACTTAAATGATATGTAATAATTATGATAAAATATGTTGGACTTTGGCTACAAAATTGGTACAAAACCCGTAGCACACATACACGTCTAATTTTGTAAATTCTAAACACCAGTAATACTTATTACAACAAGAAAATTCTAAACACCAAAATACTAAACACCTGTAATAACAACAAGAAAAATAGTAAACTTATTACAAAAGAAAAATATTAATAAACTTAGTAATGAATATTATAAAGGTAAATAAAGCTATATGATGAAAGTAGCAGACCAAACATTCCGAAAGAAACTCCATTAGTAAAACAAGCAACTATTAATATAAGACTAAACAGAATAGCAAAAACAAACCAATGCCAAATAACTAGAACAAATTCACATAATATCTCTAACTGTTTTCATGACCAAAAGCGAGGTTCAAACCAAACAATATGAAACAGAAAATACCAAATGGAAATGAAACAAACCGAATCAACGAGTGTGACGGTTGGATCTGCTTCGACAGCAGGATGTCTCAATGCCAGTAATGATGGTCGAAACGAAAACCGAAATGATCACGTGAAGATCTTGCGGCGGAAATCCCAAAGCTCTTCCTCTTTCTCTTGCAAGCTTTTTTCTTTAGAAATAACAACAAGACTCTCCCACTTGGTCGCACCCTCACTTACTCGAAAAAGACACGCGGACAAACCGGCAGAAGTGCAGTCACAGTTCGGGGTGAGTTGCGACTTCTATGTGATGGTGAATTCAAATTCAACTTCTTCTTCTTCCTGCACTTCTTTTCTCGTTGTTTTTACTTGAGGGCGGATGGAAATTGTGTATATTTTGGATGAAGATTAGACAAGGGAAGTTGTTGTGAGGAGGTTTAATGAGGTGGATGAGCGTTCATGTGAGTTAGTTTTTGTATGGTAATATGATTATTATGATGGTTGGAGTGTGTGGTGTATGAAGTGATTCATGAAAGAAGAAGTGGTTATGTAGAAAAGTTAGTGAGATGGAGTGTAGCAGGGTAGTGGCGTGTTGCAAGGTTTTTGATGACAGGCTGGATGTAGCAAAGACTTTTCAGCAGGATTTTGGGGAAGTTTTGTGTAAAATTTGTACTTGGTTGTAGCAGAGATATTGTACCGTTTGTGTGCTGTCTTGGAGTGTTGAGATTGCCAAGGTTTGGCAGTTGTTTGAGAGGTTTTTTTCGCTTTTGCAGAGAAAAGGTTTTGATTTTGGGATGGTACTTTACAGGCTGGTAAATGGTCTTGAAGATAAAGAACAGAAAAAAATAATAACAAATAGAATTAGATGGAAACATTTAAATTAATAATAAAAATAAAATTAAAACTCGAAAATTAAGATTAAAATCAAAACTAAATTAAATTAATAAAATATGAACTAATTATCTTTAGACTAAAAATTTAAACTAAATTACAAAATAATCTAACCGTCTAAATTAAAATAAAATGAACTAAAAGTTAAATTAAAAATTAAAGTTAAACTAAGCTCATATATTAAAATTAAATCCAATCAAATTGAAACTTAAGTCATTAAGTTAGAACTAGCCTAATTACTAAATTAAAAAAGGATTGAATTAAAAAAGACATAAATTACTAAAATTCAAAATTAAACTAAATTAAAAAATAAAAGAAATTGAAATTAATATGGATAAATGAAAATTAGACTAATTGAATTAAAAGTATAAAACTTAACTAAAATATAAACTTAACTATCCTGTAAACTATATTGAAAATAACTATATTAAGATTAAACTAAATTGAAAGATTAAACTCAAACGATTCTAAATAAATCGTAAAACAAGACGAATTCTAAAACGAAATGATAAAACGACTAAAAATACATGATTAATGGATCAATGAAAATATTTGACTAAAAATGCAAAAAAAACTATGATTCAAAATGATATGAAAATGATCATACGAGTCTGAGGGTAAAATTTGGGGTACAACACCATGTTTTCCTAAATAGCTATGAAAAGATCTTGCAATTATTCTGTTGACTTGCCATCTCAGCTTTCCTCAAAGGAACGTGTGAAGTCGCTAAATACACTCCCAAAATGGTTGTTTCAATCAATTTCTCCATCAGCAAGACCACTGCCAGCGTTATTCTATTTATTGAGTAAATCTTCCAACTCTCCACGTAAGCCTGCTATTCAAGTGTTCAAGAAAACTCCATTAAGCACTCTGTCCCAAAGTCATTAAAACATGAAGACAAAAATGGAAGTTCATCATCATACAATCATTGTTCTGGCACAAAATCTTCAGTATAAACAGGTTAAGGATCACCATATAACAGTCCTGATACCCTTTTCCAAAACTATGCTGACACAAACATGTTTAAACACGTTCAATTCTTTTCCAAAATAGTTGCAAACATGTCGGTACGGATACGGAAAAGAATTCATCACGATATCGCACAAGAATCAGCAGCGTATTCAATGCGAAATTGGGAGGTTCAATGCTATAAAAGGGACAGGGTACTCGGCAGAGAGGACAATAATTTTCTCACTTAGAAATCATCACACACACTAAGAAATACAAAACACCAATAGCAACGGAACTGTTTTCTGCAAAAAAAGAGAGCATACCACCATACCTCACAAATTCAATTTCAAGGTCTTCTATTTCTCTCTTCATCGAACCCTCCAATGTGAATAAACCTTGACAGAAAATACACCCATGACCATAACCTTCTGCAAACAGAAAACACACACATTACACACCACATTCACACAGTTTGGATAGCAGAACATCAGTGAAAAATCTCAGAAATATCATACAATACCAAACACGTTCAATATCATCAGTATTCATACATTAGGATTATTATCGAGCTACAACAATACACAGCAGAAATCGGAAGAGGAGGATTAAAGAAAGAAGAGACGTACCGTCGGAACTGCGACATCGTCGAAGCCACGCTGCAGCCGCAACGACGAAGTCACCATCACATTCTTACTCGTGAATCGCCGATCATCCTCACACGGATCATACTCCGACGATCCCGCCATCATCCACTGCGTGAATAGCCACCGAAGTCGCATCGGACGAACTATGATAGGTGAATTCTTTCCACCTTGCTCTTATATCGCTTACACATTGTGTAATCGCTACTTGATTGAATCCAATTGTCCGATTTTGTTTCGTGTTGAAAAAACTGCGAGAGAGAGAAATAGTGCAAGCGAGAGGGAGATGGTGATTGAGAGACTTTCGTGAGTGAAAGATTACGCGCAGAAAGAAAGAGGGTTTGGGTGAGGAGCGTACAAAACTCTGAGGTTCACTCTTGCGAAGACGTTGCCGTTGAAACGAATCTCTCTCCTTTCACGTGTTGTGCGAACAAGTTGTTGGAGAGTGGAGAATAGTAGCCGTTAGTCTTTCTAGGCTTCTTTTCTTTTCTTTTAGCAAACTTCAAATAGGTCAAATCCGTGACCCTCAGGCTGACCCGGGTTCTACCTTAGAGATTGGGCTTCATCCTTGGTCACTGTTGGCCCAAATGTCCTTTTTGTTCATTTTTTTAATCTTCAATTTCTTTTATGGTGTTGCTAATTGAAAAAAAAATTAACTAATATTCTTATGATGTTATTTAAAACTAATTAGTCTTTTTTTTATATAAAAGAAAATCTCAAAAAACGTTTTCTTATTATATTGGTCTTTTATTTTTATTAGCATTTATGTAAATATTTTTTCTATTTTATCTATTTGTTAAATTAAAAAAAAACTAAAAAAATATATATTTTCTTATTAGATTATTCTTTAAATTTCTAATCATGGTTAGAATGTGAATTTATAAAATTTATTTTGATCATTTCAGTTTTTAATTTCTATTCCTCTAACTACTAGTTTGTGACTTCTCTCCTTGATGATACTTGTAAAGATTTGATAACGCGAAATTATATAGTGTATTTGACTTGACTTGCATGAATTTCTATTATGTTTTATTCGCTTTTTTTCGATTTATGCTTTATATTACCCCCATTTATTTATGTTTTTTTCAGGTACTCGAGTCGAATCGGAACTTAACGGAAAACGAAGATTTATTGAAGAAAAAGATAGAGAATGGAAAGAATTAAGGAGTGAAGAAATTGGATGGAAAGAAAAGAAAAAAAGAAGAAAAGAAAAATAGAAAAAAAAGATATATATAAAAGGGTGGGGCCCACATCACACATATGGCGCAAGCCACATGGAAGTGGCGCCCACCACCTTCAGCAAATGTGGCGCCGGCCACTAGGAAGGAAAGGGAGAGGTGGCGCAAGCCACCTATGTTATAGGAGAAGAAATCTCCACTTTTCCCAACTTTTTCTCTCCACTCCTCCACTTCTCCCGGTCTTCCTTCAAGCCTATTTCCACGTCATGCAACGTATTTGCCTCAACTGACAATGCCAGCACTCAGTATAAAAGAGAAAGGAAACCTCCATTTTGGGGGCCCGCGAATTTTTACCAGAGTTTTGAGTGAATCATATTTTCTATTTTTTTCGAGCGAACAGTTTATTTTTCTGCACTTTCAATTCCTGTTATCTTCTTGTAATCAAGCTTACCGGATCGTTTCGAGTTTCTGTAACCAGATTATTAGAAGTTAATTTCAATTATTGGTTTAATTTATATGCTTGTTATTTTATCGTTTTCCAGCATGGTTTGTGACATTAATTTATACTGTGTTGCATGTTTTGTTTCCAAACCATGTCCGGCTAGATTAATTGATATCAGTATGTAAACCATCTAATTAGAAGGAATTAAATAATAATCGGTGTTAACTTTTACAAATTAGTTTTCAGGCTTCGGTTTCTTAATTATAAATCGATGAACTTTTCTTACGAAAGTAAAAAGGTAGTTAAGGTTAAGGTCAAGATAAACGAGAGTTTCAGAGTTTAACCGGATAGCTGAAACTAGGCATTGATTTTAAATACAGCGGAAGCACTTTAGAATTAATTAGGACTTATTTATTTTCAAAAAGTATTTTTAAATGCAAATGATACAGTGAGAGCGCTCATTCTGATTTAGCAGTATAGTCTGAATCAATAAACACAAGAGTGGGAGATAAGGCCTTTTAAATGAGTATTTTCTACTGAAAAGTAATTTGGCACTAAAACATACACCGATGACTTATTAAATTCCCAACGATTAATGTGTTACATACTGATATCTCGTTATTAATTATTCTTATTAAAAGTTTAGCATTCTCAGATTTTATTTCTGTCGCCCATAACCTCCTTAGAATGATTAGCCTTAGCCAAACATAATAACAACCAGATAGCACTAGTTTGGTTATCAGTCCTTATGGGATCGATATATTTTCAAAACTACGCGATAGACTGTGCGCTTGCAGTTAGTACCCCCATTAGACTTAGAAAGTCGCGATCAATATTTCTCGATGAAATCTTGTGAATGATTTTCTTGTTTTTGTTATGATTTTTTATGCCTATTATATCTAATAGTCCCTGCTCATTTCCAAAGGAAAGGTCTCTCCCCTGTTGACCCCGTGTCATTTAGGTTACCCTCCCTAACCTTTCATCCTAACCTTAGAATCGGAGTCAATGCACTCTATACATGTGTTCTGCAATGGACACTTTCTACCCTCCATTCAACTTAACTTTAACTTTAGAGTCACCGCACTCTATGTAGCGTCTTGCCCTAGACGCTACCTCCACCTGGAACCTTGACCATAATCAAGAGTTCTTCACCATCTTTGAGGGGAACTACGAATACTCTGATTCCACTCCCGTCAGGATACGTAGGCACAAGATGCGATGTCTTGGAGAGTATATTTAGATACTAACCCTTAGGTCCTTCCCTTAGCAGATACCCTTAGCAAGCAAACAAAAACAAATAACACAAATAAAACAAGAGGTTCCTGTAGAATACTACAGATACTTAGGATGCTAATACCCTCCCTAAGTATAACCAACCCCCGAACTTTAGATCTCTTAGGTTTTTTCGTTCTTGATCCTTTCCTTCAGATAAATCAAAGACCGGTGGTGAATTCAAAGATTTGCGATTCAATTTAACCCAATAGCTTAGTATCCGATTCTCACCGCGACACATCTCTCGCAACCTGCGCAATACACTGACATTTTGTGCATATACCAGTCATTTGTCTTGTCTCCCAAAGACAAGCTTCACCTAGTTTGGAGTACAGATAAATCAAAGATGCGACCCTTCAGTTGTACTAATGTATCTCCTCTAAATAGGTGAAGTATGTTACGTGATTACATCGACGTAGGTTGTACTTTTGTCCACAAATATTTTCGTGCCAACCAATTATATGAAGTATGACCTCAATGCACATTGTCTGTGGAACAAAACCTGTCCATCATCAGATTCAACCTCCACTTCCGCAACCAAGTTGGATTTGTACAAGTCATCCGAGTATGAAAATCGGGCACGAGCACGTCTTGTGGCATCAAGCTCCTTTTGGGCTTCTCCTGGGTCATCTTCCAATAAGTTTACCATTAAATAAAGTGCGTCACATTTATGGATCCAGGAATATTTTAATAATCATGCCCTAATCGAAAGATGTAGAAGGCACAAGACATCATCAAGGGTGATGGACATCTCACCGTGAGGGATGTGGAAAAATGATGTATTCTTATGCCATCTCTCCACAAAAGCCGCCAACATGCCATGGTTAATAGTCATGTATCTAATGGCACATAAACCTGCAATCCCAAAGTAACGAACAGAATCTTGAAACCATCGTTTGTATTTTGTTCCATTTTAAAATCTTCATGACATGATTTACAAATTTTATTATTTCACGCTATTGTAAAAAAATATCAACATCAATCGCAACTCAATTGGTATTAAACAAATATAACGTAAAAGTAAATAAATATACCTCTCTTTCTGATACATACTTAGCAGCATGTTTAACATAGATAGGAAGTAAGGAGGTGTCATATGGGCCTCCTAGAAAACTATCAGGAACGGGATCAGCACAAGGGCTTCATAAGCTGGAGAGTCAGTAAGAGACACATGCCATCATGAAGTTGAAGCCTAAGACACCTGACCACGTGAAATCGATGCTTACACATCAAACAAACTAGCACTAACTTGTGGCCTCGAAGAGTTGCCCCCTCCCTACGAACAAACATATGTTTCGATACATGATTGTGCCTCAACCTTTCCTAGTTATCAGCCATTGTTCCTATAATAGAAAATAAAAAACAATATGAAAATCAAGGCAAAAAAAAATTGGGAGATGCATCTCCGAAAAATAGAAAAAAAATTCTATAAATATTTAGAGATGCATCTCCGTAAAATTTGAAATACAAAAAAGTTCAGAAAAATTCAGAGATGTATCTCTGTAAAAATGTGTGATATAAAAAATTTGCAGACAATGCAATCAATGCCCTAACACTAAAAAATTGATATGCATGTAAAAACAAAGTACCTATTTTGAATGTAACTAAAAAGTAATGAATTTTAAACAACCTATTTTATCTAATACATGCATCACAAATAAAAAATAAAAATAAAATGAGAAACTTAACGATTATGAGATTTCGTGTGCGAAAGCTTGAATGGAGTGAATGGAATCTACTTGGATTGATTGCAATGCAGTTAGAGTAATGTTGAAGCTTGAAAAATGACGCACTTGAATTTTACTCAAAGCTCTTTGAAAAGGGTTTGTGAAAATGAAACAAATGAAGAAGGAAGGGGAAGGTTTTACCGCGAGGTATATCAATTAAATCTCGTCCAGAGATGCATCTCTGTAAACCTCATTGAGTGCAAAAACATTGAATTTTAAAATAAGAGTTATTATTTTTAGGTAACACGGGATGTCTCACTTTGAAAAGCATTAGGGTGTGTAATTTGGGTGCTTCCAGATATGCATCTCTGAAATCCAGGGGCTTTTGTGATTTTTCAGTGTGGTGAACTAGCATCCTTAAGGGTGGGAAAAGTAATGCCCTAACTAACTAGTAGTAATGAGTAAAGTGTGAATGATTTTGAGAGTCTATATTCTCTCTTTTTATGTCCATTGGTTAGAAATTTTTGAGAAGCTTCTTTTACTTTTCAGTTATTGCAATTGCAATCACCCATTTTATCAGTAGCTCTCTCTAATATTGTACTAGGAGTGACTTCCATTTTGATATATCAATAACACATTGATTTACATTGGCCATATTTTGTTAAGTCATTAGTTATATTTTGTTAAGTCATCACAACTAGTGTTCTCATTGGCTCATGGCTGACGAAGCATGCTTCAAAACCATTGATAATCAGCTTGCTCAAAATTGAGACAACCACCGTTCGATTTCAATATCATTTGTGTCATCTTACTGATAAGTGACTATTACATCATGCTTTTAGATTATTTTCTTTCCGTTTTCTTGTGTGTTTTCATTGTTTTGTTCTATTTTATGTGCTTTTGCGTTCTTTTGATGTTTTTAGGAAATAAGAGAGAAATGGAACCAAGTGGAGTGAAAAAGATCAAGAATTGCGCGAAAAGGAAGGCTTCTCATACAAAATACCCGAGGCCAACATGGTTGGGTTGTGTTGGCCTAAAGATGTTGTGCCATACAAAGAAATCGGAGCTAACATGGGGCTCAGGAGTACTTTGATTCTGCACTGTGAGGCTCGAACACTTTTGGAGACGCAATCGATGTTCTTTCGATGTTCAACAGTCAAAAGAATTGCCATCTTTATGTTAAAAGCCGAAAAAGTTTTAACAAGTAAATTCATTTTTGTTTTATTTCAAGAATCGTTAATCATGTTAAAAACGTCGTTCTGTAAAGCTAAAACAAATAAGAACTGCAAACAAAAGCACAAGGGCTCAAATTTTATTGATAGGATGGAAATCAGCCAAACGCGTGATTCCATAGAGTATTTACAAAGTTAGAAAATAGTAATTTAAGGGAAAAGGGCTACATTGAAACATAACGACCACTATCCTTCTACCAAATTTGAATTTGGGACATCCTGAGCTTCTATCGAAGATGACCTTGACTGGAGTTTTCTTTGGATGGCAGGACTGCTATTAGGGAATTTGCCCCTGTTGGACGTAGTTACTTGCCATTATCCCTAACTTTTGCCTGGATTGTACTTTGAGATTTCCAATCCACCGGGATGATTTTTTTTATTATGTCTCTAATTTTTGCCTGGACCGCCCTTTCGGGTTTTCAATCCACCGAGACGTTTTTTTTCTCTTTTTTTTTTTTATTTAGTCAAAGTATTTCTTGACTACCTCAACATTCGTGGGGTAGGAAAATTCCTCTCCGTCCATGGTTGCAAGTCTCAAGGCACCGCCTGAGAAAGCTTTCTTGATCACATAGGGGCCGTCATAATTCGGAGTCCATTTGCCCCGGGAATCAGCGAGAAATGATTGTATCTTCTTGAGCACAAGGTCTCCTTTTCTGAAGACACGAGGTCGAACCTTTTTGTCGAACGCCTTCTTCATTCTCTGCTGATACAACTGACCGTGGCATAGTGTCGTTATTCTCTTTTCGTCAATCAGATTTAGTTTGTCGTGTCGACTTTGACACCATTCAGCTTCTGTAAGCTTAGCTTCCATCAATACCCAGATTGATGGGATCTCTACTTCTATGGGGAGCACTGCTCTGAGAATTAGTTTGTAGCAATCGTGAAGAGCAAAGGGTTGCATAAACTAGAGAGAAAGGGGTTGCCCCCATTGAAGTGCGGACAGATGTGCGATAACCGTGAAGAGTAAAGGGTAGCATCTCGTGCCAGTCTTTGTAGGTTACAACCATCTTCTGAACTATCTTCTTGATGTTCTTGTTAGCCGCTTCTACCGCCCCGTTCATCTTGGGTCAGTAGGGAGATGAGTTATGGTGTTCGATCTTGAACTCTGCGCACAACTCTTTCATCATCTTATTGTTCAAGTTAGATCCATTATCAGTAATGATTTGGCTCGAAACACCATAACGGCAGATGATATTGTTTTTGATAAATTGGACCACCACTTGTCGGGTTACATTAGCGTATGACACTGCTTCGACCCACTTGGTGAAGTAATCAATGGCTACTAGGATGAACCGATGTCCGTTCGAAGCCTTGGGTTCGATCATGCCAATCATGTCGATTCCCCATATGGAAAAAGGCCATGGGGAAGAAAGAACTTTGAGATGCGTTGGCGGTACATGGATCTTGTCTGCGTATATCTGACACTTGTGACACCTCCTCATGTACTTGTAGCAATCGGATTCCATGGTCAACCAGTAGTACCCTGCTCTGAGAATTTTTCTCGCCATTGTGTGTCTGTTGGCATGAGTGCCAAAGGATCTTTCATGAATTTCTTTTATCAGCATGTCTGCTTCTGGTCTGTCTACACATCGGAGCAAGACCATGTCAAAGTTCCTCTTATAGAGTGTATCACCGCTCAGGAAAAAGCTGCCTGCCGGCCTTCTGAGGGTCTTTCTATCTTTCCTTAGTGCCCCAGGTGAGTACTCTTGTTTTTGAAGGAAGCATTTGATATCGTGATACCAAGGTTTGTCGTCCATGACTGCTTCAATCATAAAGATGTAAGCGGGCCGCTCAAGGCGCATTATGTCGATCTTAGGTAAGTCGGTCCATTGACCTACACTAATCATGGAAGAGAGGGTGGCTAAGGCATCAACCATGTGATTCTCTTCACGAGGGATGTGATGAAACTCGATTCTGTCGAAGAAGGGTAACAACCTTCTCGCGTAATCTTTGTAAGGAATCAATCCGGATTGGTATGTGTTCCAATCTCCTTTGATCTGATTGACGACCAAAGCTGAGTCGCCATATACATCCAAGTTTTTGATCCTCAACTCAATCGCTTCTTCGAGACCCATAATACAAGCTTCGTATTCGGCCTCGTTGTTTGTACACTTGAATGTCAGTCGGGCGGTGAAAGGAATGTGGGTACCCTGAGGTGTTATGATAATTACCCCAATTCCATTTCCATAATGATTGACAGCTCCGTAAAAGATTAGTCCCCATTGGGAACCTGGTTCTGGCCCTTCACTGGGTAGTGGTTCATCGCAATCTTTCATCTTCAAGTACATGACATCTTCGCCTGGGAAGTCAAACCCGACTGATCCTTGATCGTCAATCGGTTGATGAGCCAAATGATCAGCTAAAATACTTCCCTTAACAGCTTTTTGAGTGTGGTATTCGATGTCGTATTCTAATAACAACATCTACCAACGGGCAATTCTTCCCGTGAGAACAGGTTTTTCAAATACATACTTGATTGAATCCATTTCGAAGATCAACCAAGTAGTGTGACAAATCATGTATTGGCAAAGATGTTTGGTTGCCCAAGCCAGAGCGCAGCAAGTTTTCTCAAGCATAGTGTACCGATTCTCACAGTCGGTGAATTTCTTGCTCAAATAGTAGATGGCAGACTCTTTCCTTTTGGTTTCGTCTTGTTGGCCAAGTACACACCCCATGGAGTCCTCTAGGACTGTGAGTAGATGATTAGTGGTCTTCCTTCCACTGGAGGTGATAGAATCGGCAGATTCAACATGTATTCCTTAATACTGTCGAAGGCAGTTTGACAGTCTTCTGTCCAAACGCAGTCCTGGTTCTTTTTGAGTAATTTGAAGATCGGCACACATGTCGCGGTCATGAGGAATATGAATCTGGAGATGTAGTTCAAACGTCCCTGGAATCCTCTGACTTGTTTTTTAGTTTTCGGAGAAGGAATTTCTTGAATGGCCTTGACCTTGTCAGGATCAACCTCAATTCCTTTTTGGCTGACAATGAACCCTAGAAGTTTCCCTGAACGGACACCGAAGGTTCACTTGTTGGGATTCAAGCGAAGTTTGTACTTTCTCAACCGCTCGAATAGCTTTGACAGATGGGTCACATGTTCCTCTTCTGTCTTAGATTTTGCAATCATGTCATCGACATATACCTTAATTTCCTTGTGTATCATGTCATGAAATAGAGTAGTCATGGACCTTTGATAGGTTGCCCTAGAGTTCTTCAAACCGAACGGCATTACCTTATAACAAAAGGTACCCATGGGGTAATGAACGAAGTTTTCTCCATGTCTTTCGGTGCCATTTTGATCTGATTATAGCCCGAGAATCCATCCATTAAGGAGAAAACCTTGAACTTTACTGTACCATCTACCAGCATGTCAAGGTGTGATAAAGGAAAGTCGTCCTTTGGACTAGCCTTGTTCAGATCTCTGTAATCGACACACATTCTGACTTTTCTGTCCTTTTTCGGAACGGGTACTATGTTGGCTAACCATTGAGGGTATTCTGATGTGGCGAGGAAACCTGCGTCAATCTGTTTCTGTACCTCCTCTTTGATTTTAATGGCCATGTATGGATGAGTCCGTCTCAACCTCTGTTTTACTGGCGGACATTCTGACCGTAACGGTAAGTGATGTTCCACGATGCTGGTATCCAACCCTGGCATGTCCTGATAGGACCAAGCAAACACATCGGGAAATTCTTTGAGAAGCTTTGTCAAACTCTCTTTGGCAGTTGGACTGAGCAGTGCCCTAATCCTAATTTCTTTTCTCTCTTTTTCTGAACCCACGTGGATCATTTCCAACGGCTCTTTGTGAGGTTCAATGGACCTTTCCTCCAGTCTGAGTAATTGGGAAATCTCTTCTGGAATTTCGTCGTCAACTTCTTCTTCAGCCCCAAATACCGGGAACTCAAAGTCGGGAGAAGGCATCGGATCGTATGTTTCAACGGGGTTTAAAACAAGCAATCTGCATGACGTGATGATTTGTGTTTAGAAGAGATAGAGAAAATGCAAGTGTGTGCAGTGTAATTTTTTTTGAAAACTGCTTGTTCTTATTATTTGATATGTTTTTTAGGATTACCATTTTCTGTGAAAAACAAAAAGAGAAAACAACAATTAATGCGGAAATTACAGAACGACGTTATTTTATTAATGAACAAGTCGATTCTTGAAACTACAACCCTATAAAACAAAACTCTGTCACTTTGGGCGAAGCGAAGAGGGACATTTACAGAAAGTGAGCCCTATCAAAACATCTGTTTCACCTAGGCAGGGTGAAAGGTTAAAAGACGGCAATTACTTTGACTTATGAACAATCTTCGGAACATCGACAACAACCCATTGGCGCTGAACTCATCAGTGAATCACAAAATCTGGTACCTTTCTTAATTTGTCTTCAGAAATAACGCTGATTTCTGGTGGAGCAGGATCATTGGAATCTGTCTCCCAGGCAGAGTTGTCGTAGGAGGATTCCTTTATTGTATTTTGCATAGTATTTGTGCTCTCAGGTATATCTCCCCATCCAGTTGGCTGGATATCTTCGAACCTTATACGAGAGCTTTCAGGAGTGGTGTACTTGACCATATAGTCATATTTTCCACTTGGTTGTCCCAAGGTGTCCCACACTTCTTTGGAACTGGAGGGGTCATCTCTCTCGATGACGTTGACCTCGGGAAAAGCATAGTTGATGAATTCTAGTCCGGTAAGCTTTTCAAATTCATCGTCGTACGGGATATTTTTTGAATGACCTGAGTGTTGATCCCATGACATGGTGGGGATGCAGGTATTCTTTTCAATGACACTCAGCTGATTTTCATTACTCGGCTGATTTTCTTACCCCAAGTCTCCTGGGTACGGCTGCCAAATAGGCAGGCCATCCATTGGGCCATAATAGTCGTGGTCAAAGTTGTCCTTCATCAGAGTGTCCTCCTCTAATGAGTTCGGTGGAGCACGACATACTTCTGGATCACAATCTCCATATATCATTTCGACATCTGACCTGGGTATAAATCTCAGACTCTGTGCGGGATAGAAAATGGCGTAGGCACCTCTTCCTGAGACATGTAACCGTCCTCATTGAGATAGGACTTCCATTCCTCATCCGTATCGGAGGAATCTCCCTCGTTGATAGTATGTATTGTTTGAGGCATTGGGTAAAGGAAACCTCCACTGTGGAAGAAGTCCTGAATGGGATGAAGACTTTCATCGTTAGTAGTTGTCTGGGTGCAGGTTATAGAAAAACCAAGACCCTTCTTTGTTTTATTATCAGTAGGAATGATAAGCTGTCCCCATCCTTTTGCATTGTTATTCTCGATCACTTCGAGAGCATCTCTGTATGAGGAAATCGAGGTTCCTTTCTCTGATTGATTCTTATTGCTCACCGAAAGTGCTTAAAACCGAGTCCCAACAACCTCCTCGGGTTCTACACAAGTAGATAATGACAGGTTACTCACGAGCAAGGCTTGCTCCCCACAGACCGTGACGAGTTGATCGTTCTTGACGAACTTCAGTTTCTGGTGCAGTGTCGAAGTGACCGCCCCAACCTGGTGTATCCAAGGTCTTCCTAATAAGAAAATGTACGCTGCCCGGACGTCCATGACCTAGAAAGTGATTAGAAAAGTGTGAGGACCAATAGTTATGGGAAGGTCGACTTCGCCGATAACTTCTTTCTGAGACCCGTCAAATGCTTTGACGATGACCTCACTGCCCCTCACCGGGGATCCTTTGAATGATAGTCACATTAAAGTGGACTTTGGCATAACGTTGATGGCCGATCCTGTGTCTACCAGTACGCAGGCTAAAGCATCGTCCTGGCAGTTGACTGTGATATTGAGCGCCATGTTGTGGTTTTTGCCCCCCTCTGGCAAGTCCTCATCACTGAATCCTAAGTTGTTTCAGGAAATGATGTTAGAGATGATGCTATCGAACTGTCGTATTGACACATCCTGTTCCACAAAGGCCTGCTCTAAGACTTTCTGTAGAGCCTCTCTGTGGGCTTCGGAACTGAGTAAAAGTGATAGCATTGAGATCTTTGAAGGAGTTTGTAACAGCTGATCAACAATGTTGTATTCACTCCTTTGGATGAGCTTCAGCATCTCATCATTGTTCTTTGAAAGGTCGGGATCACTGGACTGACCGACTGGTGGATCAGGAGCTTCTGTCTGAAGTTCCTGTTCTTTGTTAGGTTCTCCAACTTCTCGGTTGAAGATTCGACCGCTCCGTGTTACACGACTGATGTCTGCAATATTCACGACGGAGGGTAATGGAATTTCCTTTCTATTCTCAATTATAGTTGCACCGTATTTGTAAGGGATCGCCTTAGCTGATTTATACGGTAATGGTCCCGGCAGATAGATAACTAAAGGAGCCTTCTGATTTTTTTGACTGTCGTAAGTAACTTCATTCAGTTCCTTGCTAAGAACCTTTGATTCATCCAGTTGAGGGATGATGGTACAAACATCCTTGTTCCTCTCAGGGTCAGAGATTATAACCACGTCTTTGATTTGATCGGCGAAGTCGTCTGGCGTCCAGTCAATGGACCCCGAAGCTAGATATGGGTGAATCTCCCTGCGATCCAACTGACTCTGAAGGGCTGCTCGCATGAGGTAACATCCTTGGTTATTTTCCGAACAGACTCTACAGCGTTCATAGTTGTGTGGTGGCACCTGGCCACGTCCGCTTTGAATGCAATGTAACCTCACTAGATCTGTTTCCGTAGATCGGACATCCTGACTTTGACGCCGGGTAGGGTTTCCATTAAGCACACTGATTTGTTGCGTGTCTTCATCCATATAGATTGGAAGACACCAATGGTTTAACAAGTGTTGTAAAGTTCTCTAAACGAGAGCACACCCTTGGTTACTCTCACAACATCCTTTACAGTTATGATAATTATGCGAAGTGAGAAAACTAATGTGGACCTGCCTGGCATGAAACTCCAATAAGCTAGTATTCATCAGACGAACATCAAAGATTTGAATCATGTTGACCTGATAGGGATTCCTATTATGGTAGTCCTGAATCCATCCAAGATCCATCTGACGCTGGAGGGCCTCTTGTACAAAAGAGCATCCCTGTTTGTTTACCGAGCAAGTCAGACATGAATTATAATCGTGACGCGGCAGATTATGATACTGGCTTTGCCTTGAGTGCAGTGCCACCAAGTTGGCATTCATTGCATGGATGTCGTGGTTCTGAATGGTGTTGGAATTCGTATAGGTCATGTTGACTCCACGAACTCGATGTTCTTGGATCCATCCGAGATCCAATTGTTCCTGTAGAGCTGATGGCACCACAGAACATCCCTGATTGTTCTTAGAGCAGATATAACACTGGTGATAGTTATGAGGTGGCACATGGCCATATCCACTCTGTCTACAATGCATCTTGACCAAATTGGCCCTTAATAAGAGTACATCATGAATTTGATAGATGTTGTTAGACTTTCCCTCTATCAAATTGACTACGGCTTTCTCGTGCTGAGGCAGCGGGTTTGTGAGAACATTCAGATTCGTATCTTTGAAAGATAAGACCCCGCTCCTAACAAGTTTTTTCACATCGGATTTGAAACTGAGACAGTTCTCTATGTTATGCCCTGGCCCCCCTTGATGGTAAGGACAAGTCTGATCCGCTTTAAACCAAAAAGGCAGATTCCCCGGTACTGTAAGAGGAGACTTAGTCTGGATATGCCCCTTGACTAGTAGTAACGGAAACAATTCTGCATACAACATGGGTATAGGGTCGAACCCTGGTGGTCGCGTTGTACGGTTGTTGTTGTACGGGGGACAAGTCTGCTGAAGAGACTGCTGTGTCCTTTGTTGAAATTGCTGTTGATTAGGTTGGCTCTGCGCAACCTGAGGTTGATACGTAGGAACAGGCGTAGGATTGATAGCAGGAGTTACAGCTGCTACTGGTTGATATCGTTGCCTTTGCTTTCTGAGAGAGATATTCCCAATATCTTGCTCTTTTTTCTTAGGGAGAGCACTACCGTATCTTTTTGTACTACTTGATGATCCAGCATCCTTAACTAGGCGTCCTTCTCGGACTGCTTCCTCAAGACGAACCCCCATTCCCACCATCTCGGTGAAGTCACTGGGCACACTGGCGACCATTCTGAGCGGCAATTTCACGTCATCTCTGAGCGTACTCCTTAAAGGTTTCCTTGTCCTTTTATGACATCGATCTGAGTTGATCTCTGTCCGGTGCCATGTCCAAATTGTATTTATATTGCTGAACAAAGGCAGCGCCAAGATCTCTGAATGTGCCAATCGTAGCGCGGTTCAAACCCATGTACCATTTTCATGCAGCACCGGTTAGACTATCCTGAAAGTAGTGAATTAGTAGCTCCTGGTTCTCTGTCTGAGCTGACATTCGTCGAGCGTACATTACTAAATGACTCTGAGGGAAAAAGTTACCCTTGTACTTTTCAAAGTCGGGCACTTGGAACTTGTGTGGTACTTTCACATTAGGGACCAAGCAGAGGTCCGCGGCGTCCTTTCCAAATAGATCCTGCCCGCGAAGGGCTTGCAGCTCTTTCTGCATTTCCAGGAACTGTTCCTGGAATTCATTCATTTTGTCGAACATGCTGTCGTTTCCACCAGAGGGTATTTGTGGAATATGTCCTTCCGGAACAGTGTGTACCACGGGCGGTGGTATAGTCATTATGGCCGAGACCCTCGGTGCCTCCCGAAGTTTTTAACCTTCAGGAGTTGCTGTCATGCCCCTGGCATCTTCGCTTTCCCGAAGTTTGTAACCTTCAGGCCCAGCGGCTCCTGCTGCGGTTCCCTGATCCTCAGTGATTGGCGGAACATATCCTTTCGGGATATAGTTGAATGGCATGCCCCAGGGACGATCTTTCGGCATCTTGTACCTAGGATCATACTTCTCCACTATGGACGTTGATGTGATCTCAGAGATCACAGTCCTTTGTTGTTGCATCTGAGCTTCTGCTAGAGCTTGCATGTCGTTATGAAGCTTTCTCAGATCCTCTCTCAGAGTGTTGATCTCTTCCCTCAACTCTCTGTTCTCTTCCTCGAGATCATCCATCTTTTTCTGACTATTGGCCCGAGTATTGTACGAATGAGATAGTTTGACTGTAGAATCGAGACGCAAACGTGAGATTCGTAGGTAAGAAGAATACGTTTATGAGAATGATGAATGCAATGATTATTAATTATTTTTGTTTATTCAAAGTAAACTTCGACAATTAGATTGCAAATATCAAACAGTGGGGAAACCCCATTTTATTGAATTCAAAGGATTGCGGAAATGGAAATACAGTGGATTACGAAGTGCTGAAAAAAGAAAACCTAAACTAATGGATCCTGAGTCCTCTCTAAAGAGAGCTCAAGTGCGGGTTCGGGTGCTTTCCTTTTCTTTGACCGGGGCTCTTGGGCCGTTGTCAGGTTGTCATTCCTCTGCCAAGTGAAAGGAGCGAGCAAATTCCTTTGGTCATCCTGATTTTCTACAGCATGTTGCTCTAGAATCTCAATCAGGGCATCTTTTTCCCTTAACAGTTGTTGTATTTTCTTACACTCCACATTGAGAATACGGTACTTGTTCCTCCAAGACCTCTTCTCCTGCTGAACTTTGCTGAGAGTAACCTGAAGTTTTTCCGTTTCAGACATGAAATAAAGGGCAGAGTCCCTTAATGGAAGAACTTCCTGACGAGGGTAAGGCATCTTCAGCTTGAGAGCTCTAGTTTGTACCCAATGGAGATAAGGCTCCATCGAGACACAGTCTGGTTTTCCTAGAGACTCTCGTCCTTTCCTGTGAACGTGTTTCCAAACGTGCACTATTTCCGTCTTTAGTGCCCTATCATTTTCTCCTTCCTTGAAGAAAAGACCTTCTAGATGAGCATTCCGTGGGACGTGCCTCATCGGGTATCCAAATTGCCGAAGAACCAATATCAGATGATAGTTGATTCCTCCCTTAGTTCCTATAAGGGGTACATTTGGGAAATTCCCACAACGGTCAATGATCCTGATCCCGCCGTAGATTTGATTGTACCAATCGATGTCAGAGTTGGTAAGAGACATGATTCTCTGCGGCCAACGTAAAGTATTCTCTGTACCAATTAATAATATGTAAATCAGTCAGGTGAGAGTACTCCTCCACGTTGGTGCAAGCTGATAATCTGAGAATGTGAAACAGTGATATACCAAACCGTAGAACTAGATTAAGGTGGATAGGATTCCTTCGATTACATGGACCCTTAACAAGGACAGCAGTCCTCCATACTTGGCTCTGAAAGCCTCGTGGTTGGTGATCATTCTCGCCAAACCTCTCAAATCCTCTAACTTTGGAACCTTGAAGGTGTACTTATGAGTTTTCCTTCTACCGAAATCCATTAGCGCAATCTCCTTTCTCTGATATTTGCAATCATTGTCTTAGTTTAATTTGAAAAAGAGAGACTAGAAGAGAATTTTTTTTTGTTTTAATGTTTTTTAAATGAATGTATGAATACATCACACAAAAACATAGAAAAAACATGGGGTCAAAGGGTCGGTGTCATGAAGTCAAGGCTCTACCCCCCCCCCCCCCACCAAAGGTTTATACTGGTGATTTTTTGTACTTGTCCGCAAAATCATTGACCCCTCCGCGATAACAACAGCAAGCGGATCGCCAGCGAGCTGATGTATCCTAGAGTGATCCCAGATGAGGGTAGTATCGCGTGACAACTATTTCCGATAGCTTCCGCACTACAAAATGGCTTAAGTCTGCTAAAAACCTCAGCTTCTCAGATAACCCAGTCGACCACACTACTTTCAACAACCGAAGTCGTATATGCAATGTATCTGCAAAGGGAGTCTCCACTGAGTTTGATGGTCGATCGGGGGCTCTTAACTGGGATTTACTCCCAGTAAGATTACCCGCATTGCCATCACCTATCTTAGGTGTATACTCAATCTTTCCACATGCGGCATCACACGCATTCCCATTAGCAGAAAAATAAACACAGATATCAATTAGGAAAAGCAGTATATATATTTGTCTTAATCATCCTAGACCTCTAGTCTTATGATCCTAACAGACAATGACACCCCAGTAGAGTCGTCATTTCTGTGACATTTTGAGCACTCAGGTTTTCACCGAAGTGTGTAAGAAAGAAAGAAGGGCCCCACGGTGGGCGCCATTTTTCTGTAGTGAGGGATTTTGGACGTGGTTCTTAAGCACTGTCGCTCTGGGGTACTACAGGTCGATTCATTTTTTATCCTATTAAAGCTGATGAAGGAAGGGAAATAGATGTCTCCAATTAACCCTGCTTGCATACTGAGTTTAAACAGCGGTCTGTTAGGTTATAGATGCTATGTGGAAGTGGGGCCCAATCTTCGGTTATTTCACTTGAGAACACGGTGTTTAGACTATTGGTGAGGTGGTTGATACTGTGTTTAGATTTGATGCTTCTGGGTTGATTTGGTGGAGATACTGGATTTTGGGTTTTTGATTAGTGTGCTCGCTAGGATTTTTCAATCGTATGCCTACGTATTCCCGTTTAATGAAACAGGGAAATTAGAGCGATCGTAGTTCCTCCTATTCTATGGGAGGAAAAAGGTTGTTTTGGTGTCTTGTTCAAAGCCCAAGACGTGAAGCTAAAGGTGGTTTGTATCTTGTTCAAAGCCCAAGATGTGAAGCTGAAGGGTCTATTTGTATCTTGTTCGAAGCCCAAGATGTGAAGCTAAAGGGTTTTGACTTTAGAGAGAATTTGTTATCTCTAAAGGGGGGTCTGTTTGTCACTGCTGTTGGGTGACTGATTATAAAGGAGAATTATTTAACTGGATATGTAAATCCAACAATGCCATAATTTCCTTTATAGGGGATTTTTAACCTGAAGGAGAAGACTTTAACTCAGTTTAGAGCAATGCCATCTTTCCTTAGGAATTTCTCATGCTAAAAGAGGGACAGTGGCGTGGATGTAAATGAAATTCTGGCACAGATATCAGATGTCCTACACAGATGTTGAGACACTGATATCCAACACAATGAACAAGATAACAATAATAATAACAGTACAGAAAGTAAAGAACACAGTGATATGTTTACCTAGTTCGGATCAATAATCCTACTCGGGGGGCTACCAAGCCAGGGACGAAACCAATATACGATAGTATCAATTCACAGATCATACAATAACCAAACCCTGTTATAATCTGCTCACTTAATCACTACCCTTCCTATGACTTCTACCTAAGACTCACCTAGGTATGAGGCCCTCCTCAAATCCCTCTACAACCACAACCCGTGATTGGTTCCTTTCAACACAAGTAACAAAATGAAAGTCACACTTTCAAAACACATAATTCTCAATACTTCAAAGCTTATGAGAATTGACACACAAGAAACTCATTGCTTAAAAGCTTATGAGTAATTGACAGAACTTACAACATAAAAACCAGTCCTTATACTGTTATCAGAATGATACCAGTTAGGCTCACAAATAACACTCGAAAACCCTAACAAAAACACACGTAAGTTCCACACCTAAACTAGGTTTACACCAGTCAATATATAGCATTAAATCTGGACTGGATTGGGCTTCAAAAACGCAGCAAAGAGACTGCTCATAAATCTGCAAAATAAACTCCAACAAAATAGGTCTTCAATCTAAAGTTTCCTAATATGTCTCCATAATTAGAAAGCGCTGAAAATCCGAAAACCAACAAAAAAACACAATCCAAAAATACTTTGGATGCCACATAGGATAACCAAATATTCACAGAATATTCAGTAACATTTAACAGCAACAGAATCTCCTTTTAAACTGAATTCAGACGCGATGTCTTATGAGCCAGTATGGGACATCTTCATTCGACATGTTGAATGCAGCAACTTAGAACATCTTGTTTCAACATCTTGCTGCTAGAATAGTTTTAGCAAAATAAATGCCAACCACAAAATCAACGAAATAACAATCTCCCCCTTTGGCTTATTTTGGCTAAAACTACACACACAAAAAATCTTGCAAAGAAGCACAAGCAAAAATCCATATCAGAGAGAGCAGTGAAATACCAACACACAACACACATAGCAGCAAAAAAAAACTCCCCCTCAACTGCATCAACACAAACATTCCACATTCTCCCCCTCAACTGCGGCAACACAAACATTCCACATTCTCCCCCTCAACTGCAGCACCAGCATATGCATACACACACAAGCGCACTACTCCCCCTTTTTAGCCAGAAATATGACAAAGTCAAGTAGAATAGTTCAAAGTAAAAACAAACAAAGGTTAAAGTTCAGAAGTAGAGACATAGAAATAGATATCCTAGGTGTTCAGATAAAAACAAGATAAGCAAAAAAAACATCTTCTGCAGAAATTATGCAATTATTCTGCAGCACCATCAGCGTCAGATTCTGCAATGTCTTCACTCTCTCCATCAGTCTCGGCATCAATATCCCCACTCCTAGATCCTGAGTCATCTGAACTCTGTTCACATTCTCTATCAGATTCTCCAGAGGCATCACCTTCAGCAGTTTCTTGGTCTATACCAGCTGTTCCAGCAGAAGCATTCCTTTTCTCCATGAAGGTTTTGATTAACTGTTCAAGTTTGGCCTTTCGAGCAGTGTCTTTTCTGATGGAATCTTCCAGTTCCTTGCACGTCTCTTGCAGCTGTGCAATGACTTCATCATCAAGGTTAGCATGACTGGAAGTTTGAGAAGATGTCCCAACAATGTCTGAGACATGTGCCCCACCAAGTAACTTGTAGTGTAGGGACAGAGGAGGTTTTCTTTTGAGAGCAGTGTCACTCCCTAACACAAGATTAGGACACTGATCTAAAATAACACCACAGATCAAGGATGGAAAGCAAATAGGCATCTTGACAGCAGTTGAACTTGCTTGTTTCAGAATCTGTTCAAAGATGTATGACCCAAAATCAAAAGAAACCTTTTTCCCGATGGTATAAATGAATCTACCAAGTATGGAGGAAATAGTAGACGTGTGATTGGTAGGAACCCAATTCACGACTGCAATCCTGTGGAGGATGGCATACTTAACACTCAGTTTTCCAGAGGACAACTTTTCTTCATTTGGCCAGTGTTTAATACAACCACCTGTAATCTCCTTACATACTTCATTGTCTGTGACCTCTAACTCAGGTTGAGGTTCCTTACACATGCCCAGAAAGTTGTTGATTACTTCAGGAGAAAAAGTGACAACTTCTCCTCTCACAGACACTTTTCTGAGGTTGTTACTCCTGTTATCATCACACTCTTCAGATATATTCACCACAAATTCCTTGACTAAATTCTCATAGCAGGGTCCTATCTTGGACACAGTTCTCATCAATCCAGCAGTTGCAATAAGATCCATGATTTCTTTGTATTTATTGAAATCCTTAACCAACTCTCTCTCCAGAGCAATCCTCCTTTGATCCACAATTCTCCATCTATCTGTATTTCTCATAGAACTTTCAGCATAAGTCTTTTTGCAGGTAGAGGTTTTCACACCAATGATGTCTTGAACATCTGTTGCAGCCTCATATTCAGACTCACTATGATCAGTGATTTTTATCTTCTTAGTTGGCACAACAACCTTACTTCATTGTTTAGGAGGCCCAGCTCGAACTTTTCCCTCCACACCTCCAGATTTTCTATGCAGTTTCGTAGACTTTGAACCTTCACACATCACAGTTTTCTCTCTTCTTTTCTTAATTTTCCTTAACATTCCAGCAATGGGTTCCTCATCAGAAGTGAGGTCATCAACATTAATAACATCATCAGTCCTTCTTACATCATCTTTCTTTTTACTCCTTCTTTCACGGTCCACATGAATGGGGACACCATCATCAGTCCTATCTGTAGGGCTGCTATTGACATTTCCTGTCAAGGATGTTGGAACATCAGACCCGACATCTGTCTCTACTCCACTCAGAATCATGGTAACAAACCTCCTAAGTTCCTTATCCTTTTTTACTACATCATCATCAGTGGAATTCTTGTTTATACCACATGATTTAGTATCCTTCTTCTTCTCAACCAAACCAGACTTAGACCCCTTTTCAGTCACGTTTTTTCTAGGGCTTATTTGGTCAGCATACAAACTAGTCATCGAGTGAACTTTCTTCCTAGGTGAAAAAGGTTTAGACTTCTTACCAGGAATATTGACATTCATTGTGTGAGAAGCTTGCCTTTTTCCTTTAGGATCAGCCGGTACAACGTTCAAGGGAGCAATATCAAGCACAAGATCAGAGAGGTTGATCATTCGAAGTGATTCATCATCTCCAGCATTGGTCTGAGCAGATCCTGTGTTATCAGAGGAGCCATGCATGGATTCTGAGCCATGATGTTGAGACATTTTCGATTGATCACACGGTACAATATTGAGGATGTTAGGAGAAAACCCTAAGGCTCGTGAACTTTGGAGAGAAAGGGCAAGAGGAATTTTTGTAGAATAAGTTTGCTGTAGGTAGAGTGTGTTTGCCCGCCTATTTATATTTTTGAGAACTGGGCCCAGAGCAGCGCGGTATTCACAGACTTTGAGCACCCGATTCGCCTCAAAAGTGCATCCATCAAATTCTCCTTCTAAATTTACCTTGCTGACATACTTACTAAGTTTAATCTTATTATCACAGTTCACCATGCAAACATTTTGAGTTGCTTTACAATTGATCAACACCTGTTCTAACTCAATAGTCTTTCCAATAGCTTTCTTAGTTTCCAAGCATATTGCAGTGTTCCCAGAACTCCACAGATAACAATTATCAGATGCTCTCTCACCTCTCATGATAACCTTACCCTTCTCATTTGTTATCAGACATTCAGAATTGGTAAAGTTGACCTTGAGACCCTGATCACATAGTTGACTTATGCTTATCAAGTTTGCATCTAAGCCTTCAACAAGTAATACCTCCTCCAGATTGGGTTGACCTGTAAAGTCCAGTTTTCCAACACCTATTACTCTCCCTTTTGATCCATTACCAAAGGTCACATAGTTAATAGAATGAGACTTAACATCTGACAGACATCCCTTGATACCAGTCATGTGCCTGGAACATCCACTGTCAAAGTACCACTTTTCCCTTGCAGAGACACTGAAAGACTTATGAGCTATGTGTTCTTCCACAGTACTCTTGGGAGTCCACACTTTCGTTGCTCCAAACCACTCTTGTTCCCTACTAGACTGTAACCCAGTCTTGGGGTAGCCATATAATCTGTAGCAGAAGGGTTTTATATGGCCAAACCTTCCACAATAGTGGCATTTCCATCTTTGATTCTTTCTTCTTGTGAAATTCTTCTGATGTCTGTGAGAATGTTGTAACATGTTATATGGCATCTTTAATTCTTTCTTAGATTGAGCAAGTGTCACTTCAGGCCATTTTCCATTGTCCATCTCACTGGAACTTTCAAACCCAAGACCACTAACATCTCTAACATCTCTCCCTGGCTTCAGAATCTCATCAAGCACATCAGAGCTGCTATTGAGCATTCTGACTGTCTTGATAACATTATCCAGTTTTGAATTCAGAACGACCACTTCACTTTTCAGATCAGAGATAGTAGCCAAATGCTCTACCTTTTCAGCTTTTAGATGAGCAATAACTTTCTTTTGTTCTTCTTTCTGCTGACATACTTATTCACTTTTAATGCATAAGTTCTTATAGGAAGTAACTAGCTCTTCAAAAGTAAGATCTTCACTGACTGACGCTTCATCAGACTCACACACACCTGTTAATGTTGTAACCCTCTTTCCAGGCTTCTCATCAGTTTCAGTTTCAGAGTCATCTTCTGACCATGAGACTGATAGCCCCTTCTTTTGCCTCTTGAGATATGTGGGGCACTCAGATTTTATGTGCCCAAAACCTTCACACTCATGACACTGAGCTCCTCTCCCTTGGTTAGAATTATCTTCAGTACTGGTACTTATCCCAGCATTCTGATTTTTACTGATGTCAGATGGCTTGTCCCTAACATTTGATCTTGACTTCCAATCCACCCTTCTGAGCACTTTGTTGAATTGTTTGCCAAGTAACACCAGATCTTCTGAGAGGCCTTCATCTCTGTCCAGATTACTTTCGACTTCTGAATCACTTGCCTTTGACACAAAAGCTATACTCTTCTTCTTTTCAGTCTTTTCACTGATCCCCAATTCAAATGTTTGAAGTGATCCCACAAGTTCATCCACTTTCATCTTATCTATGTCCTGAGCTTCCTCTATAGCAGTCACTTTCATGTCAAATCTCTTAGGTAGAGATCTGAGGATTTTTCTGACCAGTTTGCTGTCAGACATCTTTTCACCTAGGGCACTTGAAGCATTAGCTATCTCAATAATGTTCATGTGAAAGTCATGAATGCTCTCAACTTCCTTCATCTTCAAATTTTCAAACTTGGTAGTGAGAATCTGAAGTTTTGACATCTTCACCTTTGAAGTCCCTTCATGAGCAACTTTCAAGACCTGCCAAGCCTCTTTTGCAATGGTGCAGTGTTCAATAAACCTGAAGATATTTTTGTTAACACCATTAAACAACGCATTCATGGCTTTGGAATTTCCCAAGGACCCTTTGTAATCTGCATCATCCCAGTCTTCCTCTTCCTTCACCACATCAGTGGATTTACCTTCTCCATCTCTAACCTTTGGGGGTTCCCATCCTTTTATAACAGCTTTCCATGCTTGATCATCCATGGATTTGATGAATGCTATCATCCTCGGTTTCCAATAGTCATAGTTGGAACCATCAAGCAGAGGTGGTTTGTTCAAAAATCCTCTATCCTTGTCCATTGTACCAGAAAGTACCTTCCCTGAATCTCACCCAGAACCAAACAAGGGTACAAGCTCTTGATGCCAATTGAAATTCTGGCACAGATATCAGATGTCCTACACAGATGTTGAGACACTGATATCCAACACAATGAACAAGATAACAATAATAATAACAGTGCAAAAAGTAAAGAACACTGTGATATGTTTACCCAGTTCGGATCAACAATCCTACTCTGGGGGCTACCAAGCCAGGGAAGAAACCAATATACGATAGTATTAATTCACAGATTATACAATAACCAAACCCTGTTATAATCTGCTCACTTAATCACTACCCTTCCTATGACTTCTACCTAAGACTCACCTAGGTATGAGGCCCTCCTCAAATCCCTCTACAACCACAACCCGTGATTGGTTCCTTTCAACACAAGTAACAAAACGAAAGTCACACTTTCAAAACACACAATTCTCAATACTTCAAAGCTTATGAGAATTGACACACAAGAAACTCAATGCTTAAAAACTTATGAGTAACTGACAGAACTTACAACATAAAAACCAGTCCTTATACTATTATCAGAATGATACCAGTTAGGCTCACAAATAACACTCGAAAACCCTAACAAAAACACACGTAAGTTCCACACCTAAACTAGGTTTACACCAGTCAATATATAGCATTAAATCTGGACTGGATTGGGCTTCAAAAATGCAGCAAAGAGACTGCTCATAAATCTGCAAAATAAACTCCAACAAAATAGGTCTTCAATCTAAAGTTTCCTAATATGTCTCCATAATTAGAAAGCGCTAAAAATCCAAAAACCAACAAAAAAACACAATCCAAAAATACTTTGGATGCCACATAGGATAACCAAATATTCACAGAATATTCAGTAACATTTAACAGCAACAGAATCTCCTTTTAAACTGAATTCAGACGCGATGTCCTATGAGCCAGTATGGGACATCTTCATTCGACATGTTGAATGCAATAACTTAGAACATCTTGTTTCAACATCTTGCTGCTAGAATAGTTTTAGCAAAATAAATGCCAACCACAAAATCAACGAAATAACAGTAAATAATCCAGAGGCTTGCCGCTTACAGCAATTAGATGAAGGAAAAGGAGTTGTTGATGTTTGTATACTGTGAGCAAGGCACAGATTTTGATGCTAAAAGGTTGATTGACTCAACCAGGGTTTCCTTATACAAAGCCTAAGAGGAGGCTATTGACCCAACAAGAGGGTGTTTTTTATGTGTCTCGTACGAAGCCCAAGACGGAGGTTAAAGGTGTTTGACTCAACAAGAGAGTCTTTGTACCTCGTACGAAGCCCGAGATGGAGGCTGAAAATGTTTGACTCAACAAGAGAGTCTTTTGTACTCAACAAGAGAGTGTTTTTGTATCTCGTACGAAGCCCGAGAAGGAGGCTAAAAGGGGGTGACTCAACAAGAGAGTCTTTTATACTCAACAAGAGAGTGTTTTTGTATCTCGTACGAGGCCCGAGATGGAGCCTAAACAGGTTGACTCAACAAGAGAGTCTTTTATACTCAACAAGAGAGTGTGAAAAGGTTAGCTCCACTGGGGAGAATCATTGTACAAAGCCCAAGAGGAGGCTAGGGTGCTGGTGACTGTTTCAGTTGAGTGACAGGTCCAGTAGGTTGGATAAAGAGAAAATCAGTTCTTATATGGGTAATGTTGTGCTCAGGGATTGATCGGAGGATCAGGGTTATTTCCTGTTCTTTAAGGAAATGGGAAATCCCAAAAGGTATGGAGACTGTCCAAGTCTATGGGTGTTTTGAGAAATTGATTCTTAGGTAGTGAATGATCTTTGTATAATGCCCAAGAGAAGGCTGGTATGTTAAGGGATGAAGGTCAACCCATTAACAGGTCTGACACTTGACTCAGAAAGGCAGCTCTAGCAAATTGATGACTAGGTTCTATTCCTATACCTGTAGAGGTCTCTAGGTCCTTGTACTAAGCCCAAGAGAAGGCATGAGAACTTTTAAGAAGCCGAAGGGTCCTTGTACAACGCCCAAGAGGATGCGGGGATGCTTTTAAGAAGCCTGTGGGTCCCCAAACCCTGAGAAGTTCAAGACATGGCATTCACCGAGAATATATCAAGCCAGGAAAGTCCGAGAATTTGGAAGAAACTCAAGAGATGCCATTCACGGAGAAAAGATCATCTCTGGGGAGTAGAATCTCTTTGACGATTTCTAAGGGTGACAGTCTGAGAAAGGGTTCACCGAGAATGCTGCCTTTCATGTCTCCATATTGTTTAACCCCAAGAGGAGGGAAGACTGTGTCTGGTAATCCTATGGGGATCTAGTTTTGTTTGTATTTAAGAGTGACCAACAGGGCTTTACCTAGTGCTAGACGTAGTTGCCGGGGAAAACTCTAAATAACTATATTAGTATTACACAGTTGATATTTGACAGGTATATAAAAGTTTGTGAAAGAAGACTTACAGTGAGCAGCCCCACAATACAGTTATATATATATATATATATATATGAAAGCGGATAAAGAAAGCGGGTAAACACTTACTCGGTTGTAGAGCTTCCATGCTGTTTGGTTAGTTTGTTCAACAAAGAAAACTTTGATAACAATATTATATTCAATATTCAAAGGAGACAGTGTTTTGAAAATATTGTTGGGGCTTACAGCTCAAGGAGAGGCCTAAGGTTTTATCAGTGATTGCACTGTTGAAGTTGTACAGTGGGACTTATACAAGTGACTGAGGTCCAAAAAGGTTTTCTGTACAAAGGGATGGGTCTTACACTCTCTCAAGAGGCCCAAAGATTTATTTTTGTACAAGTGGTGGGGCTTACAGCTCAAGGAGAGGCCCAAAAGTTTTGTTTAAAAAGGTGACGATCGCGCCGAACTTTTGAAATACAACGGGACTTATACAACATTTGAGGCCCAAAAAGGTTTTGTATTTACAAAGGAATGGGTCTTACACTCTATTAGAGGCCCAATTGTTTTGAATGGGTCTTATAGCTCGAGGAGAGGCCCAAAAGTTTGTTTTTTCAACTGACGATCGCGCCGAGGTTTTCTTTTAACGCAGAGGGACTTATATAATATCTGAGGCTCAAAATTGTTTTGGTTAAAAGGGGGATTGGGTCTTACACTCTATTAGAGGCCCAAAGTGTTTGAAAAAGTTTGATGAGGGTTGAATTATTCAAAAACCCTAATTTGTTTCCAAAATGTATTTTAATTGAATAAAAATTCAATTAAAATGATCAAAATTGTTAAACATGTGGAAAACAAATTGTGACCTTGGATTAATGTTTCAAAAATCAGGTTTTGATCCACACAATGATTGGAAATCAGTAAAATGTGAAAAATCAAGAGAGAGAAAATATTTTTAATGTAAAAAACAATTAAAATATTAATTCTTTACAAAAATATCAAGTATATGAAATAAATAATATTTTTGGGATTTTTTGGGAAAATAAAATATTTTAACATTTTTGTGAATTATTAAAAAAAGAATCAACTCAAAATCATTAAAACTCAGAGAGAAATTAATTTTTGAATTAATTAAATAAAATCACAAAATTCAAATATTTGAATTTTCAAAAAGGGCGCCAAGAACAAGGGCATGAACACGCGCCACCCTCTGTTTCTGCAGATTTGCGTTTTCTATCCAATCTCACTGAATACTTGATTATATCATGCAATCTATATATCAATCTACTCGTTTCAACCTCACGATCATGTCTATGGTCTTTAATTTCATTTATTTTAAGCATGGAATAAGAAATCAAAGAGAAACCTCAAGAACCCTAAAATTTGAATGAAGGTTCAGAAATTCCATACACGATTGAAACAATACAATTGATTGAGGGAAAACACTCCATGCATGATTATGAACATATGGCCAAATTATTGTGCAGAAAAAAATGCATGGACATAGAGTTAGAAGAGCTCAAGCTTACCTCTTGCAGCTGGTGATCGTGTTTTGTGTTAGAGGTGTTACAGCTTGGTTCCAAGGTTATGGACAACTTCCCTAGGTGCTATGGAGTGTGTCTGGATGCTTGGAGTGGATTGAAATGATCTGGAACTGAAGATGGTATCCCAACTGTAACTTGGTTAAAACCTTGAGCAGCTGGCTGGTGATTCTGAGAAATCAGTGTTCCAGATGTTGTTTAAGTGTTTGGATCACTTCTATATGATGTTTATGAGGTGTGTGTGTGATTGGTTTAGTTGGAATAGCTCTCAAACTCAAAACCCGATAGTGACTTGCTTTGGAAGGCAATTTTGGAGTGAAGAAGGATATTTTGAGGAAAGCATCTGTTAGATGGCTTTGGTGTACTCAAACTGATCACAAATGAGCTCTATTTATAGTAGAGCAAGTTTGTTTTGCAAGGAATAGTGAATGGCAATTGCTGCATAGGTTTGGCCAATGTTAAGCAATGGGAATCCAAGTCTCCTCTATCCATTGACTAGAGGTTAGGGCATGGGTTACTGGTCCCCTTGGTCTTGGATAAGTCTTGACTGAATTCAGTTAGAAATGGCTCAGTCCATGCCACCTTGGTGCATCCATTGAATGCTCCAAAACAAAATTGGAGTCTTGTCCCTCATTTAGGGATTTCTAGGTTTGGCATGCTATTTTTGGTTCCAAAGACTTGGAAGGCTTGAGATCAGAGTTGGTTCCTCCTTGGTCCCCCCTTGAGGTGTTCAGATGGATTGAGTTGCTTGCCCTTTGCAAGATTTGAGCAAATCGAACAAAACTCCAAAATCTGCCTTGCCATGACAGTTTGCAGCAACGCATATTGGCATTGTCATATCTCATGGCTCAAGTGGAATTTGATGGAGTTCTTGGCCATTTTGGAAAGCCATCATATGATACAACAACTGTTTGATCATAATTGGTTTTGATACTTTTTGGATCCAAGTGAAAAATGTACCTACATTTGGAAAAAAGTAAGGCAGATTTTGACTTAGTGAAAATTTTACTAAGTGTTGGAAAAAAGTGACATTTTCACTTTTTGTGATTTTGATCATTCCACAACTCGAAATCCATGATGAATTGGAATGAGGTGTAGTTGAAGCTTTTGTAGAGTGCCATGAGAGATACAAATCCAGCTTTGAATGGGGAAAAATGGCCTTATGGTTTAGGAGTTATGATCCTCCAAAGTTGGTACCCTAGCCACTTTGTTCCATAACTTAGAAAAATTTCTAAGTTTTTTATGGTTACCCCTTTTACAAGTTATCCCACTTTTCTTGATTTTTCTTGATGAATGATGATTCCAATCACACATTAACATCATTTTAGGGTTAAGGAACCATAATTGTGAAGAATCTCAAAAAGTCAAAGCTGACTTTTGTGCACAGTTGACTCTTTGTCAGATAAATTCTAAACTGTGCGATCCTTTATGAAATCAAGTCCTTGACCTAAATCAAACTAGATGGATTGATTTCATAGGTGTTATAGGGTGTATTGAATCATGTCCTAGGGTTTGGGAGCATGTCTTGGTCAAAAGTCAAAGGCACAGTTGACTTTTTCCTCAAAACCCCAATTGTGGTTCTGATGAATTTGAAACTTGCTGCTCAAGCTTCTTGGATCAATCCATTGTTGTAAATGGATCAATGTGATGTGTTAGGGACCCTCAAATCATCTCCTGAGATCTTGGCTCATGATTTGTCCCAAAAGTCAACTTAGGGGTGAATTAGGTCAAGAAACCCTAATTCCTGATTTTTAGTGAATGCAGCCCCTGAGGCTAAATTGACTTGATGATTGGGTTCATGATGTTCCATTGAGTATTTTAGGATATGCTTTGAAGCATTGGCTCATGCCCAGAGGAAAATTTTCATCTGGAGGCCCTGGTCGACCAAACCCTAATTTTGGTGACACTGGTGATCTTGAGGCTTGATCCACTGGGACTGTTGCAGCCTTGTGCTTAATCCTTGATATGGGAGTCCTCTTGATCCCTTGTGGATGTTTGAGAGGTTAGACAAGTTGAAGATCATGTCAATTCTTGATTGATCCTTTGTCTAAGGCTCAGAGAGGGCTTGAAACCCTAAATTTGATTGTAGTGGATGCTCACCCATCTTTGGGGAGACTGATGAGGCATGAAGGTTCCTCCATATTGTGATGATGATTTGTACAATGATGGGAAATCTTAGTGGTCAAAATTTGGGGTATGACAGTTAATAATAAAAGAAAATTGAAATTGTTCATCTAAAGACATACCTTCAGTGATGACTCGTGAACAATCTTTTGAAATTCGTGACATTGAGCTTCCATGGACCTTTAATCTACCATATGATACTTAAAGTGATAAATAACAACATACTTCTTTGCTCTAGCCTCTTCGGTATCATACTTTTTTTAGAGCTTCCCAAACCTATTTTGCAGTATTACAACTACTTTAAAAGTCATACAGATTATCTGCGAGCACATTTAGAATATGATTTTGTAGAGATAATTATTCTCTTTCCATAAGGAGATTTCTTTATTGAGCTATAAATCGTTCACTTTAATCTGTGCAGCTGATTTAGCTTCAACATTATTAAGTATTCCATCTAAATCCATAGATTTCTTATTATTAGTTTGCTAAGTTGATCCAGAAGGAATAACAGGAATGTCATTGGTCATAGTGTTGACAATCTTTTTTAAGGCTAATTCAAAACTTCTTAAAATTGTTATTTTAGGATTTTTAAAAATTGTCACCGAAAAAATGACTGGACTGAGTCGTGAACTAGGTCGCTCTCTTTAAGACGTCTCGCGGCACTGCCCGTAATTGTCCTAAGCAGTCACTCAACCACAATGCCTCCAGAATAAAACAACATAATTCTATACTGTACGATTACTACTTTGTTTGAGAAATTACTTTGAGTGGTCAAATGATCATTATTGATTTCTCTTTGGAGAATTATTTGAATTTCTCTTCGTTTCAGAAATTATTATGACTGGTCTTTATACTAGATACTATGAGTAGTATTTATACCATATTCGACTGATCTTTGTATCATCAGGGAGTATATTTCTATATCAATTATCTACAGTGCAAGTAGTAATCATACAAATATTGAACTGAGTTGTTTTATCCTAGAGGCGTTATGGTTCAGTGACTGTTTTGAACAATTGTGGACAGTGTTGCGAAACATCTTAAAGAGAGCGACCTAGTCCGCAACTAAGTCGAGTAATTTTTTTGGTAGCCATGGCAGTTCAAAACGTTTTAAAATTGTTGTTTTGAGGTTTTGAAAAATTGTCATCGAAGAAATTACCGAGTCGAATCGCTCTCTTTAAGACGTTTTGCGGTACTGCACAAAATTGTGCAAAGCAGTCAAGGATAATTGGTCTAAAAATACACCCTTTGATGGCACAAAGACCGGTCAAATATGGTATAAATATCACTCGTAGTATCTAGTATAAATATCAGTCCTAATAATTTCTCAAACGAAGAGAAATTCAATAATGGTCATTTGACTACTCAAAATATTTCTCAAACAAAGAGAAATTCAAATAAATCTCCAAAGAGAATCCAAAAATTAATACTTGATAATACCTCAATTCAAACGATGAGAAATTAACATAATTCTCTTAAAGAGGAATTTAAGAAAATACTCAAAAAAATTGAACAAATGGAAAGAGGGAGAAGTTTACGCTTCGACAATTTAAAAGACGGAGAGTTATGAGAGTTAGAAGGAAAAAGCTCAGTAGAAGTTTTTGGTGTGTTTTGAAATGAAACAAGTGATTTCCTAATATAATGAAGTAAACTAACTAAGATTTTTAATCTAGACAATGTGGAACTAAGAAATATTTTCAACTAACACACAAACATAATTATTTTTTTATCACGACTTTGCGTATTGGTCGGATTACTACTGCAAGTATACAACTTATCACGTAGTTTTAAAAGATTGTCGAACTGTCATACCCCAAATTTTGACCACTAAGATTTCCCATCATTGTGCAAATCATCATTACAATATGGATGTACCTTTATGCCTCATCAATCTCCTCAAGGATTGTTGAGCATTCACTACAATTAAAGATTAGGGTTTTAAACCCTCTTAGAGCCTTAGACAAAGGATCAATCAAGGAATGACATGATATTCAACTTGTCAAGTACTCAAACATCCATAAGAGATCAAGAGGACTCCCACATCAAGAATCAAGCACAAGGTTGCAACATTCCAAGTGGATCAAGCCTCAAGATCGCCAATATCACCAAATTAGGGTTTTGGTCGACTGAGGCCTCCAGATGGAAAATTTCCTCTGGGAATGAGCCATTGCTTCAAAGCACAACTTAAGATACTCCAAGGGACCTCATGGACCCAATAATCAAGTCAATTTAACCTCAAGGGGAGCATTCATCAAAAAATCACGAATTAGGGTTTCTTGACCTAATTCACCCCTAAGTTGACTTTTGGGACAAAACATGAGCCAAGAACTCAATACATGATTTGAGGGTCTCTGATAAACTACATTGATCCATTTACAACAATGGATTGATCCAAGAAGCTTGGTGCACAAGTTTCAATTTCATCTGGACCACAATTAGGGTTTTGAGGAAAAAGTCAACTGTATCTTTGACTTTTGACCAAGACATGCTCCCAAACCTTGGGACATGATTCAATATACCCTATAACACCTATGGAATCCATCCATTAGGTTTGATTTAGGTCAAGGACTTGATTTCACAAAGGATCACACAGTTTGGAATTCATCTGATAAAAAGTCAACTGTGCACAAAAGTCAAGTTTGACTTTTTAAGATTTTTCACAATTATGGTTCTTTGACCCTAAAAAAATATTAATATGTGATTTGAAGCATCATTCATCAAGAAAAATCAAAGAAAGTGAGTTAACTTGTAAAAGGGGGTAACCATAAAAACTTAGAATTTTTCTAAGTTATGGAACAAAGTGGCTAGGGTACCAACTTCCAAGGATCATAACTTGAGATCCAAGCAACCATTTTGGATGATACAAATATGGATTTGTAGCTATCATGGTATACTTTAAAAGTGTCAACTATACCTCATTCCAATTCCTCATGAATTTTTAGTTATGGAGTGATCAAAATGGCTGAAAACACAAAAGTGACATTTTTCCAACACTTAGTGAAATTTTCACTAAGTCAGAATCTGCCTTATTTTTTCCCAAAAGTAGAGGCATTTTTCATTGTAATTCATGTTGGATCAAAACCAAAGTTGGAAATCATATTGAAATAGGATGTATAAGCTTTCCAAAATGTCCAAGAACTCCATCAAATTCCATCTGAGCTAAGAGTTATGATGACTGTAATATGCCTTGATGCAAACTGTCTTGCAAGATAGATTGGTGCATTATAGCTCGATTTGATCAATTTGTTCAAATGACAAACAAGTTTATCCATCTGCACACCTCAGGGGGAGACCAAGGAGGAACAAACACTGGTCCATAAGCCTCCCAAGTCTTTGGAACTACATATAGGTTTGGCACCCCTAAAAGCTAAAGATGCCTCAAGACTCCAATTTTGTTTTGAGGCATTCAATGGATGCTTAAAGGTGGCATGTATCAAAGCAAAAATGAACACTTCAATCAAGCCTTATCCTTGAATCAAAGAACCATAGGCCTGTGCCCTAACCTCTAGTCAATGGCTAGAGGAGACTTGAGATTCCATTTGATCACCATTGGCCAACAGCCTGCTGCAGCCACCATTCACTATTGCTTGCAAAACAAACTTGCTCTACTATAAATAGAGCTCATTTGTGCTCAGTTTAAGGACACCAAAGGCCTACAACACTTGCCTTTCTCAAAATCACTCCTTAACATCCAAATTTGCCTTATAAAGCAAGTCACTATCGGGTTTTGAGTTTGAGAGCAATTCCAACCAAACCAATCACCCACACACCTCATAAAAATCATATAGAAGTGATCCAAACACTTAAACAACATCTGGAACACCAGATTCTCAAAATCACCAGCCATCTGCACAAGCCTTTGACAGATTTGTAGTTGAGGTGCCAAATCAAGTTCCAGCTCACTTCAATCCACTCCAAGCATTCAGACACACTCCATTGTACCTAGGGAAGTTGTCCAAATCATTGGAACCAAGTTGTAACACCTCTAACCCAAAACACGATCACCAGCTGCAAGAGGTAAGCCTCAACTTGGTCATCTCATGATTCATGCATATTTCCTGGCACAATAATTTTGCCATATGTTCATAATCATGTCTGGAATGTTTCCACTCAATTAATATCTTTGTATGAATCGTGTGTGGAATTTCTAAGGCTTCATGTAGAATCTAGGGTTCTTGAGGTTTCTCTTTGATTTCTTATTCCATGCTTAAAATAAATGAAATTAAAGACCATAGACATGATCGTGAGGTGAAAACGAGTAGATTGATATGTGGATTGTGTAATTTCATCAAGTGTTCAGTGAGATTGATGAGAAAATGCAAATCTGGGCAAAACAGAGCACGCGGGCAAGGCCAAGATGTTCTTGGCGCCCTTTTTCAAATATTTGAATTTTTGAATTTTTGTGATTTTATTTAATTGATTCAAAAATTAATTTGGCTCTAATTTTTAATGATTTTGAGTTGGTTCTTTTTTTAATAATTCACAAAAATGTTAAAATATTTTATTTTACCAAAATTTCCCAAAAATATTATTTATTTCATATACTTGGTATTTTTGCAAAATAATTAATTTTTATTTGTTTTTGACATTTAAAATATTTTTTCTTTCTTGATTTTCCATACTTAAATGATTTTCAACCATTTTATGGATGAAAACATGATTTTTGAAACATTGATCCAAGATCACAACTCATTTCTCACATGTTTTCAATAATTTTTATTAATTTTTAAACAAAATTAATTCCATTTTAGACAAAATTAGGGTTTTGATTAATTCCACCCTCATCAATGTTTTTCAAACACTCATGGGCCTCTAATAGAGTGTAAGATCCAACCCCTTTGTAAATAAAACATTTTTTTGGGCCTCACATATTGTATAAGTCCCTCTGTATATTTTCAAAACAACGGCGTGGTCGTCGCCTTTTCAAAATCATATGGGCTTCTCCTTGAGCTATAAGACCCATCTTTATTCATTTTCAAACTCTCTAGGCCTCTAATAGAGTGTAAGACTCAACCCCTTTTGAAAACCAAAATAATTTAGGCCTCAGTCATTGTATAAGACCCACGGTATTTTCAAAAATCTCGGCACGATCTCTAGTTTAAAATAAAATCACCGAGCCTCTCCTTGAGTTGTAAGCCCCATCATTTGTACAAAAATAATCTTTGGGCTTCTCCTTGAGTTGTAAGACCCATCCCTTTTGTAAATAAACCTTTTTTGGGCCTCAGCCGTTGTATAAGTCCCTCTGTACATATTCAAAATAACGGTGCGATCACTGTTAAACCTTAGGCCTCTCCTCGAGTATAAGCCCCAAGAATCTTTTCAAAGCATTTCTCCTTTGATTTAGATTCAAATATACATGTTGTTATCAAAACTTTCTTTAATTTCTTTGTTGAACAACTAACAAAACAGCATGGAAGCTCTACAACGGGTAAGTGTTTATCCACTTTCTTTTATCCGCTTTCATATACATAACTGTATTGTGGGAAGCTGCGTATAGTTAGTCTTCTTTCATACTCTTTTAAATACTCGTCATATATCAACTGTATATATACTAGTATAGTTATTTAGAGTTTTCCCCGGCAACTAGGTCTAAAACTAGGTAAAACCCTGTTGGTCGCTCTTAAATACAAAAAAAACTAGATCCCCATAGGATTTCCAGATACAGTCTTCCCTTCTCTTGGGGTTAAACAATATGGAACAAAGAGAAAGGCAGTATTCTCGGTGAACCTTTTCTCAGACTGTCACCCCTAGAAATTGTCAAAGAAATTCTACTCCCCGGAGTTGATCTATTCTCCGTGAATAGCATCTCTTGAGTTTCTTCCAAACCCTCGAACTTTCCTGGAATGATCTTTTCTCTATGGATTACATTTCTTGAACTTCCCTTGGTTTGGGGACCCACAGGCTTCCTAAAAGCATCCCCGCCTCCTCTTGGGCTTTGTACAAGGACCCGTCGGCTTCTTAGAAGTTCTCATGCCTTCTCTTGGGCTTAATACAAGGACCCTGATGACCTCTTAAAGGTATAAGACAGAACTTAGTCATCCTTTTCTAGAGCAGTCTTTCCAGTGTCAAACCTCAGGCCACTTTAGGGTTGATTCTCATCCCTTAATACCCTTGCCCTCTTTTGGGCATCCTACAAAAGATAAAACTCTTCAACACCAGTAGACTTGGATAGTCTAAACCCCCTTGAGTCTCAAAGACATTCTCAAGTTCCCTACGAGCGTAGGAGGAACCCTGATCATCCGATCAATTCCCAACTGAGTTAAAACCCGGTCTCTCTCCTAAAAATTCCCCGACTAGGGTCAACACTATCTTAAATTAGAACCTCAAGGCATCTGATACCTCAACTCTTCTGTAATCCTCAACAAGAGTTCATTCCCCCACTTGGACCTACCTAGGGATCTCAATTATTCCCAGCAGTAAGATAGCCTCCTCTTAGGCTTTGTATAATGATCCTTCCTCAGCGAAGTCAGCCTCCTCTTGGGCTTCGTACAATGATTCTCCCCAGCGGAGCTACCTTTTCAGACTCTCTTGTTGAGTCAACACCCTTTTAGCCTCAATCTCGGGCTTCGTACGAGACAACAAATCACTCTCTTGTTGAGTATAAAAGACTCTCTTGTTGAGTCAATCAACTTTCAGACTCTCTGGTTGAGTCAATCACTTTTTTTAGACTCTCTTATTGAGTCAACCTTTTTCAGCCTCCGTCTTAGGCTTTGTACAAGACAGATAAAACGCTCCCTTGTTGAGTTAACCCTTTTAGACTCCTCTTAGGCTTTGTATAATGATTGTCATCAGCAGACACCCATACAAACACTCTCTTGTTGAGTCAAACCCTTTTAGCCTCTGTCTTGGGCTTTGTACAAGACATAAATCTGCCTCTCTTGAGATTGGGACAGATATCTTCCTAAGCAGAGTCATTTCCTCCCAGCCTCCCTCTAGGCTTCGAGGACTGATTTTCCCCAATCAGAGTCAAAACACATTTTCAACCTTCGTCTTGGGCTTGGAACAAGACACATAAAATATCCTCACCGAAGTCAGATAAATTTCCCATTTCAGCCTCCGTCTTGGGCTTTGTACAAGACACATACAAATTCTCCTCAATAGGAGTCAAAATGCTCTGTATAAGCATTTCCCCAGCGGAGTCCATTCTTCTTAGCTTCCTTTAAAGCTTTGAGAATTGAATTCCCTTTAAGCAGAGTTAAAACCCTTTTAGCCTCAATCTTGGGCTTTGTTCAAGACAAACATAACATTTTCCCCTGAGAAGTTAAACTTCTAGCCTCCTCTTAGGCTTTGTATAATGATATCTCCAAAGAGTCAGTCTCTTTTTTGCCTCAATCTTGGGCTTCGTACAAGACACCTATATCTACACTCTCTTGTTGAGTCGGTCTTATCCAGCCTCCTCTTAGGCTTAGTATAAAGAAATCCCCTAGCGGAGTCAATCAACCTCTCAGCATCAAACTGGTACTTTGATCAAGGCATACAAAAATCAGCAATTCCTCTTTAGAGATGACAAATTCTCTCTTAGCCAAAACCCTTTAGCTTCATATCTTGGGCTTTGAACAAGATACAAATCACCCTTTAGCTTCATATCTTGGGCTTTGAACAAGATACAAATCACTTTCAGCTTCAATCTTGGGCTTTGAACAAGACACCAAAACATCTTTTTCCTCCCTTATAATAGGAGGAACTACGATTGCTCTGATTTCCCCGTTTCATTTAAACGGGAATACGTAGGTATAAGATTGTGAAATCTTAAGCGAGCATACTAAACCAAAACCTTAGGTCCAGTACCTTCACACATCAATCAAACTTAGGTCCAGTACCTTACCAAAAACATCAACATCAACAAAAACTCACTCACTCACTCATCTTTCCCAAGAAACTTTCCCAACCCATTAGTAGATAAACACTATCAATTACAAAGCGAAACCTAAAAGCTAACATCCTGTGGATAACCACATATAGGATGGGTAATTGACAACTACCCATTGTATAACCTGACCCTGGACCCCCCAATCTCTTTAAAGCGTTTGTTCAGTTAAACATTCGCGTGCAAGGTTAGTTTTAGAAAGCTTCCCTTTCCCTTCCAACTTCACGGGATAAATAAGAAATCAGAAAGTAGCACCCTTTCTCCTCGAGGAGGAAAACCCAAACTTCAACGATAAGGTGGTCGCATCATAGAAAAAAATTGCTCACTACAGTAAAATGGCAACTCTGCTGGGGATTCATTGTTTGATCTATTTTTACCTTGGGGCATCGTCCCCATTTTCCACAGTAAAATGGCGAGTCTGTTGGGGAGTCATTTTATTTGTTAGGAATAGGATTATAGAGGTCTAGGATGTTAGGATAAATATATATATATATATATATATATATATATATATATCGCTTTTCCTAATTGATATCCGTGTTTATTTTTCTGCTAATGGGACTGTGAGTGATGTTGCATCTGGAAAGATTGAGTTTCACCTAAGATAAGTGATGGCACTAGACGGGTAATCTTACAGGGAGTGACTCCCAAATAAGAGGTCTCGATCGACCATCGAATCAGTGGAGAAGCCCTTTGCGGATTCAATGCCTATACGACTTCAGTTGTTGAAAGCAAATTTTTCGATTGGGTTATCTGAGAACCTGAGGATTTTAGTAGACTGAAACCTTGTTACTATTTTGTAGTGCGGAAGCTATCGGAAATAGTTGTCACACGATACTACCCTCATTTGAGATTACTCTAAGATACTGCAGCTCGCTCGAGTGAACCAGCCTGCTGTTGTTATCCCAAGAGGGGTCAATGATTGTGAGGACAGGTAAAAAAAATCACCAGTATAACCTTGGGGATGGGTAGAGCCATGACTTCATGACACCGAACCTTTAACCCGATGTTTTTTCTATGTTTTTGTGTGATGTATTCATGCATTCATTTCATTAAAAACATTAAACAAAAATCCTCTCTTCTAGTCTCTCTTTTTCAAATTAAGCTAAGACAATGATTGCAAATGTCAGAGAGAAAAAGATTGCGTTATGGATTTCGGTAGAAGGAAGACTCACAAGTACACCTTCAAGGTTCCAAAACTAGAGGATTTGAGAGGTTTGGCGAGGATGATCACCAACCCTGATGCTTTTAGGGCTAAGTACGGAGGACTGTTGTCTCTGTTAAGGGTCCATGTAATTGAAGGAATAGTGGCTACGCTCATTCAGTTCTACGATCTGGTATATCACTATTTCACATTCCCGGATTACCAACTAGCACCAACACTAGAGGAGTACTCTCAGCTGACTGATTTACATATCACTGACCAAGCTCCCTTTTCTGGACTGGAAGAAATTCCAAAGGATCAAACCATTGCAAGAGCAATCTATTTGTATGAGTCAAAAGTCATGACTCACATGACCACTAAGGGTGGAATCCAGGGTTTGCCAGCCCAGTTTTTGATAAAGAAAGCCATGTACTTTGCCAGTATAGGGAACGTGGCCGCATTTGAGAGCATTTTTGTTTTGCTCACCTACGGGTTATTTTTGTTTCCCAACATCGATAACTTCGTAGATATCAATGCCATTAAGATATTTCTGATTGGAAACCCTGTACCAACCTTGCTCGCAGTTTCTTATCATTCTGTACATTTAAGGAATTTGTATAGCGGAGGAATGATCACATGTTGTGTACCCCTGCTGTACAAATGGTTCATTTCCCACTTGCCCAAGTCTGCTACATTTTGGGATCCTTAGAATACTTTACGTTGGTCGTAGAGAATCATGTCTCTTACCAACTCTGACATCGACTGGTACAATCGAGTCTATAACGGGATAAGGATCATTGACCGTTGTGGAAATTTCCCTAATGTACCCCTCATAGGAATTAAAGGAGGAATCAATTATCATCCAGTTTTAGTTCGTCGTCAATTTGGATACCCGATGACGCATGTTCCACGTAATGCTCATCTGGAAGGTCTTTTCTTCAAGGAAGGAGAAAATGACAGAGCACTAAAGACAAAAATAGTGCATGCTTGGAAACATGTTCACAGGAAAGGAAGAGAGTCTTTACGAAAACCAGACTGTGTCTCTGTGGAACCTTATCTCCACTGGGTACAAACTAGAGCTCTCAAGCTGAGGATGCCTTACCCTCCTCACGAAGTTCTTCTGTTAAGGGAACCTGTCCTTTATTTTATGTCTGATACGGAAAAGCTTCAGGTTACTCTCAACAGAGTTCAACGGGAGAAGAAGTTCTGGAAGAACAAGTACCGCATTCTCAATGTGGAGTGTAAGAAAATACAACAACTGTTAAAAGAAAAAGATGCTTTGATCGATATTTTAGAGCAACGTGCTGTAGAAAATCAGGAAAACCAAAGGAATTTGCTCGCTTCTTTCACTTGGCAAAGGAATGACAACCCGACAACGGCTCAAGAGCCTCGGTCAAAGAAAAGGAAAGTACCAGAACCAGCACTTGAGCCCTCTCAGAGAGGACTCAGGATCCATTAGTTTAGACTTTTCCTTTGTAAATTACTGTATTTCCATTTTCGCAATCTTTGAATTCAATAAAACGGGGTTATCCCCACTGTTTGATATTTACAATCCAATTGTCGAAGTTTATTTTGATTAAACAAAAAAAAGAATAAATTAATTAGATATAATCATTGCATATCATTCATCATTCTCACTTAACGCATTCTTCTTACCTACGAATCTCACGTTTGTGTCTCGATTCTAGAGTCAAACTGTCTCATTCGTACAATACTCGGGTCAGTCAACAAAAGAAAATGGATAATCTCGAGGAAGAGAATAGAGAGTTGAGAGAAGAACTTGACGCTCTGAAAGAGGATCAGAGAAAGCTTCCCAACGATATGCAAGCTCTGGCAGCAGCCCAGATGCAAAAACAAAGGACCGTGATATCAGAGATCACATCTACGCCCATGATGGAAAAGTATGATCCTCGATATACCATGCCTAAATATCGTCCCTGGGGCATGCCACTCAACTATATTCCGGAAGGATATATTCCGCCGATCACGGAGATCCAGAAACTGCAGCAGGAACCGCTGGGCCTGAAGGTTACAAACTTCGGGAAAGCAAAGATGCCATGGGCATGACAGCAACTCCTGAAGGTTACAAACTTCAGGAGAGGGAAGTACCAAGAGTCTCAGCCGTAATGACTATACCACCACCCGTGGTACACACTGTCCCGGAAGGACAGATTTCCCAAATACCGTATGGTGGAAACGAAAGTATGGACGAGAGAATGAGGGAGTTCCAGGAACAATTCCTGGAGATGCAGAAGAAACTGCAAGCCATTTGCGGTCAGGATCTATTTGGAAAGGACGCCACAAACCTTTGTCTGGTCCCCAATGTGAAAGTTCCACACAAGTTCAAAGTGCCTGAATTTGAAAAGTACAAGGGTAACTCTTTCCTTCAAAGTCACCTGGTGATGTACGCTCGGAGGATGTCAACTCAGACAGAGAACCAACAGCTACTGATCCATTACTTCCAGGATAGTTTAACCGGTGCCGCACTCAAATGGTACATGGTATTAAACCGCACTAAGATCGTCACTTTCCGAGATCTTGGTTTTGCCTTTGTTCAATAATATAAGTATAATCTGGACATGGCACCGAACAGAGATCAACTCAGAGCCATGTCGCAGAAAGATAAGGAAACCTTCAAGGAGTATGCTCAGAGATGGTGTGAAATTTCCGCTCAAATTTGTCCACCTCTTGAGGAAAAAGAGGTGACAAAGATCTTTTTGAAAACCTTGAGCTCATTTTACTACGACAGAATGGTCGCCAGTGTGCCCAGTGACTTTAATGAGATGGTGGGCATGGGAATTCGTCTTGAAGAAGCAGTTCGAGAAGGACGTTTGGTTAAAGATGCCAGACCATCAAGCAGTTCCAAAAGATACGGTAGTACTCTCCCTAAGAAAAAAGAGCAAGATATTGGAAATATCTCTCTCGGAAAGCAAAGGCGGCGGTACCAACCAGTAGCAGTTGTAATTCCTACTATCAACCCTGTGCCTGTTCCGACGTATCAACCTCAGGTTGCTCAGAGCCAACCTAATCAACAACAATATTAGAAAAGGACACAACAGCCTCTTCAGCAGGCTCGTCCTCCATATAACAACAATCATACAACGTGACCACCAGGGTTTGACCCTATACCCATGTTGTACGCATAATTGTTTCCACTATTACTGGTCAAGGGGCATGTCCAAACCAGGTCTCCTCTTACAGTACCGGAAAATTCGCCTTTTTGGTTCAAGCCAGATCAGACTTGCCCTTACCATCAAGGAAGACCGGGGCATAACAGAGAAAACTGTCTCAACTTCAAATCCAATGTACAGAAGCTTGTTAGGAGCGGGGTTTTATCCTTCAAGGATATGAATCCAAATGTTCAGACAAACCCGCTGCCTCAACATGAGAAAGCTACAGTAAATTTGATAGAGGGAGAGTCTAACCACAACTATCAAATTCATGATGTACTCTTATTGAGGGCCAACCTGGTCAAAATGCATCGCAGACAAAGCGGATATGGGCATGTACCATCTCATAACTATCACCAGTGTGATATCTGCTCTAAGAATAATCAAGGATGTACTGTGGTTCAATAAACTCTACAGGAACAGTTGGATCTCAGATGGATCCAAGATCACCGAATTCGTGGAGTCAACATGACTTATACGAATTCCAACGTCATTCAAAACCACGACATCCGTGCGATGAATGTCAACTTGGTGGCAATGCACTCAAGGAAAAGCCAGAATTATAATCTGCCACGACACGATTACGATTCCTGTCTGATTTGCTCAGTAAACAATCAGGGATGCTCTTTTGTACAAAAGGCCCTCCAGTGTCAGATGGATCTTGGATGGATTCAGGATTACTGCGATAGAAATTAGTATCAAGTGAATATGATTCAAATCTTTGATATTCGCTTGATGAATACCAGCTTGGTGGAGTTACATGCTACACAAGTCCAACTCGGTTTTCTGACTTTGCATAATTATCAGAACTGTACAGTATTTCGTGAGAGCGACCAAGGATGCGCTCTCGTTCAAAGAACTTTGCAGCACTTGTTAAACCACTGGTGGCTTCCGATCTATCTAGATGAAGACGCACAACAAGTTAGTATGATTAATGGGAACCCTACTAGGCATCAAAGTCGGGATGTTCGATCAATAGAAACAGACCTAGTGAGGTTACACTGCATACAAAACGGACGTGGTCGGGTGCCACCACACAACTATGAACGATGTCGAGTTTGCTCTGAAGATAATCAAGGATGTTACCTCATGCGAGCAGCCCTTCAAAGTCAGTTAGACCACAAAGAGATTCGACTGTGTCCAAGTTCTGGGTCAATCAACTTGATGCCCGACTATTTTGCTGATCAAATCAAGGACGTTGTCGTAATCTCTGATCATAAGAGGACCAAGGATGTTTGTACCATCATCCCTTTACTTGACAAATCAAAAGTTCCTAACCAAGAACTGATTGAAATTACTTACATTGGTCAGAAGAATCAGAAGGCTCCTGTAGTTATCTATCTACCGGGACCGTTACCGTATGAATCAACTAAGGCTATCCCTTAAAATACGGTGCAACAACAATTGAGAATGGAAAGAAAATTCCATTACCCTCCGTCGTGAATATTGCAGACATCAGTCGAGTAACAAGGAGCGATCGAATCTTCAACCGAGGAGTTGGAGAAACTACCAGAGAAAAGGAACCTCAAACATAAATTTCTGATCAACCAGTCGGTCAGTCTAGTGATCCCGACCTTTCAAAGAACAACGGTGAGATGCTGAAGCTCATCCAGAAGAGTGAATACAACATTGTTGATCAGCTGTTGCAAACTCCTTCAAAAATCTCAGTGCTATCACTTTTACTCAGTTCCGAAGCTCACAAGGAAGCTCTACAAAAATTCTTAGAGCAAGCCTTTGTGGAACAAGATGTGTCAATAAGACAATTTGACAGCATCATCTCCAACATCACTTCCTGCAATAACTTAGGATTTAGTGATGAGGAACTTCCGGAAGAAGGCAAATATCACAACATGGCGCTAAATATTACAGTCAACTGCCAGGACGATGCTTTAGCCAGCATACTGGTAGACACCAGATCAGCTCTAAACGTGATGCCAAAGTCCACTCTAATGCAACTATCCTTCAAAGGATCTCCGATGAGAGGCAGTGAGGTCACCGTCAAAGCATTTGACGGATCCTGGAAAACAGTTATCGGCAAAGTCGACCTTCCCATAACTATCGATCCTCAAACTTTCCTAGTCACTTTCCAGGTCATGGACATCCGAGCAACATACAACTGTTTGTTGGGAAGACCTTGGATACACGAGGCTGGGACATTCACTTCGACACTTCACAGAAGCTGAAGTTCGTCAAGAACGACCAACTTGTCACAGTTCGCGGAGAGCAAGCCTTGATCGTGAGTAACCTATCGTCGTCCACTTGTGTAGAACCTGAGGAGGTTGTTGGAACCCAGTTCCAAGCACTTTCGGTGAGTAATGACAATCAATCAGAAAAGAGAACGTCGATTTCCTCGTACAAAGATGCTCTCGAAGTGATCAAAAGTAACAATGCAAAAGGATGAGGACAACTTGTCATTCTTACTAACAATAAGAAAAAGAAAGGTCTTGGTTTTTCTTCAAACTCTACCCAGACAGCTACTAATGATGAAAGTCTTCATCCCATTTAGAACTTCTTCCATAGTGGAGGTTTCCTTCACCCAGTGTCTCAAGAAGTACATACCATCAACGAGGGAGATTCCTCCGATACTAATGAAGAATGGAAGTCTTATCTTAACGAGGACAGTTATATGTCTCAGGAAGAGATGCCTACGCCATTTTGCTATCCCGCCCAGAGCCCGAGATTTATACCAAGGTCTGATGTCAAAATGATATACAGAGATTTTGATCCAGAAGGATGATGTTGCTCCACCCAACTCATTAGAGGAAGACACTCTGATGAAAGACAACTTTGACCACGACTACTATGGCCCAATGGATGGCCTGCCTATCTGGCAGCCGTACCCAGGAGACTTGGGGCAAGAGAGTTAGCCCAATGATGCATATCAGCTGAGCATCATATAAGAGAATACTTGCGTCCCCACCGAATCATGGGAGCATTACTCAGGGCATTCAGAAAGTATCCAATACGATGATGAATTGACAAAGATTGCAGGATAAGAGTTCATCAGCTACACTTTTCCCGAGGTCAACGTCATCGAGAGAGATGACTCCTCCAGTTCCAATGAAGTGTGGGACACCTTAGGACAACCAATTGGCAAATTCGGTTACTTGGTTAAGTACACCACTCCTGAAAGCTCTCGTATCAGGCTCAAAGACATCCAGCCAACTGGATGGGGAGATCTGCCTGAGAGTGCAGACAACTCTGCCTGGGAGACAGATTCCAACAATCCTACTCCACCAGAAATCAGCGTCATTTCTGAAGACAAATCAAGAAGGAAGGTACCAGACTTTGTGATTCACCGAGGAGTTCACCGCCAATGGGTTGCTGTCGACGTTCCGAAAGTCGTTCATAAGTCTAAGTAATGGTCGTCTTTATCTTAACCTTTCACCTTGCCCAGGTGAAACGGATGTTTTGATAGAGCTCACTTTCTGTAAATGTACCTCTTCGCTTCGCCCAAAGCGATAGAGTTTTGTTTTATAGGGTTGTAGTTTCAAGAATCGACAAGATCATAAATAAATAAAAGTCGTTCTATAATTTCTGCATTTATTGTTGTTTTGGCTTTTCGCTTTTTCAGAAAATGGTAATCCTAAAAAATAACTCAAATAATAAAAACAAGCATTTTTCAAAAATTGCACTGCACCACACTCTTGCAGTCTCTATCTCTTCTAAAACAAAATCATCACGTCATGCAAATTGCTTGTTTTAAACCCCATTAAAACATACGATCCAATGCCTTCTCCCAACTTTGAATTCCCGGTATTTGAGGCTGAAGAAGAAAATGACGAAGAAATTCCAGAGGAGGTCTCCCGATTACTCATACAAGAGGAAAGGTCCATTAAACCTCACAAAGAGAAGTTGGAAACAGTCAACTTGGGTTCAGAGGAAGAGAGAAAAGAAGTCAAGATTGGGGCACTGCTCAGTTCAACTGTCAAAGAAAGTTTGACAAAGCTTCTCAAAGAGTTTCCCGATGTATTCGCTTGGTCCTATCAGGACATGCCAGGGTTGGATACCAGCATCGTGGAACATCATCTACCGTTAAGATCAGAATGTCCGCCGGTAAAACAAAGGTTGAGAAGGACTCATCCGGATATGGCCATCAAAATCAAAGAGGAAGTACAGAAATAGATTGACGCAGGTTTCCTCGCCACATCAGAATATCCTCAATGGTTAGCCAACATAGTACCAGTTCCGAAAAAGGACGGAAAAGTTAGAATGTGTGTAGACTACAGGGATCTGAACAAAGCCAGTCCGAACGATGAATTTCCCTTACCACACATAGACATGCAGGTAGATAGTACAACAAAGTTTAAAGTATTCTCCTTCATGGATGGATTCTCGGGCTATAATCAGATAAAAATGGCACCGAAAGAAAAGGAGAAAACTTCCTTCATCACCCCATGGGGCACTTTTTGTTACAAGGTAATGTCGTTCGGTTTGAAGAACGTCGGGGCAACCTATGAAAGGGCCATGACTACTCTGTTTCATGACATGATACACAAAGAAATCTAGGTATATGTCGATGATATGATTGCCAAATCTAAGACAGAGGAGGAGCATGTGACCCACCTGTCAAAACTATTCGAGCGGTTAAGAAAGTACAAACTCCGCTTGAATCCCAATAAGTGCACTTTCGGTGTCCGTTCAGGGAAACTTTTAGGGTTCATCGTCAGCCAAAAAGGAATTGAGGTTGATCCAGACAAGGTCAAGGCCATTCAAGAAATACCTTCTCCAAAGACTGAAAAACAAGTCAGGGGATTGCTGGGATATTTGAATTACATTTCCAGATTTATATTCCTCATGACCTCAGGGTACCCATATTCCTTTCACTGCCCGGTTGACATTCAAGTCCACAAACAACGAGGCCGAATACGAAGCTTGTATCATAGGTCTCGAAGAAGAAATTGATTTAAGGATCAAGAACTTGGATGTATATGGCGACTCAGCACTGGTTATCAATCAGATCAAAGGAGATTGGAACACATACCAATCAGGACTGATTCCTTACAAAGATTATGTGAGAAGGTTGTTACCCTTCTTCAACAGAATCCAGTTTCAGCACATCCCTCGTGAAGAGAATCACATGGCTGATGCATTAGCCACACTCTCTTCCATGATTAGTGTAGGTCAATGGAGTGACATACGTAAGATCGACATAATGCACCTGGAACGGCCCGCTTACATCTTCACGATCGAAGCAATCATAGACGATAAACCTTGGTATCACGATATCAAATGCTTCCTTCAGAAACAAGAGTACCCACCTGGGGCATCCAGAAAAGACAGAAAAACCCTTAGAAGGTTGGCAGGCAACTTCTTTCTGAGTGGTGATACACTCTATAAGAGAAACTTTGACATGGTCTTGCTCCGATGCGTAGACAGACCAGAAGCAAACATGCTGATAAAAGAAATTCATGAAGGATCCTTTGGCACTCATGCCAACGGACACACAATGGCAAGAAAAATTCTGAGAGCAGGGTACTACTGGTTGACCATGGAATCCGATTGCTACATGTACATGAGGAGGTGTCACAAGTGTCAGATATACTCAGAAAAATCCATGTACCGCCAACGCATCTCAAAGTTCTTTCTTCTCCATGGCCTTTTTCTATATGGGGAATCGACATGATTGGCATGATCAAACCCAAGGCTTCGAATGGATATCGGTTCATCCTGGTAGCCATTGACTACTTCACCAAGTGGGTCGAAGCAGCATCATATGCCAATGTAACCCGACAAGTCATGGTCCGCTTTATCAAAAATAATATCATCTGTCGTTATGGTATTCCAAGCCAGTTCATTACTGATAATGGATCTAACTTGAACAACAAAATGATGAAAGAATTATGTGATGAGTTCAAAATCGAGCACCATAACTCATCTCCCTACCGACCTAAAATGAACAGATCGGTAGAAGCGGCTAACAAGAACATCAAGAAGATTGTTCAAAAGATGGTTGTAACCTACAAAGACTGGCACGAGATGCTACCCTTTGCTCTTCACGGTTATCGCACATCCGTCTGCACTTCAACAGGGGCAACCCCTTTCTCTCTAGTATATGGCATGGAAGCAGTGCTCCCCATAGAAGTAGAGATCCCATCAATCCGGGTATTGATGGAAGCTAAGCTAACAAAGGCTGAATGGTGTCAAAGTCGATATGATGGACTGAACCTAATCGAAGAAAATATAATAACGACACTATGCCATGGTGAGTTGTATCAGCAGAGAATGAAGAGGGCGTTCGACAAAAAGGTTCGACCCCATGTCTTCAGAAAAGGAGACCTTGTGCTCAAAAATATACAATCATTCCTCACTAATTCCCGGGGTAAATGGACTCTGAATTATTATGGCCCCTATGTGGTTAAGAAAGCTTGAAGGTGCGAGAAAGACACAAGAAAGGGGGGTTTGAATTGTGTATTTACTCTTTCTGTAACTTTTCGCATCTTGTTAATTTGACGCTCAAGAACCTTCAATGTTCGTTGAGAGATTCTGATCTATTAACTAACGAGTATGAGAACCGTATAAGTTCTGTTCATAAGATACGATACTCAGAACTTACAGTGCGAAAGCTTATCAGAGATAGGCTGCAAGGTTCTGACTTTGCTTAATATGAGGTTCTGATATTCAAAGCAGGAACATAAAAGGAGATACTAAGCAAAGGAGTAAAGGACACATGATATATCCTGGTTCACCACGCGGGCTAATCCAGTCCACCCTCCTCGGGTGATTTCGCCTTGAACACAAGGACTTAATCCACTATAACCAAATCATGATTACACTTGCACGGGCAACAGCCGGTGACTAACTACTTGCACAGCCACACTGTGACTAACAACCCAATGAACCGTTCAGGGATCCAACAGGATATAACGTTCATTGACCGAGCAGATCAACTGTTGGGATTTCACAGCTAGCCGTTCAGGGATTCAACTCAATGAATATAACGCTACTGACCATATTTCAGGATTTTCCACAATGACCCTCAGTCATTGTCATCTCAAGTATCTGATCACCGCGTGATCTACTCAAGGGCCTCAACTCACAGCTGAACTATTCAAGGATCCCATCAGGATATAACGTTCACTTGAGGAGTCTCAATTCATCTAGTTGAATTGGCAAACTGGAGATTACAAATTGTGCTTCTTAATAAGCAAGTTTCTCCTAGGTTTAAGTACAAAGAACACACACATGTGTTCAAGCAATTTTTGAGCAATCAGCTCCTTGCTTTCCTAAGAAACTACAAAGACGTATTTAGATATTATGATTGTTGACATCTTGTACTTCTTCTTCTTCGCCTTCTGGTTGAGCAAGCTTAAGCAGCAACTCCTTGCTTCAGATCTTCAATGAGCTTTGACGAGAAGGTAGGTTGATGACTTGACTGATCTTTAATTGTTGTCTTCTTCATCAACAGCTTCAGTTTGATTATTGTTGTTGTGTTAATTTGTTCTTTGGAGATTCAACAACAATTTCCATGAGTGAATTAATGACAGCTTTGAATATTCTAAGTGTTACAACGAGAACTCATCATTGTTGCTATCTTCACACGATGACTTGGTCAATTTTGTAGATGAACATTCAGTTCGTAATTCTACAAGTGATCGACACATCAGAAGCAAAAACTCTTTCCATTAAATAGCCAGTAGAAATATAGCCGTTAGAGAATACTGTTGGCTGTTTGGAAAAGAGACGTTGTGATAGAATGAGTTGTACTGACATATCTTCTTTTTGCAGAAGAGATCTTTTCTTGGGCAGTGTGTACAATTAACTCACAACGGTAATATTTAGACTTCGATAATTTAATGGCTTCTGATGTTAATTTGTTGAAGCATGAGTGGAGTCTTTATAGCAGAATATCTGATTCTTTAAGTCTTCCGTTAATTGAAGAAGTCCATTAGGAATCAGTCTTCAGAACTTCAGCACTTGGTCTTTAAGAGCGTTATCCTTTTCTGCTTTAAGTCTTTCAAATCTTTAGAGCTTGTCTTCAGAGTCTTCAGAACTTCTTGTTTGAGACCTTGATCTTTAGAACTCGTCAGTCTTCAGAATCTTTCTGCACTTGGTCTTCAGCGCCTTCAGCCATCAGAACTTCAAGTCATATGAGTCTTCAGAACTTTGGTTCTTTCTGAGTGTACTTCTTTAAAAGCTTCGTTATCTTCAAAATCTTGATCACTTTCAGAGAGCATCCACAAGAGCATTGCAACAGCAATCTTGGCATCCTTGGATCTGGCTGATTATGACTAGATAAACAAGCGTTCTTGCTTCTCGCGACTTTAGTCACACATAGTAACTTCGCATATATATATATTCACTCATAGTACATCTAGCTGGTGTATGTTGGTTCTGATGTCTTAAGTTCTTATGATCTGTACGCAACACACGTTAGACCATAAAATGGTTCTTTCACAAATACTTATTGTTCTCATCAAAACATAGATTGACTTGTAGAGATAATTCTTGCTCTCACAATCTCCCCCTTTTTTATGATGACAAAACCAAGTATTTTGATTGAACATTTTATACAAGGTAATCACCAAAGCAAACAAATTCAGAGAGTGGAACAACAGCTCCCCCTGAATGAGTTATCCTTAAAGATTTATCTGAGATCATCTAGGATTTTATATAATCCAAAGATATACAGAGTAACATCTTGAGTTGCCAGAACAGAAATAGAAAAGAGTTACTTTTATATCTTGTCCTTAAGAAAACGAAGAGTCTTTAGCATCTGGACTAGTTCAACATAACTTCCATCTTCAGATCTTCAAAACTCAGTTTCCTTTGTTGTCATATCAGAGCTTGTTATCTTCAGAGTCGTCTGAAGCATTTCTACTTTTCAGTAGATTCAATTGAGCACAGAATTAGAGCAGTTCTTTGACTGATAAACATAGCTTCGCTGTATATCAGAAACTGTCTTTTGAGATACTCCCCTTGAGTTTTAGGCTATATGAAGAATTTAGATTTTGCATTTTAGTCTTCTGGGTAATCTCCCCTTAATTTCCATAAGTTAGATATTGGGATCTTTCAGAATCGAAATTCAGAGTTTCTAAATTTAATCACCAGTGTTGATCATGACTTTTTAGAGTTTGACTTTGAACACAGGTTTATTTCAGACCTTGTTATTGTCACAACTCAGTTAAATTATCAAATCTTGATTTTTGATCAGATACCAATTGAAGGTTAAAACTTGTGATCAATCACGCTTGATTCTGAATCTGGTACATCTTGTTTTAGTCGGATGTAAAAATGATGTGCTGACTCTTATACCAGATTATTTTGAGTTTGATACCAAGTGAAGAATTTCTTCTCATACACTTAAGAGGTAATTCATTAGAGTGCTGATATTGATACCAATGAGGGTATTTGACAATAATCCACAACTTTGCTTTGAGAGTCTGATATTAATCTTTGTGTAATGAATCTGATTTCCAATTAATGATTTAGTCTAATACCAAATCGTCTTTAATTCAAATAGTTCCTGATAGAATGGTTTCTTGCTTGGATCTTTAATCCAGATCTTCAGACAGTTTTTGACTTCTGATTTGCACAGATCTTCTGAGTGAGCATCTTGAAATGTAGACTTTGCCTTTACTGCTTTCAGAGTATTCTTACTTAATCTGATTCTTTATTCTATGATCGTGGTTCTTCTTCTTATCCTGTCTTTAGAATGCCTAGTGAACTTGTTTAGAGTTCCTCGGATAACATCAAACAACAACCGTTAGTAGTAACGCATTTTATAAGAGTACTTTGTTTGAGTTCTGCATTCTTTCAGATTTCCTTCTTTCAATCAAAATAATATATTTCTCCCCCTTTTTGACATCATCAAAAAGTGTCAGGGCATATAAGCATTTAAGCATGTAGTCATTTATATTCAGTTACAGAGTCACAGAGTCATTTAAACATTTAGAAGCATTTTGACTCATTTTAGGGAAACACATCTATACTCAGTATGTATTTAATTGAAGGATGATAGATGGAATCCACTAATTACTTAATTGAAGGATTAAAGCATCTGTAGAGATTATTTCATTTGTGAACAGCAGATAGAAGTAACAATATTTCAGTATTTCATCTTTTCATTTTGGTTTTATAATCCAGACAATAGATTAATCTTAATCTAGACATGTTCAAGATAACCATAGATAATTTAAACGCAGATTCCTAATGCAAAACATTTTAAGTAGTCCTAATAAAGCTGGGTTTTCATGGGTCCTATTGAGTTAGACTAGAGTGAGCCTAAGGATGATGAAGATGAGAATAAGCTTTCAGAACCGTCAGTTCTTGAGGCATTCAACCTCTCTTCTACTTGAGTAATTGCCAATTTCTTGCTCTTCACAATTTCTACTGAGATCCATTCATGGAACTCAGTCTAGATAGTTCTTATTTCCAGGGAGTCCACACCGATTGATTTTCCTAGAAGCATTAAGTAGCGTGGGAAAGATGGTTAATTATTAATCAAGAATCATAACCCTAAAAAGGAGTGACGAAGCCGCTACTTAATTATGACCGGTGAGCGATTCTATAATTTCTAGTTAGTAAAAAATATGCCTATCTATTGGTAGATAAGTAACGAAATTTAATTAAGGATATTGTGAATTTAAATCGATCATAAAAGTGTTTCTTAATTAGAATACACCAGTACTTTAGGCAAGAGAATTTATTAGGTTTAGATCATAAGGGCATACAAAGAGGGATCCTAGAAAAACTAATGATCTTAAGAGAAACTTAATTTCTATCTAGGTAAAGAAGGTCATAGGTTGACAGAACTCGGGAAGAATCTTCTCAGACATTCCATTTCTTCTGCAATGACTAACTACTCCTTGAAGATCAAGAATATGAGAGATGATCCTGCAATAGGGAACTTGGTAGATAGTGTCTTCCCTTGATAGGTTAATTTCTTCCTTTAGATGATTGTACATGGATTGAGGTAGGTTTATTTTGATTCTAGAAATTAAAAAGAAAATAAACAATCTCTCCATGTCAAATAACCATCCTCCTCCTCTTTCTCTCGGTCTAAAGTTTGTTACCATTAGATTGTACCAATCTTTAGCAACTGGAGTGAGAGTCCAAGGTTGAGTGGGATGCCCCTCTGTTTTGAAAATGACGTGCAGATGTCTGTCAAAGCTATGGTTGCTGGAATTTCTTTCCACAGTTACACCATCTTCAATGCACCTAATAGCTTTAGCTATGATGGTGGGATTGATCAAGACTGGATATCCAATAACTACAGACAAAATAGTATTTTTGCCATAGTCATATTCAAGTACACGTGCATTTTCCCAGAACTCAGTTACAAGAGAAGGGAAGACAGGTCCAATAAGCATGCTAGAGTAGTTTTCCCAATTCTGAAATATAATACCAGAGCGAATACTAGTTTTGTTGAGTTGTGGTAAAAGGTTTAGATCCAAAGTGAATTCCTTTAGAAGCTCTAGATCAGAAATTTCTCCTCTGATATTGTGTGAAGACATTTTGAGAAAGAAACGAAGAAGGGAGTTCTAACCTACTAAATGTTGACCTTTTCTAGAAGAGAAGTAGAGTTGTGAGGTGAGCTTATAAGTGATGATTATTTATCACGCTTGGCACACGCGAGGTTATCATTTCCTAGACAAGCTATGAATAGCTATGACGGTCAGTTGACAGGACATATGATAGACTTAAGTTACTGTATGCCTATGGTTAAAGATAAGGTAGCTGACACATGTGTAATTATGATTGTCTTGGAAATCATAAATATTAAAAAAAATTAATGAGTGAGACCATACCTTAGGGATGCTTAACCTTTTGAAGAAACTCTATTAGCTACCATTTTTTTTTGTGAAACCATTCCTTTCTGACTCCTAAAGCTTTGAGCATCCTTCTGATTCTGTCTGTTTTCGAGTAAGCTGCAGATGTTTCTTGGGTTCTTCAAGATAAGCTTGTCTTCTGACTTCTGAAGAGAATATTTTCTTGGAAGGTGATCCTAGTTGGATCATAGCTTTCTCTCTCTTTTCCTGTTCAACCTTGTCATTTAGTTCTCTAGGTTACAGTAACCGAGATTGGGACTTAGTATGATTAGAGTGACCATTTTAGTTGAACTAAGCCAATTCCATGCAATCCTTTTTTATAAGGCGATACTCATATGCGTGGGAGCAATACTGAGTGAACAGTAAATTTCATTTGATGACCCCATTCATAAATAACAGATTACATCTGTTTTGAATGTTTCTCACTTCTCATTTCCTTGATCCATAGAACCAGTTTAGTTCTGATACAGTTCTTGAGATATGGATCCGAATCTTAAACAACAAACTTTTGAGAATTGGTTGAGTTCTTCTTTCATAGCCCGAATTCAGTTTGTGTTTGTGAGAGTTTCTTCTCTTTGAAAGATGATTGATTTCACCAGTTCAGTGAGAATCTTTGACAGGTTATTCAGGAAGGAGTTGACATATCAACATCTGACTTTGTTCCTCAAGGTTGTTTCAGAACTTGTTCAGAACCAGAACATCATCATGCCTCAGGTGTACATCACTAGACATGATTTGCGTAAAACTCTTGTTCTCACAACGATGATCAACTTATTTGGGGTTATTCACACATATCTAAGAGTTAACTAATTTCTTTAAGCTAACACTAGATACCTGAAATGATAGCATCCAATTTCATAGCACAAGTGGTTCTGAGAACACTTTATCTGTTGAAAATCATATTATCAATATTTGATCTTTACTAGGATGATTTCAGGTTGTTGGAGCTTGATCACCGAACCAGTTAAGAGTTCGTTCGGAATCAACTGAATCTTTGGGATTCAGTTTTCCATTGAATCTTTTGATCATTCTAGATTCTGACATTGAATCATTTCTAATAATTTGAAAAAAAAATTCAGATTCTGAATTTAACAGATTTCTTTCTGAAATTCAAAGTCTTAGAACAACAATCTTCCTTCTTTACATGAAGAGATCCAGAATGAGTTTTTAAACGAGAAAGTCAAGGGTGGACCTAATCCGTTTCTTGAAAACATCTCAAAAACTCATAATGAAATAATCTTCAGCAATCAAGATTTCTTGCTTTCTGATGATTCATCTTTTAATCATATACGTGGTTTTATCCACACGTATTTTCCAGAATGAGCATTCAACAGATACTTCCTTTTATCTGATGAATTTATATTATCAATTGATTCTTCAATTTTAGTGAGGCTTCATCTAGAATCAGTGGCTTGCTCACGAAGTAATCAGATTGATTATAATTTTGTACACAGTTAACTGCTGAACTGTTACAGAAATTGTAAGTGGATTTCAATATCACCAAGAGTACTTCTACGCACCATGTCTGGATCTTTTTCTGACACTGTTAAGTGTTTGATGTGAATCAATAACAGAACCGGAGCTCTGATACCAATTGAAGGTGCGAGAAAGACACAAGAAAGGGGGGTTTGAATTGTGTATTTACTCTTTCTGTAACTTTTCGCATCTTGTTAATTTGACGCTCAAGAACCTTCAATGTTCGTTGAGAGATTCTGATCTATTAACTAACGAGTATGAGAACCGTATAAGTTCTGTTCATAAGATACGATACTCAAAACTTGCAGTACAAAAGCTTATCAGAGATAGGCTGCAAGGTTCTGAATTTGCTTAATATGAGGTTCTGATATTCAAAGCAGGAACATAAAAGGAGATACTAAGCAAAGGAGTAAAGGACACGTGATATATCCTGGTTCACCACGTGGGCTAATCCAGTCCACCCTCCTCAGGTGATTTTGCCTTGAACACAAGGACTTAATCCACTATAACCAAATCATGATTACACTTGCACGGGCAACAGCCGGTGACTACCTACTTGCACAGCCGCACTGTGACTAACAACCCAATGAATTGTTCAGGGATCCAACAGGATATAACGTTCATTGACCGAGCAGAGCCACTGCTGGGATTTCACAGCTAGCCGTTCAGGGATTCAACTCAATGAATATAACGCTACTGACCATATTTCAGAATTTTCCACAATGACCCTCAGCCATTGTCATCTCAAGTATCTGATCACCACGTGATCTACTCAAGGGCCTCAACTCACAGCTGAATCATTCAGGGATCCCATCAGGATATAACCTTCACTTGAGGAGTCTCAATTCATCTAGTTGAATTGGCAAACTGGAGATTACAAATTGTACTTCTTAATAAGCAAGTTTCTCCTAGGTTTAAGTACAAAGAACACACACATGTGTTCAAGCAAGTTTTGAGCAATCAGCTCCTTGCTTTCCTAAGAAACTACAAAGATGTATTTAGATATTATAATTGTTGACATCTTGTAGATCTTCTTCTTCTTCGTCTTCTGGTTGAGCAAGCTTGAGCAGCAACTCCTTGCTTTAGATCTTCAATGAGCTTTGACGAGAAGGTAGGTTGATGACTTGACTGATCTTCAATTGTTGTCTTCTTCATCAACAGCTTCTGTTTGATTGTTGTTGTTGTGTTAATTTGTTCTTTGGAGATTCAACAACAATTGCCATGAGTGAATTAATGACAGCTTTGAATATTCTAAGTGTTACAACGAGAACTCATCGTTGTTCCTATCTTCACACGATGACTTGGTCAATTTTATAGATGAACATTCAGTTCGTAATTCTACAAGTAATCGACACATCAGAAGCAAAAACTCTTTCCATTAAATAGCCATTAGAAATATAGCCGTTAGAGAATACTGTTGGCTGTTTGGAAAAGAGACGTTGTGATATAATGAGTTGTACTGACATATCTTCTTTTTGCAGAAGAGATCTTTTCTTGGGTAGTGTGTATAATTAACTTACAACGGTAATATTTAGACTTCGATACTTCAGTGGCTTATGATGTTAATTTGATGAAGCATGAGTAGAGTCTTTATAGCAGAATATCTGATGCTTCAAGTCTTCCGTTAATTGAAGAAGTCCATTAGGAATCAGTCTTCAGAACTTCAGCACTTGGTCTTTAAGAGCGTTATCCTTTTCTGCTTTAAGTCTTCTGAATCTTCAGAGCTTGTCTTCAGAGTCTTCAGAACTTCTTGTTTGAGACCTTGATCTTCAGAACTCGTCAGTCTTCAGAATCTTTCTGCACTTGGTCTTCAGCGCCTTCAGCCATCAGAACTTCAAGCCATAGGAGTATTCAAAACTTTGGTTCTTTTTTAGTGTACTTCTTCAGAAGCTTCGCTATCTTCAGAATCTTGATCACTTTCAGAGAGCATCCACAAGAGCATTGCAACAGCAATCTTGGCTTCCTTGGATCTGGCTGATTATGACTAGATAAACAAGCGTTCTTGCTTCTCGTGACTTTAGTCACACATAGTAACTTCGCATATATATATATATATATATATATATATATATATATATATATATATATATATATATATATATATATTCAATCATAGTACCTCTGGCTGGTGTATGTTGGTTCTGATGTCTTTAGTTCTTATGATCTACACACAACACACGTTAGACCATAAAATGGTTCTTTCACAAATACTTATTGTTATCATCAAAACATAGATTGACTTATAGAGATAATTCTTGCTCACACAAAGCTTTCTCAGGCGGCTCCTTGAGACTCGTAACCATGAACGGAGAGGAATTTGCCTACCCCACAAATGTTGACGTAGTCAAGAAATACTTTGCCTAAATAAAAAAAATAATAAAAATAAAAAAAAAGGTCTCGGTGGATTTAAAACCCGAAAGGGCGGTCCAGGCAAAAATTAGAGACATAATTAAAAATCATCCCGATGGGTTGGAAATCTCTAAGTACAATCCAGACAAAAGTTAGGGATTAATGGCAAGTAACTACGTCCAACAAAGGGACAAATCCCCCAGCAGCAGTAATGCCATCCATCAAGAAAATTTCAGTCAAGGTCATCTTTGACAGAAGCTCAGGATGTCTAGAATTCAAAGTTGGTAGAAGGATAATGATCGTTATGTTTCAATGTAGCCCTTTTTCCCTTAAATTACCATTTTCTAACTTTGTAAATACTCCATGGAATTACGCGTTTGGCTTATTTCCATCCTATCAATAAAATTTGATCCCTAGTGCTTTTATTTGCAATTCTTATTTATTTTAGCTTTACAGAACGACATTTTAAAATGATTAACGATTATTGAAATAAAACAAAAATGAATTTACTTGTCAAACTTTTTCTGCTTTTAAAATAAAGATGGCAATTTCTTTTTACTGTTGAACATCGAAAGAACGTCGATCGCTTCTCCAGAAGTAATTGAACTTCAAAGGGCATAATCAAAGTACTCCTTCTTAGCTAGTGCACCTGAATGAAGGATCAACTGTGTCAGAGACCATGTTTCGTCCGAAATCCTCGACAGGGTTCTTATCTCTTAAGCCCGACCAAAGGTTTTCCCCACAGGGACTATCTCTCCTAAGCAAGGTAGAATTGCTACTTTTGGACCAGTGATACTTTTCATCCCCTGCAGTGGCCGAGTATCCAGTCGAGTTCATCTATTAGTCTGTATGTCGCGTCAGTCTTGTCAGCATACACATACATACATCATGCATTATTAATTTACATTCATATTCATATTGCATCACTATCACTCTAGTCGGTCTTTTTCCCTAGTAATAAAAGTCCTCTTGTCAATTGAGTTGTCAGTTCTTTCCTCATCAGGAAGTGAATCATCTAAGCAATCTCTCTCCAGTTTATCTCTGGATTAGAGATGGTCCTCGACCACTTTGATAACTTGAACCTCTGAAGAGCAAGCTGACCTTCGACAAACATCACTCTTCGCCATTGAAGATGATATCTTCGCTTTCCCGAATTAAGAAAAATCCCCAGAGAAAGCCTCTTAATCAAAGATTCGGCAATACGGCAGTTTTTCTCCGAAAGATTCGCTGACAAAGAGGTTATCAGCACCTCAAAATTGGGGTATATTATATGGCATTTCTCTGAGAAGGTCTCGAAGAAAAGTATAATGTAGTATCCCCAAGCAGAAAATAGTCTTTCAAGAGACTCGTTTTCCCCAGTAGAGTCAACAAATGGCGTCTCCAACAGAGAAGTTTGAACACCTCTCCAGCTCAGACAAACGGGTTTCCCCAGCAAGTCTGACATCAGAACCTTTTCCATCAAATGGCATCTCCCCATGAAAATTCGGCGAGAAGTTTGAAGAAAACCGCTACAAACAGCGTCCCTTGTCAAGAAAGTTTATTGACAAAAGAAACTAAGACCAGTTCCTTGGTAGGAAACTAGGATCGAGGGGAAGTTTATTTTAGAAACTGAGGCCAGTTCCTTGGTAGGAAACCAGGATCGGGGGGAAGTTTATTTCAGAAAATTGAGACCAGTTCCTTGGCTGAAGACCAGGATCGAGGGGAAGTTTTTACCTTTTCTAAGCATCATCGCTTAGCAAAAGAAGATGGATGAGCAAACTACCATTCATAACCACCATCAAAATTTCGGGTATTCCGATATTTAATCATCTTGCACCCTGAATGCCCGAATACCTTCGCCATTCACACCTTCGGGTCCAAGAAGATTAAATAGGGGCATCTGTCATACCCCAAATTTTGACCACTAAGATTTCCCATCATTGTGGAAATCATCATCATAATATGGATGTACCTTTATGCCTCATCAATCTCCTCAAGGATTGTTGAGCATTCACTACGATCAAAGATTAGGGTTTTAAACCCTCTTAGAGCCTTAGACAAAGGATCAATCAAGGAATGACATGATCTTCAACTTTTCAAGTCTCTCAAACATCCATAAGAGATCAAGAGGACTCCCACATCAAGAATCAAGCACAAGGTTGCAACATTCCAAGTGGATCAAGCCTCAAGATCGCCAGTCTCACCAAATTAGGGTTTTGGTCGACTGAGGCCTCCAGATGGAAATTTTCCTCTGGGCATGAGCCATTGCTTCAAAGCACAACTTAATATACTCCAAGGGACCTCATGGACCCAATCATCAAGTCAATTTAACCTCAGGGGAAACATTCATCAAAAAATCAAGAATTAGGGTTTCTTGACCTAATTTACTCCTAAGTTGACTTTTGGGACAAAACAAGAGCCAAGACCTCAAGACATGATTTGAGGGTCTCTGATAAACTACATTGATCCATTTGTAATAATGGATTGATCCAAGAAGCTTGGTGCACAAGTTTCAATTTCATTTGGACCACAATTAGGGTTTTGAGGAAAAAGTCAACTGTATCTTTGACTTTTGACCAAGACATGCTCCCAAACCTTGGGACATGATTCAATATACCCTATAACACCTATGGAATCCATCCATTAGGTTTGATTTAGGTCAAGGACTTAATTTCACAAAGGATCGCACAGTTTGGAATTCATCTGATAAAAAGTCAACTGTGCACAAAAGTCAAGTTTGACTTTTTGAGATTTTTCACAATTATGGTTCGTTGACGCTAAAACAATGTTAATATGTGATTTAAAGCATCATTCATCAAGAAAAATCAAAGAAAGTGAATTAACTTGTAAAAGGGGTAACTGTAGCGAGCGATTTTGGACGCGGTTCTTAAGCGCTGGTCGCTCTCTGCGGTTTAAGCTTAAAACTACAGGTCGATTCATTTTTTATCCTATTGTGAGCTGAATAAGGAAGGGAAATAGATGTCTCCAATTAACCCTGCTTTGCATACTGAGTTTAAACAGCGGTCTGTTAGGTTACGGATGCTATCAATGTGGGGGGGCCTTTGTATTGGTTATTTGTATTTTCGCCAATACGGTTTTCTTTCTTTTTACCTGGGCAGAAGGTTTCTGGCGGGGAACAAGGATTAGGATGTTAGGACTGATGCTTTTGAAATACTGCTTTTGATTGATGGAGATGTGGGATTTGGTTTTTTTGTTGATTGTGCTCGCTAAGATCTTTTCTTTCGATCTTATGCCTACGTATTCCCGTTTACCGAAATAGGGAAATCAGAGCGTTCGTAGTTCCTCCTATTCTATGGGAAGAAATTGGTTTTTGGTGTCTTGTTCAAAGCCCAAGGCGTGAAGCGAAAGGTGGTTTATATCTTGATCAAAGCCCAAGATGTGAAGCTGAAAGGTCTATTTGTGTCTTGTTCAAAGCCCAAGATATGAAGCTGAAGGGCCTCAACTTTAGAGAGAATTTGTCATCTCTAAAGAGGGGAGAAGGAGAATTACTTTAACTGGGATACGCGGATCCGAGCAATGCCATAATTTCCGAAGAAAGGGTTTTAACCTGAAGGAGAAGACTTTAACTCAGTGTAGAGCAATGCCATCTTTCCTTAGGAATTTCTCATGCTAAAAGAGGGACAGTGGCGTGGATGTAGATGATCCAGAGGCTTGCCGCTTACAGCGATTAGATGAAGGGAACGAGGCACAGCTTTGATGCTAAAAGGTTGATTGGATCAACCAGTGGTTTTCTTATACAAAGCCTAAGAGGAGGCTAATTTCCGCTAGGAAAATCATTATACAAAGCCTAAGAGGAGGCTATTTTGTGTCTAGTACAAAGCCCGAGAGAGAGGCTAAAAGTTTTTGACCCGACGATAGAGTCTTTGTGTCTCGTACGAAGCCCGAGATGGAGGCTATTGTTTGTTTGACTTAACGAGGGAGTCTTTGTGTGTCTCGTACAAAGCCCGAGAGAGAGGGTAAAACGTTGTTTGACTCTGCTAGGGAGAGTCATTGTACAAAGCCCAAGAGGAGGCTATGTCAGTTAAGTGACAGGTCCAGTATACTGATTTTGAAAGAGAAAATCAGTTCTTATATGAGCAACACTGTACTCATGGGCTAGATCTGAGGATCGGGGTTGTTTCCTTTTCTTTGAGAAAACTGGAAATCCAAAGGGTATTGAGACTGTCCGAGTCTGCGGGTTTCCTTCCTATTTAACGAAGGGGTCACTTGAGAATGTCTTTAAGACTCAAGGACGTTAGACTGTTCATGTCTAGAGTTTTATCTTTTGTACTATGCTTTGAGAAACAGTAGTAGACTCTATGAAAGGACTGTTCTATGAGGATGACTAGGTTCTGTTCCTATACCTCTAGGAGGTCGTCGGGACAATTTGTACGAAGCCCAAGAGGAGGCTGGAAACTTTTAAGAAGCCGACGGGTCCTTGTACGAAGCCCAAGAGGAGGCTATCATTCCCGAAGGAAGAGATCATTATACGAAGCCTAAGAGGAGGCTGTGAATACTTCTAAGAAGCCGACGGGTCCTTGTACGATGCCCAAGAGGAGGCCGATGCTTTTAAGAAGCCCGTGGGTCTATCATCTCCTTTCCATTAGGAGAGATAACTCTTTTAAAGATAAAAACCACTGGTAAACGTGCGAGGTTTACTATCCAGCGACTTTTAGCTTTTAAAGAGGGTTCCTTAGTTAAGGTCCAAGATTATGACCGTAGTGGGTACCCAAACCCCGAGACATTCAAGGCAAGTTATCCACAAGGAATAGATCAAGTCAGGAAAGTTCGAGAATTTGGAAGAAACTCAAAGATGCCATTCATGGAGAATACATTCATCTTGGGGAGTAGAGCTTCTTGACGATTCCTAAGGAGGACAGCCGAAGAGAAGACTGTATCTGGTGCTCCTATTGGGGATCTAGGCGTCTATTTCTACGAATAAGTGAAACGGCGTCACCTAGTTCTAGACGTAGTTGCCGGGGAAACTCGAAATATCTATACTATTATTACACAGTAGATATGAGTTTATGAAAGGAGACTTACAGTGAGCAGCCCCACAATACAGTTTATAATATGAAAGCAGTAAATGAAAGCGATAACCACTTACTCGGTTGGAGTGCTTCCATGCTGTTTGGTTAGTTGTTCAACAAAGAAAGATTGAAAACAACAGTATATTCAAAATCAAAGGAGAAATTACTTTGAAAAAGAAAGATTTGGGGCTTACAGCTCAAGGAGAGGCCCAGGGTTTTATCAGTGAGCGCACTGTTTGAATTTGTACAGAGGGACTTATACAAGTGACTGGGGCCCAAAATGGTTTTCTGTACAAAGGGATGGGTCTTACACTCTCTCAAGAGGCCCAAAAAGGTTTAAAGAAAAGAGTGGGGCTTATAACACGAGGGTAGGCCCAATTGATTTTTCGTTTAAAAATGGCGATCGCGCCGAGGTTTTCTTTTAACGCAGAGGGACTTATACAATAAGTGAGGCCCAAAATGTTTTGGTTAAAAGGGGGATTGGGTCTTACACTCTAATAGAGGCCCAAAATGTTTTGAATAGGCCTTATAGCTCAAGGAGAGGCCCAGATGATTTTTATTTTTAAACGGGCGACGATCGCGCCGTTTACTTGTACAGGGGGACTTATACAATGAGTGAGGCCCAAAAAGTTTTTGTACAAGGGGGGATGGGTCTTACACTCTCTCAAGAGGCCCAAAGAGTTTTGAAAATGATTTATGAGAGTTGAATTAATCCAAAACCCTAATTTGTTTTCAAAATGTATTTAATTGAATAAAAATTCAATTAAAATGATCAAAAATTGTTTAACACATGGAAAAAAAATTGTGATCTTGGATTAATGCTTCAAAAATTAAGTATTGACCTACAAAATAATTAGAAAGCATTAAAAGTTGCAAAATCAATGTAGAAAAAATATTTAAAATGCCAAAAACAATCAAAATATTAATTCTTTACAAAAATATCAATTATATGAAATAAATAATATTTTTGGGATTTTTTGAGAAAATAAAATATTTTAACATTTTTGTGAATTATTAAAAAAAGAATCAACTCAAAATCATTAAAACTCATAGAGAAATTAATTTTTGAATCAATTAAACAAAATCACAAAATTCAAATATTCAAATTATTCAAAAATGGCGCCAAGAACATGCTGAAGAACACGCGCGTGTTCTTGGTTTCTCAGATTTGCATTTTCTATCCAATCTCCATTAATACGTAATCATATCATGCAATCCACATATCATTATGCTCGTCTCAACCTCACGATCATGTCTATGTGCTTTAATTTCATTTAAATTAAACATACAACAAGAAATCACGAAGAGACCTCAAGAACCCTAATTTCTGCATGAAGGCTAGGATTTTTGATACACGATTCAAACAATGCAATTAATTGAGGGAAAACATTCCATGCATGATTATGAACATATGGCCAAATTATTGTGCGAGGAAATATGCATAGATTGAGAGATGACCAAGTATGTGCTTACCTCCAAGCCGTGACAGCAAGTTCAAAGTGATTTTTGATTTGGAGGTGTTACAGATGAATGGTGATGATCTGAACAGCTTCCCTACACCCTATGGAGTGTGTTTGAATGGTTGGACTTGATTGAAATTGGCTGGATCATTTTGTGGTACCTCAGCTGCACTTTGGTTAAAACCTTGAGCAACCAGCTGGTGATTTTGTGAAATTGATGTTTCAGAAGTAATCTAAGTGTTTGATCAGCTCATATGTGATGTATGTGAGGTGTGTGAGTGATTGGTTTGATTGGAATTGCTCTCAAACTCAAAACCCGATAGTGACTTGCCTTAGAAGGCAAAATTGGAGTGAAAGAAGAGATTTTGAGGAAAGCATTTGTTTGATGGCTTTGGTGTACTCAAACTGATCACAATTGAGCTCTATTTATAGTAGAGCAACTTTGTTTTGCAAGGAATAGTGCATGGCAGCTGGTAAGTAGGTTTGGCCAATGTTGGCAAATGAAAATCCAAGTCTCCTCTAGCCATTGACTAGAGGTTAGGGCACAGAGCTTTGGTTCCCTTGGTCTTGGATAAGTCTTGACTGATTTCAGATGAGAATGGCTCAGTCCATGCCACCTTGATGGTTCCATTGAATGCCTCATTCCAAATTTGAAGTCTTGTCCCTATTTTGGCCATTCTAGGTTCAACATGCTATTTCTTGTTCTATGGACTTTTGAGGCTTGGCTCAGTGATTGTCCCCTTTAGATTCAATCCTCTGAGGTGTCCAAGTGGACAGGAGCAATTGAATTTGGCTGATTTTGTCAAATCGACCAAAGTTACAAATTCTGCCTTGCCTTGACAGATTTCAGCAAGGCAACTTGGCATTGTTGTATCTCATGGTGTAGGTTGAATTTGGCAATGTTCTTGGCCATTTTGGAAAGCTCTTACATGATACAACAACTGTTTGAACAAGTTTGGTTTTGATCTCTTTTGATTCCAAGTGAAAAATCCCCCTACATTTGGCAAAAAGTGAGGCAGAATCTGACTTAGTGAAAATTTCACTAAGTGTTGGAAAAAGTGACATTTTCACTTTTCAGCCACTTTGATCACTCCATAACTCGAAATCCTTAATGAATTGGAATGACTTGTAGTTGAAGTTTTTGTAGGTGATAATGAGGGCTACAAATCCATCTTTGGATGAGAAAAAATGGCCTTGTGGTTTAGGAGTTATGGTCCTTCAAAGTTGGTACCCTTGCCACTTTATTTTTAACTTAGAAAAATTTCTAAGTTTTATGGTTACCCCTTTTACAAGTTATCTCACTTTTCTTGATTTTTCTTGATGAATGATGATTCAAATCATACATTAACATCATTTTAGGGTTAAAAATCCATTTTGGTGAAAAATCTCAAAAAGTCAAAGTTGACTTTTGTGCACAGTTGACTTTTTATCAGATGAATTCCAAACTGTGCAATTCTTCAGGAAATCATGTCCTTGACCTAAATCAAACTTGATGGACATGTTCCATGGGTGTCATAGGGTATATTCAATCATGTATTAGGGTTTGGGAGCATGTCCTGGTCAAAATTCAAAGTTACAGTTGACTTTTCTCTTAAAACCCTAATTGTGGTGCAGATGAAATTGAGACTTGTTGCTCAAGCTTCTTGGATCAATCCATTGTTCCAAATGGATAAATATGGTATATTAGAGACCCTCAAATCATCTCTTGAGGTTTTGGCTCATGGTTTGTCCCAAAAGTCAACTTAGGGGTGAATTAGGTCAAGAAACCCTAATTCCTGATTTTTGATGAATGCATCCCTTGAGGCAAAATTGACTTGATGCATGGGTTTATGAGGTTCCATGAAGTATATTAGGTTATTTTTTGGATCATTGCCTTGTACCCAGATGAAAATTTCCATCTGGAGGCCCTGGTCGACCAAAACCCTAATTTGGTGACACTGTCGATCTTGAGACTTGATCCACCTAGAAGGGAGCAGCCTTGTGCTTAATCCTTGAAGTGGGAGTCCTTCTTGATCCATTATGGATGTTTAAGAGATTAGACAAGTTGAAGATCATGTCATTTCTTGATTGATCCTTTGTCTAAGCACTCAGAGAGGGCTTGAAACCCTAATTTTGATTGTATTGGATGCTCACCCATCTTTGGGGAGACTGATGAAGCATGATGGTTCATCCATATTGTGATGATGATTTTCACAATGATGGGAAATCTAAGTGGTCAAAATTTGGGGTATTACAGTAACCATAAAAACTTAGAATTTTTCTAAGTTATGGAACAAAGTGGCTAGCGTACCAACTTCCAAGGATCATAACTTGAGATCCAAGCAACCATTTTGGATGGTACAAAGATGGATTTGTAGCTCTCATGGCATATTTTAAAAGTTTCAACTACAACTCATTTCAATTCCTCATGGATTTTTAGTTATGGAGTGATCAAAATTTGCTGAAAACACAAAAGTGACATTTTTCCAACACTTAGTGAAATTTTCACTAAGTCAGAATCTGCCTTATTTTTTCCCAAAAGTAGAGGCATTTTTCATTGTAATTCATATTGGATAAAAACCAAAGTTGGACATCATATTGAAATAGGATATATCAGCTTTCCAAAATGTCCAAGAACTCCATCAAATTCCATCGGAGTTAAGAGTTATGATGACTGCAATATGCCTTGATGCAAACTGTCTTGCAAGACAGATTGGTGCATTATAGCTTGATTTGATCAATTTGTGCAAATGCAAACAATTTTATCCATCTGCACACCTCAGGGGGAGACCAAGGAGGAAAAAACATTGATCCATAAGCCTCCCAATTCTTTGGAACTACATATAGGTTTAGCACCCTTAAAAGCTAAAGATGCCTCAAGACTCCAATTTTGTTTTGAGGCATTCAATGGATGCTTAGAGGTGGCATGTGTCAGAGCAAAAATGAACACTTCAATCAAGCCTTATCCTTGAATCAAAGAACCATAGGCCTGTGCCCTAACCTCTAGTCAATGGCTAGAGGAGACTTGAGATTCCATTTGATCACCATTACCCAACAGCCTGCTGCAGCCACCATTCATTATTGCTTGCAAAACAAACTTGCTCTAATATAAATAGAGCTCATTTGTGCTCAGTTTAAGGACACCAAAGGCCTACAACACTTGCCTTTCTCAAAATCACTCCTTCACTTCCAAATTTGCCTTCTAAAGCAAGTCACTATCGGGTTTTGAGTTTGAGAGCAATTCCAACCAAACCAATCACCCACACACCTCATAAACATCATATAGAAGTGATCCAAACACTTAAACAACATCTGGAACACCAGATTCTCAAAATCACCAGCCATCTGCACAAGCCTTTGACAGATTTGCAGTTGAGGTGCCAAATCAAGTTCCAGCTCACTTCAATCCACTCCAAGCATTCAGACACACTCCATTGCACCTAGGGAAGTTGTCCAAATCATTGGAACCAAGTTGTAACACCTCTAACCCAAAACACGATCACCAGCTGCAAGAGGTAAGCCTCAACTTGGTCATCTCATGATTCATGCATATTTCCTCGCACAATAATTTTGCCATATGTTCATAATCATGTCTGAAATGTTTCCCCTCAATTAATTGCTTTGTATGAACCGTGTGAGGAATTTCAGAGCCTTCATGCATAATCTAGGGTTCTTGAGGTTTCTCTTTGATTTCTTATTCCATGCTTAAAATAAATGAAATTAAAGACCATAGACATGATCATGAGGTGAAAACGAGTAGATTGATATGTGGATTGTGTAATTTCATCAAGTATTCAGTGAGATTGATGAGAAAACGAAAATCTGGGCAAAACAGAGCACGCGGGCAAGGCCAAGATGTTCTTGGCGCCCTTTTTCAAATATTTGAATTTTTGAATTTTTGTGATTTTATTTAATTGATTCAAAAATTAATTTCTCTCTGATTTTTAATGATTTTGAGTTGGTTCTGTTTTTAATAATTCACAAAAATGTTAAAATATTTTATTTTACCAAAACTTCCCAAAAATATTATTTATTTCATATACTTGGTATTTTTTCAAAAGAATTAATTTGTATTTGTTTTTTACATTTAAAATATTTTTTTCTTTCTTGATTTTCCAAACTTAAATGATTTTCAACCATTTTGTGGATGAAAACATGATTTTTGAAACATTGATCCAAGATCACAACTCATTTCTCACATGTTCTCAATCATTTTTATTAATTCTTAAACAAAATTAATTCTATTTTAAACAAAATTAGGGTTTTGATTAATTCCACCCTCATCAATCTTTTTCAAACACTCATGGGCCTCTAATAGAGTGTAAGACCCGACCCCTTTGTAAATAAAATATTTTTTTGGGCCTCACATATTGTATAAGTCCCTCTGTATATTTTCAAAACAACGGCGCGATCGTCGCCTTTTCAAAATCATCTGGGCTTCTCCTTGAGCTATAAGACCCATCTTTATTCATTTTCAAACTCTCTGGGCCTCTAATAGAGCGTAAGACCCAACCCCTTTTGAAAACCAAAATAATTTGGGCCTCTGTCATTGTATAAGACCCACGATGTTTTCAAAAATCTCGGCACGATCGCCAGTTTAAAATAAAATCACCGGGCCTCTCCTTGAGTTGTAAGCCCCATCATTTGTACAAAAATAATCTTTGGGCTTCTCCTTGAGTTGTAAGACCCATCCCTTTTGTAAATAAACCTTTTTTGGGCCTCAGTCGTTGTATAAGTCCCTCTATACATATTCAAAATAATGGTGTGTTCACTGTTAAACCTTGGGCCTCTCCTCGAGTATAAGCCCCAACAATCTTTTCAAAGCAATTTCTCCTTTGATTTAGATTCAAATATATATGTTCTTATCAAAACTTTCTTTAATTTCTTTGTTGAACAACTAACGAAACATCATGGAAGTTCTACAACGGGTAAGTGTTTATTCGCTTTCTTTTATCCGCTTTCATATACATAAATGTATTATGGGAAGCTGCGCATGGTTAGTCTTCTTTCATACTCTTTTAAATACTCGTCATATATCAATTGTATATATACTAGTATAGTTATTTAGAGTTTTCCCCGGCAACTAGGTCTAGAACTAGGTAAAGCCCTATTGGTCGCTCTTAAATACAAACAAAACTAGATCCCCATAGGATTTCCAAATACAGTCTTCCCTTCTCTTGGGGTTAAACAATATGGAACAAAGAGAAAGGCAGTATTCTCGGTGAACCTTTTCTCAGACTGTCACCCCTAGAAATTGTCAAAGAAATTCTACTCCCCGGAGTTGATCTATTCTCCGTGAATAGCATCTCTTGAGTTTCTTTCAAACCCTCGAACTTTCCTGGAATGATCTCTTCTCTGTGAATTGTATTTCTTGAACTTCTCTTGGTTTGGGGACCCACAGGCTTCCTAAAAGCATCCCCGCCTCCTCTTGGGCCTTTTACAAGGACCCGTCGGCTTCTTAGAAGTTATCATGCCTTCTCTTGGGCTTAAGACAAGGACCCTGACGACCTCTTAAAGGTATAAGACAGAACTTAGTCATCCTTTGCTAGAGCAGTCTTTCCAGTGTCAAACCTCAGGCCACTTTAGGGTTGATTCTCATCCCTTAATACCCTTGCCCTCTTTTGGGCATCCTACAAAAGATAAAACTCTTCAACGCCAGTAGACTTGGACAGTCTAAACCCCCTTGAGTCTCAAAGACATTCTCAAGTTCCCTACGAGCGGAGGAGGAACCCTGATCATCCTATCAATTCCCAACTGAGTTAAAACCCGGTCTCTCTCCTAAAAATTCCCCGACCAGGGTCAACACTATCTTAAATCAGAACCTCAAGGCATCTGATACCTCAACTCTTCTGTAATCCTCAGCAAGAGTTGATTCCCCCACTTGGACCTGCCTAGGGATCTCAATTATCCCCAGCAGTAAGATAGCCTCCTCTTAGGCTTTGTATAATGATCCTTCCTCAGCGAAGTCAGCCTCCTCTTGGGCTTCGTACAATGATTCTCCCCAGCAGAGCTAACCTTTTCAAACTCTCTTGTTGAGTCAACCCTCTTTTAGCCTCAATCTCGGGCTTCGTACGAGACAGCAAATCACTCTCTTGTTGAGTATAAAAGACTTTCTTGTTGAGTCAATCAACTTTCAGACACTCTGGTTGAGTCAATCACTTTTTTTAGACTCTCTTGTTGAGTCAACCTTTTTTATCCTCCGTCTTGGGCTTTGTACAAGACAGATAAAATGCTCCCTTGTTGAGTTAACCCTTTTAGCCTCCTCTTAGGCTTTGTATAATGATTGTCCTCAGCAGACACCCATACAAACACTTTCTTGTTGAGTCAAACCCTTTTAGCCTCTATCTTCGGCTTTGTACAAGACATAAATCTCACTCTCTTGAGCTTGGGACAAATATCTTCCCAAGCAGAGTCATTTCCTCCCAGCCTCCCTCTGGGCTTCGAGGACTGATTATCCCCAATCAGAGTCAAAACGCATTTTCAGCCTCCATCTTGGGCTTGGTACAAGACACATAAAATATCCTCACCAAAGTCAGATAAATTTCCCATTTCAGTCTCCGTCTTGGGCTTTGTACAAGACACATACAAATTCTCCTCAATAGGAGTCAAAAAGCTCTGTATAAGCATTTCCCCAACGGAGTCCATTCTTCTTAGCTTCCTTTAAATATTTGAGAATTGAATTCCCTTTAAGCAAAGTCAAAACCTTTTTAACCTCAATCTTGGGCTTTGTACAAGACAGACAGAACATTTTCCCCTGAGAAGTTAAACTTCTAGCCTCCTCTTAGGCTTTGTATAATGATATCCCCAAAGAGTCAGTCTCTTTTTTGCCTTAATCTTGGGCTTCGTACAAGACACCTATATCTACACTCTCTTGTTGAGTCGGTCTTATCCAGCCTCCTCTTAGGCTTTGTATAAAGAAATCCCCTAGCAGAGTCAATCAACCTGTCAGCATCAAACTGGTGCTTTGATCAAGGCATACAAAAATCAATAATCCCTCTTTAGAGATGACAAATTCTCTCTCAGCCAAAACCCTTTAGCTTCATATCTTGGGCTTTGAACAAGATACAAATCACCCTTTAGCTTCATATCTTGGGCTTTGAACAAGATACAAATCACTTTCAGCTTCAATCTTAGGCTTTGAACAAGACACCAAAACATCTTTTTCCTCCCTTAGAATAGGAGGAACTACGATTGCTTATATTTCCCTGTTTCATTTAAACGGGAATACGTAGGCCTAAGATTGCGAAATCTTAAGCGAGCATACTAAACCAAAACCTTAGGTCCAGTACCTTCACACATCAATCAAACTTAGGTCCAGTACCTTACAAAAAACATCAACATCAACAAAAACTCACTCACTCACTCATCTTTCCCAAGAAACTTTCCCAACCCATCGGCAGATAAGCACTATCAATTACAAAGCGAAACCTAAAAGCTAACATCTTGTGGATAACCACATATAGAATGGGTAATTGACAACTACCCATTGTATAACCTGACCCCGGACCCCCGATCTCTTTAAAGCATTTGTTCAGTTAAACATTCGCGTGCAAGGTTAGTTTTAGATAGCTTCCTTTTCCCTTCCAGCTTCACCGGATAAATAAGATATCAGAAAGTAGCACCCTTTCTCCTCGAGGAGTAAAACCCAAACTTCCGCGATAAGGTGGTCGCGTCACCGACAAAAATCGCTCGCTACACGAACCCACAAGGACTAATAATCAACCTAAAGTGATCAATTATTGCTGTGCAAAACTAAGGCTTGAATCGGCGGTGAAAGGGTCTTAATTCTAACGGGGTTTGAAATAAATAACAAAATGAGACCGAAGAATGATTTTCGTGCTCCTAAGGGACTCCGTAAATTTCGGGTGTTAACAAAGATCTCAAATTTATTCTGTAGGAAATACTGATTTAAAGACTCAATCTCACACTCTCGCGCTATTGACCAAGCCACACCTAATGACCCCAAGATTTTGCTCTCGCTCGCTTGGTAATTAAAAGATGCACTTTAAAAACCAACAAAGCCTAAATGAATCCTAAAGCACTCTCGTTGTGTTTAGGTTCAGTGCTCAGTGTCTACTATCCGGTGCTTACCTCAAACTCTCGTTCTATCGGACACACCTTAATGCGTTTCTCACTCTCATGACAAAACGTTGTTAAGTAGCCTCTCGCTCTCACGACAAAGCAACTTAAATTAAAATTAGACACTAAAACCAGATTCTTGAACATTCATATTTTACACCGGTGGTTTCTACAGTCCCGTCGAAACGACGGTCCTCAAACTACGGACTCAAACAAGATTAGCCTAACATATTAAATCCTAAAACTAACATATTAATGGTGCTGGAAATCAAAACATACATGTTGGTTGATTTTAACAAGAATATAGATTTGGGTTTTTGTAGAAATTAAGTTATGTTGCAAACACGTATACGAAATTATGCAGAAAAAACGGAAGACTAAATAACCTGTAAAATGCGAAGAAGATAAACTGGAATTAAAACTTCTATTGAATAATAACTTGATCCAAGTGTACAAATCAGCGAAAATGTAAAGAACGAAATACAATGTGTAACAACTACTCAGTGTGAGCAATTATTACTTTGGACAGTAAATATGTAGTTAGGCTAGAGAGAATTCGGCAGCGCTTCCGCGGGGTACTTGGATGCTCAAACTACCCTCCAAAGGGGTCTATATATAGAGAATCCTTGGCTCCAAAAAGTCTGGTTCGGATTTGAATTTCAAATGAGCACAACTGCCAAACTGCTGCAGAAAAATAGCTCCCGCCACAAACGGCGACCGCCGTCTGCTTAATGGCAACCGCCATTGCTTCGAATTGGAGATTCCCTCCTTTTTGGGCATGATGAATGCCTTCCTCAGGGCATGGCGAGCGTCATTCCTTTAAGGAGGCCAGAACTTGCACTTTTGCTGCTTTTTCTTCATTCTTCAGCTCAAATTTCATTCTTTTCTTCTACATTGCTGATAGGACACCTGTCAAGACAAAACAAAAGAAAACTCGAGTAAATAGCATAGTGTAGCGAGATTTTTGTGGTTTTGAATCACTATCGCTTTGGTACTACAGTTTGATTCATTTTTTATCCTATTGAGCTGATTAACGAAGGGAAATAGATGTCTCCAATTAACCCTGCTTGCAAACTGAGGTTAAACAGTCAAAACTGTTGGTTTACAGATGCTATCAAAATAGGGGGTTCTCCCTAAGGGTTATTTGCTAAAAACAGTGTCTAGGCTATTGGTAAGATGTTAGGACTGATGCTTTTCGATTGATGTATGAAGGTACGGGATTTTGGGTTTTTGATTAGTATGCTCGCTAAGATTTTTCCAATCTTATGCCTACGTATTCCCGTTTAACGAAACAGGGAAATCAGAGCGATTGTAGTTCCTCCTATTCTATGGGAGGAAAAAAAGGTTTTTTTGGTGTCTTGTTCAAAGCCCAAGACGTGAAGCTAAATGTGGTTTGTATCTTGTTCAAAGCCCAAGATATGAAGCTGAAGGGTCTATTTATATCTTGTTCGAAGCCCAAGATGTGAAGCTAAAGGGTTTTGACTTTAGAGAGAATTTGTCATCTCTAAAGGGGATATTTGGTCTGTTTGTCACAACTGTTGGGTGACTGGTTATAAAGGAGAATTACTTTAACTGGGATATGTGAATCCAGTAATGCCATAATTTCCTTTATATGGGATTTTTAACCTGAAGGAGAAGACTTTAACTCAGTTTAGAGCAATGTCATCTTTCCTTAGGAATTTCTCATGCTAAAAGAGGGACAGTGGCGTGGATGTAAATAATTCAGAGGCTTGCCGCTTACAGCAATTTAGATGAAGGAAAAGGAGTTGTTGATGTTTGTATATTGTGAGCAAAGCACAGATTTTGATGCTAAAAGGTTGATTGACTCAACCGGGGTTTTCTTATTCAAAGCATAAGAGGAGGCTATTGACCCAACAAGAAGGTGCTTTTAGGTGTCTCGTACGAAGCCCAAGAGAGAGGCTAAAAGGGGTTGACCAAACAAGAGAGTGCTAACCAGTGACTGACTCAACAAGAGAGTGCTTTTATATGTGTCTTGTATGAAGCCCAAGACGGAGGCTAAAAGGTTTTGACTCCAAATTAGGGTCTTTTATACTCAACAAGAGAGTGGTTTTGTATCTCGTATGAAGCCCGAGATGGAGGCTGAGAGGGAAGTGACTCAACAAGAGAGTCTTTTATACTCAACAAGAGAGTGATTTGGTATCTCGTACGAAGCCTGAGGTGGAGGCTAAAAGGGATTGACTCAACAAGAGAGTCTTTTATACTCAACAAGAGAGTATTTTTATCTCGTACGAAGCACGAGATGGAGGCTAAACAGGAGTGACCCAACAAGAGAGTCTTTTATACTCAACAAGAGAGTGTGAAAAGGTTAGCTCCGCTGGGGAGAATCATTGTACAAAGCCCAAGAGAAGGCTATCGTGCTGGTGACTATTTCATTTTATTGACAGGTCCAGTATGTTGGATAAAAGAGAAAATCAGTTCTTATAAAGGGAACGATTAAAGGTATTGTTGTGTTTTGGCACTGATCAGAGGATCAGGGTTATTTCCTATTTTTTAAGGAAACGGGGAATCCAAAGAGTATTGAGATTGTCCAAGTCTACTGGTATTTTGGAGAAATTAATTCTCGGATGGTGAATGATCTTTGTATAATGCCCAAGAGAAGGCTGGTATGTTAAGGGATGAAGGTCAACCCATTAACAGGTCTGACACTTGACTCAGAAAGACAGCTCTAGCAAATTGATGACTAGGTTCTATTCCTATACCTGTAGAGGTCTCTGGGTCCTTGTACTAAGCCCAAGAGAAGGCATGAGAGCTTTTAAGAAGCTGAAGGGTCCTTGTACAATGCCCAAGTAGAGGCGGGGATGCTTTTAAGAAGCCTGTGGATCCCCAAACCCCGAGAAGTCCAAGACATGCCATTCACCGAGAATAGATCAAGCCAGGAAAGTCCGAGAATTTGGAAGAAACTCAAGAGATGCCATTCAATGAGAAAAGATCATCTCTGGGGAGTTAGAGTTTCTTTGACAATGTCTAAGGGCGACAGTCTGAGAAAGGGTTCACTGAGAATGCTTCCTTTCACGTCTCCATATTGTTTAACCCCAAGAGGAGGGAAGACTGTGTCTGGTAATCCTATGGGGATCTAGTTTTGTTTATATTTAAGAGTGACCAACAGGGCTTTACCTAGTGCTAGACGTAGTTGTCGGGGAAATCTCTAAATAACTATACTAGTATTACACAGTGGATATATGACGAGTATATAAAAGTATGTGAAAGAAGACTTACAGTGAGCAGCCCACAATACAGTTATATATATATATATATATATATATATATATATATATATATATATATATATATGAAAGCGGATAAAGAAAGCGGGTAAACACTTACTTGGTTGTAGAGCTTCCATGCTGTTTTATTAGTTGTTTAACAAAGAAAGCTTTGATAACAATATTATATTCAAAATCAAAGGATAAAGTGCTTTGAAAAGATTGTTGGGGCTTATAGCTCAAGGAGAGGCCCAAGGATTTATCAGTGATTGCACTATTGTTTTGTACAGGGACTTATACAAGTGACTGAGGCCCAAAAAGGTTTTCTGTACAAAGGGATGAGTCTTACACTCTCTTAAGAGGCCCAAAGGTGTTTAAAGAAAAGGAATGGGGATTATAACACGAGGGTAGGCCCAGATGATTTGATTTTTGAATTGGCGATCGCGCCGAGATTTCTTTAACATATTGGGTCTTATACAATGCATTGAGGCCCAAAACGTTTTGGTTAAAAAAAAGGGATTGGGTCTTACACTCTATTAGAGGCCCAATGATTTATTTTTGTACAAGTGGTGGGGCTTACAGCTCAAGGAGAGGCCCAAGGATTTATCTAAAAAAAGACGACGATCGTGCCGTTGTTTTTGAAAATACAGTGGGACTTATACAATGGCTGAGGCCCAAAAAGTGGTGTATTTACAAAGGGGATGGGTCTTACACTCTAATAAAGGCCCAAAGTGTTTTAAAGAAAGGAAATGGGACTTATAACAGGAGGGTAGGCTCAGATGATTTTCGTTTTGAAATGGCGATCGCGCCGAGATTTTTGAAAACGCAGTGGGTCTTATACAATGACTGAGGCCCAAAAAGGTTTTGGTTTTCAAAGGGGTTGGGTCTTACACTCTATTAGAGGCCCAAAGTGTTTGAAAAAGTTTGATGAGGGTTGAATTAATCAAAAACCCTAATTTGTTTTCAAAATGTATTTTAATTGAATAAAAATTCAATCAAAATGATCAAAATTGTTAAACATGTGTGGAAACAAATTGTGATCTTGGATTAATGTTTCAAAAATTATGTTTCTATCCACAAAATGATTGGAAATCACTAAAATTTGAAGAATCAAGAGGGAGAAAATATTTTAAATGTCAAAAAACAATTAAAATATTAATTCTTTACAAAAATATCAAGTATATGAAATAAATAATATTTTTGGGATTTTTTGGTAAAATAAAATATTTTAACAATTTTGTGAATTATTAAAAAAAGAATCAACTCAAAATCATTAAAATTCAGAGAGAAATTAATTTTTGAATCAATTAAATAAAATCACAAAATTCAAATATTTGAATTTTGAAAAAGGACGCCAAGAACATGGCAAGAACACGCGCCACCCTCTGTTTCTGCAGATTTGTGTTTTCTATCCAATCTCACTGAATACTTGATGATAACATGCAATTTACATATCAATCTACTCGTTTTCACCTCACGATCATGTCTATGGTCTTTAATTTCATTTATTTTAAGCATGGAACAAGAAATCAAAGAGAAACCACAAGAACCCTAAAACTTGCATGAAGGCTCAGAAATTCTATACACGATTCAAACAAAACAATTGATTGAGGGTAAACACTCCATGCATGATTATGAACATATGGCCAAATTATTGTGCAGCAAAAAATGCATGGATCATAGAATTAGAAGAGCTCATGCTTACCTCTTGCAGCTGGTGATCGTGTTTTGTGTTAGAGGTGTTACAGCTTGGTTCCAAGGATATGGACAGCTTCCCTAGGTGCTATGGAGTGTGTCTGGGTGCTTGAAGTGGATTGAATTAAGCTGGAACTTGATTTGGCACCTCAACTGCAAATAAGTCAAAGGCTTGTGCAGATGGCTGGTGATTTTGAGAATCTGGTGTTCCAGGTGTTATGTGAGTGTTTGGATCACCTCTATATGATGTTTATGAGGTGTGTGTGTGTGTGTGTGATTGGTTTGGTTGGAATAGCTCTCAAACTGAAAACCCGATAGTGACTTGCTTTGGAAGGCAATTTTGGAGTGAAGAAGGAGATTTTGAGGAAAGCATCTGTTTGATGGCTTTGGTGTACTCAAACTGATCACAAATGAGCTCTATTTATAGTAGAGCAAGTTTGTTTTACAAGGAATAGTGAATGGCAACTGCTGCATAGGTTTGGCCAATGTTGATCAATGAGAATCCAAGTCTCCTCTAGCCATTGACTAGAGGTTAGGGCACAGGCTGCTGGTTCCCTTGGTCTTGGATAAGTCTTGACTGAATTCAGTTGGAAATGGCTCAGTCCATGCCACCTTGGTGCATCCATTGAATGCTTCAAAACAAAATTGGAGTCTTGTCCCCTCTTTATGGATTTCTAGGTTTGGCATGCTATTTTTAGTTCCAAGGACTTGGGAGGCTTGGGATCAGAGTTGGTTCCTCCTTGGTCTCCCCTTGAGGTGTTTAGATGGATAAGTGTGTTTGTCATTTGCACAAATTTGGCAAATCGAGCAAAATGCACAAATCTGCCTTGCTTTGACAGTTTTCAACAAGGCATATTGTCATTGTCATATCTCATGGCTCAAGTTGAGTTTGGTGAAGTTCTTGGTCATTTTGGAAAGCCTTCACATGATACAACAACTGTTTGATCATAATTGGTTTTGATACTTTTTGGATCCAAGTGAAAAATGCCCTTACATTTTGAAAAAAGTAAGACAGATTCTGACTTAGTGAAAATTTCACTAAGTGTTGGAAAAAAGTGACATTTTCACTTTTTGTGATTTTGATCATTCCATAACTTAAAATCCATGAGGAATTGGAATGAGTTGTAGTTGAAGCTTTTGTAGAGGGACATGAGAGCTACAAATCCAGCTTTTGATGGGTTAAAATGGCCTTGTGGTTTAGGAGTTATGATCCTCCAAAGTTGGTACCCTAGCCACTTTGTTCCATAACTTAGAAAATTTCTAAGTTTTTATGGTTACCCCTTTTATAAGTTATCCCACTTTTCTTGATTTTTCTTGATCAATGATGATTCCACTCACACATTAACATCATTTTAGGGTTAAGGAACCATAATTGTGAAAAATCTCAAAAAGTCAAAGTTTGACTTTTGTGCACAGATGACTTTTTATCAGATGAATTCCAAACTGTGTGATCCTCTATGAAATCAAGTCCTTGACCTAAATCAAACTTTATGGATTGATTTCATAGGTATTATAGGGTGTATTAAATCATGTTCCAAGGTTTGGGAGCATGTCTTGGTCAAAAGTCAAAGGCACAGTTGACTTTTCTCGTGAAACCCTAATTGTGGTTCTGATGAATTTGAAACTTGTTGCTCAAGCTTCTTGGCTCAATCCATTGTTGCAAATTGATCAATGTAGTTTATTAGAGACTCTCAAATCCTCCTTTGAGGCCTTGTCTCATGTTTTGTCCCAAAAGTCAACTTAGGGGTGAATTAGGTCAAGAAACCCTAATTCCTAATTTTTGGTGAATGCATCCCCTGAGGCTAAATTGACTTGATGATTAGGTACGTGAGTTTCCATGGGGTATATTAGGTTATGCTTTGAAGCATTGGCTCATGCCCAGAGGAAAACTCCCATCTGGAGGCCCTGGTCGACCAAAACCCTAATTTGGTTACACTGGCGATCTTGAGGCTTGATCCACTGGGACTGTTGCAACCTTGTGCTTAATCCTTGAGGTGGGAGTCCTCTTGATCTATTGGGGATGTTTGAGAGGTTTAGACAAGTTGAAGATCATGTCATTCCTTGATTGGTCCTTTGTCTAAAGCTTAGAGAGGGCTTGAAACCCTAATTCTGATTGTAGTGAAGGCTCACCCATCTTTGGGGAGACTAATGGTTCATCCATATTGTGATGATGGTTTTCCCCATGATGGGAAATCTTAGTGGTCAAAATTTGGGGTATGACAGGTGCCCCTATTTAATCTTCTTGGACCCGAAGGTGTGAATGGCGAAGGTATTCGGGCATTCGGGGTGCAAGAGGATTAAATATCGGAATACCCGAAATTTTGATGGTGGTTATGAATGGCAGTTTGCACATCCTTCTTCTTTTGCTAAGCAATAATGCTTAGAAAGGGTAAACTTCCCCTCGATCCTGGTCTTTGGCCAAGGAACTGGTCTCAGTTTCTGAAATAAACTTCCCCTCGATCCTGGTTTCCTACCAAGGAACTGGTCTCAGTTTCTGAACTAAACTTCCCCTCAATCCTGGTTTCCTACCAAGGAACTGGTCTTAGTTTCTGATATAAAATTCCCCTCGATCCTGGTTTCCTACCAAGGAACTGGTCTTAGTTTCTGAACTAAACTTCCCCTCGATCCTGGTTTCCTACCAAGGAACTGGTCTCAGTTTCTTTTATCAATAAACTTCTTGACAAGGGACGCTATGCATAGCGGTTTTCCTCAAACTTCTCGCCGATTTTTCCTGGGGAGATGCCATTTGATGGGAAAAACTTTTGATGTCAGACTTGCTGGGGAACCCAGTAGTCTGAATTGTAGAGGGGCACAAACTTCTCTGTTGGAGACACCATTTGTCGACTCTATCGGGGAAAACGAGTCTCTTGAGAGACTGTTTCCGCTTGGAGATATTACATCATACTTTTCTCGGAGATCTTATCGGAGAAATTCCATATGATGTAATCCAATTTTGAGGTGCTGATGACTTCATTAACATCGACTCTCCGGAGGGAAAAATCAATGTGTTGCTGAAAGTCTTTAGTTGTGAGGCTTTCTCTGGGGATTTTCCTTAATCCAGGAAAGCGAAGATATCATATTCAATGGCGAAGAGTGACATTTGCCGAAAGTTTCTCTGGTCTTCTCAGAGGTTCAAGTTATCAAAGTGGTCAAGGGCCAACTCTAATCTAGAAATGAATTGAAGGAGAGAGATTGTTCAGACGCAACATTTCCTGACGAGGAAAGAACCGACAACTCGATTGTGAAGACTTTTATCACTAGGGGACAAGACCGACTAGAGTGATAGTGATGCAATATGAATATGAATGTAAATCAATAATGCATGATGCATGTATGTATATGCTGACAAAACTGACACGACATACAGACTAGTAGATGAACACGACTGGATACTCGGCCACAGTGGGAGATAAAAAGTTTCGCTGTTTCAAGATAGCAATTTTACCTTGCTTAGGAGAAGTAGTTCCTGTGGGGGGAACAACCGTTGGTCGGGCTTAGGAGATGAGAACTCGTCTGAAGATGTCAGATGGAGTATTCCCATCTAACATAACTGATCCTTCATTCAGGCGCACTGGTTTAGAAGGAGTACTTTGATTCTGCACTTTGAAGTTCGATTACTTCTGGCGAAGCGATCGATGTTCTTTCGATGTTCAACAGTCAAAAGAAATTGCCATCTTTATTTTAAAAGCAGAAAAGTTTGACAAATAAATTTGTTTTTGTTTTATTTCAAGAATTGTTGATCATGTTAAAATGTCGTTCTGTAAAGCTAAAATAAATAAGAATTGCAAACAAAAGCACAAGGGCTCAAATTGTATTGATAGGATGGAAATCAGCCAAACGCATGATTCCATAGAGTATTTACAAAGTTTAAAAATGGTAATTTAAGGGAAAAGGGCTACATTGAGACATAACGACCACTATCCTTCTACCAACTTTGAATTCCGGACATCCCGAGCTTCTGTCGAGGATGACCTTGACTGGAGTTTTCCGATGGATGGTGTAACTGCTGCTGAGTTGAACTGATCAGACTTAGTTACTTGCCATTATCCCTAACTTTTGGCTGGATTATACTTTGAGATTTCCAATCCACCGGGATGATTTTTTTTATTATGTCTCTAATTTTTGCCTGGACCGTCCTTTCAGGTTTTCAATCCACCGAGACATTTTTTAGGCGAAGTATTTCTTGACTACGTCAACATTTGTAGGGTGGCAAATTCCTCTCCGTCCATGGTTGCAAATCTCAAGGCACCGTCTGAGAAAGCTTTCTTGATCACATAGGGTCCATCTTAATTCGGAGTCCATTTGCCCCGGGAATCAGTGAGGAATGATTGTATCTTTTTGAGCACACGGTCTCCTTTCCTGAAGACGTGAGGTCGAACCTTTTTGTCGAACGCCTTCTTCATTCTTTGCTGATACAACTGACCGTGGCACAAAGCCGTGATTCTCTTTTCTTCGATCAGATTTAGTTCATCGTGTCGACTTTGACATCATTCAGCTTCCGTTAGATTAGCTTCTATCAATACCCGGATTGATGGGATCTCTACTTCGATGGGGAGCACTGCTTCCATTCCATATACTAGAGAGAAAGGGGTTGCCCCTGTTGAAGTGCAGACAGATGTACGATAACCGTGAAGAGAAAAAGGTAGCATTTCATGCCAGTCTTTGTAGATTACAGCCATCTTTTGAACGATCTTCTTGATGTTCTTGTTAGCCGCTTCTACCGCTCTGTTCATCTTGGGTCGGTAGGGAGATGAGTTATGGTGTTCGATCTTGAACTCAGTGCACAACTCTTTCATCATCTTATTGTTCAAGTTAGATCTATTGTCAGTAATGATCTGGCTCAGAACACCATGTCGGTAGATGATATTGTTTTTGATAAAGCGGACCACCACTTGTCGGGTTACATTGGCGTACGACGCTGCTTCGACCCACTTGGTGAAGTAGTCAATGGCTACCAGGATGAACCGGTGTCCATTTGAAGCTTTGGGTTCAATCATGCCAATCATGCCGATTCCCCATATGGAAAAAGGCCATGGGGAAGAAAGAACTTTGAGATGTGTTGGTGGTACATGGATTTTGTCGGAGTATATCTGACACTTGTGACACTTCCTCTTGTACTTATAGCAATCGGATTCCATGGTCAACCAATAGTACCCTGCTCTTAGAATTTTTCTCGCCATTGTGTGTCCATTGGCATGAGTGCTAAAGGATCCTTCATGAATTTCTTTCATCAGCATGTTTGCTTCTGGTCTGTCTACACATCGGAGCAAGACCATGTCAAAGTTCCTCTTATAGAGTGTATCACCGCTTAGGAAGAAGCTGCCTGCTAGCCTTTTGAGGGTTTTTCTGTCTTTTCTTAGTGCCCCAGGTGGGTACTCTTGCTTCTGAATGAAGCATTTGATATCGTGATACCAAGGTTTATCATCTATGACTGCTTCGATCGTGAAGATGTAAGGGGGCCATTCAAGGCGCATTATGTCGATCTTAGGTAAGTCGGTCCATTGACCTACACTAATCATGGAAGAGAGGGTGGCTAAGGCATCAGCCATATGATTCTCTTCTCGAGGGATATGATGAAACTCAATTCTGTTGAAGAATGGTAATAACCTTCTCGCATAGTCTTTGTAAGGAATAAATCCGGTTTGGTATGTGTTCCAATCTCCTTTGATCTGATTGACGACCAAAGTTGAGTCGCCATATACATCCAAGTTCTTGATCCTCAAATCAATCGCTTCTTCGAGACCCATAATACAAGCTTCGTATTCGGCCTCGTTGTTTGTGCACTTGAATGTAAGTCTAGAAGTGAAAGGAATGTGGGTACCCAGAGGTGTTATGATGATTGCCCCAATTCTATTTCTGTAATGATTGACAGCTCCGTCAAAGATTAGTCCCCATTGGGAACCTGGTTCTGGCCATTCACTGGGTAGCGGTTCATTGCAGTCTTTCATTTTCAAATACATGACATCTTCGTCTGGGAAGTCAAACCCGATTGATTCCTGATCGTCAATCGGTTGATGAGCCAAATGATCGGCTAAAATACTCCCTTTAACGGCTTTCTGAGTGTGGTACTCGATGTCGTATTCTGATAACAACATCTGCCAACGGGCTATTCTTCCCGTGAGAGCAGGCTTTTCAAAGATATACTTGATTGGATCCATTTCTGAGATTAACCAAGTAGTGTGACGAATCATGTACTGGCGAAAACATTTGGCTGCCCAAGCCAAAGCGCAGCAAGTTTTCTCAAGCACAGTGTACCGAGTCTCACAGTCTGTAAACTTCTTGCTCAGATAGTAGATGGCAGACTCTTTTCTTTTTGTTTCGTCTTGTTGACCAAGCACACAACCCATTGAGTCTTCCAAGACTGTGAGGTAGATGATCAGTGGTCTTCCTTCCACTGGAGGTGATAGAATCGGTGGGTTCAACAGGTATTCCTTAATACTGTTGAAGGCGGTTTGGCAGTCCTCTGTCTTAACGCAATCCTGATTCTTTTTTAGTAATTTGAAAATCGGCGCGCATGTCGCGGTCATAAGGAATATAAATCTGGAAATGTAGTTCAAACGTCCCAGGAATCCTCTAACTTGTTTTTCATTTTTCGGGGAAGGCATTTCTTGAATGGCCTTGACCTTGTCAGGATCAACCTTAATTCCTTTTTGTCTGACGATGAACCCTAAAAGTTTCCCTGAACGGACACCGAAGGTGCACTTGTTGGGATTCAAGTGGAGTTTGTACTTTCTCAACCGCTCGAATACCTTCGACAGGTGGGTCACATGCTCCTCTTCCGTCTTAGATTTGGCAATCATATCATCGACATATACCTCAATTTCTTTATGTATCATGTCATGAAAAAAAGTAGTCATGGCCCTTTGATAGGTTGCCACGGCGTTCTTCAAACCGAACAGTATTACCTTGTAACAAAAAGTGCCCCATGGGGTAATGAACAAAGTTGTATCCATGTCTTTCGGCACCATTTTGATTTGGTTATAGCCCGAGAATCCATCCATAAAGGAGAAGACTTTGAACTTTGTTATACTGCCAACCAGCATGTCGATGTGTGGTAAAGGAAAGTCGTCCTTTGGACTAGCCTTGTTTAGATCTCTGTAATCGACACACATTCTGACTTTTTCATCCTTTTTTGGAACGGGTACGATATTGGCTAACCATTGAGGATATTCTGACGTGGCGAGGAAACCCGCGTCAATCTGTTTTTGTACCTCCTCTTTGATTTTGACGGCCATGTCCGGGTGAGTCCGTCTCAACCTCTGTTTTACTGGCGGACATTCCGATTTCAATGGTAAGTGATGTTCCACGATGCTGGTATCCAACCCTGGCATGTCCTGGTAGGACCAAGCAAACACATCGGGAAATTCTCTGAGAAGCTTTGTCAAACTCTCTTTGGCAGTTGGACTGAGCAGTGCCCCAATCCTGATTTCTTTTCTCACTTTTTCTGAACCCACGTTGATCGTTTCCAACGGCTCTTTGTGAGGTTCAATGGACCTTTCCTCTTGTCAGAGTAATCGGGAGATCTCTTCTGGAATTTCGTTGTCAACTTCTTCTTCAGCCCCAAATACCGGGAACTCAAAGTTGGGAGAAGGCATTGGATCGTATGTTTCAACGGGGTTTAAAACAAGCAATCTGCATGACGTGATGATTTGTGTTTAGAAGAGATAGAGAAAATGCAAGTGTCTGCAGTGTATTTTTTTTTAAAAACTTCTTATTTATTTTGAATTGTTTTTTAAGATTACCATTTTCTGAGAAAAGCGAAAAGAGAAAACAGCAATTAATGCGAAGATTACATAACGACGTCATTTTATTTATGAACAAGTCGACTCTTGAAACTACAGCCCTATAAAACAAAAATTTGTCGCTTTGGGCAAAGCGAAGAGGGATATTTACAAAAAGTGAGCCCTATCAAAACATTTGTTTCACCTGGGCAGGGTGAAAGATTAAAGACGGCAATTACTTTGACTTATGAACAATCTTCGGAACATCGACAGCAACCCATTGGCGATGAACTCCTCGGTGAATCACAAATTCTGATACCTTCCTTGATTTGTCTTCAGAAATGACGCTGATTTCTGGCGGAGCAGGATCATTGGAATCTGTCTCCCAGGCAGAGTTATCGTAGGAGGATTCTTCCGTTGTATTTTGTATAGTATTTGTGCTCTCAGGTATATCTCCACATCCAGTTGGCTGGATATCTTCAAACCTGATACGAGAGCTTTCAGGAGAGGTGTACTTGACCATGAAGTCAAAATTTCCACTTGGTTGCCCTAAGGTGTCCCACACTTCTTTGGAACTGGAGGAGTCGTCTCTCTCGATGACGTTGACCTCAGGAAAAGCATAGTTGATGAATTCTAGTCCGGCGAACTTTGCGAATTCATCGTCGTGCGGGATATTTTCTGAATGACCTGAGTGTTGATCCCATGACATGGTGGGGATGCAGGTATTCTTTTCAATGACGCTCAGCTGATTTTCATCGTTCGGCTGATTTTCTTGCCCCAAGTCTCCTGGGTACGGCTGCCAGATAGGCAGATCATCCATTGGGCCATAAAAGTCGTGGTCAAAGTTGTCCTTCATCAGAGTGTCCTCCTGTAATGAGTTTGGCGGAGCACGGCATCCTTCCGGATCACAATCTCCGTATATCGTTTCGACGTCTGACCTTGGTATAAATCTTGGACTCTGTGCGGGATATCAAAATGGCATCGGCACCTCTTCCTGAGACATATAACCGTCCTCGTTAAGATAGGACTTCCATTCCTCATCC